>JAWHQI010000017.1:12582500-15090000 GCA_033032865.1 Dactylorhiza incarnata
TTCCTGATGAGAGAGAAATCTGGAATCAATTATCACATGTGTAAAGCGGATTTTAGATGGATGTCTTGAAACTATCGGGCGATAATTCTGATAAAATTGAATGACTCTCGTGTTCCCTGCCCCCCGGTTACAACCAGGGCGGACACAAAAATCGCACCACCACATGAGGCTTCTTCCTCGCCGGCGGTCGAGGGTTGTTACATAAACATTCATCTTTCAAGTTTTTCTCTATTTTCATTAATTATTATTATGATTTTTACAAAGTTGGTTTCATTTATGTGTCTTTATTTTTATTTAAAAAAATGTCATAATTTTCGTAATTTCTGTTAAAGGTCTATTTGACACGATGATGACGGACATGAATGTAGCTGTTACGAACCGCTGTACGTGAAAGTCACGCCCGACCTCACTTAAGGAACTTCATTCATTTTTATGTTCAAAATTAGTTTTTTTTTGTGACGGTCATAAGGGTTGTCATGTCAAACACATATTTCATCACGGTAGTGCTTTTGTAAACTAATCGGAGCAAAAAATGTTGCGCCAAATAAATTACGGTTCGTAACCACTGTGCGCACGACTGTCACGGCCGTGTCAAGCGGACCCTAAGTTTTGTATTTGAGTAGATAAAAAAAATTTCCCGGGCATGGGAAAACTTTGTTGGCTAATGAGTGTATTTTAAAAATTAAAACTTGAGGTCTTAAAACTTGAGCCCCTTGCCCACGTGCGTCCACGCGCAGCCATGCCCGCGCATGTACGTGTGCGCCTGCGCATGCGCGCGTCCGTGCACGCTCACGTCCGCGCGCCCCCCTGCGTGCGTGTGCCCACGCGCACTTCTGCGCTACGCGCTCCCGCGCGCGGCCCTGCACGCGTGTGACCACGCGCCCCTGCGCACACGCCACCGTGCGTGCAGAGCACCCCTGCGCACGTGCCGCCACGCGTGCAGAGCGTCCTTGTGCACGTGCCGATGCGCGTGTTGATCGTCCATGCGCGCTCGCGACACCCCCCCCCCCCCCCCCCCACCCCCACCCCCACACCGTCATTGTCCCGCCGCCGTCTACCGTCTCCACCGTTGCACCTTCGTCGTTGCCGTCGCCGACGAGCTTGACCGGGCTACCCAAGCCGCCCAGACCGCCCGGGGGGAGGGGGGAGTTTGTCATATCCCCAAATATGGTGATCCAGGAGACTGAAATCGGGCGTTCTTATTCGCCCGCTCAATAAACATGAGAGCATAATTACTTGCGCACCTCCTGAAAAAACTATAAAAGGGGGCCTAAGTCTTCATTTGAAGAGGAAAGAAAAAAGAGAAGGAGAGAGAGCTCTAAAGTTTTACGGCAAAAAGTTGCAGAAGTTCAACTCAGAGACAAAAAGATCCTACCGAGCACTCCTCTTGCTCCAACACGCGCTTCCCACGTGCCTACCCCGTCTTCAAGTCAGCTCAAGCACGCGCTTCCCGCATGCCTACTCCGTCTTCAAGTCAGCTCAAGCACGCGTCCCGCATGCCTGCTTCTAGTGCCAGATCCAGGATTTTTGTAATGAGGTGGGGCACAATTTTTTTAATAGCAAACTCATCTTAAAATATTGCAATTATAAAGTCGTACAAAATTACATTTCATCAAAGCAATTGAAAAAAAAAATTACAATTGCCCACGATTAATTTTTATTTTTTGAAAACGATCAATAACGTCCTAATCAGACTTCCAAAAATGCGTCTCTCTCAATAAAAGTAACCAGACAATCATTCAACATTTGATTGCTCATACAATTGCGCAACTTGTTCTTGACATAGTTCATGCCTGAGAATACTTTTTCCACACTCGCAGTAGCCACATGAAGAATCTGTATAAACTTCAAAAGCCGGTATATTTGTTGATAAGCAACATGTTTACCTGTTTCAACAAGCTTCACAGAGAGATGATCAAGATCCTTCAAATCAGAAAACTTGTTGATTGCTTTAGTCTTTAGCCTTGAGATGTTGAGAAATGGGTTTTAAGGATTGAAGGGGAGTATTAAAAAAATCAAGATGAGGAAGTGCAGGAAAAATGTTGCGAATTTTTTTAATATAAGTCGTAACTTATTTTGTATTGATTTTTAAAAGGGAAAAACGAAAAAAAAAAAACTGACAATTTTTTGTTCGGTGTGGTGCAGTTATTTTGAAAATGTATTTTCTCTCTCATCATAACTGCTGTCCAAATTTGGAAGAACCGGCGTGTGGTTTGTTCTCTTTCCTCTCTATGTTCCTAACTTGTGCAAGTGAGTTGTTCTTCTTTCCTGTTTTGTGAAAGTGTACAGGAAAGTCCGCCTAGAGTGGTTTCCTTTCTTCCTTTCCTTGTTGGTGATAGAGTGGCTGTCATTTAAAAAGTGTCCAAAAAAAATGCTATTTTTTGCCTAGTTTTTGCTGCCCGGTTTTGTCTTCTCCACGGTGAATGTGCATGCCATATTTTTCGTTCCATGGTGAAGTTGTCCGTGAAGATCGAAGCATGTCTCGCTATGGTGAATCACGACGCGTAATTATTTCTCTCTTAGTTGTTGTTGTTGCTGTTGTTTCTTCCTGGTTGTAAGCAAACTTTAAACCTTGTTTTTAAATTTGATTTGCGTGGAGTTTATCCCGGTTGGGTTTATCATTGTTGGATTTCATTGCGATTGAGAATGGATTTTGTGCAAGTGGTGAAGTGTTCTTGGGCACGTAAAATTTCTACATGGTATCAGAGCTACGCGAGTTTTAGCGGGGCTAAGTTCTTTCGTGTTGCAAATATCCGAGTTTCTCATCAATGGGAGACAGTAGTAGTTCCCGAGGTTTGGGGATCGATATGCTCACGCATACAAATTTCAAGAAATGGAAGTCATGCTTGGAGAGTTACTTGTTGGGAGAAGATTTATGGGACGCTGTTGGTGGAGACGCACAGACAGAGGTAGTGGCGACCACGACGAATGCTTGAGAAGTCAGGGTTTGGAAGAAGATGAACGTGAAAGCCGAGTTCACCCTGAAAAAAGCTATCTTACCGGACTTGTTTGATCACATCATAGGGTGCAAATCGGCGTCAGAGATTTGGGCGGCCCTTGATGTTTTGTTCAACAAGAAGAATGTGGCAAGACTCCAGTTTCGGGAAAACGAGTTGGCGAAAGCAAATCAGGGAGATCTTTCCATCTCGGTTTATTTCCCGAAGATGAAGAAACTGTGTGCAGAGATTACCCCATTGGATCCGGAAGAGCCAATTTTTGAGGTGAAGTTAAAGAGGCACATTATCAGGGGATTGCGGAAGGAGTATTTGTCCTTTGTCACAGCAGTGTAAGGATGGGCTACTCAACCGTCTTTGATGGAGTTGGAGAATCTCTTGGCGTCTTAGGAGAGTTTGGCTAGACAGATGGTGGGGGTGTCTATCTCTAGTGAAGGGAGCGATATTTTGTACACCGGGATGAAGAAACATTGGGATAGGAAGAAGAAGCAGAATGACGGAGAAGGTTCTTCTACCTCATCTAGGGAGGGTGGTGCTCGATTCCCTCCCAGGAATGATGGAGGAAAGAAGAATGTCAGGTGCTTTAGATGCAACAAGGTTAGACACTACAAGCGTGATTGTAGAGTCAACCTCACACCGGTCATGCAGCAGAGAAGGAGGAAGGTACACAGGAAGACGAAGGTTGGGGGAGGTGTTGTCTTGCGGAGAAAGTCTCCAATGTGGATGCCTTGGCCTCGGTGAAATTCAAAGACAATTGGATCGTCGATTCCGGATGTGGACATCACCTTATTGGTGACGGGTCCAAGTTCTCATCTCTGTGGAAGTATGATGGATGTGATGCTATAGTGACGACAGATAACACAGTTCATCCAATGGAGCAAGAGGGGACTGTGACAGTTGACAATGATAGGAGTACACTCACGCTGAAGAGTGTGTATTATGTGTCGGGTATGAAGAAGAACTGTTTTCAGTGACGAATGTAGTTGATGCTGGGTACTACGTGTTATTTGGGTCGAAGGAGGTGAAGTTCCTATGGAACTTTGATTCGGTGAAGGCGGAGGTGACTCGCACTGGAAGGCGGGTTTATGATCTGTATGTTCTCTCCATAACATCTTATGTGGACAAGATGAAGGCCAACGATAGTGCTGTGATTTGGTATGAAAGGTTGGGGCATGTCGGCATGGAGAAGCTGAGAGCGATGGTGGCAAAGAGTCTTGTTAGAGACTTACCTCGCTTGTCTTCTTTTGGTGATGGACCTATATGTGAGGGATGTCAGTTTGGAAAGGCACATCGCCTTCCATTTGACACGTCTCTCTCGAGGTGCACGAGACCACTGGAGTGCATTCATAGCGATGTGATGGGTCCGACTGCTACCCCCAAGTGTTTCAGAAAAAAGGTACATTTTGTTGTTCGTGGATGACTTCTCACGCTACACGTGGGTGTATTTTTTGTAGGAGAAGTCAGAGGTGTTTGATAAGTTTCTGGAGTTCAAGGAGCGAGTTGAATGAGTGTTAAATCTGCGGATCAAAAAGTTGAGGGCAGAACATGGAGGAGAATTTACTTCCACAGAGTTCTCTTCTTTCTGCAGGAAGAATGGGATCAGGAGAGAGTTATCATGTGCTTATACACCACAACAAAATGGAGTTGCCGAGAGGAAGATCCAGCATATTTCTGAAACTTGTAGGTGTTGGTTGTATGCTAAGAGTATTCCTAAGGCCTTATGGGCGGAGGGAATGATGTGTACAACTTATATGATCAACAGGTTGCCATTGAGCTCGAACAACCAAAAGTCTTCATATGAACTCATGTTTGGAGAGGTATCGAGTGTGAAGCATTTGAGAGTGTTTGGAGCAGTCTGTTATGTTCATGTTCCAGATGCACGAAGGACGAAGCTTGATGCCAAAGTTATGAAGTGTGTCTTCATAGGCTATGATGAGCGCAAGAAGGGTTGGAAGTGTATGGACCCTCACACTCGAAGGTTCGTCGTTTCTCGTGATGTTGTGTTTGACGAGTTGACATCTTATGGTGGAGGTCCTAACACAGTATTGGAAGAGAACGTGGGAGTAGCAAGCAATGAAGAAGAAACTGATGAAAGATCAGTTGAATTACCTATGTCTCCAGGAGCTCCATGCTCTTCAAGTTCGACGTCAGTGGAGACAGAGTCACGAAGAGGGGGGAGCAGTGCTTCAAGTCATGGTGATGAGGGAGCATGTGTAGAGGCAAGGGTCGGAGAGGTGGAGAGCGGTTCTTCTCTTAGAAGATCGAAGAGGGCCATAGTGCCACCGACTTACTATAAGGAAGGTAATATGGTAACCATGGTTTCATGTTACTTTGCAAGTCCACTTGATGAGCGGGAGCCGTCATGCTATGACGAAGCCGCAGGCGTGAATGAGTGGAAAACTGCCATGGATGAGGAGATGAGTGCCCTCAAAAAGAACGAGACTTGGGATCTTGTTCCCAAGGTGGATGGTGTTACTCCAGTCACATGCAAGTGGGTTTACAAAATCAAGAAGAAAGCAGATGGCAGTGTGGAGCGGTACAAGACTCGTCTTGTAGCTCGAGGTTTCTCACAGCAGTATGAGGAGGATTATGATGAGACATTCAGTCTCGTGGCGAAATTGACTTCAATGCAGATGGTGATTGCATTGGCGGCTTGCCAAGGTTGGAGGGTGTGGCAGCTCGACGTGAAAAATGTCTTTCTTTATGGCGAGGTTGACAAGGACATCTTTATGGTGCAACCACCGGGGTACGTATCTGAATCTCATCCCGATTATGTTTGCAAATTGAAGAAAGTGTTGTATGGCTTGAAGCAAACACTTCGGGCTTGGTATGGAAAGATTGCTGAGTACTTACAGTTTTGTGGGTGCTATGCATCCGACTCGAACTCGAGTTTATTTGTGAAGAAGAAGGGTAGTCTACATGTCCTCATATTGTTGTATGTCGATGATATGATTGTGTCAGGAAACGATAATGAAGAGGTGGCAATGCTTAGAGCGGGGCTATCTATTCGTTTCGAGATGAAGGATTTGGGAGAGTTACACAATTTCCTTGGTTTGGAGGCGGAGAGAAAGAAAAACGGGTTGCCTGTATCCCAAAAGGCCTATGCGGAGCGAATCATTGATAGATTCGGCATGAAGGAAGGGAAGAGCAGTTCTACTCCACTTGAAGTTGGGTTGAAACTTCGTCGAGATGAGGGTAGGGTCCTCTCGAATCTTAAGCTTTTTCGGGCTCTGGTGGGAAGTTTGAAATATTTGACGATTACAAGGCTGGATATCTCGTTCGTAGTTGGCCGAGTAAGTCATTATATGCAGGAGCCGAGGAAGCCTTATTTGGAGGCGGCGAAGGAAATTCTAAAATATGTTCGATCGACCTTGGACATGGGTTTGTTGTATGAACGAGGCATATTCTTCAATCTACACGGATTCACAGATGTTGATTATGTTGAAATTGTTGAAGTGGAAGTGTAGGAGGCTTTTGGACCTGGGCGGTCTGGGAGGAGGTCGGGCGGTCTGACGTGACTGAACGACATGGCGGTCTGCACCCGCGGTCTGGCTGATCTTAGCCTAGCTGCGGTCTCCCGGGTTGACCGCTGGTCTCGTCCAAAGTCTGCTGAAGGTGGAGCTGCGCGGTCTGTGCGTGACCGCGTGGCGTGCTGTCCTCTTCAAGGTAGTGGCGGTCTGGTGTGATCGCACAGGTTGATCCAGGTTCTCTCCGGAATGCGGTCTGGTAGCTGACCTGCCTTTCTGGGGGTATTCGCGGACTAAGGTTCTTAGTCGCGCGGTCTCAGTTCGCGGTCTCAGGAGAAGACTGGTTTGCGAGCTGGTTGCTGTTCGCGGTCTCAGGAGGAGATTGGCATGCGGACAGGAGTTCGCGGGTTGATCGCGGACTGGCTGTGTTCGCGGTCTCGAGCAAACACAGGTGGTGATTAGCTTCGAGCGGTCTGGCGAGCTCCTTGTGGAGTCGCGGTCTGCTGTGAGAGTGGCGGTCTCTCATGGCGATATTGAAGCTGGCGGGTTCACCAAAATGAAGCAGGAGTTATGTTGCTGATCGCGCGGGTTGACCGATCAGGTCGCGCGATCTGGAGGGTGGTGATCCTATCTCATAGGATGGTGACTGGATCAGGTCCCGTGCCTATAAATAGGAGGCCACTGTAGCAGCAAATATAGAACACACCAAGTGTAAGCTGAGTTCGCTTGTTTCCTGCGGTCTGGTTTATTCTGACCGTGCGGTCTGCTGATTGAATTCCTCTTGTGCAGCTTCTGCGGATAGTGTGGGCGGCAGCGATCACCTCTTCCTCTGAAAGTGTTCGGGCGGTCTGCGGCTTGGAGTTGTGGTGCTGGAGTTCGGGAGAATCAGGAAATCGAAAGAAGGGAGCGGTCTGTGCAGCGGTTTGGTGGTGTGCCGTGATCGGCAAGGCGCTGCGGTCTGGCAGTGTGTTGAAGTCGCAGGGAGGTCGCGCGGTCTGGAGCGATCTCAAGTTATCCTCATCTACTTGTATTTCTGTTTGGTATCTGTGCTGGCGAAATCATGTCTCGCCAAGCATGCCTTGCCCTGTAATGAAGTTTATGCTATCAATAAAGATCAATTGCTTGCCTAAAGTTTGTTTCTGGTTGTTTGGCTTGTATCTCTAAGTTGCATAATCGATTCCTGCTTGCTCTCACAAGGTCCTTAGAAAAATTTTCACATGGTATCAGAGCCAGGTTGGAGTGGATAGAGCAGGTTGCAACTTAGAATAGCCATCGCCTTTGTGAAGAAGGAACCAGAGGAAAAACAATGGAAGGTGGATTTGCAAGAGGTCTTGGTATTGAGATGCTTACATCGACTAACTTTAAGAAGTGGAAGTCGTGTATGCAGAGCTATCTTCTAGGGGAGGACCTCTGGGAAGTTGTTGGAGGAAATGAGACAGAAGAGGTGAAGGCAACGGAAGCTGGTGACAATGGTCCGGCCGTAAGGGCGTGGAGAAAGACCAATGCCAAGGCCGAGTTCACTTTGAAGCGTGCCATTTCACCTGATCTATTTGATCACATCTTAGGGTGTGGATCAGCTGCCGAGATCTGGAGAGCCCTGGATGGGCTGTTTAATAAGAAGAATGTAGCGAGGCTGCAGTTCTTGGAGAATGAGCTGGCAAGGTCGGCTCAGGGCGATCTTTCTATCTCCACTTTCTTTCTGAAGATGAAGAACCTCTGCGCTGAGATATCAGCACTGGATCCTGATGAGCCAATTTCTGAGGCGAAGCTGAAGAGGCACATCATCCGCGGCTTGCGGAAGGAATATGTGGCCTTTGTGACGTCGGTGCAGGGATGGGCAAATCAGCCGTCTCTGTTGGAACTAGAGAACTTGCTTTCTTCGCAAGAAAGCTTGGCAAGACAGATGGCAGGGTTGTCAGTGACTGGGGGAGATGGCGAAGTTCTCTTCTCGGGGAAGAAGAAGAAGTGGGATAAGAAGAAGAAGACCACTGGAGGCTATGGGCCTTCAACTTCTGGACAGCAGGAGAGGGGCTATCCTCCTAAGGCTGAGGAGAAGAAGAAGAAGGAAGGTCTCAAATGCTATAAATGCGGGAAGGTTGGACACTTCAAGAAGGATTGCAGAGTGGTCACTCAAGCAGGGCATGCAGCGGAGAAGGAGGAAGCTGAGGCCAGACATATAGATGGAGGATGGGGAGGAGCCTTCTCGGCTTCTATTGGAGCTTCGGCTCCCATCAACTATTTGGAGGATTGGATCGTGGACTCGGGGTGTGGTCATCACCTCACCGGAGACGGGACCAAGCTTTCTTCTGCACAGCCCTACACAGGTAACAATGCAATCATTACTGCTGATAATACCGTGCATCCAGTAGAGAAGGTGGGGGTTGTTTCTTTGGGCAGTGATAGAGGGCCACTTACTTTGAAGAGTGTCTATCATGTGCCCGGAATGAAGAAAACCCTCTTCTCCGTGACCAACGCTGTTGACGCTGGGTATCACGTTCTGTTCGGCCCAACAGAAGTGAAATTTCTACGTAATGTAGAGGCCGTGAAGGCCGAGGTCGTTCATATCGGGAGACGGGCAAAGGACTTGTTCGTTTTATCAACAAGTTCCTACGTCGACAAGATGAAGACGAATGATGGTGCCGTTATATGGCATGAGAGGTTGGGGCATGTAGGAATGGATAAGCTGAAAGCAATGGCGGTGAGAGGCCTGGTCAAGGGCCTGCCAAGTCTATCTTCCTACGGAGAAGATCATGTTTGCGCAGGATGTCAGTTCGGCAAGTCTCATCGACTACCGTTTGACAAGTCGCAGACAAGGAGTAGTGTGCCGTTGGAATGCATCCACGGTGACTTAATGGGACCAACTGCTACCCCAAGCCTCGGAGGCAGCAGGTATATGCTGGTGTTGATTGATGATTACACCAGATATGTCTGGGTTTATTTTCTGAAGGAAAAGGCGGAGGCGTTTGCCAAGTTTGTGGAGTTCAAGGAGCTCGTGGAAGGTCGGCTGAGACTGCAGGTGAAGAAGTTGAGGACTGACAACGGAGGGGAATTCACCTCCAGTGAGTTCTCTACTTTTTGCAGGAAGGCAGGCATCCGGAGGGAGCTTACTTGTGCACATACTCCACAGCAGAACGGAGTTGCAGAGCGGAAGATCCGTCATCTGACGGAGACCTGCAAGTGTTGGCTACATGCCAAGAGTATTCCAAAGTCCTTCTGGGCGGAGGGAATGTCTTGTGCTGCCTACGTTATCAACAGGATGCCTCTGAGCCCCATCAACATGTTGACCCCGCATGAGATGATGTTCAAGGAGAAGCCAAGCGTGGCACACCTTAGGGTGTTTGGTTCCACTTGCTATGTGCATGTCCTAGATGCTCTTCGGACGAAGCTAGATGCGAAAGCAAGGAAGCTAGTCTTCGTAGGATATGATGAGCGGAAGAAAGGGTGGAAGTGCATGGACCCGGAGACGCGGAGATTTGTTGTATCTCGCGACGTTGTTTTTTATGAGGTGACATCTTATAAGGGGTCTTCTGGAGTGGAGCTACCAGAGAGCAGGGTGGAGGTGCCAGAGAAAGCAGTGGAAGATCTTCAGGTGGAGCTACCTGTGTCACCAGGTGGTCCATCTCCTTCTAGTTCCGAGACGGGGGCTTCTGGTTCAGGGAGCATGGGGAGCAATGCTCCTAGCACGTCTGGAAGTGGAGCTAGGGAAGAAGCAGCTGGAGATAATGCGGTTCAGGGGAAGGAGCTGAGAAGGTCGAAGCGAGCAATCGTTGCCCCTGATCGCTATACAGGAGGAAACGCAGTGAGCTTTGTCTCATGTTTCTTCGCTGGTCCCTTGGATGAGAGGGAGCCGTCAAGCTTTGAGAAGGCCCAAGGCGTGAAGGAGTGGGATGTTGCAATGCAAGAAGAGATGGCAGCTCTTGAGAAGAATGAGACCTGGTCTCTTGTGCCCAAGCCCAAGGGCACTACTCCTGTAACATGCAAATGGGTCTACAAACTGAAGAAGAAAGCTGACGGCAGTATCGAGCGTTACAAGGCTCATCTTGTAGCTCGGGGGTTCTCGCAGCAATACGGTGAAGACTATGAAGAGACTTTTAGTCCGGTGGCCAAAATGACTTCAGTTCGGTTCATCATTGCCTTGGCGGCGTTCAGTGGATGGGAGATTTGGCAGCTCGACGTCAAGAACGCCTTCTTGTATGGCGAGATTGACAAGGACATCTTCATGGTCCAGCCACCTGGCTTTGTGTCTGAAGATTTTCCGGAGCATGTCTGCAAGCTGAAGAAGGCCCTGTACGGGTTGAAGCAAGCGCCGAGGGCGTGGTACGGAAAGATCGCAGAATATCTCCTATTCTGTGGATTTGTTGCTTCAGACTCAGACTCAAGCTTGTTCGTCAAGAAGAGCGGGGAGCTTCAGGTCATCGTGCTGTTATACGTCGACGATATGATCGTGACGGGGAACTCGAAGGAGGAAGTAGCTCAGCTTCGGGCCGAGCTGGCCATCAGGTTCGAGATGAAGGACTTAGGTGAGCTTCACCATTTCCTTGGACTCGAGGTGCAGAGGAAGGAAAGTGGAGTGCTGGTTTCCCAGGCTGGATATGCGGAGCGAATCGTGGAGCGATTCGGCATGAAGGAAGGGAAGTGCATCTCTACACCTCTGGAGAAGGCTATGAAGCTTCGGAAGGATGAGGGGAGGATTATGCAAGATCCGTTGGTGTTCCGAGCTCTGGTTGGGAGCTTGATCTATCTGACGATCACGAGGCCGGATATTGCATATGCAGTAGGCAGAGTGAGTCGGTATATGGCGGAGCCTCGGATACCTCATCTGCTAGCGGCCAAGAACATTCTGAAGTATGTCAAGGCGACCTCGGACATGGGTCTCCTATACAGGAGGGATGCGGGCTTCGAAGTGCATGGATACATGGATGCTGATTACGGGGGAGATTCGGATGATCGGAAGTCGACATCTGGATTTGTCTTCATGGCGGGCCCTACGGCTATATCATGGTGCAGCAAGAAGCAGGATTCCGTATCGGTCTCCACCACAGAAGCGGAATACAAGGCTTCGGCCTTGGCAGCTCAGGAAGCCATCTGGCTTAGGAGGTTGGTGGGAGACGTCCACAAAGAGGTTCGGGAGCCGACTCTGCTACGCGGTGACAACGAGAGTGCTCTCAAACTGGTAACCAATCCAGTTTGTCACGCGAGGACCAAACATATTGAGATCGAGCATCACTTCATACGGGAGAAGGTGCTGGAGGGATCTCTTTCGGTCGAGCATGTGCGGAGTGCGGACAATGTCGCAGACATCTTCACAAAGGCGCTGGCAAAGGGGCCGTTCACACGGCTAAGGGAGCTACTTGGGCTGGTTTCCACTTCCCACTTCAAGGGGGAGTGTTGAAATTGTTGAAGTGGAAGTGTAGGAGGCTTTTGGACCTGGGCGGTCTGGGAGGAGGTCGGGCGGTCTGACGTGACTGAACGACATGGCGGTCTGCACTCGCGGTCTGGCTGATCTTAGCCTAGCTGCGGTCTCCCGGGTTGACCGCTGGTCTCGTCCAAAGTCTGCTGAAGGTGGAGCTGCGCGGTCTGTGCGTGACCGCGTGGCGTGCTGTCCTCTTCAAGGTAGTGGCGGTCTGGTGTGATCGCACAGGTTGATCCAGGTTCTCTCCGGAATGCGGTCTGGTAGCTGACCTGCCTTTCTGGGGGTATTCGCGGACTAAGGGTCTTAGTCGCGCGGTCTCAGTTCGCGGTCTCAGGAGAAGACTGGTTTGCGAGCTGGTTGCTGTTCGCGGTCTCAGGAGGAGATTGGCATGCGGACAGGAGTTCGCGGGTTGATCGCGGACTGGCTGTGTTCGCGGTCTCGAGCAAACACAGGTGGTGATTAGCTTCGAGCGGTCTGGCGAGCTCCTTGTGGAGTCGCGGTCTGCTGTGAGAGTGGCGGTCTCTCATGGCGATATTGAAGCTGGCGGGTTCACCAAAATGAAGCAGGAGTTATGTTGCTGATCGCGCGGGTAACCGATCAGGTCGCGCGATCTGGAGGGTGGTGATCCTATCTCATAGGATGGTGACTGGATCAGGTCCCGTGCCTATAAATAGGAGGCCACTGTAGCAGCAAATATAGAACACACCAAGTGTAAGCTGAGTTCGCTTGTTTCCTGCGGTCTGGTTTATTCTGACCGTGCGGTCTGCTGATTGAATTCCTCTTGTGCAGCTTCTGCGGATAGTGTGGGCGGCAGCGATCACCTCTTCCTCTGAAAGTGTTCGGGCGGTATGCGGCTTGGAGTTGTGGTGCTGGAGTTCGGGAGAATCAGGAAATCGAAAGAAGGGAGCGGTCTGTGCAGCGGTTTGGTGGTGTGCCGTGATCGGCAAGGCGCTGCGGTCTAGCAGTGTGTTGAAGTCGCAGGGAGGTCGCGCGGTCTGGAGCGATCTCAAGTTATCCTCATCTACTTGTATTTCTGTTTGGTATCTGTGCTGGCGAAATCATGTCTCGCCAAGCATGCCTTGCCCTGTAATGAAGTTTATGCTATCAATAAAGATCAATTGCTTGCCTAAAGTTTGTTTCTGGTTGTTTGGCTTGTATCTCTAAGTTGCATAATCGATTCCTGCTTGCTCTCACAAGGTCCTTAGAAAAATTTTCACAGATTATGGTGGAGATTCCGATGATCAGAGGTCGACGCCAGGGTATGTTTTCATGTGTGGTTCAACAACAGTGTCATGGTGTAGTAAGAAGCAAGACTCGGCGTCCCTTTCCACTACTGAAGCAGGGTATAAAACATCATCTTTGGCGGCTCGGGAGTGTATATGACTTCGTAGACTAGTGGAGAATGTGTTTTTTGAAAATTGGAAAGGCTACAGTGCTTCGCGGCGACGAGTGTGCTTTGAAGCTCGTGTCGAATCCGGTTTTTCATGCTCGGACGAAACACATAGAAATTGAGCACCATTTCATTCGAGAGAAAGTGTTTGACGGTGCTATCGCGGTGGACTTTGTTCGTAGCCATAATAATGTGGCGGATATTTTCACCAAGCCTTTACCAAAAGGATCATTCGAGCGTCTTTGTGGTTTGCTCGGAATGGTATCGGGAATTCATCTTGAAGGGGAGTATTAAAAAAATCAAGATGAGGAAGTGCAGGAAAAATGTTGCGACTTTTTTTAATATAAGTCGTAACTTATTTTGTGCTGTTTTTTAAAAGGGAAAAACGAAAAAAGGTGTTTTCTCTCTCATCATAACTGCTGTCAAAATTAAGAAGAACCGGCGTGTGGTTTGTTCTCTCTCCTCTCTCTGTTCGTAACTTCTGCAAGTGAGTTGTTCTTCTTTCCTGTTTTGTGAATGTGTACAGGAAAGTCCGCCTAGAGTGGTTTCCTTTCCTTGTGGTGATAGAGTGGCTGCCATTTAAAAAGTGTCCAGAAAAAAGGCTATTTTTTGCCTAGTTTTTGCTGCCCGGTTTTGTCTCCTCCACGGTGAATGTGCATGCCATATTTTTCGTTCCATGGTGAAGTTGTACGTGAAGATCGAAGCATGTCTCGCTATGGTGAATCACGACGCGTAATTATTTCTCTCTCAGTTGTTGTTTCTCTCTGGTTGTAAGCGAACTTTAAACCTTGTTTTTAAATTTGATTTGCGTGAAGTTTATCCCGGTTGGGTTTATCATTGTTGGATTTCATTGCGATTGAGAACGGATTATGTGAAATGCTGAAGTGTTCTTGGGCACGTAAAATTTCTACATGATATCAGAGCTACGAAAATCTCCAAATCGGCAAATCGGAAGTCGGAATAGACTAAACAGTCGAAGACTCGTAGTTGAGGAACTCCCTTCAAGGCTTCAAATTAGAAATCGCCAAATCCATGGCCAAATCAACATTAAGAGGAAATCGGAAATCGCCAAATCCATGGTCGGGAGACGAGGGGGGAAGGAGGACGGAGGTTGGGAGGAGATAGAGGACGAAGGACGGACGTCGGGACTCGGGAGGGAGGAAGGAGGACGAATTCCGTCGTCTGGGTATCGCGGGACGCCGTCACGCTCGGGACTCGGGAGGGAAGAAACTGGTATGACGATAACGATGTTTTAGGGTTAGCATGAATCGCGAATGGCAGAGGATTGACAGAACCGTGGACGTTTTTGTTTGATTATATGGCTGCAAATAGACAATTTGGTGTGTGAATAGCCATGTTAAATTTTTACAATTTCTTATTTTTGGCGTACCTTAAAGCAAAACTCAAAAAAAAAAATTGGGGGGGGGGCACGTGTCCCTATGGACCCCTATAGATCTTCCCATGCCCGCTTCGTCTCCAAGTCCACGCACTTTCCACGTGCCCGCCCCGACTTCAAGTTTGTTCTGACAAGCACCTTCGTGCTCGACTCCAGAAGGCGCTCTGCTTCACTCGTTGCCAGACACTTACACACATCTTATAAACGAGCGGTGACCCATCACCCTATGAAAAACTTACAATTATATTTTTACTCAATTGATACTAGTGGATTTCGTCAAAACAGGGTCTTACACCTTTGTTTTTTCCCTTTCCATATTTTTCACGTAAAAAACTTGTTATCTGTTGTTAGTTCTCTATTTTGACTGTTTGCGCTTTCGACTCACTCTCGAGCTAAGACAGTCTGATTTGTCTGATCCGTAAGAGCGCTGATAATTATATTATATTAAACGGGAAAATTTGTAATCCTTAAACATGAGTATATGACCCTCAAAATAATTTTTGAGGGGTATCATGTAAGTCGTAATGATTTTTTAAACTAAAAAGCATCGTTTATGCGTTAATAGCTTTTCATTGTTCGATTACGATATCACGGTGTTTTACAGAAGTGGGGGTGGTAAAATGCATTGCCGCACTTTATCGTAAAGTGCGGTCATCAAAACGTTCACGGGTCATATGTAATACACTTTGAGATGCGTGCACTTTTAGATGACCACATGAACAATTGGATGTCCCGCACTTCAAGGTAAAAATGCAAAAAATGTGCTTTATCTATGGCAAAATTATGGTTTCAGTCTCTGAATTTAATGGATTTTTTGAAATCAGTCCCTAAACTTTCAAATGTAAAATTTCAGTCACTAAACTCTAAAAAGCAAATATGGTTTTTTGAAGGGATGCCTTTATTGGGTATAAAATGTAAATAGTTCAAGTACTCTTTGATAAGTTTTAGTAAATGTGCAAAACCGAAACCGCACCGCAAAAACCGACTCCAAACCGCACCAATGCCAAAGGTTTTGTAAAGTCCAAAACCGGCCCTCTTCGGTGCGGTTGCGGTTTGGGCTCAAACCGCATCAAACCGCACCGGTTTTGCACATTTACTAAAACTTATCAAAGAGTACTTGAACTATTTACATTTTATACCCAATAAAGGCATCCCTTCAAAATTTTCTAACACATGGTATTCCAAGGACGGTATCATCACTTCAATAACACATGGTATTCTACGCTCACTCGCGTGATTGCGTTGTCGTCGACCGTCGGGCTAGGTAGAAAGTCAAACAAGCATGCAGAAGCAGGAAGGAATGAAAAAATAGGAAGGAATGAAAAATGAAAATAAGCGCTGGGCTGGGTCTGTTGGAGTGTTGGTTCGATTTCACTATTTCAGCGGTTCAACCCACGGGTTCGCCGTTCACTTCAGGCAGAGGCGGTAGTCGCGTAGTGCGGTACTCAGTTAGCTTTAGATAGGGAGATACTTGAATTAAGGAATATTAATATATTATATTATATAATTATAAGATGTATCATAAGATATAATATAAGATATATTAATTAATTTGTAAGATATATTATAAGATATAAAAATAAAAATAAAATAATATTTTAATCATTGCGATGCGGTGCGGTTTATTCGGTTTTGTCAAGGCAAAAACCGCACCGCACCGCAAACTATGCGGTTTTCCAATAACCAACACCGCACCACAACCACACCGTTCGGTGTGGTTCGAAAACGGTGTGGTGCGGTGCGGTGTTGCGGTTTTTTGCGGTTTCGGTTTTTAAATTTCAGGCCTATCTATCTCCGAACACACCCGCAGTGGCAACATTTTTGGCTCTGCTGCCCGTTTCGAAATCACTGTCCGGGAGAACGGATACGTTGACGCGTGGCATAATTACATGCGTTAAAAATTACGTGTGGGAAAAAATCAACAAAACTGCGCATTCTGTTATTTTACTAAAACTAAAGTTCTTCTGCGGAAAAGTATTTCTCCTTCGCCATTGCCATTTTCTCTTGCGTTCTGCTGCCCGCCGTTGGTGCCAATCCTTAGGCGCTCAAGAACCACCATTTTTTAGTTCGTAACATTCGTTCACGATAAGTTATTCAATGGAGTCGATGAAGGATCATGTATGGTTTTATTTTTATGATGATATTTGTCTACATGCAAAATTTTTTATTCCTGGTGTGGCAAATGAAACTCTTTTTCTGGCATAGCTTAAAATTTTAAAAAGTAGCAAGGTCAGGGATGATCTTCATGAATATTCATAGAAATAAGTTTGATTGCTATAAATAATTTCCATATAGATCAATTTGATATTAATAGAGAAGATTTATATTCTGTGGTACTCTATAGACCTCAAAAATTTGCAGAACTCAAATGTTTTGTAAAATTAGCTTTTGATTTTTATCCAAGGTGGACACAACTGAACAAGTTCTTGCACAAAGATTAGAAAAATAGTATTTACTACCAAGAATATGAGTTTTGAAGGATATTTCTTCTTCACATCCATTTCCCTGCAAACATGTTAACAAGAAATAGTATAGCAAATGTATCAACGAATGCTCAAATCCAGGTTAGATTTCAACAGAAAAAAACACATAATTCGGTGATCATGTGAACTATGGAGATCAATTTGATCTCCATGAACACCGACTTAGAAATACAGTTAATTCAGTGTTCATGAAAGCTATGGAGATCAATTTGATCTCCATGAACACCGACTTAGGTCTCTACAGAAATGAGTCACTATTCTCGATCTCTATAGAAACCGTATTTGATTTCTATGGACCTCAATGTTCATAGATGATTCTGATTTTTGGCGACTTTGACAATGACAGAATCATTTTTGATCCAAGTCACAATCATACCACTGAATCAAAACCCTAAGTTTACAACTTAATGAGTTCTCATTTACCAGGAATAAGGTCGAGTTCGAATGACGTTCTAGGTTTAGCAGACGGTGATTCTTCGTCGTCGGCGACGATGATTCTTCATCTTCTGCGACGGTGATTCTTAGCCGTCAATAGCTCCGATGAAGAATAAAGGGGGAAGTATTTCACCGTCGCTAGATTTACAGTTAATCAAAACCTCACATTAAGAGTTAGTTCAAATTTTAAAAAAAAAAAACACGTGTCGTCGTCCTGGCAAACCCGGACCTAAATCTAGGACCGAGCAGCGGAACCAAAAATTTTGACTGACAACGTTATCGCCGGGGGCGGGCAGCGTGACTGACCAGGACAAATTTTAAAAAGGCCCCCCTGCTCAATAATTCTTAGCAAAAGGCCCCCCTTTCCATAGTGCTTAGCAAACGATCCTCATTTCGTCCATATCATTGCTTAGGTGGCAATTTTCGGCTTGGCTTTGTTCAACGATGAGTTGTCAAGAGTGCCGACTGTCTTTTTGTTTTTGGCTGACATTTTTTCAAAAGGTGTCATTTTGTTTTTGGCTGAGTTGCATGTGAGTGCGTGTGAGTTTTTGACACCATCTCTTCTCTCCCACTTCACGCCGTTTGCGCCATCTCTTCTCTCCCACCTCCACCCCTCCTTCAGCCTATAAATAGGGGCAAAGCTCCCCATTTTCCCATATTCCACCTTTGTCACAACCCGCATTTTCTCAGGAATTAAGAATATCAGAGGAAGAGAAAATACGCGTCATGATGCCACGTCATGCAGGAGACAACTGCAGACGCTCAGGCGGGAACCTATTACTTGATAGTTGAAAACATGATTTCACGATAATCATTATTTGAAATCATTTATTAGGGTTTAGAGTCAGAACTGTGTCTCTCAGTTCGTGGATCAACTAGTCCACAGAGAAAATTATATATGTAACTGCAGCGGAAAACACTTGATTTAGTTCATTTAAAGTCCTATATGCACGTGAAGGCAGGACATAAAGTAGATGATATGCACTTATCTAGGCGTAGTATAAGTATAGAAAATATCTTTAGGTGACTTTAAAACTAAGGGTTTTAGTTAAAAATGATGAGATGAAGATGAATGAAAAAGCCATTTTATCACTATAATGCACATAGTCATAAATCATTCCCAGAGAGTAAGGTATCAGATCTAAAAGCAGTGGCATAAACTGGTAAGTAAACTATAAAGTATCAAAGAGGCACAATGAGCGTCAACAAGCTGACACCAACCCATTGGCCCAAACTAGCATGTCTGAACACAAGGAAAAGCAAACAACAACAACTACTACTACCTCGCAACAGCGGGGTAAACAGCAGCTACAAACTCCCGAAGACTTCGGGCTACTCCACTATCCGCTACGGCTCTGGACCTGAGGCATTCAATAAACAAGAACGCCTCAGCAAGGGAATTGCAAGTGGCAAGAAAATAAGGAAGAGACAAGCAACAAGGCATACGGGGTACCAACCCAAGCCTGATTCACTGAAAAAGAAGCTCTGAAACAAGGAGCTAAGCAAAGCACCAAGTGCAACCAAATATCATAAGTAGGAGCAAGTATAAATTAATTATCTTGTAAATTTTTCATACATGAGACTGATCAGCTCAAATAAACGGGTGCGGTTTCTTACCTCCGCAACCCAAGCCCAAAACCAGGTGGGGGTACTTCTAGACCCAACCACCCAAACACGGCCCACAGGGACACAGGCAACGCCTGCTGATCACGTCCATGAAATGGCCACCGTGCAAAGCTAAAAGCATATATTCATTTTAATTAAATCATTAAGACACGGGACGAAGCCCGAGAAACAATCAACAGGGATACCCTAAGAGATAGGGTCAAAGCAAGGCACACACCGATCAAGATGGATCACAAGCGAAACCAAAGATTTGCAAGATCACAGCAGGTTTAGAATTTTGATAGGAGGTAAACATGATCAAAGACGCAATGCAGTTATTAGCAACATCACCGCATACTGCTAACATCACAAATACTAAGAAGAAACACCCTAAGGATAGGGTCACCATGAGATAACTGCTGATCAAACGATTCATAAGGGGAAACTCGGAGTCATTGAACCAAAAAGGCAAAGGGGTTCAAGCTCGAGGGATTCACGATCAAGTACACCCAAGAGACTTGGGCAAAACTCCTTGTACCCTTTTAAGAGGCACAAGGTTTCAAGAAGAAGGAGAAGTAATCAGAGGCATAAATCATGACGAATCATAAGAGTAAACTCGAACGTTAACAGAC
Organism: Dactylorhiza incarnata; assembly: GCA_033032865.1. NCBI lineage: Eukaryota > Viridiplantae > Streptophyta > Magnoliopsida > Asparagales > Orchidaceae > Dactylorhiza > Dactylorhiza incarnata. The sequence continues at coordinate 12,602,276 of JAWHQI010000017.1, forward strand.
CACAACGAGTAAAAGAATTCAAGCAAAAGGGATTCAAGATCAGGAGCACCGAAGGGATACTGGCAACATCCAAGTGCACCCGAGGGGACACGAGATTCAAACATAAAAAAAAACTCAACGAAATCACATGCTTTCCAGGCGGGGTTCTTACCATCAATTATCGAGAAGAAGAGGGACAACATTCAAGGCAGCACTTCTCGAGAACTGGAAGGATTTCTCGAGATAAAGCAAGGGATTTCTCGAGACATTTGAATGTTTTTCGAGACATAGAATTAAGAGCATGCGGAGAAGATGGAAGATTGACTGTGTTGGTAAAGGTTACCAATCACCACATAGAATGGGGGAGGTCCAGAAATTGTTGCTGTATGAATTCGTCGGAATTCCACGGGATTCGTCGGAATTCGTCGGGATTACACGGAATGTCCCGTGAAATCTCGACGAATTGACACAGAAAATCTTTAACTTGATTCATCGGAATTCGTCGGAATTCGTCGGGATTACACGGAATGTCCCGTGAAATCTCGACGAATTGACACAGAAAATCTTTAACTTGATTCATCGGAATTCGTCGGAATTCGTCGGGATTACACGGAATGTCCCGTGAAATCTCGACGAATTGCAACAGAATCCCCTATTCTGCTGTGGGGTCTGCGGATAGCGATTCTCCTAGAAGCTATTTATCCTTTGGGTATAGATAGGACGGTTTTCTCCAGGGAACAACTACCCGATTCATAGCAAAGGAAGAATAATCAAGGAAGCTTACATTAACACTCCAAAACTTAAGTTAAACCGAGCGACATGAAATCGACACGAGCGAAACAATACTTCAAGAACACAAAGAGAAGGAGGAGGAAGCCACTTGCCTTAACCTTGCGAAACTCGAGGTCCTCCGCTCTGAAGGCTAAGGAAACACTCAAGCACGAAATCCTAGAACGATTCAGACCAAAAGGAAGAGTTAGGTTACCGCCAAATCTCCCAAAATTCCACGAAACGAGAAAAGCTTACCGCTAGAACGAAGATCTCGCCGAGAGCTTTCCAAATCTTCAAACCAAACTCGATTCCGACCACTACAGCCCTAGGAATCGCCGGTTGAAGGCTCACAAAACCTCCGCTCTCACCTCTCTCGCTCGGCGGCTGGTTTGATCGAGGAGGAAGATAATGAATAGGAAAGAAGAGACTTAGGCTTATATACTAACCTAAGTTTATTATTTAAATTAATTAAATAATTCTCACATCTTACTTAACCCTCGAGGGCGACCAAAACACTTCGGATTTCTACGAAATTCGCACCTTAACTAAAACACGGCGCTACGAATCCAACGGCGAAGTCAGAATTCAATTCCGACGGGCCGAAATCGGGATAAAGCCTCCCGAAGCTAAAATCTTGAAACCCACCCAAAATCTTTACTTTAACCCGAAACGATGCGAAAACTCGCACGCTCGATCTACAAGACATACTTTAACTAAGCTAAGGCTCAACACACTACTAGACGAGCTGACGTAACGCCCTTACGCCAAAATTACGTCACAGAGGGTACGTAAAATAATTAACGAAAATCAGGGGCGTTACAGTCACTCCCCCTAAAAGGAAGTTTCGTCCCGAAACTTGAAATCCAAAGATCTAGAAAGATACAGGATCAAATCCAAAGATTAAATGACAGCAGGATTTCCCGAAAACTGCTACTATACGCAAAATCCATTTATCCAAGATGCTTAACACAAGCTCCATCATAAACCACAAAATAACAATCTAATCACATCTTCCAAAATTTGATTCATTTCTTCCGCCTGACCGAGGCATAAACCTAGAATCCTAACCTGACACGAAGCATAAAGGGCACACCAAGCAATCTGACGACTTCTTCCAAATAAATCTCTGCTATTCCTCCATAGAATATCCGATCTTAAATCGCACGAGGGAACACACTTCGCCAAACCGACAACTGGGACCCATACCGAATCATGTCCTCCGGGGAATCTAGGTAACGAAGTCCATTGAAATACTTCCCCACTTCCAGCTGGAACATCCAACGGGGTCAAACCACTTCCAGGCCTAATTGATCTACCTTAACGCGCTAGCAGGTATAACGTTCCAAAAACACAATTGGCCAAATCATTCTCATACCTGACTGCCAACTATCGGCTATCAACCAAAAATCGCGCGCCTCACTACAGATCTTTGTTCGAATAACCTCAAACGCGGAAATACAACATCTACTCCGGAGACGCTGCGAGTCGGGATCTTCCTTCTGACGCAGATCTACAAGGGCAAACCAAGAAGGCTCTTCAGCCTCTAAGCTCGAAGGCGCGGTACAACTACCGACTGAGATAAACATCAACATAAACTCCTCTACTAAGGACTGCACTGAGAGAATGAAGATATGCGCGGTCTTTCTACTCAGGGCATCGGCCACCACATTGACCTTACCCGGATGGTACAGAATATCCACTTCATAATCCGCCACATACTCCAACCACCTCCGCTGGCGCAGATTCAGCTCCTTCTGGGTGAGGACATATTTCAGACTCTTAAGATCCGTATAAATCTTGCATGACGCTCCATAAAGAAGATGTCTCCAAAACTTCAAAGCATAGATCACTGCGGCGAACTCTAAGTCATGCATAGAGTAATTCTTTTCATGAACTTTCAATTGTCCAAACCCATCAGCAATTACTTTTCCTTCTTGCACCAAAACACAACTTAATCCAATGTGAGATGCGTCCACATAAACTGCATACTCAACTCCTTCGATCGGTAAGGCCAACACAGGAGCACTACACAAATGCCTCTTTGATTCCCGAAAAGCTCCTTCGCACTAACCGCTCCGAACAAAAGCGGCACACTTCTGGGCAAACTTGGTTAAAGGTGCCGACAGCACTGAAAATTCTTGAACAAAATCTCCTGCAGAACCCAGTCAAACCTAAGAAACTCCTTTTCTCCTTAGGCGATGAAGGCATCTTCCAATCCAATACAACAGAAATCTTAGCAGGGTCTACAGTAATTCCACCTTTGTTCATCACATGACCTAGAAAGGATACCTGAGGAAGCCAAAACTCACACTTACTCAGCTTCGCAAACAACTAGAGCTTTCTAAGAGAAGGCAATACTAAGCGCAACAGCGCAGCATGCTCTACAACACTACTGGAAAATACCAACACATCACCGAAAAACATGGCAACGAAAAGATCCGGAAAAACCTTGAACATACGGTTCATCAAGATCAAAAACGCAGAGGGTGCATTGCAATAAGACAAGCACCAGGCTCCAAAACAAAAACGAACTCCACGCCTCTAACCGGCGGGAGACCAGGAAGATCATCAGGAAAAACAACAGGAAACTCTCGCACCACCAGGACATCCTCGATACGCGGCGAACGCCTAACAGTTTCTACCACAGAAACAAGGTACGCCAACAACCGGAATCTAACAGCTTCCGAGCACATACCGCAGAAAATATCGGGGAACACTGGCACGGAGGTCCTAGAAAATACTCAAGGGATGTCCGCATCAAACTGGACAACAAGTCCAAACCCAAAATCATGACAAAGTCTTCTAGATTCAATACCTTAAGATCAGCAAAAACCAACGAATCTCCTAAGAGAATGGGCAACTCCGGACGCACAGGTTCGAGGATACCAAAATACCGAAAGGAAACTAAACGAGAAACGAATCGATGCCCAACTCAGGGGTCATACGGTGACGCTCAACGAAAATTCCTTGCTACGAACGAAAGGGCAGCACCCGAATCGAAAAGAACACACGCTCAACAACGCTTTACCTTAAATCTCCCTATAAGCGCGAAAAGAGAAACTAGTTTAATTCAGCGAAATTTAGATCAAGTCAAAACTTAACAGCTAACTCGAAGGTCTAACCTGCGATTACTTGGGTCGAAGACTGCTCTTGCTCCTGGGTCAACACATTCAGCTTTCCTCTTCCTTCATCCTGATTGCGGCGGCAACACAGCTCGAAGCGGGACTTGGCTGCAACTGGGGTTGAATCAGCGGGCATTGGAACTTCATGTGCCCCTTCTGCTTGCACTGGAAGCAGACTTTATCTTTGGTCCAACACTGGGCCACATCATGCCCCTTCTGCTTGCACAACAGGCAACACACCTCTCCCAAAGGAGTACTCTTGATCTCCAACACTCGCTGCTTCTTCTGAACTCCTTTCCCCTTAAAACACTTTTCAAACGGATGGCCAGAGCGGCCACCGAAACTGCAGACATCGCCGCTTCTCTTCTTTGAAGCGGGGCTAGATACCTTGGGGCCTTCCCCCTCTTCGACTTTTCTCTTGCCCTTTCTCGTCAAAGCGCCTTCATTCTTGGCGTTAACGATGGCCTCGGCTTTCAAAGCTGCTTCCACTGCCTCAGCATAGCTCTCCCATCCATGAGCACCGGCTACATGCTGACTCTCATTACGAAGTCCTTCCAGGGATTGCTTCACTCTTCCTTCCTCTGAAGTTACTAGACCTAAAGCAAACCTGCTCGGCTTTCTAGGTTCAATCACAAATTCACTAACAGTGAATTGCCTCTGCTCCGGGCGCAGCAAATCATTCACCAAACAGTCTTGCTCAACCGACGACCGAAACTCCTTTAACAACATCGCCTTGAACGACTCCCACGAACATCCATCTACGAGGTTCTCCAATTCCCTAATCCACCAGCTCTTAACAAGACCCTTCAGCTGGTAAGCGGCGACTGCTACCTTTTGGCCCGCAGAGATTCCTGAGTACTTAAAAATATCCTCGATGGCAACCAACCAGTCTTCCAAAGCCACGAAATCAGTTCTTCCGCCAAACGTAGGGGGTCTTAATCGCTGAAAGTGCGATATAACGTCCATTTCCGGAAGCATCTCTACAGGGGGAAACAAGGGAGCAGGAGGAGTAGGTACGGTCTGTCCCACTACTGGGGCCTGCGCTATGAATTGCTGCCTAGCACCGGCAGACAACAACAACTCAACCTGCGATTGCAGCGCAACCACCTGCTTGGACAGAGTCTCAAAACTTTGCTGCAGACTCTCAATCACGGCTTCACTCAAAGCACCGGAAGACTCGCCTTCAAACTGGGGAGTCGACCTAAACGCAACACGCTTCGGCGCCATCGCTACCAAAACGCATAAACCTCTAATCAAAACTTAGCCCTACACTAGAACTACACTGCTTGGTTCAGAACATACATATACAGATACTTTCCATTGCCACCACCTTTCTCTGGGATTTTCATGATGCTATGCTAAATTTGGGGATGATACCATATCATCCCTCTTGACTCATATGCAAGGGTCATGAATGCATGAATGTTCTATTCATTTGAAAATCATGTGTGTACGTATGTCATCATGTAAATCTCTAGCTTGGCACGTGTGCTTATGCAATGCTACATAAGGTATGTTGTGTTATGCAGTCTAATAAAGGCCTTAATGCATGTTATGAGCGGCGTACACATGAAATATTATGCATCCCATACTACATAATATCGCATGTAACAAAAAAGAAAACGTGCTAATGGGCATCCATGTGATGGTGGTTATGCATCCCATACTACATAACCGTCACATGTTGCCACCTATGGTGGATCCATATACAAACACATATTATGCATCCCATACTACATAATATGCCCCGTATACTTCTTATCATGCTATGAGTGTAATGTTCGTGCTTCGGCCAAGACGTACTGATGACACATCGGTGTGTGTATGCAATGAAACCAAACAACTAAACTATATCAGAATTTGTTGCCCGACCAACTTGTCGAACAACCTAGCTCTGATACCAACTGTCACAACCCGCATTTTCTCAGGAATTAAGAATATCAGAGGAAGAGAAAATACGCGTCATGATGCCACGTCATGCAGGAGACAACTGCAGACGCTCAGGCGGGAACCTATTACTTGATAGTTGAAAACATGATTTCACGATAATCATTATTTGAAATCATTTATTAGGGTTTAGAGTCAGAACTGTGTCTCTCAGTTCGTGGATCAACTAGTCCACAGAGAAAATTATATATGTAACTGCAGCGGAAAACACTTGATTTAGTTCATTTAAAGTCCTATATGCACGTGAAGGCATGACATAAAGTAGATGATATGCACTTATCTAGGTGTAGTATAAGTATAGAAAATATCTTTAGGTGACTTTAAAACTAAGGGTTTTAGTTAAAAATGATGAGATGAAGATGAATGAAAAAGCCATTTTATCACTATAATGCACCTAGTCATAAATCATTCCCAGAGAGTAAGGTATCAGATCTAAAAGCAGTGGCATAAACTGGTAAGTAAACTATAAAGTATCAAAGAGGCACAATGAGCGTCAACAAGCTGACACCAACCCATTGGCCCAAACTAGCATGTCTGAACACAAGGAAAAGCAAACAACAACAACTACTACTACCTCGCAACAGCGGGGTAAACAGCAGCTAAAAACTCCCGAAGACTTCGGGCTACTCCACTATCCGCTACGGCTCTGGACCTGAGGCATTCAATAAACAAGAACGCCTCAGCAAGGGAATTGCAAGTGGCAAGAAAATAAGGAAGAGACAAGCAACAAGGCATACGGGGTACCAACCCAAGCCTGATTCACTGAAAAAGAAGCTCTGAAACAAGGAGCTAAGCAAAGCACCAAGTGCAACCAAATATCATAAGTAGGAGCAAGTATAAATTAATTATCTTGTAAATTTTTCATACATGAGACTGATCAGCTCAAATAAACGGGTGCGGTTTCTTACCTCCGCAACCCAAGCCCAAAACCAGGTGGGGGTACTTCTAGACCCAACCACCCAAACACGGCCCACAGGGACACAGGCAACGCCTGCTGATCACGTCCATGAAATGGCCACCGTGCAAAGCTAAAAGCATATATTCATTTTAATTAAATCATTAAGACACGGGACGAAGCCCGAGAAACAATCAACAGGGATACCCTAAGAGATAGGGTCAAAGCAAGGCACACACCGATCAAGATGGATCACAAGCGAAACCAAAGATTTGCAAGATCACAGCAGGTTTAGAATTTTGATAGGAGGTAAACATGATCAAAGACGCAATGCAGTTATTAGCAACATCACCGCATACTGCCAACATCACAAATACTAAGAAGAAACACCCTAAGGATAGGGTCACCATGAGATAACTGCTGATCAAACGATTCATAAGGGGAAACTCGGAGTCATTGAACCAAAAAGGCAAAGGGGTTCAAGCTCGAGGGATTCACGATCAAGTACACCCAAGAGACTTGGGCAAAACTCCTTGTACCCTTGTAAGAGGCACAAGGTTTCAAGAAGGAGGAGAAGTAATCAGAGGCATAAATCATGACGAATCATAAGAGTAAACTCGAACGTTAACAGACCACAACGAGTAAAAGAATTCAAGCAAAAGGGATTCAAGATCAGGAGCACCGAAGGGATACTGGCAACATCCAAGTGCACCCGAGGGGACACGAGATTCAAACATAAAAAAAAACTCAACGAAATCACATGCTTTCCAGGCGGGGTTCTTACCATCAATTATCGAGAAGAAGAGGGACAACATTCAAGGCAGCACTTCTCGAGAACTGGAAGGATTTCTCGAGATAAAGCAAGGGATTTCTCGAGACATTTGAATGTTTTTCGAGACATAGAATTAAGAGCATGTGGAGAAGATGGAAGATTGACTGTGTTGGTAAAGGTTACCAATCACCACATAGAATGGGGGAGGTCCAGAAATTGTTGCTGTATGAATTCGTCGGAATTCCACGGGATTCGTCGGAATTCGTCGGGATTACACGGAATGTCCCGTGAAATCTCGACGAATTGACACAGAAAATCTTTAACTTGATTCATCGGAATTCGTCGGAATTCGTCGGGATTACACGGAATGTCCCGTGAAATCTCGACGAATTGACACAGAAAATCTTTAACTTGATTCATCGGAATTCGTCGGAATTCGTCGGGATTACACGGAATGTCCCGTGAAATCTCGACGAATTGCAACAAAATCCCCTATTCTGCTGTGGGGTCTGCGGATAGCGATTCTCCTAGAAGCTATTTATCCTTTGGGTATAGATAGGACGGTTTTCTCCAGGGAACAACTACCCGATTCATAGCAAAGGAAGAATAATAAAGGAAGCTTACATTAACACTCCAAAACTTAAGTTAAACCGAGCGACATGAAATCGACACGAGCGAAACAATACTTCAAGAACACAAAGAGAAGGAGGAGGAAGCCACTTGCCTTAACCTTGCGAAACTCGAGGTCCTCCGCTCTGAAGGCTAAGGAAACACTCAAGCACGAAATCCTAGAACGATTCAGACCAAAAGGAAGAGTTAGGTTACCGCCAAATCTCCCAAAATTCCACGAAACGAGAAAAGCTTACCGCTAGAACGAAGATCTCGCCGAGAGCTTTCCAAATCTTCAAACCAAACTCGATTCCGACCACTACAGCCCTAGGAATCGCCGGTTGAAGGCTCACAAAACCTCCGCTCTCGCCTCTCTCGCTCGGCGGCTGGTTTGATCGAGGAGGAAGATAATGAATAGGAAAGAAGAGACTTAGGCTTATATACTAACCTAAGTTTATTATTTAAATTAATTAAATAATTCTCACATCTTACTTAACCCTCGAGGGCGACCAAAACACTTCGGATTTCTACGAAATTCGCACCTTAACTAAAACACGGCGCTACGAATCCAACGGCGAAGTCAGAATTCAATTCCGACGGGCCGAAATCGGGCTAAAGCCTCCCGAAGCTAAAATCTTGAAACCCACCCAAAATCTTTACTTTAACCCGAAACGATGCGAAAACTCGCACGCTCGATCTACAAGACATACTTTAACTAAGCTAAGGCTCAACACACTACTAGACGAGCTGACGTAACGCCCTTACGCCAAAATTACGTCACAGAGGGTACGTAAAATAATTAACGAAAATCAGGGGCGTTACAACCTTTCTTCCTAACCGAGAGAAACGGGTATATTTCTTCTCTCCCTCTCTCTATTATTTTTTTCTCCTCTCTCTCTATTATTTCTAACTTGTTATTTTCTATTTTTTTTTCTTTTATTTTCTAACTTGCTATTATCTGACATTTTTTAGGAATGACTAGCTCAAGTTACAATGATCTTGGATTATACGATGAAATGTCCATGTATTTAGAATCTCAGACCTATGATGCAGAAAATATAGAACATGTTGGTTATGATAATAGCAATCATGATTCATCATATAGTGACAGTGACAGTGACGGTGATGTAAATTTACAAGATAATATGAATCAAATATTTCAAAATTCTGCTATTATTAATAGAGAATGGGTAGATCGTGTTGCAGTTAACAATTCATATGTTCAGTTTATACGAAATGAAGAGGAATGAAACAATGAGATTGATTTTGATGGTCAACATTCATTTGAAAGTCAACCATCAGAATCTATAATCCCAAATGAATTGGTCGTTGGAGGAAATTATAAAACAAAATTTGAAGTACAATTTTCAATTACTGCATGGTCCATTCTTAATCATGCCCAGTATAAGAAAAAAAAGTCAGATAAAGATAGATTAGTCGTTATTTGCGTAGAAAGTGAATCTTGTTCGTGGAAATTAAGAGCAAGTAAATCTAAGAGGTTAGGAGGTGCATGGAAAATTGCTACAATTTCGGGTCAGCATAGTTGTGCAAATGCTAGCATTCAAAGTGATCATCACAACTGTACATCTAAATTTATTGCAAAATTTATTGTTTCAGTTTTAAGGAATCAAGTTGATATCAAGCCTCGAGAGATTATTGGCAGGATTAACGCTAAATTTAGTGTTAATGTTTCGTACATAAAAGCTTGGGATTCTAGAAGAAAAGCCATCAAAATTGTATTTGGAGGGTGGGATTAATCTTTTAAAATTTTGATGCGCCATCTAGAAACACTTTGTTTCTATAATCTCGGTTCTGTTTATGATATTCAGACAAGTGGAAATCGTTTTCAACGATTATTTTGGGCATTCGGACCTTCGATACAAGGATGGAGTTATTGTCGACCAGTTTTGAGTTTAGATGGAACTTTTTTGTTAAACCGTTTTAGAGGAACAATGTTAATTGTTGTAGGTATTGATGCCAATAATGGTCTTTTTCCACTAGCATTTTCTATTGTAGAGTCTGAATGCAATGAGTCATGGGAATGGTTTCTGATTAAATTGAAAACATTGATTCCAGCAACCGCAACTCGCCCAGACCTATGTATAATCAGTGATAAACATTCGGGACTTATACGGGGAGTATCTTCAATCTATCCATGGGCTAAGCATAAACATTGTTTAAGACATTTGCATGAAAATTTTAAAAAAGCAATTCGTGGGTTCGACATACAATCAGTCGACAGTCTTTGTAATAAAATGTATTGGGCCGGAAATACTTCTGATATTAATGATTTTAATCAGCATATGGATGATATTAAGACTGCAGATCAACGAGCCTATCAATGGCTACTAGAAAGAGACTTTGAAAAATGGACATTGGTTTTTGATGCAGGTGCAAGGTATGAAACAATGACTACCAATGCTAGCGAGAGCTTTAATGGTGTGCTTAAAAAAGCCAGAGGTTTGCTTATACAAGCATTGGTTTCATCAACTTACTTTCATTGCATTGGACTCTTTATTAAGCGAAGAGAAGATGCAATTAAATAGGAATATGAAGGTATCTCAAAATTTGTGTCAAAGATAAAGGATATGATTGGTATTAATGAAACAGGTGTACGATCTCTAATGCGCCCATCACCAATAAATTCATATGAATTTATGTGCTATGATGATCATGGTCGGTCACAAAAGGTTATTATAGGTGATGGTGAAGGTACTTGCACATGTCAGAATATGTTAATATATCATCTTCCATGCTCTCATATGATTTCTACATTATCAATGTTGCGTGTTCGATGTGTAGATTACATATCTAAATACTATACTATTACAAGTTATATGAGCACTTACGGTACAATTTTTCACGAAATTCCAGATATAACTTCATGGTTGCCATTAGATGAAGCTAGGGGCATAATAGAATTATTGCCACCAATTATAGTTCGTAGAAAAGGCCGGCCGAAAACACAACGATTTAGGAATACTATGGATGAAAATTAGAATAGAACTAATCGAATGTGTGGAATATGTTAAACTTTTGGGCACAACGGATCTTCATGTTCTCAAAATCCAGAAAATAGAAGGTAATTTATGAATTTTTTTAGATTAACGTTTTTAAAAATATACATTAATTTTACTTTTAATTTTTTTCCAGGGGATTTCAATGAAAGATGATGATAAGTAAGCGTGGCAGGAAAAGACGACGACAATGTTGGACTTTTTTTTAATTCTATGAGTTATTAAATTAGATTGATATGAATATTTGATTATCTAAATAACTATTCAAATTATGTAATGAATATTTGATTTTTTTATCTAAATATTATATATGGTTTATTAATCTCTCCTCTCTCTCTGCTTACTCACATGCAACTCAGCCAAAAACAAAATGACAGCCTTTTGAAAAAATGCCAGCCAAAAATAAAAGGACAGCCAACACACTTGACAACTCAGCCGCACAACACATCCAAGCCGAAAATTGCCACCTAAGCGATGACATGGAGAAAATGAGAACCTTTTGCTAAGCACTATGAAAAGGAGGGTCTTTTGCTAAGAAATATTGAGCAAGGGGCATTTTTTAAATTTGTCCGACTGACCACTCCGCCGCTCAAACGGAGAAGTACGAGTAGCTTCTCCGAGATTCCGACATATTCCTCTCCGACGATAGCCGTCGAGTTCGCCCCTTCCCAGTCTCCTCGCCGTCGTCTCCGTCTCCGAAATCAACAATCCGACTTCTTTCATCCACGAAGGCTGCAGAATATTCACCTGCTGGCGGCGCCGCATACGGTCACCGGTATTAGACTCCGTCGAAGCCCTAGCGTCTAGTCTTTTTCTTTTTCTGGAGGCAGCCTTCTGGCCTCTTCTTCAATCCTTCAGGTACGGTCTTTCTTCGTGTTCTCAGCCATTGCAGATTTCTTATTTTCACAGCTAGGTATTTAGCGATTGTTTAGCGAAGAAATCAATTATTCACTTGTTAACAGGGTTCGTTTTTAATTCCTTAGTGATGTGATGCTAATTAATTTCGGTATCCCAACGAGGTTGATTCGGGGGTTAGAATTTTGGGGACTGGCTCTTCCTCTTTAGGGTTTAGGGCTTCATGTGGTGGTAGAGCGCGATGTTTACCTAAGTGGATGGTAGCTTCGATGTTATTAAAAGTAGTTCTTAATCCCTTCATGACTTAACGAACGCCTCTCATATTCGTAGTGAGAATTTCCACCAGTTGCATAAGGTTTCTAATGCACCGGTTCAAGTCATCGACACTCGTTTCTAAATATTTGATGTGAGTCTCCAGTTTAAAAAGCTTTCAAATATATATATTTAAATTATTCTTATATTAAATTTTTTTACTTTTAAAAGCCGACCACACTATGGTGGGATAAAAGCTTGAGTGTTGTTGTTGTTAAAACTTTAAAAAGAGACTTTAAAATTTAAATACCACAATATTTTTTTCTTTTTATCAATTGGATCGTGATTCACGATAAGAATGAATCAAATTGCTCTGATACCAAATTGATGTAGACTAAAATAAATAATTTAATTATATTATTCAAACTTACTTTAATCATGCTAACCTTCCCGATGAAGTATAAACATTGGTAATATTATGAAACGTTATAGAAATTGATTTAGAAGATTAGCACAATAAACCTAAGCAACCTAAGCAATGTTGTAAACATTCCATCAACGAACTTGCATATAATAACCTGCGGAAGAAAATCTAAAAACCAATGGAGAAAATAACGTCGAAGGATATGAAATGTCTTGCAAGCAAACTGTAATTTGATTACATCAAATTTATTTCCATAAAATATACAGTAACAGAAAATGAGCGAGATCGATTACCTAGCAAGAGAAATATTTGGGTGCCCACAACTTCGAAGGATGGTTTAGATCAAGTGTTGTTAGGGATTGAGTCGATGCACAGACAGGCGTGTTTAAAGATGTGGTCTGGGGAGTAGCGGGATTTTGGTTTGCTAAGGAGTAAGGCTCGATTTAGTGGCTGAAGCCGGAGATGCATAAAAAATGAGTTTTCCGTGGGCGCAGGGCTCAGGCTAGAGAAGAGGTGGTGGCCAAGAGGAGGTTGGAATAGGGTTGGGGAGGTCGAAGAAGGCTTCTGCGATGGAGTAAGATAGTGGCTAGGGTTTCATGGAGGGGGGGGTGGGGGGGGGGGGAGAGGAGTCATGGATTTGGCGATAGTGATCAAACAAATGTCAGGAAACGAGATTCTGCAGACGGAATTGGGACCGCGGGCGATCGTTTTGTCCAGATCAAACCGTCGGCAGCTAGGCTCTAGTGGAGGAGTTATGGAATGAAGAGTGTTCTCGTCGTCGTGGGGCCTCATAAGGGAGATATGATCGATCAAGCTTTGGAGGCGGCGGAGGGTTGACAGTAGGCGAGGAAGACTGACACTCTTTCCAAGAACAGAGAGGAAACTCTCGTTCTCGAAAAGGTCAATCCAAGATGCCCCTATCGGTTGCATTAAGAAAAATTTAAAGAAAATACAAAGTATTAAGATTTAAGAGGAATTAATTGGAGTAGAACTCAAAGGGTCACAAAGAGAACCCAAAGTCATTTTAGGCCTTTGGAATCCCACCTTAATAAATAATTCTGAAAATTCATTTTAATTTAGAAAAAATGCATAAAATTAATTACGCCGGATAAATAATGTTGAATAATATTAGGAATATTTTATAATTTCATTTAAATTTAAGCTTGCTTGTGTGTAATCTATACCTGCATTGACGGATCAATTTATTTAAGGTTTATTGGTTGGTCGGACCAATAAGCAGCTAAGTTGAAGCCAAAACGCAACAAGCATGCAGATGACGCACAATCTGACACCACTGAAACAAAAAACACACAAGTAAAACATAATGGAAAATAGCCTGGAGAAATGGAAAGACACTGAAAGTAACAATGACTTAATATGATGCCCCGCAAGGGCATCACATTCCGACGTTGATTCCGTGGAGAAACTGGGCGCACTTCAATTCTCATGGGGTTTGTCACCATGACATCAGTCGAGGCTGTCCGACAAGAATATTTGAGGGCCATGACAACTTTGAAGTAGTCTAATAGAGACCTAGCTGTTTCTCACGCGGTGTCGCACGTAACTTTTTCCGCTCTCATCGGCGTACTCAAGGGTCCTCCAGCTGCACAGGAAGATACCCCACCTCCCGTTATGCAATTAGAGGTCGTGCCCGACACACAATCGGACATTGTTGTGGGACAGGACAATTACCTACTGCTCGAGACACCAAACACACGAGGAACTACCACCGGTCACTGATGTCACCATCCAGCATCCTCCTTTCCAACAAATTTTGTTGACGTCGACACAGTGGGCCACCCCGAATACCTGCATCCAGTGACTCTCTCTGCATCAACATCAATCACCAAGCCGCCCGGCCCGTTGGCTCCAATCACAAATGTCGTCGATGTGCAACCGATGAGCTTCCCACAACATACTCTTCCTTAACTTCATCAGTGCGCGCGAGTGGGACTCGCTAAGGAGCACTACCTTTATCATGGTGTTTGTTATAAGGCGCTCTTCTTACAAGAGATAAAATGACCGGAAAATCACAATTCGAGCGCCTTCAGAGCTTGAGGACAAACTCAAAATTATGGACGGGTATGAATTTATGGGTCCACACGACCAATTATCTGTTATTGCGTATGTTAATGTCATGTTGATTTATTTAGTGTTGATATGCATGTTGCCTCTCTATTTTCATGCAGAGATATTTTGGCAATTAGTCGGAGAGTGAGTGTCATGTAACTTCTATTTATAGGCTCATTGAGCTAGGGAAATAGCAAACATGAATTAATCTTTATTCCTTTTCTTAGTTCTCTATTTTCTTCCCCCCCCCCCCCCCCCCCCCTCTCCCTAACCCTAAACGATCCCACGCTAGGGCATCATGAAGTTGAGCTCGACTCCCTTGTCGCATCATGTAGGTTGAGCTCGGCTCAATTCAGACCCCTTGAATCTTCACCAACATTGCCACCTCCGTCAGTCTCCAGTATTATTCCGACAACATTACAGGAGGCCTGTAACATGAGTATTATTTATTATAGATTTAATACATATGGAGGATTCTAAATATAGAAAATATGATCTTTCCATTCTAATAATATAACAAAAAATACCTTCAGATTTTTTAGCATAGTGAAATTCACAATCCAAGTTGGCATGATCAAAATTTAAAAGATTGTAATAAACTTAATCTATTCTCCCGGGGGTGAAAAGGAAAGGTGGAAAGGTAGAATTTCTTATATGTGCAATGTTTCTAAATTATACTGCAAAAATTGTAAAGCATATAACGGGTTTCATGAGAGTCTCCTCAGCAAACTAAAGATCTTCCATGTTATTAATATTCTTGAAGCTAGCATAAAAGCAAACATTCTTGAGAGGTGTGATCTTTTCAAATTGGCCAAAAATCCCACTATGCCAAGCAGCAAAACAATATATCTTTGGAGGAGCAGAATTACAATAAGCATTTTTTGAAATAATTGCAAGAAGACTGCTAATGAAGTCACATACAACTGGTTTCTATATCTAGAGATAATTTCAGAGTAGTGAAGAGAAACAAAACTAAAAGGCCCTTGTTGCTTTCTCTACTACCACTACCACCATCATTATTATTCTTCAACTACAATATAACACCCATACATTTAGGACTGATAAAATGGTTATATAGTATATTAATTTATTGAGACGCATCCTAATGGAGAGCTAGTTTCATCTGACTCGAGAGAGAATTATCCTTATACATTAACCAATTAGAGAGGATGTTAATGGATCATCTCTTATTATTTTCTTACATGGATTTCTCTGCAAATAGCTTGACTTATGGTGGAAGAAATAACTGATGTAACTTAGAGAATCAATAAGAAAAAAAATGTCAACCACCCTGTCTCTCCCTTGTTTGTCGTCACAATAAAAGGCATATATCTCAGGGACACCGCTAACCCTCTCTCTGACGCATGCCAAGGGAACCGAATACCTCATTTTATGCATTTTTCTCTAAGCAACCTTAATCTCATGATCAGCCATAAAACCTAATATACTGCTAATTCCCTAGTCTTTTGCACCCTCTCCCTGATTAATTTAAGAACACATAACGGTTGAATTGTGGGGTCAAATATATTTTGGATCACTCTTGCCGCACAATTCATCTTATAGCTATTCAGATCCTATCTATTCACAATGTTGCTCCTTATTTCACTACAACGTTCAGAAGTCTTATATGGTTAATTGCTAAGCAATTTTATGGTACAATGTCATGATGACTTATGAGTTTGTTTTTTAATTATATTTTACCTTTTTAGATGTCTAATTAGGTTTTCAATGCTCTTTTTTGTTGTTGCAAACTTGTTAAACTACATAATTTCTTGCACGGCTAATTGTTAAAAGGTATCTTACCTAAATGTGAATGCTTTTCTTGCATTTGCATTTGGCTGAAACACTATGGTATTCATTCTCCATTCAAAGGTGTTTCCATCATCTTTAGTATGTCAAACATTTGTTCCTTCTGCAGTAGCTTTTGACAAAATAATGGATATTAGATTATTGTAAAACCTTCCAAGGGAGTCAGTTTGTCTGCAAAATTTACATTTTCAAGCAAACTGCCACCATAAATTATGAATTGTAAGCCAGCTTTAATCCAAGCTTAGAATTAAGGGAAATAAATGAGGAAATTTTATTGTTAACTCTGATGAGCATTAGTCATTCTGTACATTATTTGGATAACTCATCACATGATCATGAACTTTACAGAGCTATGAGTGAGCCTGCAATGAAGAGCACAGTCACGGAGGACTCGCCTACCTTAACTCTATCTTCTAACGACATGGTTCATCATTCAGATAATAAGCTTCCACATCATCCAAATCATGAGTAAGTACTACATCTCCTAGTCTTTCTCTTTGGTAATAGGTCCGATTCAAAAAAATTAAAGTCTTGAAAATTTTAACCAATTCTATTTAGATTTTTTGAGTCCGCCTAAGTTACGACTTAATGAAAATTTATTTAGGCAATGAACTTTAAATGACAATGAGATGGAGATTTATACGTTGTTCATTCATGTTGAAAATTTTATTTAGGCAATGGATAATGGACATCGCTGGGTCGTCATAAAATTTGGGGAAGCTTCTTCTAGTCATGTTGAGATTGTTGTTGCTGACAGCTTATTATAGTCATCGAGAAAAATGGAAGTCATCTGATCATTTTCGAATTTTCGGGTAATCTTATTCTCGGCCTTCCATGACCGTTGATGGTGGTGATTCGTCACTTTGATTGCCCAATCTCCAAAATGTGTGCTAAAAAAAGGAAAGTCACTCAATCGTCCTCAAATTTTGGGGAAGATTCTTCTCGTTGTTCTGAGACCATTGTTAATGTTAGTTTGTCGATATGATTGTCGGGTCTCCCCACTCGCCTCCAGGCCCGAACTCACAATGAAGTTAAGCAACATACTGAAATCATCCTCAAATTTTCGCTGAAGCTTCTTCTCATCGTTTGAGAGCGCCGGTGGTGATAGTGTCATCCGATCTGTAGATCTCTGACCATCACCGTTGATTCAAAAGACCGATTTGGGTGAATTTGGAGTCCCGGCATAACTCCATGGAATCTTTCTATTGAAGAACCTATTTTGTGTTTATTTTTTCCGAGAGGAATCCAGTGTCATTTTGGAGTTGGGTTAGGTTAAGTGGTTGGAGTGAAATCAGGCATTTTCATAAAGAGCTACTATATGTTTTTTTTGCTATGAAAGGCTTTGGCGTTGAGGAGTTTCATAGAGGGCATCCGGGAGTGTGGTAATTTTTGTTATTATGTGATGTATCTTAAAAAAAAGTAATTTAAAGATGAATTCTTTGATTCAACCAAACAACATAATTGACTAATTCCATTTTTACACTCAATTCCTCTTCCTAGCCAAACAACATAATTAAAATAGATCTCTAGGAATTAAAATTAATCTCAATTCTTAGATCCATTTCCAATTCCACCCAACCCACCCCAGAGCTTTAATTCTTTTTTTAATTCTTCAATTCAGGAGACCTTATTCTTCCTTCTTCCTTGTTTCTTCCATTACTTGCTCTTACGTGAGCTCATATTAGTTGACGTTATTTAAATTACATTGGAAGCGTTGATAACATATTGTAGTTTAGATTTCCATTGTTAATTCAATTTTATCCTATATTTTAAGATCTTACTAATAGGGGAGGCATTGGTTTTTCTGCCTCTGTTATAAGGTTTGTTTCTTTCTATTTGTATGCAATCCATTTTGTTCCTCTTTATATCTCATATATGCTGATCTCTATTTTATTCTCAAAAAAGAAAGAAAAAAACGTAATCTAGATCCATAAATGTATGTGTTGTGTGCTCTGGTTTGAGGTCAAGTGCTAGGGCGATCGAGCGAGAAGTCCCTCAAGGGATTTGAGTCCCCATTCTTTGATTCCGGTGGAGCTATATGGTTGCAGAGGAGAAAATCGGAGGAGAAGAGGAGAGGAGCGGAGGTGTTCCGGCGAGGAGACCGCCGATCCCGCTGCTAGGACGTGCGCTGGATTTCCGCCGGGTGCGTGCGTATAACCGGGAAGGGGAAAAAGGGTTTAGAGAGGGTGAAGGGAAAAGTGAAGATATATATATAGTAATTCTTGATTCCTTTTTCTATGAGACCAACTCAACACAAATAGGTTCAAAGCCCCTCACTTGGGTCATAACACAAGTGAGTCTAAATAAAACATGCGCAACATTTAAAATATAAAGAGTGCGATAAAAGGTGCGAATAAAAGACGATAAATCCTTGGTGGATTGAATGTGACGTTGATACGTGCGCCCCAACGCGGGTCCATAACATCTCCTTCCCCATTGAGAAGCAGCTTGTCCTCAAGCTATGGTGGAAATTGAACCAATGGTTCAGTCGGAGGGGCGCCCACAAATGGCTTCGGTTGAGACACATGGAAGACGTCGTGTATGTGGTCCTCTGGTGGTAGCTGGAGTTGGTTGGCTTCCTTGCCGATGCATTGGAGGATTTGAAAGGGCCATAAAATTTGGGGCCCAATTTGTTGGAGTGGGGTGCGGAGGCCGAAGTCTGGCGGTAAGATCGGTGTTTCAGCCAAACCCAACCATCGATGGCGAAAGAAAGCTTTCGGTGGCCCCGATTGTATGCAACTTCCATGCAGTGTTGAGCTTGTAGGAGACGCTCCCGCACGGCAAACAAAATCTGATCATAGTCAAGGAGTTCCCGGTCGACTGTATTAAGCACGGCGGCGTCCCTTCTATATATCAATCGGAAGGGTGTAGTCTACAATGCGGTGTGGTAAGAGGTGTTGTAGCAATATTCGACCTAAGGTAGCCACCTGACCCAGTCCTTGGGGTGACCCCCTGTAATGCAACGTAGGTACATTTCCACCGTGCAGTTCACCACCTCGGTCTGCCCATCGGACTGCGGATGGTAGGCGATGAAGAAGGCCAATTTGGTGCCGCTAAGAGTGAACATCTCCTTCCAAAAGCGGCTTGTGAAAATCTTGTCACGGTCGGATATGATGCTCTCCGACATCCCATGTAGACGGAACACCCCGTCAAGAAAATCCGCGCGACAGTCTCAACAACAAGAGGTCGGGCCAATGCAATGAAGTGTGCCTCCTTGGAGAAGCAGTCTGCGATGACCATGAGAACGGTCTTGCCCTTGGAGGTGGGCAACCTCTCTAGAAAGGCCATGACACGTCTGCCCAGATCTGAGTCGGAACTAGAAACGACTGCAATATGATCGCAGGAAGGAGATAGTCTGACTTGTTCCTCTGGCAAACGGGGCAGGATGCAATGAAGTCTTGCACCCTCTTGTGTAGGCCCTTCCAAAAGAACTCCGCGTGGATGTGTTGTAGGGTTTTGTGGTCTCCTTAGTGTCAGCGGCCATGAATGTCGTCCAAAATGGTCCAAAGAAGGGGGGAAAGTGGCATCCAAGTATAGTCGGTCCATATAGAAGATGGGACCCTCACGAACGGTCCAATACGAGGGCAGGAGGCCCTCGTCAATATGGTGATGAAGCTCGGATAAAATAGGAGAAGTCTGGATCTCATGGCGCAGGGCGGAGAGGAAGGTGGATGTAGGGTAGGAGACGGCGAAGAGAGTTCCCTCGTCGGTATGCTCGCGGCGAGATAGAGCATTAGTTGCTCGTTTCAATACCCCTGCCTTGTATTCCACACGAAAGTCGAATCCGAGGAGTTTGATGACCCAACATTGTTGCGGCATAGTAGTGAGGTGTTGTTCAAACAGATACTTCATGCTGAAGTGGTCGGTGCGGATCACATAAGTGCGCCCCCAGAGATGGGGCCGCCAGTGTTGTACGGCCTTGGCGAGCCCTATCAACTCCTGCTCATACGCTGATAAATTTTGATTATGGAGTGTGATCTTGCGACTGAAATACACAATTGGGTGCCCCTTCTGGTGCAAAACGGCCCCATAAATCTGACTCGAGATGTCACACTCCACAGATCTCATGTGAAAAATCTGGCAGGCGCGAGGCAGGTGCGGAAACCAAGGCATGTTGGAGCTCCCGAATAGCCGTTGTGGCTATGTCACCCCACACAAATGCATTCTTCCGCAAGAGAGCCACTAATGACTCGGTAATGGTGTTGTAGCCTCGGATGAAGTGACGATAATAACCGATCAGACCAAGAAACCCACGGAGGTTGCGCGGCGTGACGACGTCTGGGGGTGCGCCAGGCCACAATCTGGATTTTCTTCGGATCAGCGGACACTCTCCGAGCTTGCACCACGTGGCCTAAGTAAGCGATGCTCCCCGCGTCGAAGGAGCACTTCGAGGCGGCGATGACGGTTTATCAACTGGAGAACTATGCGGAGGTGTTGTAAATGCTCGGCCCAGGAATTACCGTACACCAAAATGTCGTCAAAAAATACCATAACTGACTTACGAAGCAGGGGTTCGAATACCTTATTCATCAGGGCTTGAAAAGTGTATGGGGCATTCGTGAGCCCGAAGGGCATCACCAAGAATTTGAAGTGACCATGGTGTGTCCTGAAAACCGTCTTCTCTACATTGGCGGCCGTCATGCGCACTTGGTGATAGCCCGAGTATAAGTCCAACTCGGAAAAGAAGCGGACGCCATGTAACTCATCCAGAAGCTCTTCCACCACTAGAATGAGAAATTTATCCTTCACCGTCTTGGTATTCAACTCTCTGTAGTCGACACAGAAGCGTCACATGTCATCCTTTTTGTGCACCAAAATGACCGGCGACGAGAGCTGGAAGACGCTGTGTCGGATTATCCCCTGCTGAAGCATAGTTGTGCACAACCACCCAATCTCCTTCTGGAGGAAGGGGTAACAATATGGCTTGACGACCACGGGTGTCATGCCCGGTAGAAGACAGATGTTGTTGTCATGGTTGTGGATCGGGTGGAGGCCGACCAGTGGTGTGAATGTATCGTCAAAATCCTGTAGGAGATGATGGATATTGGGAGAAACGTCATCCGGAGTCGAGACAACAACCAAGTGTGGAGCTCCCTGGACCAAGAAGGAAGAGATCCCCGTGGTCTGGGAGTGCCCGTGCCACTCAATCAGTTGCGCGCCCTGGTGCCACCACATAGTGAGGCAGTCAAAATCCCACGTCAGTAGTCCTAAAGTCTGGAGCCAGCGGACGCCAAACACCATCTCAACCCCTGAAGGTCCACCATGAAGAGGTCTACGAGGGAGTGACGGTCTTCCACTACAATGGTAACTCGACGACAGATGCCTAGACACTCCATATGGTGGTTGTTGGCCACAGACACATGCACACGACTGCGTAGTGTGACAAGAAGGTGAAGTCGGTGAGCGGTAGTCTGGCTGATGAGACTGTGTGCTTCCTGAGTCCATGAGTGCGACCATGAGTGCGAGGAGGGTCTGTCCCCCAAGTGTGATGACCATCTAGATCGTATGACCCTTCTGAGGGCCAAAGATGGCATGCAGGTAAATCTATGGAACTCCTGTATCCTCATCATCATCTGAAGGGTCGTATACTTCCACCCAGAAGAGACGCTTGCATCGGTGGCCTGGTCCGAAAGTCTCGTCGCAATTGAAATAGAGGCCCTTGGCTCGGCGGTCAGGCATCTCAGTGACGGAGATGCGGCGACGAAAAGGAGGATGGCTCGAATCTGCCCCCTTAAAAGAGTGGGGGAGGGGTTGCCCTGAGCTGTTGTTGCTCAGGAAAGGCCTCGTCGTATCCCTGGGGCCGGTCTAAGAGAAGACGTTTCTCACAAACCCGCGTGAGACTCATCGCAGTCGTGAGGTCTGGAGGGGGTTGGAACTCCGCGTTGAGATGAAAGCGCTCATGAAGGCCCGCCGTGAAGATGGGGACCTGCTGGGCTAGTAGAACCTGGAACTTCTCCAAGTCGTCGTCGATGGGGCCCGTTTGCTTGAGGGCAATGAGGTCACCAAGAGGGTTGCTGTGTAACAGAGGCCCGAAGCGGAGCATGAAAGAGTCCTTGAACTCCTCCCAAAAGAGTTGTTGTCGCTCCCTTTGTAGTTGAGTGAACCAAAGATGGGTTGGGCCCATGAGGTGGAAAGCGGCAATGCCAAGGCGGTCCTCCCACAATGTCCATTGATTGGTGAAGAAGAGCTCGCAGCGGGTGAGCCATGCGAGGGGGGTTTACGCGGCCTTCAAAAATGAGAAAATCTATTTTCACATAGCGAGGAATGTCACTCCCTTCGAATCGAGGGTGGCCTTGCTTGGGGAGGCGGCCGCTGTAGGGGCCATCATTGGAGGAGTCAGATGCGAGTGGTGGGGGATGTATGGAGTCTATCCGGGCGTGGAGGGAGTCCACCATTGATTGGAACATCTCCATCAATTGGGTCATGGTCCCACTCCCTTCTTCCATGGTTGCACCCGGCGTAGGGGAGGGTTCAGTAGGTGCATGAGCCTGGAGTCGCAAGTGGCGACGTAGGTAGGGCTGGTTGGCGGGCCGTAGGCTACACCTAGAGGGAATCATGGCGCTAGGAAGGAAAACACGCCTGATTGGATGGCGCTGGGTCTGGCTGCTTCAGTCAACTGGGCGGAGGAGGGCCTCGACGCAGTCGGTAGAGGGGGAAAGGTAATGTCATCGTCGGTGTTGGCGAGGAGTCGGTTTGATACCAAGTTGTTGTGTGCTCCGGTTTGAGATCGAGTGCTAGGGAGAGTGAGGTAGAAGTCCCTCAAGGGATTTTAGCCCCCCTTCTTAGATCCCTGTGGAGCTATGGTTGCGGAGGAGAAGATCGGAGGAGAAGAGGAGAACGAAGGAGTTTCGGCGAGGAAACTGCCGATCCTGCTGCTAGGGCGTGCACATGATTTCCATCAGGTGCGTGCGTATTACAAGAACGGGAAAAGGGGTTTAGAGAGTGAGGGAGAAGGGAAAAGAGAAGAGAGAGATTTGAGATAATAATTCTTGATTCCTTTTTCCATGAGACCAACCCAACACAATAGGTTCAAAGCCCCTCATTTGGGCCATACCACAAGTGAGTCTAAATAAAATATGCGCAACATTTAAAATATAAAGAGTTCGATAAAAGATACGAATAAAAGACGATCAATCCTTGGTGGATTGAATGCGACGTTGATACGTGCGCCCCAACGTGGGTCCATAACAGGATGCTATTTTCCCCTTAAACATGCAATTATTATTGACAGATTGTAGGGATGCATCTACATTCTATCCTCATGAGACCTTCACATATTTTTCCACCGATACTTAATTTGGCTTGTGATTGTTTGTAAACACATAATAGTTTTCCTAGAGTACGGTTTAAAACTTGGGGATTGTTGGGGAAATGATTTATCTTAACCCCTAGAAATGAGTAGAATATGTATTCTGTTACGGACACGCCCGATGAGGAGCCACCGTGGAGGGTGTACACGCGCAGGAAGACAAACCCGACAGGGGAATGATCGCAGGAGTATTTTATGTTGATCGCAGGAGTATTTTATTTCGCTGTATTTTGTATTTTCTTTTAGTTCCGAACTTTGGCTATTGGCACCCCTCCTCTATATAAGGGGGTGTTGGTATGTTATTTGCTATGCTGGATTAAATCTGAAATTAGGGCTGCTCCATATTTCTCTCTTTCTCTCCTCTTCTTCTCCCCTGCCTCCACCGACCCTCCCCCTCGCCGGATTCCTCCCCGAGCACCGTAATATTTGGTCCGACCTGCCTCTCCGCCCGCCTTCCTCGCCGCCGGAGCGTCCCTACGACCTTCTGCGTCTGCGTTTGTTTTTCCTCTCCCGTCCATCCCGCTACACCTGCTACCTCCGGATTCCGCTTCCCTGCGACCCCCCGTCCATCCCGCTAAACCTAATCCGACCGCATCCCGCTACCCGGCGACTCCCGCATCCCGCTACCTGCGACTCCCGCATCCACTCCCTCCGCTCCCGTTTTCCGCATCCACGTGACTGTCGCCGTTCGCGCCAGTGCCGCGTCGCCCTTTCCCACGCCCCGCGCTGTCCCGTTTCAGCAGTCGGCCACCGCCACCCTGCCCTCGCGTCGTTCCGTGCCCCCACTTCACAGATGGCTCCCAACACTCGTTCCTCCGATCCTCCCGCGGCGGATGTCTCCGCCGATGCCCTCTCCCGCCGCGTGGAGGCCCACGATCAACTCATCGCCACCATGCATGAATCCCTTCTCTCCCTCCACTCCAAAATCGATTCCCTCCATGCTTCCGCCGCCCCCGTCGCCCCGACTTCGTCCTCCTCCGTCGAGGGCGGATCCCTCCTGGGTGCTGCACCGCCCATTCCCCGCGTCGCCGCTCCACCGTCGGCCCTTCCGAGCCGGTCCGCTCTCTCCCTCGACATTCCCTCCTTCACGGGCGTCGACCCTTTCGGGTGGATCGCCAAGGCCGAGCAGTTCTTCGATCTCAACCTCACGCCGGAATTGGACAAGGTGTCCATCGTCGTGGTCGGTCTGGACGGCTCGGCCCTCCATTGGGCCTGATGGCTCCGTCAGTCCAATCCTCTCATCTCCTGGCCGAACCTCAAGCAGGAGATGATCCGCCGCTACAACCCTCGCTCCTCGGGATCCGCCATCGAGCGCCTATGCGGCGTTCGGCAGACCGCCGGACTGGATGACTAAATCGACGAGTTCGTCGCTCTGGTGGCTCATGTTCCGGGCCTTCCGCCCGATCACTACCTGGGGTTCTTCATGCAGGGCCTCCTTCCCCACCTCCGCTCCCGCCTTCGCACGCACCATCCGCACACGGTCGCGGACGCCCTCGACATGGCCCGCTTGGTCGAAGCCGACCTGGGACCTCGGGCCTCCGCTAGTACGAGCAACCTCCCTCCGCCGCGACCACCTTGGCGACCTCCGGCTGCCCCGACCCCCTCTCGGCCGCCTCCCGGGGGTCCTCGGCCCGGCCGACCCCCTCACCAGCACATCTCCAACTCCACCCTCGATGACCTTCGTCGCAAGGGCCTTTGTTTCCGCTGTCGCCAGCCCTACTCCCCGACACATGTCTGCCCTGTCAAGGAGTTTCACGCCATCATCGGCGACTTCGACTCGGACATTACGACGGCGGATTTTGAGGCCCTCGAGATCTCGGAGGACGACGAGGTCACGGACCCCACACCGGCGGCTTTTGGCCGCCTAGAGCTCCCATGTTTTTCTGTGGGGGGTATTTCGGGCCCTCAGACCATGAAGCTGATGGGGCTGCTGCAGACCCGCCCCATTGTCGTAATGGTGGACAGTGGCCCGAGTCACAACTTTCTGTCTACACAGCTCGCTCACCAGCTCCAGCTTCCACTCACCCCTTCCCCAGAGTTCACCGTTTGCCTCGGCGATGGCCGCCGCCGATCGACCCAGGGGTGCTGCCCCGGCCTTTCCCTTTCGGTGGGATCTTGTGCGGTGACAGCGGATTTCTATGCTTTTGGCCTCGGCGGGATCGACGCCATTTTGGGCGTGGCCTGGCTCCGCACACTCGGTGACGTGCGCGTCAATTGGGCGCGTATGACGATGCAGTTCCTCCAAGGCCTGGTGAGGGACTCAACCTTACTCCGCACGTCGGTCTCCTTCCGGGCCCTTCAGCATATCGCTGACGTAGACTTCTCCGCCTGGCTGTGGCCTTTGTCTTCCCCGCCACCTCCTACTCCGCCACTGAGCGCGGACTTGCAGGAGCTCCTCGACGAGTTCGCCGACGTTTTCGACACCCCGACCGGCCTGCCGCCGGCTCGGCCGACGGACCACGCCATTCCCCTTCAGCCCGGCACCGCGGCTGTGTCAGTTCGACCCTACCGCTATGGTCATGTGCAGAAGGATGAGATCGAGCCGCTAATACACGAGATGCTGATGGGGGGCCTCATTCGGCTCAGTGCTAGCCCATTCTCCAGCCCCGTCCTCCTGGTCCGGAAGAAGGACGGCAGTTGGCGCTTCTGCGTGGACTATCGCGAGCTCAACAAGTCCACCGTCCCCGACAAGTACCCGATCCCGGTGATTCAGGAACTTCTGGACGAGCTCCATGGCGCGCTCTTCTTCACCAAGCTGGACCTCCGAGCCGGGTACCATCAGATTCGGGTCCGGCCTGCCGACATTGCGAAGACAGCGTTCAGGACGCACGACGGCCACTACGAGTTCCTGGTTATGCCTTTCGGCCTGACCAATGCCCCCGCCACCTTCCAGTCCACGATGAACGACATCTTCCGGGCGGTACTTCGACGACACATTCTTGTTTTTTTATGACATTTTGGTCTACAACTCTTCATGGTAGGATCACCTCCGTCACGTCCGACAGACTCTCTCCGCCATCCGCAAACACCACCTTCGGCTCCATCCGAAGAAGTGCTCTTTTGGGGTGACGGAGGTCAGCTACTTGGGCCACACGATTTCGTCCCGCGAGGTCGCCATGGACGAGGACAAGATCTCAGCGGTGCTCCACTGGCCGATTCCCCGCTCGCTCCGCGATGTCCGTGGTTTCCTCGGGCTGACCGGATACTACCGTCGCTTCATTCAGGGTTACGGGGTGTTGGCGCGACCCCTCACCCAGCTTCTGACGAAGTCCGCGGAGGGCCCCTTCCAGTGGTCGGCCGCGGCCGCTGCCGCCTTCTCCTCCCTCCAGCAGGCCCTGGTCCAGGGCCCGGTGTTGGCCATGCCGGATTTCACCCGGCCCTTCCTGGTAGAGTGTGACGCCTCCGGCTCCGGGGTAGGAGCCGTCCTTATGCAGGCCGGCCGACCGGTCGCCTACTTCAGTCGTGCCTTCTCCAGCACCATCCGCAGTCGCTCCGCCTACGAGAACGAGCTCATGGGCCTCGTTCTCGCCGTTCAGCATTGGTGCCCGTGTTGGAATATGGTCTTCCGTATCTCCTAGGTTTGAGAATAACAAATCCTATGTGTATTTGATCTTGTGTGTTTAAGTGTACAGGAAATCAAAGTCAACATGACTCAAGGATGGTTGTCCCCAAAATTGAGGCCAGAATTCCAACATGGCCACTAGTGCCGGCGGTAGCGATAGCGCCTGGCGCTAACGATGATTAGCGCGATTCCGGCAGTGTTTTTAGAAGGAGCTAGCGCCCGGCGGTAGCTACTAGCGCTGGCGGTAGCATGGCACACAAGAGGCATAGAGCAAAATGTTGCCGCGGATTGAAGATCCTGCCGCGCAAAATGTTACTTAATCAGGGATAGCGCCGGCGATAGCGGTAGCGCCGGCGGTAGCGCTGAGGCTATAAAATGGACACTTTGGCTCCGTCTTCATCATCCTCTTGAGATCCAGAGTTCTAGAGCTTCGTGCCACAACATAGAGAGGAAGGTTCAGAGAGATACTCCCACAAATCCATGAAGACTTAAGGAGATCCGTGGAGAAGATTTCAACACGCGTCATCATCGTGACGAAAGACCGCATCGACTACGATCATACTCTGCGTCTTCGTCTACTTCTCCAAGAGATCTACATAGAGGGAGTTTTTATATTATTGTTATTTATTTCACATCTTTTCTTATTATCGTTTAGTGAACTCGCATCGTGTTGGCGACTATGTTTGGGGTAGGACTTAGGGCTGAAATTCGCCTCGTGTTGGCGACTAGATCTAGGCTAGGTCTAGGGGGTGCTCGAGGCCACATCCGGGGAAGGGTTGGCTAGAGCGGCTTGAGGCCGAATCCGGGAAGGAGAAGGCTAGGGCCACCGGTTCGTGGGGAAGCGAGTCGGGATAGAAAACGAAAAGAGCTTTTATTATTCGCCTCCGATCTCTAGCGCCATTGAGATCAAGTTTTGTAAAACTTATTTAATATCAATAAAACTTATCTCTCTTTTTGTTTTACTTGACTTTTTTTTAATATTGTAATATTCCAAAGTTTTTCTGAATAAAATCTAAAGTTTTTGAAAACCCTTATTCACCCCCCCCCCTCTATGGGCGCCGACCGATCCAACAAGTGGTATCAGAGCGGTTTTATTCCAATCGGCTTAACAACCGGGAATAATGACGTCTCATGATCTCGCTTCTATCAGTGGGGGTAATTTTGAAGAAGAAGAAAAATCTCCTAAACCACCTTTATTTGAAAGAACAAATTATAAATGATGGAAAATTTTAATTGAAAAATTTATTAAGACTTTAGATGTCGAAGTATGGAATTTAGCCATTATAAGACCTGCAGATGAATCAAATAAAAAAGAACGTCAACTAAATGCAAAAGCCAAACATTATTTATTTTGTGCTCTATCAAATGAAAATTTTAAATTAATATATTGTTTTTCTAGTGCATACAAAGTTTGACAATTTCTTGAAGAAATGTATGATTTTCCTCTCGCAGGTATAGAACAAACACAGGAGGAGAAAGACATACAAGCATCCACCGTTATTCAAGAAGATCTCTCTCATAGCAAAACCATGAAGATCATGGAAATCAATTTAGAAAAAGAGAGCAATACATTGAGAGAAAAAGAAGATGAAAATGCATCAATGGAAGAGGAATGCCAAAAGGATGTCAAAGGAACTATTTGTTCAAATCTTGCCTCTTCTGATTGCACTGTAAGGAAATCAAATTCTCTTATTGTTTGTAATTCTATTTCTACTTTACAATTACTACAAATTACTAAGCGCAAAATTAAGAAATTGAAAAATGCAAATTGCAAATTACGCTTAGAAAATAAAAGTTTAAAAACAAAGTTAAAGAAGAATCAAATGCGAATTCATCTAGTCTTACTCAAGTCTCTTTAAATGAAACTATTACACCTTGTTTAGAATTCAATAATCTAAAAGAAAAATACGAGGGACTTGAGAAGGAACTTCTTATTGTAAAAGAACAAAATGAAAAATTATGTTTAGAAAATTCATCTTTGATAAATGATTATGCTAAGTGCAAAGACTATAAAATTGAAATTAAAGAGATGGATGAAACATTTGATGAATATAAAAATAACTATCAAGATCATATAGATTCAATTGTTTCAACTCTTAAAAATAGCACAATAGCTTATAATAAAGCTAGACATATTCTAAAGATAAAAAATGATGAATTAAAATCAAAAATCAACTTGCTTATAAAAATTATAAATTCACAATATCAAGAAATATCTAAAAGTAAGTTGAATATGAATATGAATATGAACATCTCAACTAAGTCTAATAATGGGAGCAAGAATCACAAAGTGTTTGTAAATCAAAATCAAAATCACCATTATTTACAAAATCATGTTTCTCCCAACCTAAAATTAAATGCAAACAAATTTCATTCAAATTATAAATTCAAAAACCTTTTTGATCCAAATGTTCAAGTAAATGATTATGGAAATTTAAAAATTAAAAATAATGTTAAACCAAGATTTGAATGGAGACCCAAAGTTAAAGATGAAACACAAACTCTACTCAAAAGAGCTCATTCACTTCCATCTCCTCAAAAACAAACACGATATATTTGGGTACCCAAAGGAACCGTCACACCCGGTCCTCTTTGGATACCTAAATCTCTCATTCATTAGTATCCCATCATTTGCATGAAGTAGAAATCAACTAAAAATGAAATATCACTTCTCTACTTCATGATATGCTTAAACTTTCGTTTTGTTTATTTTCTTTTGTTTTGTTTAAACTAACATGATATGATCACTCTATATATCTTGTGATATGACTTTCATAAACCATAATTCATAAATGAATCAATAAAAGTGAATTAAAGTCATATCATTCTGTTTAGTGATCTACTTATCCTTTTTATTTTCACCTTCTAAATCCATTACCTTTTAAATGTCTTGAATTATGAATTGTAAATTGAAATTAGTGCCAAGACTAATGATAATATTTTAATGGATTTAAATGGTTTATTAAAGGGCTTAGGCTAAAGATTAAAATGCGAAATGTGTTGATCTTGTTTTGTTGATTATGTTAGCCCTTGTAATTAAGAAAAATATTTTTCACAAAATGCATGATTAATCCGCATCCAAACTCATCATCCTAGCATCACTTTTTGATTTATGCTTGTGTATCTATGCTAGGTACAACATTTATGATGTTATGTGATTTGAAATCACAATAGAATACTAAAATTCCATCAAACACATAGTTTATGGATTAATCATTAGAACATATATCATTTGGCTTATTCAAACATGATATCTTTTGCTTACTTTTTCTATCAGTTTCAATTTACATTATATTGATAAATATGAGTCTTAGAAAAATGAAAATGAAAATATAAGAAAATATACATCATGCGTTGACAAGTCATACACTAAATCGCTAATGTTTCATGCAATTTGCACTATCTAAACATCTCCTAAAAATCTGATATTTCAGCATGTAACTGCTATTGGGACACTTAATCAAAATCAATAATTAAAATATTCAAAATCACAAAAAATCGTTCACTGTTTCCCGCGCTAGCGCTACCGCAGGCGCTAGTGTCCATGTTCAATTTTCTGTGATTTTAAAATTTTGAAAAATTTCTAAAAATATTTTAATCTATATTTTCTACTTAGTTTTGCACTTATGTTTTTCTTTATTTTTTTTAAAAATCAAATATAAAACTACAAAAACCATATTACAAAAAATATGTTTTTTCCTGTTTTTGTTTTTGTTGTTTAAAAGTCTATTTTTATGCAAAAATCAAATACAAAAATACAAAAGCAAAAATTACAAAAATATGCTTGTATTTGCTAAAATCAAAATACAAAAATATAAAACACTAAAACTATCAAAAATACTGTATGGACTTTCATGTGATAATCAATCATGATTTAGTCTATTATTTAGAAATTCTACAATGTTGCAATTTATCTTTTCAAAATACGTTGAACATTGTTTTCATCATGCTTTGATATATCTATTAATATGTGCATCAATTATATTTTAAAGGTTGTGTAGAACTAAGCTTAGCATGTCTCTAAGTATGAGTAAATGTTTTATGTTTGATAATGATATTTATTCACTCACCCTTTTTGGAATTGTCTACATATGTGTTTAATCTAAGAATACTTGTGTATGTTTTGTATTAGTACAATGAATTAAAATTGCACAAGTATCTTACCTACACTCCTTATTTTGCACTCTTAAAAATTAAGAAAAATGGTTATGTTTTTCATAAATTCTATTGATTTGCAAAACAAGTGTATTCGGAGAACTTTGTACAAAACAAAATTATAAAATAAATGACAAAGATAACTCCACCAAGCACTACTTGAACCTCCTGATAAGTCTTAATAAGCATTGTGAGGTTGAGCACCTTGGAAAGAATAGTAAAGTGTCTTGTGCAAATCAAATCTTTCTTTCAAAA
Source organism: Dactylorhiza incarnata (assembly GCA_033032865.1). NCBI lineage: Eukaryota > Viridiplantae > Streptophyta > Magnoliopsida > Asparagales > Orchidaceae > Dactylorhiza > Dactylorhiza incarnata. The sequence goes on from JAWHQI010000017.1 coordinate 12,634,079, forward strand.
ATAAGAAAAACCATTTACTCTTAAGTACACCGGATCACTAGTCTCAAAATTCAAAATAAAATCTGTGTTCCCCCAAACACTACTTTGCACCCTGATAAGTCTTAATGAGCATTGTGTGTGCAAAACACCTTGGTAGTTGTACATTTTTTGTGCATTAAAGTGTGTGGAAGTAACATTATTTGTGTTTTGTTGTGCTTCTACTTTACATATCTCTTGTATCTTTGATTAAAACACTTGTATACTCTACTCAAAAATACACTTATGTGCACATCATTATCTTCCATAACATTTCTTCTCATGAGTATTTGATCCTAACGCTAATTCTATGCTACTCTTTATTTATGAAATGCACTAGATAACCTAAGCATGCTTTCTACAATGTTTGGTTTGTTTTGAAATTGTGAATTGAAATAACATTGTAGTAATCTCTTTTGATAACAGTATTTCATGCTTGGTTAGTTTCTTGTCAACTTTAATTGAAAAATGATTTACAAAAACATCTTCTTTTTGAAATTAAACTCATATATCTTTTTATGGATTATTCTTGATTACAATAAGATGTTTCATGTATTTCTACAAGTCTTCCGCATCATCACCATATAACTTTTACCTTGCACTTTCATGCTTATATCAAGTCTTAAATCTCATTTTTTTCTCTTAAAAATAAGTGGTAGAGTTGCTTGGTAGAATTTATATTGGTTGTTCTAACACGCATATCATTTTTATAGTAACAAACTCTGATTTATTTCAATATAAACGTGTATGCTAAACGCTCTTCCAACAAGTGAAACATTGCTAAAAAGATGTTGTTTCTTTCTTCCAAAATGCTTCAACTCTTATCTTTATAAAGTTAGTTTTGAAACTCAAAAAACACCTCCTTTGTTAACTTAAACTCTTATCTAGTATTATGGTGTTTCTTTTTCGAAATCTTCCGCAATGCTCAAACTCTGATACATTCATGAATTTCAATATAGCTAAATAAGTTTTATTTCAAAAAAATTCAATTATGATTCTTCCCATTAGATTTAAAAGCTTTATGTTTCAAAAAAAAACTATTATCCGTGACTTCATATCTCACCATAGCGGGGGCGTAGGGTTGTAGACATTAGATAAACTTATCTTTAGTCATGTCTTGTCCTTAACCGGGGAGGGTTCCAGTGGAGCCTTGCGAGGCACTGGGGGGAAAGAGTGCTAGGTTGAGTTTTGTCTAGTGTTTGCATATAAGACTAACACCCCAACCTACGGCATGTTTGCAGCTCCTCATGCCCATCCGTCACTTAGTACGGGGCTAGGGTGTAGACATATTGTCTGGGTAGATTGGTTATTTGGAAACCCTTATTTTTATGCTTAAAACTTTTATATAAAGGGAAAATCATTACTTTTTTATGTTAAAAACTCTGATTTCCTTCTATGAAAAATTTTGTAATGCTTATAACTCTGATCTATTTAAATGAAAAACAATTCTAAAACTCCTTATCATTTACTTCAAAAGCTCGATCATGCCTTATTTTCTACTTACAAACTTTTTTTGGTGCTTTGTTTCCCTACCCACTTTTGCTAATAACAAAAGGGGGAGAACTAATATGATAAATATAACCAGCTATCATAAACCCAACATGACAAATTCAGATGATAGCTTACATATTAAGGGAGCATTCACTTAGGGGGAGCATGTATTTAGGGGGAGCAATTCTAAATGCTAAAATCAATAATTATCCTAAGTCATCACTCACACACACACACAAGTATAGTTTCATCATGCTTATTTATTAATGCTTTGATTTATCATTAATGGAATTGTTATTATCAAAAGGGGGAGTTTGTTGGAACATGGTCTTCCGCATCTCCTAGGTTTGAGAATAACAAATCCTATGTGTATTTGATCTTGTGTGTTTAAGTGTACAGGAAATCAAAGTCCACATGACTCAAGGATGGTTGTCCTCAAAATTGAGGCCAGAATTCCAACATGGCCACTAGCGCCGGCGGTAGCGATAGCGATGATTAGCGCGATTCCGGCAGTGTTTTTAGAAGGAGCTAGCGCCCGGCGGTAGCTACTAGCGCTGGCGGTAGCATGGCGCACAAGAGGCATAGAGCAAAATGTTGCCGCGGATTGAAGATCCTGCCGCGCAAAATGTTACTTAATCAGGGATAGCGCCGGCGGTAGCGGTAGCGCTGAGGCTATAAAATGGACACTTTGGCTCCGTCTTCATCATCCTCTTGAGATCCAGAGTTCTAGAGTTTCGTGCCACAACATAGAGAGGAAGGTTCAGAGAGATACTCCCACAAATCCATGAAGGCTTAAGGAGATCCGTGGAGAAGATTTCAACACGCGTCATCATCGTGACGAAAGACCGCATCGACTACGATCATACTCTGCGTCTTCGTCTACTTCTCCAAGAGATCCACATAGAGGGAGTTTTTATATTATTGTTATTTATTTCACATCTTTTCTTATTATCGTTTAGTGAACTCGCCTCGTGTTGGCGACTAGGTCTGGGGTAGGACTTAGGGCTGAAATTCGCCTCGTGTTGGCGACTAGATCTAGGCTAGGTCTAGGGGGTGCTCGAGGCCACATCCGGGGAAGGATTGGCTAGAGCGGCTTGAGGCCGAATCTGGGAAGGAGAAGGCTAGGGCCACCGGTTCGTGGGTAAGCGAGTCGGGATAGAAAACGAAAAGAGCTTTTATTATTCGCCTCCGATCTCTAGCGCCATTGAGATCAAGTTTTGTAAAACTTATTTAATATCAATAAAGCGTGTCTCTCCTTTTGTTTTACTTGACTTCTTGTTTTAATATTGCAATATTCCAAAGTTTTTCTGAATAAAATCTAAAGTTTTTGAAAACCCTTATTCACCCCCCTCTAAGGGCGCCGACCGATCCAACAGCCCGTACCTACTGGGGCGCCCCTTCGTGGTTCGCACCGACCACCACAGCCTGCGCTACCTCCTCCAGCAGAAGATTGCCACCCCCGCCCAGCAGGTGTGGGTCGCCAAACTCCTCGGGTACGATTTCACCATCGAGTTCCGGCCTGGCAAGGCCAACCGTGCAGCGGATGCACTCTCCCGTCAGAGTCAGACCACAGAGTTGTCTGCCATCTCCCGACCAGTGTGGGAGGACGCGGCGACCATTCAGCAGGAGGTGGACGCCGACCCCGTACTAGCCCGCATCCGTACCGCTCTCCTCGTTAACGGAGACGCTCATCCTCCTTACTCGCTCATCGCGGGTCGCCTGTTCTACAAGGGGCGCCTGGTCATTGCTCCTTCGTCACCCAACATTTCACGACTCCTAGCTGAGTTTCATGCGTCCCCTACCGGCGGGCACGCTGGCGCCTTCCGCACTTACCGCCGCCTCGCGCCTCCCTGTACTGGCCCCACATGTTCCGCCAGGTCAAGGCATACGTGGTCGTCTGCCTGCCCTGTCAGAAGGCCAAGTATGAGGCTACCTTTCCAGCGGGCCTCCTGCAGCCCCTTCCACTTCCGGACCGTGTTTGGGAGGACATCGCCATGGACTTCATCACGCGTCTCCCACGATCTCAGGGCTTTGATTGCATTCTGGTGGTGGTGGACCGCCTGTCCAAGTACGGGCACTTCATTCCCCTGCGCCACCCCTATACCGCCGCCTCCGTAGCCGACAGCTTCATCAACGACATAGTCCGACTCCACGGGTTTCCGCGGTCGATCGTGAGCGATCGCGACCCCCTTTTCCTGAGTACCTTTTGGACCACGCTCTTCCGGCTGCAGGGCACTCGCCTGCGCATGAGTACGACATACCATCCCCAGACAGACGGTCAATCTGAAGTCCTCAACCGCTGTCTGGAGACCTACATTCGCTGTTTTGTGGGGGAGCAGCCTCGGACATGGGCCAAGTGGCTGTGCTGGGCCGAGTACTCGTACAACACCGCCTACCACCTGTCGGCGGGCACCACCCCTTTTGAGGCCGTATATGGCCGACCACCGCCCTCCATCCTCCGCCACTTACCGGGCGAATGCCAGGTGGAGAGTCCGGCCCACTCCCTGCGGGACAGGGACACCATCTTGGAGCATCTGAAGCAGCATCTGTTGCGGGCACAACAGAACATGACGGCCTTCGCCAACCGGAAGCGGCGGGACCTCTCCTTTCAGGTGGGGGAGAGGGTCTTCATCAAGTTGCACCCTTACCGTCAGCTGACAGTAGCCCGACGCCCGTGCCCGAAGCTGGTCCCGCGGTTCTTCGGGCCCTTCGAGGTGTTAGCGCGCATCGGCGCCGTGGCCTACCGCCTCCGCCTCCCCGCCGGGAGCCGCGTCCACCCGGTCTTCCATGTGTCCCAGCTACGTCGCGCGGTGGGCGACCACACCACTACGGAGCAGATTCCCCCTGACATTGACCTCGCCGGCGAGCCGTCCTTCTACCCAGCCCGGATCCTGGATCGTCGTTGCCCGATGGCCGGAGACCCCACTTCCGAGGAGATCCTCGTCGCGTGGGTCGATCACCCCGACTCAGATGCTACATGGCTACCGCGGGAGGATTTTCGCCGTCAGTTCGTGGACTACTGCCTTGAGGACAAGACAAATTTTCCAGACGGCGGTATTGTTACGGACACGCCCGATGAGGAGCCACCGTGGAGGGTGTACACGCGCATGAAGACAAACCCGACAGGGGAATGATCGCATGAGTATTTTATCTTGATCGCAGGAGTATTTTATTTCGCTGTATTTTGTATTTTCTTTTAGTTCCGAACTTTGGCTATTGGCACCCCTCCTCTATATAAGGGGGTGTTGGTATGTTATTTGCTATGCTGGATTAAATCTGAAATTAGGGCTGCTCCCTATTCCTCTCTTTCTCTCCTCTTCTTCTCCCTTGCCTCCACCGGCCCCCCCCCCTCGCTGGATTCCTCCCCGAGCACCGTAATATATTCTCAGAGTGAAAAATTAGTTTAAGTAAATATGCGTCGAATAGTAATCGACGCAACGTCGAAGTGTAGTCGACGTACCTCTCAGAATGAGTCGAAGTAACTCTAAATAGAATTCGACGTAACCAAAGTCGACGTAACTCTGATTTCTAGTCGACGCACCCAGTAAAGTCGACGTACCTCAGTCGACGCTCCTTCCATATTTTCTTCTCGACGACTAGCCAGGCTGAAATCGACACTTACGTCGAATAGTAATCGACGCACGTCGATTTCTGTGACAGATTCAAAAACTCGCCAGATCTCTTTCCTTCTTTCTGTAGATCTGAATTTTATGGAATTGTATTATTCTCTTATAGCCGTTCAGAATTAAATCTTTCATTATAATTGATTCTTGGCTAATTTGATTAAGATTATTATGGATGTTATTTGAAAATTGAATGACTTCTTTACTTCTACAGAAATATTAATTATAGAAGATTTCTCTCTTACCATTTCTATTTGTGCTAATTGATTATTCTCCTATAGCAATATTTTTGAATAAACAGAGCTATAAAAACACAAGGAGGTCGGCAAAGAAAAAAGTAGAAGTGATCCACTCCATTTCTGAAAAAGAGGAAAAACTGTAGCGATGAAGAGAAGAGAAGAGGAGGAATGAACGAACCTTAGGGTTCTGTCGATCATAGATCCCCTCATCGCCCGCAAAACATTCAATATATCTGATATGAGAACCGTCGGCTTAGGAGGGAAACTGGCTTAGGTTTAGCCACCCTTATTCTCACCACCCGGTGAGGGGGTTACTTGACATTTAACACCCCCCCTCAAGCTAACCCCATAAGCATCCAGCATTCCGAGCTTAAGAGAGTAAGAATGAAGGGATTTGCCAGAGACTGCTTGAGTGAGCATGTCAGCCAGTTGATCTTCAGAGGGCACGAACACCATAGTCACAGTTTGATCCTGAATTTTGTCCCGCACGAAATGGCAATCAATTTCAATATGCTTTGTTCTCTCGTGAAAGACAGGGTTGTTAGATATATGAATTGCAGCTTGATTATCACAATGGAGTTACATAGCCTCAATGACAGGAAATCCCATTTCCCCCAAGATAGATTTAACCCAAACCAGTTCACATGCAGTAACAGCAATGGCACGGTACTCTGCTTCAGTGGAGGAACGAGCCACAACATTTTGTTTTTTACTTCTCCAGGAAATAAGATTGCCACCAACAAAGATCGTATATCCACTAGTAGATCTCCTGTCCACGGAAGAGCCTGCCCAATCAGCATCGCAGTACCCATGGACCTTAAGATGACCATGATTTTGATAGATAATGCCTTTTCCAGGTTCCTTTTTTAAATATTTCAGAATCCGCAGAACAGCTTGATAGTGATGAACCTTTGGGTTGTGCATGAATTGACTAACCAACCCAACAGCGAAGGAGATATCAGGTCTGGTGATGGTCAAATAAATCAATTTCCCCACAATTCGTTGAAAATCAGACTTCCTCTCAAGATCAGGAGAGGTCTCCTTATGAATGTCAAAACCAGGGTCCACAGGACTATCCACAGGTTTGACTCCCAAATATCCAACATCATTGAGAAGGTCCAAGACATATTTACGCTGGGAGATCATAATCTTCCCGGCAGAACACGCAATCTCAATCCCAAGAAAGTACCGAAGGAGACCCAAATCCTTAATTTCAAATGCGGACGCTAATTCCTCCTTAACCCGAGCAATGTGGAGGTCATCCGTTCCTGTAATAATGATATCATCCACATAGACAACGAGAATAGTAGTGCATCCTTCCCCTTTGTAGACAAAGACAGAATGATCTGAAGTACAGCGATTGAAATTCAGATGAACGAGTTTATCTCTTAGCTTGGCAAACCAGGCACGTGGAGACTGTTTGAGGCCATACAGGGCTTTCTTGAGGCGACACACATGTCCTTCAGGAACATCCATACCAGGAGGTGGAGTCATATAGATTTCTTCCTCCAATTCACCATGTAGGAAAGCATTTTTAACATCTAGTTGATGTAGAGTCCAAGACTTATGAGCAGCAATAGATAGGAGAATTCTGACGGAGTTCAACTTAGCAACCGGAGCAAAGGTCTCTTGGAAGTCTACACCATCAACCTGAGTAAAACCTTTAGCTACCAATCTCGCTTTGTACCTATCAAGAGTACCATCTTGAAGAAATTTAGTAGTATAAATCCATTTGCATCCGACTAGATGGCGCCCATTAGGAATAGGAACAATTTCCCAAGTCTTTTGACGTTGGAGAGCGTTCATCTCCTCCTCCATAGCCTTTACCCAGTGGAAATTTGAGCTAGCTTCTAAAAAACTGTTAGGAATAGGAATAGAGGAAACAGAAGCAAGATATACTTGTAATGAGTGAGAGATAGAGTGATACCCAACATATTTATCCATAGGATATCTAGTACGACCACTCTGAAGCAGAAGAGCAAAAGGGATCTCTGAAGTGGTGTTGTAGCTTGGATCTGGCGGAGTGGTGGTAGGTGGTGGAGCATGAGTGTGACATTCTTGTCCAGTCTTGATGTGTTTTCGTCTTTGATATACTTGAAGATCCCCTTTTCTTCTGTAAACACGAAGATCACTCGTTGGGGTGTCCTTTATAACAGGAATATCAACACTTTCTGGAGCAGACCCATCAACAAGAACAGGAAGAGGTGGCAACATGTCACTTTCTTCATAGTTTTCCTTCTGAAACGAGATGAGTTTGCCCTCATTGGAATAATACGGAGTGTTCTCGAAAAAAGTAACATCTTTTGATATAAACCTTCTCCGGAGAGTAGGAGAATAACACTTATATCCCTTTTGGTTGGCAGCATATCCCACAAAGACACATTTTACAGATTGTGGCCCTAATTTGTCCTTATGAGGCCCCACGATGTGAACAAAGGCGACGCACCCAAACACCTTAGGAGGAAGGTTGAATAGAGGCATATTTGGGCATAGAATCTGAAGAGGGTACTTTCCCCCCAAAGTATCGGTAGCCATCCTATTAATAAGATAGACAGATGTGAGAACTCCTTCATCCCATAGTCCCTTAGGGACAAACATCTCTTGCAACAAGCATCGAGTAGTCTCCAAGATATGACGATTCTTTCTTTCGGCAACCCCATTCTGTTGAGGGGTCCCCGGGCAGGAAGATTGGAAAATAATCCCATGATCTCTCAGAAACAACTGAAGGTCACTGCACGTATATTCGCCTCCATTGTCACTCCTAAGAATTTTAATTGCAGTTCCAAATTGAGTCTGCACATAATGATAGAACAACTGAAAAATTTTTGAGACTTCATCCTTCTTTTTCATGAGGTACACCCAGGTAAAGCGTGAGTGATCATCAATAAAAGAAACAAAATATTGAAAACCATTCACAGAACAAATAGGAGATGTCCAGACATCGGAATGTATCAAATCAAAACATTTCAAACTTCTACTCAAACTAGGAGCATAGTTGGTCCTACAATGCTTAGAAAATTCACAAGACTGACAATCAAAAGTAACAGTTTTAACATTAAGCAAATGCGGAAAAATAGCTTTCAAGGTCTTCAACCGAGCATGCCCAAATCTCTTGTGTCACAGCCTCAACTGATCCTGGTCGGTAATACTCTGAGAACTAAAAGCCTGACAGTTGTCCATGACATACACTCCACCTGACTCATGTCCACCACCAATCGTCTTCCCACTCGCCAGATCCTGAAACACACAATGAGAGGAGAAAAAGGTGATAGAGCAATTAAGTTGTTTAGTTAAACTGCTTACAGACAAGAGATTCGTAGGAAATGTGGGAACAATAATCACAGACTTGAGGGAGACAGAGGGAGAAAGATGAATATCCCCTTTACCAGTAACAGACGCCGAGGATCCATCAGCGAGTTTCACACTGCCAGAGGTAGGAAAAATAGAGGAGACTCCCATAGAAGATCCGGTCATGTGATCGGAAGCCCCCGAGTCAATAATCCAAGGGGTGGATAGATCTTTAGGGAACACAGTAGTAGAGCGAGCATGAGCGGCCGTACCTGCCCAATCACCAGCAGAGTTGGGTTTCAGAGCCTTGAGTTCTCTAATCAACCTTTCATTTTCTGCCTGAAGATGCCCAGAATTATCAAGGTGGCCTGGTATCAGAGCTACATGGTATCAGAGGTGCTTGGGTTGGTTAGCGGCCCCTTCAGAGGCATTTGCACTTTTCAAGTTGTCCTCCATACGGGCAAACAAGCCGGAGGACCTTTAGGAAGAAGACAGAATACCAGCAGCAACAGAACAACGGCAGCAGGACCTTCAGGTCCTTCAGGCCACGATAGATTGGTAGCAGATACCAGCAGATACCAAGCAGACAGCAGACAGGTCACTGCAGCAGGCGCGGATCGGCAGCAGGCGCGGATCGGCAGACAGCAGACAGGTCACGGCAGCAGGCGCGGATCGGTAGACAGCAGACAGATACCAAGCAACAGAACGGGATCGGCAGCAGGGCACTTGACGGGATCGGCAGCAACGTGCGGCACTTGACGGGATCGGCAGCCGCCGGCGCAGACGGGATTGGCAGCAACGGACGCAGACGGGATCGTCAGCAACGGGCCTTCAGGTCGACGGGACGAACCAGCTCTGATACCATGTAGCGATGAAGAGAAGAGAAGAGGAGGAATGAACGAACCTTAGGGTTCTGTCGATCATAGATCCCCTCATCGCCCGCAAAACATTCAATATATCTGATATGAGAACCGTCGGCTTAGGAGGGAAACTGGCTTAGGTTTAGCCACCCTTATTCTCACCACCCGGTGAGGGGGTTACTTGACATTTAACAAAAACTCCCAAGAGAGAAGAGAAAATTGAGAAAAGTGAAAGAGTGCTGCAGCAAGAAAAAACCATCTTCTTCTTCTACTACCTTCTGAAGTCATACTGCTTCAAATTTCTGAAAGCTCTCACTGAAAGAGAGAAAGGCCTACAATCTCCTTCTCACTATAGAAGAGAGATTACATTCACTATACTTGTGCTTCTAATCTTCTTGGTAGGAAGAAGATTCCTTCTTGCATAAATTGTTTTTTATTCTTGTTCTTCTTCTTGTTCTTATTTTTCTTCTTCTTCTCATTCATATCCTTATTTCAAATTTCAATTGTGTAGAAGAGTTTTAAGAATCTCTCTTCAAAAAATTCAGTTGTAGTGGTTCTAAGAGTCTCTTTATCAAAAGACTCAGGCTGGTTCTAAGAGTCTCCTTATCAAAAGACTCAGTGCAAGATAGTGAATTCCTACCAAGGGGGTAGAAGAGTGGACTACCCAAAGTTTGGGGAACCACTATATTTCTTTGTGTTGTGCTGTTTTTTTTTGCTATTTCTTTCTTTATTTGCTTAATTCTTGATGATTTCTTTAACTGTGATATTCTTGTAGGGACATTGAGTCAAAACCTGATGCCAGTCCAGAAGAGATTATAACTATTCTAGAGGTGATTGCTGCAACTGGGAAATTCTGGTATCTAATCATATACCTATTATTGAGAATATAAATTTCCTGAGTATACTTTGAAGTTCATATTTATTTTCGAAGGGCCTGTCTTTCTTAAAGTAACATTTCAAGATAGAAACACTTTTTGTTTAAAGCTTACCCTTATGTATATTAGCTCATTCTGATCAGAAGTAATTACTGTCCACTGTCATGTTTGTTTTCTGCGCTTTTACAAATTTTATCTGATTGGTTTTGCATGTACATCTAGTTTAGCCATTCTTTGTTGACATTATTATTAAATCTGGATATTTCAACTGTGAGGTTCCGTCTCTTGTCAACTCTACTATTTCAAGTTTCTCTCATGTAGATTAACTGAAATACAAATTACAAATACAATTACGACAGTGAATTTGCAGAAAATAAGGGTGATATTGTTATACTCCCGCTCGCGCTACGGTTCGCCGGGCACAAGTACTCACGACGTCTAAAAGAGGCACCAAGGAGCAACGGGGCTGAACCATCCGGTTCAGCCCCAAATCATTAAAAGGAGCCGAGCGGGGCTGAACCACCCGGTTCAGCCCCTATTTGGGTGGCCGCCTGCCCCCTCTTGGCCCCGAGTATTTATAAACTCGGGGCCTCCTTGGAAGGATTATGAAGGTTATTTCTTAGGTATTCTTCCCTTTTCTCTCAACCCTAACCCTAATCTTCCCTTCTCTAGACTTCTCCCTCCTCCTTCCTAACAATTGGTATCAGAGCACTTTCCTGCGACCATGGTGACCAAGCGCTCGAACGCAGAAATCGCACGATTGGCAACCCTAGAGGAGAACTACGTAGAGTTGACGGATACGGTGACAGCGATGGAAGAAAGGATGAAGACATCCACGAAACAATTGGAAGAACGCTTAGACGCTCGCATGGAGGAGATCAAAACCCTCCTTGCACAAAATCTGAAAGGAAAAGCGACGACCCACGATGGATCGTAGGCCGAGAACTCACATCACCAACTGACACCACACAGAATGGGGTACGGCTCACGGCAGCAGTCGGTTACGCCGATTTACGGATCGGGCAGGCCGGCGGGCGTCTGGATCGGGGCCGATCCGTCCAGATCCGCCGTAAATCAAGCGGGACGGATCGGGACAGCATCGTCTCAGCCGCCGGAGGTGGGAGCAGCCGCGGGAGGGTGGCACGGGACGGGAGGAGACCGTCCAGGGCCTGGGAGGCCGGCGGAATCCCTGGCTGGGCCGTCCGCCTTGGGGACAGCACCGGAGGCCTGGATTGGAGCCAGAACAGGCTACACGCCTAACTGGCGGCCTCCAGAGCACGTGGCGGTGTGTTTTCAACCTAACGGAGCGTCAAGCGCCCCGATTGGAGGTGTTGCGGGAATCCCACCGCTCTCACATGCCTTCAGACCACCTAGAGGCTACGACAACGGACCCCAAGGACCACCAAATCACCCTATGGAGCAGCAGAGGCCAGGAGGGTACGGCTAGGACCCAGGGGGATACGGGCAGGCGACTCAGAGGGCGTATATGCCACCCAAGAGGACCCGCATGAACTTCCCCAAATTCAGGGGAGGGGATGCTTTTTCGAGTGGGTGCAGAAAGCCGAACTGTTCTTCAATTACCAAGAAATTCCCGAGGTAGAATGGGTGCAGCTAGCACCCTTCCACTTGGAGGACGACGCCTACCAGTGGACAAAGTGGTTTCTGCGAGGCCGCGACTAGGCGTCGTGGACCGAGTTATCTGGGAAGAGAAGACAATGTTGAGTTGTTTCGTCTCCGGGCTGAAGGACTACTTAAGGGTGTCCACGCCTACATGCCCCGCAGTCTGAGCCACGCCATTAGTCTTGCACGGATTCAGGAAGGGAGTTTCAACAGGCAGAGGAACCGTACTACTACGAGGACCACCGCGGTCCCAACAGCCGCTAGGAAAGAACTGCCGGCTACCGACCGACCGACACTGACAATATTGACATGGACTGAGTTGCAGGCTAGGAGAGAGAAGGGTCCGTGCTTCAATTGTGATGAGAAGTACGGGCCGGGACACAAATGCCAGAAGATCCAGGTCTACATGTTAAGGGAAGAAGAGGAGGAGGAGAACACTACACAGGGAGCACTGGAGGAGGATTTTGACCTGACGGAGTTCGGGGTCTCCTTGCAGGCGATGGAGGGGTGTACCGCCCCTCTTACTTTACGCATAGCCGGGAAGGTGGACCGAGAGAAGGTGACAATTCTGATCGACAACGGGAGTACTCATAACTTCATCAATCTGGCAGTGGCAACGCGAGTGGTCCATGCAGTAGATCGAGGGGCCTCCTTTCAAGTCATGGTGGCCGATGGGAGTAAACTGAAATGCGAAGGCGTGATGAGGAGTGTAGAGATGCAGATACATGGCTACATTTGCCATACCGATATATATCTGCTGTCGATCAGGGGATCCGACATGGTCCTTGGAGTGCAGTGGCTGAGACAGCTGAAGAGAGTCACCACGGACTTGGAACGCATGACTATGGAATTTACCCAATAAGGAAAGGACTACTGTTTGCATGGCCTCAGGACATCCCCCTGAAGGAGATTTCAATCCGAAGTCTGGAGCGATTGGAGGAACAAGGCAGCACAATGGCGATGATCATGAGGCTTACACCCTCCGCACAGCACACCCCAGAGGTACCAGAACGGATACAGGGACTGCTAGCACAGTATGAAGATGTCTTCCAGGAGCCACACACACTACCCCCACCGAGGTTCCGAGACCACGCAATTCAGCTCAAGGAGGGGTCAGAACCCACCAACATTCGGCCTTACCGCTACCCGCACATACAAAAGGCAGAGATCGAGCGCAGTGTCAGAGAGATGCTTACCATCGGGATCATCCGTCCCAATACCAGTTCTTTTTCTTCACCCATCATCCTGGTGAAGAAGAAAGACGGGTCATGGAGATTTTGCGTTGATTACAGGGGTCTGAACAGTTCAACAATCAAAGACAAGTTTCCTATTCCCATGATTGAGGAGCTGCTAGATGAGCTGCACGGAGCGTGCCTTTTCGCTAAGTTGGATCTGTGATCCGGCTACCACCAGATTAGGATGAGGGAGGAGGACATCCATAAAACGGCTTTCAGAACGCATGACAGGCGCTATGAGTTTCTCGTGATGCCTTTCGGGTTGTCCAACGCTCCATCCACATTCCAGGTCGTGATGAATGAGATTTTTCGGCCACTCCTGCGCCGCTCAGTGTTGATTTTTTTTACGACATACTGGTCTACAATAGCCATTGGGAGGAGCATCTGGAGCATGTAAAGCAAGTCCTTGAAATGTTGCGCCAACACCAGCTATATGTCAAACAGTCCAAGTGCTCTTTCGGCCAAGCAGAGGTCGAATATCTGGGTCATCTTGTTTCAGCACAGGTAGTTCGAGCCGATCCACGCAAAATAGAGACCATGGTGACCTGGCCACGCCCCACGACGATACGAGCATTATGGGGATTCTTAGGCCTTACGGGCTACTATCGCCGGTTTGTGAAGGACTACGGCAAGATCGCTAGACCACTCACGCAGCTATTACAGAAGGATGCTTTCGTGTGGCAGGAGGAAGCTGAGGAGGCTTTACAGGCCCTAAAACAGGCCATGACGACTACGCCGGTCCTGGCTCTTCTTGATTTCAACAAGGAGTTTGTGTTGGAGACCGACGCTTCCGGGGTGGGAATTGGTGGTGCTGATGCAGGAAGGCGGACCCCTAGCCTATTTCAGCAAGGCCTTATCCCCCGTACCCTGGGGTTGTCAACCTATGAGAAAGAGATGCTGACCATTATACACGCGGTGGCCTTGTGGAGGCCATATTTGCTTGCTCGACGAGATACCGGAGGAGGTGCTACGGGACACTGAGCTTCGCGACATCGTGCTCGCCCTCCAACAGGGGCAACCCGCACCACCAGGATTCCACCTACAGGGCAACATGCTCTACCACCAAGGGAGGGTGGTCATTCCATCCGCATCGACCTGGAGAACGGTCATGATGCATGAGTTCCACTCCTCGCCGATTGAAGGGCACGCGGGGGTGCTCCGGACTCTCCAGAGATTATGTATTTACGGGCAAATGTCTATTGGCGGGCATGCGCCGGGATGTGCAGCAGTTTATCAGACAATGCGAGACATGTCAGCGCCAGAAATATGAGACGACAACCCCGACCGTCTTGCTTACACCACTGGAGATCCCCCACCACGTCTGGGACACTATTTCTAAGGACTTCATCGATGGCTTACCCAAATCTCAGGGTAAGTCCGTGATCTTGGTCGTCGTTGACAAGCTCTCCAAGTACAGACATTTCCTTGCCTTGAGGCATCCCTACACGGGCGGTTCCGTTGCCGAGTTATTTGCGCGGGAGATCGTACGACTCCATGGCGTACCCCGCTCCATTATCTCCGACAGAGACCCGGTCTTCATGAGTAATTTCTGGAGGGAGCTGTTTCGACTACAGGGGACAAGACTGCGCATGAGTACGATCAATCACCCACAGACAGATGGGCAAACAAAGGTCCTCAACCGGGAGTGGAGACATATCTACGCCGTTTTGTGATGGATGAGCCCCGCACATGGACATGTTGGTTACATTGGGCCGAATATGCTACAATACCTCGTATCACATGACCAGTAAACTCACTCCCTTTGAGGTTGTCTATGGGCGCCCGCCACCATCTTTGGGTATGTATGAGCCCGGCAGCACGACACTACCAGCGGTGGACCGGACATTACGGGATCGTGAGCGCACGTTGGTTCTGCTACGTGACAACCTTCGGACAGCTCAGGACCATATGAAGACTCAGGCAGATCGACACCGCACGGAGCGGGAATTCGCGGTCGACGACGAGGTTTTCCTCAAGCTCCAACCATACCGGCAACTCTCGGTCTCCCGACGGGCAAATCAGAAACTAGCACCCCGATACTACGGGCCATTCCGCATCACCCAGCGAGTGGGACCGGTGGCGTATACACTGGCCCTTCCCGAAGGGTCCCGCATCCATCCTACCTTCCATGTGTCCTTGCTTAAGAGGAAGATTAGAGACACGGTTCAAGCCAACCCATTCTTACCAGAGGCTACCACCACAGGAGAGCTACGTCCGCTGCCTAAGGAAATCCTGCTGACAAAATGGAAGAAGCGTGGTACAGAATACCGCCCCGAGGTGCTAGTAAAATGTCAGAAATTATCAGATGCTCACAACACATGGGTGGATCTTCTGGAGTTTCGCAAGCTGTTTTCGGACTTCCACCTTGAGGACAAGTTGGTGCTTGATGGGGAGGGGAATGTTATACCCCCGCTCGCGCTACGGTTCGCTGGGCACAAATACTCACGACGTATAAAAGAGGCACCAAGGAACAACGGGGTTGAACCATCCGGTTCAGCCCAAAATCATTAAAAGGAGCCGAGCGGGGCTGAACCACCCGGTTCAGCCCTTATTGGGGGGGGGGGGGGGGGTGCCCCCTCTTGGCCCCGGGATTTATGAACCCGGGGCTCCTTGGAAGGATTATGAAGGTTACTTCTCAGGTATTCTTCCCTTTTCTCTCAACCCTAACCCTAATCTTCCCTTCTCCAGACTTCTCCCTCCTTCCTAACAGATATTTCTCTAACATATCCATAAAATCTGCAAAGTCTGGAACCATAAAATGGTGGGAGGGCACATTTTTGTGCTGAGTCATTATATAATTCCTCTTGGACGAGTTGCATATTAGATTCGTAAACATATTCCCAGTGGAAGTTTTTTGTTTCATGTCAGAGTCCCAGTGTTTTCTTTCAAAATCAGGATCCTTACATACTGTTTGTCATTTTTAATGGTTTTTCTTCTCCATATTTGTGGGGTCTAGTAGAACATGAATTTAAAATTATAGATGAATTAGAATTATTTATGTAGTGGTAAAAGAAAAAGATTGTTTCAGCATGCAAAACATAGAGTGATGGTGTTACGGATCCGCCATCAGTTATCTTGCATTATTATTATTTTCTATGTGTTGAGGCATGTTGTGTCGAGTCGTGTTGTATTGAGTCGTGTCGTAGCGTTCAAGTGTTTTAATATTTTTGCATGTTTGTGTTATTTACAATTGTGTCATCGGTGCCTATATATATGGTCTTTGGGGTTTTGTAATTGGCATGGAAGAAAGAATCTAATGTTCTCTTTATCTCTCTAATTTCCTCTCTCTCTAGTTCTCCCCCTCCTCCCTTCTAGGGTTTCGTCTCCCCCTTACTCTGTCGGCCCTTCCCCTTGCCGGATTCCTCCTGGAATTTATCCTTGATCGTAACAATTGGTCCGACCTTCCGCACCACCCGCCATCCGGCCACCGGTGCACCTAATATCCCACCAAGGTTGTTCCCCTCCTTTCGCATCGCAGCTACAACGCCACGCCTGTTTTTTCCGCCGATTCCGCCCAGCGCCGGTTCCACCGAGTCATTTCAGTGCCGATTCGGCTGACTAGGGCGTGAAGTCCACTGTTCTGCTCCACTACACCCCGATCGCCATGCTCGGCCCTTCCTCCGCCGCCCGCATCCTGATCTGGGGACTCGCGCCCGTCCGCCGTAACGCACTGTCGCCTGCAGCGGCGAGGTTCCGCAACCCCGCTCCGCAAAAACCCCACCAGACCGCCTTTCCCGCCGGTTCTCTTCTCCCCGCAGCCCTGGTTTCGCTGTTCCGCCGCTTCTGCCCAGATCCGCCGCTCTCCGCTGGTTTCCGCGCCCAGATCCGCCGGCCTCCGCCCGGAATCGCTTGGTTCCGCCCAGATCCGCCGGCCTCTGCCCACTATCACGTCGATCTGCTCGATTCCGCCCAGATTCCGCTCATTCCCACCCAGAACCGCCGCTCTCTGCCGTTCCCGCGTCGTTCCTCCGGATTCCGCCCAACTTCCGCCGCCGTTTTCATCAAATCAGCCCCTTACTGGCCTCTCCCCGCCAGATCTGCCCTTTCTACATACCAATCGGTCGGCATCATCTCCAGCCTACCTCCTTGACAGCATGGTCGCCGCCCAATCGGCCGCTCCCGGACCGCTGTTCTTGCCATCGACGGACACTAGTCCTAGGCTGGATTTTTCTGCTCTCGCTGCACAAACTCTGGCCACATGCGCCTCTCTCCACGCCAGAGTCGATCATCTCATCGCTCTCGACAGACGGGCCTTCACAACCTCCCTCGAAGCTCCCTTCCCTAGGTCGCCTCCACCACGTCTGCCTCCTGTACCATGCGAGAGTTATCCGGCCATGTTGCCCCCAATATTCCTCTACGACACCAACCTGCCCCTCTGCCCCGCAGTCAATCGTCCCGCCGAAAGCACACCGGCCGCTAATGTACTACCTCTCTCCACGGTGGTCGTCCCCCCACCGCTTCCGCCACCTCTCCGGTCACCAGCCCCGCCGCCTCCGGTACACTCGCCACCTCCTACCGGTTCTTACTCCGCCGGCCCCGGTCTTGCCGCCCCTCCGGCCATCTCACTGCCTTCTCTCCCGGCTCTTGCTCCGCCGACCCCTGCCTTGTCGTTTCAACCGGCCGCATCGCCGCCTCTTCTGCTGGCCCGTGCCCCGCTAACCCCGACGGACCCGTTCCTGCGGTCGACCGACGCGTCTCTGACATCCTTGGGGTTGCTGCTCACCACCGCTCCACCAACCTTGCGGAAGCCATTACATTCGCCGCCCGTCTTTCTGATGGTGCCACCGCTACTCGCCATCACCGCCGCCGCTTCTACGCGCTACCAGGCCTTGTTCTGGCAGGAGGTTAAGGTGCCAGATCATCCGACCACCTGCATGGTACACGAGCTTGAGGGCAAGCTTGTTCTGCAGGATGGATGGAGTGTTACGGATCCTCCATCAGTTATCTTGCATTATTATTTTCTCTGTGTTGAGGCATGTTGTGTCAAGTCGTGTTGTATTGAGTCGTGTCGTAGCGTTCAAGTGTTTTAATATTGTTGCATGTTTGTGTTAATTACAATTGTGTCATCAGTGCCTATATATAAGGTCTTTGGGGTCTTATAATTGGCATGGAAGAAAGAATCTAATATTCTCTTTATCTTTCTAATTTCCTCTCTCTCTAGTTCTCCCCTCCTCCCTTCTAGGGTTTCGTCTCCCCTTACTCCGTCGTCCCTTCCCCTTGCCAGATTCCTCGTAGAATTTATCCGTGATCGTAACAATTGGTCCGACCTGCCGCACCGCCCGCCATCCGGCCGCCGGTGCACCTAATATCCCACCAAGGCTGTTCCCCTCCTTTCCGCATTGCAACTACAACGCCACGCCTGTTTTTTCCGCCGATCCCGCTCAGCGCTAGTTCCACTGAGTCATTTCGGTGCCGATTTTGCTGACTAGGGCGTGATGTCCACTGTTCTGCTCCACTACAATCCGATCGCCCTGCTCGGCCCTTCCTCCGCCGCTCGCATCCAAATCTGGAGACTCGCGCCCGTCCGTCGTTCCGCGTTGTCGCCCACAATGGCGAGGCTCCGCGACCTCGCTCCGTCGAAACCCCACCAGACCGCCTTCCCCGCCGTCCCTCTCCTCCCCGCAGCCCCGCTTTCGCTGTTCTGCCTCTTCTGCCCAGATCCGCCGCTCTCCGCTGGTTTCCGCGCCCAGATCCGCCGCTCTCCGCTGGTTTCCGCGCCCAGATCCGCCGGCTTCCGCCCAGAATCCCTTGGTTCCGCCCAGATCCGCCGGCCTCCACTCACTATCACGCCGATCTGCTCGATTCCGCTCATTCCCACCCAGAACTGCCGCTCTCTGCCGTTCCCGCGTCGTTCCTTCGGATTCCGCCCAACTTCCGCCGCTGTTTTCATCAAATCAGCCCCCTACCAGCCTCTCCCCACCAGATCTGTCCTTTCTACACACCAATTGGATGGCATCATCTCCAGTCTACCTCCTTGGCAACGTGGTTGCCGCCCAATCGGCCGCGCCCGGACCGATGTTCTTGCCATCGGCGGACACCAGCCCTCGACTGGATTTTTCTGCCCTCGCTGCACAATCCCTGGCCACATGCGCCTCTCTCCACGCCAAAGTCGATCGTCTCATCGCTCTCGACGGACGGACCTTCGCAACCTCCCTCGAGGCTCCCTGCCCTAGGTCGCCTCCACCACGGCTGCCTCCTGTACCATGCGAGAGTTATCCGGCCATGCCGCCCCCAATATTCCTCTACGACACCAACCTGTCCCTCCTCCCCGCAGTCAATCCTCCCGCCGAAAGCACACCGGCCGCTAATGTACTACCTCTCTCCACGGTGGTCGTCCCCCTACCGCTTCCACCACCTCTCAGGTCACCAGCCCCGCCACCTCCGGTACACTCGCCGCCTCCTCTATCGGCTCTTACTCCGCCGGCCCTGGTCTTGCCGCCCCCTCCGACCATCTCACTGCCTCCTCTCCCGGCTCTTGCTCCGCCGGCCCCTGCCTTGTCGCTTCAACCGACCGCATCGCCGCCTCTTTTGCTGGCCCGTGCCCCGCTAACCCCGGCGGATCCGTTCCTGCGGCCGACCGTCGCGTCTCCGACATCCCTGGGGCTGCTGCTCACCACCGCTCCACCGACCTTGCGGATGCCATTACATTCGCCGCCCGTCTTTCAGATGGCGCCGCCGCTACTCGCCATCATCGTCGCCGCTTCTACGCTCTACCAGGCCTTGTTCTAGCAGGAGGTCAAGGTACCAGATCATCCGACCACCCACATGGTACACGAGCTTGAGGGCAAGCTCGTTTTGCAGGACGGATGGAGTGTTACGGATCCGCCATCAGTTATCTTGCATTTTTATTATTTTCTATGTGTTGAGGCATGTTGTGTCGAGTCGTGTTGTATTAAGTCTTGTCGTAACGTTCAAGTGTCTTAATATTGTTGCATGTTTCTGTTATTTACAATTGTGCCATCGGTGCCTATATATAGAGTCTTTGGGGTCTTGTAATTGGCATGGAAGAAAGAATCTAATGTTCTCTTTATCTCTCTAATTTCCTTTCTCTCTCTAATTCTCCCCCTCCTCCCTTCTAGGGTTTCGTCTCCCCTTTACTCCGCCGGCCCTTTCCCTCGACGGATATCCTCCTGGAATTTATCCGTGATCAGGAACCTCGATCGAAGTGTGCACATGAGGGGCTACTCATGACCTAGTTTCTTCACTAACAATTATATGGTTATCATCTCGCCGATCGGAGCCCACAATGCAATCAACACATAGGATTTTTCAATATTTTTTTAGTTGTGTTTTTTATTTTTGGGGTTAAGTGCGATGATCGGGCGATCTAGGTTGTTCATCACACCTAACCTATGTTTAGGGTGTTTAATATGTTTGTAACTTAGGATTATGACGGATCGAAGATTGGAAATCACTATTTCTTCTCAGTTTTTCGAAGTGAGAATCTGTTACCGTGGAGAAATTACTTCCAATAAACTGGATGAACTTGGATACAATCACATGGTATACTCACGCCTAACCTCAGGAGGCTGGTTCCTCCTAGATGTCTCTCCAAATGAAGAGATCTCAAAACCCTAAAACATCAAAAGATCCCTAAAACTCCACAAGCCACCTCCTTACATAGGGGGGAGGGGCTCTGTTAGATTAGGGTTCCAAGAAGAGGGGGGAGGGGAAGGAGGGAGAGAAGTAGGGGGAAGAGGCAAGAGAGGAAATTCCAAATCTTGATAATACTCAGCATAAAACAAATACATGGGTTCACCCGGGTTTATATACTACCCGGTGCAAAATAAGAAAAGACAATGCGATGCAAAAAACAAAGATAAATGCGACGCCGCTCTCATGCTTCGGCGCGCGTGTCGCGTTCCCTCCTTCGATAGACGCGCCACACAGGTGGGCGCCCTTCGCCTTCGCTGCCCTCGTCGCCATCCGTAACAATGCCGCCCGCTGGGAAATTTGCCTTGTCCCCAAGTCAAAGGTCTGGAAACTGCTGCTGCAGCTCGGTCTGGTCGACCCACATGGCCTCTGAGTCGGGGAGGTCGCGCCACAGAACCAAAACCTGCTCCACTGCCTGGTCTCCTCGCTGTACCGTGCGAGTATCGATGACGCGCTGGGGGTGGGCTGCTGGCGGAATGGTGCCTGGGTCCGGTGGTGGAAGTGCCCCCTCAACTGGATGATCGCCAATCACCCGCTTTAGCTGCGATACGTGGAATACCGGGTGGATCCGGCTCTCAGGAGGTAGGCGGAGGCGGTAGGCGGAGGCGGTAGGCCTGAGTGCCAACTCGGGCGAGGATCTCGAAGGGGCCATAGAATTTGCCGCCAACTTGGAGTGGGACCGCGAAGAAGCCGAGACCTGGCGGTGTGGCCGTAACTTTAGGAAGATGGAGTCCCCCTCGCTGAACTGAACGTCACGTCGTCGGCGGTTGGTCGTGGCTGTCATCTGGTCCTGGGCGCGCTGAAGGTGCTGGCGTAGCTGCTGGAGTATGGAGTCCCGGTCTCTGAGCAGAATGTCGACCGCGGCCACCGTGTACTCCCCCGGAAGGGTGCGTATCAAGACCGGAGGGGGCCGCCCGTAGACGACTTCGAAAGGGGTAGTGCCGGTGCCGGAGTGGAATGAGGTGTTGAAAGAGTACTCCGCCCAGGATAGCCACTCCGCCCATGCTCGCGGGTGGTCCCACACGAAGCACCGCAGGTAGGTTTCGAGGCACCGGTTCATGACCTTCGATTGGCCATCTGTCTGTGGATGGTACGCTGTGCTCATGCGTAACTAAGTGCCCTGCATCCTGAAGAGGGCCTGCCAGAAGGCACTGAGGAATAGCGGATCGCGGTCGCTGACAATCGAACGCGGGATCCCATGCAGGCGGACGACGCCATCGACGAAAGCTGCGGCGACGAGGGGAGCTGTGAACGGATGGCGAAGCGGGATGAAGTGTGCGTGCTTGGATAAACGGTCCACTACCACCAGAATGCAGTCCCAAGTCTTGGAGCGGGGCAGGCGGGAGATGAAGTCCATGGAGATGTCCTCCCATATCAGAGAGGGGGTGGGGAGTGGCTGAAGGAGACCCCCAGGAAAAGTGGCCTCGTACTTGGCCCGTTGGCACGGGAGACAGGCCGCGACGAAGGCCTTGATCTTCTGAAACATGTCGGGCCAGTATAGCGAGGCCGCGATGCGGCGGTACGTCCGAAAAGCGCCTACGTGCCCCCCTTCCGGAGTGGCATGGAACTCAACGAGTAGGCGTGGAATCAGCTGGGACGATGCGGGAATCACGAGGCGTTGCTCGTAGTAGAGACGGTCCCCCACGAGGTGGTATGGTGGGCAGGACGTCGGGTCGGCCCGGAGAGCCTCATGATCGTCTGGAGGGTGGGGTCAGCGGCCACCTCCCGCTGCAATGTATCGGCATCCTCCCAATAAGGACGTGAAATGGACTCCAAGAGGGTCGTCGGCGGGTGGCGAGAAAGAGCGTCGGCTGCACGGTTGGCCGCGCCGACCCGGAACACAATGTCAAAGTCGTATCCCAGGAGCTTGGCCACCCAGACCTGCTGTGCTGGAGTAGCGATCTTCTGATGGAGCAAGTAGCGAAGACTATGATGGTCCGTCCGGACGGTGAAGCGGCGGCCCAGCAGGTATGGGCGCCAATGTTGGACAGCGAGGACCAGGGCCATCAACTCTGACTCGTAGGCGGAGCGGGGGCGAACGGTGGGGGCAAATGTCCGGCTGAAATAGGCTACAGGCTGCCCGGCCTGCATCAAAACCGCAACGACTCTGGAGCCGGATGCGTCGCAGTCCACCACAAATGGCTGCGAAAAATCTGGCATGGCGAGGACGGGAGCGGTACTCAAAGCCCGCTGAAGGGCCCGAAAAGCGTTGTCGGCTAGGGGGGTCCACTGGAATCTCCCAACTTCCTCCTTCAACAGCTCGGAGAGCGGCTTTGCCATCTTGCCGTAGTCCCGGATGAACCGGCGATAATAGTCGGTGAGGCCCAAGAATCCGCGGACGTCGCGGATGGAGCGAGGAGTGGGCCACTGAAGTACGGCCTGTACCTTCTCCTGATCCATGGCCACTCCGTTGGCCGAGATATTATGTCCCAGATAACTGACCTCCGTCTGGCCAAACACGCACTTCTTGGGATTCACGCAGAAGGCGTTCTCCCGGAGGGTGGTGAGGGTGGAGCGGAGGTGATCCAGATGAGCCTGCCAGGATGAGCTGTATACAAGAATATCATCGAAGAAAATCAAGATGTACCTGTGCAGAAACGGCCGGAACAGGTCGTTCATGGTGGCCTGGAAGGTGGCAGGGGCGTTCGTCAGGCCAAACGGCATAACGAGGAACTCATAATGGCCGTCGTGGGTGCGGAACGCCGTCTTCGGCACATCCTCCTCGTGGACCCGTATCTGGTGGTAGCCGGACTGTAGGTCCAGCTTGGAGAAGAAGACCGCTCCCCGCAGCTCATCCAAAAGCTCCTGAATAACGGGAATCAGGTACTTGTTTGGAACCGTGGCCTTGTTGAGCTCACGACAATCCACACAGAAACGCCAACTCCCATCCTTTTTGCGGACCAGTAGGACGGGGCTCGAGAATGGGCTGGCGCTGGGACGAATGATGCCTGCGGAGAGCATGTCGCGGACAAGCGCCTCGATCTCGCCCTCTTGGGCGTGGCCGTAGCGATACGGGCGGACGGAAATGGCGGTCACTCCCGCCCGTAGCGGAATGTGATTATCAGTACGCCGCGGCGGGGGAAAACGGGTCCCATCGGCGAAAACATCGGAAAAACTGTCCAGGATAGCCTGCACGTCCGGGGCCGGAGGAGGTGGTGGATCGGCCGTGTCCGCTATGTGCCACAAGGAGGCCGCCCACTCCACCTCGGCGGATTTCTGCAATGACTGGAGAAAGACGGCTCGATGGAGAAGGGAAGCCTCGCCTTGAAGGATACATGGTGTGCCCCCGCAGAGGAAGCGCATCGTCATGCGGTTCCAGTTGACGTTGACGTCTCCGAGCGGCCGGAGCCACGCCACGCCCAGGACGATATCCACCCCGCCAAGTGGGAAGGCGTAAAAATCGGCCTGGAAAGGGCTCTGACCAAGCGTGAGCGTCAGGCCTGCACAAAGGCCCCCCGTAGCCCGGCGGTGGCCATCCCCCAGGCAGACCGTGAAGCGGTCGGCGGCGTGCACTGGAAGGGCCAAACGATCCACGAGAAGCTGAGAAATGAAATTGTGGCTGACGCCACTGTCGATCAACACGACCACGGAGGTCCCATGAAGAGTGCCCCGCAGTTTCATCGTCTGAGGGCCGGAAATCCCGCCGACCGCAAAGAAGGGAAGGTCCAGACGGTGAAAGGTGGCCGCCGGCGGATCCTCGGTGGTGTTGTCGACCTCCAGAGCCTCGAAATCAGCCAATATGACCTCCGGTTCCTCCTCGCCGATGAGGACCCGAAGGGTCTTGAGCGGCCAATCATGTGTGGGAGTGTAGGGCTGCTTGCATCGGAAGCAGAGACCCTTACTGCGCGGGTCATTGTACTCCTGGTTGGAGAGCCATGGGTGGGTTTGGGGACGGTTGGGACGTGGCGGCGGGGCGGCCCGGCCCTGTCCGGGTGGAGGCTCGAACAGTGGAGGGCGAGGGAAAGGTGGAGGGCGTGGTGCCGGCCGCGGCGCGGCTGCGAGAGGTGGCCGGCCCGGCTCGGGTGGGTGAGTATGGAATTCCGCTTCAACCAAGCGGGCAAGGTCCATGGCCTCCGTCAAGGAGGGGGGGGGGGGTGCGGACCCGTGCCCGGATGTTCGGCCGCAACCCATGCAGAAAGAAACTGAGGTAGTGGTTCGGCGGTAGTCCGGGAACGTGGGTGGCGAGGGCGATGAACTCGTCGGAGTAGTCGTCAAGGGAGCCCGTCTGACGGATGCCGCAAAGCCGCTCCACGGCGGAGCCGGAGTAGCGAGGGTCGTACCGACTGATGACGTTTTGTTGGAGGGTCGACCATTACAAGGTCGGGGTGGTTTGGCGGAGCCATCAGACCCAATGGAGGGTGGAACCTTCCATGCCAATCATGACGGTGCTAACTTTGAGGTGGTCGGGCGTTTGTTGGAGTTCGAAGAATTGCTCCGCACGGGCGATCCACCCCAACGGGTCGGTGCCATTGAAAGAGGGCACCTCGAGGGCTCGGGGGCTGCCGGGAACGGTGGGGACCGGACTAAGAGTGGCCGTAGAGATGTCCGGGGGGTGCCCAAGATGGAGGGGGCCTCGGCGTTGGAGGTGGCGGAAGGAAAGGGCTGTCCGTCAAGAATGGTGTCGAGTTTAGAGTCCATGCGGAGGACGAGGGCTTGGAGGCAGGCGATGGAGGCATCATGATCGGCCAGCCGGCGAAGGATTGCCGGGTCGGAGGCCGGAAGAGAAGGCGTGGAGTCCGGGTTGCCCATTAGACGGAGGGAACGGCGGGGCATGCACACCCGCAGCCGAAAGGGGCGAGGAAAGCGGCCGGGGCTGGAGGAAAGGGTGCTGGGTGGCGTCGGGGCGCGGTCGGCGGCAGGCGGTGCCGGTGATGGAAGATTGGGCGGCTGGAGGTAAGAGGGCGGGTCGGGAGGCCGGGAGTGGAGAGCGGTGGACGGGAGCGGCAAGAGGTGCTGGGGCGAGCGGCGCTGGGGGGTGGCGGACGGCAGCGGGCGGACAGGGCTTGCAAAAGCCGGGCGGCGCAGGGAGCGCAGCGGCCGGGCGGAAGGACGAGGGCGGCTCGGCCCAAACAACGGCAACGAGGCTGGATCGTCTTCGGGCGGCCGGAAGAGGGCAGGTCGGACTACTTGTTAGATTAGGGTTCCAAGAAGAGGGGGGAGGGGAAGGAGGGAGAGAAGCAGGGGGAAGAGGCAAGAGAGGAAATTCCAAATCTTGATAATACTCAGCATAAAACAAATAAATGGGTTCCCCCGGGTTTATATACTACCCGGTGCAAAATAAGAAAAGACATAATGCGATGCAAAAAACAAAGATAAATGCGACGCCGCTCTCATGCTTTGGCGCGCGTGTCGCGTTCCCTCCTTCGATAGACGCGCCACACCGGCGGGCGCCCTTCGCCTTCGCTGCCCTCGTCGCCATCCGTAACAGGCTCACATACATTTAGCCCTAATGTCCTACAAATTAAAGATACAAAATACAATTAAGATGCCGCGTGCGCGCCTGTAACAGAATCACTCACACCCGGTGTTGTAGTCAAACTTACATCTTTCCCCCGCCTTAGGAGCATAAGAAGCACTGGTAAAATAAAATTGAAATTTACAAGTAGCCACCATAAAGGCATGAACACAATTCAATCAGCAAAAAAGCAATAAGTGAAAAGCCATGACAAAGCCAAAAAGTAAAATCTGAAAAAAAAAACGTACACTACAGGTCACAACTAATTAGTTAAGTGATAAATAAGAGAAAACGAAGTCGGAACAATAAGAGAAGTCGATGCCCTAGAAAAATCTCATCGTCTGCAAGGCTCCAAACTGTAAATCAAAGGGTCGAAGCTTCAATGACACAAGAAAAAAACCAGAACCAGAGAAGAGGCCTGATTTTTCAGAGGAAATTGCCATAGAGGAGAAAATCATCGTCTATCTCAGAGATGCAGGAGAACACAGAGAACTGAGCGAAATGAGCTATGAATCAAAGCTCCGAGGCTTCAGCGACATAGAGAAGTGACCTCATTTTGAGAAGAGCTCTAAATTGATATAGACGAGAAGATCGTCGTTCTTCTTAGAGCCACATGAGAACACACAATGAGGAGCAAAATGAGTGTCTCAGATCGTGATGGATAGATTTATGTTTTATTTATAATAGATACGAGATATCTCATATCAACCTATATATCGATAAAGACCTGATACATGGGCCGATATTTTGAAAATTGATTTTTAAAACCACGTCGTGTTGTTCCCTCCTTAAAACCTTTATGATAGCCGTCATTTCCATGTTCCCTCCTTAAAACCTTTATGATAGCCGTCATTTCCATGTCGGCCCATATCCATAACATTGATTGCACGGTGACTCACACATTGTAGTAGTGTTAGGTTAGTTGTTGATTCTTTTTTTCGATCACGCCCGTCATCCTACATCGTCATTTCGAATTAGGCCATGATCAGTCCCTATGGCCTTATCCCGCGTCAAAGATCATGCCCACCGGAGAAAATTGTTGCTTTTCACATATTCAGAAATAAGTCAGGGTCCGTTCGTTTGGACGGAATTGGCTTTCTGGAACTGACATTGGCGATTAGAAATCCAATTCTAATGTTCGGCGCAACGGAATTTATGCGGATATTGACTTTCATGTGAAAACTCATGGCTTTGACTATGAACTAAAAAATCAAATCGTCAATTCTTACCTCCGTCCATGGGTTTTCTGCATAATCGAGTGTTTTCGCAAGAGATTTTCGACCTACGCGCGCGTTTTTCGCCCGGGCGTGCGTTTTCCTGCAAGGTGTATTTTTCGGGTGGGCACGTGTTTTTCGGTCGGGCGCGTGTTTTTCGACCGGACGTTCATTTTTTGCCCAGGCGGGCGCTTTTTCGCCCGGGAGCGCGATTTTTTGCTCGAGCGCGCATTTTTCACTCGTGCTCGTATTCTTCTCCCAGGCGGGTGTTTTTCGGCATGCCGGGCATTTTTCGCCCAGGGGCTCCTTTTTCGATCATGCGCGTTTTTCGCCCGAGCGTGCGTTTTTCGGTCAGGCGCGCGTTTTTCGACCCAGGCACACATTTTTTGACCAGCGCTAATGTTTTTCGGTCAGGCGCATGTTTTTCCGCTCGGGCGGGCGTTTTTTCGCCCGGGCGCGCGTTTTTCAGCCGGCACGCATTTTTGCATCCGGGCGCGCGTTTTTCGGCCGGGCACCCGTTTTAAGCTTGGGTGCGCATTTTTCACCCGGGCGCGCGTTTTTTGCTCTAAAGCGCGTTTTCTATGCGGGAACATGTTTTTTTCCCGGGCGCACATTTTTCGCAAAACCGCGTTTATTTCGGCTCGGGCGCTCATTTTTTGCTCGGGTGCGCATTTTTTTCCCAACCGCGCTTTTTTTGCCCGGGCCGCAAAACGCACGCCTGGGCCGAAAAACACCAGCTCGGGCGAAAATTCGCGCCAGTGAAAAAAATGCGCGCACGGGCGTGCGTTTTTCGCTCGAAGCGCGTTTTCTATGCGGGAACATATTTTTTGCCCGGGCGCACATTTTTCGCCAAACCACGTTTATTTCGGCCCGGGCGCTCATTTTTTGCTTGGGCGCGCATTTTTTGCCCGGGCCGCAAAACGGACGCCTGGGCCGAAAAACACCAGCTCGGGCGAAAATGCGCGCCAGTGAAAAAAATGCACGCACGGGCAAAAGATGCGCATCCAGACAAAAATTGTGCTTTCGTGCCAAAAAATGCACACTCCCAACCAAAGAACTAGCGTTCGGGCGAAAAATGCGATCACGGGCCAAAAAACACACGCCTTGGCGAAAAACACGCGTCCTGGAGAAAAATGTGTGCCCTGGAAAAAAATGCGCACCTGGGCGAAAAAATTGCGCTTAGGCGAAAAAGTGCGTCTTAAAACATATTATGCAATTTAATGCGTTCGACGCTGACGCCTATTTTGAGTTTTATAAAATTATTGTATAATTTCAATTCAAATACCAATTCTATCATTGAGCCGAACAACTTTTGTGCCTCAATTCCAATTCTGTTGACTGAATTCAATCTTACAGCCGAACAACAAAATTGGAATTTTGTACAAAGCCAATTCATATAGATATTGATTTTCGTCGAAAAGTCAATTCCAGAAAGCCAATTCCGTTCAAACGAACGGACTCTCGTAGATTTTACTGGAATTGTGATCACAGTACTTAATATGTGTGAATGTCAAGGAATAAAAGATTAAGTAGGACCTAAATTATTATAGATGAGGCTTCTGCTACTGCTGATCACTATGATGGATTAATCTAAAATGTTAGTGTCTTCTCTATGGTCGGAGATCATACTGCATGTCTCTTTTCCAATTTCCTCTCACAAATCACAGTTACTCAAATTTTTACAGTCTGCACTACTTTGTAGTTGGGACAGGGGTAAGTAATGCTAACAACTAGTTTTCAAATGGATGTCATCCATATGCTTCTTTTCCTTTTCAATCTTGTTGTATGACTAATGCTATATTTGAAGGAAACCTTTTCCTGAGCTTAACATAATCGAATACTTCTCTTCAATATTGGATTGCAGGCATGATTGGGATGTGTTGAAGAACATGATGTCATTCCAACTGAAGCAGGTATGGCAAGCTCTGCTGGAACAAATGCCTTACCAACTTGATAATTGAAATGATTGGCTATGGAATTAATAAAACTGATTTGCTCAACTCTGGTCCAAATTGCAATTAATCAATAAAGGTATTGGCGGAATATCCTCAAGCCCAGATGACTAGCGAACTGCAGCAGAGTTCTTTGTCTGGCGAAACATATTTTGAGTTAGTGAACAGATTGAATGAAGGTGATTTCAGTACCTCAGCATCTTTATTATTAAATAGATTTAAACTAATCCGATATTACTTGTTTGCTTGCACTTCAAAGATGTTTTACATACCATTCTAATCAAGTGTATAGGAAGAATGTTTAATCTGCTAAGCCTTCAGTAGTACATATAATACTTATGTTTAATTTGCACATTCTGTGAGAGTTCGTATATTAGTATTTCCTAACAAGTTTTATAAGCAGTCATTCCTTCTGAAACTATCTTGTAAAATTGATGTTTGTTGCTGCCATTAGATTAAGTACTTAGCTGTGGGCTATTCCAAGAATGTGTTTTGGTTATCGGACTATGTCACTGAGTTTGTACAAAAGGGAATCTAAGTTGGATCAAATTCACCAGGTGCGGAAGTTGTTTTCATCTAAAAAAATCAAGTATATGAGGGAGGATCAACCGTGTGGCATTTCTGTGGGTGGCATTTCTGCACCATAATGTTTGTTCAACTGCTTAATGTGGGACTAAACCCATACTCCCATGTGCTTTAGCGATCTCCCATTCGTAGTAGAGCTCTCGACATCATACACCACTTTTCCTTAAATAAAAGTTTCTACTTGATCAAGTATCATGTATCAACAACAAACTCACCCACGTGGAGCAGTCATGGAAGTCAAACGCTTTTGAACTTGCTCGATTATGGAGGATGACCCAATGGTAACCTCAAACTGCATGAGTATACTTTATCCCCGTTTAATTTTAAACCACTTGCCAATGAGTGTGAACCAAAGGGGATGAAAGTTGTGCCAATATGTCATTGATCAAATCCATCATCAACTCAAAGCTTAAGTTATACGCAAGGGCCAACCATTTGGTATTTCTAGGCAACATATTAACTTATCCAATACCATTTAATTTTTATTTTAAATATATTTTTGTTAGTTGGTTGATCTTCCTTTGTAAAACAGTCTAGTAAAATCAAAGTTACACCAATGTTGTTTTGTGGTGTGTGCATTAAAAACATTAAGATGCAGGAGCCTCTTAGAAGAGAACACCACGAGAACAGATATTGATTCTTCAATGCAAGTGCTGGTTCAAATCAAACAGCTCTCTTGTATAATTTCCAGATTCATAGACTTCAACAGAAAACGATAGTGTGATTCTCTTTTACAAATCAAGCACCTTGTGGAGTAAGTGTAGAGAAGTGTATATATACATATATATATATACAGAGAGAGAGAGAGAGAGAGAGAGAGAGAGAGAGAGAGAGAGAGAGAGAGAGAGAGAGAGAGAGAGAGAGAAATAAACCAGTGCCATCCCTCCAAGCCTCATATCACTACACCAGTTTACCACTAAATCTATGGATCTGCATCAAGCTGATATCAGCACCTTCTTCCAACAACCCCAAAGCCACTGAAACCAACAAATCACCACCGCCACAACCGTTAAGGAATTTGAAGTTCTCAAGAAAGATAAACCCCATTTACACTATGGGAGGCAAATATCCTCTTCAAGTTCTTTTACCCGACGAATGGTTGTTCAAACTCCCACCCAAAATCTTTGGGTTCCTTTCCTCTGTTCACATTATGGGACCGAATCGTGATAAACTGGGATGAAAATCTGTTAACGACATGTTTTAGGCTATGTGGTCAATCAAGAAGGTTAGAAGTGTTGCTCTCCTCACATGCATAAGAGGTTTATTTCTAAGGACGTCGCTTTCTTTGAACATGTCCTGGAATTAAAGAAACAGAGATTGGCAATGGTTCATTTACTTTACCAATCTAGGTTGAAGCTACTCAGGAGGAAAACAATTTTCCCATAATTCCTGCTATTCCCATTGGCTTGAAATAAAAAATCTGAAAACTTACAATTGTAGGGAGGAAGAAAATTGGGGATAGACAACTGAGAGCACTACAATGACTAAGCCAACACCATTCACCTCCAGTTCTTTAGGTCAAGACCTTGATCATGCTTCTCTTGATACCTCTCCCCTTACACACTCCTTGTGGTCAATGGTCGCACTATATACCATATCCATCATTCATTCTCCCCTTTAAAATCTTCGTCACCTCCATATCTACTACTATTGTTCCTAACAACTTTACAAATGCTAATTCAAATTTCGAAAAGAGAAATGCTTTGGATATTGGGATGGAAGCTCTAAAAAGACGACTACTTGGGAGATTGTTCCCTTACGTCATGACCTCCACATTCTTGGATGTTATTTGGTGTGTACTGTCAAATGTCTTTAAGATGACGCCTTTATCATTCTGATCCAGACTCGTGGCTAAGGGATTTACCCAAATTGATGTTGTATATTTCCATGAAACATTTGCACCAGTCGTTAAACTTAACTTTGTGAGAGTTCCCCTTTCTTTCGCTTCTCACAAGTCTCTCTTCATCAAATGGATATCAAAAATATTTTTCTACATAGAGATCTTAAGGAAAAAATTATATGACAGCTCCACCGGGTCTTTGGGTTCCTCAAGGTTATATTTGTAAACTTAAGAAAGCTATTTATGGACTTAAAATAATCTCCTCGAGCCTGGTTTGAGAAATTAAGTGCTAAACTCCTCAACATGGAATTCACAAAAAATATGCATGATCACTCTGTTTTTATCCACAAGACTATAGATCATATTACTATTCTATTTATGTTTGTTGATGATATCATCATCACCGGAAGTGATGAATACCATATTGCGACTGTCAAAAAGGATGTGGCAGCTACATTTGAGATTAAAAATCTGCACTGATTATGTTATTTTCTTAATATTAAGGTGGTTATATCAAAATATGATATCTTTATATTTCAGAGAAAGTATGTTCTTAATTTTCTTGCTAAAAATATGTACTTATGGGTCAAACCGATTGATAGTCTCATTCACCCTAATTATAATTTACCTCAAGACGAATCTACTAAATTGGATACGGAATTAATATTTGAGACGATTGTGGGTAAATTGATTTATCTTTCCATCACCATGCTTGATATTGTTTGGTGTTAGTTTAGTTAGTTGGTTCGTGCATGACCCTAAGGTTCATCATTTTGAAGTTGTCTGTATTCTCAAATATCTCAAAGAAGTTCAGGAAAGGGAATTGTGTTTAAAGATTCTCGGCATTTAAATATTCTGGTTATTATGATACTGACTAGGCTGAGTTCTCCAAAGATAGAAGATGAACTAGTGGGTACTCTTATATTTATCGAAATTTAATGACTTGGAGAATTATTAAAAAAAATTGTGGCTGGATCCTTTGCAGAAACTGAATATAAGGTCATGACATTGGATACCTATGAATTGATGTGTATCCATGGTGGTGAATTGTGTTTAAAGATCATGGGCATTTATGTTTATTGTGCTACTTGTTGGGTTGGGTCCTCCAATGACAGAAGATAGATTTGTGGGTACTCTTACATTTATTGGTGAAAATTTTAGTAGCTTGGAAAAGTTAAAAAAATATAGTTGTGGTCAGATCCTTTGCAAAAGCTGAATATAGGGTCATGACATTCGGTACATGTGAATCAATGTGGCTTAAGTCCATCTTAGGGGAAATGAGAGTGTTGGATATTAGGGCTATTCCACTCTTATGTGATAATCAACCTGTCATTCATATCACATCAAATCTTGTGTTTCATGAAAAACTACACAATAGAAATCGATTGTCACTTCATATGAGCAAATGTTCAAAACAAGATCATTACTACACCTTTTGTTTCCACTAGTGATCAATTCACATATATGTATTGTAAGGTTGTATCTAGTAGAACTCTTCATCAGATCTCTCTGCGTTTGCGAATGATTGGCGCTTATTGATGGGGGGATCGCAGATCAAGGGTGGGTCGATACTTCCTGAAATCCGCACAGGTCTACATTTGTAGGAGTCGAGATAGGATTGTCGGATAAACGGTTTGAGCCGATAGTTGTGTTTATAGCTATTGATGGCATATTTAAATATTTATTTTACTTAAATTTAGTGATTTTATGTGCCATACGATCTTAGCCGTCCATAATGGGTTTAAAGTCTATAAATAAACTTCTAGGGGCTGATTTTAAGAGAGCGGATTTTGGACAGAAATTCTGAGCTCTCGTAGTCCTCCAAAGTGCAGATTATGTGGATCATTAGTACTGAAGCCAACGTAACTACCTCACAACTATCTATCCACATTCCACACTCATAGACACCTAAAACTACCCACAACTACCACTAACCATTTTCATATATTGATGTAACCCCCTCCCCCCTCGAACAAAAATTTGCCATAACTACCAGGTAACTACCCTCTCTCACTCATCCCACTAACAAGTAACCACCCTCCATTCCCACCATAACTATCACACTACCTTCCAACATTTACTTTAACTACCCACTTCCACAACTCCCCAACCCCCTCTCTCATTCCCTCAAAAGGAACAACCCTTTCCCCCATTTGGAACTCACGGCCGGCAGCCCCACCAACCAAAATCCACTACAGAAAACTACCTGCCCTTCCACTGCTCCTATCCATGTACTTGTGACCAAACCCTCTTAGTTCTCAAAATTCCCTGCTTGTGCAGATAGCTCCTCTACCAAGCTCTTCCAGCCAATCCCCAACTTGCAGCACCACCATTACTCCATAGATTTACTGTTCTGTGTTGAAACTGGACTGGAACAGCCTTGCGGCTCCCCATTGCTGCAAAATTCCTTCCGATATCTAAAATTCAGTGCAGAATTACACCATGTCGGATGTCCAAACCTAGAAATCAGTAAAGACACCTTCATTAGGCTCCAATTATTCGCGTAAAGTATCTATTGCTTTGTGTTGATTACTTGTTGAAAACATCAATTTGGGATCTTAATTTATAAAATTTTACACAATTTCAGTCCTACTTGAAAGATTCATTAGCCGGAAATTTGATCGACGCGCTCTCTTCTTAAATTCAACTAGATCTTGCTTGAGTTTCTGATGTCTAATCTCTAGTGTGAATGTTTGCGGGTTCTAATATTAATTTCAAAATTTATTGCAATTAAAAGTTGGACAATCGCATGCGCATCACATGATTCTTAAATTCTTATGACACCCTGTGAACGCCCACTCATTATAATTCCTTTCAGCATGATTAGACTCACTACATTCGTCCTGCATCACTTATGGTGTGAGCTTGCAATGGGATGTTGGAACTAAGGTGGTACGGTCAGCATGGGGTGACCAAAACACTTATAATTCTTGTGCTTATTGCTTTCTTTAGAGGAATAATGTATAGTGATACGCAGAAAAATAAATATATATGCAATTGCACGTGTCGGATCAAGTAATATAATGAAAGTAAAGACCGTTCCCACGGAGAAGTGACTAATCTAAAGCTTGCAAGTGCTAGTTTAACCTTTTCTTTAAATTGAAGAAGATTAAATAAAGTGATTGTTGACAACAGATAAAAACACTAATAAAACTAAACAATGACGATTTCCTAAAAATATTTTTTAAGCAATTTGGAAAAGCAGTCTTGTATTCTGATTTCCTATATTTGTTGTGATGAATCCTTAGAATAATGATTTTTGAGAATGCTCAATTAATTATCTTGCAACGATTTTAATGTAGAAATCTTTATCTCTCAATATTAGAAATCTTTATATTTTTTATTCCCTTAGTCATCTCTAACTTAGGCTGAATGAAGAATATTATGAGGACAAAATCAATGTTGCTAGTAAAAGATGAAATCTCTTTCTCACTTCTATGCTATATTGAATTTATGTTATACTTACGCATCTCCTCTCTCAAATCTCGACGCGCAGTGAAAATATAGAAATTTTGGTAAAATACTCACGCTTCTCCTTTTTTGAATCTTGAAACGCAATAAGAAAATCTCCATCCAAATACTTACGCGTCTCCTCTCTCGAATCTCTCCTCTCTCGAATCTCGAAACGCAGTAAACCGATGAAGAACCGAAGTTTCATTACCAAGTTCATAAACTCAATAAATATAAATTATCAAACATACATCAAGCTTAAAAGAAATTCATCATCACAACACGCATAGTACTCTCATCATATAAGACTTTGGGAGATTAGTTCATAATAGTAGAAACACACCACGCAAATAGAAAGATCTTACTAAACATGATGATTGAAGTTCAAATGCTGTAGGAATTCTCCTCAGATTTTTGCCAAAAAGTGTCTTCTTCCTCGAACCGGGCTTCTCCTTCTTTTGCCCAAAATGGAATTCGATTTTTTATCCAAGTAACTGACCCCCTTTATGTAGTATTTCGTCCCTTTTCAAAGCCTTTGTCCCCCTGAATCGAAGGCCCCTTTCAGATTTGTAACCGGCGCAAATTTTAAAATTCAAAATTTGAATCGTTTCCGCCTTGTTGCAACAACTTTTAAAGTTGTTGCAACCACTTTCCCAGGCAATCAAATTGACTTGGCTTCACTTCTTCGAGTCGAATTCTTCAGCATTTCTACAATAAAAACCTAGGAAAATGACGATAATATCCAACTTAGATCAAATATAAACTTAATCATATTTTACTTATTTAAATATATTTTTATCAATTATAATTGACATAAGGTAAAACTAATGAGTTTAAATAACTTCTTTTTAAGAAGTTATCATATAGAATTATCAAATCATATAAGAAAAGGTGTGAAAGGTGTTGACATATGATATCACTGATGAACCGCTTCAAGTTTGTTTCTCTCTACTCAAACAGTACCTTCGCACTCAGAAAGACTACAAATGATATCACCCACCTTCCCGCAAAACCCATGTCTCTATGGATGTCAATGGTAGAGATTCCAGATCTTACTTCCATGCCTCAGTTTATGTGGAGAGCAATATTGAATTGACTCAATCCCTTCCTCATCTTATTTCGGTCTTCTTCGCTACACATGAGAGTTCATTAAAAAGGGCAACTCGGTGCACAAAGCACCCCCGAGCAGCGAGGGTCCGGGGAAGGGTCCCACCATTGAATTTGAAAAATACTTTGAGAAAACAACATGCAAAGAATAAGTTGTTACACGTATACTCTAGAAAGAAAAAATACCTCATTTTACCAAACAGCTCGATACCCATCTCAAGTTAAGATCTTGATGATCACCCGTCGCCAATTGAAAGGCATACACTCTTGCACTCAACACATAATTTCCAACTTTACATTCTACACCTCTCCTTCACCTTCATATCTATAAGCCTTTACAGCCACCCTCTCTTTTGTCTCTATACCTAAACATTGGCAGAAATCTTAAAAGAACACTGATTGAGGAAATGAATTCGCTTGAGAAGAATCAAACATGGGTGATGATTGTTCTTTTGAAAGGGACGAAAATTGAGGTGTGAAGTGGATCTTTACACTTAAAGAGAATTACCAGGGAGTTATTGAGCTGTTCAAAGTTAGATTGGTCAAACATAAGGAGTAGATTGTCAAGAGACATTTTCTTTTGTAGCAAAGATGAACATCGTTCGTATCTTTCTTATGTGTCAAATTGGGCTTATGATGTTCAACAACTTGATGTAATAAATGTCTTTCTACATGCAGTCCTTGATGAAGAGATTTTAGTGAGTTTTCCTTTTGGATTTACTCCCAAGAATTTGAAGGTAAAGTTTGTAGGCTAGAGAGTATCGCAATCGATGAAAATATTCCATTAGGGGGCAGTTTGATTGGGCATTTTTGCATAGCTATGATGTCCTTTGGGTATTTCCAAAGTGAAGCAAATCATACTCTTTTTATTAAAAACAAAGAAGAAAGTTGATTGTCTTGATTGTTATGTTGTATATATCGTTATCATCGGGGATGACAAAGAGGATATTGTTCTCTTAAAGGTCTGCCTAACAAAATTAGGGTAAACCTTTGCCCTTTCAAATATTTTTTGGGCATTTTTGTTGGGAGAACAAGGAGTAAAATCTTCATATCTCGAAGAAATCCTAAATCTATTGGAAGAAACATGGATGCTAGGATACAAGCTAATCAAGGCTCTAATAGACATTAACCGTTATGTAGGCAGATTTGTGAGCCTATCAAAGATTTAGGGAACTCATCTATCTATCTCGTATTAGACCTGGTATATCTTGTGATGTTTTGAAGTTTTCGGCTGGTTTATGCATGTTCCAAAAGCTTGTTACCAAAAGAAATTATGTTCTCCTCCCATTACCTATTAGGAATTTTGATTCAAACTGATTTGACTACTTACACAAGTTGGGTGTGGAGCGTTTGATAGTCAAGTTGTAGGTGGCGATCTTGTAACTTGATGAAACAAGAAACGAAATTTTGTTATTTAGTTTATGGTTGAGGATTCTTATGATAAATTTGGAGTTGATAGAAATTGATGTTGATGTCATTTGTGCCCTCTTCATTCGGTCTAAAAGCAGGTTTGCAAATTTATTTACAAAATGGTTTAGTGAAGTACCCTTTATAGAAAGTGTATTCAAGTTAAGTATGGCTGACTGTCATGCTCAGCTTGAGGGGAAGTGTTAAGACATAACTTAGTTCAACAATCTAAGGTCAATGATTGATATGAAGTTCTTGATGAGGAAATAAGGCAACTGACAAACGAGCGCATAGGCTTCCTGCGACAGAACAGTGTATACTTCCATAGCTTCTTCCTCATCGACTCCAACGCTTCCTCCAGGCATAGTCCATTCTATTAGAACTCATGTGCCCATTTAAATCACTATTAATTATTATCCTTTTTCCTCACTTTACATGTATTAAAGCATACATCTCTTCCCAAATTTGATATTTGTTTTAATTTATTATCTAATCCATCTTGAGGAACCTAAGCACTAATAACAGTAATGATATCATAATTGACATTTATTTTAATAGCTATTGTTAGCATTATTAGGGTGTGCTATTAGCATTATTAGGGTGTGCTATTAGCATTTGTATTCCTCCTCTATATATAGAGGAGCCTCTCTTATTGAATAGTTGAGTTTTGCTCGTAACATGGTATCAGAGGCGAGGAAACCCGTGCCCTAAGTTCTTTCTCGCCTTGCGCTTCCGCCTCGACAGCCTCGACAGCCGGCGCTCCTCGCTCGCCAGCGCTCCTCGCTCGCCAGCGCTCGCGCTCGCCCGACTGCTAGCGCTTCTCGCTCGCAAGCGCTCGCCCGACAGCCCTCGTTCCCAGCCCGTCCGCGCTCCTCGACAGCTAGCGCTCCTCGCCCGACAGCGCTCCTCGCCCGACAGTCCTCGCCCGACCAGCGCACCTCGCCTCGCCCGTCCAGCTCTCCTCTTCTGCTTCGCCCTCTCCTCATGGCGCCGGCATAAGTCCTCATTCCCGGCGCCACCCTTCTTGTGATGCTTGAATGGCTGAAACCTTTCACCCCTTGATGCCCTAATTTTTCTTGGGGCTTTCCTCCTCTCCGGATTTCTATTCCGGTTTTATCTTTCTCCCCGGATTTCTATTCCGGTTTGCCATGGGATCTAGTGGAATGGATTCTCCTACTATCTCTATAGGTGTTACCCCGGCTCCTCTCTCTACCGGTGTTGCCCCGGCTCTCTCTAGTGGTCCTTCTTCATCGCCTTTTTACCGTGGAACCACCGATCACAATACCTCTCAGATCACTACTCTCCGACTCGATGAATCCAATTACCTCTCATGGTCCCGTTCCATCACCCTGGCGCTGAAAAGTCGGCGTCTCTTTGGCTATGTCTCCGGCCACCTGAAGGAACCTGACAGGACTTCTCCTGAATGGCAGCAGTGGGAGTCCGAGAATTCCTTGGTTATGTCCTGGCTCACCAACTCCATGCAAGAGTCCATTGCCCGCAACTACCTCTTTCTTGATAGTGCTGCTGATATTTGGCGTCGTGCGGAGTCCACCTACTCCCGTCGTGGCAATGCGGCTCAGATCTTTCAGCTACGCCGCCGGATTAGCTTACTCCGACAGGGTGACCGCCCTCCTTCAGCGTATTACTTGGAGTTCACGCAACTTTCACAGGAGTATGATCACTTTGATCCCCTTGTGTTTGTTAGTCCTATTGACGAGGCGATGGTTCGGGCCAGAGATGATCGCAATCGCATATTTGAGTTTCTTCATGGATTGCATCGCGACTTCGATCAGATCAGTGTTCAGATTCTCGGGCGACCGTTGATTCCTTCCCTTTCTGAGGTCTACAGCATAGTGCAGCAGGAGTTTGATCGTCGTCAGACTCTTCTACCTGACACTCTGCCAGAGAGCTCTGCTCTGGCTGCTTCTACCCCCTCTCTTCTTGGCACTCGTCCATTCCGTGATCTCAAGTTGAGGATCTCAGATAAGGATCATCTTGTATGTGATTATTGTGGCAAGAATCGCCATACACGGGATACATGCTTCAAGCTTCACGGGTTCCCTACCCCAAGAGGGGGTGCTTCGCTTCGTGGTGGTCGTGGTGCTGGACGCTCCTCGGGTCGTCATGCTACTCCCCGTGCGGCCCATCTTACTGATGCTACTGCTGATGCATCTCATGGATACTCTGGTACTGATGTCTGTGCTACACCTGGTGGCTTCACGGCAGATGAGATGCTAGCTCTGAGACGCATGATGCAGGGTCTTTCTACGGAGCCTTCTGCCTCCTCCTCCTACGCTCATACAGGTCTGCCAGGTGCTCATTCTGCTGTTTCTTCCTCCTCCACCCAATGGGTCATTGACTCTGGGGCCACGGATCATATGACCGGGTCCTCTACAGGTTTTGTTTCCTATACTCCTCTTTCTGGGCGTGATAAGGTGAGTATTGCAGATGGTTCCCTTTCCTCCATTGCTGGAAAGGGAACCATACCCTGCTCCTCCCTCACCTTGTCCTCTGTCCTCCATGTGCCTACCTTTACTCGTAATCTACTTTCCATTAGTCATTTGACCAACTCCATGAATTGCTCTGTGACCTTTCTTCCGTCTTCTTGTGTGTTTCAGGACCTGACGACGGGGAAGGTGATTGGCTCTGGTAGCATGG
This sequence comes from Dactylorhiza incarnata, assembly GCA_033032865.1. NCBI lineage: Eukaryota > Viridiplantae > Streptophyta > Magnoliopsida > Asparagales > Orchidaceae > Dactylorhiza > Dactylorhiza incarnata. The sequence goes on from JAWHQI010000017.1 coordinate 12,674,646, forward strand.
TGAATGGTCTCTATGTGCTTGACTCTGGCGGCGCTGATTCTTCCCCTCTAGCTCTCCATTCCAACACTGTTCACCCTCTGTACTCCTGGCATTGTCGCCTGGGACATCCATCTCTTTCTGTTATGAAATTGTTATTTCCTGCTTTTCCTGCTACTATTTTGGAATCTTTTGTGTGTGATGTCTGTAGTGTCAACAAACATCATCGTACTTCATTTAAACATGTATCTTTGCCAAGTTCTATTCCATTTGCTGTTATTCATACTGATATCTGGGGCCCATGTTTGCTCCCTTCTATTTCTGGGTGTACGTGGTTTATTACTTTCATTGATTGTTTCTCGCGCACCACATGGTTATATTTGATACGTCGCAAAAGTGATGCGTTCTCCGTTTTTCGACAATTCCATGCCATGATCGCCACCCAATTTCAGTCCAAAATTCAAATTCTTCGCAGTGACAATGGCCGGGAATACATGGATTCTCAGTTTGAGCGCTACCTGGCTGACCACGGTATCTTACACCAGACTACCTGTGCGTATTCCCCGGCTCAAAATGGTGTTGCTGAGCGGAAAAATCGCCACTTGTTGGAGGTTGCTCGCTGCCTCTTGTCCGCCATGCATCTCCCAAAATTCTATTGGGGAGATGCGGTTCTCACTGCCGCTTACCTCATCAACCGTATGCCCACACGTGTCCTCGGGAACTCTACCCCTTTGGACACGCTGGGGGTGACTCCCACCCACCTTCCTCCTAAAGTGTTTGGCTGTGTTTGCTTTGTTCACATCCATCACCCTCGTCCGTCCAAGCTTGATCCGCGTGCCCTCAAGTGTGTATTTATTGGGTACTCTCCTACGCAAAAGGGTTACAAGTGTTTTCATCCACCTACGAGAAAGGTGTTTGTTAGCATGGATGTCACTTTCCGTGAATCCGAATCGTATTACCCTTTCTCCTCTTCCACACCATCGGGTGTTCCCTCAGTCTCTTTGCCCATACCTCCACCGTATCCCTCACTTCAGGGGGAGACTTTACCAATGGAAGTGAGTTCTGCTATTCCAGTGGAGGTGGGCTCTTTTCCTATGTCTCCTCCTGTTTCTCTGGACTCTTCCTCCGCTATGCCTCCACCTCCGACTCTGCAGGTCTATACTCGGCGTGCAAAGGGGGCAAGCACACAAGAGCCTGCTATGTTACCAGAACAGTCAGTGGATCCTGACTCAGGGCCTTCTGATTTACCGATTGCCCTTCGAAAAGGTATTCGGTCTTGTACCCGCCATCCTCTCTCTAATTATGTATCTTATGATTCTCTATCTACCTCCTATAAGGCCTTTGTCTCCTCTCTTGCTACTTCTTCTATACCTGTGTCATGGCAACAGGCTCTTGAGGTTCCTGTGTGGCGTGAGGCGATGGTTGAGGAAATGAAGGCTCTGGAGAAGAACCATACATGGGATCTAGTCTCTCTTCCCTATGGAAAGAAACCTGTTGGGTGCAAGTGGGTGTTCTCTGTGAAACAGAATCCACAAGGGATTGTTGAGAGATGCAAGGCACGGTTGGTTGCAAGGGGTTATACCCAAACCCAGGGCATTGATTATCAGGAGACATTTGCCCCGGTTGCTAAAATGAATACCATCAGGGTATTGGTTTCCGTTGCTGTTTGCAAAAATTGGGATCTTCTGCAGCTTGATGTAAAGAATGTCTTTCTCCATGGTGACTTGGAAGAGGAGGTCTATATGTCTATTCCTCCAGGTCTCACTCCGGCTGGTGCTTCCGGGAAAGTTTGTAGATTGTTGAAGGCTCTATACGGACTAAAGCAGTCCCCAAGAGCATGGTTTGGCCGGTTCCACAAGGCGATGGTGTCGTTTGGATATTCTCAGAGCAATGCTGACCATACGTTGTTCATCAAACGTAGGCTTGGGAACATCACTGTTCTTATTGTGTATGTTGATGACATTGTCATAACTGGTGATGATCATGAAGAAATTCAGAACCTAAAGCTGAAGCTTGCCAAAGAGTTTGAGGTCAAGGATCTAGGAAAGCTCAAGTACTTCTTGGGAATTGAAGTTGCTAGATCAAAGCAGGGGATCTTTCTCTCTCAGCAGAAATATACGTTAGATCTTCTTGAGAAGATGGGGATGAGCGGATGCAGACCGGCTGATACTCCGATTGAGGCAAATCACCGATTGGGGCGTGATGATGGAGTGGCGATTGAGGACATTTCAGGGTTCCAAAGGTTAGTGGGGAGGCTGATATATCTTTCTCATACTCGTCCGGATATTTCCTATGCTGTGAGTGTTGTGAGTCAGTACATGCATGCCCCAAAGACACGACACATGGATGCAGCACACAGAATTCTTCGGTACCTCAAGTCCTCACCAGGAAGGGGAATTCTGTTTTCCCCGAGTACTGATCTCAAGATTGAAGTTTATACTGATGCTGACTGGGCCGGGTCAGTGGATGATAGGCGATCCACTTCTGGATACTGTTCTTTTGTTGGAGGTAACCTTGTCACTTGGAGGAGCAAGAAGCAACAGGTTGTGGCACGGTCTAGTGCCGAGGCTGAGTTTAGAGCTATGGCCCATGGGGCCTGTGAAGGATTATGGCTTCGGGCCTTATTGAGCGACCTTGGTCTTGTTGAAGAAGGACCCATCCGTCTATATTGTGACAATAAGTCTGCCATTAGTATCGCTCACAACCCGGTTCAACATGACCGGACGAAACACATTGAGGTGGATCGACACTTCATCAAGGAGAATATTGAAAGGGGAATCATTTGTACTCCGTTTGTTCCCTCCAACGGGCAACTTGCTGACATTCTCACCAAAGGGTTGTGTGTAAATTCCTTTGACCAGATTGTGAACAAGTTGGGCATGTTCAATATCACTCGCCCAACTTGAGGGGGAGTGTTAGCATTATTAGGGTGTGCTATTAGCATTATTAGGGTGTGCTATTAGCATTTGTATTCCTCCTCTATATATAGAGGAGCCTCTCTTATTGAATAGTTGAGTTTTGCTCGTAACAGCTATCACCCTATTAATACTCTCTAAAACAATAATTTTCTTTTAACTTTTTCCATCACTATCTCACCCCGCTCTTATTATTGGCCATTGCAATATACTGTAACATATATCCATCCCCAATATCAATACATTTTTTCCTTTTTTCCCATTTAATCTCTTGAAGGGGAGCCTTGGCACATTGGTTGAGGTGTTGCCGTGTGACCTTGAGGTCACGGGTTCGAGTCCTGGAAGCCGCCTCTTGCAAAAATGCAGGGTAAGGTTTGCCTACATTTCACCCTTGTGCTGGGACCCTTCCCCAGACCCTCATTGCGCGGGATGCTTTGTGCACCGGGCTGCCCTTTTTTCCATTTACTCTATTATAAACAAGCAATGTCTATTCTTTTCTCCAAATCAATGTATCCATAAAGGGTCCCCAATCATCAAGTATCAAATCTAATTCTAATATTGAACCTAGGCAGCCTTAGTTTACTTTCACCACAGGTCGTGATATGTCGATTTTGGGAAACGCCCTAACCCTATTAAAATTCAAACCTGATTCATATCAAGAGTTGACATCAGTCTTATGATTGACTGCCAGCTTAACATCAATTCTCAATCTTTCTCATTTGGGCCAGATATGACAATGACAATGACTATAAAAAATAATTTGAAATACCAACATACCCCCATGACATTTTATACTGGTCAACAGCTTTAAAAGCGGATAAAAAATGAGAAATATAAATTAAATATGGAATTAAAAACAAATCAACAATATTATGAGAAGTGGTGTTCAAAATTATCATCTGAAATTGATTGGAAAATTCAATGTAAAAGGTTAATGAAAAATGAGTAAGAGATACAAAAGAACGCAAAGATTTTTTTTGGTAAAACTTGCCTAGAAGATACCGAGATTCAAATCTGCTTAACAACTACAAAACTTGGTTATCAAGCAAGTACTTTATGCGAACTTGGTTACCAAGCAAGTACTTTATGCGAACTTGGTTATCAAGCAAGTACTTTATGCGAACTTGGTTATCAAGCAAGTACTTTTTGCAAACTTGGTTATCAAGCAACTACTTTATGCGAACTTGGTTATCGAGCAAGTACTTTATGCGAACTTGGTTATCAAGCAAGTACTTTATGCGAACTTTGTTACAAGCAAGTACTTTATGCGGACATGGTTATCAAGCAAGTACTTTATGCGAACTTGGTTATCAAGCAAGTATGTACAACCCTCATTCTCCGAGGGTGGGTCCGTTTAAAGGCCACGTAGGCAGAAGTCAAAGTCAACGGTCAGCATTGATATCAGTCAGCGCAACAGGATCAGGAGACTCGGGAGTGCGAGTAGGGATTTGCTCGCCCCCAATGACGAGAAGGAAGGCATGTCCGAGTTAGCCAGCCGGGCCGAGCGAGAAGGAAGGCATGCCCGAGTTAGACAGTCGGCCGAGAGAGAAGGTCATACCTCCTCGCCCGCCTAGGCCTTTGCTCAATCACCTCAAAGGGGACCAGGGATAGTCGTCTGCTTCCCCCCCCCCCCCCCCCCCCTCCCCCCTCCCCCCTCAAGATTTGTCTATAAATAGACCCTCAGGGGTACCAGGAATGACACTTGTCCAAAATCAAAGCTTCACCCCCTTATAGGCGAGAATCATCCCTAGCCAGTGCCTTCCTAGTACCAAGCTCGGTCATTCGTTGGTTGTAGAGGAGAAGACTCCTTTGAGCTTCTGGGTACGTGGTGGGACCTCCCTGCCGCAGCACCTGGGGTTGTGTTTGTTATCCCTCTAGTTCGTTTGTCGTGGCTAACCAAGTCTTCTTGTCGGATTGCCGAGCGAGTAGCCTCCAACTGCATTAATCCGAATTTTGGAGCCTAGGATTTTCCTGGCTTCAACAAAGTACTTTATGCGAATGATGGGGACGACGACCCACATCATGATGAAGACGCTATTGATGATCAACCACCACCATCCAAGGACTTGCGGCGCCACGACGATCTTGACGGGCCACGTTACAACCTTCGCCCGCGGCACATGAAGACTCGTATTTAAATTACTATTTTTCATTTTGTTATGTTGGACATTTAATTTGGCCTGCGTTTAGCCAATCTTTGTTGCATTTATTTATATTGGCCTGCGTTTAGCCGGCCATTGCTGTTTTAATTTATGTTGGGCTGCATATAGCCATTATTGTGTGTAAGGCCATATATAAGGCCAAGACTTGATGTAAAACCTAATTTGGATGAAATTGAAAACCTAAAATTCCTCTCCCCCTCTAAGTTGCCGCCCCCCCCCCCCCCCCCCTCTCTTCCTTCCTCTCTAGGGTTCGGCCAAGAACCTTCCTCCCCTTCAAGGCCGCCGGCCACCTCTCTTCCTCCACCCTTCTCTCTCGTCTCCTTCCTCCTACTCCTCATCCTCCTCTCTCTCTCGAAATCCAGCCCTCCTCTCTCAAGGGTTCGGCCAACACTAAGAGGAGAGTCCAAGGTGCAACAACGGGAAACTCTCTCGGGTGCGGATCGGCGAAGACGGACGTGTACATCTTCATCGGCTCATCTCCGGTGGGCTAGTGGAAGGAGCGATCGATTGTTGTGGATCCAAAATCTCGGATCTACAAACTCCGAGTGGGTAACGAAACCTTCTACTAAAGAGTTTTCTTTTCTTAGATTTTCTTGTGGTGGTTGAGTTTTGGCGTGACTTTGGAATCTTCGAATTATCGTGGTTATTTTCTTGTGGATTTTGCCCTATCTTTGATATTTCGGAAAACGTACGAAAAGGATTGGCGATCCTTGCTTTGTTCTTGTTGGGGAAATATCCACCCTTTCCGAATCGTTTTATTTTGGTGGATTTTTCTTTGGTACAACATCGCGCTCGTTCGGAATCAATATTATTCCATTTAGCTTGTGTGGATATAGGCCTATAGCCTATATTCATACTCTAGCGGTTGCTACCCGTACGCTGCGTTAACTTAATAATAACCATATTCGAGGGCTGCGTTTATTTTGTATTTGGGTAGAGCGGAGCGGTGAGAGTTCTTGTTCGGAATCGTTCGCGACCACCGCAAATCCGGTGGCCTGCATCAATTTTGGTATCAGAGGGAGGTTGTGTTGAGTTCTATCTCGACACCATCCTTACTCTCAGATCTTTAGGCTATTCCCCCTCTTCGGTGCGTACACTAGCACGGTCAAAATCTGAAAATTTTCGGATTGGTCTGCGTATAGTAAAAACTTCGGAATTTTAAAACTCGTCAAAAAAAATCTGAAAATTTTTCTGTAGCTTCCTGCACTTATTTCCAGCAACATTAATACTGGAAATTTTTCGACTTGTCCACGTTAGGTTGTCCTGAAAATAGGAGTCGTTATAATTTTGTCCGTGTCAGCACCGTTCCCTGGTTGTCGCAAGAATTAAATCTGCAGAAAATTTAAAAAAAAAAAAAAAAAAAATTTTAAAATTCTCCTTAAGTTTTTAAGCACAAAAGTCTGAAAGGTTTTTTTTTTCTTCCGCCTAGTAGTTAAGCGCGTAAAGCTATTTTACTAGGGAAAATCGATTGCTCCCCCGTGCATGCGCACTGGGCGTGGTACGGAGTATTCCCCATCCACGTCACACATGGCAGACGACCACGAGGTTGAGCACGCTCCGGCGACGATCGCGGAGCTTCGGGAAGAGTTTAACGAGAGGTTCGATGCCCTCACACAATTAATACAAGGGCTGGCCATGAATCAAGCGGCGCCTCGTAATCCCGCTGCCAACCAGCGAAATGAAAGGCGAAACCCTCCCCGTGATCAGGACGACGAGCAAGCGCCTCGAGCTCCATATGAGTTCGACGTCACTAGGGCCGTTAAGATAGATGCTCCATCATACGATGGTATGGGTGAGCCCCAAGTATTTCTAGACTGGATCATGGAGATCGAGTGCTATTTTGAGTGGCACAACCTGATCGACGTTGAGAAGGTTCGGGTTGCTAGGATGAAGTTTCTGGGTAGGGCCAAAACTTTTTGGTTGAACGAAGAGAGGCGTCTCAGTACCGTAAATGGAGCACCCCCAATTGGGTGGGCTGCCATGAAAGCACTCCTGAATGACCAATATGTCCCTGCGTATCACCGAACTCAAATGTTCGACGAGTTAGCCACCCATCGTCAGGGGAGCAAATCGGTAGCGGAGTACATGGGACTCCTTAAGGACTTGATGGTACGGTGTGACGTCCGCGAAATGCCCGAGGTTATGCTATCCCGTTTTCGCAAGGGACTCAACCCGGACATCCAAGGCAAACTCCTGCGTTATGGTCATACGGACCTTAACACGACATTCAATGCCGCCTTGGACATTGAAAAGCACAATGCCCACAAGACCAAGGGACGGGTATTCCAGAAAGCAAAGTCCCTCCTGGGGCCCCCACCTTCGTCCTCCATGCGGGACAAAGGAAAGTTTCGGTCGACTGATTCGAACTCGGTAGTCATTACCGCTAGGAACGTCCGGAGTCCCACCGGTGAGAGAGTCCCGATAGGGAGGATTAGTAAGACTAACGCCACGTCTTTCACTTGCGGGATCCAAGGGCACTACGCTAGTGAGTGCCCCACCAAAACGAAGCCCTTAGCACTTATGGGCTCTCCCTCCAAACCCGCTGAAATTGTTTATGAGGCCGCGGATGAGTCCGAAGGAGAGCCTAGTGATTTGAAAAATGAATCTTACATGATGGTGATGCGTTGCATCTTAGCTACCCCGCGAGTATTGGACGAGTATAATAGGACGAGCATATTTTCTCTGAATTTTAAAAGTGGTGATAAATGGTGTAAACTGATTATTGACAGCGAGAGTTGCATGAACGTAATTTCTAAAAATGCGGTCACTCGAATGAAATTAAACACGGAACCACACCCCCAACCATATAAGATTGCTTGGGTCAACAAAACTTCAATTGGGGTGTCTAAGCGATGTCTAGTGCCGCTAACTATTAAGGGATACGTAGATAAGGTTTGGTGCGACGTTATCCCTATGGACGTTTGTCACGTATTATTGGGGCGTCCGTGGCTCTTTGATTATGATGTGACTCACTTTGGCCGTGCGAACACCTATGAGTTCAAGTTTAACGGCTAGACCGTTACCTTGTCGCCCACTCCCCCTAAGGATCCCTCGATCGCCTCTTCGGACACAATTGTGCCCGCGGAGAAGAAAACGTTAACTTTAATTGGTAGGAAAGAGCTCGAGCGTCACTCCTTCGTAGAGGGTATCCTTTATGCGTTAGTTTGTCTACAAGTCAAGGGCGACGAACCATCATTCGAGAGCCTACCGCCGGCATTGCGTGATCTTTTAGAGGAATATAAGGATGTGTATCCGGAAGAGTTGCCCGCAACATTACCCCCGTTGCGGGATATTCAACATGCCATCGATCTCATTCCGGGTTCCTCCCTACCCAACCTACCGCACTATCGCCTGAATCCGTCCGCCCACGCGGAGCTGCAAACCCAAATTGCCGAATTATTGCAAAAAGGATTTATTCGTCATAGCAAAAGCTCATGCACCGTACCCGCCTTGCTAGCACCCAAGAAAGACGGGTCATGGAGAATGTGTGTGGACAGTGGGGCCATTAATAAAATCACTATTAAATACCGTTTCCCCATCCCGCGTTTGGACGACCTGTTGGACATGTTAGCCGGGGCCACAATTTTTTCGAAATTGGATCTTAGGAGTGGCTACCACCAAATACGGATTAGAGAAGGGGATGAGTGGAAGACAGCGTTTAAGTCGAAAGAAGGACTTTATGAGTGGCTAGTAATGCCGTTCGGGCTCTCCAATGCCCCAAGTACGTTTTCTCGGATGATGACTCACGTATTCCAACCGTATATGGGGAAGTTCATCGTTGTCTACTTTGATGATATACTAATTTTTAGCACCACGACTTCAGATCATGAGAGGCACTTGAAGATTATTTTGGAGACGCTCCGAATGGAGAAACTGTTTGTCAATATTAAGAAGTGCACGTTCTACGTATCGTCGGTGGAGTTCCTAGGATACATTGTTAGTTCGGAGGGCATCCACGTAGATCTTAAGAAAGTCCAGGCCATAGTGGATTGGCCGGAACCCACCAATATTAGAGAAGTTAGAAGTTTCCACGGTTTAGCCACCTTCTACCGCCAGTTCATACGCGATTTTAGTAGCATCATGGCTCCCATCACGGAGTGCATGAAGAAAGGTGACTTTGTGTGGTCCAAATCCGCCACCAAAGCGTTCCACGCGATTAAGGCCCGGATGTCGGAAGCACCCCTCTTACGATTACCGGATTTTACTAAGGTCTTTGAGTTGTCTTGTGACGCATCCGGGATTGGTATTGGAGGCGTCTTAAGTCAAGAGGGGCATCCGGTTGGCTACTTTAGTGAGAAGCTTGCGGGACCTAAGCTCAACTACTCCAACTACGATCGTGAATTTTATGCCATTATTCGGTGTCTCCAACACTGGCGGCACTACCTCCTTCCTAAGGAGTTTGTTATACTTTCCGATCACGAGGCGTTACGGTTCGTCAACTCGCAAGGTAAAATCAGCCCCCGCCACGCGAAATGGGTCTCCTTCCTGCAGGAGTACTCCTTTAACATTAAACATCTGAAGGGCAATCTTAACCGGGTAGCGGATGCTCTTAGCCGCGTCTCCCTTTTATTGACCACGCTAGAGGTTAAGGTCGTAGGTTTTGAACGTATTAAGGACGAGTATGTTCATTGTCCGGATTTTAAAGAAATCTATTTGTCTACCCAGAATGAGTCACCCACGACCATTTCGGCGTACTATCTCCGTGATGGATATTTATTTAAGCACGCTAAACTATGCATCCCTCGTTCTTCCCTTCGCCACTTTATAGTATGGGAATTGCATAGTGGCGGTCTCGGCGGCCACTTTGGGCATGATAAGACCATTACCTTAGTGGAGGAAAAATTTTATTGGCCCGGTCTCAAGTCTACAGTACACAAGGTGGTTGGAAGTTGTAGAGCGTGTCAATTAGGAAAAGGGAATAAGACGAATGCGGGTCTTTATACCCCCCCTCCCGATTCCTTCCGTTCCGTGGGAAGATGTTAGCATGGACTTTGTCCTAGGCCTTCCCGTCACGTTTAGACGTCACGACTCCGTTATGGTGGTCGTTGACCGGTTTTCGAAAATGGCCTACTTCATTGCTTGTAACAAAACCGAAGATGCGTCTCACGTCGCTAAACTATTTTTCAAAGAGGTCGTAGGGCATAGAGGCGTCCCTAAAACTATTGTCACTGATAGAGACGTAAAATTCACGAGTTATTTTTGGAAAACTTTATGGAAGATCATGGGCACCAAGCTCTTATTTTCCTCAGCTTACCATCCGCAAACGGATGGCCAAACGGAGGTTGTTAATAGGAGTTTGGGTAGTTTACTTCGTTGTATTGTGGGGGATCACAAGGGCACTTGGGATCTCATCCTCCCACACGCACAATTGGCCTACAATAACTCCAAAAATAGGTCCACCGGACTTTCACCTAATGAAATCGTCCACGGCTACAAGGCACCCGTGCCACTTGACCTAGTCCCATTGCCGCCATCTTATAAATCTAGTCAATTTGCTCAAGATTTCGCCTCGCATGTTCACGCCCTACATAAACACATAAATCAAACGTTAACCAAACAATATGCCACTTATCAAGCTAACGCAAACGTACATAGAAGGGAACTTCATTTTAATATTGGCGATTCTGTTATGGTGCGTCTCTCCCCTGAACGGTTTCCGACGGGAACCATAAAGAAATTGGCAAATCGGAGAGCCGGTCCTTTTTGTATTTTGAAGAAATTAGGAGAGAATGCTTATCTCTTGGAACTACCCACTGATTGGGGTATATCCCCTATTTTCAATGTTTCTAATTTAACGTCATATAGCTCACCACCACCTGAATTATCTGTCTCCCCGTTTATGTCCACTACAAATTCTAATGGGTTTGGGGGTGAAGTTTTATCTGGATCGTTCTCTCCATCAGCTACTACTGGAGGTTTGCGCCTAATGAATTTGCTACATTTTCTTCTTCTTCGACTAACGCCTTTCCAAGTTTCCCCAAGACTGTTTTTGTGCCTGACAGGATTATACAGGATGAGGTGCTTCCCTCTCCGCATGGTGATACGCGGCGATTCTTGATCCGATGGCGTGACCGCCCCGCCTCTGAGGATACTTGGCTTTCTGCCTCGGAGGTGATCCTTCTGGACGAAGCCCTCCTACATCGGTACTTGCACGCTCCCTCATCGGTGATGAGTACTTTCGAGCGGGGGAGGGTTGATGGGGACGACGACCCACATCATGATGAAGACGCTATTGATGATCAACCACCACCATCCAAGGACTTGCGGCGCCACGGCGATCTTGACGGGCCACGTTACAACATTCGCCCGCGGCACATGAAGACTCGTATTTAAATTACTATTTTTCATTTTGTTATGTTGGACATTTAATTTGGCCTGCGTTTAGCCAATCTTTGCTGCATTTATTTATATTGGCCTGCGTTTAGCCGGCCATTGCTGTTTTAATTTATGTTGGGCTGCATATAGCCATTATTGTGTGTAAGGCCATATATAAGGCCAAGACTTGATGTAAAACCTAATTTGGATGAAATTGAAAACCTAAAATTCCTCTCCCCCTCTAAGTTGCCGCCCCCCCCCCCCCCCCCCCCCCCCCTCTCTTCCTTCCTCTCTAGGGTTCGGCCAAGAACCTTCCTCCCCTTCAAGGCCGCCGGCCACCTCTCTTCCTCCACCCTTCTCTCTCGTCTCCTTCCTCCTACTCCTCATCCTCCTCTCTCTCTCGAAATCCAGCCCTCCTCTCTCAAGGGTTCGGCCAACACTAAGAGGAGAGTCCAAGGTGCAACAACGGGAAACTCTCTCGGGTGCGGATCGGCGAAGACGGACGTGTACATCTTCATCGGCTCATCTCCGGTGGGCTAGTGGAAGGAGCGATCGATTGTTGTGGATCCAAAATCTCGGATCTACAAACTCCGAGTGGGTAACGAAACCTTCTACTAAAGAGTTTTCTTTTCTTAGATTTTCTTGTGGTGGTTGAGTTTTGGCGTGACTTTGGAATCTTCGAATTATCGTGGTTATTTTCTTGTGGATTTTGCCCTATCTTTGATATTTCGGAAAACGTATGAAAAGGATTGGCGATCCTTGCTTTGTTCTTGTTGGGGAAATATCCACCCTTTCCGAATCGTTTTATTTTGGTGGATTTTTCTTTGGTACAACATCGCGCTCGTTCGGAATCAATATTATTCCATTTAGCTTGTGTGGATATAGGCCTATAGCCTATATTCATACTCTAGCGGTTGCTACCCGTACGCTGCGTTAACTTAATAATAACCATATTCGAGGGCTGCGTTTATTTTGTATTTGGGTAGAGCGGAGCGGTGAGAGTTCTTGTTCGGAATCGTTCGCGACCACCGCAAATCCGGTGGCCTGCATCAGCGAACTTGATTATCAAGCAAGTACTTAATGCGAACTTGGTTATATGAGAATCACCAAGCAAAAAAGATTTGTACTAGCTATGGTTAGAGCGATGACATCAGTGGTGGATTCGAGGTCAATATATGAAGCAGCAACAACATAATATGGTGGACGCATGCAGTTAGTTTGAGAGGTCAAGTAGCTACAGGGATGTGTGAGGTCGGCGGCAATCAAAGGGTCGAGTCAATGAAGATGTCTGGTGAGGACATTAAATTGGACGTCGATGAATCTGCCCATCAGTTAGATCACCGATGTTGTTCGAAGGACTGGTGGATGGAATGGAGTTGAAGCAAATCGCAAGAATTAGCGGCCAAATCAAAGAGGTAGCCGGAAGAAAACGGTGGATTTCAATAGGAAGCACTTGGTGACTGACTTGTTGCAGAGAATAGTCAATCAATCATGAGGGGTGCCTCCAGCTGGTGGAGGATCACTATTTGGGAAAAACAAATAGGAAGATGAGAGTGGTGAGCACGTGTTGGGAGCCTCCAACAGCAACCCTGTATCACTATTAAATGCATACATCACATTACAAAATGTTTAAATCTTTCTATGTTCATATCATGTAACACATTGTTCAGTTCTCACAATATTTTTCTTAAATGATCTCGTATTTGCAGCTCTTTTAGGCTTTATAGAAGGTCCTCCATTCACAGTACAACGTCTTTGTGAGGTAGTTTACTCTTCACTTTATTATCATCACTCAGTGTTTTTTTAAGTACTGGCATAAAAACATAAATATTTCATAAGTCCTGATTATTCTAGTTATTAGCACAATGTTTAAACTTAATTTTCCATTTGTATGTGTTGTAATTTGAATGGTGAATTAGATGCTTAGAGCTTGCATTGCTTGTTTTTAACAGATCCTTCTGAACCCTAAAAGCACATATCGCAGTCTTTCGAAGCTTACTTTGGCGCTGGAGAAGGTTTGCTCAGTCAACTCCTCTTTCTTAAACTATAATCCTTCAAGCAATCTCATCATTTAAATGCTTTGAGGAATTGCTTCTTTGATTACATTAGTATCGCATGGAAAAATATCATTTCCACTTGGTATTTTTTTCGAGTAAATTGGTAGATTCTAAGTCTTACCTACTTGTGTGGATGTTTTTCTGCATTTTCACTGTGTGACTCTACAATTCAGAGAATATATCCTGCTAGGTCATATATTACCAGGTAGTCTATTTCTATGTACTAATTTATTAAGATGATTTGGATCATGAATTGTTTAGAATTGGTTCATGGATTTGTTTTTAGAAGAGGAGTTAACATTAGTAGAAAAAAATTGTGTATGAATTTTGCAACTTTGTTGCATTTGTAGAGTGGCTATATATTTTACAATGGACAAGTATACCTAAGGTAGGTGTTAGATATTTTTGATCTATTGTACCTGAATAATGTTAGATAAGGACATAACTCTGAGAGTTTAGTTATGTTTAACAGAAATAACTAGTGAAAATCCTGTAAATCCTTGACCCGATGTTCAGAAAAGAGGACAAACTCTAGAAACAGAAGGTAATGTCTCCAATAGTGCAATGCCTGGACAGCTGGACTATAGTGTAAAACTCCTGGTCATAGTTGAGATACTTTTACTTGGCTTCATTTAGCTTCTTGCTGAAGTTAGAAACATGGCGATCGTCTTGGTTCAGTACACCTAGTATTCGACGCGTCACAGGAAATCTCAAATATTCTGCTAAAATATGGGAGTCTTAAGATCAGTGCAGTGGACAACTTCTCCTTAATGAAAGACAGTTCATAAAAGGAGTCATGATTGATAAATCCTCTAGCAAATCTCCTATAGAAGGTGGCATGCTTATAAAAACGGTGGGCCTTGTGGATATTCGATGGAACGAGGCGCACTCTAATGGACTTGACCTTGTTATCATAGAAATATCTGAGGTATGTTGGAACATGGTTCGGCATTCTCTTAGTTTGAGAATAATAAATCATGATAAATATCTAACCTCTATTTGCAAGTGTTTCATAGTGTGCAAGTTCAGTAATTACTACTGATACAAGGGATGGATGTTGCGACACAAATCAGATTGAAATTAAAATTCTAAGATCCAAAATGTTACCTACCGCCAACGCAGTTGGTACCGCCTTGCGGTGGTACTCGATATATGTTTACCGAGAGTTGATAATCAGATGTGGACTTCGATATTTCTGGGGCTGCCTGAAGAATTTCATGAAGGAGGGTACCGCCAGCGGTAGCAACTATTGGCCAGCGATGATAGCTCATTTGAGCACCTGGAGCAGTCCCTGTACGGAGACTGGGCAATCTAGGGGGACTTGAAGTTATCCCACTTTCGCCCCGTGATAGTAGATAGCGCTGACGATAAAAATACTGAATTTTGAAGATTCATCTCAAAGGGACACTGTCGCCTATGGTAGTAGCTATCGTCCGGTGTTAGCGCAAACCTTCATATGAAAAACCCGCGGTGCAGAGGAGAAAGGAAAGCGGTGCAATTCAAATTTACTACCGCTCCGCGGTAGCCGCTATCGCCCAGCGTTAGCTCATACTTCATATGGAAACTTCTGACGTGTTGATGATGAAAAAGAGCGCGAGATATTCAAAATTTTACGTCATCGCACAGCGGTAGCAGCTACCGCTGGCGATAGCTCACGGAAAAATAAAAACTTATTTCTTTCTCTCGGGGTTGTGGATTTAAGACCAGAGTTTTGTGAGGAGAGGTCACCCTAGTCGCCCAAGAGCCCTCCATCACTCCCATCCTTCAACTATAAGCAATTCAAAATTTGACGATTATTCAAGAGGACTTGCAACTACAACGACAATCTTGAGAGCGAGCCCCCTTCCTCTTCCTTGGACATCTGATATAGGGGAGTTCCTACATCACTTATTTTAATTTCACTTAGATATTTTCTTTTTGCTATTGTGTTTTATTGATTATCTTTGTAATCATATGAATTCGCTCTGCGTGTGACGACTAAATCCGGGTAGGTCTAGGAAGAGAAATTCACCTCGAGTGCGGGGACTAGGTCTAGGGAGATCTAGGGTGGAAATTCGTCTTAGTTAGGTTGCTAGACTGAGGAGTTGGTCTTGGGTGCTTTAGGCTTATCGAAGTTGGATTTGCTAGGGTCAACCGGTTCGAGGCGCGAGTTGGTATAGAAAACCGAACTTATAAGAATCATTGTCTTTGATCTTTGTGTAAAAAGATCATATCTATTGTAATCATTCATCTTGATATATATAACGAAGGTTTTCTTTTATTCATGCCTTTTGATTTAATTTTCTCGAAATATTCATTTCCGATGTGCAATGTTTAAGCATCTGTAAAAGAAAATTTTATAAATTATCATTAAACCTTATTCACCCCCCCCCCCCTGTTGCCTAGTAGATCCAACTAGGCAGACACGTTGTAATCCAAAATTCGACATAAACTTACACTTCTTCAAATTGACATACAAATGCTCCTTTCAAAGCATGTCATGTAGTAGTCTGACCTGAAGAAGGTAATCTAAATGTGTTTTGGTAAACAAAGAGGATGTCGTCGAGTCGACCAAAAAGTGTGCACGTAAGAGTGTAAGATCTGGATCTCATGAACGTACCGGGGGCATTCAATAATATGAGTGTCACAATTTGCCACGCTTATAGACCGTTATTGGTCTTGAATGTTGTCTTGCACTATGTCTCTCTTGCACTACAATATGATGGTACCCTATGCATGTTGATCTTCGAAAATATATGGGCATGATTCATCGCATCTAAAAGATCATCGAGGGAGGGGATTGGAATACCTATTTGTCAGTGATTTTACTGATATACCTATTTTTCATACACGTGCTAGCTCCTAACCTTCTTAGAGGCAAGAGAAGTGTAGGAACAAAGCAAAGGCTTAGACCACCGTGCTCTATTGTCCACTCTAGGATGGTTCAGTAGAATCATCTTAGTAAACCTAACATGAAACTCGGCCATCATCTCGTATAAGTCAAAATATAAATTAGTCATACAACAAGATTGAAAAGGACCGTAGACTGTAATACAGATTGCTCAGGAAAAGGTTTCAGTGAACTATCCTTAATAATTACAGATTGCACTCCTTTATTAAGGATCGTTCACCAAGACTTCCCATCAACGTCTTCATCTCGACAGAGCTCGTGTAATCATCGTCTTCCTCGCCTTTTCCGACACGCATGAAGTCATTTCTGTTGGAAGCTTTGTGATCTAGAAGTAGTCAACGAGTTAAACTCACTGCCAATGTAATATGAGCTTATGGGGTCCCACATAATAACGCACGAGAAATTGGATAATTGATCGGGGTGGCTCGACTCATATAAGATATGAGTGGAAAGCCAAACTTAGATAAGTGGAAGAATTGTGTTGTCTGGTCGAATTGACTAGAAGGTCTAGCATATTCGACTAGACAAGTCGACAAGTCTGTGTTGTCTGGTCGAATCGACTACAAGGTCTAGTAGATTCGACTAGACAAAGTCGATAAGAACTGTCAGTATTGACTGGACAGATTCGACTATATGTAACCGAACTAGATGGTCTAGCCGTTCGACTAGAAGATTCGACTAGAAGAATTCATCTAAACTGTCTCAATATAGACTGGACAGATTCGACTAGATGTCTAGTCGATCGACTAAGTGGTCTAGCCTTTCGACTAGAAGATTCGACTAGAAGAATTCATCTAAACTGTCTCAGTATAGACTGGACAGATTCAACTAGATGTCTAGCCGATCGGCTAGATGGTCTATCCGTTCGATTAGAAGAATTCATCCAAACTGTTTCAGTATAGACTGGACAGATTCGACTAGAAGCTTCGAGTAGAAGAATTCGACTAAACAGTTTGTTCTCCTGTTTTAAAACCCTGTTTGATTTTTCTTAAGGTAATTCCTGTTGAAGCTAAACCCGATTCACTGATAATTATATATAGATATAATTTTAGATCTAGGGTTAAGCTAAGAAGGATTCTTTATCTCTCGAGCCCTTTCTGAAGTGTTCAGCGAGCGGCGACCCCGACGTCGGCGGTTCCCTTTGCGAACTGGAACCCTAGCGCCGGCGATCTTCTCCAGCGACAGATCTAGCAATCTGTGAAGACGAACTTCCAGCCTGTTTCCGTTCGACGCAAGCGAGGTGTATCTTGGTGTTAGTGTGGATTACCCGTAAAGGCGTAGATCTACTTCTGCGCGAACTCAAGCAACCGCCGGGTATTTGATCTTGAATCAGGCGCAGATTGAGGAAGCAGGACTTTGAATAGGACCCCATCTCAGGCACAACCCTTCTGGAGCATCTTGATCGAGCTGTGACTCGATTCCGCGCAGGTACCTTGCAATTGTTGCATTTATTTATTGATCTATGGTTATCGCAAGATCCATTTCTCTTTTGGCTTTTCTAGAACCTTATTCCGCTGCGCATATATGATGTGTTTCCACCCTTGAAAACCCAACAATTTCTGCCCCGCCATTCTCGACTATAGCACGCCCTTCCGTCTCAAACCCCGTGCAACATCCATCACACTTCCTTCACGCTCAAAGCTGACCTTCGCAATCACCTATTTATATTGCGAGCCCAACGCCATATTGAATGGTTAATTTATTATTTGATCAAGTATTTGCATGATCAAATAATTAATTAATTAGATTAATTTAATTAATTCAAAAAATGGGTGATTTCCGGTCCGAATTGCGCAAGCTTCAGGACATGATGCACACTTATGTGGAAACCTTTAGGGTCCGTTCGGCGCGTATGAATTGACTTTCTTTAATTGGTTTTGAGTTCCAGAAAGTCAATTCCGATGTGGCGGGACGGAATTGGGTGGATATTGGCTTTGAAGTCGAAGCCATCAGCTTTTGCGCTGAGCTAAAAAAAGATTTCTCCAATTCTTAGCTCTCCGGGTTGGTTTTGCTCAGTTTTGCGGAACACCTCGCCTGCTCAGTCCAAGCTCTTTTTCTGCTTTGCCCCGTTGGCTTCTTCCTACTCTCTCTCCTCCTGCAAGAAACCACCGGAGTCCGTCGCTAGAACTCTTCCGCCTCCTTGCCATCCCTTCCGCCTCCGGCATCATACCTTTCCCTTCCACCGACATGTGCCTCCCCACCAATTCTTCACCTTCTTAGCCCACCATGAGTGGCACATGCTCACTCTCGGCCTCAGCTCTGTTTGTAAAATGGCTAGGTTCAAGTTCAGAAAAGGGTGTTTGATGTCCGTCGGCCGTTCTTCGAAATCGATATCCAACGTGCAAATTTCGGCGAGCTGGTTCCGGTGATTTTCGACAAATGCATGAAAATCAACGGTTGTCAGAACATACTAATGGGGAAGGTGACGTTTTTGTCCAAACACACCGGAGCATTGTACATTTCATTTAAGATGAAGTTGAGTTAAAGAGTGTGTGTCATGGGATTTGATTCGCGTTGAGTGAGTTTAACCATGACATGATCTTGATTTAATTTGATTCGGGTTGAATGAGCATTTTGAGGGATTAACCATGCATTGTCTGATCTCCCTTTGCCGAGTTTGGTGATAGACTTTGTTATTTAGCATTAAATTGTATGTAGGTGTAATTTGTTCAAAATTTCAAGAATTACGATTCTTTCAAAATTTCAATTCCAAAAAGTCAAAGTCATTGTGCAACCGAACAGTTTTTATGTATCAATTCCAATTCTGTTCGTTGAATTTCATCCCGCAGTCGAAGAACAGAATTGGTTTTCTGCACAATGCCAATTCCATCAGATATTGGTTTTCTGTCAAAGACAATTTCAGAAAGTCAATTCCTATGCGCCAAACGGACCCTTACGGTAACCTAGTGAAAAGGTCTCAGTGAACGATCCCATATAAGTTTTTGTAATTTCAAAAGATAAAGGTGTGCAATTTGTAATTGTACAAACTTATATGGGAAGTCCCGGTGAACGATCCTTAATAATAATAGGCAATTAAATTTATCTACAAATGTATGGATTACATTTTTACATAAGCAATCTCCCACTCAAACCTAGTGAAAATGGGGGAAATTTTCACTATTGTTTCTCATCGCTTCCATTAAGTTTTAGTAAACCAAACAAATTTTTTATTTGAAGTATACAAAAACTAATTTTGCATGGAAAGTAAAATTTTACAATTTCATTTTTTTACATGAATTCTGATTGTCCATTGAATGCTCATCCTACCAATTTGAAAATATTTCCTTGCATGCTAAGCAAATTTAGAGTCTGTTTGGATGGGTGGTGGCAGTTGTCGATGAAAATAAAATAGTTTTTTTGAATAGAACATCTTCCTTGCAATTAGAATCAGGCATAAAATGTTGTTTTGTAGGATTAATGGTTCTAAATAGAGGCTTATTCAAACAGTTAAAAAAAGGACGCTGCTATTAGCACCGCAGTTTTGGCTAGTCGCACCGCACTTTCTCCTAATTTTTCGCGCCTTTTGGAAATACGCCTTGTACATGCTTTTTTAGGAAAATTGTCCAACACGAAAGTTGTAGATTTCGACGAGATCTATAACTTTCGTGTTGAACACTTTTCCTAAAAATGCATGTACAAGGCGTACTTTGGAAATACACCCAGGTTTCGCGCCTTTTGGAAATACGCCTTGTACATGCATTTTTAGAAAATGTGTTCAACACGAAAGTTGTAGATCTCGTCGAAATCTACGACTTTCGTGTTGGACAATTTTCCTAAAAATGCATATACAAGACGTACTTTCAAAAGGCGGGAAAAATTAGGAGAAAGTGCGGTGCGACTAGCCAAAACTGCGGTGCTAATAGCAGTGCCCTAAAAAAATAGCACTTGTGTTTTCTGAAACCGAGAAAAAACGTCCAAACAAACAGAGCTTTAATCATGTGATCTGCCTTTAAGTTAGGCCCTGAGTTTCCCTCCAAATGTCGCCCGTCTGGCTGAGCGGTGTTCCTAGTATTCCTCTCTCAACATGAAACTCCCCTCCGAATGCCATTTTCAGCCCTTCACAAACCTCCGGCGGAGCTCCGCGCCCGCATTCGATGTCGGCGCGACGTTTGGAGGAAACGACGCCTCGCCTAAAGCTCTCCCAAACAGCGATTAGTCTTATTATTACTTCCAATTATCTTCTGATCCCTATATTTCTTATAACCTTTTTACACAGAATCTACTAGTGACCTCTACCCTCACCATGTGCACTGACCCATACCCAGCAACTCCAACCAAAAAGCCCCCGAAATCACCCCAAGAAAATCCCAACGAAGGCGCCCCGAACGGCGTTGAGAATGCGAATACCGACGGGGATGAGGAGATGGTCGACGCCGAGGCGGACGAAGATCGCGCGACCAAAGACACGGAGATGAAGGAAGGCAAAGTGGAGGAAGTTTCTGCTGCTGGGAACTCTGAGAGTGATTCTGATCCTTGCATTTCTTTGGAGCAACCTTCAGCTGCTACTGTAGAGCGCAGTTCAGCCCCACAGGCACCATGAATAATAAACAGCATTCATTATTGAGGAAAGTATTTCTGTACTCCTGGAGTTATATATCTGTCTGCAGCTTGTAGTTATTTATTTGAATGCAGTTTAAGTGAAAATATTTTGCTGGTTTCATTCATTTGTGTATTGGCTTTCTCTTCAAAATGTCAAATTGATCAAACATGTTAGGCTGCATTTATCATATATTTTTCGTGCGAAAATGGTTGGATAATTGGTAAAAAATAGACAATTTTAATTAGAACCAATGTTAGGTTGATATAAATTTGTTTTATTTGTGTTTTTGTATTACAAAATTTCCGATTGAGGTGTTGTCGTGTGACCTTGAGGTCACGGGTTTAAATCCTGGAAGCAGCCTCTTGCAAAAATGCAGGGCAAGGTTTGCCTACATTTCACAGGTGGTGGGACCCTCGGTGTGTGGGATTGCTTTGTGTACCGGGCTGGCCTTTTTTTATTGTAAAATTTTTATTTTGTATTTATATGATATAAATATAAATTTAGTTTATCAAGTTATGAAACCAATCACTCGCGTATTTTATCGGCACTGCGAAATTATGAAAATTCCGTTATTATATTCGCTACATATATAAATTTATTTTATTTTTAATGTAGTTGATAAAGATTGCTGAAATGTTTTATCTCAAGGACTTTCTAGCCCTCATTAAAACATCAATCTACTCTTTTTAATAACAAATTATTTAAATATTTCATTTTAATTTTATTTAAAAAATGCTTATTTTGGACATAACTTCAGTGACAAAGATGGTATAATAATAAATCTAATCTTAATACTAATATATATATATAGAATATCAAAATAAAAATTACAGCTCTTGAATTGTTGCTAGGGTGTATTGGATTTTCAATACAATACATTTCTTTGTCAATACAATATAAATACAAATTCATCAAAACTATGGACGACCCTGTGACAAATTTATTCGAGCAAATTTGAATCTAAATCTTTGCATTTTTTTGTCATATTTAAATTCGATTGAAGAGCTATTCGACTGATTCAGTACCCCCTAGCCTCATGAATTCTACAATTATCAAATAAAAATACCTATTTGATACTGAGTAAGCATTGAAAGAGACAAATTGACATCAAATATTGCATTCTTTATGTAACATAATTATGCTCAAAGCATTGTGTATTGAATACATTATATGCTTCTAAAAATATATTACAAAATTATTTTTTTAATACAGAAAAATACATTATATGCTCCTTACAAAACAATCAATATGTAATCAACAACTTTACAATTGATTACAATAGCAGCATAGTACAAGACCCTTGGGCTAAAAACATGTCTTACTAAATACCAAAAGTCTAGAAAAAAATGATCAAATCAAATCCAAATTCAAGCATCCGAACAAATCCAAACTCAATCAATATACTCTAAGAAAAATTTAGATTCAATTGAAGAGCTATTCGATTTGATTCGCGAACTGCTAAATCATTGACAGCTCCGGGTAATCAAAAAGATCTCCTGAGAGTGCATTGAAGAGCGCTTAGATAAATTGCAATATACTCCTAATGATAGGAACGCCGACGCAATCTTAGGATTCCCCGTGGCGTGGATCTGGAGGAACGCAGACGGAGCAGTAGGAGCGACCATTTTTGTCGCATCATAGAGAGGATCAGGTTTTTTGGGAAGCTCATCGCCCAGTCTTCTGCTCTAGAGGAAAGTCTTCCACAGAAACCTTCGCACTTTTCTCTAAATAGTTTCCTGATCTCATCATCTCGGCAGGCGGGCGGACTCCTTTACAAATTCGATAGGCAAGCATAGTTGCCGGAAAAATCCGCTGGATCGAATCGACCTTCGCCATCTCTTTCTGGATTTTCATACACCACCAACAAAAATTCATCAGAAATATTTGAGGTTACAATGTCCAAATTAGTATGGTCATTGAAAAGGAAGAAAAAAAAACAAATTAAGTGCGGCTTATTTGCTCCGGTAAACTCAATTATCATGGAATGTATGTTTGGCATAACAAAGGCTATGACCGCTACCGGGAAAATAAACTAGTTTTGAGCATAAAATGCATGGAATTTTTTAGGTGAGTTCGTGCGTTCAAGAACGACGGTTCATGACCACCGCATTCGCGGCCGGCACCACCGCGCCAAACGAAGCCTAAGTCCCTTAAGTTTAGATCTAATTTCAAATTGGCCCTTGAATTTACTTTTGATTCAAACAAAGCCTTTAGCTTTCACATCTATCTCAAATAAGTCTTTTTTTCCGACTTCCATTAGGGTCCGTTCAACGCGCAGGTAATGGCTCTCTGGAATTAGCTTTGCCCAGAAAACCAATATCTGCAGGAATTAGTTTTGTGTATAAAATCAATTCTGATGTTCGGTTGCAGGATGGAATTCAGTGAAAAGAATTGGAATTGATATCTATAAGTTGTCTGGCTGTTCGGTGCGTCTTGCGTCTTTAATAACTTAGGTTCCAAAACCAGTCAGACACGCCAAGTTACACGCCCATATCTAAGGGCGTGTAATGTCGAGTTACGTCGATTTTTGCGATTTTTTGCGCAAAGTTCCCGGGGTGGTTTTTAAGATAGCAGTTATTCAAAGGGCGTGACTCCACATTTTTCACCTAGAACCCTAAACCCTAACTTAGGTTCCAAAACCAGTCAGACACGCCAAGTTACACGCCCATATCTAAGGGCGTGTAATGTCGAGTTACGTCGATTTTTGCGATTTTTTGCGCAACGTTCCCTGGGTGGTTTTAAAGATAGCAGTTATTCAAAGGGCGTGACTCCACATTTTTCACCTAGAAAAGGCAGCAACATCCAGAAGCTTGGGAGTTGAATTTTGGAGTTTGTTTTCAGCATTGTTTTACTATTTTCATGTTTTAGCTAGTTTCTATTTTAAGTTGTAAGTTTTATTTTTTCAATTCAAGTATTGTCTTTAATTTTTATTTCTTTGTATCATGTCTTCTCCTACCTCTACTTGTATTCTCATCATCATGATGAGTAGCTAAACTCCATTTAGCACTTGGTAATGATGAACTTTGGAATGAAATAAAATAAGTTTTGATTTTTTTCTAAATTAGCAAACTCTCTTTTTAATTATCTTCGATTTATCTTTGATGTACTTTGTTTTGATTTCATAGGACCAGAATATGACTTTCAATCTAAGATCTGTATTCTAGTTGATAGAGAGATCCGTGCATACGAGGAGATCGCTAAAAAATAAAAGGATTTGCATGCACTCCTCGAGAGAGGACAACATAAATCTTCCGGATTAGAGTCAAATCAAATAGTGGGGATCACCACTTTAAACAAGCTTAGGGTTTTCAACTAGCCAAGAAAACTTAATCGATCAATCAACTTAAGGTTAGTTGGTAGTATTCCTCGAGAGAGGTGCTATCATATTTTGGAAATCTCCACGATTAAAGTTATATTATTAAGAGCTTTACGAATTTATCTTTTATAAATTTTTATTTTATTCCAGGACTTGTAGATCAAGTGCTAATCTATTAATAATCAAATAAAATAATAGCTTAGGGTACATTTGTCTTCTCGGATTATATTTAGATCACATCTTAAATTTTAGGCATCACGATTTTATCAATCAAGTTTTTGTTTGGCGCACCACATTGCCAAACATACCAAAAATAATATATCCTTAAAAATTAGCTTAACTGATGTTCAAATAATATAATCAAACAAATTCTCATAGGCCTGAATCTCAACATATCCAATCTGTTTTAAGAAACTCAAATAAGCACTAAAAAGATATAATCAACAAATTGTTTTTAGCATCATTTGACTAATTTTTTCAGCTAATTTCATTAAAAATAACTAAACAAAAGTTAATACAATCAATCGAATTTTCTCATGAGTATGAATATCTAAAACGACCAATCCGCTTTCTAAAAATTTATGAGAAGATCCAGAAAAGATAATTAACAAATTATGATAAAATGTGAAAATAATCTTCTTCAACTACGAAGAAATGCGGGTATAATCCAGGCCTAACAAAGAACAGCCCAAAGGCATCAGAGCAAGTAGACATGCAGACCACCATTTATCTGCGTGCACAGTTCAGCTCATCTGCTTATTGGCACACCACTCACTAACTTCTCAAAACCCTAAATAATTCAATGTTCTTTCTCTAAACAAATCAATACAAAACTACAAAATAATACATTTCACTAAAACAAATCAAAAATAGAACTCAATCCATGAATCCGTTGATCAGATAATTGTAGTCTGATGTAATTAGTCGACACAAAAAAATAATTCCGACAATCATATCATCACGTCAACGGATATTAGATGCGGAAAACAACACAATGAACATGAGAAGAATTTAGAGCACAAGGAGATAGTAAAGGGAAGTTAGAAAATAATAAATGATTAACTTTCATCAAGAAAAAATTTCTTAGGAAGCTAAACCTAAACAACCAAATAACAAAATCATGAAGTTTAGGGCATAAAATTAACTTATCGTGATGCTTACAAAGGAGGAAAACAACAATCCACTGGACAAATTCGGTGCTTGGGCGAGACGAACCTTTGATTTTATGGGTTTTGCTTATTCTTCAGTAAAATAGATGATCTTCGGAAAATTTGAGACCGAACGAGGAAAAAAATCCAGCTCATGCATTGCCCTGGTTTTAGAGCTTGAATAAAGCTTCCCATTAGTTTTCATGAAGCAAACAAGAGAGGAATCATACAGATAGTTAAAACAGATCTTTATAAATAGATATAAATATTTCATATTTTTAAAAAAATAACAAACACTGTGTAAACTTTAATATTACAACAAATATATATAGGGATTTATGGAGTATCTTAAAAGGACTCCGGCAGTGAGTGCTTTAAATATCTTGGATCGATAGTTCAAAAAAATGGAGGTGTTGATAAAGATGTGATACATTGAATTCAAGCAGGTTGGTTGAAGTGGAGAGGCACGTCAGGGATCTTATGTGATCGTAAAGTACCATTAAAACTTAAAGGCACCTGGTTTTACCGTACTGCAATTAGACCGGCGATGCTCTGGGGTTCTAAGTGTTGGGCAGTGAATTGTGTACATGAGCAAAAAATGGGAGTTGCTGAGTTGAGAATGATTAGGTGGATGTGTGAGCACAAAGAGACTAAATAAAATTAGGAATTAATGTATCAGGGATAAGACAGGAGTGGCACCAATTGCAAAGAAGATACGAGAAGCTCGACAAAGATGGTTTGGACACGTACAAAGGAGACCATTAGAGGCACATGTTAGGCATTGTGAGAGTTTAGTCACTAGGCATGTTAAACGGGGGAGGGGTAGACCAATAAAGACTTGGAATGAAACTATAATGAAAGACATGATGTACTTACGCATTAGTGAGATTATGACTAAAGATAAGGCACAATGGCGGCGAAGGATCCATAT
Source organism: Dactylorhiza incarnata (assembly GCA_033032865.1). Taxonomy (NCBI): domain Eukaryota; kingdom Viridiplantae; phylum Streptophyta; class Magnoliopsida; order Asparagales; family Orchidaceae; genus Dactylorhiza; species Dactylorhiza incarnata. The sequence continues at coordinate 12,700,896 of JAWHQI010000017.1, forward strand.
AGCCAACCCCACGATAGTGGGATAAAGGCTTGAGTGTTGTTTGTTGTTGTAATGAAAGGCGACAATAAAATAATTTCTAGATCATTACACAAATTAATCATCAATTATTTTGTTAATGAAATTGCTTTTGATCAATTAATAAACCTAGTTTTTGAAGTCAATTTTATAGGTCTTTAACAAAATAACTAAATTGATGTTGGAATAATTAATCAAGTTATCAAACAAATTTTCTCATAGGCCTAAATCAAAACATTAGCCAATTAATTCTAAGAAAATACATGAAGCACTAAAAAATATAGTCAGAAATTAGTCCTAAACATTAGGGGATCATTTGGGACGACAGTGGTTATGACTACCACCAAGAAAAAAAGCTAATTCTGAACATAAAAGTGAATGGATTTAGGCTCCATTTGGAGCAGCTTTTTTGCTCCCATGAGTTTGAACAGAAATGCCAACATCATAGAATGTATGTTTGGCATGACAACGGTTACAACCACCGCAAAGAAAATAAAGCTAGTTTTGAACATAAATGTGGATGAAATTCCTTATGTGAGGTCGGGTGTTCACAAACGATGGTTCATAACCGCCGTGTTCAGAACTACCACAGCTGTGCCAAACTGAGCCTTACTTAGGTGAGGTTGGGCATTCATGAACGACAGTTCATATCGACTAAGCTCCCGATCGCCACACCGTGCCAAACGAGTCCTAAGTGTCTAATCTTTCCAATCAAATATGATTAAAATAATACAATCAATCGAATTTCACAAGAGTATGGATCTGAAAAACAAAAGAGTTGTTTTCTTAAAAAGTATGAGAACAAAAAAATGAATAGCAAACTATAATAAACTAAAAAAACTATTCAATTATGAACAAATGTGAGTCAAATCCAGGCCCGACAAAGAATAACCAGAAGGCATCAAAGCGAGCAGACATGTAGACCACAATTTATCTCCGTGCACCATGCCATGAATCCTTCTTCCTCAGAGGTCCAGCTCATCGGCTTATTGGTACACGGCTCGCTAACTTCTCTCAAAACCCTAATAATTTCTCATGTTCTTCCTCTAAACAAATTAATGCAAAATTATACAAATAATATGTCCCCCAAAAGCTAGTAAAGGTAGAAATCAGTTGATAAATCCGTTGAAAAAAACACTATCATAAAATGTGTTTGGCATGACAACATTATACCAAAGTACCAAGAAAAGAACCTAATTTTGAACACAAAAGTGGATGGAGTTTCTAAGGTGAGATCAGGTTTTCACGAAGACGGTTCATAACCACCGCATTCACAACCGCCAACACAATGCCAAACAGACCAAAAATAATAGATCCTTAAAAATTAACTTAACTGATGTTCGAATAATATAATTAAACAAATTCGCATAGGCCTGAATCTCAACAATAACCAATCTGTTTTAAGAATATCAAAGAAGCACAAAAAAGACATAATCAACAAATTGTTTTTTATCATCATTTGACTAATTTTCCCAACAAATTTCATAAATAACTAAACAAAAGTTAAAGTGCTACAATCAATCGAAATATATGAGAAGATTCAGAACAGATAATTAACAAATTATGATAAAATATGAAAAACAAAATTCAATTATGAAGAAATGTGGATTAAATCAAGGCCCGACAAAGCCCGAAAGCATCAGAGCAAGCAGACATGCAGACCAACATTTATCTGTGTGCATCGTGCCGTGCATCCTTCTTCCGGAGGTCCAGCTCATAGGCTTATTAGTGCACCACTCACTAAACTCTTAGAACCCTAAATAATTTCTCAATGTTTTTTTTCTAAACAACTCACTGCAAAACTACAAAAATAATACATTCCACTAAAACAAATCAAAAGTAGAACTCAATGGATGAATCCGTTGATCAGATAATTGTAGTCTGATGTAATTAGTCGACACGAAAAAAATTCCGACAATCTTATCATCACATCAACAGAAATTAGATGAGGAAAACAAAATATCATTGTCATAATTAGACTTCATCAGGAAAAAAATTGCTTAGGAAGCTAACCCTAAGCAACCAAATAACAAAAACATGAAGTTTAGGACATACTATTTTTCATCTTTTTCATCTCGTGATGCTTACGAAGCAAGAAAACAACAATCCACCGGCCAAAACCGGTGCTTTAGCAAGACGAATCTTTGATAGGTCATAGGAGCACCGCCATAATTAGATTTTATCGTGTTTTGCTTATTGTGCGGTAAAATAGATGATCTTCTGAGATCTATATGATCATCCCAAGGAGAGCACTCCAAAGAGATCAAAAGTGATATCAACAGTGATTTTTCCAAAGAGTTCAGCACAGTGATATCACCTTTGCTCTCAAGAGAGATCAAGAGTGATCTCGAGAGAGGGGGAAAAAGAGAGGTGAAGTTATATCCGTGTTTTTTTAAAGATTTTGACATTTAGTTTAGCTACGGGCCAACATCTTAAGGAAACCGGACGAAGATTTGAAAATGGAGCACATAACCAAAAATTTCTCCAAAAAATAGAGTTCTTTGTAATAGTTCAAAACTTCAAATGGTGATCAAGACCCAAACCAGTAAAATAAAATATTAAAAAATTAGCATAGTTGACTCAAAGAGGGACATTTGAGAGTGAATGAAGCAATTTTCATCATATGCCTTGCCATATTAAGAGAGAATCTTTTTATAGATAGTCAAAACAGATATTTATAAATATATATAAATAATTCCATATTAAAGAAACTTAACAAACACTATATAAACTTATATTTTACATCTATTTAAAAAAGTTACAAAATATATATATGTAGGGATTTATGGAGGATCCAAAGAGAACTCTTACACAAAAAATCAGTTATTCGAATATAATTTTTCTGATCAATGAAAGGTGACAATAAAATCTTTTCTACACCAATAAACAAATTAATCATCAATCATTTTGTTAATGAAATTGCTTTTGATCAATTAATAAGCCTAGTTCTTGAAGTCAAATTCATAGATCTCAAACAAAATAACTAAATTGATGTAGGAATAATATAATCAAGTTATCAAACAAATTTTCTCATAGGCCTAAATCAAAACATTAGCCAATTAATTCTAAGAAAAAACATGAAGCACTAGAAAATATAATGGGAAATTAGTTTTAAACATTGGGGGCTAGTTTGGCACGGCATTTTTGCTCCAGACAGTGGACAATACTCCACCGAAATAAAATGTGTTCGGCATGACAATGGTTATGACTATCACCAAGAAAAAAAATTCTGAACATAAAAGTGAAAGGATTTAGGCTCCGTTTGGCGCGGTTTTTTCCTCCGGTGAGCTTGGACAAAACCGCAACCATCATAGAATCTATGTTTGGCATGACAACGGTTACGGCCACCACGAAGAAAATAAAGCTAGATTTGAACATAAGTGTGGATGAAATTCATGAAGTGAGGTCGGGTGTTCACAAACGACAGTTCGTAACCACCGCATTCAGGACCGCCACCGTTGTGCCAAACTGAGCCTTACTTAGGTGAAGTTGGGCATTCATGAACGAACATTCATAACCATTGAGTTCACGACCGCCACCACCGTGCCAAAGGAGTCGTAAGTGTTTAATCTTTCCAATCAAATATAATTAAAATAATATAATCAAACACATTTTCACAAGAGTCTAGATCTGAAAAACAAAAGAGTTGTTTTCTTAAAAAGTATGAGAACCAAAAAAATGAATAACAAACTACAAAAACTATTCAATTATCAACAAATGTGAGTCAAATCCAGGCCCGACAAAGAATAACCATTAGGCATCAAAGCGAGCAGACATGTAGACCACGATTTATCTCCGTGCACCGTGCCATGAATCCTTCTTCCCCAGAGGTCCAGCTCATCGGCTTATTGGTACAAGGCTCGAACCTTCTCTCAAAACCCTAATAATTTCCAAATGTTCTTCCTCTAAACAAATCAATGCAAAATTATACAAATAATATATCCCCCAAAATCTACTCAAAGGTATAAATCAATTGATGAATCCGTCGATCAGACAATTGTAGTCTGATGCAATTAGTCGACACAAAAATTATTCCGAAAATCGTATCATCTCATCAACGGGAATTAGATGTGAAAAACAATATAATGAACAAAACAAAAGGTAATAGATCAGGAGACCGTAGGAAGATAAGATACACACACAAAACATTCAACATGCATAACCCTAACTAAGCCCAACTATTTATAGGAGCACTAGTTGGGTAAATTACAAAACAATCCTTAATATAAAATAAGAACACATCAAAACTCCACCATCATAGAATGTATGTTTGGCATGGCAACAGTTATGACTGTCATCAAAAGAGAAAACTAGTTTTTAACATAAAAGTGGATAAAGTTCCTTAGGTGAGGTCAGGCATTCACAAACGACGGTTCATAGCCTCCACGTTAGTGACCGCCACTGCCGCACCAAACGGAGCCGAAGAATAATTGGGTTTAGATTGGGCACAGCTTCAGGACTGGCATCAAGTTTTGCTTTAACAGCCTCAAAATTATAAATAGCAAGTAAAAAAGAACAAGTTGAGAAACTGATACATTATGTTTATGGTGTATGAAATCAAATGAATATGCTGCAGGGGAGATCTTACGAAAACGACCAACAGAATATAAAAAAAGCGAGGTAATAATCAATTTGAGTACAGAAAACCATTAAGTATGCAGCTACAATTAATGTGTAATCACCATGTTTTAAATCTTACTCTATGAAATTATATCTGTTTACAAACAAGCACACGCTGAACATGCATCGGTGGTGTATGAAAAGACCTGATTAAAAAAATCCATGTTTTAAGAAATAAAATAGAGATCTAGATGAAGTTCTTCGCTTTTTTTTTTTTGAAAAAAGGAAGAGAAATCGGCATTTATGTGATATAAATAGGAACAAAATGGAATGCATACAAGTAGAAAGGAACAACCATTACACCAGTATTTGGAGATTCATATGAATAGACTTTTGGATAGAACAGAATAAAAGGAGTCGAGGCTAGGGGTTCGACGGAGTCTAATACCGGTGACGGAATGCGCCGGCGGCGGCAAGAGGATATTCTGCTGCCTCCGTGGAAGAGACAAGGATCGTTGATTTGAGATCTGGCAACGGTAGTTGGGAGAATGGGACGGGATCTAGCTCGACTGTTGTCGGCGCAGACGAGCTTCTAGGATTAATCCCGACGGAGCTTCCTTATCTAGGGTTAGGGTTTAAACGCAGCCCTGCGTGGTAGCCATATATATAGTGATAAACTTACCATATCCTCCGTATATAATGCGTAGTATCTGACGTAATTTAACAAGAAAAAAATTACGTCAAATGACAATTTTATCCCCACTCTCTAGTCTCTTGTGTGTAGCCCTGTGCCCCTGTGCATACAAAACCTCAAAAACCGTTCATACCGCACAAATCGTACCGTTTTTTAAATCGCACTGCGTATTGTGGGTGCGGTGCGGTTTTGAAAATTTATAAATCGCACGCGTTGCGGTGTTCAAATTTCAAAAACCGCAAACACCGCACCGCATCGATATTTTATGGACTTTGAATTTTTTATGAATATATAACGTATCATTTTATTCCTCAGTTCAATAGGTGCTGAAAATGCTATTTTATAAGTGTAAAGGATATTTTATAAAGGATTTAATGTGTGTAAAGGATATTTTATAAAGTTTATTTTATAAAGGCTGCTGCTAATCAGAGTATCAGACGGATCACGTATTCACGATTCTCCGACTCTCCCTCTTCGGCTCTTCCTGCATCTCCCTAGGGCTTCCTGCGGGCCTGCGACTGCATCTCCTCTACGATCTCCGGCGGCTGCGGCTTAGTTACGATCTTCGGCAGATGCATCTCCCTAGGGCTTCCGACGATTGCGGCTCCGTTTGGCGCGGCATTTCGACGGTACTAAATATCTTCTTCCCGATCGCCATCCTCTCTGTCGACCGTCGTTCTGGTCATTCCCTGACAAGTGACAAGCTTTCATTTATTCTAGTTTCTCTGACGAGAAGGGATGATCGTTCTGGTCGTTCCCTGACGAGAAGGGATGGTCGTTCCCTGCTGCTAATTGGCAGTTTGCTGGTCGTTCCCTGACGAGAAGTGGCTTGATTTCTCAGCATTTCGTTCCCTAATTAGGTATACCATATACGTATATTTTCTGTTGATTTATATTTGCATTCCCAAATAATAGTTTGATTAACATTATTCAGTTGTTTGATTTTTATTGCACCCCTAATTTCTGTTCTTACTTCACTATTTTCTACATCAAGATTGCAATCATGTCATCCAAAAATGTTAAAGGGAAAGGGAATGTACCTCAAATTGAAGTCGTGGAGAAAAAGTTACAAGTTGAAAGTACAGGGGAGAGAACACTATCATGTGACGATGAGGCTACAAAGCGTCTAAATAAGAAACAGAAAGAAGAAATTCATGATAGTAGCAAGTTTAAGTCTCAAGTGTGGGAATGGTTTACCAAGTACAAGGACAGCGATGGAAAAGATCAGGTCAAATATAAACATTGTTCCAAAATATATGCAGCCGGCCCTAGAAAGAATGGTACTAGTGCATTGAGAGAACATATAACGACTTTGTATCGATTTCGAAAGGTTGCACCCAATCAAAAAATGTTGTCCTTTACCGAGAAAAAAGAGGATGGTGGTGCAATTGGAGCTTTGAAAGCAATTAAGTTTAATGAAGAAGAATGTAGATTATCATTGGCTAAGATGATAATAGTAGATGAGTTGCCATTCAAATTTGTGAAGAATGATGGATTCCGAAATTTTGTTAAGCAATTAGAGCCAAGGTTTAGTGGACCTTCTCGAACTACTATTGCTAAAATTTGCACTACTATTTATACCATGGAAAAAGCAAAATTGAAGAAAGAATTGAAACATGAAAGGTTAGGTTTAACAACGGATACCTGGACATCTATTCAAAAATATGGTTATATGTGTTTGACTGGCCGTTGGATAGATAAGGAGTGGAGGCTACAAAAAAGAATACTTAATTTTGTTAGAATCCTTGATCACACCGGCGAAGGAATTGAGTGTGAAATAATGAATTGTTTATCGTCATGGGGCATTAAAAAATCTTTACAATTACAATGGATAATGCTTCTACCAACGACGTGGTTGCAAGACATATAAAGAGAAAGAGCAAAGATTGGAAAAGTACAATACTAGACCATGAATTTCTTCACATTCGTTGTTCGGTGCATATTTTGAATTTAATTGTTAAAGAGGGATTATTTGAATATAATGAATCGATCGAGAAGATTCGATTGACAATTAAATATGTAAAAGGATCTTCTCAGAGATTGGAGAAGTTTAAAAAGTGTGTTGCAAATACTGGCATAAAATGCAAATCATTCTTATGCCTAGATGTTGAAACAAGGTGGAATTCCACTTACTTGATGCTGGAGACGGCAATCAAATTTGAGAAAGCATTTGAAGGATTAGATGATGAAATATCATATCAGAGCTATTTTACTCATGATAATAAGTTTTGCGGGCCTCCAAATACAGAGAGGATTGGAAGAAAGCCAAACTATTTGTGATGCTTCTAAAAATATTCTACAATGTGACTTTGGAGGTCTCAGGTTCAAAGTATCCAACTTCTCATTTATTTTTTTCAAAATATATCGATGATGGAGCATATGATTACTTCAATGTGTGAATCACAAGTTTGCCCTGATTTTGTAATGCTTAACGTGACACATCGCATGAAAGTAAAATTTGACAAGTATTGGGGTAGTTTAGAGAAAAGTAATATATTAGTATATGTTGCTTTTGTTTTAGACCCTCAATGTAAGTTGAAGCGTTTGTCGAAGTGCTTAAGTGCAGTTTATGATGCTACAAAAAGAGATACATTGATGAATTTGACTGAAAGCACGCTCTCTCGATTATATGATCATTATAAAGTTATTGCAACTCCAGTTCTGAGTCAAACTTTATCTAGCCAAGCATCAAGTTCAGGCAGTGGAAGGTCTACATGTGTATGAAATATTGAATTTAGCTTTGTGGAGTATCAAAGAAAACTTTTCTTAGCGGATCCTGAAGAGGAAGATGTTGCAACCTGTACATCTGAATTGACATTATATATAAAAGAGGAAACAATAAATTTGCAAGCCAATTTGATATCTTAAGTTAATGGAAAGTCAACTCTACAAGGTTTCCAATTTTATCACTAGTAGCCAAAGATATTTTAGCTATCCCAATCTCAACTGTAGCATCTGAATCAGCATTTAGCACTGGTGGCCGCATACTTGATCCATTCAGAAGTTCTTTGGCGCCAAAGACAGTTGAAGCTCTAATTTGTACTCATGATTGGTTGTCCTGCAAGAAGAACTTCAATGAAATTGAAGATATGATGATTGATATAGAAAAGTCTGAAGACCTTGATAGAGGTATGAAACTATTAAATTTTTTTTAAATAAGTAATTTGTTGATTACAAGTATTTTACTAAATTGAGTCTAGGTTTGTGGCACATCTTAATTTTGTATTTTGATTATGCAGTTTTTGTATTTTTGTTTTTGAAGTGTGAATTATGATTTACAAGCATGGTGTTTCTAATGTTATTGATGATGATGGAATTTTATTTGACCTGCTAAAGATTTTTTCTATTGTAAACTAGCCAATATGAATTGATGTTTTAGACATCCTTAGTTTCTTGATTCTAATTGAGTGCTATCAGAAGTTCATGTTTAATTTCTCTTGGATCTTTACCCCCTTGGCCCCTTTTGTAACATCCCCCAGACAGCTAGACCCTCCAGGTGAATCTGTCTTGACAAGGTCATGACAAGGCCTTGGTAGTGTAGAAATCCCTTTAACTTAGGCAAGATTAGGGTTGAAAGTGCCTTGGACTGCAAATAGCAATTTCTAGTGACCAAGTTTAGGGTTGGACTTTAGGGCCTCATCTTGACCATTTGACCCCACCTTAGAATCCCTAACCCTTTAGGGGCCCCCTTAGGGCACCAAGGGCTCATTGGGGTCAACCAAAGAGGCCAAATTGACCAAAGTCAACCCTAACCCTAAATTAGTCAAAGTAGCCCATTTAAATCCAATTAACCTTCACCATGACAAATTGATCACTCATCTAGGTCTAGAATACCATAAGAGACCTAGTAGACCTAAAAGCCCCATCATGGGACCCCTAGGGGTGCAAATTGACCAAAATGCCCTTTTCAAGTCAAAATGGCAATTCTTCACTAAGTGCCCTAATTGACCATCACCATATTAAATTGACCATACCCATAGTGTTATCATGTCATAGGGGACCCAGTGGACCAAAAAGCCCCATGACTGGGTCAACCATAGGGCTCAATTTGACCAAAGTCAACTTAGCCTGTTTTGGTCAAATCAGCTTAAATTGGGTCAACTAAGACTCATGTGACCAAATTGACCCCACCAATAGTTTCTAAACCTAATTTGGAATCCAATGGACTCAAAAGCCCCATCCTAGGGTCACCCAATTGGTCAATTGGACCAAAAGTCAAATTTGCCCAAATTAGGTCAAATCTCTTGAATCTAGCCCAATCCCTTTGGGCTAAGCCCAAATTGACCACTTGACCAGCCTAGTAGACTGATAATTAACCCAGGAGAGAGAGGAAAGTCGGCCATGGTGAGTAGGAGAGAGAAAAACCCAAGTTTAATGGAGAGAGAAGGTGGTATTCATGGCCATTAAGAAGATTCACCCCTTGGCCTCCCCCATTAACACTCCCTTTCATCTCCTCTGCCGACTACAAGGAGTTTCCAGCAGTTTCCAAGGGTGATTAAGGCAGGGGGAATGAATGGGGGCCGGCCTTGGAGGAATTCAAAGAGGCCATTAATGGCATTAGTAGTTAAAGCCACCATTGCCTTCAATTGAACCCCCCATTATCTTCAGAAGCCGGAGAGGAGTGAAACCCCCTTGTTTTCAGAAGAGGTCGGGCAGTGTGGGGAGGTGGTTGCAGAACTCGGAAAGCATGGAGGTCGGCCATGGCAATCCCCCAATCGGCAAGGCTTCAAGCCCCAAATCAGGTCCAATCCCCCTCCCCTCACTCAGTGCTTAGATCCTAATCTAACTGGGGCTTGATTCGAGTTCAGTTGGGCTCGAATTGTGCACTCAAAGGTGCTCATTTTCGAGCATAGTTTTCCTCCCCGAAACCCTGACTCCGGCCACCACCGGCCGGCAAACGACCTCCTATCGACGGCCACCACCTCAACGGAGGTGGTGGTGGCACTTGCCGGCCGGGGGGATGTGAGGGTGGCCGGGAAATCAAGGTTGAAGGCGGCCCAGGCGCGGGCTATCGCAGCCGTTGAATCTTTGGAGAAGACGATCGGATGTCGTGAATCCTGCTTCAAGATTTGTGCTGGATATGAATTTAATTATTATTATTAATTAGTTTCCTTTAGCTTTTATAACTGCAGAAGTAATTTAAATATTAAAAATACTAGATTCCCTCTACAGAAAAAGTGCCCAACATGAAAGTTGTAGGCCTTGACCCCTAGGATCATACAAAAGTGTCCTCACCCAATTAGGAGTCCTGGTTTGACCTCAGCACCCATTCTAGTGCAAAGTTTGACTGAACTTTGAATGGGTGCCCACACCAAACCACAAGTCCAAATGAATTGAAATTTGGACTAGTAATGAGTCATATCTAGGGCTATAACATATCCAAAAATGAGAATTTTTGGAGAACATTTTCCTAAAGTTTTTGTAAATATTTAATAATCCTTGCACAAATTATTTGGAGGGTCAAATGACCTCCAATCTCCACCAAATTTTGGTGGGGTGTTATTAGGGTCATGATAAACCACTGGTTAAAATTTCAACTCATTTAGAGTTCATTTGATTAGGTAATCTTTGGGCCAAAGATTTGCCCATTAAGGGGGAATTTGTGATTAAGGGCTATTTGGGATCTTTCATGGTCAAAACACCTCCAATTGGAGTGGGACTTTGGCCACTGCCCTAATATCACCCAAATCACCTCTAAGAGAGTTTTGGGGTCATGGGGAGTTGGATGGCCCTAGGACATGGAGTTGGAGCACCTTGGGGTGCATTTAGCCAAGTAGAGTCCCATTGGCCAAATTGGTACATAGAGACTTGAGTCTTCTTGGAAAGGTCAGTGGGATCAATTTGAGACCCCATGAGGAAGTTTTGTGAGCATTACAGTTGATTTGCTCAAGGCCATAGGGTTGATTCCTATGGAGTAGAATTTGGGGTTGTGAAGGACATAGGGGAGTTTGTCCTTGGAGAGGGGTGTATTGGACTCCCCTGAGTCCTATAAATGTTGTGACACCCTCACAAGAAGTTTGGGTGGATTTGGAAAGGTTTTGACCCTAACCCTAGGTTAAACCCTAAAGGGGTGCAATTAGAGGTCAATGAAGGAAGTAGGATCAAACCTTTATGGATTGACCTAAAGTTTTGTAGGGTAGGTCATAGTGACCAGAGGAGCCTCCCCTGTGAATTTGAAGAGGTTTGGAGTTGTCAAACCTAGGTATTAAATCCTTGGGTAGATTTGTAAATGTTTAGTTTTTTTTGGGATTTTGGAAGAAATAATACCTAGTGATTAATCATCTTCTGTCACCAACTTATATTTTTGATGTTATAAATCCCTGGAGATTCTATTAGAACCATTGGAAAACATTTGGAGGCCCAAATTGTAATTATTCATATTGTTGGCAATTTTTGGAATGATTGATTTTAGGGTGGTAGTTTTCTGTAATTGCATGAAACTTTGCTGGATGTCTTTTTATACCAATATGTACCCACAGTATTTTTCTCATAATTTATGGATTGATATTTTTGGTACCTCTAGTTCAATTTAGAATTAATTGCAAATACATCCTTTGTGGAAATTACAAATGTAACCTCTGTGGTATATAGTCAAACTTTGTAGACCTGAATATTTTAGTATGGTTCACCTCTGTATGAAGTTGCATAAGGTTTGGAGTTCATATGAGGGTACCTCCTTTGGAGTGTATTGGAAATAAATGGGTTTTGGAATTTCTAATAATAGTAGATCTTGCTGGAATTCCCTACAAATTCATGTCTACTGATTATTAGGTACCCTTGACTTATGTAAAAAGTTGGGTAGGCATTGGAAGTCAGAAAAGTGCACTTGTAGTTCAAACCTTAGGAAGTCGTATTTTGGAAAAATGGTTTTAAATATTAATAATAGGGGGAAAATTATGAAACCCTGGAATTGATCTTAAATAAGCGACATGGACCCCCAGTAAAAATATTGGGTCTTAGAGTTGATTATTTAATGTACCTCCCTTCATGAGCATCAAAACGTTAAGGTTGGTCTGCGTTTAGCAAAATGGCAGTTTTGGGGCTATAGGCCAAGTTGGATTATAATGATTGGAGATGTGAGGGTCTAATGGTGATTATATGGCTATGAGAGGACCCCTGGAGGTATTTAGGGTTTGGTGAGGCCTAGGATGGTGGGGTGCCACCCTTGGGATAGGTCGCCTTTGGATTGACGAAAGATCGTCTTTTCCCTTTAGTGTCTCAAAGCCCTTAGGTTTAATTCAGGTAGTAGTATTAAGGGGGTTTTCTTATGGGTAGACACCAACATTATTAAGTGTCTTGGGAATGGGAACTTTGGGGTGTCATCCCATGGTAGTTCCTAGTACCGTAGCGAGCCCCTCACAGGGTAACCCTCGGGAAGACCAAGATTAACCCTAAAAGTATAGGAGTAAGATGTTGTACAAGATTAACTAATAACACACTCATCCACACCCTGTGGTTTCGGAAGTTTAGTTGGTTTGGTTGTCCGAGCGGTGGGCTCGGTGGTTGTAGCAGCAGTCTAGTTAGTCTGGTGAGCTTGTGGCTCAGTAGTGTTTGATGGCGGGCAGGTTAGCCCGGGGAGCTTATGGCTCGGAAGTAGGGAGTGGAACATGTTGCATGTGCAATGAAGGTGGTGGGTCTTCGGTATTGGACGGTCGTTCACACCGACGTCAATACGTTGACTCGGCAAGTGTGGTTTTACACTTAGCCTTGATAGTCTGGCGGTCCAGTCAGCAAGAGTACGCAGACGCTCCGCGGGTTTTGTGGAGGCGTACGATAGGTCTAGGTTGGGTAGTGTGAATACCAACCTAGAGGTGGGCGAGGCTCAACCCACCGCTTCCGTTTGCCACTACGGGAGTATTCTGGGAGTCTTGCAAGCTCCAAAAAGGGGGAACTAAAGGTCTATGCGCATAGAGTCGTAGTGAGTGAGTTGCACTTGTATGATCATAGCATATTAACATACTTTGCATGACATGGCATAAACATTGCATTCAACCTACCCCTAACGTATAAGTCGGTTATGGGACTTCTTATACGGTAGGCCCTGCAAAACGACCACTTGGTCTATAGGGGTAATCCCTATAAATCAATGGTTACTCTTATATTACTTCACTTGCCATTATATATACTGCTTACTATTCTTTACATGCACTTTACTATGCTTACTTAATGCTTCATATATATATACACCTGTGTAGTTGTAGATCCGCTGTCACCTGCTTTTGTTTTTACCCCTTGAATGTCCTCCGCTTCCTCCTCCCCATACGGTGCCTAGGAGACATTGGGGGAGGGGTGGGGAGTTGGCTGAGTCATGTTTGACGGACGGTTGGTGGACCATATCATTTTAGGGTTTCAAGGAGACGCGGCAACATCAGGGAAACAGGTGCAGCAGGATCCGACATGGTGGACCCCGCGGCCATGCTACCATTGTCACCAGCCGGGACATACTCGAGTCAGATGCCCCATGATGGGTGGAACCCCTCCAGCACAACGATCAGGAGGCCGATGACGAAGACGTAGACGTGGACTGCGAGGCAGCAACCGCAGGCCAAAAGAGAAGAAGCATCCAGTGTTGCAGCACCAGTGGAGCACGGAGTCTGCAGGGATGGGTCAGACTAGTCTGGGTACTCCGATTTCAGTGTCGGTGACGATTAGCTTTAGTTTTACCTAGGAGTCAGCTTCCGCGAGTGATCTTGTAGTGAGGATATGATGTATAGGGCAAGAGCCCCCTTTTATTATTGTAACCCCTGTATCTTTTATTCAGTTATTATTTGTGGACATTTACCTTTATGGTTTTAATTCATGTGATTCTATGGACTTGTCTTCTCTTTAATGTACTTTTCTTCGTGCTCGATTTGGCCGGCAGGATCGGCGTTTTGTAGTGGCGACCTTCCCGAGTGAAGGTGTCACCGCAAAACGGCGGTTCTGGGCCTAAGACCCGGTGGTTTTTGCAAAAAAAAGGGGGTCTTACAAGTGGTATCAAAGCGAGAACCTAGATCCGAAGAAAAGAAGTCCACAAACCCTGGGCCACCTCGCGCGAGATTAGTTTGAGGACAAACTAAGCAGCGGAAGCAGTGGTGTGCCCATATGGGGAAATCACATGAAAAAGTCCACTTTTAACTGAATCTTCTTAGTTATTTTCCCTACGAGCGTCAAGTTTTCTTTTGTAGCCTGCGGCGAACCCTGCCCCCAGCAGGGAATACCTCCGGCCACAAAGATCTCTTTAGATAGTCTTTTAGTCAATGAGTTAGACTCAACCCCACTAGGACACGTGACTTACTAGGACCATTTATACCATGACCTAGTCTGAAATAAATCGTAAGCATAACTTTTGGTGAAGGTGCGAGGATACTCAAAAGAGGCTAGAGAAAGGAAGATGGACACATAAGCAGAATGGTATGAGACAGATTCAATCCTCGTAACCGTGACGTGATTACATTAAGACAACCACCGCGACAAACACCGAGGGTCGGATAAGAATTGAAGTTCAGAAGGGACCCGTTTGGGATTGGGTGACATGTTGACCCGGATAAGGTTGTAGTAGAGGATACCTAGAAGAGTCTAATGTGTGGAGTATACCAATGAGCCCCAAGATAGCACCCCAAGTCTAAGGTTGTATGCCCTAAGAATTGTTTGCATACTTGGGACGAATATAACTTGGTGATATTGAAGATACTCAGCCCAAAATAGATAATGACTTATCTTTTGTTTATTGGGGCTTACCCTTTTGTTTATTGGGGGCTTGTCTTTTGTTTATTGGGGCGTACCCTTTTGTTTATTGGGCAAATTAAGGACGGACTTGGTTTTACCTTAAACTTAAGTTAGAAATTTTGTGTCGTGAACACTATGATTTTGAAGTCGATCTTACTCAATGTTACTTAAGAGAAGATGAGACGGTGTAACAGTATGTTTGGAATGATGACCGGTAGAAGTACCAGGGCAATGGATAGACATCATTTGGGTCGGACAACAACTTGCCCTTAGTTGAGTCTTGGGAAATGTAAAGTCGCTAGGATTAATCATTTAAGGATGTGGATGTCCTAGTATAGAAGTTAAAGGCGGAAATTAGATCTTACAAGTTGTAGTTAAATTTGAAAACTCTTGTGGTTGGGGGAAATTCGGAAGTGATCAACTTATGATTTGTTAAAATCACACTCTGTCATGGTTGAAATTTTATCTACAATAATAGCTTTATACCATGTGAACTTTGATGATAAATAACCAGAGATCTTAGACGATGACTTTTGGATTTAGAATCTAGTGCTGGAGTTTACTATGATAACAACGATCTAAGTTTATCGTGCTATGGACCATTTGAGAGTAATCAAGACTAGCATAAGTGGAAGTGATAGGATTTTGGAGAAATAAACGTGATGATATTTTCTTGATGAAATTGAATTGTGAAAAACCCCAAGGTATCAAAATTTTGTCGTTATGAATAGAATTTCATGTAGAAAGTGATTGAGAGTCATCTTATCATTATGAGTGGTTAGTATATACTCATGAGGGCCCACAAGTGCACCCCCAGTAATATTTAAGGATGATTGGGACGCTAGCCGATTTGATTAGTTCCATCAATAGTAAGAACTAGAAAAGTTGTAGATTGGAGACGATTGATTACTCGGACGTACCTGAAAGAGTAAGAATTTGAATGCGAGAAGAAAACTTTAGAGGCATAAGAGTCTGCCCAGGTTAGAGTGGAAGTTCGAGGATAGATTGACCAAGGTAGCTAGGTCACCCCGGTCAGGATAGATGATACGACGGTGCGAGTCTTGCGACGCAAGAAGATTCCAGAGGTTAGGACATGTGGTAAAATTAGGGTCAGGAGGAGCACAACTTGGAGCCACTAGAGCTGGTATGGCATAGATAGTCGGTGCTCTCCGAGCCAGGAATAACTTCAATCCTTAGGGGATGTTACGGTGAAAACCCCGCAAGCCTAACCTGAATTTCGAGGACGAAATTATTGTTTTTGTTTATTGGGATTTGTAACATCCCCCAGACAGCTAGACCCCCCAGGTGAATCTGTCTTGACAAGGTCATGACAAGGCCTTGGTAGTGTAGAAATCCCTTTAACTTAGGCAAGATTAGGGTTGAAAGTGTCTTGGACTGCAAATAGCAATTTCCAGTGACCAAGTTTAGGGTTGGACTTTAGGGCCTCATCTTGACCATTTGACCCCACCTTAGAATCCCTAACCCTTTAGGGGCCCCCTTAGGGCACCAAGGGCTCATTGGGGTCAACCAAAGAGGCCAAATTGACCAAAGTCAACCCTAACCCTAAATTAGTCAAAGTAGCCCATTTAAATCCAATTAACCTTCACCATGACAAATTGATCACTCATCTAGGTCTAGAATACCATAAGAGACCTAGTAGACCTAAAAGCCCCATCATGGGACCCCTAGGGGTGCAAATTGACCAAAATGCCCTTTTCAAGTCAAAATGACAATTCTTCACTAAGTGCCCTAATTGACCATCACCATATTAAATTGACCCTACCCATAGTGTTATCATGTCATAGGGGACCCAGTGGACCAAAAAGCCCCATGACTGGGTCAACCATAGGGCTCAATTTGACCAAAGTCAACTTAGCCTGTTTTGGTCAAATCAGCTTAAATTGGGTTAACTAAGACTCATGTGACCAAATTGACCCCACCAATAGTTTCTAAACCTAATTTGGAATCCAATGGACTCAAAAGCCCCATCCTAGGGTCACCCAATTGGTCAATTGGACCAAAAGTCAAATTTGCCCAAATTAGGTCAAATCTCTTGAATCTAGCCCAATCCCTTTGGGCTAAGCCCAAATTGACCACTTGACCAGCCTAGTAGACTGATAATTAACCCAGGAGAGAGAGGAAAGTCGGCCATGGTGAGTAGGAGAGAGAAAAACCCAAGTTTAATGGAGAGAGAAGGTGGTATTCATGGCCATTAAGAAGATTCACCCCTTGGCCTCCCCCATTAACACTCCCTTTCATCTCCTCTGCCGACTACAAGGAGTTTCCAGCAGTTTCCAAGGGTGATTAAGGCAGGGGGAATGAATGGGGGCCGGCCTTGGAGGAATTCAAAGAGGCCATTAATGGCATTAGTAGTTAAAGCCACCATTGCCTTCAATTGAACCCCCATTATCTTCAGAAGCCGCAGAGGAGTGAAACCCCCTTGTTTTCAGAAGAGGTCGGGCAGTGTGGGGAGGTGGTTGCAGAACTCGGAAAGCATGGAGGTCGGCCATGGCAATCCCCCAATCGGCAAGGCTTCAAGCCCCAAATCAGGTCCAATCCCCCTCCCCTCACTCAGTGCTTAGATCCTAATCTAACTGGGGCTTGATTCGAGTTCAGTTGGGCTCGAATTGTGCACTCAAAGGTGCTCATTTTCGAGCATAGTTTTCCTCCCCGAAACCTCGACTCCGGCCACCACCGGCCGGCAAACGACCTCCTATCGACGGCCACCACCTCAACGGAGGTGGTGGTGGCACTTGCCGGCCGGGGGGATGTGAGGGTGGCCGGGAAATCAAGGTTGAAGGCGGCCCAGGCGCGGGCTATCGCAGCCGTTGAATCTTTGGAGAAGACGATCGGATGCCGTGAATCCTGCTTCAAGATTTGTGCTGGATATGAATTTAATTATTATTATTAATTAGTTTCCTTTAGCTTTTATAACTGCAGAAGTAATTTAAATATTAAAAATACTAGATGCCTTCTACAGAAAAAGTGCCCAACATGAAAGTTGTAGGCCTTGACCCCTAGGATCATAAAAAATTGACCTCACCCAATTAGGAGTCCTGGTTTGACCTCAGCACCCATTATAGTGCAAAGTTTGACTGAACTTTGAATGGGTGCCCACACCAAACCACAAGTCCAAATGACTTGAAATTTGGACTAGTAATGAGTCATATCTAGGGCTATAACATATCCAAAAATGAGAATTTTTGGAGAACATTTTCCTAAAGTTTTTGTAAATATTTAATAATCCTTGCACAAATTATTTGGAGGGTCAAATGACCTCCAATCTCCACCAAATTTTGGTGGGGTGTTATTAGGGTCATGATAAACCACTGGTTAAAATTTCAACTCATTTAGAGTTCATTTGATTAGGTAATCTTTGGGCCAAAGATTTGCCCATTAAGGGGAAATTTGTGATTAAGGGCTATTTGGGATCTTTCATGGTCAAACCACCTCCAATTGGAGTGGGACTTTGGCCACTGCCCTAATATCACCCAAATCACCTCTAAGAGAGTTTTGGGGTCATGGGGAGTTGGATGTCCCTAGGACATGGAGTTGGAGCACCTTGGGGTGCATTTAGCCAAGTAGAGTCTCATTGGCCAAATGGGTCCATAGAGACTTGAGTCTTCTTGGAAAGGTGTAACACCCGAAAACTGGTAGTTCCGCGAAGTAGGCGGAGTGGTAGTGCGGCACGTGAAGCAGGCTAGAATTTTCCCTGTCTGCTCTTAGCGCACGATCAGTGGCCTCATCGCGCACGATCAGTGATCGTGCGCCAGCGATCGTGCGTTAATTCCGAAGAGAATCGAGTTCTGTCTCGGACAGTGCGCACGACCATTTCCCTCTTCGCGCACGACCAGTGATCGTGCGCCAGCGATCGTGCGCTTATTCGCAAGAATTCAGAGTTCTGTCCCGGATAGTGCGCACGACCATTGCCCTCGTCGCGCACGACCACTGACCGTGCGCCTGTGATCGTGCGCCTTGTTTATTCTGTTCCGCGATTTTGAGCGGAGAAGAGGATCCGACCGATCAAATTTCTTGGAATTCGATCCAACGGCTGGGATTTATTGCTGGGGGGTCTTAGGGCTTTGGAGAGGGATTAAACCCTCATTATTTCATAGTGTTTCTCTCTCCTAGGCTAGAGGAAGAAGAAGGGGGCAAGGAAGAAGAAGAGGAGATTTCGCCATTGACGGAGCTCCGGAGCTCCGTTTCGCGAGCCGTTTCCAGATCCGGAGAGTGCAGCCCGGTGCGGTTCTTTCCCTCCGCGTAGAATCTCGGATCCATGGCGAAGAAGAACACGTCTAGGGTAACGATTTCTTCTCCCATTGTTTGGACTTGTCTTTTGTCCTCTCCTTCATTTCTCTATGCTTGCATGAGGAGTCCCTTTCACCAAATGAGTGAAGTGTAGGATTTCCTCAAGTCCTTCGGGACTCCGGGTAGATTGTGTCCGTCCCCGGCATATTGCATGTAGAAAATCCGGTAGTTGTGCGGATTTAGGCATTGTGTGTGAAGCCTATTCGTGGTCGTGAGCCCGAATCGGTGATGCTTGATTTGCGACGTTGCATTTAGGTTAAGCCTAGAATGCATGCCGGAGAATGACTCTGTGTTATATGCGATAGTATTGCGGGATTTAAGCGTAGGTACCTTGTGAAGATCCTAACGGAAGCCCCATGCTTTGCGAGTGGTTGAATGCAAACCTTCACCACTAGAATTGTTGAGGAGTGGTCTTGTACCTCCTTTTTGGTTACGTATAAAGCCCTAACGATCCCTCATGCCCTCCGACCGAAAGGCGGAGTCGGGTCTTGAGTCGTTACAAGGTAAACTTTTAAGGCTAGGGTGTTGTAACTTATGTTTTGTGTAGCACTAGTGAGTGCTAAACCCTTACGGGCCGAGGTGATGTCATACCCGCATCGTGTGTTCAATCGATGACAAGAGCACGGGAATTGGCTGAACTGAACCCGTTTCCAGGCGTGGCGGTAGGGGGATTTATCTCTTGTAAACCCGAACGACCTTGGGAGAGGTTGGGAAGGGCGTCTTGCCTAGACCGACCAAAAGCTCTTTTCTATCTAGAGTTTCCGGACTCATGATGGTTTTGGTGCTCGGGAAGAAGTACCTTTGGTGCATGCCTTGTGAGCATGGAACGTGCGGTTGTGTGTACCCACGTTTGTGATGAATTGATGTTGTTAGCCTCATGCGGTTGTTTAGGCGGTTGTGGGAACCTTCGGGTGAACCCAACCAACATCATGTGCATACCTAGGCTCCTTTCTTTTGATGCTCAACCTAGAAGATTGATTGTGCTTGAAACCTCACCTTGTGTAGTTGCACTTTCTTTAGATTAGTACTTGTGCTAGTATGGCTTGCTTGCAGGGTAGAATCTCCGCCACCCCGGGAAAGGGGTGGGGTCGTTATAATTTGGTCAGCTGTGCTGACCGTTGCCTTGTTTGCCACCGCTTGGTGGAATGTCTTATGCAGGTGCAGGTGAGCCTAGCGGGAAATAGCGGGCGGTGACCCCTTTTGCTGAGTTGGCCCTTGAAGGCCAGCCTCCCTTTTTAGCTTTTTCATGTATGGCCGGCCTGCGTGCCGATGTATGCTTATGGAGTTTTGTGCATTGGATGAATGTAAGGCCTTAAGGCCGTAACTCTTATTCTGGTTACATTCCTATGATAGTGGACAGTTCTTTTTGAATGATTTAATTAATGCTTCCGCTTACGTTTTGTACTCTCGTTTAGTTGTTACTTTTCTGGTTATCACCTTTTAACTCCTAGCTAGTGTGGCTTGTATGGCGTGGGGTCCCGGCCGGACCTACTGTTATACTATTCGTACTGGCAGGGTGTTACAAAAGGTCAGTGAGGTCAATTTGAGACCCCATGAGGAAGTTTTGTGAGCATTAGCGTTGATTTGCTCAAGGCCATAGGGTTGATTCCTATGGAGTGGAATTTGGGGTTGTGAAGGACATAGGGGAGTTTGTCCTTGGAGAGTGGTGTATTGGACTCCCCTGAGTCCTATAAATGTTGTGACACCCTCACAAGAAGTTTGGGTGGATTTGGAGAGGTTTTGACCCTAACCCTAGGTTAAACCCTAAAAGGGTGCAATTAAAGGTCAATGAAGGAAGTAGGGTCAAACCTTTATGGCTTGACCTAAAGTTTTGTAGGGTAGGTCATAGTGACCAGAGGAGCCTCCCCTGTGAATTTGAAGAGGTTTGGAGTTGTCAAACCTAGGTATTAAATCCTTGGGTAGATTTGTAAATGTTTAGGGTTTTTTGGGATTTAGGAAGAAATAATACCTAGTGATTAATCATCTTCTGTCACCAACTTATTTTTGATGTTATAAATCCCTGGAGATTCTATTAGAACCATTGGAAAAAATTTGGAGGTCCAAATTGTAATTATTCATATTGTTGGCAATTTTTGGAATGATTGATTTTAGGGTGGTAGTTTTCTGTAATTGCATGAAACTTTGCTGGATGTCTTTTCATACCAATATGTACCCACAGTATTTTTCTCATAATTTATGGATTGATATTTTTGGTACCTCTAGTTCAATTTGGAATTAATTGCAAATACATCCTTTATGGAAATTACAAATGTAACCTCTGTGGTATATGGTCAAACTTTGTAGACCTGAATATTTTAGTATGGTTCACCTCTGTATGAAGTTGCATAAGGTTTAAAGTTCATATGAGGGTACCTCCTTTGGAGTTTATTGGAAATAAATGGGTTTTGGAATTTCTAATAATAGTAGATCTTGCTGGAATTCCCTACAAATTCATGTCTACTGATTATTAGGTACCCTTGATTTATTTAAAAAGTTGGGTAGGCATTGGAAGTCAGAAAAGTGCACTTGTAGTTCAAACCTTAGGAAGTCGTATTTTGGAAAAATGGTTTTAAATATTAATAATAGGGGGAAAATTATGAAACCCTGGAATTGATCTTAAATAAGCGACATGGACCCCCAGTAAAAATATTGGGTCTTAGAGTTGATTATTTAATGTACCTCCCTTCATGAGCATCAAAACGTTAAGGTTGGTCTGCGTTTAGCAAAATGACAGTTTTGGGGCTATAGGCCAAGTTGGATTATAATGATTGGAGATGTGAGGGTCTAATGGTGATTATATGGCTATGAGAGGACCCCTGGAGGTATTTAGGGTTTGGTGAGGCCTAGGATGGTGGGGTGCCACCCTTGGGATAGGTCGCCTTTGGATTGACGAAAGAACGTCTTTTCCCTTTAGTGTCTCAAAGCCCTTAGGTTTAATTCAGGTAGTAGTATTAAGGGGGTGTTCTTATGGGTAGATACCAACATTATTAAGTGTCTTGGGAATGGGAACTTTGGGTGTCATCCCATGGTAGTTCCTAGTACCGTAGCGAGCCCCTCACAGGGTAACCCTCGGGAAGACCAAGATTAACCCTAAAAGTATAGGAGTAAGATGTTGTACAAGATTAAATAATAACACACTCATCCACACCCTGTGGTTTCGGAAGTTTAGTTGGTTTGGTTGTCCGAGCGGTGGGCTCGGTGGTTGTCGCAGCAGTCTAGTTAGTCTGGTGAGCTTGTGGCTCAGTAGTGTTTGATGGCGGGCAGGTTAGCCCGGGGAGCTTATGGCTCGGAAGTAGGGAGTGGAACATGTTGCATGTGCAATGAAGGTGGTGGGTCTTCGGTATTGGACGGTCGTTCACACCGACGTCAATACGTTGACTCGGCAAGTGTGGTTTTACAATTAGCCTTGATAGTCTGGCGGTCCAGTCAGCAAGAGTACGCAGACGCTCCGCGGGTTTTGTGGAGGTGTACGATAGGTCTAGGTTGGGTAGTGTGAATACCAACCTAGAGGTGGGCGAGGCCCAACCCACCGCTTCTGTTTGCCACTACGGGAGTATCCTGAGAGTCTTGCAAGCTCCAAAAAGGGGGAACTAAAGGTCTATGCGCACGCCGATTGATTGTCGATACAATGACATTGATGTTTTCTCTTGTGAAACTTTTTGCAATGTTTTCTCTTGTGAAATCGCACCGAAATCGCAACCGCGCCGCAAAAAATCGCACTAAATCGAAACCGCACCGCGTAATTTCGGTGCGATGCGGTTTTGCTCGGACCAAAACCGCGCACTTGCGGTGCGGTTGTGGTTTGGGCCAAAACCGCACCGCGCACAGGCCTAGTGGTATGTGGACTTCAAATTTTTTGCCTCCTCGTTCCGAACTTTAATACAGAGATTAAAAATGTTCTATGTGGAGATCAAACGGTTACCCACTCTCATTTGGTTTCTTAGTTTACATCTCGTTCGTTTCTTTCTCTCTCCCGCGACAGCCTGGCAGGGATCCCTGATTGTAATTTTAGAATAGAATCCATAGGGGAAAATTCCTCTCGACTAACAACATTCAAATAAATTTCAAATTTAATATACAAAATTGTAATTTTTATTATTTCACTATAATGAAACTATCATCAATGATAATAACGCTACTTTCTCAAATACTTAAAGTAAAAAAAACTATATTTCTACTCCACGCCTACCTATCTCTTCCCTTTCTCATGAGGAAAACATTGTGTTGCAGTCATCCAGTACTTTTAATCCAATTGTTCAACACTTCCGACACGGCAGCTTCTATTTCATCAACACAACATTTTCAATGTTCCAGATCATCCATCCAAATTTCAACGCTCCAGATTGAAGCTCTGATTGCTAAAGTCTGATCAGTGGCACGAAATTAATTCCAACGATCCTTTTGATTTCATTAACTATGAATGTAGTAATTCGTGTAATATGAACCATTGTAGATTGATTAATAAAACTATTAGCTTTTTCGTTCTCCTTCTCCCTTGTTTTGTCTCTCAGTCTCAGGCCCTCCTATGGTCATTCCTCTGCATTAGATTACTGCACTCTATTTCAGTATTTCAGTTACTGTACTTTATTTTTGTATTGCCTACAATTTAGAGTTGACGTGAAGATAAGACATTCACTCAGGATCAACCCTAAATAATGTCGAACTGGCCTGTTGAAACCGATTTCTCGGCCTCTTGTGGAGCTCGGGGCCCTCACCGAAATGAGGGGAAGCTAGCCCTTACTGATCCCTTGGAGAAGGTAGACTGAAGACTAGGAAAATGACTAAGACCTTAGTCACATCGAGGAGGTCCCTCCAATAACCCGAAAGATCGTTGAGCGCTTCCCCTCTCAAGACAAAGTTGAGACTCTGGCACCTTGGAGAGCTCTAGAAATGCTAGCCAAGTAGAGCCTGAGGAGAGAGAAGCTAAAGTGAAGTCCTCTCCAAAGGTGCCCTTTAGGTCTTATTTATAGGTTTTCTGATCTGGCCTGCAAGTAGCAGGATTCCGCCTTTTGATTTTACTATCCGCACCCCAAATGGGCCTGCTAGCAGCCAAACTCCGCTGTTTGGAGAGGCTAAAGGCAGAACACTAAGGGTAAAAGGGTAATTTGGCCCTATCAATCTATGGGCAAGGAACTGCGAGAACCTTACTGCCGAAGCTCTGGCGGGCCTTCTCGCGACCCCTGCTCGCGATGCCTCTCCTAGGCGATCGCCTTGCGAGGACCTCGCTGGCCCATTCTGGCGATATCTTCCGAGGTCCGGTCTCGCGAGCCTTCCTGCGAGACTGCCTCCTGACTTCGTCGAGCTCAACACACCTTTCGTCGAACGCAGGGCACTTCGCCGATCACAGACGAGCTCGACGAATGCAGAACGCTAAATTGTTCGCTGACCGCTGAGACGGGCGGTTCGTCGACCGCTGCTTCCCTGCTGTAATTTGTCGAACGTTGTTATAGAATGTATTTTGTTCGCGGGTGCCGTCCGACGAATGCTGAGCTCCGTTCGACATTCGTCGAACGCGGAATTGAGCTCGCCGGACGCTGAGGCTCTAAACTCGCGAGCCTTCTTGCGAGATCGCCTATTGACTTTGTCGCGCACTGAACACATTTCGATGGACACCTCTTTACTGACACATAGGTCTCTTACCAGCGGCCTTCGAGGTATTGGTTTGCCATCCCTCGCTTGGACCAGTCTTTTGAAGATATCTGTCGAGGTCTGGATCTCGCGACTCCTCTTGCGAGACCGTCCCTTTGGCTTTAATGAGCATAGAACACTTCGTCGACTTCTGATGATTTCGCCGAACGGGGGTGAGCTCAACGACCGCAGGTGAGCTCGACGAACACGGGAGAGTTCGTCGAACGCGGTACTCCTTTCGTCGAACTCAGGGAATTTCCTCAAACGGGGGATGGGTGCTCCTTTCGTCGAACGGGATGGATGAAGGAAGTAATAAGAGAGGGAGTCCTTATGGCCAAATACCTCGCGAGAGGGACCTTGGAGAAGTCTCTCTCGGAGGGCTCGCCGAGAGGCGAGCGAGAAGGGTCGGCGAGTTAAACGCTCGCAGGCAGTTTGAGGAAATTCTCTGAGTTCGACGAAAGGAGTACCGCGTTCGACGAACTCTCCCGTGTTCGTCGAGCTCACCTGCGGTCGTCGAGCTCACACCTGTTCGGCGAAATCATCAGAAGTCTACACAGTGTTCTATGCTCATTAAAGCCAAAGGGACGGTCTCGCAAGAGGAGTCGCGAGATCCAGACCTCGACAGATATCTTCAAAAGACTGGTCCAAGCGAGGGCTGGCAAACCAATACCTCGCAGACCGCTGGCAGAAGAGACCTATGTTCAGTAAAGAGGTGTCCAACGAAATGTGTTCAGTGCGCAGCAAAGTCAATAGGCGATCTCGCAAGAAGGCTCGCGAGTTTAGAGCCTCGGCGTCCGACGAGCTCAATTCCGCGTTCGACGAATGTCGAACGGAGCTCAGCATTCGTCGGACGGCGCCCGACGAACAAAATATATTCTATAGCAACGCTTGACAAATTACAGCAGGGAAGCAGCTGTCGATGAACCGCTCGTCTCAGCGGTCAGCGAACAATTTAGCGTTCTGCATTCGTCGAGCTCGTCTGTGATCGGCGAAGTGCCATGCGTTCGACGAAAGGTGTGTTGAGCTCGACGAAGTCAGGAGGCGGTCTCGCAGGAAGGCTCGCGAGACCGGACCTCGTCAGATACCGCCAGAATGGGCCAGCGAGGCCCTCGCAAGGCGATCGCCTAGGAGAGGCATCGCGAGCAGGGGTCGCGAGAAGGCCCGACAGAGCTTCGGCAGTAAGGTTCTCGCAGTTCCTTGCCCATAGGTTGATAGGGCCAAATTACCCTTTTACCCTTAGCGGTCTGCCTTTAGCCTCTCCAAACAGCGGAGTTTGGCTGTTAGCTGACCCATTTGGGGTGCAGATAGTAAAATCAAAAGGCGGAATCCTGCTATTTGCAGGCCAAATCAGAAAACCTATAAATAAGACATAAAGGGCACCTTTGGAGAGGACTTCACTTTAGCTTCTCTCTCCTCAGGCTCTCCTTGGCTAGCATTTCTAGAGCTCTCCAAGGTGCCTGAGTCTCAGCTTTGGCTTGGGAGGGGAAGCGCTCAACTATCTTCCGGGTTAGTGGAGGGACCTCCTCGCTGTGACTAAGGTCTTAGTCATTTTCCTATTCTTCAGTCTACCTTCTCCAAGGGATCAGTAAGGGCTAGCTGCCCCTCATTTCGGTGAGGGCCCCGAGCTCCACAAGAGGCCGAGAAATCAGTTTCAACATTTTGGTGCGGTGAGCGTGGATGGGAGAGGCAGAAAAATGGGACCAGGAGGTAGGTGAGCCGGCAGGGCTTGGAGGAGAGGGCCGGAGGAAGGAGATGGAGCAGAGGTCGGAAGAGCCGATGGAGGAGGAAGAGGTAGAGGGTCAGGCCCAGGGAGGAGGGGCAGAAGAGTTGATGGTGGTCGGAGAAGAAGGAAAGGAGGGGGAGGTTGAAGCACTCGCTAGCGGCGATGAGAAGGGAGGAGATTGGGGAGAACAGTCCCGGTTGGAGGCTGTGAAGCTCGAAGTCACCACCCGAGCCGGGGTGGTGGAGAAAGTCAGGATCAGCGGGGAGCTCGGCCTGGAGGAGCAGAAGCAGATCCTAGCCTGCTTTCAGGAGAATGTAGATGTCTTCGCTTGGAGCGCCGCGGAGATGCCCAGGATCGATGCGGATGTGGCTTGCCACCGCCTCAATCTCGACCCCGGCACCCATCCCATCCGTCAAAAGAGGAGGGCCATAGCAGACAAGCTGGAAGGACCCATCCGAGAGGAGGTGGGTAAGCTCATTCAGGCAGGGTTTGTATCAGAGATCTAGTATCCAGGCTGGGTCTCTAACGTGGTCATGGTGAATAAAGGGGGAGGTAAGTGGAGAATGTGTATCGACTTTTCCTTGCTTAATAAATCATGCCCCAAGGATTGCTACCCCCTGCCTAGAATCGACGCGCTGGTTGACTCAGCCGTCGGTTTCCCTATAATGTCTTTTCTAGATGCTTTTTCAGGTTATCATCAGATTCACATGCATCCTCCGGACATCAAGGATGTCTCCTTCATCACGGGGGATGGGTGTTATTGTTATAAGATGATGCCCTTCGGGCTCAAGAATACAGGTGCCACGCACCAGAGAATGATGGACAGGGTCTTCCGAGAACAAAAGGGGAGAAACCTGGAGGTCTACGTCGATGATCTCATGGTAAAGAGCCGGGACCTCGAAGCCCACCTCTGAGACCTTGAAGAGACCTTTAAGACTTTGCGAAAGTATAAGATGAAGCTCAACCCCTTGAAGTGTGTCTTCGGGGCTAGCCGAGGGAAATTCCTAGGTCACATGCTCACCCGGCGGGAGTGGAGCCAAACCCGGACAAGGTCAAAGCAATCATGGAGTTGGGATCGCCCAGAAACTCGAAGGAGGTTCAGAGCCTCACTGGAAAGCTGGTCGGACTTAGTAGGTTCCTCTCCAAGGCGGGAGACAAGTGTGCCCCCTTTTTCAAGGTGTTAAGGGGAAACAAAAAATTCGAATGGACCTCGGAGTGTGAGGGAGCCTTCCAGGCCTTGAAAGAACAATTCACTCAAACTCCTCTACTCCAAGGGCCGAGACCGGGAGACGACATATCCCTATACCTGGGGGTAGGGTCCGAGGCAGTAAGCTCAGTACTGATCCGGGAAGAAGGGAGAAAACAGTTCCCCATCTACTACGTCACCCGAGTGCTGAGGAAGGCGGAGCTCCGGTACCCGATTTTGGAAAAGTTGGCCTTCGCATCGGTGGCGGCGGCCCGGAGGCTCCGACCTTACTTTCAGGCACATTCGATCAAGGTAGTGACTGATCACCCACTTCGCAAAGTCATGGAAGGGGTGGAGCACTCGGGAAGATTGGCAAAGTGGTCCGTGGAGCTGAGTGAGTTCAATGTTACGTTCGTGCCCAGGGCGTCGATCAAGGCCCAAGCGGTGGCGGACTTTATGGCTGACTACACAACTGAAGTGGGGGAACATGAACCGCCTCCCCCAGTGGTATGGAAGCTGTTGGTAGATGGTGCGTCAGGAAAGCACTCCTATGGAGGGGGAATCATCTTGGTGAGCCCCAAGGGACCAAGATCGAGCAAGCTTTGAACATCCACTTCCCGATTACCAACAACCAAGCGGAGTACGAGGCGGTGATAGCGGGCCTGCGGTTAGCTCGGGAATTGGGGGTGCAAGACATGGAGGTCTCGACGGACTCCATGGTGGTAGCATGCCAAGTCAGAGGAGAGTTTGAGGCAAAGGACCCGACCCTCCTGCGGTACTTGGAAAAGGTCAAGGGGGTCATCGGGCATTTCCGCACTTTCTCCGTCAAGCACGTGCCAAGGGAAGAGAGCACCCCCGCAGACCTCTTGGCCAAGTTCGGCCCCCGAGCAGGGGGAACAGTTTCAGAACTCTTCCGACCCACCATCGAGGAAGGAGAATTGATGGAGGTGGATCAGCGAGTCTCGTGGATGGATCCCTTCGTCACTTTCCTACCATCAGGGAAGTTCCCTGAAGGAGACATAGACAGGCGACGCTTCAGGTATAAGTCAGCTTATTATTACTTGCGTGCAGGAGGGCTATATAGGAAGACTCTCTCGGGACTCCTGGCCCGTTGTGTTTCCGAGGAGGAGGTCCCGAAAGTCCTGGAAGAAATTCACTCCGGGGAGTGTGGAGTCATTCCGGGAGCCGAACCCTGGAGGGGAGGGTGTTGATACAAGGCTATTTCTGGCCCACCCTCAGCAAAGATGCGGCGGAGTTCGCAAGAAGGTGTCCAAAGTGCCAGCTCTATGCTCCACTCCAGCTCCTCCCAGCCCAGAGGCTCCGGACCATCACGGCTCCCTGGCCCTTCACCATATGGGGGTTGGACCTAGTTGGCCCTTTTCCTCAAGCTAGTGGCCAAAGAAGGTTCTTACTGGTCATGATCGATTACTTCTCCAAATTGGTAGAAGTGAAGGCGCTCGCCAAGGTAACATCTCAAGTTGTGAGGAATTTTGTGTGGGAGAAATAATTTGCAGGCACGACCTCCCCCTGGCTAGAGTGACGGACAATGGGCCACAATTTGCTAGCGAAGAATTTGTTAGCTTCTGCACCCAGCTTGGCATTGACCTCAGGTTCGCATCGATTCACCACCCGAGAAGCAACGGCCAGGTGGAGGCGGCAAACAAAGTAATCGTCAACCTGCTAAAGAAGAAGGTGGAGAACCTCTGGGGAAACTGGGTAGAGCAGCTACCATCTGTTCTCTGGGCCCTAAGGACTACCCCAAACACCGCCACTAGAGAGACCCCGTTCAAACTTTCTCATGGGTCCGAAGCAGTCCTTCTCATAGAGTTCGAAGTAAAGACCCCCAGGGTGATTGTCGTAGGTGAGGGGGACGAAGAGTGGCTAGTGGCTAATGATGAGGAACAGAGGCTATCCTTGGACCTGGTGGAGGAACTCCAGGACCAGGCCACCATCAGGAAGGAGGAAATCAAGCGACGAATGACCCGATATTTTGACAAGCACATCTGAGTAAAGCACTTTCAGAAAGGAGATCTGGTCCTGAAAAAGGTCGACGCGGCCGGAAGAAGGGCCGCGGTAGGTAAGCTCAACCCCAATTGGGAGGGTCCATACATTGTAAGCGAAGTGCTCAGGTCGGGGGGGGGGGTATCAACTTCGAGATGTGGACGGGGTACCTCTCGGCCGAGCCAGAAGTGGAGATGATTTGAAGCGATTCTACCCTTGAAAGTTTTATTATGATATTAGTTGAATATTTTACTTCTTCGCTTAATAGTTATAACTGTTATACGAGGGCAAACAAGGTGATAAGTATTGATGCTGGAATGCCCCAGATCGATTCCGCTCACGGGCTCTCACTAGACGGGGGGTTTCAGGTTGATCTCTGGAGAGGCTGGCAACGTGTCAAGTATTGATGCTGGAATGCCCCAGATCGATTCCGCTCCCGGGCTCTCACTAGACGGGGGGTTTCAGGTTGATCTCTGGAGAGGCTGGCAAGGTGACAAGTATTGATGCTGGAATGCCCCAGATCGATTCCTCTCCCGGGCTCTCACTAGACAGGGGGTTTCAGGTTGATCTCTGGAGAGGCTGGCAAGGTGACAAGTATTGATGCTGTAATGCCCCAGATAGATTCCGCTCCCGGGCTCTCACTAGACGGGGGGTTTCAGGTTGATCTCTGGAGAGGCTGGCAAGGTGACAAGTATTGATGCTGGAATGCCCCAGATCGATTCCGCTCCCGGGCTCTCACTAGACGGGGGGTTTCAGGTTGATCTCTGGAGAGGCTGGCAAGGTGACAAGTATTGATGCTGGAATGCCCCAGATCGATTCCGCTCCCGGGCTTTCACTAGACGGGGGGGGGGGGTTCAGGTTGATCTCTGGAGAGGCTGGCAAGGTGACAAGTATTGATGCTGGAATGCCCCAGATCGATTCCGCTTCCGGGCTCTCACTAGATGGGGGGTTTCAGGTTGATCTCTGGAGAGGCTGGCAACGTGACAAGTATCGATGTTGGAATGCCTCAGATCAATTCCGCTCCCGGGCTCTCACTAGACGGGAGGTGCAGGTTGATCTCTGGGGAAGTTGGCAAGGAGATGAGTTCTTCATAAGGTCGGGTTGATGAGCCTCAGGTTGGCGAGCCTTCGGCGCTGACCCGGGCCTTCTCACTCGGCGAGAAGAAAGATTTCGCACGACAGCATATGAGTGACGAGAATCAACCCTAAGCACTTCGGGGTATTCGGTGCTCGGCAGAGAGGTTGCCGACACAGGGTGGGAGGCGAGCTCTCGCCGAGAAGGAAAGTATCTTGCGAAACCTCGAGGAAAATGCATACCTAAAGGGTAATAATCCTAAGGCAAATGACGAAAGGTCGGAGCAGCCAAAAACGTCCTATGCCTATCTATTCGATAACATAATGTGCGAGAACGAACATCGCGAGAATAACCTTCGCAAAGACGAATATCGGGGTTGTACATGGCCACCGCTCTTGGAGCAGAGCGGACAAATCGTGTTTGATTTTATTTCAGCATTTTGATTACTGCACTTTATTTCAGTATTTCAGTTACTGTACTTTATTTCAGTATCACCTACAATTTAGAGTTGACGTGAAGACGGACATTCCTTCAGGGTCAACACTAAATAGTGTTGAACTGGACGCCGCTCTTTGAACATAGCGGACTGATCGATGTTTGGCTTTATTTCAACATTTTGATTACAGCAGTTTATTTCAGCATTTCAGTTACTGTACTTTATTTCAAATTTGCCTACAATTTAAAGTTGACGTGAAGATGAGACATTCCTTCAGGGTCAACCATAAATAGTGTCGAACTGGCCTTCGCTCTTGGAGCAGAGCGGAGAGATTGATGTTTGGCTTTATTTCAGCATTTTGATTACTGCACTTTATTTTAGTATTTCAGCTACTGTACCTTATTTCAGTATCGCCTACAATTTAGAGTTGACGTGAAGATGAGACATTCCAATGGGTCAACCCTAAATAGTGCTGAATTGGCCGCCGCTCTTGGAGCAGAGCAGACAGATAGATGTTTGGCTTTATTTCAGCATTTTGATTACTGCACCTTATTTCAGTATTTTAGTTTTTGTACTTTATTTCAGTATTGCCTACAATTTAGAGTTGATGTGAAGATGAGACATTCCTTCAGGGTGAACCCTAAATAGTGTTGAACTGGCCGCCGCTCTTGGAGCAGAGCGGACAAATCGATGTTTTGATTTTATTTCAGTATTGGCTGTAATTTTGATTTGACGGGATTATATTGTCTCTCCGAGAAATATTCCTACATGAATATATTGTGTCTTCGAGTATTATTCCTACGTGGATATATTGTGTCTTTGCGAATTATTCCTACAGGAATACATCGGGCCTTCGAGAATTATTCCTACGGGAATATATTGTGCCTTCGTGAATTATTCCTACGTGAATATATTGTGCCTTCGAGAAATATTCCTATGAGAATATATTGTGCCTTCGAGAATTATTCCTACGGGAATACATCGGGCCTTCGAGAATTATTCATATGGGAATATATTGTGCTTTCGAGAATTATTCCAACGTAAATATATTGTGCCTTCAAGAAATATTCCTACGAAAATATGTTGTGCCTTCGAGAATTATTCCTACGTGAATATATTGTGCCTTCGAGGAGTATTCCTACGGGAATATATTGTGCCTCCAAGAATTATTCCTACGGGGATACATTATGCCTTCGAGAAATTGTGTCATGGGGAGAAAATCGGATGGCTAACGAGTTATACTCTGAGGCAACCCGCACGAAGGATGGTCTGGGAAGACAACCCGTGCGAAACTAATAGAACTACGTCGGTCTGAAACCATATGCAGGATGATGCGGAGTACGTAGACGACGATCGCGAGAAGACTGCCACGGCCCAATAATAGTCCAGATATTTTCTCCCTTAAATATTATATTATGCATGATGCTAGTAGGAATTGGATTTGATTCGTGGTTCTAATAACTTGTCCTTAGCACATGAGACAGGTGCGGGTGAGAGGCAGCACCCAAGTGTGGAGGAAGCCACAGAGCAGGCTACTTCAGGTATATACTCGTTAAGACGCATCTCCTTTTGTGTACCATATTTCATGGAATCTATATATTGGCAATGAATCCTCGATTGATATGATCTAATGCGGTAGAGATATTGAAATTATTCCTACAGGTCTTGAGTTTGAGGTTTTTGTGATAGTTAATCTTCCGTCATAATACTACATCTTCCGCTAAGTACTATAAGATACACTCGATAATGGTGTCTACCACTAGAAAACTCGATAATGGTGCCGAAACCCAATCCCCCCTTGGGGGCGCGACTTTTCGTTTCCCAGCTCCCTGCGCGCTCAGAATACTTAAGTGTTCAATGCGCGCTCAGAACGCTCTCGTGTTCATTACGCGCCCAGAACGCTCCTGTGTTCGCTGCACAATCAGAACACTTCCTCGCGCGCTCAGAACATTTCCACATTCTGAACGCACGCGCAATTAACATTTTCTAATTTCTCAGATTGCAGGACTCGTTCGTCGCCTTTATCGCCTTCAACAAAGCTGCCCGAACTGCCTGAAGGGAGAGACGGTCATTTATGAAAAATGACAATCTGTGTGCTACAAATCGACCAGCGTGATTCGTCCGTCAGGTGGTTATGGTGGTTACGACGACAAAATTATCGGGCTACCCCCGGCCAAAGCTATAAAAGGAGCTCAGAGCCTTCATTTCAAGACACCTTGCATTCTGCGCCCGAGAGAGCTCCTTTGAAGATTTCCTTGGAATTCTCCTTCGGCGCTTGAAAATCTCCTTCGACCCCCGAAGATCCCCTTCGAATCTTTGAAGATCTCCTTCAAGCCTTCGAAGGTCGCGAAAGGCGACTCAGCCTTCTCACTTTTGTTCTCACCCCCGCTCTCAGAAGAAAGTACTCAGTTTTCCGAGAGGTGGTCTGTCACCCTCAGAGTTTTCTCTTTCTCTCTCTCTCTCCCTCCACCATTGTAACCAGCAGCGACCTGTCGCGCTCAAGTTCTCAATCTCTAATTGTAACCCCCCCAGAAGATAGTGGAAGTTGGCCGGCACAGCTCCAACCGCGTGGTTTTTCACCATTTCCGGGTTTTCCGCGTTAAAAGTCTTCGTGTCACTTACTAACTCACTCATTGAATGTTTGCTCGTTCGGTTCGCTTCCGAGCTAAGGCGGTTCAATTCGACCGGTTTACCAGAATATCCGAGCGATCCGCAGCAGTTATAAATAAAGGTCTGTAAATTACAGTTCTAATTTTTTTTCTAACTGTATTTTTAAAGTCATATTTTAATTCAAAATATGCACATATGAGTAAAAATATATAATTTATATTCCATTAATTTTATTATAAAAATATAAATATAAGCTTGAAACTATATTTTAACGAAGAAAATTACAAAAATCACACCGCAATCATATACTTTGAACTTATATAACGTGAGCATGCTTCACGTAAAGGCACGTGAACTGCACGTAAGTAAATAGAAATACAGGTTTTAAACTTCGGCTTCATTTGGCACGGCGTTTGGAGGCGCTGTTTGTGGCAAACGCTGTCGCAAGGAGGGTAATCAAACGTCCGGCGGTGGCATTTGCCGCGTTTGCACCCGCCGTGCCATAGGAAATGGAGGAAAACGCCGTCATTCGAACCGTGACCTCCCCCCTCCGGTTCCAACAACCCCCTTCTCCTCCCGCCGCCGGAGCAAAATGCCGAACCAAACGAAGCCTTCATTCTGTTAACAGATTTTTGTTGCACTCTTTTTTTAACATATTTTTATATATATATAATTTCTTAATAGCACGCGTAAAGTAAACTTTGGCGCTGCGAGCGCCTGTCTGCATTAGAGTTGTGATGTCCGCCTTAAAAATATGGAGACTCTACGGTGTCAAATGCAAGATATTCTCATACAGTTATCTCTTATGGACCGAGATCAAATGTGATCTGCGAGATCGAATTCGAACAGTCCAACCCGAGGATCCCATGTTCAACGAAGTCTTTGAAGCACAACGAAAAGGACTCATTCCCGACTTCAACCTTCGAGACGGCCTCCTATATTTCCAACATCACATCTTTGTATCTGTACTCGTCCAACTTCGACATGAGACTCTCTTCTAAACCCATTGTATTTGGTATTACGTACACCCGGGATCACACAAATGTATGTTGACTTGAAGAAAATCTTCCGATTTCCCGGCATGAAGAAGGACGTGATTACCTTCGTAACACACCACCACACCTGCTAGCTAGTAAAAGTTGAGTGCAGAATCCCTGAAAGACTATTATAGCCACTCCCCATTCTAGAATGGAAATTCGAGTATATATATATATATGGATTTTATTCATGGACTACCTCGTTTGAGGTCCGGAAATGATTTTGTCTGAGTCATAGTTGACCGCTTAACCAGTGTCGCATGATTTATACCCAGTCAGAAGAAAAACAATGCCCGTGTGCTAGTTCGTCTATTCGCTGAAAACGTTACTCAGATCCATGGAGTGCCAAAAAATACCGTATCGGGCCGAGATGGAAGATTCACCGCCAAGGACTAGCAAAAGGTGCATGCATACTTAGACACAAAGCTAAATTTCAGCACGGTCTTCCATCCCCAAACTTACGGGCAAATGAAAAGAACGAACAAAACATTAGAAGATCTACTTCGTTTATATATCGTAGATCAACATGAACCGTGGGAGCGTCTACTACCTTTGCTGGAATTATCCTATAATATGAGTCATCAGTCAAGCATCAACATTGTTGGAATTCAGATACCGATCCAACTATGTTCGAGACTTGGGGAGTAGCCTGAGTTACTTCTCTCTTCGTCAGATCCCTAGGTCCAAGTATTTCGAACTGAGAACTGACCCTCTCAGAGTGGTAGGTGGTTGCCTAAGAATGGATCCACTGGCTGCAGCGAGGAGGTCTAGGCCTGCCACTAACCCGAAAATCCTGCTAGATTTCCCCTCCCAAAAACCAAAGGTTGAGCCTGTCTCAGATAGAACAAGGACGCAAGGAAGAAAGCTCAGGCTCTCTTGGGGAGTGGATATGTGCTGATCTGAGACATAATTAATCATATTTATAGGCAAATTCTTCCAAGGGCAAAATAATCATAATGGCTTCCGGATAGCTTCCTCCGTCTTATCCAAATTACTATATACAGACTCAAGTGGTCTGCGAACAACTCCTCGCGCCTTTTCGTAGATACTAATCGCAGCCTCCGTTGGTCTGCGGATAGTGAGGGAGAACTGATGAGTCGGGTTGACCTGAACTCGTCTCGCTCCCTCCTTGAGCGAGTGCGACTGGGGCGACTAGGTCAAATTCTACTCGCCGAGGCGAGTTCCCCTGATGCGAGCTCGCCTGGGCCAGGTCAAACTCGCCTCGCCCTGGGCGAGAAGGAGCTTTGTCGTCGAGAGGGGATGTTCATGTCATCTAGATGAACTATGCTCATAGCGTTGATAAGAGACTGTCGAGAAGAGATTCGTCGAGAAGAGATTCGTCGAGAAGAGACTCGTCGAGAAGGGAAAGGGGCGTACTCGCCTCACCCTACCTTGGGCGAGTCAGATCGCTATTGGGTCTAATCGCCGAATACGGTTGGTCTACTCACCGAATACGGGTTTTACACAATCCCCACTCTTTGCGAGCTCGTCGGATGTCGGAAAGAAGAGTCCAACCTCTATTTGGCGAGACTGCGCGCTTACTGGGCCTTTCTCTATAAATAGAGTGGGGGTATGTCTTTGATCCTTCATGACGAGATGGCTTCTGGAGGAGGTTCATTCGTGGCCGCTAACCGGGCGCTTGCTGACGACGAGAGCGAGGCGGACGTCGTTCTAAACCTCATTGGCGAGTTCCTCCCCCTGCCTTCTTAGCTCTGCGAGGAAGAAGAAGCACAAGAGGAAGTTGATCGATCCTGATCCACGCGAGAAGTCTTCTACTGACCCCGAGTCCACCGCGAGATGCGGGCCTTCACCCAAGAGGTTAGCCGCTTCGCTTATTAACGAAGAGCCCAACGCTGATTTGCCTCTTCGATAAGGCGAGGGCCAGGTCGAGACCACGACCAGTGGGTTTGGGGATGTGGGACAACCTCCAGCTGACACGGGTGCTCCGGCGCCGCCTCCTGTTCGCCCCGCTATGGTACCAGGTAAGGATACTGCCTCCTCGCCTGCCAAAATTGAGTCAAACTTAACTCCTTGCTCTATGCAGTGCAGTCGAGATGTGCAGCCTGAACAACTCACCGAAGCGCCGTCGAGGGGCCTAGCCACTGTGACTTCTTCCGTCCCAGGGCGAGTTGGTTCGGCTCAGGCCCCCCTCTAGCAGACGTCTCAGCATCTGTCCAGGGTCGGCCAGCCTACTCGCCCCACTTTAGAGGGAAGTCTTTGGTTATGGGTCCCCTTCTTGAAGGGACGAGCGTGGTCCTCCGCCTACCCGCCTCTACCGAAGGACTTTGGGCGGATCCGCCTCAGCTTCATGATGGAGGTCCCGCTCCCATAGGTACTCACCCCGCTCATCCCACCAACCTGCATTTCTGCCATTTTTCTCAGTGCCGGACTTTTCTGTTTTAGATAGCCACACGACAACCTCTTCTGGTCACTCGCTGCCCACGGACTCGCTCCTGGGATCGCCGCCGCCTGTGGCGTCCACGCCTTTGAGGGAGCTCCTCGCAACCCTGTCGGGCTTCAACGAGGGGTCGTGGGCTAGCCTCATCGCCGTCCTCCAAGCCCACGAGTCATTCCTGATGGCTATGCCGCAAGCCGAGGTGAATCAGAGGTTTGTCGATCTCGGAGATCGCCTTGCAGAAGCGGAAGACTTTCAACTACAACAACAGGGCGAGGAAGGTCTATTCGCCCGGGTGGTTGATCTGGAGGCGAGGCTATATGAAATAGAGACTCGCCAACAAGCCACCGAGGATGATCTCCACAGGTTCGCGCAGGTGGCAGGCACTGTGGGCGAGGCCTCCCAATTAGAGGAGCATATCTGGTGAGGCGAAGAGCACATATGACAGAGCGAGGAGATCCTGGAGAGTGCTCGCGAAGACCCGCGAGCAGCCCACGACATTACCTGGAGGGCTCGCCATCCCCACCGCACGTGTCGTCTAGGTCGTGGTCCGATGTGCCGCGGTTGAGTTCCCTAGGTCGTCCCTGCCTTTAGATTTTGTGATGCCTGGTGTAACGTTGTACTCGCGACCCTTCGGGTCCTTATAATGTGCAGGCAATATTTTTATACTTGTCTCTTTTGTACTCGTGTTATGCGCTTAATGAAATCTTATTTTTGTACTCATGTTATGCGCTTAATGAAATCTTATTTTTGTACTCGTGTTATGTGCTTAATGAAATCTTATTTTTGTACTCGTGTTATGCGCTTCTTCTAGTTATCTGGTTTTTTATTTTTACTTGTACGTTACTGGGTCGGTTACTTGTTTAGCGTACTCGCATCGTCGACTGGTCTACTCGCGCGCGACAGGATTTGGGGCCGGAGGCTATAAATAGAGAGTCTCCTGGAGTAGGGGGCATGCTTTCACAGTCTTCCGAACACCGCTACCTCTCGAATCCTCCCCACAGACCCCCTATTTTACTTGTCGCTAACCATGGTGAAAGAGCCTTCTGAGGATGGGCGTGTCTTCTGCGCCCACAATTTCCGAGCAAACAACTTCCCCATCTCGCAGACTCTTGGCGAGGAGCTGGGTGATGTCGAAAAATGGTACCTGCCACCCAGCTATGCCGCGAGGCGGCCAGGCCCAGGCGAATTTCTGAACACGCATACAACGGAGAGCTCGCCTCCCCTGGCTCACTTCCAGGTGGGGCTGAGGTTGCCCCTGTGGCCTGAGGTCTGTCGGGTCCTTCGCTACTTCGGGATGATCCCCGCGTAGGTCAAACCCAAAGCGATCATCATCCTGGTCACTTACGCCTGCTACCTGCGTGAGGAGAATATCGAGTTCAATCTCTCCACCTTTCGCAAAGTCCTGACCCTAAAAGCGACCATCGACGACACCCTGTTCTTCACCAGCGTGTGCGTCATCACCTTGTTGGTGAGAAGATCTTCTCACCAGCGATTGGTGAGAAGATCTCGGATGAGGATAGAGCCATCACCTTGTTGTGCTCGCTGCCAGATTCATGGGACAATCTGATTGTCGTGATTGGGGGGAGTGGAGACAAGGAACTGTCATATGATACTGTATGTGCAGCTCTTTCATCTGAGGAGACCAGGAGAGGAGGTTCTGAGGCGACGAGCAAAGGTGCTTTGAGTGTATCTAAATCCCGTCCTCAACGAAGGGAGAGCAAGCATGGTGGATATCGAGATAAGCCTCGAGGTAGATCCAAGAGCCAGGGGAGGGAGAAGAGTAAGAAGCTCGTTCGGTGCTGGAAGTGCAATGAGACTGGTCATGTGAAGTCTCAATGTCCGAACAAGGCCGTTCAGAACAAGGAGACACCGACAACTTCTGGTACGAAGAAGGAGGGCGACGACGGTGACATGTACATCGCTGCCGCGTGCGTTGCTCAGAGAGATTCTGATATGTGGTATGTAGACACAGGAGCATCATACCACATGACCCCTCATAGGCACTAGTTCTGTGAGTATGCAAGGTTTGATGGTGGAGATGTCATGCTGGGTGATGATTCTGCTGTGCAGATTATTGGGCGTGGCAAGGTGATGTTGAAGTTGTCTAATGGGATCACAAGGTCTCTTCCCAATGTGATGCACATTCCTGGGATGAGCAGAAATTTAATCTCGGTGGGTTCCATGGTGGATGCAGGAGTGCACTTCAGCTGTGACAAACAATCTTGCAAGATGACAAGGGGGTAATGGTGATTGCCAATGGAGTGAGACATGGAACACTGTATACTCTGCTTGCTGATACAGTGATTCCAAGTGGGGCTCTTATCTCTGAGAGCCAGGAGGTTGACCAGGAGGAGGTGTCCAGGCTGTGGCATCATCGGCTTGGGCATATCAGTGAGAAGGGGATGTCGGCCATGGCATCTGGTCAGATGGTGGAATGGGTGCCGGAGTGCTCCACAAGCCTTGGGTTCTGTGAACATTGCCTGCTTGGCAAACAGACCAGAGTAAGCTTTCGTGGGACGGGCACGAGGGCAACTGAAGTGCTGGAGTTGATACACAGTGATGTGTTTGGGCCAACTCCAACTCCATCTCTAGGCGGCGCAAGGTACTATATGTCCTTTACTAATGACCTCTCACGTTATTCCTGGATCTATTTTCTCGGGTCCAAGTCAAAGGTTCTGGACAGGTTTAAGGAATTTAAGAACCTGGTGGAGAACCAGTTGGAGAGAAAGGTGAAGGTCCTCCGTTCTGACAATGGATGGGAGTACTGCTCTGATGCTTTTGAGAGATACTGTACTGAGCAGGGGATTGCACGGCAGAAGACCACACCGTACACTCCAGAGTAGAATGGAGTGTCAGAGAGGCTGAACAGGACCTTGATGGAGAAGACCAGGTGCATGCTCAGTTGGGCAGGTTTGGGGAAGGAGTTTTGAGCTGAAGCAGTGGCAACTGCAAACTACCTGAAGAACAGGTCCCCTATATCTGTTGTGGAGGGATGTACACCCTTTGAAGCCATCTTCAAGAGAAAGCCAAATTTGTCCTATGCTCGTGTGTTTGGGTGTGATGCATATGTTCACATTCCAAAGGAGAAGAGGGGGGAGTTTGATGTTAAATCCGAGAAGTGCATCTTTGTGGGTTACAAAGATGACATAAAAGGGTACAAGCTTTGGAACCCTGTGACCAGGACTGTAACATTCACCAAGGATGTGGTGTTTCATAAAACCAATCCACAGGCAGTCACATAAGCTGAGAAGGCTAAAGAAGCAGAGAAAAAGACAGTGGTGGTGGAAGGAAATTTTGAGAAAGGAGCTACTATTGTTGGGGCTGAATCTGATTCTGAATCAGATGATTTGGAGGTGGTGAGAAGTGCTGATGAGTCAGAAGATGAAGCTGAGGAAATCCCACTTCTGAGGAGATCGACAAGGGAAAGAAGGGAACCAGTGAGATATCCCCAATGTGCAGTGGCTGCACAATGTTGCCTGAGTATGCTTGGTGAAGATCCAATCTCTGCCAGAGATGCTAGATCAAGGGTTGATTCAAATCAGTGGGAGCTAGCCATGGTGGATGAAATGGAGTCTCTGAGGAAGAATCAGACTTGGTGTCTGTGTAAGCTTCCAAAAGGGAGGAAGGCCATTGGAAGCAAATGAG
The DNA here is from genome assembly GCA_033032865.1 of Dactylorhiza incarnata. Taxonomy (NCBI): domain Eukaryota; kingdom Viridiplantae; phylum Streptophyta; class Magnoliopsida; order Asparagales; family Orchidaceae; genus Dactylorhiza; species Dactylorhiza incarnata. The sequence continues at coordinate 12,741,919 of JAWHQI010000017.1, forward strand.
TTTTCAAGCAGAAGGTGAAAGGTGATGGCACTGTGGAGAAATACAAGGCAAGGTTGGTTGCAAAGGGGTTCTCCCAGGTCGAAGGTGTTGATTATGATGAGATCTTCTCACCGGTAGCCAAGATGACGTCGATCAGACTGGTACTCTCTATTGCGGCAGTGCATGATTTAGAGATCGAGCAGATGGATGTGAAGACGGCGTTTCTTCACGGTGATCTGGAGGAGGAGATATACATGAAGCAGCCGGAAGGATTCGAAGCCAAGGACAAGGAGGATCAGGTCTGCAAGCTGAAGAAGTCCATGTATGGACTAAAACAATCTCCGAGGATGTGGTACCAGAAATTCGACACCTACATGCTGGAGTTAGGTTTTGAAAGATCGAATTCGGACCACTGTGTGTACATCTAGAGAAAGAGAGATCAGTTTATCTTCCTGACACTTTATGTAGATGATATGCTACTGGTGGGCAATAGTGTCAGGATGATCCAACAAGTGAAGAAGTTGCTATCAGCCAAATTTGAGATGAAGGATTTGGGGCCAGCAAGTGTCATCTTGGGATTGCAGATTTCCAGGGATCGAAGCAAGAAGAAGCTTTGGTTGGGGCAGCAGAGGTACGTCGAGGAGATGTTGAAGAAGTTCAATATGACGGACTGCAAGCCAGTGGGAGCACCAATGCCAGTTGGGTGCAAGTTATCTGCAGAGTTGAGCCCGAAGACACAAGATGAGGTCGAGGACATGGCGAAGGTCCCTTATGCTAGTGCCGTGGGAAGCTTGATGTACGCCATGGTCTGCACTCGTCCTGACATTGCTCAAGCAGTGGGAGTGTTGAGCCAGTATATGGCTACACCAGGAAAGGAACACTGGAACTCTGTGAAGCGTATGTTCAGGTATATCCGAGGCACTTCGAATTACTCCATATGTGTTGAAGGGGCTGGTGAAGGAGGAGTCCTGGACATGGTTGGACACGTGGACTCGGATTGGGGAGGTGATCTAGATAGCAGGAGATCCACCAGTGGGTACGTGTTCACACTGTTTGGAGGTGCAATCAGTTGGATGAGTCGGAGGCAATGCGTGGTGGCACTCTCGTCGACGGAGGCAGAGTACATGGCTCTTACTCATGCGAGCAAGGAGGCCATATGGCTGCAGAGGCTATGTTTGGAGCTCGGGTTTGAGCAGGGGCCAGTGAAGCTGTGGTGTGACAGCCAAGAGGATATTCAACTAGCCAAGAATCCAGCCTTCCACGCACGAACCAAACACATTGACATCCAGTATCATTTCATCCGGGAGAGGGTGGAGAAGAAGGTAGTTCAACTGGAGAAGGTGGACACGATGGAGAACAGCTTTGATTTTCTTACCAAGGCGGTTCCTGTTGCCAAATTTCAATGGTGTGCAACGGCCGTAGGGTTGAAGAGGAAGGTTGGAGGAGCAGCTCTCGTCGGAGGAAGATGTTCACCAAGTGGGAGAATATTGGAGTTGGGGAACACTTCTGGTCAGTGTTCGTCGAACGGCGTTCGACGAACGGAGAAGAGTTCGTCGAGCTCCGCCTGCGTTCGACGAACGGGTCCTTGATTACTCCCGTCTCAGCGGCTCGTCGAACGGGAGAAGCCTGCGTTCGACATTCGACGCCTGCGCTCGACGCCTGTGCTCGACGCTTGACGCCTGCGCTCGACGCCTGCGTTAGACGCTCGACGCCTGCGCTCGACGCTCGAAGCCTGCGTTCGACGCTCGACGCCTGGTGTACATGTCGTCTCAGCAGGTTCCATCTCAACGGATGTTATTGAACCATCTCAGCGGATGTTTGGTCTGAGCCCGGTTTGGCGCCCTATTTAAAGGGTGCATAACCCCTGGTTTAGGGTTAAGGAAAAAGGTCGTTAAGCAAGAAAGGAGCGGAACAGTGATTTCTTGGCGGCGGTTCCTCTGTTCTTGTCTGAAGAGGGTTAAGTCGGTTTTGATCCTTGTAACCTTGTAAGCTGTAATCCATCTTGGTGAATAGAACAAAGAGAAGAGGAAGGGTAGAGGGGACGTAGCCCGGATTGGGGTGAACCTCTGTACATCTGTGTGTCTTCTGTGATTTTCTGTGTTTTGTTTTCATTCGAATTTCTCATCTCGGCACACCCTATTTTCTTTACAGTAGTCAGCCTACAGGGGAAGAGCCCAGTGCAACGGCCTGGTCTACGTCAACACTCTGCTCGAGGACATATAACTTGCTTGAAGGGGCAAGTAGCCAGCTTGTAGGGGAGGAGCCCAATGCAACGGCCTGGTATACAACAACACTCTGCTCGAGGACATAGGACTCACTTGAGGGGGAAAGTAGCCAGCCTGCAGGGGAGGAGCCCAATGCAACGACCTGGTCTACGACAACACTCTGCTCGAGGACATAGAACTCACTCGAGGGGGCAAGTAGCCAGCCTGCAGGGGAGGAGCCCAGTGCAACGGCCTGGTCTACGACAACACTCTGCTCGAGGACATAGTACTCACTCGAGGGGACAAGTAGCCAGCCTGCAGGGAGGAGCTCAGTGCAATGGCCTGGTCTACGACAACATTCTGCTCGAGGACATAGGACTCAATGTGGCAAGTAGCCAACATGCAGGGGAGGAGCTCAGTGCAATGGTCTGGTCTATGACAACACTCTGCTCGAGGACATAGAACTCACTCGAGGGGAAAAGTAGCCAACATGCAGAGGAGGAGCTCAGTGCAACGTCCTGGTCTATGATAACACTCTGCTCGAGGTCATAGAACTCATTAGAGAGGGCAAGTAGTTAGCTTGCGTGGGAGGAGCCCAGTGCAACCTCCTGGTCTATGACAACACTTTGCTCGAGGACATGAGACTCACTCGAAGGGGCAAGTAGCCAGTCTACAGGGGAGGAGCCCAGCGTAATGACCTAGTCTATGACAACACTCTGCTCGAGAACATATGACTCACTAGAGGGGGCAAATAGCCAGCCTGCAGGGGAGCCCAGTGCAACAACCTGTTCTACAATAACAATCTGCTCGAGGACATTCAGAGGTCTTGTCTCTTGGTCCTATCGTCTAGATAGTGAAGCACTACACATTTGTAACATAAGGTGTTATAACTTTATTTCGGCATAAAAGATGTTCAAGACATTACATTTCTATTAGGAGTAGAAATGCTTCAGGTCGTCTCCACTCCAAGTGTTTCCCAGGAGTTCACCCTTAACGTTCTGCAGGCGATACCCGCCTATTTTTAACACCTCAGAGACTATGTAGGGGCCCTCCCAATTAGGGTGGAGTTTACCTACCATCGTGGATCTTCCTGTAGCGTCCACCTTTTTAAGAACTAGGTCTCCCTTGTTGAAATTTTTGATTTGAACGTGCTTGTCGAAGTGTCTCACTATTCTCCGCTTGATCTCCTCTTGGCGGACCGTGGCCTGGTCACAAAGTTCTTCTACAAAGTCTAGTGAAAGTCATTGTGCTTCCTCGTTCTCGAGCCTCCATCCTTCGACTTCATCTTCTGCTGACACCACCCTAGGACTTCTGCCTCGAATTCCACTGAGATGAGGGCCACCGAGCCATGAGATAGCTTGAAGGGCGTTTCGCCGGTTGTCGTGGTGGGGTTAGTCCTCAAAGCCAAGAGGACTGAGGGGAGCTGTTCCACCCAGTTTCCCTTCAGGTTCTCAACTTTTTTCTTGAGCAGGTTGACGATGACCTAGTTGGCCGCCTAGACCTGACATTACTCCTTGGATGATGAACTAAGGCAAAGCGAAGGTCTATGTTGAGTTGGCTGCAGAAGTTTGTGAGCTCCAGACTGGCAAACTGCGGACCGTTGTCGGTGACGATGGCGAGAGGTAGGTCATGCCTACATATGATTTCTCCCCAGAGAAAGTTCTTCACTATCAGGGAGGTCGTCTTTGCCAGAGCTTTCACCTTCATCCACTTTGAGAAGTAATCGATCATTACCATAAGGTACTTCCTTTGCCCACTTGCCTGGGGAAATGACCCTATCAGGTCCATTCCCCAAATGGCAAAGGGTCAGGGGGTGGTGATCGATCGGAAACGCTGGGTTGGCTGCAGCTGGAGCGGAGCATAGAGTTGGCACTTCAAACACCTCCTTGCGAACTCGTCTGCGTCCTTTCTAATGGTAGGCCAGAAAAATCCCTCTCTCAGCACCCTCTTCTCCAGGGTTTGGCTTCCCAAGTGACTTCTGCACTCACCAGCATGAATCTCTTTCAGGACCTGAGAGGCTTCTTCTTCGGACAGGCACCTCGCCAGAGGACCGGACAGGGTCTTCATGTAAAGTACCTCGTCACTTTGTAAATAATAGGTTGATCTGTTTCTGAATCGTCTCTTATCCTGAACCTACATGGGTATCTCACCCATGGTTAAGAAAGTAACCAGGGGATCCATCCATGAGGAGGGTTGATCGATGTCCATCATCTCCCATTCCTCGATAGAGGGACAAAACAATCCTGTGACCGTACCCCCGACCACGGGGCCGTACTTGTCCAGTCGATCCGCTTGGGCGTTCTCCTCCCTCAGAACATGCTGTATGGAGAAGGATCTAAAGATGCCCATCAAGCCCTTAACCTTCACTAGATAGCGTTGCAGTACTGTCTCCGTCGCCTCAAACTCCCCTCGAACCTGGGAGGTGACCACCATTGAGTCGGAGTAAACTCTGATGTCGTGAACTCCCAGTTCCCGGGCTAGGTGGAGTTATGTGATTACGACCTCATACTCTGCCTGGTTGTTGGTAAGCGGGAAGTGAATATTAATGACTTGCTCTATCCTTGTGCCATGGGGGTTGATCAAGATAATGCCCCCCCCCCCACAAAAGTTCCTCACCGACGCTCCATCCACGAATATTTCCCAGTCCACTCGCTGGGGTGATTCCTCTTCCTTTACTTCCACGGTGTAGTCAGCCAAGAAATCTGCCACAGCCTAGGCCTTCATGGCCATCCGAGGGACGTAGGTAACGTCGAACTCGCCGAGCACCAATGACCACTTGGCCAATCTTCCCGAGTACTCTACTCCTTCCAAGATACTGCAGAGAGGGTGATCAGTCACCACCCTGATCGGATGGGCCTGGGAATAGGGTCAGAGTCTTTGCGCTGATACTATCAAGGCAAATGTCAGCTTCTCTAAGATGGGGTATTGTAGCTCTGCCTTCCGCAGGACCCGACTTACATAATAAATAAGGAGCTGCCTTTTTCCTTCCTCGCAGACCAAAACCGAACTTACCACTTCGGCTCCTACCCCGATGTACAAGAAGATGTCTCCTCCCTCACTGGGTCCTTGCAACAAGGGTGCTAGCGCCAGCTAGAGCTTCAAGCTCTCGAAGGCACCTTGACACTCTGCCGAGTGCCAACCATTCAAATTTTTTGTTATCTCGGAGTGTCTTAGAGAATGACGAACACTTTTCCCCGGCCCTAGAGAGGAACCTACTCAATCCTGCCAATCGACCTGTCAGACGCTGCACTTCCTTGACATTCCTAGGTGCTTCCATTTCTATAATCGCCTCAACCTTGTCCGGATTTGGTTCCACTCCCATCGGGGTCAAGAGGTGACCCAGGAACTTCACCTTCCATGCTTCGAAAACGCACTTGGCTGGTTCAACCTCATTTTATGTTTTCGAAGCGTGGTGAAAGTTTCCGCTAGGTCCAGAGGTGCTCTTCTACACTCTTGCTCTTCACCATGAGGTCATCGACATACACCTTCAGGTTCCGCCCCTTCTGCTCCTTGAACACCCTATCCATCATCGGCTGACAGGTAGCTCCTGCATTCTTAAGGCCGAAGTGCATCATTTTATAGCAATAACACCCGTCATTGGTAATGAAAATACGTTTTTATGTCGGGAGGGTGCATGCGAATTTGGTGATAACCAGAAAAAACATCTAAAAAACTCATGACAGGGAATCCGACGGACGAATCTACAGGCTCGTCGATTCTAGGTAAGGGGTAGCAATCCTTGGGGCATGATTTATTAAGAAGCGGAAAATTGATACACATACGCCATTTTCCATCTCCCTTCTTTACCATTACAACATTGGAGACCCAGTCTGGATACTGGATCTCCGGCACAAACCCCGCCTCCAGCAGCTTCCTGACCTCCTCTCTGATGGGATCGGCCAGGATAGCGACGGTCGCCCTCTTCTTCTGCTGGATGGGATGGACTCCCCTGTCCAGGTTGAGATGATGGCAGGCGACGTCTGCGTCAATGCTCGGCATGTCCGTTGCGCTCCACGCAAAGATATCCGCGTTCTTCTGGATGCAAGACATGATCTTCTCTTTATCTCCCTCCTCTAGCTTTCCGCTGATCTTCACCTTCCCCGACCTCCCGCCTTCAGATATAATCTCCTTCTCCTACACCTCCTCGGCTGCCTCCAACCTTGCCATCTCCTGGTCCACCACCTCGAATTCCTCCTTCCAGCTGATGGTGTTGACGACGTTGAGATAACACTGCCTCGCCACCTTGGGATCACTTCAGATCCTGATCTGCAACCCTCCTTGGTTCTTCTTCAAACACTGGTGGTAGGAGGAGGGCACACACCTATAGGCACTAATGAGGGGCCTACCGAAGATGGCGTTGTAGGTGCTGGGGGCGTGAACAATGACGAACCTGCAGCATTTAACGGTCCCTCCCAGCATCATGACCAGCTCCACTCGTCCTTCCACTTCCTTTCTTTCTTCGGAGAAACCAAATGGTGTCCCCTCCGTCGTGGTGACCCTCTTCTCCTCCACTTTCATCGCGTCGAACGTCTTTTTGAACACTACATTGACGGAGCTCTCGTTGTCCACCAGGATGCGGGAGACCGTGTAGTTTTCTACTGCGGCCTTGATCACCAACGCATCGTGGAAGGGATTCTCGTTGCCCAGCATATCCTCCTCCGAAAAGGTAATCTCCCCTATCGATGGTGGAATTTGAGTTGTCGAGGCCACGCTCCGCCAGTACACGACATGAAGACTCCCCTTCCTGGTTGCCTCCAACCTTGCTCCTCCACGGATGATGCATATCCCTCCATGAGCTCAGAGATCTCCCTGATCTTCACACCTCCTTGGGGCGGGGGCTCCTCCCCCCATTCCTATGCACTTCTCCTCCTTCTTGCTCCCGCCGCCCCTCCTGCTCCTCTTCTCAACTCCAAGAGTTCGGGGCATATAGTCGTTGAATGACCCCCCACCTGATGGACGTCATAACAAGGCATCACCCGACGCTCCTCCTCACCTCGAGGCTACCGCGGTCTCGCTCCCCGACCGCATCCTCGTCCTCGCCTGATGACGTTTGCCTCCCGGGGTGGTGCTTGGCTCTGCCTCCACTATCCTTGCCTCTGGTTGGGGGAATGGCAACGATCCCGGCATTCGGGGGAAAACCTTCTTCCCTACCTCCCAAGGTAACCTCCCCCTGCGGGTCTCCAGGCCGGCCTATTTGGCGGGACCTGGAACTTCCTCTCCTGATCCCGTTGATCTCTATTCTCTCAGAACCCTCTCCCTTCTCGCCTCCTCAGCTCTTTCTTATTCTTGACCTCCTAACGGTTGCCGCCATCTTCCTATTTCTCACCTCCTCCCTCCAGTCTGGCCAGTTTGACCATGAACTCCAGGCTTGTCGCCTCACCTTTGATCTGCCTCGTGGCCCAATCAATCAGTTCTTCGAATGACAATGGAGGATTACGAGTGATCTCCATCTTGAAGAACCATGGTTGCAGTCCGAGCTTGAATGCCAACATCAGAGTGTGCCCCGAGACCTCCTGAACTAGGAGAATCTCTTCTTGGAAGCGATTAACGTACGCCCTCAGCATCTCCTGCGACTCTTGCTTAATAAGGAAATGGGCTTCAGAACCTTTCTTCCTTTTCTTCGAAGTGGAGAAACGAAGCAAAAAACCTTTGCGTAGGTCTTCGAAGTAGTAGATAGTACCTGCTGGCATCTGAAGGAACCAGTCCCGGGCCTTCCCCTTGAAGGTTATGGCAAACAACCAACATTTAGAGACATATATCATTTGACTAATGAAGACCATGTCCTCAAATCATTGCAAGTGCTGAACGAGGTCATCTTTTCCGGAGTAGAAACTCATAGCAGGTTCTGTGAACCCCTCGGGAATAGGGGCGGTCAACACCAACTCACAAAAGGTACTGGGCGACGCTAGTTGGCGAGTCGAGCGAATCCGGTCGTACTCGCCCTCAGAGTGTGAGTTTCGGTCGGACTCGGGAAGAGTACTCGCGCGGGAAGCGACTAGTCACCGACTTCAGGGAATCCCTCCTTGCCGGGGCGCCGAATCGGTCTCGCCTCGGCGGGCGAGGCGGCCGCGACTGGCGAGGGCTCTCCCTCCTCGGCGCGAGGCACGAGCAGCCCCCAGATAGTATCTTCCATCGACCTCTTGAACTTCGCGAAATCGCTCTTGGTCACGAACTCGCCCGTAGGCAGCGAGTTCCCCTGGCCGGTCCCCAGCTCGCTATGTTCAGCCATGAGATCGTCAGATGAGATTTTCTTCTCTTGCTATAGTCCATGCTCACCGCACCAAAAAATGTTGGAACCCGGATACTGGTCCAACTATGTTCCAGACTTGAGAAGTAGCTTGAGTTACTTCTTTCTTCATCAGATCCCTAGATATAAGTATTTCGAGCTGAGATCTGTCCCTCTCAGAGTGGTAGGTGGTTGCCTAGGAATGGACCCACTGACTGCATCGAGGAGGTTCCGCCATTAACCCGGAAATTCTGCTAGATTTTTCCTCATAAAAACCAAAGGCTGGCCTATCTCAGATAGCACAAGGACGCACAGAAGAAAGCTCAGGTTGTCTTGGGGGTGGATCTGTGCTGATCTGAGACATAATGTGTCCTATTTATAGGCAAGTTCTTCGAAAGACAAAATAGTCCTAAATGAGAATCTGCGAAAAAGAGATTACTGCCGAAAAGGAGACATTGCTGTCGGGGAAAACATTTATATTTTCATTCTTAGATAGGAGAATATAAATCATTGTAAACAAAGATTATTTTACAACAAAAAATAAATAAACAACGAACATTAATTTTACTTTATTTTTAGGGCGTTGTTAAACACACTGTATTTCAATTTCTCCTAATTTAATCTTAAGATTACTCCCAAAAAAAATGCCGGTTGCTCAACACTAACACGCACTGCAATTTCTCCTAATTTATGATCTTGGACTTCTAAATGCACCAACACCTCAATTTCTCCTAATTGAGGATGCAGTGTTTCATTAAAGAGCTCGAGCGATTTTGTGGTAGTTTGTCTTTTGATTTGATGAATTTGCTAAAATTTGTGGTGATGGTTTCTTAATGCAGCTTATATTCAGGTCGCGTGTCATCGATCTCCCATGTTTTGTTGAATTCATGTAGTGGTTCATTGATATGTGAAACTTTTTCTAGTTGGTTTGTTGTTAACAAATAATGCGGTGCCTATAACATTTTTGTGTATCTTTAGCATATCACGATACTTTTAACAAAAATGTGCACACGACTAAAAGTGCAGTGCGTTTAACAACGCACTGTTTTTATTGTTGTGCAAGTTGCTATGATTAATTCAAACATGAGAGCCATCTTAAGAATATTTACATGGTTGGAGACAACTTATTATACACAACTGCTCTTCAATCTCCAATTCTAGAAACAATAAAAAAAACTTGAGATCCATCTCAATCACCCTTGCTCTTCTTTTGGTAAGTCATATCCTAGATCATCTTCTTAGGCAAGGATGTCTTTCCAAACCGAAGATGACTTCTCGGCGAGGGCTTCCGCACGCCGTTGGCCTCCCTTCGAGGGATTTTGGAGCTCGTCGGAGGAGGAGCGGTGGTATCAGGAGGGATTTGAGGTATCAGGAAGAGAAACATTAGAGAGGAGAAGGAATCACGCTGCTCGAACGAATACGTGAAAGCACACCCCCGGGGGCGGTCCAAAAAGAACCCATAAAAACACAAATAAGAGAGGGTGGCGTTTGCGCTTTTGCGTGTCAAACGGACAGCGCACTGCGGTGGCGTTTTAAATAAATGCCACCGTAGATAAAAGTCGCGCCAAACGGGGGCTTAATAAAGTCAAAGCCAATGGGTTCTTAGAGCCAACTTCTTTGCTCCCTCTATCTTCATTGTACCTCCACCCGCCGAATATGGCCGCCCTCCGAATGTTTTGCCGCAATGTGACCGCTCGCCGAATGTGGCTTCCCCCCAAATGTCACTTTCCCCCCAAATCTCACTTGTATTAATATAAAAAAGGAAAAAAGAGAAGAAAGTAGGGCTGATATCGAGTCGAGTTCAAACGATTTTGGCTCGGCTCGAAATCGAATTTTTTGAGTCGAACTCGGCTCGACTCGAAATGGCTCGATTCCGAGCTGACTCGAAATCGAATCGAGCTGGCTCAAAATCGAATCGAGCCGACTAAAAATCGAATAAATCTGGCTCGAAATTAAGTAATTTTTCTCTTTATTCATAGTTGGCTAGAAATTAAATTGGGAAACATCTAAAATTAGCAAATGAAACACTTAAAACCTTTAATATTTTTATTTAGATTTAAAATTTAGTATTTTTAATTTTAAAATAATAATATATTAATAAGTACATAATATTTTTAATCATTTCGAGCAGATTCAAATCATATTTCGAGCAATTCAGGGCTGACTCGAAATCGACTCGAAATCAGATTCGAGTCAAATTGAATCGACTTAAATTGAGTCGAATCAATTGTAACCGATTCCGATTCGACTTAATATTCGAGCGATTTTCGAGCGATTTTCGAATAATATGCACAGCCTTAGAAGAAAGTGTTCGTATCGCAAGCACTTTTGAGGTTCGTGTAACGCACAATGATCATAATAAATCACCGTGCGAGAGCAAATACAACTGTATGATCCGTGATTTCAACGGTGTATATTTTTCGCGAACATATACGGCCGTATTTGTGCAATACAATCTTATTGAAAAATGATCGTATTTGTGATCTAAGTTGTCTTACACGCACCAACATTTTTTCCGGTATCTGATGGGAATTTCGTTTTTTCATTTTATTTCTTATTTTCCCTTTATACCAAATGCCGCTTTTGCCCTTACATCCTCGCTCTAGTCTAAACCATAGTCGCAGAACGAAGATCGTGTGAGAGGACACGGAAGATTGGAGCGAAATTTGATTATTCCGTTCCCAATATCTGCTGCTCATTTTAGCTGTTTTTATCGATCTCATCGGCGGCAGGCGAATATGGCGGCGACTGGCGACGAAAGGGAGCGGTGGTGCGTGGTGACCGGCGGAAGAGGCTTCGCCGCCCGACATCTCGTGGAGATGCTTCTCCGCTCGCCGGAATGGCGCGTGCGGATCGCTGATCTGAGCTCCTCCATCAACCTTGAATCTCACGAGGAGACGGGGATCCTCGGAGACGCCCTCAGGTCTGGTAGAGCTTCCTACGCTTCCGTTGATCTACGCTTGAAGCGCCAAGTTTTTAAAGGTGCTATGATCTCACCATCGCAGATTCTCATTTAGGGTTCCTTTTGTTTCTTCGAAGTGTTGGACTGCTGTTTAATGCGTCTATTTGGTTCTAACTTGAACACTTTGTAGTTATATTAATGATGCATATTTCTCTTAGTTATGTTATTGTGGATTGAAGGTGGAACCGATTGTATTGTAATCCGGGCTAGGATATGTTTGATTTCATTTAATGGGATTTCTCAAATCAATTGATATGCTTTTGATAGCAAATATCTAAACTATCCAGGGATTGGAATTGGGATCTAATTTCAATGAATTTGAACCTCCAATTCTAATTCCAAGACCTAAATTCCGTCATTCACCCTTAGGGGTCCAATTTCAATGAATATGGACTTCCAATTCTAATTCCACGACTTCAATTCTGTCGTTTACCCTTAGGGTCCAATTCCAATGAGTATGGACCTCCAATTTTAATTTAACGACCTCAATTCCGCCGTTCACACTTAGGGTTCATTCAGATGCAAGGAATTGGTTTTCAGTCCAATACTAGTATACCCAGGAATTGCATTGTGCTAAATTTCAATTTTGCTGTTCGGCTACAGGATGGAATTCAGTCAGCAGAATTATAATTGATCAATAATGTGGTTTTGTTGTAGGATGAAATTCTATCACATGAATTAGAATATTTTAATGATTTTAGGTTAATATAATCAAAATTCAGTTAAAAATTAACTAAAATTTGATATAAATTGTTCACAAAACATAAACAATTTCAAATACATAGCAAACGTCCATAAACAACTGATACAAATAATGAAATAGTTCTCAAACATTAGAAAGTACTTAAACATAAGTAAAAATATAATTCTCAAACTGCATTTGCAGTCATGCACTTTCCGTGCGATCTGTCAAAGTTATGAATATGCCATGCTTAATTTTATTATAACTAAGCAAATTCATGATTGCCAGTAATTCATTTTTGTTTGAATCGGGTATCTTAGCAAGTGCTGCAACATAACTCGATGAACGTAAGAATGAGCTAGTAGTATTGGTACCGACTACTTGATGCAAGGATTTTACCAAATTTTCAAAGGTTGCTGCCACATCATCAACCCCCCAATAATTCTCTTCTTTCTCGATCACGTGCTGCCTTCACCATCTAATCTAAGATGTTCATGTGTACTGTTGCTATCTTCCGCAACCGACTCTGTATCTATCTCATTTACTGTCTTTGTAGCTTTCGCCGCATAACTACTAGTAGCTTTATCATTACTACGTAACACAAACATATCAGACCAATTCACAATCACTTTATATCTATAGTGCTTAACACCTGGAGCCCGCATGATTAATTATTTTTACAATTATTATCATAATGCAATGCCAAAATAAATAAACATTAAAAAAGTATACCTTCACATAATTTGCCCATACTTCTTCACTTTTAACCTTTAACATATTTCTTTCCCAGTCTCATCCAAAACCACTCGTGTCCTGCATGACATTTACTTCTTTGTAGTACTTGATCCATGTCTTGATGTGAGCCATCACCTTCTACTTGCTAATATCAACATTGCAAATCTCCTTCAAGACAATTGTTGCTGTGAAAGCCACACCTTTCCAACCATTTTGGTGTTTTGTGTCCTAAGTTATGTTGCTCTAAGAAAGCAATTGATAAAGCCGTATTGATTTTAGCAGTACAATGCATATAAGACCGCTCAGTCCCACCTTCAAGCTTAGATGTGCCCTTATCCATGCTATGCACTGTAAATTTGAATTGTCATATGCCAAATATATAACAAAGGTATTAAATGTACGAAGGATTAAATGCAAAAATGAACAATCTTATACAAAACACGGGTGACAGTGCACGGGGGCCCCCCCGTGCCCCGCACGACAGTATCCGTCTCGCGGCAGCGTGCTTCGCCCGCCCCCAATCTGCAGGCTTATTTTAAATTTTTGGTTTAATTTATTTTTTAAATAATTTTATTTTGTAAAATTATATCATTTTTTTGCCTTTTTTTAATAATTTTTTTTTTCAATTTTTAAATTATTTATACGGTATTTTATTATAATTTTTCGGAAAAAAACTCTACGCAGGTGGTCTGCGAATAGCCAACCGGCGTAAAACTGTTTGGCTATTCGCAGACTATGGTGGTCTGCGAATAGCCAACCAGCGCAAAACTGAAAGGCTATTCGCAGACCACCTACGAATTGATAGGATCATTTGAATCTTCATCTGACGGCTTATATTCGTTGGTGGACCGGGTTACACATAACTTAATATCTTTATATATTAGTATAGATCAATAGTAAATTATAACTACAGTTTAACATAAAACATGCGGTAAACTTAAAACAGTTCAACATAAAATATCAATGTCGATTATTATATTCATTAAACATATTTATAACCAAAATATCTCTCCAATGCATCACATAATACTCTTGAATCCGACGAAGAACCTTCCTATCCTGGCAGTACATATAAGAACTTCGTGTTACTGTCACATACACCAAGTACATTGGTTGTGATTGCCTGCTTACGATTATGATATCTGCCTTGATCCTCCACATGAACAATCACTTCAATATGTGTTCTATCCAATGCACCAACACGATCCTCAAACCATCTCGATCTGTATTCTTGTCTAAATTCAGACAACTTGATACAATCTTTTGCTAGTCTTAGGATTGCTCATAATACAATATTGAAGTGTCTGCTAATAGTATCAATCGACCACAGATGAAATACCACCGATATCGCGATTTTTTTGTTATGTGCTAATATATATATATAAATAATGCATTAATGCGACATATTATTTAATAGATATAAACTGATTATCAAAGACTAAATCTTTCAAACGTAAAGTACCGCACAACTCGTTGAAAGATCTTTTACCCATAAATAGTTGATTGAAGCAGTTTACATCATGTCCATCAAATAAACTTTTTAATAATATTACTCTTAATACGTCATTGTCTATAACATCTTTGGAGTATCTAGGAATAGACTCTATAACCACCGCAGTTGCACCAGGAGTCATTGCAACAACTGGCTTTATAATTGCATCCCTTTTTTTTCTTTTGCAATTCTACTTGATCCATCCTAGCAAGACTGCGGATGAAAGATCATATCCCCAATCAGCCATAAAGTACAAAATACATCATATACTACAACATTGAACATTAGAAAAAAAAATACATTCATGTGACTGCATTGATGATAATGAATACATACATAGGACATGGCCAAAAAGCACATAATTATTCATTTGAACAATATACATAATTAGGGCAATGCAAAAAAAATCATTAAAAGAAGAAGAAGATGGAGGAGAAGAAAGAAGATGAGGCCTGAATTGGGAGGACAAGAAAAAGTTCAGAAATCTAAGAAAAAGAGGAGGAATAAGAAGAAATAGATCAATTCAATTTACAAAAAAAGAAGAGAAAAGAAGATGAAGCAGGAGCCGATGAAGATTTACAACAAAAAAAGAGGAAACTTGGATGAAGAAGAGGAAGAAGAAGATTTACAACAAAAAAGAGAGGAAACTTGTATGAAGAATAGGAAAAAGAAGAAGAAGAAGAATTAAAAAAAAAGAAGGATGAAGACGAGGATGATGAGGAAGAATGTCAAAGGAGAAAATAATAATCATATGAATAGAGAAACCCTACCTTATATATATATATAAATAAGAAGGGGAAAAATATAACTAATTAATTTCATTCTAACACTCCCCCTCAAGTTGGGTATGTTTTATTTCTCATACCCAATTTGTCAATACAAACACAAAGCATTCCCCCCAAGACTCTTAGTAAGAATATCAGCTAATTGTCCCTTTGAAGGAACGAAAGGAATACAAATAATCTTTTTTCGATATTCTCCTTGATGAAATGTCTGTCAACTTCAATATGTTTGGTGCGATTGTGCCGTACGAGGTTGTGGACAATACTGATTGCTATTTTGTTGTCATAGTACAAACATATAGGATTAGGCTCACTTAAACCCAAATCACACATAAGGGAGCATATCCACAATCTCTCACATATGCCATAGCTCTAAATTCAGCTTCTGCATTAGACCTTGAGACGTAGATTGCTTTTTACTTCTCCAAGTAATAAGATTACCCCCAACAAATGAGCAGTACCCAGATGTAGAACGTCTATCTTCAATGGAGTCTGCCCAATCCACGTCTGTATAAACTTCAATCTTCAAATCTGTATTGAGAGTGAAGAGGATCCCTCTTCCTGGCGAGGTCTTCAAGTACCTCAATATTCTATGAGCAGCATCCAGATGTCTTGTCTTCGGGGAGTGCATATATTGGCTAACGACCCCCACAACATAGGCTATGTCAGGGCGAGTATGAGATAGATAGATTAACTGCCCGACAAGACGTTGGTAACCAATTACTTCTTCAATAAGATCACCATCATTTCTTTCAAGGTTGTGGTTGACCTTCATAGGGGGTATCAACAAGTCTACACCCACTCATACCAGATTGTTCCAGCAAATCAAGGATGTATTTTCTCTGGGAGATGAAAATAACTCGTTTAGATCTAGCTACTTCAATGCCCAAAAAATACTTAAGCTTCCCTAGATCCTTTACTCCAAACTGTTTTGCCAAATTCACTTCCAAAGCTTTCACTTCTTTGACATCGTCTCCTGTAATGACAATATCATCAACATAGACGACGAGAGCCGTTAACATATTGTCCCTCCGTTTTATAAACAGAATATGGTCAACATGACTTTGTCTGTATCCAAGAGAGATCATGACATTGTGAAACCGACCAAACCAAGTCCTCAGAGATTGCTTCAGGCCGTAGAGAGCCTTCTTTAACCTGCACACTTTCTCCTCATAGTTGGAAGGAGAAAAACCAGGTTGGAGAGACATATATACTTCCTTTTCTAAATTCCCATGAAGGAATGCATTCTTCACGTCCAATTGGCAACCCTTGCACGCATCACATGATAACAAAACCCGTATATAGTTCATTTTTGCAACAAGGGCAAAGTGTCTTGATAATCAATCCCGAGGGTTTGAGTATACCCCCTCGCCACCAACCTCGCTTTAAATCGTTCAACCAAGCTTTCAGAGTTTTGCTTCATAGTAAACATTCACTTACAACCAACGGTCTTCTTTCCGGGTGGAAGGTGTGCTAGATCCCATGCACAATTTTTTTCAAGGTAGTCATTTCCTCAATCATTGCCTTTTTTCACTTTTGATGCCCAAGAGCCTCTTGCCATGTGGACGGAATAAAGACATACATGAGAGAGGAGACAGGCTCTATGTGAAGTAGTTAGAGCGTCATAAGAAACATAATGAGACAGAGAATGTTGGGTGCAAGATCTGATACCTTTACGAAGGGCAATGAGAGGTTCTGAGGAATCTGTTGACGGGGTTGGCACTGACTCTGGTAGCGTGGGATGAGCCTGTGTGTTAGGAACTTTACTCCATCTGGTTTACACCTGTAAATTTAGTGCTTTACGAGGAAGCTCCCCCTGAATGAGAGTCTCATCATGAGGCGGAGTATGAGGAGGAATGGAGTATGATGGAGGAATCAGTAAGGATAGAGTAGGAAAGCTCACTTCTTCCGTATGTGTGGACTCCCCTTGAAGTGAGGTCACATAATAAGGTTCGGATTCACGAAACGTGATATCCGTCGTGACAAAAATCCGCCAAGTCGGGGGATGATAACATTTATACCCCTTTTGAGTGGGAGAATAGCCAATGAACACACACTTAAGAGCACGTGGGTCAAGTTTAGACCGACCCAGAGAATGCATATAAGAGAAGCAAACACAACCAAAAATCTTTGGGTGGATAGAGGTTGGTGGAATCCCTATGGTGGTGAGAGGGGTCTGATGTCCCAAGACAGGAGATGGCAGACAGTTGATGAGGTTGGCAACCGTCATAACCGCATCACCCAATAGAATTTAGGGAGGTGCATAGTGAAGAGTAAGCAACGAGCAACCTCCAAGTTGTGGCGTTTTTTCCGTTCGGCAACCTCATTCTGAGACGGAGAGTGAAGACATGATGTTTGATGGAGGATGCCATGATCAACAAGGTATTGAGCAAAGGGAGTATTGTCATACTCCCTACTATTATCACTACGAAGGATTTTGATAGTAGTAGAGAATTGAGTCAAAACTATTTTATGAAATTATTGAAAAATAGAGAACACTTCATTTTTATTTTTCATCAAATAAACCTAGGTGGTTCGTGAAAAACAATCAATAAATGTAATAAACCAGCAACATCTAGAAATAAAAGCAATGGGGCAGGGCCCCCAAACATCAGTATGAACAATGTTAAAAGGAGTTGTACTAGGTAAAAACACATGATTAACAAGAATATGATGATGTTTGACAACAACACACACGTCACAAACAATTTTTAAAACATGAAGAAAAACATGAAATAAACGTTGCATAGTCGCAACAGAGGGATGTCCAAGCCGACGGTGCCATGTAAGCAAGGTGGAGGTCTGCGAAGAGTGGAGAGCGTGCGGAGAGGTAGTCCCACAAGAGTCGTCAAACACGTACATGTCATTCTGCATGCTACCAGAGCCAATCACCTTCTCCGTCTTCAGATCCTAAAAAACACAATGGGAAGGAAAAAAAGTCACGGAGCATTAAAGAGAAATGGTCAAATGACTAACTGAAAGAAGATTTCGGGTAAAATTCGGAACGTGAAGCATAAAGGATAAAGTGAGAAATGAACAAGGGATGAAGCCCTTTCCAGCAATGGAGGAGGAGTCATCGACAATGCTCACTTTATCTCTGCCTGAAAGAGGAGAATAAGAAACAAAACCTGTAGCTGAACCGACCATGTGATCAGTGGCTCCAGAATCTATAATCCAATGTGTAGAAGTAGTAGTAGCCTAGTGGGCACCCAGAGTACCTGTGTGGGCAAGGGCAGAGGAGGATGTAGAGGCAGAAGTAGGCTCAGTAGTAAGGCCATGCATTAAGCGACAAAGAGCCTGCATCTCTTCAGTAAAGAAAGATGACGACTGAGGGGGGCAACTCTCTGGAGTTTCAGTCAGATGACTAGAGTGATAAGGCCTCTCTGGATTTCTACCACGATCGCGACCACTGCATGAAGTCGAACCGCCCCTGGGAGGAGGGAATCCATGTAGACTGAAGCAAGTATCCCGAGTATGGCGAGGTTTACCGCAATAATCACAAGTGAGGTGATCCTTATCCGTAGGTTTAGGCTTGAAATCACGGGGAACCCGTTCCCCCAAAAATGGGCTGATGAGCCACTAAAGCGGAGCCTTCTGGAAGGGTGGTGGTGTGCCAGGACTGTCGTCCGCCATACTCCTGTTGGACAATATTGTAAACTTCAAGAAGCAAGGGAATAAGAACACGTCCCAAGATCTGGACAGTAATCTGATCAAAGTCTCTGTGCTGCCCATGCAGGAACTCAAATACTTGATTACAATCCTCATGACCCCTGAGAAGAGCGCATCCTCATTGCATAACGAGGGAGTCAAAGTGGTCGTACTCCTGATATAGCTGGGTAAACTCAATGTAATAGGCAGACGAAGGACGATCGCCTTGTCGGAGAAGAAAAATCTTGCGGCGAAGTTGGTAGATCTGGGCTGCATTGCCTTTGCAGGAGTAGGTGGACTCATCACGCTTCCAGATCTCCGCAGCAGTGTCGAGGAAGAGATAATTTCGAGCAATAAATTCCCGCATGGAATTAGTGAGTCATAACATGACAAGAGAATTTTCCGACTCCCATTGAGGCCAAGTAGGAGAGGTCATGGCAGGAGCGACAGTGGTGCCACTATTATAGCCAAAGAGACGCCGACCCTTCAAGGCTAGAGTAACGGAGCGGGACGAAGACAAATAATTGGTGTCATCAAGTCGGATCGTTGTAATCTGAGAGTAGTGGTGATCTTGACCAGCCCGGGTAGATTCAACATGGGTCACAAGGCTACCGGAATCATCGACGTCCGACATAATAGAAAAATTCAACCAAACTCCGCCGAGAGAATGGTGAGAAGTAGAGAAGAAGACCCATTCAAAGAACCAAAGGGAGGAGGAGGATCATTGGAGAGTTAAGAGGCGTTCTCCTCTTGAACATGGAAAACACGAGATCTGAGATTGCGGAGCATCCAATCGTTGGAATCACATAAAACTTTAGGAGGAGGATAAAAGAGTGAAAGAGAAATTTTCTGCAAAGTTTGGAGTCAATCAGACCGCCGGAGGGTCGCCGGAGGAAGCATCCAGCCGGCCCGGTGCCGATCGGCCGACGCCCCTGTTGGGCAATGATCGACGCTGGGGCGGAAGCAACGAGAAGGGGAAGGCCGACACTTGAGAGGAGAGGCGCGACCGACGTTGGAGGAGAGGATGCGGCGAGAGAAGCGAGCGTGATTTCGATACCGGAGTGAGACGACACTGTTAGAGCGTGTGGTCCTCTGATACCATTTCCCCTCGTGCGGGCGACGACATTCTGCCGGGGGGGGGGGGGGGCGATATTCGGCGGGGACGGCGATATTCGGCGGGGATGACGATATTCAGCGGGGGCGACATTCGGCAGGGGCGGTGACATTCGGCAGGAGTGGTGACATTTGGCGGGGGCGGTCTATATTAATATACGTATGTATAAAACCTAATTCAATGTTGTTCAACAAAAACCATATGGTGTGATGCTTGTCATCTTTGCTTGACATAATGGAAACCTGAGTTCAATTCTCACAATTGACAATTTTTGTGAGATTAAAAAACGGGTCATATGACCATTCTTTTTCAATAAATTTAGGGGTAAAATCGTAATTTCATGTTGTAGGGTACCATACGCTTTCATAGTTTTATGTCACCCCTTAGTAGGTTTAGGAGACCTACGAAAAAGTGGAGAGAGAGAGCAGTTTGATCCGACGGCTGATGAAATATCATGTCAGATTCGATGGAGGTAATCATTTCAATGAGTTTAAAATTCATGGGTTTGATATTTATGTATATATAATATATATATACATATATATAAATATACATACAAGTGACAGGGCACGGGGGGCCTCCCGTGCCCTGCGCGACAGTACCCGCCCCCCGGTGACATGCTTCACCCGCCCGACCAGCTTGCTTCGCCCGCCCCCGACCGACGGGCTTATTTTAAAATTTTGGTTTAATTTATTTTTTAAATATTTTAATTTTTTTAAATTATTTCCGTTTTTTTGCATTTATTTTTTAATAATTTTTTTTCATTTTTTTATAAATTATTTATACAGTATTTTATTATAGTTTTCGAAAATAAAAAAAAACTCAATGCAAGTGGTCTGCGAATAGCCAATCGGCACAAAACTGTTGGCTATTCGTAGACTACAGTGGTCTGCGAATAGCCAACCAACGCAAAACTGAAGGGCTATTCGCAGACCACCTGCGAATGGATAAGAAAAGATTGTTTGGATCTTGATCGGATGATTCAAATTCACCTGATGGGCCTCAGGTGTTACACCAAAAAAGACTTCCATACATCTTTGTATATATATATATATATAAGGAGGGGAAAAGACAACTAATTAATTTCATTCCAACAAAGAAGAATTGCAAAATACAAAGAAAAAAAAAACGATACGAGAAAAAAATCAGAAGAAATTAGCGCTTGACTGAAAGTTAGAAGAAGAGGAGGAAGAACAATAGAAGGAGGTAGAAGAAGAAGAGGGAGGAGCAGGAGAAGAAGAAGAGGGACAGCGAATTACATTGGGGGGGGGGACAGTGAATTACATTGGGGGGGGGGGGGGGGACAGTGAATCGAGCAACAATCTGAATATCCACATAATGATCAAAGAATTGGAGGTTATTGGCTTTAATCTTATTTGAATTCAGTTGGAATTGTACTTGAGGCCAATTCTATCTGAATTCCGTCCGGCCGAACAACATATTTGATTTATTAACTCCTAGAATACCAATTCCTGACAGCCGAACACGCCCTTAGGGAAAGTTAACTCTTTGGTGTAATATTTAGGCTACCCATTTTACCCATTCTTTTTATTTGTTTTACACATTTAAAGAAAAAATAAATAAATAAAGGGAAAGAAAGAGTGAGTGATATGATGATTTAAAATCAAAGTAATCATCATTTTATACAAACTTTTGATTTTATAGTGTTGAAACGTTGAATTGCTTGCATAATTATTTACAATGAGTCTCACTCTAATATATAGAGGGGTAATGAAGAGAAATACATAAAAAAGAGAAATACAAGTAATAACAAAATATCAACTAATATATGCTAACTGATAGGTTATAATTAATTTTGCTTTAAAAAGTGAATGCCAAGATGCTTTAAAGTCAAAGTAATAATTTTGTATTTATTTTTAATTTTGATGGTTCAAAATTACTTCTTCTTTAGATCTCTAAAATTACTAAATAATTTCAATCATTTTCATAATTATCTGCAAATCATAAGATTTCAATAAAAAATTAGAATGCGGCCTAAGGTGGCTCCACATCATGTGCCGGGGATCCCGTGCACTACTTCTAGTGATATCATAAATCTGGATTATTCATTGCAAGCAGTTAGATCATTCATGGCAAGCAGTTCCCATTTTAAGTTAATATTACAAAACTCCCCTTCTTTTGAAACTCTCTGTTTATTAAAAAGTTTTTGTTGCAGCATTTCATGGGGCAGAAGTTGTTTTTCATATGGCTGCACCAGACTCTTCCGTCAACAACTTCCAGCTTCATTTTTCAGTTAATGTCGAAGGTAGTATGCCTTGGTGTTTTTTCTAATAATCATTTTCCAGTTCATTTTCCGGTTAATGAAAGGTCATTTTAGCTCTTTTTTTGGGAATTTTGATGACTGTTCGGTTTGGAAGGGCAAATGCAAAAATTTCATAATCACTGCGGCACTTTCATGCTCTATGGTCATGATTCCTCTGAACAAATATCTGATTTGTGCATCTGCAGGGACGAAAAATGTTATTGATGCCTGCATTGAATGCAAAGTCAAACGACTAATCTATACCAGTTCTCCGAGTGTTGTCTTTGATGGTGTTCATGGAATTTACAATGGGGAGGAGTCGATGCCATATCCACATAAGGTTTCCATGACATTTGCCTAATATGCTAACATTAGTGTGCTGTTTGGGAGATTGGTAATCGTTGTGAACACGATTATGAATAATGCAAATAGCATTTGGGTGGGTGCAGTCACGAACATTAGTTTTTCAAACCGACATTTTAAGCTAAAATGCCACCACAATCATATGGTGAAGTGTTAGCTGTCATGAACTCTTAGACCTCAGAAAGTGAAATTCAGACCAAAAAACTATTTCAAAAGTTCCAAGCATAAGTAAACCGCCACCATTGTGTTTATTACCACAATTTTACATTGCCACCACTCAAACGCTACGGCTGTTCCAAACAGAGCCTAAGTAGGCTAGATAGATATTATGTTTTATCTCAAAGTCATTGCCTTTTTCCAGTTTAATGATTCTTATTCAGAGACTAAAGCAGAAGCAGAAAAACTAGTATTGAAGGCAAATGGTAAAAATGGTCTTTTGACTTCGTGTATACGGCCTAGTAGCATTTTCGGGCCTGGTGATCGGCTTATGGTTCCTTCACTTGTGGCTGCTGCAAGAGCTGGAAAATCCAAGGTAATCTAGGCATTTTTTCCATTTAATTTATCTCAGCAACCTTAATATGTTTCATGCAATCTTCAGGTTTTTCTTAGGTTACACTTAGCTATTTATATTATATAGCTCAGTTCTTGTATGTTGATGCTTGTTCATGTTAGTTTAATGTAATTATGATCTAATATGGGATCAAGTCATGTACTCATATGTTACGGATCCGCGCTGGGGCATCATCTACCATCGCCGCCGAAGGACGACACACATGGATTAGAGGAGGGCGCATTCTATATCAGCCATCGTTTATTTCTATATTCCGTTTTATTTCGATAGTCCACTGTTGTTGCTTTTATTTTCATGCACACATTTTAATATTTTGGACATAGTATGAATTGTATTGAGAGACAATGAAGAAAACAAGCATTAATTCGTATTTCTCTCTCTCTAATTTTCTCCCTCTTGATGTCTTGCTCGTTCCTTTTCCCGTGCCCTAGCCGAAACACGCAAGCCGCATGCCGCCTACCTTCCGTTCGCCGGCTTCCGCCCTCGTGCATCGACCATAGGTTCCCGCGGATCTAAAAAGGGGAACTCCAACCTCTTTCGTGACTTCCACCTCTCCCGACCACGAACGATGTCTCAATCCGGGGCTTCTATCATCTTGGTATCAGATCCACACTCCACCGCTGCAGCTTCTTTGCCACCTACGCATTCCGCGCCAGTCCAGTCGGACAATCCAGCGCCTGCGCGTTCCTTTCCAGCGCCGATTGACGTTGTTGTGTCTGCGCTCCTTGCACCAATCGCCCGACATTCTCGCAATCGACTTTCCTCCTCTCCACCAGACTTCGCCCGGGCTCCTTCTAGGCGCCATTTCGTCGTCCTCGACCCTTCTTCCAGGCAGCACCAACCTCCTCCCTACTGCCCACAGTGTTTCCTCTGTGCCGCCATCTACTTCCATGGAGGACCACTACGTCTCCGCTACCCAGGGGATGAAGATGTTCGACAAACTGATGACGAAACATTCGAATGCCCTGGAGGCACTCACGGCCCGCATCGACCGTGATTGTTCCTTTCCGCAGCTGCCGCGAGTTCCCTCGGACTCCTCTCATGCGGAGGAACCAGACCCCCACCAGCCGTCCCGTCCTCCACACTGCTCCGAAGGTAGCGGCGTTCCCCGCTACGTCAAGATGGACTTTCCGATTTTCGACGGTCACAAAGACCCATTAACATGGCTAATCCGCGGTGTTTTTTTTATGAATCAACGCATACCTTGGGAAGACTGGCTCAATGTCACTTCATTTCATTTGATGGGCTCCGCCCAGTTCTGGTATTCACAGTTGCAACGAGAGAAACCCCTTCTGACTTGGGAAGAGTTCAAAAGTAGCTGCAACCTTCGCTTCAGATCCCCTCTGCGTGGCAATCCCATTTGCGACCTCGTTTCCCTCGAACATACGGGCTCCCTCAATGATTATCTGGAGCGGTTTCAGTTTCTCCCCGCCCGTGCTCCTTCCGTGCCCCCGACACATAAGGTGCCTGTATTTATGACGGGCATCCATGAGCGTCTGCTCGACGTGGAGTTTTAGACACCTGTCGACCTTACCAGTGCTATGAGTATCGCCTGCCTCTGCGAGAAACGTCTACTGATGGATCGGCCTTACAACAACTGACGTAGCGAGGAGGGCCTCTCATAGCTTTGGCCCACCGTCACAACCTGTGGTCACCCCACCTCTTAAGGGGAAGGAGAGTACCCCCAACCGCCCATTCGCTGCCTTGCGTCCCAAGAAATGGTGGACCGCCGCGCTAAGGTCCTTTGTTACAACTGCAATGAGACCTACTCGTGCGACTGCAGATGCAAGTGCCTGTTCTTTTGGAGGTGGACGACTGATGTAAACTAAAATCCTGGATTTGATTTTAAAAATAAATTTGAGATCCACTTTAAAATAATGCGGCGCAAGCGGAACTTTTACAAATAATATTGTGCGACTATAAACCAAGGTTTTGCAAACACGTATAAATAGCCAATTTTCGTGCGCATTCCACGTTATGCAATACGTCATCCACATGCACTCATTTAGAGGAAGAAAAATGCGAGACAAGCAAGGTTTTTAAAATTGACGACAAAGAGGATTAAGTAATAATATGGCAAGCTCTGAAATTTTAGTGACAAATAATACTAAGCATAAATTAATTTAACATGTTTTGGGCAAATCAAGATAGAGGGGTATACCATAGGATCGTTGTGACAGAGAAATGCCGGTTGACTGGTTCCCGTAGAGATGGTTCGGAGAGGAGTATGGTTGGTGATGACAATCGGTGTTGGGGATTGCTGGTTCGGCTCAGGAAATTAGTCGGAACGCTGGGATGACTGCCCGCAGGGAACCTGGAGGTGGTAGACTGGTTTGGTGGTTGCTGTGGAAGGCGGGAACATGGAAACGTGGCGGAAATTTGAAGATGATGGAAACCAGAGTCGGCTTCGTCGTCCCCGATGGGATCAGGCAGAGGATAGGTCGCCGGAGCCTACAGAGGCGACAGTTGGTGGAAGCGAGGCGACTGGAGCGGGAGAAGGCGTCACAACTTGGGCATGAGAGGTGTTGGCTGGGAAATCGAGAAACAGAGAGGAATTCCTCTGTTTCTCAATATTACCCAAGCTGCTGGTTACAGGAGGGTCTGGTTTCTTTATACAAGAAATGAATTTGGAATGTGAACATGCAATACATTTGGGTGTTAAATGGCGGGAAAAATAAAGGGGCCGGTTCTAATAATAAATAGGTAGACTTTAATTTGTTTGCTTATTTTAATGGATAATATTGATGGTAATAAAAGGTGGAGGATTTAATATCTTTTCGTTTAATATTCTCCGTTAAGTAGGAATTTTCATAATTAATTTTAATTTATGAAATTAAAAGATTAAAATATAATTTCTGAAATTAAAAGATTAAAATATAATTTTTGAAATTAAAAGATTAAAATATAATTGCTGAAATTAAAATTAGATATGCAAATTAAAATTCGTTATAATTTCAAAGCTTTCCCTAATTATTACCTAACCTAATTTGACAGACCTTTTTCATTCATGATCTTATTGGGCGGTCACTCCAATAAGTCGTACAAACAAACACGGGCGCGAGTAATAAGCGCGGTACAAACGCACAAACACACATACATAAACAACATGCGCCAAGACGTGCACGACACTAATAAAAAATGCGTGAAATAAAAGTAAAACATGTTGCGACTCAGGATGCATCGACCCATCCGAGGAGGAGGATGAGGACGACCTTCAGGACCCCGAGATTTCCATCCATGCCATTGACGGGCCCCACTCCCGGAAGACTCTTCAGATCCCGATTCTTGTTGCTGATCATCTTTTGGTCGCCCTCCTGGACACAGGGAGTACACACAACTTCATTAGTGAGGAGACCGCCAGCCTGCTCATCCTAACAATGACGAGCCGCCCCCGCCTAAATGTCGTTGTGGCCAACGGGAGTACTATGGAGTGTCCCGGTATCTTCTGGGCTGTGCTGATCGTGGTGGAAGGGTACCGCTCAAGGTGGACCTCTTAGTGATCGCTCTCCGGAGTTCCAAGGAAGTCTTGGGTGTCTGTTGGCTGCGTACCCTCGGCCCCCTAACGTGGGATTTTGATTGCCTCATCGTGACATGGCTTCATGGAGACGAATTGGCAATCAGTCAGGGTTGTTTGACGGGGAAGTCACATCGAGCATTCTGCTTATCTTCCGGCTGAGACTCACACGACAATCTCGATCACTTACTGCAGGAGTTTAGGGACCTCTTAGTTCCTCCTCAGGGACTTCCTCCACCGCGTCGCCACGATCACCACATTTGCCTCATACCAAACACCGCCCCTTTGTGGTGCGGCCCTATCGCTACCCCTTCCGATAGAAGGATGAGATCAAACACCAGTATAGTGCCATGCTACAGTCAGGCATTATCCGCCATAACATCTCGCCATTTTCCTCCCCTGCCCTCTTGGTCCAGAAGAAGGACGCTACTTGGCGGTTTTGCGTTGATTATCGTGAGTTGAACGCCAAGACTGTGAAGGACAAATTTTTGATTCCCGTGGTGGAGCTGTTGGATGAGCTCCATGGCGCCAGATTCTTCTCCAAGCTCGACCTTTGTTCGGGTTACCATTAGGTGCGCATGACCCCAACTGACGTGGAGAAGACGATAGGAGTTCCTAAACTCCTGTAGTGAGTGCGATGCATCAGGGCAGGGCTGTGGCGCCATGCTACAATGGGCGGGCCACCCAATCGCCTTTTTCAGTCTCGCAAGACGGCGGCTCACCGTGCGAGGCTACCAACTTATAAGCTCGAGTTGATCGGCCTCGCCAAGGTGGTGCAACACTGACATCCATACTTACTGAGGAAAGACCTTTTCTGATCCATACAAACCATTTTTGCCTCAAGTACCTACTGTAGCATTGTCTCAGCACCGCTCCCCAACATCGCTGGGTGGGCAAACTTTTGGGCTTCGACCTTCGAGTAGAGTAAAGGCCGATGCCTTGAACTGTGTCGCCGACACTCTCTCACCGTGACCAAGAGGACGGACTACTGTGCGCTATCTCCCTGCCCACACCTGCGATCATCACTCGACTGCGCCAAAAGTCCCAAGATTCTCCTGTTCTCTTGGAGCTCAGTCGGCGGATTGCCGAAGGCTCCTTTTAGCCCATTGGACAGTGCAAGTGGGCCTAGTGCGCTACAATGGGCGCATGTATTTGCTCCCTTCCTCTCCCCTAATTTTCTAGATAGTGGCCACCCACACCTTGGGTCATGAAGGAGTCTGCAAGACCCTTCAATGGATTCACGCCAATTTCTTTTGGAAGGGTCTGCGACGCAGTGTCCAGGGTTTTATTGCTGCTTGTACAATGTACCAACAAGCAATACCTTGGGCTTTATTGTTTGCAGATGATATTGTTTTGGTCGATGAGACGCACGAGGGTGTAAACGTGAAACTTGAATCTTGGTGAGACACTTTAGAAAAAAAAGGTTTTAGGTTGAGCAGGGCAAAGACGGAGTATATGAAATTTAAATTTAGTAGTGCAAGAAGGACAACTGACTTTATCATTACATTGGGTGACCAAGATATTTCTCGCAGTGCGTGCTTTAAATATCTGGGATCGATAGTTCAAAAGATGGAGGTGTAGATAAAGATGTGATACATAGAATCCAAGCAGGTTGGTTGAAGTGGAAAGGCGCGTCTGAGATTTTATGTGATAGTAAAGTACCATTAAAACTTAAAGGCAAGTTTTACCGTACTGCAATTAGACCAGCGATGCTCCACGGTTCTGAGTGTTGGGCAACGAATCGTGTACATGAGCAAAAGATGGGAGTTGCGGAGATGAGAATGTTTTGGTGGGTGTGTGGACACACGAGACTGGATAAAATTAGGAATGAATGTATCGGGGATAAGACGGGAATGACACCAATTGTAGAGAAGATGCGAGAAGCTCTATTAAGATGGTTTAGACACGTACAAAGGAGACTATTATAGACACTTGTTAGGTGTTGTGAGAGTTTAGCCACTATGCATGTTAAATGGGGGAGGGGTAGACCAAAAAAAGACTTGGAATGAAAATACAAGGAAAGTCATGATGTACTTAGCCATTAGTGAGATTATGACTAAGGATATGGCCTTAGGGCGCACGTGACAGAGGATCCATATAGCCGACCCCACTATTGTTGGATAAAGGCTTGAGCGTTGTTGTTGCACAGTGTGCTACCACCACCACAAGACAAAGCATCTTCTTCCAGTCGGCTTTCTTCATCCACTTCCGATTCCCACCTAGATTTGGGCGGACATCTTGATGGGCTTCATCGAGGGCTTGCCTACTTTTCCGCGGGAAATCTATTCTCATGGTAGTGGTCGACCATTTTTCGATGGGAGCGTACTTCATCGCCCTGAGCAGACCACTAACAACTGAGGGAGTTGCCCATGCCTTCTTCGCGGAGGTTTTCTGTCTACATGGCCTTCTTGAGCGCATTCTCTTGGACCAGGACAAAGTCTTCACGAGCAACTTCTGGAAGGAAATGCTTACTCTCTGCGACACCAAGCTTTCCTTCACATCGTCCTACCATCCACAGTTTGATGGCTAGATGGAGGTCGTCAATCGCATGGAGGAAATGTACTTGCGTTGCATTACCGGAGATCGACCCAAGGATTGGGTCCGTTGACAACTATGGGTGGAATATTATTATACATCCTACTACTAGTTGCTGCAGACGTCGCCCTTTCGCCTGAGTTACGATTGGGATCCCCCCCCGCCTATTGTCCTACGAGAGCATCACAACCCTCATGGATGCTGTCGACCGCGACCATCAGGATCGGGACCATATTCTCTCACTTGCCCGGGAGCTCTTTCTTCAGGACCATGCGTGCATGAAGACTGCTTACAATCTGGGCCATCACGAGCTAGCCTTTGCCCTTGGGGACTGGGTGTGGCTTAGACTCTGCCTTATCGTCAGACCTCGGAAGCCCGGACCCCATATCACAAGTTGGGTCCCAAGTTCTACGGACCCTTCGAGATCCTCCAACGCATTGAGGAGGTTGCGTACTGCCTTCAACTCCCATCTAAAGCCCGCATTCATGACGTCTTCCACATCTCCCAATTGAAACAATTTCGCGGTCCACAACCCACACGTCGCTTGGTGAACCTTCCCCCACAGCTCGATGGCAAGCTTGATTTCAATGGAGAGGGAGATGTTACAGACCCGTGCTGGGGCGTCACCTACCATCGCCGCCGCAGGACGACACACGCGGACTAGAGGAGGGCACATTCTATATCAACCATCATTTATTTCTATATTCCGTTTTATTTCGATAGTCCGTTGTTGTTGCTTTTATTTTCATGTACGCACATTTTAATATTGTGAACATAGCATGACTTGTATTTTTTTTTATCCTTCCTACTTAGGAAGGAATGGGGGACGAAATGAAGAAAGCAAGCATTAATCCATATTTCTCCCCCTCTCTCTCTAATTCTCTCCCTCTCTCTAACTCTTTCCCGTTCCTTTTCCCGCGCCCTAGCCGAACTGCCGCCTGCCTTCTGTCCGCCGGCTTCCCCCCTCGTGCATCGACCACATGTTCCCGCGGATCTAAAAAGGGGAACTCCAACCTCCTTCATGACTTCCACTTAGCTATTTATATTGTATAGCTCAGTTCTTGTATGTGGATGCTTGTACATGGTAGTATAATGTAATTATGATCTAATATGGGATCAAGTTCACGGATTCATACTATGAGTTTTTTTTCTTATGTGGTATTTCCGCTATCTCATGTACATATGTGATTAAATTCAGACATTTGTGGTTTCAAAATCACGCTCCCATACTATGATGTAAATTTCTCTCTCTCTCTCTCTATATATATATACATACATATGCATTAACAACAGTGCACGGGTTCCTTCATATGCTGTGTGCGATGGCGACAATACCTGACGTTTATTTGAGTGACGGTTGAGTACTATTGCCACCGTACACTACGTCCCGAGGGACCCTTCACACGGACGCTAGTATCTATAAACAACATATACATTTTGTTTATCTTATGCTAGCCATATGTATTAAAAAAATCATGCATTCTATTTGATCAGAGAGATTAAAATAGAATAGCGTAAACTCATTTGATGGTCCTAGTTTAATTTTAGGGCCATGATAATCCCATGTTTTTAGTTTTAATATTGTAGGATGTGTGCTTTACATTGTGTTTTTCCTTTCTTATCAGTTCATGGTCGGTGATGGAAATAACATGTATGATTTCACATATGTTGAAAACGTAGCATTTGCACATATATGTGCTGAACGAGCCTTAGCAACCGGTGGCACAACTGCAGCCATGGCAGCAGGACAGGTAATTCTCTTTGTTTTTGTATCTTCTTCTTGATAATTTCTTCTTATTTTGATTTCCTATAGGCATACTTCATTACAAATATGGAGCCAATAAAATTTTGGGAGTTCATGTCATTGATTCTTGAAGGTCTTGGGTATGAAAGGTGAGGAATTTTCCAGCCTATTTACTTATTTATGGATTTATTTAATTTAAAGGGTCACTATAATACTTTAATCACGTTCTAGTGTTATTCCTCGAGGATTGTTTTGTTCTTTGTAGCCATTTCCATTTTGGAGTTTGAACTCATGACCTGATCCCGTACTTGTATCTGGTGGTAGCCGGCCCGCAGATCCAGCTTCGAGAAAAACATCGCTCCCCGCAGCTCGTCCAAGAGATCCTGAATGACTGGAATTGGATACTTATCCGGTACGGTAGCCTTGTTGAGTTCCCGATAGTCAACACAGAAACGCCAGCTGCCATCCTTTTTGCGAACCAGGAGGACCGGACTCGAGAAGGGGCTAACACTGGGACAGATGATGCATGCTGAGAGCATGTCGCTAACCAAAGTTTCTATCTCGCCCTTTTGGGCGTATCCGTAACGGTATGGCCGAACTGAAATGGCGGACACCCCCTCGCGCAGTGGAATGCGGTGATCCGTAGGTCGAGGTGGGGAAGACGAGTCCCGTCGGCGAAGAGGTCCGGAAAGCTGTCCAAAATGGCCTGAGGGCCGGGGCGGGGGTAGGGACGGCCCCGGGCTGTCCCGCTACGTGCCATAAGGTGGCCGCCCACTCGACATCGGTGGATTTCTGAAGGAAGCGAGGAGAGACGGGTCGGCGGAGTAAGGAGGCCTCGCCCTCTAGCACACACTGTGCCCCCCTGCAGAGGAAGCGCATCGTCATGCTGTCTCAGTTGACGCTGACGTCCCCAAGAGTCCGAAGCCAAGCCGCGCCGAGAATAATATCCACCCCGCCCAGAGGGAAGGCATAGAAGTTGGCCCGGAAGGGGCTTTGGCCGAGCGTAAGAGTGAGCGCCGCACATAAGCCACCGGTCGCGCGCCGGCGACCGTCCCCCAAGCACACCGTGAAGCGGTCGACGGTTCGCACTGGAAGAGATAAGCAATCCACTAGGCACTGGGAAATAAAATTATGGCTGACGCCACTATCAATCATGATCACGATGGAGGTCCCGTGAAGCGATCCCCGAAGCGTCATCGTCTGCGGGCCCGAAAACCCGCCGACGGCAAAGAGGGGAAGGTCCATGAGGTGAAATGTGGCTGTCGGGTCAATCCTCGGTGGTGGGCTAGAGCTCCAGAGCCTCAAAGTCTGCAAGAGTCACCTCGAGTTCCTCCTCGCCGATGAGGACCCGAAGGGTTTTCAGTGCGCAATCATGTGTGGGGGTATAGGGTTGCTTGCAGCGGAAGCACATACCCTTAACACACAAATCGCTGTATTCCTTGTTGGAAACCCAGGGGTGGTCCGGAGGCCGAGGGGGCCGTGGAGGAGGTGCGGCCCGTCCGGGTCCTGGAGGAAGTTTGGGTTGTGGTGGTCGATAGGGAGGAAGAGGTCGGGGTGTCTGTCGCGTTGCCGGTGCTAGAGGTGCTCGGCCTGTGTCCGGGGGACGGGTCTGAAACTCCTCTTCGACGAAGCGGGTGAGATCCATGGCCTCCGTCATGGAGGGGGTGATGGGTGCGTATCTGGGCCTGAATGTGAGGCCGAAGCCCATGCATGAAGAAGCTGAGGTAGTGGTCCGGTGGTAGGCCGGGAACATGTGTGCGAGGGCGATGAACTCATCGATGTAGTCATCAAGAGAGCCTGTCAGGCGAACGCCACAGAGCCGCTCAACGGCAGTGCCAGAATAACGCGTATCGTAACGACTGATGAGTGCTTGCTGGAGGGCTGGCCATTGCAGGGCCGAGTTGGTTTGGCGGAGCCAACGAACCCAATGGAGTGCGGAGCCCTCCATGCCAATCATGACCGTACTGACTTTTTGTGTCTCTGGTGTCTGCTGAAGGTCGAAGAATTGTTCGGCGCGGGCGATCCAACCCAAGGGGTCGGTGCCGTTGTAGGAGGGCACCTCGATAGAGCGGGGACTGCCGGGGACAACGCCGGGCGGATAAACCGCAGCCGGGAAGGTGTCCGGAGGAGCGCCAAGGAGAGACGGCGACTCGGCGGCGGAGGCGGCGGGAGTGGAGGGGCGGACGACCAGCAGGGAGTCGAGTTTGGAGTCCATGCGGAGGACTAGGGCCTGTAGGGAGGCAATCGAGGCGTCGTGGTCCTCCAAGCGGCAAAGGATCGCTGCATCGGCGACCGGAAGAGAGGGCGTAGTGTTCGGGTTGCCCATGGAGCGCAAACGCGGGGGCATGCACACGGAGGACGGAGAGGGAAGCCGACGAGGGTGGCGCGGCGGTCTGGCGGGGTAGATCTGGCGATGGCGAGGCCGGACAGGAGGACGCAGAGCGAGGGGGGGGGGGGCGCAGGATGCGGATCAGCGCTGAACGATGCGGAACGACGCTGAACGGCGAGGGAGCTCTGGATGCGGATCGGCGAGGCCGAACGACGCTGAACGACGCCGGCGAGGGGGCTCTGGAGGCGGATCGGGATCTGGATGCGGGGCGCTGGATGCGGATCGTGCGGCAGGCGAGATGCAGATGCGGGCTTGGGATGCTTTGTTTTAGCAAGATCGACGTTGGCGGGATGTGGAAGTTGGACGCAGATCGACGGCAGGCGCTGGACAGATTCGGGCGGCGGAAAACCGCAGCCG
This sequence comes from Dactylorhiza incarnata, assembly GCA_033032865.1. Taxonomy (NCBI): domain Eukaryota; kingdom Viridiplantae; phylum Streptophyta; class Magnoliopsida; order Asparagales; family Orchidaceae; genus Dactylorhiza; species Dactylorhiza incarnata. Next base: position 12,775,479 of record JAWHQI010000017.1, read on the forward strand.
GAAGAGGGCAGGTCGGACCACTTTGTTAGAGTTTCGAAAATTTAGAGGAGGGGGAAGGGAGAACGAGAGAGAGAGAGAAGAGGGAGAGGGAAAATTCAGAAGAGGTAGAGAGAGAAACACTTCATCATAATACTCAAGCATACCAAAATACACAAGTCTCCTGGCTTATATACATGCCAGATGAATACAGACATACCAAGGCAAACAAAGGAAATAACAAAAGCAATGCAGAAAAGATCGCGCCTCCTTGGTACGACGTCAACTACGTCGGAACGGCTCGTCTGCCGCGCTCCCGGCGTTGGTAAACTCGCCACACCGGAGGTTGCCTCTCGCCCTCGTCGATCGCCGTAACAAAATAGGTGGGTGAGAAAGTTAAATTTTTAGATAATTCAGGTTTTAAATTATGGTGCACATGAAAAAATAAAACAAACAATAAAGTATGTATTATTGTTGATACTACTTGGATGGATGAAGTTGTTGGGGTAAGCAGAAAAAGTGATAAAATATTTGCTCTTAAATTAATCGTAGGAAAGGAAACTATTAATGTAATTAGTGCTTATGCGCCGCAAGTAGGATTAAATAAAGCTATTAAAGTATAATTTTGGGATGACTTGGATGATTTGGTAAGAGAAATCCCTCAAAGCGCGAAAATTTTCATTGTAGGCGATTTAAATAGACATGCAGGGAAGAAAAATATGGATTATACAGACATTCATGGAGGATTTGGTTATGAAGAAAGAAATAAAGAAGAAAGAACCATTTTAGACTTTGCCATAACACACGAGCTAATTGTGACAAATACGTTCTATATAAAGAGGGAAGAACACTTAATTACGTTTAAGAGCGGACAAAATAAGTCACAAATTGACTATTTTATGGCTCACAATGGATAAAGAGATTTGTAAGAATTGCAAAGCCATGCCAGGAGAAAGTTTGACAACGCAATATAAGCTAGTGGTGTTGGATGTGGAAATTAAATATAGTAATTTTAAGAGAAAGACAAAAATGTTGCCAAAAAATTGGTGGTGGAACTTAAAGAAGGAAAATCAGGTTGCTTTCAAGGCAGCGGTTATAAAACAACTAGTTGATGATCCTTATGTTGATCCTAGTGTCACATGAAAAGTTATGTTTTCTCATTTAAGGATAAGTGAAAAGAACGTACTTGGATAGTCAAAAAGTCGTGCGCCCCACATAAAGAATCTTGGTGGTGGAAAGAGAAAGTGCAAGACAAAGTGATGGCAAAAAGGGTCTGATACAAAACATTATATGCTTATAGGAATGATGAAAATTTGACAAAGTATAAAGTCACCAAGAAAGAAGCTAAAAATGCAGTAAGTAAAACAAGAAGTCAAGCTTATGAAGAATTTTACGAACGTCTGGATACCAAAGATGGAGAGCGTGATATATATAAAATTGCTCAAGCTAGATAGTGGAAGATAAGAGATTTAAGTCAAGTTAAATGCATAAAAGATGAAACATATACGGTTTGACGGATGATACGGCTATTAAGGAGCGATGAAAAAAAATACTTTTATCAACTATACAATGAAGGAAAGATAATGAACTGAACTTGGAAGAGTTAAGTAAATCAGAGGATTATAGAAACATAAATTTTTATCGTAAAATTCAAGCATCAAAGATAAATGACGCTCTGAAAAAGATGAAAATTGGAAATGCAGTTGAGTCAGACGATATACCCATTGAAGTATGAAAATGCTTAGAGAGGGAAAGAATTTTATGACTTACAAGTTTCTTCAATAAGATACTGAAGACAAAGAGGATGTCAGACCAATGTAGATAGTATTTTGGTACCTTTGTATAAGAATAAAGAAGATATACAAAATTGTGTCAATTATTGGAGAATTAAATTAATGAATCATACTATAAAACTATGAGAACAAGTAATAGAGAGAAGAGTAAGACGAGAGACTAGCATCTCAGAGAATCAATTTGGATTCATGCCAGGGAGGTCAACCATGGAAGCTATACATCTCTTGAGGAGACTCATTGACAATTATCAGGAAAGAAAGATTTGCACATGCTGTTTATCGATCTGGAGAAGGCTTATGATTGGGTTCCAAGAGAGGTCTAGTGGAGAGTCTTAGAAAATAAAGGTGTAAATGTATCATACATTGACGTAATCAAAGATATGTATACAAATTCAATGACTAGGGTGAGGACATCTAGAGGATTAACACAGGAATTCCCTATCGCTGTTGGCTTACATCAAGGGTCAACTTTAAGCCCTTATCTCTTTACCCTTATCTTAGATGAGCTCACCAGACGTATCCAACAAGCAATACCTTGGTGTTTATTATTTGCAGATGATATTGTTTTGGTCGATGAGACGCGCGATGGTGTAAACACGGAACTTGAATCTTGGCGAGACACTTTAGAAAAGAAGGGTTTTAGGTTGAGCAGGACAAAAAAGGAGTATATAGAGCTTAAATTTAGTAGTGCAAGAAGGTCGGATGACTCGGTCATTAAATTGGGTGATCAAGATATTTCCCGCAATGAGTGCTTTAAATATATGAGATCGATAATTGAAAAAGATGGAGATGTAGATAAAGATGTGATACATAGAATCCAAGCAGGTTGGTTGAAGTGGAGAGGCGCGTCTGGGATCTTATGTGATCGTAAAGTACCATTAAAACTTAAAGGCAAGTTTTATCGTACTGCAATTAGGCTAGCAATGCTCTACGGTTTTGAGTGTTGAGCAGTGAATGGTGTGCACAAGCAAAAAATGGGAGTTGCGGAGATGAGAATGCTTAGGTGGATGTGTGGTCACACGAGACTGGCTAAAATTAGGAATGAATGTATCATGGATAAGACAGGAGTGACGCCAATTGTAGAGAAGATGCGAGAAGCTTTTAAGATGGTTCGGAAATGTACATAGGAGACCATTAGAGGCACCTGTTAGGCGTTGTGAGAGTTTAGTCACTAGACATGTTAAACGGGTAGGGGTAGACCAAAAATGATTTGGAATGAAACTATAAGGAAAGACTTGATGTACTTTAGGCATTAGTGAGACTATGATTAAAGATAGGGTGCAATGACAACAAATGATCCATATAGCCGACCCTATAGTGGGATAAAGGCTTGAGTGTTGTTGTTGTTACACACCTAGCCTACCCTACCCCAGTTGGTATCATAGCCCAATGTTTGGCCGTTTTTATGCCTTGTAGTGGTAGGTTTTGTAGATCCCCAATGCCTAACCCTAATATCACTGACGACCGGGCGACTAGCTCGAATTCTGACATGTTAACTGTTGAGTTTCAACGATTAGTCTTAGATCGCTTTGAGTCCTTAGACACTTAGTTTTAGGAGCATCGTCATGACATTACTAAGATGAACACAAGAATGAAAACCCTTGAGAATCTGAGGGACACTCCAACGCAACAGGACCACCCTTCCGATGACATGCCCCTTCGTCCCGACCTTCATTCTACAGGTGTTCCCTCTCCCCTTGATCAACACTACCAAGATCCTCCCTGTTGAGGCTCCGCTCCTCCTGTAAGGTGGAACCCCGAGCACACCTATGAGCAACGACAGGGCCCTACCTATGTTCGGAACCCGACTCCCCACGACGGACCCTGTTCACTGCCGCATGGCCAGAGAGATCGTGGACCCCCACCTGGTTGTCGTGACTATGATTGTGAGAACTTTTATGATCCCGACCGTAGAGAGCGCGGTCCCGTTCTGCTTGACACCACTACGGCCGTGAGGACTATTTTGCGGAACATCAGGAACCACAGAGAGGTGGCCCTTCTTCGGAGGACGATAACACCCGACACATTAACATAGTCGCTCCCTCTTTCAACGGTTTCTCTCTCCTTCGACGATCGCCTAGACCCGAACGCCTTTAGTGATTGGCTCTTAGATATAGACCACTACTTTGAGTGGTTTGATATGAGCGACGAGCGGTGCGTCCAATTTGACAAAATAAAATTGCATGTGCAAGCTATGATCTTCTAAACAAGCTTAGTGAGGTCGCTTGATAGTGAGGACTACTATCCCATCACCCAATGAGCAGATATGGTGTAGCGATTGAAGGATAAGGGCCTTCAAGCCTCGTTTAGAGATTAACTCCTCGACTAGCTATATGGCCTACACCTTACTATCACTGAGTTTATGTCTCTCTTTGACGAGCTAGTTGTTAGGAGCTACATAGTGGAGGAGTCTATCGCCAGCGCATCCCATTTTCGGGCCAGCCTGTGTTCTGATATCCGTAGAGAGCTGATCCCACATCTCCTCGAGAGCGTGGAGTAGATTCTCTAGCCTTCATAAGAGTACGAGTAGTACCTTCGCTCTTTAGGCCCAAGACAGTTCCCCTCCCAACCTAATTTCCCGACCTTTAGGAGGCCTGCCCCACCACCAATCGCGATTACTACGCCTCCTCGTGCCCTGGTGGACACGAAAGACAAGACAATCATCACGAAAGCTCTCAAGCAGGGGGCATTCAGTGCTATAAATGTTCTGGTGGTGGACACGTGGCGACCCAGTGCCCTAAGCGGAATCTGCTTATAAAGGGAGAGCCTAGTTTAGAGACCGGAGACGGTGGACGAGTAGATTATAACCACCTCGAGGAGGGGTGGAAGAGTAACACTGAGAGGTCACTAGAGATGAGTGTGGTTATACGCTTTCTACATAGCCCAAGTGCAGATGAGGACTAGCGCCGCACCACTATCTTCTATACTTATTTTCCTAGTGCACGTGACCTCTGCAAATTAGCTATAGATAGTGGGAGTTACATGAACATTATGACCCATAAGGGTCTTGAGAGGATGCAGGTGAAGACCGAGCCTCACCCCCACCCTTATCGTGTTATCTGGGTCGAAAAGACTGCAATCTAAGTCACCCAATGACACTTTGCTCCGATCAATCTTGCCACTTCTAAGGATCTTGTGTGTTGTGATGTTATACTTATGGACGTCACCCACGTGTTACATGTGAGACCTTGATTGTATGATCACGATGTCACATGTTTCGGTTGATTAAACACATGTTTTTTATGATAATGGTCGAAAGATCATGTTGCCCCCACCCAACCCAAGGAAAAATCCAAGGGTCAGGTTGAGCCTTCGATTAGTACGAACTCCTCGAGATATATGCATATCTTGAGATGTAGCGAGTTTTTGAGGGATAGCGCTGACTTGGGCATCGTCTATGGAGTGGCATCCACCATGACATTTGAGTGCCCTACCGATGTTCCTAAGCCTCATCCGGACGTTCGTTGCATTTTGAATGAGTTTGTTGACACCATGCTGACTAGATTCCTAATGAGTTCCGCCTCTGCGGGATATTCAACACGCCATTGATCTAGTCCCAGGAGCTTCGCTACCGAATCTCCCCCACTATTGTATGAACCCCGATGAGCTGAGCTCATGCGGCACATCGATTAGCTTCTCAGGAAGCACTTCATCCGTGAGAGTCTGAACCCTTCCGCGGTCCCCACCCTTTTTACTCCCAAGAAGGACGACAACTAATGCATGTGTATAGATAGTCGAGCTATTAATAAGATTATGGTGAATTATTACTTCCCTATACCCCGACTCGACGACCTATTGGATAGGATGGCTAGTGTCCTAATCTTTTCGAAGATCGACCTTTGTAGTGGGTTACCACCAAATTCGGGTTCCGGGGACAAAGTGGAAGACCACCTTCAATACCAAGGGTGGTCTATATATGTCGTTGGTCATGTCATTTGAGTTATCTAATGCCCTGCGCACTTTCATAAGGATTATGATATAGATTTTGCGGCCCTACATGAGCAAGGTTTTAGTTGTGTACTTTGACAACATCCTGATTTACAGTCACCCTCTAACCACCTCACGCACCTGAGACTTCTCTTTGAAGTCTCCGCGTGGAGAAAATATTCGTGAATTTGAAGAAGTGCTCATTTTTTTTGAGTCGGTTCACTTTTTAAGATTTATTGTTTCAACACTGGAGTGACTGTCGACCCTGAGAAGGTTAAGTATATTCGCGAGTGACCCATATTCTCGACTATTCATGAGACCCACAGTTTTCATGAACTTACCACCTTCTATAGGAGGTTCGTTAAGGGATTCTGTATGATCATATCGACCTTCATGAGCTGCCTCTGCATGGACGAGTTTCAGTGTGCCACAACGACCACTAAGGCATTCAATGAGATTAAGGAGAAATTGTTGAACCGCTCCTCCTGTATCCGGGCCAGACTAATGGCATGGCTCAAACTGGACGGCATGTATGCGTGGACTTCGTCCCTCAGATGGTCCTTCAGTCCAGAGACGAAACAACTGAGAAGGGTCTTTTCTCCCCAGTTGACCCGATTTGCTAACCGCTCGAACTCAGTGCGGTATTCCATGACGGTTCCCTTTTGCCTGAGCTTCTGCAAGGTCGACTCCACATCCTCATACTCCAGGGGCCCGAAACGGGCCGTGAACCCTTCCACAAAATAATCCCATGGGGCGTAGCCCTGGTTGCGGACAAACCACTGCGCCCACTGGTATGCATCGTCCTCCAAGTGAAACGAGGCCAGCTGCACCCATTGATCTTTGGGAATCTCCTGGTAGGTAAAGAAAAGCTCGGCCTTTTGCACCCACTCCAAGGCGTCGCCGCCCCGGAATTTCGGAAAATTTATCCGAGTCCTCTTCGGTTGCATGTACGCCCGCTGATTAGCCCCTCCATTCCTCCCGAGATCCGGTTCGTGTCCTCCATGCCGGAATGGTTCCGCCATAAGATTTGGTCGCCCATAGTAATCGTGTTGATGTCCCATTGGAGGGCCATCCTCCTCATATACATGTCTTGGAGGGTTTTCCCGCCATGGTTCTCCTTGCCCCATCCGCATCGGGGCCCCAAGGGGTGGTGGCATGGGTAAAAGTCCGTTTCCAACTCCAATCGGACCTCCCATAGGTGGCAGCGGCCGGAAATTCTGCTCCGGGGCTCCGAATTGACGTTCAGCAGCCCCTCCGGCGATCCCACCACCGGCGGCCACCCCTCCAGGGCCGGACCACCCCCCGGCGACCTGCTGGTGGGGGGTGGAGGCCGGTCCGACCGGCGGTCTGGCGGCAGCAGCGCCCGCCCAGGCGCTTGGCGGAAACAGGGCCGCCGGCCCTAGCGGGCTCGGGATGGCCGCTGGCGCCCCGTGGCCGCCCGTCCGTCCTGGCTCCGGGCCGGGGTGGGTAGAGGGCATCACGCCCGACCCCCCCGTGCCTCCTCCGGTGATTGTCGGCGCTGGATTTGTGGTTTTTCCCGTGTATTCACTGTTTCCGTTCGATTTTCCTCGGAGGGATTGTGTTAACAACGCTTTGAGTTCATCCAAGCGTCCTTCCATCCGTTCTTCCAGATTTTTGGTGGTGGTCTTGACTTGTTCCTCGATGCCGGCCACCGAATCCGCCAAGGCGACGTAGTTCTCCTCGATGGTGGTGAGGCGAGCGATTTCGGCTTCAGTGCGTGTGGTAACCATGACCGTAGGAGCGATGCTCTGATACCAATTGATATGAACTTGCTAGGGTTTGAGAGAAGAGAAGGGGATCTAAGGGAAATTAAGAGGGAGAAAGGCGGCTAGGGTTTGAGAAGAGAGAGGATACCTGAGATTAATATTGCATGCCTTCAAAAGAGGGTCCCCGGGCCTATTAATACCCGGGGACAAGGGGGCTGGTCGGCCCCCCCAGTAGGGGCTGAACCGGTGTGGTTCAGCCCCTATTCTTTATTTATTGCTGAGAGGGGGCTGAACCGGATGGTTCAGCCCCGTTGTCTTGTATTTCCTTGCGCCGTCTTGAATATTGTTGGCCTGCGAACTGTAACAGATGCGGAGGCATAACATATTTATGTTGTTGTTGACTGATTTTCGAAGATGTCTCACTTCATCACATGTAGTAAGACCGTTGACGTATCCCATCTCGCAACACTATTCATGAGGGACATCTTTAGGTTGCATTGTTTGCCCAAGTTCATAGTGTCCGACCGGGACGCTAGATTTGTGAGCTATTTTTGGAAGATAATATGACATAAAACAGGCACAACCTTGAAGTTCTCGTCAACATACCACTCTCAAACTAACGGGCTGATTGAGGAAGTTAATAGGAGTCTGGGTAATTGCTACGATGTCTAGTAGGGGAGCATGCATCTAGTTGAGATTCGGTTCTCTCTATAGTGGAGTTTGCATACAACAGTTCAGTCAATAGGTCCACATGGATGAGTCCATTTCATATAGTTCTAAGTTATGCTCTCCGGAAGCCTATTGACCTCATTCTCGTTCCCCTAAAGTCCAATCCCAGTGAGTCAGCTGAGTCTTTTGTACATCATTTGCATTAGTTGCATGAGTTGATCCGACGAAAGAGTACATCGAATAATGAGAATTATAAAATTTATGCAGATCATCGCAGGCGAGAGCAAGTTTTTCTTGAGACGAACAAGTAATGGTATGAATCCACGCAGAGAGATTTCCAAGTAGGCTTGCCAAGAAATTGAATACTAAGCGAATGATCCCTTATACAGTTGTAAGAAGGATCTGTACGAACGCTTATGAGCTTGACATTTTGAAAAATATGGGTATCCATCCCGTATTTATTATTGAGGACTTGACACCTTACTACAAATCTCGCGAGTGCGCCGCTACCTACCTAAATCTAGCCACTGAGTTACCTACTGAGCCTCCCCCACCACATCCCTCCGAGCCTACCATGCCTAAGAATTTAACCCATGCAGATTCATCGACATCACCTAAGACACTTTCGGGTCCACCTACATGTGACTTGAGTGCTGAGTTCATTACAAAGATAGCGTCACATGAGTACACTGTCGATCCTAATGGCCCTTTGTGTCAGTACTTGGTGCATTTGAGAGGACGTCCCATCACCAATGATACATGGATAGAACCCGCAGAGCTTGATTGACTCGTCCCTGAGCTTCGACGAAAGTATGACCTCCATTTATCGAAAATGAAGACATTTTAGTCGGGGTGAGTTGATAGGGATCACTCATTATGTGAGGGCCGTTGCCCATTGGGGCCCACATGTGTCTATTCTAGTAGGAGGCATTGATCCGATCGTGGTTTTAACGATCCGAGTCCACAGTTGCGTCTGGAGCTCTGTTTGGACATTTATATGTGCTTTACTTTTTATTTTGATATATTATGTAAGGAGATGAGACACTAATCGTGCACGACCAATCATATCCATCCACGATGGATGCTCAAGTGTTTTCATTATAAATATGAGGGTTGGGGTTGGTACGAGGCATTGCATAATTTTGAGGCTTTTCCTCTGGAATTCCAGCGATCTCCCGTGGTGCCGACTCCACGAAACCCTAAGGTGATGACTTCTTAGGTTTTAATCTTGTGTCCATGTCCCTCTAACAACAATTGCTCCTTCCCCACGCTATAGCTCGCCCGTCCCGCGATCCGCTAGTCCCAGCTGCCCGTCCCGCGTCTCTATGCTGCAAGCCTCCGCTCTCACGAGTCCCTATCCCTTGCCGCCCCTCAGCGATGCTTCCTCGTCCTCTCCTCCACAAAAAACTGCCGTCAACCTTCACGATCCACCTTGGATCTTCTTCCCCAACCGCCGGCCCGCTCACCTCTGCCGCCAACAGTAATTCCCCTGCCAACTGCCCCGAGCCACTCCAACTCCCTCCCCAACTGCCGGCCAACAACCTCTGCCACTTATATCAGTCCAACCGTCCTCCCCACTGTCGATCCTCCATCCCCACACCCTCTCCAGACCTCTCCGTCCCACGCCCCCTCATCAAGCCCCTTTCCCTTGCCTCCAACCTACCCCCCCCCCCCCCCCCCCCCCCCCCCCCTCCAGAAAACCATACCCTAACAGTCCTTACAATCCCACACCCTCCTGAAATAGTTAGGATAGTTAGGAACAACCACGGTTATTCCTTCTGGTCACTACCCCCGCTCCTACGGTCATAGAACCCCATCATCCTCAACATCGGCTACCTTTCCAACACGAGTACTTGTTGTTTTGGTGTTTTAGTGCTCATTATTGTACGGATTGACATCTTTATTTGATTTGGATTGCTAGCTTGTTAGTGTGTTTGTTCCGTGGTTGTTTACAACTTGCGGTGCTTATTCATTTTAGCATTTAAAATCAAAGCGCTCGCACAGAAGGGCATATCTGCTTGCTTTTCAAATTAATCGTCTCTGTCTTGTGATAATCTGCGTGGTTTTAAATTCCTCATTGTTAGTTATAATTGGATCTCGGATCGTCCATTTCCTTGCATATATCATTCTAGGTTAATAAGAGTTTGTTTTCTTCGGTGCCGCACCTAGGATTGCATTTTTGGAGTCGCACACCTACCCTACCCTACATCACTGGGTTTGAAATTTTACCTTGTAAATAAACTATATCTTCCTTTTCACTCACCCCAACAAACTACATATAGAGGTAACCATGAATACATGTGTCACACTTTGTGTATGCATTCATTCACATTTGCAGACCCTTTACCTCTCTCTGTTTTTTCTCTCCATATAGTCATTCGGGCGCATGCACTTGAAGGAGGTGAGCGGGGTGATAAGTGAGGAAAGATGTTACACGCCATTCTTCCCCGATCTGGCACGTTTACGCCAGGAGACCAATTAATTTTGATCAAGCCCTGAGGAAGAGAAAGACACCAACAAGCAATACAACAAATAGAGGCTAGGAGATATTTCGGGGGAGCACCGATGAAGCGAACATGCAACTAATGTAACTGTAGAAACTTGTATGTATTTCTTATGTTATAAAATACAAGGAGGGAATACATATTTATAGGAGAGAAGAGAGGAGAGAAAATCCTATACACAATGTGGGACTAAAGGAGAGAGAGAAATAAATGCACTCATAAATACAATAATAGGCCTATCTATGGGCCTTTGATATGGGCTTTTCTAACACTCCCCCGCAAGCTGGAGCGTACAAATCGTAGGCGCCAAGCTTGGATAAGCACTGATGATAGAGAGTACTGGACAATGCCTTTGTGAGGACATCCGCAACCTGTTCAGTACCCGGAACATGCTTCAATTCAATCTTCTTCATCTGGACTTTCTCTCGAATGAAGTGACAGTCTACCTCAATATGTTTTGTTCTCTCGTGAAAGACAGGATTCTTGGCTATGTGTATTGCAGCCTGGCTGTCACAGAGAAGGAGAGCAGGTGCGGGAAGCTTCATACCAAGATCCGTGAGAAGGCTTTCAAGCCACGTTAGTTTTGATACTACTGATGCCATTGCCCGATATTCTGCTTCAGCTGATGATCATGCAACTACTGCTTGTTTCTTGCTCCGCCAGGTGATCAAGTGTCCTCCAAAGTAAGTGCAAAAACCACTTGTTGATCGCCGATCATCTATGGACCCAGCATAGTCAGCATCTGAATATGCGACTAGATTTGGAGTTGAAGATGAGGTTTTGTACACAAGGCCTTGACCAGGAGCTGTCTTAAGATATCGGAGGATTCGTTCAACGACCTGCAAGTGAGAATTCCGAGGGGCATGCATGTATCGGCTGACAATACCTACAACAAATGATATATCTGGTCTTGTCACTGTGAGGTAGATCAATTTTCCGACCAGACGGCGATAATACTCCGGATTTTGTAGCAAAAGATCAGTGTCAGATGCCTGAGCAGAAATCTTGTGATTTACATCCATTGGAGTGTTGATTGGCTTGCATCCAGAGTAATCTGCATCGTGGAGAAGGTCGAGGCAGTATTTTCGCTGAGAGAGGACGAGACCATCAGATCGTCTGACGACTTCTAAACCCAGGAAGTAGTTGAGATTTCCTAGATCTTTTGTCTGAAAGGCAGTGCTGAGATGTTGTTTGACCTTCTGTATCCCTTTGACGTCATCTCCAGAAATGACGATGTCATCCACATAAACTAGCAGAATGACTGTTCCAGTTGGCTGATGGCGAATGAACAGAGAGGAATCTGCCGAGCTCTGTTTGAAACCAAGTACCCGAAGTTCCTTACTGAACTTGTTGAACCAGTTCCGCGGGGATTGTTTGAGACCATACAGAGATTGCAACAATAGGCAGACCAGTGACTCCCCCGTGGTCTCAAACCCGGGAGGTTGTTCCATGTACACCGTCTCCTGTAGATCGCCATTGAGGAACGCGTTTTTGATGTCCAATTGATAGAGGGGCCACCGTCGATGTACGGCCACAGAGATGAGCACACGCACGGTATTCAGTTTCGTCACTGGAGAAAAGGTTTCCTCATAGTCAATGCCATGTTGTTGAGTATATCCACGAGCGACCAAGCGAGCTTTCAGCCGATCAATAGTGCCATTGGGAGCATGTTTGATAACGAAGACCCATTTACAACCAACTGTTTTCTGACCCGGAGGGCGGGGTACCAGAGTCCAGGTTTTGTTTGCCCAGAGAGCTGTCATTTCCTCTTCCATGGCAGCGCGCCAGCCAGGGTGTTGGAGAGCCTCCTGCACTGAGTGAGAATAGCCACAGTAGACAAAGAAGTAGCAAGAGTTTTAAGTGGAGGGGAGAGACGATGGGATACGTAGCTCGCCATTGGATGAGCGGTGGACTCTGTTACCGGATCAGCAGGACTTGGAGCACCAGAGGTCGAGGGCGACTGCGCAGGGGCGACGGGGCTGGAAGTGTGTCGGGAATAGACCTGGATAATAGGCGGCCGGTGGGGAGGCTGAGTAGGGAGTGGTTGTGGCAGAGGTGGTGGAGGAGGCGTGTTAACCGGGATGATGGGTCGCATGACGGGTTGTGGGAGAGAAGGTAATGGAGAAGGTGTTGCTGGAGCTGGAAAGAATGGCAGGTCTTCTCGGAAGGTGACGTCAGCGGACACCGAAATTTTTCGAGTGAGAGGAGAATAACAGACGTAGCCTTTCTGTGTATGGGAGTAGCCAACAAACATTTGCTTAGTCGCTCTGGGATCGAGTTAGTCCGTAGATGGTCCCATGGAGTGGACGTAACACGTACAACCGAAGATTCGAGGTGTGAGAGGGAAGACCGGAGTAGAGGGAAAGAGTAGACTGAATGGACTGGCATTGTTGAGTACGGAGGAGGGAAGTCGGTTTATAATGAAGCATGCGGTAGATATCGCAAAGTTCCAATAGACCTTAGGAATGTCATGTGAATCATGATCGAGCGGGCCATATTAAGGAGATGTCGATTCTTCCGTTCGGCCACACCGTTTTGTTGAGGGGTGTAAGCACATGAGGTTTGATGAATAATCCCGAATTCAGAGCATAAGTTGGAAAACTCATTGCCAGTGTATTCGCGAGCATTATCGGTGCGCAGCGTTTTGACGGTGGTGGAGGAGTGCGGGTTTCAAGGATAAACGCCTTAAACACACGAGGTAGCTCAGAGCGTTCGCGAAGTAAGTATAGCCATGTTGTGCGGGAGTAATCATCAATAAACGTAATGAAGTAACGAAATCCAGAGATACTACAAATTTTATAGGGACCCCAGATATCGGAATGAATAAGATCAAAAGGAGCGGAGCTCCGAGTACAAGTTGCAGGAAAGGATGAACGCGGCTGTTTGCCGAAAATACATGATTTACATTGAAATGTAGAAAAAGATACATCGGTGAGTGCCTTCTTGAGGACAGGGAGGGGAGCATGGCCAAGACGCTGATGCCAGTCAGTAGAAGAGGTAGAGGCGAGGATGGTGGGAGAGTCGTCGAGAAGGTAGAGCCCGTTGCGCAGCTGCCCTTTACCAATGGTAGTCCCCGTCCGTCGATCCTGTATCAGAAAAGAAGAACGTGAAAAAGTGACGGAGCAATCCAAATCAGTAGTGAGACGGCTAACAGAGAGTAAGTTAAACGGGGAGCCCGGAACATGGAGTGCCGAGCGGAGAGAAATGGAGGGGCTGAGAGATAGGTCAGCTGAGCCGGACACAGAGACAGTCGCTCCATTGACCACAGTGATATACTTCGGATGAGGAGCACCCGAATACGTTGGCGGCTGAAGAGAGGTGATATGATGAGTGGCACCCGAATCCACTATCCAGCGAGGACTAGTGGAGAGACAAACGATACCTGGGCTGGAGACGGAGGCGACCGAGGCAGGTGGAGTCATCATCCCTTGGAATTGCTGGAACTGTAGGCGGAGAGCCTCAAGATCGGCACGAGAGGCCGAGGAGCTATCGTCAACGACTGCAGCAGTCGGTCGTGGAGGAGGAGGAGGAGGGTTGCCAGTCTTCCGAAAGCAGGTGGACTCATAATGGCCACCACGACCACAGAACGAGCACTTCGACCGTCCTCGTCCACCACGGCCCCTTCCACGGTAGGCCGACCGACCTCCTCGATTAGAAGGAGGAGGAAATGAAGGAGTAGGGACATTTTGGAGAAGAGCCGGTGAGGGAGGAGCAAGAGCCTCCGGAGGTTGTGATACTTTGAGTAGCATGGAGCAGACCGCCGATAAGGAGGGAGTTGGAGTCGAGGCCAAGACTTGTGCCCGAATACTCAGAAGATGTGGAGGAACACGGGCCATTAGCATAGCAATACAGACGGCCTCCCTTTGCGCGCGCTGAGTGGCATGATCAGAGGTGGGCGGCTGATGTTGAAGCCATGCTTCAGAGAGTGACTTGACCCGAGCGACAACAGAGGTAATGTTTGGTCCACTGGTGTCCAGAGCCTGAAGGTCAGAGATAATGTCGAAGAGACTGTGAATGATGTCCTTGCCGGAGTATAAGGAGTGTAGCTCGTCCCACATCCCTTTGGCCGTGGGCAGGTACATGACCATTTCATATGGTTCGCCCTCCAAAGAGTTAAGAATCCAGGTCTGGACCCGACCGTCATTCTTGAGCCACTCAGGCGGAGTAGGAGCCGGGGGATCATTGGTAAGATGAGCCAAAAGACCCTTGGCCTGGAGGACCCGGCGGATTGAGTGACCCCAAGGAATGAAGTTTTTCTTCCCGGAGAGGGAGAGAGTAGTAATTCGCAGCTCATCACGGAGCTCACTAGGAGGGTGCTGTAGGACGGGCTCAGCGGGCAAAGGCGAGGAGTGTTGTTGGGCGGTCTCAGCGAGCCCATTATACCAGAGAAAGCGGCGGACTGCAAGGACGAGATCAAGACGGCAGGAAGGATAGCAAGACCGCACGGTCACGACGAGCACACTAGGTAGATGAATGTGATCGCTGCTAGGAGTTCGGAAAAGGGAGCTCGCAGAGTGTGCTGGAGGTCGCGCTGCTAGCAGAGGAGACCGCTGGAGAGTTTGCTGCGAGCAGACCGTGCGAGAATGCCAGGAGGTCGCTGGAGATTGCGCGAGGAGGTAGCTGGAGATCGCTACGAGCAGGAGGGCGCTGGAGATCGCTACGAGCAGGAGGGCGCTGGAGATCGCTACGAGCAGGAGGGCGCTGGAGATCGCTACGAGCAGGAGGGCGCTGGAGATCGCTACGAGCAGAGCTGGAGATCGCTGCGGCTGGAGATCGCTACCAGGTCAGCGCTGGAGATCGCTACCAGGAGGGCGCTGGAGATCGCTACGAGCAGAGCTGGAGATCGCTGCGCTGGAGACCGCTACCAGGAGGGCGCTGGAGATCGCTTACCAGGTCGGCGGAGGAGATCGCTGCGGCTGGAAACTGCGGCTGGAGATCGCAAGAAGAGTACGCGGCTGGAGATCGCTGCGGGCAGGAGAGGAGATCGCCTGAGCTGCTGCGGGCAGAGCAGAGAAGCGGAAGAAGCGATGGGTCCCAAGCGCCAAAGGCTATAAAAGCCAAGAATAGAGGGAAGCGTGGGAGGCTGGGAGCAAGCGGGAGGCAGCGGCAGGAGGGGCGGTCTCAGAAAAAAGAGATCGCCAGAGGTCGACAGGGAGGGTGCGGTCTCAGAGGAGATCGCCAGAGGTCGACAGGGAGGGTGGGCGGTCAGAAAAATGGGAGACCGGAAATTTTGGACCGATGCTTTGATACCATGTAGAAACTTGTATGTATTTCTTATGTTATAAAATACAAGGAGGGAATACATATTTATAGGAGAGAAGAGAGGAAAGAAAATCCTATACACAATGTGGGACTAAAGGAGAGAGAGAAATAAATGCACTCATAAATACAATAATATGCCTATCTATGGGCCTTTGATATGGGCTTTTCTAACAGTAACCAAAGACGACAATTAGTCTTCCGGTAGCCCTTGACGAATCACGGAGTGGGTATTAATCATTATGAAGGAATACTATAAGAATTATGTGTTTTCTATTCAAGCATGTAGTAAGAATTACTCTGTATCTCAGAATTTTCAGTAACAAGAAGTATCTGCTTTCCGGGGCATGATTGTCTCATTTTTTTCCTTCTCTCAGTTTCCATTCTAGCTCTTCCTCCCATCAAATCTCCAACAAACGCAGAACATAGATTTACCAACACCGCCACTTCTTCCTGCATGGAAGTATAATTCAATCATTTGATGACAATTTCAAGTGAAAAAAAGCACAAAGTGAACATGGATTTTAGTTTCATGGATTTTGTTTTATATGCAGGCCAAGTATAAAAATACCTGCTTCTGTCATGATGCCAATAGCCCATTTAGTAGAGCTGACTTACACATTGTTTTCACAATATGGAATGCGTGTACCGCAGCTGACACCGTCTAGAGTTAGACTACTTTCATGTGAGAGGACTTTTAGCTGCAGTAAAGCTAAAGATCATCTTGATTATGAACCTATTATTTCACTCAAGGTTTGTTTGCAAATCACATCTCGTGCAGTTAATTATTCTTTATTTCTGAAGTACTAGGTATTCATGTATAACTTTTCTGATTGACATTTTAAAAAAAATATTTTCTTGATTCATGATACAGGATGGTCTAAAGAAGACGATAGATTCCTACTCCCATTTAAGAGCGGAGCACCGTAAACGAACTTCTAAGGTTTATACTTATCTAGGAAATGGGAATGGTATGATTGGCATAAGCTCAAATCTCAAATTTCTTAAAATTCTTCTTAATTTTTTTCTTCTGATGGAATTTGGCTGCCATATTTCAGTTTCCAACACACTACTTTGGAAAGATAAGAAGCAGACTCTCATCACCATTCTTTTATTGGTTGCTATTTACTATCACTTCTTTGCATCTGGCTATACTTCGATTACTGCTGTGGCAAAGCTTCTTTCTCTGTCTGCATTATTTCTGTTCGTCCATGGTATGCTGCCAACAAAAATGTATGGATCTAAACCCACCTATAGTTCAATAATTTGGAGTTATTAGCTACTTTTTTTTCCAGATATTTTCCAAAATTTCTTTGCTAAAGTAATCTTTTTCAACCAAAAGGGCACATTCTTCTTCAACTTATTTTTCATCTCCAAGCTGGTGATTCTCCTTATTCTCTCTCATGCAAGTGTGAAAGATGGCTATGATGTTTAGAAGATAGCAGGGCCAAGATGTTAAACAAGGAATTACTGCCACAAATGATGTGCTAGCATTGTTGTTTCAGTGTTTATTGCTAGTCGTGAGAAAGGATAGCTAAATCGGTGAAGGATTTTGAATGGATTTAGCCATTAATCTAGAATTATATGCTGCAATATTTAATGTGAGTGTGATTGAAAAGCCATTCAGCTAAACATGATAAGGATTGGGATTAACAAGTTACAGAATTTACATAGAAAGTAGAAACTCAGATGCATATGTGGAAGCATTAATTTTTTGATGGTGCCTTGACAAGGAGAAGTTGGGCCGGTCTTGGATAAGGGTTTGAGAAGAAATAGAGAGTTAGTCTACCATGAGAGAGAAAGTTTGTAGAAGAAAAAAGAGAGAAGAACCAGGGAGGAGGGAGACTCTACTTCAATTTCATTCATAATGATGTTGCCATGTTCATTATATAAGATTTTGACCCTTTTTATAATGTAAAAATGGAAACAACCTCAGGGCCATTAAAATTATGTAAACATGAAATTTGCTCAAAATTGTCTGAACCTCGAAATCAACTCTGATTGATTTCAAGCTACAGTTTAGATTAGAAAGGAATTTTGAGTACGTTGTAATCGACTCGAAATGAGTATAGATATAAGTATACTGTAGATAATGCAGTATACACTTACAAAATCAACATGAGTTGATTTGAAATCGATTTGAGTTTATTCAAAATCGAGTAATACTGAGTTGCGAGGACTCGAATTAATGGTCATATTGTTCTTTGTATTATCTCTTATGAGTTGTGGGAGTTGAATTCAAGTCTTATTAGTCTTATTATATTGTATTATTGTAAATTCCCTATGAAGGGTAGTTTTGTCCTTGTTCCCTTACTCTATATATGAGTAAGGGGGGGGTTTGGTTTATTACATCGTAACATTATTCTCCTCTCGCTTCAACTTGGTATCAGAGGGGATTCCCGTGCCCTAGCCCTTCGCTCGCCCGCTACGCTCTTCGCTCGTCCGCCGCCTCCCTCCCGTGCCCTCCTCCTTCGATCGTCGCCGAGTCCTCTATTTTGAGAGTCTCCCGCGGCTGCTTCCGCTCCCTTCCATGCGTGCCCTAGCCGCCCGTGGACGCTAGGGACGCCCCGTCGTTTCCTCTTTGTCGCCATTCTCAGGTGATGAGCCCTGATCTGCGCCGTGATCTGCGCCCTGATCGTCTTTCTTTCCCGTGATCTGCGATGTTTGTGTGCGGCGCCGTTCACGCTGTGTGTACTGCTGTTTTTTGGGCCGTTGATCTGCTGCACTATGACTGATTTCTCGCTGTTTTTCTGCTGATTCGCTGCATTATTGCCGCTGTTTTATTCCTCATGGATGATTCGTCTGCTGCCAGTGGTTTCCCTTCACCAAGTGTGGTAACCCCCCGGATGAGCGACCCTCAACGCCCTCCTGGACATTCTGGGTCTTTAAAGATCACCACAGTTCCCTTGGATGGGACCAATTATTTGGAATGGTCTCGTGCTGCTCAGCATGTCATTCGTAGTCATCAGTTGTATGGATACATTGATGGGACGAAGGTAGCTCCTCCTTTGGCTGATCCTACCTGGCCTCGATGGGATTCCGAAAATTCCCTAGTTGTATCCTGGCTCCTTCACTCTATGTCTCCGAAGGTGTACAGGAGTTATATGTTGATGGACTCTGCCTACGAGATCTGGACTCGAGCGCGAGAGACGTACTCACAGATCGGCAGTTCCACTCAGACGTACGAGCTGACTCGACGTATGCTGGAGCTGCGTCAGGGAACCATGACGGTATCCTCCTATTTCTCTGAGTTCGAACGCATCGCTCAGGAATTGGATTACTTTGATCAGTTTACTCCTGCCTGCACTGCCGATGCAGTTCAGTTGCAGAAACGAGACGAACGATTTCGCCTACACGTGTTTCTGATGGGGTTGAGTATGGACTTGGACATGGTTCGCACCAATATTCTTCACCGCTCACCCCTTCCGTCTCTTCGGGAGGCGTTCAGCATGGTTCTTGGCGACGAAGACCGTCGAAGATCTCTCACCACAATACCTTCTCCTGATCGTTCTGCCTTGACCAGTGTGGGCCGTGGAGGCTCCAACAATCCTGGTGGAGTTCCGACCTGTGATCATTGTGGCCGTAGAGGACACACTCGGGATGGCTGCTTCAAACTTCATCCTCACCTCATCCCACCTGGATACAGCCGTGGTCGTGGCCCTAGCCGTGGTCGTGGTTCAGGACGAGGGGGATATCGTCCGACTGGGTCTCGTTCTCACGATGCTGCTTTCTCTACTGAGATGCTGGATGACCATCCGGGTCAGTCACCCGGACATTTCACCACATCGGAATTGGATGCTCTCCGCCGTCTTCTGCACTCACAGTCTGATGCTTCGCAGAGTGCTATCTCCACCTCTTTTGCCACTGCTACCATGCCTAGTGCCAATGCCGCTGCTGCCCCTCTGTCGGAATGGATTATTGACTCCGGAGCCACCGATCACATGACCGGCTCCTCCTCAGGTTTTTCCTCTTACAAACCTCTGTCAGGTAAAGACAAGGTCATTTCTGCGAATGGCGCTTTGTCTCCCATTGCTGGGAAGGGTACCATTTCCTGTTCTTCCTCTTTACCCCTTTCGTCTGTCTTACATATACCGTCTTTTCCTCGCAACCTTCTGTCTATTAGCAATCTTACTCGGTCGCTTAATTGCCCTGTAACCTTTTTTCCTGATTCGTTTGTTTTCCAGGAACTGGGTACGAAGCGGACCATTGGCAGTGGTAGGAATCGCGGTGGCTTGTATTATCTGGATGCTTCCCGACCGTCCCTTGCTCTCTCATCCTCTGCTGCTACTGCTGCTGATGCTCGACGCTGGCACTTGCGTCTCGGGCATCCCTCTCCTGTTTATCTTACAAAACTGTTTCCTACTTTATCGCATCTGGTTAAAACTTTAAAATGTGATGTGTGTGATATGTCCAAACATGTTCGGCACTCCTTTTCTAATGTTTCTTCTCCTAGTACTACCCCTTTTGCTATTATACATTCTGATGTTTGGGGACCTTCCCCTGTGGTTTCGTTAAATGGATATCGATGGTTTGTAACTTTTATAGACTGTTTTTCTCGCACGGCGTGGGTTTATCTTTTAAAGAAAAAAAATGAGGTGTTTTCTGTCTTTCAAGCCTTCCATAAAATGGTGCAAACTCAGTTCCATGCTACCATTCGTGTTCTTCGTAGTGATAATGGGGGGGGGGGGGGGGGGGGGGGGGGGGGGGGGGGGGGGGGGGAATACGATGATCGTGGCGCGTTTGGAACATACCTCACGAGTCATGGAATCATTCACCAAACTACTTGCGTCTACACTTCTACCCAAAATGGTGTCGCTGAACGGAAAAACCGGCATCTCCTGGATGTCGCTCGTTGCCTCCTCCACACCATGCATCTCCCAAAGTCATATTGGGGTGATGCTATCCTCACTGCCACTCATCTTATCAATCGTCTTCCCTCCCGGGTTCTCGATTTTTCTACTCCTCTAACCCGTCTCTCTGAGACTTCCGTTGTTCATACCACTCACCTTCCACCCCGCGTATTCGGGTGTGTTTGTTTTGTTCACGTTCATCAACCTCAACGTGACAAACTTGATCCCCGGGCACTTCGGTGTGTCTTCATTGGTTACTCTGCCACCACTAAGGGGTACCGGTGCTACCACCCTCCTACCAGACGCGTCTTTTGTACCATGGACGTGACATTTCGTGAGGAGGAATCTTACTATGTCGATTCGTCTCACACTGTTCGTCAGGGGGAGAATGTTCATGAGCTTATTGACTCGGTGCCCCTCCCTCTGATTCCTCCTATTCCTGCAACTCTTGCCACTCCTCCAGACCCTCCTACACCTCCTTCACCTACGTCTTTTTCCCCTACATACCACAATCTGCCTCTCATCTCTCCTCTTCCACATATATATCGTCGTCGTTAAACAGGTGAACAGTCCTCCGTGATTCCGTCGCTGCCGGTGCCGTCTTTGGACTCAGATTCTGATTCTGACCTGCATGTTCCCCTTGCTGCTCTAAGAGGTAAAACTATGTGTACTAATCACCCTATCTCAAATCATGTTGCTTATGGTCATCTTCCCCAGCCTCATCAGGTTTTTATATCCTCCTTGTCCATGATCACTATCCCTAAGACATGGCAGGAGGCTCTTGGCACTCAGGCATGGGCTCATGCAATGGAGGAGGAAATGGCAGCCTTGGAGAAAAATCACACATGGGACATCACCACTCTTCCTCCTGAAAAGAAAGCCATTGGTTCTAGATGGGTGTTCTCTGTCAAGCAAAATCAAGATGGCAAAGTTGAGCGGTACAAAGCCTGTTTGGTGGCACGCGGTTACACTCAGACTCAGGGAGTCGACTACCAGGAGACCTTTGCTCCTGTGGCTAAGATGGACACTGTTCGTGTTATTCTATCTTGTGCTGCTTGCTTGGGCTGGGATCTTCATCAACTGGACGTTAAGAATGCCTTCCTGCATGGTGACCTCGATGAAGAAGTCTACATGACCTTTCCCCCAGGATTTGTGAAGAAGGGGGAAGAAAGCCTTGTATGTCGCCTAAGGAAATCCCTCTACGGGTTGAAACAGTCTCCCAGGGCTTGGTTTGGCAGGTTCCACAAGGCCATGGTCAAGTTTGGATACCAACAGGGACATTCTGATCATACTCTATTCATCAGGAAAAATGAGGGGAAGATTGTTGTTCTTATTGTTTACGTGGACGACATCGTGATCACTGGAGATGACTCAGATGAAATCTCAAAGCTGAAAGCCCTCCTGTCTGCAGAGTTTGAAGTAAAGGACCTGGGAAGGCTCCGCTACTTCCTGGGAATTGAGGTAACTCGCTCCGATCAGGGAATCTTTATCTCGCAACGCAAGTATGTGCTCGACTTGTTAACTGAGACCGGGATGCTTGGGTGTGCTCCTGCTAACACACCTATGGAGGAGAACCATAAGATTGATGAAGATACTGACGGAGATCGCACTGATGCTGCAAGTTACCAGAGATTGGTAGGAAGGTTGTTATACCTCTCACACACTCGCCCCGACATCACATATGCAGTTGGGATCCTGAGCAGATATATGCATGCTCCTAGGATCAGACATCAGGATGCCGCATATCGTGTCCTCCGTTACTTAAAGAAAGCTCCGGGTCGGGGTTTGATGTTTTCAAAGAACAACCATTTGAAGATTGAAGTCTTTACCGATGCGGATTGGGCTGGTAGCCGTGATGACAGAAAGTCCACTACCGGCTATTGCACCTTCGTTGGTGGCAACTTAGTCACATGGCGTAGCAAGAAACAAAATGTGGTGGCTCGATCTAGCGCTGAAGCCGAGTATCGGTCAATGTCTCAAGGACTCTGCGAAGGTCTATGGCTGCGCACCTTATTGAGGGACTTGGATCTTCAGGATGACACTCCCATCTCTCTATTCTGTGACAACAAGGCCGCTATCAGTATTGCTCATAACCCGGTCCAACATGACAGAACTAAACATGTTGAGGTTGACCGTCATTTCATCAAAGATCATATCGAAAAAGGGAATTTAGTTACCCCATTTGTTCACTCTAGAGATCAGTTGGCTGATGTCTTCACAAAGAGCTTTGGGAACGATGTCTTTATTGATGATATCTCCAGACTCGGAATGACGGACCTCTATCGTTCGACTTGAGGGGGAGAGTTGAATTCAAGTCTTATTAGTCTTATTATATTGTATTATTGTAAATTCCCTATGAAGGGTAGTTTTGTCCTTGTTCCCTTACTCTATATATGAGTAAGGGGGGGTTTGGTTTATTACATCGTAACATTATTCTCCTCTCGCTTCAACTGTGGGAACACAATATCTTTCCATCCTACTCATTGATAATTATATTGTTCTTTGTATTAGCTTCTCCAAGTTGTGAGAACCCTTTTTCAAAGAGTTGAAGAGGTGCACGGCTTGTTAAGTTGGTGTTAATGTAGGAAAAGATGGTAGAATAAGCTCATCTAGTGGTCTGCAGGTTGACAAGGCCTGTAATTAAAGTGGGATTACAGTTTTTCTGAATTTCTGTGTGCCGAAAGGGGAAAAACTGCAAGAAAGGGGGTTGGGCTTGGGATTTGTGGCTGGATTTGGAGTTTTGGATCTGGACGAGAGGGGAAATGATGTGTCTGTCTTTAATAGGCAGGGGAATTGGGATGAATTCTGTCCTGAGTAGGAGTTTTGAAGGTTCCAGGTACTGAACTGCAATATTACTTGGCTGGAGATGAAATTTGGAATAATTATTGGCTATAAATGGGGATTAGAGCCTTGGGTGAGGGAGTATAGGCGTGGATGTCTTTGTGGAGGAAGATGAGTGGTTCGTTTGGCCTAAGGAAGGCCTTTGGCTATGGATAATTTAGGAGGGAACAATTATTAGGTAGTTATGGATTTGGTTTAGTGGAATTTAGGATGGTTATGGGGTAGTTAAAAGGTAGTTATGGTGGTTTTAGGAGAGGGCTGCAGCGATGAGTTGCTTAGTAGTTATTGAGTGGTGGGAGGGAGTTATGGGCGGTTATGGATGAGAAGGTAGTTATCGGTAGTGGGAAGTGATATGCACCCATGCATTTATAGAAGATCCGGGGTGCGTTTAGAGGGAGGCCTCATCAAGCAAGAGTGGAGTTAGTGGGGGAGTGGTCAAACTTATGACCACAATTCCACCACTCGCGCACTTCGCGCCAGCAGAAACCGCCGCTCAGTCCACGCCCCGCCATTTCCGCCGCCAACCGCGAATACGGGAGCGCGCACTAAACGCGCCGCGTGTAACCTTGCCGCGCGCGGCGGCGCCGCCCACCCCGCCGGTAGGGGGCGCGCATAACCGCACCCCATGGGGGGTGCGGCCACCCGCATCCCCCAAGTGGGGAGCGGCCACCCGCACCCCCCAAACGGGGTGCGGCCAAGCCGCGCCCCATGTGGGGTGCGGCCAAGCCGCGCCCCTTGCGAGGTGCGGTCAAGCCGCACCCCCTTGGGGTGCGGCAAAGTCGCACCCCTTGTGGGGTACGGCCAAGCCGCACCCCTTGTGGGGTGCGGCCAAGCCGCACCCCTCTCCGTGGCGAGGCGCGACCAAGCCTCCTCCCCCTTTTTTTACAGGGGGGCTCGCGGAGGGATCGGCCGAAGTCTCGCCCCTCATCGGGTGCGACCGGGACACTTCCATGTTCATTGCGCGCTCAGAACGCTTCTGAGCGCGCTTATACGCGCTCAGAACGCTTCTGAGCACGCCCAGAACACCTTCGCGCTCGTACGCGCTCAGAACGCTTCTGAGCCCGCTCGGAACATTCCCACATTTCCGACGCGCTCACATTTTGTCTTTCTAACTTCTCACATTTCAGGAATCTTCCGTCGTCTTTTTCGCCTTCAACAAAGCTGCCCGAACTGCCCAAAGGGCGAGACGGTCATTTATGAAAAATGGTGATCCGCGTGTTCCGAATCGGCAAACGTGATTCGCCCGCCAGGTGGTTACGACGGCAAAATTACCGGGCTACCCCCGACCAAAGCTATAAAAGGAGCCCCAGGCCTTCATTTCCAACATCTGACTTTCGGCACCCGAGAGAGCTCTGCGAAGATTTCCTCTGAGCTTTCCTTCGGTGCTCGAAGATCTCCTTCGTGGACTTGAAAATTTCCACTTCCACGAAAGGCGACCCAGCAGTCTCACTTTTGTTCTCAGAGCATTCTCACTTTTGTTCTCCGAGCATTCTCACTTTCGTTCTCACCCCGATTCTCAGAAGAAAAAAGACTTAGCTTTTCGAGAGGTGGCCTGTCACCCTCGGAGTTCTCTCTCTCTCTCTCTCTCATTGTAACGAGCAGCGGCCTGTCGCGCTCGAGTTCTAAGATCCCGATTGTAACCCCCAAGATAGTGAAGTTTGGTCGGCACAGCTCCGACCACGTGGTTTTTTACCCTTTTCGGGTTTTCCACGTCAAAAAGTCCCAGTGTATCCAACGAATCTCAAATTGACTGTTTGCGCGCTTGGTTCGCTTCTGAGCTAAGGTGGTTCAATTAGACCGGTCTACCAAGGGCACCCAAGCGACCCACAACAGGAAGGTAGTTAACCTTGGTTTCGACACCAATGATCCGCTGAATTGGCACCGCGGAGAGACCACAAGAGCCCGAAAAATTTGTCCAAATTCTGCGATCCCTGAAAATCAGCCCTTATACTCCGATTTATAGACCTAGAACTCACTATGGACGACCACGATCGTCAGAAACATAAAACCACTAAATATACATGAAATGAAATTATAACAAATACATAAAAATAGGCCGTCGTCGTTCTGAACGCGACTACCGGCTCCGATCGTCCATCCGACGATCCTGACTCCGCCTCCCGTGTATGTAGACTTGGGTGGGTCCCGATAATGTTCGGCCCGCCCGTGAAATGTGATCCTCATCAAGAGGCTTTTGATACGCGTCTCAAGACAACATGCCAATCTATTTAGTAGTTGTGACACCTGATCCATCACACATTAATAGATGTTGAAATCATAGAATTAATTTCTCTCAGGCCCCGTTCGTTTGGACGGAATTGAAGACTTGGAATTGAAATTCGACGTCGAATTCCAATTACGTCGTTCGCTTGTTAGGTAGCTTTAATAATTGACATTTGAGTTGAATATCATGGAATTGATTTTAGCCTAAGCATAAAATCTAGCTAGACATTTCGGAATTGGGCGAGTCTGGCACGCTCGATTTATCACATTTTTTGCCCGAGCGCGCGTTTATGCACCCAGGCGCACAATTTTTCGACCGGGCGAGAGTTTTTCGCACTGACGCGAGTTTTTCGCCCGAACGCGTTTTTTTCGCCCGGACGCCCAAATTTTGCCCGAGCGGAAATTTTCTGCCCTAGCGCGCGTTTTTCGCCCGAACGCGCGTTTTCGCCGTGGGGCGGGTTTTTCGCTCGGGCGCGCGTTTATGCGCCCGAGCGCACAAATTTTCGCCCGGGCGCGAGTTTTTCGCACGGACTCGAGTTTTTTCGCCCGAACGCGCGTTTTTCTCTCGGACGCCCAAATTATGCCCGGGCGGAAATTTTCCGCCCTAGCGCGCGTTTTTTGCCCGGGCGCGTTTTTTGCCCGGGCGCAAGTTTTGCCACCCGGGAGCGCAATTTTTTGCCTGGGCGCATTTTTTCGCCCCGGGGCGCGCGTTTTTCGCCGGGGCGCGCGTTTTTTCGCCCGAGCGTGTGTTTTTCGCTCGGACGCGATTTTTTTCGCCTAGGCGCAATTTTTTCCCCCGAGAGCGTTTTTTTCGCCCTAATGCGATTTTTTCGTCCGGGCGCGAATTTTTCGCCCGGTCGCGCATTTTTCGCCCGGGCGGGAATTTTTCTCCCGGGCGGGAATTTTTCTCCCAGGGGAGAGTTTTTCGCCCCGGCGCGATTTTTTTGCTCAAACGCGATTTTTCGTCAGGGAGCGATTTTTTTGGCCGCGCACAATTTTTTCGCCCGGGCGCAATTTTTTCGCCGGGCGCAATTTTTTCGCCCGGGCGCAATTTTTTTGGCCGGGAGCGATTTTTCTGCCCGGGCGAATTTTTTTCGCCCTACGAGATTTTTTTTGTTCAGGGGCTATTTTTCGGGCGCGATTTTTTCACCGTGGAGCGATTTATTGCTGGGACGCGCTTTTATCGCCTATGCGAGCTTTTTTCGGCCGTGCGGGTGAAAAAATCGCACCCGAGAAAAAAATTTGCGCCCGGGCAAAAAAATCGTGCCCGGGACAAAAAATCGCGCACGGGCGAAAAAATGATATTGGATAATTCCGGCCGAGACTTCTTTTCGTCTGAGCGCACGATTTTCGCCCGGGTGCCTGTTTTTCGCGTGTGAGTGCGTTTTTCGTCGAGGCGTGAATTTTTCGTCTGGGCGCGTATTTTTCGCTCGTGCGTTCGTTTTTTGACCGGGCGCGTGTTTTTATAATCCGACGCGTGTTTGTTGTCCGGGCGCGCGTTTGTCATCGGGCACAATTTTTTCGCCAGAGCGAGATTTTTTCGTCCGACAGCAAAAATTTTGCCTAGGGCAATTTTTTCGCACGGGCGCGAGTTTTTCGTCAGGGCCCGGGAGCGATTTTTTTTGCCCGGGCGCGTTTTTTGTCGCCCGGGGGCGAATTTTTCTCCCGGGGGAGATTTTATCGCCCGGACGCGATTTTTTCGCTCGGGCGCGATTTTTTCACCCGGGTGGGATTTTTTCCCCCTGGCGCGATTTTTTCCCCCGAGAGCGTTTTTCGCCCAAACGCGATTTTTTCGCCCGGGCGCGAATTTTTCTCCCAGGGCAGAGTTTTTCGCCCCGACGCGATTTTTTCGCTCAAGCGCGAATTTTCGTCAGGGAGCGATTCTTTTGCCCGCGCGCAATTTTTTCGCCCGGGCGCAATTTTTTTGCCCGGGCAAAGATTTTTTTGGCCGGGAGCGATTTTTTTGCCCGGGCGAGATTTTTTCGCCGGGCGAGATTTTTTTGCTCGGGGGCAATTTTTTCGGGCGCGATTTTTTCACTGGGGAGCGATTTTTTGTCGGGACGCGCTTTTATTGCCTGTGCGAGCTTTTTTCGGCCGGGCGGGTGGAAAATCGCACCCGGGAAAAAAATTTGCGCCCGGGCAAAAAATCGTGCCCGGGACACAAAATCGCGCCTGGGTGAAAAAATGAGTCAGTGCAAAAAATGCGCGTCGGCCGAAAAAATCGCGGTTGGGCGAAAAAATTGCGCCCGGGCGAAAAAAATCGTTCTCGGGCGAAAAATCACCCCCGGGCAAAAAAATCGTCGCCATGACATACACTTGTTTATGATATATGTGATAAATATTAGATTCTTCGTAATATTTTTCAATTTTTAAATTGAATTTTATTTTACAAACGATGAAACGAACAAAAGTATTGATTAATTCCACAATATTCAACAATATTGTTTATTAGGCGAACGTTGTAATTGGAATTAGTCACAAATATTTAATTCCACAATATTCATCAATATTCAATTCCAATATCGAATTCCAATATCGAATTCCAATTCCGTCCAAACGAACGGGCCCTTAAGGTTTCTTTTTTCCTTCGCTCTCCCTGCCTCTCTCTCTCTCTCCCTCTCCTCTCCCTTCTCACATGATGGGACTATAGAATGCACCCAAGCTATTCTATTCTAGAATGCCTAAAAAAATGAATGAAACAAAATTGAATTCTCAAGCTATGTTACACCGACACCGACACGTGACACGCGACACGACACGACGCGACACGCGACTCGTCAATTCTCAAAAAATATCATATTCTGACACGCTGGGACACGTATATTAAATATTTATTTTTTATAATTATGAAGGAGTAAGTACTCCAATTCCTCTCAGCATATGATGAAGACGATGGTTGTGCAAGAAGCTTTATGGCTAAACTTTGTAGCATAGGTGCACTTGCACTATGTATAACCCACCAAGCCTTAGGATCCATCGAAAATCGACTGTGAACAGAATCAAATTCTCTAAATTCTCCATTTATATAAGCAAAATTTGCGTACTCTAAATTCACCTTGGTGCGATCCTCAATGTTAGGAAAGTACTTCTTAAAGCATTTTTTTGGTTTCTTGAATGATTTCACTATCCTTGTATGGAGAAATTCTAGATGAATCTTCATTGAGTCATTGTTCACTATAGTGCCTAAATTTTAAAAATAAAACATCATACATAGTGGCCTTTATAGTGTTCTGAAGTGTCGGAGAGTGTCGGAGAGTGTCGGAGAGTCCGATGAGTGTCGGAGAGTCCGACACCGACACGCTGGGCATTTTGAAGTGTCGGTGCAACATAGTTCTCAAGAGTTTAAATTAACTTTCTATATAAATAACAAGACATTTTGACCCTTTTCAATCTCAAGTTCTAATCTTCTCTTTATGGATTCATGGAGCTAATTGATAGTCTCACAAAGCATTCTTTATAATTGCAATTTTCATTTTCATTATTTTATACACAAATCTTTAGCTTGATTATCATGCATAAATAACACTATGATGTAGATTGGGCTACAAAATTGAGAAGATGCCACCTTCTTATTTTTATCTCTCAGAAGAGAAGGCACATCAGTTTGTGTCATCGCTATGTTCATCATGGAATTCTTTAGTTGGCATACTGAGATCTCTCTGCAAGGGAAGAGACTGGTCCTTATTTTTTAAGGTACTTCAAATTTATTACAGCGACACTAAATTAGTATCTACAATACTGGTTTGACCTCTTCTAATATCACCATTTCTCACTATTGATGTGGACAGGTAGTCGTTATCTTGTTGCTCGTTAGTGCTCTCGGAGCCATGCCCATGCAAAGCGCATACAAAATAGGTGTGATTCATAGCTCATCTATTGGAAACTTTTTCCTATCTTCATCTTTGTAGCTTTTTTGCTGATACGAGCAGTCTAGTACGCGTGTCCTGTGCCTAGTATGCGGTGACAACATGTGAGGGAACATCAAGTGACGGTCGAGATACCGCCGCACATTGTGCAACTAGGACGGCGGGCAACAAGATTATTGTCTATGCTGGGCCTCGGGGAATAATACGTTCCCGGGGGATGAATCCGGCGAGGGGAAGGGCTGGCGGAAGAGAGGAGAGAAAGAGGAGGGGAGAGATTGAGAGGAGAACTCTAGGGAGCAACCATAAAACATTTTCATCCAAAGATATTGAAAAAGAGTACAACACAACCCCTTATAGGTGCGGGTGTGGATAACAAAAGCACGGGTGCCAATAGTAAAACATACAACATAACCGAATACAAATAAGATAATCATGCCCTAGGCGCGTCTTCGGTCTCTCCTCCTCCAGACGGACCCGTCATCGTCTTCCTCCGCGTGTAGACCCGCCGCGGCGTCTCGTTGACGTGCACGTCCGTAACAACACCACCGTTTGAAAAATGTGTCTTGTCCTCATGGTAGTAGTCAACGAACTCGTGACGGAAGTCATCCCGAGGAAGCCATGTAGCGTCGGAGTCTGTGTGATTAGCGTAAGCGAAAAGGACTTCCTCCGAAGTGGGGTCTTCCGACAGAAGGAAGCGGCGATCAAGTTTCTTGGCCGGGTAGTACGACGCCTCGCCGACGAGATCGACGTCGGCCGGGATGTGATTTGTGGTGGCGTGGTCGCCCACCACACGGTGTAGCTAAGAGACGTGGAAGACCGGGTGTATGCGGCTCTCGACGGGGAGGCGGAGGCGGTAGGCAACCGCGCCGATACGCGCTAGTATCTCAAAGGGGCCAAAGAACGAGGGGAGGGGGCCTGGCTTCGGGCAGGCCTGCGGGCCACAGACTGCTGGCGGTACGAGTGCAATTTGAGGAACACCTTCTCCCCCACCTGGAAAGAAAGGTCGCGCCACTTCCTGTTCGCAAAGGAGGACATCTTCTGTTGGGCCCGTAGGAGGTGATGCTTTAGGTGGTCCAGGATGGTGTCTCGGTCCTGCAGGGCGGTGGCCAGACTCTCGACATGGTATTCCCCTGGCAGATGATAGAGAATGGAGGGTGGCGGCCGGACATAGATGACCTCGAAAAGGGTGGTACCGGCCACGTGGTGGTAGGCGGTGTTGTAGGAGTACTCCGCCCAATAGGGGCACTTGGCCCATCCACGGGTATGCTCCCCCACAAAACAACGGAGATACGTCTCCAAGCAGTGGTTGGGGACCTCGGACTGGCCATCTGTCTGCAGGTGATTAGCGGTGCTCATGCGGAGGCGAGTACCATGTAGCCGAAAAAGTGAGGTCCAGAAGGTGCTCAAGATGAGCGGATCACGATCGCTCACTATCGACCAAGGGAACCCATGAAAGCGCACTCCGTCGCTGATGAAGCTGTCTGCGACTGTGGCGGCGGTGTAGGGGTGACAGAGGGGATAAAATGGTCGTATTTGGACAGCTTGTCCACCACGACCAAGATACAGTCGAACCCGTGGGAGCGCGGTAGCCGAGCAATGAAGTCCATGGCCACGTCCTCACAAACGCAGTTCGGGATGGGAAGAGGCTGAAGGAGCCTGGCCGAAAACACTGCCTCGTACTTGGCCTTCTGGCAGGCCACACAGGCGACCACGAATGCCTTGACCTGTCGGAACATGTGGAGCCAGTAGAAAGAGGCTGCTAAACGGCGGTAGGTACGGAAGGCCCCGGTGTGCCCTTCGAGGGCGAGGAGTGAAACTCGGCGAGGAGTGTGAAGAGTGCGCTAGAGCAAGGAGGCTCTTAAAGAACAGGCGCCCCCTACAAGCGAGTATGGCGGACGGGCAGCGGATTTAACAAGGAGCGCCGTCAAATCCCAGACAAAACGGGGTCGGCCTCAACCTCGTGCTGGATGGTCGCTGCGTCTTCCCACACCGACCGAGAGATAGCCGCGAGCTCCGACGGCTGGCTCTGACGAGAGTGAGTATCGGTCGCTTGGTTCGCCCTCCCTGAGCGGAACTCTATGGTGAAATCATAGCCCAGGAGTTTGGCCACCCACACATGTTGGGCGGGCGTGGCGATCTTTTGATCGAGGAGGTAGCGGAGGCTATTGTGGTTTGTGCGGACCACGAAGGGGCGGCCCAGAAGATAGGGGGGCCAATCCTGAATGGCCTCAACCTCGTGCCACAGACGGTATTGGAGAAAGCGCGGATGAAGTAGGCTATCAGCCGTCTGGCCTGCATGAGGACGACTCCCACCCCGGAGCCCGACGCATCACACTCCACGAGGAACGACATAGAGAAATCGGGCATGGCCAGCACCGGCCCATGTCGCAGGGACTGCTGAAGGGCGACAAAGGCGGCGACAGCCGCACCCGTCCACTGAAAAGGGCCCTCCACCGGCTTCTTAAGGAGCTGCTCGAGCTAGAGCCCCGTACCTCGGGATGAAGCGGCGATAGTAGCCCGTCAAGCCGAGGAAGCCCCGGACGTCCCACAGGGATGTATGAGTCGGCCAATGAAGGACCGCCACAATCTTCTCCTCGTCCAGGAAGACCCCCCTGGCCGAGATGGCGTGGCCGCGGTAGCTCACCTCCGACGCCCCAAAGGAACACTTCTTTGAATGGAGCTTGAGCTGATGGCGCCGGATAGTGGTCAAAGTGAGGCGGACGTGCCGAAGGTGGCCCTGTCACAAAGAACTGTATACCAAAATGTCATAATAAAAGAGAATGTGTCGACGAAGTACCGCCCGGAAGATGTTGTTCATCGTCGCTTGGAAGGTGCCGGGCGCGTTGGTCAGGTCGAAGGGCATGACAAAGAACTCGTAGTGGCCGTGGTGCGTCTGGAAGGCGGTCTTGGTGACGTCCTCGGGCCGCACCCGGATCTGGAGATAGCCCACTCAGAGGTCCAGCTTGGTAAAGAATATGGCGTCGTGGAGCTCATTCAAGAGTTCCTGAATTACTGGGATCAGGTACTTGTCCGGGATAGTGTCATTGTTGCGCACCTAGTCCACGCAGAACCGCCATCTACCGTCCTTCCAGACCAGGAGGATGGGGCTGGAGAAGGGGCTCCCACTGAGGCGGATGAGACCCCCCATCAACATCTCACAGACTAACCGCTCGATCTCGTCCTTCTGCACATGGCCGTAGCGGTAAGGACGTACCGATACCGCCGCAGTACCGGGATGGAGGGGAATGGCGTGAGCGGTCGGGTGAACCAGAGGGAGGCCGGTCAGGGCCTCAAAGATGTCGGCGAATTCAACGAGTAACGCCCGAGGGTCGGTTGGGTGTGGAGGAGGCGGCGGTGCCGGAGCGGAGAGCGGCCAAAGCCACGCGGAAAAATCGACGTCGGTGGTCCGCTGAATCGCGCGAACGGAGACCGGAGAGTGAAGCAGAGTGGAGTCGCCCACTAGGCGGCATGTCTGGCCCTATGCTGGAGGAACTTCATAGTCATACTCGCCCAATTGACCCACACTCCGCCTGCACCGCTGTTGCTGCCTCGCGCGGCTCTCCGAGCCCTAGCTCCGCTGCCGTCCCTGTTTCTGCTGCTCCAGCGGCTCTCCACCGTCCTCGCCTTCAGGCCTCCATCCGCATGGCTCCCAACACCCGCTCTGCCACCAACCCTCCTCCCGATGCTGCCGCCTACGCCTTGGTCACCCATGTCCTCAGATTGCCGCCCGACCATTACCCGGGCTTCTTTATGCATGAGATACTGCCCCATATTCCCTCTTATCTCTGCACACACCATCCCCGCACGGTTTCCGACGCCCTTGACATGGCGCGTCTGATGGAGGCCGACCTCGCCCCCAGGGCGCCTGCAGCAAGTCACCACCCTCCTCGGCCACCCTGGAGGCCACCTCCCTCGACGGCCTCGCTGCGACCGCCCCCTGGGGGAGGAATTTGTCGAGGTGAAGGGCCGACAGAAGAGAGGAGAGAAAGAGGAGGGGAGAGATTGAAAGGAGAATTCTATGGAGCAACCCTAAAACACTTTCATCCAAAGATACTGAAAAGAGTACAACACAACCTTTTATAGGTGCGGGGTGCGGATAACAAAAGCACGTGTGCCAATAGTAAAGCATACAACATAACCAAATACAAATAAGATAATCATGCTCTAGGCGCGTCTTCGGTCTCTCCTCCAGACGGACGCGTCATCGTCTTCCTCCGTGTGTAGACCCACCACAACGTCTCGTCTGTGTTTGTGCATGGATGTTATGAAATGTAAACATTGAGGGGCTAATTGTAATTTCAAAAGTTAGAGGAGTGCTAGCTGTAATTACGCAAACTTCGAGGGGAGGCCCAGTTAAATAACCACATATATATCACGCATCTCTTCTAAAATTCTTGAGAGCGAAGAATACTTGACATTGTATTTATTTAATATACTTGCTCTCATTTTACTTGGAAGGAACCTAAACATTTTTAATTAAATTGAGTCTATTTTTTTTAAAGAATTTCAAATTTTGCTATTTATGAGATATTTAAAAATTATTTTTAAACATTTTTCTAAAGTATTTCAAAATTTTATTAGCCGTTAATTTTTTTACAATTTGTAAAATATACCATTTGAGGTTACTGTTCATGTGGTTGACATGAACAATAACCCTCACTTCTCCCATTTATATTAATATATATAGATATAGATATTGAGAAGGAGAGCCTTGGCGCACTGGTTGAGGTGTTGCCGTGTGACCTTGCGGTCACGGGTTTGAATCCTGGAAGCAGCCTCTTGCAAAAATGCAGGGTAAGGTTAGCCGACATTTCCCCGCACCCTCGCTGCGCGGGGATGCTCTGCGCACCGGGCTGCCCTTTATAGATATATACACATACTGAACTATTTTTGTAAAAAAAAAACGGGTTTGTTTACCAGGTATTCCGGCATTATTCGTAGGCGTCTACGCGTATGAGAAATGGGAGGAGGAAATCGACGGCGCCTTTGATGAAGTGCGAATAAAGGTTTTGAGGCTGAAATCTAATGCCACCAAAAAACTTCTGAGGCAGTAGCTGGCTCATCAATTGCTGGAGAAGGCTGGATTTTGGAAGCTCAAAATCTTGGTAAGCCTCAATGCAATTGCTGTTCTTGTATTGAATATTGTAATGTATAGACCCTGATATATTATTTAACCACACCAGCGATCCATTAATTATTGTCTGTTGTTATATTCCCATTATTCATTAAATACATCTTGTTTCTTTCATTAACTTTTCAATATGTAGTGTTTTCATTTTCACTCCCATTAAAAAAGGGTTGCTCGGTGCGCAAAGCATCCCCGCGCAGTGAGGGTTCGTGCAAGGGTCTCACCGCGAAGGTGAAATGTAGGCAAATCTTACCATGCGTTTTTGCACGAGGCTGCTTCCAGGACTCGAACTCGTGACCTCAAGGTCACACGACAACACCTCAACAGGTGCGTCAATGCTCCCCTTCATTTTCACACGCATGATGAGTGAAAAACAAAATTGTTGGGGCTAGTTCGACTGAAGGTTTTTCTTCCTCCTTTTCATTAAATAGATCGTTTCTTTCGTCGGATGTAATGTTTTCATTTTCACACGCATAAAAAAGGGTTGCTCGGTGCACAAAGCATCCCCGCGCAGCGAGGGTCCCGGGAAGGGTCTCATCGCGAAGGTGAAATGTAGGCAAACCTTACCCTGCATTTTTGCGAAAGGCTGCTTCTAGGACTTGAACCCGTTACCTCAAGGTCACACTGCAACGTCTCAACCGGTGCGTCAATGCTCTCCCTTCATTTTCACACCATGATTAGTGAAAAACAAAATTGTTGGGGCCGGTTCAATTCAAGTTGAACCGACTAGTTCGAGTGAAGGTTTTTCTTCCTCCTTTTCATCTGATTGGAAGCCGAAAGTATGTAGTCTCTTAAGAAGCACTGGAGTACTGTTTCGGCGACGATACCATAGTTGTAGCAGGAGAGCTGAAGGAATGAATACCAACAAATCCGTTTCCTAGAAGTCGAGTGCTGAGCTTGTGTTTGAAGCCGCGGTGTTCTTTTTCTAGTCGCCGGGGTGGGGGTGCGGTGGCAGTCGTGAGAGAAAACAATATTGTTGTGTCGTCAATAGTGATTGCTTACGTTGGCGATCGTTGCAATGATTATGAATTGGCGACGATAGTAGCGGCAAACCTTACCCTGCATTTTTGCGAGAGTCCGCTTCTAGGACTTGAACTTGTTACCTCAAGGTCGCACTGCAACACCTCAATTGGTGCGCCAAGGCTCCCTTTCATTTTCACACGCATGATGGGTGTGAAAATAATAAATACACTATCAATTAATTAATGTGGAAAGTAATGTACATCATTTTTTGATTTTTTGTTAAAAAATTATCACGCTGATGCATGTATCATCCAGCATGTCAAATCAATTTTAGTAAAGATGATGAGTTTAATGATAGCTCTTCGTAAATACTGCATACATACGTAATGACCACATTCCTTGAAATTGGATTAAAAAATATATGACTTGGTCCATATATGACTTGGTCCATATATGACTTGGTCCATATATATACTCCTAAATGAATTCTAAAAAATAGGGTTGTTGTGGGTCTCTTAGCGTTCCCACGGATCGGAGGAATCAGATCATCTTAGCTCGAGAGTGAAAAATAGGGTTGTTGTGGACAGTGGCAGACGCAGGATACATTTTTTGTGTGAGCGGACTACTAATTTATTTGAAAATTTTAATTAGCAAATATAGAAAAAAAATATGTTTATAATATAATAATGTCAAATTTTTTTATATTATATTCATAATTTGAATGATTTTTTTATACAATTTGTGTAAATAAAGAGAAAGTATTTTTATATTTTTTTTAAATTTTTTTTACAAGATGTCTAAATATAAAAAAAAATCTATATTTTTAATGAATTTTTTTACAATATCTTTAATTATAGAAAATATATTTACACTTTTAATAATCTTTGTTGTCTAAATATTGCATTTTGACAAAAATATCTAAATATTTGTGTTATGAGGATTTGAACCCAAGATCTCCCACAAAAATATAAACTTAACTTAAAGTCACTAACCACTATGCCAAGTCTAATTAATTGTCTATTTTTGAATAGATATTCTATATAATATCTATAACTCTAAGAAGAAAATAAATAAATTTTAATGTAATATTTTAATGATTTTTTTTAAATTGAGTGTGGGCGGCCGCCCACACTCGGCCTCATGTAGGTCCGCCCATGTTTGTGGATCTCTTAGCGCGCAAACATGCAACAAGATTCTTACGTAGAAAATGTGGAAAGGGAAAACCACGGGGTCTAAGTCTAGGTCTGACGAAATTCACTACTTGTAGCTTAGTGCATGAGCTAAAAGTTTTACGTGCGTGACATATCACCGCTCATTTATAAGTCTCTTGAGAAAAAGCCAAGTCTTGAAGTGCGCTCGTGGGAGTAGTTGTCGGAGCGGAAAAATCACAAGTGGAGCGCAAGCTGAGCAGGAGGATGAACGGAGAACAAAGCCTTCGCCGGAAAACCTCAGAGCTCTGTCTTCTCCTTTTTTTCACTATCTCATTTCAAATGAAGGCTCCCCTCTTTATAGTTTTCCGGAGGCACGCAGACAATTATGATCTTCTGGATGCTGAACAGGCGAATAGGAACGCCCGATTCCAATCTCATGGATCACTAATTTTTGAAATATGACGGCCTTGCCCCCGGGCGCCTGTGCTGCTTGGGCAAGTCCGATGGCAGCGGCGAGCACACTCACGCAGGATCGCGCACGACCAGTTCGTGCATGGATGCGTGCGGCCAGCGCGCGGGGATGCGGGCGCTTGCGGCCGGGCTTGCATGTTGGTCTTTTGGTCGAGGCGAGACCCCGCGTGGTCGAGGCGAACCGTTTTCGAGAGCGAGCCGGGCCGTGGGTCATGATCTCCAATTTGACTTTTTGGATTTCAGGGTTTAAACACAGTTTTGTGAAATCAGAAATGGCTGAACACATACGTCACCATCCGAAGATAAATGAGTAGAGAAGGCGGGCCCGGCCAACGTGTATATGACATACATCCGACGGTGAGAGAATCTTCTCTCATTTAGTATCAATGATGGGCCAAAAATAAATAAATAAATAAATTATAATAATATTAGTAAAATAATAAACAAAATTGGGGGGGGGGGGGGGGGGGGGGGGGGGGGGGGCTAGGTGGGGCCATGGACCTTGTTGGGTGGGTTTGATTGGTCCATTGCAAGTATGCTTATAATAATAATAATAATAATAGTAATAATGTGCAAAATTATGGAGCCAATGAAGATTGAGATTCGCAATCATAGTATATATTGAGAATATACTGAAGAATTGAACCGCTGAACCGAACCCATTACCAGGGGTCCGGTTTTTTCTTCTTCTTTAAAATTAGTGCAGAGAGGATAGTTAGCTGGCGGAAAAGATTGGGTGATGGATGCTGTCCGCCCACGTGGCATAGATCCTTCCGTCGATCGACGTCCAAGGTAGGTCTCGGATCGTCTGCTGCAATTGGAGGTGGGGTTTTAAGGTTTGAAATCTCATTTCGAAAGTCTGATGATAACGGCCATGACCCCCTTTTTTTTATTTCCGGGTCCCGAATGTCGTTCGAGATGCTGATTATTATGTTCTCTTTTTGATCTCATGTGCTCGTTTTTTGCTCTTATCGGCCCCGCGCGTAAAAAATTGTATGACACGTGACTTGAAATGATTGGAGTAGGACTGAAATTTGGAAACGGCGCCCACACAAAAATGCCCTTACACTGCATTGCCAGCCGCGCACTTGTTGATGATTGCACATCTTTGCACAACGAGCATGACACAACAGAGACGTTTTTGATCTTATGTGCTTGTTTTTCTCTCTTATCGGTCTCAGGGGTAAAAATTGTATGACGCATGACCTGAAATGATTGGAGTAGGACTGAAATTTGGAAACGACGCCCAAACGCAAATACCCTTACACTGCATTGCCAACCGCGTCCTTGTTGATGACTGCACGCACACCTTTGCACAACGAGCAGGACATATTATTTGAAAGAATTTGATGAAAAGCTACATTGTTGTAGCTTTGCATCACATTGTAGCTCTTGCAAATCATGTAAAATCATGTGATTTATGTAGGAATACAATCTCCAAATATAACAAAATGGCATACAAATACCACATGAATGACTCTATTTTATGACAAATTTCTCTGTCCGGGGCCCGGACTGTCCGGGATGATCGCGCACTGATCGTGCACGTTCTCTCTCCTCAAATCTTCGGCCACACGCGCAAAAGTGCATTTCTCTCCTCAAATCTCCGGCTTCCTATTGGTCCCGGTTCCAAATTTTATAACCGGAGTCCGGACACAATAATCTCTCCTATGTTACAAAGTCATTTTGTACATAATTTTATGATTCTCACAAGTCAACACAAAGGAATTCCACATTATCTAACCCTTAAATATTGTAAACTATAGTATTTGCTTAGTTTACTTTACATCATTCTTAGGTCATGAATCTCTATTTCAATCATTATAGTATGTATTCTCCTCTAAAGAACTTTATGAGAAAACTATATGTATACACTTCTTTATTTTATAGTTAAAAATAACTATTTTGTGTTTAGCTAAATTTGAATGAAAGAGAACTTGGTGTTAAGTTGCTTTCACATCCATTAAAAGCATCATAAATGAGTCATTTATTTCTACCTACATCTCATTTCTAGGGATTTTTAAGGGGAGATGAAGAAATGGTACAAAAATAGAAGGAAAGTGAAACAAATTAAGGTAAAGTTTATTAAAGATACAATAGTAAATTAAAGAGAAATATGAAAAAAATATATAGAAAAATTATTCAATAGTAAGTTAAAGTTTATTAA
Organism: Dactylorhiza incarnata; assembly: GCA_033032865.1. Classification (NCBI taxonomy): domain Eukaryota; kingdom Viridiplantae; phylum Streptophyta; class Magnoliopsida; order Asparagales; family Orchidaceae; genus Dactylorhiza; species Dactylorhiza incarnata. Next base: position 12,814,994 of record JAWHQI010000017.1, read on the forward strand.
AATACATCAAATTATACACAAATACATGAAGAGATATCTCACAAATGAATAATGTGGGTACATCAAATAACAATTATAATATTTTTAATAGAATGGTTTTTATTTATAAGAGAGAAGTTATGCAATATTTTCATTTAGGAGGAAGGTTTAATGTGTTGGTGATTTGTGACTAAAATTTTCAAGTATCTATATTGGTGATTAATATTTCTTGGTCATTAAATAATTTTCATGTATTTCTAATTTGTAGTGACAAAAATTTTTTTTTGTCACTAAAGAATAATCTTTAGTGACGAAAGAATATTTTCGTCACTCAAAATAAAACTTTCAGTAACTAAATAAGAACATCTTTAGTTTCGAAATCTATTTTATAACGAACTTTTCGTCATTAAAAGTCACTTTTCTTGTAGTGCAAGATTCCCCCGCTTAAAAAAAATTTACTCCCAGTTGAATGAAGATCGATGTACTTCATGTGCGCACGACGATATGCTTGGTTTAGTATAACGTACATGCCGAAATTATGAAATTTCTAAATTTTAATTTTGTTATGATATTATCTTAGAAGTTATTAGTGTTGGGGTTCAGCCCCTAAAGGTGTTTGGCGTGCAGAAATTCTTTGAAATTGTGGTTCAGCAAAATAGGTTGCAACTCCTCAAAAGACAGGTTGCAACTCTTTTTCTGCTGTCCTTTGGCGTGGAGCAAAATCTGGGCAGATTTTTGGTCCGGTTCACAGCTGAACCGGACTGTTTTACTTTTGGGCGTGGACAGCCTTTATTATGGCTGTTTTTGAGGAGGGGTTAGGGTTAAGATTTTAATCTCTCTTCTCCCCTCTCTCTCCCCGATTCTGTACAGGCGCCCCCCCCCCCCCCCCCCCCCCCCCCCCCCCGTTTTCTTCTTCCTCTCGTTCTTTGGGAGAACCGCCGCCGGTGCGTTGGAGGAAGGGTTGTCGGCGCTGCTGTCGGAGATTGGAGAGGGCTGCCACTCGCCGCCGCTGCTTTGGAGAGGAAAGGGCTGTCGCTGGAAGGAGAGGGCTGTCGCCGCCATTTCTGTTGGAGAAAAAGGTCCGGCCTCTTTGCTTGGAGATCTGAAATCTGCGGCCAGAATTTTTGCCGGAAGGAGGAGGTGATTCCTCAGTGGTGCTTGGAGATTTCTCTACCGTTTTAAAGGCCTCTTAATTCGTCTACGGTTCAAGGTGTTCTCTTTCTTGTCTTCGTTTGCTATTTTGCTTGAAGAGAGAGTAGAGTTTTATCCTATTGTAGAGAAGTTGTGTGTTCATCTTTGTGGTAGAGAGGAGTGGATTTGTTTGTCAAATCCGGTGGACGTTCTAGGTTTGGGCAAACATAGATAATTCTTTTGTAATCCTTATTTATTATAGTGGATTTTCTGTTGTGCCGTGCCCCGTGGTTTTTGACCTTCAAGTGGTGAAGGTTTTCCACGTAAATCTCTTGTGTTTGGTTTTGTTGGTTGTTCTTTCTTATTGTTTCAGGCTCTATTGATCGGTGGGAGACGCCGTTATCTGCGGCCTTCATTCCCTACAAGTGGTATCAAAGCGATGTTCTTTGGCTTGTCGTTTTTATTTCTCGGTTTCTAACTCGGTGCGGTAGGTGACGACCATTGGTCCACTCCCTATCCTCTCTTGTTAATCTCTTGATATAAATCGACTTGTGGATCGTGTTAGAGCTATTTTGTTTGAGAAAGAAATGGAACAGAATACAATGATGGTCAGTATGAATGGCAAGAATTGGAGCATCTGGAAGCCTCGGATGGAGGATCTTTTATATTGTAAAGATCTCCATGCTCCGCTGACAGGGAGACCGGCTTCAGTTAAGGATGATGAAGAGTGGAAGAGGATGGATCAGAAGGCAGTAGGGTTCATTAGGCAGTGGCTTGATGACTCTATTTTTCATCATGTTTCCACGAGGCCTCGGCTCAAGCCTTATGGAAAAAGCTTGAAGCCTTGTATGAGCGGAAGACTGCAGGTAACAAGGCATTTCTGAATAGGAAGCTTGTTAATTTGAAGTACTGGGAAGGTTCGCAGATGACTGAGCACATGAACCTTGCCCAAAGTATTATCAATCAGTTGGATTCCATGAAGATTACCTTGGGAGATGAACTCCAAGCTCTGATGGTCCTTAGTTCCTTACCAGAGAGTTGGGAGACTCTAGTAGTGTCGTTGAGCAACTAAGCACCTGATGGCGTGGTAACCATGGAGATGGTGTCTAGTTGTCTCCTGAACGAAGAGTTGAGAAAGAAGGATTCTGGAACTTCCAATTCGGGTGTTTTCCTCATGGAAGGAAGAGGCAGGTCTGTGAAGAAGGATGTGAAGAACAGGGGCACTTCCAGGAGCAAGTCTAGGGGCAAGTCCAAGAAGGACATCGAGTGCTACTATTGTAAGAAGAAGGGTCATTTCAAGAAGGATTGTTTCCAAATGAAAAGTGACATGAAGGGAAAGACCAAGGAGGTAAGAGAATCCAGTGGTGATGCGACGACTTCGATTGTGGAGGCTGAGCCGTTATGCTTGTAGTGCAGTGAGTCGTCTTGCCAGGAATGCGTTGACACAGACTGGATCGTGGACGGAAGTGCATCTTATCATGGCACTCCTCACAGGGATTACTTCTACACCTACTCTGCGGGAGACCTTGGTGTGATCCGGATGGCAAATTTCGGAGAATCGTTGATTATTGGCAGTGGTGATGCCCACTTGGAGACTGAGTTTGGGAAGATTGTTCTCAAGGGCGTCAGGCACATTCCTGACTTCATAATGAATCTGATTTCCGTTGGTAGACTTGATGACGGTGGTTTCACAAACATTGAAGGTGGAGGTATCTGGAGGTTGATGAAGGACTCTTTGGTGGTAGCCAGAGGAAGGAAGTGTTGTGGCCTGTATCGCACTAATGCCAAGATCTGTGACCCAATTGTGAATGTTGCTGAAGGCAACTCTATGGAGTTATGGCATCGCAGGCTTGGGCATATCAGTGAGAAGAGCTTGAAGATCTTGGTGAAGAACAAGGTTCTTTCGGAGCTATCAGGAGGGATTCCCAACACGTGTGTGCACTGCTTGGCCGGTAAACAGAAACGTGTTTCCTTTGCTGATTCTGAACCAAAGAGGAAGGCAGAGTTACTATATTTGATACACACTGATGTGTGTGGTCCTATTGAGCCCAAGTCTGTGGGCGGAGCCGCCTACTTTGTCACGTTCATTGACGATCATTCCAGGAAAGTCTGGGCATACTCTGTGAAGCAGAAGAGTGATATTCTAGCAAAGTTTGAAGAATTCAGAGCGAAGGTGGAGAAGATGACCGGTAAAGAAATAAAGCGAGTTCGATCTGACAACGGGGGAGAGTACACTGGTGCCTTCGATGCTTACTACAGAGAGCATGGCATAGTACATGAAAGGACAATCCCGAGGACGCCGCAACAGAATGGGTTGGCAGAGAGGATGAACAGGACGATTATTGAGAAGATCCGATGCATGATTTCTCAAGCTGGCATTGGTAAGCAGTTTTGGGTTGAGGCTGTGCAAACTGCTGTACATCTGATAAACCTGTCTCCCTTGGCACCTCTGAATGGTGATATTCTAGAGCGTGTTTGGTCCGGGAAGGAAGTATCGTACGGACATGTGCGGGTGTTTGGGTGCAAAGTTCACGTTCATGTCCCCAAGGAAGAGAGATTGAAGCTTGATGAGAAGTCTCAGGAGTGCATCTTGTTGGGATTTCCCCATGAGGAGTTTGGATATAGACTCTGGGATCCCGTGAACAAGAAAATGATCAGAAGCAGAGATGTGATCTTTGTTGAAGATCAAGTGGTTGGTGAGCAGAATGCTGCGGAGTCACAGGTTCCACAGTTTCCACCTGCGGAGGAGAGACTTCATGTTGATGATGGGCCAGTAGAGAATGTTGTTGATGATTGGCATGCTGAGGAGGAAGTTGGTGAGCTTATTCCTGATGAGGAGATGATTCCGAATGTAGGGGGAGCTCTGCCAGTTGATGTACCACCTGTGGTGGAGGCTCCTCTTGTCAGATCTGAGAGAGTCAGAAGGCCCAATATCAGGTATTCTCCTCATGAGTATATTTTGCTTACAGATAGTGGAGAGCCTGAGTCCTATGAGGAGGCTCAGAGTGCTGAAGATCGTGAGGCTTGGATAGCTGGTATGGAAGAGGAGTTGTACTACCTTCAGAAGAAAGAGACGTATGATTTAGTCCCATTGCCTAAAGGGAAGAGAGCTTTGAAGAACAAGTGGGTCTTCAAGCTGAAGTTGGATGAAAATCTCTCTCAGCCGAGGTACAAGGCGAGACTTGTAGTGAAAGGTTTCAGTCAGAAACAAGGTATCGATTTCGATGAGATTTTTTCCCCAGTGGTGAAAATGTCCTCTATCAGACTGGTGTTGGGTAGGGCTGTTCACAAATAGTATAGTTCGTGAATAATTCGGGATTCGATTCGTGAAGATTCGATTAAAATTCGTATTTTTCGAATTCGAATCCGGATTCGAATCCGAATTCGGATTCGATTAGTTTTCGAATCTGAATTCGCATAATGTTATTCATATTCGAATGATTCACGAATAGTTCGCGAATACTGAAAATATACTTAAATTAAATTAATATATGTAATTAAATGTTAAATATAATTATATTTGAATATTATATATAATTAAATATTATAAAATTCGAATTCGAATCCATGTTCGAATCCGAATTCGAATCTGAATTCGAACCCAAATTCGAATCCAACATTTCATGACGAATCCGAATTCGAATCCGACCCCGAATATTCAAACGAATCCGAATCCGAATCCGAATATCTGCATTCTATGTCAAATTTGGTTTCGATTGAAGAACTATTCGATTCGATTCGGTTCGTGAACACCCCTAGTGTTGGGTATGGCTGCCTCCATGGATCTTGAAGTCGAGCAGATGGACGTCAAGACGACATTTCTGCATGGTGATTTGGAGGAAGAGCTATACATGGAGCAGCCCGAAGGCTTTGTGGCTAAGGGGAAGCATCACTTGATCTGCCGGCTCAAGAAGAGCCTTTATGGGTTGAAACAGGCACCCAGGCAGTGGTATAGGAAATTTGACGCTTTCATGATGAAGAGAAAATTTCAACAGACCAGGGCTGATCACTGCGTATATGTGAAGAGGACTGAGAAGGCTTTGACTATTCTGCTGTTGTACGTAGATGACATGCTGATTGTTGGGGATGACAAGGCAAGCATAGCTGAGTTGAAGAAGGAGCTCAGTGAGTCCTTTGAAATGAAGGATTTGGGACCGACAAGGAAGATTCTTGGAATGAAAATCACCAGGGACAGGAGTGCCGGTCAACTATGGCTATCTCAGCCTGAGTATGTGGAGAAAGTGCTGAAGAGGTTCATGATGGACAAGGTAAAACCCGTTGCTACTCCTTTAGCCGGGCACTTCAGACTTTCTAGTTCTCAAAGCCCTTCATCTGAGAAGGAGGTGGAAGAGATGAGTCATATTCCTTATGCATCTGTAGTGGCGAGCCTGATGTATGCTATGGTCTGCACTAGGCCAGACATAGCTCATGTTGTGGGGTCTGTGAGTCGTTACTTGGCAAACCCAGGGAAAGTTCACTGGAGTGCTGTGAAATGGATATTCCGCTATCTCCGAGGTACCTCAGACCTTTGTTTAATGTTTGGTGGAGGTCCATCAGAACTTATCGGGTACTCGGACTCGGACATGTCAGGAGATGTTGACACGAGGAGATCCACTTCTGGATTCGTGGTCACTTTTGGAGGGGGAGCAGTGTCATGGCAGTCAAGGCTTCAGAAGTGCGTGACATTGTCGACAACGGAGGCTGAATATATTGTGTTGACTGAGGCGTCAAAGGAGCTTGTTTGGATGAAGAAGTTCATGCTTGAGCTTGATCTTCGACAGGACGTGTACACAGTATTTTGTGACAGTCAGAGTGCTATATTCTTGGCCAAGAATCCCGCCTTTCACTCCAGGACGAAGCACATCGACGTGAAGTATCACTGGATTCAGGATGCAGTTGAGGAGAAGCTGTTGGTGGTGGAGAAGATCCACATATATGAAAACCCTTCGGATATGATGACGAAGGTCGTCCCAAGGGAAAAGCATGATCTTTGCCGACAGTTGATCGGCATGATGTCCACTTGAAGGAGTCAAGGTGGAAAACTCTCCTTTATGGTCTGAAGGGGGAGTTTGTTAGGGTTCAACCCCTAAAGGTGTTTGGCGTGCAGAAATTCTTTGAAATTGTGGTTCAGCAAAATAGGTTGCAACTCCTCAAAAGACAGGTTGCAACTATTTTTCTGCTGTCCTTTGGCGTGGAGTAAAATCTGGGCAGATTTTTGGTCCGGTTCACAGCTGAACCGGACTGTTTTACTTTTGGGCGTGGACAACTTTTATTATGGCTGTTTTTGAGGAGGGGTTAGGGTTAAGATTTTAATCTCTCTTCTCCCCTCTCTCTCCCCGATTCTGTACAGCCCCCCCCCCCCCCCCCCCCCTTTTCTTCTTCCTCTCGTTCTTTGGGAGAACCGCAGCCGGTGCGTTGGAGGAAGGGTTGCCGGCGCTGCTGTCGGAGATTGGAGAGGGCTGCCGCTCGCCGCCGCTGCTTTGGAGAGGAAAGGGCTGTCGCTGGAAGGAGAGGGCTGTCACCGCCATTTCTGTTGGAGAAAAAGGTCCGGCCTCTTTTCTTGGAGATCTGAAATCTGCGGCCAGAATTTTTGCCGGAAGGAGGAGGTGATTCCTCAGTGATGCTTGGAGATTTCTCTTCCATTTTAAAGGTCTATTCGTCTACTGTTCAAGGTGTTCTCTTTCTTGTCTTCGTTTGCTATTGCTTGAAGAGAGAGTAGAGTTTTATCCAATTGTAGAGAAGTTGTGTGTTCATGTTTGTGGTAGAGAGGAGTGGATTTGTTTGTCAAATCCGGTGGGCGTTCTAGGTTTGGGCAAACCTAGATAATTCTTTTGTAATCCTTATTTATTATAGTGGATTTTCTGTTGTGCCGTGCCCCGTGGTTTTTGACCTTCAAGTGGTGAAGGTTTTCCACGTAAATCTCTTGTGTTTGATTTTGTTGGTTGTTTTTTCTTATTGTTTCAGACTCTATTGATCGGTGGGAGACGCCGTTATCTGCGGTCTTCATTCCCTACAATTAGTGCTTGAATTTGATTACATATAGCATATATACGGAGTAATTTATGCAATTTAAAACATTGAAGTCAGATATTTCTTTTGAAACATTTATTCGAAATTAAAGCTCACTTGATCGGCAGATTTGGATCTAATTTGATATTTGAAGGATTGTGAGTAGAGCTGCCACGGTTTCGGTTCGGTTCCGGTTCTACTAAAACCATGAACCGAACCGCTAAGGTTCCGGTTCTTCAAATTAGAACCAAAACCGTATTTGGTTTGACCGGTTCCGGTTCCAGTATAATTTTTGGAACCATCGTGTTAACGGTTCCGGTTACGGTTCAAGAAGAACCAAAACCAAACCGACCACTAACGGTTCAGTCCGATTCTATGCGGTTCGGTCTGGTTCCAATCGGTTCCAACTAGAACCAAAACCAAACTTGACGGAATGAATGAGGGAGGTCAAAAATAAAAAAAACCAGAGTGGAAAAACCACAAAAGGGAGAGTTCGAGAGGGACTTCGAAGTCTGAGGCCCTGGCGCTGAAATTTCGTGTTACACCAAGGGAGAGTTCTTTTTGTATAATATATAGTAAGTCGGGCTGAAAGTTAAAAATTGAAACCGCAAAACCACAAAATTGCACCAGCCCGTGCCGATTTTAAAAATTCAAAGATCACGATCGTTTAATGCTAATGCAATGTTCATGTTGCTGAAGATCACGACTCAACATAGGGTAAAGAACTTTGAATTGTTGCTCTTGAAATCTTATTTTACAATTCCAAATCGCACCAATGTCAAACCACACGACACGAATTTGGTGTGGTGCAATTTTGTTCAGTCTAAAATCGACCCCCTTTGTTGCCAATGCGGTTTGGGTTCAAACCGCACCAGTTTCACCCATAATAGTAAGTATAGATATTATAGATATATTATAAAAAATGATAATATAATAATAATAATAATAATAATAATAATAATAATAATAATAATAATTGACGGGTTGCGGTTCGGTTCTTCTTCGGTCCAGTTCAGATCAGTTCTAAAAATCTTGAAACCGCTTGAGACTTATATATAGCGGTTCCGGTTTCGGTTCCGGTCCGGATAATAAAATGAAAGAACCATACCCAGACCATTGTTGTTCTCAGTTCCAAAATTCAAACCAGAACCCAAATAATTCGCGAACGGTTCGGTCCGATTCTTTGCGGTTCTGGTTCGGTTCCGATTCGGATTACGGTTTTCGATTTTAAGTGACAGCTTTAATTGTGAGTGGGGGGGGGGGGGGGGGTTCTTGTAATATCCTGCCAGTACAAATTATATAACAGTAGGTCCGGTCGGGACCCCACACTATAATGATCACACTAGCTAGACGTTAATAAAATGATAACAGAAAAGAACTACACGAGAGTATCACATCGTAAGCGGAAGCATTAAATAATATTACTTTCAAAATCGTCCACTATCCGTGGAATGAAATAAATAAAAGTTATGGCCTTAAAGACTTACATTCATACAATGTCTTTAACTCAAAACATGCATCAGCACGCAGATCGACATTATAAGGAAAACAGTAAAAGAGAGGTTGGCCTTCAAGGGCCAACACATCACGTGGCTTCAACCCGCTACTTTCCACTTGGCTCACCAACACCTGCACCAACATCCACTAAGAGGTAAACGAGGGTCAGCTATGAGCTGACCACAAACCGCATAATGATCCCACCCCCTCCCCCCGACCATCTAGCCGACTCAGGGGCGTGTCACCGCTAATCCTACAAGCAAGCCGTACATGCAACATGTAATCATAAAAAGAAAGTGCAACTACACTACACAGGGTGAGGTTTCAAGCATAATCAATTTTCTAGGTTGAACATCAAAGTAAGGAGAACCTAGGTATGAGCATGATGTTGGTTGGGTTCACCCGAAGGATCCCCACAACCACCTAAACAATCGCATGAGGCTAACACAACATCAATCCACAGACACTCCACCCTAAGCAACATGATCTTAGGTGGGAAAAAAGAGCTTTTAGTCAGTCTACGTAAGCACCTTCCACGACCTCTCTCATGATCACACGGTGTACCAGAGGTTGGCACCTCTCACCGATCTGCATGGAAACGGGTTCAGATCAGCTTTGCTCGTGCTCTAGTCGACGTGGTCTTACTGCACAACGCGGGTACAGCTTCGCCTCGGCCCGTAAGGGTTTAACATAATCAAGTGCTACACAAAACGATGGCTACGCACTCAATCCTTCCAAGAGGACCTAGGCTTCACACACAATATCCAATGAAGGAGGTACAAGACCGTTCCACTTCAAATCTCGTGGTGAAGGTTCGCATTCAACCACATTCCAAGCATGAGGCTTTCATTAGGCTCTCCGAAAGACACCTAAATCTCAAGTCCCGCAATACGATGTCATTTCTCACGGAGTCATTTTCTGGCACGCATTCTAGGCTTAACCTAAATACACGTCACAATCAAGCATCACCGATCCGGGCTAACGACCACGGGTAGGCTTGACACAAAATGCCTAAATCCGTTCGTCTACTAGATTTCTACATGCAATATATGTCGGGGACGGACACAATCAACTCGGAGTTTCCAAGAACTATAGGAAGTCCTACACTTCACTAATTAGTGAAAGAGACAACCTCAATATGCATAGAAAAAGAATGAAAGGACCAAACACGTCATAAGACCGGGAGGAAGGATCGTTACCCTTCCCGCTCTCTTCGGCGCCATGAATCCGAGATTTCAATCGGATGGAAAGAACCGCACCGGGCTGCTCTCCGTGGATCTGGAAACGTATCGCGATTCGGAGCTTCGGAGCTCCGTCAATTACGGGAGATGCCTTCTTCTTCTTCCTTGAGCTCTCAGCTTTCTCGCGTTTGGAGAGAGAAGGTGTTGGGAAAGCCATTGATTTAACTTAACAAATTAATTAAAAGTGATTTTATTCACTGGGATTTAATTTACCCATTGTATAGTGAGGGTAATTTGGTCTCTAGATGTCTTAGGATGTCACACTCAACCAAGAGTGTCAACACTAGACCAAGGGAAGCAAAAATGGCAGAAGTTAATAATTGCGTCGACGCAACATCGAGTTCATGTCGACGCTACTCCGACTAGAAGTCCAAGTGGTTCAACTCTACTGTCGAAGTAACACTAGTCGATGTTACGTCGAATAGATATCGACGCAGAGACTAGAGACTTGTCGAAGAAACTTGAGAAGTCGACGCAACTTCTACTTCAAACTCGACGCAGAAGGGAATACATGTCAAAACCATCTAAAGTCGACGCAACGTCAACCTCGTCTCGACGCAGTTAATGGAAGTCAGAGTGGATGCTATTCAACTCGACGGGTGCGTCGATAAGGAATCGACGCAACGTCGACTAGCTGAGTTCAGTCAGAGCACAGAAGAAATCGAAGCAGCTCTTAGATGAACTCGAAGCAGCGTCGATAAGAGAGGAAGTTAATTCGACGCTACGTCGAATACAGTCTGTGAAAGTTCAAACTTTACAGCTGTCTTTCTGATGCTTCTATCATGGCCCACATCTTTCAGACCGTTCTCCAACGGCCTAATAATTGCCTGAAGAAGAAGGAAACATTAAAGAAGGAGATAAAGACTTTCTTGGAAGTATACACTTCCTAGGTGGACGGGTCGAGAAATAATAAAGGAAGGAAAGAGAATGTCTATCAAATATACCTTTTCAGGTCTTACCTAACAAGGAAACAAATTCAAAATAGTGACAGGGTATATAAGGATAGAGAAGGAAGAAAAGGCGGCAGCATTAATCACTATCAGCCGTCTCTTCTCAAATTAGAGTTTCCTGCCTTCTTCTCCCTCACTCTCAGGAACCCTAATACAGAGCTGTGAAAGAGAATAGAAGGAACTGGTGTTCTTCATCTGATAGACCAGAAGATCCAACTATTGTTTCTCATCACCATCATATAACAACATGATCTGAGTTAGAACAAGTCAAAAAGGACCTGACAAACAAAGTCTCTGCATATCATCACCATCAAAAGCAAAGGCTAATCATGAGCAGATTCTGTGGGACTTCACATTGGCTTTTCTTCAATCAGCAATCATAAGAATTCTGAGAACAGAATTCCTTCAACCTTCTCCCTTCTTCTTTCTCATTTTAAAAGAGTTTTATTAATCCTTCTTCAAAGGATTCAGTGGTTCAAGATCTCCTTATCAAAAGATCTGGTGGTTCAAGATCTCCTTATCAAAAGATCTGGTGGTTCATGATCTTCTTATCAAAAGATCATTGGTTTTAAGAGTCTCCTAATCAAAAGACTCAGGCACATGTGGTGCATTCCTACCAGATGGTAAAAGAGAGAACTACCCACATTTTGGGGAATCTTTATAAAATTCATTATGTCTGTGCTGTGATTTTTTGTGCTGTCCAAATTTTTTATTCTGCACTTTATTTTCTGCATTCTTTATTCTGCCTGGATTGTAAATCATAACTCTTTAGAGTAATTTATTATTAAACACAGTATTGGGGAAATGATTTATCTTAACCCCTAAAAATGAGTAGAATAGAAATTCTAAGAATGAAAAATTAGTCTAAGTAAATATGCGTCGAATAGTATTCGACGCAACGTCGAAGTATAGGCGACGTTCCTCTCAGAATGAGTTGAAGTAGCTCTAAACAGAATTCGATGTAACCCATGTCGACGTAACTCTGATTTCTAGTCGACGCATCTAGTGAAGTCGACGTACCTTAGTCGACGCACCTTCCTTATTCTCCTCTCGACGTCCAGCCAGTCTGAAATCGACGCTTCCGTCGAATAGTAATCGACGTACGTCGATTTCTATGTCAAATTCAAAACACGCCAGATTTCTTTTCTTCTATCTGTAGATCTGAATTTTATGGAATGATATTATTCTTTTTCTAGCCGTTTTGAATCAGTCTTTCCTTCTAAATGATTCTTGGCTAAATTGATTAAGTTTATTATGGATATTATTTGAAATCAGAATGATCTCTTTCCTTCTACAGAAATATTGATTATGGAATCTTTTCTCTCTTACCAATTCTCTAACTGTTAATTGATTATTCTCTTATAATATTCTTTGAATAAACAGAGCTATAAATAAGAGGAAAGTCGGCAGAGAAAAAGGACAAGTGATCCACTCCATCCATTTGAAATAGAGGAAAAGCTCCCAAGAGAAAAGTGAGAAAAAGCAGAGAGAAGTGATAGTGTGCTGAAGCAAACAACAAGCCTTCTTCATCCTCTCTTTCTGAAGCCATACTGCTGCAATCTCTGATAGCTCTTTTTGAAAGAGAAAATGCCTATAATCTCCTTCTCACTATAGAAGAGAGATTTCATTCACTATTTCTTGTGCTTCCAATCTTCTTGCTAGGAAGAAGATTCTTTCTTGTTTCAATTACTTCTTCTACGTCTTCTTCTTATCTTCATTTCATTTTTAAACAGTGTAAAAGAGTTTTTAGAATCTCTCTTCAAAAAATTCAGTTGTACTGGTTCTAAGAGTCTCCTTATCAAAAGACTCAGGCTGGTTCTAAGAGTCTCCTTATCAAAAGACTCAGTACAAGATAGTGAATTCCTACCAAGGGGGTAGAAGAGTGGACTACCCAAAGTTTGGGGAACTACTATATCCGCTTTAGAGAAAGTCATTTGTTATAAGGCGGTCACGGTTATCCCAGACTGCGTTCCGGAAAAAGTAGCCTACTTGACCAAATGAAATGAGAAGAATGCCTCTGAGATTCAAGCCCCGCTTTGAGTTTCGGTCTTGCGCATTCAAGCGTTGAATAAGTGCGGAGCTGCTAACTATGTATATGACGCCAAAAATAGACCGATTTGATATCACCCTTCAATTCGAATAGCTTGTCATTTTCTTTGGTCCCACGGGGCGGTTCACCTACTTGGAAGAGAAAAGCAAAAGCATAGGCTGATCCCTTGTCCCCTTTTTTAGATGCTAATGAAGAGAACCCTCACTCGGATCAGGCATCTTGTCACGAACCAAGATCTTTCCCTGATTAGAATCTCAGGATCTATGATCCGGGGATGTTCAAACAGATCAGAACAAAAAGAAGAGTGAGGGTTCTATGGGCTTTGGTGAGCATAGCAGTAAGTGCCATTCTCTTTCTCTTTCTATTAGCTTAAAGATGGGATTCTCCAGGGCTTGAAATGCCTGGCCCGTCCAGGATGGCCCAGCTGCGCCAGGGAAAAGAACTCATAGACAACAAAAGAAAGAGGGTAGCATAGGATAGGCTGTAGACAGCGAGTAAGAGAGAGGATGCCAGCTTAGCTAAGCTACATTGGCCTAAGCCTAACCCAACTCTTCGTGAAGCCTCTGGTGTGGCAAGTCGACTTCTAGAAAAATAAGATATCAAAGATAGAAAAGATATAAAATAGATGAATAATTGAATCGAGCTTCGAGTTAAGAAAAACTGAGGAGATTTACTCGGAAACAAATAACATATTTTGTTGGAAGCTCCATTGCAGAGTTCAGGCCTAAACATTAATGGAGAAGCTATGGGAACGATGGAACCTATGACTACATAGGATTTTTTTGAAAACGAATTAATCCTAATGATTCACTGGGTAGGATGGCGAAATGAACCAAGAAATAAATGAAGGAGGAAAGAGTCAATATTCGCCCGCGAACACTTTATTTATTTTTATGAAATTTCACAATTTAATTTATATTTCATATAGCAAATAACTTTTGGCATGAAAATGGCTCCCTCTTTAGTAAGATTATATGAGCAAATGCCTGAACCAAAATATGTCATTGCTATGGGAGCCTGTACTATTACAGAGCTTAAGCCTAGAAAATCTTTAGAGACCTAGGTGGCCTTCCCTAGGCGAAAGGGTCTACAAACCTGCGCTTGAGCAAGGAGTTAGGGTATAGAAAGTCTACTAACGAACTCACTAGATAAGGAAAGGAGCAAGGAGCGCCGAACTCACATAACAAGACAAGGACCGGATTCACTACCGAACTCACTAGATAAGGAGCGGTCTCACTGTTGTACACTTGAGCCGGACAAGGAGCCCAGGGTCTTTTGTATGTTTCTTAGCGATAAGAAAAGCTAGCTTTTTCTGTGAGGACTAGAGAACTTGACTTGGGAGCTCGGGTTTCGGGTGCGGGACGCTCGCAGAGTCCGTGACTCCCTTTTTCTATATTTTCAGAGAGAGGGAATTTATTTCTTTGTGTTGTGCTGTGATTTTCATTTTGCTATTTCTTTCTTTATTTAACTCTGAGATTATTACACACACATATATATATTTGTTAACTTTGCACAAAGTACTTTTAAATCTCTATTCACCCCCCCCCCCTTCTAGAGAATTCTAGTGAGGTTAACTGTGCACTTTCAATTGGTATCAGAGGGAGGTTGATCTAAAATGGGTAACTCCTTGATCAAAAAGATCCTACCTCATACATATATATATATTTCTAAAAACTATTTCTCACATGGCACAAATCAAAGATTATGCTTCCATCACCACCAATTTGCAACCTTGAAAAGTTTGCACTTTGGAAAACAAGAATTAAAATTTATCTAAACTCTGTTGATGGAGAATTATTTGATGTTATTATGACAGGTCCTCCCAAGCCATTCAAGAAGGACTCAAGTGGAAAGGTCACACAAACACTTGCTCCAAATGCTGAATGGACAGATGCAGAAAAGAGAGCTCATGCATGTGATGCCAAGGCTATGAATATCTTAGTCTCAACCCTCTCAGATGAAACCTTCCAAAAGATTGCTGAATGTGAGTCAGCTAAGGAAATATGGGAAGCTCTCACTAAAATGCTAGAAGGGAGTGCTGATGAGAGAAAAGATAGAAAGGTATTACTCATCTCTCAATATGAAAACTTCCAGAAGAAAGACAGTGAAAGTGTTGCTGACATGTATGCCAGATTCAGCCTCATAACAAATGAGTTAAGAACACTTGAGAAAGACATATCTCTCACTGAGATAAATGACAAATTGCTAACCTGCTTCCCTAGCTCTTGGGACTCAAGAATTTGGCCAATTAGAGACTCTAGAAGCCAAAATGAAATCTCAACAGATGTTCTGTTGGGTAAATTAAGATCCTATGAACAGTTGTTGAAAACAAGAGCTGAGAAAGAAGTGAAAGAAAAGACTCCTTCACTCTCAAAGGAAAAGAGTATTGCCTTAAAGGCCAGTGCAGCTGAACCCTCTACAAGTGATGAGGAGCTGATCAGTCTGCTGGCCAAAAGATTCAAAAAGTGGATCAAAATAGAAGGGTCCAGAAGGAGAGATTAAAAAACCAGGTATAACAAAACCCCTACTAAAGAGATTATATGTTACTCTTGCAGGAAACCTGGACACATTGCACCTGAATGTCCTAAAGAACTCAGCTATAAGAAAGATCTGAAAGGAACATATCTAAAGAAAAAGAAGAAAGAGAAAGGATGCATTGCTCAATCATGGAGTGATTTAGAATCTGAAGAAAGTACCTCATCTGAAAATGACCAAGAAGAGGCTAAGCAAAAGGAAACCTGTTTAATGGCCACTGAGAAGCATGATGAATCTATGGTAAATATATCTGATGATATAGATTTTTCTTCTGCTGATTTTAAAAATAGTTTCAAAGAATTTTGTTTAGATCAAGTCAAATCTGAGAAAGAAATAAAAATGCTAAGAAATGAATTAAACAATCTCAAACAAATGGATACACAATATAAAAAACTATGAGCTCAGTCAAAAACTCTCTAGATCAGAGGAGCAGCTAGATAAAATAACTGCTGAAAATCAAACACTGAAAAATGAGCTAGCAAAGGCAAAAGCCTTTGAAGATTCTCTAAATGACAGAAGTCAAAAACTCAAGAAAATCTCTGAAAATCTCACTGATAGATTTAGACAACTAGAGTTTAATACTGACTTAGAACCCAGGCCTCAGTCACCCAACAAACTTGTTTGGAGACATCCTATCCACTTCACTAGGAAGAATAATCTCATAGGAGAAGAATCACAAGAAAATCCAGAAACAACTACTGTTTTCAATAAAAATAATTTCACTATGTAAGAAGGAATCCTAGGTAAATATCCTCTGAAAAGAAACAAATTTGTGTCGAATCAGTATCGACGTGCGTCGAATTCTACTCGACGCAATCACTTAGATGCTTCGATCTCAAATCGACGCATGAATAACAGTATGTCGACTTACAATCGACGCAACTACTTCTATGAATCGATTCCAGATCAAATCAATCTAAAGAAAGCGCCGAATACATATCGACGCAACTCTCAACATACGTCGAATAGATATCGACGCATAAAACCTCAGAGCAACTTAAATACAGGACATGAGTATTCTTCAAAAACTTTCTATCTTAACACCCATTCAGGACCCTTTCATCCTGATCAAAATTTTATCCTGATCAAAACTTCTATCTTAATCAAAAATCTTTTCATAATCAAAATTACTATCCTGATCAAAACTTTTATCCTAATCACCATCTCTATTCCTCCCTAAACTCAAATTTCCTTAGTCAAAAGAAAATTAGGTGTTATATTTGCAATAAAATTGGCCACACTGCCAAACAATGTTGGCACAATCAATCCAACTGTTTATAAAATTAGTCCAAGGGTGACTTAGAAAACCTTAGGATTAGGAAGAAATAACCCCTCAAGAAAAACCTGAAATTTTCAGACAAAGTAAAAATCAAGTCGATTCCTTAATCGACGCATCGTCGACAACTAAAAATGATTAGTAAACTCGACGTATGCGTCGACTCATATCGACGCATACGTCGATAGGAAACCCTATCAGACTATACCGACGTATACATCGACTTCCACTCGACGCAACGTCGACTTCATGAAAAAGAGCGGCAATACTGAAATATTTTCAGTCACATCTACTGTTGTACCGAATAAACCTCGAGTTGTGTCTCGTGTCGACGTTTCACCTGACTTAAATAGACTCTTCAGTTAAAATTCAGCACGCTCCTTGCATCTCTCATTTCTCAGTCCAGCTATCTCTTCCTCTCTCTCACTGACCTAAATGGCTCCTAAGATCAACTCTGGTTTCGACATTGATCTTGAATCCTTCCAAGCCGCCGCCGAAAACTATAAGAGCATCATAGCTCTCTTCACTGAAGCTGGTTTAAACAAACTCATTTCCACAAGATGCAGACTCCTAGAGACAGAACTCACTAAGTTAATGGATCATGTTCAGATATCTGAGCAAGGAGAGATCACAGAAACACTCTATGAGATTCCTGTCTCAATCTCTGCAGAACACCTTAGGGTCACCTTTGATCTTCCATCAGGTACACAACAACACTATTCTATTTTAAATCAAAAGGAAAGCAAATTATTTTCTAAGAATAGCTAAATGAATCTTCATCATCATTCCCTTATCAGGTGATGAACTTGTGGACCTCACCCCTGAGGAAACCAAGAATCTATTACTCATCATGAAGTTCTCCAAAGATAAACCAATCCACCTGAAGAAAATAGATTTTTCTGAGGAATATAGGCTATTGGCAGACATAGTAGGAGAAGTTCTATTATGCAAGATCTCTGCCCATGATGCAGTGCCCAAGCAGCAACTGAACATCATGGGGGCCCTTGTGCTGAAAAAGAAGGTTGACTGGGCCAGCTGCTTACTGAAAATGATAGGCTACAAATATTCTCACAAAGAGAATGCCTATATGAGGATCATGAGTCAGGTACTCCTCCACTCCTTCCCTGACCTATGTAGGTCAAAAGGAATCCCCATTCCCCCTGGAAAAAGGATGTCCATTGCCCTCTTCTCAAAATGGACCAGGCAAATTCCCAAGCCTGGTGCCATTCCTGACAGGACTCCCTCTCCTCCTAACTCTCCTAGCCATCCATCCTCACCTCCTCCTCAGCATACAACCATCTCTTCCCTACCTACATCATCCACACCAATAGTCTCTACTACCATCACAACTCCTATCCTACCTACATCTTCACATCCACCTCCTCCATCAAACTCACCTCATCACAATGATACAGTTCTCTCTCCACCTTCATCACCTCCTCCTCCACCATTATCTCCCACTCCAACACACCTTGAGCCATCTCCAACCACTAACACTCTCATCACCCAGTGTATCCAATCAGCAACCCAAAAATTTCAAGAAATGCTGGATGCACACTGGTCCCAACTTCACTCCCCCATCATACACATGCAAACCCAAATAGATGGGGTCAATGCCTCTGTGCAAAGCTTGAAGTCCTCTGTCTCTTCCTCCAAAGTGACCAAGTCTTTCTTAACCTCCTTGGCTAAGAAGGTCAAGAAGGGGGAGAAATTAATGAAGAGCAGCTCTCAAGTCACAAATCTCTCTCACACAAGTCCCTTCCTACTTCAAAAGCTGATAAGACAATTGGGAATGAATTAGTCCCAGAGCTAAATACTGAGGACCAGATAACAAATGTACTCTCTATAGCAAGAGAAGCTATACAACAAGTAGTTCTCTTTCAAGGGGAGGCTAGCAGAGCAGAGAGAGAAGTTGAAAAGGAAACTTTTGTTGAAAAAGAAGCTGAAGCTCAGGGGGAGCCAAATGCTGACATAACTGAAGCTGGAGCTCAGAAAGAAACTGAAGAGGCAGAAGTAGAAGGCTCAAAGGATATTCCATCTCAGGGGGAGCAAACTGCTGTGACTCAGGGGGAGCTGAGTGAACCACATGTTACTGAGAAGGAGAACCTCTCTTCTTTGAAAACCTTAGTATTCACTAGGAAAAGAAAAACTCCTCCTACCTCTCCTGAGTGATGTGTTGAACAATGTGTTGAACAAATGTTGATACACTCTATATTTTTCTTCATCCATGCTTAAATACTGTTTATAAAGTCTGTGTATATGAATCTACTTTCTTCTGAGTACTTAACATATTTCTTTTCTATATAAATGCCTTGCTGTGTTGATTAAAAACTAATACAATTTCTCCCTGAATAGGGTTAAGACAAATAGGGGGAGATTGTTGGGGAAATGATTTATCTTAACCCCTAAAAATGAGTAGAATAGAAATTCTAAGAATGAAAAATTAGTCTAAGTAAATATGCGTCGAATAGTATTCGACGCAACGTCGAAGTATAGTCGACGTTCTTCTCAGAATGAGTCGAAGTAGCTCTAAACAGAATTCGACGTAACCCATGTCGACGTAACTCTGATTTCTAGTCGACGCATTTAGTGAAGTCGACGTACCTTAGTCGACGCACCTTCCTTATTCTCCTCTCGACGTCCAGCCAGTCTGAAATCGACGCTTCCGTCGAATAGTAATCGACGTACGTCGATTTCTATGTCAAATTCAAAACACGCCAGATTTCTTTCCTTCTATCTGTAGATCTGAATTTTATGGAATGATATTATTCTTTTCTAGCCGTTTTGAATCAGTCTTTCCTTCTAAATGATTCTTGGCTAAATTGATTAAGTTTATTATGGATATTATTTGAAATCAGAATGATCTCTTTCCTTCTACAGAATTATTGATTATAAAATCTTTTCTCTCTTACCAATTCTCTAACTGTTAATTGATTATTCTCCTATAGTATTCTTTGAATAAACAGAACTATAAATAAGAGGGAAGTCGGCAGAGAAAAAGGACAATTGATCCACTCCATCCATTTGAAATAGAGGAAAAGCTCCCAAGAGAAAAGTGAGAAAAAGCAGAGAGAAGTGATAGTGTGCTGAAGCAAACAACAAGCCTTCTTCATCCTCTCTTTCTGAAGCCATACTGCTGCAATCTCTGATAGCTCTTTTTGAAAGAGAAAAGACCTATAATCTCCTTCTCACTATAGAAGAGAGATTTCATTCACTATTTCTTGTGCTTCCAATCTTCTTGCTAGGAAGAAGATTCTTTCTTGTTTCAATTACTTCTTCTTCTTATCTTCATTTCATTTTTAAACAGTGTAAAAGAGTTTTTAGAATCTCTCTTCAAAAAATTCAGTTGTACTGGTTCTAAGAGTCTCCTTATCAAAAGACTCAGGTTGGTTCTAAGAGTCTCCTTATCAAAAGACTCAGTACAAGATAGTGAATTCCTACCAAGGGGGTAGAAGAGTGGACTACCCAAAGTTTGGGGAACCACTATATTTCTTTGTGTTGTGCTGTGATTTTCATTTTGCTATTTCTTTCTTTATTTACTTAATTCTTGTTGGTGTGTGTGTGAAGCTTAACTCTGAGATTATTACACATATATATATATATTTGTTAACTTTGCACAAAGTACTTTTAAATCTCTATTCACCCCCCTCTAGAGAATTCTAGTGAGGTTAACTTTGCACTTTCACACAGTTAGGATAGAAATAATTTTAAAACTCTATTCACCCCTCTAGAGGAATCTTAGAGGCACACTATGCACTTTCAATTGGTATCAGAGCGAGGTTGATCAATAAAAGGCTAACACCTTGATAAAAAAGACCTCATACTCTTATTTCTTTTTATATAAATATATTTTATAAAGAAAAATGAGTTCTAAGGATTATGCTTCAACAAGACATCCTGTGTGTAACTTAAATAAGTTCACACTCTGGAAGGCTAGAATAAAACTTTACATGAATTCCATTGATGAAGATATCTATGATGTTCTTCTCACAAGTCTTCCTGCTCCAGTCAGACAGAAGGAAGGAGAAACCTCAACAACTGAGGCTGTTCCAAGAAAGGAATGGACAGAGGCTGAGAAGAAGGTCAAGGCATGTGATGCCAAGGCCATGAATATTTTGGTATTAACAATGTCTGATGATATTTTCCAGAAAGTTGCTGAATGTTAATCAGCAAAAGAGATCTGGGATTCCCTCACCACAATGGTTGAGGGAAGTGCTGATGAAAGAAAGGATAAAAAGTCCCTTCTCATATCCCAGTATGAGAACTTTCAAAAGAAGGCTGAAGAATCTATTGCCAATATATATGACAGATTCAGTCTTATCATTAATGAGCTCAGAGGCTTAGACAAGGAGATATCCTTGACTGAAATTAATGATAAGATCCTCATGTGCTTCCCTAGCTCATGGGATTCCAGAATCTGGGCAATCAGGGAATCCAGATGTCATAGGGAGATCTCTACTGAAGCTTTGATTGGAAAGCTCAAGTCATATGAGATGCTCCTAAAGAACATGGCAGAATCAGAACAACAAGAGAAGACCCTAGCTCCCATCCAAAGAAGCCTTGCCCTGAAAGCCTCTGAAGGGGAGCCTTCTGCCCCAGAAGATGAGATGTTCAATCTCCTAGCAAGGAGATTCAAGAAGTGGTTCAAGACTGAAGACTCAAGGAGAAGAGAAAGAGACTCAAGACCCAAGTATGATAAAACTCCAAAGAGGGAGGTTACCTGCTTCTCCTGCAACAAACCAGGACACTTTGCTTCTGAGTGCCCAGAAGAGCAAAGGGGCAGGAAAAGCAGCAATAAAGAAGAGAAGAATAAGAAGAAGTCTTTTATAGGAAAGGACAAGAAGAAAGGCAAGGGTTTCATTGCTGAAACCTGGAGTGACTCTGAAGCAGAGTTAAGCTCATCCTCATCTGAAAGTGAAGATGAAGCAGAAGCTGTAGCAGCCTGCATGATGGCCCTGGGGATGTCATCAGATGATGAAGAGGAGCATGCATCTTTATTTGATAATTTTGATTTCAATTCAGAAGACTTCAAAATCTGTTTCAAGAATTTCTGTAATGATCACCTTAGGGTAGAAAAAGAACTAGACACTGCTAGGACTGAATTAGAAAACCTCAAGAATGATGAAATATACATAAGGAATCAGAATCTAGCAAATGAAATCAAGAATAAAGAATTAGAACTAATTGAACTTAGGAAAGAGAACATACAATTAAGAGAAGAGCTAGTAAAGGCAAAGGCCTTTGAGGACTCACTCAATGGGAGGAGTCAGAAGCTCAAGGATATCATAGAAAACCTCTCCATGAGGTTTAATCATCTAGGACTAGGGGCAGAACCCTCCACTAGCACAGAACCATCTAGGAAGCATGTCTGGAAAAAATCCAATGGCTTTTGTTAGACCCAATGATCATCTACCCAATGAAAAGAATCCTCCATCTAAGAGTAAGGATCACAATCATTCAGATAGAGTAGGTAAAACTAATAAGGTGAAACCCTTAGGTAAGAACAACATAGGAAAATAAAATAGCAAAGAACAACAGGGTAAAGTAAAACCTAGGATAATAAGACACTCTGCTGACTTGTTATATGTTGATACATTCTATAGTCATCTCAAACATCAAAAAATAGGTTTGGGAGATCCATTCTTTATCATCCCAAAGGATATCATGAAAGACCCTTCTATTCTTTCATTGAACCCTATAATGGTAAAAGCAAAGGGCCCAAGGTAACCTGGGTCCCTTCTAATGTTTGAGTTACCTGTGCAATTGTATGTAGGGTCCCACTCAGAAAAAATTGAGTGGGAAGAATGATGTAGGTCATGAATAAAGAACAAGAGTCATTCAAGGGAGTAATTTCTATCTTGAATCCTCTTTAACATTTATAACATCATATTATGATCTATCTTCAATAAATAAAATTGCTGGGAAAAACAACAAGAATTTTCTAAAAGAAATAGACATGTTTATTAAGAGATGCGTCGAATAAAAGTCGATGTACCATTGACTTCTACTCGACGCCAGCGTCGAGAAGCACACAGAGCAGGCAATTCGAATAGAATTCGACACAACATCAAGTTCTTATCGACGCATACGTCGACTTAATAATTGTTGATTAAATCCGAAGTCACGTCGATTGAAATTCGACGTAACATCGACAGGACTACGTCGACTTAGGGTTTCTAAATAATCTCGAAGCTACGTCGAGTACTAGTCGACGCAACGTCGATATATCAACGCGCGCAGGATTGCATCTAGAAGCAATCTCAACACAGCTTTGCGCGCCAAATAATAAGTATTATCGACAGTACGTCGACATAAACCCTAAGTAGCGGCGATTCATCTGATTTTAAACAATTACTGCGTCGAAACATTTACGCTTCCGAATTCTCTTGCTCTCCTCCTCTCCAGTTCTTTTGCGCCCGTGTCCCTCATGCTCTATGTCTCTTGTTTTCTTCTTACTTGCAGGTACATTAATTCAAATGGCTCCACCAAAGGTGAACTCAGGATTCGATGTTGACATTGATTCCTTCAATGCGGCCGCAGAAAGTTTCAAGGCCATCCATGGCCTATTTGATTCTGCTGGATTAACAAAGCTCATCTCCACACGATATAAGATTCTGGACATAGAACTTACAGAATTCGAGGATACCATTTCAATGACAAATGATGGTGCTCTCCACGGGACAATATTTGGCCAAGACATCAGTGTGTCTGAAGAAGTTCTCTCCCAAACATTTGATCTACCCACAGGGAATGACTCAGATGAACTAACAACAGAAGAAGTAAAGAATGTACTAGAAATAATGCAGTTCAGGAAGGAGAAGCCAATTAACCTCAAAAAGGTTGACCTGGCAGAGGAATACAGATTCCTAGCTGATATTGTAGGAAAAGTGCTGCTCTGCAAGGTTTCTGCTCATGATGCAATACCAAAGCAACAGTTGCAAGTAATGGGAATTTTGGTGCTTAAGAAGAAGGTGAACTGGGGAAGACTGCTCCTAAAGATGATTGGGCACAAGTATGCCCATAAAGAAAATGCCTATATGAGAATAATGAGCCAAGTGCTCCTCAAACATTATCCAAACATCTGCAAGTCCAAAGGAGTGAGTATAGGGATATTCTCAAAATGGACCAGGCAGATCTTGAAGCCTGGTCAAGCTACAACATCTCCTCCTCCATCTCCTCCTCCTCTAGAGTCAAACAGGGAGATTCCAGATCCCCCAAGGAATGATCCCTCCCCAATGGACACTGTTCCAGAGCCTCAACAAGAAGATACACCAGCCTCACTTCAACAACAACAACAACAGACCCCTTCCACTTCTCCACCTGAACCATCTCCCTTACAAACCCATCTACTTCCATTCATACCACCTCCACCTCCAATTCATTTCTCACCTGAAGTTTACCATCCTCTCTCTTCCATTCAAGAAAACTTCCCTTCATCACCTCCACCTCCAGCTCATCCTCCCATTGACATTGAGCAAATCATCTCCAAAGCAGTAGCCATTGCCTCCTCAACTTTTGCAGATCAAGTGACCTCTCAGGCCAGGAAATTTGACAAGAAATACTCACAGATAGAGGGTGAGTTATTAAGGTTTCACAAAAAAATTCAGAGCCTTAAAGAGTTTATATCTTCCTCCATGGTCACAAAGGAATTCTTATCCTCCCTGGTCGGCAAGGTTAAGAAGGGGGGGGGGGGACATTTTGGAGGAAGAGGATCCTGTTCCTGAATTGGGTGGACAGGATCAGGGTGATGCTGATAAAGAGCCTGCCCCTGACAAGGTAACTACCTTTCAGGGAGCACAGATCCAGGGGGAGCCAGCAGATCAAGGGGATCTCCCAGGTATTCAAAGGCAGTCTCAGGATGAGGAGATGATAGATAAAATAACAAAGATTGCACAGGAAGCTGTAAAGGAGCTTGATCAAAATGCACAGAACCGGGGGGAGCCAGCCCCAGACATTCAGAGGAATCTGGATGTGGAAATGGAAGCTGTAAGTACAACAACTGTTCAAGAAGCTCTCCAAGAAGCTGACAAGAATGCTGATGATCAGAGGGAGCTGTCAAAAGATAAAGAGGATGCTGGAGCAGCAGATGATGATGAACATTTGAACCAACAAAGAAAAATTCCAAAAGTGTTCTCAAGGAAGAGAAGGACTCCTGAGAAGGACTCTTAATTAAAAGGTATTATGTGATTAATTCTTATGAAGACAAGTATATATACTGGGAAGAACAGTGTGATACAATTCTTATTGCCTGACAACTGAATGGAAATATTCATAATTTTTAGTCTGCATTATTTTGTATGAAATGTATTGTTGGTTATAAAAAATTGTATAAAATCACTTAGAACAAAATGTAAAATTTGTTAAGATAAATAGGGGGAGATTGTTGGGAAAAACCTTTGATTTAACTTAACAAATTAATTAAAAGTGATTTTATTCACTAGGATTTAATTTACCCATTGTATAATGAGGGTAATTTGGTCTCTAGATGTCTTAGGATGTCACACTCAACCAAGAGTGTCAACACTAGACCAAGGGAAGCAAAAATGGCAGAAGTTAATAATTGCGTCGAATGGAATTCGACGCAATATCGAGTTCATGTCGACGCTACTCCGACTAGAAGTCCAAGTGGTTCAACTCTACTGTCGAAGTAACACTAGTCGACGTTACGTCGAATAGATATCGACGCAGAGACCAGAGACTTGTCGAAAGAACTTGAGAAGTCGACGCAACTTCTACTTCAATCTCGACGCGGAAGGGAATACATGTCAAAGCCATCTAAAGTCGACGCAACGTCAACCTCATCTAGACGCAGTTAATGGAAGTCAGAGTGGATGCTATTCAACCCGACGGGTGCGTCGATAAGGAATCGACGCAACGTCGATTAGCTGAGTCAGTCAGAGCACAGAAGAAATCGAAGCAGCTCTTAGATGAACTCGAAGCAGCGTCGATAAGAGAGGAAGTTAATTCGACGCTACGTCGAATACAGTCTGTGAAACTTCAAACTTTATAGTTGTCTTTCTGATGCTTCTATCATGGCCCACATCTTTCAGTCCGTTCTCCAACGGTCTAATAATTTCCTGAAGAAGAAGGAAACATTAATGAAGGAGATAAAGACTTTCTTGGAAGTATACACCTCCTGGGTGGACGGGTCGAGAAGTAATAAAGGAAGGAAAGAGAATGTCTATCAAATATACCTTTTCAGGTCTTACCTAACAAGGAAACAAAATCAAAATAGTGACAGGGTATGTAAGGATAGAGAAGGAAGACAAGGCGGCAACATTAATTACTATCAGCCGTCTCTTCTCAAATTAGGGTTTCCTGTCTTCTTCTCCCTCACTCTCAGGAACCCTAATACAGAGCTGTGAAAGAGAATAGAAGAAACTGATGTTCTTCATCTGATAGACCAGAAGATCCAACCGCTGCTTCTCATCACCATCATATAGCAGCAGGATCTGAGTTAGAACAAGTCAAAAAGGATCAGTCAAAAAGGAATCTTACAGGCACACAGTGCACTTTCAGAAGGTAAATATAGAAATAAACCTAAAGTTATCTCCCAAACCTCTATAAAGGATTTCGAAATCATAACAACCGTCAGATTGACATTTCAAGTGGATTTGGACAGCTGCGATGAAGGATCACCACTTACGTTTCCGTCAAAAGTCGAAACAGGTAAAAAACAACGTTCTGTCTGGATTCGTCGAGTGAGGATACAAATTTGTCGAGACATTAGAATTCGTCGAGTCCTCACGACGATTCGTCGAGACCACTCGTGTCACTTCGGAAATTCGTCGATACTGAACTTTAGACAACATTCGTCGATACCCGGATGAACCACTCGACGATTCGTCGAGTCAATTCGACGATTCGTCGAGTCCATTCGACGATTCGTCGAGATGATTCGGTACATTTCGTTGACCAAGTTCAATTCGTCTAATAAGTCCAATTCGTCGAGACAACACTAAGCCTTTCGACAAATTTGGGCAGTACATCCTTTTCAGCCCCAATTTGGGAAAAGTGGGGTGTTACAGTTCTTAAATCCTTATAAATCAAAACCGCGTACACATTCTCCGCATCTCTCTTAGGTCTGACAGTCATATTGGGCGCAACTCTAAGAAAGATGGACGAGTAGAAAGACGATCGACAAAGAAGGATGAACAATTCTTGGTAATGAAGGAAGTTTTTTTAATAGAGTTTATTTTTATTGATAATTTAAAAAAACAAAGTACAATCATACATATTAGGCCACAATAGCTAGCAACCACTCGGAACTTCTAGAACACTAACATAAAGAGGATAAAAAATTCTTAGATACCAAACTATCCGGAGACATCCGATGCGCAGGTTTGCGTGACATGGGACAAGGCGATGAGCACAGTGTATATTTTTGTTGCATTTTTACGTCTTTGAGTATGCCATGTAAGACCCTTTTTTTGCTACAAAACTGTGTCTTATGCCTATAACCGATGCTTTGCGGTGACACCAACACTCGGGAAGGTCGCCACTACAAAATGTCATCCTGTCGGCCATATCGATCACAGAGGAAGAAAAGTACAGTTGAACCAATATAAGTTCAAGTCCACATCACATAATATATAAATCAAAAGATAGATGTCCACAAATAATAACTGAATAAAAGAGGTATTAATAAAAGGGCTCATGCCCAGTACATCAAGTTCTCACTACAAAATCACTCGCGGAAACAAAATCTACTAGAAAACACTCACGGATCCTGAGACTGGTGCTCCCGTGCTAGACTGGCCCGCCTCCATCTACACTGGCCTCTAGTGGTGCTGCATCTCCTCGGTCCCCTAAAATGATAGGGTCCACCAACCGTTAGTCAAAAAGACCAAGCCTCGTTTTCCACCACTCATCCCCTAGTGGCTCCTAGGCACCATGAAGGAGGGATGAAGCGGAGGACAGCAAGGGATATATATCAAGCAGATGACATGACCTAGCTACAAGAATATCTACCACTACACATGTGTATATATATAATTGAAGCAGTAAATAAAGCAATGTGAAGAATAATAGTAACAGAGTAAGGAAAAGTAAGTAAGAAAAGTGACATTTGATTTATAGGAATGCTCATATAAATCTATAGACTAATGAGTCGTTTAGCAAGGCCTATCATATAAAAAGTCCCATAACCAATTTATACAATATGGATAGGGGTTGAAATGCGATGCTTATGCTATGACATGCAGAGTTATGTTGATTAATGTTATGATCACACAAGTGCAACTCACGCACCCGACTCTATGCACACAGACCTTTAGTTCCCCATTTTGGAGCTAGCAAAATTCCTAGGATACCCCCGTAGTGGCAAACAGAAGCAAAACCACACTTGCCGTGTCAGCGCATCGATGTCAGTGTGAACGATCGTCCAATACTGAAGACCCACCACCTTTATGCACATGCAATTATGATTATTATATATCTCCGAGCCATAAGCTCCCCGAGCTAACCTGCCCGTCACCATAACCTTCCGAGCCACCGGCTCCCCGGACTAACCCGTCTGTACCTACAACCACCGAGCCTACCGCCCGTAAGGCCAAGCCAACTAACCACCCGTAGCAACGTTGTGTGGGTGTATTATTGAGTTAATTTTGCATAACAAATTATTCCTACGGTTTTAGGTTAACTGGGGACTTCCCGAGGACCACCCTGTGAGGGGCTCGCAAAGGTACTAGGAGCTATGATGGGCTGAACCCCAAAGCTCCCTTTACAAGACACTTACTCTTATTGGTGTCTACCCTTGACTCGACCACTATTAATGTTACACTTACTAACACTAAGTGTGTTTTACTTCACCCAAAGGAATGACGATCTTTCGTCAATCCCAAGCACACTCGTGCCTCCTAGTCAACCAGACATCTTAGTCCTACTTTCTTTTGGTGACCTCTCCCAAATCCAATCAGTTTGGGTGCACCAACTTCCTTAACTTGCCATGTAAGACCTACATGCTTCTCTTAATTCAGTTTTTCACTATACGCAGACCATTTGAACTACATGAGGTGCATGAGAAGAGTTACTCTAAATAATCATCCAAATGACTCAAGATTATTATTGGGGGTGTGTAATGACATTTTAAGACTATCTCCAGAAATTCATAATTTTCCTAATTTATTTGGCATTTATTATAATTTCCTCAAAATCAAGGAACCTATGACTTTGAACACCAAGTATGGTTTTTTT
The DNA here is from genome assembly GCA_033032865.1 of Dactylorhiza incarnata. Taxonomy (NCBI): domain Eukaryota; kingdom Viridiplantae; phylum Streptophyta; class Magnoliopsida; order Asparagales; family Orchidaceae; genus Dactylorhiza; species Dactylorhiza incarnata. The sequence continues at coordinate 12,843,857 of JAWHQI010000017.1, forward strand.
TATAAGCTATGACCTCACAAAAATTTGTACAACTATATATCATCAACATAACAGCCACATATAAAATTCATAAGATTCCAGAAAGGTTTTGATCTCCAAATAAAATGTTGATTAATTTTTCAAAATCAAGGATTAACAAAGAAAGTACCAAAACTACTCATCCAAAAATTACAAGAAAATTAACAAGTTTCCAAGGTGATAGGAAAAGTTCACTGCTTGAGTTTCATAATTTTTCAGATTCATTTGACCATATGAATCATTTATTTAATTAAACAGATCCTATGACACTTTGTGAAAAGAACCATATAAAAACTCCTCCAAAAACTATACTAAAATTTACAGATCATATTCTTGCCCTAAAAAGTTCTCTGACCAAATTTCACGATTTTCCAGTGAATATAAAATCCTTAATTAATTCCTTTTATAAATAGGGCAAACAATGGACTTGTGAATGAAGTACTGTATAGGTCAATCTAAAATTTACAATAAAATTATTAAAGAACAATATTACCAATACAAGCTCACTGCCAAAATTTCATGAACATCCAAGGTTATGTAAACCTGTAAATTTCTCTTATAAGGAAACGTCCTAATCGGTTCTTAATTAATTCAAAGGGGATAAATGTTCCTCAAAATTCCAGATAAATTATCTAGGGCATAATACCTCCCTATGAGTATGAACCTCTCTACCAAGTTTCAAGTCAATCTGATGACATATGACTTCATGTCCTTCAATAGGTTCAATAATCAACCCTAGGGTTTGAACTAGGGTTCTAGGACATATCCACCCAAAATCACCAAAAACCACTTTTGGGGGTATTTTTATATGATGTTAAATCAGTGGTCAAGGTTTTACAACATTTGGATGAGAGTGAACCCCTCAAATCCATCGAGTGCACCGTTGACTTAATATCTCATAGTTTGACCAAAATTGGGTTACTTAATTACTCAACTAAATCAATCCCAAATTGGATGAAATTTTTACCAGAATCGTTTCATGCCCCTAAGGACCACCCACCAAAATTTGGTAGGGTTTGGAGGCCTCTAGACCCTAAATTAATTCATATCTGGTTTATTAAATTTCTACAGAAACCATAGAAAAAGGTCCTCCAAAAATTTCCAATTTTGGATATGTTGAGGGTAAGGGTATATCCAGACTATGGTTCAAATTTCAAAGCATTTGGGTGAGTAGTTTAGCGGGAGCATCCATCTTAATTTCTGATCAACTTTATGACATCTTGCACCAAACGGGGTGTTGCAGTCAAACCATTGGGCCAAATTGGCTCAAATCAATTTTAAATTAAACTAGACAAAAAGATCTACAACTTTTGTCTCTGGCCACATGTCCTAAAACGGCTTCTAAGGGGTTCAATTTTCAGTTTCAAAAATGTGCATTTCTAGGAGAAATTATGATGTTAAATAATCATAAAATTATAAAATCTGTCTAAATGGAGGGCATCGATTCATCTTCTCCAATCAGCCAACGACCGTGATTGGCTCGACCTGTACCAACTTGGGAGGTGATTTCCCGGCCACCTAGACCCTCTCCCGGTCGGCCAATGCCACCACCACCTCCGTTGAGGTGGCAGCCGGCGATGGACGGTGGTTGGCCGGCCGGAGGCGACCGGAATCGGGGTTTAAAGTAAGGAAGCTAAAGCTTGAATTCAAGCTTTCGGCCATGCTGATCCAAGGCCAATTGGCCTCAAACCTTACGACCAACAAGATAAGATCTTTCCTCTAAGAGAGAGGAGGGGAGGACCTGAGTGGTGGCTTGTAGCCGTGCCGATCGCCGGTCCGCCATTGTTGGTCGTGAGATCTTGGGTGCCATGCCGATATGTGTTTAGGTGGCCGATTTCTTCTGGAAAGTGGGGTAAACTCCTTCCCTTCACCCCCGGAGTCCTTTTAAAGAGTCAATTCAGGGAGGGGAATAGACAAAGCTTGAGATTCCACCATTAACACCATTCATGGTGAAAATTTCGGTCATCCCTAAAACCCATCAAATTTAGCCTCCATGTGAGTTGGAAAACCCTTTAAACTTCTCTTAATTGATAGGGGGAACGAATCCCCATCAATTGGGAAGGCCCTTTGGCCTCCCTTGACCCTAATTTACTCCACCAAAACTGATCCCGTCCGCATCCCGTCGGTTCAGCTATCGTCGGCGCTAGCGCTACCGCCAACGCTAGTGTCTCAACGGCGTAACGTTCGTCGGTTTGGTCACTACCACCAGCACTCGCGCCAGCGCCAGCGTCTCGACGACAAAGCGCTCGTCTCGACGGTATGGAGCTCGTCTTAGCGGTCCGTCGAGACAACCGCTAGCGCCAGCGTCTCGACGACATATGACTCTTCTCAGCGATTTGGAGCGCGTCTCGACGGTTCGTCTAAACCACCACTATCGCCAGTGCTAGCGCTAGCGTCTCGACGACATATGGCTCTTCTCAGCGGTTTGGAGCGCGTCTCGACGGTTCGTCTAAACCACCACTACCGTCAGCGCTAGCCCCTAGCGCCGATGCTAGCTCATAATTCAAAACATCTTTCTTTCTACGATTGGACAATTGAGATGCTACAAAGGGACCCCTTAATAGCTTAGACATGTTATGATGGGGTCAAGGGTCATGACGACGCCCTAAAGCCAACCATAGATTGGATAATTGGAATGCACTATTTGCAGACCAATGTGGTCTTCACCTATTTGCCAAGGTCTTATGATCTCTTTGTGTTTCTTAGGATTTTGTCATGACTTAGTCATGATAAAACCAACCTAAGGATCTAATTGTTTCAGGGATGTTACATGTCATTCCCCAACGTTTGTATGCTCATCATGTTGTTCCTCAACATCAGAGAGTAATTCACGGTTAGTCTCCCCGCTTGCTCCTTTACAATATCATCCATATCATTGATCCGCGCATACTGATTGGCCCACTCAATGTCCACAAAATCACCATCACCATGTGCAGCATAATTCGATAATGGACCCACCAAATTCCGACATATATAGAGATTAAACTCAACACAGGCATGGGTCCGATCCGCGCACGTACCATGTAACGTGTGACTGTCCAAAGAAACACGTCAAGTAGTTTAAAGAGGATACTGAGGATAACCTCGCCAAAACAATGGAACGACAACCCCCCAGATATTGATCCAGGCCGGTACAACATCTGGTTTCCGAGCCGTGGAGTAATCAGGGGACCACTTCAGAAATCTAAACAAAATTTTTTTAAAGACTATTGTCTCCCGTAACCATACCTTCTTGAAATCTTCCTCCGCCTCAAATATCAAAATTAGATGAAGGAAATCAATTGGGGCCACCATGAAATCACATGAAAGCTACAACTGTTGAGACAAGAATGCTTTGAACGACGGAATGGAAGGTATGCCACACGCGCATTTTGCCACTAAGCAAAACATAAGCGAAGCCGCATCAGAATTCATCTCCTCGTTCGAGAACACGACATCGAGACCCCCTGACGTGGAAAGCGTGAGCGGCCGATCCATAATACCGGAGCCAGCGTGAGGTGCGCCATAAGAAACAACATCAGTGAAGAAAGGACGAGAGTCCTAAACAGAAGCCATAAGAAATTTGAATTTGTTCTCCTACAATATTAGTGTGGCCAGCAACATCTCAACTTTTACCAAGGCCGAGAATGTCTTTGAGGAGAATAAATTAGGTACGGGACCCGGACCATACACATGACTCGGACCATACACTTGGATCGGAGGGCTGCAAATTTGTTTGACTGCAAATCGGAGAGCTGCAAATGCAACGCGGACCATGAGTATGGTTCGGGTTGCGCACGAAAAAAATCGTCTTTGAGACAGTAAAACGCGAACAAAGAGCAACTCCTGACCAGATTCTAAGATGCCAAACTTTTAGGTTAAGAGGTGTGAAAGAAAGTTAATCTATATCAAAATTAAAAGAAAAGTTAATAGGATGAAGTACTAATACAAACCTCAAATATCAGAGCACCTTTTCAGAGCAAATGATCGAGTTAATTTACGAGCTTTATAATTAATGGAGCTCCATTGTTGGAGTAGCTCTTGGATACCACTTAAGAAGTGCTAATATATCACCTTAAAAATGAGAAAAAGGGCAACCCGGTGCAAAAAGGGTCCGGGGAAGGGTCCCACCACAAGGGTGAAATGTAGGCAAACCTTACCTTGCATTTTTGCAAGAGGCTGCTTCCAGGACTCGAACCCGTGACCTCAAGGTCACACGGCCAAGGCTCCCCTTCACCTCAAAAATGAGAAGAAGAAAAATTAAGATTCAGCTTAATTTGTGATGCACTAAATCAAAGTGAGCAATATCTCAGATACTATGAGATGAGACGTACACATGATCTATCAGTTTGACATTCTATAATACGATGTGTGATTCGAGGATAAACCAAGTGAAAGCCGATAGCGTTTTAAGTAATAAGTCATATCAAGTTTAGGCTCTGTTTGGCACAGTGGTGACGGTCGTGAGCACAGTGGTTATGAACCTTTGTTCGTGAACGACCAACCTCACCCAAGGAACTTCATTCACTTTTATGTTCAAAACTAGTTTTATTTTCTTGGCGGCGGTCATAACCGTTGTCGTGTCAGGCATGCATTCTGTGACGACAACATTTTTGTCCAAACGGAGCCTTAATGAAATCATTAGATTTTCTTTTGGATATCCAAATCAAGAATAAAGAGTAGACCACAACAACTTCTAAAAGAAAGACTTCTAGGTGAAAGGATATGCCCGAGTACACTGGATCTTGAAGTAAAAGCTAATTGATTTAAGTTATAATTTAGATAACAAATACTATAAGTCGCATTTTCATTATGTACCGAAAGGATAATGCGATGTGAAATAAAATGTAAAATTTGAGAAAAACATAGTTGTATGAGTTATATTATTATGAAAATTTTTTGTAGTACGTATATTTTCAAAATACAAATACAACAAAATCAACCACGAGCTATAATACCTTTGGAGATTATGCATCAATTTCATATTCAAGTATATTTCTATCATCATCATCATCAAGTTGCATTGTATTAAAAATGTTCATTATTTAAAAAACTATTAATCAACACATTACTTATTACAAAAATAATTAATACATCTATCGAGCTCTTCGGACTTCTCAATATCAATCATCATATCTTCAATCTCATTGAAGTTGTTGCACGACAATTAGCCACGAGTACAAATTTGAGCTACCAATGCTAAATGCTGATTCAGATGCTACAGTTGAGTTTTGGATAGCGAGATCGCAAAGAAAAAGGTGAGGATGGCGAGGAGGCGAAACTTTTCGTCACTAAAAGTCAAATTTCTTCCAGTGCAACGGCGTGGGGGATACTTGGCCACCGCAATTGACGCTGGAAAAAGAGGAGTCGGCGGGAAGGTCGCGAGATCGCCAGGAAAGGGTGTGGATGATGAAAAAGAGGAGCCGGCGGAAAGGTCGCTATGAAAAAACTTAAATGCTGCAGTTATCATGGATAATAAAATGTTTTGGATTTGCTGCTATGAAAAAACCGAACAAAAAATGCTTTGGCCCAAAAAAATTCTAGGGGTGCAAATAACCATACGAAATAAAGGAAGTGCAAATCGTCAATTTAAATAAATTTGGGGTGCAAAATGCCAAAAGAAATATAAATTTTGACGGAAATACCCCTCATTGAATTGACCCGGGGTGCAAAGTGCCAAAGGAGGTGTAAAATACCAAGTTTAATAATTTGGGGTGCAAAGTGCCAAAATGGTGTAATTGGGGGTGTAAACTGCCAAAAGTCCATTATTAATTAATAATTTATTAGATACTATTATTTAGATGTATGTGATATATCATATATTTATAGAAATTGAAAAAATGATATAAACTATTCATTGCAGTGCAGTTTTTGCGATTTTCAAGATCCGAAAACCGCACAACGCTCGATTATAGAAGTTCAAAATCGCAAACCACCCAAACTACGCGGTGCGATTTAAAAATCGGTGCGATTTACGCGTTCCGATCGACGTTTGCGATTTGCGATTTTTTCTGCTCATCCCTGAGATTGGATTCTAGCCGCATAAAACCAATTTGAACAAGTTGGGTTGATAGTAACCATCACATCAATCCCATCATAAATTCATAAGCACCGTCCTATAAAACATTATCCCCAATTCCGGCCGCCGTGAAATCAGATTCACATGAGATTGCAGGCATTCGGATTCTCGTCGTTGAACATGTCGTAGGATCCCTCCGCCGCCGCCGGCGACTCCATCGACCCGTAGTAGGAATCCGTCGAGTAATTCTCCGGCGGGTAGGACGGCACCGATGTATAGCTGGAGTATGTTGTGTAGCTCGAAGCCGGCATGGACGGAGGCAGCGGCGGGTAGTTGGAATATGTTGCGTGGCTCGACGGCAACGCCGCCGGAGTTGGATGGGCGGAGTATGTTGTGTAGCTGGAAGGAATCGCCGGAGATGGGGCGTAGTGGGAGTAGCTTATGCTCGGCCGCACTGTGTTGTAGCTCATGGTGTACGACGGCAGAGGATATGCTGAAAATGGGTGGGGTGTCGGCGGATTCATGGCGGCGACGGTGGCGGTCCGAACGGCGGATTCATTAGTGTCGGAGACGGCGCTTTCATCTCCGGTGATTTCCACCTTCTTCCCTTTTTTGTTGGAGTTTTCCGAATCGGCGGCGCCGGCAGGCTTCTCGGATTTCGCCGGCGCTTCGCTGGGGTTGAGCTGCGGGGCATCAATTTTATCCTTCGAAGCGGTAACGTCGCCGGAGGCAGCGGTTGCGGGTACTGTAGGCGCTGTTTTCGTTGTCTCCGCGGTCGGAGGCGGCGGGGCTGGTTTGGACTCTTCAGCTTGCTGTTTCTTCTCTGTTGTCGGCTGCTGCTTCTGCTCTGTTTCAGGTGGAGTCGCTGTGGCGGTGGAGGAAGCGGCAGCCTTCTCCTTTTCACCTTCCTTGGGCTCGCCGCAAGATTTTCCGGCGGCTGAGGGTTTCGTATCCGGCCAGAGCTCAGCCTGCTTGCCGTATTTGCCAAGTTTCTGAATCAGGGATTCGGCGCTCGGGCTGCCGGTCACCGTCACCTTGTTCTGCTTCGAATCGATGTCAATGTGGCCAACACCTGCAGATTCAGGATAACAGGATCCGATTAAGAGAAAACCCCATAAGAATCTCAATGAGCTGCGAAGATCCGTAATCCCCAGTGTTTCCGACGGCTAAGATTGAACTACCTTCAACGCGCTGGAGAACTTTCTTCACTTTCTTCTTGCATCCCTCGCAGTGGATCGAGACCTTCAACGCCACCGTCTGCGACATTAAAAAAAATCCGTCCAAATCAAAACTTAGAAATCGGAGAAGCTTTCAGAGGACGGGCGAAGTGCTGCCTACCTGGATTTCCGGCGGATCCGTTCCCTCCGGCGCCGGCGCCATTAGAGAAGGTGAGAGTGAAAGGAAAGGTGGTTTGAGGAATAAAGAAGGAAGAGTGTTCAGTGACGGGTTTTATGCTGAAGATGACGGGTGGGTCCCAACGCACGCAATTTTATTTTCGCGCGTGAAAAAGTGGTGGGAGAGAGATTTTTAATTAATTTTGTTTTACTAAATCCACCGTCTGCCACGTGGTTATGAACAACACGTGGACTGCGGTGATTGTTTACTGAAATTGCAGTAGTGCGAGTTCGGTAAAGAGAGAGGGTTGGGTAAATCTTATGCACGATGGTTGTACCAAAAATGGTTCGGATAGTTCATTACCCTTCGATTACTTTGACATTCTATTACAAACAACAGTTTGAATGTGATTTTCTGATGGCTTCAAGGCTGCAGAAATCTTTGGTATTACCAACGCACGTCCAATGCTTTAATGTTTAAAGTATATACTTTAAAGTTCGAGCTTAGATTATATAAATATTAATATAAATAAATATATTTTTATGTGAAGTTGTAGAAATTGAAATTCACGTTGGCTTTTCGTAACGTTTTCTTCTTTAACAAACAGACAAATAAAATAAAGTAACTTTAATGAGTTTTTCTGGCTGAGAATTCCCTCGTCGTAGCGGTTCGGTTTGATTCGGTAAACTCATAAATCGAATCAAACTGGATCGTACAAATCATTGGAACGAACCAAACTAAACCGAAACATTTTGGTTCGGTTTGATTTATGTGGTTTAAGAAAACTAAAACATAAATACATAATATGGGCTGGCAATAAAAATTGGCAATTGTTAACCGCACCCCAGTTTTGGCTATCCGCAACCCTTTTATATGAAGTATTACGCGTTTTTTTGGAAATACGACTTCTACAAGCTTTTTTTAGGAAAAATGTTCAACACGAAAGTTGTAGATCTCGATCATGTTGAACTTTTTTCCTAAAAATGCATGAACAATGTGTATTTCCAAAAATTCGTTATAGTTACGCCCATATTTCAATTCGAGCGGAAATACGTCTTGTGTGTGCATTTTTAGCAAAAGTGTTCAACACTAAAGTTGTAGATCTCGACGATATCTACAACTTTCGTGTTGAACACTTTTCCTAAAAATGCTTTTACACGACTTATTTCCAAAAAAATGCGTAATACTTCATATAAATGGTTTGCGGATAGCCAAAACTGGGGTGCGATTAACAATTGCCTAAAAATTAAAGAAACATGATTTTTATCAAGTGAAAAATTGAAACATATATATACCTATACTATATTAAAAAGAAAAATATGTCTTTGGTTAAACATTCATTATGACCATTATACCCTTATAATTTAAAAAAAAAAATTAAAGAAGAGAGAGGAGAGAGAAGGGAGAGGGCGAAAGAGAGAGAGACAGAGGAGAGAGAAATGATCATCATAATTTAAGGCAATTGTTAAAGAAGAGAGAGGAGAGAGAAGGGAGAGGGCGAAAGAGAGAGAGACAGAGGAGAGAGAAATGATCATCATAATTTAAGGCAATTGTTAACCGCACCCCAGTTTTGGCTATCCGCAACCCATTTATATGAAGTATTACGCATTTTTTTGGAAATAAGTCGTGTAAAAGCATTTTTAGGAAAAGTGTTCAACACGAAAGTTGTAGATATCGTCGAGATCTACAACTTTAGTGTTGAACACTTTTGCTAAAAATGCACACACAAGACGTATTTCTGCCCGAATTGAAATATGGGCGTAACTATAACGAATTTTTGGAAATACGCATCGTGCATGCATTTTTAGAAAAAATGTTGAACACGAAAGTTGTAGATCTCGATGATATCTACAACTTTCGTGTTGAACACTTTTCCTAAAAATGCTTGTAGAAGGCATATTTCCAAAAAAACTCGTAATACTTCATATAAAAGGGTTGCGGATAGCCAAAACTGGGGTGCGGTTAACAATTGCCTTAAAGAAACATGATTTTTAGTAAGTGAAAAATTGAAACATATATATACTATATTAAAAAGAAAAATATGTCTTTGATTAAACATTCAATATGACCATTATACCCTTATAATTTTAAAAAAAATTAAAGAAGAGAGAGGAGAGAAAAGAGAGAGGGCGAAAGAGAGAGAGAGAGAGAGAGAGAGAGAGAGAGAGAGAGGAGAGAGAAATGATCATCATAATTTAATTATTTATATTAATTTAAATTTTTATTAATAATTAAAGAAGAGAGAGGAGAGAGAGAGAGGGCGAAAGAGAGAGAGAGGGGGAGACCATCGTAATTTAATTATTTATATTAATTAAATTTTTTTAATATATATTTCAATTTTTTTAATATAAATTTTTATAAAATTATTACAATTGTTAACAAAATTTGCGAACGGCGGGCGCGGCATGGGCGACATATTATTGAGGTTGAGGTACTGTCGCGATTGGCTGTAGTGGCGGAGCCCCATATCTATCACTTATATATATATATATATATATATATATATATATATATATTATTTGAAGCTAAAAATAATTTACATAAATAATTTTATGACAAGGTATATAAAATTTATCATAACATCTACATGGTTTGGTTTGGCTCGTCTTAACATTAAAAATCATGAACTGAACCGAATCAAACCAAGCAACCTCCGCCTAAGAAAACAGAACGGAATTGTAACGCGAGATTAGGTTCCGTTCGACAGTTCGGTTGATTTTTACTTACACCCAACCATTGGCAGGGATCACACATGATCTCTTGATAATATTGATGCACATAATCTAAATTAATTTTCTTTATTATATTATCCCTAATTTTTCCTAATTTCAGGTATTTAAAAATGTTATCTGCTGCTAAAGAAATATAATAATATTTATGCTCATAAAGCTACTAGGACTAGCTTCCAAAATCATATATTATATATAATAATAAATAAATAAAATACCAAATGAGACCAACAAAAGATGAGTAGATCATTCAAATTTATTGCAACAATCCATATGATTGCATCATCTGATTATTAATTTAGTACTAAATGATTTTGACAATACAATTTCACTACTAATTTCATTTTTCAAATTATAACCATTTTTTACTTCAAATAATTGTTAAGCCGGATCCGATGGGCCTTAGTGTGCGCTCCGCTCTTCTGTTCCCCTTGTGCGCTCCACTCTCGAATGCCCATTTTAGTGCTCAGCTCTCCAATGTGCGCTCCGCTCTTCATTGTGTGCGCTTTCTTCAGCACACACTTTGCTCTCCATTGCACGTTCCTGTGCTCCGCTCTTCAGTGCGTGCTTCACTCTCCACTGTGCACTCAACCCTCTAGTGCGCGCCCTGCTCTCTAGTGCCCGTTCCCACATGTAGCTCTTTAGAACCCGCTTCTCTATATAAAAGCTGTTCACAGTACATAACACATCCTCGCGCTCTATTCTCCAATGTTCTTCCATGCGCGCCGCTCTCCAGAATGGGTCTGCTCTCCAGAACGGGCTCCGCTATACAAAAATGTGCCCAATGTCACTCCACAGAATGATGTGCCACTCTACAAAAATCACTTTACTCTTTAGGTTGTGCTCTGTAACACTTCTACCACGATGACCATATAATATCAGTCTGGCTGGGTCCCACAACATATAATCATCATAAATTTTAGCTTTATAAATGATATAATAAGAATAGTACAACACAACAAAGTTTATATAAACATGAAAGCTAAAACATCAAAAACATAAAAAATATGTTAAAATAAAAAAATAAACACAATGATTAAATAAAATTGTACTAGTGTAGAAATGAACAAAATTATAATAACAAAAAAACATATTACACACCGTTCAACAAGCCACTTTTCGTGGACACATATTTTGAAATTGCGTAATTATAGTATCATTAGTAATAGTGTTAGCAACAACTTTCTCAGTATAAGCTATCATGCAGTCATTTATTCATTCATCTCTCATTCTCTTCCGTAAATGATTCGTTATAATTTTCATGGCAGAGAACATTCTTTCAACACTTGCAGTTGAAACGGGTAAAAGACATGTCAACTTCAGTAACCTGAAAACCAATTGATAGTGATCTTATTTTTTCAACTCTACCAATATTTTTAAAAGCCCACTAACTCCTTTGCAATGAGAGAATGTGATGGTTGGCATAGAGTGCATGTCAATGATGTATATATCAAGTTGACCTTCAAGTATCTGCAATTCTAGTGGTGTAAAATCGGATTGATACAATTCTGCAAGATGAATCAACTTTTGTTTATCAAATGAAGCATGTTGAAGCCTAGAAAATCCTGGCCCCAAAATTCGGATCAATGCGGCCTGAGGCTACTTGCCCAGCGGTTCAGCGAAAAGGTTTTGGTTAGCCACTACGGAAGAAATGAAGAGAAAAGAGACACAACCCCAGGTGCTGCGGCAGGGAGGTCCCACCACGTACCCAGAAGCTCTAGAGAGTCTTCTCCTCCAAAACCACGAATGGCCGAGCTCGGTACTAGGTAGACACTTGCTATCTTGATTATGAAAGGGGGGGGGGGGGGGGGGGGGGGGGGGGTGCAACTATGATTTTTGCAAGTGCCATTTCTAGTACCCCTGGGGGTCTATTTATAGACAAATCCTGGGGGGGGGGGGGGGGGGTGGAAGCAGATGGCCATCCCTGATCCCCTAGAGTAGGTTTTTTAGACAAGGCAATATGTGGGCGAGCAGGTAAGGACTTCAGACCTAACCGGCGAGTTGGTTGACTAAGTCGCCTATAAGCGAGTAGGCCCGAGCTCACGGCTTCCTCGGTTGGCCGAGCAGACCTTTCCTTCTCGCAATGGGACGAGCGAGTACCTTCTCGCACAACGAAAACCCTTGATATTCTTTCGTCTTCTGGATTGTTGACTCCTGTCTTGACCTCCGCCTACGTGGCCTTTAGTGGGGCCCACCCTCGGAGAATGAGGGTTGTACACAATCCCCGCTCTTTGGGAGCAACATAGTTGGTCGGAAAGAATCATCCAAACCTTATTCGAAGAGCCTCTTCTGGCGGGAAACTCACCTACTCGGCAGGCCTAGGACCCCTGTAAGTCTATAAATAGAGGGGGGTGGTCCTTCTTTGGCACGCCACTTTTTTAGAACCGACGAGATGCTGTCCGCCGAGCAGATGCTCGCGAAGACCGAGCTGTTGATGAAATTACTGAAGAAGACGAAAAGCTCAGAAACTCGCAAGAGGAAAAGGGGGGCTTCCGATCGTCGCCTTAGCCCCTTGGCCGAGGAGGTTCTTCGGGTGAATCCGGCGACCTCCGCGCCTGAGCCTTCCGTCGCGCCGTTGAATGCAGAGAGGTTGGTTGACGAAATGGTTCTAACTGCTGCCGAGGACGAACCCCAGAACGCCGACCAGGACCCTCTCCGAGAAGGTAAGCGCTTTGTCGAGATATTGCGATTCCTGTGGGGACTCTTTGTTGATGCAGACGTTCTTTTGTAGGTGAATCTCCCGTGAGGACGAATACGCAGACATCCCCGATGATAGAGCGTGTAGGTTCTCAGCACCTGCCGCCCCCACCGGTACTTCCCGCAGGGGTCGTCCCCGAGCGAGAACCGCTTCGGCCTCCGTCCCCTATTCCTGAGCGTGTGACAGGCGGGAATCGCGTATTGCTAAAGAACTCCCGGGTTACTATTGTTGGAGAAAGGGGGGAGGGAGGATCTTCCTCGGCTGTCCCCACGGCTCAGCTTCCTCGACGCACTGACAGTGGGTCGTCGTCGCACAACGGAAGAGGTGGGCGACCAGGGGGCCGGCACACTTCTCGGCGCTCACCGTCTCCTCGCCGATCTCCTTGGCGAAGACCCAGTCCGCGACGAACTCCATCCCCTCGTCGGATTGCCTCTCCTCCTCGTCGGGACGTTCCTCGGCGATCTCCCTCGCCTCCTCGTCATCAACCGAGAACGGCACCTGTGCGGGCAGGTAAAATTATCGTAGAGCACTGTTTTAGGGTGATTCTTCCTCTAACTCGCCATCTTCCAGCCCACGCCACGTCTCCGGGGTCTGCCTTTATCGACGCGCTTGGACTTCCTACTCGCGAGTACAGGACGAAGATGGCCTCCGCCTACCTCGACCTGGAGATAAAGGTAGATAGGTTGCTGGCCTACGAGGTTCATCGTCGAATAACCTCGCTTGAAGGGCGCGTCTCGAATATCGAAGAATTCGAGCATCGGCTACAGATGGCGGAGGGAAAGCACTATTTCGTCACGGAGCTGGACAGTCGCATGGTCGGCATAGAACATCGCTATGAGGCGTTGAAGGCCGAAGTGCGCAGCCTTCGCGCGAGTATGGGGTCCCTTGGGACGTTGAATCGTATGGAGGAGCACATCCGGCTTGGCGAGGAGTTCCTGGCGAGAGCGAATGAGCAGATGGCCTTCGCGCGTCAGCTGGGGTTCAACAGACGATTTGGTGCGACCTCGGACAGGCGCGGCGATCCCCCTGTCAACTAGGATTGCTTGTTGAGTTATATTGCTTGAACATTATTCTGCGAGTATTGTAATAATCCCGGATTATCTGCGTGCTGCGACTTTCAAATCTTATCGCTTTGCTTTTATCTGGATCTGTCTTCTGCAGGGCTTTCTCGCGTTTCTCGCGATCGTCGCCTAACAGCGAGAAAGTTGTTAACGCGTGAGACATATACGCGCGATTTCTTCGTCAGCGAGTAGGTAAGTACCTCGCACGAATAATTGTCGCGATCCCCCCTTTCCCTTTTGCCTACTTCTATAAATAGGGGGGTAGGGGTCCGAAATCGGTGTGCTTTCTCGAATTTCTTCAATCGCCTTTCCTACTCGTCTCCTTTTTCCTACTTGTTACGATGACTCCTTCTTTGGAAGCGGAGACCCGTCGCTTGTCCTATGCCGAGAACTTTGTCGCCCATAAGTTCAAGAAACCCATCACCCGCGCGGACGATCTGGAAAGATTCGTCCATCAACACCTCGCGCAAGGCTTCCGGGTTGGCCTTCCTGCTACCCATGAGCGGATTAATACTTTTTCAGAGGGCAAGCTCGCCTTCTCTTTGTCGCACTTCGAGGTCGGCCTGCGCCTTCCTCTCTGGCCCGAGTTCTGCCAGATTCTTCGGTATTACGGCTGGGTCCCCGCCCAGATTAATACGAATGGGGTAGCGATGATCATCGGCTACCTCTGCTTCCTTCGGAGCGAGAAGATCGCTTTTGACTTGGACGTCTTCCGCAAGATCTTCTACATGGGAGCGACCAAGGAGGGGGTGATCTTCTTCGGCAGCCATCATTGTAAGGTGGTCGGGACTTCGAACAAGGTCCACCGATGGAGCGAGAGGTTCATCTTCGTCACGGGTGACTTCTCGCACATACCAAATCGTCCTCAACAAAGACCTTCCGGGGCGCTCGCCACCCCATCGCTCCGGGGTCGGCGCGAGGAGCTCTTCCTTGCCCTAAAGAACAAGAAACTTGACATCGAATTCTGGCGAAAGGACGTGGACCATCTCGCCTATGTGCCGCCTGCCGAGGGTAACCTTCCTTAGCCGCTGCTAATAATTTTACTTTCGTTTCTTGGTCTAACGACTATCTTTAGCTTGTCGGCATCTTCCCGCCACGATCCTCCCTGTGGGGGGTCAGACCCCACCTCCTCGTTCTCCTGTGGTCGACCCGACGCAAATGCAACAAGGCGAGGAGGAAGATGGTGAGCAGGGGTCTCCGGTCGTGGAGATCCATCCCGGGGTCGGCGCCGAGGCTGAGATCCTTCGCGCCGCTGGATGGCCGGCCGAGGACGAACCTCCCGCGGTTAAGAAAAGGAAGAGGAAGGAAGTTGCCCGGCGTGCGGCGGAGGAGCGGGCTCGCGAGGAGGAAGATAGTGCCCCTGAGAACCATCCCAACTTTGGGCAGGGTTCGCTGAACAGGGGCTTGGACGGCGAGCCTCTGATCGCTTAGAGTCGGGAGCGTAGCGAGGTGACCTTGAGCACTCGCCTACCCTCGTGGAGCGAGGATGAGGTCCCGAACGATGATGCCTTCAGCGTCTTGTTCGGCCTCTACGGTCGCGATGATGCGAAGGTTTTGCCGGACGTTACTCCTCGCTTTCTTGCCGACCAGGGATCGCGCGCAATGCTGCGAGCTTCTGAGCTATTCCACCAGACCGCGCGGAATCTTCTCGGCTCTGAGTTGGAGCTTGCTCTTCATCGGAAGCTAACGCTGGAGGCCGAGAAGCGAGAGAACGAGGCCCTAAAGCGCGCCAAGGTGGCCGAGGACAAAGCCGAGTCCAGCCAGAGTTTCGAGGTGATCTTGGTACCTTACGCGAGCTTGGATTAAAACTCACTGTCTTCGCTTCATACCTTCTAACATGTCCTTCTCGCATGTTCAGGAAGAGCAGTTGGTGGCGGCGGAGACGATCTCCAAGCTTGAATGCGACCTGCGGGCGAGCCAAGCCTTGCTGGAGGCGTCGCAGGTTCGTAACGCCGAGCTAGAATCGAGGATGGCGGCATTTTCCTTCTCGGAAGCAGGACCTTCTCGCCGAACCCCTGGCTCGTTCATGACATCGCAGGAGCTTTCGTCCCTTCGGCGAGAAATCGCCCTAGCCGCCGGGGACTTAGTTTTTGCGAAGCTTTCGGTGGCTGGCTTGCTGGCACCTGGGGCGGATAGCCTAACGACGGAGGGCCTTCTATCGGACATCCTAAATGCCAACGACGAGGACGACCGCGAGGAAGAGGATGAATCGGATTCGGCCGAGTATGCTTCGTCGTCGCCGTCGAAGTAAACTGTTTATTTTTTGACATTTTTATGCTTCTCGCGGCTCTGCGAGTATATATATTTTTGGTAGATCACAATCATTCTGATAGCAATATTTATTTTCTCGGTGAATTTTCCTTGTGCTGATGTGATCGCGCTATGCTCATAGGCTCGCATATTTCCTCGCCTTTTTCGTTAGGATGGCTTAGTAAGAAATCGGATCGGCCGACCATCTGCCTTGCTCTCTCCTTTGAACTACTCGTCGCCAGATTTGCTTCTCGCCTGCATACCTACTCGCGTCCCGGCGAGTTGGCATGATGCTCGCACCCTGACTTCTAAGAAATTTCGTTAGATAGGGAAGGACGGTCGGGGTCAAGGGGATTCATATCCCCGATAGTCTTCATTCTAGTGCGAAACAGGTGCCATTGAGGAGGACAACTTAGTAGGGAATGACTGTCGGGGAGGTTCCAGAGGAGCACCTTCCAGGGGAACACAACATCCCGAGGTCTCCATCCTGCTGTTGAAGGGGTTGGCACAGTAGGGAATGACTGTCGGGGAGGTTCCAGAGGAGCACCTTCCAAGGGAACACAACATCCCAAGGTCTCCATCCTGCTGTTGAAGGGGTTGGCACAGTAGGGAATGACTGTCGGGGAGGTTCCAGAGGAGCACCTTCCAAGGGAACACAACATCCTAAGGTCTCCATCGTGCTCGGATGCCGAATGTCGCCACAACCTGTTTCCTGCTGCTCAACAATTGAACGGGGAGTTAAACACGCTTAAGCACATCAACTTGCATGATCGGAGAAGAATAATTGGAAACGAAACACTTCGTGAGGGGTTCTCATCCCTCGGGGGTACATAACACCTTTATTCAAGGGTCCCCTGATCGGTAAAGTCGATCATTTCTTCGTCGAATTGGGAGGTCGGCGCCCAGACTTCTTCCTGATAATCTCCCCAGTCGGATGAGAGATGCGGTCGGAGGGTAACTCGACCAACGTGCAAAGGGGGGAGCTGATCTCGACCGTCGATGCAGAGGCTTGGTTTTTAGGAGAACGCACTACCGAGGCACTGTCGCATCATCCGTTCTGGGTTTTACGAGGATCAAGTCGGGGGCCCGTTTCCCCGTTCGACTAGGAGATCGACTTCACCCGCTTTCTTCTTTTACGGCCTGCTATTCTGAAAAATCTTCTTCGTCCTTTGTTTCAGGGGTTTTATTATTAAGCAATCAGTTTACATAAGAGAAGGGTATACACCCTTACTCAGGGGTAAAACCTCTTTAGATCATCGCCGCTCCATGTGTTCCCCAAGAGCTCCCCTTCCTGATTTTGTAGGCGATACCCTCCTGTTGCGAGTGCTTCATGAACGATAAACGGCCCCTCCCAATTAGGGTTGAGCTTTCCTACGGCCGCCGATCTCCCGGCTGCATCTACTTTTTTCAGGACTAGGTCACCTACTTGGAAGTGTTTGAGTCGAACGTGCTTGTCGAAGTGTTGTGCCATGCGACGCTTGATCTCCTCCTGCCTAGCCGAGGCTAGATCACGAAGCTCTTCGATGTAGTCGAGGGACAGCTTCTGGGCTTCCTCGTTCTCTAATCTGCATTCTTCATCTCCGTCTTCTGTCGCAATCACCCTAGGACTCCTGACCTCGAACTCTACTGGGATGAGAGTTTCGGAGCCGTGAGAGAGTTTGAACGGGGTTTCCCCTGTGGCTGAGTTAGGAGTGGTTCTCAGAGCCCACAACACCGAGGGGAGCTGCTCCGCCCAATTACCTCTTAGGTTCTCGACTTTCTTCTTCAGTAGGTTGATAATTAATTTGTTGGCGGCCTCCACTTGTCCATTGCTCCTGGGATGATGTACTGACGCGAACCTGAGATCAGTCCCGAGCTGTCTGCAAAAGTCCTCCAGTTCTAAACTGGCGAACTGCGGACCGTTGTCGGTGACGATGGCGAGGGGAATCCCAAATCTGCAGGCGATTTCTCCCCAAATGAAGTTCTTTACGATTTAAGAGGTGGTTTTGGCCAAAGCTTTGGCCTCGATCCACTTAGAGAAGTAGTCGATCATGACGAGGATGAACCTCCTCTGGCCGCTAGCTGGAGGAAAGGGACCTATCAAATCCATTCCCCAGATAGCGAACGACCATGGGGTGGTGATTGAACGAAGATGCTGGGCCGACTGTAACTGGAGAGGAGCGAAGAGCTGGCACTTCTGACACTTCTTTGCGAAGGTCTCGGCATCCTTTCGGATAGTAGGCCAGAAGTAACCTTGCCTAAGGATTCTTTGCTCCAAAGTGCGAGTCCCAGAATGACTTCCGCACTCTCCCGAGTGTATCTCCTCCAACACTCGAGGTATTTTTTCTTCCGAGACACATCTAGCCAGAGGGCCTGAGATGGTCTTGCGATATAGCTCTCCATCTTGCAACAAGTAGTAGGCCGCCTTGTACCGGAACCTCCTTTGATCCCCTTCTTCCGCCGGAAGTTGTCCAGAACTTAGGAAGGAAATGAATGGATCCATCCACGAGGGACGATGATCGATCTCCATCATCTCTCCTTCCTCAATGGATGGTCGAAACAACTCCGTGATTGTCCCTCCTGCTCTCGGTCCGTACTTGGCTAGACGATCTGCTGCCGAATTCTCTTCCCTTGGTACGTGCTCGACGAAGAATGATTGAAAGCTTCCAATCAATCCTTTCACCTTTAAGAGATACCTTTGTAGAGTGGTGTCGCGTACCTCGAACTCCCCCCGAATCTGAGACGCGACCACCATTGAATCGGTGAAAGCCATGACGTCTTGGATGCCCAGCTCCTTTGCGAGGCGCAAGCCTGCTACGATGGCTTCGTACTCGGCTTGATTGTTCGTTACGGGGAAGAGGATCTCGACCGCTTGCTCGATCCTAGTTCCCTGTGGGCTGACAAGAACGATGCCTACCCCCACAGAGCCCCTGCCTGAGGCTCCGTCCACGAACATCTTCCAAGGGATGGGAGTAGAAGCCTCCTCTCCCGGTTCTGCTTCCGCCGAGAAGTCGGCCAAGAAATCTGCTACTGCTTGCGCTTTGATCGCCACCCGGGGCGAGAAGGAAACGTCGAACTCACTGAGTTCTACCGACCATTTCGCCAGCCTTCCCGAATGCTCCACCCCTTCCAGGATATTTCGGAGGGGATGATCGGTTATGACCCGGATGGAGTGAGCTTGAAAATAAGGCCGCAGCTTTCGTGCCGATACCACCAAGGCGAAGGCGAGCTTCTCCAAGATGGGATATTTCAACTCCGCCTTCCTGAGCACCTGGCTGACATAGTAGATGTGGAGCTGCTTTTTTCCTTCCTCTCGAACCAACACAGAACTTACTGCTTCCACCCCTACTCCTAAATAAAGGAGTAAGTCTTCACCTTCTTTCGGGCTCTGAAGGAGAGGTGTCTGAGTCAACTGCTCCTTCAGCCTTCCGATCGCCTTTTCGCATTCGTCTGACCATGCGAAATTCTCAGTTTTGCGAAGCGTCTTGAAGAACGGAGAGCACTTTTCCCCGGCCTTGGACAGAAAGCGGCCAAGACCTGCCAACCTCCCTGTCAGCCTTTGAACTTCCTTCATGGTCTTTGGTGAGGGCATCTCTAGGATTACCTTAACCTTGTCAGGGTTCGGCTCCACCCCTCCCGGAGTGATGAGATGTCCCAGAAACTTCCCCCTTCCAGCCCCGAACACGCACTTCGCCGGGTTGAGCCTCAGCTTGAACTTCCTCAACGTCGCAAAGGTTTCCACCAGATCAGCTATATGCTCCGGGACGTTCTTGCTCTTGATCAAGAGGTCGTCCACGTACACCTCCAGGTTCCTTCCCTTCTGGTCCTTGAAGACGAGGTCCATCATCCGCTGGTAGGAGGCCCCTGCATTTTTTAGCCCAAAGGGCATCATTTTATAGCTATAGCATCCGTCCCCGGTGATGAAGGAAACATCGCGGCAATCGGGTGGATACATCCAGATCTGGTGGTATCCCGAAAATGCATCAAGAAAACTCATTACAGGGAAACCGACGGCTGAATCAACCAGCGCGTCGATTCGAGGCAAGGGATAGCAATCCTTGGGGCAACTTTTATTCAATAAAGAGAAGTCTACACACATTCTCCAGCTGCCTACAACCTTCTTAACCATTACAACATTGGAGACCCAGCCTGGGTACTGGATCTCCGACACAAAACCTGCGTCCAGCAACTTCTTCACCTCTTCCCGAATAGGTCCGGCCAGCACGGTGGCGGTGGACCTCTTTTTCTGGCGGACGGGCTTCACCGCGGGGTCGAGGTTGAGGTGGTGGCAGGCAACCTCTAGGTCGATCCCGGGCATCTCAGCAGCACTCCAGGCGAAGACGTCAACGTTATCTTGTAGGCACGTTGCCATCTCCACCTTCTCGGTGACCTTCAGCGATCCACCGATCTTCAGCAGTCCTGATACTCCCGCTGCGGAGAGTACCTCTATCTCCTCCATCTCCTCGGATGCCTCCAGCCGGGCCGTGCCTCCAGTAACCCTCTCGAACTCCTCCGCGTCAGCCATCCAGCTGATGGTGCTAACCGAGCTGAGATAGCACTCGCGGGCGGCTCTTGGATCGCTCCTGATCCTCACCTGGACGTCCCCTTGACAGTACTTGAGACACTGATGGTATGAGGATGGGACGGCCTTGAAGGTGTTGAGGAGTGGCCTCCCGAAGATGGCCTTGTAGCAACTCGGGGCGTCCACGATGACGAAACGGCACCGGAGAGGGGTGCCACCGAGTGTGACAAGGAGATCTACTCCTCCCTCCACTTCCTGCTTCTCTCCGGAGAAGCCAAAAAGGGGACCATCCGGTGTCCGGATCCTTCCTGCTCCGACGCCCAACCCGTTAAACGTCTTCTTAAAAATGACGTTGACGGAGCTACCGTTATCGATCAGGATTCGATCAACGGTATAGTCTTCTACCGCGGCCTGGATTACGAGGGCGTCATGAAAGGGGTTCTCATTCCCTAGCATGTCTTCTTCGGAGAAGGTGATCTCCTCCAATGGGGGCGGTGCCTGCGAGGTCGAAGCGACGCTCCTTCGATAGATTTGATGGAGGCTTCCCTTGCGAGAAGCTCCTAATCCTGCACCCCCGTGGATCACCCCCACTCCTCTTCCTCCTGGGGCCACTTCTCCTCGACCTCCGTGGTCGACTCGATCCTCGTTCCTCCTTCGGTCGGCGTCCTGAACCGCCGGCTGCTCGATCAGAGCTTCTATTCTCCGCTGCTCTCCTCCTGCCTCTGCTGCTGCCAGCCTTCTTCTTGCTTCCCAAAAATCCGGGCAGGCCATCGTGCCATGCCCTTCCACCTGGTGGAGCTCGCAGTAGAGAGGAATCTCCTCTACCTGTGGCCTCCTCTGCTTCTTATTCTTCCGGCCCCGGCGGTTGCCGCGCCTGGCAACCGCCATTGCTTCCTCCCTTCTTCCCTCCTGGCGCCTCTCTGGCCTGTCGTAACGCCTTCTCTCCGGGGATCTCCTTCCCCGCTCCTGACGTTGAGGTCCCCTAGCCGGCCTCCATGGTGGTCGGTTAGCGGGGACTTGGTAGCGTCTTTCTTCTTCCCGACGCTCTAGGGCCACGATGAGCCTTCTTTCCTCGTTCCTTCTCGGCTCCTCCTTCCTGGGTTCTCTTTCTCTCCTCTCCTCTCTGCCTCTGCCTTCTGGCTTCCGTTTCTCAGCCCTCTTGGGCTCTTCCTTCTTCCTCTTCTCGGGGGGACTTTCCTCCTCCTCTTCCTCGTCCTCCTTGGTCACTCGGGTGAGCCTGGCTAGGAAGCCGCGGTTGGAAGCTTCACCCTGGACGAACTGGTTGGCCCTCTCGATGAGGTTGGCGTAGGAGTATGGAGGGTTCCTACCGATCTCCAACTTAAAGAGGCCTTCACGAAGGCCGAAGGTTAGAGCCAATCGCAGGGTTCGACCATCCACCTCTTGGATGTGTAGCACCTCTTCCTGGAAACGATCAATGTAATCCACCAGCGTTTCTTTTGGCCCCTGGGTCAGATGGAAAAGGGTCGTAGCCTCTTTTTTCAACTTCTTTGCCGTGGCGAATCGCATGTTCAGCCCCCGGCAAAGGTCTTCAAAGCAGTAGACGGAGCCTTCCGGCAACTGGTGAAACCAGTCTCTTGCCTTCCCTCGAAGGGAAATCGCGAACAACCTACACTTGAAGGCGTCTGACATGGTCCGAAGGGAAGCAACATCCTCGAACCATTGGATATGACGGATAGGGTCCTCTCTTCCCGAGTAATAATTCATCGAGGGATCCCTAAACCCCTCCGGTACTGGTGCGGCGAGGATCTCCTCGCAGAACCGGCTCCTCCCTCCTATCTGGCGACGATCATCATCTGGCCGAGTATCTCCTCCATACTCGCTCACCTGGCGAGTATGATAGAATCTCGCCTGCTCGTCCTCCTCGCGAAAACGAGTTCCTCCAGGTCCTTGAGACGCTTGCAGACCAAACTGCGACTTCCTCGGTCGCTCGAGTTCCTCGACGTGCTCCTTCCCTACTCGCTGAGTGCGAACACCTTCCTCGGACGTGCCCGGGCGATGAGGCGAGGTCGCCGTCCCTTCCGTGGGAGGCAGAAGAGCTACTCGCATGGCGCCTTCCATCCTTTGCGCGAATGCTTCGAAGACTGCCAACGATACGAACTCGCCTCCCCGAGCCGAGTTTCCCGCCACCTCCTCGTGGTCGCTAGCTGCTACCATCTCACTTTTCTACCAGACTTTCTTCCTCCGGCCGCGATCCACGCTCACCGCACCAAAGTGTTGAAGCCTAGAAAATCCTGGCCCCAAAATTCGGATCAATGCGGCCTGAGGCTACTTGCCCAGCGGTTCAGCGAAAAGGTTTTGGTTAGCCACTACGGAAGAAATGAAGAGAAAAGAGACACAACCCCAGGTGCTGCGGCAGGGAGGTCCCACCACGTACCCAGAAGCTCTAGAGAGTCTTCTCCTCCAAAACCACGAATGGCCGAGCTCGGTACTAGGTAGGCACTTGCTATCTTGATTATGAAAGGGGGAGGGGTGCAACTATGATTTTTGCAAGTGCCATTTCTAGTACCCCTGGGGGTCTATTTATAGACAAATCCTGGGGGGGGTGGAAGCAGATGGCCATCCCTGATCCCCTAGAGTAGGTTTTTTAGACAAGGCAATATGTGGGCGAGCAGGTAAGGACTTCAGACCTAACCGGCGAGTTGGTTGACTAAGTCGCCTATAGGCGAGTAGGCCCGAGCTCACGGCTTCCTCGGTTGGCCGAGCAGGCCTTTCCTTCTCGCAATGGGGCGAGCGAGTACCTTCTCGCACAACGAAAACCCTTGATATTCTTTTGTCTTCTGGATTGTTGACTCCTGTCTTGACCTCCGCCTACGTGGCCTTTAGTGGGGCCCACCCTCGGAGAATGAGGGTTGTACAAAGCAAATTGATCACTTGGATCTAGACAAGAAACACATAGAATCAATTCCGTGTTCACTTCATTAAAACGGTCATTTAATTCATTCAATGTCCAATCAAGCACAGTATTGAAGATTTCAACACGAAATAAAGAAAATTTGTAATCTCTCTTACATTGCATCTTGATCTTGCTGCTTGAATAGATTTTTCGTCCATATTTGATACTTAAATACACTGCTTAGTACATAATGATGATACATCACTCATTAAAGAATTTCATTCAAGATCATTATTTCTCAAATTAGTCAGCAATTATTTTGAAAACTTTATAAATTTCATTGCATTAACGATATCTTGATTTTTTCTCTGTAGTGTTTGTGATAACTCGTGTGTTTTGGCAAAAATATTCTTCATTAAATGTATGAAAAATATAAAATTAAAAGTCAAGAGATTTTAATTATATTGTTTCTCATTCCTCTTTGATTTCCATCTGCCCCATCAACTTTGCTAAATTCAAGTGCTTCAATGATAGATGAGAACATCCGAATAAAATTTAACAATGTAATATAGTGTGAATTCCAACGCGTGTCTCCTGGCGTTTTCAATTCAAAGGGTTGATTTGCCCCTCAACCACTTTCTAAATCTCCGCAACCAAGCTCTTTAGCAAGCCGATCGACTTCTAATGATCTGATATAATCACGACGTTTACAAGAACCTCCAACAACATTTAACGCAAGATTAATAAGTGTGAAAATCTCTGCAACTTCATAATGATCTTCTTCAACAGCTACTAATATTAGTTGGAGTTGATGAGCAAAATAATAAATGTTGAAAACACAACCGTTCTCTTGCAAAATCAATGTTTTAAGTCCTTTGAACTCACCCATCATATTGCTAACACCATCATAACTTTGTTCACGCAATTTTGAAATACTTAGGCCTTTTACAAATAAATTATCAATAGTTTTCTTCAATGATATAGCAGTTGTATCTGTAACATGAACACACCCAAGTAACCGCTCCATAATGAGACCTTTGATATTCATATAGCATAAAACAACATCCATTTGTTCTTCGGTGGATACATCGCGCGATTCGTCAACCAAAATAGTGAAGCAATTATCTCTAATATCTCTAATAGTAGTTTTTGTTACTTCTTTTGCAATGCAAGAAACTACTTCTTTTTGGATCTTTGGAGATAATACTCGGGCATGTGCCGGTTAATTAATACTCGGGAACGTGCTTCTTTTTGAAACAACAAAAAATGCACGGTTGTGCCGGTTTACTCATGCATAGTCGTGCACGAAAGAAATTCAGCAATTCTTACTGAATTCAAATATTGTCGAATTCCCAATGCGCAATGCTCGTCCGTAAAGCAATGCATATGAGCTCTGGAGTATAAAAATAAGGTGTTACACAAAGAACTTATGCTTACGTACAGAAGTTGTCTCTCAGAATCAACGCGCACATTCGGTCAACGAATGCCCAAAACTAGGGGTGTTCATGAACCGAATCGAAACGAATAACTCTTCAATCGAATCCAAATTTGACATAAAATGCAGAGATTCAGATTCGTTCGAATATTCGGCGTTGGATTCAGATTCGTCGTGAAATATTCGATTCGAACTCAGATTCGAACATGGATTCGAATTTTACAATATTTAATTATATGTAATATTCAAATAAAATTATATATAATATTTAATAACTTATATAAATTGTATTTAACTATATATTCTACTATTCACAAACTATTCGTGAATCCTTTGAACATGAATACAAATATTCGGATTCAGATTCAAAAATCGAATTCGAATTCGAAAAGTACAAATTTTAATCAAATCTTAACGAATTATTCACGAACTATACTATTTGTGAAGAGCCCTACCCACATCCCTCACCACCAACCCGAATCCACTGATCTACTGCGCTCTGCCTAGGCATTATCGCGAGGAACCACTCTCGTGGGCTTAGCTTTACTGTTACCGCGTAGACATGCCAAAAAGACGACATTTCTATAATAAGCTCATTGTATTCTTGATACTTACAAACTGAAACTATCAATTTGTTTCAATTTGCATGATAAATTTTTCATTTCATGAAGAATTTGAAATGCTCAAAAATAAAATTTGAGATTTAATGATTTATTAAAAACATATATATTTATTCTATGCTGAATATTATAAAATAAAAAATAGTTTTGGGAATTTCTTTAATAGCAGTATTGTTCCATTATTGTACTCCTCAAAGCTGCTGCTGATGATGTTTTAAAAGTTATTTTCAGCTTTATCTTTTTTTTTTGTTACTTGTATAATAATGTCATTTAGCGGTGGGTGATGTCCTTGAGAATCATTTGGAGATTTCCTGCCTTTTCTAAATTAAATATATATTAATTTTAATTTTATTTTGAATTTGGAGTTATTTATTGGGTGTTGTTATAATTATAAATAGATCATATTTATTGAAAAGTGCATATAACATAAATTAAAAATCAAAAAGAAAAACAAAAAGACAGCACGTCATCCAAGTCTGCACGAACAAGCTCGACAAATCCAGTCTTGGTGCTATATATCAACATCTAGCCATACAAAGTTTTCCCGTATGTCATAAGTAGATCATATTTGGCTATATAAATTAGGCGCTCGAGCTCGTTTTATAAGGCTCGAGCTCGAGCTCATCTAGCGAGGTCCTAGGTCGACTCAAGCTCGGTGATCTCACCAAGCTCGACGAGCTCGACTCGAGTTCTAGTTTTTGCAAAAAAAACCTTTCATATGAAAAATTGCAACTTTTTTAAATTTCACAAATAATACGAGATCAAACACATTATATTATTATAAATATGTACAATGCATGTCCCATACAGCAACCCCATTATAAATTTTCCTACTTTGGATCATGATTATCCATATTCCACATGAAAAGTTTAAGCAAACTTTTTAAGGCTTTATTTGGCGCGGCGGTGGCGGGAGCAGACGACGGGAGCAGACGCGGGTCTGGAACCGGAGGGACGGAAGCTGGGATCGAAACGCGGCAGCTTGGCGGCTTTTCCTCCTTGCGGCGGGACCAAACGCAGCAAACGCGGACGGAGGTTCCGTTTTCCGCCTTAGGTCTGCGTTTGCTCCAAACGCCGCCTAACCAAACTTGAAAGATAACCATCTCAACTCAGAATATGAGGTTTAACAAAACTGAAATAGATTCAAATGATATAATAGTCATGAATCCAAATCATATGGACTATTTGTACCAACCATAAACAAATTATATGAGTTTAGAAAGAGAAAAAAATGTGCATAGGTTGACAACATTAGCATGAAATTAATTTTACTTTTAAATTCAAGCAGAACAAAAAAAAATGGTAGCTTAAGGTATAGCAAGTTTGGCTGTTTGAGTCCCAGTATATAGAAACTGGAACAATAAAAGTGAAAAATGTTGGTGCATTAGGTCCACCAGTGAAATGTAGTTATCAGAAGCTGTCACGGTTCCGGTTCGGTTTCGGTTCTACTAAAATCGTAAACCGAACCGCTAAGATAACGATTCTTCAAATTAGAACCAAAATCGTATTTGGTTTGACCGGTTCCGGTTCCAGTATAATTTTTGGAACCATCGTGTTAACGGTTCCGGTTGACAACAAGAACCAAAACCAAACCGACCACTAACGGTTCGGTTCGGTTCTATACGGTTCGGTCCGGTTCCAATCGGTTCCAACTAGAACCAAAACCAAACTTGGCGGAATGAATGAGGGAGGTCAAAAATAAAAAACCGGAGGGAAAAAGTATACCTGTTTGGTTTTTTTTGCAAGAGGGACTTCGAAGTCTAAGGTCTGGACGCAGGAATTTCGTGTTACCCAAAGGGGAGTACTTTTTGTATAATATATAGTAAGTCAGGCTGAAAGTTAAAAATTGAAACCGCAAAACCACAAAATTACACCAGACTGTGCCGATTTTAAAAATTCAAAGATCACGATCGTTTAATCCTGATGCAATGTTCAGGTTGCTGAAAATCACGACTCAACATAGGGTAAAGAACTTTGAATTGTTGCTCTTCAAATCTTATTTTACAATTAAAATTTTGTTTGAAGAATATATTAGTTAATTCAATTTAATTAATTTATCAACTACAATTAGATTTGTTTTTCATGATTACTATTAAATAGTAGTCTTATATTCTTTATATTTCTAAAACAAAATATTTTAGAAAAATATGTGAGTAAAATTGAAAATAAATTATATGACTGTATGAAAACCGAAAGTACACCGCAAAAACAAATTCCAAATCACACCAATGTCAAACCACACGACACGAATTTGGTGTGGTGCGATTTTGTTCAGTCCAAAATCGACCCCCTTTGTTGCGAATACGGTTTGAGTTCAAACCGCACCAGTTTCACCCATAATAGTAAGTATAGATATTATAGATATATTATAAAAATGACAATATTATAATATTATTAATAATAATAATAAACGGGTTGCGGTTCGGTTCTTCTTCGGTCCGGTTCGGATCGGTTCTAAAATTTTTGAAACCGCTTGAGACTTATATATTGCGGTTCCGGTTCCGGTTCCGGCCCGGATAACAAAATGAATGAACCACGCCCGGACCATTGTTGTTCACGGTTCCAAAATTCAAGCCGGAACCCAAATAATTCGCGAACGGTTCGGTCCGGTTCTTTGCGGTTTCGGTTCGGATTACGGTTTTCGGTTTTAAGTGACAGCTTTAGTAGTTATTCTCAGTAAAAAATATTGGTAATTGTTCTCATTGTTGGAAATTTGGCATGCATACAGTTTCACCCATTTTAAATTTTGTAAGAGATGAATTCATGGATAGATTATTTAAAATCAGTAGAAAATCCTTCAGAACATTTCTTGGTTTTTCAGATCCAGAACTGCTTATAGACCTGCTTACAGTGGGCTTGCAGTGCACATGAAAATTTTAAATACAAGCAAGTAGGCGTGCAAAAAAGGCCCGGCTGGCCCAGGCCCCCTGGGCCCGGGCTTTTTTGCTGCCTTGGTTTTCTTTTTAACCCCAAAACGTTTTCTCAACCAATCACATCCACACATCAGAACTTGAACTGTGTCTGTCTTTAATGAGGCACGATATTTATCAATAACTATACTACCGACACTAAAAGTAGCCTCAGAAGCAACTGATGTAATGGGAATTGCTAAAATATCTCTTGTCAATGTCGATAAAATCTTGTACTTTAGAGCATCGACCCTCCATCATTCCAAAACATCAAAATTTCTTTCACCTTTAATTTGATCCTTCTCAATCATATATCAATTTTCGTCAAGATATATGTCAAGTTCAAATTTTTGGGGTTGAACGGATTCCACGGACTTCACATAATGAAAGTACTCGGTGTTATAAAATTTGGAGTAGTAAAGTGTCGCGACGTTGAATTTTGTGTAATAAAAAATTCAAATAAATGCAGCGATGAATGAAGATCCTATGATCGTCTTAACCAAACTCGATCGACCTCTAATTGGAGTTTATGCAGAAAATTATTTTTCTAACTAAATAATTAACCAAACAAAGAGCACACAAAATAACTAAAGATTGAGCAAGCGGTAAATCTATTGAAGTGCGGAAATATGATTTATGCCATTTTTGTAATCTTGCTCGTGCTTCATGATCGCGGATATTCGCAACAACTGTGACCTGTTGTTCCTTATGAATTCCGCGGCGCTAGTAGATCCCGTTAGCATACAAAAGTTTATCTATAGGAATTCTCTACAATGAAAAAAAGTTAGCGCAAAACAAGTGTATGCAAACCAATCATATAAGACAGAAATAAAAGATCAAGAACACGCATAATGATATATGAGTCTATTGAATCTTATGAAGGGTCTATAAAATACAATGGATCTCACAATGCATGGATCCTTATCATATATATATACATGTTTATGGATTTATAAAACCTCTGCATAAGTGTTTTGAATATATGAAAATTAATCCTTTTGAGAATAAGATAAAGGGTATATTAAACACCTTGTCGTGAGCCACAAATGAAGAACTAGTCCACCATCAGAACTCCTGAAACTCGGAACTCGGTGATAGAGGAACAATATAAATGTGCTCCTATCGTTTGTCTTACTCTCGAGATCTGGAGGAGAGAAGAAACTTGACCGGCGGTGAAGATCCAATTCCTTGATCGACAGTGGAGGTCCAAATCGTGGAAAGATCAATCAAGAATGGAGTGTTGCTGATCTAGTTTCTCACAAACTGAATGGAGGAATTCACGATTTCTCCAGTTACCGATATCTGCAAAAATACTCATTCAAAAATTACAAGAAAATTAACAGATGTGCAAGGTGATCGGAAAAGTTCACTTCTTCAGTTTCATAATTTTCTAGATTCATTTGACCATATGAATTCTTTATTTAACTAAACAAAGCCTAGGTCACTTTGTGAAGAGAATCATGTATAAGTTCTTCCAAAAATTATACAAAAATTAACAGATCATATACTTGCCCTAAAAGGCCCTCTGACCAAGTTTCATGATTTTCCAGTGAATATTAAATCCTTAATTAATTGTGAATAAAGTACTATGTAGATCTATCTAAAATTCACAATAAAATTATCAAAGAACAATAATCACTAATACAAGCTCAGTGCCAAAATTTAATGAACATCCAGGGTTATATAAACATGTAAATTCTTCTTATAAGAAAGTGCCCCAGTTGGTTCTTCATTAATTCAGAGGGGATAAATGTTCCTAAAAATTTCAGGTAAATTATTAAGGGCATAATAACACCCTATGAACCTCTCTACCAATTAAGTTCCAAGTCAATACAAGGACATATGACCCTAAATCCTTCATTAGGTTCATTAGGCATCCCTAGGGTTCACACTAGGGTTATAGGGCACATCCACCCCAAACTACTTAAAATCCCTTGTGGGGGTATTCTATGTGACATCAAGTCAGTGGTCAAAGTTTCACAATATTTGGAGGCGGTTTGACCCGTCAAATCCAACAAGTGTACGTTTGGCCTAATTTCCTTTAGTTTGACCAAATTTGGGTTACTTAATTACCCAACCAAATCAATTCCAAATGGGATAAATTTTTTACCAGAGTCATGTCATTACCCTAGGGACCACCCACCAAAATTTGGTAGGGTTTAGAGGTATCTAGACCCTAAAATTAATTCATACATAATTTATTAAATGTTTGCAAAAACTATAGAAAAAGTTCCTGCAAAAATTCTCATTTTTGGATATGTTGAGGGTGTGAATATAAATAGCCTATGTTCAAAATTTCAAAGCATTTGGATGTCTGGATTTGTGGGGGCACTCAAATCTATCTCTGGTCAACCTTATGTATATGCTGCACCATTTTGAGTGTTGTGGTCAAACCAATGGACCAATCTGGCTCAAATCAGTTTTATATTAAACTAGACACAAATACCTACAACTTTTGTATCTGGTTACTTTTCCTAAAAAGGCCTCGAAGGCCCTCAATATTCAGTTTCAAAAACGTAAGTGTTAAGGAGTAAACAAACCATACAAAATTATTATACTTATAAACTTCCTGTACAGTGGAGATTTCGTGTTCAAGCTTGAGGCTAAGGCCATGATTGGCCGAACATGTAGCTTTTCCCAAGCCATTTGCCGGCCATCCGGCCACCTCCCTTGCCGGCCACCACCACCACCTCTGTTGAGGTGGTGGCTATCGCTGGGCGGCGGCACGGCCGCCGGAGGGGCTGATTCTGGCGAACCCGACAGGAAGAAATTCCATGGAAATTTTTGGATTTTGTTCACCGGATCAGGCTCAATTGAGCCCGATTTCTCCCCTAATTTGATCAAATATTTATCCACCGAGAGAAAGAGTGAGGGAGGACCTGAGTGGTGGCCTGTAGCCGCGTCGATTGCCGGTCTGCCATTGTTGGCAGTGGAGCTTTTGGTGCCATACCGATATGGGTTTAGAGGGCTCGAGTTCTTCTAAGAAGTGGGGGAAACTCCTTCCCTCCACCCCGTGAGGCTTTTAAGGAGCCAATTCGGGGAGGGGAAGAGGCAAAGCTTGGGATTCCACCATTAATGGTGAAATTTCGGCCACCCCTAAAAACCACTAGATTCATCCCCCATCTGAGTTGGAAAACCTCTTACACTTTTCCTAATTGATAGGGGGAATGAATCCCCATCAATTGGGAAGGCTTTTTGCCTTCCTTGGCCCCGATTTACTCCACCAAATCTGATCCCGTTCGCATTCCATCGGTTCAGCTACCGCATGCGCTAGCGTCTCGACGACACAAAGCTCGTCGGTTCGACCACTACCGCCAGCGCTAGAGTCTCAATGGCATAGAGCTCGTCTCAATGGTATGGAGCTCGTCTTAGTGGTCAGTCTAGACCACCACTACTGCCTGCGCTAGCGCCAACGCTAGCCTCTCGACGACATAGAGCTCGTCCCAGCAGTTCATCTAGACAACCGCTAGCGCCAACGTTAGCACCTACCGTCGGCGCTAGCTCTGAACTAACATTACTTCTCTTTCTATAATTGGGCAATTGGGGTGTTACAAAGGGACCCCTTAATGAATTAGGCATGTTATGATGGGGTCAAGGGTCAAGGTGAAGCCCTAAAGTCAAACTCTAGGTTGGATAATTGGAATGCACTATTTGCAGACCAATGTGGTCTCCACCTATTTGCCAAGGTCTTATGATCTCTTTGTGCTTCCTAGGGTTTTGTCATGACCCAGTCTTGACAAAACCATCCTAGGGGTCTAGTTGCTGGAGGGATGTTACAGGTACGGTAACCCAATTAAGGGAATGGAATAATTCTTTGTACTTTGAGTTGCCCAAAATGTGACCATAAAGAGGCTTTTTTTACTAATCTCATTAGAAAGATCTCTTTTAACTTTAGTTCATCCTTCCGAAATGTTCAAAGCTTCTGCAATAACATGATATCTGCAATGTCCATCGGAGGCCGCATTGAAAACATCTACCACATTAGTTGTTATTTGTGGTGGTAGTTGGCGTCGTACCCGGTCATAGAATTTATTTGTTTGTGATGTATGAGACCTAAATGACTTCTTCAAAAATTTCAACATATATGGAGCATCCAACAAAACATGCTCAAAGTGTGAAGGCTCACGTTTTGTACTCTTTAAATCTTCTTTAAACATTTTTGTACTTCCTCTTGGTCTTCCCTTTGACTTGCTCGGCCTGTATGACTCTAATGTTAGACTTGAACTCAAATCCACAATTTTGCGTAATTTTCTCTTCATCTCCAATTGTTGATGTTGAGAGGTTTTTTGATACCTTCTTATGATACCCTCAATCTCAATGTCTCGTTATTTTCATGTTGTTTTGTTTGTTTAAACTCATCTTTCATGTCTTCTATACTCAATTGTCTCCAATATTTATGAATTAACCATAAGGGATATGCTTTGTTTTGAGTGATATAAACACTTAACTCATGAGCACAAGACAATCCTAATGTGTTCCGGGTTGTGTGTATGCATTCTTCTTCACGCGGATAATCATTGCTAGTTAATTTTTTCCTCTTCCTTCATTGTAAACAATGCATTTAGTGAGACACGCCCAACAAGATTTGAATATAATAAATTCTTGAACTCATTACTCAACTTTATTGAACTATGACCAAATGCCCTTCTAATTTCCGTATGTTGCAGTGTAATCATATGATCAAAAGCCCTCCAAACAGTGCACAAGCTGCCAATAGATACTTCAAGAAATTTTTTCCAAGTGATTGTGTCCACCCTCTGCACTATTTGTTGTTGAGTTCCCAAAATGAAGGTATTTGTCAATGCATGCTGACACAAAGTACTCCTTATAAGGTTCCACCCATGTACCACTAACATAAGCCACAATTTTGCGGTAATTTGCTGAATATGATGATATAATAGCATTGTAGCTCATATGGAATTCATTTTATGTTCTAGCATCTACTAACTGTTCTCATACTCCAAGAAACTTTTCACATTCTTTGGCTTCTTTGAAATACTTCTTACAATTTGCCCAAACATTTCTATGCATGTGCGCTTGACATAAAATGTGCTTAGAAGTAGGAAATACGTATTTTATGGCATTCAACAATGTCAATTCTCTATCAGTTACAAGCACAATTGGTAATGAATTTTGATCTAAGATGGTTTTGAAATGTTCAAGTGCCCACTTATAATTGTCCTCAGTTTCATTTGACAAGAATACAAAGGCTGAGAAAAATGATTGCTGAGTCGATGTCATATCAACGATGGATAATAACGACATTTTATATCTATTTGTTTTGTATGTGCAATCAAGCAAGAAGACATTGGAAACCATTTTGCATAATTTAATCGATGTCGGATGTGCAAAAAATATAATAAACTCTCCAAATTATGATTCCCATCATTAACCCTACTGAAACTAACATATCCACTTTCAGTTATACAATTATATAGAGATTGTATGGGTGTATCACCTTGTAGTTCCTTCTTGTGAAAATTGAATCTCTCGTTATATATAGTTCTCATGACCGTTTTGTTTCCAACATTTCTCTTTTTAAGAGTAGACAATATTTTCTGTGGTTTCACATTAGAAGCATACATATCTTGGACTATTTTTTGTTCTTCACTATCTAATCTTCCGGTAAATGCATGTGCCTCTAAGTGAAGGAATGAACAACCACAATATTTGGATGTGGTCTTCCTTAAATTCCTTTTTACACTGATTATCACGATAATATCCGATTCTGTCACAACTCAGCATTACACATGGTCTAGCTCTAGCACCACACAATTTATCAGAACCCATTAGAATAATTGCAAAACTAAGTCATTTGGTCACATTCCGCACCCAATCAACTAACTCATCACGGGGTGAAAAAATGGTTTCTATTTGAAAGTGAACTCCAAAATTTACCTGTAAACTAATATCACGTGCAATACCTACTTAGGGACCAACTAAGCTACAACATTTTCAAAAAATAAAAAACAATAACAATATACATTAACATGGTAGAATTTACGCATTCCGCCTCATCCTCCATGATGCAAGAGTAATGATCGTTGCAGGTTTGAACAAAAATCTGGCATTAAATGAATACTGCATTAGTAATGTAGAAATGCACACATCTAAATTGATTAATTTGCTACATCATCTTTTCCATGGTTGCGAAAAATAACTGGTTAAATACTTAATAAAATCATTAAATGACACTACACATCATCTGTTATTGTCAATCACTAATACAATCATTAAGGGTCCGTTCGTTTCACAGTCATTGATATTGAAGTATTGACTTTCAATCCAATATCAATACACACGGGAAATGACATTGAGTTTAAATACAATTCTTTTGTTCGTCTGTATGATGATTTTCTATCATAGGAATTGATATTCATTACTTTTTACTGTTCGTTTGCACAAAAACATTCTTTTATAGGAATTGACATTGATCAATGTTGAGCTTCTAAGCTTCTTCCTGTAAATTATCATAAGCAATAACGCGTTTTTTTAGCCCGGCACGCGTTTTTTTTAGCCCGATGCGCGACTTTTTCGCACAGGCGCGGTTTTTTTCGACCGGGCGCGCTTTTGTCGCCCGGGAGCGATTTTTTCGCCCGGGCGTGATTTTTCGCCGGGAGCGTTTTTTTTGCCCGGGCGAGTTTTTTTCGCCTAGGCTTGTTTTTTCGCCAGGATGCTTTTTTTCGCCCGGACGCGATTTTTTCGCACGGGCGCGGTTTTTTCGCACACGCGCGTTTTTTTCGCCAGTGCGCGATTTTTTTGCCCGGGCACGTTTTTTTTCGCCCGGACGCGTTTTTTTTCGCCTGTGCGCGATTTTTTCGCCCGTGCGTGAAAAAAGCACGCCCGGGCGAAAAGGCGCGATTTTTCGCGAAAAAAAACTATTTTTCGCCCGGACGCGGTTTTTTCGCCCACGCGCGTTTTTGTTGCCCGGGCGCATTATTTTTCGCCCGTGCGCACGTTTTCACCCGGGCATGATTTTTTCACCCGTGCGTGAAAAAAGCACGCCCGGGCGAAAAAGGCGCGATTTTTTCGCGAAAAAAATGCGCCCAAGCGAAAAAAAACGCACCCGGTCGAAAAAATCGCGCCCGGAAAAAAAAACATGCCCGGGTGAAAAAAGCGTGTCGGGGCGAAAAAAATGCGCCTAGACAAAAAAATTGCGCCCGGGCGAAAAAATTACGTCTGGGCGAAAAAAACGTGCCCGGCCGAAAAAATCGCGCCCGGGCGAAAAAAAACGCACCAGGGCGAAAAAATCGCGACCGGGCAAAAAAATTGCGCCCGGGAGAAGAAAACGCGCTCGAGGGAAAAAAACGCGCCCGATCGAAAAACGTGCCCGGGAGAAAAACGCGCCCGGGCGATAAAAACGCGCGTCGGGCTAAAAGAGCGCGTGACGGGCGAAAAAATCGCGCTCGAGTGAAACAAACGCTTCCGGGCGAAAAAACTGCGCCCGGGCGAAATAAAATGCACCCGGCAAAAAAAGCGCGTCTGGGCGAAAAAAACGCGCCCGGGCAAAAATAACCCGCCCGGACGAAAATATCGCCCCCGGGCGAAAATATCGCCCCCGGGCGAAAATATCGCGCCGGGGCAAAAAAAATCGCGTAAGTGGTGTAAAATCTTTTTCGGCCGGAAAAATCTAATCCGGACAGAAAATTTGTGTCCGGGCGAAAAACTTGCGTTCGAGCGAAATTTCCGCGTCCTAGCAAAAAAATCACGTATGGAGCTAAAAAATAACTTACGTGAGAAAAAGTCACGTACGGGCAAAAAATGCGCATTTAGGCCAAAAAAAATTGATAATCTTTTGGAAAGTCAGAGTTGGCTATCTCAATATCCGCCCCTGGAGATAAACAATGGATCGATAGGTTTTTAGGTTAGGGTGAATATCGTCGACTTTCCATCAGAAAGCCAATTCCACTATACAATTGTTGGTACGAACAACAAAAATGACTTTCATATTCGCAAAGTCAATACTCTAATATCAATGTCTGTGAAACAAACGGACCTTAAATGACCTATCTGAATGAAACAAACACTGCTCTATTCCTTTGCAATAATGTTGACCTAACAATGCTCTGTTCCTTTGCAATAATTTTGATCTAAGATCTGTGCAATGTTAGAATTTTGATCTAAGATTTCACATATCTAACATTCCTTATTAACACTTTTGACGTACATTGCACATATCTAAATTTGCACAGATCTAAGGGTAATGCTTTTGATCTAATATTGCACAAACATTGCGAAGAAGAAGGGCGTCGTCGTCAGAAATACCTTCTTGGTGCGTCGTCGTCAGACACGAAGAAGAAGGGAGGCAACGTCGTCGTCGTCGGCGGCGGCCAAGATGAAGAAGGTAGGCATCGTCGTCGTCAGACACGACGAAGAAGGGCGTCGTCGACGGAAGCGGCGTCGTAAGAAGGGGGTCGTCGGACACGAGGAAGAACTGAGGCGGTTTCGTAAGAGGGCGGGGAAACCCTACATCGCACGATAGACGGGAGCAAGAGGGGGTTTTCGCGAATGAGGAAGAAAATCGGGAGAGGCGGAAACTTTAAGAAGGGTTTGCTAATAGAGGGTTTTAGAATTGAAAAAAAAAAGACTAAAAAGACTTGAACCCGAGATTTTTTGATTTGCTAATAGCGAATCTCAGTTTGCTATTAGCAACAAAAGATCCTAAAACTTTTTTTTGGATGGAATTAGTCGCTTGACTTTTTTTGGATCCGGATTCCCTGGAGTTCGTGCGGGAACTTCAGTGTGAAGTTCAATCCAACGGCGCGAGACCCCCCAACTCCATCAATCCAAAGGACGAGATCATTTATCCGCTAGAAGACAGAAAACGAAAAGTAAAAAAAAAAACTAAAAAAAAATATAAAAAATAAGGGAACTCTCGCCCGTTGGATTGAAATCCAACCGACAAGATCGCGCGAACTCCACCCCTGGAGTTCCCGCACGAACTCCAGGAGATCCGGATTTCACCTATTGAAATCAGTCCCTCTATAATTTTTAATGTTAAAATTAGTGGAAAAGCTGTCTAGTCTATTTTTTAAATATTATTTCATGGTAGTAAGTAAGTCGTAACTATATATATTTAATATAACATTTATATCGTAGAATGAATTTCGCAAAAAAAATAAAATTTAAATTTTGCCTAAAAGTAATTTTAAGGCCTCTTTTGATTTGTAAGAAAAAAAAAAGAATTCTTTTTAAAATATTTTGTAAATGTTCGATTAATTTGGATCTGTACTATTGAAGTTTTGTGAATGTATGATTAATTTTGTTTTACAATTTTTTTTAAAAATTTAAAAACATTCATCCCCACATGTATTTTTTTTACAAATATTACTATCTCTGAATTATACAAAATTAATATTATCATTTGTTTGTAAAAATAAAATGTACAACCCTTATTCTCGGAGGGTGAGACCCATTTAAGGCCATGTAGGCAGAAGTCAAAGTCAAAAGGCCATGTAGGCCGAAGACTCAAGACAGCTCAGCTAGCAGGAGCAACAGAAGGCCTGGGCGAGTATAGGAAAGCATGTGCTGCTCCCCTTATACTCGCCAAAAGGTGGGCGACCATAGGTGATACTCGCCTATCTCAAGCGAGGTCGCCTCAATGTCGCATCGTCGTCGGGCTGGGTGGGGTATAAATAAGACCCCCCTTGGTTTGCCTATAAATAGGACCCCATGGGTACTTGGATTGACACCTGAACTTGAGCTTTCGGAATCCAATTTTTGAATTCTTGGACCCGTCATCCTTGGTCGTTACTCTTGATACTCGCCAAGTCGGTGTCTTCCTCGTACCCTGCTCGGCCATCCTTGGTTGTAGAGGGGAAGTCTCTTCTGAGCTTCCGGGTACGTGGTGGGACCTCCCTACCGCACTGCCTGGGGTCCTGTTGTTCCCGTTCTAGTTTCTTCGTCGTCACCAGTCAAGCCATCTAGTTGGATCGCTGGGCGAGTAGCCTCCGGCTGCATTGATCCGAATTTTGGATCTTAGGATTTTCCTGGCTTCAACACTTTGGTGCAATGAGCGTGGATCGTAGCTAGAGGAAGAAAGTCTGGTGAGAAGACGAGATGGTCGAAGTCGGCGACCATGAGGGAGTTGTAGGGAATTCGGCAGGACGAGGCGAGTTCGTCACGCGAGCAGTGCTGCTTCCTCGCACGGAAGGCACGGCGACCTCGCCTTATCGCGTGCTTCCATCCAAGGACGGTGGTCCCGGTCAGTGAGCAGGAAAGGAGCATGTGGAGGAGGATCCAGAGCGACCAAGGAGGTCGCGGTTCTATCAGCAGACCTCGCAGGGAATCTGATTTCGCGAGGCGGATGACCAGACGAGATTCCATGATACTCGCCCATACAACGAGTATGGGGGAGCTGCTCGCCAGGTGGAGGATCGTCGCCAGGCAGGTGGGAGGAGCTCATTCTGTGAGGAGATTCTTGCTGCTCCCGTGCCGGAGGGCTTTAGTGAGCCAGTGATGGCTTACTATTCTGGGAGGGATGACCCTGTCCGACATCTCCAGTGGTTTGAGGATGTAGTATCCATCTGGACCATGTCGGACGCCTTCAAGTGTAGGCTTTTTGCCATCACCTTTCGAGGAAAGGCCAGAGACTGGTTCCACCAGCTGGCAGCAGGTTCCATCTACTACTTCGAAGATCTGCGTCGAGGAGTTACGATGCGATTTGCTACGGCCAAGAAGAGGAAGGAGGAGGTCACGACCTTCTTCTATCTGGTGCAAGGAGTGAAAGAGACGTTAGGGCACTACATCGACCGGTTCCAGGAGGAAGTGTTGGACATCCAGGAGGTGGATGGCTTCACCCTGCTGCTTGGCTTGCCCTGATGTTTAGCCTGAGAGAAGGCCTCTTCAAGCTAGAAATCAGCCGGGATCCTCCCATGTCCTACGAAGAGCTCATCGAGAGGGCTAATAAGTTTGTGCAGGGGGAGGCATCTAACTGTGGCTTCCTAGCCAGGCTCACCAAGCTGACCAGGGAGGAGGAAAAGGAAGAGGAAAAAGGTCCCCGTGCCGAGGAGACGGGAGGAGCCCCGATGGAAGGAAAGGAAGTAGCCGGAGGAGAGAAGAAGAGAGGAGCCCAGGAGGGCAGAGCTCAGGAGGCAAGAGGAGAGGAGGCCTGTCGTGGCTCCGAAGCATCGGGAGGAATAAAGACGCTTCCAAGTCCCCGTTAATAGGCCCCCATGGAGTCCGGCTGGTCAACTGTCGCATCAAGGTCAGGGAATATGGCGTTCCCCTGAGAGGAGAAATTTCAATCAGTAGGATATGCGTCGGGAGAGGAGGGAAGAAGCGATGGTTGTTGCCCGCCATGGCAACATGCCAACCCGGAGAGTTCAGAGGAGGAGGTAGCAGGCGGAGGAGATCCCCCTCTTCTGTGAGCTCCATCAGGTAGCAGGCCATGGGACGATGGCTTGCCCGGATTTTTGGGAAGCCCGAAGAAGATTAGCTGCCGGAGAAGCGGGAGGAGAGACGCGAAGGCCAGAATCCCCTGTCGAGTCGTTGGTAGCTCAAGCCGCCGCTCGAAGGAGGAACGAAGATAGAGTCGACCAAGGAGGTCGAGGAGAAGTCGTTCAGGGGATCAGAGGAGGAGGAGCAACTGTAAGAGTGATCCATGAGGGAGCTGGGGTGGGAGCTTCCCGCAAGGGCAATCTCCATCAAATCTACCGAAGGAGCGTCGCCTCGACCTCACAAGCACCGCCCCCGTTGGAGGAGATCAATTTCTTGGAGGATGACATGTTGGGAAATGAGAATCCCTTTCTTGATGCCCTTGTAATCCAGGCAGCAGTAGAGGACTTCACCGTCCGGATTCTGGTGGATAACGGAAGCTCCGTGAACGTTATCTTCAAGAAAACGTTCGACGGGCTTGGAGTCGAGGAAGGAAGGGTGATGGCCCTGGATGGTTCCCTCTTTGGCTTCTCAGGAGAGAGGAAAGAGGTGGAAGGAGGAGTGGATCTCCTAGTAACCCTCAGCGACACCTTGCTCAAGTGTCGGTTCATCATCGTCGATGCCCCGAGCTGTTACAGAGCGATCTTCGAGAGGCCGCTCATCAACATCTTCAAGGTCGTCCCGTCCTCCTACCACCAGTGCCTCAAGTACTGCCAGGGAGACGTCCAGGTAAGGATCAGGAGCGATCCAAGAGCCGCTCGCAAGTGCTACCTCAGCGCGGTCAGTACCATCAGCTGGATGGTTGAGGCGGAGGAATTGGAGAAAGTACTGAAGGGAGCAGCCAGGCTAGAGGCAGCCGAGGAGGTGGAAGAAATCAAGGTACTCTCCGACGCAGGAATGCTTGGATTGCTTAAGATCAGAGGATCGCTGAAGACTGAAGAAAAGATCGAGGTGGCGGCATGTCTGCAAGAGAATGTCGACATCTTCGTCTGGAGTGCTGCCGAGATGCCTGAAATTGACGCAGAGGTTGTCTGCCATCGCCTCAATCTAGACCACGCGGTCAAGCCCGTCCGCTAGAATAAGAGGTCAAGTGACACGATGTTAGCCATCCCGATCAGAGAGGAGGCGAAGAAGCTGCTCGAAGCAGGCTTTGTGTCAGAGATCCAGTACCCAGGCTGGGTCTCGAAAGTTATAATGGTGAAGAAGGCTGGGGGCAGCTGGAGGATGTGTGTAGATTTTTTGTTATTGAATAAAAGCTGCCCGAAGGATTGTTATCACTTGCCTCGAATCGACGCGCTGGTTGATTCAGCATCAGTTTTTCTGTAATGAGCTTTCTCGATGCATTTTCAGGATACCACCGGATCCGGATGCATTCCCCCGACTGCCGCGATGTCTCCTTCATCAATGGTGATGGTTGCTACAACTACAATATAATGCCCTTTGGGCTAAAGAACGCAGAGGAGACATACCAGCTGTTGATGGACCATGTGTTCAAAGAGCAGAAGGGTAGGAATCTAGAAGTGTACGTGGACGACCTCTTGATCAAGAGCATGAGCGTCCGGGAGCATGTGGCGGATCTGGTGGAGACCTTCGCGACGCTCAGAAGATTCAAGATGAGGCTCAACCCTGCAAAGTGCGTGTTTGGGGAAGGAAGGGGGAAGTTCTTGGGTCATCTCCTCACCCCTAAAGGAGTAGAGCCCAACCCTGACAAGGTTAAGGCAATCCTGGATATGACCTCATCAAAGACCGCGAAGGAAGTTCAAAGGTTGACTAGAAGGGTGGCAGGTCTTAGTCGCTTCCTGTCAAAGGACGGAGAGAAGTGCTCTCTATTCTTCAAGACGCTCCGAAAGAATGAAGGTTTTGAGTGGTTCGAGGAATGTGAGAAGGCGTTCGAAAGGCTGAAGGAGCAGTTAACCCAGATACCTCTCCTTCAAAGCCCGAGGGAGAGCGAATACCTACTCATCTTCCTAGGAGTAGGGGCGGAAACAGTAAGTTCTGTGCTA
The DNA here is from genome assembly GCA_033032865.1 of Dactylorhiza incarnata. NCBI lineage: Eukaryota > Viridiplantae > Streptophyta > Magnoliopsida > Asparagales > Orchidaceae > Dactylorhiza > Dactylorhiza incarnata. The sequence continues at coordinate 12,885,644 of JAWHQI010000017.1, forward strand.
GTCCGAGAAGAAGGCAAGAAGCAGCTACCCATCTACTATGTTAGCCAGGTGCTGAAGAAGGCGGAGTTGAGGTATCCAATCCTGGAGAAGCCTGCCTTCTCCTTGGTGGTGTCGGCGCGGAAGCTCCGACCTTATTTTCAAGCTCACTCCATCCAGTTAGTGACGGATCACCCTCTTCGAAGTATCATAGAAGGGGTGGAGCATTCTGGAAGGCTGGCGAAATAGTCGGTAGAACTCAGTGAGTTTGAAATTTCTTTCTCGCCCTGGGTGGCGATCAAAGCGCAGGTAGTGGCGGACTTCTTAGCCGACTTCTCGGTAGAAGCAGAGCCGGGAGAGGGAGTTTCTACTCCAGTTCCTTGGAACATGTTCGTGGACGGAGCTTCAGGCAGAAGCTCTGTAGGAGTGGGCGTCGTGCTTGTTTGCCCGCAGGGAACCAAGAACGGGCAAGCCGTTGAGATCCTCTTCCCTGTCATGAACAACCAAGCGGAGTATGAGGCCATAGTGGCAGGCATGTGTCTCGCAAAGGAGTTGGGCATCCAAGATATCAGGGCTTTCACTGATTCGATTGTAGTCGTGTCGTAGATTCGGGGAGAGTTCGAAGCGCGCGACACTGTCTTGCAGAAGTACCTTGCCAAAGTAAAGGGATTGATTGGAGGCTTTCAATCCTTCTTCGTCGAGCATGTACCGAGAGAGAAGAACTTGACAGCAGATTGTTTGGCCAAGTACGGGCCGAGGGCCGGAGGAACGATCACTGAGTTGTTTTGGCCGTCCATCGAAGAAGGGGAGTTGATGGAGATCGAGCAGCGCCCTTCGTGGATGGATCCGTTCGTAGCATTCCTAACCATTGGTCAGCTCCCGGCGAGTGACGGGGACGAGAGAAAGTTTCGGTATAAAGCGGCATATTACTTATTACAGGATGGGGAGCTATATTGTAAGACCATCTCGAGCCCTATGGCTAGATGCGACTCGGAAGCAGAAGTACCTCGAGTCCTGGATGAGATCCACTCGGGAGAGTGTGGAAGTTATTCAGGGACTCTCACTTTGGAGCAGAGAATCCTAAGGCATAGTTACTGCTGGCCTACTATCTGTAAGGATGCGGAGGTCTTCTCGAAGAAGTGCCATAAGTGTCAGCTGTTCTCCCCCCTTCAGTTGCAGCCAGCCCAACAACTTCGTTCAATCACTGCCACATGGCCGTTTGTCATCTGGGGAATGGACCTGATTGGCCCCTTTCACTTAGCAAGTGGACAGAGGAAGTTCGCTCTCGTCATGATCGCCTACTTTTCCAAGTGGATCGAGGTCAAAGCTCTGGCCAAGACTACCTCTCAGGTCGTGAAGAACTTCATCTGGGGAGAAATCGTCTGCAGATTCGGGATCCCCCTCGTCGTCGTCACCGACAAAGGTCCCCAATTTGACAGCTTGGAGATGGAAAATTTTTGTAGGCAGCTCGGAACCGATCTTCAGTTCCCCCCAGTACATCATCCTAGAAGCAATGGACAAGTAGAGGCCGCCAACAAGTTGATCATCAACCTCTTGAAGAAAAAATTCAAGAACCTAAGAGGGAATTGGGCGAAACAGCTCCCTTCAATCTTGTGGGCTCTGAGGACCACTTCTAGCTCGGCAACGGGAGAGACTCCATTTAAGCTCTCTCATGGGTCTAAAGCCTGAATTCTATATATAGAGGTGACTAGAAAGGAAACAACAGGACCCCAGGCGCTGCGGCAGGGAGGTCCCACCACGCACCCGGAAGCTCATAAGAGACTTCCCCTCCACAACCAAAGATGGTCGAGCAATGTACGAGGAAGGCACCGACTTGGCGAGTATCAAGAGTAACGACCAAGGATGACGGGTCCGAGAATTAGAAAGTTGGGTTCCGAAAGCTCAAGTTCAGGTGCCAATCCAAGTACCCCTTGGGTCCTATTTATAGGAAAACCAAGGGGGGGGGTCTTATTTATACCCCACCCAGCCCGACGACTATGCGACATTGAGGCGACCTCGCTTGAAATAGGCGAGTATCACATATGGTCGCCCACCTTTTGGCGAGTATAAGGGGTTGCTCGCACATGCTCGCATACACTCGCTCAGGCCTTCTGTTGCTCCTGCTAGCGTGGCTTTGAATGGGCTCCACCCTCGGAGAATAAGGGTTGTACACAATCCCCGCTCTTTGCGAGCAACGCAGTTGCTCGGAAAGAATCATCCAACCTTTATTCGACGAGCTGTCATACTAGCGAGCATCGGGCTATATTCGACATCTCGTTGGCTGACGCCTGGACTCTATATATAGAGGGAGGGGGTCTCTGATGGAACTACTTTTTTGATCTCGCTTAAGATGTCACGCAGTCATACCGAGGAAGCTGATGCTGACATGGACGACCTCCTGGGCTTGTTGACGCCCCTTCGGGCACCTGTTCGCGTCGATGTCGAGCTTGAGGACTTCCTCGCCTCCAAAAAAAGGAAGAGGCTCGCGAAGAAGAAGAAGAAGAACTCTCCCGCGGAGGGTGTCGTCGATCCACCCGCCGAGCAGTGGGGGATTCCAGCGAGCACCAGGCAACTGCTCAGCGGCCTGGGCTTATCCGAAGAGGGCGAGTAGCCTGCCTCCGAGCATTCTGCGCCCGAGGTCGCCCCTGAGGCGGGCACCACTGGGTCCCAGACCCAGACTCAACCTAATCTCGCTCCTTTGTGAGGTAGGAGTCTCATACTCACCGCCCTAATATGTTGTTATCCTGATGTTGTTGGCGATGTTCTGACATCTCTTTCTTCTATTTGCAGATTTGTCGTCTACTGGAGCGCCGGGCGAGCATCTGAACGTCACCCCTCTGCGATCGAGGCTGGGGGGATCTCGTCGTGGTCATCCATTGCGAATTCTTTACGGCTCTTCCTCAGAGAAGAGGCCTACGAGCGAGTAAGGGTCTCCCTCGGCGAGTAGCGTGCCTCCACCGCCACCGCCTTCATTGTGACCGGATCTGGCGAGCAGCTCGCAACTGCCTGCGGGTGGGCTTCCGCCACCACCTCCATTGTCGCCTCCTGACGATGTTCCGGGCGATCATCCCCCTCCGTCTTCTACCGCTCCCTCAACCCATCCGGCGGATTCCTCGCGTCGAGGCGGGGTTGGGGGTTCTTCCGGCTTCTTCGCCCTGAGGGGAGGAGGGCGACCAGTGGATGGTCGCGGCCGTGGGAATGTGCCCACCAGCAGGGAGCACGTCGGCGGATCTCACTCCGTCCGGCGAGATGGTGGCCACCGCAACCTATCTCCGCATCGAGGAAGGAGCTCTCCTCGTCGTCGATCTCGTAGTCCTTATCACGATACGAGGAACGAAGCTCGTCAGCCTGGTAATTGGTCGTTTTGCTATTGGTGGTTGCTGCGATCTTTGTTCAATGCTCTTCATTAATGTTCTACCGATCCTTTCTTTTGCAGCTCGCGCCCATACTCCGGTGGAGGCCTTGATTGATGCCACCGGGCTCTCTTCCCGCGAGTACCAGGAGAGGGAAACTCGAGCCATTCTGGAGATGGAGGCAAAGATTGAGCGCTTGACGGTCAGCGAGCCCTATCGTCGCCTGACCGAGCTGGAGGTGTGGGTATCCGGGCTGGAAGAGTTCGATACTCGGCTGGCTGGTGCGGAATCTCGCCTTCAGTCTGTCAGTGACTTGGAGCGCCGAGTCGCTAGGATTGAGCATCGCCAGCAGCTGCACCACGACGAGCTGGTCGGGATGCGCGCGAGCATGGGCTCAGTCGTACGGCTGGCGATGATCGAGGACAAGCTGCGGCAGAGAGAAGATGCGATGACTCTGGCCTTCGAGCATTTTAAGCGAGCTCGCAGCATGGGCTGGGTTGGGCGACATCCGCAACCTTCCGATACTCAGGCGAATCTTCAGGGTCCTCAGTAGTCTTTTTCCTTTTCCTTTGTTGAGTGCCACGCCTTCTGGTGAGTATTTGTAATCAGGACAATTTCATTTATGTAATATTATTTGGCGAGTATTTAAATCTCGCACTTCATTTCTTGTCTGTTTGTTGTGATGATGTCTGAATTTTTTCTATCTTCTTTATTCCCGCGAGTAGTGGTTGAATATCGCGTACATTCAGCGAGCTATTTGATGCGGGTTCTCGCACGCTGAAGGTCAGTGATTCGACGCGTGTTGTAGCTTCGACGGCTTCCCTTAATACTCACCACCCCCTTATTCGTAATCGCGGCGTCGTAAGCGACACGCCATGTTCCTCGATCCCTATAAATAGGGTGGGGGTAAGTATTAATTACGCTTTTGACGATCATCCTTCCTTGCGAGCGAGTATCTCTCGATTGCTCCTCTTCTCGCCTTTTCGATACTCGCTCCTCTCTCCTTTCTTCTTCAGGATAACTGACGAGGCGACCATTCGGCGTGCGAATCACGTGAAGAACTTCGCGGCAATGCCCTTCAAGAAGCCTATCACTCGGCCGAAGGACTTGGAGGAGTTCTTCGAGAAATACTTGTCCCTGGGGTATGCCGCTAAGCTTGCTCACCCAAGCGAGCGACTCAACACCTTCTCGTCCACCGAGATGGTCTTACCGATTCCCAACTTCGAAGTCGGCCTGTGAATACCATTGTGTCCAGAACTATGCCAGATTCTGCGCTACTTCGGGATAGTCCCCGCCCAGATTAACCCCAATGGCATGGAGATGATCATTGGGTTTTTCTGCTTCCTGCGAGAAGACAAGATCATATTTGATCTCTCTGTCTTCAGGAGGGTCTTCTCTTTCATGGCGACCGGCGAGGGCGTCATCTTCCTCTGCAGCCATGTTTGCTCGCTAGTCGGCACGACGAACAGGAACCACCGCTGGGGCGAGCGGCTGGTCGTCGTCTGTAGCGACTTTGAGTCCATCCCAAGCTTGTCCTTCCAGCCTCCGGAGAGTGCCTTCGATGTTCCTTATCTGGAGGGATCTCGGGAGGAGCTTCTCGACTCCTTCCGGAATCATCGCTTCGACGTGGTCTTCTGGCGAAGGCGAGTAGATGTACTCGCAGAGGTCTTTCCGGGTGAATGTAGTCTTCTGAGCGAGTATCTGTTATACTCGCCTTTTGTCTTCAGCTGACGACTAATCGCTTATCTTCTATCTATTGCAGCTATTCGCGCTTTGCCGTGCGAGCCTCTCCCCGTGGCGAAGGTGACAACTTCTTCCCAAGGGGGTGCGGGGACCTCGGCGGCCGAGGTTGGGAGCTCCTCCCCAATCTGCTTGTCGCAAGGCAGCGAGGATCCGGTGGTCATCGGCGCGGAGGCCGGGACCTCGAAGAAAAGGAAGGCCAAAGGCCCGACTAGGGAGCCGGCGAGGAAGAAGCAGGTCGCGAGTAGGGACCTGAATGCAAGGGCGGACCCTTCGGAGGCTGGCGATCCTCAAAGTCATCTGAACTTCAACGAAGGAATTCGTGGCGAGGATGCTTATGGTCGCCCGCTGGTGACCTGGGCGGAGCGTGCCCACGAGGTGTCGTTGAGCACCAACCTCCCCGCCTGGTCGGAGGATTGGGAAGATAGAGGCGAGGCATTCGATGTAATGTTCACACTTTATGGTCGCGCAGATGCCGAGGTTCTGCAGGAGGCATCCGCCGATTATCTGGCCCACTAGAGCTCGCGCTCTTGCTGCGATCCACCGAGCTGTGCCAAACAACAGCGAGACGCTTGGTCGAGTACGAGCAAATGATCAATGCACATAGCAAGAAAGTCATCTCTTTGGGGCAACAGGCTGCCAAGTGCAAAGAGTATGAGGTACTCGCTCGCCGCTTTTCTCGCCTCTCGAATACTCTCCTATTGTGCCGACTATCCTACTAACTTTTGCTTCCCATGCTTGCAGTCTGCCTCGATTGAAACAGTGAAAAAGGTGTCCCAGCTGGAGAAGGAGCTGGAAGACACCCGAATGGCCTTGGAAGCCGCCCAAGTTCGCATCGCCGAGCTGGAAACTTGCCATGTCGAGCAACAACCGTCGGAGGCGGTGTTGGATCTTACGGCGCCCTTAGAGGGGGGGGGGGGGTGAATAAGGGAATAAAAATTCTGTTTATAATTTTAAGAAAATTACTAAATTGTTTTATAATATGTGAAGGTAAAATAACAATTTTAGCTAAATGAATAGAAAAATTATGATTTGTAATCTTAGAAATAAGTACTAAATTGTTTTATGATGAACGAGATTGAAATAAATAATTTAGATTTAGAATTAAAAACTTAGAACACAAAATAATAGAGATTACGCCAAATGAGAGAAATCAAGTAAACACAAATAGAGACATGATTATATTATATGAAAAAGGTGTTTACAAAAAATTGATTTGAATATCGCTTGAAATCGGATGCGACAAATATATAAATAATTTTTCCTTTTCTATACCGACTCGTATCCCCACGAACCGGTTGGCTTTAGCCAATCCTTCTCCGGATATGGCCTCAAGCTGCTCTAGCCAATCCTTCCCCGAATATGGCCTCGAGCACCCCCTAGATCTAATCACCTAGACCTAGTCGCCAACACAAGGCGAATTTCCCCCTAAGTCCTACCCAGACCTAGTCGCTAACACAAGACGAATTCTCTAAACGGTTACAAAAAAGTATGGAATGGAAATAATGAAAAATAATAATAAAACTCCCTATATGAGATCTCTGGAGTCGAGGATGAAGGATCGCTTTAGCATAAGCGAGGTAGAAGCGATTGTCCTTCGGATGTAGCGTGACGTAGTCCTCCTCCAGAATTCTCCTTAAGCTTTTTGTGGGAGATCCATCTTCGGCAGCATAACAGCACTGGAATTGTGGCACAAGCAACCTCTCTGGGATGGATGATCAAAATGATCGAAGTTGGCTTCAATTTATAGACCTTGGAGCTAGCGCCTGCGGTAGTACTTAGCGCCTGCGGTATCATTCGTGTGGAGCGGTTGTGAAACTGTCGGCGGCGTGGCTCTGTGCACGAACTCGAGATAGCGTCTGCGGTATCGCTAGCGCTGGCGGTAGCGTTAACCGCTGAGACGGAACCACTGAGACGATCTAGAGCTGGCGCCTGGCGTTAGTGCTAGCGCTGGCGGTAGCGCTAGCGCCTTTGTTATCGTCTAGCGCTGGCGGTAGTGCTCCATTCAGAAAGTTTGATTCCATGCTGCCTTCTACCTGTGGAGTATTGCATCTATAGTTCCTGCACACTATAAACACACTACAAGCAATATCAAATACAATATGGGATTTGTTATTCTCAAACAAAGGGATGTGACACACATGTCCAACAATCTCTCCCTTTTGATAATAACAAATCCTTTAAGCAAGAAATCAACAATAGTGTTTATAGATAAGATAAGCAAGATAAAAGTGCAACTATAGTAAATGATATGCATGATAATGTGCATACTCCCCCTATCTTAATGCTCCCCCTACATATATGCAATTTATTTGTTACTCCCCCTAAATGATATATTTCATGAATTTATGTGTTACTCCCCTTATTTATCTATATTTCTTCTATATAGATTTCTTCAATTAATCTCCCCCTTTTGGTATTATCAAAAGAAAGGTGGGGTGAGGGTAGTAAGGAGACATTTTTAAATAAAGCATGATCGAGCTGTTGTAATATAGACAAAGATAAAGAATTTAAGTATAGTATTAAAGAGATTTCAAATAAATAGATAAGAGTTTTAGCATAGCGGAAGATTATAAGAAATATTTTTTGTAAGCATGAAAAATATAAGTAAAAATATGAGTTTTAGTTGAAGATTGAAAGATGTTTTAACCTTTTGAAATCTCAAAGTTTTTCATAAAAATACCAAGCATGAAATGAACATATCAAAGGGAGATTATACTACAATGTTACTTAATTTTAAATTCAAGAAATACCAAAACATTGTAGAGATCATGCTAGGTTATCTAGTGCATTTTTTATATAAAGAGTAGTATAGATAAAACATTTGAATCCAATACTCATGAGAAGAAGTGTTATGAAAGATAATGATGTGCACATAAGTGTATTTTGGGCAATGTTAACAATTGATTTAAATCATCAAAATACAAGACATATGTAAAGTAAAGTGCACAATAAAACACAAGTAAATTACTTTCACACACTTTTAATGCACATAATTTTTTAACAAAGTGGTGTAATAACTAAGGTTTGCACAAAACACTTTACTATTCTTTCCAAGGTGCTCAACCTCACAATGCTTATGAAGACTTATCAGGAGGTTCAAGTAGTGCTTGGTGGAGTTATAGTTGTCTACATAATAAATTTTTTTATTCACATTTGTGAGGCAACATTCTCCGAATACACTTGTTTTGCAAACTCAAAAAAATTTTTAACTTAACCACTTTTCTAAATTTCATAAGTGCACTCAAATGTAGTGTATGCAATAAACTTATGCAAGTTTTAATTCATTGTACAAATACAATACACAAACAAGCATTTTTAGATTTAGACACACATGTTGATTACTAAAATAAGTGAGTGAAATGTATCATTATCAATCATAAAACATTTACTCATACTTAGCGGCATGCTAAGCTTGGTTCTACACATATTCCAATACAATTGATGCACTTTAAATAGATATATCAAAGCATGATAAACAAAACAATGTTCGTAGTAATTTGAAAGAATATGTTTTAACATTGTAAATAATTCTAAATAATAGAAATCATACATGCTTGATATTGGCAATAAAGATCATACAGTTTTTTTGTTTTGAATATGATAAGCATGATGAATTCCTTGAAACATAAATTTGAAATCCGTCTGTCCGTCATTCGTCGAGACTCCACGTGAACATTCGACGAATTGACTTGGCCATCGTCGAGACTTCACGTGAACATTCGACGAATTGACTTGGCCATCGTCGAGACTTCACGTGAACATTCGACGAATTGACTTAGCCATTGAAAAATACTGACCAAAGCTTGAAAACTGTCTTCTGTTTTTATTTGTCGGAAGTCGTCGGGAGTTCTCGAGAACATTCGACGAATAAACTTAGCCGCAGAAATTTCTTCTTTAGACTAGAAATTTGGCTTCTGTCTGGATTCGTCGAGATTCATCGGAACTTCACGAGACAACTCGACGAATTGACTTAGCAAAAATTTCTTTTCTTCTGAAAACCTGCTCCACTCCTCAAGTTTTCTTTTTAAAATTTTTTTTAATAAAAAACAGGAAAAAAAAACACAAACAAATTTTTGTATTTTTGAATTTTGAATTTTTGTAGTTGATTTTTCATAATATGAATAAAACACAAATAAAAAAAATATTTTTGTATTTTTAAATTTTGAACTTTTGTAGTTGATTTTTTATAATATAAATAAAATGAAAATAATAAATGTCAGAAATTCAAAAACAAATTAGTACATATAAACTAACATATTTTTAAGGATATTTAGAAATTTTAAAAATCAGAAAATTCACAAACCCACGCTAGCGCCGGCGCTAGTGATAGCGCGACAAACAGTACGTGATTTTTTGAGAATTTTAGTTTTTTTATTTTTGATATTTATTAAGTGTCCTTAGAGTAGTTCCATGCTGAAATTTCAGAATTTTTGGAGATCTCTAAGTGGATCAAATTTGCATGAAACTTTGGCTTTTCAAATTCTTGTGTTTTACAAAACCATTTAAACATGAAGATATAAACTATGAAGACACAAGAGGACATTTTTTATTAAACAACCCAAAATATGCATGATTTAAGTAATAAGTGAATAAAAATGTTCATGCAGTGAGTAATATAAGTATGTCCTAAGATTAAAGGCTACCCCGACTAAATGTCTACACCCTAGCCCCGTACTAAGTGACGGATGGGCATGAGGAGCTGCACGCATGTCGTAGGTTGGGGTGCTAATCTCATATGCACACACTAGAGAACACTCAACCTAGCACTCTTTCCCCCCAGTGCCTCGCAAGGCCCCACTGGAACCCTCCCCGGTTAAGGACAAGACATGACTTAGAGGTTAGGTCTCTAATGTATACAACCATACGCCCCCGCTATTGTGAGATATGAAGTCATAGGTGAAATAATCTTTTGGACAACCTATGCTTTTGAATCTAAGGGTTGATATATAAACTACGGGTTTTGTTTAATGTGATGAGTTATAAAGCCGCATAGTTTTTCTACTTTTATGAGATGGCGATATGAGATAACTAGCACAATTACTAATATTCAATAAGTGACAATGCTAGTATAATGAGTTTTGGGTTTAATGTCATATCATAAGATTTATATTGAAATTGCATGTATTCCAAAATAGAATTTCAGATTGTAGATCTAGAATAGAGTGATGATTAAGTTTGATATATCTTTATTATTCCTAAGTTAATTCTAGAATCTATATATTTGTGAGATACATGCAATCAATATCAAACCATATTCATACACCAACTAATGTAAAGAAAGCAATATTCATATTTTTATCATAAGATTCATAATTCTTATTATTGATTTGAGATATTTCTTGATAGAACATGAATTATGATTTATGATTATAGAGAATTTTGTATAGAATATATGTTAGATCATCATGATGTATGTAAATTCTAATTCTTCTAGACTTATGACAATATGATTTGGTGATTTTCTTTTGAATGGGCATGTTTGAATTTGTAAGTCTAGAAAATGATGATCAAGCTATCATATCAAAGACAAAGATCACAAATATATAGTTTTGAAATAAAATGTCATTCAATAATTGAATTTATTGATCTTTGGTTTTGCATGATAATATATGATTCATGAAACAATATTCATAAATATTCTAATGATTAATCCATAAACTATGTGTTTGTTGGAATTTTAGTATTCTATTATAATTTCAAATCACATAGTTATCATGAAATTTGAACAACATTGTAAGTGTTCTACCTAACATAAATATATAAGCATGGACCAAGAAGCAATGCTAGGATAATGAGTTTGAATGCAATGTTATTACATAGGATTAATGGAGATTATGTTGCATGTAATATGAGAAGATCTCAAATTAATTTTCTTTAGACCTAGAATGAAATGATTAAACTTTTGATTTGATCTTAATGATACAAGATGATTCTAAGGTCTAAATTACATGCAAACATAGGTGACACACATCACACACATAATATCTAAATTAATATATGAAATAATTATACTAAGGATAGCATGTGATGAAAAGATCCATAGACACAGAAATTTCCAAATCAAGCAAACTAAGATAGCTTTTAAAAACGGAGTTGAAATTGGGCAAGTTGACAGCACCAAAAGAACTCAAATGAGAAAGCCTAGTTTGCCATTGGATGGAGATTTTTGTGCTTTTTCCGAAAATATATTAAACGCAAAAATCAGGCGAGCGGATCAAAAGATATGGATGTTTGAAGTTTTGATCGTAAACTTGCATTTTTGAAAGATTAAACATGCGTTTAGATAAATTTTTGTTTTCAAATTTTTTTTAGATACTATTCTTCATTATAAGGGCTATCATATGCAGCAAACAAAAATAGAAAAGACTTAAAAAACATTGCGCATTTTAATTTTTAGTTTAAGCCCTTTAATAAACCATTTAAATCCAATCTTTAAAATAGTTTCAATAGTCTTGATAATAATTTCAATACTCAATTTCTAATGATAATTCAAGACAATTAAGGGTAAAAGATTTAAAAGGATAAAGTACAATCAAAGATGAGATATAGATCACTTTGAAAAATATATATGACTTAATGTTCAATTTTAATTCAAATTTGATTTGATAAACATTAGGCTTAATATGAGTAAGTCATATCTTATGAAATATAAAGTGACCATAAATATTTTGGATAAAAAAAATACAAAACAAACAAAAGAAAAAAGAAATAAAGCACATCATGAAGTAGAGTATTGATATTTCATTTTTTAATTATTTCTACTTCATGCAAATGATTGGAAACTAATTAATAAGAGATTTAGGTATCCAAATGGGACCATGTGGGATGGTTCCTTTGGGTACCCAAATACATCGTGATGGATTTTGGAAAGATAATGATGAATGGGCTTTTTCAAGTAAAGTTGATATGTCATTTTTCTTTATGGGTCTCCATTCATACCTTGGTTGTTTATCACTTAAATCCATATAATGATTATATGACATCTTTATATGATTATATTTGTTTGAAAAATAATTCATTTGAGATTTATGTTTATTCAAATTATTTTTCAAAGTAGATTGATGTTGATAATCATCATATATTTTATTATATGGATTCTTTGAATGTTTATAAGAGTGATTGTCTTTCTTTAGAAGTGATTGTTGAAAGAGTGGGTTACAATATGTTTTAAAAGAATGATTCTTATTTTGATGATTTTCATTTCCACTCTTTCTTATAGACATACTCTTATAATATGAAGGATTATATCTTGTAGTTTGTTTTTCATGAAAAGGAGGTATTAAATTTGAGTCATGATTGAAAATATATTGAGACTTATAATAGTGACTCTTAAGAATTTTATGAGGATCATAATTCTTTTTGAAACTAAACTCTTTTTGATTTAATGTGTGAAAATGGTCATTTTTAGAAATGATTTTGTAAGTTAATTTATCCTTGTTATTCAAAATCTTATGATGAAATTCATTACATGACATTTGAAATTTTTCAACAAAAGATTTTAATTGTATTAACTTACAAGTTAAAGCATCATTTTCAACTATCAATTTTTCATTATGTTCTTTAGAAACTAAGAGCCCTTTTTCAATATCCTTGAATTTTTCTTTTAATAGATTGCAATCTAAACAAGGAATAGAAATTTTACCTAAAGAGCATGAAAGAGAATTTATCACATCAATATTTGATTCTACGTTATCGTTTGCTTTTAAAGATTTATTTTCTAAACGTAATTTGGAATTAGCAATTTTTAACTTTAAAATTTTACGTTTAGCAATTTTAAGCATACGAGATGTAGAAATGGAATTTGTTACAAAAAGGAGGAGTTTTTGATTTTCTTACATTGCTATGGGATGAGGCAAGATTTGGACCAACGATTCCTTTGACATCTTCTTTGCATTCCTCTTCCATAGTTGAATTTCCGTCTTCTCTTTTGCTTGATGTGTTGCCAACAAATGAGTCCAATATTGTGACGTTGTATTCTTCTTCCTCCAAGCACGAGTCCTCATCGATTTCTTCTCTTGGATCCATAAGGATTTCCTCGTGTTCATCATCTGTAGAAGGAAGACTATAAGTATTCTCAAGAAATTTCCAAACTTCATAAGCAGTAGAAAGTGTATAAATAAGTTTGAAAATATTTTGATCTAATGCACAATATAAACTATTCATAGATTTGGCATTTAAAAACATTTCATTTTTATTTAAAATACGTGGGGGTATTTTAATAGTAATATTCCATACTTCCATATCCAAAGATTTAAGAAAATTTTCCATAAGAAATTTCCACCCATTATAATTTTTACCTTCAAATAAAGGTGGTGCTAAAGATTTTTCATTTATAAGAAAATTTCCCCTACTAGTAGAAGCGAGATCATGAGACGCCATTATTCTCGGTTGTTAAACTGATTTGGAATAACCTAGCTCTGATACCACTTGTTGGATCTTACGGCGCCCTTAGAGGGGGGTGAATAAGGGAATAAATTTTTTTTTATAATTTTAAGAAAATTACTAAATTGTTTTATAATATGTGAAGGTAAAATAACAATTTTAGCTAAATGAATAGAAAAATTATGATTTGCAATTTTAGAAATAAGTACTAAATTGTTTTATGATGAAAGAGATTGAAATAAACAATTTAGAATTAGAATTGAAAACTTAGAACACAAAATAATAGAGATTACGCCAAATGAGATAAATCAAGTAAACACAAATAGAGACATGATTATATTATATGAAAAAGGTGTTTACAAAAAATTGATTTCAATATCGCTTGAAATCGGAGGCGACAAATATGTAAATAATTTTTCCTTTTCTATACCGACTCGTATCCCCACGAACTGGTTGGCTTTAGCCAATCCTTCTCCGGATATGGCCTCAAGCCGCTCTAGCCAATCCTTCCCCGGATATGGCATCGAGCACCCCCTAGATCTAATCACCTAGACCTAGTCGCCAACACAAGGCGAATTTCCCCCTAAGTCCTACCCAGACCTAGTCGCCAACACAAGGCGAATTCTCTAAACGGTTACAAAAAGTATGGAATGGAAATAATGAAAACAATAATAAAACTCCCTATATAAGATCTCTGGAGTCGAGGATGAAGGATCGCTTTAGCATAAGCGAGGTAGAAGCGATCGTCCTTCAGATGTAGCGTGACGTAGTCCTCCTCCAGAATTCTCCTTAAGCTTTTTGTGGGAGATCCATCTTCGGCAGCATAACAGCACTGGAATTGTGGCACAAGCAACCTCTCTGGGATGGATGATCAAAATGATCGAAGTTGGCTTCAATTTATAGACCTTGGAGCTAGCGCCTGCGGTAGTACTTAGCGTCTGCGGTATCGTTCGTGTGGAGCGGTTGCGAAACCGTCGGCGGCGTGGCTCTGTGCACGAACTCGAGATAGCGTCTGCGGTATCGCTAGCGCTGGCGGTAGCGTTAACCGCTGAGACGGAACCACTGAGACGATCTAGAGCTGGCGCCTGACGTTAGTGCTAGCACTGGCGGTAGCGCTAGCGCCTGCGTTATCGTCTAGCGTTGGCGGTAGTGCTCCATTCAGAAAGTTTGATTCCATGCTGCCTTCTACCTGTGGAGTATTGCACCTATAGTTCCTGCACACTATAAACACACTACAAGCAATATCAAATACAATATGGGATTTGTTATTCTCAAACAAAGGGATGTGACACACATGTCCAACAGGCGGGCCCCTCTAAGGTCGGCAAGCAGATCAGGATCCACGGCGACGACATGGTGCACATCCGTCGGGAGATTGCGCGAGCAACCGGGAAGGTTGTCTTGAGTCGGTTGAAAGCTAAAGGCCATTTGAATCCGGAGGCAAATGACTTGGCTGTGATGGACATCATCCCGACACTGCTTGCCGAAGAGTGCGCCTCTCCTAGGCGAGTCCATTTCCCGTCTTCCAGTGATGTCGGGGTTGAAGATTCCGAGGACGAGGACGACGAGGAAGATGTTGATGGCGAGGACGAGGATGAAGATGGAGGCGAGGATGATGTATAGTCGCCTGGGGCTCTTTTTTGATGGCTCAGGGACATGTAAAGAATTTTTTGAAGATGTAATTCAGAACATATAAATGAAATGAGGACAGATTTTTTGCTCGCCTTTTTCTACCATGCTTTCTTGCTTTGTACGTCGAGTGGGCCCTTAGGATCGAGGCGAGGTTGAGTGCTCGCTAGGCTCTTAGGCTCGAGGCGAGATTGAGTGTTCGCTAGACTCTTAGGCTCAAGGCGAGCTTGAGTGCTCGCTACGGCGGTTAGTGCGACCTTGGAAGATACTCGCCGCGGTCGACGATCATACCTTACTCACAAGTAGTTGTCCGCTGGCTTGTACATACTCACACAGACATACTCGCACCTGGCCTTTTCTTGTACCTGGTGAAGAATTGGCAAGATGTTGCAATAGTAATGGAGTATAAGAAGAAAGAAAGTAGGGAATGACTGTCGGGCAGGTCCTATGGGACACACCGTCTCGAGGTCTCCGTCCTACCATAATGCTTAGCGCTGATTAGGAGATCGACAAGCAGGGAATGACAGTCGGGGAGGTCTGAGGGGACACACCGTCCCGAGTTCTCCGTCCTACTGCGATGTTGATGTTGATGAGACGAACTTTTTCCTGATATACTCAACAATCAAAGGGGATTAAACGCACATACTCAAATGATTGGACGAAATAATCGGAAACGAAACGCTATGCTATGAGCTTTCAGCTCTCGAGGGTTCACGACGCCTTTATTCAAGGGTCCCCTGATAGGTTACGTCGATCATCCCTTCATCAAATTGGGAGGTCGGTGTCCAGACTTCTTCCTGATAATCTCTCCAGTCGGACGAGAAATGCAGTCAGAGGGTATCTACGTCCAACGTGCAAGGGGGGAGCTGATCTCGACCGTCAGTGCAGAGGCTTGGTCTTAAGAGAACGCACTACCGAGGTACTGTCTCATCATCCGTTCTGGGTTATACGAGAATCAAATTAGAGACCCGTTTCCCAACCTAGCGCGGAGATTGACTTTACCTGTTTTCTTCCTTTCTTTTAAATATATTTACGGAGACAGACAAAAGAACCATTTGCAATCCATTGAGGGTATACGACACCTTTATTCAAGGGTCCCCTGATAGGTTAAGTCGATCATCCCTTCGTCGAATTGGGAGGTCCGCGTCCAGACTTCTTCCTGATAATCTCTCCAGTCGGACAAGAAATGCAGTCGGAGGGTATCTACGACCAACGTGCAAGGGGGAGCTGATCTCGACCGTCAGTGCAGATGCTTGGTCTTAAGAGAACGCACTACCGAGGCACTGTCCCATCATCCGTTCTGGGTTTTACGAGAACCAAGTCGGAGGTCTGTTTCCCAACCTAGCGCGAAGATCGGCTTCACCTGCTTTTCTTCCTTTCTTTTTATTAAAAAACAGCTTGCCGGGACAGATAAAGGAACCATTTGCTATCCCTTGTTTCAGGGGGGGTGAGAAATTTATTTATAAAAAATAACTTTATAGAAGAGGGACGTACACACTCCCGCTCAGGGGTAAAACATTTTCAGGTCATCGCCGCTCCAGGTGTTCCCTAGTAACTTCACTTCATGATTCTGCAGGCGATATCCACCTGTCGCAGGCGGCTCGTAGACGATGAAAGACCCCTCCCAGGTTGGGTTGAGCTTTCCAACGACCGCTAATCTTCCCGGCGCGTCTACCTTCTTCAGGACGAGATCACCTGCTTGGAAATGCTTGAGGTGGACATGCTTGTCGAAGTGTCGTGCCATTCGGCGCTTAATCTCCTCCTGCCTAGCGGAGGCCAGGTCTCGGAGTTCTTCGATGTAGTCGAGAGAAAGCCTTTGTGCTTCCTCATTCTCTAGTCATCATTCTTCGTCTCCGTCTTCAGTAGCAACCACTCTGGGGTTTCTGACTTCGAACTCTACCGGGATGAGGGCTTTGGACCCACGAGAGAGCTTAAAGGGAGTCTCTCCCGTGGCCGAGCTAGGAGTGGTCCTCAGAGCCCACAAGATCGAAGGGAGTTGTTCCGCCCAATTCCCTCTTAGGTTCTCAACTTTTTTTCTTCAAGAGGTTGATGATCAGCTTGTTGGCGGACTCCACTTGTCCATTGCTCCTAGGATGATGTACAGAGGCGAACCGAAGATCGGTTCCGAGCTGCCTGCAAAAATCTTCCAGCTCCAAGCTGGCAAATTGGGGACCATCGTCGGTGACGATGGAGAGGGGGATCCCGAATCTGCAGACGATTTCTCCCCAGATGAAGTTCTTCACGACCTGAGAGGTGGTCTTGGCCAGAGCTTTGACCTCGATCCACTTGGAGAAGTAGTCGATCATGACGAGAACGAACTTCCTCTGGCCACTTGCTAAGGGAAAATGGCATATCAGGTCCATTCCCCAAATGGCAAACGGCCATGGGGAGGTAATTGAACGAAGTTGCTGGGTTGACTGCAACTGAAGGAGGGTGAACAACAACACTTCTGAAACTTCTTCGAGAAGACATCTGCATCCTTATGGATAGTAGGCCAGAAGTAATCATGCCTTAGGATCCTCTGCTCCAAAGTGCGAGTCCCAGAATGACTTCCGCACTCTCCCGAGTGGATCTCATCCAGGACTCGAGGTACTTCCGCTTCCGAGACGCATTTGGCCAGAGGGCCTGAGATGGTCTACGATACAGCTCCCCATCCTGTAATAAGTAATTTGTTGCTTTGTACCGAAACTTTCTCTGGTACCCGTCACCCGCCGGGAGCTGACCAGTGGTTAAGAATGCTACGAACGGATCCATCCACGAAGGGCGTTGCTCGATCTCCATCATCCCCCCTTCTTCGATGGACGGTCGAAACAACTCAGTGATAGTTCCTCCGGCCCTTGGCCCGTATTTGTCAAAACGGTCTGCTGCCGAGTTCTCCTCCCTAGGTACATACTCGACGAAGAAGGATTGAAAGCCTCCAATTAATCCTTTTACTTTGATAAGGTACTTCTGCAAGACGGCGTCGCGCGCTTCGAACTATCCCCGAATCTGCGACGCAACCACCATCGAATCAGTGAAAGCCCTGATATCTTGGATGCCCAACTCCTTCACGAGACGCAAGCCAGCCACTATGGCCTCGTACTCCGCTTGATTGTTCGTGACGGGGAAGAGGATCTCCACGGCTTGCTCGATCCTGGTTCCCTTCGGGCTGACAAGCACGATGTCCACTCCCACAGAGCTTCTGCCTGAAGCTCCGTCCACGAACATCTTCTAAGGAATGGGATTATAAGCTCCCTCTCCCGGCTCTACTTCTACCGAGAAGTCGGCTAAGAAGTCCGCCACTGTCTGCGCATTGATCGCCACCTGGGGCGAGAAGGAAATGTCGAACTCGCTGAGTTCAACCGACCATTTCGCCAGCCTTCCCAAATGTTCCACTCCTTCTAGGATACTTCGAAGAGGGTGATCCGTCACGGCCTGGATGAAGTGAGCTTGAAAATAAGGTCGGAGCTTCCACGCCGACACCACCAGGGCGAAGACAAGCTTCTCTAGGATTGGATACCTCAACTCCGCCTTCTTCAGCACCTGGCTAACATAGTAGATGAGTAGTTGCTTCTTCCCTTCTTCTCGGAGTAGCACATAACTTACTGCTTCCGCCCCTACTCCTAGGTAGAGGAGTAGGTCTTCGCCCTTCCTCGGGCTTTGAAGGAGAGGTATCTGGGTCAACTGCTCCTTCAGCCTTTCGAACGTCTTCTCGCATTCTTCGGACCACTCAAAGCCTTCATTCTTTCGGAGCGTCTTGAATAATGAAGATCACTTCTCCCCGGCCTTTGACAGGAAACGGCTAAGGCCAGCCAGCCTTCCAGTCAAGTCATCTAGTCGGACCGCTGAGCGAGTAGCCTCCGACTGCCGAATTTTGAAGCTATGATTTTCCCGGCTTCAACGAGGGGATGAATGTTCAATTTTAAAAAAAAAATTATAAAAAAATTTAATCATACATTCACAAAAGTTCAATAGTAAAATTTCAAATTAATCATACATTTACAAAATATTTTCAAAAGCAATTACACGTGGTTTAAAATGATTAAAATTAGTTTTAGGCAAAATGTAATTTTTATTCTTTCCAAAAATTCATTCTACAATATAAAATGTTATATTAAATATATAGTTACGCACTACCCAAAAAATAATATTAAAAAAATTTACTTGGCAGCTTTTTTATTTAATTTAATTTAAAAATTTATAGATTGACTGATTTAAATAGGTGATGGTTATCAGCACTACAGTTTTGGCTATCCACACTTTTTTTGTATGAATTATTACGCGTCTTTTAGAAATACGTCTCGTACAAACATTTTTAGGAAAAATTATCAACAAGAAAGTTGTAGATCTCATCAAGATCTACAACTTTCGTGTTGAACACTTTTCCAAAAAATGCACGCACAAGACGTATTGCCGCCCTGATTGAAATATATGCGTAACTATAGCGAATTTTTGGTTGTACATGCATTTTTAGGAAAAATGTTCAGCACGAAAGTTGTAGATCTCGACGAGATCTACAACTTTCGTGTTGAACATTTTTCCTAAAAATGCACGTACAAGACGTATTTCAAAAAGGCGCGTAATAACTCATTCAAAAAAATTGCGGATAGCCAAAACTGCAGTGCGGATAACAATCACCTTTAAATATGTGAAAAAAATGTTTAGGGACTAATATTATAAGTGCACATCAAATTGTTACTTGCAAGTTAAAATTAAAAATTGAAAATAATAAGTTTAATATTTTATTTATCACAAATACTTTTAAAGGGTAAAATCCTTGATATCGGAAGACAAAAATATGGCAGACAAAAATAAAATAAGGACATACCACAAAAATTTAAGGATAGACCAATATGTTATTGGAAGACAAAAATAAAATAAAAGTAACAAAATTAAAATTTCAACATTGAGAACTTTCAAAATAACCAACATATGAAAAAATTGCCCACAAAATTTTAGAAAGTTATATATGACATAATTAGCACATGGACAATAATTAGTCAAAATTAGTAGCATCATATGAGAAAATTCTGTGTTCTTCCCAAATAAAATCATAGCGAGTACCTAGAGAAAAAACAATGTTGCATGTCAGTTTCTTCCTCCATAGATTTTTTTGAATCTATAATAAGAAGTAAAAAATGCAAATAAATAAAAAATCCCATTTTGGAAGGAGATGGACAAAGAAATTAATCAATTAGTCATTTACCTAACGGTTTATGAGAGAGGACGAAAAATAATGTTACATCCATTGGATCACATTGAGGTGTCGGAGAAATCATTGAAATTTGGGAGAAATGATGATTTCGGTTCTAGAGAGAGGACAAAAAAAAGATGATTTCGGTTCTAGAAAATGAGAGAAATCAACTTGAATCGGAGGAGCAACAGGCGGAGGAATCATGCCGGTTCGAGCATCCGGAGGAGGCGGAGACAACCCGTCGGACATGGCGACCGGCGGCGGGCGGAAAGAACATGGGGGCGTGACTTTAGGTTAGAGCTGCCAATAGTTGTAAAATCTGAGAAAACGAACCAAATCGCCAAATTCATTTGCATATTTGATAATGAAAAGCTAGAAAAAAAATAGAAATGAAAATCCCAAAAAAGGCCGGCTCCAAGCAGTAAGAAGCGGTGAAAATCAGAGCTGGGTTACCGTCAACGCCAAATATCGCAGAAGTGAGCTACCGCCGACGCTCGCCAGTCGTCCCGCCGCCAGAAATCAGAAGGGGAAAGTCTCGGAGGAGAAAATGAATAAACGGGAATGTCAGATGAGTCGATTGTCGACGGCGAGGTCGAGAATATCGGCGCAGGAAAAGGGCGAAACCCTAGAAGGCGAACGAGAAGCGTGATGAACCCGTCGACTGGCGTGAAGTTTGGTTTGCACGTATCAGCTTTTCGGGGGTTTTATTAGGTAATATTTTAGAGTTTTTAATTAAATGAGTTGATTTACACGTATCCAAATTCGATTTGCACGTAACAATCGTCAAAATTAAGTGTGTTATGTCATGACCAAGCGTGCTCATTTACAACATCAGTTCCTTCATATTAGGCATTCTCACAAATCATCTTTTTAAAAGCAATGTTGGAATATTTTAGTTATAGTATTATTAATAATAATTATAGTATTATTATTATTTTATAGTATTACGATTTTATTATTATATATATACACACACACGCGAGTGATGGGGCACTGGGGTCCCCCGTGCGGGCGGCGACATTGGCAGGGCGGTGACATTCGATCGGGGCGACATTCGGCAGGGGTGGCGACTTTCGGTTGGGGCGATCTATATTTATATATGTATATATAAAACTTAATTTAATTTTATTCAACAAAAATCAGATGGTGTGATGGTTTTCATCTTTGCTTAACATAGTGGAAACCTGAGTTCAATTCTCACCATTGATAATTTTTGTGAGATTAAAAAATGGGCCACCTGACCCTTCCTCATTTTTCCATAAATTTAGGGGTAAAATCGTAATTTCATGTTGTATGTTTCTCTACACCTTCATAGTTTTAAGTCACACCATAATAGGTTTAGGAGACCTATGAAAAATTGGTGAGAGAGCGGTTTGATCCGACAGTTGATGAAATATCATGCCAGATTCGACGGCTGTATTTATTTCAACGACTTTAAAATTCATCAGTTTGATATTTCTTTATATATGATAAAGATAAAAAAATATATATAACTGAAATTATTATTATTATAATTTAGGGTGGTGTTAATGGCAAATCAGAATTGGCTATTAGCAAACCAATTTCTATGAGTTATTACGCGCCTTTTGAAAATACGTTTTTTACATGTATTTTTAGGAAAAGTGTTCAACACGAAAATTGTAGATCTCGTCGAGATCTACAACTTTCATGTTGAACATTTTTCCTAAAAAAACATGTACAAGGCACATTTTCTTGTTATTTTCAAAAATTCACTATAGTTACGATCACGGCGACAATATGCCTTGTGCGTGCATTTTTAGGAAAAGTGTTCAACACGAAAGTTATAGATCTCGACGAAATTTATAATTTTTTTGTTGAACATTTTTTTCTAAAAATGTATTTACAAAGCGTATTTTCAAAAGACGCGTAATAACTCATAGAAATTGGTTTGCCAATAGCCAACTTTGGTTTGCCTTTAACACGTTATTTGAAAAAGACGCGTGCATTTACAGTAACGTTATTTGATAACGTTTGAAAACGGTTTATGTTGTGAGCGTTTTCAATATAAACGTTTATCGTAATATAAGAAAAAAAACGTTTATACTATAAGTATAAATTATAATATTATTATTAAATATAAATATTTATATTGTAATAAAACGTTATTACCATAAATATTAATATTAAATAATACTAATATTTGATATTAATTATTATAATTAAATTTATTAAATATTTTAATAAATTCTGAAATGAAATATGTGCCTATAATAACTCATCTAAAATATGAGATCATACACATACAATATTTCTCTCATCTTCTTCCTTAAGCTCTCACATTTTTGTTATTATTTTTTTGTGATGCTACGTTTGCTTCATCCAGTTGAAGTTCAGGTACTCTGTGCTTCTTCGGTGTCCGCGCACATCGGAGTTTTGAGATCTAGCCGGGTGTTGTATCTTAGAGAAGCGAGCATCGGTTTAAAGCCCGGAGGTTGATGCAACTTCTTTAGGGCAGTAATCACACGTCTTACCAGGCTAGATTTCTAACTTTATTTTTTATTGTATTTTATTTCATGTTTTTCTAAACATTATTTTTATTCCGAAAAATTATATTAAAAAAATTATTATTTATTTCTAGTAAAATAATCTTATTATACAAGTAAAATTTCTAACAATTTCATGCTCCATTTAGGCTTTGTTTGGGATGGTGGTGGCAGTGGGAAAAGTTCTATTGCCACTGCCACTGATATTTTAAAGGTGTCTCATTGACGCGAAAAATGCTTGTATCAAAAAAGGTGTTTTCGGAACTTTTTGGAAAACAATGAACCCTCTCACATTCAGAGCAGCTAAAAAGAGCTTTTCGTATTTTCATGCTTTTGTTCTCATAGGTCCACATATTCTTTCCATTCCTAATTTCCCACCTCAGCTTTCCATGTCGTCACATTCATCTTAAATAGACCCTCAGACTTGCTCAAAGTTGATAGTTTGAGAGATCCCTAATAAGGGTCGGAGATGGCAAAAGCTCAGTAGCTACCCGCAGGTAGCCGTGTTTAAAAAGATGGGTCTGGCCCGGAAAAAGCCCAGCTACGCCCGGCACGGGAAAAGCCCGGCCCGGGCCAAGGCCGGGCTTGGGGGCCTTACAAGGCCCCCATGTCAGCAGGTTGCCCGGGCCGGGTAGGGCAAAGCCCGGGTGTGCCTAGCCTGGGCGCGACACTCGGGCCAGCGGGAAATCCCGCCTCCTGGTGGGATCTCCATTGAAATACCGCCACCGGCGGGATTTAGGCGGGATTTTAATCCCTCCTATTAGGCGGGCCCGGCCTGGAGGGCCTTATCAGGCCCCCTCTTTGAGAGAGGGCCCGAGCTCGACCCGGTTCAAGCCAGGTCCGGCCCGAGCTCGATTGGCAAGAAGCCCGGGCCCGATCGGCCCGGTCCCATCCCGACCCGACCGAGCTTTTTGAACAGGACTACGCGCGGGTGTGCAAGATTTATTTTGGAATATACGTGTTTAGTGTGATATACTTTTTTTCTTCTTTATGTACATATATATATACATAATTATTTTGTTGGATACAAATAATTTATGCAAATTTATAAATATATATACTTAAATAATTTAAAAAATTATATAAAAAATTAAATATATTATTAATTAAATATTTTGTTGAATATTGATAATTTATGTTAATTTATAAAAATATATAAACAACAGTTACTTTTATGAGGGGGGGGGGGGATAAAGAAATACAAAAAGAAATACTTTTTTTAGAAAGAGATGAAATTTTTTGTAAGGAAATAATTTTTCCCCTCTATACATATTTTGCAACAACAAAAGTTGTTTCTATTTTGCAACAAAAAAAT
The DNA here is from genome assembly GCA_033032865.1 of Dactylorhiza incarnata. Taxonomy (NCBI): domain Eukaryota; kingdom Viridiplantae; phylum Streptophyta; class Magnoliopsida; order Asparagales; family Orchidaceae; genus Dactylorhiza; species Dactylorhiza incarnata. The sequence continues at coordinate 12,909,719 of JAWHQI010000017.1, forward strand.
TGTTGATATGTTTGCAACACCAAAAAATCCTTATTATTTTCTTAGGTAACGTAAAAAAAAATTATTTACTTAGCTAAATTTGATGCTAATTAGCAAAGAATTATTTAGTCTTCCTAATATTCTTTGTTAAATGAGATTTTTCTTGCCAGAAATTATTTTTGTCTTTTTATTTATTGATGTGTTCAGTCACCCACAACAATTTATTAAAAAAATTCCAAGTGCTAATTTTTATTTATTAAAATCCTTCCACTATAGTTTTTTTTTTTGGAATAATTGTGTGTAGAGACAGAGAATGAGAGGGGAAGAGATTCAGTCTTGGTTTGTTTCGACGTTTGGCCGCCGGTGCTACCAAGGCGGGAAAATAAATACCTGTCGGTGCCAAAAGGCGGCGTCTGCTCCCGCCAGCCCTTTGCGGAACAGAGACGCCGCTCCGTTCCGAACCCCAACTCCCTCCCTCCAGTCGCTACCTCCGGTGGCGTCTGCACCCGCCTAACCAAACGAAGCCTAAGGCTTTGTTTGGCGCGGTGGTGGTGGTCGTGAACGCCGTGGTGATGAACCGTCGTTCGTGAACGCCCGACCTCACCTAAAAAATTAAATGCATTTTATGCTCAAAACTAATTTATTTTCTTTATAACGGTCATAACATTCTATGATAAGCCGCCCCAAACTCACCGGAGCAAATAAGCCGCGCCAAACGATGCCTGAGAAAGCAAAAGCTGAAAGAATCAAAGTTATCAATCTTGATGGATTTGCTTTTTCATTAGTGCTTTTCCTCTTTGTGAGGTAAAGAGAGGTTTTTTGTAAAAAAAAGGATTCAATCAAGTGGGGGTATGACTTTGGTTGATTAGGCTTCCATTTGGAGCTCTCATCATGGCTTGCATGATTATTATACTTCTATTTCGACCTTAGTTTTTTTTTCGATTCCTTCATTATATATACGTTAAGGCTCGATCATCAATATTCGGTGTCTTGTTTCTATCATTATTCTTTGGCGTTTTGGGGCCATCTCGAAGAGCACTGAGATTTTTGTATCGCAAAATCGAATCTCCGTGTCAGACGGTACTCATAATTAATCTCCCACAAATTGGCACAAGGCGACAAAGTTACCCAACAAGTAATTTATCGGGAAACGGCGAACTTTGAGTAGGTAGCTAGCTAAGACTTTGTTTATAAATCTTAACATACATAGACGCTTATAAATATATACTTTTAACTCTCGAAGAGTACTTTAACTATGCTCGAGAGAAGGATAAAAGGTAGAAGAGCATTGACTTCATCGATATAGTTTCTCCTCGATAAGAGATTAAAAGCCTTTCTAAATTCTCATCATCTTGTGTGTATGACATTTCCTCCGCTCAGCGATTGTGAAATGCGCAGCGTAAAATAAGAGAATAATTAATGAAAACGCTTGAATGCGGCGGTAGAAAAATTCTCATACAATGTTCTCGCTACCTTCAAGCATCATATCATCGATCCCTCGCACTAAAAAAGAAACACTCGAGTGTGATTAATTCACCAGTCTTGTTATGAAATCGGGCAAAAATGAAAGAGAAAACTGCGTAGAATTAATACACAAGATTTACGTGATTCACCGAAGATGGGCTACGGTCACGAGCCACGAGATGGTGTTTCATCAGATGAAGAACAAAGCCTATTACAAGAGAGAAGACACTGATAACTTTGTGTTCCTGAAACCCTAGAATAAGATGAGTTTTAGAAACAACTTTTTTTACAATACAAAATCCTCGAGATACCCCAGAAAATATACCGAAAACAATTCGGCCATGCTGCACACGGATCCTCTTCAAGTGCGGCGTCGTCTGGTGCACTGGACAACATAATAATAGGCTTGAGAATCGCCAAACGAATATTGCTTAAAAGGCCTATAAAAATAATTTCATAGATATTTTCTCTTGCATATCTGCCCACACATTTCTATTGGTAATTCATGATTTTTGAAGAGCATATTTAAAGGGGGTAAAAAAAATTTGTGCAACCCTAAATTCAAATTCCCTAGTTTTTATCTAATATTGGTTTGATTAATTGTATATATTTATTTCATAAGCTAAGCATAAATGTTATAAATATCAATACTAAAGGAAAATCATGAAAATGCATGACAAGTATATATGATCAGCAACAATTCCTGAGCAATTTATTTATTTATTTTGAGAGAGGAAAATCATGAAAATGCATGACAAGTATATATGATCAGCAGCAATTTATCAATGTTTGGACTAAGAGGGACCAAATGCTACTTGTCCAACGGTCGATCCGGGCGAACTTCAACCAGAAGAAGGTGAAGAGCGAGTGTTTTTCTCGGATTGTCTGTAAACAGGAACTCGCGAGTTGTAGAAAAGAGGTCACGCCACGTACCCGGAAGTATATAGGAACTTCTCCTTCTAAAAACCAGATTTGAGATCGACACAAGAGAGACGTAGACTTTTCTGGGGGAACCTGGGGAGGAGGGTCGGCGTACCTTTGATCACTTGTGCCGTGGGGTTCTATTTATATGCAATCCAAAAGAGGGGTATATGGTCTGCGAATAGCCAGCCCCAACGAGTTCAAGATGATTAGTTGGAGCCTGCCAAAGTCAGGATGGCGAGCTGGATGACACGACTAATTACCCTCTATGGGTTTAGCCTCCGGAGATTTCTAGATAAATCTAGGAGCATATAGAGTATTTTATACATAGTATTTATAGAAAAGTGTAGAAGCGCTCTAAAATGGTCTCACGGGAACATTCTAGAGAACACATGAAAGATGTACATACATAATAGTGGTAGAACAATCTAGATATGTGGTAGTCTAGATACTTCCATCCTTTGGAGGGAAAACCTTTTGGGGTCTATATAAGGAGGAGGACCCCTCAGTTGTAAAGCATTGAAGAAATCCAAGCAATCAAGCATTCTAGCTCTCTTACTCTCTTTCAAAGTGCTCACTTACTCTTCTTGCCATGATTAATATTGAATGAGGCTGATTTAGCTAGCTGCGAAGGGGTGCGTAAAGGAGCTAATGTCGCACACAACATTGACAAGGGGACAAGTTTAATGACATGGAGCTTGCCGAGGTCAGGATGACGAGCTGGATCCATCCGAGGTCATGACGAGACGGATCCATCCGACGTCAGGATGACGAGCTGGAGCGTGCCGAGGTCAGGATGACGAGCTGGAGCTTGACGAGGTAATGATAACAAGTTGGAGCCTGTCGAGGTTAGGATGATGCTCCTCATACGAGACCTTCGCCTTATATATTTCCGATCTCGACGAATTACGGGTTATACAAGTACCCCCCCCCCCCCCCCCCCCCCCCCGAGTGACTGCAAGCGGCGAAAGTACAGTCATGCGGAACTCGATCTCCCAAGAGCAAGAGAGCATGGACGGAAGTACTATCGTGGCCAATTGATACTATCGCGGCTCGTACACTCTCATCCAGTGGCTGACGCAAGATAAATTTTGGGCGCTGTTACGTGCACACCACTTCTCGCTTTGTGCACACCATTGATATGTGCACACCATAAATTTTATTTGCAGGCCAAGTTGTTAGAGAAACACCAAAATGAAATTTTGTGTTTTTTTTTCATTCAATTACAAAAGTCTTTTCTTCTATATTTAAAAACAACAAAAATGAAACAAAATATAAGGCATAAATTGAAATTTGATTTTTTTGTTGTACTTTCAAAAGTTTTCTTCCCTTCAACATTTTAAAACAACAAAAATGAAACAAAATATAAGACCACCGATAGAACGCAAAATATTTCATATTCCATTTTTTAGTTCATGTAGACCTGCATGAAAATACATATATGAATATTAATTATCATTTAAATAAACAAAATTTTTGCATGTTATATGAATATTAGTATCAATACCTCTTGAATGATAGCACAAAATATAAATCTCACTACTTAGAAGCTCCAAAATTCATTTAATCCCTGCAAGAGAAATAACAATTACCTATATAAGTTGAATATTAAGTAATACAATTAGCTCAATTATAATCCATACTCACCTGATCAAGGGTCAGCCAAATTTACTACGTCATCGTCCATCTGTTTGTGTAAATTCCAATTTGTATATAGGTGGAAGTGGACACCCTTCTTTCATCGACAAATGAGTGAAATGATTACCATTGACAAAACCAATAAAAATTATATTCCGGATTTCTGGAGGTGCTGAATGTAATGGCAGAAATGTGAATGACTGATATTTTGAGTGATGAACGAAGATGACATTATAGCAAGATGCAACTATTAGACCAATATCTGGCATTGACATCAAATTTTCAAGTGGCGCTGGAGTTGCAAAACAATTTAGAGACTCGATTAACTCATGTCGCCTGACATCTCCATATATCTGAGTATACAAACCCTCATTATTAGTAATTTCCATTGTCAAGTCCTTACGCACTTGTAACCAATTTTGACCCATTTTAAAAGCATGACTTATAACCCTGTAGCTGCAGTGTACATCACCTGTCCTATCTGTTGTATCACATATATGCTTTGAAATGTAATTAGGCATCTCTCTACGAATGCTATCAAGAAATCTTTTCACTCTTGTTGTTTTCTTTTCTTTTCAAATGTGTTATCCTCGGCCGATAGAACATGCTCAAAAAGTGAAAGTTCTCTTTTTGTAGATTGTCGCCCGTCCTTTTGCTTGCTCAAGCTCCCTTTCGATCGTCCCTTTAAACAACCCGGAACCAATGGCTCTAGAGTTTGGCTTGTTGTTGGATCCAATAGCTCACGCAGTTTTCTTTTCAACTCATTTTGCTGAATAATCGATGATGTATTGTATTTTAGGAGTATCCCATCCAATCCTACTTGTATGTCATGTGTCGCCTCATTCTCCTCTTTTATCTTACATGTCTCATGTGTACGATCCTCCAAAATTAATACTTTCCAATGTTTATGGAATGAGTCTTCCTCCCTTTTAATGAATTATAATGCAACAACAGAAATAGTGTCTACCAGTTCAGAGTACAAAGAGCCTCTAAACCTTGTGTTTACCTGAATAGAACTGTGACCAAATGACCGCTTAATCTCGATGTGCTGAAGATTGATCATTTGGTTGAATGCCTTCCATATGGTTGACAAATTTCCCATTGATACTTCAAGAATATTTTTAGCTGGTTGTGATCACTTTCTACTCGATTTGTAGTGCAATTTCCTAGTTGTAACAATTTGTCCACCCAAGCTGAAATAAAAGACTCTTTGTATGGCTCAATCAAAGTAGTAAGTATGTAGCGAATAACCTCTGGATATTCCTCATTATAAGTAGACGTCACAGAAGTAAGATCATTAAAATCATCTGCCGTTGAAGAATTCACAACATTTTGCCAAGTACTCATAAAGCCATCAAATTTTTTCCCTTGCTTGAAATATTTCTTACAATGTGCAATGATATTTCGATTAATATGAACTTACATAAAATAATTCTGGAAAGAGGAAAGACAACTTTAATAGCATTCCACAACGCTATTTCTCGATCTTTCACAAATACACCTGTTAGCAACTTCTCATCTAACATACTTGTAAACACCTCAAGTGCCCATTTATAGTTTGATTCCGTTTCATTTGACATAAAAATAAATGAGGAGAAAAATGATAGATTAGTCGATGTCAACCCAACAATAGAAAGCAACGACATCCGATACTGATTCGTCTTGTATGTACAGTCCAACATAAAAACATCCGGAAACATGTTGCTCAATTGAACTGACGCAGGATGAGCAAAATATAAGAAATCCAAATTTTTAGTAAAGGCATTAACATGATTATAACTTATATACCCTGCTTCAGTTATGCATTTGTAGAGATACTACACTGGGGTAGCACCATCTAATTGCTTCTTAAACAACCTTATTTTTTCATTGTAAATTGTCCTCATAACTGTAGAGTTGGTGGGATTACTTTTCTTCAAAGTTGATAAAAATTTTCTAGGTTTAACACCGAATGTGTACATGTCATGGACTACCTTCTGTTCATTTTCATCTAATCTCCCAGCGTAGGCATGTGCCTCAAGATGAACAAAAGTATGCTTATGAGTACCACATTTCTCCTGTACTTTTCACTCTTCCAAAGTTGCATCTTTCTGACCAAGTAATAAGAACGGACATCCACAACGCTTTGAACTTGTTTTTTTTTTATTTCTTTTAACCACGGCTTTATTACGTTGATTATCCCGGGGGAACCCACCTCTATCACATCCAAACATAATTCTAGGTCTCGCACGAGCGGTAATCTTATCAGCCATTTGAATTGTGACAACAAATCCTACTCTTCTTGCAATATTACGAGCTCATTCAATCATATTTTCTTTATTTGGAAAGATAGTATCAGTAAGAAATTCAGATCCAACATCTACGGATGAAACATTATTGGGATCTTCATATGTAAGCAACCCTATATCTGAACTCATATTTTACTCAAGCTAATAACACCTGAAATTTGTAAAATCAAACACAAAAAAATTAAACAAAACTTGCATTTCAACACTTAAGAATTCAACAACATATGCAATCAACTACCATGAAAGTTATGTTCAGTTTTATACCTGAGTTTTTTTTGTAGGAGGAATGATCAAGCTAATAACTGAGCACACAAACAATTTCTACATACATTAACCCACGGGATCAACATGGTTCCTGCATACAAACAATTCCAAATACTTATCATGTTAATGATGGAGTTTTTGCATGAAGTTCATATGAAAAGAGCAACAAGCACACTGTATGCGCTGACATTTGGATCTCACTGAAGGCTTACATTTAGAATACTTGTATACATGAGCAGATAGTAGCACCACAAAACACATTAGAAGCAAAAACAACTTATCAGTCATTAAGGCTTCCTTTGGGGTGGAGTTTGGGCGCCGGTGCGGCAGCAACCGCCACCGCACGGCGGAAAAACAAATGCTGTGCGGCGGCGTTTGCGGCGTTTGCTCCCGCAGCACTTGGAAAAAGCCCGCCGCCCGCTCCGTCTCCAACACCCGCCCCCCACCTCCGTCTCCAACACCCGCCCCGCTTCCTCCCGCTCCGTCTCCCGCCACCTTACCAAACGAAGCCTAAGTTGCATTACCAGAAATGAGAGTAATCTGATCTAAAGAATCAAACAAGCAAAATATGGATAATACAAACAAATGTCAGCAAGCCTTAAACCCAAGCATGTTAAAAAGCATTGCTGGAAGAAAACAGAGGAAGAACTGGTTATCCGTGCCCTAAAAAAATTTTGAAATCCGGAAGAAATTAGAGGAAGATGGACCGACGGTTTGCAAAGCGAAATCGACACTGTAGCTCCACGAAACGGCGGCAGCACGGCAAAGGACGGCGGCGGCCGACCAAACTGCGGCGAACGACGTAACTCCTCCAAACGATAGGCGGCGGAAAAGGCACTGGATCTCCACGAATCGGCGACAGAACTACAATAATAAAGGATCTCAAGCAAAGATCGACGACGGGCGAAGGAACTCCGGCGAACGGCGGCGGCGTACCTCCTCCAAAAAATCTGCGGCGAAAGTGAGGGATTTGGAAGTCTTGCGGGAGAAGAAGGAGGCGGGGTGTGCGCTTAGGGTAGGGCTGGGTGGGGTTAGGAAATAAAGGGATTATTTTTTTAAGGGCGTTGTTTGGTGTGCACACAGTACAAGAAAACTCTCATTTAGCAAGAGAAATTAGGAAGGCTACATAGTGAACAATGATGTGCACTTAACATCGCCCTAAATTTTCTATGTGAATGGACTACAGATTTATTTTAAAATTTTAATTAGTAAAAATAGAAAAAAAATATTTATAATATAATAATGTCAACTTTTTTATATTATATTCATAATTTGAATAATTTTTTTATACAAATTGTGTAAATATAGAGAAAGTATGTCTATATTTTTTAAGAATTTTTTTTACGAGATTTTAAATATAGAAAAAATATCTACATTTTTATTGCTTTTTTTTACAATATATTTAATTATAGAAAATATATCAACACTTTTAATGATCTTTGCTGCTAAATATTGCATTTTGAAAAAAATATCTAAATATTGGTGTTATGAGGATTACATGCTTAATTAAATGTTTATTTTTGAACAGATACTCTATATAATATCTATAACTATAAGAACAAAAAATAATTTTGATGAAATATTCTTAGTGCATGATTTGTTTTTTAAACTCGACCTCATATAGATCGGTCCATGCTCTCATCGGTATAATATAATATTATATTATATTATAGGATACAATTTATAATATATTAATATTATATAATAATATATATAAGATAATAATAAAATTATTATTATTATCATAACTGAAATTGGATCGGGGATCGCCCATACTTTAGAAAAGGTGGCAAAATACGCCACATGAGGTAATTTCTTTATACAAGAGAGTGCGCGTGTGCGGTATATATATATATATAGACACATACAGACACACACTAGTAATAGTGCACGGGCTTCATGTGCGACAAACGATAATATCCCGACCGTCAGTGCCCCGACAAGACGACATTCCCGTCACAGTCCTCCGAGCGCATGATTACAATCCCAAGGATTACAGTCATATTTATATCTATATTATAAAAAGAAATGCTTTTAGGATCACTGAGACTACTAAACATCCATCCAATTTTCAATGGAGAGAAAAAGAAAGAGAGAGAGAGAGAGAGACAGAGTGGGGAGAGAGAAAGAAAGAGGGAGAAAGAAAGAAAGAGAGGGAGAGAGAAAGGGAGAGAGAGAGAGGGGGAGAGATGGCGGAAGGGAGAGCAAGAGGAGAGAGATAGAGAGAAAGAGAGAGCGAGCGAGAGTGGGATAGGGGGAGAGAGCGAGAAAAATAAAAAAAATTACATCCAAGCGTACATTTAGTTGTTCCGCTTGAATGTGGGCGAAGCCCGCATCGACACATCAATCTGGGGCGGGCGAAGCTCGCCGATCAGAGGCCAAGTACTGTCGCGCGGGGCACAGAATAATTGTATTTAATGTTCGAGTCGTAGTCCACACGCGTGCTTTTTAGTGCACGGGTGGAGCCGGAATTTCTTTTTGCGAAGCTGACAAAATAATAATTCGGCGGAGTAATTAATTAATCGCTGAAAATCTGATAAATACACGTGGAATAACACACGTGTCGTCAAGCATGTGGTGCCTCGTGTACTATGACAGGGCAAACCAATCCAGTGCCGTTATATTTCTCCATCGGCGGCCGCTCATTATTCAATGCGTATAATAATTATTAGTGGAGAAGGAGGATGAACATTTTCTCCCCCCCACGATAAATCTTTATTTTATCTATAATAAATTATTTCTTTTTTATTTTTATTTTTACTTATTTTTATTTATTTATTACCCTTTTGAAGCACGCGCATGAGAGAGATGGGTATCAAGAGAATGATATTAGAGGGGGAGAAGATAAAAAAAGATAAGGTGCACGTGATTTATTTCGCTCCGGGCCGCCGCAGCCGCGGGGTGGGCAGCCCGACCACGTTCGCAAAAATGCAAATTCGTGTTACTTTTAGCATTATGAAATTGCCGGGGACTGATTTCTTCTCAAGAAATTGTTAAATCAGTCCCACAACGTTACAGACCGACGCTACCGACTTTTTTTCATAAAGTTTAGGGTCTATGTTAAGGGACTGATTTATGAATTGTAAGCATGTATTATCATTAGTGAATTGTTAACAGCAAATCAAAAATGATTATACGCACACCATTGTTAACAACAAATCATACTTTTTGAAAATTACCAATTGCAAACAAAACTGCTAAAGACAAATCGATAGTTGTTAACAGCAAACAGAGCATTCCTCCTCTTGGTTTTTGTTGGGCGTTTCCTCCGGTGACTTCCCTTTGGACTCGGGCAAAAGCATAGCAAACATCAAACTCAAGAATGTACAGACGGCGAGCACAAACGGAGCATTCTTCGCTCCACTCCCCACTGAATATAAACGGTCCGTCTTCGTCTTGTCTTTGTTGTGCGCCGTGTAGAGGAAACCGCCGTGTAGAGGAAACCGAACAACCCCACAATGTCCCCCGCCTTCCCCTCCGCCGCTGAGATTCCGTGGCACATTAACCGTGTTATTGCGGCCGAAATTGGTGAAGAGGAAGATGGACGGATACATCACCATGAAGCCAATGTGATCGTCGACGGTTGTCCAGTCGTGGTATAGCCCTGCGCCCCGGGGACCAAAGAGATTGATATCTTTTTTCAATCGTAAACGGTGGCATAGTCACGATCCCGCCTGCAAGAATTCCGAACCCCTGCATCGTGAAGATGGCGGCGATGAAGGAGCCGCGAGTCGCGTGAGGATGGTTTGCAGCGTAGGGAGGGTTTGTGTGTAAAACACAGAAGTAGATTTTAGAATGAGATTTAGAGTGTTTTGGTGTGCGAATAGTCATTTTTTATTTGCGTTAACAATTCCCTATCATTATTGTACCAAAAATTGGAGAAAATGGATCTTCTCAAAATTAACGACTAGAAAGTTTCCCCGCGAAATCTAATATCAGACCACCGTTGGTCGAGTTAGCTCGGGTCCAAGCAAGACAAATGGGTCAATCCAAGGTAGACATTTCCCTAGCGTGATGTGAACGTGTTAACGCGCAATCTACATCATTCATTGTTAATTTACTATAATAAAGTTTCTAGATAAATGTTGTGCGCACTTTCGGAGTTACTAAAACCGGCTCGTTCTCCTCATTTAAGGAGTTTTTAACCAAAATTGGAAGATACCGAAATGTTTTGGGAGCTCGTTCCATCCACCGTCACAACACCAAGATGAATGATGCAGTTTTCATTCGTGCCCCCGCATAAACTTCGACGAAAAAAATAACCGCACCGCATAAAAGGTAGAGCTTTGTAAGGACCGATATGCAATCCAACTATAAAGGTTGAGGTTTTGTAGCATTGTAAGGTACGAATATAACTTTGGGGTATACAAATATTCATGAGTTATAAATAGTCATTTGTACAAATCCCCTGATGAGCAGTTCATCGGACGAACAATACACAGTAAAAATAAAAATGTTACAATGCGATGTCGTAGCACACACATCAACATAATTTTGACACAACCAAAGAAAATGTTACAATGCGAGTTCCATCCAATGGATCACGAGTGCGATAACTCATCCATGAGCACAATACGAATTTCGTCCTAGCATCCAACTACGGGAGTCATTTGTTTAGGTAAAGATTACTTCGAATTGCATTGCCAATCTTCAACAAACCACAAATACTTCGTATCCACGACATCGGGCAAGTGGGTGACCTAGAAACAAGTAGCCAGTCGCGCAAAGAATGACGAGAATAAATAGCGAAGAAAATAGTCCCTAAAGAAAACTCGCCCGCATCCACTTTACGTAAATCACAACTTACATTTCCACCGCTACAAGATTAAGCACGCGTCGTCTTCAAAAACAACTAGTGCCCTACATGCCAAGACCATGCCCTACACATATCCGAGTCGAAAGCATACCAAACACGCCATTCTTTCAAATTTATGCGCATTGCTCTCGGAACCCGTGCGCCCCCAAAGATAAATGTTCCAAAGCGAAAGGGTTCCAAACTCGCCAACGAAAAAGCACGAATAACATCGAGCCAACAATCCAAATTCATTAATTGCAAAATGTTTAGGGGATCAAAAAGCCTAAAACAAGAAAAAAAAACTCAGAACATTATAATCACTTAAATTCCAGTCTCAAAACTAGATATACAAATTGCTTCACTACAATTATATATCTAAAAAAGGCTGTGGAAGCTCTCCAGTGCCTGTGACTTGGCCAAAATCTGGAAGCCAGGCCAAAAGAATTGTGGTGTGGTGATAAAATTAGTGTAGGAAAATGGTTAATGCCTTCATGTTACCAAAGATTCTATGAAATCGGAGATGTATTCGTACGCGACGAAGGTGACGGCGCCGGCTGGAGCGGATTTTATCAAAGACGGGTACATGCCCTTGTAGAGCCCGGCGAATCCCTCCGCTAGCAAAATTTGACGAAGAGCGTCGTACATGTTCTTGTAGGTGCTGTTTTCTACTCTGGCCCCATACTTTGGATGCCTCTGTAATCCCTCAATCTGCATATATGTATGTTAAAAAAGAGCTCCAAATATATTTCAATGCAATTGCAGCATAAAAGGCGAATAATATAGTCAGATATATCATGATTGGGTCTGTTTCGCAATTTGTTGCGTGAGACTACATGAGTTTCTCGATGTCGGGGAAAATTATTAGATCCGGGGCACCGATGAGAAAGTGACAGCGCGTCGGGATGGAAAAATGATTGTTAAAAAATCATTTTTCACGTAAAATGACCGAGCGTTGTGTATCTTTCGATTGTAATTTGAGCATATATTTACAAACAAAATATTCCCATATTTTTGCGACGAAAAAATACGAATAATCATACATCGCTTCTCGGATGCAAAAGGCAAAGGTCAACGCATTAGATCTAGGCTCTGTTTGGCGAGGCGTTTTTGCTCCGGTGAGTTTGGACAAAAGACGCCACCGTCATAGAATGTATGCTTGGCCTGACAATGGTTATGACCGCCACCAAGAAAAGAAAACTAGTTTTTAAACATAGAACTGGATGAAGTTCCTTAGGTGAGGTCGGACGTTCACGAACGACGGTTCATAACCATCATGTTCACGACCGCTACCACCACGACAAACGGAGCTCTAATAATTTATTTGTGTCCGGTCTTTGGTCTCTAAAACATAAAATGTGTTTAATTGGGCAACATGAGAGTGTGAAGTCTTGACTAAATCTGCGGTGTCATTCTATGCAGGCAGGAGCGGATCCAGGGGGCGGGTTGGGGCTCAGGCTCCCCCAAGAATTTTGCAAAAAGGTTAGTGGATTCGGACTCCTCTCATCGAGGCAATGAATTTTGACTACCTATACGTCAAAAACGATGGCCGAATGAGAGAGAAACGGCTCCGGTAAGATGGAGACGTTGAAAAAAAAAAATTGGCTAGAGGAAGATGATATCTGCCCCCCCCCCCCCCCCCGTTCAAATCCCTGGATCCGCTCCTGTATGCAGGAACTGGGAGATTGAGATTTTGCAGGAAAAAGAAGCACATTAGAAGGCCAGTGAGGTTAGACTCCTTTGATACCTTGTTAGAATCTACATTCAACCTAAAACCAATTGGTTGTAAGAAAATGAGATTAAGCTCTATATTTAATACACAAAACCTACATGAGTATGAGTTTCCCAGTATAAGATTATTCTACACAAATGTTATTTACAATTTAGTGACTCAATAGATCAAATGCAGTGTTTTTGACTAGTTTTCATCTTATTTTAAAAAAAAATTGTTATTTTTAATAAATAATGATGATTAAGATCCAAGCACATCTTATTATAAATGAGAGCACATTTTGGACTCTTAGTTCAGATCATATGCAAGACAAGAGATAGTGTGGCCGAAAAGGACGCTTACCTGAAATCGCTTTTTTACAACATCGAGCGGATGGCAGACTGCTTTCGCGCAGGTACCGGCCGCAAATCCACAAAGAAATAGTTGAAAACTCGAGAGAGAACCGCTGGGGTTAATGGAGCTAGTATTGGGAACCCTGCTCCTGTTCCAAGCCTGCAACATGTCGCGATTAGTTTAACAATTGTTTGCTAAAAAGTGAAATATGAGGAAGTAAAATAAGCATAAAGGAGAACGAGTGTTGCAGAGAACACAAAAATCTACGCAATTCAACATCCAAAAAGTTTTATATGTCCAGTGTGAGAAAAAGCCAAAACTGTGTAACAATATTATTACTTCATTTTAAAAAATAATAGCACATGATGCATATTTATAGTTATGAGGAGTGACATCACAGCTCATATACACAGTGTGGAATTAATCTATACAAGATAAACACCACTCCTAATGGGCCATTGAAGCAGGCCTACCATTGGGATTCTGTCTTTTTTCTTCTATACTCCCCAACAAGTTGGAGCCTACGTATCGTAGACTCCAAGCTTGGAAATATGCTGGTGACAAAGTGGTCGATGTAAGGCATTTGTGAAGATATCAGAGAGTTGTTTTGCAACAAGAACATGTCGGATATCAATTTTGTGGAGTTGTACTTTTTATTTGATGAAGTGACAATCTATTCCAATGTGTTTGGTAACGTTCATGAAAGTCTGAATTTTATGCTATATGAATAGCAACTTTACTATCGCAGTAGAGGACTACAGGAGATGTGAGAGAAACACTAAGATCAGTAAGAAAACTTTTCAGCCAAATAACCTCGGAAATGACATAGGCCATCGAATGATATTCAACTTCAGCCTTCAGTAGATGATTTGCCAAGCCGTCTGTTCTTTTCTCCGCCATGTGACCATATGTCCTCCAAAATACATGCACTAGCCGCATGTAGATCGACGACCATCAATGGATCTCGCATAATGCGCATCAAAGTAGACAATTAGTGAGAGTGAAAGCGGAGGCTTATACACAAGTCCTTGACCAGGAGCGTTCTTTAGCTACTGAATGATGCTTGAAAGTGGGATGCACAAGGAGCATACATGTACCAGCTAACCACTCCAACAAATGTGATATCTAGTCGAGTCACGGCCAGATAGATATATTGACCAGTTGATGATGGTACTCCAGATTAGGTAGGAGAGAATCAGAGTCAGGCTCCTGAACATAGAGCTTGTGATTTGTATCCATGGGAATGCCTGCCGTCTTACATCCCATCTGGCATCCTGTAGAAGATCCATAAAATACTTCCGTTGAGATAATACTAGCGCAGCATGCTGATGAGTCACTTTGATGCCTAAAAAATATTTGATACGCCACATTTTTTTGGAATGGAAGTGAGAGACCAAGTGTTTCTTAATAATGAAGATATCATTTAGATCTTCACTTGTGATTATGATATCATCAACATACAAAAGGAGCATCACAATACCCTCTTTGCGAGGATATGTAAATAAGGAGAATTCACTGAGCTCTGAATGAAACCAAAGGCATGTACCACTTGACTAAATTTCTCAAACCATGTTCCAGAAGCTTGTTTCAGGTCATAGATAAATTGTCTTAAGCGGAATACAAACGACTGTACTGTGATCTCATATCTAGGAGGTTGCTGCATGTAAACGGTCTCAATCAGATCACCATTAAGGAATGCATTTTTGATATCAAGTTGATGCAATTGTCATTGACGATAAACTTCCAAGGAGATCAATACACTCATGGTATTAAGTTTGGCTACCCGGAATTCTGCGACCACCTCCAAGTCCCCCCCCCCCCCCCC
Source organism: Dactylorhiza incarnata (assembly GCA_033032865.1). Taxonomy (NCBI): domain Eukaryota; kingdom Viridiplantae; phylum Streptophyta; class Magnoliopsida; order Asparagales; family Orchidaceae; genus Dactylorhiza; species Dactylorhiza incarnata. The sequence continues at coordinate 12,924,955 of JAWHQI010000017.1, forward strand.
CATCTGGAGAACTCGTCTCCGCCATGTGAAGATCTCGCCGACCACTGTACGGGATCTCGCCGATCACTATACGGGATCTCGCCGACCACTATACGGGATATCGCCGACCACTGTACGGGATCTCGCCGAACACCATATCGCCAACCACCATATGGGATCTCACCGACCACTCCGATTTCTTGTACTTGGCATTTTTTCTAACCTAGAATGTGTCTGCAAACTCGTCCCAGTCAATCTCCAAAAGTGGTCGTCCCTCAAAAATAGTAGTGGTGACAGACCTCCACCACTAGCGGGCATAGTCCTCCAGTAATGTGGCAGTCAAGGTGACGACCATGTTCATCGGGCACTTCATACCGAATAGCAGGTCTTGAACTTTGTCCAACCACTCCTCAGTCTGGATGGCGGACTTTGTGCCTCAGAAGGTAGGAGGAGATAATCCTCTGAAAATGCTCAACAAGTCTGAACGTGGTACTACCAGCTGAGTCGACTGTTGGTTCAGGGAAGCACGAAAAGTATCCAGAATAGCCGTCAAAGTTCCCCCTAGCTCCTTCTGGCGGAAAAGGACAACAGGCTCTGTAGGTAAGGGAGTCTGGGGCACTCCAATCGCAAAGGAAGGGGGAGGAATGTGGGTTCTCTGCCCAACATCCTCCAGAATCAGAGAAAAAGGGGAGTTGGAATCTGGATAACCAAGATGAATAGGGAAAGATGGAAAATTTAGGGTTGAAATTGTATGTGTTTCATGTGATTCACACATGGGCTTACCAACTTCCACTGCACAGATTTGTCCTCGATCCGATAGGTCCGAGGGAAATTAGGCACGGCCGGGGGAAGTCTTATCCGCTATCTCGGCAGAGGGAAATTATGCCCGGCCCTGCCTAATTTCAATATAGACCTAGTACCAGGAGCCCGGCCAGTTTCCAGATAGATTTGTCCTGCGTCAGCTCGACACTACCAGCCACATGGGCACACGCCTACTTGTGCTAGATCGTTGACCCCGCCTTTGGCCTGCGATTTGTATGCCTTACAAAACCTGATCTGAGTTATACTTTTTTTTCTCAAGTCAAGGGATTAAATTATAGCAAACTAATAAATACACGTTAATACCATTCACAGTTGTTTAATCAATCAAGAAATTTAAAGCTGAACTATCATCTCATTATTATCTCAACAAACAAAACTTGTACAACTATTTCAGATTACTTAATAGTTGCTATAAAAAAAATTCAAACAAGAGCTTGAGGAACATATCTAAGCATAAATAATGGGTGATACCGAAAGGAAAAGAACTAGAAAGATGCCTAGTGAAGGCGATAAGAGTCATTCTGAAGGGAAGTAAGAAATGTGCACACTGTAAAGGCGCAAAAAATTGGCTGGCATGCCAGAGTAAACTTAAGGCCGACTTTCAATAAATAAAACATAATCAAAATGTTGGGTTCCTCAGGTTGTTATGTGTTTTGGTATCATGGCCGTAGTCCAGAGAACAATATATCTAATTGCTGTTTTTATTATGTTTTATTTCTTATCTGTAATTTCTTTGTGTGTTTGCAGCCAGTCTTTTGTGTGGACCTTTTTGCAAAGTTGTTTTGAATGTGCTTAAGGAACCTTACGCTGGAAAAAACAAAGGAAAAGTTTCTAGACCTAAAAGAGATGGTAGATCACACCTTCTGACTTCTGAGCACTCTCTCTCCAACAGCCGTGCCAATTGAACGCTCTGAACAAGATTTAGTATTCTGAGATGCAATCTCTCAGTCATTTCATGAGAATCAAAGCAATCCTCACCCGGCAACCACGGTAAGGATCCACAGTTTTGTGTTACGGTCAAGGATCATTATAAATTGCGGCCATAATGCCATAACATTATGATAATGAAAGAAAAATATATATGTTGCCACAGGATTCGTATGGGCATAAATGAACTAAATACAGTAGAGTTTCTTCATGCAGTAAAGTGCGAGAATATCAGGAAAGAAAAAATAAGTGAAAAGGGGGATTCAACTAAACTTGATTTGAAACAACTGCAAGTTCTATAAGATGAACGAATAGAGGAGGGATTCTGTTACGCACACGCATTCGCCTAAGCAAACCCCTCTTAATGGGACCACCGACGCTCACATATGGAAGCTGCCTTGGTACATTCATGGCGGAATTTATTATTATTAATTATTTATTTTTAATTAATTAATAATATTATTAATTAAATAGTTTAGGGAACTCTCTCCTCCCTACCTCACATGCATCTTGTTATGAATATTAATGAAATGTTGCTTGAAATGTTCAATTTGTGATCTTTTACGGACGAAAAAAGCATGTTCGTAACAGATTCACACCGTGAGGTTCAATAATAAGACATTTACAAGAAAATGGATAGATTTTCTTGTGCATTTACTAGCAACTTTTACTTGATCCTAGAAAAATCTTTCTTAACAATTTAGACTAATTAAAGTGTAGGTACTATACAGATTTTGATGTATTTACTAATTTTATTCCTCTACCTTGTTCATCTAAAGTAGTGATTTCAACTTTAAGTGATGTCTTTAAGCTTCAATTGAGGGGATTTTTCAGACAGACCCGCCAACCGCCCATTGCAACCGCAGTCCGTTCACGGTCACAAACGGCGAGAAAACAGAGATTGAAGTGTACCAACAAAATGTGAACCGTGCAACACCAGCGCCCAAATGAGTGCGAAGGTGCATTGCCGTTCAGCTAAAATATAACCTTAAATGGAGCCTCAATACTAACGTTCACATGATGAAACCAAATAACAACAGCAATTCACCAAAAATATCAATCATGAACATCAATCTTGACATCAAACTTTTATGAGAAGTCAAGTCATAATCCTTCGAAGACCATCAAATAGATGGGAAAAATATTATGAAATGTTAAATGGAGTATAAAGCATCATTAATAAGCATAAGGAATGACAGAGTTCATCAATTACCATCATCCAGCGCTTAAATGTATCGTAAGTACCAAACTGCAAGCCAGCATAGGGAATGATCTCAACAAGAGTCGGGGACAATCCAGCATACAATCCTCGAAAACCTCGTGCTTGTATGATGTCCACAAATGCAGATCTCATATTCGTGTATATCTGCAATAGATCAAGCTTTGTTGACGTGATGTCATTTCAAAAAATAAAGAAGGAATGAAGTTAATTCCAACCCTTTTTGATATAACCTCAATATGAGCAGTTATCATCATCGTTAGAGTATTAAATTTCATTAAAATTAGAAAGAACTTTTTTCTCAACCCTACAAGCTAATAAATACATTAGACCATTTTGTTCTTATGCCAATTCCTAGTGTAGCACTCCTTAAAAGCTCGATTGGATGAAACTAATGACGATGAAGATTCAAGGTTAATGTACACACAAGAAGCACTCCTTAAAAGCTCGATTCTTTCATTCAGATAACAATACAAAACTATGGATGTATAAAATAGAAGGCTCAATCATCTTGTTCAAGATATGAATGCAAAAAAAATCTACAGTGGCCTGATTAAAGGGCCAAATGATAAGAAGCACGAATACTTGCAAAGCCTCGTAAGTTAGAATTTCATGTATTCCTAAATATAAATGCAACTACAAGAAATATCTAAATTTAATCAACTACAACGAAAAGTATGACTTTTCAATTTATAGGTTATGCTTCCTACATTAAATGAAAATCCAAGTTAAAACAAACAAATATCACATGAAATTATAAGATGTCAGAGCTTTTTCTTTATCTCCCTGCCTTATTGAATAATCTAACCTAATCTTTGTTCAATGAATGGAACTACCTCAAATAGCCTGACACGACCACATTATTACTGCATAAGCACTGCCGAATTCATCCGATGATGTCGTCATGACCATTAGCTCAGACGAATAGTCTAATAACATTCTTATGCCATTTGGCATTCTATTTGTTTGTGTTACTATATTATTATTTATTGTTCATAAGTGATCCTTAGGTTGATATAAAAAAGACTTGAAAAGGAAACTTGTTCTATAGCCCAAGTCTCCTTCTCCAACACCAATTTATAGACTTCCCTCTTACTCAAAGAAGGTCAATGATGGTCAAATATGATTGTGTTATGGGCCACAGGTTTTGAACCCCGGTCGAGCCACATAACAGGGTCGCGGCCCGCACACCCCAACCCATCACCGCATGCGTGTTATCAGCGCGGTAGGTTGTTGAGGCTGGGTCTCGAACCCTTTACCTCCTTGATGAGAAGCTCTTAACGCTAGCCCTCATCACCAACTGAGCCGCGGCACTGTTATGTGGCTCGACCGGGCTGAATGAGCAGCCCATAACAGATTGTTATTGCGAGCGTATTTTGAAACGACTATATGTGAAAAGGGTTATAGTTAAAAGTAACCTTGAGCAAAACTCCAATTAGATTTTGACAAAATTTAGTATGTGGAAAAAATATAAGAAACTGATAAATGATTGTACAGGATAATTAGCACCTATACACAATCATTTATGGAAAATAACAATGAAAAGAAACAAGTCTATTTAAGGCTCTATTTTGGAGAGTCGTGATGTTTGTGAACGCAGTTATGAAAACTGTAGGTAGCGTTTGGGTAGGTAAAGTCATGTACGCTATTTTTTCTAAAACAGCGTTTTAGGCCAAAACACCACCACAGCCATGGTGTGGTCCAGCATTAGCAGTGAAGAACAGCCAGAAGTTGAATGGGCTAGAAACGTTGTCATGAAAGTTTCAAAGGCAAGGAAATCGTCGTCACTGCATTTACCACCATAGTTTCACACTGCTATCGCACAAACATCATTGTTGTTCCAAAGTCCAAACAAAGCCTAACTTGCAGTAATAAGGCATAATCATGTGATTATTAAAAGCATGAAAAACACGAACCTTCGGTTCACCCTGCGATGCCAAAATTGTTCTTAGAAGATCAAATGGATATGATCCTATTGTTGCCGCACATCCAGCTACACCGCCACTCACATAAGACAAATAAGGACTTAGTTGCAAATGCTCCTCTGAAATGAAGGAAAACAAGAGCACAAGTCACAAGAAGAAAGAGTTAGATGACAGTCCATAAATCATTCTGGTATTGAAAATACTTTGAACAAGGCTATAAATGTTATGTCTAGTGTATTAAAAAATTACAGTGCCACAAGTATTCAGACAGAAGCCTCACTAATCAATTAATTATCATTCTCCGTTTATTCTTGTTGAGTGTTGCTTTAGTGTTGTTGTTGTAAATTATATAAATAATTATATCTATCTATATATATATATATATTTAAACATTTTTTTAGAAAATTTTAAAAATAAAAAATGTATGTATTTTATTTTTAAAATATTGGTATTATAATATTATATATATATATATTTTTAAAAATTTCATTTTTCTCGCCGTTTCCCTCCGCCGCCGCCGACCTGCGGGAGCCCACCATCGGGGTCGCCGGACCCCGGCGAACCTGTCGGGGGTAGTACTGCGGCGCTCCGGCAGGACCACCGCCGGCAGGGCCACAGGACTACCCCCGACAGGTTCGCCAGGGTCCGGCAACCCCGATGGTGGGCTCCCGGCAGGCCCGCGGCGGCGGAGGGAAACTGCGGTGGCCTGTTAGGTGAACAGTTGCTCGGGGCTGGTATCGGAAGGGAGGGAGGAGGATTTTCAGAAAAGGGCTATTTGCAGCCCAAATCTATTTGATCCAACGGCTCTGATCTGTTGAATGGTTCTAATTTAGCCTCTAATGGTACAAAATGTATTCCTTTATAGTATATATATGTCCATTTACCGGTACCTCCCCTCTAAGTTTCGAAAATTACAGATTGCACCTAATACGAACAAGAGATAAAATAGGAGGCGTGTGCGCGTAACAGCACCCCTCTTATTATTGAAATTACAAAAACCTCCCCTCAATGTTACAAAACATAACATTTACCTCCCCTGAGGTTCACATTTCATAACATCCATGCACAAAAATACCCCCTCGGAATACATTTTCAGGGGGGAGGGGGGGGGTATTTTGTGCATGGATGTTATGATACAAAATTTTATGTTTCATCCAACTAGGAAAATTTTATGTTTTGTAACATTGAGGGGAGGTTTTTATAATTTCAATAATATATATATATCATAAGGACTAGTGTAGCACTTGTAGGAAGGACATGGTGACATGCAATAATCGGTGGGATGCTCAAGCGGGTTGTCTTCAAACTTCAATGTCTCAGTTGGCAGTTATTGTTCCTTTGCTTGTAGTTGTTGTGCCTTGGCAGCTGACTCTCTTGCCATGAGCTGCTCCCATAGTCCCATAATGCTAGCGCATTGGAATGCCCCCCAATTTGTGGATGCTTTGGTGGTGGTGGAATGGGGTTCCGTGGCGGTTCCTCTTGATGAGGAATATATTGTGAGTAATCCCACCGAGGAGGAATGTAGTAATCGAACTATGATTTTGGTAATGGCGATGGAGCTGGTTGTCAATAATGTTGGTGGAGAAATGAAACATGAGTCATACGAGAGAAAAAATAGCATCCACGCGGAGTGTCCTGCTGAAGGCACCAAGTCAGACTTGACTCAAAATATCATGGGCTGGAAACAGCAAATGCGAGGCTCGATGATTGCGTGTATGGACACTAGGGCAAGGTTTGCTTCTGCGTGATGGGTTGAGCACGCCGATAGTGACGACGAGGACGATGACGTTGGACGAGGATGAGGGTGAGAATCGTGGGTCGACGGGGACTTGCATTGTCTGGATGCTGTCGGAACGAAGGGGAGATCGATGGTTGTCGGCTTGCAGACAGCCGCTAGGGTTCGTCGTCTGAATAGTCTCTGTACGGGAAAGACGTGGAGTGTTGAAGTCAATTGTGTTGTTGACGCAGGACAACTCTATATGACTCAGAATGGGAATATGAATGTTACACGCGATGTCCTAGACCTAGATGAAATGCAAGCAAGCATGCGACTAATGAAAATGGATCCACGACAAACCCTAAAACGATGATACAAAAGAATGCATGCAAGTAATCCATTGAACTAAATGTCCGCTAACCCTAACCCTAATGCGATGAGTATGCATGATAGTATCTGACGTACAAGTATTTAAAGAACAAAACAAAAAATTTGCGCAATTGGTCACAATTAATCGCAATCATTCAAATCAAATAAACATGTGAGAATTGCAAATTAATTAAGAGATCATAAGAATTGAATAGCAGGGCGAATAAGAAAGAAAGGTCAAATGAAAGAAAATCTAGCCAACATTAATTAAACCCAATATTACAAGAAATATAAAGTGCATTCATACAATGTAATGATAAAGAAATAAACGTGAAGCTCACCAAGTAAAAAGATCGTCGACATAGGGACAAAAATCTGGTGGTTGCAGATGTGGTGTCGGTGATCCAGAGCAACAACAGTTGTTGGACAGGGGGATGTCGAAGGAGGGAGAGTGGATGTTTTGGGGTTGGAGTGGTTGGTTGGGGCTTTAGGAGGGTTGGGGCATAGAAAGGAGTATGGGGTAGGGTCGGACAAGGATCTTGGATGCAGGAAGAGGGTCGGTCGGCCCTAGGTGTCAGATTATGTAATTAGCAATGGGTTGTAATGTTGCAGGAAAATGGTCAGTGGCAGGTTTAGGAGCGTTATAAGGGGTTGCAGTGGATATCGACCATGGAGAGGACTAGACTAGAGAGGGTTAGCAGGGTGAGGCTTGGGGATGGGTCGGTTTAGGGTTGGATTCCAAGGAGGCTGGCTAAGGGTGAAGGAAAGAGAAATGGAGAGGTGGTTGTTTGTAGGTGGATTAGGGTGGGCGGATGTTTCTGAAAGAGGTAGCCGGTGGTGTGGGACAGGGGAGGATGGACGAGAGCGGCAGTTGGAGGAAGGATATGATTTGCTAGAGGTAAGGGAGGCGGCATATGGGGGAGTCGGCACACCCATAAGGGAGAATTTGAGGCGTCGGAAACGCAGGGAGCCCTCCGCATCACCCCGAAGGGAGAACCAAATGGCTTCAGTAAGAACCAAACTCTTGAACCCTTTTGCCCTTGTCTGATGGAGTATAAATAGTGGGGATTTAAAGTAAATCATCTGAGGGCCTCAAACGCACAATCAGATAACGTAAATCTCAAAATACAAGTCTGGAAAATACATAAAAATATAGAAAATCGAGTCAGTCGCAATAGCAGGTTCCGATCGTCTGCCAGATGATCTAAAAATGTCGATAATGAAAAACAATCAAATGAAGTGTGATCGATCTCCATTAGTTGTTTTCCCATAGGGTGCGTCGATGCTCAGGCTTTGTAGTAGACCGAAGAGTGCCCTGACAAATGTTGGACAGAAGTTCGCCTTGTTGAAATCAGAAAAAGGGGCAGAAGGTCTCAACCGCTATGGAGATGGGATCATCTCTTTCTGATACCAAATGTTACGAGCCTTGAGTTCACGGTCATGGTTGAAGAGCTGGTGGATTTGGGGGATTTCAACCCTAAGGGGAAGCATCCCGAAGGCAGCCAAAGGTGAAAAGGAAGAAAAACGATATCTTAGTCGCGGCTACAGAAGACGGGGGTTCAAGGGGGAGGCCAAACCCTTATAAATAAAAGGACTCCTAAAGACTCATAGCATAGACTCGATTAATAAGACTCGGAATAAAAGGTTACACTATTTTAAATAAAAGATTTCTTAATCCATAACAGAATACTAAGTGGATCTGCAGAAAAACTAGAAGAGATAATAAGGAATGATTATGTCAAAGGAATAGTAGGTGTGACACCTAATGAAAATAAGAAAAAAATTACAGTTGGACTGTTTGGCAATGTGCAACAAAAGGTAAATTCATCAATTATACTACCAGGTAGAGTTAGTGTCACGGAGTAAGTAGGAGAAGGGGTAGACCCAAGAAGGTAAATTGGACAAAAGTTATTCAAAGATGGTTTCCGCATTTTTAATTTAACATCATGTATATCACTTGGCAAGAAAAAAACTGAAAATTAAAAATTCACAGAGCCAATCATAAATAGTTGGTATAAGCTATTCATGATAATGATGATAATGTCTATGTGATAAAAAAAGCTAGGACACCTAACCAACATAGAAGAAATCTAAATACAGGCATGTCATACACTCATACCATAACTAAAAGATAAAAGAACATGCTCAAAAAACTACCTACAAACACTCATAATAGCAGGAAAAAGGCACCATGACTGTGGTACAAACCTGTCTTGGATGAACCAGATGCAAGTGTTTTTAGCTTATGTAAAACAGTGAACTGTATGGCAGTGTAAGGCATATACATGAGCAACGCTGGAACATTTCCTCTCCAAAACCCCTATACCAAGTGAAAGGTGAATTGAGATAACAGATCTTCTTAGATGAACAAAAGTATCAATAACTGGGAAAAACCAAAATAACTACAAAAAGTGAAAGCAATGAGAAAATAAAAAAACTACGGAACATCTTACAAGTGAAAGGTGAATTGAGATAACAGATCTTCTCAGGTACATACCAGTAGTGTTTTAACAGATCATTTTATTACTTGTAGGGCCGATAAACTTGTAACTGTTTTAATGACATGTTTTACGTATCAAGTTTTTGACATCATTGCTAGAGATTTTATTTTTAAAACAATATTAGAAATTCTGATTATTTTAATCTAAACTTTATTTTTGTTTTAGTTAGTAAAATCTTTTATAATTTTGAACTTCTCATAGTTTTTTGTTCAACTTTATTTGATCGCTTTTACTTTTACTTGATTATCATGTTTATGCAAAATCATCGAGGCAGTGAAATTTTATCACTGGATCCTAAAATTGAAAGAACCCACCGCCATTTGAGAAGAATTATATTAATATTATGGTTGAAGATGAACCACCTCCATCATGTGCTGATTGATTACGCAACACCATCACTTGATGGTGTGGCGTTTTCTATCATTAGACCAACGGTGGCTGCAAACAATTTTGAGATAAAACCATCTATTATCCAAATGATACAAAACACAGTTCAGTTTAGTGGCTTACAGAACGGTGATCTTAATTCACATACAGCTTAATTTCTTGAGATATGTGACACTTTTAAACATAATAGTGTTTCTAACGATGCTATCAGGTTAAGACACTTTCCATTCTCATTGCGAGATGAAGCGAAGTGTTGGTTGATCTCCTTACCTGCAGGGTCAACCACATCATGGGATACTTCAGCAGGAAAAAATTTCGCTAAATACTTCTGTTATGGGCCAGCGTAGACATGGGTTTTGAACCCACCGGGACCTTCCACAACAGGGCCGCGGCCCGCACACCCCAACCTTTCTCAGCGCGTGTTCTCGGCGCTGCGGGATGTTGAGGGCAGGTCTTGAACCCTTTACCTCCTTGATATGAGCTCTTAACGCCAGCTCACATCAACCAACTGCACCGCGGTGCAGGCCTCAACATCCCGCAGCGCCGAGAACACGCGCTGAGAAGGGTTGGGGTGTGCGGGCCACGGCCCTGTTGTGGAAGGTCCCGGTGGGTTCAAAACCCATGTCTACGCTGGCCCATAACAACTTCCCATCATCTAAAACCTCCAAGTTAGGGAATGATATCACTACATTCATGTAGGTTGAATATGAGACTCTCTACGATTCCTGGGAGAGATTCAAGGAGTTACTTCGGAAGTGCTTGCATCATCAATTGCTAATATGGCTTCTGGTAAAGACTTTTTGCAATGGTTTATTATCTACTAATCGTGCAATGATTGATGTAGCTGCAGAAGGGAACTCTCCAGTGAAAAACTCCTGAAGATGCTTAAATGCTCCTTGATGAGATAGCCTCCAATAGCTATCAATGGAACACGTACAAGAGCCGATGGTCTATACAAGGCACAATCTCTGCCCCTACTACTCAGCTCGATGCACTCAACTGGAAGATTGATAACATAAATGCTGCAGCAATACAAGGATTTTGGGGAAATAGACTTCTTTTATTGATAACATTACATGACCCTAATGACTCCTTATATAAGAGGAGATAATGACATAAGCGTAAATACAAAAGATAAGGGAAACATTAAAACCCTAAACAACAACTAGATTCGAACAAAAACATAACAACTAGACTCGAATAATAAAATAACTAGATAACTGGGCCCGAAGCCCATAACAACACATAACAGTATGGTGTCAACCGCAAGGTTGACCTCACTTACCAGCCACAAAAGAGTGGGCAAGTGTCCAACCGTGAGCATAAGAGAATTTTGAAAAAGTATATGCATGCTAATATGAAGGATTGGTCGTTGAAACTCAATGACGCATTATGGGACTATAAGACAACAATTAAAGCGCTCATTGGTATTTCGCCCTATAGGCTTGTCTTAAGGAAATTGTGTCACTTACCTGTAGATCTTGAGCATAAGGCCTGGCACTAGATTTCTAAACTTTGATTTACAAGGTGCAAGGAAGAACATGTTGTTACAATTAAATGAGCTTGATGAGTTTCACAACCATGCATACGAGAATTCACAAAATATAAAGAACATCTGAAGAAATACCATGACAAGCACATAACCAGGAATTCAAGGAAGGAGAGAAGGTCCTCCTCTACAACTCAAGGCTAAAACATTTCCATAAGAACTTAAAATCCAAATAGTACAGGCCATTCATAATTACTCGAGTCTTTCCTTACAGAGCGGTAGAGATCATTGGCAAAAAAGAAGGGACCTTCAGGTCAATGGACACGGGTTAAAGTATTATGAAGAAGGCGGCTAGAACAACACCGAAGATACAATCACTCTTGAAAATTCACGAGAAGTAGAATGCATCTAGTTGAAAGACATTAAACAAAGCACTACCTGGGAGGCAACCAATGGATTTTGCCTTTCCGTTTTTGAAGAATTTTTAGGAACTATGTTTTTTGTTTTTTAATAAAAGATAGCCTATTTTGCAAGGAAAAACAAGAAGACAACAAATGAAGACGAGAAATCAAGTTTGTGAGCACATCGAAGAGCGGAAAAAAATAAATCCGGATGATTTTGTTTCCTTTTTCCTGTCCCATTTTCTACATTGCGGACAATATTGTGTTTAAGTTTGTGGGAGAGTTAGTCTAATTGAGTGGTTAGTGGTAATTTTCTTCTATTATTTTTCATCGTTGTCTTTGCGCATATTTCTCTATGAATGAACAAATCATAACTTTGAATGAGAATTATACTATTTGTGATCTTGATAGCGAATTTCCTAGTTTTTGCACGATTTCTAGTTCTGATGTGATTTTCATTGATCTGATCTTGATGAATATAGATGAATTTCAATCATGAGTAGTGATAGATTGCAACTCTATGAATAGTCGTAATATCATCTCTCCCTTTAATTTGACCTCCCTTTAATTTGACCTTGTAATAACGATGTTTTTAACATCTAAAGAGGGATTCTATTTACAATTGAATACATGAATTCTGGCAAATGCTAGACCTTCCCTGATGTACTTATGTTTTAATGTTTGGACCAAGAACTTTAAGGCATTTGCACGTGTTAGAAACCATGATTTTAAATGAGCTTGAACCAAGATTTCATTGACTCGTGTAATAGCCATTGGTATTGTCCTGTTTATGGTTAGAAAAACTCACAGTTCTTATTGCGCTGTCATCTTTGATAGATACCCGGACCAGGGGATTTGTATTGTATTGACATATTCGGACCAACAGACTGCAATTAATCTAGGAGATTTCATTATCACTTGAATATGTTTTAATCTTTGAAAAGATAATTTATCAACCATCTATATTACTAGTATTTATAAAACAAAATGTCAGAGCGATCTCTCTCTTTCTCTGATTAAACTCTGTTTTGAGCTAGTCTGTTGTGTTCAAATCAATTTTATTGTTTAGTTTCTTTTAGCTTTTAGAAATTAGAACCATCATTCAATTTCAACTGCTTACATAAAATTGTGAATCAGTGGATACTAGTAACTGTTTTGCACGATCCCCGTGGGAATGAACTTTACTTATCATTTTATTCCTTGTACAACCAGTACACTTGTCGTTATTCTAATGACTTGTTATACACGTATCAGGTACTATCTGATCCAAAAGTGGGTTGAGAACAATAATCCAACACCTATTCATCTCAGTAGGTGAAGTTTTTTAACCATGCATATCACTAATTAACTGTGACCAACTTGTATAGGTTGTCAATACTTGATTATTTCACTCAATAAAGCAAGGAAAAAATATGCCAGAAAAAGGGAAAATTAAAGAATGTCTCATTACAATTATCTTCTCGAATATGCGTGAGAATATAACGGGTATGACACATTAAGGAATCAATAGATTTAAAAGTCCATTTGGCACGGTGGTTATGAACCGTCGTTCGTGAAAGCCCAAGTTCACATGAAGAACTTCATCCACTTGTATGTTCAAAATTATTATTTTTTTCTTGGTGACGGTCATAACTGTTGTCATGTCAAACACATATTTTATGACAATAGCGTTTTTGTCCAAACTCACCGGAGTAAAAACACCGCGCCAAATGGACAATTAGTTTTGTAAAATTGAGTTCACAAAAATCTAATAAATAAAATACCAAACCACAATAAAATTCTTAAACTAAGGTGTTAAAAAGCTTTAAATGTGAACAACACCAACAACTACTAAAGATTTTCATATCATTAACCATCTACGGTACAATTTTGTCAAACGAAAGATAATTATACACTACATTAAACCAAATATAGCACAAAAGTTGGTTAAGAAATTTGAATGCATGCTATCATTTTGACCGTACTGTGCATAACGTTCAGTACTTGTACCATATACACATTCAGTTGGAAATGCATTGATTTTTTTCAACCAAATAGAACATTAACATATGAACAGTGAAACTAACCGGAAAACCTTCTTCTCGAAAAATGTCTTTAGTAGCTTGCATGATTCCAGTATATTTTGCAGGCTTATACATGTGCCTTTGGAGTGGTATCCATGAGGTAGTAGGTTCTAACTGTACCTGCAACTCAGCAATGACGAGATATCTTTAGTCTTTAATGCAGGATAAAATGAGCTCCATAATAAATCTATTAAGAACTGAGAGAAAGTTCCTTGATTTGGCTATTATCTTTCTAAATACTATATTGAATTGTCTCCGAACAGAAAAAGGTGGGGAAAGGCAAATTTTCTAAAGAAACTATATTGATGACGGTCATGAGAATAAGATTGAACCAGACATGTTATAGTTAGACAATCTACATGAACCATTGTGTGGTAACTAGTCACTATTTTCTCATTTAAATGAAACTTTCCATATTGTTACAAGTTTAGGTGATAACTTGAACTTAGATTTATGAGAAAGGTGATGTTTAAATTAGGATTAAAGATGATAATATCTTTAATATTTCTAATTAGGAAAGTAATTTGTTTACTCTCGGGGGGTGGGGGTGGGGGTGGGGGTGGGGGTGGGGTATGTGTGTGATACATCCATCGCCGCATCCGAGGACGCGTGATATCATCACGCACCGATTATATTTTTATTACTCGTTATTTTTATTTTTCTCTCAATTTTCCTATGCACCGTTGTTATTTTGAGTTCCGGCTCATCGATTTGACCACCCGATGAGACCGTGAATAAAATGTCAGGTAATTTTACTAGTTATGATGTAAGAGGCAAGCTTAATTTATTTAAGGATGCATAAATTTAAATTGGAGAAAATTCAAATTCGAAAGATACTCAAAAATTATTAGAAAATATATTATTTGGAAAGTCATTGAAATCAAAGCCCGATAATAAGGTCAGAAATCCTCCTTTGATAAAATCTGTTTGGAAAGAAGTTATTTGGAAATAATAAATTGGCAAGTTCAAAAAGATACTCTAAAATAAATTAGAATGTTGCTCTATATTAAAAGCCCACAGTGAAGAGAAAAGGGGCACGTGAAAATATTGAGGAAACGATTCCTGAAATCGTTTTCCTCATTAATCCGAGAAGACCACTGTTGTTAGTTGTGATCTTGTCTGTAGATCGTCTTCCCCGAACGACGACGAGTTACTGCGGCTTCCTCCCGGTCGACGTCTGGGAGGGATATCTGCTTCGAGTCCAGCACGCCTCTTCCGCCATCTAGCGCTCGTTCCTATCGGGTCGTCGTCGACTTCGACCTCTTCTTCCGACGACCTGCCGATCCCGCCTGGTTCGCCCGCTTGTCGTCGACTACAGCACGCTGTCCAACCGTCCGTCCATTGAAAGGTTTCCAAGCTCTCCTACCACTGAATTTGGGATCAGCTCATTCCTCCTGGAGTAGCTTTGGGTATTTCTAGGTAAACTCCACCAACCTCCTGTTCCATTGATTAGCTTAAGTTTATGCAATTCTCTTAATTAATTTAAACTTGCTCGAACGTTCTTCCTATTTTATTGTCGCTTATTCATAAATTGTTACTTATGATTTTGCTTGTGGTTCTACGAATCTCGCCACGGTTCGACTAGTGAAACGCTCAAAGAACTCTTCTCAGATAAAAATTAACGGTCTTTGAAGTTTAAAGGTCAAGAGTGTGAATTCGCGCAAAATTCAATTTGGCCTGCTCGGACTAATTTTCAAATTTAAAATCCATTGCTCAAAATAACGTATTTTTAAAATCCTAATTTTGGGTATACATCTGTGTGTGTGGTGGTGGTGGTGTGTGTGTGTGTGTGTGTGTGTGTGTGTGTGTGGGTGTGTGTGGGGGGGGGGGGGGGGGGTCATGAGAAAGGATGTGGTACTACAATAAAAGATGGTATTTGTAACATCTATCATAATAAATATGGCCTAACGACAAATTCTAAGACGACAACAAATAGTTCACCTTCACGGTAATTAAAGATAACCGAAATTTGTCTCGCAATCGAGGTGACTGATCTAATGTGGCTTCGACTCTTCTGCTATGGTCATTTGAGTTTAAGTGGCTTGAATACACTTTTTCAGAAGATCATGGTAACTTATCTTCCTCAAATCAGTCCTCCCAAATAAGTATCCCAAAATAGCATGTGAAGAGTGTGTTGTTGGCAACACACTCTGGGTGCTTTAGGTTGTTGGCAACTGCTCTTCCTCAAATGTAACAATGTAATATTTTAAGTGCTTTATGCAAGGATTGCATTTAATAATTTAGCATTATGCAAGAAATGAAGACTATATTACATACTCTGAAATAGTCTCTTGCTACTTTGTGAAACTCTGAAGCAGGTTTGGGGTTTTTCCCCAATAAATGGATCAAAAGGAGAGAACTGCAGACTGTTTAAGGGAAGGCATTAAAATATGGTACTAAATTAGTGATTTTGATCAAATCATTTGCTTTATTGAGTGCCATAATTTTCATTATTCCTTGATCAGGTCTTTAGGAAGTTATTTTGCATTATTTACTAACCTTAAGCAATGTTGTCAGGATCAAGATCCTAGGTGAGATCGTTTCGAGGTTGGATCGGATCGGAACGTAGGATCAGATCGAGGATCGCAAGATCCTACAACATTCATAAATTAAGACTAAAAAATAAAATTGAACTTTTTATCATCCAATTACATGCTAAATTAATAAAAAAATCATTAAATTGAGCAGTATGTGAATAATTATATAAAAAAATAATTGAATAACTAGATCAAAACGATTATATCGTTCTAACTTCACTTTTAGTTTCACGTAGGACGCCCAATGACAACTAATAGTAAAAACGAATATGGACCGAAGCATTGTTGAATTGCTCGTACACTGGACGCAGGAAGCTTGAATTGCTCGTATGCTGGATTGCTAGCCGCTAGATTGCTCGTATGTTAGAAAGGAAGAGAAAATGACGGCTTGCAAGCAAGAAGCCACTGGATTGCTAACCACTAGATTGATCATACGTTGGAATGGAAGAGAAGACACTAACACTACCTGAAATGGAACTAGGTAAGGAAGAAAAAGGAAGCGTTGTCTGGACTGAAAGTGATCGAAGACGTCGCCCTTGGCCTTCGCTTGGAATCGACAAACGACACTTGAGATAGGGTAAAGCGGCAAGATGTGATTCTGTGATGGGGTATGTGGGTCAGGATTGGGATAGGGTTAAGCGATGGGGTATAGGCATTGGAACGGTTGAATAAGGTCGGGATATGGTTGGAAATGTTTCTAGTTCCCTTTGGTTGGACCGATAGAATGGGGTCGGGATTGCGATCCTAACGATCCTAAGATCCGGATCGTGATCCCAGCCGTAGAGGTGCCGATCTAGATCCTGGGTAAGATCCAGATCGATTTGCAAAATCTGGATCGTAGGATCATAAGATCCTACGATTCGGATCGTGATCCTGATAACCATGACCTTAAGGTGTAGAACATGATTAGATAACAAGTTTCTACTCCTATCTCATGAATTAGTTGTATGATCTTTTGCCAAATGAATTAATACACTGTTTTCGCTTTTTCGTTCTGCACTTCTATTCTCCCAAACTGTGTATCTCTTGCTCTCCCTTTTGCTGCGTGGAACAGATTCCCCTTAACACCCAAAAGGATTTGACTTAAAACCTCTATCCAACAAAAAAAGGTGACCTTTTACCGTGTAAAAATTCACACCAAATACCATTTGGAGCCTAACTCTCTGCAAGGCCTAATTCAGCAATCATAGGGTTAGGGTTACTCTTCTTCTTAGCTTAACCTAGAAAAAAAATCTTGATTTCTCACGAATTCAAAAACACCTAAACACAAAACCACATTCATCTGAGTTACAGTAGACAATTACCTGCTAAACTCATTCATGAACCTGCTCTATATGCTAGTGGAAACAAAAAAGAAACCCCATAATCATAATCCTAAACTCCATCGATTCGAAGCATCAATCCCTCCACATCAAACATTAAGACACCACACGAGCAAATCAGAATGAACTCTAACGAAACGGGACAGGAAAACTAACCTGAAACCTGATTTTGATAACATCGAGAGGCGATGTCACCGTGCGCGAAATCGCGCCGGAAATGGCCCCAGCGGACGCATCTATCAGCGCTCTCTTAAGCTGCCCCGGCTCCTCCATCGGACACTGTCCCCAATCCGGCGCAGCGAGGGTTCTGAAACTATCTAAAGAACCAGACCAAGGGGAAGATTATCGAAGACGGCTAGAATTCGAGATTCCACGGAGACGGGAGAATTGGATGCCCCGAGAATCGTTAGATTGCTGAAAAGGATAGGAGATTAAAAAAGGAAGAGGATGAGCGCAGATCTTTGGTTCATGGGAACAATAGGGGAGGCCACGAGGAGAAATAACAGAGGTTTTTCTGTGATTTCCCTTCCCGCGCCCCCGCCTCCGCCGCCGCCTCTTTCTCTCTCTAGCCTCCGAATCCGGCAAGTGCGCTTCCGCGATGCGCAGGATCAGGAGAGATAACTGTGGGCCGACGCGTGTCGCTCTGTCGCCTTTATTCCCTTAATTATTCTCTATTTTTATGGTAACACAATTTGATTAGAGTAATTTTTGGGTACGGTGATGCAGAGCACTGTTTACGTGCGGGTGCCATCAGAACCGTCCAAATAAAGATCAAATCAGGCGCACTATTTTTAAAGTAACTTTGGGCGGCTGGCAATGCACGCGCACGGCATTGTGCACGTACGTATACGTACCTAAAAAAATTCGATTTGATTGTTTTAAACTAAAATATTTGGGTACGTATGTGCACCTCTCGGAGGTGCGCGAGCAGATCCGATCGTAGGATCGCGAGATCCAATGGTGCAGATTAATTTTCTGATCGTATTGCGGAAAAATGATAGTAGTATTAGAGGAGTATTTCAGATGTATTGCATCTCGACCGTTGATCGCGAGATCCTACGGTCGGATCCTCGCGCACCTCCCAAATTATGTGCGCATACATACCAAATTCGCATTCATTACTAAAACACCCAAACATGTTTACGCTAATCGCAGCCCACAGTTAATGGCAGGTCAAGAAAATATAAGGACAGATCTTGTTGTTAATGGCAGGTCTTATTGTTAATGGCAGATCATATTGTTAATGACAAACCAAGAGAAGAAATAAATTTTTTTCTTAAACCATGAATATAACCAAAAACTATATTAGTTCTACAAAACTCGTAAAAAATAGAACTTTCAAAATTGCCCAAAAATTATATCAAGTAATAATACATAGATCATAATTTAAGATGACATTAGTCACAACTAGTTGCACTATACGAGCAAGCATTTTGCGTACTTGCAAAATGAAACTAGAGGGAATACATAAGCAAAAATCAAGAGATTGTGTGTGTTAGTTTCAGTATGTATTTAAATAATGGAGAAAGTGGTTATACTTAATAGTCAGACATCAAATGTCTTATGTAGTTTGAAAAATGGTAGACCTGTTGGGTCCAACATTCCTTCACTTGACCTGCGGCGCTTTGCTACTTCCTTAAGGGGGGAAAGTTGTGCCCTTTCCATAAGTTCGGGCTTTTGGAACAGTTGGGTAAGCGCTTTATCCTATCAGAGGAGGTCAGGGTTCGAGACTGAGGGGACGCTAATAAATCCCGGAATTGTTGTCCACCTGTGTGGTCTGGAGGGTCTAGCGGTCGTAGCCACGTGGCAATCCTACCTCTGAGCCATGTGGCGCGCCACCTCTGAGCCATGTGGGGCCCACCTCTGAGCTGGCGGGTCGTGTTGGACGCTGGGGGGGGGGGGGGGGGGGGGGGGGGGGGGGAATTGTTGGGTTCAGTGTTCCTTCACTTGACCCGTGACGCTTTGCTACTTCCTTGAAAGAAAAAAATTGCGCCCTTTTCATAAGTCTGGGTTTTTGGAACAGTTTGGTAAGCGCTCTATCCTACAAGGCCAAAATATTTATGTAATGGACATTAAACTTGCACATTCATAAAAATTATTAAAAGAACATTAAACTTGTAATTTAAGAAAATATGAAAGAAAAAAAATTAGAATGTGTATTGCTTATCAAACCGTCGATATCTCATTGACTAGCAATCTCTTGACGATATCTTCTCCAACTTGAGAATATTGGAGATAGTGGACAGTCATCATGCATCAAAAGTTGGACAAAGTGGTTATCATTTATGAACCGAATGAAAACTGTCATTGGAAATGATGGAGGTGTTGAATGTAGCGGTAGGAACGTAAATGATTAAAATTCGGAGAAGTTAACGAACTTGATGTTGTAAAATGAAGCTACTACCAATCTCATATCAGACATAGTCATGCACTTGTCCAATTGAGTAGGAGCAACCATACAATCTAAATAGGACAAAAAATTTAATTTTCTTGAAAATCCATATATACCTACATATAAACTCTTGTAACTAAGTAACTCACTTGAAAGTGCACTCCGAACTTTTTTCCAATCATCAATAGACCAATTTAGATCTATAATACAAGTAAACCCAAGAAATCATGACAATCAATTAGCACAAATTTTGCACATTCACTACACATTGATCACATTCATATTTTGCACATTCACAACATTGATCTCATACTTTTTCCACAACCTAGCAAGATTGTTTTTGGTTCTACCGGTAACCAAAATATTTGGACCTAGAGGAATAAAAAACAAATGCAGCAAAAATGAAGTAGAAAACTTGCATACCTAAGAGGTTTCCATCGGTCAAATGCACGAGGAATCGTCGATCGAACATGGAGAAGGTCAGTGGATCGGACTGCAGGAAGAGGATTTGCATGAGGATTCCATCAAGAGTTCCCCCTATTTTTAACATTATTTTTGTATAGTGTTGTAAATTTGGCGAAATTTTGATTTTCTACTTGGAAATTATGTGTTGGCTATTTTTAACATCATATTTTTTGCAGTACTGAAATTAGGCACATTGTTATATCGAATTATTTAGGTAAAGATGTAACGTCCCAAGGCCCTGGACTTACCATCGGGACAACGTCCACCGACAGTCTCGCCTAGCGATCGTTACCGGGCTGCAGCCCAAGCACCCCAACCAGGTCAATTGGTGATGAGAAGTGGAAGAACTCCATAGTTAAGCGTGCTCGGGCTGGAGCAGTACTGGGATGGGTGACCCCCTGGGAAGTCCCCGTGGTGCATGCTTAACTATCGAGTTTGCCTCATCGAAGGGAGGTTGTGGCCACCAACAACCCGTCAGTCGTCTGGAGAGGGGTTGAGGTGCTTGGGCTGCAGCCCGGTAACGGTCGCCAGGCGAGGCTGTCGGTGGACGTTGTCTCGATGGTAAGTCCAGGGCCTTAGGACGTTTCAAAAGATCTCCTATCATTTGTATAAAATGAAGGGCATTAGATCTGGTTAGATCTACAAAAACTTTGATTATCTACTTGGAAGTGTGATTGAAAATTCAATGGAAATAATAGTGGATGTAGCATCCTAAATTCGATGATGACAATTCGATAAAGTGGGGGAGTGTCTTTGGGGCAGTGAAACATAGATAAAGTAGCTCTTGACAAACTTCTAAGATAACATGCTTATAGTCGAATGGACGTGCATAGATGAATCAAATCAAAATTTGAGGGAAAATGACTTAGCTTAAGTAATAAGTTATACCATAATTATCAGAGGTGTCTTTTTAGAGCAAATTGTGTCATTGTGTTTGAAACGTAGTTAAACATGCTCCGATAAGAGAAGTACTCAGATGGGTGACCTCTTAGAAAGTACTCATAGGCCACCTATAGAAAAGTAATAAATATTCGATTAGATATACTTAAAATCTGGCTAGAAACACTTGAAATGTGACTGGAAACAAAAAATCAGTATATAAAAATGTAAGGTCTGATTGGAAACACGGAAATACCGCTTATGGGTGCAAGTAGAGTTGAGACGGCTCGTAAACTCGATGAGCCGGCTCGAAAAAAACTCGATAAGTCGGCTCGAAAAAAGCCCGACTAGAGCTTGAGTCTGGGGAGCTCGAGCTCGATTACGAGTCGAGTTGAGCTCGCATATTGTTGTTCATGAGCTCATGAGCCATCTCACGAGCTTTTTATTTCTACATTTAATAAAATGTAAAGAAAATAAGGCTCATGAGCTAAAAAACTTGTGAGCAACTAGAGCTCGACTCAAGCTCGCGAACTCGAAACTCAAACTCGAACTCGATAAGTTGGCCTGGTGGTCGAGCTTGAGCCAAGCAAAATGAGCTCGTCGAGTTCGAAATGTTTAGCTCGAGCTTAGAAATTTTGCCAAGCTCGACTCATTTGTACCCCCCTAATACCGCCTAGAAACATAGAATTTCGACTGATATCAATGAAATCCCACCTAGAAGCATTGGAAACACAGAAATTCTAACTTCAAAATCACATAAAAATTGATTAGATTAAATGAATGAAAATTACGACTATAAACAATAAAAATTCGAATAGAATCAATGAAAATTAGTCTGGATTCAATGAAAATTCAACAAAAACCAATGAAAATTGTACTGGAATCAATGAAATTCCTTCTGCAAATAATGTAAATCATTTGGGAAACAATATAGTCTAGGTCTGAAAAAAACAATTTGAGTAACTGAAATTTTGACTAGAACAAAATCCTAACTCTTACATATTCTTCTTCGATATTAAATGACGAAGACAAAGGTACAAAGGAAGCTCACCTTTTATGCCAAAGTGCAGAACTTCAAGTAGAAATGACAAATCTTATACCATGACCTCACTTTGCTAATACACACAATGGTCGGAGGGATGAGTCATTTTTGTATACGGGACCGTCTCCAGATTTGGAGATGCATGGGGCAGTTGTGATAATGACACTTGGCAGTTATAAAATGCGCTTTTAAAAAGTAGACACATCTAGTTTTCCTGTAGATCATTTCTGCTCACCTGGATATCGAAGAACGATATTGATTCAATGGATAATTATAGTGGCTCATCATCCACACCGGTGGAGGACGATGAATTGATAATTCCCAACACAAATCTCATATGTACAACCCCGTATTCGCCGAGTGGGTCCCCAACTCCCAAGGATCAAAGGGCATGCAAGTCAAGTCAAGAGGAGCACTCGTCTAGGTCAGGAGAGGCAGGGGAGCCTTAGGGCGAGTGTGAAACTCTTCCTCAAGGCACTCACTCGCTTGGGAGTGCGAATGCGCGGAATGCCAGGCGAGTGAGTGCGGAACCCCACTCGCCAAGCAAACCAGGTATCAGGCGAGTGGTGCCCTCACGGACCACTCGCCCAGTGGAATCTAGCGTGCGAGAAGCTTGGCGAGTGGTGCCTTCACGGACCACTCGCCCAGAAGGTTTTAGGGGGAAATTACCTAGATACCCTTTGTGGGCTGCCAATAGCCCTTCAGAACAGCAGAGTTAGGATGTTAGCAGACCAATTTGGGGTGCGATTAGTGAAACTAAAAAGCGGATTTATGCTATTTGCAGACCAGACCAGGAAATCAATAAATAGACCCTTGAGGGCACCTTGGAGGAGATCTGATCTTTTTAGTCTCTCTCCTCCTAGGCAGTTTTTGGTTGGCTGATAGTGCACTCCAAGATGCCCGGCTGAGCATTGGTTTGGGAGGAGAAGCTCTCTATGATCTTCCGGGTGTGTGGCGGTACCTCCTCATTACAGCTTTGGGTCTGGTCATAGGCTACCCCCCCCCCCCCCCCCCCCCCCCCCCCCCCCCCGTGGGTCCGAACTTAAGAGATTGATTGACAGTTTCAACATCATCATTACTAGTTTTAATATAAGAAATGAAAAACTAGCACCTATCTCAACTTGCCCCACTCCAACTACTACTCACAGTGAACCTTCATTGGGTCAACAATCTACTTAAGTTGAGAAGAGAAAAGAAGGAAAAAGAAAAAGAAGTGAAGTTTGGGAGCACTTTTGTAAGACCCTCTTTTTTTGCATTTCCACCGGGTCTTATGCTCAAAACCGTCGTCTTGCGGTGACACCAACTCTAGGGAAGGTCACCACTACAAGACGTCGATTCTGCCGGCAAATTCACATCTAGGTCAACCATATATCACAGAGAAATAAAGTAGAATAACATAAGATTAACTCCACATCACAAGATGATATATATAAAATATCACAAAATAGTCCACGATAAGAAATATTGAAGATAAAAGGACACTTGCCCAGTACATATAATCATCACTACAGATCGCTCGCGGAAGTAATAAATACTGAACACTCGCGGATCCCGTGGTCGCCGCTGCTGCTCCCGAGCTAGCTGTCTCACCTCCTCCTGCATCGTATTCTGGTTGCGCTGGATCTCCTGGGGCAGCTCTCTGTCTCCCATTCGGAGCCTCTGTGGTATTTGGTCACAACCGACCGTTAGTCAAAAGACTAAGCCAATCTCCCACCCCTCCCCCGATGACTCCTAGGCACCGAGCGGGAGGAATGAAGAGGGTGACATCGAAGCAGAAGTACAAGCAGATGGTTGTGGCTCTCACTCACATAGATTGTATACGGAATGTAAAGCTATACTAGCAATTCTACTATATAAGAACTGAATGGTATTGAGCAGTAAATTATTGGAGCTTGTGTTTCACATCTCTTAGTTTTAGAATAACAAATCACACTATGTATTTGATCTTGCTTGTGTTTATAGTGTGCAAGTACTATATGTACATATCTCTATGAATTGGATTGTTATTAATGACGATCCTCTAAAAAGAGATCTAACGCTCGACATTAGAAGTTAACACCTCGCGTTAACTTTCGCCGAGAAAGAATCCGTCGAGATGAAATGACGTCGAGAAGGAATCCGTCGAGAAGCCAGAGACAACGCCAGCGTTGGAGTTAACGCTCGCGTTGAGTCCACGATCTGCCACGATCCTGGCGGTTGCACGATCTCATCCACGACCGTACACGATCCTTAACGCTAGCATTAACTACCTAACGCCACGCGTTAGCTCTCATGCCTATTTAAAGACCTGATTTCGTCGTCGAAGAAGAAGATACTTAGGGCTGGGCTGATGGAGGTTGGGCTGCTCATCTTTGTCGCCGTCAAGGAAGTGGTTAGGGCACTGGTATGGTGAAAAAAATTTGCACGCGGGATGCTCTCTTAAGCTCTTCCCGAACTAATGTGGTCCGCCCCAAATCGTGTCGTGGCTAATGCTAAGTATTAGCCATGCTTGTTTCATTCTGTGGCTAATACTTACGTATTAGCCACGACTTTTGCTTGTTGTCGCTAATACTTAAGTATTAGCCACACTTTTTTGCAACCCTGGCTAAAACATAATTATTAGCTACGGTTTTGCAATCATGGCTATTACTATTGTATTAGCCACAATTTTTGAACCCTGACAAAAAAAAGTGTAGCTAATACTCAATTTTCTAGTAGTGAAGGGACATGCATCCAAGCCTTCATTCCAGACTTCTGAGAGAGCATTTTTATCCCGAATTCAGAGAGTACTCCCAACACCACCATTGAGGAACAAGAGTGAGAAGGAGATTTCCAACGGTCAAATTTGAAGGACACTCACTTCAACTCCGATGATGGTCATTGTGTGTCTTCAACATCTCATTCAACTCTCTTCAATATAGGGAGTCTTTGTTCTGAATTTTCATTTATCTTTTCATTATTTTCTTGTAATGGTAGTGAATTCATCGCTTTGCATGTGACGACTAGGTCGGGTTCAGTTTAGGGGGAAGTTTGCCTCCTTGTGCATGGCGACTAGGTCTAGAGTAGATCTAGGAGGTGGCTAGAGGCCTTATCTGGGTAAAGATAGGTTATAGCCAACCGGTCCTTAGGAGAAGGACCGGTGAAGGAACACAAAGTGTATTTTACTTTGTCGTCTTTAATTTCAAACGTTATTGAAATTTTATCTTGTAATTCTCTTTTGAAATATAATGTTCATTTTCATTATCTCTGATTGTGTTTCATTTAGGATTTCATAAGTAAAATCACTTTGACATATTTCTGTGAAAATTATTTTCTGGAGAGCTAACACCCAACGTTGACTCTTAACGTCTGGCGTTAGCAGCATAATCAAAAAGTTTCTGTTTTCTAAAAATCACTCGGTTTATCTAAAAAAAATGTAAACCCCTTATTCACCCCACTCTCTAAGGGTGCCATCAGATCCAACATAAATAAGTGCAGTGAAAGAGCAATAAAGAAACAGTACAGAAAAGAAAGTAAAGCAGTCATCATAGAAAAAGGTAACCTTAACTTATAAGAATGCTCATACAAGCTCATAAGTTAAGGGGTCGTTTTGCAAGGTCATCGTATAAAAGATCTCATAATAATTTATACGATGAGGGTAAAAGGTTTAATGCAATGTTATGAATGACATGAAATGTTATGCGAGGTTAATGATATGTTTCACACCAGTGCAACTCATCCACACGACTCTGCGCGCACAGACCTTTAGTTCTCCAATTTGGAGTTAACTAAACTCTCAGGTACCTCTCGTAGTGTCAAACGGAGGTAGTGGGTTGGGCCACCCCACTCCTAGGCCGATATTCACACTACCTCACCTAGACCTTACATACTACTCGATACACTAAACTAGGTACTACGGAGCATCTTGTACTAATGCTGGCAAATCCAGCAGTCTTTTCTTGCCTAAGTGAATACTCACACTTGCCGAGCTAACGTACATACATCAGTGTGAACGACTGCCCAATACCGATGACCCACCACTTTATATACACAAGCACATATGCTACAATTGAACTCCCGAGCTACCGGCTCACAGGACTAACCAATCCATTTCAACAAACACCAAGCCACAACTTGCATCACCTTTCCTTGTTAAACTCACATTGAGCCCACTGCTCGCAGAACTAGACCAATCAAAACTATCTTCCCATTATATGGGCGGGGGGTGTTTGAATCTCTTATTATTAGATTAATCTTTCTTGTTATATGCCCTATCAGTTTAGGGGTTAGTCTTGAACTTTCCGAGGTCTACCCTGTGAGAGGCTCGCAGCGGTACTAGGAGGTACGATGGGATGACACCTCAAACCTCCCTTTCACAAGACACTTAATTTTATTGGTGACTACCCAACATTACTCTCTTATGTTTCTCTAGAATCCTAAGATGGATTAAGATTTACCGATGGTATTAATGTCCTCTTGAACACCAACCCACCACTTAAGTGTATACCTCTCACACCCACAACTAGGGGAGGGCTTGAAGGGACTTTTTCCCCTTCCACCTTAGAACTGACTTGTCACTCCACTGAAGATTCCCTTCTCATGAACTCATTAAGAATCCCAAAATCACTAGACTCCTTTTTGGCTATCCACAGACCACTTCTACCCTAAGGGGAAAGATTGACTCACATAAAGGATCCAAAACACCCAAGGTATCCTCATTACAAAATATATATCCAGAGATTGGTTATGAACAATAATGATAGAAAATCAATAAATTACATTTTTCTCCCTATTTAAACCCATGAAAATCCTTATATGATTAATTAGGCCATAATCCAATTTTGTGAAGGAACATCAACTTCCTCTTTCTGAAATGTCATGAATACATTCCTAGGTGTTCTAATTGACCTAAAATGTCCTCTATCAAAGATTGGTTATTTTTGAGATTATAAGCCCACATAATTTAATTAAATCACAAATGGTAATTTATCAACTATATGTGTAAGGTACAATAAATAATCATCCATAAATCATATAAAAATTTTCAGAGCTCTATAGTAACCCTAGAGACTCTCTGACCAATTTTCACATTTTTCCCAGAAGACATGATCACTTTATAAATTGTTTACTAACAACTGAATATTGGTACATGGTGAAGGATCTACCAGATGTATTTTTCCAATAAATGTAACAAAATTACCAGAGCAAGATAATGAGTCTAAAAGATCACTGACCAATTTCCATAATTTTCTAACATCATTTAATCAGCTAAATAATTTATATCATGGTGACTAGATTTATACATATTACACTAGAGCTATCAAAAATATATTTCCAATGATTACAATATAATTACCAGTGGTCAATATTGACTCTAAAAGTTTTCTGACCAAGTTTCATACTCATCTAATGTCATTTGACCAGATAAATAATTTGTTTCATGATAGCTGACCTTTGACACTTTCTAACGGAACTACCAAAAATATAACTCCATTAAATCTACCAAAATTACCAGAGGTTAACAATATCATAGATATCTCACTGCCAAAGATTCACACTATTCCAAGGTCATTTGACCAAGGAGTTGGCTTCTAAAGTGAAGGTTCATATTGTTAATATTAGTTTTTTAGTGGGTGAAGTGAACTCCAATTACCCCAATTATGTTACCCAGGGTGTGTATTCACCTTATGAAACCATTCCCAAAGTTTTGTAGTCATCCTTCAAAAGATGAGCCTACATACTTCACAAACCCTAAAAGTTGATCACTAGTGTGCACTAGGATCCTTGAGTTTGTCCAACCCAATTCCATCAAAACCACTTGTGGTGGTGTCTTATGTGAATCTAAAGTGGTGTCCAAGATTCCATCACATTTGGATGAGGTTTGGCCACTTGAATTCACTATGTGCACTTTTACATGACCTAGGGTTGACTTTCCTAGGAGACCATTTTAACCACCAAATTACCTAGTCAAATCAAACCCAAATGGGCTGAAAATTTTAACAAGGTCTTATAATGTCCCCACTAACCATCCACCAAAGTTTTGGGTCAATTTGGGTTCATTAAACCCTAAAATTAAATCATACATGGATTATTAAATTATTACAAAAACTATACAAAAATCATCTCCAAAAATTTTGATTTTTGTATATGATCTAGTTCATGTCTAGACTAAGCTATGGACCAAATTTCAGGTCATTTGACCAAGGGAATAAATTGGGGCACCCATTCTAACTTCTGGTCAACCCTGGGAAACCCTTAACAAAAATTGGTGTCGAGGGGGATACTGTGGACCAAAAGTGGTGAAACTAATTTTACAATAAAGTAGACATCATGGCCTGCAATTTATATGTTGAACACTTCCACCAATACAGGCTCCAAGTAATTTTAATATTTAAAACCAAACAATGTTCAAATAGTGAATGAAATAAATAAACTTTAAATATCCGGGTCTGGGAATATCAGATCCAGAGGATCTGATGGCTCCTGGTTATCGTCCCCAATCATTGGACGGTCAAGGGTGCTTCGTCTTGGAGCATCTTTGAGCCCCAATACCCGGCCACCTATCCACCTCCCCGGCCGACCAATGCCTCCACCACCTTCGTCAAGGTGG
Organism: Dactylorhiza incarnata; assembly: GCA_033032865.1. Lineage (NCBI taxonomy): Eukaryota > Viridiplantae > Streptophyta > Magnoliopsida > Asparagales > Orchidaceae > Dactylorhiza > Dactylorhiza incarnata. The sequence goes on from JAWHQI010000017.1 coordinate 12,953,959, forward strand.
TGGTCGTCGATTTACGGTGGTTGGTCGGCCGGTGGTGGTCGGGAGGCGTGTTTTTAGCAAGGGAAAGAGGGCTCAAAAGCGATCACTCGGGTGGCTTGATCCAAGCTCATTTTGGCTCATATCGAGCCCCCAACCGAATGAGATCTATGCAAGGAGGGAGGAGAAGAGGATTGAACCTGAATTAGGGCAGTTTGTCTTGTCAACCTTGGATTTACCATGGGAGCTCGGGGAGATTTTGGAGTCATGCCTATCAGAGCCTCCAATGCACAATTCTTTCTGGAAGAAGGGGGTTTCACTTCTATTGAACCAGAGCAGGAGATAAAGGCTCGAATTGGAGGCAAGAGGGGGGTTACACTTGGTGGACATTAATGACCATTGATGGGAGATTTCAGCCAAGCCCTATTCTCATGAAATTGAACTCCCCTAGGCATGGAAACATCAGAAATCTCCCTGTAACTGAAGGAGGAGGTGAATGCCCATCAATTGGAGGAGGATTGAGGGGTCAATTGCGTTCAATCACTATGAATGCTCTCTTTCTCTCTCTCCAAATTGGGGAAGACCTCCAATTTCTCTATCCTAGTCACCAATCTCTGAAATTGAGTGGGCCGCCATATAATTATACTGATGTTGGACCTATTTGACCAATCAATTTGATGATAACTCAAAGGGTTTATGCTTTGGACCCATTTAATCCATTTTAGGTCAAATGACATAAGGTGAGTTAGCCCAACCCTAGGCCAATTTGGGGTGAGGGGGTTGACCCAACTAGGTGGTAGTGAGTCCCTTAACATTTGAGGGCAAATTGACCATAGGTGAACTAGTTTGACCAAACTAGGGTTTGGGTTGACTTTGGTCAACTTGACATTCTTGGTTGACCCCAATGGGTCCTAAGTGACCCAAGGGATCCCCTTAAGTGACCTAAGGTGTCATGGTGGGGTTAGGAGTCCATCCTGGGGCTCAAATCTCAAACCCTAGCACTGGTCATAGTTTAACTATTTGTAGGCCAAAGAGATTTCATCTCTTTCCTAAGTCCGTAAGTCACTTTTGAGTCACCCTAGGGCTTTGTCATGACCTAGTCATGATAAAAACACACCTAGGGGCATAGAAGTTTTGGGGCTGTTACAACTTCAAAGTTGAGAAAATGAAGACTCAAGGTGGAAATATTGTCTTCGAATGGCAATGTAAAACATTGTTTCAAAACACATAAGTATCAATTATTTGGATCCAGTTCAAACTGTGTAAGACATATTAAAACTTGTTATAATTAAGCTTATAATTGTTAGGAAGAATCAAATCGCGTTCAATCAAGATAGAGTAAATATGGTAGATGATGATATTCAAATGCCACCTATTTATATATTTAGATCTTTTGATTCAGTTAGTATTAGACAACTTCTAGCCAAATTTATTATTACTGCTCAACTATCATTCTCACTTATTGAACAACCATATTTCAATGTGTACTTCAAAGTTCTAAATCATAATCATATTAAAATATTGAGGCATATAATGAGAATGAATGCATGAAATTGTATGATATTGAGAAGGATGGATTGTTAAAGGTTCTTAAAAGTGAGGATAAAGTTGCACTCACGGATAATTGTTGGACATCTAATCAATTTATTGAATATTTATGCATTAATGTTCATTATATAGATTTTGATTGGAAGCTTCAACATTCAATTATAAAAAAATTAGATCATGACCCACCACATAGTGGTCAAGTCATATATGATGCAATCCACGAGTTAATCTTACAATGGGGAATTCAGAAAAAGGTAATGAACATCACTCTTGACAATGCATCTGCAAAATGATCAAGCTGTTAGACATTTACCACAAAGTTTTGAAAATTCCAATTGCTTACATCTAAGTGGTCAATTGTTTCATGTTAGATGTTGTAAGACTCTCTTTTTTTTGCTTATCCATCAGGTCTTATGCCCAAAACCGTCGTCTTGCGGTGACACCCACACTCGGGAAGGTCGCCACTACAGGACGCCGATTCTGCCGGCAAATTCAACATCTAGGCCAACCATATATCACAGAGAAAATCAGGAAGAACATATATAAGACTAAGTCCACAATCAAAATATGATATTTAAAATATCAACAAGAGTCCACATAAAGAAAGGCTGAATATAAAAAGGGCTCCTGCCCAGTGCATAGAATCCTCACTACAAACGCTCGCGGAAGTAATAACTACTAATCACTACAGAACCCGTGGTTGTTACTGCTGCTACCGAGCTAGGCTGCCTCACCTCCTCCAGCATCGTACCCTGGTTGCGCTGGGTCTCCCGGGGCAGCACCCTGTCTCCCAACCGGAGCCCCTGTGGTGTTTGGTCTGTTGGGTTTTCTACAACCATACATCATATGTAGGCGCAGCGGAAATAACGAGAACAACCCAAAAGAGTTTCGGATCAGGCCATGAAAATGAATCAAGAAGTAATCAGAAAGCAAATACAATATACCTTCGCGGGATTGAGTCAATACTCAACCAAGGTGCTCCAAGAGAAATCCGAAATCTGCCTTTGAGTTCTTCAAGGATCGAAATAGATCGATCCCTCTACAGAAGTCCACACAAGCGAAGAAGAACCCTAGCTTCTTGTCGCACAAGAACTAGGTCAGAGAAGGAAGCTCTCAACGTCCTCACGGACTGCTAGGTCCGAACCAGAGGAGGCGACGACTGACGGCGGCGACCAGCGGCGGCGGAATGACGATCGGCGGACGGAACGAGAATGATCGGAACACTTCCGTCGTTTCTCTCTCGCGAAAAGGGTCGATCCGAAAAACCGTCTATTAACGAAGCCCTAAACCGTTCCTTTTATAAGCAAGGCATAAAACCGGCTATCCGCAGACCAAAGGGAAGACAGAAAAATCTGTCCAGATTTATATTCGCCGAATTCGACTAATGATATTCGCCGAATTCGACTAATGACATTCGCCGAATTCGACTAATCACTATAACCGAATTCGGCTATATAAATTCGGCGAAACCCTTTCGTCGAACTGTCCGGATTCGGCTAAACCCTTTAGTCGAATCTGTAATAAATTCGGTTAATCATATTAGCCAAATTTTTTTCGTCAAATCAACATAATTCGGTTAATCACATTAGCCGAATTTGACATAATTCAGTTAAACCCTTTAGCCGAATTTGTCATGTATAAATCCATTCGTTTAAACCCTTTAAACGATTTCCCGTTGAAACATTCTCAACTTAATTCCAAGCAGTCACAGGATTGGTCCTCCACTCATATCCAATATGAGTAAGGCCAACACAATCCTTTCTCCAATTTCTCCAAACGCTTTTATGTGCGACCCTATAGGCTCATATTGTGTTGGCAGCAAGACTAACTGTTGATTGCTTTGAGATCATCTCAGAAACTCCAACAGTCTCCCACTTGATCACAAAGTATCAACAAAAGTCTCACAAACAATGAGCGGCATCTAGTAATACATCATTGCTACCCAAGCAATAAGAGTTCATAACTCATATAAGCCTGTCATGACCAATGTATCAGTGTTGTCATGTCCCTTTGTCCTTTACATCCGGATAGAACTAAAGGCATGGACCGTGTCACCCTCATAATCGTTCAATCCTAGTTTCTTGATCCAAAATAGACTGTCTGAAAATTGGTGAGTTCAATATCATATATTGACTCAACCAAGCATGGCCATGCATTTCTCAGTCTCATTCCATCAAGGGGCCCATGGATGTAACTCCTGTTATATAGGAGGACAAATCCCATATCTGCTCACACCCAAACACCCAAATGATTCGTAAGGTACCCAACGACCACCCTTATCATCAACCTTCTTCAAGGAAGACTTTAGATGACATCAAAGCACGCTCTTCCTCACTCGATGAATGCTGTGACTTCAGGTCAAAGGACCACAACACCATAGTCAAATGAGACCTACTTGTGACACATTTAAGTAACAATCCACAAAGTAGTCTCAGGTTGGGTCTGTCCAGTACAACTTGTTCACTAACAAGTACCCATGTGATGACTTGATATCACAATATCATGACATGCGAGAACCGGTCATCAGTCAACACACATGCTAGTCTTAATGCATCATCATCACCCTTAGCTTCTACGATGATACCTCGACCAGGGACCTTTTAAGAATGAAGCTTCGAAATCATAGGCTCTCACATTCAAGTCACGTACTTGATGTCCTATGGAAGCGAACATTCTAAGGGTATTTATCACGAATTTTATTCTATCATATAGAAACAGTATATCATAATAAAAGAACTTGCCACTAATTGTAAAAAGAAATAATTGGTACACAATTCATCATATGAATAAATAATAAACAGCCAACAGAATATATATTTTACATGCAATCCACAAGACTCCCACTAGAGTTGATCACTCAGGTATCGTATACCCATGGATCTAGTATGACCATCATGCTTTCTCTGCGTGAGAGGCTTTGTCAGTGGATCTGCAATATTCTCCTCAGTCGGCACTCTACAAATGTTCACATCTCCTCGTTCGACAATCTCACGAATAAGATGGAACCGCCGAAGTATGTGCTTGGAGCGCTGATGGGATCTAGGTTCCTTAGATTGTGCAATTGCACCATTGTTATCACAGTAGAGAACTACGGGACCAACAATGCTAGGAACTACATCTAGCTCGTCGATGAATTTCCTAATCCACACAGCCTCCTTCGCTGCATTAGCCGCAGCGATATACTCGGCCTCAGTTGTAGAATCAACAACTGTCTCTTGCTTGGAACTCTTCCAGCTCACAGCTCCTCCATTCGGGCAAAACACAAACCCTGACTGGGACTTCGAATCATCCCTATCAGTTTGGAAGCTGGCATCCGTGTAACCACTTACAACGAGCTCTTCCTCTCCACCATACACCAAGAATACATCCTTAGTCCTTCTCAAGTACTTCAGGATATTCTTTACGGCTATCCAGTGACATTCACCGGGATCAGACTGATATCTGCTAGTCATGCTCAAAGCAAAAGAGACATCGGGTCGAGTACATAACATTGCATACATGATTGACCCAATTGCCGAAACATATGGAATCAACTTCATGCGGTCCTTATCTTCACAAGATTTTGGACACTGGTCCTTAGAGAGATTCACACCATGAGACATGGGCAAAAATCCTTTCTTGGACTCAAGCATGTTGAACCGCTTCAACACCTTCTCAATGTACGTACTCTGGGTCAAACCCAGCAACTTCTTAGATTTATCTCTATAGATCTTAATACCGAGTATGTAAGTCGCTTCACCCAAGTCCTTCATAGAAAAGCAGTTTCCTAGGTTGTTCTTAACAACTTTCAGGGTAGGTATGTCATTCCCGATCATCAGTATGTCATCTACATACAATATCAGGAAGACAACAATGCTCCCACTGATTCGCTTGTAAACACACGGTTCATCTTCATTCTTGACAAAACCAAACTCTTTGATCTTCTCATCAAAATGAAGATTCCAACTTCTAGAGGCCTGTTTCAATCCATAGATGGACCTATTCATCTTGCATATTTTAGTGGCTTCATTTGGGGATACAAAACCCTCGGGTTGTGTCATGTACACTTCCTCAAGGAGGTTTCCATTTAGGAAAGCCGTTTTGACATCCATCTGCCAGATCTCGTAGTCATAATACGCAGCAATAGCAAGCAATATCCTAATGGACTTCACCATGACAACAGGGGAAAAGGTCTCATCATAGTCAATACCATGAATTTGCTTGAAACCCTTAGCCACCAGTCGCCCTTTGAATGTCTGTACATTCCCATCCATGTCGGTCTTCTTCTTGAAGACCCACTTGCACCCTATGGGTCGTACCCCTTCAGGTGGTTCCACCAAGTTCCAAACATGGTTTGTAAACATGGAGTCCATTTCGGATTTCATAGCCTCAAGCCATTTGTCAGAGTCCGGTCCATTCATAGCCTCTTGGTAGGTCGCTGGTTCATCATCATGATTCATAAGCAACACATTACCTATTTGAGACACGAGAAATCCATATCTCTCAGGCTCAAATCTTGGTCTACCAGATCTACGTAGGACTTGTGTCTCTTGAGCAGGTTTTCTAGCTACAACATCTTGTAGTCCTGGCTCAGAATCCAATTCTGGTTCATTCACTACTTGTGGTTCTTGAACTTCTTCAAGTTCTACCTTTTGCGTCTTTCTTGATAAGAACTCTTTCTCCAAGAAGACACTCGTCCTTGCGACAAACACTTTGCCCTCAGACGGTAGGTAAAAGTAATATCCTTTCGTTTCCTTAGGATATCCCACCAGATAACACTTATCTGATTTGGGTTCCAGCTTGTCAGGCATTTGACGTCGTACGTATGCCTCACAGCCCCAAATTTTAATGAATGACATACTAGGACGCTTCCCAGTCCATATCTCATATGGTGTCTTTAGAATCGTTTTCGTCGGTGCGCGATTCAGTGTCATTGCAGCAGTCTCTAAAGCAAAACCCCAAAAGGAAACAGGCAAGTCTGCATGACTCATCATCGACCGTACCATGTCTAACAGAGTACGATTTTTCCTCTCAGCACACCATTATGCTGCGGTGTCCTAGGTGGAGTGAGCTGTGATACAATACCACACTCTTTCAGATGATCACGGAACTCATGACTCAGGTATTCTCCACCTCGATCAGATCGGAGTGCTTTAACCTTTTTACCCAATTGGTTCTCCACTTCATTCTTAAACTCTTTGAACTTTTCAAAAGTTTCGGATTTGCACTTCATAAGATACACGTATCCGTATCTACTGAAATCATCAGTAAATGTAACGAAGTAGAAATACCCACCTCTAGCCATAGAACTCATGGGCCCGCATACATCACTATGTACAACACCCAAGAGATCCTCAGCCCTCTCAGTATAACCAGTGAAAGGGGCTTTAGTCATCTTGCCTAACAAACAAGACTCGCATCGCTCAAATGATTCATAATCAAATGAGTCCAATTGTCCATCTCTATGGAGCTTGGATATGCGCTTCTCGTTTATATGGCCCAAACGACAATGCCAGAGATATGTAGGATTTGAGTCATTTGTTCTTAGTCTTTTATTGTTATCTACATTATAGATCGGATGGTCCAGGTTCAAAACATAAATTCCATTAAACAATTGAGCTACAACATAACAAACATCATTCTTAAATATAGAACAACAATTGTTCTTAATTATAAAAGAAAATCCAATCATGTCTAAGCATGAAATGGATATAATGTTTCTAGTTATGGCCGGAACAAAATAACAATTATTAAGTTCTATTACAAGCCCACTGGGCAAAGAAAGACGGTAAACCTCTACGGCTACAGCAACAACTCTTGCTCCATTGCCGACGCGCAGGTCCACCTCTCCTTTACTCAGCAATCTCCTCCTTCCCAGTTCCTGCACATTTGTACAAATGTGAGAACCACATCCGGTATCCAATACCCAAGATGAAGGAGCGGAAAGGTTTATCTCTATAACGTAAATATTCGAAGCGGAAGTCATACCTCCCTTCATTTTCCGTAGACCCTCAATGTACGAAGGACAATTCCTCCTCCAATGATCAGCCTTGCCACAGTGGTGGCATTTCCCTTCCTTTACGGTGCTCTTCCTTTTCAGCGCAGAAGATTTGGGCTCAAGATGTGACTTAGGTCCCACCTTCGTCTTCTTGAAGCCCTTGGCCTTACCCTTGCCTTTATGTACCATCAATATGGGACTAGCAGGCTTGGCCTTCTTCATGTTTATCTCGGCAGTTCGCAACATGCCTAGGAGCTCGGGCAGTGTCTTGTCTATTTCATTCATGTTGTAGTTCAAGACGAACTGCTCATAACTATCCGGCAACGATTGCAGGATAAGATCTGTGGCCAACTCTTGACCCAGAGGAAAACCCAGTCTTTCCAGGTTCTCTATATACCCAATCATCTTGAGTACGTGAGTACCAACCGAGTCTCGAGCTCCCATTTTGCACTGAAATAATGCCTTCGTGACATCGAACCTCTCTTGACGAGCTTGCCCTTGAAACATTTTCTTTAGGTGCTCGTCAATCTCCTTGCACCCCATGTTCTCGTGTTGCTTCTGAAGCTCAGAGTTCATGGTGGCAAGAATAAGGCACTCGACGTCTAAGGCGTCATCGGTATACTTCTTATAAGCATCCTTATCAACACGGGACGAGTTCCCGGTCGGCACCTCGGGGGCTTCTTCTTCCAAGACGTAGAGCTTTCGCTCTTGCCTGAGAACAATTCTCAGGTTCCTGTACCAGTCCATGTAGTTCGTCCCACTTAGCTTGTCCTTCTCAAGGATAGCTCTCAGGGATAAGGTGGAATGTGAACCACTTGCCATGGAATTCTACAAGAATTCATGCAGAATTTAATCAGTACCAAAATTTCAAAATACAATTTATTTTAATTTGGACTTCAATTAAATACTCTCACTATTTTATTCAAATTGATAGCCCTCACTATCAATTCGGAGAGTCCATGCGAGCTACTCTCTTAGTGGACAAGACCCGTATTTCACCAACACAATGAGTCAGCTTTGGCTTTTCTCTCACTATGCAGTTATTTAGGTAGGCAACGCTTGCCAATTGCATCATCATGCAACTCTTGTATGGTTGGTGAATAACTCCTTATTCGCATCCATCATATGGTGCATGCCAACCCTATGCCTCTAGGCACTCAACCTTTGAGGTCACCTAGTTAAGTTAGACCCGATGTCGACAGTGGGATATCACAATTATCCGCTCGCACCCTTACCAAGATAGATTAATGCACCTTGCTTTGGCAAGCCCACACTTCATCGATCGAGGCAGGAAGAGTGTCATCCATCGGAAGGCATCCGAACACTTAATATTTGATGAAGGGTTTTTTAATAATAGGTTAACACTTAACCATGATCAACATTTGATCAATGTGCACATCCACAGAAAAACAAGCTTTCTAAAAATCCACATGCATCCCTTATGTGCACAACATAAGACTATCAACCTTTGATAGACGAAAGGGCTAAATCTGGACATTTAAAACTCTTCCAAATCTTCATATTTACATGCATTGGACAAAGGCAAAGACAACTCGACTTAAAGCAGTAGACAAGCTCGTCTCTCATTGTTGGATTCAAAATCCAAAAACAATACAAGGGTTCATTAACCACTTGAGGGACGGTTACTGCTAAGGAGACAACAATTTCTAACAATTAGAAATTACCACGAAATCCCAGACGTTCCTGGCGGGGTTCCAAGGGGTCGCGCCCCTGGCGGGGTCTTAGGGGAAGAGCCCCTAACGGGGTCCAAGGGGCACCACCGAATTCCCTTGAAAAATCATCAACTTTTGATGTTCCAGGAAGAAATCTTGACATTTAGAACGCTTCCAAATACCTAGATTTGCACGTACTGGAATAACCTAACTTCTGAAACAACATTCATGACCGCAACCTCGCTCTGATACCACTATTGGGTTTTCTACAACCATACATCATATGTAGGCGCAGCGGAAATAACGAGAACAACCCAAAAGAGTTTCAGATCGGGCCATGAAAATAAATCAAGAAGTAATCAGAAAGCAAATACAATATACCTTCGCGGGATTGAGTCAATACTCAACCAAGGTGCTCCAAAAGAAATCTGAAATCTGCCTTTGAGTTCTTCAAGGATCGAAATAGATCGATCCCTCTACAGAAGTCCACACAAGCGAAGAAGAACCCTAGCTTCTTGTCGCACAAGAACTAGGTCGGAGAAGGAAGCTCTCAACGTCCTCACGGACTGCTAGGTCCGAACCAGAGGAGGCGGCGACTGACGGCGGCGACCAGCGGCGGCGGAATGACGATCGGCGGACGGAACGAGAATGATCGGAACACTTCCGTCGTTTCTCTCTCGCGAAAAGGGTCGATCCGAAAAACCGTCTATTAACGAAGCCCTAAACCGTTCCTTTTATAAGCAAGGCATAAAACTGGCTATCCGCAGACCAGAGGGAAGACAGAAAAATCTGTCCAGATTTATATTCGCCGAATTCGACTAATGATATTCGCCGAATTCGACTAATGACATTCGCCGAATTTGACTAATCACTATAACCGAATTCGACTATATAAATTCGGCGAAACCCTTTCGTCGAACTGTCCGGATTCGGCTAAACCCTTTAGTCGAATCTGTAATAAATTCGGTTAATCATATTAGCCAAATTTCTTTCATCGAATCAACATAATTCAGTTAATCACATTAGCCGAATTTGACATAATTCGGTTAAACCCTTTAGCTGAATTTGTCATGTATAAATCCATTCGTTTAAACCCTTTAAACGATTTCCTGTTGAGACATTCTCAACTTAATTTCAAGCAGTCACAGGATTGGTCATCCACTCATATCCAATATGAGTAAGGCCAACACAATCCTTTCTCCAATTTCTCCAAACATTTTTATGTGCGACCCTATAGGCTCATATTGCGTTATCAGCAAGACTAACTGTTGATTGCTTTGAGATCATCTCAGAAACTTCAACATGGTCATAACCGATCGCTATTCAAAAGACTAAGCTAAGATCCCCCACCCCTCCCTCGGTGACTCCTAGGCACCGAGCGGGAAGAATGAAGAGAATAGACATCAAAGAAAAAAGTACAAGCAAATGGCGGTGGTCTTAATTATCAAGAATTATATACTAAAACTATATATCACAGGGCATACTTACACAATTATAATATAACAACAATAAGTTAGTAGTAAAAAAATGACAACAAAGAAGCAGTATAGTAAAATGGTAAAACAACTAACTACCATCACAAAGAAAAATAACCTTAACTTATAAGAATGTCCATACAAACTTATACGTTAAGGGGTCATTTTACAAGGCCCATCGTATCAAAAATCCCATAATAATTTATATGATGAGGGTATAGGTTTTATGCAATGTTATGTATGATATGAAGTGTTATACAAGGTTTTATGCAAATGTTCCATGCAAGTGCAACTCACCCACACAACTATGTGCTCACTGACCTTTAGTTCCCTGATTTGGAGTTAGCTAAACTCTCAGGTACCTCTCGCAGTGGAAAACAGAGGCAGTGGGTTGGGCCACCCCACTCCTAGGTCGGTATTCACACTACCTAACCTAGACCTTACGTACTACTCGGTACACCTAGTCAGGTGCTATGGAGCATCTTGTACTAATGCTGGCATCCCACCAGTATTTTCTTGGCTAAGTGAATACTCATACTTGCCGAGCCAACGTACTGAAGTCGGTGTGAACGACTTTCCAATACCGAGGGCTCACCACTTATATGCACAAGCATATATGCTACAATTGAATTCCCGAGCCACCGACTCACCAGAATAACCAGTCCATACTAACACACACTAATCCACAGCTTGCAGTATATTCCATCATTAAACTTACACCGAGCTCACTGCTCGCAGGACTAGAACAATCAAAACTATCTTCCCATACTAAAGGGGTGTGTGTATATGTACGTTGATAGCTTATTATTAGATTAGTCTTCCATGTTTACATGCTCTTAACAGTTTAAAGGTTAGTCTTGGACTTCCAGATGACTACCCTGTAAGGGGCTTGCAGCGGTATTAGGAGGTACGATGGGATGACACGTCAAACCTCCCTTTCACAAGACACTTAGTTTTATTGGTGACTACCCAACACCCACTCTCTTATGTTACTCTAGTATCCTAGGATGGATTAAGATTCGCCAGAAATATTAATGTTCTCTTGAACACCAACACTTCACTAAAGAGTATACTACCCATACAACTCACACCCACATCTTGAAGATGTCTTGAAAGGGATTTTCCCTTACCACCCTAGAATTGACCTACATAACCTCTCACTGAAGAATCCCTACCCAAGGACTCATAGAAAGACCCAAAACCACTAAACTCTTTTTTGGCTATCCGCGGACCACTTCAATCTTAAGGGGAAAGATTGAAACTTATGAAGGTCCCATATGTTCCCAAGGTTTTCATATGATGAACCACACATCCAGAGGTTGGTTATGGTCTATATTGAAAAAATGTCAGTAATTTATATTTTTCTCCTTGATTATTTCCATGGAAATCATTATATGAATAATTAAGCAATAATTCAAATATGTGAAGGAACTTCAACTTCCTCTTACCCAATGACATGAATCAATTTAAAGGGGTTCTAATAGGCCTAACATGTCCTCTAACAGTGATTGAGTATTTTATAAGATCATGTGCCCATATAATTTACATAAATCACAAATGCTACTTTTAACAAATGTATGAACAAAGTACAATAAATATTCATCCAAAAAATATGATAAAATTATCAGAGCACCATATTAACCATAGAAGCTCACTGGCCAAATTTCATATTCTTCTAATTTCATTTAACTACATAATTACTTATTTCAAGAAAACTGAATTTAAATCAATTTGTGAAGGAACCACTATATAATCTCTTCCAATAATTATAACAAAACTTGCAGAGCTTCATGATGAACTAAAAGGTTTATTGGCCAAGTATCATATTTTTCATAAATCATTTAGTCATATAATTAATTATTTCAAGAGGACTAAAATTATTAATTTGTGAAGGAATCACTGTAAATCCTCATCCAATAAATATAATAAAAATTGCAGAACACTATAATAACCCTACAGGCTCTCTGACCAAATTTCACATTTTCCTTAAATCAAATAAACACCTAATTAATTTAATTTACGATGACTGAATATATGCACATTGTGAAGGGACTACCAGAAATCTTTATCCAACAATTATAATAAAATTTCCATAGACTCATAGCATCATAAAAAGTTCACTATCCAAGTTACATGATTTTCCTAAAATATATGATCATATATTTTGCACTTGAAATGAAAGTTCCCAAATTAAATATTAAATGTTCAGTTGGTGATAATGTCTCAAAAAATTCCAACAAAAATACCTCATGGAGATGTTGCCTCATTTCTTTCATTAACCCCAATATGTATCCCTAGGGGTTGAACTAGGTTTCTTAGGTATTCCAACCTTAAACCCTCTAAAATTACTTGTGGTGGCGTTTCATGTGATAACAAAGAGGTGACCAAAGTTTCATCTCATTTGGTTAAGGGATGGTCACTCAAATCCACAAAGTGCACTTTGGGTAAATTAGGATTAACTTTTCGTAGGTGATCAAGGTTGGACACCAATTTACCAAGTCTAATCAAACCCAAGTGGGCTAATATTTTTATCATGGCCATATAATGACCCCATATGCCATCCACCAGAGATTTGGGTGATTTGGAGGTCCATAGACCCTATATTTGACCCATGTATGATTTATTAAATTACTACAAAAAATTTAGAAAAATCATCTCCAAATATTCTGATTTTTAGATATGATGTAATTCATGGCTAGACTGGCCTATGGTTAAATTTTCAGGCTATTTGACTGAGTGGATCGATGGGGGCAACCTGTTGGATCGGTCGGCGCCCTTAGAGGGGGGGGGGGGTGAATAAGGGTTTTCAAAAACTTTATATTTTATTTAAAAAACTTTGGAATATTGCAATAATAAAACAAGAAGTCAAGTAAAACAAAAAGAGAGACAAGCTTTATTGATATTAAATAAGTTTTACAAAACTTGATCTCAATGGCGCTAGAGATCGGAGGCGAATAATAAAAACTCTTTTTCGTTTTCTATACCGACTCGTATCCCCACGAACCGGTTGGCTTTAGCCGATCTCTCCCCAGATACGGCCTCAAGCCGCTCTAGCCAATCTATCCCCAGAAAGGCCTCGAGCACCCCCTAGACCTAGCCTAGATCTAGTCGCCAACACGAGGCGAATTTCAGCCCTAAGTCCTACCCCAGACCTAGTCGCCAACACGAGGCGATTTCACTATCGTTTACAGAAAAGATATGAAATGAAAAGACAATAATATAAAAACTCCCTCTATGTGGATCTCTTGGAGAAGTGGACGAAGGCCCGCAGAGTATGATCGTAGTCGATGCGGCCTTTCGTCATGATGATGACGCGTGTTGAAATCTTCTTCACGGATCTCCTTAAGGCTTTATGGAATTGTGGGAGTATCGCTCTGAATCTTCCTCTCTCTGCTGTGGCACGAAGCTCTGGAGTTTGGGATTGGAGGAGGATGAAGAATTCAGAGCCAAAGCATCCAATTTATAGCCTTTACGCTACCGCAGGCGCTAGCGCTACCGCCGGCGCTAGCCCGGATTAGGAAACGTTTTGCGCGGCAGGATCTTCAATCCGTGGCAACATATTGCTCCATGCCTCTTGTGCGCCATGCTACCGCCAGCGCTAGTAGCTAACGCTGGGCGCTAGCTCCTTCTAAAAATGATGCCGGAATCGCGCAGATCAACGCTAGCGTCGGGCGCTATCGCTACCGCCGGCGCTAGTGAGCCTCTTCGAATTTTGGCCTCAATTTTGGGGGCAGACATCATGAGTACTCCTTGAGTCATGTGGACTATGCTAACCTGCACACTTGAACACACAGGATCAAATACACATAGGATTTGTTATTCTCAAACCTAGGAGATGCGGAAGACCGTGTTCCAACAAACTCCCCCTTTTGATAATAACAAATCCATTAATGATAAATCAAAACATTAATAAATAAGCATGATGAGACTATACTTGTGTGTGTGTGAGAGTGATGACTTTAGGATGATTATTGATTTTAGCATTTAGAATTGCTCCCCCTAAATATATGCTCCCCCTATGTGAATGCTCCCTTAATATGTATGCTATCAACTGAATTTGTCATGTTGGGTTTATGATAGCGGGTTACATTTATCATTGTTAGTTCTCCCCCTTTTGCATTTTATCATGTTAGTTCTCCCCCTTTGTTATTAGCAAAAGTGGGTAGGGAAACAAAGCACTAAAAATGTGTAAATAAAAGAGAAGACATGATCGAGCTTTTTAAGTAAATGATAAGGAGTTTTAGACTTGTCTTTCATTGAAAATGATCAGAGTTATGACTTATTTTATCCCTTTTGTTTGTAGTTCTCCCCCTTTTATAAATCAGAGTTTAGCAAAAAATAATGATTTTCCCTTTAAATAAGAGTTTTAAGCCTAAAAAAAAATCATGATTTCCAAGTAACCAATCTACCCAGACAATATGTCAACACCCTAGCCCCGTACTAAGTGACGGATGGGCATGAGGAGCTGCAAACATGCCGTAGGTTGGGGTGTTAATCCCATATGCAAACACTAGACAAAAAACTTAACCTAGCACTCTTTTCCCCCAGTTCCTCGCAAGACCCCACTGGAACTCTCCCCGGTTAAGGACAAGACATGACTAGAGATAAGGTTATCTAATGTCTACAACCCTACGCCCCCGCTATGGTGAGAAATGAAGTCATGGATAACAATTATTAGAAACATTAAGCATTTAAATCTAATGGGAAATATCATATGGGTTTATATTTTATTTTGAATTTTTGAAATAAAACTCACATAGCTATATTGAAATTCATGAATGAATCAGAGTTTGAGTATTGCGGAAGATTTCGAACAAGAAACATCATAATACTAAATAAGAGTTTAAGTTAAAAAAGAGATGTTTTATAAGCAATATTTCACTTGTTGGAGGAGTGTTTAGAATAGAAATAGATCAGAGTTATAAGCAAAAAAAATTCAACCAATATAAAGTTTATCAAGCAAGTCTACCACTTGTTGCAAGAAAGGAATTTGAAGATTCAAGTGATGATGCTCACAAGATGAAAGATTTTAAATAAGTATTAAAGTGCAAGGTAAAATAATTATATGGTTATGATGCGGAAGACATATAGAAGTACAAAAAACATCTTATGGTAATCAATGATGGTTCATAAAAAGATATATGAGTTCAATTTCAAAAAGAAGATGTTTTTGTAAGTCATTTTGCATTTAAAATTTTTGTTTTGACAATACAGTAACCAAGCATGAAATAATCTTTTCAAAAAGAGATTACTACAATGTTACTTTAATTCACAATTTCAAAACATACCAAACATTGTAGAAAGCATGCTAGGTTATCTAGTGCATTTCATAAATAAAGCGTAGTATAGAATTAGCATTAGGATCCAATACTCATGAGAAGAAGTGTTATGGAAGATAATGATGTGCATAAATGTGTATTTTGAATAGAGTAAACAAATGTTTTAATCAAAAATACAAGTAATATGTAAAGTAAAGAGCACAATAAAACACAAATAATTTTACTTCCACTCACTTCAATACACAAAGAAAAATGTACAACTACCAAGGTGCTCTGCACACACAATGCTCATCAAGACTTATCAGGGTGCAGAGTAGTGCTTGGGGGATCACATAGTTTTATTCTTCAAGATTGATTTTTATTGTGATCCGGTGTACTTAAGAATAAGTGGTTTTTATTTTGAAAGAAAGTTATAGTTTGCACAAGATACTTTATTATTCTTTCCAAGGTGCTCAACCTCACAACGCTTATTAAGACTTATCAGGAGGTTCAAGTAGTGCTTGGTGGAGTTATCTTTGTCACTTTATTTTATGATTTTGTTTTGTACAAAGTTCTCCGAATACACTTATTTTGC
The DNA here is from genome assembly GCA_033032865.1 of Dactylorhiza incarnata. NCBI lineage: Eukaryota > Viridiplantae > Streptophyta > Magnoliopsida > Asparagales > Orchidaceae > Dactylorhiza > Dactylorhiza incarnata. Next base: position 12,970,461 of record JAWHQI010000017.1, read on the forward strand.
AAACCAATATAATTTATGAAAAAGATAACCACTTTTCTTAACTTTTAAAAGTACAAATAAAGGTTGTGTAGGTAAGATACTTGTGCAATTTTAATTCATTGTACTATTACAAAACATACACAAACATTCTTAGATTAAACACATAAGTAGACAATGCCAAAATAAGTGAGTGAATTGCGATCATTATCAAACATAAAACATTACTCATACTTAGAGGCATGCTACGCATAGTTCTACACAACTTTTTTAATATAATTTATGCACATATTAATAGACATATCTAAGCATGATGAAAACAATGTTCAAAGTAGTTTGAAAAGATAAATTGCAACATTATAGAAGTTTTGAATAATAGATTAACTCATGCTTGATTTTTACAATAAAGTCCATACAGATATTTTTGAAAAATAATTTTTATTTAAAGTTTGAACTTATAAAATTGATCTTGGACTTCCCGAGGGCTACCTTGTGAGAGGTTCGCCCGGTACTAGGTGATATGATGGGATGATAGCCCAAATCACCCTTTCGCAATATACATAGAAAAGTTAAGTTCAGAAGAATAATTTTGATACTTGTTTTTGTTTTGTTTTATATTTTTGTAGTTGATTTTTACAAATAAAAGCATATTTTTGTAATTTTTGCTTTTGTAAATTTTATATTTGATTTTTGCATAAAGATGAACTTTAAATAAAGGAAACAACACAAGCGAAAAAACAAAACATATTTTTTGTAATTTGGTTTTTGTAGTTTTGTATTTGATTTTTCAAAAAATAAAGAAACACAGAAGTGCAAAACTAAGTAGAAAATATAGATTTATATATTTTAAGGGATTTTTAGAAATTTAAAAAATATAGAAAAATGAACATGGACGCTAGCTCCTGCGGTAGCGCTAGCGCGGGAGACAGTGAACGATTTTTTAGGATTTTAGAAATTTTGATTGGTGGTCTTGATTAGGTGTCCCAGTAGTAGTTCCATGCTGAAGTTGCAGATTTTTAGGAGATGTTTTGGATGGCCAAATTGCATGAAACGTAAGCGATTTCTTATATGACTTTGACAAAATAATCATTGCATGAGATATATTTACTTATGTTTTCATTTTGACTTTTCTAAAGACTTGTGCTTATAAAAAAAATTGGAAATGAAAACCCAAGATATCATGTTTGAACAAATCAAATATGCATGGTTTCGGTGAACAAGGAGTAATGTTCACGCAAATAGTAACATGGATATGCCCTGACATATAAAACCTAACATAGATATAAATATTCTTTAGGTGACAATGTTAGTACGATAAATTTGAGATTAATGTTTTACCAAAGTTTGATTGTGTTTCAACTTAGAGACCTAGAATGGAGTGACAATTCTTATTTGATTTGACATCAAAATGATTCAAAGGTCTAAACTAGAAATAAATCACAATACACACATAATATACCATAACACCAACCATGGTAAACAATTATAATGTCAATTGTTATTATATAATTTGTGATAGTTGTTTATAGATGATTCTTGATATGAATTATGATTTTAGAGATGTTTAGCAAAAGATATCACTAGATCATGATGTGTTTGTGAATTCAATATTCATTATGAAGATAACTTCTTTTAACACATTTTAGTGATTTTCCTTTAATTAAGAATTTTGAATATATATATGTGATTTTTTGATAGGTGAACAATAGTGATGGTTTAGATCATGTTTGACATCAAGGAGAGAACACAATATAATTTTTTGTTGTGAACAATGACACCCATATTGAAAGTTGAGCTTTTATTTAAATCTTGAATTTTCTTTTAGATCAAGTTATTTCACTCAACCACTTGTTGGTGAAGGCTAAGAATCTTAATAGCCTAATAACCGGATTTAATTTGAAATATCTTATAGCAAATTTAGAGTTTGATTCATATGGATAATATAAGATATTTTATAATAATAAAAGATAGGTCATCAAAATAAAAATATGATTTTGAATTTTGATCAAAAATAATTTATACACTCATTAAGCTTTATGAGATAAAATTATATTTCCAATACTATATAGGATGACCATGACATGATAGTTTAAAAAGAACACAAAAAGAAAAAGATAGAAAAGACATTAAAGCACATCATGAAGTAGAAATTTGTGTATTTCATTTTAATTGATTTCTACTTCATGCAAATGATGGGATACTAATGAATAGGAGATTTAGGTATCCAAAGAGGACCGGGAGTGACGGTTCCTTTGGGTACCCAAATACATCGTATTTTCTTTTGGGGAGATGTGATTGAATGGGCCCTTTTGATTTGAGTTTGTGTTTCATCTTTAACTTTTGGCCGCCATTCAAACATTGGTTTAATATTATTCTTATTTATCAAATTTCCATGACGATTTTGCAAAACATTCTTTATAGGAAATTTGTTTATCTTTAAATTTATGTTGGGAGAGTGGTTATTTTGTAAATGATAATGATTTGGAATTTTATTTTCAAGCATTTGATATTCTTTATTTCCTTTGTTGGATTTATCAACATTTTGAGAAATTATATTCAACTTGCTTTTAGATATACCTTGAGATTGTGAATGAATGTTTTGAGCGTTTTTCTTAATGATTTCCTTAAGCAAGTTGATTTTTGATTTTAGTTCATCATTCTTGATTTTTAAATTATGTCTAACTTTATTATAATTTATTGTGCTATTTTTGAAAGTGGTAACAATTGAGTCAATATGTTTTTCATATTTATCCCTATACTCATCAAATGTTTCATCCATCTCTTTTATTTCAATTTCATAGTCCTTACACTTAGCACAATTAATTTTTAAAGATGAATTTTCTAAACATAATTTTTCATTTTGTTCTCTTATAAAAATAATTTCTTTTTCAAGTTCCTTAATTTTTTCTTTAATATCATTACAATCAAGACAAGATTTTGTATTTTCAATTGAAGTGATATGAGTAAAGCTAGATAAATCAGATTTTGATATTACTTTAACTTTTGCTTTTAAATTTTAATTTTCTAAGCGCAATAGTTTATTAGCATTCTTTAATTTCTCAATTTTGCGCCTAGTATTTTGTAACAATTGTAATGAAGAGATAGAAGTACAAAAGATAGAATTTGATTTCCTTACATTGCTTTTGGATGAGGGAGGATTTGAACATATTGTTCCTTTGTCTTCTTCTTGGCATTCCTCTTCCAAAAGTAAGATTTCTTCTTCTTTTTCTCTTGGTGTATTGTTCTCCTTTTCTATTTCAATATTCTCCATGGCTTCGCTCCGAGAGAGATCTTCTTGAATGATAATGGATGCTTGTACGTTCTTTTCCTCCTGTGTTTGTTCCACACCTGCGAGAGGAAGATCATACATTTCTTCAAGAAAGCGTCATATTTTGTATGCACTAGAAAAACAATATATGAATTTGAAAATTTCATTAGATAGTGCACAAAATAAATAGTGTTTGGCTTTGGCATTTAGCTGACGTTCTTTTTTATTCGATTCATCTGCTCGTCTTATAATTGCTAAGTTCCATACTTCGATATCTAAAGTTTTAATAAATTTTACAATTAAGATTTTCCATCCTTTATAATTTGTTCCTTCAAATAAAGGTGGTGCAAGTGATTTTTCCTCTTCACAAAAATCTCCCCCACTAGTAGAAGCGAGATCATGAGACGTCATTATTCCCAGTTATTAAGCCGATTGGAATAACCTACCTCTGATACCACTTGTTGGATCGGTCGGCGCCCTTAGAGGGGGGGTGAATAAGGGTTTTCAAAAACTTTATATTTTATTTAGAAAACTTTGGAATATTGCAATAATAAAATAAGAAGTCAAGTAAAACAAAAGGAGAGACAAGCTTTATTGATATTAAATAAGTTTTACAAAACTTGATCTCAATGGCGCTAGAGATCGGAGGCGAATAATAAAAACTCTTTTTCGTTTTCTATACCGACTCGTATCCCCACGAACCGGTTGGCTTTAGCCGATCTCTCCCCAGATACGGCCTCAAGCTGCTCTAGCCAATCTATCCCCAGAAAGGCCTCGAGCACCCCCTAGACCTAGCCTAGATCTAGTCGCCAACACGAGGTGAATTTCAGCCCTAAGTCCTACCCCAGACCTAGTCGCCAACACGAGGCGATTTCACTACCGTTTACAGAAAAGATATGAAATGAAAAGACAATAATATAAAAACTCCCTCTATGTGGATCTCTTGGAGAAGTGGACGAAGGCCCGCAGAGTATGATCGTAGTCGATGCGACCTTTCGTCACGATGATGACGCGTGTTGAAATCTTCTCCACGGATCTCCTTAAGGCTTTATGGAATTGTGGGAGTATCGCTCTGAATCTTCCTCTCTCTGCTGTGGCACGAAGCTCTGGAGTTTGGGATTGGAGGAGGATGAAGAATTCGGAGCCAAAGCATCCAATTTATAGCCTTTACGCTACAGCCGGCGCTAGCGCTACCGCCGGCGCTAGCCCGGATTAGGAAACATTTTGCGCAGCAGGATCTTCAATCTGTGGCAACATATTGCTCCATGCCTCTTGTGCGCCATGCTACCGCCAGCGCTAGTAGCTAACGCCGGGCGCTAGGTCCTTCTAAAAACGATGTCGGAATCGCGCAGATCAACGCTAGCGCCGGGCGCTATCGCTACCGCCGGGCTAGTGAGCCTTTTCGAATTTTGGCCTCAATTTTGGGGGCAGACATCATGAGTACTCCTTGAGTCATGTGGACTATGCTAACCTGCACACTTGAACACACAGGATCAAATACACATAGGATTTGTTATTCTCAAACCTAGGAGATGCGGAAGACCGTGTTCCAACACAACCAATTTAATTTTTGAATAACCCTAGGGATACCTTGCACCAAAAAGAGTGTGAGGGAGATCATATGGGTCGAGTTGCATGAAACAAATTTTAAAATTAAGTTGACCTCATGGGCCAACTTTTTCATGTTGAACACTTTTACCGAAGAAGCCTCTAAGTATTTTTAATAAATAAATCTATCTACATCACATTATGTGACAGAATGAAATGAAACTATACATTAAATCATTTTGATCTGCATATAGTAGATCATGCCATCCGACGGCTCTTGGTCATAGCCCCTAATGAATGGACGGTCCACATCCTCCCATCCTGGGAGATATTAAGGATTGATTTGTCGGCCACCCACGCACCTTCCCGACCGGCTTTTGCCACCACCACCTTCGTCGAGGTGGTGACCGGCGATTGGGGGTGGTTTGTCAGTCAGAGGTGGCCGGAACAGGGCTTTCTGGTAGGGGAAAGAGGCTCAAAAATGAGCCCCTTGTGAAGCTTGATCCGAGCCGATTTGGCTCGAATCAATCCCCAAATTGATTAGAATCTATGCACCAAGAGAGGAGAAGAGGATCAGACCTGAGTGGTGGTCGTTTGCATAGTTAATCGTCAGTTCACCATGGAAGCTTGGGAAGCTTTAGGGGCCATTGTCAATCCAAGCTTAGAGAGCACGATTCCTTCTGAAATGATGGGCGGGGGGGGGGGGGGGGGGGGGGGGGGGTTCTCCTCTCCGAGCTCTGAAGGTGATAGGAGTTTCAATTTGAGGTTGGGGAGGCTTTATTCCCAAATGCCATTAATGACCATCATGCCAATTTCGGTCAAAGTGTAACCCCCATGAAATTGGCCCTTCATCTGGCATGGAATTAGCTGGATTATCCTCATAACTGATAGAGGGAATGAATCTTCATCAATTGCAAGGGGATTGAAGGGTTAATTGCATTAAAGGCCATGAATGCCCTCTTGATTCCTCTTTCAAAATTGGGGAAACTTCTATTTCTCTCTCCTAGTCACCCCCTCCAAAATTTGAGTGGTATTTCATGTAATTTCAGTCATGATGGATTTAGTGGATCACCATAATTGGGCCTAGCCCAATTGGATTGAGCCTTAAGCTTGATTTTCCCAATTTGGGCTTAATTAACCCTAATTGGTTTAGCCCAACCCTAGGTCAATTTAGGTTGTGTGACAGACCCAAATGGGTATTCATGGGTCCCTTAACACCACCCAAGGTCAATTGTGACTTGGTGTGATCAATTTGGATCAAATTGAGTCACTTTGACCTAACTAGGTCAAATTGGGCCTTTTGGGTCCAAATGTTGGTTTTGGCCCAATTCATGGAATTGATTGGACCCAATGAGTTGTTAGTGACCCATTGACCTCCCTTAAGGGTTAGGAAGGTTTGGGTGAGGTCAATTTGACCAATTGGAGACTAATTGGTATTTAATAGGCTATTTTGACCTATCTAGGGTTAGAGTTGACTTTGGTCAACTTAACCACTTTGGTTGACCCCAATGGGCCTTAAGTGACCCAAGGGACTCCCTATGGGGTTAGAGGTGTCATGGTGGGGTCAGATAGTCAACTTGAGGCCCAAAAGTCAAACCATATACTAGGGGTAACTAGAAATTGTTATTTGCAGACCAAGGTGATGTCACCTATTTACCTAGGTTCTTATTGTCCTCTTGGTCTTCCTAGGGCTTTGTAATGACCTAGACATGACAAAAACCCTCTCGGGGGTCTAGTTTTTTGTGGGATGTTACAGATGTTGTGCTTGTGAGGCCCCGAGCCAGACCTCACAGAAATTCTGTATATGAGTCTCTTTGTAAGTATTTATCGCAGCATAGTAAAATATGAGTACAATAAAATACATAAACCAAAACTCATACATTTGCTCGTTCTTCAGTTCGAGTCAGTCTAGATTTCCTCTGAGCACTCGGAGTCGCATCCGCTACCTAAAAAGATAAATCACAACAAGCCAACAACAACTATCAACAGCAGCCTAAATGGCAGCCAACAATTGAGTTCCCCCCCCCCCCCCCCCCCCCCCCCAAAACAATATCCATAGGAACCCAAACAACACCAAACAAAACAGCTCATGGCAGCCCACAACAGCTAGGAACTGCAGCCAGCAATCATTCTCAAAAAGAGCCAACCAAGACCCCCAATTCCAAAGCAGTTCAAAGCAAAACCCTATCAAAATAGCCGGCCAACAACAGGGAACCAGCACAGCCGCCGGCCAAAAGGGGACAAGAAGAAACGTCTTAAAATCCATGCAGAAATGAAGGCAACAAAATTCAGTGTCCAAAACCAGGAAACCCTAGCCGGACTACAAAGGAAAAATCCCTAAATCTGAAAGTCCCTCCTTTCCAAATTTCAGCAATTAGAACCATATTCAACAAGGAAGAAGAGGGAAAAAGGAGATGAAAGAGGAGCTCACAGTGAAACAGTTTTCGCCCAAAGCCGCCGGCCAACGTACAGCAAAACCGCAGAAAAGGCAGCAGTAGAAGAAGGCGGCTGCAGGTTCTTAGCTCTCCCAACACTGAGAATAGGATAAGAGAGGGGAATCGTCGGTGGGGAAGAAGAGGCGCAACTAGCCCTAGCCGTTCCCAGTCCGTCAAGCTCCAAGCGGCGAGAAAAGGTATCGGGAGAAAGGGCCACAGTTAGTAATATATACAGCCAACAATGCAATCCACCGCTTAAATTAAAGTCACCGCTTAAAATCTCCTCCATAATATATCTTATATGATAACCAGCCAACAATTTCAGCAGCACGATTAAACCCCAAATCAGCAGCAGCATAGAAGGCTATTAGCAGCCCAAATAATACACCAACTAGCTCAAAACAACAGGACTCAATTGAACCCCAAAGCCAACTTCAAAACTCAGCTACAGCCACATAATATAATAACCAGTACAGCCCAAGTAGTCCGGGACCAATAAGTGCCAATTATTTCAGTCACCCTCAAATACCCAAAATTATTCGTACCAAGCAAAACGAAATAAATAAAACGAAACTTAAAACGAAACGAGCGTCGCAAAAATCATCGAAAAATCCAAAACTTCAAACTTAAAGTGCGACGTCGTCTCGGCACTGATTATTATTACTTCATCATCGAGACATTGTTTTTCTTTTCTTGTATTTTGAGCCATTACAGTGCTCACATACTCAATATTCTTGTACAAGAATGTTTGAAAGAGATTTCTCTATTGATTAATGTTGTTAGAGAAGCTATGTGATGCATAAGTTACCATCACACATTAAATCATTTGGTGAATCAGTCAAGTTATTAAGAATATATGCTTCACGAGGTCTTTCTGCATATGTGAAAACTAGGTGAAACAGTATTTTTTATATGTTTGATAGTGCGTTTAATTATAGATATGTCACTCATGATTTCTTTAGAAAAGATAAATGTTTGATGTGAGACTTTTCTGAAGAAATTTGGCAGTGATTTGTTAAAAATAAGAATATCTTAGAAGTCATTGAATCAACAACAAAACTATTTTCAAAAACTTCTTATCCAACATGTAATTTGTGTATGCATTGATTACTATTAAATAAGTGTTGGATAAATCCTCAACATCCAATGATGATTTTGTACGTGGCATGGTGAGGCCAATGAAGACCAAAGTTGACAAATATTGGAGTGATTGCAGGCTAATCATGTCCCTTGCTATTGTTCTTAACCCTTGACGAAAATTATTGGTTGTAAGTTATGCATTCAATAAATTATACAATATTCATAAAATAGTTCAAAAAGTGAAAGTTGTAAATGACACCATATTCGAGCTTTTTTCCAGTTTTTGTGTTAGGAGTGGCACATTGCCTAGTATTTCATTAGTTAGTTCATAATCATCCACTTTAAGTCAAGCGGGAGTCATGATTCAAGTGCAATGGCACCACCACAATTCATCACAAACTCTGTTATTCTGGGATTTGATGATTTCTTGAGTTCTAGTTCTTCTTCACAACCTCTTAAAAATGGATTTGAAGTATATTTAGACGAAGCAGTACTTGTACAACCTCCACTTGAGAGTAGAGATAATTTGATGTCTTATAATGGTGGAAAATTTATTCAATGAAGTATGTGAAACTCTCTAAGATGACAAAAGATATTCTCACAATACCCATCACAACTGTGGTTTTTGAATCGGCTTTCAGTGTTGGAGAGAGAGTACTTGATGATTATAGAAGTACTCTAAGTCGCAAAACTGTGATTGCTTTAGTTTGTTCATCAAGTTGGATTCGTTCTCAACATAAGTATTGTCACAATGTGCATGTAATTACTTTTATGCATTTATTTATAAATTTAATGAATTAATCAGTACTCAATTACATAATTAAACTGTTGTTTTTGTAATTACGAGGCTCAATTGGTGATGAGTAGTGGAAAAAATATGTAGCTAAGCGTGCTTGGGTGAGAGTAGTACCAGGAAGGGTGACCTCCTAGAAAGTCTCTGCGCTCCTGCTTAAACTTGAGTTTCCTCATCAAAGTGAGTTGTGGTCTCCAACAACTCGTTGTGCCCTGTGGTGGGACTAGAGAGGGGTTGAGTGCTTAGGTTGCAGCCCAATACAAAGTCAGGTGTGATCTCTTGGTGGACAATTTCCTGGTTGGAGCAGGGTCTAGGTTGTTACAACATGCAGGTTGATGTTGATGAGTTAACAAGTCCCATTCCATATGAGATCGTCAGGACTTCTAAGTAGCAGTTAACACATGCCAACTACAAGGTACTAAAAATTAATTTCCTAGTACTTTTATGTTTTGTTGATTTCTAGGAATGCGCATTGGGTTAAATCAAACACCTAATATTTTCTCAACAAGATTGTCATCATCCTCTTCAGGGAGGGGCTCATTATTTATAATTACTTATCTTCAATATGCTCTCAGTGCTCTAATCCATTAATGATTTATCATCAAATAATTTACCCTAAATTGTACTCTAAGGATGGAGAAATTCCACGAGCTTGATCTTCACCCGCGTCGACATTGCATAATGTTTTTTTTGTTATAATACTATCTTATTTTCATAGAGGCAAATGTTGACATCCAGTTTAAGGCTTCATTTGTTTAGGCGTTTTCACGCCTGCATTTGGAGCAAATGCTGTCGGACAGCGGGTAAACAATCGGGTGTCGACGGCGTTTGCTTCGTTTTCAGCCCACCTCCTCCCCTCCGGTCTCCACCCTCCGTCTCCACCTGCCGTCTCCGCCCGCCACCGCCTAAACAAATGAAGCCTAAGTGTTTAAGTATCATGAGTTTTGCATAAATCTTTCACCATTTTCTTATGTATCAGGATCCATGGAGAACAAATCTAATGAAGCATTTAATTGTTGCAATAGATCCTTAATCTATCCTTCTTCTATTTCCAATTAGCATGATTTTGTATCCCTTTGATATTCTATTCTTTGCTAGCTTCATATTAATTTTTGTATGAAATGTCTAGGGGTGCAAGTTGAGTTGAGCCGACTCGAATGCTCGATGAGTCAACTCTAAAAAAGCTCGACTCGAGCTCGAGTCTGTGGAGCTCGAGCTCAATTTCGAGCCGAGCTCGAGATCACTTAACGTTAATCAGTTAGCTCGTGAGCTTTTTTTTTGTATTTTTTTTTAGAAATTAAGCCTTATGAGCTGAAAAGCTCGTGAGCAGCTCGAGCTCGCGAGCTCGAGCTCAATAAGTTGCTCCTGAGCTCGAGCTCGAGCCATGCAAAATGAGCTCGTTGAGCTCGAGCACGAAATGCTAAGCTCGAGCTTGTAAATTTTGCCAAGCTTGACTCGTTTGCACCCCAAAAATTGTTACTTCAAGAATTTTTTCAATTATGTTTGAAACTTTTTTTTGCTAATAACTAAAATCTTAGCAAAGATTTGGGCTCCGTTTGGGGGAGCTTATTTTCACTGGTCAAACGGTTACGACCGGTGAAAATAAGTCCCCCCAAAGAGAGCCTTGATCTTGAATGCAAATGAATTAGAAAAGCTTCATGGTGGGATATAATATCGAAGTGGAAAAACTTCATTTTATTATTTTATGGATGATCAAGAAATCATGTTCTAGACTTTTGCAACACAATCAGCTAAAATGTTTTGGGGGTGGTTTTGTAATATGGACTGTGTTGCGGGTTGCTTAGGGCTCTTGGTAGACCGGTCGAATTGAACCACCTTAGCTCGAGAGCGAACTAAGCGCGCAAACAGTCACAGAGAAATTCGTTGAGTACACTGAGACGTTTTAACGTGGAAAAACCCGGAAAGGGTAAAAAAACCACGCGGTCGGGGCTGTGCCGACCAAACTTCACTATCTTCTGAGAGGTTACAATCCGGTGTTTAGAATTCGAGCGCGACATGCCGCCGCTCGTTACAATATTAGAGAGAGAGAGAGAGAGAGAGCGTTCCGAGGGTGACAGTCCACCTCTCGAAAAAAACTAAGTCTTTCCTTTCTGAGAACGGTAGAGAACGAAAGTGAGAATGCCTTGTCCGCTTTCGTGAAGACAAAAGTGAGAATGCCTTGTCCGCTTTCGTGGAGACGAAAGTGAGAATGCCTTGTCCGCTTTCGTGGAGACGAAAGTGAGAATGCCTTGTCCGCTTTCGTGGAGACGAATGTGAGAATGCCTTGTCCGCTTTCGTGGAGACGAAAGTGAGAATGTCTTGTCCGCTTTCGTGGAGACGAAAGTGAGAATGCCTTGTCCGCTTTCGTGGAGACGAAAGTGAGAATGCCTTGTCCGCTTTCGTGGAGACGAAAGTGAGAATGCCTTGTCCGCTTTCGTGGAGACGAAAGTGAGAATGCCTTGTCCGCTTTCGTGGAGACGAAAGTGAGAATGCCTTGTCGCCTTTCGGGACGAAGGAAAACTTCAAGTCCACGAAGGAGATCTTCAAGCGCCGAGGGAGAAATCCGTGGAAATCTTCAAGGCGCTCTCCCGGGTCCAGAAGGCAAGGTCCTCTCAAATGAAGCCTAGGGGGTCCTTTTATAGCTTTGGCCGGAGGTAGCCCGGTAATTTTGCCGTTGTAACCACCATAACCACCTGGGAGGACGAATCATATTTTCCGGTTCAGAGCCCACGGATCACCATTTTTCGTAAATGACCATCCTGCCCTTCGAGGAAAGGCGACAAGCTGTTTCTGAAAAGTGAGAAACTGAAAAGACAAAAAGTGAGCGAGCCGAGTCGAAAAAGTGAGTGAGTCGGAAATGTGAGCGAGTCAGAAATGTGAGCGAGTCGGAAATGTGAGCGAGTCGGAAATGTGAGAATGCTCCGAGCGCGCTCAGAAGCGTTCTGAGCGTGCGACGAACATGGAAGCGCTTTGAGCGCGCTTAGAGGCGTTCTGAGCGCGGTGAATAATATTCCGTAAGAATAATATTCACGTGAGAATAATATTCATGCGAGAATAATATTCTGGCGTGCAGTTTGGTCAGCGTTCTGAGTGCGGTGAACGCAAAGATGCTCGATGCGCGACCGTGAGAAGACCTCGAGGCCGAGGCGACCGGGAGCACTCCCTAGTTGGGGAGTTACGTGAATAATATTCACGTAACTCCCAAGGGAGTTACTATTCACGTAACTCCCTCTTGGGGAGTTACTATTCACGTAACTCCCCAAGGGGAGTTACATGACTCCCCAATTGGGGAGTGGGGGCACTCCCCAATTGGGGAGTGGGGGCACTCCCCAATTGGGGAGTGGGGGCACTCCCCAATTGGGGAGTGGGGGCACTCCCCAATTGGGGAGCGCCACATGGGCGTTGACCAATTGGTCAACGTCCATTGCATTGGGGGGTGCGGTAATGTCGCACCCCCCAATGTAGCTGGGAGGTGCGGCAATGCCGCACCCCCCAAGATAGATGGGGGTGCGGCAATGCCGCACCCCCTTTAATTGGGGGTGCGGCAGTGCCGCACCCCCTTTTAGGTGCGGCGGGCGCCGCACCATTTTGGCGCGGCGGGTGCCGTGCCGTGTTATTTATTAAATCATTCTTTTTCCATTCTTGTCAAAACGAGAAGAAATCAAAACCCAGAAGAAATCTGAACGGTTTTGTGAGAAGATGTACATGTTTTGTGAGAAATCAATACGAGCAAAATCTATATAATAAAAATGGGAAGAAATAAATCCAAGAAGAAATCAAAACGGAAAGAAATATGAACGAAAGGCGAACACGAAATCAAAGGGAAAAAAGAAGAGATCGGCTCGGTCATACCTCGACGGAAATGTGGGAAGAAAGATTCAACATTAATAGTGAAACAAAAGCATGGAAGAAGTTAGTGAAATCGTGAAATAGTGCAATGGCTAAGGCTAGCATGGGGAAGCGGAAGTCGGAACATGACACTTTTTCTTTGGTCTAGCACGGGGAAGCGGAATCAACAAAGTCGCGAACGATCTCCAGCAACAACCAGATCGGTCCATCTTCTACTTCGGCGTTCCAGAGCTCGCACTTTCCTGCGTTTCGGCGGGCAAGCAACGACACACTCCCGCCTCCGACTGTCGGGTCGACGCTTCTGATGATTCAGGACTCACCGACCTCCGTCGGGGATGCTATTGGAGGATTCGTCGGCCGCCGAGGGGCCTTCTTCCGCCGGAGATGCCTGCTACGCAAAGACGTGAGGGAGGAGGCGAACGGATTTTAGCGGGGCTGGCGATTTCCAAGAGGGGGCAGAATCAAGAAAAAAAGTCATTTGGTTTGCACCTAGCCATAAGAGCTTTTTAATTATTTTAATCAGATTTATTATTGTGTATTTTTTTGGGCGGTTTGCACCTAGCTATAAATAGGTTTGCACTTAACAGCACTCTTAAAAAGGATTGTTGCCGGTCACTTGACGCTCTGGTAGACCGGTCGAATTGAACCACCTTAGCTCGCGAGCGAACCGAGCGCGCAAACAGTCAATGAATGAGTTAATAAATAACACAAACACTTTTTATCGTGGAAAACCCAGAAAGGATAAAAAACCGCGCGGTTGAAGCTGTGTCGTCCAAATTCCCCTATCATCTGGTTCGTTACAATTGAAAGCTAAGAACTCGAGCGCGACAGACCGCTGCTCGTTATAATGTAAAAAAGAGTAAACATCGAGGGTCACATGCCACCTCTCGAGAGACTAAGTATTTCTCTAGGAACGATAGTCAGATTCTTGAGCCGCCTTTCGTAACCTTCGAAAGCTCGAACGAGATCTTTGAAGGTCGAAGGAGATCTTCAAGCGTCGAAGGAGAATTTCAAGGAAATCTTCAAAAGAACTCTCTCGGGCGTAGAAGACAAGGTCCCTTGAAATGAAGGCCCTGGAATCCTTTTATAGCCTTGGGCAGGGGTAACCCGGTAATTTCGCCATCGTAACCACCATAACCACCTCACGGACGAATCACGCTGGTGGATTTGGAGCACACGGATCGCCACTTTTTGGATATTCCTGTCTAGCCCCCCGGGCAGTTCGATCAGCTTGGGCAGTTGGGGAAGCTTCGTTGACAGCGTTGAGCGAAATGAACTAGACATGCAATCTAGGAAATTGGGAAAGGTTAACTGGCGCGCGCGTCGCAAACACAGAAGCGTTCTGAGCGTGCGACGAACACGGAAGTGTTCTGAGCGTGCGTTGAAAACAGAAGTCATTTTGAGCGCGCGACGAATTTTGCGACGTTTGGCGCGTGTCATGCATTCAGGGATGTTTGGGGCGTTCGACGCGCGTCGTGACCTTGGAGGCATTCAACGAGCGTCGTGAACTTAGAGATGTTCTGAGCGCGCCATTAGCGCGGAGTCGTTCTGAGCGCACAGTTAACATAGTGTGGGAGGAAGCTCGCGCTTAAAAGTGCGCGCCTCGGGCGGCCGTGGGGAGGAGGCTGTGAAAAGACCGCGAGGCCGAGGCGGTCGTACGACCTTGGCCACACAGCTTCGTCTGCGTGGCCGGGAGAACTCCCCAATTGGGGAGTGTTGAATATGCCTAACTCCCCAATTGGGGAGTTACGTAATTATTTACGTAACTCCCCAATTGGGAAGTGCCATCATGGGCGCTGACTTGGTCAACGCCCATTTTATTGGGCAGGGGCACGACATTTGTCGTGCCCCCTTGGCAGCCTGCTCCCCAGGTGCGGTAATAGGTGCGGCATTACCGCACCTGGGGAGGTGCGGTCTTGGCCGCACCTTGGGAGGTGCGGTCTTGGTCGCGCACGGGAGGGGTGGCCGGCACCGCACCACCTCAGTGCGGCGGGCGTCGCGTGGCAGAAGATGCGTGGCGGAAGCCGTGCCAACCACCATGCGGCGGTTTTAAGGCGGCGGTTTTGTTCACGATGATGGTTGCGCATTCGGAGCGGTCGGTTTTGAGAGGCCTCTGCTTCCTCCATTGTGAGGGATAAATGGGAACGAGAATATATATATAGTTTAAAAAAAATTAACATTTTAATAATAAATAATAATTAATTTCAGCTCGAAATTGATTTCAGCTCGCTCGGAATCAAATTGATTTCAGCTTCTCGGAATCAAATTGATTTCAATTTCTTCAGCACGTGTGCTAATGCAGCAATTGCTTTACAATGAACCGAAACCGGCTCAGTTGAACCGGTCCAGTGGTCTGCTACCTCATCCGGTTTCACCGATCTGCAGAAACCTTGAAAAGCCCTAGGAAGTCGCCGCTCTTCCGATTTCGCCGATTTGGGTTTTAGTTTTTGGTTTTGCAAAAATGGCGTTCGGTTCGCCGGTTTTCTGAGTAGGTTTTGGAATTGTTGAAAACCCGCGGTTTTCATATTAGCCTACCCCAATTCGTCCAATCCCTACATTTTTGCCGCAGGTTTTTGATCTCCTCTTCCGCAGACGTTCCGCTCGACGCCTCGCGATCTCGCCGCTCCCCGCGCCTCCTTCTTCTCCGGCGACCGGCGACCGCTGTAGGTAATTTCCTCTTCCGCCATCCTCTTTACTTTTTTCCGCCGCTGCACATTGATGCCCTAGGGTACATTTTTGGCCGCTGCTTTTGATCTCGCTCGCTGCCTCTTCCACAGACGGAAGTTCCGCTCGTCGCCGCTCGCTATCTCGCCGCTCCCCGCGCCTCCTTCTTCTCCGGCGACCGCTGTAGTAGGTAAACTCCTTTCCTGTCGTCCTCTTCCTTTTTTCCGCTGTAGGTAAACTCCTCTCCTGTGTATTTGTGTGGATGATTGTCACATTCTCTCCTGTGTATTTGTGTGTATGTACATTTAGATGAGTGTGTGCATGTGTGGATGTGTGTTTTGTGGATGAGTATGTATTTGTGGAGGTGTGTGTTTGTGTGTTTTTGGATGAGTGTGTATATGTGTATGTGTGGATGTGTGTGTGTTTTGGATTTGTGTTTGTGTATGTATGGATGTGTGTGTGTGTGTGATTGGATGAGTGTGTATATGTGTGTGTGTGTGTGGGTTGGATGTGTATGTTTGTTTGGATGAGTATGTGTGTGTGTGTATTTTTTTGGATGTGTGTGTGTATTTTTTTGGATGAGTGTGTGTATGTGTGCATGTGTGTGTGTGTATTTTTTTGGATGTGTGTGTGTTTGTATTTTTTTGGATGAGTGTGTGTATGTGTGTGTGTGTGTGTGTATTTTTTTGGATGAGTGTGTGTATGTGTGCATGTGTGTGTGTATATGTGTTTGTTTGGTGTGTATATGTGTATGTGTGTATTTGTTTGTGTGTTTTGGATGAGTTTGTATATGTGTATGTGTGGATGAGTGTGTGTGTGTTTTGGATGAGTTTGTATATGTGTGTGTGTGTGTGTGTGTGTGTGTGTGTGTGTGTGTGTTTGATGAGTGTTTGTGTGTGTATGTGTGTGTGTGTGTGTGTATTTTTTTGGATTAGTGTGTATATGTATGTGTGGATGTGTGTGTGTGTTTGATGAGTATGTATATATATGTATGTGTGGATGAGTGTGTGTGTGTGTGTGTGTGTGTGTTTGGATGAGTGTGTATATGTGTATGTGTGCATGTGTGTGTGTGTTTTGGATGTGTGTTGTTTTGGATAAGTATGTTTGTGTGTTTGGATGTTTTGTATGTGTGTATACCATGTTTTTGATCGCTTGTTGCAATTTCTGGCATTAGATAGCTATGTTGAAAAAATGTATTTTTTTCTCCATTTTAGATGGATTCAGCGGAGTTGCGAGAAAAACTAATAAAAGATTATATTATGAAATGTGGGTATCTCACAGCACTCGGTGCTGCTTGGGCAGTTTACGTGCAGTTTACGTTTGTATATGTGTATGTGTGGAGTGTGTATATGTGTACGTGTTTATGTTTGTTCGCAGTTTATTATATTTCTACTTTTTATGTTTAGCGGAGTGTCACATTTTATCTGCTTTTGGATTCGTGGTTTTATTTCATGCAGTTTACTAGAACAATTTGTGGTTAATGAATGTTTAGTTCGTGTTGTTTTTATGTTTATTTTTGTTTTTTAAATTTTGTTTGCCCTACTGTTGGTAAAATTTTAAACAAAAATTCTGATTTTATGCAATTCCTGTGAATGAATTCCATCCTGCATCCGAACAGCAAAATTGCTCAATTCCAATTCCTGCAGCTTAAAATCTTCCTGCAGCCGAACAGCTTTTTTGGAATTCAGTAAAACCAAAAACCTACTGGTTTTTGGTTTTGCTGAATTCCAATTCTTTAAAACCAAAACCCGCGATCCGAACGGACCCTCAATTCGACCATAGGTGAGAAAGATTGAACTGCGATTTTTGATTTGTTTTCTTCGTTTTTGTTGTGTTTTCCTGCTCTCCTTTTCACCTTATTAGTTTACCTATTTCTGCCAGATCTGTTGATGGTTTTGTTAGGATGCGAATTTGATAGAATGCGATCAGAGCATTAGGGCATTTCGTGTTTTGATCCAAGTGCAGGGTAATATGATTTTAATGGCATTTTATGCCATGTCCAGATCACCAAAGCTATGATTTTAATGGATTTGTATGTCATTTCATTCTTCCTACAGAGCTTTTTCGTGTAGCGAAGTTGCAGGAGAGATCGAGAAACCCTAACGAAAGGCATAATGGAAGCAGCTACTCCTTTTCCTCCTCCCGATTCTACACTGCAGCCACCGCCGGCCCACCTCTGGAGTACGATAGTGCAGAAGAGTCCCACTTCCGCGCCTCCTGCCCCAAGCTCCGTCTCCGTCGACTGCAAATCGAGAAAGGGTATCTCCGTCGCCGTTGTGGACGCCTCCGCCATCATTCACGGCGACAATCTTGCTGGACTTGCCGATAAATTCGTATCTGTACCAGAGGTGGTGAAAGAGATCAGGGATCCCTTCTCTCGCCAGAGAATCACTCGTCTTCCTTTTCTCGTTGAAATCATGGAGCCGTCCGAAGACGCCATCAAGAAAGGTTACCTGTTTAATTACATTTCTTGGTTTTTGATATTTTCATTTTCATAAAACTGCTTGTTCTTCCTTTTTTTACTTACGCAGTTGTCAAGTTTGCAAGGGAGACTGGAGATTTGCACACTTTATCATATGTTGATCTTAAACTCATAGCCCTAACGTACATGTTAGAGTCTCAGATCCACGGGACGAATCATCTAAGGACTAAGCCGCCCCTTCTTCATACGATAAATGTTAAAAACCTTCCAGAGACTCAAATGCCTGGGTGGGGTGATAATGTGCCTAATTTGGCTGAGTGGGAGGCCCTTGATCAGGCCATTGACGGAGGTTTGATGGGCGATTCCAAGATACTTCCATTGAAAGATCTCGATGATAATGTCATTCCGATGACCGAGACTGTTTCCGAACCTGCAGATGATCATCACCTGATTTATAAGCACAAAAAAATTTATTTCCCGAAGAGGGAAATCAAAATCGAAGGAAAAAAGATGGTTTCAGATGGAGTTGATGCTTCCAATGGAGAGAATGTTGATGAAACTGATGACTGGCACCCTGCTGTTAGCCGCAGTACTCACCGGAGGTACCTGATAAGAAAATCAAGGCGTGAGTCAAGAGTGGAAGATAAAGGAAATGACCATCTAGTCGAGGAAGCAAGCCCAATAGCCCATAAATGTGATGAATCCAACTCTGAGAATAGCGGAGTTTTTACTGATTCAGCTAAGCACGAAGTCTCTAAAGATGCAAACTTTGAAGACGAGCTTGATAAAAATGATGTGACGGAGGCCATTAACATTGTCGGGAGCAGTGTCTCTTCAATCTTCGATCAAATGGCATTGGGCGACAACAATAATGGTGTTCCACATGAAGAGGAAGAGAATTCCATCTCCAATATAGGAGTTGAAGCTAACAATTCCTCAAGTGAGCAAGATAATTTGGATGATGTTTACATTGTTGAAGAAAGTGATACTGATATTTGTGAAAATGTATCAGAAAATGCAGAGGTTTCTAGTAATGCCAAGGAAAGTATGAATACATCGCTTGCTGATGATGATAGTTGGATGTTGAGGTCTTTATCTGATTCTACAGTTGCCTGTATTACTAGTGATTATGCCATGCAAAATGTAATTCTTCAGATTGGTCTTCGACTCCTCGCTTTAGGAGGAATGCAGATCCACCAATTGCATAGATGGATCTTAAAATGTCATGCCTGCAATAATGTAACTCAAGAAATTGGTAAAATATTTTGCCCAAAATGTGGAAATGGAGGCACTTTGCGCAAGGTTTCGGTGACTATTGGTGAGAATGGCATTCTCCTTGCATCACGTAGGCAACGCATTATTCTCCGTGGGACAAAGGTAAATTTTTTTTCCCACATTTACAATTACTATATATATATGTAATTATATGTATTTTCAGTTCAGAAGCTTCCATGTTGTCCACAATCTAATAATTTTCATTGATTATTTTCTATTTATGTGATGTGGTTAGAAAGGTTTGGATATATACACTTTTCAAAACATATTCGGGAGTCTTTGCCCATTATTCCATGATTAGAAATTTAGTTCCATTTATTCTAAACAAAGATCATGTCTTTTTTAGGCATATGAATATTGGAATCATTCACGTGTCCACTAAATTTTTTTCGATTATTGTGCTTCACCAATGCTCTGGATGCTGAATGAAGGAAGCATGGTTATGTGCACATAAATCAAAATGGATTCTTGGGTCTGCCCTCTCTGATGTCTTTGGCTTTGATTTGAGGGCATGATTCCGCAGCAAACGCGATGGTATAGGGGGCCACTATTTCAGTGGTACTCTGTGAGCCGCCACTTTGTGCATTTATTGTCAAAGGTTAGGTCTTTCTCCTCTGAGAGAAGCCACTTTGTGCATAGTGCCAAAGGTTAGGTCTGTTACCAATCTTCCCCCGCCCATACCCCCAATGATTGGGGACTATATGGGTTCTGTTGTTGTTGTTGTTGTATGGTCTTCTCAATTTTTACGAAAAACTCCGTTTATATACTTAGCCTTTGTTTGGATGGGCGGCGGGAATCCGGTAGGGTTGGAGATGTGGGCGGGGTTGGAGACGTGGGCAGGGTTGGAGATGTGAGCGGGGTTGGAGACGTGGGTGGGGTTGGAGACGGAGGTGGGGAGGCGGGTTGGAGACGGGGCTTATTGCGCCATTTTGCGAAGGCTGCGGGAGCAAACGCCGCCGCCCGCGCAGCGCGCGTTTGTTTTCCCACCTTGCGGCGGCTGCTGCTCCCGCACCGGCGTGCAAACACCCATCCAAACGAAGCCTTAAACTATTTGCTTTTCTCTATTCAGTTCATTCTTGGTCTAATCATCTTTCAAATGTATGGTAAATCAAAACCTGACTACCACTTAAATTTAGTCAATGTTTTAAACCTTAATTTTTTTTTAAATTTCAGAATCATGTGAAGTGCTATTAAGATGTTTCAGAATCATATGAGCTCATGAGCTCACTTCATTTTTTCAATTTCAGGCTCATTCAAAGTTGCAATTTTAGTGGCGTTATTGACTGTGCGCTTAGCTTCACAGACAGACACCATACACACTATTCCTTGAGCGCCTAATATTAACTAAAATGATCATTGTAGGGTAGAATGTGCCAATTCTATTCCAATTTGTCCAAACACAAGTTTTGGCTTAATTTTATATTGACTATTCAAATATGTAGTCCCAAAAGTTATTAACTTAATATTTCCTGTTAATACATGTTGGAATGCTGTTCTCCTTCCCCCTCTCACCCACTTTTACCTGTTTTTTCTGTTCTTTTTGTCAAAATAAGGCTAATATTTTTGCATTCGTTTACGAAAACATCTTTTTGTCCAATTTAGACTTGATTTTCTACCATTTTTGAAGCATTATAATGTACACAGAAGACACCTAACTACACTTTTGTTCATGACATAGCTGTCAACAGAATTCATACAAACACTTTATTTGGCATGACCAAGCAATGCAAATAAAGACCTATATGATTAGGAAGATTTTCATATGTTAGTGCAGTTTGAAGCTCCTTGGGAGCAATAGATTATTGTTTAGAAGGATACTTTAGCATGTGGTTTGAGTATAACTAGCTCAGTTTCTCTGGTATATATCCACATATAATGCTTTGTACCTTCATGGTACAGTGGCTGTGTGCATTTATTAGAGTTTAGAATTTATTTTATGTTATTAATGGGCACATGTTGTACTAGTTGATAAATAATTTGTTGGTAAACGAGGCAATAATGAGGATATCTTTAAGTGAATTGTGCTCATTTGGTCCAATCTTGACTCTATAGTCTATACTAATAGTTTTATATACTTTAGCATAACTATTAATCGTTCATGTGAGAAATTTTATTCTAATAACTACCAAAGCACCAACTTTCATATCTGTCCTCTATTTTGATTAAAAATTCATAGTGAAAGGATATATGAGATATCTGATGCATATTGATTTATAAAGAGGAAAGCTCATTTTTTTCAAAAAAATGTTTACCTATTTTTGGAAACAATAAGGGAATGTTTTATTGGTTATAATGGACGTTTTCTACAATAGAACAATTTTTATTCCCTTTTATTTGAATTTTCAAGCATCATTTGAAGTGTATTGTGGTTGGAATTGAAGGATGAAATTTTTATGCTGAACCTATTGTTGTGCTCATGTGCCCGGGGCTAGGTGATGACTATAGGGTGGCTTTTGTATGAAAGTTAGAAATGGGAGAGGGAAAGGGAGAGAGAATGTTGGCACTTGGTGTTATGAATCCTTATAACGGCCGGTTCGCGGGACAACAATACCAAAGGCGGAGGAAGGAAGGAGCATCCAGCGGGGCTGAACCAACCGGTTCGGCTTCCCTTAATTAATTCAGATGGCGGCAGGTGGGGCTGAAGTGCTGAACCAATGGGATCAGCCCCTACGGGGAGGGCCGGCCGGCCCTTATGGGCCCGAGGGGTATTAATACTCCTAGGGTGGCTTTGTGGAGGATAATCGAACACTCTCAAGGTATTTCTCTCCTCTTCCTCTCAAACCCTAGAATCCTCCTCTTCTCTCCCAAATTCCCCCATCATGTTCTTAACATTTGGTATCAGAGGCTCCATCCTCTACCATGGTGACCCGCTCGCAGGAAGAATCCACCAAGCTCGCAACCCTAAAGGAGAACTATACCGAACTTTCAGATACGGTGGCTGCTATCGAAGAGAAATTGAAGGAATCAGAGAAACGATTGGATGCTCGCATGGGGGAGATCAAAAGTTTGTTGGCGCAAAGCATCAAGGGGAAGTCGGTGCCCCACTGAGGAAACCAGCGCTCAACAGCAGCGATCAAATCCGACAACCGGCGGTAACGTCGACGTCAACCTCACGGGAGGCAGCGATCGCTCTGGATAGCCTTTCGAGGCCACGCCGGAGACAGAGGAAGGGCGGAAGGGCCCCGACAACACTCAACCGAGATCGACGCAACCAGGCGGAAGGCGTCCGCGCGCATGGTTTCGATAGAGAGTGGGAAGGTTTCCAGGGAGATCGACGCCTAGTTCAGACGGGGTTTCCCCTACAGGATGGGCTCCTTCCCAATCCAAGACGTACAACCTCGACAGACAACAATTATGGAGGCGGCACAGAGGAGTACATGCTACTCTCAATGGAAGCACGAGTCGGAATCCCGTACAGGGAGGATGGGAAATTGCTGGTAGTTAGCATGGGTTGCAAGGAAGAAAAAGGAGAGGTGATGGGGGATCACTGCGATGTGATGGGGCAAGGGCAAAAAGACAAATGTGGAAGGGACAAAACAATAAATTTGAGGGGGCTGCTTTATGGGGGGCTCGAGAACAGGGAGGCTGGCGTGCAAAGCGGGACAGGAAATGGCGCAGGCGGACGAAGAACGTGGGCCGAAGCGTTGCGCTGGGAGATCTGCCAGTGGGTGAAGCGGCACGGGCTAGAGTTGGAAGACGAAGACAGAGGAGGGAGCGGCGCCGGAAACGGTGCTGGAGGTGCGGGCTGGAGCTTGTACAGCCGGAATCGGCACTGGAGGAGCGGCTGGTATGGACGGGCGGCGGTCGACGCTGAGAACTGCTGCGGGAGACGCACGAATCGGAGGTCGGCGGCTTGAGACGCTGAGATCTGCGGCTGCAGGGTGGATCGGGCGGCCGACTACGCACGAATCGGCGGATGCGACGGCTGCTGGAGGCGCGGCGACTGCTTCGGCGGCTGAATGTGCGGCTGTAGGTGTGTGCCTCTGGTGGAGCAAGGCCTGCAAGGATGCAGACAACGAGGCAAGGAGGTCGTCGTGGATGTCACAGCTGCGTTGGATGGAGGCGAGATGGCCACCGATGGAGTGTGCCCCGGCGGCTTCGAAGGAGCGGACGGGGGCGGTAGGTCGGACCATTGATACGAACAAGAAGGAAGTTGCATTAATCAAAGAAGAACACGGATACAATCCGGATCGAAGTCCGGCCAAGATCTAGGAGGCTGGTTCCTCCTAAGACCCCCTCTCTCAAGAATGAGAGCCCAAAACCCTAAGATCTCAAAAGATGCCTAACCCACATACCACTCCCCCTTATATAGATGAGGGAGGGCAATTACATTACAAAAATACTTTAATTAAGTTAATTAATATTAATTAATATTTATTTAATCAATATTAATTAATTGACTAATAATAAAAAGTACACGAAGAAATATCACGACGGCTTCCATACGCGCTCCCATGGCTCTTGCACGGTTGTGTGCTTCGGCGGATGCAACATCGTAACAATAGGCCGCGCTTGAAAATTGACCTTGTCCCCAAGGTCAAGACAAAAAAAATTTTGTCGGGGTTCTTCAGAATGCCGGCAGCGGTTGTAATCGTAGGGAACGACGACAGACTATTTTTGTCCTCGAAAGAGGGGGTGAGTTGGCATGGAGAGTTTATGATGGGAAATTGCTGGTAGTTAGCATGGGTTGCAAGGAAGAAAAAGGAGAGGTGATGGGGGATCACTGCGATGTGATGGGGCAAGGGCAAAAAGACAAATGTGGAAGGGACAAAACAATAAATTCGAGGGGGCTGCTTTATGGGGGGCTCGAGAACAGGGAGGCTGGCGTGCAAAGCGGGACAGGAAATGGCGCAGGCGGACGAAGAACGTGGGCCGAAGCGTTGCGCTGGGAGATCTGCCAGTGGGTGAAGCAGCACGGGCTAGAGTTGGAAGACGAAGACAGAGGAGGGAGCGGCGCCGGAAACGGTGCTGGAGGTGCGGGCTGGAGCTTGTACAGCTGGAATCGGCACTGGAGGAGCGGCTGGTATGGACGGGCGGCGGTCGACGCTGAGAACTGCTGCGGGAGACGCACGAATCGGAGGTCGGCGGCTTGAGACGCTGAGATCTGCGGCTGCAGGGTGGATCGGGCGGCCGACTACGCACGAATCGGCGGATGCGACGGCTGCTGGAGGCGCGGCGACTGCTTCGGCGGCTGAATGTGCGGCTGTAGGTGTGTGCCTCTGGTGGAGCAAGGCCTGCAAGGATGCAGACAACGAGGCAAGGAGGTCGTCGTGGATGTCACAGCTGCGTTGGATGGAGGCGAGATGGCCACCGATGGAGTGTGCCCCGGCGGCTTCGAAGGAGCGGACGGGGGCGGTAGGTCGGACCATTGATACGAACAAGAAGGAAGTTGCATTAATCAAAGAAGAACACGGATACAATCCGGATCGAAGTCCGGCCAAGATCTAGGAGGCTGGTTCCTCCTAAGACCCCCTCTCTCAAGAATGAGAGCCCAAAACCCTAAGATCTCAAAAGATGCCTAACCCACATACCACTCCCCCTTATATAGATGAGGGAGGGCAATTACATTACAAAAATACTTTAATTAAGTTAATTAATATTAATTAATATTTAATTAATCAATATTAATTAATTGACTAATAATAAAAAGTACACGAAGAAATATCACGGCGGCTTCCATACGCGCTCCCATGGCTCTTGCAAGGTTGTGTGCTTCGGCGGATGCAACATCGTAACACGATTCAACCGATAGAGGTCAAGAGTGGGGAATACGAGGAATACTACAAACCCTTTGGCTGCCAGGAAGCAACAAATGGTGACCGGAAAGGCAACCGTTAAAAAATTGACATGGCCGGAGCTACAAGCGAGAAAGGAGAAGGGATTGTGTTTCAACTGTGACGACAAGTGCACTCCCGGTCACAATTGTCAGATGATCCAGATGTACATGTTATGAGAAGAAGAAGAGGACGAGGAGTCGGAGAAAGGAGGAGAGCACAAAGACAGCTTGGACATTATCTAGTTCGGGGTATTTATCCAAGCAATGGAGGGAGGATCTACACCGCTCACTATGCGTATCGCAAGGCGGATCTACCAACAGAAGGTGACAATCTTGGTTGATAGTGGAAGCACTCACAACTTCATCAACCCCACCGTGATACAGAAGCTGGGGGCATGAGATCACTAAGGATGCCGCTTTCCAAGTAATGGTGGCTGACGGGAATAAGTTGCAGTGTGAAGGGGTGCTGAAGGGAGCGGGGTTTAGTGTGCAAGGTACACATGCAGGATGGATGTTTACCTGTTGCTCATCCGCGGGTCGGATATGGTTCTGTGGGTTCAGTGGTTGCGATAGCTGGGGAAGGTAACCCTGGATTGAGACCGCATGACCATGGAATTTGCTTTGGAAGGGAGGCAATACTGTTTGAATGGGATCAGAACCTTTCCGATGAAGGAAATCTCTCTTCGGTGCTTAGAGAGACTGTGGGAACAAGAGGACAGTATGGCGGTGATTATGGAGCTCGTGCGACAGGCAACACTCCCGCAAGAAGTCCCAGAACAGATGACACCACTGCTCCACCAGTATCCAGAGGTATTCCAGGAACCCCGATCGTTACCCCCTCGGCGATTCTGAGATCACCAGATCATCCTGAAGGAAGGGACTGAGCCGACCAACATTCGACCTTACCGTTATCCGCACATACAGAAGGTCGAGATAGAATGGAGCGTGAAGGAGATGCTAGCCTCAGGGATTATTCGACCCAGCACTTGCTTGTTTTCCTCACCCATCATCCTGGTGAAGAAAAAGGACGGCTTGTGGAGGTTTTGTGTTGACTACCGCTCTGAACACCGCTACCATCAAAGACAAGTTCCCTATTCCCATGATCGAGGAACTGCTGGACGAACTACACAGAGCACGCTTGTTCACTAAGTTGGATCTGCTTTCGGGGTACCACCAAATCAGGATGAAGGACGAGGATATCTTCAAAATCGTCTTCCGGACATGATGGTCACTACGAGTTCGTTGTGATGTCGTTCGGACTCTCTAACACACCCTCTACATTTCAGTCAATGATGAACGGGATTTTCAGGTCCCTCCTCTGCAGGTCTGTTTTAATAGTTTTTGATGACATTCGTATCTACAGTGCTAACTGGGAAGAGCATCTCCAGCATGTGGAACAAGTGTTCGTGATACTTCGACAGCACCAGCTCTACGTCAAGCTCTCCAAATGCTCTTTTGGTCAGGAAGAGTGGAGTACCTGGGCCACATTGTATCCGCACAAGGAGTCCAGGCCGATCCCAAGAAGGTTGAGAGATGCAAACGTGGACTAGACCGTGCACTGTTCGTGCTCTCTGGGGTTTCCTCGGGTTGACAGGCTACTGCAGGCGGTTCGTGAAGGATTATGGGAAGATAGCTCGGTCGTCGACTCAGCTGTTACATAAGGATGCCTTCTGCTGGCAGGAGGAAGCGGAAGCGGCATTCCAAGCTCTCAAGACGACCATTACGACAACACCGGTGCTGGCCCTCCCCGATTTCATTCTAGAGACCGATGCTTCCGATGTAGGGATTGGGGCCATTCTCATGCAAGAGGGCCAACCGATAGCTTTCTTCAGCATGGCGTTGGCACCACGAACGCTGGGTTTGTCTACCTACGAGAAGGAAATACTAGCCATCATACATGTTGTGACTTTTTGGCGACCGTATCTATCGGGCAGACACTTTAAAGTCCGTACGGATCATCAAAGTTTGAAACATTTTTTGGAGCACCGGGTGACATCTCCTCTACAACAGAAATGGGTGGCAAGGTTGTTGGGCTACGACTACGAGATAGTCTATTAGCAAGAGAAAGAGAATGTTGTGGCCGACGCAATATCCCGCTTACCAGAGGGGACACTCCAACATATCTCAGGTCCACTGATCGGAGCACTAGATGACATACAAAAGGAGATTCTACAGGACCCTGAGCTTCGTCCTCTCGTAGATTCACTTGATAAGGACATGACACTTCTCCCAGATTTCAGCTGCAGAACGGACACTTGTACTTTCATGATCGGGTGGTCATATCCTCAACGTCGCCATGGAAAGGCACTATGTTACACGAGTTCCATTCTTCACCAGTAGGGGGCATGCAGGAGTTCTACGTACCCTACAACGATTGAAAGCTAATGTGTTCGGGAAGGGCCACCAGCGGTTTGTGCAACAATGCGAGATTTGTCAACGACAGAGATACGAAACCACATCCCCGACGGTTCTACTCACTCCCCTGGAGATACCACGACAGATTTGGGTACAGTTTCTTTGGACTTCATCGACGGACTACCGAAGTCCCAAGGGAAGACAGTCATTTTGGTAGTGGCGGATAAATTATCCAAGTATGGGCACTTTCGGACTCTAAGCCCATCCTTACATAGGTGAACCAGTAGCAGACTTGTTTGTGCGAGAGATAATCATACTTCATGGTGTCCCCTAGGCCATCATATCTGATCGGGATCCGGTCTTTGTGAGTAACTTCTGGAAGGAACTCTTCAAGCAGCAGGGCACTCGCCTATGTATGAGTACCGCCAACCATCCACAAACAGACGGACAAACAGAGGTACTCAATCGAGGAGTTGAGACATACTTACGGTGCTTCGTGATGGACGAGCCCCGTACATGGACACGGTGGCTGCATTGGGCAGAGTACTGCTATAATACCTCCTACCACACGGCCAGTAAATTTACTCCTGAAATTGTCTATGGGCGCTCCGCCTCGAGCTTGGGTACATATGAACCAGGGGGAACGGTGCTACCTGTTGTTGATCGTGAGTTGCGCGACCGGGACCCGCCCTTGCCGTGTTACGAGAAAACCTCCTGGCCGCCCAAAACCTGATGAAGGTGTAGACGGATAAACATCGGTCCGAACGTCAATTTGCAGCTGGTGATGAAGTCTTCTTGAAGCTCCAGCCCTACAAACAAGCTTCGGTGTTCCGGAGGACTAACCAGAAGTTGGCCCCCGCTATTATGGTTCCTTCAGAGGGTGGGACCAGTTGCGTACACCTTGGACCTCCCCGTCAGCTCGTGTATTCATCCCACATTCCACGTCTCCTTGTTAAAGAAGAAAATTGGGGAAACAACACAGGCATCCCTTACCCTTCCGGAAGGAACCAATGGCGGAGAATTGCGACCACTTCCCGAGAAGGTGTTGCTCATTAAGTGGAAGAAACGCGGAATGGAATATCGTCAGGAAATCCTTGTCAAATGGAAGAACTTATCTCCAACCCACAACACTTAGGTCGATCTGCCTGAGTTCCGGGAACTGTATCCATATTTCCACCTTGAGGACAAGCTGATTGTTGAAGGGGGAGGGAATGTTATGAATTCTCATAACGGCCGGTTCGCGGGACAACAATACCAAAGGCGGAGGAAGGAAGGAGCATCAAGCGGGACTGAACCAACCAGTTTAGCCTCCCTTAATTAATTCAGATGGCGGCAGGTGGGGCTGTACCAACGGGTTCAGACCCTATGGGGAGGGCCGGCCGGCCCTCCTGGGCCCGAGGGTGTTAATACTCCTGGGGTGGCTTTGTGGAGGATTATCGAAGACTCTCAAGGTATTTCTCTCCTCTTCCTCACAAACCCTAGAATCCTCCTCTTCTCTCCCAAATCCCGCATCACGTTCTTAACACTTGGCACCCCAAATACTGATTTGGGCATGCCTATAAGGAAAGAGAGAGCTCAAGTTATTAGAGGAAAAGTGTCATCTTGTTTCATTCCATGCAAATTTCTATTTAGGCTTATAGAGTAACAAAAAAAAATGCGATGTGATCAAGAGAGGGATTTCTCAATTCGCTTGACACATTCAAGTGAATGTAAATAAAGCATTAAAAAATAAGGAAAAAGTAAGGACCACAAGGGTTATTAGTGAGCAGGTATTCTCATCTGGTCATCGCTCTTTCGACTCATATTGTTTTGGCATCTTTGAACTTGATCATCAGATACTCGATGAGTAATCTAATTTCTCATGTTGACTTCTGTTGGTCTCCTCTTTAATCTCAACAGTTTATGATCTAAATCTCACATTTCTTAGTAGCTTCTTTTGCAGCAGACTTTTGTACAACCATGATCTTCTAATGATCTGATCATAAGATCATGGTTTTCTTCTTTGGGAAGATCTTGCTTCTGTTGAAATCATAACTCCAATTGTGTGAAGGCTTTCTCTCTTACCTCCTTTTGGACCACCTCGAAGTGTTAAAAAACTGCTTTCTATTGCTAATACAATAGATCTTCTTGCACTGTTTTGCTCATCTCTCATGCTTCTTTATCTAGTAGATGGTCCACGTGTGAGGCCCCTATTCAGACCCCACAGCAAATCTGTATCAAAACTTATTTTCATATTATTCATGCCAGGATGTTCTAGAAGTAAGTATAGTGCATACAGAATAAAACACATAATAAAAACTTTTCTTAAAAGTCTACTCATACCTTAGCCTGATCTTTAATTTTCTTTTTCTTTTTGAACCACTTTGATTTCTTAAGAGTCTTCAGGAAACGTGCATCTTCCTAAAAAAATGAAGTCAACGGGCTTAGTCATAACGAATATGACTAAGTGAATAACATACTTCTTTAACTGCTGTACATGCAACCAAGAAACATCAGTATCAATATGCATAAATATTACAGTATCGAAAGAAACATCAATATCAAGTGTATCAGGTTCTTTTCAGCGAATTCTCTATTCTTAGAATATTCTAGTCTTATTCATTCACATTCATATTCATTCGTTCTTATATTCCTTCTTCGTTCTTATATGCGTCACTTTCAATTATCAAAGTTTTATTCACTTTTCATTATCGAATTCAAATTTGCAGTAGATAAATGCATTCAATTAAGGGATGACATATCAATAAAGTAACAATATGTTTACTTTTCAAATTCTTCTATTCAGTTCGTTTCTTCGTAACTTCTATTCACATTCCGTCTTTATTTGTTCACGTCGTTTCATTTCTTTTATTCGAAATCTTTTCATTAATTTCAGTGTACAACATGCTATAACGTATCAAACTTACTCATTTCGTTCATTCTTATCAAACTTTCTATCAATTCAGTTCCATTTTCGGAATCAGATTTCATAATCTTTCGAATCATAACTCATTCAGTTTGTTTTCATTTTCTGAATCAGATTTCTCGTTTATCTTTAGTTTACTTTTATTCAGAAATCATAAGGGTTACTGTCGATTCATCCCTTCTTGGTCTTCAACGACCTCTTGGCCTTCAACGGCCTCCGGCCTTCAACGGCCTCCGGCCTTCAACGGCCTCAAATAATTTCAAAAGACACATTCCGCCGTAGCGTATTCACACCCCCACTACGGCTACTGGGTCAACCCTTATCATTTCAAATTTTCTTATGCATCGATGCAATCTTAATATTCGATATTCATATTCATGATTCATATTCGATCTTTATATTCATTATTCATATTCAATATTCATGATCAATTTTTATATCCGGTATTCATGTTTTTATTCCACCGTGGGTATTCATACCCCCCACAGCACTGGGTTATTCTTTTTATTCTAGTAAATCTCATAATTATTCGTGATTCATAAATGCAAACAATTTCAATTTCATGTTCATGCACATTCTCTAAAATATGTTCAGTATGAAATATAAGCATGTGTATATTCAAAATATTCAAAACTAAGCATAATTAAAGAAATAAGTACTCACTTTGATTTCCTCTTTTTCCTTTAATCGTACTCGTATTTTCATCGGGTTTATCTCTGGACGCCATCCACTGCGAACGAACTCCTCAAATCAGCCACTTAACTTATTATGTAACACAAGTCAACTCTAAGTATCCCAATTTTCATCCACTAAATGAATTCATACATATTAAGTTACTACAAAGGGAAACACTCACCGAACCCGCTACCAATTTAGCAAATGGCAGCCAAACAAAATAGGAACCCACAGGAAACAACCGGCCAACACATTCAAATCACCTACCAAGACCATCAATCATACCAATAACTTATTATCATAGATTATAACAATCTCTCTACACATATAGCTAGCTTCTAACCGACCATTCCCCAACATCAGAACATCACCCCCAACAAGAAGAAAAGAACATATATTCGTAATAGTTTATGTTAATACCCCTTAAATAACTCAAAGCCCAATCAAGATATCTACCACCAACACCAACACCAAAACAAAACTTCACCATAGAATAGGAATTCCAAAACAGTAGTCGGTCAGCCTTAACATGGCCAAAAGTAAGACGTTCTATTTCAGAAATAATTAGAGAAGAAGGAGAGCTCACCAACAAAGAACCAAGACAGAAATTCAGTTCCGAAAAGCGGCAGTAACACCACCACAAAGAGGCCGCAGCTCTGCGCACGATCTCCCCCCCCCCCCCCCCCCCCCCCCCCCCCAACTGCGACGAGAAAGAAGAAGACGGAAAGGAGATCAAACCCTAACTCTCCCAGCACAGTCGACGGGAAGAGGAGGAATCGCTTCGATCGTCGGCTCGAATAGGGGGAATCATCAGCCCTAGCATACGGCAGGAGTAGGCAGCGGCAGCACGCATCGGCGGCAAGCCCTAGCGAAGAGGAAGATGTCGTCGATTCCTGATCTGCGCGAGCGGCGAGTTGCGGGAAGTGCCAGGTGCGGGTTTTGAGAATGGGGAGAGGCTCGTTTCCTTTTATTACGTCTTGAACCGGTCCAATACACACCGCCTAACTTAATTGGGTTTCAATTAGGTTCCATTACTTCAAATTTCTCTTAATACCTCAAATCTCCTATTGGCACACCAAGTTCACTAATTTTATTTTATTTTATATTTTCATCTCATGAAATCTATCCACTTAATACACTCAATTTCTTTATTGGCACACCAATTGCTATTAGCACACCAACTTCTCCACACCAAATTTCATCATTACAATTATTATTGGCACACCAATTTCATAATTTTAGTATTAACTATTTACATGTCCTTGGTTCACACAATGAACAATTTTATGTGATATGAGCATCTCAATAAATCGATCTTCAACAATATATTCGTTACAACGACGCAATTGCGTAACATCGACACAATTGCGTGGAAATGATTTCATCGGGATTTCATTTATTTCTTTTTCATTATCATTTTGGGTCGTTACACCACGTCTATGCAGGCAAGATTTGTCGCTGTTATATTTTCGCATAGATGGTTCGAAAGATTACAATTTGTAGACGTTATTAATTAAGTACATATATGTTAAGGTAGAAGTTCTAATTTAGAAATATGGTCCCCAGTCCCCTTTGGAATCCATTTTTCGAAAGTGGTGGATTATTTTTCAAAAATGCACATTCTTTCCTGGGTCACATCCCTATGCAATGACAATTGCAGTTCATGTCTTCTTTGAGCACATCTTTCATCTCCATGGCTTGCCAGAAACCATCATGTCAGATCATGATCGGTAATTACTTGCCGTTTCTGCCAAGAATGCTCAAACTGTTATTTTTTGGTGGTATGTGGCCCCATTCCACCTCACCTTATATCTTATACTTCCAACTCTTACTACAATAGAAGAGATAGAGCAAGCTCTCCAATGCTATGATCAACTTTCGGAGATCGCCCACGAGCATTTGAAATTGGTGCGAGATCGCATGAGGAAATAATATGATGGCCATGACCGTGACATCAAATTCAAAATGGGAGATTCAGTATGACTCAAATTGCGCCAACATTATCAACTCTCATTGGCAAATGAAGCACAAATTATCCGTAAATTTCATGGTCCTTTCAAGATTAGAGTGAAGGTTGGAGAGGTTTCTTATTGTTTGGAATTGCCTGCATAAGCCAAGGTTTACAACATCTTTGACATCTCAGTTTTTTGAAGCTTATTTGTTACTCCACCTGATGCCATACCGCCTCTTCAACCTCTAATGGGCAGTTGAGTACTTTCCTAACCTATCATGAATCGCCGCTCTCCTCCATCCTCACTCACACCCCGCGGGCCTAGAGCATCCCTGTAGACAGCTTCAGTCACGACTCCATTGACCTCGCCATAGGAAATCATCCCTGATCAAAGGGAAACAAAAATGTCAACTCTCTCCTATTCTGTTGTGTTCCAAAGGATCGTATCACTGGCCTTGAGAATGTTGGATCGAAGCTATGGGTAGATAACTTTTTCCCTTGATTACCTCAATGACTCGTAATGAGTGCTTCTAAAAAATAAACTCCAGATATTTGCTATCTTTCTCTTTGAATGAGATCTCAATTCCAACTACGGTTTCATTCAATATCTGACAACTAGAATTCCTCTTTTTTCCGATCCGGTTCCTCAACCACTGCGAACCCCGATTAGATTCAGGCATGATACACTTTTTCTTTATTGGGACAACTCAAGTACTCACCCGCGGATCCATGAAACAACTCTCAGAAATATTTTTCCTAGAAGTAGGCCAACATTTATATTGGCAAATAGGAGGTTTACAAATTCATGCCCAAGTACTTATCACTTCTTGGGTTGTAATTGCTATCTTATTAGGTTCAGTCATCATTGTTGTTCAGAATCCACTAACCATTCCGACCGACGGTCAGAATTTCTTTGAATATGTTCTTGAATTTATTTGAGATTTGAGCAAAACTCAGATTGGAGAGGAGTATGGTGGCAAAAGCGGTGTCCAATGGTAGAAGAGGGAGCTCGTCCCTAAGGGGGTCTCGGCCTCTTCATGTGTAGCGGACAAAAGGAGAGGGACAGAGGGAGGAAGTAAAGAGTAAAGATTTAGGTCAAGTTTTTTTTTCAATCCTTCATGCTGTTAACAGTGGATGTCATTTACACTATAGGGCAGCCCGGTGCACAGCATCCCCGCTCAGCGAGGGTCCGGGGAAGGGCCCCACCACAAGGGTGAAATGTAGGCAAACCTTGCCATGCCTTTTTGTATGAGGCTGCTTCCCGGACTCGAACCCGTGACCTCAAGGTCACACGGCAACACCTCAACCGGTGCGCCAAGGCTCCCCGTGCCTATGCGCCTTACAAAAGTGTTGCAAATAGAAATTACAAAATTAAACATTCAAGGATTTAAATCAGGAAATTTAAAATTAGAAATATTGATCTTCCCTGTTTCCCGTGCCTATGCGCCTCCGCGCTTTTGTACATCGACGTTCAGGTCGTTTCGTATGCTGCAACGTGTGTATGTGCGACCCCATAATGTCTTTGCAACTTCTACGTCCATTACTCATTATCCCCTGACTAGACCTTATATTGGGTTCTTGACAAAATGTTGGTTGCTGTCATTTTAAACAAAACAATGATATTAATAAAGAATGCAAGCAGTTGAAGAAAGAGCAAAAATGGCTAGAAGTATAATCTTTGTTCAAGAAGGCATTATGCACTATTTTCATTGAAACGATGTTAGTATAGTGCTGATATCGAGTCGAGTTCGAGTGATTTAGGCTCAGCTTGAAATCGAAAATTTTGAGTCGAAATCGATCTCAAATAGAGCCCGCTCAACTCGAAATGGCTCGATTCCGAGCCGGCTCGAAATCGAATCGAGCCGGCTCAAAATTAAGCAAATTTTCTCTTTATTCCTAGTTGACTCGAAATTAATTTTGGTAACCTCTAAATTTAGCAAATGAAATACTTAGAGATTTTACTCTTTTTATTTAGGTTTAAATTTTAGTGTTTTTTATTTTAAAACAATAATATATTAATAAATACATAATATTTTAATCAATTCGAGCTGATTTGAATCATATTTCGAGCGATTCAAGGCTGGTTCGAAATCGACTCGAAATGCGATTCGAGTCAAATTGAATCGACTCAAATTGAGTCGAATCAATTGTAATCGATTCTGATTCGGCTCAATATTCGAGCGATTTTCGAGCGACTTTCGAGTGTCGAATAATATGCTCAGCTCTATGTTAGTAAAGCCATCAACGACATTTTGGTTCTACCGTACTAGTGGGTCGCTACAATTTATTGTATGCTATTTTGTTATCCGAGTTCTTGAATTTTTGATGTTGGAATTTCTTGGGCTAAAAGCTTCGATAGTCTGTTTGTAAATGAATCCATTGTATAGAAAATGCTCTTGTATGCTAAGATCTTGATTTTAATTGCGCCGAAGATTGATATTCCTAAAGGCTCGGAAGATTATTAGTTTTGTTAGTGTACCTATTCATATATTCTATTGTATTTTTGCCAAATAACTTCCTTTTTTTTAATTGCAAGCTGATTTATTTGAAGTTGTCAGAGTAGTTACTGCAAGAATATCTTCAGAATTCATCTCAAACCATTTTATGGTTCATTCGTCTGCTTTTAATTTGGAAAACATATTTTTAGAAGTGAAGTGTTTAGTACATTATGACTTTACTTGGGACTACTACATTGTTTGAGTGGTGTCGTGGTGAAACTGTGGTAGTGAACGTAGTGGTAACGGTTTACCTGTATTTGGAACTTTCGGGACATGTTTTTTTAGCCCAAACACCGCTTTATGCGGTCTCGGCATTCACAAAGGCTAATTCTTGACCACATTTTCATAGCCACTAGTCACCTAATCGTTCACAACTGTCACCAGTCGCTCGTTGTTTTCCCAAACATAGCCTATGCATTTGATTTTATGTAGTTAAAAAATCGGTCGCCAGTCGCTCATTGCTTCCGCAAACATAGCCTATGTATTTAATGTTCATGCTTTTCAAATCGGCCCTTTTAATGTTCATGCTCTTCGAATTTAATATAGTTCGCGAATTGATCTTCTATAAATTTCCATCTTGCAGTTTTCGCTTCCCTTGCCACAAGGCGGAAGGGATGCCATCGCAAAGAATCTGATTCTAAGAGAAGATCAACTCCCTCACAAGCTTCTCTATCCCAAACTGAAGAAGAAGTCAAACAAGGTGAGTAATTTTTGTCAACGAGAGTGCATAAAAAACGAGATCTTAAATCTCGGCTTCTGTTTTCGTTTCAGCCCCTTCTCACAAGTTTAGTTTCAATTTCGATAGTTTATAATTTTGCGGTTTTCGGGTTCATCTTCTGTGCAAAATGTGCAGTCTTCGCTCGCCTCCCCCATCGCCCGCCGTCCCCCGTTTTGGTAAAACACATTATTATGCGGGGGATGGCCATGGAAGACCGACTATTGTAGGTGATGGTACCGAACGCCCCTCTTCAAGTGAACGACTGCTCTTAGAGCATAATAATTATGAAG
The DNA here is from genome assembly GCA_033032865.1 of Dactylorhiza incarnata. Classification (NCBI taxonomy): domain Eukaryota; kingdom Viridiplantae; phylum Streptophyta; class Magnoliopsida; order Asparagales; family Orchidaceae; genus Dactylorhiza; species Dactylorhiza incarnata. Next base: position 13,006,939 of record JAWHQI010000017.1, read on the forward strand.
GCTCGTTCAGTTGAACGGAATTGAGACTTCAGAATTGGAATTGGCCATGGAAGACTGACTATTGTTGGTGATAGTACCGAACGCCCCTCTTCAAGTGAACGACTGCTCTTAGAGCATAATAATTATGAAGGCACTATCAGTTGAGCGGAACTGAAGGGAATTGAGACTTCAGAATTGGAATTGGCCATGGAAGACCGACTATTGTTGGTGATAGTACCGAACGCCCCTCTTCAAGTGAACGACTGCTCTTAGAGCATAATAATTATGAAGGCACTATCAGTTGAGCGGAACTGAAGGGAATTGAGACTTCAGAATTGGAATTGGCCATGGAAGACCGACTATTGTTGGTGATAGTACCGAACGCCCCTCTTCAAGCGAACGTCTGCTCTTAGAGCCTAATAATTATGAAGGCACGTTCAGTTGAACGGAACTGAACGGAATTGAGACTTCAGAATTGGAATTGGCCATGGAAGACCGACTATTGTTGGTGATAGTATCGAACGCCGCTCTTCAAGCGAACGTCTGCTCTTAGAGCATAATAATTATGAAGGCACGTTCAGTTGAACGGAACTGAACGGAATTGAGACTTCAGAATTGGAATTGGCCATGGAAGACCGACTATTGTTGGTGATAGTATCGAACGCCCCTCTTCAAGCGAACGTCTGCTCTTAGAGCATAATAATTATGAAGGCACGTTCAAAAACGGAATTGAGACTTCAAAATTGGAATTGGCCATGGAAGACCGACTATTGTTGGTGATAGTACCAAACGCCCCTCTTCAAGTGAACGACTGCTCTTAGAGCGTAGTAATTATGAAGGCATGTTCGGTTGAACGGAATTGAAACTTCAGAATTGGAATTGGAGGTCAAGTTCAATTCCAAGGCTCAAATTACGCCCAAATGAATGAACCCTAATAAAATATTTATAATAAATGCCATCCAGTGTGGCGGTGGGTAGTACCCGACCACTGCTCGATGCACGCGTATACGTAGAATTCCTCTGTTTTAATCCCAAACTCTCAAAATGAATGTAAACAGAGATATTATTACTGGATATAATCACTGAAACTTAAATCCATTCCTGAAAATAACTGCTCACATAATTTTCATTTCCACAGAATGAATTCCTGGGCGCAGAAGACATTTTCTCAAATGCTGGTGAGAAGAGAGCTCCTCTGAAGCCCCCGGTCAGGAAGGCGCTCGCGATGTTCAGCGGAAAGAGAAACCCTAACGATAATCATTTTTCTCGTAAGCAGTGATTCCCGCCCTCGATTCCATCGCGTATTGTTACTCGTTTTGTTCGGCGGCTTCAGTTCGGTTCAATCATTACACGATGTGCTTGTGTGCTATCGTTCGACGTCTGTTTTGAAGTTATCTTCCGCTATTTTATTTTAAATTTATCTCAGCATTATATATAGAGTTAAATTGTTGGTATCTATTGCATTATGTATTGCTTAAATTGATTACTCTTATTTTTTTTTCTTTTTCATAGGCTAGTTTTGTATAATAGTTTTTATGTTTTTAACATAATTTTATTAAACATGAGAAAACTTTGTATCGATAAGGATAAAATTTGTTTTGTACTTGCTAGTGTTATTTAGGCTCCGTTCGGCGCCGCTTTTTTGCTCCGGTGAGTTTCGACAAACTCCATGACGACGGTTAAGGCCGCCGCAACGAAGAAAAAAAACTAGTTTTGAACATAAAAGTGGAAGAAGTTGCCTTAGTATGAATTAAGGATATTTATTTTTAATTTTTTTTTTTACTAGCTATCGTTATTTAAATAAAAAAGTATTTGCGCATCACATACACATATATAGATATATATACATATATATATATGTATATATATACATGCATATATATACATACATATATATACATACGTACATACAGGATTGTATTCAAATGCGAAGAGGCGCTGTGCGAAGATGCGAACATGGATCTGGGCCATTGGATTTAAATCGCGATCTGCTACAGTGCGGGCTTCTTCCTCCTTCGCAGGTGATCCACTGGCCGGCCAGTGGCCGCCCTGTCCACGCCGACGAACCTAGGGCGGCCGGTGGCCGGCCAGCCCGCAGCCGCCGGCCGCTGCGCAGGAAGCTTATTTGCACAACCGGTGGTAGGCAGCTGTAGGTTCGCCGGCCATCGGCCGCCCTGGGTTCGACGAAGTCACGCCGACGAACCCAGGGCGCCGGCGAGCCCGCAGCCGCCTGCCGCCGGTTGTGCAAATAAGCTTCCTGCGCAACGCTTGCCGGCGGCTCACGGAACGGCCGGCGGCGACCACAGGTGTGCTCCTCCGGCCCTCAGTTGCTGCGGGTGTCGCCGCCGCTGTTGGAAGTTGCTGCCTAGAAGTCGCCGCTGTTGGAACCGCTCTTCGCGCTGCTTTCTTCTCACCTGATCATGCCCCTATACATACATATATATACGTACATATACATACATATATATATTTTTTATGGTCATTTCGAGTACTCATATGTATATGTTGTGGGCGCAGCCTGCATATGCATCGAGCACGGGCGAAGCCCGCCAGGATGAGGCCGAAGGCCGCCCAACAACATCGCGCCGGGGATGGCCGGATGGGCAAATCCCGCCGTCGCCGGCCGGGTACTGTCGCGCTTGGCCGTAGGGGCGGAGCCTCGTGTCGGGCACTCGTATATACATACATATATATATACATACATACATACATACATATATACATACATACATATACATATATACACATACATATATACACACACGTACTGACGTCTTCACCATGCCGCCGGCGGCGGAGCCGCCGGCGGCCTGCCCGGCGTCCACCGTAGGGTTCGCCGGCCTCCGGCGAACCCGCCGGAGGTTGGTCGGCGGCGATCGGGCAGGGCAACCGCCGACGGTGGCCCTGCCCGTGAGCCCCGATCTGGGTCTCACGGGCAGGGCCACCGCCGGCGGTGGCCCTGCCAGCTGGACGCCGGACATCCCCGGGGGGTTCGCAGGAGGCCGGCGAACCCCAAGGTGGGCGCCGGGCAGGCCGCCGGCGGCATTGGCGGGCAGTGACGCAGAACGGGGTTCACGGAAGCTCCAGCTCGCACTGAAGCGTCCAGCTCGCCGCCGGACATCCCCCGGCGGGTTCGCCGGAGGCCGGCGAACCACCCACTGGGTGCCGGTCAGGCCGGCGACGGTTCCGGCGGCGGCGGCTGAGGGAGGCTTGGCAGATTTCGCGGAAGGCGGAAGCGGAAATTGGGGGGAGGGGGTGCATTTTTTATTTTTTGCTTATTTTAAATTCTGTTTTAAGAATTTATTAAATAAATTAATTTTTTTGATAATGACATTCTATTAAAATGTGTTTTTTAGTTATGTTTTAATAATTTATTAAATTAAATAAATTTCTTGATCATTAAATTCTATGAATGAAAATTTTGAAAAATTTTGGGTTGATAATTGACGCGGGCGGCGAAGAAGTCCGCCGAGGTAGCGGGCGAGAAAATTTTGAAATTTGTCATAATTGACGGGGGCGGGCGAAGCCCGCCTTGCATGCCCATCTACAAGTTCGAACATGTTTTTCTTTTAATATTTATGTAACTCGATTACATTCTTAATAATATTTACATTGAGAACACTTGAAAATTTTCGGATATATTGACGGGGCGGGCAAAGCCAGCCGAGGGGAGCGGCGAAGCCGCCTTGAATGCAAAGCGGACGAAGCCCCGCCGCGGGGGGCGGGCGAAGCCCGCCTGACATGCCAAGCCGGCGAAGCCCGCTTTGTTACGGGCGAAGCCCGCAGCGACGTATCGAGAACGGGCGAAGCCGCGCAGTCTTGGGGAGGGCGCCTAAATGCGCCCGAAGGCCGCCCGAGAGCATCGAGCACGGGCGACGGGGGGTGGGGGCGAAGACCGGCGAGGGGCGGGCGAAGCCCGCCGACGCCCGCCGACGCCCGCCGACGCCCGCCGACGCCCGCCGACGCCGAGGGGTCGGGCGAAGCCCGCCTTGAATGCCAAGCGGGCGAAGCCTGCTTGGTTGCGGGCGAAGCCCGCATTGATGCGGGCGAAGCCCGCATTGATGCGGCCGAAGGCCGCCCGAGAGCATCGAGCACAGGCGTAGCCCGTGCGAAGATGCTCGTCTATACTATAAAGGCAATATAGCATTCTCTGCTAATACCATCAGAGAGATCACAGCCGTCCAATCTATTCCAAGGCTCATAGAACTCCTCACAGCCGTTTGATCATGATGGAGGTGGGCTGCGCATAGCCATAACCCCAAAAAACAATTTCACGGAACTCAGGATTTCCCGATTCCATTATCGCCAAAAAAACTGTACCGCCCCTCCACCCTCTGCCGTAGAATGTTGGTTTATATACTGCTCCTTTCAGACCAATGAAATCGATGGGAAATTTCCACACAAATATCATCTGCTGTAAATAAAAAAACCTAAAAAATTATCACCAGTAGAAAAAAAATTTATCGTCAATAAATCGAATCTAAATCTCGAATTCTATAGTAAAAAACATTACTAAATTGTTCCATAATTACTATTGTAAATAAAAGTCATCTCCTGTAAATAAAAAACCCATAAAAAATCATCTCCAGTAAATAGAATCATAAGTCTCTAATTTTATCAGTAAAAAACTACTAAATTGTCCATAATCACTATTTATGGAGAAAAATTAATTTGCTACAAAGAAGTATCAAGGCCCATCAGAGAGATCACAGTCGTCCAATCTATTACAAGGCCCATAGAACTCCTCACAGCCGTAGGTTCATGACGGGGTGGGGGGGGGGGATTTTAGGGGGTCTCCGGCGGTGGCCCTGCCCGCTAGCTGCCGGACAACCCCCGGCGGGTTCGCCGGAGCCCGCTGACGCCGAGGGGGCGGGCGAAGCCCGCCTTGCATGCCAAGCGGGCGAAGCCCGCTTGGTTGCGGGCGAAGCCCGCTTGGTTGCGGGCGAAGCCCGCTTGGTTGCGGGCGAAGCCCACATTGATGCGGCCGAAGGCCGCCCGAGAGCATCGAGCACGGGCGTAGCCCGTGCGAAGATGCTCGTATATATATACACGAGCAGCTCCGCACGGGCTTCGCCCGTGCTCGCTGACTCTTAGCGGGCTGCGCCCGCCTTCGAGCGGGCTGCGCCCGCATTCGAGCGGGCTGCGCCCGCATTCTACAGCACCCGACCTACGATGGCGGGCTTCGCCCGCCCCCGGCGAGCCTCGCCCGCAACATATACATATGAGTACTCAAAATGACCGTAAAAAAATATAAATCAATATTTTATAATTATTATTTTCAAAAATATTTATATTTTAACAAAAAATCATTTTAAAGTAAGTCATTATATTTAAAAAAATTATTATATTTAAATTTTTGTAGGCCTAATGATTACCTACTCTAGTAGGTGTAGGAGGTCTACTAAAAACTTTTTGGATTTTATGAATTTCCATCATTATTTTTATTATAGGGATATACTGTAATTACACAAATAGCCATTATATTTTATGAATTTCCATTTGTTTCATAATATATGTTAAGTCATTGGAGTAAAAGAATGAGGCTATATTTGGCAATTTTGAATGTTGCACCAAAGGCAAGTTCTTGTATATAGTAGTTAAAGATATATATATTCGCCCGCTTGGTTGCGGGCGAAGCCCGTGCTCGATGCTCTCGGGCGGCCTTCGGCCGCATCAATGTGGGCTTCGCCCGCAACCAAGCGGGCTTCGCCCGCAACCAAGCGGGCTTCGCCCGCCCCCTCAGCGTCGGCGGGGTTCGCCCGCCCCTCGGCGGCCTCACCCGCTTTTTTGATTAAAACAACTTTTAAAAAAAACCTAAAAACAAAAGTTTTAAAAAAAGAAAAAAATGCAAAAAACTTTAACCCGTGCTCGATGCTCTTCGCTGCGACAGTACAATTGCAGCGACGACACGTTTGCCCAAAGTCACCCATTCTCGAGCGCTCGGTCAATTCGCCCGCCCCCTCGGCGTCGGCGGTCCTCGCCCGCCACTCGCCGGTCTTCGCCGCTCTTCGCTACGCCCGTTCTCGATGCGGCGCTGCGGCCTTCGGCCGCAGTCAGGCGGGCTTCGCCCGCCCCCTGAACCCTAAACTATACATAATTAGAATGAAAAAATAATTACACAACTCAAACATCTGAGACAACTCCTAATATCTCTTTATGTATAGTTTTTAAATAATGAGAATTAAAAAATTTAAGTTAAACAAAACAGAAATTAAAAAATTAAAACAAAACAGAAGTTAACAAAAACAGAAATTAAAACATAAAAAAAAAGAAATACAAAAAAAGAAATAAACAAATGAAATTAAAACTTCATCCCGCTGCCGCAGCGTCATTTCCCGCCGCCGCAGCCGCCGGAGCCGCCTGATGCCTGACCGGACCCCACCTGGACGTTCGCAGACCCCCCGCTAAATCGCCGCCGGTTGTCTGGCGGCGAGCGGGCCGGGCCACCGCCGGCGGTGGCCCTGCCCGTGAGCTCCAGAAATGAAGCTCACGGGCAGGCCCTGCCCGCTTGCCGCCGGCCAACCACCGGCGAGTTCGCCGGTGGCCGGCGAACCCGCAGGTGGGCGCCGGTCAGGCCGGCGGCGGCTCCGGCGGCGTGGGGATTGGTAAATGGAGCGGGTGGAGACGGGAGGGGCACGGGAATTGGGAGAGAGAAGCTTTGTAATTTTTTTTAGAATTGGCTATTTGCAGGCCCGTTTTTAGGAGAAATCGTTATAGGCAGCCCTCCCAACCTGCATCGGACGGCCAGAATTTATTCAAGCTTTGATCGAACGGCTGATATTCGATCCATGGTGTTAGCAAGAATGCTATACTTCCTTTATATTATAGATATATATATACCGGACATTGAACCGAAAGGCGAGGTTTAAGATTAGATCGGTTAAACCGTTGATTTAAATAATCAAAATATATCAGTTAAAATATTTAAATAAGCAAAATATATCATTTAAATTATTTAAATTTTATCGCCATTATAATTATATTTTTGTGTTTTAGCACATCAAAATTTATCATTCATAGTTTCCTCTAGCACGTCTTGAACATAAATTAAAATTTCTTTATTAAAGATCATTTTCGAACTAAGATTTTAGAATCACCCAATCGTGACCGGTTCGTCAGTTTAGCGGTTCGACCAACAGTTCTCCAGTTCTTGAGCGGTTCTCGGCTGGAATGGTTCTTAAGTTTGATCCCACTGTTTATAGCCCAGTTCGTGGTCTGACTAGTCTAACCATCCGGTTCGTTCTGGTTCTTAAAAGTTAAAACACTTATATATATGTATATATATACACACGACTACACGAGTGCCAGTGCACAGGGAGCCTCTCGTGTCCCGCGTGATAGTACCATGTCCGCCTTCGACACGCACCTAGTTATATTTTTTTTCTTCTTCTTTTTTCATTTATTTTTATAAATTTTAAAAAATAAAATATTATGTATTTTATTTTTAAAATATTTATATTTTATAAAATATTTTGTATTTTTTTCCATTTCTCTCTCTCTAGTTCTCTCTCCAATTCGGTCACCCACTTTTTCCTCCCTCTCTCTCTCTTAATTGTGGGCCCCACTCCCTCTCTCCCCTCTCTCCCTCTCTCTTCCTCTCCTTATTTATTTCTCTCTCTTTCTCTCTCCAATTCAAAGATGACGCCCACTTTCTCTTCCTTCTGTCTCTTAACTGCGGGCCCCACTCTCTCTCTCCCTTTCTCTTTCTCTCTTCTTATCGAACGGTCGATATTAATTGGCTGGGCATTACACCGATAAAAGAATTTCTTTATATATTAGTATATATATATAAAGCTATTTTTGTTACTAGTTAAGCTATTTTAATTTTAGAATATGCAAGTATATTTAGCAAATATTTTTATTTATGAGATGAATAGATATTTTAAAATATCCCATTAAAAGATCCCACGTTTCGCTGACATTTGATATTTATAACCTCTGCATCCATCGAATCGCGTTCGAGAGCGCCTGCCTGTCAACTGTTCCTTCTCCGACCCCGTTCATCTTCTCGTTGAACCCAGCGGCATCTGGAAATGCATCGTATTCGCTAATAATTAGAAAAGCGAGTCGCCGGGAGCCAGATTTCTCAAATAAACCTCTCCAGCGTAGTCATGTTGCTAAGATTATAGCAACAATTCAATTCCATTTTCTTCAAATTCCTTCCATTTGCATTGCGGATTTGCGGGCAAACTGATGGCCAAGGAATACTATTCCCTCAACATCATTTATCACCACAAATTCTCCAATTCCTTTCTCCTCCATAGTTGGAGATGAAGTTAGCTAACATTTCGCCGGTTATTTTCGATGAAAATTGTGCGAAACTAGCGAGTGATGTATGCTATTTCGTGTTTTATAACTCATTCTAAATTGCGGAGGCATGTTGATCAGTAATGACCTTTCGAATGTGTTGGAGAGGATTCTTTGACATCCAAGATATACTTTATAGAGCACGGGTTACACAAATAGGGGTGGATCTAGGGGGCAGAACTGGGGCTCCAAGAAGCGATGAATTTTGACTACTTACACATCGAAAACATTGTTCGAATGAGGAATGAATGACTGAAAGACTGTGACGCGACATCTGACTCGTTTAAGTGATTTATGTGGAGCTGTCATGTGTAATTTTTTTTTTTTTTATTGAAATTTCTAGATCTGCCCATGTTACAAAAGTAAATTTGAGCATGACATGATATTTTCTATTATAATTTGAGCATGACATTATATTAAAAGGAAAAAAATAGGGTTGTGATGGCCCGAAACCTAGGTTACACTACATATTTCATATTATTTCTCTGCATATGTAATTATTCACAGCACGAGTGAAATTAAGGCTCTGTTTGGCACGGTGTTTTTGCTGCGGTGAGTTACAATATTTTTGGTTTTTAGCAACACTTGAAAAATGTTGCCAAAAACTGTAAACTATTGCCTAAACATTGAAAATTGTTGCCATATGATGTTGTCTAAAACTGTGTTACCAAAGATCAAAGACAACAGTTTTCATATATTTAGGCAGCACTATACAAAAACTGCTGCCTATAACAGTTTTTCATACATTTAGGCCACCAATAAAAGAAAACTAGCTTTGAACATAAAAGTGGATGAAGTTCCTTAGGTGATCAGGTCACGGAGCGTAAATTAAATGATGTTAATAGCAAATAATGTTATGCTATTAGCAAATCATTATTATTAGTAAACCATCTATTTTGAAAATGACTATTAACAAACTTTTTTATTATTAGCAAATCATCAAAAAAATTAAAATAAAATTGTTAGAAGCATTTGCAAGCATTGTTAAGAAGGTTTCGTAAAAGGTGGAATAGGGGAATAAGGGGGTTTGCTAATAGTCAACTTTAAGGATTGAAAAAAATGGACGTAAAATATTTGAACCCGGTTTATTTTGATTTGCTAATAGCGAAATTCGATTTGCTAATAACAACGTCCGAAAAATAATTACAAGAAAAAATTAATTATATGCTTGTGCACTGAGAAATGTTAAAAGATAATTTGAGTTTGAGCAAGGTTCTTATTTGCACACACACTTAGGCTTCATTTGGCGCAGTGATTTGGAGCAGTCTGCGGGAGGAGACGGGCGCGGCGGGAGGCCGCAACTCGAAATGGATTGCTTTGCTCCATTTCTCAGGGCGCGGCGGGAGGAGACACGAAAAACGCCACCGCCGGGCATTTGGTTACCCGCCTTGCGACGGCAATTGCCGCAAACACGGCCTCCAAACGCCACGCCAAATGAAGCCGAAGTTTATCAAATAGATCTCGATTTGCAAAAGACCTTTTTCAATAGCTCCCTTTTCTATCCTATTTTTGCTACCACTCATTTTTCTACCGCCAACGCTCTCCATACATGCACTTAAAGAGAACCGTTCCGAAAAATCACCACGATGATTCCTAAAAGAAGAAGAAAACATAAAAATTGAACCTTTCAGAAAATATTCATCATCAATATTAATACACCCCTTTCTGCTTTGTTGCACCACTATTCCTCTTCCGAACAAATATTGCCCGAACGCAATATTCGTTAAATTTATTCTTGCCCTCTGACTGCTGAAGGTTCGACGGAGCGTCAGTTCTACGTCTTCGACCAGAGTTTCGCAATCTTTCCGATCCTACGAAGTCTCTTGATTAGGGATTCAGCATCCACATCGCCCACCACTGTCACCTTATTATTCGCCGAGTCAACATCCACTTCATAAACTCCTTCAAAAATATTTATATATATATATAGAGAGAGAGAAAATCCAATATTAAGGAATAAAAATTTTGAAAGATAATTATATTAATTTGAATAGTAAGGTTTTAGAGTATATATAATACCAAGGTCTTTTCTTAGGCATTTCCTAACTTCATTTGGGCATGCATTGCAATGTATGTAAACCTTCAGTGCTACACTCTGCATGCACACATCATTATTTGAATTTTGAAATTATTATGAGTGCATGTAGTAAATATTAAAAAGAGGTGAAAATATTTTTAAATATATATAGGTGGTGTTAAAGGCACACCAAAAAGTGTTGTATGCGCACTAATTTTAAGAAAAAAAGACCTAAATGTGCTATATGCACATCAACTTTAAGAGAAAAAGATCTAATAATATTTTGGTGTGCCTTTAACACCACTCTATATATAAGCGAGTGTATTAATAGTATATACTTTACACTCCAACCTGCCCTCTGATTCCATGATGGAAGCTTCTTGAGAATGAAGAAAGGAGGTGAGAAGGTGATAGTATATATAAGCACAAGCAAATAAGTAAGTTGACATATAATTCATATAATCTACCAATAATCCAAATTCATTGTATTATTGAATATATGCATATATATACACACACACACACACACACACACACACACAAACACGAATAATTACCATAATTGCATATTGCACGCATATTATTATTGAAATTATGAAAAGCACCGTTGAATGTTATAAAATGTTGGAGGTCCAGCAATGCCCCTGGTGTTGCGGCACTAGTCGAAACAGAAGGGTGTGTCTCCTGTGGGCCTAATTGGCTGCCCCGTGGATCTGCCCGAGGATAGCCGTCTCTATAAAGGAGCGGTAGGCGCCTTCCCCAACAGTCCGGGCTTTTGGGAGAGTTGGTTGCGTCGTATCCCTACAAGTGGTATCAGAGGAGGTCACGAGTTCGAAACCCCGGGGTCGTTTCTGGGGGGGGGGGGATTGTTGGAGGTCCAGCAATGCCCCCGGTGTTGCGGCACTAGTCGAAACAGAAGGGTGTGTACCATGTGGGCCTAACTGTCTGCCCCGTGGATCTGCCCAAGGATAGCCGTCTCTATAAAGGAGCGGTAGGCGCCTTCCGCAACAGTCCGGATTTTTGGGAGAGTTGGTTGCGTCGTATCCCTACATAAAACATAACATCTATCTCCCATGAAGTTCATATTTCATAGCATCCATGCACAAAATACACCCCCTGAAATGTATGAAAAGTGCATGAATGTTATGAAAGGTGAACTTTAGGGGAGGTAAATGTTATGTTATGTAATATTGAGGGGAGGTTTTTGTAATTTCAATAATAAGAGAGGTGCAGTATGTAATTTTACAAACTTAAGAGGCGGTGAATTACCGAGATCTCCCGTGGGAGTTTGCATAATTACAGGTTGCACCCGTCTATGTTTTGAAATTACATTTACCTCCCCATCTAAGTTTCTCCGGTTTACAAAAATGACCCTTCAGTTAGAAATATGGATGAAAAATGATAAAATAGGCCAAATTATGTCATGATATATATAGTGTGAATTGTCAGGACCTCTCTTGGGAGTTTGCATAATTACAGGTTGCACCTCTCTATCTTTCAAAATTACATTTACATCCCCTCTAAGTTTCTCCAGTTTACAAAAATGCCATTTTCGTTAGAAATATGAATGAAAAATGATAAAATCTCCTAAATTATGTCATGATAATCAATTTTACTCCTACGGCCAAGCGCAATAGTACCCGGCCGGAGATGGCGGGCTTCGCCCACCCCCGGCGCGATCATCTAGGTGGTCTTCGTCCGCCTCGGCACTGGCTTCGCCCATGCTCGATGGCTGCGCCCGCAACATATACATATGAGTACTCGAAATGACCTTAAAAAAATATACATCAATATTACAATATTTATTTTGTAAAAAAATACATATATACTTAAAAAGATTATTTTATTCCCTCTCTCTTTCTCTCTCCGCCGCACTCTCCGCTCCTCTCCTCTCTTTCTCTCTCTCTCTCTCACACTCTCTCTCCCAGTAAATTTATTTTTATTTTTTTATATTAAAAATATTTTGGATAAAACATGTGAAAGATACAACAGTGAAAAATGAAAACACTGATAAGAGCGTGAAAAATGCTATATTTATGTAGTTATTTACTTTATATATATATAATCTATTGATTAAATGCGTTTTTTTTTTCTTATTTTACCTTCAGAATCCTCTCCCTGTCATATCATTTCTTTAAATAGAAATACTATAATAATATCTTAATATTTTGATATAATATAAATATATACTATTTCAATGATTTATAAACAATTTAACACAGTTAAAATATTCTATTAAACTTTCAATTATGCATAGGCCCCTCGGCGCATCATGTCGCGCGTGCGATGGTCCTAGTAATGTGTTGGGCGAAAAATGATTTTGCACCGATGGTATTAGGGGTGCAACTCGGATCAGTTCGGTTCGATTCCACCCAAAATTAGGGGTGTGTACGAAAAGCCGAAAACCGATCGAACCGATCAAACCGAACTGCTTGGTTCAGTGTAGGGGCGGTTTTTCATTTTGGATAATCGTCCCCTTTCGGTTTGATGCGATTTTTTATTTTAATAAACCGAAAACACCGAACCGAGAAGTTATGTTATTACGATCATGTTTAAAAATTTTAATCACATGCACAAATTAAAACTACCTTGATGGAAGTAGGTGTTATATTGTGGACTTGTGGGAACACAATCTTTAAGCTCCCATACATATTTTTTGGTTCAATATCATTTTTCCTAACTAAAATAACTTATAATTAAGTGAAATTTTAAAATCGAAAACAGCCACGAAAAAATCGCCCCTGACTATTAAATCGAACAGATCGGTTTAGGTTTGGTTCGGTTTGGAGAAAAAAATAACCAAACCTTTTCGGTTTTGTTTCGTTTGGGTCCAAACCGACTCAAACCGAACTGCTTGCACCCCTACCCAAAACCAAGAATCGAACCATATAGGTTCAGTTTCAAATTGGATTCGGAACTGACCCACGGTCCTAAAGTACAGAACCAGATCCGAACCGTTAACTTTGGTTCGGTTCTCGGTTCTACCCACGTCCCAAAATAATTTTAAAAAAATGGCTCTTACATGCAATTCATGATTTTGTCATACAATTGTCAATGTCACAAAATAATTAAATTCAGTCTCTTTATAATATTGAAGTCATACAACTATTGAAGTTCAAAAATTATTTTATTTAGCCATACGATTATATTCTCAGTTATTTTCGTGTATTAAGTCATGTGATTATAATCGTTATCTCAAAAAAAAAACCTTTAACATTGATTTTTGGTTCTCGGGTCAGTTCTAAGTACTCGACATGTGGAATCAGGAACCAAATCAAATTGTCTATTCTGGTATTATGTGAACCAAACCCGAACCAAACCTAGCTATTTGGAACCGACCTGAACCATTCGGTTCGATTCTATGTTCTTCGGTTATTTTTTCACACCCCTAGATCGATGATATTGAGTGCCAACTAGTTGTTCAGTTGCATATAATATGTACGTGGGGATCTTTGCAAATATTTGCGAGCCTTTGGATTCGCATGTTTCGAAGTATGCAATCCATTGATGTTGGGTTTTGTTGTTGACACCCGGCCATAAGAGTTGAGCGTGTTCGTCTTGTCTTTAAGAGTTCCTTTGGGACACGCGAGCAAGTAATAATTTTTGGCCTGTGTTTTTCAAAAAAAAAAAACACGACTAATCATTTTTCGCTCTTTCGAGTTGCCTCCATTTGGAACCAACAAACTTCGAAACACCATTTTAGTCCGATTCCAACAGCATGGAGCGAGCTCAGTTCAAAAACATTGTTGTTTCTTACAAGCTACGTTGTTTCTCAAAAAACACTGCTTAAACCTATCCTCGGCGCTTCCTCGACAATTATATACAAGATAGACGATAAGGGATCTTCATGTCCGAGTCCTCTCGAGGAAGCGGAATTGCCGCTTCTCTCCTCGTTCGCCAAAACATTGAATTCGCAACGACAGAATATCATTTTAATTACTTTGAGCTTGATTGATAGAGCATTTATTTAAGTTGTTTTGAAAACAAGGTTGCTAAATTGTATTTAATGATTTCAAAACCTCTGAATTTAATGATTGTGAGCCAAAATTTTGTATTTATTAAGATATTTAGTGTGATATTTTTATGCTAAAATATTTATTGTAGTAAATTATAATATTGTTAAAAACTCATAAAATTATCTTGTTGAAGTGCATGTGCATCCATATTTATTATATATATTTATGTGCTTTTAATTTAAATAGTTTCATTTTTTTTAAAGAATAAGAAATTAGAATTTATATTTATATAATGGAATGCTTCACCTGTTATCTATGTGGTTCTCTGAATGATTTAGTATAGTAAATGTATATATATATATATATTTAAATACTGTATACTATATACAAGAAGTTGTCTTTGGTGCAACATTCAAAATTGTCAAGTATATATAGCCTCATTCTTTTACTCCAATGACTTAACATATATTATGAAAAAAAAATTAAAATTTATAAATAATGGCTATTTTTGTAATTACACTATATCCCTATAATAAAAATAATGATGTAAATTCATAAAATCCAAAAACTTTTAGACCTCCTACACCTACTATAGTAGGTAATCATTATCCCTAAACCCTAAAGCCTCCTATGCTTCTTCATTAACTCCTTTAACCATCATAATATGCTTCTTTCTTCCAATATATAATTTTCTCATTTAGATTTTCTCTTCTTGCAGCATTCCAAAGGCATGTATATTAATCATGATACTCGTTGATTTTGTTTCAATAGAAATATGATTTTTTTTTCGGTACTTCTTTTGTTCACCTCTCCATTTTCCATTTTTTCGCGTTCTTTTGCTACAGTTTTTTTTGTTCATTTCTCTTGATCGAGTCGCGTTTTTTTGCCCGCCCACGACAAATGTTGGCCCCTTACGGCAAATGTCGTCCTCCACAAAAAATGTCACCCCCACGACAAATATGGCCACCTAAGACAAATGCCGCTCCCACGACAAATATCGCCTCCCCCGACAAATGCCGTCTTGGATCGGGCCGGAGGCCCGTGCCTGTCACTCGTATATATATATATATATATCTTTATTATATAAGACAATATACTAATCTCCCCGCTCTTACCGCACTTTCATTTCACACCATTGGATGCTTAGGATAAATTAAATCTCAACCACTTAATATATCAGCCGAACCACTAATTATCTGAACCACTCATAATAAATCTAAACCACTTATAATAGACACCTTGGTCATCCACGATTTTTTCTAACCAATAATTTTAGGCGGTTTCCTAAATCAAAGCCACGATTTTTTGTAACCCATTATTTCTGGCGGTTAGTAAATCAAAGCCGAATAAACCTCCCATCGCACATTCATTTCATTCTCACGCAGTGTATACGAAAGTTCCTCGCTCCTCGCCTCCGTCTCCCCTGCATTCGCCGGTCTGCATCCTCGCTCCTCGCCTCCGTCTCCCCTGCATTCGCCGGTCTGCATCCTCGCTCCACGCCTCCGTCTACTCTGCATCCGGCGGTCTGGATCCGGCTCGCAATCGCGTATACTAAGCACTCGAAGCCGCTGCCCCTGCCGCTCCTCTTCTTCTTACGAAACGACTCCAGGTATGTTTCTTCTCTTCTATTTCTATCTTCCTTCATCATCTTTCCCTGCCGCTCCTCTTCCTCTTCCAAAATATAAGTTCTATTCATTACTGAACATGCATATCTGCGTTTCTTATTCTCGCCTGAAGGCAAATACCTAGGTCAACGACCACTATTCGCCGCCTGCAATCGAAGCCACTGCACCCGCCTGCAATCGAAGCCTCCCCGATCAGCCTTCATCCTCCTCTGCGACCTCCGGTAAAAACAACTTCTTCCCCCCATTAATTCATTATTGTTCTTCTCTTCCTAGAGTGCAATCAAATCTGATGCATAGATAAAATTTGAATATCAAAACTTTCAATGAAAACCAAATTGAGGATTAGCCATTATGATATGTGATTACAAAGAAGCAAAACTGGGGATGTAGCCATTAGGATATGTGATTAGAAATAAACAAAATTGGGGATATAGTCATCAAACAAGGGCTGCTCGACTATTGACCTATTCATGTACTCCTCTAAAGGTATTCTTTGAATCCTCCAACAGTTGTCATCGAACAAGAGCGAGCTATGCTATTAACCGATCGATGTATTCCTCCCCGGGTATTCTCTTCAATTTGTTCACCTTGGAGTATTCTTTCTCTTCAATTATCCCTTCTTAAGGTGCCTGATTCTGTTGTTGTAGTTCTTGACTTTGGTTTATTCTCAGCTATAAGATTTAAAATATGGTTTTAATTTTTTTTGTTCCGTGGGAGTAATTTTTTTTGGTTTAATTTGTTCACATGGGAGTAATTTTTATTTTAGAATTATCCCTTCTTAATGTCCCTCATTCTATTTTGTTGTTGAAGCTTTTGGATATTCAATGCCCATAACGTGTTTGATGATTTGATTCATAGAATTGGAAAGTCTATTCCATTATTGTGAGCAATTTAAGGCAAATACCTAGGTCAACGACCACTATTCAATACCTAGGTCTATTCCATTGTGAATATATTTTTTTTTTGTTCGTGCCTCATTTAAATGATCCAATTCTAAAATAAAAATTACCATAGGCTAAAGAATGGTATTGAAAAGAACTGTTGTTCAATAACCAGCATCTACCTGATTGCATTTAAATGATCCCTTTTTCTTCATTATTGCTTACATTTAATCCATTATTACTATCAGCCACCACGAGTTACATTAAGTTGAAAATTACATTTCAACTGGGGCATCAAAATGAAAGGGGATCTGCCAAAATTCCAGTGAAAATACCCAAATAAGAATTCTGATTAACAAATAAATTCAATTTGCAGTACATGTACATTCAATTTGAAGTAAAAATACCTAAATTTAGTTATGAGAACATGTAATAAGAATTTATTTTGCTGATTTAGTAGAAAAATAACTGGGGCATCAAAATAACCATAATGCAAAATTTTCATTATGACAGTTCAGTAGATTGAATCTGATTGCACTTCATGTAATATGACACATAATCAATATGAATAGGATAAATATTTATGATAAATATATCATGATTCTTCAATATTTAGAAAATGTGAGTTCTTACTTTAAATCAATGTTGTTGTCATAGGAAATTTTTACAGTAGCATGTTCGGTGATCCTCAAGGTTTCCTAACAACTGTAGCATGTTCGGTGATCCTTTAAATCAATGTTCGGCCATCCTTTAATTATGTTTTATTTAAAAAATGTTCGGCTTCCCAAATTTTTTACGATAGCATGTTCGGTGATCCTTTAAATCACGACGAATGTCGCCCCCACGACGAATGTCGCCTAGCATAGGGCCGGAGGCCCGTGCCTGTCACTCATATATATATATATAATACATATTTTTGTAAAAAAACAATTATAATATATTAATTAAATTTTTTGTGCGGTCATTTTGAGTACTCATATGTATATGTTCCGGCGGGGGCGGGCGAAGCTCGCCGTTGCCGGCCGGGTACTGTCGCGCTTGGCAATAGGGGCGGAGCCCCGTGCCTAACACTCGTATATAAGTATATTTTCTTACAAAATAAATATTGTAATATTGATGTATATATATTTTTTACGGTTATTTGGAGTACTCAT
The DNA here is from genome assembly GCA_033032865.1 of Dactylorhiza incarnata. Classification (NCBI taxonomy): domain Eukaryota; kingdom Viridiplantae; phylum Streptophyta; class Magnoliopsida; order Asparagales; family Orchidaceae; genus Dactylorhiza; species Dactylorhiza incarnata. The sequence goes on from JAWHQI010000017.1 coordinate 13,024,858, forward strand.
ATGTATATGTTGTGGGCGCAGCCCGCCTTGATGCCGGTGCAGCCCACAAACGCATCGAGCTCGGGCGAAGTACGTGCGGAGGCGCGCGGGCGAATCCCGCCTGGATGCGGCCGAAGGCTGTCCGACAGCATCGCGTCATAAGTGGGCGAAACCCGCCGTCGCCGGCCGGGCACTGTAGCGCTTGGCCGTAGGGGCGGAGCCACGTGTCGGGCACTCGTGTGTGTATAATATAATATTCATTCAAAAAGAGATGAAAAGTATAATATACATTTTATTTAAAAAATGAGACAATGAAGGGGGGCCTTCGTGCTGTCTCGACAGTGTCACAACATGACGGCGCTCCCGTCCCCCACGATCCTCCAAAGTGCATTAAAAAATCGAGCGATAGCCGGAGTATTTTAGTTTCAATTTCATTTACTTATTTAAGTGTAACATCAGGGCTTTCCTCTATATATAGTATATACCACTATTTTTTTATATATTTTTTTACACATAATTTATCTCGTGGACTAAAATAAATAGAAAAATATATAATCTAGAGAAAGTCTAATCAGTTGATTTTGAGTAAGATGCTTGTGAATTTCTACGTGATATCAGAGCGAGGTTTTACTTGGGATCCAGTGCATGATTGCATGTAGTAGCCATAGACCTCAAATGGGAATCCGAATTCGGTGCACTAAATCTATATTTTCGATTACAAATTTTTTATATAAAAATATCATAAAATATTAATGTTCATATTTTTACGCTCATTTCAAGTACCATATTACCCATATTCTAATTATAATTGAACAAATTACAGTTGTAAATCATGCATTACGACCGTAAAATGGCATTACGGTCGGAAAATGAAAATACGATCGTAATGCCATTTTACGGCCATAATTTTTCAATTATATCAGAATATGGATAATATGATACTTAAAATGAGCGTAAAAATAAGAACATTAATATTTTGTGATTTAAAAAAAAAATTGAAATTGAAAAAAGTGATATAGTGCATAAAAAAGTCATCGACGCACTTAGAGGAGTGCAAGCCCGACGCACAAAAAAATCTCTCCTCAAATGGAGGTCCATTTCGTGATATGGATGCATTCTAACTTGATCTAACGGTGTAGATTTTTTTAATATTTGGTTGATTTACTCCCACATCCTATTTTTGATTTATTTACAATATATAAATATGAGTACTTAGTATGTATTATTTAATAAAATTGTGATTAATCATTTGTGACAATAAAAATTCACTCGCTGGACCCCACCAACGCCTTCAACCTCTCAATCCGGGTTATCAGCATCCGCGTTATTTCCCACACGTGCTTCGCCGCCGCACACGAATCGGCGGCCGACTTTGCGGATTCGGCGGACGATAGCGCGCACTCCTCCGCCGCCGCCACCATTTCCAACCCGGCCTTCGCCGCCTCTCCTCCCACTCCGAGCAGATCCTCCAATTGCTCCTCCACCAGCCCCAACCTCGTCGGCGCACGAAATCGATCGCCCCAGTCGGAATTACCAGCGGCCGGAGCATTCTCCGTCTCCTTCCATCTCCGATCCAATTCCTCAAATCCAGCATCCTGCTTCGAAATCTTGTTTTTCGCGATCTTGATCGCGCGGCTGCATCTTTGGAGTTCGCCGGCGGTCGCCGAAAAGACATCGTCGTGATTATTAATCTCTAACTTTTTCTCCGAGGGCGTCGCCGTCCGGGCAGTAAAACCTATGGCATTTACAAATCAAGAGAAAGTTTAAAAGTCGATTCCGAGTCGAAGAAGAAGAAGACGCTGAGATAAATCATTAAATCGTACCTAAATTTGTGATTTCCGCGGAATTCTTCCCGCCGGCTGCCGGCCGCCGCTTCTCATGGTCAGCAGAAACCGATGAAAACCAGTCATTCCTCGTTCTCAGATCAGTCCCTGCTAAAAAAACCCAGAGGATTAATGATCAGGACGCAGGAAAAGCAAAATCCGTTAGGATGTGTTTGGAAGAACTGCAGCGTTTGAGTTGTGACGTTGGGAATCGAATAAATGCTAGGAAAAAGGGCTAGCGGAATTTGATCTATGTCGAGATAGAAACGGGTTCACCATGTTGTGTACGGCTTTTTATTTTTGATCTCCTCCGTTCAAATGCGGGCCCTGTACAGAGATCTTGGAACGATACTCAGACTCAAAAATCCCCCCTCTGTCTTGACGGACAAATCATGATTCAACGATCTATGTCGAGATAGAAACGGGTTCACCATGTCGTGACGGACTTTTATTTTTGATCTCCTCCGTTCAAATGCGGGTCCCGTACAGAGATCTTGGAACGATACTCAGACTCAAAAATCCCCCCTCTGTCTTGACGGACAAATCATGATTCAACGATCTATGTCGAGATAGAAACGAGTTCACCACGTCGTGTACGAATATCTATTTTTGATCTCCGTTCAAATGCGGGTCATGTACATAGATCTTGGAACGATACTCGAACTAAAAAATCCCCCATCCGTCTTGACGGACAAATCATGATTCAACGATCCGTGTTCGAATTTCTAGCTCCTTGGTAGGATGGATGATGGCTTCGAAGGAAAAGTAAAATCAATTGGGGTCTATTCGGAAAAACTGGGGGGATTGTGTCGTAGCGATGTGAAATTGTGATGGTAAGCACATAGGTGACAGTTTACCTTTGTTGTGAACTTTGATGACAGTTTTTTGGCCGACATCTCTCTTTTGGGGATTGGGCGTTCACAGACACTATAGGTTGATTTTACCCGCATGAATGTGGTGGTGTTTTAGCTTAAAATCTGGTTTCGGGGAAAATTGTGTTCCTAGTCAGACCTACGGAAATGCTACATGTGTTTTACATAATTATGTTCACAATCTCCCCCCTGAAGGCAATAATAGGCAAAGCCTTGCTAAAGAAAATGAAACATTGTCATGACTCTTTTCGCAGATTAACTCTTGGCATTGAGTTTTATAGAATCAAGTACTACATAGATGACATAAAATTACTTATTCACCTTCATCAACGGGCGGTGGAGGAAAGTCGGGAGTAGATTTCATCCAGCCCTTTGACTTCATAGGGTTATAGTTCATCCAGTCCTTTGACTCTGCAGGAGAAGACTTTGTCCAACCCATTGACTCTGCTGGAAAAGACTTCATAAAAACCCCTGACTCTGCAGGGAAAGACTTCCTCCAGTCCTTTGGCTCTGTAAGGGAAGACTCCGCCCATCCCTTTGGCTCTGCAGGGGAAGACTTTGTCCAGTCCTTTGGCTCTGTTGGGGGAGACTTCATCCAACCCTTTGGCTCTGCAGGGGAAGAGCTCGTCCATCCCTTTGGCACTGCAGGGGAAGACTTCGTCCAGTCTATCGGCTCTGCAGGGGAAGACTTTGTCCAGTCCTTTGGCTCTGTAAGGGAAGACTCCACCCATCCCTTTGGCTCTGCAGGGGAAGACTTTGTCCAATCCTTTGGCTCGGCAAGGGAACAATTTGTCCAGTCCTTTGGCTCTGTGGAGGAAGACTTCATCCAACCCATTGGCACTGCAGGGGAAGAGTTCGTCCAGCCATTCGGTACTGCAGAGGAAGACTTTGTCCAGTCCTTTGGCTCTGTGGGGGAAGACTTCATCCAACCCTTTGGCTCTCCAGGGGAAGAGTTCGTCCAATCCTTTGGCACTGCAGGGGAAGACTTCGTCCGGTCCTTCGGCTCTGTATGGGAAGACTTCATCAAGCCCTTTGATTCGGCAGGGAAAGACTTCGTCCAACCCTTTGACTCTGCACGAAGAACGTATGTTTCAGAAGGATTGACACTAGCGTCTGGTCGTCCTATCTCCTGCCAAAGTTCCACGACCTTGCCACTCTTGTATAGCCTTTGTATCAAGGATTTGGCATCCACATTGCCCATCACCGTTACCTTACCACTTTTTGCATCAACATCCACGGTGTATACTCCTACACAATGATAATAAATGAAAGATTCAACTTTAAGAAATATTATCGAAATAAATTTTGAATTTGGGAAAGGTCTCGAAGAATGCTGTTTACTACCGTCTACTTTTCTTAGACTTTTTCTCACGCCGTCCTCGCACCTCGAGCAGTGTAAAAAGACCTTCAGTGCTACAATCTGCGCATCAAAATTTTGAAATTTGACAATGCACGAGAAATGTGGTAGAGAAATAATTATGAATATTGTATATATACCTTACAACTCAGCACATGTTCCGAGGCCATAAGAGAATCTTCAAGAGCCCGAGATAAGAATCATGAGAAAGAAGGAGGTGGGAGGGTGACAATATTTATAAGCCCAAATAAATGAAGAAAATTAATATATTTTGGCAATATTAATCCAAATTCATTGAACCATTGAATATGTATTTAAAAATAGGATGCTAAATAATTTTAATTATTTCAAAACCTTGTAGTTTATACACCAAACTTTGACATTTATTATGGCATTAAATTACTCTGATATTTTATGCTAAAATATATTTTAGTGATTAATACTTATATTTGAGCAAAGATTAGAATATATATAAGAATATCTAATTTTATAGATTGATATGTTTCATGATTGAAATTGATATGATTTGGATCCATTATATTTAGGGTGTGTTTGGCGGGGCTTTTCTTCCTAGTCCAGCGGTGAAAAACCAGTGCACCTAACATTTGCATTTGGAGGAGATTCTGTGGCGAACACATCCAGCGAAAATCACAAATTTCGCACTTTTACTCATCGTGGTGCACGTGTACCTGAGTTTGTGTAGTCGAAACCCTAAACCGGTACCTCACATATATCTGCTTAATTCTAATTCTCTTTCTGATCCTACGGGTTGCACATTTAAGCCGCAGAGCATCTCTTTGCTAAGGAATGTTTCTTGGTGAGCTTCTCAACCTACCATCCTCCCGTCCTCCCTCGACCTTCTCCCGATATCTGTGTCTGATTCATCTCCTCCAGGGCGCGTAGTCGAAGCTCAAAAGGGATAGATCGACCTCCCGATATCTGTTCTGATTCTTTCTCCTCCAGGTCTGGCATCCGAAGCCGTGCATCATCTCGATCTTTGAGAAAGAAATATTTCTTGGTGAGTTTCTTACTATCGTCTTCCCCCATTCACCTAATATTATTTGCTCGCTTTCGGCTTGTGCATGGATGTGGTTATTAAAGAATGATAATATATTTCTTAATTTTTTTCTCAAATTATTATTTTTGTATTGACAATCATTCCAACTCTTTATTAATTTACAGTCCGCTTAAATTGGAGTAAAATTAAACTTCTCCGTGGATCGACTCATACTTGCAGTGATATTACGTACATTTGAACGCCTGTGTGCTTGCAGTTTTCTGTATTACTAGAAATTATGTCGCACTTTAACATCTGCATCCAAAAGTGCTTATAATATTGTATTGTATTATTTAGTGCTTTGAAATTTCTCATATGTTATTAAGGAATTATGATCTAATGGAGAATATTAATGTGTTGTTTGAGTTTTTTGGGTGAGAAGATTTTGCAAAAAAATCCATCAACTTATTGTGTGGCTAATAATGATGATATTTGCCACGGTACCTTGCCATGGCGAAAGGCCCTAAATACGTACATTGAAATACTTTTGCTACGGGGAGAAATCGTGGCGAAAACTCTAGGTATTAGCCACGGATTTTTTTTTCATGGCAAAACCTTTTGCCACGGCAAATCCGTGGCTAAAAAGCTTTCTCCACGAGGCCTTTAACCGCGATTTTTTCCCATGGCTAGACCGTGGCTAAAGCTTTTTAGCCACGATTTTAGACTTTTTGCGGGCAAATTGCCCTGGCCAAAACTCTCTTTTCTAGTAGTGAGAGTTTCATATATACAATTTCTTTGGGCTCAATATTTCTAATAGGGTGTGAATGGATACTGCTTTTTTGTTAATTATAAATGCAATTAATGTTTATATATATATATATATATCAGATAAGTTGGTTATAGTTAATATAAAAAACAAAACAAAAAACTATTTCAAATATTATCATGACATGGACTAAATGATGTGAGCTAAGATATTCTTATATTTTAATGTTTTATCTTAATTGAGATTACATAATATGGTTTTATCTTATTGTTTGTAGTTTTGAAAGCTTATTTTTTGTTTAGCCAAACAATTGAGAAACGTCGGGGTAATCGCTTTAATTATCATCATCAATGAAAGACTTCCTTTGATACTTTTTTTTTCTCGTTGTTTTCTCAGTGGTAGAAACTATGTCATGCGCAAAAAGTATGTGTTAAGGCGTCTCATTTTGATTATATTTGTAAGCATCTACGTAACTAACACAATTGTTGCGGGTCATTCGACGCTCTGGTAGACCGGTCGAATTGAACTATCTTAGCTCACGAGCGAGCCGAGCGCACAAACAGTCAATGAAAGAGTTATTAAATAACACTAACACTTTTATCGTGGAAAACCCGGAAAGGGTGAAAAACCACGTGGTTGGAGTTGTGCCGATCAAATGCCATTATCTTCGGGTTTGTTACAATTGAAAGCTGAGAACTCGAGCGCGACAGGTCGCTGCTCGTTACAATGGTAAAAAGAGTGAACTTCAAGGGTGACAGACCACCTCTTGATAGACTAAGTATTTTTCGGGAACGAAAGTGAGATTCTCGAGTCGCTTTTCGTAACTCGGAAGATTCTCAATCTGCTTAGAAGACTATCTTCCGTAGCGATGGAAGATCTTCAATGGCACGAAAGAGACCTTCGAAGGCTCGAAGGAGATCTTCAAGCGCCGAAGGAGAATTCCAAGGAAATCTTCAAGGAGCTCTCTCAGGCGTAGAAGACAAGGTCCCTTGATATGAAGGCCCTGAGCTCCTTTTATAGCCTTGGTCGGGGGTAGCCTGGTAATTTCATCGTCGTAACCACCGTAACCACCTCACGGACGAATCAAGCTGTTCGATTTGGAGCACACAAATCGCCACTTTTTGGATATTCCCGTCTTGCCCCCCAGGCAGTTCGGTCAACTTGGGCAGTCCGGGCAGCTTCGTTGATAGCATTGAGCAAAGCGAACTGGACCTGCAATCTAAGAAATTGGGAAAGATTAACTGTAATTTCTGGTACGAGAAAGACACCACTTGGAGAGTAGTAAGCTTAAGTTTGGGGAGGGTTTCTCAAGATTTCTTGGTGTCATTCCTGGTATCTCTGGGGGTCTATTTATAGACAAATCTTTGGGGTTATGTATGCGAGAATACCTTGCCCCTGAAAATACCTGCTGCGACTTTAAGGGCATCCTTGTCAACTATGCGACAAACACGACTACTCGCTCATATTGGCGAGTTACCCAGGATGCTAGCCTGCTCTGAGAGTAACAAGGGCTAGTCGCTCTTTGCTGACATTGTCCCCGTTGATGGGTTTTGACTTTAACTTCTGCTTACATTGTCTGAATGGGTCCACTCTCGACGAATACGGGTTGTACAAATGCGACAACCCTCACTAAATGTCGTCAAGCGGCGACCCTATTTGCGGGCCTCCGTCCGACGGAGGCGCAACGAAGATCCAAACGACGTCTAAATGAAGTGTTTTTAAAACGGCACGAGTATCCCAAATGGAGTCGTTTATAATAATAAAAAATTGTGCGGCACAACATTAACGATGAATGAAAAAAAAATTGATAGAGAAATGAGGCAACAATTATCCTCCTAATTAAAATTGGTTCTATACATTATATACAAAAATGAATTAATAATTGTTCTCTTAATAATCATTTTATTAAAATTAATTTATAAAATTATAATCCGTTGAACTGCATCCTCACTCCTCCGGCGCATTCCGTACTATCCCCAATTTTCCTCCGGCGACGGCGTCTCCGGCGTCGTCATTGCAGCACCTGCAACAATTACAAATCGTGACAAGTTTAGAAGTCCATCCCAACCTGAGGAAGAAGATGAGGTGATAAAGCGTACCGCTCGCAAATTCGTCGTCAGGCTTCTTCTCCGCTAGCTCGTCTTCGATTTGCAACCTCTCTTCGTAGTCATCGGAAACCGGCAGCTCCCAATCTTTCTTCATTCCGTGATCAGTCCATATCTCGTCGGGCGGCGCATCGTCGGGCCTCTCCGGTAGCTCGTACCCCTCCTCACGGTCATCGGAAATCGGCGACTCCCAATCTTTCTTCATTCTCCGATCAATCCCAATCTCGTCTGGAGGCGCATTGTCAGGCCTCTCCGGTAGCTCGTCTTCAATCCGCGAGCCCTCTTCACGGTAATCGGAAATCGGCGACTCCCAATCTTTCTTCATTCTCCGATCAATCCCAATCTCGTCGGGAGGCGCATTATCAGGCCTCTCCGGTAGCTCGTCTTCAATCCGCGAGCCCTCTTCACGGTAATCGGAAATCGGCGGCTCCCAATCTTTCTTCATTCTCGGATAGGTCCCAATCTCGTCCGCCAGTGCAGCGTCAGGTTTCTCCGGCAGCTCGTCTTCAATTTGCGGCCCCTCTTCACGGTAATCGGAAATCGGCGACTCCCAATCTCTCTTCATTCCCGGATTAGTCCCAATCTCTGCAACTCCCTTGCCGCTCTCCAAAATCGGGCCTAAGTAAATCGCAGAAGAAGGCAGAATGTCATTAAATTATTAAATCAACTGCTACATCGATGTTGTAAAATTATTTCCTCGCCTTCTTTCCCGCCAGGCGGCGGCGGCGGCGGAGGAAAGTCAGGGGAAGCCTTCGTCCGGCTCTTCGACTCTGCACGAGGACCGTCGGTTTTGGGTGGATAGGAAGTGACGGTAGGCCGTTCTTTCTCCGGCCAGAGTTCGGCGACCTTTCCGCCCTTCTGTAGCCGGCGGATTAGGGTTTTGGCGTCGGCATTGCCCATCACCGTTACCTTACCGCTCTTTGAATCAACGTCCACGGTATACACTCCTAATGCAAATCACAATAAATGAAAGTTTCAATTTTAAGAGAAATTATTAAAAAAAGGAAATTAATTAATTGAATTTGGGGAAGATTTGGAAGAATGAAGTTTAGTTTACACTACCATCTTCTTTTCTTAGAATTTTTCGCACTTCGTCCCCGCATCTCGTGCAGTGCAGAGAGACCTTCAGTGCTACAATCTGCCCGTCAAAATATTAAAATGTGAAACATGTGTGAAATAAGGCGTTATTTTTCATTATGTTAATTTTCAAATCTACGTCCGGAATTGCCGCGATGCTGACACGTGGCGAAAAAAAATGATAAAGCGAGAGGCTTATGCCATGTTTGGGGCGACGTTGGGCTCCGACACCGAGGCTGGACGAAGGAGACCCAAACAGTCGCGCGGCGCGGCGGCTTTTGGCCAGGTCTTCCACTGAGCTGAAGCGCTCCGTTCTGCTGGAGCCGGAGGCTCCAGTCTGACGTTACGGCCCGCCTCCTGCGGGAGATGACTCCCCAAACATGACCTTAAATTAACTGCATGTGAAATTACTAATAATCCTCGTGGAGAGCATGCATGATCTCCACGGAGATCAAGCATCTCTGTGGAGGTTACTCTTGATCTCCGTAGAGATCATGCGTGATCTCCGTGGAGATCATGCGTGATCTTAGGGATCGCTCGTGATCTCCATAGAGATCATTTTTGATATTCGTGGAGATCATGCGTGATTTCACGTGTAGTTAAGTTTTTCATTTTTTTTCTCCACGTGACAACATTGCAGGGCTCCTATACACGAATTTGGAAACGGAGTCAAAACTGAATATTTTTTTTGTAAAATAAGAGAGAAATAATTATGAATATTGCATATATATACTTTACACTTCAGCACGCATTTTGTCGTCATTGGAGAAGCTTCGGGAGCTCGAGATAAGAATGAGGGAGGTCGGAGGCGACAATATTTATAAGCGAAAGAAAATATATGAAATTCATATATTTGGGGAATATTAATTCAAATTCATTGTATCATTGAATACATATTTAAAATAAGGATGCTAAATAATTTTAATGATTTCAAAAGCTTGAAGATTACTAGCTATGCACAAACTTTTGTATTTATTATGGCATTAAATTATGGAGTTTTGTATCCTAAAATGTATTTTTAGTGATTAATTATTATATTTGAGCAAATATTTACTTGGAGCATAATAATTTGCATTATTGAATGTCTTATAATTAGGCTGAATCTAAATATAGTTTATAAGAAAGTTTGGAATGTGTAAAATGGAAAAATATTTAATAGAGGGATGAGTTTAACAATTAATCTACTAATTAAAATGAATTCAAAAATATTTGATAAAATAATAAGTTAATTGTCATCCCATTACTTAATAAATATAAAAGTATGGTTAAAATAAATTTGTCAAATTATATAAGTTATTTTTAAAGTGAAGTAAATAAGGGAATACACCCAGCCCAGAGTGCGTGGTGGGCCGGGTTTATCCTGGGCCTACCGGGCCTGAACTGGGGAAACTTCTGTGTCTGTGTTTCGAATCGTCCGCGGTCAAACATATGCATTTTGGGTGAATGGGCTTGATTTTGCTGGCTCTAATTCCGATGATTATCAACGGTGTCCATGCATCACGGTTATAACCGGACTCGGACACATGAAGTTCTCCAAGCCCAGAGAAGACTTGGTTAGGCACCAGGCCATGCTACACCTTAAAATAGGTGCTTGGTTTCCCAGTTCCACGTCCCGGGTCGGGCTCAATTCTTCGCGAGGTTCTACTCGAGCCGGGTTTTAAGACCGGGTTTTTTTTTTGCATATTTGGGTAACACCATCAAATTAATCACAGCAGTCCAACTATTTGTTGAGTTGGTTTCATTTTCAAACCCACGTAATTCACTTTCCCACCTATCGGATGCTAATAAAGACTTTAATTTCTTCAAGCCGACTATGTGTTTTGATCAGACACGTGCAATATAAGCTTCTAGAAAAAGAGACGAAGACATGAAATAACTATATAAAGATGTGGATCGTGGCTTGTAATCACATCACCGATTTATCATCTCGGTGAAAAAAACTCTTTGGGGGGGGGGGGGGGGGGGGGGGGGGGGGTCCACAGCGAAGAAGAAAACGGCGTTGCAGCGTGTTGCAGTGAGTGCGGCAAGGCTATAGTGGGGCAAGAAGCATAGTGAGCAGCAGGCTGCGAGTTGGGCGTTATTCGCGTCAACTTCTCCAGCGGGGGCGGCGGCAGTTGGTCGTCTGACACAAACGAAAGTTTATTCAGACACGAATCTTATGCGTTCATTTTACGGATTGCGGTCAAGTCCATATTACTCTTCTTCAGATTTTTGAAGCCCGAGTTCTTCTACAGTATTATTTTCGGACTTATTTCTCATAATTTGAGTGCTGTAACTTTATAATCTTAATAAAACTGTGTAGTACGTCTTTTTTTCCAACCTTCCATTTAGCTGTGTTGATGATTGCTCTTCACGCGACCGAAAATCCCAATGCTATTATAGCATTAATATTTTTATTAATATTAATATTATTATTATTATTATTGCTGCGGGTCGCTCAACGTTCTTTCAGACCGGGCGAATCGAACCGTCTTAGCCCGAGAGTGAACCGAGCGCGCAAGCAGTCACAGAGAGAACGAACAGGTGGCAAGGAGACGTTTTTACCGTGAAAAACCCGGAAAGGGTAAAAAACCACGTGGTCGGATCAGCGCCGACCAAATTTCACTATGTGGTGGAGCGTTACAAGTAATGGTGCGAGAATCGGGAGCGACAGGCCGCTCCCGTTACAATTGTAATTGAATGAAAGTCTCTGAGGGTGACAGGCCACCTCTCAGAAAAACTAAGTACTTTTCTTGGCCGGGAAGTCTTCAAGGTCCGCAGAAGATCTTCAAGCGACGATGGTGGTCTTCAAGCGACGAAGGAGTTCTTCGAAGGTTGAAGGAGGTCTTCGAGTGTTGATGAAGGTCTTCGAACGTTGAAGGAGATCTTCGGGCGCTGAAGGAGATCTTCGAGTTCCAAAGGAGATCTTCGAATGCTGATGAAGATCTTCAAGGGAATTCCAGAGAGCTCTCTCCCGTCTAAAAAATTCCAAGTCCTTTGAAATGAAGCCCTGGGGTTCCTTTTATAGCTTTTGAAGGTGGTTAGGGTGGTTATGGTGGTTAGGACGGCTACCCGCACACCATAACCAATTTATGTGCTATATGCACATTTATTGTGAATATGGCTATGCGCACACTAGTTTGTATAGTTTTTAGGATGATATGTATTCATATGACGGATATGGTTACGCGCACACCATAACCACATTATTTGCTAGACGCAGGCCGGATGCCCACTCATCATGAATATGGCTATGCGCACACCAATTTGTATAGTTTGGTGATGATATGTATTGATATGACGGATATGGTTACGCGCACACAATAACCACATTATTTGCTAGACGCAGGCCGGATGCCCACTCATCATGAATATGGCTAGGCGCACACCAATTTGTATAGTTTGGTGATGATATGTATTGATATGACGGATATGGTTACGCGCACACCATAACCATATTATTTGCTAGACGCAGACCGGATGCCCACGCATCATGAATATGGCTATGCGCACACCATAACCACACGATTTGCTAGACGCAGACCGTATTGAAGGTTTTTACTATTTATACCCCCATGTTGGAGGATTTTTACTATTTGCACCCCATGATGTGGAGTTTCACTATTCGCACCCCATGATGGGTGGTTACAGGTTTAGCGAGATTTGCCTTGATCGTCCTCGTTTTCTCCGCCGAATGAGGCGGGAGAGGTCGGGCGAGCGCGTCCGTTGGTCAAGGGAGGCCGACCGGGGATGAGACGAGAGGGGCCGGAGAATGCGCCCGGCGGCGAGGGAGGCCGACCGGCACCGTGCCCACCGCCCGACCGCGTGAGGTGCCGGGCGGGACCGCGCGGTGCCGGGCGGGACCGCGCGGTGTCGGGCGCGCGATACCGCGCGGCGCTAGGCGCACGGTGCCGGGCGCACGGTACCGCGCGGCGTTAGGCACGCGGCACCGCGCGGTGCCGGGCGCACGGTACCGCGCGGCATTAGGCGCGCGGCACCGCGCGGTGCCGGGCACGTGGTGCCGTGCACGGAACCACGCCACCGCGCGGTGCCGCGCGCGGTGCCGCGCGCCCGCGCGCGGCGCCCGGCCGCGCGCGGCGCCGCGTGGCTGCGCGGTGCCGCGGTCGTGCGGTCGTGCGGTCGTGCGGTCGTGCGGTGCCGCGAGATGTCGCGCAGCCGGGTGGTGTCGCGCGGCCGTGCGGTGCCGCGCGGCCGCGCGCGGCGTCGTGCGACCGTGCGGTGCCGTGCGGCTCCGCGCGGTGCCGCGCGGCCGTGCGGTGCCGCGCGGCCGCGCGCGGTGCCGCGCGGCCGCGCGCGGTGCCGCGCGGCCGCGCGCGGTGCCGCGCGGCCGCGCGCGGTGCCGCGCGGCCGCGCGCGGTGCCGCGCGGCCGCGCGCGGTGCCGCGCGGCCGCGCGCGGTGCCGCGCGGCCGCGCGCGGTGCCGCGCGGCCGCGCGCGGTGCCGCGCGGCCGCGCGCGGTGCCGCGCGGCCGCGCGCGGTGCCGCGCGGCCGCGCGCGGTGCCGCGCGGCCGCACGCGGTGCCGCGCGGCCTTGTGGCCACGCGTGGTGATGCGCGTGGCTCCGTGCGGTGGTTGCGGTTGCGGTTGTGGTTGTGGGCGGTTTCCTCCTCTTTCTTGCCCATACCTCCACCATCTTAGTGGGGAGTTGGGTTTTTGGCTAAATGAAACCCGGATTTCTCTACAAAATGAATGAGGACCCATCAATTGCCTCCCAAATCCTCGGAGTTCGCTCATCTTGCTTAGAGAAGTACGAGGATTTTATCATCCTTTGCGCGGTCCAGTCGTTGTGGCGGCGTTATGGCGGAGGTATTTTGCGATATTTTTCCCTCTTATTTTGTCGTTTGTCGTTTCGCCTTTTGTAATAATCTCTGCATTGTGCGGTGATAATCCGCACAATTTTTGTCGATTATTTTTTGTTTATTTCTTTTTTCTCTTTCCAGATGTCAAAGAACGGTGCACGATCAAAATCCATGCGGATGCGTTCCTCGCTAACCATTGAGTGTGTCGAAGCTTGGCGCAAGTGGTTTAGACTCGCGTCATCTGTTGAAGTGAAGATTCCATATCCGGAGGCACGTGCTCAAAACCCCCCGACCGGCTTTATTACCATTTTTCTGAGAGTTGTTTGAAGTCGGGGTTACGCTTCCCCCCATCGGAGGAGGCGATTGAGATTTTCAGATTTTGCGGCGTTCCTATCTCGCAATTTACCCCAGCCGGGATGGCGAGAATCATGGGGTTGATTGCATTTTTTCGGGAGCATGACTCGCAATTCTCTTTGGAGATCTTCCAAGATTGGTGTGAAGTCTTCACGGATCCGGGAGGCCGGATTGATGTTTGCAACAACAAGAGGTGGTTCCGTTTTGAGGAAAGGAACGACTATCGCCATGGGAACACTTTGTATGGGTATGTCCGCAACCGATGGGATTTGCCAGAGCTTTGGAGGAACCTCCCGGGACATTGCCGCCGTCAAGTGGGGCGAGAGAATGAATTCCAGCCCCTTCCTGGTTTTCCTGGTCGTGATGATTTGTCGAAGGCTCTTTATGGCGTGGTTCATTATGCGGAGGAGAAGAAATTGTTGCTGGTCGGCCTTTCGTCGGATACCGAGCGTGATGCCGCTGTTGCTTTGTCGCGTGATAGGAAGAGGAAGTTTGTTATCAGATGCGGAGGTTCAGAGATGGTGCCACCTCCACCTCCACCGAAGAGCCGTTCTGATGGTGCGGGTCCCGGCGGAGTCGTGCCCGAGGCGATTCCTATTGACGTTGATGCTGAGATCGTGGCTTCTCCCGTGGCGGAAGCGCTTTCTCGGAGCGGTCCTCTTCCTCCTCCATTGGTGACGGCGAAGAGGGTATCCTCTTCATTACGGGCGATGACTTCGGCGGTTAGTCATGTCTTTTTGTTGTTTATCTATTATGTGTTCTCTTTTCCTAAGATTCTTATCCCATTTTTTTTTTCACAGGCTGATGTTATGACTAGCGTCGCTCGTACTTGGAACGATTGTTATGTTGGGTTGAAGGACGGGTTTTTTGCTCTTCAAGAGGAGCTTCGTGTTGCGAAGAGTTCGCTGGAGGATTCCCAGAAAAAGAGGGAGCACGAGATATCACGTGGGCTCAAATTGGAGTCTGATCTTGCCCACGCTCGCTCCGGGGTAGAGCGTCTTCAGAGGGGGCTTAGCGCAGAGAAAGCCACCGCCGAGAGTGCCTCCCAGTTGGTCCAAGATTTACAGGGTGATATGTTCCGTCAAGATGGCGAGCTGGGGTTTTTGAGAAGCGAGGTGGAGAGGCTTTCTTCCCTTGAGCCAGATATCAAGGCCATTAAGGCCGAGGGAGTTGCCGAGTACAAGGACTCCCTGGAATTCGTAGAGGAGCGCTCTAGGATCTCTGAGGAGCTTCGAGCCGAGATCATGACCAAGGAGGTGGACCCCCTATTGGAAGATGAGTGCGAGTTTTCTTTCAAGAGGGGGATCGGGAAGACCCTTCGTATGGTGGAGAGGAAGCTTGGGTGCAGTACGTCCAGGCTTGGCGCAGGCGACCTTTCTGAGGACGACTACACTGATGCAGATGTTGAGGGCTGATTGTCTTTGTCTTTATTTGTCTGTATGTTTTGCTTTCTTTCGTTATGTATCGTACTTCCTTGTTCCTGTATTTGCGTCTCTTGTAGTGGAGTTGTACAACTCTTTTCTTTGTTATATTGATTGATGGCTACTTGTTTGTCCATCGCTTACTTCTATTTTTTTTCTTTTCATTTCTGAGTGAGGTTAGTGGGGATCTGGTCCCGGGTAGCGGTGAAGGGCAGACGCTTCGAACCGTGGGCGACCGTGAGGGGGGCAGGCCCTGGCAGTTCCGTGATCTTACTACCGGGGAAGGGCGGACGCTTCGGACCGGGTAGCGTGAGATCGCTGGGGAACTGGCCCCGAGTGGCGGTGAAGGGCGGACGCTTCGAACCGTGGGCGAACGTGAGGGGGGTAGGCCCTGGCGGTGTCGTGATCTTACTACCCGGGAAGGGCGGACGCTTCAGACCAGGTAGCGTGAGATCAATGGGGAACTGGCCCCGAGCAATATTGAGCCATCGTTGGGAGATAGTTTGCGCGAGTCGGGGCTCGTGGCTTCCGTAATAATTGCAGAGAAATAATTTGCGCGAATCGAGGTTCACGACTTGTACATAAAATTTTGGTAAAGCAGTTTGCGCGAGTCGAGGCTCGCGGCTTGTACGTAAAATCATAATAAGATAAGTTTGCGCGAGTCAAGGCTCACGGCTTGTACATAAAATCATAGTAAGATAAGTTTGCGCGAGTCGAGGCTCACGGCTTTTACATAACAGAGTAAGAAAAATCACTGATAAAAGCGGCGCAGATTCTGCGCGTTCCAAGTGCGCGGGAGGGTCTTTCCTTCCGCCGTTCTGAGTTTGAATGTTCCAGGCTTCACCGCCGCGGTGACCACATAGGGTCCTTCCCATGCTAGAGAGAGTTTGTCTTTCTGCGGGCCCTTCCCGGCTGCTTCAACGTTGCGCAGGTCGAGATCTCCGACGTTGATTGGTCTGGGCTTAACCATCCTGTCGTAGATCCGGGCCACTCGCCTTTGGTAGATAGCGATGCGCGGAGCGGCGTTGTCTCGAGTTTCGGAGGTTAAATCGAGGTTTTCGCGGAGCAGTCCGTCGTTCTTACTGGGATCGAAAGTCAGCACCCGGAGGCTTGGCACTCCGATGTCGACGGGGATGACAGCTTCAGTCCCGCAGCAGAGGTTATATGGCGTCTCTCCTGTTGGAGTCCTCTCTGTTGTACGGTATGCCCACAACACATGTGGGAGCGCATCCACCCACTACCCCCCCCGGCTTCTTCGAGACGCGTCTTCAGCCCTTTGAGGATGGTGTGGTTGGTGACCTCCACCTGCCCATTTGTCTGTGGGTGTGCTACGACGGTGTGGCAGAGATTGATCTTCAGGTCTTCGCACATCTTGGTGAATGACTTCCCAGTAAACTGGGTGTCGTTGTCTGCGATGATCAATGCTGGGATTCCGAAGCGGCAGATGATGTTCTTCCAGATGAATTGCTTAGCATTCTCCTCCGTGATTTTCGCCAGGGGTTCAGCTTCCACCCACTTGGTGAAGTAATTGATGGCTAGGATGATGAATTTTCTCTGTCCGGATGCCAGAGGCAGGGGGCCGAGGAGATCAACCCCCCACTGTGCGAAGGGCCACGCACTCTGGAGAGCGGTGAGCGCGACTGGGGGCTGGTGGGGTACGTTCGCGTGAAGCTGACAGCTCCTGCATTTCTGGACGAGTTCAGCCGCGTCTTTCTTCATCGTTGGCCAATAGAAACCTTGGCGCAAGATCTTTTGGGCCAGCACTTTTCCTCCTAGATGTTCTCCGCAGACCCCTCCGTGCACCTCTCTTAGGGCATAGTCTGCTTCGCCGGCTGGTAAACATTTTAGGTAGGGCCCCGAGAACGCCCGCTTGTAGATCTCCCCATCTATGATGGTGAACGACGCCGCTCGCATTCGCAATCTGCGCGCCTCTAGGCGGTCCTCGGGGAGACGCCCCTGCTCAAGTTAGGCCCGCAGGGGGGTCATCCAAGATGGCTCCTCTTCATTGATTGCTGCAATCTCCCATGGACCTGGGATACTTGGGACCATGATTTCTTCGACTCGGCGTCTTCGCGATTGATAGCTGGTGGAATGTAACACCCTCCCTGTTACATAACATATAACAGTAGGTCCGGCCGGGACCCCACGCCATATGAAATGAACAGAAGAGCGCGTTACTAAAATTAGCATTTAAACAGTTAAAGACATAACTATCTCAGCATCAGAGTCGCAGAACGAAAGCATATCTAATTTCATTTAAAACCAGTGTATAACATGTCCACATCGTTACTAGAAATGAAATACATAAAACGTTATTTATATTGTTTGTTTACATCATAAAGGTGGCTTTCAGATATCGGCACGCAGGCCGGCCACACATGAACAAAAGGGTAAACAAAAGCTTTGGCCTTCAAGGGCCAGCACAGCACAGCAGCAGGGACTTCAGCCCGCTATTTCCCACTAGGCTCACCGGGACCTGTATAAACAAATTCACAAAACGGTGGGAAAACAAGCAACCGGTGAGCTTTAGCTGACCAAGATTTATAACGACCCCACCCCACACTCGGGGCGGCGGTGCTCCTTCCCTGCAAATAAGAGTCAGCATCATATAAATATATATCCGCAAACAACACCAACGGAGGCATACCAAGCCACCCGCTTCGTGCTCTCAAGGCACACTTTGGCATACTCCCTGAGTTACGCCCTCACGCTAAGTCTTATTTCAACTTAGACAAGCAATTTGAGCTAGGCCGTACACACAAAGTTCCGGCACTCTAATATAGCCCGGTGCACTGAGGGGCGACCTCTTCACCACCACTATGGGCGGGTTCGGATCAGCTAAGCTCGTGCTCAATCATCGCGCTTCAACTTTGCACGATGCGGGTAAGCTTCACCTAATACCCGACACTTAAAGCTGGGCTTTGCAAATTCCACAGCTTCTCCTGCTACGTATCCAGTCCCCAGGACTTTAGGTAGCACGGAATCACACAATCTTTGTGATGGGCGCTACCGCCGGCGCTATTGCTAGCGCCCGACGCTAGCAACAGAACTTAGTTCTGTTCGGCAATGGTAACAGAACTCCGTTCTGATACCTCTGGGAAAACACCTCCAGAAATCAACAATAGTAGATCATGTGGAGGTACCGCCGGCGCTAACGCTAGCGCCCGACGCTAGTAACAGAACTCAGTTCTGCTACCAAACTTCGGGTATTACCTGGGAAACACCTCCAGGATGTTTTGCTGTACAAAACAGTACAGAAGACCCGAACCACAGCCTATACATGGAGTCTTCTCCACGCGATAAACATCACCAATCCGGCTCGGTCTGTCCAGATGGGCTTCACACAGCATGCCTATGCCCGTACTTCGATTCCAGGCTCTATATGCAATTTATGGGGGAATCACTTCAACCCACCGGAAGATCCGATCTACTAATTAGTAGAAGTCTTCCAAAACATGGAAATCAAAGGACACACATGTCCAAAGGCTAGGGAGGAGATTCGTTACCCTAGTTGGTCGTTTTGGCGCCATAGAACTGAGAGGGAAATGGCTGGAATCCGCGGTGGCACACGCACGCAGACGCTTCTTCACAAATCCCTCCTAGCAGAACGAAAACTCAACTCCAACGGCTCTCCTTCCCTGCTCCCAGCTCTCTGCCCTCAGAACTGCAAAGCTCTCAGATAAAAATGGGCTGAAGAGTCGGATTTTGAGGTATATAAGAATTTCCCGCTACCGCCGGCGCTAGTGGCTAGCCCTGGCGCTAGCGACAAAGTCGGTACCGCTTAGTGACGCTACCGTCGACGCTAGCACTAGCGCCTGGCGCTAGCTCCATGACTTCAATTCACTTTTATTTTGTGTGCACATGAAATTTGGGGTCTTACAATTCTTCCCCACTTAAAAGAATTTCGTCCCGAAATCCTAACAGTGCAAATAATCAAAAAGATACAAAATACGACTTGTACCTCAACGGAACAGCTCGCGGAACTCCTCACGCATAGTTTGTTCGCGCTCCCATGTAAGTTCCTCACGGCCGCAGTTGTTCTAGCGGACTTTGACCATTTTGATCAATTTATTCTGCAGCTGTTTGACATCAGTGTCTTCGATGCAAATAGGCTTGACCAGCGTCTTCAGCCCATCATCGACCGGCACCTAACTAGCTACAATTACTTGGCTAGGCTCTGGTACAGCTTTCCTTAACACCGATATGTGGAACACATCGTGCAGACCACTCAACTCTGTCGAAAGAGCGAGTCGATAGGCAGCCTCGCCAACACGTTCCAGTATCTCAAACGGTCCAAGGTATCTTGGACTCAGCTTTTTCAAGCGCCGAATCCGGGACACACCCTTGAAAGGTTTGATCTTGAGATAAACCCAGTTGTACAACCCGTATTCGCCGAGTGGGCCCCTCAAGCCAAGTGGCGAGACCTGGGTTAGCTCGATCATTCGCCCCGGCTAGGAGGTGGAAGTACCCCCGGTTTGGTGGGGGTAAGGTGCGGAAGAGAAGGAGCTAGGCGAGTGGTGCTCTCACGGACCACTCGCCCGGAGGCGTGGGCACTGGCCCAGCTAGGCGGGTGCCCAGCGAGTGGTTCCCTCACGGACCACTCGCCCAGGATGATTTAAGGGGGAAATGACCCTGATACCCCTGGTGGGCTGCATATAGCCCTTCGGAACAGCGGAGTTAGGCTGTTAGCAGACCAATTTGGGGTGCTGTTAGTAAAATTAAAAGGCGGATTCATGTTATTTGCAGACTAGCCTAGAAAAATCTATAAATATACCCTTAAGGGCACCTTGGAGGAGATCCGATTTTAGAGAATCCTCTCCTCCAGGCTAGTTCTTGGTCGGCTGCTAGTGCCCTCCAAGGTGCCCGGTTGAGCTCTGGTTTGGGAGGGGAAGCTCTCTAAGATCTTCCGGGTGTGTGGCGGGACCTCCTCGCTTCAGCCTTGGGTCTATTCACATTCTCACATCCACCGTCAAGAGAGTCTAGTGAGGGAGAAGTAAGTATCGGCTACACCCCCAGTGGGTCCGAACTCGAGAGACCTGTTGCAGGTTTCAATATTTTTGGTGCGGTGAGCGTGGACCGTAGCCGGTGAAGGAAAATCTTGAATTAGGTTCGATGACAGGAGATGGCGGGAATGGTTCTGACTCAGGCCACTCGCAGCCACCCGCGACAGGGGAATGGCTGAAGATGTTTGAGAAGTTCAAGCGAGAGGTCCTGCAGACAGTTCTCGCAGCAAGGAGCGAGTGCGAGACCCCGGCGGTCCCCGTGGTTCCACCCCTGCAGATCGGCGAGAACGCACCAGGGCAGCGGCCGGGGAAGGAGGTGCCAGTAGAAGGAAGTGCGCGAGATCTCCCGGGGCGGCAGCTGTTCAGCAGTCCGGCGAGTGCTGAGGTGTGCGAGCTGGGTCCGCGCGAGAAGACCACTCGCCGAACAGGGGAAGGGAGCCCCTTTTGCGAGATGATCCTCTCGGCCCCAGTGCCAGAGGGGTTTCGTGGGCCGAAGATGTCCTACTACACCGGCAAGGAGGATCCAGTCGTGCACCTGCAGTGGTTTGAGGACATGACCTCAATCCTTCCCATGACGGATGCTTTTCAATGTCGACTCTTCGCAACCACCCTGAAGGAGAAAGCAAGGGACTGGTTCCACCAGCTTTCCGCGGGTTCCATCTACACGTTTGATGATCTGCGCCGAGGCTTTCGGCTGCGCTTCTCGACGTCAAAAAAGAGGAAGAAGGATGCGGAGGCTCTCTTCAAGATCAGGCAGAGGGAGGGAGAGTCCCTGGCACATTACGTGGATAGGTTCCAGGAGGAGATACACCTCGTGCAGGAGGTGCCGGGATTCGCCCTCCAGATGGCGTTCATCGTAGGGTTGCGAGACGGGTTCTTCAAGATGGACCTGAAAAGAAGACCTCCCTCATCCTTTGAAGAATTGATGGAGCGAGCAGCAGAAGAGATTGAAGGGGAGGCGGCCAACCCGGAGTTCTACAGGAGGTTGGCAAAGATGAGCGAGCCTGAGGTGAGGCAGCAAGAAGGAAGAAGGCGAGATGAACCCAGGGGTCAGGGGTTCGAAAGACCGCCTCGGAATTGGAGGAATCAAGAGCCCAACAACAGGTTGGGCTGGAGGCACCAGGAAGGACCGGCGAGAGGTCAGGAAGAAGGATACCAAGGAAGAGAAGCGGGAGGAATGAATCCGGGGTGGAGGCAGGGTCCCAGACCCCCTCACCCCCGAGGGAGTAAGCTATGGCAGTAGGCCGGGGAAGAGGGGCCAGAGGAGCAAGAGGAGGAAGAGGAAGAGCAGGGAGAGGGGGCAGGGTGGCGTTGCCTTATTGTGACTTTCATCAGGAAGAAGGTCACGCGACCGCCACCTGCCCAGAGTTCTTGGAGATGAGAGAGAGAGGTCAGCCACGGCGGCAGCAGGCCAGGATCGAGGAAATGCTCCCGGAGGCGGAAGAAGACCGATGCGAGGACAGGGCGGATACAGGAACCAGGGGGGAATCGGGGTGATTCATGGAGGGGTTGGGATAGAGGCCTCTCGCAAGAGGAGCTTCCAGGCGATGTTTCGAAGGGACGTCACGTCAACTTCCCAGACCCCACCCCTCTCGGAGAAGCTCACCTTCTCCTCGGAAGACATGCCAGATTATGAGGATCCATTCTGCGACGCCCTGGTGATTCAGACAGCAATTGAAAATTTCACGGTCTCCCGGATCCTGGTAGATAACGGGAGCTCAGTGAACGTGATCTTCAAGAAGGCCTTCGACGCAATGGAGGTGGAAAAGAAGAGGGTGCAGGCCTCCGACGGACCGCTGTTTGGTTTCTCAGGAGAGCGAAAGGAGGCCGAGGGAGGTGTTGGTCTCCAGGTGACGCTAGGAGGAGTCCCAAGAAACTGCTGGTTCATCATTGTGGACACTCCGAGCAGCTATAACACCATTTTCGGACGACGCCTCATCAGCGCCTTCCGGTGCGTGCCCTCATCGTACCATCGGTGCTTAAAGCTCCATAGTGGAGGAGTCTAGGTCCGCGTCCGAGGAGATGCTAAGGTGGCGAGGCAGTGCTATGTGACTGCCGTCAACACCATTTCATGGATGGCGGATGCCGAGAAGATGGATGAAGAGATGACGAGGCCGGAGGGGCCAGGAGAAGAAGTGGAGAAGAGAGAAGTAGGGGGAGAGGGCGATGACCGAGAGGAGAATATGGAGGTCGCTCGTGAGGAGCAGGAGGTCGAGTTGTTGGAGGTCGCTCGTGAGGAGCAGGAGGTCGAGTTGTTGGAGGTCGCTCGTGAGGAGCAGGAGGTCGAGTTGTTGGAGGTCGCTCGTGAGGAGCAGGAGGTCGAGTTGTTGGAGGTCGCTCGTGAGGAGCAGGAGGTCGAGTTGTTGGAGGTCGCTCAGGAGGAGCAGGAGGTCGAGCCGGTGGAGGCGGAAGGAGTCGCAGAGGAAAAGGCCCGGGTAGAAGGGCAAAAAGCAAAGGGCCAATGGGAAGAGCCAGCCCGGCTCGAGGCGGCAGAAGAGGTGGTGGAGATGGAAGTCCTCACCCAGGAAGGGAGGGTGAGAGAGGTGCGGATCAGCGGGAGTCTCGGCCCGGAGGACAGGGTGAAGATGCTAGAGTGCATCCAGAGGAACGTGGATGTCTTCGCATGGAGCGCAGCTGATATGTCAGGCATCGAGGCGGACGTGGCTTGCCATCGTCTCAACCTCGATCCGGAAGCCCGTCCCATCCGGCAGAAGAGGAGGACCTTCGCCAGCAAGCTCGAAGGACCCATCCGCGAGGAGGTGGCCAAACTCCTCGAAGCAGGTTTTGTATCGGAGATCCAGTACCCAGGCTGGGTCTCCAACGTCGTAATGGTAAAAAAGGCCGATGGCCGCTGGCGCATGTGTGTGGATTTTTCATTATTAAATAAGGCCTGCCCTAAGGATTGCTACCCCTTGCCTCGGATCGACGCGCTGGTTGACTCAGCCGTCGGTTTTTCTGTGATGAGTTTTTTGGATGCTTTTTCAGGTTATCACCAGATCAGGATGCACCCCCCAGACGTCAAAGACGTCTCGTTCATAACCAGGGAGGGATGCTACTGCTATAAGATGATGCCCTTCGGGTTGAAAAACGCAGGAGAAACCTACCAGAAGATGATGGACCGGGTGTTTAGGGAGCAAAGGGGAAGGAACCTGGAGGTCTATGTGGATGACCTTATGGTGAAGAGCAAGTGCGTGAACTCTCACATCCAGGACCTCGAGGAGACCTTCGCCACCCTACGCAAGTACAAGATGCGCTTGAACCCCCTGAAGTGTGTGTTCGGGGCCAGTAAGGGGAAATTCCTGGGGCACCTTCTCACCCCTTGGGGGGTAAAACCTAATCCGGACAAGTGGAGGCGGCAAACAAGGTCATCGTGAACCTGCTCAAGAAAAAGGTGGAAAATCTGAAGGGCAATTGGGTAGAACAGCTTCCATCGGTCTTGTGGGCCCTAAGAACTACCCCCAACACCGCCACAGGAGAGACCCCTTTCAAGCTCTCTCACGGCTGCGAGGCCGTCATCCCCATAGAGTTCGAAGTTATGACACCACGGGTAAAGGCCGCCGCAAGCAGAGAGGAAAGTTGGAGAGCCGAAAATGAGATGGAGTTGCAGCTCTCCCTCGACCTCATCGAGGAAGCTCGGGACCTGGCAGCCATTTGCCAAGAAGAGGTCAAGCGGCGGATGGCCAGGTATTTCGACAAGCACGTCAGGGTCAAGCAGTTCGAGAAGGGAGATCTGGTGCTCAAGAAGGTCAACGCGGCTGGAAGGTCCGCCGTAGTGGGAAAACTTAACCCCAACTGGGAAGGCCCCTATGTCGTGGAAGAGGCACTAAAGTCTGGGGGGTATCGCCTTCAGAATGTGGAGGGCCAACCTCTCAGCCACACATGGAGTGGTGACGATCTTAAACGTTTCTATCCCTGAAATTATGTAATGAAAATGTTTTTGAAATAAGAATATTTTGTTTAACATGTGTGTTTGAGATTGATACTGCAGCTTGTAGGAAAAACTCCGAAAGCTCCCAAAATGGCCCCGAGCAGACCCGCTGTCCAGGCTCTCATCTAGCTGGCAGGTCCGAAGGCTCACTCGGAAGCAGGTTCTATGTGAAAGAAAAGAAGGCCCCGAGCAGACCCGCTGTCCAGGCTTTCATCTAGCTGGCAGGTCCGAAGGCTCACTCGGAGGCAGGTTCTATGTGAAAGAAAAGATGGCCCCGAGCAGACCCGCTGACCAGGCTCTCATCTAGCTGGCAGGTCCGAAGGCTCACTCGGAGGCAGGTTCTATGTGAAAGAAAAGAAGGCCCCGAGCAGACCCGCTGTCCAGGCTCTCATCTAGCTGGCAGGTCCGAAGGCTCACTCGGAGGCAGGTTCTATGTGAAAGAAAAGACGGCCCCGAGCAGACCCGCTGTCCAGGCTCTCATCTAGCTGGCAGGTCCGAAGGCTCACTCGGAGGCAGGTTCTATGTGAAAGAAAAGATGGCCCCGAGCAGACCCGCTGACCAGGCTCTCATCTAGCTGGCAGGTCCGAAGGCTCACTCGGAGGCAGGTTCTATGTGAAAGAAAAGAAGGCCCCGAGCAGACCCGCTGTTCAGGCCCTCATCTAGCTGGCAGGTCCGAAGGCTCACTCGGAGGCAGGTTCTATGTGAAAGAAAAGAAGGCCCCGAGCAGACCCGCTGTCCAGGATCTCATCTAGCTGGTAGGTCCGAAGGCTCACTCAGAGGCAGGTTCTATGTGAAAGAAAAGATGGCCCCGAGCAGACCCGCTGTCCAGGCTCTCATCTAGCTGGCAGGTCCGAAGGCTCACTCAGAGGCAGGTTCTATGTGAAAGAAAAGATGGCCCCGAGCAGACCCGCTGTCCAGGCTCTCATCTAGCTGGCAGGTCCGAAGGCTCACTCGGAGGCAGGTTCTATGTGAAAGAAAAGATGGCCCCGAGCAGACCCGCTGTCCAGGCTCTCATCTAGCTGGCAGGTCCGAAGGCTCACTCGGAGGCAGGTTCTATGTGAAAGAAAAGATGGCCCCGAGCAGACCTGCTGACCAGGCTCTCATCAAACTGGTAGGTCCGAAGGCTCACTCGGAGGCAGGTTCTATGTGAAAGAAGAAAAGGCCCCGAGCAGACCCGCTGTCCAGGCTCTCATCTAGCTGGCAGGTCCGAAGGCTCACTCGTTGGCAGGTTCCAAGGTGTTGAGAAAGTGACCCCGAGCAGACCCGCTGTCCAGGCTCTCATCTAGCTGGCAGGTCTGAAGGCTCACTCGGAGGCAGGTTCTATGTGAAAGAAAAGATGGCCCCGAGCAGACCCGCTGTCCAGGCTCTCATCTAGCTGGCAGGTCCGAAGGCTCACTCGGTGGCGGGTTCAAAATCCTCAGGGGGTGACCTCAAGAGCACTCGCATTGACCACGCGCGGGAGAAACGACCTCACTTCACTTTCATGATTACCTAAGCGAAACCCCGGTTTGGGCGAATGGTAAGGAAGTGCGAGTGGGGGAGGCAGCGGAAAGCGAAGGGGAGAGACACGCCCAGGTCACCCTCGAGCATTCGCTAGGTGGCCGGGACAGTTGCACTACAGTTTAAACGTCCTAATGAGCCTAGCGAGATATAGCGGCGAATGAGAAAGAATTAACGTCCTAGCGAGGCTAGCGAGACATAACAACAAATGAGAAAAAGTGGAGAGAGCACAAAAATGGAGAGCACAAAAATGGAGAGCACAAAAATCGTGGCCAATATACATATATTTCAAGGGCACTCGCCCCGTTCATGATTACATTCAAAAGATTTTAAGTAAAAGATGGCAAAAAACACGGTCCAGCTCAGGGGTCGGCAGGCTTCTCGCCAGAAGATCTATCACTCTCGCCTGAATCCGGTAGGAGGGCGTCTTCTCGCGGCTCGCCATCCTCATCTTCCGGGAAGGGGATCGGGATGAAGAGCTCGGGGACGACCTGCCGAGCAGAGAGGCATTCGGCCTCTTCCTTCAGGTACCCAGCCTGCCGCAACACCTGCAGCGCATGCTTCACGGCGCTCTGGGCGTTCTCCTGCATCAATTGCTCCAGCTCGTGGTGGGGGTAGAAGTGCCCCCCGCTCCCCAAGGCGAGTGCCGAGATCTCGGCTTCTCGCGACCGCTGGGCCTCGACCTTGGCCAGCCGGACTTCGTCTTCAAGGCCAGCCACCCGAGCACAAAGCATCTCGGCAACCATGGTATCCTAAGAATAATAATAAAGGTGGTAAGAAGAAAGTACATCAATCGGCAACAGGCCACTCGCGGGGAAGGAGAAAATGTATATACCTCTGCAACGGGGCGGCTGGCGAGAAGGGTTTCCGCAGCTGCCAGCTTCGTCCTGAGTTCCAGCGCCTCGGCAGAAACGACGGTCCTGGACTCCTCAACCTCCGCCAAGTTCCGCGCCAGTTTGATGCTCCGGCGCGAAGACATATGCGCGAGCTCGAGCGCCCGCAGCATGGCCCTGGCGGTCTCATGGGCGAGGACCTGAGTCGTCTCGGCATCGTAGACTTCAGCATCCTCCCGACCGTAGAGGGCATACACGATGGCATAGGCCTCACCACTCGCGAGGTCGCTCTCTATCCACGATGGATGAAGGGTGGAGAGCGAGACCCTGTTGGCGTTCCTGTCCCACTTTACCAGGGGGGCCCCTGAGGGGTCCACGTACTTCTCGCCGCTGGGGAAGTTCCGGTGGTCCCTGGGCAATGGAGGCGGCGGCAACGACGATCCCGCGCGAAGGGTGGTCTCGCCTGGCGCACCCACCCCCGGGGTTTGAGTCTGAGCACTCGCCCCTAGGATCTCGTCCAAGACCCCCTTCCCCTTGGCAGAGGGGGGATTCTTTGATTTCTTGGAAGAAGAGGAGGTCAGCGCCCCCGGTTTCCGCTTCTTTCCGCTAGGCTTGGAGGAGGAGGGTTCTTCCCGACAGGCATCCGCTGCAGCCTGTGCGAAAGACACAGAAACCCCAGCGGGACGCGGCGGATGCAGGGGAAAGCTACGCACGCCTGCATAATATTGCGAGTGATTTAGCGAATGGTATAAGAGTCACAAGATCGAAACGAACGAAGTTCTGAAAACTTACCCTCGCCCTGCGGAATGAGCGGGAGCGAGTTGACGTTTCGCCGGAGATAGACGAGGTCCATCCCGTGCTCCAAGATGTATTGGTGGAGTTTGGCCTCGTGCCCCCCTAGGGTCGGGGGGCGGAAGGTTGACTCCTCCTCCTGCACTGGGGAGAGAAATGTATTCCCCAGGTTCCCGCTGACGAAAAGGAAGCGCCGAACCCAGTCATGATTCTTATTCGGAAGCTCGTATGCTTGAGCGGGTTCAGACCCGAGAAGAACGAGATGTCGTTGGTACAGCGAAAGGTGTAGAGCTTGCGGAAGACGGGGAGCGAGAACTCGATCCCCTCTTCTCGCAGATAGCTCGCGTACCCGACCAGCATGGCGATGGAGTTGGGGTTGAGCTGGCCGGACACGACTCCGTAATATTTGAAGGTCTGGCGGAGTTCTGGCCAGATGGGCAGGTGAAACCCCACCTCGAAGTGCTCTAGCGGGATCGCGAGAGCACAGGACGAGATGGAGTTTAGGCGCTCGTCCGGCCTGGGCTTTCGCGCCTCAAACCCAAGCGGGATGTAATCCGCGACCGCAGTCAGGTAAGCCTCGTCGGAGAAGTCGCATGAATCAAAGGTGTGGTTGACGAACGCGCTGGCGCACCTGGCTCTGCCTTCCGCATCACCACCCATGACGCGAATGACGAAGGATAAGAAAGCAGCAGAGAAGAGAGAAGCGCGAGTGCTAGCGCGAGGAAAGAGAAGGAGCGGATGGTAAGGTATTTAATACGGTGGTTGAAAGGCCTATTTATAGAAGGGCTAAACGGCGTTTGGGCTTTCGAGGTAACGGGTGTGCAGATAGCAGTCGCGCCTTCCCGACGCCTCGGAACCCGGGCCGACCCCTCTCGCTCAGTAATGACAAATGCCCTGTGGCTATTCGCTCATCGACTACGCGAAAGAGGTTAAGAAAGCATTCGGCAATAATAAAACATTCGGCAATACCCAAGCAAGATATAGGAAATAAAAGACAAAGAATAGAGCATTCGCAAAACACAGGACATAAGATTATTACAAACGGAAATAAAAGTCCAGCATCCGCGCTACAGAAAGCAGAAAAATTACAAGAAGGGTGAATGAAGACTGGCTCAATACTCCTCCCAGACCCACCGACCTCGCTTTCGCGACCCAGCTTCCATGGGCATTCGCGGGCGGTAATATGCGAGTATATTGGTGATCTCATGGGAAGCCAATTGGAGTTGGTCCCGGGCTCGCGCGGCGTGTGTTTCGGGAGACAACTCCCCTCCTTCGCCCCCCAGGCGCTCCACCGTTGTGAGAATGCGCGAGTAGTCCCGATGGAGGTCCTTTAACTCACGCGCGACTCTCAGCCGCACGTCGTCCACCTGGCCCGCTACGTTTCGCTGGATGTGGATGAGCTTCCCCAAGATCTCTGAGATCCGATCCTTCAGGGTCGCGTGATCCGAGGAGTCGCCCAGAAAGTCAGCGAGATCCCCAGGGGAAGGGAGAGGCGAGAGCATCCCCTCTCCCCCCTCGTTGTAGGAGTCAAAGGGGGAGGCTTCCCGATAGCCTGCGGAATCACAACTAGGTCAGTAGTGATAAAATATGCGAGTACGATAGGGGCGGGTGAGTGAACTGACCTGGGGTGGGGTCCTGGTGACCTGAAGGACGAGACGAATGGGGGTGCATTCCAAACAACCAGGCGGGAGGTAAGACCTTTCCCTTTCCTGGACGGTAAGGCTGTGAGGTAGGAGCTGGAGCATCCGCAGGATCATTCGCGCGGCCCTGCTGACCGGATCCCTTCTGGGGGGACACCCTCGGCTCATCCGCAAGCGCGGAGGGGTTCGGTCGAACAGGGGAACTCGGAGGAATAGAGTCCCGCAGCGAAAGGTTGGGGTCGAGGGCTACAAAAAATAGTGGTCAGCAGCGAGCAGCAGGAAGGATGAATCCAAAAGGGGTTACAACTTACCGGACTGAAATGAGGTCTCGCCCGGAGGAGGTGGAGGAGCAAGGTCCCGATCTGGAGGCCTCTCGCCCGGGGGAGGTGGCACCACGACACTGCTCGAGACTGCCCCATGGCCGGTCTCGGGCATCGAGATCCCCTGCGAATGGTCAGAGCGAAGGCAGGGTAAGGAGAGGAACTAAACAGAGGGACGAGAGGAATCCTCATACCTGTGTCCCGAGGTCCGGAGGATTCCTTGCCGGAAGAGTATCCGCCGGCGGAGTCCTCGCCGGAGGAGTGCCCGCAGGGGATTCCGAGGCAGTCTAGCCTCTCTGACGATTCAGTCGAATCGCCTTGGCTCGACGCGAGACGTAGGGGGCACTCGGGTCCCGCTTAGACATAAGCCAGGGAGCAAATCTGGCTGCCTTGGGGGTAGTTACAGCTTGGGTCGCGGCCAGACGCTCGATCATCTCCAGCGAGAGGGGTCTCGCGGAAGGCTTGTGAGAAGACATTGATCTCAGTGAAGGGCTAAGGGAGGGAAGAAGCTCAGAATCGAGGGTTGTCAACGCTCCAGGAAGTTCTGACATGAAGAGATATATATAGGACAACGGTGGGACCCACAGAATCTTGTGAGTCCAGTCAGCATGCACTCACCGAATACAGGGTTGGACTGTTCTTTCCGAGCGTAGTAACCACTCGCAAAGAGCGGGGATTGTGTACAACCCGTATTCGCCGAGTGAGCCCCTCAAGCCAAGTGGCGAGACCTGGGTCAGCTCGATCATTCGCCCCAGCAAGGAGGTGGAAGTACCCCCGGTTTGGTGGGGGTAAGGTGCAGAAGAGAAGGAGCTAGGCGAGTGGTGCTCTCACGGACCACTCGCCCGGAGGCGTGGGCACTCGCCCAGCTAGGCGGGTGCCCAGCGAGTGGTGCCCTCACGGACCACTCGCCCAGGATGATTTAAGGGGGAAATGACCCTGATACCCCTGGTGGGCTGCATATAGCCCTTCGGAACAGCGGAGTTAGGCTGTTAGCAGACCAATTTGGTGTGCTGTTAGTAAAATTAAAAGGCGGATTCATGTTATTTGCAGACCAGCCTAGAAAAATCTATAAATAGACCCTTAAGGGCACCTTGGAGGAGATCCAATTTTAGAGAATCCTCTCCTCCAGGCTAGTTCTTGGTCGGCTGCTAGTGCCCTCCCAGGTGCCTGGTTGAGCTCTGGTTTGGGAGGGGAAGCTCTCTAAGATCTTCCGGGTGTGTGGCGGGACCTCCTCGCTTCAGCCTTGGGTCTATTCACATTCTCACATCCACCGTCAAAAGAGTCTAGTGAGGGAGAAGTAAGCATCGGCTACACCCCCAGTGGGTCCGAACTCGAGAGACCTGTTGCAGGTTTCAACACCAGTCGCCCACAGCGAACTCGACGTTTCTGTGCTTGGCATTGTAGTACTTTGCCTGCCTATCTTGAGCAATCAACAACCTCTCCTGGATTGTTTGAATCTCCGCAGTTGCCTCTTCGACTTCCTTTCGATTAAACAGCTTCGTTTCACCTGTCTCCGCCCAAGCTAAGGGAGTGCGTCAAGCTCAACCATAGAGGGCCTCGAAAGGTGCCATCTTTATACTTGCCTGATAGCTGTTATTATAAGCGAATTCGATCATGTAAAGATGATCTTCCCACTTTTTGCCGAAATCCAGGACGCACATTCGGAGCATATCCTCCAGAGTTCTGTTTGTACATTCAGTCTGTCCATCCGTTTGAGGGTGGAAGGCAGTGCTAAACTTCAGCTTTGTACCTAACAACTGGTGGATTAGCCTCCAATCTTTCGAAGTAAAGCGCTCATCTCGGTCACTGACGATGCTACGGGGCACACCGTGCAATCGTACAATGCTATCAACATAAAATTTTGCTAACTTTTCTACTGAATCGTCCCGCCGGTTTGAAAGAAAGTGGGCTACCTTCGTTAATCGATCCACGATCACCCATACGGCATCATTCCCACACTGCGATCTCCGCAAACCATGCACGAAATCCATCAAAATGTCATCAAAATTTCATTCCGGTACAGGCAACGACTTCAGGAAACCTCCAAGTTTTTGACATTCCGCCTTGACAAGTGCGCAAGTTTTGCATTTTGCCACGTATAAGGCGATGTCTTTCTTCAGACCTGGCCACCAAAATAGCTTCTTCATGTCTTGGTACATTTTTGTGCTCCCTGGGTGAATTGAGTACTTTGTAAAGTGTGCTTCGTACATCAATTCTTCCCTTAACTTACCCACGTTTGGGACGCACAATCGACCGTCTTTCCACATTAGACCGTCGTCTAAGACAAACTCTGCAGCAGTCCCAACTTCAGACTCTGCCAAATAGCGTTGCATGCTCGAATCAAGCTCCAGGGCTTGTCGTATTCTATCTGCGAGGTCATATTGCACCTCCGTCCAGTTTAAGCACGCAATCGCACTAGAACTCCTCTCCACACAGGAGATCTCCAAGGCTTTCAAGTCCTTGATCAGACGTGGATCATACATTTGAATCCAGTTGGCCTGTGTATAAGCCCTCCTGCTCAAAGCATCTGCGACGACATTCCCCTTTCCGGGAGTATAATGTATATCAAAAGTGTAGTCCCCCAGGAACTCCATCCATCTTCGTTGTCGCATATTGAGCTCTTTCTGATGTAACAGATACTTAAGGCTCTTATGGTCTGTAAAGATGTCAACCTTCACACCATATAAGTAGTGACGCCACAACTTTAGAGCGAAGATCACGGCCGCCAATTCCAAGTCGTGGACCGGATAATTCCACTCATGCACTTTCAACTAACGAGAGCCATAAGCGATCACTTGACCATGCTGAAGAAGTACGCAGCCTAAGCCGCTCCCTGACACATCACTGTAAATTTCATAACCCTCTGCACCAGATGGCAAACACATAATTGGTGCTGTGGTCAGACGCCTCTTCAGTTCCTCAAAAGCCCGTGCACACTCCGGTGACCAAACGAACTTCTTATCCTTCCTCGTCAAGGTGGTGAGAGGTAGAGCGATCCGCGAAAAGTTCTCCACGAAGCGCCGATAGTAGCCAGCATGTCCAAGGAAACTCCTGACGTCCGCTACTGTCGCCAAAACGGGCCACTTCTGGATTGCATCAATCTTTGCCTGATCCACTGCGATACCCTCGCCACTAACAACATGACCAAGGAACGCCACTGAGGCTTGCCAGAACTCGCACTTAGAGAACTTGGCATATAGTTGACTACGTCGCATGGTTTCCAAAACTTCACGCAAATGAATCGCGTGCTCTTCTTCAGACTGAGAGTACACCAAGATATCGTCAATGAAGACAATGACAAACCGATCAAGGTACTCTCGAAAGGTCATGTTCATCAGATCCATAAATACTGACGGTGCATTCATCAATCCAAACGGCATCACTGTAAACTCGTAGTGTCCGTAGCGAGTACTGAATGCTGTCTTAGGGATATCACAATCCCGAATTCGCAACTGGTAGTAGCCGGATTTAAGATCCAACTTTGAATACACAGTTGACCCAACAAGCTGATCAAATAAGTCATCGATTCGAGGAATCGGATACTTGTTCTTCTCAGTCAGCTTGTTCAATTCACGGTAGTCGATGCATAGACGCAGGCTTCCATCCTTCTTCTTCACAAAAATGACCGGAGCACCCCAAGGAGATGTACTTGGGCGTATGTAACCTTGCTCTAGCAAATCCTGTAATTGAACTTTCAACTCTGTCATCTCCTTTGGCGCAATTCAGTACGGAGAGCATGACACAGGCTTGGCACCTGGCACCATCTTTATCGTGAAGTCAATTTCTCGCTGAGGTGGCGCCCCAGGAAGATCTTTTGGAAACACATCTGGATACTCTGATATCACAGGAACATCACTCAAACTGGGTTGAGGCTTTGCAGCCCCCACTAGCACAACACATAACTCTGCGCCTTGCCGAACTGCCTTGACCACTTGGACAGCAGACATCAGTGTCTTGCTCGATCCACGCAAACCGGCAAATGTAGTCGCACGTTCGGTATTCCGCCCCAGCGTGACCTCCTTCGAAGTGCAATCAATGTAGGCCTATTGCGCTGACAGCTAGTCCATACCAAAGATTACATCGAACTCCGAAAGCGGGAGTATCAGTGCTTCCAAATCAAAGTCTTGACTCCCTATTCGTACCTTTACCATACAACCTCGATCCGCACGCATAGAACATCCATTGGATAGCAACACACTTAGTCGTTCCTGTCTAAACGATGAAGGCACTCCAAGTTGTTGTATGAAGGCCTCCGATAGAAAGGAATGTGAAGCACCCGTATCAAATAGTGCTCTCGCCGGATAATTAAAGATCAGGACAAAGCCTGGTACATTAATGGTTAACAATTAATGCATAAGGTATGTAGTATAAAAAGCAACAACAGCTATATACTATCGCATACCTGTCACCACATCGCTCTGTTTGATGGCCTCCTGTTGGCCAAGGTTGTATACTCTAGGCTGGGCTGGAGCAGCGTGGGATGCAGTTGAATCTGCCGCCTTCCCTTTCTCTGCCGCATAGGCCACAACTAGCTTCTTCCCACTACGACAGTCACGAGCATAGTGCCCCGGTCTGCCGCAGCTGTAACAGATGAGTGGGCCTCGCCCAGTCACTCCCGATGCTGAAGATTGAGCTGACCCAGATGGTCGCGTTCCTTTCTTCCATTTGTCACATCCCGACTTTGTCGAGCTCGATGTAAGACCCCAAATTTCATGTGCATTCAAAAATACCAAAAATGAAAATGAATTGAAGTCATGGAGCTAGCGCCAGGCGCTAGTGCTAGCGCCGGCGGTAGCGTCCCTAAGCGGTACCGACTTTGTCGCTAACGCCAGCGCTAGTGGCTAGAGCCGGCGGTAGCGGGAAAATCATAAATACCAAGAATTCCGACTCTTTTCTCATTTCCTTTGAGATTCTCTGCCTTTTCATGGTTTGAGAGCTGAGAGCCGAGGGTTAGAAGAGAGATTAAGGGTGGGCCTTTCGTTGTGCGAAGGGAAAATTCACGAAGGCGGTCTTGTGCGCTTGTGCCATCAGCAATTCCGTGAAGAGGGTGTTGGTTCAGCAAGTTTCCTCCGGATCAAGCTCAGTACTATGGCACCGAAACGGCCTACGAGGGTAACGAATCTCCTCCCTAATCCCTGGACATGTACGTCCTTTGATTTGCATGCGTTTTGGAAGACTTCAACTAAATAGTAGATCGGATCTTCCGGTGGGATGAAGTTATTCCCCCACAATTTGCATATAGAGTCCGGAACGGTAGTACGGGCATAGGCATGTTGTGTGAAGCCCATCTGGTCAGGTCGAGCCGGATTGGTGATGATTATTGCGTGTAAAGGGCCGGAGAAAATTCCGTGTACCTGCTATGGTTCGGGTCTTGTGTACTATGTTATGCAGAAAAAGGGGCCTGGAGGTAAATCCCAGGCAGTACCTGAAGTTGTGTAGCAGAATTAAGTTCTGTTACTAGCGTCGGGCGCTAGCGATAGCGCCGGCGGTAGCTCCAGGTGAGCTACCCGTGTTGTTATCTGGAGGTGTTTTCCCAGAGGTAGCAGAACTGGGTTCTGTTACCAGTGCCGGGCAGAACTGAGTTCTGTTGCTAGCGTCGGGCGCTAGCGTTAGCGCCGGCGGTAGCGCCCAGCATACAAACAGTGTGTTTCAGTGCTACCTACATTCATGGAGACTGTATGCGTAGCTGAAAAAGTTGTGGAACTTGCAAAACCCAGCTTTAAGAGATGGGTATTAGGTGACGCTTACCCATATCGTGCATAGTGGAATTGCGGTATTTGAGCAACGGGCCTAGCTGATCCGAACCCTCCCATAGTGGTGGTGAAGAGGTCGCCCCTCGGTGCACCGGACTATGGATGAGTGCTGGAACTTCGTGTGTACGGACTAGCACAAATTGCTTGTCTAAGTTGAAATAAGACTTAGCGTGAGGGCGTAACTCAGGGAGTATGCCAAAGTGTGCCTTGAGAGCACGAAGCGGGTGGCTTGGTATGCCTCCGTTGGTGTTGGTTGCAGATATATATATATATATGCTTCTGACTCTTACTTGCAGGAAGGAGCACCGCCGCCCCGAGTTTGGGGTGGGGTCGTTATAAATCTTGGTCAGCTAAAGCTGACCGGTTACTTGTTTTCCCACCACTTGGTGGATTTGCTTATACAGGTCCCGGTGAGACTAGCGGGAGATAGCGGGCTGAAGCCCCTGCTGCTGTGCTGTGCTGGCCCTTGAAGGCCATTGCTTTTGTTTACCTTTTGTTCATGTGTGGCCGGCCTGCGTGCCGATGTCTGGAAGCCACCTTTATGATGTAAACAAATAATGTACATAATTGTTTATGTATTTCATTCCTATTAGAGATGTGGACATGTCATAATTGGTTTTAAGTAAATGAAACATATGCTTCTGTTATGCGACTCTGTGCTGAGATAGTTATCTTTTGTAACTGTTTAATGCTAATTTTAGTAACGCGCTCTTCTGTTCATTTCATATGGCGTGGGGTCCCGGTCGGACCTACTGTTATATTCTATGTAACAGGGATGGTGTTACAAATTGGTATCAGCTATGGGTCTCGATCCCTTTCCGTCTGAATTCGTGGTCGAATTCTTTTAAGGGGTGGTGAGCACGTGTGTGCGTCGCCTTTAAATCATGTAAATAACCAGTAATTGTCCACTTTAGGAATGAATTACATGTATACGTGTAGCATTCTGATGGAACTTCTGTGTTCCTTTATTGTTTCATGCTATCTCTTAGTCGCTAATTATGTTTTGGGTACATATATAGGCGGCTGGGAGTGGAGCGGGGCCTTCTCGACCCCCTCGTTCGACTGCAAGTAGTGCACCAACTCCGGTGCCGACTCCTCCTTCGGCTGAAACTGTAAGGATGATCGCTGAGGCAGTAATTGCGATGTTCATGGCGCAACCAGGAGGGCATGTCCCTGGACAGCCTCCTATTCCGGGAGCGGATCCAGTGCAGGCTCCAGCAGCCGAACCTGCGGTGGAAAGGCCAGTGCTGTTGAGGGCACGAAGAGCTCCAGATCAACAGCTGCAATACTTTTTGAGTTTCCACCCTCCCACGTTCACGGGGGCAGGAACCCCGATGCAAGCGGAGGATTGGCTTACAAGGGTGCGCAAAACCTTGAAGTCCACAGATACAGAGGAAGAGCAAAAAAGTTACTTTGGCAACCTTCCTATTGGATGGGGAGGCGCAGCTGTGGTGGGACGAGATAGAGTTACATCAGCTAGCGGGACGGCAGCTGACAGATATCTCCTTTGATTAGTTTTCCAGACTGTTCTTGGCGTGGTATCTTCCACCGGTCCAACAGATAGAGATGGAAAATCAGTTCAACCGTCTGACTCAGGGTGATAGAATGATCGACGACTATCTACATGAGTTTACACGGTTGGGGCGCTATGTAGGCGTGACGTTTACGGATGAAGCTCGTAAGACAAATCGGTTTTACGAAGGCTTCGAGAAGAGTTGCGGTTCCTTCTGTCGGGGCCAATGACGCAGGGGTTTATGACCCTGGTCAATTCGGCTCGTTCTTTAGAGAAAGATATGAAACAGTCCCAAAGCAGGAATGAGCTAGCAGTAGTCAAGCCAGAGTTCAAAGTAGCGAGCTCGGCAAAGTCGGGACGAGACAAATGGAAGAAAGGAGTGTGACCATCTGAGTCAGCTCAATCTTCAGCATCGGGAGTGACTGGGCATCGCCCAATCATCTGTTACAACTGCGGCAAGCCGGGACATATAGCTCGTGATTGTCGTGGTGGAAAGAAGGCAGCTGCGGCCTATGCGACAGAGAAAGGGAAGGCGGTAGAGTCAACCACATCCCACGCCACTCTAGCCCAGCCTAGAGTGTACAACCTTGGCCAGCAGGAGGCCATCAAACAGAGCGATGTGGTGACAGGTATGCGATAGTATATAGCTTTTCTTGCTTTTTATACTTCATACCTTATGCATTGCTTGTTAACCATTGATGTCCTAGGCTTTGTCCTGATCTTTAACTATCCGGCGAGAGAACTATTTGATACGGGTGCTTCACATTCCTTTCTATCGGAGGCCTTCATACATCAACTTGGAGTGCCTTCGTTGTTTAGACAGGAACGATTAGATGTGTTGCTACCCAATGGGTGTTCGATGCGCGTGGATCGAGG
This sequence comes from Dactylorhiza incarnata, assembly GCA_033032865.1. Taxonomy (NCBI): domain Eukaryota; kingdom Viridiplantae; phylum Streptophyta; class Magnoliopsida; order Asparagales; family Orchidaceae; genus Dactylorhiza; species Dactylorhiza incarnata. The sequence goes on from JAWHQI010000017.1 coordinate 13,062,564, forward strand.
TTGCGTGGTAAAGGTACGAATAGGGAGTCAAGACTTTGATTTGGAAGCATTGATACTCCCGCTTTCAGAATTTGATGTGATCTTTGGTATGGACTGGCTGTCAGTGCAGCAGGCCTACATTGATTGCACTTCTAAGGAGGTCATACTGGGGCGGAATACCGAACGTGCGACGACGTTTGCTGGTTTGCATGGATCGAGCAAGACACTGATGTCTGTTGTCCAAGTGGTCAAGGCGGTTCGGCAAGGCGCAGAGTTATGTGTTGTGCTAGTGGGGGCTGCAAAGCCTCAACCCAGTTTGAGTGATGTTCATGTGATTTCAGAGTATCTAGATGTGTTTCCGAAAGATTTCCCTGGGGCGCCACCTCAGCGAGAGATTGACTTCACTATAGAGCTAGTGCCAGGTGCCAAACCCGTTTCACGCTCTCCGTACCGAATTGCGCCAAAGGAGATGGCGGAATTGAAGGTTCAATTACAAGAGTTGTTAGAGCAGGGTTACATACGCCCAAGTACATCCCCTTGGGGCGCTCCGGTCCTTTTTGTGAAGAAGGACGGAAGCCTGCGTCTATGCATTGACTACCGAGAATTGAACAAGCTGACCGAGAAGAACAAGTATCCGATTCCTCGAATCGATGACTTATTCGATCAGCTAGTTGGGTCAACTGTGTATTCAAAGTTCGATCTCAAGTCCGGTTATTACCAGTTGCGAATTCGGGATTGTGATATCCCCATAACAGCATTCAGTACCCGCTACGGACACTTCGAGTTTACAGTAATGTCGTTTGGATTAATGAATGCGCCGTCAGTATTTATGGATCTGATGAATATGACCTTTCGAGAGTACCTTGATCGGTTTGTCATTGTCTTCATTGACGATATCTTGGTGTACTCTCAGTCTGAAGAAGAGCACGCGATTCATTTGCGTGAAGTTTTGGAAACCCTGCAAAGTAGTCAACTATATGCCAAGTTCTCTAAGTGCGAGTTCTGGCTAGCCTCAGTGGCGTTCCTTGGTCATGTTGTTAGTGGCGAGGGTATCGCAGTGGATCCGACAAAGATTGATGCAATCCAGAAGTGGCCCGTTTTGGCGACAGTAGCGGAAGTCAGGAGTTTCCTTGGACTTGCCGGCTACTATCGGCGCTTCGTGGAGAACTTTTCACGGATCGCTCTACCTCTCACCACCTTGACGAGGAAGGATCAGAAGTTCGTTTGGTCACCGGAGTGTGCACGGGCTTTTGATGAACTGAAGAGGCGTCTGACCACAGCACCAATTCTGTGTTTGCCATCTGGTGCAGAGGGTTATGAAATTTACAGTGTTGCGTCAGGGAGCGGCTTAGGCTGCGTACTTCTTCAGCATGGTCAAGTATTAGCTTATGGCTCTCGTCAGTTGAAAGTGCATGAGCGGAATTATCCGGTCCACGACTTGGAGTTGGCGGCCGTGATCTTCGCTCTAAAGTTGTGGCGACACTACTTATATGGTGTGAAGGTTGACATCTTTACAGACCATAAGAGCCTTAAGTATCTGTTAACGCAGAAGGAGCTCAATATGTGACAATGAAGGTGGATGGAGTTCCTGGGGACTACACTTTTGATATACATTATACTCCCGGAAAGGGGAATATCGTCGCAGATGCATTGAGCAGGAGGGATTTTTCACAGGGCAACTGGATTCAGATGTATGATCCACGTCTGATCAGGGACTTGGAAGCCTTGGAGATCTTCTGTGTAGAGAGGAGTTCTAGTGCGAATGCGTGCTTAAACTGGACGGAGGTGCAGTATGACCTCGCCGACAGAATACGACAGGTCTTGGAGCTTGATTCGAGCATGCAACGCTTTTTAGCAGAGTCTGGGAATGGGACTACTGCAGAGTTTGTATTAGACGACGGTCTGATATGGAAAGACGGTCGGTTGTGCGTCCCAAATGTTAGTAAGTTGCAGGAGGAATTGATGTACGAAGCGCACTTTACAAAGTACTCAATTCAGCCAGGGAGCACAAAGATGTACCAAGACATGAAAAAGATGTTTTGGTGTCCAGGATTGAAGAAAGACATCGCCTTGTACGTGGCAAAATGCAAAACTTGCGCACTAATGAAGGCGGAATGTCAGAAACCTGGAGGTTTCCTGAAGTCGTTGCCTATACCAGAATGGAAATTTGATGACATTTCGATGGATTTCGTGCACGGTTTCCCGAGATCGCAGAGTGGGAATGATGTCGTATGGGTGATCGTGGATCGCTTGACGAAGGTAGCCCACTTTATTCCAAACCGGAAGGACGATTCAGTTGAAAAGTTGGCAAAATTTTATGTAGATAGCATTGTCCGATTGCACGGTGTGCCCCGTAGCATCGTCAGTTACCGAGATGGGCGCTTTACTTCCAAGTATTGGAGGCTAATCCACCAGTTGTTAGGTACAAAGTTGAAGTTTAGCACTGCCTTCCACCCTCAGACGGATGGACGGACTGAACATACGAACAGAACTCTGGAGGATATGCTCCGAATGTGCGTCCTGGATTTCGGTAAAAAGTGGGAAGATCATCTCTACATGATCGAATTCGCTTATAATAACAGCTATCAGGCAAGTATAAAGATGGCACCCTTCGAGGCCCTCTATGGTAGAGCTTGTCGCACTCCCTTATCTTGGGCGGAGACAGGTGAAATGAAGCTGTTTAAGCAAAAGGAAGTCGTAGAGGCAAATGCGGCGATTCAAACAATCCGGGAGAGGTTGTTAATTGCTCAAGATAGGCAGGCGAAGTACTACAATGCCAAGCACAGAAACGTCGAGTTCGTCGTGGGCGGCTGGGTTTATCTCAAGATCAAACCTTTCAAGGGTGTGTCCCGGATTCGGCGCTTGAAAAAGCTGAGTCCAAGATACCTTTGACCGTTTGAGATATTGGAACGTGTTGGCGAAGCTGCCTATCGACTCGCTCTTTCGACAGAGTTGAGTGGTCTGCACGATGTGTTCCACATATCGGTATTAAGGAAAGTTGTACCTGATCCTAGTCAAGTGCTTGTAGCTAATCACGTGCCGGTCGATGATGGGCTGAAGACGCTGGTCACGCCTATTTGCATCGAAGACACTGATATCAAGCAACTGCGGAATAAATTGATCAAGATGGTCAAAGTCCGCTGGAACAACTGCGGCCGTGAGGAACTTACACGGGAGCGCGAACAAACTATGCGTGAGGAGTTCCCCGAGCCGTTCCATTGAGGTACAAGTCGTATTTTGTATCTTTTTGATTATTTGCACTGTTAGGATTTCGGGACGAAATTCTTTTAAGTGGGGGAGAATTGTAAGACCCCAAATTTCATGTGCATTCAAAAATACCAAAAATGAAAATGAGTTGAAGTCATGGAGCTAGCGGCAGTCGCTAGTGCTAGCGCCGGCGGTAGCGTCCCTAAGCGGTACCGACTTTGTCGCTAACGCCAGCGCTAGTGGCTAGCGCCGGCGGTAGCGGGAAAATCTTAAATACCAAGAATTCCGACTCTTTTCTCATTTCCTTTGAGATTCTCTGCCTTTTCATGGTTTGAGAGCTGAGAGCCGAGGGTTAGAAGAGAGATTAAGGGTGGGCCTTTCGTTGTGCGAAGGGAAAATTCACGAAGGCGGTCTTGTGCGCTTGTGTCATTAGCAATTCCGTGAAGAGGGTGCTGGTTCAGCAAGTTTCCTCCGGATCAAGCTCAGTACTATGGCACCGAAACGGCCTACGAGGGTAACGAATCTCCTCCCTAATCCTTGGACATGTACGTCCTTTGATTTGCATGCGTTTTGGAAGACTTCTACTAAATAGTAGATCGGATCTTCCGGTGGGATGAAGTTATTCCCCCACAATTTGCATATAGAGTCCGGAACGGTAGTACGAGCATAGGCATGTTGTGTGAAGCCCATCTGGTCAGGTCGAGCCGGATTGGTGATGATTATTGCGTGTAAAGGGCCGGAGAAAATTCCGTGTACCTGTTGTGGTTCGGGTCTTGTGTACTATGTTGTACAGAAAAAGGGGCCTGGAGGTAAATCCAAGGCAGTACCCGAAGTTGTGTAGCAGAATTAAGTTCTGTTACTAGCGCTGGGCGCTAGCGATAGCGCCGGCGGTAGCTCCAGGTGAGCTACCCGTGTTGTTATCTAGAGGTGTTTTCCCAGAGGTAGCAGAACTGGGTTCTGTTACCAGTGCCGGGCAGAACTGAGTTCTGTTGCTAGCGTCGGGCGCTAGCATTAGCGCCGGCAGTACCGCCCAGCATACAGACAGTGTGTTTCAGTGCTACCTACATTCCTGGAGACTGGATGCGTAGCTGAAAAAGTTGTGGAACTTGCAAAACCCAGCTTTAAGAGATGGGTATTAGGTGACGCTTACCCGTATCGTGCATAGTGGAATCGCGGTATTTGAGCAACGGGCCTAGCTGATCTGAACCCTCCCATAGTGGTGGTGAAGAGGTCGCCCCTCGGTGCACCGGGCTATGGATGAGTGCTGGAACTTCGTGTGTACGGACTAGCTCAAATTGCTTGTCTAAGTTGAAATAAGACTTAGCGTGAGGGCGTAACTCAGGGAGTATGTCAAAGTGTGCCTTGAGAGCACGAAGCAGGTGGCTTGGTATGCCTCCGTTGGTGTTGGTTGCGGATATATATATATATATGCTGCTGACTCTTACTTGCAGGGAAGGAGCACCGCCGCCCCGAGTTTGGGGTGGGGTTGTTATAAATCTTGGTCAGCTAAAGCTGACCGGTTACTTGTTTTCCCATCACTTGGTGGATTTGCTTATGCAGGTCCCGGTGAGACTAGCGGAGATAGCGGGCTGAAGCCCCTGCTGCTGTGTTGTGCTGGCCCTTGAAGGCCATTGCTTTTGTTTACCTTTTGTTCATGTGTGGCCGACCTGCGTGCCGATGTCTGGAAGCCACCTTTATGATGTAAACAAATAATGTACATAACTGTTTATGTATTTCATTCCTATTAGAGATGTGGACATGTTATAATTGGTTTTAAGTAAATGAAACATATGCTTCTGTTATGCAACTCTGTGCTGAGATAGTTATCTTTTGTAACTGTTTAATGCTAATTTTAGTAACGCGCTCTTTTGTTCATTACATATGGCGTGGGGTCCCGGCCGGACCTACTGTTATATGCTATGTAACAGGGATGGTGTTACAAATTGGTATCAGCTACGGGTCTCGATCCCTTTCCGTCTGAATTCGTGGTCGAATTCTTTTAAGGGGTGGTGAGCACGTGTGTGCGTCGCCTTTAAATCATGTAAATAACCAGTAATTGTCCACTTTAGGAATGAATTACATGTATACGTGTAGCATTCTGATGGAACTTCTGTGTTCCTTTATTGTTTCATGCTATCTCTTAGTCGCTAATTATGTTTTGGGTACATATATAGGCGGCTGGGAGTGGAGCGGGGCCTTCTCGACCCCCTCGTTCGACTGCAAGTAGTGCAACAACTCCGGTGCCGACTCCTCCTTCGGCTGAAACTGTAAGGATGATCGCTGAGGCAGTATTTTCGATGTTCACGGCGCAACCAGGAGGGCATGTCCCTGGACAGCCTCCTATTCCGGGAGCGGCTCCAGTGCAGGCTCCAGCAGCCGAACCTGCGGTGGAAAGGCCAGTGTTGTTGAGGGCACGAAGAGCTCCAGATCAACAGCTGCAATACTTTTTGAGTTTCCACCCTCCCACGTTCACGGGGGCAGGAACCCCGACGCAAGCGGAGGATTGGCTGACAAGGGTGCGCAAAACCTTGAAGGCCACAGATACAGAGGAAGAGCAAAAAGTTACTTTGGCAACCTTCCTATTGGATGGGGAGGCGCAGCTGTGGTGGGACGAGATAGAGTTACATCAACTAGCGGGACGGCAGCTGACAGATATCTCCTTTGATGAGTTTTCCAGACTGTTCTTGGCGTGGTATCTTCCACCGGTCCAACAGATAGAGATGGAAAAACAGTTCAACCGTCTGCCTCAGGGTGATAGAATGATCGACGACTATCTACATGAGTTTACACGGTTGGGGCGCTATGCAGGCGTGACGTTTGCGGATGAAGCTCGTAAGACAAATCGGTTTTACGAAGCCTTGCGAGAAGAGTTGCGGTTCCTTCTGTCGGGGCCAATGACGCAGGGGTTTATGACCCTGGTCAACTCGGCTCGTTCTTTAGAGAAAGATATGAAACAGTCCCAAAGCAGGAAGGAGCTAGCAGTAGTCAAGCCATAGTTCAAAGTAGCGAGCTCGGCAAAGTCGGGACGAGACAAATGGAAGAAAGGAGAGCGACCGTCTGAGTCAGCTCAATCTTCAGCATCGGGAGTGACTGGGCATCGCTCAATCATCTGTTACAACTGCAGCAAGCCGAGACATATAGCTCGTGATTGTCGTGGTGGAAAGAAGGCAGTTGCGGCCTATGCGACAAAGAAAGGGAAGGCGGTAGAGTCAACCGCATCCCACGCCACTCTAGCCCAGCCTAGAGTGTACAACCTTGGCCAGCAGGAGGCCATCAAACAGAACGATGTGGTGACAGGTATGCGATTGTATATGGCTTTTCTTGCTTTTTATACTTCATACCTTATGCATTGCTTGTTAACCATTGATGTCCTAGGCTTTGTCCTGATCTTTAACTATCCGGCGAGAGAACTATTTGATACGGGTGCTTCACATTCCTTTCTATCGGAGGCCTTCATACATCAACTTGGAGTGCCTTCGTTGTTTAGACAGGAATGATTAGATGTGTTGCTACCCAATGGGTGTTCGATGTGCGTGGATCGAGGTTGTGTGGTAAAGGTACGAATAGGGAGTCAAGACTTTGATTTGGAAGCACTGATACTCCCGCTTTCAGAATTTGATGTGATCTTTGGTATGGAATGGCTGTCAGCGCAGCATGCCTACATTGATTGCACTTCTATGGAGGTCACACTGGGGCGGAATACCGAACGTGCGACGACGTTTGCTGGTTTGCATGGATCGAACAAGACACTGATGTCTGCTGTCCAAGTGGTCAAGGTGGTTCGGCAAGGCGCAGAGTTATGTGTTGTGCTAGTGGGGGTTGCAAAGCCTCAACCCAGTTTGAGTGATGTTCCTGTGATTTCAGAGTATCTAGATGTGTTTCCGAAAGATGTCCCTGGGGCGCCACCTCAGCGAGAGATTGACTTCACTATAGAGCTAGTGCCAGGTGCCAAACCTGTTTCACGCTCTCCGTACTGAATTGCGCCAAAGGAGATGGCGGAATTGAAGGTTCAATTACAGGAGTTGTTAGAGCAGGGTTACATACGCCCATGTACATCCCCTTGGGGCGCTCCGGTCCTTTTTGTGAAGAAGAAGGACGGAAGCCTGCGTCTATGCATTGACTACCAAGAATTGAACAAGCTGACCGAGAAGAACAAGTATCTGATTCCTCGAATCGATTACTTATTCGATCAGCTAGTTGGGTCAACTGTGTATTCAAAGTTGGATCTCAAGTCCGGCTATTACCAGTTGCGAATTCGGGATTGTGATATCCCCATAACAGCATTCAGTACCCGCTACGGACACTTTGAGTTTACAGTAATGCCGTTTGGATTAATGAATGCGCCGTCAGTATTTATGGATCTGATGAATATGACCTTTCGAGAGTACCTTGATCGGTTTGTCATTGTCTTCATTGACGATATCTTGGTGTACTCTCAGTATGAAGAAGAGCACGCGATTCATTTGCGTGAAGTTTTGGAAACCTGCAACGTAGTCAACTATATGCCAAGTTCTCTAAGTGCGAGTTCTGGCTAGCCTCAGTGGCGTTCCTTGGTCATGTTGTTAGTGGCGAGGGTATCGCAGTGGATCCGACAAAGATTGATGCAATCCAGAAGTGGCCCGTTTTGGCGACAGTAGTGGAAGTCAGGAGTTTCCTTGGACTTGCCGGCTACTATCGGCGCTTCGTGGAGAACTTTTCACGGATCGCTCTACCTCTCACCACCTTGACGAGGAAGGATCAGAAGTTCGTTTGGTCGCCGGAGTGTGCACGGGCTTTTGATGAACTGAAGAGGCGTCTGACCACAGCACCAATTCTGTGTTTGTCATCTGGTGCAGAGGGTTATGAAATTTACAGTGTTGCGTCAGGGAGCGGCTTAGGCTGCGTACTTCTTCAGCATGGTCAAGTATTAGCTTATGGCTCTCGTCAGTTGAAAGTGAATGAGCGGAATTATCCGGTCCACGACTTGGATTTGGCGGCCCTGATCTTCGCTCTAAAGTTGTGGCGACACTACTTATATGGTGTGAAGGTTGACATCTTTACAGACCATAAGAGCCTTAAGTATCTGTTAACGCAGAAGGAGCTCAATATGCGACAACGAAGGTGGATGGAGTTCCTGGGGACTACACTTTTGATATACAATATACTCCCGGAAAGGGGAATGTCGTCGCAGATGCATTGAGCAGTAGGGCTTTTTCACAGGCCAACTGGATTCAGATGTATGATCCACGTCTGATCAGGGACTTGGAAGCCTTGGAGATCTCCTGTGTAGAGAGGAGTTCTAGTGCGAATGCGTGCTTAAACTGGACGGAGGTGCAGTATGACCACGCCGACAGAATACGACAGGCCTTGGAGCTTGATTCGAGCATGCAACGCTTTTTAGCAGAGTCTGGGAATGAGACTGCTGCAGAGTTTGTATTAGACGACGGTCTGATATGGAAAGACGGTCAGTTGTGCGTCCCAAATGTTGGTAAGTTGCGGGAGGAATTGATGTACGAAGCGCACTTTACAAAGTACTCAATTCACCCAGGGAGCACAAAGACGTACCAAGACATGAAAAAGCTGTTTTGGTGGCCAGGATTGAAGAAAGACATCGCCTTGTACGTGGCAAAATGCAAAACTTGCGCACTAGTGAAGGCGGAATGTCAGAAACCTGGAGGTTTCCTGAAGTCGTTGTCTATACCGGAATGGAAATATGATGACATTTCGATGGATTTCTTGCACGGTTTGCCGAGATCGCAGAGTGGGAATGATGTCGTATGGGTGATCGTGGATCGCTTGACGAAGGTAGCCCACTTTATTCCAAACCGGAAGGACGATTCAGTTGAAAAGTTGGCAAAACTTTATGTAGATAACATTGTCCGATTGCACGGTGTGCCCCGTAGCATCGTCAGTTACCGAGATGGGCGCTTTACTTCCAAGGATTGGAGGCTAATCCACCAGTTGTTAGGTACAAAGTTGAAGTTTAGCACTGCCTTCCACCCTCAGACGGATGGACAGACTGAACGTACGAACAGAACTCTGGAGGATATGCTCCGAATGTGCGTCCTGGATTTCGGTAAAAAGTGGGAAGATCATCTCTACATGATCGAATTCGCTTATAATAACAGCTATCAGGCAAGTATAAAGATGGCACCCTTCGAGGCCCTCTACGGTAGAGCTTGTCGCACTCCCTTATCTTGGGCGGAGACAGGTGAAACGAAGTTGTTTAAGCGAAAGGAAGTCGTAGAGGCAAATGCGGCGATTCAAACAATCCGGGAGAGGTTGTTAATTGCTCAAGATAGGCAGGCGAAGTACTACAATGCCAAGCACAGAAACGTCGAGTTCGTCGTGGGCGACTGGGTTTATCTCAAGATCAAACCTTTCAAGGGTGTGTCCCGGATTCGGCGCTTGAAAAAGCTGAGTCCAAGATACCTTGGACCGTTTGAGATACTGGAACGTGTTAGCGAAGCTGCCTATCGACTCGCTCTTTCGACAGAGTTGAGTGGTCTGCACGATGTGTTCCACATATCGGTATTAAGGAAAGCTGTACCAGATCCTAGCCAAGTGCTTGTAGCTAATCAGGTGCCGGTCGATGATGGGCTGAAGACGCTGGTCACGCCTATTTGCATCGAAGACACTGATATCAAGCAACTGCGGAATAAATTGATCAAGATGGTCAAAGTCCGCTGGAACAACTGCGGCCGTGAGGAACTTACATGGGAGCGCGAACAAACTATGCGTGAGGAGTTCCCCGAGCTGTTCCGTTGAGGTACAAGTCGTATTTTGTATCTTTTTGATTATTTGCACTGTTAGGATTTCGGGACGAAATTCATTTAAGTGTGGGGAGAATTGTAAGACCCCAAATTTCATATGCATTCAAAAATACCAAAAATGAAAATGAGTTGAAGTCATGGAGCTAGCGCCAGGCGCTAGTGCTAGCGCTGGCGGTAGCGTCCCTAAGCGGTACCGACTTTGTCGCTAACGCCAGCGCTAGTGGCTAGTGCCGGCGGTAGCGGGAAAATCTTAAATACCAAGAATTCTGACTCTTTTCTCATTTCCTTTGAGATTCTCTGCCTTTTCATGGTTTGAGAGCTGAGAGCCGAGGGTTAGAAGAGAGATTAAGGGTGGGCCTTTCGTTGTGCGAAGGGCAAATTCACGAAGGCGGTCTTGTGCGCTTGTGCCATCAACAATTTCGTGAAGAGGGTGCTGGTTCAGCAAGTTTCCTCCGGATCAAGCTCAGTACTATGGCACCGAAATGGCCTACGAGGGTAACGAATCTCCTCCCTAATCCTTGGACATGTACGTCCTTTGATTAGCATGCGTTTTGGAAGACTTTTACTAAATAGTAGATCGGATCTTCCGGTGGGATGAAGTTATTCCCCCACAATTTGCATATAGAGTCCGGAACGGTAGAACAGGCATAGGCATGCTGTGTGAAGCCCATCTGGTCAGGTCGAGCTAGATTGGTGATGATTATTGCGTGTAAAGGGCCGGAGAAAATTCCGTGTACCTGTTGTGGTTCGGGTCTTGTGTACTATGTTGAACAGAAAAAGGGGCCTGGAGGTAAATCCCAGGCAGTACCCGAAGTTATGTAGCAGAATTAAGTTCTGTTACTAGCGCCGGGCGCTAGCGATAGCGCCGGCGGTAGCTCCAGGTGAGCTACCTGTGTTGTTATCTAGAGGTGTTTTCCCAGAGGTAGCAGAACTGGATTCTGTTACCAGTGCCAGGCAGAACTGAGTTCTGTTGCTAGCGCTGGGCGCTAGCGTTAGCGCTGGAGGTAGCGCCCAGCATACAGACAGTGTGTTTCAGTGCTACCTACATTCCTGGAGACTGGATGCGTAGCTGAAAAAGTTGTGGAACTTGCAAAACCCAGCTTTAAGAGATGGGTATTAGGTGACGCTTACCCGTATCGTGCATAGTGGAATCGCGGTATTTGAGCAACAAGCCTAGCTGATCCGAACCCTCCCATAGTGGTGGTGAAGAGGTCGCCCCTCGGTGCACCAGGATATGGATGAGTGTCGGAACTTCGTGTGTACGGACTAGCTCAAATTGATTGTCTAAGTTGAAATATGACTTAGCGTGAGGGCGTAACTCATGGAGTATGCCAAAGTGTGCCTTGAGAGCACGAAGCGGGTGGCTTGGTTTGCCTCCGTTGGTGTTGGTTGCGGATATATATATGTTGCTGACTCTTACTTGCAGGGAAGGAGCACCGCCACCCCGAGTTTGGGGTGGGGTCGTTAAAAATCTTGGTCAGCTAAAGCTGACCGGTTACTTGTTTTCCCACCACTTGGTGGATTTGCCTATACAGGTCCCGGTGAGACTAGCGGGAGATAGAGGGCTGAAGCCCCTGCTGCTGTGTTGTGCTGGCTCTTGAAGGCCATAGCTTTTGTTTATCTTTTGTTCATGTGTGGCCGGCTTGCGTGCCGATGTGTGGAAGCCACCTTTATGATGTAAACAAACAATGTACATAATTGTTTATGTATTTCATTCCTATTAGAGATGTGGACATGTTATAATTGGTTTTAAGTAAATGAAACATATGCTTCCGTTCATTTTGTAACTGTTTAATGCTAATTTTAGTAACGCGCTCTTATGTTCATTTCATATGGTGCGGGGTCCCTGCCGGACCTACTGTTATATGCTATGTAACAGGGAGGGTGTTACACTCGATACTTTCAACTCTGGCTTGACTACTGCTAGCTCCTTCCTGCTTTGGGACCGTTTCATATCTTTCTCTAAAGAACGAGTCGTATTAACCAGGGTCATAAACCCCTGTGTCATTGCCCCCGACAGAAGGAACCGCAACTCTTCTCGCAGACCTTCATAGAACCGATTGGTCTTCCGGGCTTCATCGGCAAACGTCACGCCTGCATAGCGCCCCAACCGTGTAAACTCATGTAGATAGTCGTCGATCATTCTATCACCTTGAGTCAGACGGTTGAACTGATTTTCCATCTCTATCTGTTGGGCAGGTGGAAGATACCGCGCCAAGAACAGTCTGGAAAACTCATCAAAGGAGACATCTGTCAGCTGCCTTCCCGCTACCTGATGTAACTGCATCTCGTCCCACCACAGCTGCGCCTACCCATCCAATAGGAAGGTTGCCAATGTAACTTTTTGCTCTTCCTCTGTATTTGTGGCCTTCAAGGTTTTGCGCACCCTTGACAGCCAATCCTTCGCTTGCGTCGGGGTTCCTGCCCCCGTGAACGTGGGAGGGTGGAAACTCAAAAAGTATTGCAGCTGTTGATCTGGAGCTCTTCGTGCCCTCAACGACACTGGCCTTTCCACCACAAGTTCGGCTGCTGGAGCCTGCACTGGAGCCGCTCCCGGAATAGGAGGCTGTCCAGGGACATGCCCTCCTGGTTGTGCCGTGAACATCGCAAATACTGCCTCAGCGACCATCCTTACAGTTTCAGCCGAAGGAGGAATCGGCACCGGAGTTGGTGCACTACTTGCAGTCGAACGAGGGGGTCGAGAAGGCCCCGCTCCACTCCCAGCCGCCTAAACATGTGCACAAAACACAATTAGCGACTAAGAGAAGGCATGAATCAATAAAGGAACACAGAAGTTCCATCCGAATGCTACACATATACATGTAATTCATTCCTAAAGTGGACAATTACTGGTTATTTACATGAGTTAAAGGCGACGCACACGCGTGCTCACCACCCCTTAAAAGAATTCGACCACGAATTCGAACGGAAAGGGAGCGAAATCCGTAGCTGATACCAATTTGTGACACCCTCCCTGTTACATAGCATATAACAGTAGGTCCGGCCGGGACCCCACGCCATATGAAATGAACAGAAGAGCGCGTTACTAAAATTAGCATTTAAACAGTTAAAGACATAACTATCTCAGCATCAGAGTCGCAGAACGGAAGCATATCTAATTTCATTTAAAACCAGTGTATAACATGTCCACATCGTTACTAGGAATGAAATACATAAAACGTTATTTACATTATTTGTTTACATCATAAAGGTGGCTTTCAGACATCGGCACGGCCACAAATGAACAAAAGGGTAAACAAAAGCTTTGGCCTTCAAGGGCCAGCACAGCACAGCAGCAGGGAATTCAGCCCACTATTTCCCGCTAGGCTCACCGGGACCTGTATAAACAAATCCACCAAACGGTGGGAAAACAAGCAACCGGTCAGCTTTAGCTGACCAAGATTTATAACGACTTCACCCCCACACTCGGGGCGGCGGTGCTCCTTCCCTGCAAATAAGAGTCAGCAGCATATAAATATATATCCGCAAACAACACCAACGGAGGCATACTCCCTGAGTTACACCCTCACGCTAAGTCTTATTTCAACTTAGACAAGCAATTTGAGCTAGGCCGTACACACGAAGTTCCGACACTCTTCCATAGCCCGGTGCACCGAGGGGCGACCTCTTCACCACCACTATGGGCGGGTTCGGATCAGCTAAGCCCGTGCTCAATCATCGCGCTTCAACTTTGCACGATGCGGGTAAGCTTCACCTAATACCCGACACTTAAAGCTGGGTTTTGCAAATTCCACAGCTTCTCCTGCTACGTATCCAGTCCCCAGGACTTTATGTAGCATGGAATCACACAATCTTTGTGCTGGGCGCTACCGTCGGCGCTATTGCTAGCGCCCGGCGCTAGCAACAGAACTTAGTTCTGTTCGGCAATGGTAACAGAACTCCGTTCTGATACCTCTGGGAAAACACCTCCAGAAATCAACAATATTAGCTCACCTGGAGCTACCGCCGGCGCTAACGCTAGCACCTGGCGCTAGTAACAGAACTCAGTTCTACTACCAAACTTCGGGTATTACCTGGGAAACACCTTCAGGATGTTTTGCTGTACAAAACAGTACAGAATACCCGAACCACAGCCTATACATGGAGTCTTCTCCACGTGGTAAACATCACCAATCCGGCTTGGTCTGTCCAGATGGGCTTCACACAGCATGCTTATGCCCGTACTTTGATTCCAGGCTCTATATGCAATTTATGGGGGAATCACTTCAACCCACCGGAAGATCCGATCTACTAATTAGTAGAAGTCTTCCAAAACATGGAAATCAAAGGACACACATGTCCAAAGGCTAGGGAGGAGATTCGTTACCCTAGTTGGTCATTTTGGTGTCATAGAACTGAGAGGGAAATGGCTGGAATCCGCTGTGGCACACGCACGCAGACGCTTCTTCACAAATCCCTCCTAGTAGAACGAAAACTCAACTCCAACGGCTCTCCTTCCCTGCTCCCAGCTCTCTGCCCTCAGAACTACAAAGCTCTCAGAGAAAAATGGGCTGAAGAGTTGGATTTTGAGGTATATAAGAATTTCCCGCTACCGCCGGCGCTAGTGGCTAGCGCTGGCGCTAGCGACAAAGTCGGTACCGCTTAGGGACACTACCGTCGGCGCTAGCACTAGCGCCTGGCGCTAGCTCCATGACTTCAACTCACTTTGATTTTGTGTGCACATGAAATTAGGGGTCTTACATGGAAGAAGTTGCCAACTTAGAGAGCGCGTCCGCTCTAGAATTCTGCTCTCGGGGTACGTGCAGGATTTGGTATGACGGAATCTTCTGAAGGAGCGACTTTACACATGTGAGGTAATGCGCCATCTGGTCACTCTTGGCCTCGTAATCTCCCTCGACTTGCAAGACTACCAGTTGGGAGTTGGCGTGAATCGTCAGGCTCTCAACTCTACAATCGATGGCGAGCCGGAGGCCGGCGATCAAAGCCTCGTACTCTGCGACGTTGTTAGTTGTTGGGAACTTCAATCTGAGGCCATACTCCAAAGTGATCTCGTCGGGGCTTATGAGAAGTAATCCTGCTCCGGCTCCTTCAGCTCCTGAAGCACCATCGACGTAGAGAGTCCAACGGGGTGTGGAGATATCTTTGACAGGAGTTGTTTCCGGTGGGATGGTGTATTCTACAACAAAGTCAGCGAGCACTTGCGACTTGATGTCCGGCCGGGGCAAGAATTGAATGTCGAATTCGCCGAGCTCCACCGCCCACTTCACTAGTCTTCCTGAGACTTCTGGTTTCTGGAGGATTGTTCGTAGCGGGAGATGAATTAATACTTTTACTGTGTGCGCCTGGAAGTAGGGTCGAAGCTTTCGCGCCGAGAAGACGAGTGCTAAGGCCATTTTTTCCGCTGCCGGATACCTGGTTTCGGTATCGGTGAGGACCTTGCTGAGGTAATAGATCGGCCGCTGCACCCCTCCTTCATCCTTCACGAGCACCGAACTGAGGGTCGTAGGCAAAACTGCAAGGTACAGGAACAGGGTTTCCCCGGGGATTGACTTTGATAGAAGCGGCGGCGAGGCCAGGTACCGTTTGAGAAGCTTGAAAGCCGTCTGGCACTCGTCCGTCCATTGGAACCCAGTGTGGCGCGCTCCCCGGAGAATCTTGAAGAAAGGGAGGTACTTGTCCCCTGTCCTTGACAGGAAGCAGGACAACGCGGCGATCCTCCCGTTCAGGCATTGTACTTCTCTGATTGATCGAGGCGGCAACATGTCCTCCAACGCCTTGATTTTCTCGGGGTTGGCCTCGATTCCCCGATGGGTTACCATGAAACCCAAGAACTTCCCCGCCGTCACGCCAAACGCGCATTTGCTGGGTTGAGCCGCATCTGGAAACGACGAAGAAGCTGAAAGCACTTTCCCAAGTCTTTCAAATGGTCGCGACGGTGGACGCTCTTCACCAGCATGTCGTCCACGTATACCTCCATCGTCTCCCCGATGAGGTCCTTGAAGACTTTGTTCATCAATATTTGGTATGTCGCTCCGGCGTTTTTATGGCAGAACGGCATCACCTTGTAGCAGTAGACTCCTTTATCGATGCGGAAGGCGGTGTGCTCCTCATCCGCGGGATTCATTCTTATCTGGTTGTAGCCTGAGTATGCGTCCATGAAGCTGAGCAGCTCGTGGCCGGCCGTTGCATCGACGAGTTGGTCGATCCTTGGAAGCGGGAAACTGTCTTTTGGGCAGGCCTGGTTCAGGTTGCTGTAGTCGACGCACATCCGCCACTTCCCGGAGGCCTTCTTTACCATCACCACGTTAGCGAGCCACGTGGGATAATCTACCTCACGGATGAACCGTGCCTCCAGAAGCTTAGTCACTTCTTCTTCGATTGCCTTCACTCGCTCGGGGGCGAAGTTCCTCTTCTTTTGAATCACGGGCCTGCAGGCAGGGTTAACATTTAACGAGTGAAAAATGACTTCAGGATCTACCCCAGGCATGTCCTCCGGGATCCAAGCGAAAATGTCCTCGTTCTCTTGCAGGAAGGTTGCGAATTCTTCTTGTTCTTCTGGCGACAAGAGGGACCCGACCTGGGCAGTCCGGGTCGAATCCTGCTGGGAGAGCGGCACCTCCACCAATCCTTCAACGGGTGCCCCCCGCTGCAGAGTAGCTTCATCTCGCAGGTCAAAGTTGTCGATGTTGAGGGCCGTCGCCTTTGTGGGTTGAGCTTGCTTCAGATAGCAGGTCCTGGCTGCCTCTTGATTCCCGCGAACGACTCCTACTCCAGCGGCAGTCGGAAACTTCATGACTAAGTGTGGGATTGATGGGATGGCTTTGAAGACAGACTGGGGTGGTCTCCCGAAGATTGCGTTGTAGGCGGAGTTTGACTCCACGACTACGAACTGAATGTTGTGGCTTGTTTGTCTTGGAAACTCGTCGAGTGTTACCGGAAGGGTGATCATGCCCTGGACCGGGACGGGGCGATTATCAAAACCGTAAATGGGCCCCGCTGTCGGGATAAGGTGCTCCTTGGTGAGATTCATGCTCTGTAGAGTGGAGAGGAACAGGACGTCGACTGAGCTCCCATTGTCGACTAGTATTCTCTTGACGTTGAAACAGGGATCCCCGATCCCAGCATTGATCACGAGTGGGTCTTGGTGTGGCAGCCGTAACCCCTCTAGGTCTTCATCTCCGAAGGCGATGATGGTGTCTTGCTTTAACCTTTTATCTTCTTGCTCTCTCTCTGGCCTAGCGATGGACAGAATTTGCGCGGCGAGGTTAGGAGACCCGGCTATAGTCTCGACTTCTCCTACCATCGGCCTTCCTGCTGCTGCCCCGTGAGGTGCGGGGGGCTGATCTCTGGGCTGCCTGGGTTGCTGCTGTTGGTTTGGTAGCTGACCTTGCAGGAACCTTCCGAGGAGCCCTTGCCTGACAAGGCGCTCAATCTCCTCCTTCAGCCTAGTACACTCTTTAGTCGTGTGCCCAACCCCTCTATGGAATTCACAGTACTTTGATTGGTCGGTTCTTTCATTCGGGACAGACGGCCTTGGCTTACGGAACGCCGGGTTTTCATGAATGACATAAAGCACGTTGGTTCGTGACGTGTTGAGTGGGGTGTAAATCCGTGGCGGCCGGGGACCCTGATCTCTTCGGGGGTCTCGGCGATGATCATCATTCCGGTGTTCCTCCGTACGCCGCTCCTCTTGCCTCCTGGGGGTCTGTTCCTGCCCTTTCCTTCTCTTCTGACTTCCTTCGAACTGCTGGCGATGTCCCTCAATCGCCTCATCCGCCGTTATCTGCGCCTCCACCCGATGCACAAGGTCAGGATAGCTTGGTACTGTCTCCCTCATCAGAGCAGAGTAGAATCTGCTTGGGCGGAGTCCCCCCAGGAAAACGCCGCGCAGAAGCTCGGGATCAACCCCTGGGATTTGCCGCGCCTCAGTCGTGAAGCGGCGGAAAAAGTCTTTGAGGGTCTCTCCTTTGTTCTGGCGAATTCCTGAAAGATGCGAGGGATCTCAAACGATTCTTTGGTTAGCGATGAATTGGTCCGTAAACTGTTGCGCGAGCTCGGTGAAGTTGTTGACGGATCCATCCCACAGGGAATGAAACCAAGTGCGTGCCTGCTGTAAGACCCCTCTCCCGCACCAGGAGAGTTCCCGGATCTTATGCCCAGAACCGCCGCCTTACGGTGATGCTAGCACACAAGTTAGCCATCTCCGCAAGACGCCGATCCTGCCGGCAAGCACGAACAACCAGGCCAACAAGAGATAAGAAGAGAAACCAGCACACAAGTCCACAATCACACGCATCTGCATATAAATATATAACAAATGTACATTGTACATCAGTGAGTACAAGTAAAGAAAGAGGAAAAGGGGCTTACGCCCAGTACATGTGTGAATGAAAAAAAGAAGTGCAGTTCTATATATATATATACATCTACGCGGAAGCTACAAACAAAACATCTCTCGTCAACACCTGTCCACTAGCGGTGGTAATGCACGACATCTGCTCCTCAGGTCCTGTCTCTCCTACCAGCTGGGCTCCAGCTCCTCGGTTACCTACGGTCACCACCGACCGTTAGTCATAAAGACTAAGACGATTTTGTCCCCGCCTCCCCCCGCGACTCCTAGGCACCGTGCGGGAGGAAGAAGCGGAGGACAGCAAAGTGGAGTAATCAAAAGCAGGTGACAGATATTCTACGCTATCAAGAGTATAACATATAAGTTCTATGCTAGCAATATGAACCAGTAAACAGTACTAAAAGCAGTAAAGTAATATCGCAGCAGAAAAAGAAGTAAGCATAAAGAAGCAGTGCGACGCAAGTATGGTAATTTAAAAGTAACCATTGATTTATAGGAATGCCCATACAAACCTATAGACCAAGGGGTCGTTTAGCAGGGCCTATCGTATAAAAAGTCTCATACCAATTTATACAATAGGGGTAGGGGTTGAAATGCAATGTTCATGCTATGTCATGCAAGGTATGTTGTTATGCTATGTTCATACAAGTATAACTCACACACTACGACTCTATGCGCATAGACCTTTAGTTCCCCCTTTTTGGAGCTAGCAAGACTCCCCGGATACTCCCGTAGTGGCAAACGGAAGCAGTGGGTTGGGCCTCGCCCACCTCTAGATTGGTATTCACACTACCTAACCTAGACCTATCGTACGCCTCAACACAAAACCGTGGAGAGTCTGCGTACTCTTGCTGACTGGACCGCCAGACTTTCTAGGCTAAGTGTATATACCACACTTGCCGAGTCAACGTATTGACGTCGGTGTGAACGTCCGTCCAATATAGAAGACCCACCACCTTCAATGCACATGCAACATGTTCTACAATCTATCTCCGAGCCATAAGCTCCCCGGGCTAACCTGCCCGTCATTAATAACCTTCCGAGCCATCGGCTCCCCGGACCAACCCGTCCGTACCAACAATCTCTACTGAGTTGCAAGCTCACCTGACTTTCAATCCGCTCTTTCAAACACTGAGCTTACTGCTCGCATCACCAAACAGACTAGGCTCCCGCAACCACGGGGTGTGGGTGAGTGTGTTATTAGATTATTCTTGTAACGTCTTATCCCTACGGTTTACGTTTAATCTTGGATTCCCGAGGGTTACCCTGTAAAGGGCTCGCTACGGTATTAGGAACTACAATGGGATGACACCCCAAAATTCCCTTTCCCAAGACACTTAGTATTATTGATATCTACCCATAAGATTACCCTCTTTTCATTTCACTTGAATTAACCTCAGCGCTTTATGACTCTCTAAGGGGAAGGACGATCTTTCATCAATCCCGAGCACAACCTTACCCACAGCTCACCAAGCAGTCTCATCTTCTAACTCCTATTTAAACTGCTCTTGTTTAGTTATTATTCTACTTGGAAGTTTAGGGTGGATCCTGGACTTCCCGAGGGCTACCCGGTGAAGGGTTCGCAAGGTACTAGGGTATATGATGGGATGATGCCCAACCCCTTTCCAGGACAATTAACATTCTTGGCGGCTACCTTGACCTAACCTTCCTCCCTCTCATTACCCTTTATAACTTACGCCTTATGTTTCACCCCGCTCCTATGCAATCAATCTTTTGGGCTCAACTCTAAAAACTTCTAGTCCTCTAAGTGGTCTATACTCATCTCTTGTTATAATCAGATTCTCACTGAATTCCTTGTGATTATATTGATCTATTCATCATAATGAGTTTTCATTATCCGCAGACCACGCCATATAACTAACTTAGATTCCTATGATGGAATCTTGGTCAAATTACTTCCAAATGACTTCTAATTTTTATCCTAGGTTCATAGTGGATAAAATAAGGGATGATCAAAATCCAAGCATGTTTCATCTAATTTTGACCTCTATAAAAATTCATTAATTACTGATATGAATCTAAAATGTGAAGGATGTATCTTGCTAGTGAATTCAAACTTGTCAAAAATCCTTCCAGAGATGAGAGGTGACATGATAAAAAGATTTCCAAGATTTCATAATTTTCCAGCAATTAAATAACCCTAATCCCTAATTTTTAATGAATGAATGGAAAAATAATTTTACACATCAAGTACAAGATTTTGACTTCCTAAAATTCTGGAAAAATTACAGTAGCTTCATATGAACATAACATCACTATTTCCAGAAGATCATATTTTTCCAGCAAATTTATAATCATAATTTATATTTATCATGAAAAAGATGAAGACATGACTTTACACACCAAGTACTAAAATAAGAATTCCAAAAATTCTGATAAAATTAACCTAGCATACTAATCCTCTAAAAACACCAAATCCAAGGTTTCATAATATTCCAGGTAATATTTATCCACAATATTCATTTAATACAAGTGGTGTGCCAATAAGAGCTTACACTACCACCACCACCTAAAGGTCTCAATAAAATCTGAATAAATCACAGAAGTATGTTATTGATCTAAAATCAGCAATGCCTAAGTTTCAAATTATTCCAAGAAGTATTTACCCTTAATTGTCATTTGTTACATTTGGTGTGCGTATAAGAGTTTACACTACAAGTGCTATGTTAAGACTTCAACAAATTCTGGGAAAATTATCATGGCATAATAATGGTCTAAGAACACCAAATCCTAAGTTTCACATTTTTAACAGAAATTTTTGACCATAATTTCTATTTAACAGGAATGGGGTGCAAATAGTGATTTACAATACAATTACCATTAATATGTCTCTATAAATTCTGAGAAAATTATCCAAGTATAATAATCATCTAAAAACACTAAATCCAGAGATTTAGAATTTTTCAAACTATTGTACCCCATTAAATTAATTAATTACAAAAGGGGGGTTTTCCTCAATAAATTGATAATTACCATAAAAATTCATCTAACAATTATGATAAAATTTACAGAGCTATAGAATCACCCAGGAAACCTACTAGAATAATTTCATAATTCTCCAAATGCATATGAGACCTAAATGTCATATTTGAATAAATTGACCTAACCAAATAAATCAAATTCAGAGAAATAAATGAGGTCCAAAAATTCCTAAATGTGCCTTTCCAGTCAAAGATCCATTTCCCAGAGTTTTGGATTTAACCCTAAGTTTTTGATTCAAATTATTCCATTAATTTAAAAGTGTGACAATTATCATTTAATTAAAAACCTTAGGAAAATAATTTCCAAAAATCATGAAACTTATGACAATGATGTATATCCTCATGACATACACTAACCCCAAGGTTTTAGAGGCATGCAAGGTGATTCCCACCTTCAATTCCATCAAAAAGCTCAAAAGCCCAAATTGACTATTAGCACCCCACTTTTCCTCTTAAACCCTAACTTCATTTTGAAGTTCAGAGAAAACTACTCATGCACATGAGATGAGATTTAAACCAGTGACTTAGATATGTATGAAGAGCTCACCCCCCAAATTAGGGGGTGTTTGGAGTTATACAACTCCTTAAATACCAAAACTTTACTTTTACTAATAAATGAAATAACTCAATGGATACACATCCAAAAATTCTCAAATTAAAACCCTAGGTGTGTCTTCATACCATGCATGCATGGTAGAAAATTCAAGTGATTTGTTTAAGCCAATTGAAAGTTATAGCCCTTTTAATTTCTGCCCTACATAAAGAGCAGTCCTAGAAGAATGGGTGCCCTGATGTCCATAGAGTACCAAATCAGTTTATTAAGGTGGCAAATGAAAGTAGACTCCTAATGCTACAAGAGTTATCTCTGCCCTTTTTTGCAAATATGGCCTCTAGGGCCTTCAATTTTTGCATGCAAACCATTGCATTTTTAAGTTCTGACCAACCTCACAAGAATCACTACTGTGGACCCTACAGTGGTCCAAATGACTTGATCTAAATTTCTACTGAAAGTAGACATCCATATCTACAAAACTTGTTCATGGTCATTTTTCAAAATAAGGCCTCTAAGAGCCTCTAAAAAATTAAACAAGGCTATGATACAAGGTGTGACAACATAAGAAATTAATATGTCCATTAATATGATGTAAGAATTCAATCCAGCACGAATCTTAACGCAGGATCGAGCGGCATCCCGTCATCGTCCCCGACATCCAACGGCTGCGATTGATCCCGCCTGGGCCGACTTCTCTCCTTCAAATCCCGGCCATCCACGGCCCACCACCGCCGGCCACCGCCTCCACCACCTCCGTTGAGGTGGTGGCCATCGATTGACGGCGGCACGGCCGCCTGAGAGCCCGTCTCCGGCGATTCCGAGCAGGAAGAAAAGCTCGGAAAATCTCCCTCAAGTTCACATGGGATCGGGCTCAATTGAGACCGATTTCTCTCCTAGATAGATCTAGATGCTAGCACAGAGGGAGAGGGGGAGAAATCGTACCCTAAACGAGCTTGGTGGCGCGTATTGAGGTGGTGCGGTGCGGCGGCGGCGAACTCCTGCGATCCTCACAGAAATCTCGAATCTCCATGATTTGCTCCACTGTAAAAGGCTAGCTCCACTCCTCTCGACCCTCTGAAGCTGATGGATGGGTTTGTTTGGGCTGATAAGAGTTGTACACATGGTTTTGGACTTGGTGATTTTCGGCCTCCTCCTTGGATGCTCCTCCCAGCCACCAAGTGGCATCTCTTCAGCTGGAATTCGGCTGAGGAGTTGATGGGGAGTTCAGCCTTCACCTTGGGCAGAGGAGAGGAGGGCCACATGGCCTCCTCTCCCAAAAATCCTCTTGTCCTTAAGGAGGAAGGGGAGATTTTCCACTTTTGCCCCCATGCATGTGTTTTCATGCTGGATTCAGAGGGCAAGGGTGGTCATTGTGCACATGGGCTTCAGAATGGGCTTTGGGTGAGGGCCTTAATCCATTGGAATTAGGATTAATTCCAATTAAGCCCAATTTAGGCAAAATTGACCCTATGTTGACTTTTGGGTTGACTTGGTCAATTGGGTGTGTTGACTAGTCCAATGTGATGGTCTTGAGTCCATTGGAACCATCCAAGGTTGGTTGAGTCATGGTGAGGACCTAGGTTGGCTAATTTGACCAATAAGTGTGATTTTGACCAAAATTGGGGGAATGTTGACTTTGGTCAATTTGGCCAAATTGAAGACTCCATGATGGGGCTTTTGAGTCAATTAGGTCCCTCATGATGTCCTAAGACTAGGGGGAAGTCAATTTCATGCTTTGGGGTTCAATTGAACTTATTGGGGAGGATTTGACCTATGTTGACTTGAGCCTTATAGTCGACCACAGGTGAGTTCTCCTAACCCTATGTGTCATAAGGCTGCAATCTAGCTCAAACTCACCACACTCCCCACTTGTCCCACCCAAAATTGGAGTTAGGGGGTCTAGTAGGAAATGAGATGTTACACCTGCCCCCCTGAGTGTTGCCGGAAACACTTGGCAGAGGAGCTGATCAGCGGCGTTGTAGGTCCGCATGATGGTGGTAAAATGGTTGACGTGCTCCAGGGGATCGTCCGTCCCATCGAATGTCTCGACGTTGGGAAGCTTGAATCCGTGCGGAATTGGATGGTCCAAGATTTGTTGTGCGAGCGGGGAGCCGCGACGTAGGGGGCGGCGGGCGAAGATGCCCCGGTGTCCGGCCTGTCCGTACTCTTCAGCTATCACGTCGCGTATCTCATCGCGAGTGGGCCTTCCTATGGCTTGTTCGACTCCTACTCCTCCTTGCTGGCGGTGAAGGGGTTCTCCTCTAGCTCCCCTGGCGGGGCGGACTGGATGCGCGGAGCTGGCAGCATCCGAGTATTCTTCTTCGTATGTTTCTCCTTCTTGAGCAGCTTCTCCCAATGGAGCGTGATCAGGGACCAAGGGAGGCGGGATGATTGGAGCGGTAGGTGGAGCAGGACCTTGCGGGACTCCGAGGTTTCTGAGAAGAGCCAACATTTCAGTTTGTTGCTCTTCCATCTGGCGTATACGCCCTTCTAGCGTGGCAACGGGTGCTAAAGGAACTTCTTCGGTAGGAGGTGCGTTGATGAGTGAGTGGGATGGAGCGGGATCGACGCGTCCTTCAGGGATGGAACCATCAGTGGTGCGAGCACTTCTTCTAGCCATTGTTGTCAGTCGCGAATATTGCCACGAGGCGAATACTGTATTCGAAAAACTTTTGCAGAGTTTGGAGAACACCTTTCCCACAGACGGCGCCAAACTGTTGCGGGTCGCTCAACGTTCTTTCAGACCGTGCGAATCGAACCGTCTTAGCCCGAGAGTGAACCGAGCGCGCAAGCAGTCACAGAGAGAACGAACAGGTGGCAAGGCGACGTTTTTAACGTGGAAAACCCGGAAAGGGTAAAAAACCACGTGGTCGAATCAGCGCCGACCAAATTTCACAATGTGGTGGAGCTTTACAAGTAATGGTGTGAGAATCGGGAGCGACAGACCGCTCCCGTTACAATTGAAATTGAATGAAAGTCTCTGAGGGTGACAGGCCACCTCTCAGAAAAACTAAGTACTTTTCTTAGCCGGGAAGTCTTCAAGGTCTGCAGAAGATCTTCAAACGACGATGGTGGTCTTCAAGCGACGAAGGAGTTCTTCGAAGGTTGAAGGAGGTCTTCGAGTGTTGATGAAGGTCTTTAAACGTTGAAGGAGATCTTCGGGTTCCGAAGGAGATCTTCGAGCGCTGAAGGAGATCTTCGAGTTCCGAAGGAGATCTTCGAATGCTGATGAAGATCTTCAAGGGAATTCCAGAGAGCTCTCTCCCGTCTAGAAAATTCCAAGTCCTTTGAAATGAAGCCCTGGGGTTCCTTTTATAGCTTTTGAAGGTGGTTAGGGTGGTTATGGTGGTTAGGAAGGCACCCGCACACCACAACCAATTTATGTGCTATATGCACATTTATTGTGAATATGGCTATGTGCACACTAGTTTGTATAGTTTTTAGGATGATATGTATTCATATGACGGATATGGTTACGCGCACACCATAACCACATTATTTGCTAGACGCAGGCCGGATGCCCACTCGTCATGAATGTAGTTATGCGCACACCAATTTGTATAGTTTGGTGATGATATGTATTGATATGACAGATATGGTTACGCGCACACCATAACTACATTATTTGCTAGACGCGGGCCGGATGCCCACTCATCATGAATATGGCTATACACACACCAATTTGTATAGTTTGGTGATGATATGTATTGATATGACGGATATGATTACGCGCACACCATAACCATATTATTTGCTAGACGCAGACCGGATGCCCACTTATCATGAATATGGCTATGCGCACACCATAACCACACGATTTGCTAGACGCAGACCGTATTGAAGGTTTTTACTATTTATACCCCCATGTTGGAGGATTTTTACTATTTGCACCACATGATGTGGAGTTTCACTATTCGCACCCCATGATGGGTGGTTACAGGTTTAGCGAGATTTGCCTTGATCGTCCTCGTTTTCTCCGCCGAATGAGGCGGGAGAGGTCGGGCGAGCGCGTCCGTTGGTCAAGGGAGGCCGACCGGGGATGAGACGAGAGGGGTCGGAGAATGCGCCCGGCGGCGAGGGAGGCCGACCGGCACCGTGCCCACCGCCCGGCCACGTGTGGTGTCGGGCTGTACCGCGCGGTGCCGGGCGCGCGGTACCGCGCGACGCTAGGCGCGCGGTACCGCGCGGCGTTAGGCGCGCGGCACCGCGCGGTGCCGGGCACGCGGTCGCGCGGCCGCGCGGTGCCGCACGGCCGCGCGCAGCGTCGTGCGGCCGTGCGGTGCCGTGCGGCTCTGCGCGGTGCCGCGCGGCCGCACGCGATGCCGCGCGGCCTTGTGGCCGCGCGTGGTGCTGCGCGTGGCTTCGTGCGGTGGTTGCGGTGGTTGCGGTGGTTGCGGTGGTTGCGGTGGTTGCGGCGGTTGCGGTTGCGGTGGTTGCGGCGGTTGCGGTTGCGGTTGCGGTGGTTGCGGTTGCGGTTGTGGGCGGTTTTCTCCTTTTCCTTGCCCATACCTCCACCATCTTAGTGGGGAGTTGGGTTTTTGGCTAAATGCAACCCGGATTTATCTACAAAATGGATGAGGGCCCATCAATTATTATTATTATTATTATTATTATTATTATTATTATTATTATTATTATTATTATTATTATTATTATTATTAAGATGTTTAAAATAAAAGAAATTATTTAGGATTGACTGAAGTTGCCACCATTGTGAATTATTGTGCCTCCAAATAGCACCTTTAGGATTTGCGCACTGAAATCATCAAATACTTGGAAATGAATATTTTTTAAAAAATATTAAAATAAATAAATAAATGCTATAAGAAATTAATATTTACATATTTTAAAATGTAATTAGAAATGAGATTTGCGAACTTGTCAACCGTCGCCCGGTGCGAAAACAGAAATTTGACGCAGCTGCGCGGAAATTAGAAAATACTAAATTGACACATTTACCCTCCAACCTTCGAATATTTCTCTACAAATATAGAATCCATTTCCGTAATTTATTAGCAAGAGAGGCGCATTCTCCCACCGCGCCTCTTAAAGTTCTCCGCCGCCGCCCTTTTTATACTCTTAACTCTCCCGTTCTTCGAATACGAATCGGAGAAGAAAGAGTTGGAAGCAATCCAAATGGAGGGAATCGGAGGAAGAAGCCTCTCCCACGCCATCCTCCTCGCCGCCGTCGCCGCATCGTTCCTCGCTATTGTCTCCGCCGGCGACGACGGGGCCCATCTCCTCGGGTGGATTCCGGGGCGATCGGCGTGCGAGGGGACGATCGGGGGCTGCGCCGGCGATGCCGAGTTCGATTTGGCGGCGGAATCCACCCGGAGAATCCTGGACACGTCGGGATACATCGGCTACGGCGCTCTGCAGCGCGGCACCGTGCCGTGCTCCCGCGCGGGGGCGTCTTACTACAACTGCCGTCCCGGCGGCGAGGCCAATCCGTACTCCCGGGGATGCTCTGCGATCACTCAATGCCGGGGCTAAAATTCCTCTTCCCGTCTCCCTCTATTCTCATACTTATCGTACTTAATTTCTATTTTACAGTGAAACTATTGGACTGGCTCATGCAATCGCTGTTTGTGTTGTTGATGTTGTTATGAATACAGAATTGATTTGATGTTTCGTTGATTTCCAATGATGTTTTTATTTTAATTTCAATTTGTTTGGATTACTGATCATGAATCTGCTGGTCTTCTCTTGATTTTGGGGAGATTTATACTTTTTCTAATTCCATTTTACAGTTTCGTACACGGTTTAAATTGAAACTATCGGATTGAATCCAGCTCTGGCTCGAAATCTGATGCGATCGTTGTTTGTGCTCGAAATTCAGATTTGATTTGATGTTTCGTTGATTTCCGATGATGATTTTTTTTTTTAAATTCCATCTGTTTTGATTGCTGATCATGAATCTGCTGGTCTTCTCTTGATTTTGGGCTTCAGATTTTTTCTATTTCATTTTCTTTTGAATTGAGCAGATTAATTGTTGACTGTAGTTTGACTTTCTGCAACTCTTTCTACCTCTTTATCTTCTTCCGGCTCTGTTCATCTCCATTCGTAAAATGTCAACGATTAAAAAAAATTGTTTGGTAAACCTCAAATTCCATAGATTCAATTTAATTTCATCATATAAACTTACTTTTGTTTATAGAATCTATCTTTCAATTCCATTAGAAATTAGGATAAAATTAGCTAAAATATATTTCTATTTTTTTTAATTTATCATTTATATTAGCTTGATTTATCAAGTTTATCATTCGAATGTCTCATCCTTTATAAATTTGAGTCATCCCTTAAAGTAAACTTAGGGTCATTAACTCTCAAATTCTCATAAAGTAAATTTGGTTGAAAATTACGGTCATGAATGCAGTTGCGCTGTTTGGAGAAACTGTGTTTTCTGTGCTGTCTAGAATGTGAACACAATTTTATATATTTAATCGACAATAAACAAAAACATTCAACAATCACAAGCCAATTAAAAAATAAAACTAACAAGACACTTATGTTATTTGCCATGGCCAATCTTTTATATCTCCTAGCAATTGTGAGATCCACAAGAGCAACACTCGAGCCTTTCACCCACTATAGTGGGGTCGGCTATATGAATCCTTTGTCATCATTGTGTTCTATTTTTAGTCATAATCCCACTAATGCTTAAGTACATCATGTCTTTCCTTATAGTTTCATTCCAAATCTTTATTGGTCTACCCCTCGATCCCCCATTTAACATGCCTGGTGTCACGGACTTGTCTCCTTACAAGCTTCCGTGCGGCCTTAGCTCCTCCTTGCCACTATGTGTAGACAAGCTAAGTCAGCCTCTCCTGCAAGAACTAGGTGGTGATGAAGAGAATAGTGGGAAAACAACTCAAAGGAATGCTCACTAGTGAAAGAACTCAATTGTTTGTCCAAAATTTGGATGCTAACTTCGATTCCTTCGATCTATGATTCCCCTTGCATCTGAAGCAACGTGTTAACATGATCACCATATTCTCATTAGTGAACTTAGGATCGAAGTGATTTTTATGTTCTCTCTTGAAATCCTCCCAAGTCTTGACGGTCTTCTTCTTTTGCACTACAAACCACCACCTTGAAGCTTCTCTTAGCAAATAGAATCGAGCGATTCATATCCGCGTTTTCTCGTCGGTGATCTTGTTTGCGAGAAAGTGTTGATCCAAGCTCTCCACGAAATCATCAACTTCTTCTGTTGTTCCAAGACCCTCAAACCACTCGGGGTTGATGATCTTACATTGATGAAGTGATGTGCACCACCCATTGATTTGACTTCGCTTCTTCCTTTCAGCTTGTTGTGTGGCCTCCCTGCTGCGCTCTACAATTACTTGGAGCTTATTGTGGTAGTGAGTCTCCTCTTGTGAGGATTGAGTGCTCGTGAGCATTGAGTGTTGAGTATTGTTGTATGTTTTGACTTATTTATGTCTTGTTCAATTGCCTCTGACTGTCTTGTAACTTTATTCGGAAGGTTATTCAAAGATTTTCTTTTCATTCCGCTACATCGTTGAAGAGAGGCTTACTTGAGTAGAAAAAGTTGGTGGAAAGACTAGTCAAGTGTCGCACGCACTTAGTGTTGAAATAGTAAGTCTGTGACACTAGTGACTAAACTCTCACAACGCCTAACATGTGCCTTTAATGGTCTCCTTTGCACGTGTTTGAACCACCTTAGTCGAGCTTCTCGCATCTTCTCTGCAATTGGTGTCACTCCTGTCTTATCTCTGATACATTCATTCCTAATTCTATCCAGGCTTGTGTGTCCCGACATTCACCTAAGCATTCTCAGCTCCTCAACTCCCATTTTTTGCTCATGCACACAATTCACTGACCAACCCTCGGAACCATAGAGCATCGCTGGTCTAATTGCAGTACGGTAAACTTGCCTTTAAGTTTTAGGGTACTTTACGATCACATAAGATCCCTGACACGCCTCTTCACTTCAATCAACCTGCTTGAATTCTTTGTATCACATCTTTATCAACACCTCCATCTTTTTGAACTATCGATCAAAGATATTTAAAGCACTGCAATTGTGAAGATCCAAGTCAAAAAATATTTTTGCTGATTTTATCAATTTTCATCCAAAATTCTAATATTCATGGTTAAGATTTTGTGATTTTAAAACATAAATCTCAAGAAGGGAAAGGAAAAAAATTCAGAATTTTAACAATTTATTGGAAAAAGGATGAGATTATTCAAGGCTTATAATGAATTTATCACTGTTTTAATAATATTAGTGCAAATAAACATGATTATTAGAGTGTATTCAAACTTTAGATATCTTCATTATTTTGTCATCGATATATACATAATATGCATAAAATTTTAAATTGTTTGTATTTATCAAAATTTCATCTCAAAATATGAATTTAAAAGCTCCTCATGATGTCCTGAGGTAGGAGTACAAACGAGTCGAGTTTGACAAAATTTTCAAGCTCGAGCTCGAGATAATCATTTCGAGCTCGAGCTCGAGATAATCATTTCGATCTTGAGCTCGACGAACTCATTTTTTCTTGGCTCGAGCTCAAGATCTACTTATCGAGCTCGAGCTGCTCACGAGCCTTACTTTCTTTATATATATATATTTTAAATGTAGAAAAAAAATTTCGCGAGCTCATGAACAACAATATATGAGCTGGACTTGTAATCGAGCTCATCGAGCTCGAGCTCCACAGGCTCGAGCTCGAGCTCCACAGGCCCGAGCTCGAGTCGAGGTTTTTTCGAGCCGGCTCAACTCAACTTGTACCCCTATCCCGGGGAACCATAGGTCTGATGTCACACATGAATTTTGATGATTAATCAATAAATCACCCTCTTTTTAATAACAAAATGTTGAAATTATAGGGCTCTTATATCCAAAAAAATTTTATACAAAACTATATCATTTTATAAAAAATAACTTATACAAAACTATAGCTCCTTAGTCATAATCTCACTAATGTCTAAGTACATAGTGTCTTTCCTTATAGTTTTGATGGGTTCCCCCTCTATTTATGGGAAAAACCGTAACTCCCGCACGCCGGATCCCATTACCGCGCGCCGGATCCCGTAACCACCGCGCGCCGAATCCAACTTCCACACACCGAATCCCACTCCCGCGCGGCGGATCCAAACCACCGCGCGCCGATCCAAAACCGCCTCGCGTGGGATCCAAACCGCCCCGCGTGGGATCACAACCGCCGCCGCCGCCGCCATTACTGGCGGGCGGCGGCCCACCGTCGCCACCGGCCGCCCCCTTGCGGCCGGCGGCCGTGGCCGGCCACCCAAGGCCGGACACCACCGAGCGGCCGGCCACTCCCGGCCGGCCGCCGCCGCCGCCGGCCGCCCCCTTTGCGGCCGGCGGCCGTGGCCAGCCACCCAAGGCCGGCCACCCCCGGGCGGCCGACCACTCTCGGCCGGCCGCCGCCGCCGCCGTCGGCCGCCGCCGCCGCCGTCGGCCGCCGCCGCCGCCGTCGGCCGCCGCCGCCGCCGTCGGCCGTCGGCCGCCCCCTTTGCGGCCGGCGGCCGTGACCGGCCACTCCCGGCCGGTCGCCGCCGGCTGCCCCCTTTGCGGCCGGCGGCCGTGGCCGACCACCCAAGGTCGGCCACCACCGGGCGGCCGGCCACTCTCGGCCGGCCGCCGCCGCCTCCGCCGGCCAGCCGCCCGCCGGTCGCAACCGGCCACCTGGCCGGCCGTCGCCGGCCGTCGCCGGCCGTCGCCGGCCGCCCCCTTGGTGGCCGTCGGCCAAGGCCGACCCTCATTGGTCGGCCACCCATGGCCGGCCTCCGCCTTCGACGTCCAGTAACCACCTTCGTTCTCCACCGTCCGATCTTCGCGAGCCTCCGCGGCCCTCCGATCATCACAAACGATCTCGGCCCTCTGATTCGGTGGTTATCTAAAGCCCTATAAATACCCCCATATGCCTCCTTTCAAAAGGGATCTCTCATTCTCTCCTTCTCTCTCTCTCTTCATTTCCTCCTCTCCCCAGAGCTTCTCTCTCTACACTCCACCATTTCTTCTCTCTTTACTACTTGACAGGTTCCTCCTACGAGCGCCTCTCGCCAGGGAAGAAGTGCGGCACCGCCCAAGGCGAGCGCTCCAAGCCCGAGCAGCAAAGTCAAGGCACTCCGCGAAGTGCTCACCCAGGAAGTGCGCAACCACACCAGACGCGCAGCAGGGCGCTCAACTCCTAAGCGGTGGCCTGTCACCCACGGAGTCTTCTCTCTCTCTCTCCCACAATTGTAACGAGGCATGGCCTGTCGCCCTCGCATTCTCCAAGAAAGCACTGTAACAGCCTAATATAGTGGATTTCGGCCAGCACCGCCCTGGCCACGTGGTTTTTCACCCTTTGGAGGGTTTTCCACGCTAAAGATCTGTGTGTACAATTTTCAGCATTTAATCTCTGCAACATTCTGACTGTGTGCGCACTCGACCACCCGCGCTAAGACGGACCGAATCTGAACCGGTCTACCGAGGGCGTTGAGAAGCCGCAACAGTTTGGCGCCGTCTGTGGGAAGAGTGTTCCCCAAACTCTGCAAAGGCTCTCTGAAGACAGTATTTGCCTCACGGCAATACTCGTCACTAATAGCAATGGCAAGACGAAGTGCTCGCACCACTAATGGCTCCATTCCCGAAGGACGCGTTGTTCCCGCTCCGTCTCATTCACTCATCAACGCGCCTCCCGTCGAAGAAGTCCCTCTAGCGGCTGTCGCTGCGCTAGAAGGGCGCATGGAGCAGCAAACTGAAATGTTGACTCTTCTCAGAAACCTAGAAGCCCCGCGAGGTCCCGCTCCACCTGTCGCTCCAGTCATCCCACCTCCCATGGTCCCTAATCATGCTCCCTTAGGGGAAGCCGCCCAAGAAGAGGAAATGTACGAAGAAGAATACTCGGATGCGGCCAGCTCTGCGCATCCGGCCCGTCCTGGCAGGGGCGCTAGGGAAGAACCCCCGCGCCATCAGCAAGGAGCAGGAATCAATCAAGCCGTAAGAGGGCCACTCGTGAAGAGATCCGCGACGTGATTGCCGAAGAGTACGGACAAGTCGGACGTCGGGGCATCTTTGCCCGTCGTCCTCTGCATCACGGCTCCCCCTTGGCACAACAACTCCTAGTCCATCCGGTTCCACACGGTTTCAAGCTTCCTAGCATCGAATCGTTCGACGGAACGGAGGATCCACTGGAGCACATCAACCATTTCACCACCATCATGAGGATCTACAACGCGGCCGATCAGCTCCTCTGTCAGGTGTTCCCGGCAACACTCAAGGGGCAAGCACGCACCTGGTTTCACTCCCTGCGAGAAGGATCCATCAACAACTTCACCGAGATGGCCCGACTGTTCGCAGATCAGTTCGTCGCCAACCGAAGAATCGTTCGAGATCCCTCTCATCTTTCAGGGATCCGCCAGAACGAGGGAGAGACCCTTAAAGATTTTTTCCGTTGCTTCACCACTGAGGCGCGACAAATCCCAGGGGTCGACCCCGAGCTTCTGCGTGGTGTCTTTCTAGGAGGGCTCCGCCCAAGCGGCTTCTATTCCGCTTTAATGAGGGAAACAGTTCCAAACTATCCGGACCTCGTGCACCGAGTGGAAGCGCAGATAGCAGCGGATGAAGCCATCGAGGCACATCGCCAACAGTTCGAAGGAAGTCTGAAGAGGAGGAAAGGGTCGGAGCAAGCTCCCAGAAGATAGGAAGAACAGCGTGCAGAAGAACATCGGAACCATAATTATGGTCGGGATCTCCGAAGGGATCAGGGTCCCCGGCCACCGCTGAATTACACTCCCCTCAACACGTCACGAACCAACGTGCTTTACGCCATTCAAGAAAACCCGGCATTTCGTAGGCCGAGGCCGCCGATCCAAAACGAAAGAACCGACCAATCAAAGTACTGTGAGTTCCACAGAGGAGCCGACCACACGACCGAAGAATGCGCCAGGCTGAAAGAAGAAATCGAGCGCCTTGTCGGGCAAGGGCTCCTTGGAAGGTTCCTGCAAGGACAGCAACCGAACCAGCAGCAGCAACCCAGGCAACCCAGAGATCAGCCCCCTGCACCTCAAGGCGCAGCGGCAGGAATGCCGATGGTAGGAGAAGTCGAGACTATAGCCGGGTCTCCTAATCTCGCCGCGCAAATTCTCTCCATCGCTAGGCCAGAGAGAGGCCACGAAGATAAGAAGTTAAAGCAAGACGCCGTCATCGTCTTCGGAGATGAAGACCTCAAGGGGTTACGGCTGCCACACCAAGACCCGCTCGTGATCAGTGCCGGGATCGGGGATCCCTGTTTCAACGTCAAGAGAATACTGGTCGACAACGGGAGCTCAGTCGACGTCCTGTTCCTCTCCACTCTGCAGAACATGAAGCTCACCAAGGAGCACCTCAGCCTAGCAGCAGGGCCCATCTACGGCTTTGATAATCGCCTCGTCCCGGTCCAGGGCATGATCACCCTTCCGGTAACGCTCGGCGAGTTCCCGAGACAGACAACCCACAACATCCAGTTCGTGGTTGTGGAGTCAAGCTCCGCCTACAACGCGATCTTCAGGAGACCGCTCCAATCAGAGCCATCCCATCAATCCCACATTTAGCCATGAAGTTTCCGACTGCCGCCGGAGTCGGGGTCGTTCGCGGAAATCAAGAGGCAGCCAGAACCTGCTACCTGAAGCAAGCTCAACCGACAAAGGCGACGTCTCTCAACATCGACAACTTCGACCTGCGAGACGAGGCAACTCTTCAGCGGGGGGGCACCCGTTGAAGGATTGGTGGAAGTGCCGCTCTCCTAGCAGGGTCAGACCCGAACTGTCCAGGTCGGGTCCCTCTTAACGCCAGAAGAACGAGAAAGATTCACAACCTTCCTGCAAGAGAACGCGGACGTTTTCGCCTGGAGCCCGGAGGACATGCCTGGGGTAGATCCTGAAGTCATTTTTCACTCATTAAATGTTAACCCTGCCTGCAGTCCCGTGATTCAAAAGAAGAGGAACTTCGCCCCCCGAGCGAGTAAAGGCAATCGAAGAAGAAGTGGCTAAGCTTCTTGAGGCGCGGTTCATCCGCGAGACTGATTATCCCACGTGGCTCGCTAACGTGGTGATGATGAAAAAGGCCTCCGGGAAGTGGCGGATGTGCGTCGACTACAGTAACCTAAACCAGGCATGTCCAAAAGACAGCTTCCCCCTTCCAAGGATCGACCAGCTCGTCGATGCAACGGCGGGCCACGAGCTGCTCAGCTTCATGGATGCGTACTCAGGCTACAACCAGATAAGAATGAATCACGCGGACGAGGAGCACACCGCCTTTCGCACCGATAAAGGAGTCTACTGCTATAAAGTGATGTCGTTCGGCCTTAAAAATGCCGGAGCAACATACCAAAGACTGATGAATAAAGTCTTCAAAGACCTCATCGGGGAGACGATGGAGGTATACGTGGATGACATGCTAGTAAAAAGCGTCCACCGTCGTGATCATTTGAAAGACTTGGGAAAGTGCTTTCAGCTTCTTCGTCGCTTCCAGATGCGGCTCAACCCCAACAAATACGCGTTTGGTGTGACGGCGGGAAAGTTTCTGGGTTTCATGGTAACCCACCCGGGAATCGAGGCCAACCCCGAAAAGATTAAGGCGTTGGAGGACATGTCGCCGCCTCGTTCAATTAAGGAAGTGCAACGCCTGAACGGGAGGATCGCCGCGCTGTCCCGCTTCCTGTCAAGGACGGGGGACAAGTACCTCCCTTTCTTCAAGATTCTCCGGGGAGCACGCCACACTAGGTTCCAATGGACGGACGAGTGCCAGGCGGATTTCGAGCTTCTCAAACGGTACCTGGCCTCGCCGCCGCTTCTATCAAAGCCAATCCCCGGGGAAACCCTGTTCTTGTACCTTGCAGTTTCGCCTACAGCTCTCAGTTCAGTGCTTGTGAAGGATGAAGGAGGGGTGCAACGGCCGATCTACTACCTCAGCAAGGTCCTCACCGATACCGAAACCAGATATCCGGCAGCGGAAAAAATGGCCTTAGCGCTCGTCTTCTTGGCGCGAAAGCTTCGGCCCTACTTCCAGGCGCACACAGTAAAAGTACTAACTCAGCTCCCGCTGCGAGCGATCCTCCAAAAGTCGGAAGTCCCGGGGAGACTAGTAAAGTGGGCGGTAGAGCTCAGCGAATTCGACATCCAATTCTTGCCCCGGTCGGACATCAAGTCGCAAGTGCTCGCTGACTTTGTCGTAGAATACACCATCCCACCGGAAGCAACTCCTGTCAAAGATGTCACCACGCCCCGTTGGACTCTCTACGTCGACGGCGCTTCAGGAGCTGAGGGAGCTGGAGCGGGGCTGCTTCTCGTAAGCCCCGACGAGATTACTCTGGAATATGGCCTCAGACTAAAGTTCCCAGCAACCAACAACGTCGCGGAGTATGAGGCTTTGATCGCCGGCCTCCGGCTCGCCATCGATTGTAAGGTTGAAAGCCTGACAGTTCACGCCGACTCCCAGCTTGTGGTCTCACAAGTTGAGGGGGAGTATGAGGCCAAGAGTGACCAGATGGCGCATTACCTCACATGCGTAAAGTCGCTCCTTCAGAAGATCCCGTCATACCAAATCCTGCACGTACCCCGAGAGCAGAATTCTAGAGCGGACGCGCTCTCTAAGTTGGCAACCTCACCCTCCAGCTATCAGTCGCGAAGACGCCGAGTGGAAGAGATCATGGCCCCAGTATCCCAGGGCCGTGGGAGATTGCAGCAATCAATGAAGAAGAGCCATCTTGGATGACCCCTCTGCGAGCTTACCTCGAGCAGGGGCACCTCCCCGAGGATCGCCTGGAAGCACGCAAATTACGAATGCGAGCAGCATCGTTCACTATCATAGACGGGGAAGTCTACAAACGGGCATTCTCAGGGCCCTATCTAAAATGTCTGCCGGCCGGCGAAGCAGACTACGCCTTAAGAGAGGTGCATGGAGGAGTTTGCGGAGAGCACCTGGGAGAAAGGCGCTAGCCCAGAAAATCTTGCGCCAAGGATTCTATTGGCCAACGATGAAGAAAGACGCGGCTGAGCTTGTCCAGAAATGCAGGAGCTGTCAGCTTCACGCAAATGTACCTCACCAGCCCCCAGTTGCGCTCACCGCGCTCCAGAGTGCGTGGCCCTTCGCACAGTGGGGAATAGATCTCCTCGGCCCCCTGCCTCTGGCATCCGGGCAGAGAAAATTCATCATCCTAGCTATTGATTACTTTACTAAGTGGGTGGAAGCTGAGCCCCTGGCAAAGATCACGGAGGAGAATGCTAAGCAGTTCGTCTGGAAGAACATTATCTGCCGCTTCGGAATTGTTGAAACCGAGACTTGCGAACAAGACTTAGTCTCGGTGGAGTTCGGGGCCCTCAGCTAGCCGAGGGGCGACCAATCCTTACTCCTCCCAAGGGAGAGCTCTAGGTTGAAGGTGTTGGAACTAGGGACTGGACCAAGGGCTTAGTGGGGAGGTCCCGCCACATACCCGGAAGCCCCTTAGGAACTTCCCCTCCCAAGCCACTACTAAGCTTGGGCACCACTGGAGGCTCTCCTCACCCCCCTAGAGAGACTTGGGGAGGGAGAGAGAGAGGGAGAGAACTAGCCAAGAATCATCTCCTCTCAAATGGTGCCCCCTTGGTCCTATTTATAGGATTTTTGAAGTTGGGCTGCAAATAGCCGAAAACTGGTCTGCCAGATTACCAAAATACCCTTGAACTGGGCTGCAGATAGCCAAATCCCGCTGCTCTTGGACTGCGAATAACCAAAACTGGACTGCGAATAGCCAAATCCCGCTGCTCTTGGGCGCCAAACGCAGACCGCCTACCCGGCAAGGTTCTGGGCGAGCCGGAGGCCTCTCGGCCCTCCCAGCTTGCCCCCACAAGGGTCTGGGCGAGCCGGAGGCCTCCCGGCCCTCCCAGCTCGCCCCCACAAGGGTGTGGGCGAGCCGGAGGCCTCCCGGCCCTCCCGTCTCGCCCCCACAAGGGTGTGGGCGAGCCGGAGGCCTCCCGGCCCTCCCGTCTCGCCCCCACAAGGGTGTGGGCGAGCCGGAGGCCTCCCGGCTCGCCCCAACAAGGGTCTGGGCGAGCCGGAGGCCTCCCGGCCCTCCCGGCTCGCCCCCACAAGGGTGTGGGCGAGCCGGAGGCCTCCCGGCCCTCCCGGCTCGCCCCCACAAGGGTGTGGGCGAGCCGGAGGCCTCCCGGCCCTCCCGGCTCGCCCCCACAAGGGTCTGGGCGAGCCGGAGGCCTCCCGGCCCTCCCGGCTCGCCCCCACAAGGGTGTGGGCGAGCCGGAGGCCTCCCGGCCCTCCCGGCTCCCCCCACAAGGGTGTGGGCGAGCCGGAGGCCTCCCGGCCCTCCCGGCTTGCCCCCACAAGGGTCTGGGCGAGCCGGAGGCCTCCCGGCCCTCCCGGCTCGCCCCCACAAGGGTCTGGGCGAACCGGAGGCCTCCCGGCCCTCCCGGCTCGCCCCACAAGGGTGTGGGCGAGCCGGAGGCCTCCCGGCCCTCCCGTTTCGCCCCCACAAGGGTCTGGGCGAGCCGGAGGCCTCCCGGCCCTCCCGGCTCGCCCCCACAAGGGTGTGGGCGAGCCGGAGGCCTCCCGGCCCTTCCGGCTCGCCCCCACAAGGCTCTGGGCGAGCTGGAGGCCTCCCGGCCCTCCCCGGCTCGCCCTCACAAGGCTCTGGGCGAGTCGGAGGCCTCCCGGCCCTCCCCGGCTCGCCCTCACAAGGGAACAGTCCTGGGATGCGCCCCTCAGACTCGACTCCCTCCAAATGCTCACCCCTCCTCCTCCCGGGGTCGCGCCATTTGGAAATATTGGGCCTAAAAATATCTTGGGCCTCGGGGGCCCACTCGGCGAATACAGGGTTGTACAGGAATCCCAGCAGCAATCATCGCCGACAATGGCACCCAGTTTACTGGGAAATCATTCACCAAAATGTGCGATGACCTAAAGATCAATCTCCGCCACACCGCCGTAGCACACCCACAGACGAATGGGCAGGTGGAAGTCACCAACCGCACCATCCTCAAAGGGCTAAAAACGCGTCTTGAAGAAGCTGGGGGGCAATGGGTGGATGCACTCCCAAATGTGTTATGGGCATACCGCACGACGGAGAGGACTCCAACAGGAGAGACGCCATACAATCTCTGCTACGCGGCCGAAGCCGTCATCCCTGTCGACATCGGAGTACCAAGCATCCGGGTGCTGACTTTCAACCCCAGCAAGAACGACGAACTGCTCCGCCAAAATCTCGATTTAATCTCCGAAACTCGAGACAACACCGCCCAGCGCATTGCTACCTACCAAAGGCATGTGGCCCGACTCTACGACAGAAGGGTGAAGCCCAGACCAATCAACGTCGGAGATCTCGTCTTGCGTAACGTTGAAGCAGCCGGGAAAGGCCCGCAGAAAGACAAACTCTCACCAGCATGGGAGGGACCTTACGTGGTCACCGCAACAGTAAAACCTGGAACCTTCAAGCTCAGAACGGCAGAAGGAAAGACCCTCCCACGCAGCTGGAACGCGCAGAATCTGTGCCGCTTTTATCAGTGATTTTCTTTCATCTTGCCATGTAAAAGTCGCGAGCCTTGACTCGCGCAAACTATCCTACTACCATCTTATGTACCAGCCGCAAGCCTTGACTTGCACAAACTATCTTACTATAATTCAATGTGCAAGCCGTGAACCTCGATTCGCACAAAACACTTCTCAGCAATCATTACAACTCTAAAAGCCGCGAGCCAGACTCATGCAAAAAGCCGCGAGCCAGACTCGTGCAAAAAGTCGCGAGCCAGACTCGTGCAAAAAGCCGCGAGCCAGACTCGTGCAAAAAGCCGCGAGCCAGACTCGTGCAAAAAGCCGCGAGCCAGACTCGTGCAAAAAGCCGCGAGCCAGACTCGTGCAAAAAGCCGCGAGCCAGACTCGTGCAAAAAGCCGCGAGCCAGACTCGGGCAAAAATCCGCGAGCCAGACTCGTGCAAAAAGCCGCGAGCCAGACTCGTGCAAAAAGCCGCGAGCCAGACTCGGGCAAAAATCCGCGAGCCAGACTCGTGCAAAAAGCCGCGAGCCAGACTCGTGCAAAAAGCCGCGAGCCAGACTCGTGCAAAAAACCGCGAGCCAGACTCGCGCAAAAAGCCGCGACCCAGACTCGCGCAAAAATCCGCGAGCCAGACTCGTGCACCTATTTTATATAAAAGCCGCGGGCCAGACTCGTGCACCTATTTTATAAAAAAGCCGCGGGCCAGACTCGTGCACCTATTTTATTATATAAAAGCCACGGGCCAGACTCGTGCACCTATTTTATAAAAAAGCCGCGGGCCAGACTTGTGCACCTATTTTATTATATAAAAGCCGCGGGCCAGACTCGTGCACCTATTTTATATAAAAGCCGCGGGCCAGACTCGTGCACCTATTTTATTATATAAAAGCCGCGGGCCAGACTCGTGCACCTATTTTATATAAAAGCCGCGGGCTCAAGTCCGCACAAACTCATCTGTAACCATGAAAATAATCAAACTATGCAGGTGTCAACAACCAGATTAATAAGATCGTGCAGATGAACAAGAACGATGAATACAATAAAA
This sequence comes from Dactylorhiza incarnata, assembly GCA_033032865.1. Lineage (NCBI taxonomy): Eukaryota > Viridiplantae > Streptophyta > Magnoliopsida > Asparagales > Orchidaceae > Dactylorhiza > Dactylorhiza incarnata. The sequence goes on from JAWHQI010000017.1 coordinate 13,102,907, forward strand.
GAAATACAGCCACATCCGGCAAACACGGCTACAAGCAGCTAAAGAAATCACTCTTCATTAGGACTATGGCCCTCCTCCTCCGACAGGTCATCAAATCTGAGGCCACTAACATCATAGCCCCGCTTCCGGGACACCATCCGAAGAGCCTTCGACGCTCCCTAACGAAGGGCAAGCTCTCGTGAGTCCTCCAGATGAGGCTCCACCTCCTGAGTCCAGATCTCGTCTCGGACCTCCTCGGAAATCAAGCAGCGGTCCCGCATGTAATCAATCGACTCCAGGTACTCGGCCAAGCTAGCCGCCTTCAGCTCGGTCTCCCGCTCCACGGAAGAAAGATGCGCTATCTCAGCTCGGCACTGCTCCAGCTCTGCATCCCGACACACCACGTCACCACGAACTACCTCTAAGGAACGCAAGGCCTCCTCCAACGCCGCCTTCTCCACGCCAAGCCCAACCCTGGTCCTCCCCAGCTCATCCTGCATCTCGGAGCCAATCCGTCTGAGGCGCGAGACGTCGCGATCCCGCCGTCTCTCCGACTCTGCAAGGGCGCTCCTCGCCTCCCGGAGCTCACCCTGGATCGCCATAAACCCGTCCTTCAAGCTCACGTAATGATCGTTCCACGTGAGCGCGATCGACGCCTGAGCCTCCATCTGCAAAAGAAAGTAGATAGGTCAGAGCCGCAACCTCAGAATGACGCCGTGCAAAAGGAAGAAGAAATCCTGCTTACCGCCTGGTTCATGGCCTCCAGAGAGGAAGAGACCCTCTTCCCTTCCGACACCTTTCGAGCTGTGCCTCGCTCCGGTGAAGCCTGGGGGGTAGAAGATCCCAGGACCTCGAGCTCCTCATCAGCCGGCTCGCCATCAGCTCCAGAAGCACAAGGAGCCGCCTCCTCCTGAGGAGCATCCTGTACCGGTGGAGGAGCAGGACTTGGCTCCCCAAGACCTCTGAACACCAACTTCCTCTTTCTGTCTCGAACAAGAGGAATGGCAGCAGCACGACCAGCATCAACAGACAACCCAAATAGAAGCAGGCGCTTCTCGTCCACGAACAGGGAAATACTGTGTAGAATGTTCCCCAACTCTCGAGCATCTGAAAATCTGAGAACGGGAGAAAACTCCCGCTCACGTCCTCTAAGGCGCCAGCAGCGATCTGGTAAAGAGTTCCACACCTCCGGTAGTCCTTCCGGGTTCCTGACGTAGCCAAATAAAGTATTCCCGTGACGGCGGTCCACCCGGGTCTCGAACTCCAGCCATCTCTTGTTGCTGAAGACTTCAATACGACCTCCGACATCAACCCGCACTTCACACCATTCCTTGAAAAGGCCCAAGGAGAACTTCGCACCGTGCTCTCGGAAGAAGGCGATCAGCCCCATGATCCGCACCATCCCCTGAGGCGTAAACTGTGACACTGGGACGCCGCAAAATTTCAGGATCTCGATCACCTCCTCGCAGGCCGGGAGGCGAAAGCCGCTCCGAAGCGATGACTCGCAAACGGTCATCCAACCTCGAGGCGGATTCTGTACTCGCTCCTCAGGACCCGGGATCCGAACCTCTAATCCGGGGGGCAGGTTGAAGCGCCTCCTCCATATTGCAGCATGATCAAGAGTAATACTCGAGGCCAGTCGCATTTGGCGACTTTGCCCGCCACGCCGAGAAGTCTGAAAAACAAAGGGAAAAGCGTCAGCACGAACTTTAGGTAAGGATAAGGGGAGTCCATCCGCGAGGCTAACCACCATGCAAGCTTCGCGCACAGGTAAGCCTCGAGAACACGCACGCCAGCACGCAGCAGACCCCGCGGGAGCAGCTCGCGCGACTACCCACGCGGCAGCCCGCGCGCGCGCACCCGCGTTACCGCCACGCGGTAGGCCGCGCGGTAGTCCGCGCGGCAGCCAGCGCGCGCGCGCTATCGCCGCGCGGTAGTCCGCGCGACAGGAAGCGCGCGCGCGCTACTACCGCGCGGTAGCCCGCGCGGTCGTCTGCGCGGCAGCCAGCGCGCGCGCACTACCGCCGCGCGGTAGCCCGCGCAGCAACTCGCGCGCGCGCACCCTGCCGCGCGAGCACGCGCGCACCCTGCCGCGCGAGCATGCGCGGGTGCAGCCCGCACGCCGCACGAGCATGCTCGGGCGCGACCCCCGCGCGCGCCCAGACGCGCAAGCAAACGCGGGTGCGGCCCGCGCGCGCACCCCTCCGCGCAAGAAAGCGCGGGTGCGGCCCGCGCGCGCGCTCCTCCGCGCGCGCTCCTCCGCGCGAGCACGCGGCCGCCCGTTCCCTCCACGCGACTCCATGCGCCCCTTGTGCGCCCGTTCGCCCGCCTCTGTGGAAGTTAGACCTTTCACCCTCACGCTCACCTTGGCACCGCCATCGTCGCCGTCGGCCGCCCCCTTTGCGGCCGGCGGCCGTGGCCGACCACCCAAGGCCGGCCACCACCGGGCGGCCGGCCACTCTCGGCCGGCCGCCGCCGCCGCCGCCGGCCAGCCGCCCGCCAGTCGCAACCGGCCACCCGCCGGCCGCCGGCCGGCCGTCGCCGGCCGCCCCCTTGGTGGCCGTCGGCCAAGGCCGGCCCTCATTGGCCGGCCACCCCTTGGCGGTCGGCCACCCATGGCCGGCCGCCGCCTTCGCCGCCCAGTAACCACCTTCGTTCTCCACCGTCCGATCTCCGCGAGCCTCCGCGGCCCTCCGATCATCACAAACGATCTCGACCCTCCGATTCGGTGGTTATCCACAATAACCACCGTAACCACCGTAACTTCCACTCCAAAGCCCTATAAATACCCCCATATGCCTCCTTTCAAAAGGGATCTCTCATTCTCTCCTTCTCTCTCTCTCTCTTCATTTCCTCCTCTCCCCAGAGCTTCTCTCTCTACACTCCACCATTTCTTCTCTCTTTACTACTTGACAGGTTCCTCCTACGAGCGCCTCTCGCCAGGGAAGAAGTGCGGCACCACCCAAGGCGAGCGCTCCAAGCCCGAGCAGCAAAGTCAATGCACTCCGCGAAGTGCTCACCCAGGAAGTGCGCAACCACACCAGACGCGCAGCAGGGCGCTCAACTCCTAAGCGGTGGCCTGTCACCCACGGAGTCTTCTCTCTCTCTCCCACAATTGTAACGAGGCGCGGCCTGTCGCCCTCGCATTCTCCAAGAAAGTACTGTAACAGCCTAATATTGTGGATTTCGGTAAGCACCGCCCTGGCCACGTGGTTTTTCACCCTTTGGAGGGTTTTCCACGCTAAAGATCTGTGTGTACAATTTTCAGCATTTAATCTCTGCAACATTCTGACTGTGTGCGAACTCGACCGCCCGGGCTAAGACGGACCGAATCTGAACCGGTCTACCGAGGGCGTTGAGAAGCCGCAACAAGTTTCATTCCAAAACTTTTTGGTTTGTCCCTCCCCCGTTTAACATGCCTAGTGGCTAAACTTTCACAACGTCTATCAGGTGTCTCTAATTATCACCTTTGTACGTGTCCAAATCATCTTAATCGAGTGACAGGGCACCGGGGGCCCCCCGTGCGGGCGGCGACATTCGGCAGGGGCGGCGACATTTGGCGGGGGTGACATTCGGCGGGGGTGGCACTCATTTTTCAATAAATTTATGGGTAAAATCGTAATTTCATGTTGTAGGGTACTCTACACGTACCTTCATAGTTTTAGGTCACCCCTAGTAGGTTTAGGAGACCTATGAAAAAGTGGTGAGAGAGAGCGGTTTGATCCGACGGTTGATGAAATATCATGTCAGATTCAACGGCTTTAAAATTCATGGATTTGATATTTCTTTATATATGGTATATATATATATAATTACACAAAATTATTTAAGGGGATAATGATTTCCTTTTTTAGACCTTTCACCTACAAAATTTGCTAATTATTTTAACACTTTTGTAAATCCATATTCTGATGGCTTGGAATTCAAAGAGGTAGTTGGTGAGTTGATATTGGTAGGTGCTTCTTACATTAGAAATATTATTTATTATTGAAATAATATTAGGTTTATAAGTTAAGTCAATGAAAAAAATTTGTTATTTGAGGATTCAACCATGTTGGTTGAGTATTAATAAATATTTAAAATGTCAGTGTTTGAATAATGATGATGATGAAATATGTATAAAATGATTAATTTATCTGAAATTAATGTTTCTAAAAATCTTAAACCATAGTGCTATTAATTGTATTCTTTTATTAAAAAATGATATCATTTTTATATTTGAAGATTATGAGCATTTTTATAATCATTTATGTTGGAAAAAAAAGTTTGATATCATGTTGTATGTGTAGTAATGTTAAACTACTAATAATATATAAGTTTTTATAATTATAGGTGATGAATATATGCAGGCCGACTTTAGCTATGTGCAGGCCGCACAATTGCATAGCGGTTATGTGCAGGCCAAGCCCTTACGGATTCACAGCTTTCTATGGTTGTTTAGGTTGACCTTCATTTATTCTTGAACTGCACATAACCGAAAATGACATGCATATAACATCACCCTAATTATATGACTATGCATATGATCTTTGATAACTTAACCTCCATCTTTATTAACTTGGGTTTACCTTTTTTTTGCTATATATTGAATCATCTAAACAAAAATCATTTTGTTTATTTCTCATTATCTTATATATTTTTAGGGTTAATTACTGGGACCTTCTCTGAGAGTTTGCATAATTACAGGCTGCACCCCTCTATCTTTTGAAATTGTATTTAACTCCCCTCTAAGTTTTTCCGGTTTACAAAAATGTCTCTTCCGTTAGAAATATGGAAGGAAAGTGATAAAATCGGTCAAATTATTTTATGATATTCAATTTTGCCCTTTGTAATGACTCTACATTGAAAGGTGTGACTTTTTTCTTTAGAAATATAGATGGAAAGTGATCAAATATGTTATATCCCAAACTATTTTATGATATTCCAATTTTACTCTTTGTAATAACTCTACATTGAAAATGGTGTGCTATATTTTATCCTTTGGAATGCATCTAGAATCATTATAAAAGAATAAAATTAAAATATCATAAAATAATTTGCCTAATTTTATCATTTTGTCCATATTTCTAACATAAGAGACATTTTTGTAAACTAGATGTAAAGGTATATTCGCACGAATAACGGGCTCGGGGGCTTTGCGTGTGGAAACCTTAGGTATTCTGCTATATATACCTAGCTGGAGGCAACGGAAAGATAGTTCCACTTAGACTTTCCTCCGAATGTTTCGAGCTCCCTCTACACCAGAAACCTTAGAGAAGTGCAACCTGTAATTATGCAAATTCCTAGATCGAGGAAGTCCTCGTAGTTATATATATATATATAGAAAGAGAGAGAGAGAGAGAGAGAGAGAGAGAGAGAGAGAGAGAGAGAGAGCAATGTTACGTGCAGACTATTTATGGCTATGTGCATATATACAAATATTATGCACGTGCATACAAGCAAAAATTATTTGCAACCGAATTTTGTATGTGAACACGAATATGAAATGTTATAAAAATTATAGATTCTTAGAAGCAATTTTGGAAGGTCCGAAACTCTCGGGGATAAGAAATTCAAAATCTGGAGAAAAAGAGGAGATCAACAAAGGGAAAAATATGAGATCAAAATATGTAAAAAAGAAGAGAACAAAACAATGCAATATTTGAAACCTAAGGCATCGTGGAGGAGAGGGGTCGTCGGCGTGAGCACAAAGGGGAGTCATCGACGTTAGCAAAGAACCGGCGCGGGCTCGTCGGCGAGAGGGACTCTAGACCAGGAGAGGGGTCGTCGGCGTGAGTAAACGAGGCCATTGACTTCGTCTTCCTGTGAATTGGGAGGGCTGGATAAATGTTGGTCGGCGAGAGAACAAACTACAAGAAGGAGAAACTCTAAATGTCGCGCGGGCTGGGAGGAAGGATTTGCGCATAAAGCCTTTTGACATCCTAAAAAGTATCAAAATATCAGCTAATTTTATGTGTGCACATAGCCATACTTGGCCTGTCAATAACATTGCTCTATATGTATATCGTTGACACCGCAGATGGGGTGCACAAAAAAATCTAAATATAATAATACATCAAATATTTCATTACTTGTTATAATTTCGCGAATGGAAGGCTCCGCCCTATTTCTTGAAACCGTGATCTATTTCATAATTGAGCGATTGTGAGTAGGCAGGCCGCGGATCATGTGTTCAAAATAAAATGGGAGGGCGCAATTAACTGAGCTTGGGCTGCAAATAGTCAAAGTTGGTCTACAAATAGCCAAATTCGGACTGCAAATAGTCAAATTTTGATCTGCGAATAGTGTCCCTCTGACTCCCCCTCTAGATCCGCCCCTGATTGACACTTATTTTTTTCCTTTCTTGAGGCTTGTAGCATTGACTCACACCAATCACAAGAAGAGAATAAACCCTTCACCATGTGCATTGCATGAGTAACTGTGAAGTATATTGATGATTCCCACCTGGGGTTTATCAATAATTTTTTGGGGGAATAAAATCATATATCAATTATATATATATATATGAAACTTATATTTTGCAAATAAGTCCTTAACTTTTGAAATTTAGGGGAAAAAGGACAATTAAGTGGGAAATTATATACTCCAAAATGATATTATTGTATGTACCAGGATTTCAGCAAGGAAAAATTATCCAATGTACTCATATTTTTGCGGCTACTACAGTGATTGGCGCGCGGTGCTGGAGCGCGGCCTTTTTTTTTGTTTTGGTTAAACACTTGGTTACCAGGGCCATAACTGGCCCAACTAATCTGAGTCGACCCGGGCAGGATCAGATGGGCAACACTGCATTCTCAGGGCCTCCAATTAACTCAAGACCTTTGGTCGAGACAATAAATTTTGAGTACTTGTACGTAGAAAACGGAGCCCGGATGAAGGATAGATGACTTCACTGAAAAAGATGATGTCTGACCCCCTTGTTGAAATTTTTGGGTCCGTCCCTACCTCTGGTTAAGCTGGAACAACCACCTCCCAATTGATTCACGTGCTAGCCTGCAAATTTCGCACCGTAACCATTTTTCCTTTTAAGGTTAAAAAATAATAATGAATGGAATGTTGTGTTGTGTTTGATGAACCGCTGATACGGTTCGGTTCGGTTATAGTTGGCGGTAGTCCAGTTAAAATTTCAAATTTGAAAAATCACATTGTTTGGGTCGGTTCACGATTTTAATGCTAAAATGAACCAAACCATATAGATGTTAGAATATAACCTTATATATTAATATATATAATATAGTAATAATATTATATGATAGAATCATATATATAAATAATTTTCGCAAAAAATATTACAAAAAATATACTAATGTTTCATGTATTACCGAATCATTCGGGTCGGTTCAGTTCCAATGATTTGTGCGGTACTGTTAGGTTCCAGAAATTTGGAACAACGTAGGAGTGATTTCGTCGTTTACGATTTCGCTCAAAAATCGAACCAAATCAAATGTTACAACCCTGGCATCACATAAAATATTCTTTTATCTGGTATAATATATATTTTTAATTATTTTTAAATTTTTTTTAATAAAGATGATGGTAATACAAACTAATTAATTTTATATTTGTGTCACCACAAATATAAAATTTGTCAGACCCCAGAATAAGCATATCATCCACGTACAAACATATTATGCCGACTTTATCCGATCTATTACGTATGTAAAGACATTTATCCGAAAGACTCGACATGAATCTCATGTTCTTTACACTATAGTCGAACTTCTCATGCCATAATTTCGGTGCTTGCTTTAGTCCGTATAAAGACTTAAGAAGTTTACAGACTTTCGTTTCGTGACCGTCTACAATGAAACCTTCAGGTTGACTCATGTAGATCTCTTTGGTCAGATCTCCGTTCAAGAACGCAGTCTTAACATCCAACTGATGAACAACAAAGTGCTCAATAGATGCAATAGCAAGGAGAACCTGAATGGTTGCCAAGTGACACACGGGTGAGTAGACATCAAAGTAATCTACTCCGCTTACTTGTGTGAAACCTTTAGCCACCAGACGTGCTTTATACTTAGCTACGCTACCATCAGGATTCAACTTCTTTTTCAGAACCCACTTACACCCTACGGTTTTAGCCCATATTGGCTTATCAACCAACGTCCAGGTGTTATTCTGAAGAAGAGAACTCATCTCTTCATCTATAGCTTCTTTCCAGAGTAGTGAATCTCTGGATCTCATCGCTTCCTTAAAGGTGGATGGATCGGCCTCCACGTGGTAAGTCACAAAGTCACTACCGAAGGTTCGTGGAATTCGCTCTCTCACAGAAGTTCTCCTAGAATCTAGGCCAGAGTTATCTACCGGAACGAAATATGAGGTGCTCGGTACTGAAGTAGGATCTTCTTCAGTAATAGTTACTTGCATACCTGGGATTGTTAAGTTCTTATCTTTGAGGAACTTATCCTCGAAGAACATCGCATCCCTAGATTCTATTATGATATTATTAGAAATATCAAGGAACCTATCTGCAGCACTATCCTCAGCACAACCTAAGTTGACACAAGTATTGGTCCTAGGTCCAACTTTAGGCCTTCTAGGGTCAGGAACCCTGACATAGGCTATACAACCCCAAGTCTTAAGTCGAGTAAACGACAGGGGTCTCTTAAACCAAAGCTCGTAGGGAGTAACCTCTAACTTAGCATGAGGGACTTTATTCAGAATGTGATTCGCGGTCAAGACTGCTTCACCCCAATAAGCGGAAGGCATGCCTGTAACGATCCAGGCCCGCCAACACGGGACCCAGCTGGACCGCCGGCACCCTCCCGGCCCAGGCCCGCCAACACGGGACCCAGCTGGCACCGGAAGGGTTCAGCCTAACCAGATGGTCTGCAGACCATGCACCCCAACCCCCCTCTGTCCCACGACAGGGCACAATGGGTTGTTGGAGACCGCAGTCCCCCTTTGATGAGAATTGAGCCAGTTAAGCGGCAGCGCGTGGACTTCCCAGGAGGTCACCCATCCCAGAATTGCTCCAGCCCGAGCACGCTTAACTATGGAATACTTTCACTTCTCATCACCAACTGAGCTGCAGCTCAGTTGGTGATGAGAATCGAAAGAACTCCGTAGTTAAGCGTGCTCGGGCTGGAGTTGTCACGGGATGGGTGACCTCCTGGGAAGTCCACGCGCTGCCGCTTAACTGGCTCAATTCTCATCAAAGGGAGGGCGTGGGTTCGTGCCCCCCCCCCCCCCTCCAACAACCCGCTGTGCCCTGTGGCAGGCCAGAGAGGGGTTGGGGTGTACGACCTGCAGGCTTGTTGTTGACCAGTTGGGTCAGGCTGAACCGATGGCGCTAGTGTCCTAGGACGGGGCCAGTGTTGACTGGTCAGGCCGATCCCAGAATGGGCCTGGGTCGTCGGTGCCGGCAGTTCCTGGGGTTGCCAGTGACCCGAATGGGCTTGGGCCAGGACTGTTACATGCCTGCAGTGAGCAGCATAGAGTTCAACATCTCTGTTAACGTTCTATTCTTGCGCTCGGCTATGCCGTTAGATTGGCGGGAGTAAGGAGCAGTGGTTTCTGCTATGATGCCCTGTGAAGCAAGGAAGCATCTGAACTCACTGGACATATATTCTCCTCTTCTGTCACTCCTAAAACGTTTGATTTTCATGCTTAGTTGGTTTTCTACCCTGGTTTTGAAAAGACAAAACTTTTCAAACGCTTCATCTTTAGTTTTAAGCAACGAGATATGACAGAATCTCGTGCAATCATCTATGAACGTGATCGTATACTTCCTCCCACCTCTGGTGACAAAACTTTTAAAGTCACAAATATCGAAATGTATAAGCTCAATAGGTGTTGTGCTCCTAGTAACCGTCCTAAAAGGTTTCCTAGTGATCTTAGTCTGAGCGCACACTTCGCATTTTTCAAGTGGAGACTTAGTGTCTAATGTGATCTTGTGAGTTCTAGCTACTTGGAATATTTTCCTGGAGTTGACGTGTCCTAGTCTCTCGTGTAGAGTCCTAGTCTCTCGTGTAGAGTCCTAGTCTCTCGTGTAGAGTCCTAGGACTAACTAAGTTCAATTGAACTTGTTGGTGTACAACCCTGTATTCGCCGAGTGGGCCCCCGAGGCCCAAGATATTTTTAGGCCAAATATTTCCAAATGGCGCGACCCCGGGAGGAGGAGGGGTGAGCATTTGGAACGAGTCGAGTCTGAGGGGCGCATCCCAGGACTGTTCCCTTGTGAGGGCGAGCCAGGGAGGGCCGGGAGGCCTCCGACTCGCCCAGAGCCTTGTGAGGGCGAGCCGGGGAGAGCCGGGAGGCCTCCGGCTCGCCCAGAGCCTTGTGGGGGCGAGCCGGAAGGGCCGGGAGGCCTCCGGCTCGCCCAGAGCCTTGTGGGGGCGAGCCGGAAGGGCCGGGAGGCCTCCGGCTCGCCCACACCCTTGTGGGGGCGAGCCGGGAGGGCCGGGAGGCCTCCGGCTCGCCCAGACCCTTGTGGGGGCGAGCCGGGAGGGCCGGGAGGCCTCCGGCTCGCCCAGACCCTTGTGGGGGCGAGCCGGGAGGGCCGGGAGGCCTCCGGCTCGCCCACACCCTTGTGGGGGCGAGCCGGGAGGGCCGGGAGGCCTCCGGCTCGCCCAGACCCTTGTGGGGGCGAGCCGGGAGGGCCGGGAGGCCTCCGGCTCGCCCACACCCTTGTGGGGGCGAGCCGGGAGGGCCGGGAGGGCCGGGAGGGCCGGGAGGGCCGGGAGGCCTCCGGCTCGCCCACACCCTTGTGGGGGCGAGCTGGGTGGGCCGAGAGGCCTCCGGCTCGCCCAGAACCTTGCCGGGTAGGCGGTCTGCGTTTAGCACCCAAGAGTAGCGGGATTTGGCTATTCGCAGTCCAGTTTTGGTTATTCGCAGTCCAAGAGCAGCGGGATTTGGCTATCTGCAGCCCAGTTCAAGGGTATTTTGGTAATCTGGCAGACCAGTTTTCGGCTATTTGCAGCCCAACTTCAAAAATCCTATAAATAGGACCAAGGGGGCACCATTTGGAGGGATCTCATTCTTGGCTAGCTCTCTCCCTCTCTCTCTCCCTCCCCAAGTCTCTCTAGGGGGGTGAGGAGAGCCTCCAGTAGTGCCCAAGCTTAGTAGTGGCTTGGGAGGGGAAGTTCCTAAGGGGCTTCCGGGTATGTGACGGGACCTCCCCACTAAGCCCTTGGTCCAGTCCCTAGTTCCAATACCTTCAACCTAGAGCTCTCCCTTGGGAGGAGTAAGGATTGGTCGCCCCTCGGCTAGCTGAGGGCCCCGAACTCCACAGAGACTAAGTCTTGTTCGCAAGTCTCGGTTTCAACACATGGTGCGGTGAGCGTGGAGTGTGACCGATTCAAGAAACTCTCAAGATGAGCTCCATGGACGGAGGTGGAGGAAGTTCCGACCCAGGTCCCTCGCAACCCCCGATGGCTGAAGTGACGTTGGAGATGTTCGAAAATTTCAAGCAAGAGGTCTTACATACCGTCCAGGTTGCTTTCGCCATAATAGTCGGAGGCAGAAGAGGAGATGGTCCGAAGATCCCACCCCGGCAGGTGGAGGAGGGAACTCTCGGCCAGCAGTCCAAGAAAGAGGTACCAGTGGAGGGGAGGTGGGGAGGTGCTATACCCCCACTCGCCCGTCCCCAAGGGGGCGAGCTCGGGAGGGAGGCGCCCTCCCAGCTCGCCCCGCCCCTGCAAGGGGGCGAGCTCGGGAGGGAGGCGCCCTCCCAGCTCGCCCCGCCCCTGCAAGGGGGCGAGCTCAGGAGGGAGGCGCCCTCCCAGCTCGCCCCGCCCCTGCAAGGGGGCGAGCTCAGGAGGGAGGCGCCCTCCCAGCTCGCCCCGCCCCTGCAAGGGGGCGAGCTCAGGAGGGAGGCGCCCTCCCAGCTCGCCCCGCTCCTTCTAGCACAGCCCCAAAGGGGGGCGAACGGGGAGGCAACCGGCCCCCACTCGCCCCGCCCCAGAAGGAGTCGAGTGAATGTCGATGGGCGAAGCCACCTCGGGTGGCGGGTACCCAATGGCCCGACAAGCGCAGAGGACAGCAAGTCGACTCTGCGAGAGCAAGGAGGGGGGAACTTCAAGAGGAAAAGATCCAACCTCCCAAGGTGGAGGCAGGGACAAAGGGCACCCCCTCCACCGCCTCCGCAAACTATTGCGATTGGCGGGGGAAGAAGGAGGAGAGCCAGGAAAGCAGAAAGAGGAGGAAGAGGAGGGGGTAGGGTGGAGTTATCCTACTGTGACTTCCATCAGGAAGAAGGTCACGCGACATCCACCTGCCCCGAGTTTTTGGAAATAAGGGAGGCAATGGGTCCGATGCAACAACGACACTGACCGAAGGGGACCGAGGAGGACAGGCCCTAGGATGTTGGAGGCAAAGAAAGGATATCCCAAGCTAAGTGGTGGCGACCAAAAACGCTTGTACCAGTAAATCCACGTAATGCGATGGTTTGTTTTCTTAGTTTCTTTTTCTTGCATGCAATATTATGACTAACAAGGTGTGACACATATTTTGGTGCTGGAATGCCCCAGATCGATTCCGCTCCCGGGCTCTCACCTAGACGGGGGGTTCAGGTTGATCTCTGGAGAGGCTGGATGTTTTGGTGCTGGAATGCCCCAGATCGATTCCGCTCCCGGACTCTCACTAGACGGGGGGTTCAGGTTGATCTCTGGAGAGGCTGACAAGGTTGGATGTTTTGGTGCTGGAATGCCCCAGATCGATTCCGCTCCCGGGCTCTCACTAGACGGGGGGTTCAGGTTGATCTCTGGAGAGGCTGGCAAGGTGATATATGTTTGGTGCTGGAATGCCCCAGATCGATTCCGCTCCCGGGCTCTCACCTAGACGGGGGGTTCAGGTTGATCTCTGGAGAGGCTGGCAAGGTTTGATATGTTTGGTGCTGGAATGCCCCAGATCGATTCCGCTCCCGGGCTCTCACTAGACGGGGGGTTCAGGTTGATCTCTGGAGAGGCTGGCAAGGTTTGACATTTTGGTGCTAGAATGCCCCAGATCGATTCCGCTCCCGGGCTCTCACTAGACGGGGGGTTCAGGTTGATCTCTGGAGAGGCTGGCAAGGTGATAAGTCTTTGGTGCTGTAGTTCCCCTCGGATGGTTCCGCTAGCCGGGCTCTCACTAGCCGGCATAGTTAGAAGACCTCTCGGGGAGGCTATGTATTTTTCCCCCGAGATGGTCCCGCTAGCCGGGCTCTCACTAGCCGGCATAGTTGGAAGACCTCTCGGGGAGGCTAAGTATTATTCCCCTGAGGTGGTCTCGCTAGCCGGGCTCTCACTAGCCGGCAGAGTTGGAAGACCTCTCGGGGAGGCTATGTATTTTTCCCCCGAGATGGTCTCGCTAGCCGGGCTCTCACTAGCCGACAGAGTTGGAAGACCTCTCGGGGAGGCTAAGTATTTTTCCCCCGAGGTGGTCTCGCTAGCCGGGCTCTCACTAGCCGGCAGAGTTGGAAGACCTCTCGGGGAGGCTAAGTGTTTTTCCCCCGAGGTGGCTCCACTAGCCGGGCTCTCACTAGCCGGCAGGGTAGGAAGGCCTCTCGGGGAGGCTGTGTTTTTCCCCGAGGTGGCTCAGCTAGCCGGGCTCTCGCTAGCCGGCAAGGTTGGGGGACCTCTCGGAGAGGCGCTGTGGCTTTTCCAAGATATCACCAATAACCGGATTCCCAGCGACACTCGTCGAATATGCAGGGTTGGACATTTCTTTCCGAGCGTGAGCCACGCTCGAAAAGAGCGGGGATTGTGTACAACCCTGTATTCGCCGAGTGGGCCCCCGAGGCCCAAGATATTTTTAGGCCCAATATTTCCAAATGGCGCGACCCCGGGAGGAGGAGGGGTGAGCATTTGGAACGAGTCGAGTCTGAGGGGCGCATCCCAGGACTGTTCCCTTGTGAGGGCGAGCCGGGGAGGGTCGGGAGGCCTCCGACTCGCCCAGAGCCTTGTGAGGGCGAGCCGGGGAGGGCCGGGAGGCCTCCGGCTCGCCCAGAGCCTTGTGGGGGCGAGCCGGAAGGGCCGGGAGGCCTCCGGCTCGCCCACACCCTTGTGGGGGCGAGCCGGGAGGGCCGGGATACCTCCGGCTCGCCCACACCCTTGTGGGGGAGAGCCGGGAGGGCCGGGAGGCCTCCGGCTCGCCCAGACCCTTGTGGGGGCGAGCCGGGAGGGCCGGGAGGGCCGGGAGGCCTCCGGCTCGCCCACACCCTTGTGGGGGCGAGCCGGGAGGGCCGGGAGGCCTCCGGCTCGCCCAGACCCTTGTGGGGGCGAGCCGGGAGGCCTCCGGCTCGCCCACACCCTTGTGGCGGAGAGCGGGAGGGCCGGGAGGCCTCCGGCTCGCCCACACCCTTGTGGGGGCGAGCCGGGAGGGCCGGGAGGCCTCCGGCTCGCCCAGACCCTTGTGGGGGCGAGCCAGGAGGGCCGGGAGGCCTCCGGCTCGCCCACACCCTTGTGGGGGCGAGTCGGGAAGGCCGGGAGGCCTCCGGCTCGCCCACACCCTTGTGGGGGCGAGCCGGGAGGGTCGGGAGGGCTCCGGCTCGCCCAGACCCTTGTGGGGGCGAGCCGGGAGGGCCGGGAGGCCTCCGGCTCTCCCAGACCCTTGTGGGGGCGAGCCGGGAGGGCCGGGAGGCCTCCGGCTCGCCCACACCCTTGTGGGGGCGAGCCGGGAGGGCCGGGAGTCCTCCGGCTCGCCCAGACCCTTGTGGGGGCGAGCCGGGAGGGCCGGGAGGCCTCCGGCTCGCCCACACCCTTGTGGGGGCGAGCCGGGAGGGCCGGAGGCCTTTGGCTCGCCCACACCCTTGTGGGGGCGAGCTGGGTGGGCCGGGAGGCCTCCGGCTCGCCTAGAACCTTGCCGGGTAGGCGGTCTGCGTTTAGCACCCAAGAGTAGCGGGATTTGGCTATTCGCAGTCCAGTTTTGGTTATTCGCAGTCCAAGAGCAGCGGGATTTGGCTATCTGCAGCCCAGTTCAAGGGTATTTTGGTAATCTGGCAGACCAGTTTTCGGCTATTTGCAGCCCAACTTCAAAAATCCTATAAATAGGACCAAGGGGGCACCATTTGGAGGGATCTCATTCTTGGCTAGCTCTCTCCCTCTCTCTCTCCCTCCCCAAGTCTCTCTAGGGGGGTGAGGAGAGCCTCCAGTAGTGCCCAAGCTTAGTAGTGGCTTGGGAGGGGAAGTTCCTAAGGGGCTTCCGGGTATGTGGCGGGACCTCCCCACTAAGCCCTTGGTCCAGTCCCTAGTTCCAACACCTTCAACCTAGAGCTCTCCCTTGGGAGGAGTAAGGATTGGTCGCCCCTCGGCTAGCTGAGGGCCCCGAACTCCACAGAGACTAAGTCTTGTTCGCAAGTCTCAGTTTCAACAGTTGGACTACCTCACTTGCTAGACTCAGACGGTACATCCTATTTTGGACATAAGCACATCCAAAATAGTGCGAGTTAACTGACAAAGTCACCCTGCCGCTACAGAAGCTAAGCAACATACCCGCATCACATAACAAACTAATAGACAATAAGTTAGCAGCTAGAGAAGGAATAAATTTAACATTCTTTAAAAATAAAGACTTACCTGAGGAGAGCAGCAGAGTTGCATTCCCCACCTTCAACACGTCAACTGTGTCTCCATTTGCCACAGTAACTGATTCCTTTGCATCCTTCAGCTCTGTCAGAAGATAAGCATTGTTGCAAACGTGGCACGTTGCCCCCGAATCCAGGTACCACTCCGTGCTGGCCTGCGTGTGTCCGACCATGGCAACAAAGTCGAATGGCTCAGCTTGGCGGACCAAATGGGCTTGGTTGCCTTCTTGTGGTGCCCGAGTTCTCTCTTTCCTCGGTTGCTTGCAGTCAAATGCGCAGTGTCCCCACTTATTGCAGTTATAATATTTACCCTTAAATTTCTTAGAGGGTTTACTCGGGCCTGCAACCTGGGGTCTACTACGAGACGTTTTGGTCTTGGGAGGGGGCGGAGGCCGCTTGGAGCTTGAAATCATGTTGGCAGCAGTCTTCTGCTTGCAAACAGCTTCCAAAGCGTTCTTCGTCCTGTTCTCATCCTCAATGCGTATGAAACGCTTGAGGTCGTTCAAACCAACCTGCATCTTCTTGCGATACATTTCCATTTTGAAATTGTACCACGAGGAGGGCAATTTATACACAATCGTGCCCGCAACAAAACTTTCGGGCAGACTGATGGACTCACTATGCAAAGAATCAATTAAAATTTCAAACTCTGATACCTGAGGGAGAATGGCTTTCTCCTCGTCGAACCTGAAAGAGTGAAACTTGTCCACTAGGTGCGTCTTGGACATGTCCTCCTCCTGCCTGAAGTGCTCCTGCATCGCATCCCAGATCTCCTTTGCGGTGCTCATCTTTATGTAGGTCTGGGCCAAGCTGGATGACAGACAGTTCAGTAGGTAGTCCCTGCAGAAGTCTTCATCTGAAAACCACTGTGCCTCATCAGCAGTCCCAACGACCTCAGCACCATCAGACTGAACTGTGTAGAACACGTTCAGAAACTTCATCCCGAACTGAGTGTTCAACTTCCAGGTGTTGAACTCAGTCGTCGTGAACTTCTCCAGCTTTATCATCGGAATGGGGGACGCCATGGAGTTCCCCTTCATCATTGTGCTTTGAGACGGCGGCGGCGGGAAGAGGCGGAAGGCGGCTGAGGGGGATCTGGAGGCACTGGAGAACAGTGGCGCACGAGCACTGTTGCTGAAGAGCGCACAGTCAGTGATCGTGCGTGCACTGGCGGCTGAAGAGCGCACGATCAACGGTTGTGCGGGATCCTGGCAGACGAGCGCACGATCAGCGGTCATGCGCGAGGGGTCAAGCGCACAATCAGCGGTCGTGCGCGAAGGTACTGGCTGGCTGCTGAAGAACGCACGAGCAGCGGTCGTGCGCGAGGGGTCGAGCGCACGATCAGCGGTCGTGCGCAAACTCCTCTTCCTGAGAGCAGCGACTTCGTCTTCTTCGCACGAGCGGCGGACCTAGGGCACGGCTTCGACTCCAACAACGGCAGATCTGGACGACGCAGCAGCAGCCCTCGATCTTCGGGCTAGGGCGACGACGACAGCGGATCTGGAGCTTCTTCCTCGGCGAACGACGGCGTTGGAGGCGGCGACCTCCTCTTCACGCACGACGTTGGGGAGAAAGGCAGCGACGGCAAGAGAACGATCCGCGACGGGGAACACGACGGAAGCGCGATCGACGACGGCTAGCAGCAGCGACCTCCCTTCTTCGTCGATCTCCTTCCTTCCTTCGCGAACGACGAAGGCTTGCAGCAATGGCGCGATCGAGCGACAGTAGCGGGAGCGGGGAAGACACGATCGGCAGCAGGCGAGGGCGTGATCGAGCGGCGACTTCCGGACGACGGGAACGAGCGCCCCTTAGGGCTGTTTCGAGAATGTAGAGGGAGCTCGAAACATCCGGAGGAAGTCAATGTGGAACCATCTCTTTGTTGCCTCCAGCTAGGTATTTATAGTAGAATACCTAGGGTTTCCACACGCATAGCCCCCGAGCTCGTTATTCGTCCGAATATACACTTACAATTATTGCTCCCACCGAAGAGGGTTTTCTCATATGAGAAAATCTCCACCGCCACAGAATGTATGTTTGACATGACAACGATTACAACCGCCACCAATAAAAAAATAGTTTTGAACATAAAAGTGAATGAAGTTTCTTAGGTGAGGTCGAGCGTTCATGAACGATAGTTCATAACCATCGTGCTCATGTCCGTTTGGCGTGACGGTGGCGGTCACGAACACGGTGGTTATGAACCGTCGTTCGTGAACTCCCGAACTCGCCTAAGAAACTTCATTCACTTTTATGTTCAAAACTAGTTTTCTTTTCTTGATGCCGTGATTGTTGTCATGCAAACATACATTCTACGACGGTGCTATTTTTGGCCAAACTCATATGAGCAAAAATGCCGTGCCAAACGGAAAAAAAATTCGTGCGTGTAACACACCATAAATCACGGTGCACGACCACCTATCACACCGTTGCTTTCTGCAAGCACGACTTTTTACGCGTGATTGATTGAAAATACGAACTTTTTTTCAATACGATCGTATTCCACTTTTTTTCACAAACAATCTTGACAGTCCGATGACGAATTTGCAGCTGTATTCTATCCCGCTCTGTGCTTTACACCCTACCTAAATATTTCTCGCCAAACGGAGGTCATGGAGACTTTGGTTTGATCCCAATATTTGAGGGTTTTGACACTATGCACCCCTCAAATAATTCAGTTTGACAATTTGCACCCCCCAAATAATCCAATTTGACAATTTGCGCCCCGAAAGTTTAAATATGGTACTTTGCACCCACATTTGCATATAATTTTGGCACTTTGCATCATAGGCTTAAAATTTAGGGGTAATTTGATCCGTTTTTTTCGCTCGAGAAAGGGGGAAAGGATTTCAGGAATGGGGCGCTGAGAAGGAATCAAATATCAAACATACATGTCTATTGATAAGAAAGCTGAACGAAAATACCTCTCATTACAATACCCAAGAGTGCAAAATGCCAAAATATATGCAAATAGGAGGTATACAATGCCATATTTAAATTTTCGAAAAGAAAAATGCCAAACTGAATTATTTGAGAGGTGCATATCTATACTATATTAAAAAGAAAAAGAGGTCTTTGGCTAAACATTCAATATTTCTTTTTTAACCTTCAGTTTAAAAAAATTTAGGGAGAGAGAGAGAGAGAAGAGGGGCCCACATCTGTTTAAGATTACAAAAATAGAGAGAGAATGCCGTGAGTGAGAGAAAAATGGAGGAGAGAAAAAAGAGAGGGTAAAAATATTAAATAAAAATATAAATAAAAAGTGAAGGGGGCAACTTCTATTTAAAATTTAAAGAAAAAGAAATATATAGAGAGAGATATTGCCATGAGTGAGAGGAAGATAGATGAGAGAAAAAGAGAAGAGAGAGAGACATTAAATAAAAATAATAATACAAAACAAGAATTAAATAAGGGTAATTATATTTGCAGGCCCTATATGGATATTTGCAGCCCAATTTTTACGAGTTATTACGCGCCTTTTGAAAATACTCTTTGTTAGGTGCATTTTTAGGAAAAGTGTTCAACATGAAAGTTGTAGATCTCGTCGAAATCTACAACTTTGATGTTGAACACTTTTCCTAAAAATGCACCTAACATTGCGTATTTTCAAAAGGCGCGAGACTATTGTGAAATTTTTCGCGCCTTTTGAAAATACGCAATGTTAGGTGCATTTTTAGGAAAAGTGTTCAACATCAAAGTTGTAGATTTCGACGAGATCTACAACTTTCATGTTGAACACTTTTCCTAAAAATGCACTTAACAAAGAGTATTTTCAAAAGGTGCGTAATAACTCGTAAAAATTGGGCTGCAAATATTCATATAGGGCCTGCAAATATAACCTGTCCGTCTGTCTGATGCCCGCCCGACTGTCGCGGTCGGTGTACTGTCTGTCGTGATTGGCTACGTGTCTCTCACTCGTAATACCAAAAAAGCCCAATATTTGCTCGCAAATGAGAGGAGGGAGAGAAGCGATTTCCCAAACCTGGAAGAAAAATCCAGTGTCCTCAAGTCCAGATAGTCGATAGAAGCAATGGCCTGCGGAAGCCTGCGCTTCCAAACCCTCTCCCATCAGTTTTCTTTTGGCATCTCTGCTTCCTCCACCTCATCGCCGCCCTCTAGGAGGCCACCAGCTGGCTGCTGGAGGCCGACGCCGTCGCCGACGCCGCCACCGATAGCGCCCCTGAACCCTAATGACCCTTTCCTTTGCAAGCTCAGCGCGGTGGCCTCCACCTCTCCCGACGCCCTCTCCTTAAGTCCGGCGAATTCGGACACCCCGCCTTATCTCGACCTTTTCGACAGCCCGACGCTGATGGCAACTCCGGCCCAGGTAAGCTCGGAATACCCTGTTGTGATTTAATTCACTGATCTGGCCAGTTAAGTTCATCCCTTTTCCGCTGTTTTATCTAGTTTCTCCGTTTCCCGAATTACTGTGTAATTTCTCAAGTTCATAGTGTTGGATTTCTGGAGGAAGGGAAACAGTTTTTCGAAGGTGCTAGGGTTGTCCTGCTGCTCAAAATGAAATCCGCATGATTTATGAAATATTGCCTGATTTTACATAGTGAGATTA
The DNA here is from genome assembly GCA_033032865.1 of Dactylorhiza incarnata. NCBI lineage: Eukaryota > Viridiplantae > Streptophyta > Magnoliopsida > Asparagales > Orchidaceae > Dactylorhiza > Dactylorhiza incarnata. The sequence continues at coordinate 13,122,955 of JAWHQI010000017.1, forward strand.
CAGTGAACGATATCAACTGCATGCGCATTTCTTTTTCTTTTATCAAGCTGTACAGATTCATAAATCGGCCCTTGATTTTAGGTCAATATTGAGAGTTGCTTCCCAGGGGCTGTAATTTTATTTATTTGCCGGAGGGATTGCCGGCGCTAGAAGAGTAATTATCGCTAGAAGAGTAATTATCTATCATAGACGAAGGCCGGAGGGGAAGATGGCCGGAGAAGAGAGACGAAACATGGGAATGAGATGAAGGGAACTTAGACAAAGGCCGGAGGAGGTGATGACCGAAGAAGAGAGACAAATTAGGCTAAGAGAGAAGACGAAGGGGAGAGTTACTCTACAAGAACAAGAGGACTATCCTATTACATTTCTTCCATATCAATTGCAAAACCTTAGGCTATATTTATAGCCTTCGTACCCAATATGACTAAACATTTATTTACAACTATACCACTAATATACTAATCCCGTTACATTCCATCCTTGCCCGAAAAACTACATCCTCATTGTTTAGGCCTCGATCGAAAAAATATATAAGGTGTTGATGGAGATACCGACGAAATTCTTGATCACCGCAAACTGGTAATTACTTCCGCTGGAGTGATTTCGAAAGTGACCGAATCCGACTGCATTCCTCGTGTGATCATTTCGTCGAATACCTTAATTGCATTCTTGGCATGACCATTTTGCCTTAGGCGATCACCAAGGCGTTTTATGACACTATTTTGGGGGCGGGCATCTCTTCGAAGCCGCGATGGGTGTATTTCAAGCATCCACATTTGGAGTACATGTCCAACAACGGACTTCCGACAAAGACATTTGACGGAATGCCAAGCCGAAAAGAAGATGAGTGAAGCTGCTTAACAAGACAAATAAGAGCCAAGCTTGAAGAAGCTGACAAAATTGAAGAGAAATTTGCTCGGTCAGGACTGACTCCAGCCATTCTCATATCGGAGAAAGATCTCTACGCTTCTTCATCGAGCCCATTCTGGATGTAATCGGAGATGATCGTCGTCCATGACACGATGATCTCTGATTTCACCAAAAATATCGACTCCGCCGTCACCAATTCCCCGCATTTGAAGTACATATCGATGTGAGAATTGCTGACGAGATCGTCGGATGCCGCGTCGGCGAGAACGACTATGAATGAAAAAGGAGGTTGAAAATGAGAATCACTGGATGCTTGCATCCCAACCACAGGTTACAGAAGCAGCCTGCACTCGAAGAGTAATACGTCGGAGACCAGCTAATTGAGTCGATGAAGGAAAAAAGATTACGCTGAAGAGCTTGGATGTTGTGGCAGCAGGATGCCAACTCTTGATACAAGAATCAGCACAGTTTCTGGACCTTTGTAACATATATAACCTCAACCAGTCCTCAAGTAATTAATCAGAGTATTGCAAACGAGATGGTTCTTGAAGATCTCAACGACCACGCCCGAAAACTTCCCAACATTCAGATATCATTCATGCAATGGAGAAAGATCTTCCAGATGGCGTTGGTGTGACATTGGAGTATACCTGACCAAAAATTGATCATTAAAACAACATTGGTGCTTGATACATGTAGTGCTTTGTTTTCTTCCCTAAGCTGTGATCTGGGAATTCCTGTAGATCTTGGAGATCCACCTTCGTCTTCTCATAATGACTCCGTCTTCGCAGCGACAGATTGGAATTTGTTACCAGAGATATGAATTCTTCAATGGAACGAACAGGTGGCTGACGGAATTGCGGGAGTTGCGGAAGATGACATTCTTGATGTTGTTATTGGATCCAACGCTCATCAAATCTTGAACAGACCACGATTTTGAATGTAGATACAAGAATCAACATGCTTTAATGAAGTCTTCAACACCAAGATCACTTCACCTTTCTTGAAGGTTTCCGGCTAGTTCACCGGTGGCGTGGCCTATTTTCTGGCTGCTGGGGATGAAAATCCGGGGTCTGTGAGCTCTGTTAAGGCTTGCCTGTGCTGTGCGAGAGGCTGTTTCAAACCATGGATGGCGACCTGGAGCCAATCGCTTGTTGGAGATGAGCAAGACTCTCATTTTGATGCAGGGATTGAAATGTTCTTAATCTGGGAGAGACTCTTGATATCACAGTAAATCTGTGGTGGTAAGGATCAACAGTCTTTCAAATCTCTGGAGGAAACTCGAAGGCCATTCTTGAATGTTGGGGCAGAAACACGTTCCGTTGGAGAAGAATGCTTGATGAGATTATAGAAGAAACAGTTGCAGAAAGAAGTGGCAAGAACGGTGAAGCGGGAGCGAGAACATCAACGAGAGCACCATTTGTAACGATCATAAGTTGTTATGTATTTGTCGGAGGGATCGCCGATGCTAGAAGAGTAATTATCTATATTATAGAAAAAGGCCGGAGGAGGAGATAGCCGGAGAAGAGTATGAATTAGACAAGGAAAAAAGACGAAGGGGAGAGCTACTCTAAAAGAACAAGAGGACCATCTTATTACATTTCTTTCATATCCATTACAAATCCTTAGACTATATTTATATCCTTCGTACCAAATGACTAAACAAATGACTAAACATTTATTTACAACTATACCACTAATATACTAATATACTAATCGGGTTACAGGGGCTAGGGCTTCATGATAAGAGAATATCCTAGGGGATCTGGGATTTTTTTTATAGTTACAGTCTTTATTTATTGTATTGACAAGAGTACTGGGAGTGTTGGATATTAGAGAAGCCATAGATGAGCAGATCAAACCTAATATAAAAAAGATTAAAGATATACAAAAGAGCGCACTTGATTGTGAAATTCATTGATATTTTATTTTCTTAGATTAATATATAAAGCTACAAGCCTACAATGACTGATTTTAAGTTGTAATTAATGACAAAAATATTTTATAACCCACGCTGTAGCATGATAGCAAGATAGTTTGAGGCTGCTTATTGCCTTTAACAAATAAAAGAAGAATAGATTTAGCAAAGAAATATCATGGTTGTTACTTTTAAACATCCATATTACTTGGACTAAGTTCTTAATACATGCTTACATACATACATATATACATATACAAACACACATATCTATCTATCTGCACACACACACATTATAATATAAGGAAAAAACACCCTTTGGTGAAACATTTATCTTTCCAATTTTACCCCTTCTTTATTTCAAAATTTTATAATTTTTTATAATTTATGTATTTTTTATTTTATTTTAAAAATATGCATTTATCCCTTCCAGTTTTATAAAATTTATATTTTGCAAGACAAAAAATTTACGGAGATGACGGATGATAAGTTTACTGTGGTGGGGCACGGGGAATCCCTATGCATGATTGCTTATATATATAATTTTAAATTCAAAAGTGACGTAGGACGGTTGAGACAAGTATTTGTTTCGACTCTATGAATGCTTGAATGAATTAGACACGAATCCGGCTACTAACTTGCAATAAGAACGTTAGTCGAGTCTCTATTAAGGGAACAAATAAAGTAATGCACATGTAGGAATGCTAGAAAACAAATGCTTGAACGAGCAAAACCCGGCAAGTCAGGGGATAATATTGACACAAAGTTTACAAACTAATATTTAATTTGAACTTCGATAGGATTTGGAGGGCTTAAAATCGACTAATTGAGGTTTGGAATGGGATTTCAGGGTGCTGGACTGAAATTCCAAGACCTGGAATTCAATATTCTGAGTGCCCGGAACTGGATTAAAGCGGGGAATGGGAACCCGACAGGTTCTGTTGTTCTGGAGGGTGGCGGATAGGGGTTGGAACGCAGGGAGAGGCCTCCTGGATGCTGGACAGAGGAGCAAATTGAGAGCTAGCAGAGCCTGCGGCCTTCTCAATGATTTCAAGCAGGAGGAAGTGGTGTTAGATCTAATTCCAGGGCAGTCTTGGGCTGGAAACATGTATTCTGGGCAGATTTCAGGGTCTTGCGGTGGAGGCCGGCTGCAGGGATGAAGAAAAGGGTGATTAGGAGGGCTTCGTTGGAGACCTAGGAGGGTTGTGGAGCAGAAAACTGCTGGCTGGAAGATGGTTCCAGCAGCTGGAGGCAGTGTTGGCCCCCTCGTGGACAAAAGTTGGGCAATGGGTGGGCTAGGGGGTTGACAAGGGATAGCCGACTGATGGAGAGAACGGGGGCTCGGTTTGGTTGAGGAGGGAATGGATGTGAGGAGTGGGGAATGAATGGGTAGTGGAGAAAGGAGTGATGGGAGGGATTTTAGGAGTGACCTAAAATTAAGAAATTGATTTTAATGGGGTAGTGGGGAGATGGCTAGGGAGTGGGGGTGGTGGCCAAGCAGAGGTGGCCGGAGGGGATCGCCGGAGATGGTTGCCGGCGAACACCGGAAAATTGAAAATGAAGGGAATTATGTGGTGGTGGTGGAGTTTTGAGGATGTGGTGATGGCGGAGTTTTGAGGAGGTGTCTGGAGGTGGTTTCCGGCGATTGTCGGAGAACTGAAAATGGGTGGAAATTAAGTTGTGGTGGCGGTGACGGTGGAGTTTTGTGGAGGGAAAGTGAAAGTGGTCGGTGGTGGAGGTTGGGGGAGGGAGGGGTGGCCGACCCTTAAGAGGTGGAGGGAGAGGAGGGTGGCTGTCTCTTTGGTGGTGGAGGGAGAGGAGGGAGGCCGCCAGGCCGGCCATGGTGATAGGGGCTAGGAGAGTGTCCGGCTAGATGGAGACGGGAGGGGAGGGGAGGGGAGGGGAGGTGGGGAACTTCCGAGCTTCGCACTTGGAGTTCAGCTTCGGCACCGGTGATTAAAAGGAGTCTTCTTGCCCTTCACTTTCAATCCCCTTTAAATGAACCTCCTGCCCCTATTTATAGGCTAAGGGTCCATCATGGACGGTCTTGACTCTCCGATCATGATGTCTCTCAAAATATATGAAAATAAAAATAAGAAAAATACAAAATAACTAAAAATCATGGTTCATTGATCCGTGCAGAATGGATGGCTCCGATAATCGTATAGGCCTGGGTTGTGATCCCCATCAAAAAGGCTCAAAGTTGTGTATTTAGATGCTAGCAATACGAAGATGTCAATATCAATTTTCAAATACAGTGTGTGATCTTTTTTGATTCTACAACATTAGCATATGAATCGAAAAAAAATCATCTTTTTTGGAAGAGTTCAAATCTCCGACCTCCAGTCTGGAGATCGAAGGTGATACCACTCAACCAATTATTTGGTGAAGATTGAGAGAATTATTACCAGTACCTTTCATTATGTTTCTAGATCAAATGTTACAGAGCATCAAATTCTGTTTATAGCACTCCATATAACTACTACCATGATTAATCATGGAATTCTAGAAAGTGGTTAGGACATTTTTAAGAAATTGTTTGATATTCTTTAAAGTTAAATGTAATTCCTTGTAAAACATACATAATTTAGATTGCTACCCAATTTTGTTTTTTACCTTACAGTCCTATAAAAGAATAATAAGTTAATGAGAAAGATGAGACAAAGTTGATTTTTAAGTTTTTTCCCTCTGATTTGTCAAGGCAGGTCTTTGTAATGATGATATGCCCTTATTATACAGAAATCTGAGATGTTATACATGATCTATATCAAATGGACACAATTATGTAAAGGTGGCAACAACAAAAAAGGAACATGCCTTGTGTAGAGAGAGGGCAACATTAGCGACCAAGAACAACTATCATTGTTCTAATACTAGTTATTCAAGCACGTATCATTTCAGCATATTGAACAACGGTTGTCATGAGATGACAAAAGTCATATGCTACTTATCAACAAGGGTAGCACTATGCCACAATAAGTCAATCATACTAGTATAATTGGCTACAGATGGCTCCTACAACATGCTGTTAGAAGCTGAGAATTAGTATAATGTGATGTATGTTATTTATCCCATTTAGGGGTTATATTAAGAGAATTTTTTTTTATGAAAGGACGGCTATATAATGTTGAATTTAGCATTCCTCGCAAACATGATATGAATAATAATGAGTTTGAAAGATGACAATGGAAGAAAAGACGAATAAACAAAGAGAAAGTTAGCATTCCTCTCCAAATGCATAAGGATCAACAACTGAGGTTTTTCCAGAAGGAAAATTGTCTCTGAATAATATGGGCCTTGGTAAAGAGATCAACTATCTGAAACTGGTATGAAACTCGTGACAAGATAATGGTCCCACAAAGATACTACTGGTGAACATAGTGCAACCAATCTCTATGTATTTCATATGTTTATAAAATACTGAATTAGATGTAATCTAGATTGCGTTGGTGATGCCTTTAAATAGAGTAGTGATAGAAATAGTCATGCATATATCAATAGAAAGATAGTGGTGCTAAGTGACCTCAGCATTAGCAGCCACTAGGCATAACTCCATATAGCCTCAACAGTGGGTCAGGAGATCACATTCTTCTTCAATCTTCATGAAACACTTAATTCAGTAGAAATAAATGTAGCTTTTCTTATTATTTTCTAATTATTTTGCATTGTTACATTCCTCCCCTATATATACACACAAAAGGGGACCCAAATACATGATTGGAGATGTGGGACTAAATACAAAAGGAGGAGTCGGCTATACGCGCACCAATTGGTGTTTAACGCACACCAATTACCAACACTCCCCCTCAAGGTCGGCGAAAGATATCCACTAAGCCCATCTTGTCACATTACCTCGATAAATCCAGTGAGTTAAGTCCTTTAGTTTGACAATCGGCCACTTGGTTTTTTGTCACCACATGTCCAAGCTTCAGTACCCCGCCATCCAACTTCTCCTTGATGAAGAATCTGTCGATTTCTATATGCTTAGTTCTGTCATGTTGGACGGGATTATTTGCAATGCTAATAGCTGACTTGCTGTCACACCACAATGTCATTTTCCCTCTTTGATCTGTCTTGGGTTCAACCAGCAGGGCTTTCAACCATAACATTTCCCCCACACCTAAGGCCATGGCCCTGTACTCTGCCTCGATTGTAGATCTCACAACTAAAGTCTGTTTCTTGCTCCTCTAGGAGACTAAATTGCCCCCACAAACATGCAATATCCTGACGTGGACCTCCTGTCATCAACACAACTAGCCCAGTCAGAATCACAATAGCCCTCGATGTTTAAATGTCAATTCTTCCGAAATATCAGCCCCTTTCCTGGCGCACTCTTCAAGTACCTAAGGATCTGATACACGGTATCCATGTGACCCTTTCTAGGATCATGCATATAGCGGGACACCACACTTACGACGAAAGCTATGTCGGGACGTGTGTGGCTCAGATATATCAAGCGGCGTACCAATATTTGGTACCTCTCTCTCTATCAATTGGCTCTCCTGCCTCAGCACTGAGCCTGTTCTTTTGATCAATAGGGGCAACTGTAGGCCTGCACCCCAACATCCATCTCTCTTTGAGCAGATCTAGCACATACTTCCGTTGGGATAGAACGATCCCCTCTGCACCATAAGCTACCTCAATCCTCAGGAAGTATCTTAGCTGCCCCAAGTCCTTTACCTCAAATTCTTTGCCCAACTTCGTCTTCAGCTGATCAATTTCGCTCTCATCATCACCAGTAATAATCATGTCATCCACATACACAGCGAGCATTGTAGTGTGAACTCCATGTCGTCTAAAGAACACTGTATGATCAACACTGGTCTGCTGATATCCCATGCTAACCATAACTCTCCTAAGCTTGTCAAACCAGGCTCGAGGAGACTGTTTTAGACCATATAGAGACTTCTTTAGTCTGCACACCTTTCCTGCAGTTTGGTTCGTTCTAAAGCCCGGTGGTACCTCCATGTACACCTCTTCCAATAAATCCCCATGAAGAAAAACATTCTTCACGTCGAGCTGATGTAAATTTCATCCCCCATTTGCTGCCAAGGATATTAGTGTTCGCACTGTGCTCATCTTTGCGACGGGTGCAAAGGTCTCATCGTAATCAATGTCATAAGTCTGACAGTATCCCTTTGCTACTAATCGAGCCTTGTAGCCCTCAACTAGACCCTCTGGGTTTTGTTTCATAGCGAAAACCCACTTGCACCCAACTGCCCTTTTTCCTGGTGGTAGCTACACGGGATCCCATGTTTTATTCTTTTCCAATGTCCCAAGTTCTTCTAGCATTGCAGCTTTCCACTATGGATCTTCCTTAGTAACCTACCAACACTTAGGAATAGAGACAATGTCCAAAGATGCAATGAATGCTCCATGTATAGGTGATATATGAGAGTAGGAAACAAATTGGGCAATATCACGAGGAAAGCCATATCGATCAGGTGAGACTTCCGCATTCCTGCGGGAACTCCTCCTTACCGGTGTGGGAGTGGGAATAGTGGGATGAGGAACTATATCATCTGTAAATTCGGAGATTGAGGTGGATGGAGTAGGTGCCTCAGGAGTTGGGCTAGGTAGATACAAGGGATTTGACACAAGTAGTACTGTGGGCATTGTAGGTACTATAGCCTTACTCTGCTGCCTTCTTCTTGTATACACTCTTAGCCCCCCTGAACTTGAGGTCTTTTATCCGCAGAGTCATGCTCTTCATGTACCGGCGTCACATCCGACTCTATGCCCTTTTGCATAAGAGGATAAGAGATACTCGCATCTGACTCTATGCCCATTTGCATTAGAGGATAAGGGATACTCACTATCCGTTTCTCACCACCACTGTTATCCTCCCCCTCTCGCATCATATTGTTTGTAATGAGTGAATCCTCTAGTGGCGAGTAAACTGGAGAAGAATAATATGACTCACATTCTCTAAATGTGACATCCATAATGACGAATAATTTTCTTTCCACCAGATTCCAACACACATACCCCTTTTGGGTTGCCGAATACCCAACAAAACACACACTTTAGAGCCCTTGGATCCAGCTTTCCCACATTGAGTCTATTATCATGCACAAAACATATGCAACCAAAAGGTCTTGAGAGTTAAAATCTCTTCATTCTTCCCTCACAGCACCTCAATCGGAGACTTCAAATCCAATACTCGCGAGGGCATTCGATTGATCAAATAAGCTGTTGTTAGGACAGCCTGCCCCCACAAGTACTTTGGTACTTTCATTGATATCATCATGCTCCGGGTTACTTCTAGAAGGTGTCTCTGTTCTTCCGTTCGGCTACCCCATTCTTCTCTGGTGTATATGGACAAGTGGTTTGATGTTGGATTTCTTGTGAGGACAAGTACTCTCCAAACGCTCTGTTAGTGTACTCTGTTCCATTGTCAGACTGCAACACCTTCACAATTGCACCGTATTGAGTTTGAATCCCTTTGTGGAAATCCTTGAAGCAGATAAACACATCACTTCTGTTTTTCATTAGATAAAGTCAGGTGACACAAGAGAAACAGTTAATGAAAGACACAAAATACCGAAATCCATTCACAGTAGGTGTGAGACACGGTCCCCAAACATCAGAATGCACTAGATTAAATGGATGAGAACTCATACTGCCAGAACTGGAATAAGAGTTTCTGGTATGTTTTCCTAACTCCCAAGCATCACATACAAGATTGTCGTGATTTGTTTTCTTAAACAAAAGGGGATGCATTTGACTCAAAACAACAAAAGAAGGGTGACCCAGACGCCGATGATGAAATAGTATCAAGTCCTCCACGCTACTCCTGTCTCTTGCAGTACTCTCTATAACAGTTGAAAGAGCCGAGTCTATACTTTCCCTATCCAGGTACCACAAGCCACTGTGCCATGTGCCAGTCCCAAGTCTCCTGCCGGTCCTCTTCTCCTGGAAGATCACCTTCGGGATATCAAACAAAACAACACATTTAGTTGAGATATAATGACACTAATGGATAAAAGATTCATAGGAAAGGAAGGAGCATGCAAAACATTGGACAGAGTCAATGTGTTGGTACATTGCACAGTAGCCTTACCAACCACTGACTGAGCAGTGCCATCAGCAGTTTGAATGCGTTCTGGGACTGCTAGGGGAGTATACGAACGTAATTCCCTAGCATCCCCAGTGACATGTCGAGAAGCACCAGAATCGATTATCCAATCTTATGATCTATTGGTGGATATGGATGCGAGGGCAAGTGTATCACCAGTACCTGTGGTGGAGTGAGCAAAAGAGTCAACATTACCCCTTGATGAAGCTGGGGTGAGTGTATCATTAATTATACATTTTTGCTTCCTCTCTATCAGCTGGGTGTAGGCATCCAGAATCTCCTGCTCCTCTGAGTAACCTACACCTGTCATGCCCTCTTCTTCCCCCTCTGCTATTGTTAGATTTGTCTGGTAGTCACCTCTTCCACGACCTCTGCGCCCCCCTCGTCCACGACCACGGTTCCCAAATTTTCCCTTTCCACTTGCATGTCGCTCCTTTGGTGGCTTGGGGCAATCATGTATTAGATGACCTATCTCACCACAGTTGTAACATTGTCGTGTCTCACCCTTATATCTTGAATGCCTTGAATTGGTGACTATTAGAGCTGATTTCACCCCTGGAGATGTTGCTGCACCAGACTGAAGCCTAATTCGGCTCTCCTCCTGTATCACAGCTGAGATCGTCTCGTCTAAGGAATGAATTTTTGGGTGAGTAAGCAGTATTGCACACCGTGGCTCAAATGCCGGGTGCAACCCCCTCATAAAATGCATAATCCGTCTCTGAGCATCTCACTCCCCTTTCGTGCATTCAGGATCTTTGCAACATGTGGTTGGTGAGAAATGATCATAGTCTGCCCATAGTCGCTCCAAATCCGCGACATATTCTTGAATCAATCGATCTCCCTGGGTTACTGTCTCTATTTCCCCCTCGATCTGAAAGACTCTCATGTTGTTGTCGACTCCAGCATAGATCCTGTGCAACTTTGCCCAAACATTACTCACGGTCTCTATGCCATCCACCGTGACAGCGATAGATGCGACCATCGAGTTTAGAAGCCATGTGTGTAGCAGACTATGTGTAGTCTTCCACTCGTTGTACCCATCTGAGTCCTCCTCTGGCTCCCCCTTTTCACCAGTCAGATAGCCTTTCAAGTTCCTCCCAGAGAGAGCCCTCTTCATCCTACGAGACCAACTTAAGTATGTAGCTGATCCATCGAGTTTCAGCTCCACAGGGGGAAGATCCAGCTTTATCGAAGGCGACAACGATTGAGCCGAGCCCTCGCCTTTGGACATCCGCAAAAACTCAAAGATTACTTTTAGGTCCGCCTCCTCCATTTTGGCAACCAATTTCTCCATCAGTAGCACAACTATTGATTTATTTAGTTATTTTTTATTTTTATTTTGAGCGAATGGATTTCTCCGGAAACCCCGCAACGAGAATCCCTTGCAACGTCGCAATTCCACTGCGCACGTGGAAAAGACGCACTCCCACTGCCATACGGTGGTTATCAATCCTTGTCGTGCGCTCCTGCGGTCGATTTTGGATGCAACGCTCCTCCTCTTTGCTTTGAAGAGCCGCACAGTTTGATCCACGAAGAGCTGTTCGCGATCCTTCTCCCTTCAGAAGCCGCGCTCCTGCCGCAACTACCATCAAGCGCTCCTGCCGCACTCATGCCGCGCTCCTGCCGCGCTCCTACCGCAAGCGCTCCTGTCGCGCTCCTGCTGCAAGCGCTCCTGCCGCGCTCCTGCCACACTCCTGTCGTGCTCCTGCCGCAACTAGCGCACTCCTCCTGCCGTAAAGCGCTCCTGCCGCACTTTGCGTGCTCTTGCCGCAGTGCCGCAACAAGCGCACTCCTGCCACAACAAGCCGCAACAAGAACAGTCCTCCTACCGCACTTTGCGTGCTCTCGCCGCACTGCTTTTGCTGCGCTCCTGCCGCAAGCGCAAGTGCCGCACGCTCCGCAAGCACATGTGCCGCAAGCGCAAGGCCGCACTCTCTGCCGCACTCTCCTGCGCAAGTGACGCACCCTCTGCGCAAGTGACGCACCCTCTGCGCAAGTGACGCACCCTCTGCGCAAGTGCCGCACTCTCCTGCACTAGTACCGCACCCTCCTGCGTTCTCTACGCGTAGATCTGCGGATTCCGAAGTTTATCCTTCTGCACTTGCTCGCACCGGATCGATTTCGAACCTCGCTCTGATACCAAGTAGAAATAACTGTAGCTTTTCTTATTATTTTCCAATTATTTTACATTGTTACATTGCTCCCCTATATACACACACACAGTAGGGTAACCAAATACAGATTGGAGATGTGAGACTAAATACAAAAGGAGGAGTCGGCTATACGCACACCAATTACCAACAAATTCTCAATTGTGGACCTTCAATCCACAAGCTCCCCACCAACCATTATGCAATTCGGAGTCATGCCCACCACACAAGCCACCATCCTCGATACACCACTATCAATCTCGATTGACTCCATCTAGCACCCTTCCCTCCAGCCTCGAACCCTGCACCATCTCCTTCGGCGATCATTCTCCAACCACCACTTCCGGCGCTTACTTTCCAGTCGGAACCACCAAGCTACCCCCGCTGTCAGCCCCCAGTTGCTCCCAGCTCTCAATACATCAATATCCTTCATCAAGCCGCCTAGCCTGCCAACACCAACCACAACACCCATCAAAGGGATTTGACGACCTTCCCGCAACATACTCCTCTCAATCAGTGCCCACGAGTGGGGCTTACCAATGGACGATGTCGCTGCCATGGGGACTCACTATATGATGCTCTTTGGGTGGGAGATAAAAGAACCATTTTCCGTATCGACGCATGCCATGTCTTTTAAATATCATGTCATCGAGTCTAGCATATGTTATTTTATATAAGTTCAAGTGTTCAGAATTATTACGATTATGTCATCATGTAAGTTTATATATGGATCCCTTTTGTCATGAATGAAGGTAAATAATGAGTATATTTAAATCTTTTCCTCTCTCCCGTTCTCTCTTCCTCTCCTCCCTCTATGTTTGGGTTGAACAAGACTCACTCTTCCTCATCTTCTCCTTAGTTACCCTGCGTTCGAGCACAACTCACTTGTATCTCCGCCTCCCTTTCCATCTCCACTCATCCATCTGATGAATCACCACCCCGCCACGGAAGCACGTAGCACATAGTTGTGCTAACAATTTAGAAAGCCTTTGTATTTGTGGGGGCAGTGGCACTATTAATCATCTACCAGGCCTTTCCATCAATGATGCCTCTAGAAGCCATGGATTCATTTTTGGAAAAATCAACTCTAATTGAAAGAAGTTCCAAGTTCCAAAATCCCCATTGCATACAAAAAACACCTACTCTTCCCTTAACCTACTAAATTCTAATACTTCATATAATTTCATGGAAGGTGATCATAGGTTTAAGTTTCACGAAATAACTTGGGGGATATTTCAAGATTTAAAGTTCAAAGGAATCCATCATTATCTTAATGCTAAATGTAGAAAGCATCCTGTTCTCATTACAGCATGAACAAACCTATCATGCATACAGAATTATGCTTTGTATTGCATCAATAAGGCTTCTTCTTGTCCTTTTCCCCTTTTTTTGTTCTTAACTGCACGATCAGACAACAGTATGCATGCACATTTGCACCTGCAAGGTAATCTTTTCAGAGCTTATACTTTACTTTTCTATGCATTTTCTGGTCCACTAACTTTTATTGTTATTTCTACCTGAACTAGGTGGAGCGTTCTGTTTCCTACAATGAGCATAGGCCAAGAAAGCCTCCACCAGATTTGCCATCCTTGCTTCTCCATGGACGAATTGTCTATATTGGCATGCCTGTAAGTGCTATGATTTCTCCAGCTACATGAAAATGGAGTAGGTACATAATGATGCAGATTCTTCCAATATGAACAACCTTCTTGTGAAATTATGAACACAAAAATAATAAAATTTATTACTTTTAAATTGAGTAAATACAAACACATGTATACATATTTCTAGGCATTAGGAGTGACATCTCAACTCCAATCACATTGTGGTACTAAGTTGTACAAGATGAACTACACTCCAATGGGCCATAAGAGCATGCCTTTCACTTTTGGGCTTCTTATACAATATTTCTTCTATACTCTCCTGCAAGTTGGAGCGTACATATCGTAGGCTCTAAGCTTGGAAACAAACTGACGATAAAGTGGCCGAGACAAGACCTTTGTGAAGATTTCGAAGAGTTGATCTACAGTGGGAACATGTTGGAGATCAATTTTGCAGAGCTGGACTTTTTCTTTGATGAAGTGACGGTCTACTTCAACATGCCTTTTTCACAATATTTTTGGCTATATGGATAACAACTTTACTATCGCAATAGAAGACTGTTGAAGATATAAAAGATACATCAATATCATTGAGAAGACTCTCCAACCAAATAAGATTGAAAGTTGTGGTAGACATCGAACTATACTCATCTTCGGCAGATGAACTTGCCACAACCGCTTATGTCTTACTCCGCCAAGTGACCAGATACTCTCCAAAACACGTGTAGTACTCACTTGTATATCAACGACCATCAATGGAGCCTGCATAATTTACATCAAAGTGGACAATCAGCGAGAGGGAAGATTGTAGCTTATACACAAACCCTTGACCCATAACATTCTTTAATTACTGAAACATTCACTCAACTTTTTGAAGGTGGGATGCACGAGGAGCATGCATATATCGACTAACCACGCCAACATCGAATGAAATATATGATTGAGTTACGGTCAGATAGATAAGCTTGTTAACTAGGCAACGATAGTACTCCAAATTTGCTAGGAGATGATCAGAAGCAAACTTGTGAGCACATTGTTTGTGATTTGCATCCATGGGTGTGCCAACTAGCTTAAACCATATGTAGCCAACTTTTTGTAAAATATTAGTGCAATACTTCGTTGAGATAATACTAGCTCATCATGTCGTGGAGCTACCTTAATACCTAAGAAATACCTGAGATGCCCCAAATCTTTGGTATGGATGTGAGAGGCCAAGTGCTTCTTGATCATGAAGATACCATTCAGATCATCCCTCATGATTATGATATCATCGACATACACAAGGAGGATAACAATACCCTCTTTGCAACGATGTGTAAATAAGGAGAAGTTCACTGAGCTCCCAGTGAAGCCAAATACTTGAACCATATTGTTAAAAAATTTAAGCCACGAGGAGACTGCTTCGGGCATAGATAAATTTTCTTAGGAGACAGACAAAAGACTCCCCGGTGGTCTCATATCCTGGAGGTTGCTGCATGTAAACAGTCTCAGTTAGATCGTCATTAAGGAATGTATTCTTGATATCAAATTGATACAACTGCTAATGACGATGGACTGCCAAGGAGATCAATACCACATATTATTAAGCTTGATCACTAGAGAGAACGTCTCTTCATAGTTAATGTCATATTGTTGAGTAAATCCTCACGCCATAAGATGGGCTTTTAAGTGCTCAACTGATCAATATGGATGTTTTTTTAATGTGAACACACATTTACATCCGACTTTGTATTACCCAGGGGATGGGACACTAAATCCCAAGCCCCATTGGTCCATAGGACCTTCATTTCGTTATTAATTGATGCCCGCCACCCTGGATGCTGGAGAGCCTCATATATAAAAGAAGGGGTGGAGATATAAGATAAGGAGCATGCAAACCTGCGAAGATTCAGAGATAACCAGTGAAAGGAGACATAGTGAGAGAGCGGGTGAGTAGTAGATAATCATGTGTCCTCTTAGATGGTTGCAGACGGTTTAGTTGGACCAAGAACATCATCAGTAAGGGGTGACTGGGTTGGAACAGACTGGCGAGAATGACGAGTATATACGTTTGTTGGTGGAGGAGGGGGTGCCGGTATCACAGTGGTCATTGGACAATCGATAGTTATGTTGGGACGAGAGGTTGCAGGTGGTGTTTCGCCAGGAGGAGGAATAACATGGTTGATACTCAAGGAAGGTAACGTCAGCAGATGCCACAGTTTTCCGATCGACTGGAGAATAACATTCGTATCCCTTCTGAGGTCGAGAGTACCCGGAAACCCGAGGTGTTAGGTAGAAGGGAGGTGTAGAAGACAATAGGATGGGGAAAGGGAACTCAAAGTTTGAGATAGTTGATGACATGTGATTAATTAAATAACATGCACTAGTTATCGCGAAGCTCCAATATTTTTTGGAACATGCATTTTAAACATGAGAGATCTGACTACCTCCAACAAGCCTTGACTCTTCTGCTCGGTCACACCATTTTGTTGTGGTGTACACACGCATGACGTTTGATAAATAATACCCAAGGTATTGCATGCTTCCTGAAATTCGTGACTAATATACTCACAAGCATTATCTGTCCGAATGAGTTTGATAGTATTAGAAAATTGATTGCATTTTTTGCAATAAATGCGCGAAAGACATGCATTATCTTGGATCGATCACAGAGTAAATACACTCACATTATGCGCGCATGATCACTGTAAAGATAGCAAAATAATGATATTCAGATAATCCAGCAGTTTTATATGGACCCTAAATATCCGAATGAACTAAAGAGAATGGAGCATCGCTTAGTATGATGAGGGGGGAAAGATGAACGATGTTATTTTCCATAGATACATGATTCACGAGTAAAATCAGAAAAAAGAAAATTTAGAAGTGTATTTTTTGTAAGATTAGGAGAGACGAATGGCCAAGTCGCTGATGCCAGTCTCTTGAAGTGATGGAAGAGAGAGAGAGAGAGAGCTGAGGAGGGTAGATTCAGAATGTAGAGCCTGTTCAACAATCGTCCTGCACCAATGATACTCCATGTCCATCAATCCTGCACCAATGATACTCCATGTCCGTCAATTCTTCACCACAAAGCAAAACGAAGAAAATGTTATGGAACAATTATGATCATGAGTGAGACGACTAACACAGAGAATTAAATTGCGAATCAGAGACATGTAGAGAAATTGTAGAAATAGAAGAGGTGGGAGATATGTCTCCAGATTGGTTAACAGGCGTGGTTTCTCCATTTGCAACAATGATAAACTTGGTACAAATAATGATTATGTATTGCAAGGATTTCTACGGAGTGGTGTGATTTGTGGCCCCAAAGTCTACTATCCGAGATGGGCTATATGAAAGACACGATATACCTTTATTTGACGCATAAGCAATGAACCCAGACGTTCGAGTAACTAACCCCTGAAGACTCTGGATTTCTATATGCAAGGTGTCACTTTCAGATCGGAACGTGTTGTGAGTTTTGGTCGCATAAGAATCTTGGTGTGGAGGGTTTTTGCTATTGCTGTGGTAATCCATGTTTTCTATAGCAACTTGCGTCAATGATTGGTCTGACCACAATACGTATATATGCGGGTGCTCTGTCTCTTAGGACGATTTTGGTCATCTCACCCACCATTGCCTCTGGAGCCCATACGACGTCCCCGATGTCTAATATTGGTGTGATGCGAGTGAGTAGAATGTTGGAGAAGGGCAGGAGATAGACTCATGAAGACATCAGTGGGTGGAGTGATTTTCAGAACCATTGAACAGACATTAGATAAGGATGTGATTGTTGGAGATGATACATTTGCACAGACACTAAAGATGTGGTGGTATTCTAGCCATCATCATAACTATACTCACTACTTCTTTCTGCACCCTCTGGGTTGCTAAGATCAAAAGTAGGAGGTTAGTGTTGAATTCAGGTTTCTATGAGAGTCTTATATTATGCCACAAATGACATCAAATCGCCATCCAAACCAGGTTCTCTTTCCGAGAGTAAAGGGACTTTAGTTCAAATAAGTGTTGAAGGTTATCTTTCCCAGAGTAAATGGACTTCAGTTCATCCCACATAGCCTTAGCAGTTTTGTGGTGCATAGTCATTCAATATGACTCACTTTCCATAGTGTTCAACATTTAAGACTGAAATCGACCTTAATCCCGGCGGCATTGCTCAGCAGGCTCGGTCGGGGGTTTCTAGTTAGATGATAATGGAGACCCTTAGTTTGGGATACTCGGCGTACCGAGTAGACCCATTCTACAAAGTTCTTCTTCCCAGTAAGAAAAATAGTGGTGATCTTCAACTCGTTTCGAACTTCATAGACGAGTGTCGGAGCGAGAGTGACCGGAACGGTGGATGAGGCCAATGAAGCATTGGTCCCCATCTTGTAAATTCAAAGAGAGACTCGAGTAAGCCAGAAGATGCACACAAGAATCTACATGCATGGTTTTGCGAGCCTTGGCGAGTTCAAGAACCTGCAAGCATGGTTTTGCAAGCTTGGTGTCGGCGAGCTCACAGGAAATTGTATCGTTGAGCTCCTAGCACTATGTCCCCACCTTATAAATACAAGGAGATACTCGACTAAGCCAGGAGACTCACGCAAGAAGCCTCGTCCACTATTCTGTGAGCCTTGGCGAACTCAAACAAGAGTATCGACAAGTTCTAAAGAGTATTGGTGAATTCACTAGCAGGTGCGGCGAGCTCACTAGCAGTGACAACGAGCTCACTAGCATGTGTCGACAAGCTCCACGCATGTGTTGACGAGCTCCTAGCAAGAGTCTTGGCGAGCTCTGGCAGGTGATGGCATTCCAGTCGGCGAGCTTAAGCAAGTTCTGGCGAGCTCCACGTAGGTGACTACGAGTTCCAGTCGGCGAGCTCACGCAGGTTCTGGCGAGCTCTAGGCAAGTTCCATCGATGAATCACTGCGAGCGAGCCCCTGCGAGCAAGAGGTTTCAACGAGTACTAGTTGGCGAGTTCTTTTGGCATTTGTTGGTCGACGAGTTGCGAGGAGTGGTCTGCGAGTTCCAAGGCGTGGTCGACAAGTTCTTATGCGGAGTGCGCCGCAAAATTGGGAGCTCAAGCAGCATGAGAGCGGGAGGTCAAACAACACGAACGAGCTTATGTGAGAGGAGCTTTAAGGACTCAAAATGCTCTGATACCATGTGAAATTGTGAACACAAAAACAATAAAATTTATTACTTTTATATTGACTAAATATAAACGCATGTATACATATTTATTGGCATATGAGTAGTGACATCAATTTCAAATCACAATGTGGGACTAAGTACAAGGTGAACAATACTCCTAATGGGTCATAGGAGTGGGTCTTTAACTTTTGGGCTTTTTATACAACATTTTCTATACTTTTAATTTATAGTTGCAATTTTTTTTTACCAAGGCTTTCGTTGGCAGGCCGTCAACTCGCCGGTGCATTACCCATGAAAGTGGAATGGGGGAGCACCCAAACAGGTGGAACGAGGAACATCATTCAACGCGGAATGCCGAAGGCCAATTTCCAGCGTTCCACGTTCTATCTCTGAGTTTTCTCAGGGGCTGCAGTGGCATTCCTCGTTCTGCTGTTGGTGCAAGCTAGCTGGCCAAATAGAACCTAAATTGATGTAGGGTAGGCTGTGTATTGGGGGCTTAGAATGCAAACTAGTGACGTGAGGGGATGGACTCAATCTAACCAATGACTGTATGCAAGACACCAATGAACAGGCGAATTAATCAACGTAAGCAACATAACAAAATAATAACATTGCATTCATTCATAAAGAAAGTAAACATTTTTCTTTGAGCGTTTGGCAATAGCGTTCCTCCGCACGGAGAGCTACAATAAGCGCGCGACGAATTAAGCGTCCTGCAAAGTAAGAGGTTTACGAGCAAACACAACGGGCTATAATTCCTTCAAGCAAGAGAACCACAACATGCACAATATTTTATACCAAAACCATAAATCCTTACAAATCACGATTACAAAATCTGAAATTAAAATTACTTAGGGCTGTGAATCACATAAACTGAAATTTAGGAGGGGAATGAGGGCTTCCGGGTGGTGTACGGCTAGATCGGGCAAGGGGGAAGGTGGATCCACGAGTGGGGAAGGTAGGCGGCGAAGATCGGAGCGTTTATGGGCTGGATCGGGGGTTCGGGACAGGTTCTGGACAGATCTGTCCAGATCTGGACAGATCCGTCCGGTTGGGACAGAAAAGGGGGAGATTGGGCAGGGGCGGCTGGGCTGCTGTTGGAGGGGGTGGCTGGCGGCGCTGGAGGGTTGGTGGCGAGGGGTTGTAGGCTGCAGGGAGGTGGCGGTAGCGGGCTGAAGAGGGGGAGGCGGCTGGGGTTGTGTAGGGGCAGCGGCTGGAGCTTTGGTAGGGGCGGCGGCTGGGGTTGAGTAGGAGGCAGCGGCTGGGGTTTTTGGTAGGGGCGGCGGCTATGGGATGCCAGGGAGATGGGCGGCTAGGGAGGAGGAAGGAGAGAAGGATACTTACCCAATGGAGTCGGCACCACGGGCTCCACGGCGTCGGCACCGCGGAAAGATCACCGGAAGCAAGGAAGAAGATCTCTCCAAACTTCAGCAATCAAAATTTCAGCCACCCTAAGACTCCTATTTATAAGAAAGCAACACTAGGGCACCCGGAATCGACGGCTATTATTGGCCGGCGGTTCCGTTCTCAAAATTATATAAAATAATATCCGAAATACATAAAGCTATATATGAAAATGACTCTAAACGACGAGCCGGACGTATCCGTGGCAGCGGATCGCCGGTTCGATCAAGTCCGTCGGCGCGAATATACGAAGGTGGGGCCCGCCTTGCGCCGAGTTGCGCTCGATGGTCCCCCATCAACTCCCCCCGACTGAAAAGCCTTCATCTCCGATGAATGGAGACGATCGTACTGTAGTCGAAGTCCGGGGGCGAGTTGATCAAGCTCAGCAGCAGCAATCCAAGTGTCGTCGGAAGAAGAACGTCCCACCCAGCGAACCAAGTAGCGGCACACGAGTCCATCCGCGGCGGGGACGAACTCGTGCGCAATGATCTCTGTAATCTGCTCGACCCTCTGCTCTCGGGAAAATTGGTCCGGCGATGGTGGTGGTGCCGCCGGTGAAGCCAATGGTGGTGAACTCCTGGGGAAGTGGGAATCAAGTGGAGGCTGGGTGGTGGGGAAAAGGGATGATGGTGGAGGGTCAGGAGGGCCGCCAAGGTAGGGGTCAGAGTACTCGTGAGGTGGGAAGTAGGGCGTCAGGTCCTCAACATTGAACACGGGGTGGATACCCATGCTCGTAGGAATGTCCAGCTCGTAGGCATTCAACCCGATCCGCCTCAAAACAGTGTAGGGCCCAATTCGCCTGACGCTTAATTTCTTAGCAGGCCCCTGAGGGAGCCGCTCCGCACGAACTCGAACCATCACCTGTTCGCCAACCAGAAAATGTTTCTCCCGCCTATGTCTGTCTGCCTGTTCTTTATAATGTTCGTTGCTTAAATTGATTTTTCGCCTGACAGACTCATGCAACTCATGCAAATGACGCGTGAAGGACTCCGCAGACTCACTAGGACGTGACTCAGTCGGGACAGGTATAAGATCAATAGGCTTCCTAGGGTCATAACCGGACACGACCTGAAACGGACTCAGACCGGTCGACCTATTGATGGAACTGTTATATGCAAACTCCGCTATAGGGAGCACCGAGTCCCAACTAGAAGCATGCTCTCCAACTAAACACCTCAGCAGGTTACCCAAACTTCTATTCACCACCTCAGTCTGCCCGTCCGTCTGAGGGTGGTATGCGGATGAAAATTTAAGGGTAGTTCCTGTTTTTCGCCATAACGTCTTCCAAAAATAGCTAACGAACCGCACGTCTCGATCGGACACGATGGACTTTGGGAGACCGTGTAATCTAAAGACCTCACTCATAAATAGGGCTGCGACGTGGGGTGCGTCGAAAGTCTTCCTACATGCGATAAAATGTGCCATCTTAGAGAACCGGTCGACCACTACAAAGATAGAATCATGCTTCCGCAGAGTGCGCAGAAGCCCCAGCACGAAGTCCATACTAATGTCCTCCCAAGGACGATGGGGAACGGGTAAAGGAGTGTATAAGCCCGTGTTCTGCTTCGTTCCCTTGGCCGTTTGGCATACACGACAGTGTCGGACTATGCGAGCTACGTCTTTCTTCAAGCTCGGCCAATAGAAACGATCCTCTACCATAGCAATCGACTTATCTCGCCCAAAATGGCCGGCGGCACCCCCGGCGTGTAGTTCCCATACTAAATAATCGCGATATGAGGTGTTGGGCACACACAAGCGAGAGCCCCGGAATAGGTATTTATCGATGATCTGAAATCCCTCAACAGGATCAGGAGGGTCCCTTGACAACGCAGTATAGGCCTCAGCAAAATCAGGACAAGTAGGGTAGTCCAAGATCAATCTCTCGAAGCCATCCACCTGGGCCCGCAGTGTGTGAAGTAGAGAGACTCGACGACTGAGAGCGTCGGCGGGCTTGTTCTCAACACCAGCACGATGTTTGAGAACATAGTGGAAATCCTGAAGGTACTCTACCCATTTCGCGTGGCGGTGACTCAGCTTCCTCTGAGAGTCGAGGTAGCGTAGAGCCTGGTGGTCCGAATACAACACAAACTCCCGGGGAAGGAGGTAGTGTCTCCAATATCGCAGTGACTGGACGATAGCATAAAATTCCCGATCATAATTCGAGTATTTTTGCTTGGCTTCGTTCAGTTTCTCACTAAAGTAAGAAACTGGGTGTCCCTCTTGACTCAACACTCCCCCAATGCCCATGCCTGACGCGTCACACGCAACCTCGAAGGCTCTACTAAAATCGGGGAGTCGTAGAACGGGGGCGGACGTCAGCTTGTCCTTGATCTCTTCGAATGCTCGAGTGGCCGCAGGGGTCCACTGAAAATCCCCCTTGCGCAGGCAACTAGTGAATGGGGCCATAATCGAGCTAAAATCCCTAACGAATCTCCTATAAAAGGTCGCAAGCCCATGAAAGCTACGGGCTTCATGAATGGTCGAGGGTATGGGCCACTCACGGATGGACTGGACCTTCTCAGGGTCAACTGACACGCCTGAGGAGGAGATAATAAATCCCAGAAAGTGGACGGACTCAGATAGGAAGGAGCACTTCTTTAGGTTGATAAACAGTTTCTCCTTTCGGAGGATGTCAAAGAGGAGTCTCAAGTGCTCGAGGTGGTCGGCCTCAGTATGACTATAAATCAGAATATCGTCAAAGTAGACGACTAGGAATTTGCCCATATAGGGCCGCAGGACCTGGGTCATGACTCGCATGAACGTACTCGGGGCGTTCGAGAGCCCGAATGGCATGACCAGCCACTCGTACAGACCGTCTTTCGTCTTAAATGCCGTTTTCCACTCGTCGCCCTTTCGCACTCTAATCTGGTGATACCCGCTTCGGAGATCGATCTTCGAGAAGATCTGGGCCCCGGACATCGTGTCTAGTAGGTCGTCCAGACGAGGGATCGGGAAACGATACTTCACCGTAATTTTATTGATAGCTCGACTATCAATACACATACGCCAACTGCCGTCCTTCTTAGGGGTAAGAAGGGCGGGGACGGCGCACAGACTCAAGCTCTCTCGGATAAACTGCTTCCGAAGAAGCTCATCAACCTGCCTCTTGAGCTCAGCGTGCTCAACAGGATTCATGCGATAGTGTGGCAGGTTGGGGAGCGAGGCCCCCGGGACTAAATCGATGGCATGCTGAATGTCCCGCAAAGGGGGTAACTCATCAGGAAGCTCCTCTGGCATAATATCCGCAAACTCACCTAGTAGGGGTCGCACGGTGGGATGAGCCTCGGTTGTAGGGCAATCAGATGCCATAGTGGCTGCCACTACATACATGATTCCAGCATCGGTGCTATCTCTCAGAAACTCACTACGCCTCAGAATGTGCACGGGCCTCGAGGCAATCGTGCTAGTGGACGGCTCGACCCGGCCCTTGGACCTCTCTCTGGGCTGGGTGGGAGATAAAGTGATCTTCCGCCCCTTATCATAGAAAACACACGTGTTTGACCGTCCGAAGCATGTGACATCGCGATCAAAGAGCCAAGGGCGGCCCAGCAAGACGTGGGCGACATCCATAGGGATGACGTCGCACCACACTCGGTCCTCAAAGGATGCGATGGTGATCGGAACAAGACAGCGCTGGGTAACCTGGATAGCTGTCTTGTCGACCCAGATGACCCGATAAGGGTGGGGGTGAGGCTCCGCCTTCACCTGCATGCGGTCTAGGCCCTTCTGGGCCACGATATTCACACAGCTCCCACTATCGATAGCTAACTTGTAGGGTCCGCCTGCACTCGGGAAATATGTGTAGAAAATGCTAGTGCGGCGCCAATCCTCATCGGCACGTGGGGTATGCAGGAAGCGCCTGACCACTCCAACCTCTAACGACCGCTCAGCGTCGCTCTCCCATCCCTCCTCAACGGTGGCAGTGACCTCCTCAGTAAACTCCACATCTCCCTCTAAAGCGGTCTCCTCCTCCTCAATCAACAGACTACGTGTGGGGCAGTGGGCCGCCACGTGTCCTCTGCCCCGCACCTAAAACACTGAATACCCCCAGGCCTCTGGCCCTCCGTAGCGACAGCCTTTCCCCTCAAGTCAGGAGTGACTCGGGGGGGTGGAGTGGCTGCAGCAGTCTGGGCTGGAGCGGGCTTCCTAAACGTCGACGAATCCGTCCGGGAAGGAAACTGCTTCGTGCTAGGGGCACGAAGGTACTGCTCGTACTCAAGAGCGAGCTGGAATATCTGATCTACAGTCTCCAAGCGGTGGGGAATCAGCTCTCTCCGGAGATCCGGACGGAGGCCAGCCTTGAATCGAGAGGCAGTGGCAAAATGCTCCTCCGAAATATCGCTCCTAACAACTAGCTCGTCGAATCGAGCCATATACTCAGCTACGGAAAGCGTCCCCTGACGTAAGCTCTGCAGCTGATCAAGTAGCTGGTCACGGTAGGAAGCAGGGAGGTATTTATCCTTAAGCCTCTCCTTCATGTCATCCCATCGGGTGATGGGGTAGTAACCGTCACGATCTAAGGCTCGCTCAACACTAATCCAATACACCTTAGCCTGCCCGACTAACTTCATGTTGGCAAACCGGACACAACGATCGTCACTCATGTCGTACCAGTCAAAATAGTGATCCATGTCCAGGAGCCAGTCACTAAAGGCCTTCGGATCCAGGCGACCATCGAATGTCGGGGCATCGAGGCGAATCCTCCGGGTGATGTCGAGGGCGCGATCACCTCTCCGCGGGTCAGGATAATCATCAGGATCGTCGTCACGGTCATAATCGTGCCGAGCGGGTGGGGGTCCGCGCTCACGTCGACCCGGTGGGTAGTACTCGTCTCGACGCTGGTCATGACGACCATGTGGAGGGACACGGTCCCTGGGGTCAGGCTGACGTGGCATGCGGTAATCTTCCCGTGGGGGCGGGGGTCGGCCACGTGCTGGCTCAGGATTCCGCCTTGCTGGCGGGGTGGGGGCTCTCACAGGAATCTCACGACGGTAGCGGTCAGCCGGTGGTGGATCACCTCTGACCCGCTGACCGCGTCGTGGAGAGTAGGCCGGGCCATCCGCTACCTCATCGTCATGTAGGGAAGGAGTATCCCTAGCGTTCTCTATCCTATCTAGGCGACGGTTCACCGCAGCAATATCATGTTGTACGGTCTCAAACTGGGTGCCTAAAGCATCGAAACGGTCTAACATCAGACGCTCAAAATCCATGGTGGCAGCGCTCGAATTCGAGCCTGCCGCTCGTTCGTTGGTGACCTGTGGATCTACCATGCTTCTAAATGACCTACCACTACGGAGCATGCAAAACAGCCCGACCTGGGCTCTGATACCAACTGATGTAGGGTAGGCTGTGTATTGGGGGCTTAGAATGCAAACTAGTGACGTGAGGGGATGGACTCAATCTAACCGATGACTGTATGCAAGACACCAATGAACAGGCGAATTAATCAACGTAAGCAACATAACAAAATAATAACATTGCATTCATTCATAAAGAAAGTAAACATTTTTCTTTGAGCGTTTGGCAATAGCGTTCCTCCGCACGGAGAGCTACAATAAGCGCGCGACGAATTAAGCGTCCTGCAAAGTAAGAGGTTTACGAGCAAACACAACGGGCTATAATTCCTTCAAGCAAGAGAACCACAACATGCACAATATTTTATACCAAAACCATAAATCCTTACAAATCACGATTACAAAATCTGAAATTAAAATTACTTAGGGCTGTGAATCACATAAACTGAAATTTAGGAGGGGAATGAGGGCTTCCGGGTGGTGTACGGCTAGATCGGGCAAGAGGGAAGGTGGATCCACGAGTGGGGAAGGTAGGCAGCGAAGATCGGAGCGTTTATGGGCTGGATCGGGGGTTCGGGACAGGTTCTGGACAGATCTGTCCAGATCTGGACAGATCCGGCCGGTTGGGACAGAAAAGGGGGAGATTGGGCAGGGGCGGCAGGGCTGCTGTTGGAGGGGGTGGCTGGCGGCGCTGGAGGGTTGGTGGCGAGGGGTTGTAGGCAGCAGGGAGGTGGCGGTAGTGGGCTGAAGAGGGGGAGGCGGCTGGGGTTGTGTAGGGGCAGCGGCTGGAGCTTTGGTAGGGGCGGCGGCTGGGGTTGAGTAGGAGGCAGCGGCTGGGGTTTTCGGTAGGGGCGGCGGCTATGGGATGCCAGGGAGATGGGCGGCTAGGGAGGAGGAAGGAGAGAAGGATACTTACCCAATGGAGTCGGCACCACGGGCTCCACGGCGTCGGCACCGCGGAAAGATCACCGGAAGCAAGGAAGAAGATCTCTCCAAACTTCAGCAATCAGAATTTCAGCCACCCTAAGACTCCTATTTATAAGAAAGCAACACTAGGGCACCCGGAATCGACGGCTATGATTGGCCGGCGGTTCCGTTCCCAAAACTATATAAAATAATATCCGAAATACATAAAGCTATATATGAAAATGACTCTAAACGACGAGCCGGACGCATCCGTGGCAGCGGATCGCCGGTTCGATCAAGTCCGTCGGCGCGAATATACGAAGGTGGGGTCCGCCTTGCGCCGAGTTGCGCTCGATGGTCCCCCATCATAAATCCCTCTGGGTTTGTGTTCAGAAAAAAAAGAGTAAAATCATGCTGTGGTAATTTTCCCCTCGTGCTATGCAGAAAGGCAGAATTTTCTTCCCTTCTGTGTTGGCACTAGAGAAGGCTCATATTAGAAAGTTGAACTATGTGGAGATTGTTAGGCAGGGTTGGAGCATGTCTGGTAAACTAGGAACTAAATTTTTAATGAATAGAATAATTTAGGAAGTCGTGCACATCAAAACTAATGAAGACAAAGAAAAATTGGTAATACTTAAATAAGATTTAGGTAAACTTTTTAACTTATTATCATCGCTATGGAATAGTTGATTTGTTCTAACAAACTATGCTAAGGCTTGAATTTTTTCTCGTAATTTTGATGGTCTAGATTGCACTGCCGATAAATGACAGTCCTGAGTTTATATAATAGTGAGAAATAGGAGGGAATATTTTTTCTTGAAAAGCTTTCTAGAATAGTCGTAAATTTTTTTTTTCATTTTCTACCGACTCATCTACTAGATTAATCGTTGGGAAAGATTAGAAGATTGAGATCTGCTTCCATCATTTCTGAAATTTACTGATTATGCACTGATTGTGATTTCTTGGGTGTTAGTTCTGTCTGCCTTTTTATGTTGACTTATGTGGCCTGAAATTTTGATTTTAGAAATATTTCATCAAAGGAAATGTTTATTTCTTATTTAGCTGGTGCCAGCTGTAACGGAGCTTGTGATCGCCGAACTGATGTATCTGCAATGGATGGATCCGAAGCAACCAATCTATCTTTACATCAATTCAACTGGGACTACACGTGATGATGGTGAAACTGTAAGTAACTTTTCTCTAAATTGCTAGTTTTACCTGTGGAAAGTTTGTTTTATCTCTAGAATTGTATTTGTAAAATTATTGGAATAATTACTGAAAATTACCCTAACTTTGCATAATTACAAGGACCTTCCCTCTATTTTTTTATAATTATCCAGCCTTCCCCTCCAAGTTTACATCGTTAACAAACGTCCATGATTTTTTTTGTACATTTATGTTAACAATGTAAACTTCAAAGAAGATCTTGGTAATTTAAAAAAATTAGAGGGAAGGTCTTTATAATTATGAAAAGTTAGAGTGGAGGTCCTAATAAATGACCCTATAATTATTTTTTAATACTTAGGGTGCCTTCTTTTTTTGGATCATTCTGCTACAAGGTTTTTGTAAATTTCCTGTGCGAGCCAAAAGTATTCCATTCACTAATATATTGCTAAGGTTCTTTCTAGTCTTTACAATGAATTGTCACTGAACTGCGGCAGTTTTTATGTGATATAATTGAAAATCTTGTTGATAATTGTTAGTCACAGATGATTTAATAAAAAAAATGAAAATTTGAATGCCACCTCTTTATATTAATTTGTACTTGTAAATAAATAATTAAATTGTCAAAAACGCATCTTGTATCCTAGGTTTTTTGAAAATCACGTTTCTCGTATCCGTATCGTACCGTATCGCATATCCCGTCCCCGTGCAACATAGAGAAATGTCGCTCTTTTTTGCATTATCTTATGTAAGGTGTCACTATTATGCTTTAATATGGCACACTTCATAACTAAGAAGCAACAAATTGAAGTTACATCAAGATTACAATATTTATTTTGTAAAAAAATATACGTATATACTTAAAAAGATTATTTTTGTCTCTCTCTCCCTCTCCCTCTCTCCCTCTCCGCCGCATTCCCCCCCCCCTTCTCTCTTCAGTTTTAGCCATGGGGGGCTCGGGATTTTAGCGTGAGGAAGGGAGGAGGATTTGCCTTGAATTGTTATTTGTAGTCCAACATCAGGATTAGATCTTCAGATCGAATAGATCGAATGGACAAGATTTGTTTGATGGTTTTTAAATGCATGGAATTAAAAAGTCATCCATATATCTTTATAGATAGTATAGATATATGTTATATATATAACATATATAAATATATATACAACATATATATATAACACATATATCAAGGTTATAGATGTCAGATTCATGTCAGTTTGAGTTTAAAATGTCAGAGTTCGAATTGCAGGGGATATATCAGTGATATTTTATAATGTCAGATTTTAATAATTAAATAAAAATATTTGTATATATACATATTTTTTGTAAATATCTACAACTGTACACAGCCCATACCCCCAATGATTGGGGACTATATGGGTTATGTTGTTGTTGTTGTATCTACAACTGTACACATAATGTATGTTTCTAAATTACACAAACATGTAATACTATGATTATAATAAAGTAATGAACATGAAACAAAATATTACCTCTCGGTTGTCAAAGATAGGCTCAGAGAGATGCACTAAATGAAGCATAAAACAAAATAATACCATTTGGTCTCTTAAAAGAAATGAAAAAAAAAATAATTTTAATACTCACGTTGATATATCGACCGCGAGATATCGGGTAATACCGATATATCGGGCGATATTTTGAAAAATGACATTTTTCCTTACAATGTCGATGTCGTGTCGTTTTCTCTATAAAATTTTTATGTCGGCCAACTTGTCAGACATGTCGGGTGAAATCTACAATAACTTATATATATATAATGTATAGTTATCAAAACTACCCTAGTAGTTTTTTTTTGAGAAGGGAGCACGAGTTGCAGAAACGACATAGGAACTCTAAGAGACGAAGCTAGTACTTCGTGTAAGGATGGACGATCTTCTGCCTTCTGCATGTTCATTAGATGTGTGTTTCAAATTCCAGAGTATTCGTGTGGATGTTGATATGGACGCAAACAATTTAGTTTTTTTTTATAATCGGCAAATATATATCGAACGAAACTGGTTTCAATGTTTCGTTGCAAGTATTTTCACTTTTTTTGTTTATTTTGTTTCACATGGATCTTATAAGGGTTTCGACAATTTTATATTGCGTATTTGATATCCATGAGACCTTACTAAATCAACTCAGATCTTGCATGCAATTCTTTTTTCCTATTTTTCATAGCTCTCTTTGATCGTGCAACATCAGACATGGTAAGGAAGAGAAAAGTTAAAGGGAGGAAACTTCACCCAGAAGAGGTTGGATCCATAGCATAATGATGGAGTACGGCGGCGCGAACCCGCGGTGGAGCACGAGTTCTAGGTCTGCTCGGGGAGGACTGGCCTTCTGCCATATTTAGCTTCTTCGGATCGACGATCCGACTCCGCGAATGCGTCCGGATTTTTGTTTACATGTTTTATCATATATTACTTTTGTATTTTCAGACATTATTTAGTGTAATTAGACACTTGACACTCTCGACCAATCATAGTCGTTGATGTTATGATGCCTTAATGTTGTTTTATTATAAATAGTAGGGGCAACCACATGGTGATTGCTGATTTTGGAGAAAAGGAATTCTCGGAATCCGGTGAACTTTTGTGGTGCGACGCCGCGAAGCCCTAAGGTGGACTCCTTAGGTTTGTATCATTAATTTTCCCCTTGGATCTCCTCCCACATCACCCGATCCACATTCCTCTGTATTCACGTTGTCGTGAATCCCTGCTTCCTTTATCGTGAAATCCACTTGGAGAAGAGGCGCAACCCCCACCTCTCCCTTGTTTTCCCATGTGCCCCCTGCCTCGTTTTACCGTGAGTTCCTTATCAGTAATCCCGTGAAACTCCCTTTTTCGTGAACCCCTCCAGAAAATCCCATGAACTCCCTTCACATGAAGCCTTCGTTCTCATTCAACCGTGAATCCCACTGTTGCTATACAAAAATTCCGAAATTTCCATGTACCCCTCCCGTGGATCCCAACTAGCAGCCCGTCAACCTTCCATTTCCCTATCCCTGGGCTATTTCCCCCTATCTGCACAAGTCCGGCACCTAAATCCTCCCAGGTGGCCAAATCCAACCACCCATAACCTTCAGGAAGACCTATTCCTCCTCCCAATAGCCACACTGCAGCCCTCCAAGAATTCAGTCCCTGTATTCAGTGCTTTTCCCTTGATTTCCTTGATTCCAGCCCCAGTCCAGCCTTAATTCTGCCTCCGGACAACAGCCTCTACCTCCGGGAACATCAGATCTCCACCCTACGACAACATCCCCTTATTCAGTGAGTGTTTTCTTGTTGTGTGGAGTTTTGTTTTCAAGATTAAATATGACATTGTGAACTTCGCTCTTTTGGATCTATTGCATTGTGGAATTTTTTTCTGTGATATCTTGTGATTGTAGGAACTATTTGTCGTGCGCTCTCGCTTTGGCCCTCCATGCGGAGGAAAACCTAAGCTTGTTTTGCCTAAAAAAATAAATTGCTTCGCTTAAATTATCGCTTGAGATTTAATTATTTATTGCTTGCTTTGTTCTCTCCGCCGCGCCCTGTTTTCATACTACATATAAGAGATCTACATATTTGCACCTTGCTTAGGGATGTTTGTTAGTCGCACATCCACGTGTTCCACCCTTCATTAGACGGTGTTTAAGTTCATTGCAGTCGCTGTATGAATTTTCACATTATATGTAGGGTTATGGCATTACTTGTTCGCCACCTATAGATTCGTCCTACGTCAAATGGTATCAGAGATAGGTTGCGAGCACTCTTTTGATACACAGTTATTATTGAGTCTATAAGTTCCGTCCTATGGCGTACTATTATTGCTACCCCTCACCTTCACTTGAGAGACACCCTTATTATTACAATGATTATCCTCCTGCGAGGCACACCACTTCCGGAGATCGTGTCGACCCTGCAACACGATTCCTCTATGCACGAGACAATCACCATGATGGGAGATCTTCATGTAGCCATCCTTACACCTCGCCACGACTTTATGATGGTAAAGTTGAGTATCGTTCGGGTCATCGTCGCTACCCATCTCCTCTATTTGAGGGACCTGAGGCTGTATGTACGCAACCACCACTATATGTTCGTAGGGATCACGTCCACCCATGAGCACGATCTGATTATGTTAGGAACGACCTTCCAGATTACCCTCAGGAGCCCTATAAAGGTCACCATCGCCAGGATCACATCACATGTCAAGACCCTCCTAATGCTCCGCAAATAGAGATACCCAAGGCCGAAATTCAACGATTAGTTCTTAATCAATTTGATCGCATAGATGCTCATTTTGATCGCCTGAAGACTGCTTTAGGAGTAATCATTAGGAGAAAACCTAGGGATTTAGGTCAAGCCACCGATGCGTCTAGTAGTGCTCCCATTGGCATGAGAGACCCGACACCTGATTTTGATTCATCTCGTCCGGATGAGACTCGGTTCCCACTTGATTTTGAAGTCGAGTCCGATCATGACCGTTTGATACGGGTGGAAAGTGACATTAGTATGACTAATGAGCATGGTCACGAGAGTGAGGACGAGCGGCCCAGTGACACTGT
This sequence comes from Dactylorhiza incarnata, assembly GCA_033032865.1. Taxonomy (NCBI): domain Eukaryota; kingdom Viridiplantae; phylum Streptophyta; class Magnoliopsida; order Asparagales; family Orchidaceae; genus Dactylorhiza; species Dactylorhiza incarnata. The sequence goes on from JAWHQI010000017.1 coordinate 13,155,023, forward strand.
GATGGTATATCCATCCTTCGCACCTCACTTAGACCTAGTGTCCCCTTCGGCTAGTGATCCTGTCTTTGACACTCTACCTATTGGCCCACTCTGGAGTATGGGCTTTTCCCACTCTACCCCGGTCATTGTCCCGAGCCGCATCACGATCGAAAGCCGAGAGCCTAGTGGTTATCTCGTAGTGACCGCCTCACCCATTTTTGGGAACACTACCCCTTACGATGGTACTCATCTGGAGGATCATGACCCCGTTGACGGGTTTTTTAACTAGCCACATGTTGAGCCTTTTGATGAGCCACCGCGTCCTTGTGAGGATGCGATTCAGGTGAGCAACTCATTTACGAGTATTTAGTTATTGACATCTCTTCAATTATCTCCCTTGATCTTGCTCCAGAGAGTGAATCTTGAGGGTATCATCAAGTATGTAGGACTTTCCTTAAACACACATGAGCATACTTCCGATGATTCGAGAGTCTACCATCTGACCACTCACACTCTTAATGAGTTTTGGGACACACCGCCTGCTGACCCACTAGATGAGTTCTTTCTTGTGAGGGGCACTTGCCACAATATAGAGTCACATTCCGTCGACAGTGCCTATGGTTTTCACCCAGATGGTCGTCGCACTCGCGACATATTTTTCATACATTCCTCCTGGTGAGCCCCCTGATACATTGCGTTCCCCGAGAGACATTTAGAACTTTATGAGCTCGTATTTGAGTGTTGATGTCTCCCGCAATCATTTGGATACTCGTCGTACACTCGATGAGTTTTTTTATACTCCACTGAAAGAGCGTCCTGAAAGGCTACCACATTTTAGAGATATCCAGGTCATTGCCAGACCTTCCCCTAGAGAGTGTCGTGTGTCATTTGCATGAGTCTGTGGAGTCGTTTGTTCATCATTTGCATGCGTTGCATAGGTTGGTCCGACGGATGATCAATACTGGTAATGAATCTTATAAATCTTATGCAGAGAACCACAGGTGGGAGCAAGTATTTCATGAAGGTGAGCAGGTGATGGTGCGATTCCGCGCTGAGAGGCTCCCTCAGGGGCCTGCTAAAATTTGAGTGTCATACTAATGGGTTTCTACACAATCATGAGAAGGATCGGGGCAAATGCCTACGAGCTTGATATCCTTAAGAATATGATATCCATCCCATATCTAATATTGAAGACCTGACGTCATGCTACGAGCTTCCCGAGTATGTGGACCCGTACAGTGGAGACCTCCCAGAGCCTTTACCACCACATACCCAGCCCTACACCCTGCCCACTCCTGATTCCCACACGCCTTTAGGTCAGTCGCTTATGGCTTCACTGTCTGCACCAATGATCGCACCGGGACTACCAACACATCATTGGATTCTTAAGAGCATTCCAGTCTCCAGATATCGTGGTCCACTCATGCGTAGTCGCGCCTGACGGACAGACACATGAGTACCATTGGAGAGATTGCTCCATGATCGACGATACTTAAACGACCCCCGATGGACCTCATCGTTTTGGTCTGGCACGCATCGAGAGGATTTCGATCTCCATTCATCAGGAGATGAATTCTTTCAAGCCGGGGAGAATGATGGAGTACGACGGCGTGAACCTGCAGTGAAGCACGAGTTCTGGGCTCGTTCGGGGCCGATTAGCCTTTTGCCATATTTAGCTTCTTCGGATTGACGACTCCGCGAATGCGTCCAGTTTTTTGTTTACATGTTTTTTCATATATTATTTTTGTATTTTCAGTCGTTATTTAGTGTAATCGGACACTTGACATTCCCGACCAATCATAGTCGTTGATGTCAGGGTTCCCTAATGTTTTTTATTATTAATAGGAGTAAGGGGGGCAACCACGGGGTGATTGCTGATTTTGGAGAAAAGGAATTCCCGAAATTAGGCGATCTTTCGTGGGGTGACGCCTCGAATCCCTAAGGTTGACTCCTTAGGTTTGTATCCTTAATTTTTCCTTTGCATCTCCTCACACGTCACCTGATCTTCATTCCTCTGTAGTCACGTCGTGAATCCCTGCTTCCTTTATCGTGAAATCCACTTGGAGAAGGGGTGCAACCCCCACCTCTGCCTTGTTTTCCAGTGAGCCCTTGCCTTGTTTTCCTGTGAGTTCCCTGCCAGTAATTTCGTGAACCCCTCCAAAAAATCCAGTGAACTCCCCTCACATGAAGCCTCTGTTCTCATTCAGCCGTGAATCCCACTGTTGCTATACATAAATCCCAAAATTTCCCTGTACCCCTCCTGTGGATCCCAACTAGCAGTCGTCAGCCTTCCATTTTCCTATCTCTGGGCTATTTCCGCCTATCCGCAAAAGCCCGACACCCAAATCCAACCAGGTGGCCAAATCCAACCACTCGTGACCTTCAAGAAGACCTATTCCTCCGCCCAGTTGCCACACTGCAACCCTCCAAGAATCCAGTCCTTGGATTCAGAGCTTTCCCTTGATTTCCTCGATTCCAGACCCAGTCCAGCCCTAATTCTGCCTCCGGACAGCAGCCTCTACCTCCGGAAACATTAGATCTCCACCCTACGACAACATCCTTATTCGGTGAGTGTTTTATTGTTGTGTGGAGTTTTGTTTTCATGATTAAATATGGTATTGTGAACTTTGCTCTTTTGGATCTATTGCATTGTGGAATTTTGTTCTAGGATATCTTGTGATTGCAGGAACTATTCGTCGCGCGCTCTCGCTTTGACCCTCCACGTGGAGGAAAGCTTAAGCTTGCTTTGCCTAAAGAAATAAATTGTTTCGCTTAATCGTTTGAGATTTAATTATTTATTGCTTGCTTTGTTCTCTCTGCCGCGTCCTGTTTTCATACTACATATAAGAAAACTACATATTTGCACCTTACTTATGGTTGTTTGTTAGTCGCACATCCACGTGTCTTACCCTTCATTAGACGGTGTTTAAGTTCATTGTTGTCGTTGTATGAATTCTCGCATTGCATGTAGGGTTATGAAATTATTTGTCCGCCACCTATAGATTCGTCTTGCATCACATAACCATCAAGCCTCTTACACAGACGTGAGCCCAAAAGTGGATAACGAGACTTTGAGAGGCAGTTGATTCTTCTCATTTCCTGCCAATGCTCCTCTTGCTAGAATTCCCCAGTCCACTTATTGTTGTCTGACCTTGATACGGAGCCTCATGGACCCTTTTGAGACGATGATGGCACGATTTAGAGATGTTAATACGGATCAAAAAGGATTTAAGTTTACCTCTTATTAAGATTGGGTAGTTGGTTCTTTCTTATTAAGAACGGGTAATGTCCAACTGCCCATATTCATTATTACTATTTTGCAGGAATAACATGCAAAAAAAATCAATAGTTCGTTTTAATTAAATATGATGTTGTTATGAACTAGCAAGAAGAAAGGGGAGAAATAGAGGAACTAGAGAGGAAACTAGAGATTAGGGTTGTTATGGTTTGAGGGGGAAGAGAAGGAAACCTGAATAATACTTCATTTCATGCCTTCTCCAAAGAAGGTCCGGTATTATATAGCACCCAGACCCATGGGGGCCGGCCGGCCCCCATAGGGGCTGAACCGGTGTGGTTCAGCCCCACTGCTCCTTATTTAATATTGGCGGGCTGAACCGGATGGTTCAGCCCGGTCTTCCTCCGCCTTCTCCTTTGGTCGACGTGCACAGTAATCTTCGGAGAATCTGGTAATGACGCCAGGCGTAACATTCCCTCCCCCATCAAGGGCCAGCTTGTCCTCAAGCTGGAGGCGGAGAGCGTGCGGCTCTTGGAACAAGCCGGCTCTGGCTTGCATCTGAGACGAGATCTCTGTTGGAGCCGTAGGCTCTGCTCTACTCGCTGTAACGGTGGTCATCGTACTATCCGGTTCCCCTAGTCGTTCCACGCTGTGGAGCGAGATCTCTTTCACCTGAGACAACTTGAGGCCTTCCAAGCAATACCCCTTCCCGTTTTGGCTGAACGCCATAGCCATCTGGTCCCAATCAAAAGTCACCCGCCGAAGTTGCCGCAGCCACGGCACGCCCAACACCATGTCAAAACCCCGGATTGGCAATAAGTAAACATCAATATATCCAGTGTAACCCTGTATCCGGAGCTCCACCTCTTTCATCACTCCAGTGTAACCCTGTATCCGGAGCATACCCCATCCAGTGTAACACTGCAGTGTACTTCCATCCGCTACCCTGACGTGGAAAGCTGCGCCGCGATCTATGTCATACCCCGTCTTCTGGGCCACAGCGGGTTGGATGAAGTTGTGAGTGCTCCCGCTGTCCATCAAGATCGTCACCGTCTCCCTACCGACCCTCCCGGCTATGCGTAAGGTCGGAGATGAGGTACCCCCTTCCATGGCTTGGATGGATACTCCAAAGTCTTCAATAGCCAACTCTCCCTCCTCCTCTGTGTGAGGAACATCTTCCGCTTCCTCCCTCAACATGAATACCTGGACCTTCTGGCATGTGTGCCCTCGGATGTACTGCTCATCACAGTTGAAGCATAGCCCCTTCTCCTTCCTGGCCTGAAGTTCCTGCCACGTCAGTTTCGTCACTGTCAGCCGGCCCTCGGCCGGGGGAGCCCCCCGAGGAGGGTGCACAACCGTAGGAGCTCTCACCGCTGTTCGGGTCCTCTGCCGGGTGAATCTCTCCTCCTGTATCCTTGCTAAACTGGTGGCATGGCTCAGACTTCGTGGCATATAGGCGTGGACCTCACCCCGCAGCCCAGATATGAAGCAACTGAGGAGGGTATTTTCCTCCCAACTGACCCGATTGGCCAGCTTCTCGAACTTTGTACGGTACTCCATCACGGTGCCTTTCTGACAGAGCTTCTGTAACGTCGCCTCCACATCCTCGTACTCCAAGGGTCCAAAACGGTCCGAGAATCCCTCCACAAAATATGCCCACGGAGCATATCCATAACCCCGTATGAACCATTGTACCCACTGGTACGCGTCGTCTTCCAGATGAAAGGATGCCAGTTGCACCCACTGGTCCTCGGGAATTTCCTGATAAGTGAAGATAAGTTCTGCCTTTTGCACCCACTCCAGTGCATCTCCGCCTCGAAACTTGGGGAAATTCACGCGGGTTCGTTTGGGCTGCATGTAAGGCCGCTGGTTTGCCATCCCGTAACCTCCTTGCCCAGGACCAGCTGGCCACCGTTACTCTCCCGGATGGTTGGGTGGCCCGGGTGGGGCTGCCCCGTACCCGCCTGCTTGTCCCGTTTGAGGAGGAAGTCGTCCCCTTTCGGGTCCATTACCCATTTGCTGTCCGCCGCCCCATGGGTTGGCCATGAGCGGCCTTTCCTGCCACTGGTTGTCGTTCCTGTACCCCGTAGGTGGAGCAAAAGCTGGTGGGTACGGAACAAATCCAGCCATTCCTCCCATTGGTGCGGCGTTTGCTCCGGTGGGTCGAAACAAGCCCCTTTCCTGATTTGGAGGCCGCCATTGCTCCCCGGCACGCTGTCCGAGCCCATTCCAGGCCGGCGGTATGATTCCAGGGCCAGTCGGCCCCCCTGCCGGCACGCCCGGGCCCATTTCTGGATTTTGGGGTCTCCATTGACACCCGGCCTGCTGTCCTGGCTCATTCCAGGCCGATGGAGCATTCCCCAAGCCGCTGGCGCCCACCACCGGTCCGATCGGCCCACATGGCTCCATCCGGCCATAGACGGCGTCGATCCGCCCTCCCCCTGTGCCGCTGTCGTCCCCCACGGGTTCCAGAAGCCCCTCGTGCGGCCGCTGGTGTGGGCCGATCCCCCTGACGGGATCGACGGCAGATCCCGTGCCTCTCGTGAGCCCTGTTCCGAGATTTCCTGGGTTCGACGAGACCCAGTTGCCATTTTGCCGTGAATACTCGCCGGATCCGGTTCCGTTAGACTGCGCAGGAGGTTGATACGAGGCTTCGTCTTCGGATCCGTCCCCCACCGTGGTTTTTCCTTTCAGATTTTGAGTAAGGAGGGTCTTAATCTCCTCCATGCGGGCGTCGAAGCGCTCTTCCAGATTTTTGGTAGATGATTTCATTTGTTCTTCGATTGCCGCCACCGAATCCGCCAACCCTACGTAGTTCTCCTCTAGGGTTGCCAATCGCGCGGTTTTCGCCTCCGAGCGTTTCACCATGGTCGCAGGAAGGTTGCTCTGATACCAAATGTTATGAACTAGCAAGAAGAAAGGGGAGAAATAGAGGAACTAGAGAGGAAACTAGAGATTAGGGTTAGGGTTTGAGGGGGAAGAGAAGGAAACCTGAATAATACTTCATTTCATGCCTTCTCCAAAGAAGATCCGGTATTATATAGCACCCGGACCCATGGGGGCCGGCCGGCCCCCATAGGGGCTGAACCGATGCGGTTCAGCCCCACTGCTCCTTATTTAATATTGGCGGGCTGAACCGGATGGTTCAGCCCGGTCTTCCTCCGCCTTCTCCTTTGGTCGACGTGCACAGTAATCTTCGGAGAATCTGGTAATGACGCCAGGCGTAACAGATGCGTAACTCCTGAATATATTTGTTCTCGATTGATTTTACTTTAAGATATTTAAACATAGTTATAAGCCAATGGATCCGTCTTATTCCACAAATCGTTATAGTATTTGCCCTTAATTTATTTTGTTAAAATTAAGTGGACTCATAGCCCTACCAGTATAGCAACTTGGAAAGTCTATATGCACTATCTCAGTTTTTTTCCATATGCTAAGTTATGTGTGAAACATGGAGCATCTAGTAATTGCTTGTGTTTATTTCTTTCTTATCATTTTATCTAGTTTGAGCTGGATTTCTTATCATTAGCTGTGTTTGTCTTCTGCAGGTCGGAATGGAGAGCGAAGGTTTTGCTATTTATGACGCTATGATGCAGCTTAAAAATGAGGTATTTATACTTCTTTGGTTTCCCCCTTCGCAATGCTCCTTTAATCTTTTGCTGATTTGTAACTCAGGTGAACTTCCACGTGTGATTTTTTTTTGCTTTAAGATGCTTTTTCATGCATTTCCCGTTTGTTGGAATTAAATATGGCCCTTCTCATTGTTTTTACAAATATATTTTTACTATTTGTTTAGTGAATTTTAAATTGATAAATGGTGGCAATCCTATGTTTTATATTGAGGAAAGTTTATCAGGTTTTACTTAACTCAAAATCATTTCAAACCCATTCAAAATAAATTTATTTATACATTTAACATTTTGTTATGGGCCTAGCTCGGAGTTGTCGGAGGATGGCAGGAAATTGCAAGTTGTTATGGGCCAAGCCTGGAGTCGCCAGAGGATGGTCGGAGATACAGTTGAATTCAAGTCCTCTTTATGTTTTGTATTTGTACTTTACCCGCTTGAGGGTATTTCTGTCCGCCTCTGTATCTTTGCCCCTTACTCTCTATATATATGAGTATAGGGTTAGTTTAATAAATTAATTGAGTTTCTCTCTTCAACTTGGTATCAGAGCAAGTGAAGCCCTAATCCCGCTCCATGCTTTCTCCGCTACTGCGCTTCCGCCTCCGTCGTTCCGCTCCTTCGCTTGCCGTTTTGTCGTCCCCGACGATGGTGGCCCGCGGTTCTCTAGTCGACGACAGTGCACGTTGAAGGAGCCAGCCGCCCCTCCTCATGATACGTGTTCTTTCTCCGTCGTCTTCTCCTTCGTCTTCTGCGATTCGAGACGTCGGCTGCGTGCGGATCTCTATTCCGCTTCTTCTTCATCGACGCCGGCTTCTTATTCGACGACGGCCTCAGAATCGACGGTTGCGTGCGTGATCGTTATTCTGTGCTGATTCCTCATCGACGGCGGCCTCTTCTTCGCTCATTGCTTCTTCTTCGTCGATTGCCGCTTCTTCGTCGAGGTTTTCTTCTTCGTCGATTGCCTCCTTTCGTCGAATGATCCAGCAGCGATCCAGCAGCTTCTTCTTCGTCGAATGATCCAGCAGCTTCTTCTTCGTCGAATGATCCAGCAACGATCCAGCAACTTCTTCTTCGTCGAATGATCCAACAGCTTCTTCTTCATCGAATGATCCAGCAGCGATCCTTTCATCAGCGATCCAACTGCAGCTCCTCTCTCATTCAGCGAGCTTCTGATGTAGGGTAGGCTGTGCAGTGGACTCCTAGAATGCAAACTAGTGATGTGTAGGGACAGACTCACCCAATCCTAGTGACTATATGTAATGATAAGTCTTAGGCAGGCATCTAAATTAATAAGAGCAATTGAGCAACATAATGAACCACACATACATTCATAAGAAAGTTAGACAATTTCTTTAAGCGTTTAGGCGGTGGCTTTCCTCCGCATGGAGGGCCAGAAATAAAGCGCGCGGCGAATCAAGTCCTCCTGCAGGTTAAGATTTCGCGGACAAATAATAGCAAGCTAAAATTCCTTTAAACAACAAATTCCACAAAGTGAGCAATGTTCACAACCATCAACAACTAAATCCACACACAACAAGTACAATAAAATCTGGAATAAAACTAGGGCAGCAGTAAACCAAGCAAAACTGAAATTATGGAGGTGAAACGGAGGTTTCCGGGTGGTGGGAGACTAGATCGGGTAAGGGGGAAGGTGGATCCACGAGCGGGGAGGGGTTGGCTGCGGGTACGGTTGAGTTAGGGCTGGATCGGGGTCTGGATTTGGGGCTGGACAGATCTGTCCGGATCTGGACAGATCCGGCTGATTTGGTGGATGGAGAAGGGGGCTGATATGGGGCGGCAGGGGGAGGCTGCTGTCTGGAGGGTTGTTGGCGGGTATAGTGGGGCTGGCGGCGTGGGGTGGCTGCGAGCAGGGAGGGTGGCGGAGGGTGTCTAAAGGGGGGGGGGGGGGGGGGGCGGCGGCGGCTGTAACCCTGGACTGGAAGAGGGCGGACAGCAGGGCTGCTGTTATGTGGCTGGCGGCGGCACTGTTGGAGGGGGCTGGCGGTAAGTGGAGAAAGAGGGGGCTGGCGGCAAGGATGGGGGGAGGGATAAGGGAGAGGAAACAAAATACTTACCCAAGGAGTCGTCACCAAGGGGCTCCACGGAGTCGGCATCGCGGAGGAGATCACCGGAAACAAGGAAGAGGAATCTCCTAATTTCAGCAATGGTTTTCCTGCAGCCCTAACCCATCTATTTATAATGAAATAACATTAGGGCAACCAAGATGGACGGCTATGATTGGCCGTCGATCTCGGCGCCAAAACAATACTAAATAATATTCGAAATACAACATGCTATATATGAAAATTCATCAGAACGACGAGCCGGACGCAACCGCTGTGGCGGATCGGCGATACGGTCACGCCCGCCTGCGCGAATACACGAACGTGGGGTCCGCCCTGCGCCGCGTCGCGCCAGATGTCCCCCCATCAACTCCCCCGGACTGAAAATCTTCATCTCCGATGAATGGAGACGTTCGTACTGAAGTCGAAGTCCCGGGGCGAGTTGATCCAACTCTGCAGCAGCAATCCAGGTGTCGTTGGGGACGGGTCGTCCAAGCCAGCGAACTAAGAAGCGACACACGTGCCCATCCGTAGAGGGGACGAACTCATGCGCAATGATCTCTGTAATCTGCTCGGTCCTCAGCACTCGGGGAGAGTGATCCGGTGATGGTGGTGGTACTCCAGGTGAAGCCAACGGCGATGAACTCCCGGGGAAGGGGAAATCAAGTGGGGGCTGGGTGACGGAAGAAAGGGACGGTGGTGTAGGCTCGGGCAGGCCGCCAATGTATGGATCAGGGTACTCGTGAGGTGTAAAGTAGGGTGTCAGGTCCTCGACATTGAACACAGGGTGGATACCCATGCTCGCAGGAAGGTCCAGCTCGTAGACATTCGATCCAATCCGTCTCAAAACTGAGTAGGGCCCAATTCGCCTTGCGCTTAACTTCTTAGCAGGCCCCTGAGGGAGCCTCTCTGGACGGACTCGTACCATCACCTTTTCGCCAACCAAAAAATGTTTTTCCCGTCTATGTTTGTCTGCCTGTTCTTTATAATGCTCATTGCTCAAATTAATTTTACGCCTGATGGACTCATGCAACTCATGCAAGTGACGCGTGAAGGACTCAACAGACTCGCTAGGACGTGACTCAGTCGGGACGGGTATAAGGTCAATAGGTTTCCTAGGGTCATAACCTGATACTACCTGAAACGGACTCAGACCAGTTGACCTATTGATGGAACTGTTGTATGCAAACTCAGCTATAGGGAGCACCGAGTCCCAACTAGACGCATGCTCACCAACTTGACACCTCAACAGGTTACCTAAACTTCTATTCACCACCTCAGTCTGACCGTCTGTCTGAGGGTGGTATGCAGATGAGAATTTAAGAGTAGTCCTAGTTTTACGCCATAACGTCTTCCAAAAGTAGCTAACGAATCGCACATCTCGATCGGACACAATGGATTTCGGGAGACCGTGTAATCTAAAGACTTCACTCACAAATAAGGCCGCGACACGGGGAGCATCGGCGGTCTTGCTACACGCGATAAAATGCGCCATCTTAAAAAACCGATCGACCACGACAAAGATAGAATCATGCTTTCGCTGGGTGCGCGGAAGCCCAAGCACAAAGTCCATACTAATGTCCTCCTAGGGACGATGAGGGACGGGTAAAGGGGTGTATAAGCCCGTGTTCTGCTTCGTTCCCTTGGCCGTTTGGCAAACACGACAATGTCGGACGATACGAGCCACATCTTTCTTCAAGCTCGGCCAATAGAAACGATCCTCTACCATAGCAATCGACTTATCCCGCCCAAACGGCAGCACCCCCGGCGTGTAGTTCCCATACTAAGTAGTCACGATACGAGGTGTTGGGCACGCACAAACGAGAGCCCCGGAATAGGTACCTGTCAACGATCTGGAACCCCTCAATAGGATCAGGAGGGTCCCTCGATAGCGCAGTGTATAACTCAGCAAAATCAGGACAAGTGGGGTAGTCCATAATCAACCTCTCGAAACCATCCACCTGGGCCCGTAATGTGTCTTGTAGAGAGACTCGACGACTGAGTGCGTCGGCGGGTTTGTTCTCAACACCAGCGCGATGTTTGAGAACGTAGTGGAAATCCTGTAGATATTCTACCCACTTCGCGTGTCGGTGACTCAGCTTCCTCTGAGAATCGAGGTAGCGTAGGGCCTGGTGGTCAGAATAGAGCACAAACTCCCGGGGTAGGAGGTAGTGTCTCCAATATCGTAGTGACTGGACAATAGCATAAAATTCTCGATCGTAGTTCGAGTATTTTTGCTTGGCTTCGTTCAGTTTCTCACTAATTAAGAAACTGGGTGCCCCTCTTGACTCAACACTCCCCCAATACCCACACCCGACGCGTCACACGCGACCTCGAAGGCTCTGCTAAAATCGGGGAGTCGGAGGGCGGGAGCGGACGTCAGTTTGTCCTTAATCTCTTCAAATGCACGAGTGGCCTCGACGGTCCACTGAAAGTCTCCCTTACGCAAACAACTAGTAAACGGGGCCATGATCGAACTAAACCCCCTAACAAATCTCCTATAAAAGGTCGCAAGTCCGTGAAAGCTACGGGCCTCATGGATGTTCGATGGTGTGGGCCACTCGCGGATGGAGTGGACCTTCTCAGGGTCAACGGACACGCCTGAGGAGGAGATAATGAATCCCAGAAAGTGGACTGACTCGGATAAGAAGGAGCACTTCTTCGTATTAATAAATAATTTCTCCTTTCGGAGAATGTCAAAGAGGAGTCTCAAGTGCTCGAAGTGGTCGGTCTCGGTATGGGTATAAATCAGAATGTCGTCAAAGTAGACGACTAGGAATTTGCCCATATAGGGCCGCAGGACCTGGGTCATGACTCGCATGAATGTGCTCGGGGCGTTCGAGAGCCCAAATGGCATGACCATCCACTCGTACAGACCGTCTTTCGTCTTAAATGCCGTTTTCCACTCGTCCCCCTCTCGAACTCTGATCTGGTTGTACCCGCTTCGGAGATCAATCTTCGAAAAGATTTGAGCTCCGGACATCGTGTCTAATAGGTCATCCAGACGGGGGATCGGGAAACGATACTTCACAGTAATCTTGTTGATAGCCCTACTATCAATACACATGCGCCAACTGTCGTCCTTCTTAGGGGTAAGAAGGGCGGGGACGGCACATGGGCTCAAACTCTCGCGGATAAACTGCTTCCGCAGAAGCTCATCAACCTGCCTCTTGAGCTCAGCGTGCTCAACAGGATTCATGCGATAATGTGGGAGGTTTGGGAGCGAGGCCCCCGGGACTAAGTCTATAGCGTGCTGGATGTCCCGCAGAGGGGGTAACTCGTCAGGGAGCTCCTCGGGCATAATATCCGCAAACTCACCTAATAAGGGTCGAACGACAGGGTGAATCTCGGATGTAGGGCAATCAGATGCCATGGTGGCTGCCACTACATACATAACACCAACATCAGTGCTGTCTCTCATGAACTCACTGCGCCTTAGGACGTGCACGGGTCTAGAGGCACTCGTGCTAACGGAGGGCTCAATCCGACCCTTGGGTCTCTCTCTGGGCTGGGTGGGTGATAATGTGATCTTTCGCCCCTTGTCATAAAAGACACACGTGTTCGAGCGGCCGAAGCACGTGACGTCTCGATCAAAAAGCCAGGGGCGGCCCAGCAGAACATGGGCGACGTCCATGGGTATGACATCGCACCAGACCCGATCCTCAAAAGAAGCAATGCTGATCGGCACTAGACATCGCTGGGTGACTTGTATCGCTGTCTTGTCTACCCAGATGACACGATAGGGGTGTGGGTGAGGCTCAGCCTTCACCTGCATCCAATCTAGACCCTTCTGGGCCACAATATTCACGCAACTCCCACTATCGATGGCCAATTTGCAGGGTCCGCCTGCGCTCGGGAAATACGTATAGAAGATGGTGGTGCGGCGCCAGTCCTCATCGGCACGTGGGGCATGTAGAAGACGCCTGACCACTCCCACCTCTAATGAACGCTCCGCGTCACTCTCCCAACCCTCCTCAACGACGGTAGTAATCTCCTCAGTAACCTCCTCGTCTCCCTCTAAACCCTGTTCCTCATCCTCAATCAACAGATTCCGCGTGGGGCACTGTGCCGCCACGTGTCCTCTGCCTGCGCATCTGTAACACTGGATACCCCCAGAGCGCTGGCCATCAGTGGCAGCGACTTTGCCCTTTGTGTCAAGTGGGACACGAGGGGCCGTGGGTGTAGTAGTCAGGGGAGGAGCGGGCTTCCTGTATGTAGAGGACTCAGTCCGAGAAGGGAACTGCCTCGTGGTGGAGCGTAGGTACTGCTCATACTCAAGAGCGAGCTGAAATATCTGGTCAACCGTCTCGAGACGGTGAGGAATCAGCTCTCTACGGATTTCGGATCGAAGGCCGGCCTTAAATCGAGCAGCGGTGGCAATGGCCTCCTCTGAAATATCACTCCTAACGACGAGCTCATCGAAGCGTGCCATGTAATCGGTGACCGAAAGTGTGCCCTGTCGTAGGTTCTGCAGCTGATCCAATAACTGATCCCTATAGGTCGCGGGGAGGTATTTTTCTTTCAGTCTTTGCTTCATATCCTCCCATCGGGTGATGGGGTAATAACCGTCCCTATCTATCGCCCTCTCCACGCTAATCCAAAACACCTTAGCCTATCCAATTAACTTCATCTTGGCGAAGCGGACGCAGCGCTCATCGCTCATGTCATACCACTCGAAGTAATGATCCATGTAAAGGAGCCAATCGCTGAAGGCTTTCGGATCCAAGCGACCGTCAAATGAGGGTGCGTCGAGACGAATGCGTCTGGTGACGTCATACTAGTACTGGTGCCCACCTCTGCGCGGCTCCGGGTAGTCCTCATAATACTCATCCCGGGCGTACTCACGTCGAGCGGGCAGGGGCCCACCCTCACGGCGGCCGAGGTCAGGATAGTCATCGCGGTCTAGGTCACGACGGCCGGGCTGTGGTGTACGGGCTCTGTGGTCCTGAGGAAAAACTCGGGGTCTGTCGCGCTGCTGCGGATATCTATCATCGTCGCGGTCTAGCCGACGCTCAGGGGCGGGGCTACGTCGGGGAGCATCACGACGGTACTGCTCAGGGGGTGGAGGAGCTCCCCTCTGTCGTGGATGAATGCGTGGTTCTGGACGAGGGGGAATTCCCGGCTCGTTTTCGCGTGGTTCCCCTTCTTGGGAAGGTGTGTCACTCGGGTTCTCTAGGCGCCCTAACCGGATATTCACCTCTGTGAGGTCACGACGGAAACCCTGGAACTGGGTGCCCATGGTGTCTAAGCGATCGAGGACAAGGCGCTGAAATTCAGCGAACGACACTCCAGAGTTCGAGCTTTTCGCTCGTTCATCAACAACGTTCGGGTCAGACATCGAGGATCTATAAGGCCTACCACTACGGAGCATAGACGTGGCCCAAACCTTGGGCTCTGATACCAACTGATGTAGGGTAGGTTGTGCAGTGGACTCCTAGAATGCAAACTAGTGATGTGTAGGGACAGACTCACTCAATCCTAGTGGCTATATGTAATGATAAGTCTTAGGCAGACGTCTACATTAATAAGAGCAATTGAGCAACATAATGAACCACACATACATTCATAAGAAAGTTAGACAATTTCTTTAAGCGTTTAGGCGGTGGCTTTCCTCCGCATGGAGGGCCAGAAATAAAGCGCGCGTCGAATCAAGTCCTCCTGCAGGTTAAGATTTCACGGACAAATAATAGCAAGCTAAAATTCCTTTAAACAACAAGTTCCACAAAGTGAGCAATGTTCACAACCATCAACAACTAAATCCACACACAACAAGTACAATAAAATCTGGAATAAAACTAGGGCAGCAGTAAACCAAGCAAAACTGAAATTATGGAGGTGAAACGGAGGTTTCCGGGTGGTGGGAGACTAGATCGGGTAAGGGGGAAGGTGGATCCACGAGCGGGGAGGGGTTGGCTGCGGGTACGGTTGAGTTAGGGCTGGATCGGGGTCTGGATTTGGGGCTGGACAGATCTGTCCGGATCTGGACAGATCCGGCTGATTTGGTGGATGGAGAAGGGGGCTGAGATGGGGCGGCAGGGGGAGGTTGCTGTCTGGAGGGTTGTTGGCGGGTATAGTGGGGCTGGCGGCGTGGGGTGGCTGCGAGCAGGGAGGGTGGCGGAGGGTGTCTAAAGGGGGGGCGGCGGCTGTAACCCTGGACTGGAAGAGGGCGGACAGCAGGGCTGCTGTTATGTGGCTGGCGGCGGCACTGTTGGAGGGGGCTGGCGGCAGTGGAGAAAGAGGGGGCTGGCGGCAAGGATGGGGGGAGGGATAAGGGAGAGGAAACAAAATACTTACCCAAGGAGTCGTCACCAAGGGACTCCACGGAGTCGGCACCGCGGAGAAGATCACCGGAAACAAGGAAGAGGATTCTCCTAATTTCAGCAATGGTTTTCCTGCAGCCCTAACACATCTATTTATAATGAAATAACATTAGGGCAACCAAGATGGACGGCTATGATTGGTCGTCGATCTCGGCGCCAAAACGATACTAAATAATATTCGAAATACAACATGCTATATATGAAAATTCATCAGAACGACGAGCCAGACGCAACCGCGGTGGCGGATCGGCGATACGGTCACGCCCGCCTGCGCGAATACACGAACGTGGGGTCCGCCCTGCGCCGCGTCGCGCCAGATGGCCCCCCATCAGCTTCCCTCTCCTGTAGTTCCTCATGGCTGATCTATCCGATGCAGTTGTCCTCATGGCTGATCTATCCGATGCAGTTGATTCTCCATCACCAAGTGTGGTGACTCCCCGGATAAGCGACCCTCAACGCTCTTATGGTCACTCTGGGTCCCTCAAGATCACCACTGTTTTCTTGGATGGGACCAATTATCTGGAATGGTCTCGGGCTGCTCAACATGTCATTCGGAGCCATCAGCTGTTTGGATACATCGATGGGACGAAGGTGACACCTTCTCCGGATGATCCCACCTGGCAACGATGGGACTCTGAAAATTCCCTGGTTGTCTCCTGGCTCCTTCACTCTATGTCTCCAAAGGTGTACAGGAGTTATATGTTATGGACTCGATTCGTTGCCGATCTAGACCGTGTGAGAGGACCCGAGGAGGAAGATGAACCCCACGGTTCGGAGGAGCCCGTGGTGAAGGCCGTCGTAATTGCAGGAGTAACGCGGGGGAGGGGACGAGAAGAGAGAGGAGGACGAGGCGAAGGGGTCGGCGGTATCCAAGCGGGTCGCGGTAGCAGCGGCACCGGCTAGCGGTTGCGCGGTAGCTGGCGAGACGGCGAGCAGCGAGCGCGCTAGAGGCGGCGCTAGTTAGGGCACCGCAGAAAGGACGAGGGAGAGGGGAAGAGAGAGAGAGAGGGATTTGAGGATAATTTCTTGCTTGCTTTCCCCCTCACACCCAACCGGACCTTATAGGTCCAAAACCAGCCAAAACGAACCGGCTCGGTCCAAACATCAAAACAAGGCAATAAGGTTCGCGCCCCTCACCTGGGCTTACTACAAGTGAGCACAAACAGCTGAATTAAAAGTGCAATAAGAAAATAATATAGCGGCATCAGGCGGCTTCAGTTGGTTGGCGATGTCGGTAAGTGCGCCCCCAATATGGATCCGTCGCGTCGAGTGACGTAACATCACCGCCCTCGTTCGAAGACAGCTTGTTCTCAAGCTGTGGTGGGATGTGAACCAAGGGACCCGATGGCGGAGGTCCCACGAACGGCTTCTGCTGGGAAATGTGGAAAACATCATGAATGCGTGCCTCCGGTGGCAAGGCGAGACGGTAGGCCACGTCGCCAATGCGCTCGGTGATGAAAAAGGGGCCAAAGAACTTAGGACCCAACTTGTTGGAAGGAGGATAAACCGTTGTAACTTGCCGAAAGGAGCGACGACGCACCCAAACCCAGTCCTCAACCACGAGGGTGAGATCTCTATGCCCACAGTTGTAGGAAACCTCCATTCGTTGTTGGGCCTGCAGCAGGCGATCTCGGGCGGCCTGTAAGAACGCGTCGCGATCCTCCAACTCGTGATTGACGGCCGTCAGTCGAGCCAAACCGCCCGTGTAAGACAAAAGGCGGGGGGGGGGGGGGGGGGGGGGGTCGCGGTCGTAGAGGCGGAACGGTGTGGTTTTGATGCATCCTCCGTCGCATTCAAATTTGCATGACGTCATCATGCGTCATGAAGTTTTTATTATTATACATTTATTTACGGTCGTGTATTTTTTTTCGTGCACCTACTTTGCTTGAAGTATTCGGCTCGTCGGTTTGACCACCCGATGAGACCCTGAATAAAAGCGTCCGGTAATTTTGGTAGCTAGGACGGTAAAGGCAAGCTTGAATTATTTAAGGATGCATAAATATTAATTAGAGGGGTATTCAAAACAAAGATACCCAAAATATTTATCATAACAAAATATCCCTCAAAAGGGGTATTCAAGAGCTTTACTTGGAAAAGAATATTCTGACTGTTATTTATGGAGAAGTAATTGTTTGGTATGAAATTGAAAAGACATAAAAAATTTGGGAAGTCTTTAAACATATGAAAAGACATAACCAGTCAAATCCCCTTTAAATAGCCGAAGCTATTGAAGAAAAAAGAGGAGTCGGACAAAGCACAGGAACGAGAATCATTTTCGTTTTTCTGTGTTGCCGGAACCTCCTCCATTCCTGTACCTGTACGCTGCCGCCGATCTACCTCCAGTTCATAGCCGCCAAAGCCCCACGCGACGACGAGAAGCACTGTCGACGCCCGTTCGACTCGCCGCTCACGTGGAGCCGCCTTCTGCTGTCAAACGAGGGACTGCCGTCGACGTCGCCATTCTTCTCCGGCAACCCTCCCGTGATTCTAATAGACGGTTGTTGTCGACCACGTCGTCCCACTCCGGCAACCACTTTGAAGGACGACTGACGAGTGTCGTTGACCCCGTTCAAGCCAATCTATCCAACGTCGGGTGCTGTTCTTTTCCCGCACGATGAACTTGGACCCGACTGATCTCCTTGCGGTATCTTTACCCGTATCTTGCTCCACTTATTAGACTTTAAATTTATGCATCCTCTTAAATAATTAATAGCTTGCCTCGAACGTTCAAACTGCTTTTATTACCGTTATCCATAAATTATTATTTGTGTGTTTATGTTTGTGGTCATACGGATCTCGCGACGGTTCAATTCGTTAGGCGCCACAGAATATTTTGCTAAAACGATTAACGAACTTGTGAAGCTCAAACGGTTGAGAGTAATTGCGCGTGAAAACTCGATTTGACCCGCTCTTTCTCTTTTAAAAATCAAATAAAACATCATATTTTCCAGATCCTATTTTTATTTTATAACAAATAAATATTTTGCTTAAAAATTTATTTCAAAACCCTAGTCGAGTCTACATCAGGTTTGTAAGGCCGTATGGTATGCCGTGTTGTAACAATATTCCACCCATGGTAGCCAACGCGGCCGGTCCCCGGTCACACATCGCAGGTACATTTCCAGGGTGCGGTTGACCACCTCGGTCTGTCCGTCTGACTGAGGGTGGTATGCGGACGAAAACGCCAATTTGGTGCCGCTGAGGGCGAAGAGCTCTTTCCAGAAGCTACTCGTGAATACTTTGTCTCGGTCGGAGACAAGCGTCTCCGGCATGCCGTGTAGGAGAAAGATCTCCTGGAAGAACACGTGGGCCACGTGCTCCGCGACAAGTGGCCGAGCTAGGGGAATGAGATGGGCTCCCTTGGAGAACCGGTCCACCACGACCATCAAAATACACTTGCCGCGAACCGGGGGAAACCCTTCAACAAAATCCATAGAAAGGTCCGCCCAAACTTGTGTAGGGATAGGTAGAGGCTGAAGCAATCCCGCCGGCAGGAGGTGATCCGCCTGATTTTGTTGACAGACGGTGCATGTGGAAATGAATTCGTGGACGTGTCAGCGCATACCCTTCCAATAAAATTCCGTGCAGAGACGTTGGAGTGTGCGGTGAACTCCTTCATGGCTGCGAAGGTGGATGTCACCCACTATCTTGGGAATGAGGGGCGATGACGGGTCAACATAGAGCCGTCCTTGATAATAGATGAGCCCCTGGAGGGCTGTCCACTTGGCATCCGGAAGGCCCTGCTCCGCCCGGTGAAGTAGTTCGGATAGACTGGGAGAGTCATGGATCTCCTGGTGGAGCAAGGAGAAGAGGTCGGCCGTCGGAAATGAAATGGCGCATATAGCTATTGGTGTTGGTGTGTCCCGGCGGGAGAGCGCGTCGGCGGTGCGGTTGAGGGAACCCGCCTTATGCTCCACTTGAAAATCGAAACCAAGTAATTTGCTAACCCATCGCTGTTCTGGTACCGTAGTGAGGCGTTGTTCCAAGAGATACTTGAGACTGTAATGGTCTGTCCGCACGATGAAGGGGCGGCCCCATAAGTAAGGCCGCTAATGCTGAACTGCTTTGGCTAGCCCACTGAGCTCTTGCTCGTAGGCCGGTAACTTCCGATGGTGGATGGCCGTTTGACGGCTGAAATATGCCACGGGATGAGCTGCCTATTGCAGCACCGCTCCGTAGCCCAACCCGGAGGCATCACACTCGACTAGGAACAACACGGTGAAATCCGGAAGGCGGAGGACGGGGGCGGACAATAAGGCAGCCTGGAGGGCATGGAAGGCCTCGGTTTCGGTGTCCGTCCACTCAAATGCGTTCTTCCGCAATAAGCTGATCAGAGGGGTGGCCACAGTTCCGTAATCACGGATGAAACGGCGGTAGTAGCCCGTGAGGCCGAGGAATCCGCGGAGGTCGGTGACGTTTTGCGGTTGTGGCCACGTCGCCACTCCCTCGAGTTTGGCCGGATCGGCCGCCACGCCCGAATGATCCACCACGTGGCCCAAGTAGGCGATGGAGCGTTGCCCGAATGAGCACTTCGACGGCTTCAAGACGAAGTGATGCTGGTGGGCCATGTGAAGAACAACCCAGAGATGGTGTAGGTGGTCCTCCCAAGTTTTACTATACTCCAAAATATCGTCAACAAAAACGAGAACGGACTTGCGGAGGAAGGGTTGGAATACCTCATTCATCAAGGCTTGAAAGGTGGATGGCGCGTTTGTTAGGCTGAAGGGCATAACAAGGAATTCGAAATGGCCGTGATGCGTCCGAAAGGCCGTCTTCTCCACATCCTGTTCCGCCATGCGGACTTGATGGTATCCTGAGAATAAGTCGAGTTTGGAGAAGTAACATGCGTCATGTAACTCGTCCAAAAGCTCCTCCACCACCGGAATCGGAAATTTGTCCTTCACTGTAATTGTGTTGAGGGCGCGGTAGTCCACACACATGCGCCATGTGCTATCCTTTTTGTGCACCAGCAACACCGGGGAAGAGAACGGGGAAATGTTGCGCCAAATGAGACCCTGCTGGAGGAGGAGATCGCATTGTCGTTCGATCTCGTCTTTCTGGAGGAAGGGATACCGATATGGTCGTACCACCACTAGTGCCGCTCCCGGAAGGAGGCAAATGCGATGGTCCTGCCGCCGCCTCGGAGGAAGGCCCAAACGCGGGCTAAAAAGGGCCGGTAAGGACTGAAGGAGGGCCGCCAGATCAGCGGGATGTTCCTCCGCCGCGTGCAGGGAAAGCGGTGATGGCTCGGTATAGACTAGGAAGGAGGATGGTGACTGTCCTGGATTTTGTCCTTGCCATTGGACTACCCGAGAGCCCGCGTGCCAGGAAATTGTCATCCGGTCAAAATCCCATGTAAGTGGCCCCAAGGTGCGCAGCCAGTGCACACCCAATACGATGTCAAAGCCCCGAAGATCAACGAGAAAGAGGTCCGTCTGGTAAGAAGAGCCGTCCACGTCAAAAGCTACGCGACGACGGACTCCCGGACACGGCATTTGTTGCTCGTTGGCCACCGCGACCGTGACGTGGCTGCGCGTCATGAACGGAAGTTGAAGTTGGAGGGACCGGTCCTTGCGGATGAAGCTGTGGGTACTGCCCTGTCCAATAGAGCGAGGAGTGCGGTCCCCATGATGGTCACGAAAAGCTGAATGGTGCAGCCCTCCTGAGGCCCTTCTAAAGCATGCAGGGATAGTTGAGGGGTACTGGTATCGACTGAGCCGTCGTCATCATCCTCGGTTGGGTCGTCAACCTCTAACCAAAAGAGTCGTTTGCACCTATGCGAGGGAGTGTATAACTCGTCGCAATTGAAACATAAGCCCTTCTCACGGTGGGTCGTCATCTCCGGACGGGCTAGTCGGCGGCGGAAGGCAGGTCGTGGAGGCTGGTCCCCTTCCGACTGTGGTGGCCGCTGGAAACTAGGGGGTGGTCGTGGGCGGCCCGGTGCTGGGGCATCCAGAGTGAGGCGGCGATCAAAAGCACCATCCAGAGTGAGGCGGCGATCAAAAGCACGGGCGAGGCTCATAGCCGTCAAGAGATCCGGGGGTTATTGAAATTCCACATCCCAACGAAGCCGGTCAGGCAAGCCGGCGGTGAAGAATGGTACTTGTTGGGTTGGCAACACGGTCGTGGCACGTGAGAGCAGCAGTTGAAATTGCTCGAGGTTGTGTCGATGGAGCCCGTGTACTTGAGAGCAATTAGATCGCCGAGAGGGTTGCCCGACATCGCCGGCCCGAATCGGAGGGAGCATGCGGCTCGAAAATCAGTCCACGAAATGGCGGGATGCTCCAAGAGAAGTTGTGTGACCCACAATTGTGCCGGGCCGAGGAGGTGGAAGGAGGCGACGCCCACACGCTCAGCGTCAGGGGTGAGTTGGTTAGTGAAGAAGAACTCACAACGAGTTAGCCAAGGAAGGGGGTCTTCGCGCCCTTCATAGAGGGTAAAATCCATCCGAACGAAACGATTGTTGGTGTAGGGGTCGCCGCGCGAAGGCGGGGTGGAATCCATCCGACTCTCGGGCGGAGCTGCGGCGGGGTATGTCGGGGACGGCGGAACGTCGTTGGCGGAGTCCAAACGCGCATTAAGGGCCTCCATTTTCTCATCCTGCATGGCAAACATAGACTGAATCATCTCCATGAGTTGGCTAAGGGAAGGACCCCCATCAGCCATTAGAAGAGGGGCAATAACCGGCAATGGCAGCAGCGCTGCGGTGTCTCTGGAGGGCGGAATCGGGGCTGGCGGACGGCGAGATCCCGTGAGCGCGGCGCGGTAGGTGCCGGGGAAGGAGATCCCTGTGTTTAACTCTGATACCAAGTTGTTATGGACTCGATTTGTTGCCGATCTAGACCGTGTGAGAGGACCCGAGGAGGAAGATGAACCCCACGGTTCGGAGGAGCCCGTGGTGAAGGCCGTCGTAATTGCAGGAGTAACGCGGAGGAGGGGACGAGAAGAGAGAGGAGGACGAGGCGAAGGGGTCGGCGGTATCCAAGCGGGTCGCGGTAGCAGCGGCGCTGGCTAGCGGTTGCGCGGTAGCTGGCGAGACGACGAGCAGCGAGCGCGCTAGAGGCGGCGCTAGTTAGGGCACCGCGGAAAGGACGAGGGAGAGGGGAAGAGAGAGAGAGAGGGTTAGAGAGAGGGATTTGAGGATAATTTCTTGCTTGCTTTCCCCCTCACACCCAACCGGACCCTATAGGTACAAAACCAGCCAAAACGAACCGGCTCGGTCCAAACATCAAAACAAGGCAATAAGGTTTGCGCCCCTCACCTGGGCTTACTACAAGTGAGCACAAACAGCTGAATTAAAAGTGCAATAAGAAAATAATATAGCGTCATCTGGCGGCTTCAGTTGGTTGGCGACGTCGGTAAGTGCGCCCCCAGTATGGATCCGTCGCGTCGAGTGCCGTAACATTATATGTTGATGGACTCTGCCTACGAGATCTGGACTCGGGCGAAGGAGACGTATTCTCAGATTGGCAGTTCCACTCAGACCTATGAGCTAACACGACGTATGTTGGAGCTTCGTCAGGGAACTATGACGGTATCCTCCTATTTTTCGGAGTTCGAGCGTATCGCACAAGAACTGGATTACTTTGATCAGTTTACCCCCGCATGTACCGTCGATGCAGTTCAACTACTGAAAAGAGACGAACGATTTCGTCTACATGTGTTTCTGATGGGGTTGAGCATGGACATGGACATGGTTCGCACAATATTCTTCACCGCTCTCCTCTTCCTTCCCTTCGGGAGGCGTTTAGCATTGTTCTTGACGACGAAGACTGCCGAAGGTCCCTCAGCACAGCTTCTTTACCAGATCGTTCTACCTTGATTAGTGTTGGTCGTGGTAGCTCCACTAATCCTAGTGGGGTTCCGACGTGTGATCACTGTGGTCGCAGGGGACATACTCGGGATGGTTGCTTCAAACTTCATCCTCATCTTATTCCACCTGGATACGGTCGTGGTCGTGGTCCTGGCCGTGGTCCTGGTCCAGGTCGAGGGGGATACTGCCAGACTAGTGCTCGTCCTCACGATGCTGCTTACTCCACTGAGGTGCACGACGACCATCAGGGTCAGTTCCCAGGACATTTCACCACGTCGGAATTGGACGCTCTCCGCCGTCTTCTACACTCTCAGTCTGACACTTCCCAGAGCGGTACCTCTACTTCCTTTGCTACTGCTGTTATGCCTAGTGCCAATGCTGCTACCATGTCTCAGTCTGAGTGGATTATTGACTCCGGAGCCACCGATCACATGACCGGCTCCTCCTCAGGTTTTTCCTCTTACACCCCTTGTCAGGTAAGGACAAGGTGATTTCTGCTAATGACACGATGTCTCCCATTGCCGGGAAAGGAACCATTTTCTGTTCCCCCTCTTTTTCTCTTCCGTCTGTCTTACATATCCTTTCCTTTCCTCAAAATCTTCTGTCTATTAGCAATCTTACTCGGTCACTTAACTGCTCCGTAACATTCTTTCCTGATTCTTGTGTTTTTCAGGAACTGAGTACGAAACGGACCATTGGTAGTGGTAGGAACCGCGGCGGATTCTACTATCTGGATGCTTCCCCTCCGTCTCTGACTCTCTCCTCTTCCGCTACTACTGCTGCGGATGCTCGACGCTGACACTTGCGCCTTGGGCATCCTTCTCCTGTTTATCTCTCAAAAATGTTTCCTACTTTATCGCATATTGTTAAAACTTTAAAATGTGATGTGTGTGGTATGTCTAAACATGTTCGACATTCGTTGTCCCATGTTTTTTCTCCTAGTGCTACCCCTTTTGCTATTATACATTCTGATGTTTGAGGACCTTCCCCCGTTGTTTCTTTAAATGGCTATCGTTGGTTTGTTACCTTTATAGATTGTTTTTCCCGTACTGCATGAGTTTACCTTTTAAAGAAAAAAATGAGGTGTTTCATGTCTTTCAAACCTTCCATAAAATGGTTCAAACCCAGTTCGATGCTACTATTCGTGTTCTTCATAGTGATAATGTGGGGGAATACGATGATCGTGGAGCGTTTGGATCGTATCTCACGAGTCATGGAATTATTCACCAAACTACTTGTGTCTACACCTCCACCCAAAATGGTGTGGCGGAACGAAAAAACTGGCATCTCCTTGATGTTGCCCGTTGCCTTCTCCATACCATGCATCTCCCAAAATCATATTGGGGTGATGATATCCTAACGGCCACTCATCTTATCAATCGTCTTCCCTCACGAGTTCTCGATTTTTCTACTCCTCGCGCTCGTCTCTCTACGACCTCCACTTTTCATACTGCTCATCTGCCACCTCGTGTGTTCGGGTGTGTTTGTTTTGTTCATGTCCATCAGCCTCAGCGTGACAAGCTTGACCCTCGAGCTCTACGTTGTGTCTTCCTTGGTTATTCTGCTACCACTAAGGGGTATCGATGCTATCACCCCCCGTCCAGACGTGTCTTCTGTACCATGGACGTGACATTCTGTGAGGAGGAATCTTACTATGTGGATTCGCCTCACTCCGTTCGTCAGGGGGAGATTGAGGCCATCAACTCGGTTCCTCTACCTCTTATTCCTCCTCTACCTCGGATTCCTCCTACACCTACCGCTCCTTCCTCTCCTACTTCTCCTTTATCTACTTTTCCCACGTCACTTATACCTACATTGTTTTCCCTGACATACCAACATCTGCCCCTTATCTCTCCTCTTCCTCATATATATCGTCGTCGGCAAACAGGTGAACAATCTTCTGTGGTTCCGTCGCTGCTGGTGCCGTCGTTGGACTCAGATTCTGATGCTGACCTGCATGTTCCCCTTGCTATGCTACGAGGTAAGGCTAGGTGTACCGATCACCCTATCTCAAATCATGTTGCTTATAGTCATCTTTCACAGCCCCATCAGGGTTTTATTTCCTCCTTGTCCATGATCACTATCCCTAAGACGTGGCAGGAAGCAGTTGGTATTCCGGCATGGGCTCATGCAATGGAGGAGGAAATGTTCGCCTTGGAGAAAAATCACACATGAGACGTCCCCTCTAGCTTCCTCCTGAAAAGAAAGTCGTTGGTTCTAGATGGGTGTTCTCGGTTAAACAAAATCAGGATGGCAAAGTTGAGCGGTACAAAACCCGCTTGGTGGCTCGCGGTTACAAAACCCGCTTTGCCCCTGTTGCAAAAATGGACATTGTTCATGTTATTCTATCTTGTGCAGCATGCTTGGGATGGGATCTACATCAACTGGACGTCAAAAATGTCTTCCTGCATGGTGACCTCGATGAAGAGGTTTACATGTCCTTTCCCTCTGGATTTGTGAAGAAGGGGCAAGAAAGCCTTGTCTGTCGCCTAAGGAAGTCCTTATATGGGTTGAAGCAGTCCCCCAGGGCTTGGTTTGGCAGGTTTCACAAGGCCATGGTCAAGTTTGGATACCAATAGGGACATTCTGATCATACCCTGTTTGTCAAGAAGAATGAGGGGAAGATTGTCGTCCTTATTGTTTATGTGGATGACATCGTGATCACCGGGGATGACTCTGATGAAGTCTCGAAGCTGAAAGCCCTCCTATCTGCAGAGTTTGAAGTAAAGGACCTGGGAAGACCGCTATTTTTTGGGAATTGAAGTGACTCGCTCTGATCAGGGTATCTTCATCTCGCAACGCAAGTATGTGTTAGATTTGTTAACTGAGACTGGGTTGCTTGGGTGTGCTCCTGCTAACACACCTATGGAGGAAAACCATAGGATTGATGAGGACACAGATGGAGACCGCACGAATGTTGCAAGTTACCAGAGATTGGTGGGCAGGCTGTTATACCTTTCACACACACGCCCTGACATCACATATGCAGTTTGGAATCCTAAGCAGGTATATGCATGCCCCCAGAATCAGACATCAGGATGCTGCATACCGTGTCCTTCGTTACTTAAAGAAGGCTCCAGGTCGAGGTCTGATGTTTTCAAAGAACAATCATTTAAAGATTGATGACTTTACCGATGCCGATTGGGCTGGATGCCGTGATGACAGAAAATCTACAACAGGTTATTGTACTTTCGTTGGTGGGAATCTAGTCATGTGGCGTAGCAAGAAACAAAATGTGGTAGCAAGATCTATTGCTGAAGCCGAGTATCAGTCTATGTCTCAAGGCCTCTGCGAAGGATTATGGCTGCGCACCTTATTGAAAGACCTGGACCTTCAGATTGATACTCCTATCTCTTTGTTCTGTGACAATAAGACCGCTATCAGTATTGCTCATAATCCGGTCCAGCATGACAGAACAAAGCATGTCGAGGTTGACCGCCATTTCATCAAAGGCCACCTAGAAAAAAGGAAATTTAGTTACCTCTTTTGTTCAATCCAGAGATCAATTGGCCGATGTCTTCACCAAGAGCTTGGGAAACGATGTTTTTACTGATGATATCCATAGACTTGGAATGACAGACATCTATCGTTCGACTTGAGGGGAAGAGTTGAATTCAAGTCCTCTTTATGTTTTGTATTTGTACTTTACCCGCTTGAGGGTATTTCTGTCCGCCTCTGTATCTTTGCTCCTTACTCTATATATGAGTATAGGGTTAGTTTAATAAATTAATTGAGTTTCTCTCTTCAACTGCCTGGAGTCGCCGGAGGATGGTCGGAGATACAGTGGAGTCGGAACCGCGGCTGCCTAAGTAGGGTGTGCTCGAGAGAGGAATAGCTACTAAGATCTCATAAAACAGGAGACGAAAAATAGATTAATTCGTGCATACATTACAAGACCTAAGAGGTCCTTTAAATAGACTTACAACAAACATAATTGGAAATAAGCGACATACTTGGATAACATACATAATTGGAAATAAGCGATATACATGGACTCAAATAAAGAGGATGAACTAAATATGGATGCGACATAAAGACAAATAAATACAACAAATTAACTAGGCACGAAACCCATAACATCTCTCCCGTCTTGCAAAAAGAGCTTGACCTCAAGCTCGAGGGAGATCAACGATGTCCACTTTATCTGATGCCCTCATCATTAGAGTCTTCCACGTGCAGATAAAAAAGTCTTTTGCACCTGTGTCCGCGTGTAAATTGCCCATCTTAGTTATAACATAATCCTTGTGTGCGACGGTTAAACATTTCTGTACGAGACAGTCGACGCTGCGGAGTGTCAATTCCCTCGGTACGTCCCTTCTGAGCCCCTGTGCTTGTGATGATGTAGGCCTCCTGAGCTTGCTGAAGTCGACGGCCGTACAATCCGGCTAAATTCATAGCCGTCACTAAATCACTGGGTGCCTCGAATTCGACATCCAAACACAATCAATCGCTAAGCCCGTCTATAAAGATGACAACCTACATCTCCAAGGGCATCGTGATGTGAGCAAGAAGTATCTGGAACTGTTTTAGATACCCATCAATCTGCCCTGTCTGTCGTAACGTCGTGAGGGCCCCGCGGGGGTTGCTGCGAATCGGGGGACCAAAGCGCATGTTGCAGGCCTGCTTAATGTCTTGCCAGATCATTCTCGGGTTGTCGGCCTGCAAATATGCATACCATATCTCGGTGATGTTGAGCATTTGGACGGACGCCAGAATGATCCATTCGTTCACCGGTGTATGTTGATGGCTCAAAATTGCTCGCATTTGGTGAGACATCCCAAGGGGTCGCCCCTCCCATCATAAGTTGGAAAGACCAACTTGGTGTAGCAGGGAACAATGTTGGCTTCCGACAGTGCTATGGTAGGGGGATATGGTCGACAGAGCATCATGTGAGGCGCCTGACTGCTGCAAGTGTGCTCGTGTGTTGGCGCGGTGATGATTGGAGGAGTAGCTGTGAGGTCGTCGAGGCGCCTGGTGAGTGCAGCAATGGCCTCCTGATGACGTTCCTCGAGGGTAGTTTGTTATGTCAGAGTTTGTATCATGGTAAATTGACTGAGTTGATCCGACGAGTCACTCATGGTATGCTTGGCGGATGAAATTGAGTGACTTACTGATCAATTTGAGTTTGGTTGGGAGAGCGGCGCATGCGAGTGAGAATTTGGTGTGCCACGCGACCCGCGACGCTTCCTTATGTTGAAGAAAATTCCCAAAACGGAGGAGTTCGAGAATTAAATAAATCCAAGTCGAGTCGGCTTGATTTTGTATTGACCGGCTGGAGATAGAAATTTATTAAATTCCAAGGGTGGTCACGTGAAGTACGAGCCCCAGATAGGAATAATTAAGCGCCTGTCGCGTTCGGAAAGGCCAAGATAGGAAGAATTTTCTTCCTCGATGATGATGGCCCGCGTGACTGACAGGCTCGGACAGGAAGGTGTGTGAAAGGATGGAAGCTGCGTGGAAGAAGGCTTCGATTGCTTCGGCGGAAGGGGATTTCCAGCCTTAGTCTTCAAGACTTGTTGCAAAGATCCGTGGTGTGCTTGGCGCAGATGCGGTTGGTCGTGGACGAGAGTCACGCACAACTGTGGGATTCGTCTCGGCTTGATGAAACAACAATGATTGCGGGAATGTCTATCTAAAGAATTTGACTATGATACTAAGTTGTTATGGGTCTAGCCCGGAGTTGCCGGAGGTTGGCCGAAGATAGCAAGTTGTTATGGGCCTAGCCCGGAGTCGCCAGAGGATGGTCGGGGATACAATGGAGTCAGAACCGCGGCTACCTAAGCAGGGTTTGCTCGACAGAGAGAGAGCTATCAAGATTTCATAAAACAAGAGGAAGGAAAACGGATTAATTCTTGCATACATTATAAGACCCGAGAGGTCTTTTAAATAGACTTACAGCGGATATAATTGGAAATTAGCGACACACCTGGACAATAGACATAATTGGAAATAAACGACATACATGTACTCAAATAAAGAGGACGAACTAAATATGGATGTGACATAAAGACACAAATAAATACAACAAAACAACTAGGCACTAAGCCCATAACACATTTTTTCTAATTTTAATTACATAATGTTGAATTTTCTACTTAGATATTAAGAAGATAAAATTGCTTGTATTTAATATGGAATTGAACACGATGTAAAATATTAAAAAAATCAATTGAGACATAATCTTAATGAGTTAGGTCTTATACCGAGCACTGTTCAATAAATGTAGCTCAAAATTATTTTGAATCAATGTAAATTAATTGGATTCAATTGTAATTTATTTCATTGAATTACGAGATTCTTTGGTAAAATTGTAATCTATCTGTGGATAATAACTCAGATATTGGGAATTGTGGATAAAAGCAGAATCTTGTATATTCTTTTCTATGTATAAAATACAATGTATGAATACAATATATAGGAGGGAGAAAGAGAGAGGAGATCCTTATACACAATGTGGGACTAAAGAAGGGAGAGAAACAAGAAAATAAAAGGGCCCTAAATGAGCCTTTACATGAGATTTTCTAACACTCCCCCGCAAGATAGAGCGTACAAGTCGTAGGCATCCAGCTTGGACATGAATTGAAAAAACAGGGTACTTGGTAAGGCCTTGGTGAGAATATCAACAACTTGGTCAGTACCCGGAACATGTTTTAATTTTAACTTCTTCATTTGAACTTTCTCCCGGATGAAGTGACAGTCTACTTCAATGTGTTTCATTCTTTCGTGGAAGACCGGGTTCTTAGCTGTGTATATCGACTTGACTGTCACATAGTAAGACAGCTGGTGAGGGAAGTTTTACTCCTAGATCAGCGAGGAGACTTTCAAGCCATGTGAGTTCAGAGACAACTAATGTCATCGAACGGTATTCTGCTTCAGCTGATGATCGAGCAACCACAACTTGTTTCTTACTACATCAGGTAACAAGGTGACCTCCAAAGTAGGTACAAAATCCACTAGTAGAACGTCGATCATTCAGGGAACCAGCATAATCTGCATCAGAATACACAACCAAAGTTGGAGTGGAAGACGAGGCTTTGTATACCAGCCCTTGACCAGGGGCTGTTTTTAGATATCTTAGGATGCGTTCGACAACCTGAAGATGAGACATTCGAGGGGAATGCATAAACCGGCTAACAACCCCAACAATAAAGGATATATCTCGTCTCGTGGCCGTTAGGTAAATCAGTTTTCCAACAAGTCGTCGATAATATTCTGGATTTGGAAGGGAAGATCATCATGAGAGGCGTGTGCACACAACTTGTGGTTTACATCCATAGGAGTGTTAATCGGCTTGCATCCAGAGTAGCCAGCATCCTGAAGAAGATCGAGACAGTACTTCCGTTGAGAGGGGACAAGTCCATCAGGACGTCTCGCGATTTCAAGACCAAGGAAGTATCGAAGGTTCCCCAGATCTTTTATTTGAAAGACGGAGCTAAGGTGTTGTTTGACCGCTTGTATTCCCTTTGAATCATTTCCAGTGATTAGGATGTCGTCAACATATACCAACAGAAGAACCGTTCCTGTTGTTCGATGTCGAGCTGAGAGAAGTCTGCCGAGCTCCGAGTAAAACCAACTTCCCGAACAACCTTACTGAACCCGTCGAACCATGCCCGAGGGGATTGTTTGAGACCATAGATTGACTTCTTAAGGTGACAAACTCGGGACTCCCCCGTGGTCTCAAACCCGGGAGGCTATTGCATGAAAACTGTTTCTATTAGGTCACCATTTAAAAAGGCGTTCTTGATATTCAGTTGATGTAAGGGTCATTGGCGATGTACATCCACAGAGAGGAGGACACGAACTGTGTTTAGCTTGACAACTGTAGAGAATGTTTCCTCATAATCGAGACCTTGTTGTTGGGTAAAGCCACGAGCGATCAGTCGGTCTTTCAGACGATCAATTGTCCCATCAGGAGCATGCTTGATGACAAAGACCCATTTGCACCCAACAGGAGTCTGGCCTGGAGGGAGAGGGACCAGGTCCCATGTCTGGTTAGCCCAGAGAGCTGTCATTTCTTCGTCCATGGCTGCTCGCCAGCCTGGATATTGGAGAGCCTCCTGCACAGAGTTAGACATAAATAGAGGATAATGAAGTAGCAAAGTGATGAAGCGGTGGGGACAATGTAAGGATACATAGTTCGCCATGGGATGAGCGGTGGACGCCGGTGCCAGATCAGTAGGTCGCAGAGTGTCGGAGGTCGAGGTCGACTGCATTGGGGCAACGAAGCGAGGAGTGCGGCGGGTGTAGACCCGGATAAGAGGAAACTTGTGGAGAGCGGGAACAGGGTCAGGAAGTAGGAGTAGAGGAGTGGTAACTGGAACGACAGGTCATGGAAAGGAGGGTGGTGGAAGAGGTGGGGTCGGTGCGTTGAAGAAAGGTTGATCCTCTGCAGAAACGGTAACTTTTCGGGTAGCAGGAGAGTAGCAGACGTAGCCTTTTTGAGTACGTGAATAGCTGACGAATATGTGTTTGGCTGCACGGGGATCCAACTTGTCTGTGGACGGACCAAGTAGGTGGACGTAGCAGGTACAACCAAATATGCGGGGTGTGAGAGAGAACTTCGGAGTGGAGGGGAAAAGTAAGCTAAACGGAGTAGCGTTTTGGAGGACGGAGGAAGGAAGATGGTTAATGAGATAACATGTCGTGGACAGCGCAAAGTTCCAATAAGCTTTGGGTACCTGCATATGGATCATGAGAGACCGGACAACATCGAGCAGATGTCTACTTTTGCGTTCAGAAATGCAGTTTTGTTGGGGGGTATAGACACACGACGCCTGGTGAATGATCCCAAATTCAGAACAGAGATTAGCAAATTCATGGCTAGTATATTCGCGAGCATTATCTGTCCGGTGAGTTTTTATGTTTTCTGAAAACTGCGTGCGAATCTCAAGAAGGAAAGCCCGAAATACACGGGGAAGCTCGGAGCGATCACAGAGTAAATATAACCAAGTTGTGCGAGAATAATCATCAATAAAGGTGATGAAATAGCGATAACCAGAGATACTAGTAATTTTGTACGGATCCCAAACATCAGAATGTACTAAAATAAAAGGAGCAGAGCTTCGAGTACAATGAGGAGGAAAAGAGAAACGATGTTGTTTTCCCAAAATACATGATTCACATTTAAAAGTAGAAAGAGAGATCTCTGGAAGAGCCTTCTGAAGGACTGGAAGAGGGGCATGCCCAAGACGCCGATGCCAATCAACGGAGGAGACTGAGGAGAGGATGGTAGGAGAAACATCAAGGAGATAGAGCCCGTTTTGCAGTCGTCCCTTACCAATGATACTCTGCGTCTGTCGATCCTGCATCAGAAAAGAGGAAGAAGTGAATATTACTGAGCAATCCAAATCCGTAGTGAGGCGGCTAACAGAAAGTAAATTGAACGGGGAGCCCGGAACATGAAGAGCCGAGCGGAGAGAGATAGAAGAATTGAGAGGGATATCAACAGAGCCGGAGACAGGGACGGTGTCGCCATTGGCTACTGTGATGCACTTAGGATGAGGAACATCCAAGTATTGATGTGATTTCAACGAGGTGATATGGTGGGTAGCACCTGAATCCTCTATCCAACGCGGACTAGTGGAGAGACAAGCGATACCTTCATTGGTGATGGAGGCGACAGAGGCAGGTGGGTGGCAGAACATCCCGTGAAGTTGTTGGAGTTGGAGGCGAACTGCTTCAAGATCAGCACGAGTGGCGGAGGGATTGTCAGCGGCAATATGAGCAGTCGGGTGAGGGGGACGACCATGTTTGCGGTAGCAGGTCGCCTCAAGATGTCCATCCTTTCCGCAGAATGAACTCTTAGGACGTGGCCGGCCTCCGCGACCCCCGACCCGAGAGCCTGAACGTCCTCCACGAGTAGCGGGAGGGAGAGGTAGTAATGACGCAGACGAGTGCTGGAGAAGGACCGGTGAGGGAGGTCCAATAGTATCCGGAGGCGGTGAAACTTTGAGCAACATTGAGCAGACATCAGATGACGACGGGGTTGTAGTAGACGAAAGGATCTGCGCCCGAAAACTCTGAAGGTGAAGCGGGACACGAGCCATCATCATGGCAATACACACAGCCTCTTTTTGAGCACGTTGAGCTGCTAGATCCGCAGTAGAGGGTTGATGTTGGATCCAGGCTTCAGCAGGAGTCTTAGCCCGAGCAACAAATGAGGTTAAGTCTGCCGCCCCGCCAGTGTCAAGAGTTTGAAGCTCGATAATGATGTCATACCGGTGTTGAAGACTGTCCTTGTCGGAGTATAAGGAGTGAAGCTCCTTCCACATTGCCTTGGCCGTCTCGTGATACATGGTCATGTGGTAAGGTTCGCCATCAAAGGAGTTGAGAAGCCACGTCTGACCACGACCATCTTTACAAAACCAATCATCAGTAGGATCAGATGGGGGCTCCTTAGTGAGATGGGACAGAAGCCCCTTGGACTGAAGAACTCGTTTGACAGAGTGCACCAATTCGACGAAATTTTTCTTCCCAGTCAGGGAGATGGTGGCGATTCTTAGCTCGTCGCGCAGTTCAGGAGTGGGAAGCAAGCGGGCTGCAGGAGAGGTAGCGGTCTGCCCATCGAGATGCACAGAGGGATCACTGGAGGAACCCATTTGGATACAGTGGCTGGTAGCTGCTAGAGAGGAGGCCGCTGCTGAAGAGACTGAGGAGATCGCTGGACAAGAGGCCGCTGGACAAGAGGAGAGGCCGCTGGGAGGAGGTCGCTGGAGAGGCAGACCGTTGGGAGGAGGCCGCACGATCTCAGGGAGCTCGGCAGACTGCTGGAGGGGAGGTCGCTGGAGAGGAGCTCGGCAGAGGGAGCGGCGAGTAGCGGGAGCGACGAGCAGCGCAGGAGACCGCAAAGGGGAGATAGCGGCGAGCAGCGGGAGGTGAGACCTGCAGAGGGAGATAGAGACCGGGAGCAGTTCGGCACGATCTCAGGGAGCTCGACAGAGGGAGCAGCGAGCAGGAGGTGAGACCGCAAAGGGAGATAGCAGAGAGCTGCGCAGAGGGAGACCGCACGGGAGCGGAGCGATCAGGAAGAGTGGGGCCCACTTGTCAGAAGGAGGAGGCTATAAGAGAGCCAATAAACAGACCAAGTGGGACGGAGAGAGGAGCATCAGAGTTCGCAGGGGGGGTGCGGTCAAGGAAATCAGAGACCGCCCACTGAATGAGCTCGCAGGGGGAGCTCGCAGGGGGGGCTGGCGGTCAAAAAATTGGGAGACCGTAGGTTCGGACCGAAGGCTCTGATACCATGTGGATAAAAACAGAACCTTGTATATTCTCTTCTATGTATAAAATACAATATATGAATACAAATATATAGGAGGGAGAAAGAGAGAGGAGGTCCTTATACACAATGTGAGACTAAAGAAGGGAGAGAAACAAGAAAATAAAAGGGCCCCAAATGGGCCTTTACATGGGCTTTTCTAACAGAAATTGATTCATAACATAAATTATAATCTATTTAATTGAATTACTAGAAAAAAATTGCTCAATAAAAATACTTGAACCTACGCGAATCAAAGACGCAACCTACTGTTTCCACTCAATTAGTTTTCAATTTTAAGACCTTCAAATGCTTGCCCTTTCCATTTAACACCATTGAATCAAGTGGCGTGCAGGATTCAATGCTCTTAAGATCATTTCATCAACTGTTGGATGCATAAAAAACTTCTCAATTGATGACTGATTGCATAAGAAAGTAAATTTTATTTCAAATTGTAGAGACTTACCAATTGATCAAGATTAAATATGTGAATTCATATCGATATATAGATCGAATGTTTAGATTGGTGAAATACATTATTAAAACTTAACTTTAAGAGGGTATTCTTTATCTGACTATTGCCATGTTTTTTACAAGCTCAATGAATGGTGTAAATTGGATGAAATTTGACCTACATGTAGTTTTGTTGTAGTAACAATCAATGGTGTGATCTTGGTTCTTAGTGTTCGAAAATGAAAATATAATATGTATGTCCTAAAATTAGAAAAGATGATACCTTAATGGGTTTCCTTTTGTTCCCTTTCAGAGAGCCACTCTTTCTTCTCACTCACCTTGGTTTAGGAAACATTCTTTTTAAAGAAAAATAACGGACTTGGATTTATGCAAAAACCCCTCTAGACTTAGAATAAATAAACCATAGTCTCCAACAATTCCCATCAAGCTGAGGAGTATATATTGGTTAATTTCAGTTTGTTAACTTATTCTTTGAAGCCTGGCTTGTGAAGGGCTTTTGTCAAGATATTTGCAACTTATTTAGCAAGTATAAACGATATGCAGATGCACCCATCATCAAGTATTTTTTTCTTTGATAAAGTGACGAACTACTTCAACGTGTTCTAATGCCCGGACAACTTTATTGTTACAATATAATCTCATAGGCTCACAACCTCTAACTTTGAGAACCTCCAATAAAAGCAATGGCACGTTACTCAACTTTAGCACTACTTTAGGCATCAACATAATTTTTATTCTTCCATGCAACAATATTACCTCTAAAAATGGGGGAAATAACTCGATGTTGATCTCTTGTCAACAACAGATTTTACCCAATCAGCATCAATATAGATTTCAACTTGTTTATAGTTTTTTTTCCAAATAGAAATCCCAATACAGGAGTACTCTTTAAGTACTTATAATACAAAATATAACTTCAAGATTGATCTCCTTGGGAGAATTCATAAACTAAGTTCACAACAAAAGCGATGTGAGGTCTCCCAACTTCACATTTGATTCTTTGGGAGTGCCTGCAAGTTTACATCCCATCATTCCAGTCTCTTTTAGTAGATCAAAACATATTTTTGCTACGAAATATATCCTTGCTTTCTTTCTTGCAACCTTCATTTCTGAGAAATATTTCATGTGCACAAGACCCTTAAATTCAAACCCTTTAAGTAACATTTTTTTAAAGATATCAAGCTAAAGAATTCATATTTTATAACTGAATATTTGGTTTGATAACCTACTATAAATTCCTCCTCTGCATCTGGTAAATCAAAGGGTGATCTTTCACATTTGGCTAGAGAATACATTTTTTCTAGATTATTCCTTCTCGCAATAAGGAGAGCCTTGATGCACCTGTTGAGGTGTTGTCGTGTGACCTGTGACCTTGAGGTCACGCGTCGAGTCTTGGAAGCAGCCTTTTGCCAAAATGCAGGGTAAGGTTTGCCTACATTTCACCCTTGTGGTGGGCGTGGGACCCTTCCCCGGCCCTCGCCGTGCGGGGATGCTTTGTTGATAGGGGTGTCGGGGGTTGAACGCTGGGTTTTTCTCCTCCTTTCTATTCAATTCCAAATTCAGATGCAAAACAATGCATACAAGAAAATATTAGACTCTTCCTTTATATATAGGAGGATCCCCAAAGTAAGACAAGTACATAAACCAGTAGGTAAATCATTTTATCGTCGTGCTTGGGGAGCGTGCCCGTCGTGTATAAACACGTGTGTATTGCTGGCCAGGGACGGGATTGCCCGTGCTCGTATCAAAACCCCTGGGTTCCAGAATAACCTTGTCCTCAAGGTCGAAGTCTGGGAACTGTGACCAGACCTCCTCCTCCAGGATCCACGTGGCTTCCTTGCTGGTAGTACCCTCTATTGGATGAGGACCTGTCGTACATGCTGGTCCTGAATCTCCTCGGTGCGCGATCCTAACACGGTCTTGGCTCATAACCGGGAATGGACTCGACCGACAGTCCCTCGAGCATGGTGGCTTGGAGGGGGTGATTTCGCAGTGCCCTCTTTAGCTGGGAGAAATAAAAAACTAGATGAATGCGGCTGTCGGGAGGTAGTTGTAGGCGATATGTCACCTCTCCCACCTTCTTTAGAATCAGGAAGGGGACGAAGTAGCGAATAAATATCTTGGGGTGCAGGAGGACGGCTAGTGTACTCTGGCGGTGGGGACGTAGTTTGACGAACACCTTCTCGCCCGGCGAGAAGACCACATCACATCGGTGTCGGTTGGCCTGTTGGACCATGCACTGCTGAGCTCAGAGAAGATGATGCTTGAGCTGGAGGAGGGCCTCATCGCGATCCCGGAGATCAGTAGACAAAGCATGCACTTGACACTCCCCAGGTAGGCTGAACAGTGGCCTCGGGGGCGGTTGCCCATATACCACCTGAAAGGGGGTTGAGCCCGCAGAGGACTGATAGGAGGTGTTGTACCATAACTCCGCCCAAGCGATCCACTGAGTCTAGTGGCGGGGTTGCTCGGTAGCAAAACAGCGCAAGTATGCGCCGATGCAGTGGTTGAGGACCTATGTTTGTCCGTCGGTCTGGGGATGGTAGGCCGTGCAGAACCGGAGCTTGGTGCCCTGTAGTCGAAACATCTCCTGCCAGAAGGCACTCATGAACACTGGATTGCGATCACTGACAATGAAACGGGGAAACCCGTGCAAACGGACCACCTCCCCTATAAAGATCCTAGCGACGAAGCTGGCTGTGTATGAAATGCCCATACTTGGAGAGACAGTCCACCACGACTAAAAGGCAATCATAACCCTGAGAGCGGGGTGGTCGAGTGATGAAGTCCATCGTGATGTCCTCCCAGACTATGTCGGGCACCGGAAGAGGTTGGAACAACCCGGTTGGATTGAGAGTCTAGTACTTGGCCCTCTGACAATTAAGACACTTGGAGACGAACTGTTGCACTTCCCGCATCATGCCCCGCCTATACAGAGTAGCGGGAAATCGCCGATAGGTAGGATATGCGCATGAGTGCCCTGCTATAGGAGTGGCATGAAACTTGTGGAGGAGACGAAGAATCCACGACGATGATTCTGCAACCACTGGATGGTCCCGGTAATGGAGTTGGTCGCCAACAAGGCGGAAGGGGGTGCGATTCTGGGTCCTGGTGCAGATCTTGAATCATGGTGGCGTAATGGGGGTTCCGTCGCATCTCGGCAGTGATGGTGACAACATCGCGCCATCGCGAGTGGGAGATCGCTGACAGGGTAACTCTAATGGCCTTGCGTGAGAGAGTGCCCGTCGCTCTGTTCGCGGAGCCCGCCTTGTACTCAATCGAGAAGTGATAACCAAGAAGGTTGACGATCCAAACTTGATGTGCGGGGGTCGTGACCTTCTGACTCCAAAGGTGTCATAGATTGCGGTGATCGGTACAGACCACAAATGGCCGACCCAGGAGGTATGGGTGAATGTTGGACTGCCAAAACTAGCGCCCTAAGCTCGATGTCATAGGCCGAGGCCGCTGCTCGTTGATCTGTAAAGGCCTTGCTGAAGTAAGCGATGGGGCGACCCTCTTCCATGAGGACGACGCCCACGCCCTTCCCCGATGCATCACACTCAATGGCGAAGGGCTTAGCGAAGTTGGGCATGCTGAGGACGGTGGCGGAAACTGGGCCTGCTGTAGGGTGTGGAAGGCTTCCTGGGTCATCGGGCTCCACTCGAACGATACCCGCTTCTTTAGGAGGTTGGTAAGCGGTTGCGCAATCGCGCTATAGTTGTGGATGAAGTGGCGGTAGTATCCTGTGAAGCCCAAATATCTTCGGACTGCTCGAGTGCAGGGTGGTGTCGCCCATTGGAGAACGGTCGCAACCATGGTCGTGTCCATGGCTAACCCGGCGGCTGAAATGATATGGCCTAGGTACTCGATCTGAGTCCGGCCAAAGAGGCACTTCTTCTGATGGGCCACGAACTTGTGTTCTGCAAGGAGCTGCAGTACGGTCGCCAAGTGGTCTACGTGGAGCTGCTAGGAAGAGTTGTAGACCAAGATGTCATCAAAGAAAACAAGAACGAACTCTCGCAGGTGTGGGCGGAAGACATCGTTCATGGTAGACTGGAACGTCGCGGGAGCGTTTGTCAGGCCAAACAACATGACTAAGTACTCATAGTGGTCATCATGTGTGCGGAAAGCCATCTTGGACACATCCGCCGCCCGGACTCGAATCTGATGGTACTCCGATCGGAGATCCAGTTTGGAGAAGTCACGCCCTGCAGTTCATCCAACAACCCCTGAGTAAGAGAAATTGGGTACCTGTCGTGGGCTCGTGAGCTTGTTCATCTCCCGATAGTCCACGCAGAATCTCCAGCTCCCGTCCTTTTTGCGCACAAAAAGAACAGGGCTCTCAAAGGGACTAACGTTCGGTTGAATGATACATGTGTGTAGCATCTCTATGCCACCATGGTCTCCATGGTGGTTTTTTGAGCATGGCCATTTCGGTACGGGCGGGCGGAAACCGCGGTGACCTATGGATGAAGGACAATGGGATGGTCTGAGACTCTG
Organism: Dactylorhiza incarnata; assembly: GCA_033032865.1. Lineage (NCBI taxonomy): Eukaryota > Viridiplantae > Streptophyta > Magnoliopsida > Asparagales > Orchidaceae > Dactylorhiza > Dactylorhiza incarnata. Next base: position 13,194,290 of record JAWHQI010000017.1, read on the forward strand.
TTCGGGTGAAGCCCGTGGGGGTGACGAAGAGGGAAGCAAGTCTGTCCAACAAACACTGAATGTCTGGGTGCGGCTTGGTCGGCAGAATGGGCTCTGTCCCCATATGCCACAGAAGAATATGAAATTCAGTGTCAACAGTCTTGAGGATGGAGCGCAGGCCGGTCGGTGAGCGGGCTAATGATGGATCCCCTTGTAGAAGATGGGAAACCTCTGGTGTATTGGACCAACCCATTGTGGGACGATCTCAATTATCCTTGACGTCGCCCAGAGCACACAGCCAGGCCACGCCGAGAATAGCGTCAAGACCGCCCAGTTCGAAGACATAAAAATGTGTTGTGACCGAATACGACCCCATGGAGAGGGAAAGGCCCACGCAGTGGCCTGCCGTGCGAGTGCAACGGCCATCGCCGAGGAACGCGTGAAATCCTGGGGTTGGTGTCACTGACAGCTGTAGCTCGACAACAAGGTCGTGGTATATGAAATTGTGGCTCGCCCCACTATCGATCAAAAGCACCGCGGAGCGGCCGCGAAGTGAAGCTGCCATCTTCATAGTACAAGGACTTGTCATCCCGCGAGGGAAAATCAGGTCATACTCATCTAACTCCAAGGCCTCAAAGTCAACCAACCCGATTTCGTCGTCCTCCCCCCAGGAGCATTTTAAAATCCTTATTGGGGAAGTCATGTGTGGGGGAGTAGGGGACTTTGCAACGGAAACACGGGCCTTTGTTGCGGAGGTCTAAGTACTCTTGGTTAGAGATCTTGTGCACGGGCACCTTGGGTCAGGAGGGCGTTGGCAAGGGACTCGACAGGGGCGTCCCGGGGCAGCTGAGCGCTCGGCTGGAGGACGACCCGGAGAAGCGGAAGGCTTCGGCGGGTACTGATGTTGAAGAGCGGATGATGTGTCGGCGGACCGCTGAGGGGAACTAGAGGAGAAGGTGGCGAAGTCCTCCTCGACATAACGGGCTTGCTCCATAGCCCGAGTGAGGGTAGTCGGGTCATGTACGCGCAGGCGTGTCCGAATATGCGGCCACAGGCCGGCGAGGAAGGTGTCCAAGTAGTGGGTCGGTGCCAGGCCGGGGACATGTGTGGGCACTTCGATGAACTCATCGATGTAGGAGTCGACCGACTCCATCTGATGAACGTTGCTCAAATGCTCAAAGGGTTGTCGGCATGGCGCGTGTCGTAGCGGCGAATCAACTCGTCATTGAGGCCCAACCAGGAGAGGGTAGGATTGGATTGACGGATACAACGAACCCGGTGGAGGTCTGTGCCCTCCATGTAAATGGTCGCGAGGTAAAACTTATGAAGCTCAGGAGTGCCCTGGAGGTCGAAATACTGCTTCGTGCGGGCCAACCATCCTGAGGGTCGGCTCCGTCGAAGTCGGGAATGTCTAGCCGACGTAGGTGAGCTTCCGAGGGGTCTTAGGGGGGCTGCAGGAGCCTGAGAGGGTTAACGGTTCTACTGGTCGAGGCGATGGACGGGGCTGGAGGTGGCGGTGTGGCTTGCCGATTGGAAAGGAGGGAGCGGATGTTGCGGACAGCGATCTGGAGGTCAGAGAGGGTGGTGTTGACGCGATCCATGCGGTCCGAGAGAACTTCGACGGAGTGAGGAGCTTCCTTCTCGCGCGCCATGCTGCGTATCGCGGGCATGCGCGGACCGTGGCGCCAGATGAAGGCTGGTGGGGTTGCACAGAGGGAAGTCGTCAGTTGGAGGCGGGCTACGTGCTCTGCGTACATGAGCCTAAGTGTCGGAGTCGAAGGGGAGGAAGGGCGATGCACGCTGCGGACTTCAGACGGCGTGGCTGGAACGTCGTCCCCGCACGCTCGTTTCGCGAGAAGCGCGGATCGAAAGCGGCGGAGCGCGGAAGGAGACGAGGCGAGACGTGCAAGGAAATCACGAGATCGGCGGGTGCTGGAAGAGGCAGGCAGACCAAGTTGATAGGGGTGTCGGGTAAATAGGGCAGAACGCTGGGTCGTTCTCCTCCTTTCTATTCAATTCCAAATTCAGATGCAAAACAAGCCATAAAAGAAAAAACTAGACTCCTCCTTTATATATAGGTAAATCATTTCATCGTTGTGCTTGGGGCGCGTGCTCGTTGTGTATAAACACATGCTTATTGCTGGCCAGGGACGGGATCGCCAGTGCTCGTATCATTTGTGCACTGGCCTGCCCTTTATTCCTTCTCGCAATGATATCATCCATGAAAATTGACAACTCGAATAATCGTTTTCAAACCATTCTCATATAGATTGTTTTAGACCATACATAGCTTTTTTTTGTCCTACTAGTTAATGCCTCCTTCAGTAAAACTAGAAAGAAGATCCATTTACACTTCTTGTGAGTCCATTGAGGAGCACATTTTTAATATCTTGTTGTATCAATGACTAGCACATATTAGCAATCATAGTTAGAAGCACTAGTGTTGAGTTTAACTATGAGAGCAAAAGTTTGTTGGAAGTCTAAATCAGATTTGTGCAAACCCCTTACAACAAGTCTAGCTTTGAATCAATTAACAGTGAAGATCCACTTCCATCCGGCTGTCTTTTTCCCTTTAGAATGATCATCACGTCATAAGTAATTTTTTCTCTTTTTTAAGGGGAGCCTTTGCGCACCGGTTAAGGTGTTGTTGTGTGATCTTGAGGTCACGGGTTCAAGTCCTGGAAGCAGTCTCTTGCAAAAATATAGGGTAAGGTTTGCCTACATTTCACCCTTGTGGTGGGACCCTTCCCCGGACCCTCGCTGTGCGGGGATGCTTTGTGCACCGGGCTGCCCTTTTTTTGTGAAGCACTCATTTCTTCCATAACATTTTGTTTCTATCTTTAAAACCTACTCAACAAAGGAACAAAATGAGGCGGATACTTTTCATAAGAGACAAACTTGCGATGCGATGATGAATGCACTGCCTAGTTCCATTTCTTAGAGACATGGGAAGATCAATTTGATCTTGGGGCGCCACAATATGATCCTCAATGAGTGGGATCAAGTCACTCCCCCTTTGAGATGGGCTTTAGTTTAGAATCGTGGTAGGCAGAGTATTTGGTTTGCTAACACTTGTTTTTTTTTACTCTGTGAATATAGAACTAAATTTGGTTTGTCCAACTCAAATTGCTTCTCCTTCTTTCAATCTTTTCTTGATATTCTATGTGTGGCATAATAGTTTGAGAGGCACTGGTGATGATGGAGATAGGAATAGAAATGAAAGAGAACTGGGGCTTAAGGAAGGTAGGATTCATAGATGACAAAGACACATTTAAGATTGGGAAGCATCCATAAAGACACATTTGTTTGCTTCAGAATCAAGTTTAGAATTACACTGGTTATGGTTGTAAACAAAGGCAACACAGCCAAAATGTTTTTTTTAGGGGCATACATGATACATGAGAATTTTAGCTTCAAAACTATCCTTTTCCTTTCAATACATCATTTTATTGCAGTATATCGGGGCAAGAACTTTGTGAATGATCCCTTGGGTAGCTAGATATTCACCAGGATTAGAATGGAAGTACTAATGTCCATTATCAATTCTCAATATTTGAACAATCGTATAAATTTATTTATTTTTAATATTTGGGAAAAAAATTTAGCCTCAAAATTTTCATTTCAAGATAAGCCTGTTATACCGTGATATCATTAATAAAGTGATGAACCATCTCGATTCAAAAATATTTTTTATATGAGTGGGTCCTTATATATCACTATGAATAGAAGGAAATGACGATTATCTTTAAAATTTGACTGGATGAGATATACTGAGTATGTTTGACATCTTGTCAGATTGAAAACTTTCAAATAACTCCGGATTTTGTTCAAGAAAATTTAAGGAAACAATAGTGTAAGGTAATGAAAGTTTTGGTGGCCCAGTCTACGATATCATAAAATTATTTGAATCAAGTTGGACAAATAAAAACCTTTTTTTTTCAACTGTCAAAGCTCGTTCCTTCACATAGTCATCATCCTCTAAGTAGTAAAAAACTCTTCCAATTCTTGCACTACCATTCATCTTCTTTCCTAATGCTTGCTTTTTTAATTTCACAAAGTAGTAGAAAATTTTACAAGAGAATTAAATAATTTATTAGTCTACTAACAGTCTAACACAGAACAGACTATGGTGTATTTGGAACTTGGCTTGTAGAACAAATAATCGAGGATTTGATCATTGAATTGTCAATTCTTCCAACAAAAAGAGAGGGACTCATCTTCAGTTTTAACTCGAGAGTAGAAAGTTACCCAGACATAGGGAATATAAATAGAAAAAGAATAGATCTTCATCAGGGCATCTTCTTACGATTGTGACTTCCATTGACAAATGCAATGACAATGGACTTGCGCTCTTCATTTCCCTTCGCGTCGCTTGCAATAGCTACGGTCTTCCACTTTGATACCATAAAAGTAGAGAAGATAGTACCTGAATGCAAACTTCTGTTTCCGTTCGATGAGATGCCATTTCTTTCTTCTCACCCGTATTCACTATCTCACTGTGTTGGTTTATAGTAAAAAAAACAAAGGATTTGAAATTATACAGAAAGCCCATTATAAATAGAATAAATACACTAATTTCATTTCTAGCCCATGTTTCTGTCTTGTACTCTTCACTAAAGTATAGCGTATTCTGTAATTTAATTAACTTTGGCCATTATGTGCAGATTCAAACTGTAGCTGTTGGAGCTGCAATAGGTCAAGCCTGCCTGCTTCTCGCTGCTGGAAAGAAAGGAAGACGGTTCATGATGCCTCATGCCAAAGGTATGTCCTTAATGTTTTTGTCCATCAGATTTTTTAAATATTTAATGACTACATCATTGCTGATGTCTCTATCTTTATAAGCCATGATTCAGCAACCTCGCGTTCCATCGTCCGGACAAATGGCAGCAAGTGATGTTCTTATTCGTGCTAAAGAGGTTAGGTGCATCTATATTGATTACGGATAAATATGTCGGCGTGAATATTCTATCTTTCTGCAATTTTATTCTTGTTATTTGTCTTATCTGTGATTGAACTTCTTGAAGAGAGAATATAGTTTCAGTTAGGATTGTAGGGTTGCCCTAATTTTGATGCAGAGGTCGATATTTTAAATCCAGAAACAATGTCTTTTTTTGTAAGAGTGGCAGTCCATGATTCTCTTCATGCGGAAACAACTATGTCTAGGGTGCATACATGTTGCAGAGAAAAGAAAGATTAGAATCTGGCGCAGGACAAGGCTATAAGGACTGATGAGACCTAATTCTACACGACAATGCGGCAAGCATGCAATAGATGACCAGTGCTAACAATTATCTTGAAATGATGCAATCTAATTATATAATTCTTCATGCAATAGCATTTTTGATGCAGGACAGGCGTCACACCTACCTGCCACTTTGGCATCACCACCAGGGGGCCCACCCTGACATCTCACCAAGGCGGCTTTCATCAGGGCTGCAACCCATACACCCGACCTTCTCTCCGCCTTCCATCACCAAGAAACTGTAGGTTGTTGAGGCCCGAGATCGAACACCCGACCTTCTAGATAAGAGTCTTTCACCAGAGCTCTCATCACCAACTGAGAGTTGGTCGAGTGTTCGATCCCGGGCCTCAACAACCTACCGTTTCCTGGTGATGGGAGGCGGAGAGCTGGTTGGGGTGTATGGGCTACAACCTTGATGAAAGCCGCCTTGGTGAGATGCCAGGGTGGGTCCCCTGGTAGTGATGTCAGGGTGGCAAGCAGGCGTGACGCCTGTCCTACATCAATTTTACAAGTAATGATATTAAATAGATAAGCTTCAAACCTTAAACAACAATTACAATTGCTCACAAAGATTTTAAGTAATAGTTGCCTGTAATAATCACACACTAGTGAGTGTGGTTGGAAACTAAACACAATGAATGGATTTTATACGTTCAATGAAAGAAAGAGGCATACAAAATATATTGAATATCACTAAAGCATTAAAGGCATATTTGTACAATGTGAAAAAGATGAAACTAGCTATACAGGCTCGAATATTTATGGCCGATCTTGGATGAGGATTGGAGGCAGACTAACTGAGGCAGTGATTGGTTGTGCGGACAATGGGGGAGGTGGGGCTATGGACTAAGGGTGGAGGTGGGCTCCGGTGGTGCTGGGGAGGATTGGCTACACCTATGGTGGGAGGAGATTGTCAAGAAGTGCTTGTCACGGAAGAAAGGAGGATGGCTGGAATAAGCAGGTAATGGTTGCGGGTTATTGTGGAGGTGTGATTGGCAAAGTAGAGGCAACGTTGGTTGTGGAGGGGAGAAGGGAGTGACTAAATGTAGGGGAAGAATGTGGTTGCTAGAAGTTGGGAAAGACTACGGTGACTGGACGTAGTCAATGTCTAAAGTGATTGAGGAAGTTGGGAGCGTCGTTGAATGAAGAGGTGGGAGCAGTGAGTTTCTTCAGCACCACTGGTGGAGGTTTACACAATGCTTTAGCACCACAAACAGGAGGTTTGTGCATAACTTCAACAACGTGCCGCCTCTCATGACTGAGCGGTTGTAGCTTACTCTCTTAATTCACGATCCCTATTTTGGTCTTAAATCATAATACTCGGAACTTATAAGGAAATTAGAATTATGCTAAATATCATGAGGGGCCCAGATTGCCAGATCGTGCCATTTAACCTAAATTCAAAATTCAACTCAAAAAATGTTACGAAATATAGAGATCGTTAAAAATCATTATGGACGCAATACGTAGCTCCGATCATCTAGATGTCGGTCGTATAACTGACTATGATGAGAATAGACCTGGAAGGGCCCCTGATGCTCGTGTTTTACTTGATATGGTTGATCCCCATCATAATATTTCTCTAGTATTTAGTTCTTGTAATGCAAACTAGCGCTTGACCTATATTTTGGCAAATATTGAAAGCTAACCAGGAAGAAGCATATTGGAAAATTTTCATTACGAAATAATATATGCAATAATGACACAATAATGATAAAAATAATTATAAATATGTTAAGTTAGGTGCTAGGGTTGAAGAAGAGGAGAGGAAGGGGGAGAGGAGGAAGAAGATGAGAGAAGAATTCAGCCTCCAGGTCTCCTCCATAAGTGATCTTACTCCAAGATTATCCAAATGAGAGACATCCTTAGCTATAAAGTGCCTAGTTCCAAAAGACGAAGGGAAAACAACAAATAACCCACAGACCAAAATACATGTGCGATAATAAAATATAACGTTGACACAATCCCATGACATGTGGTTCATACAATCGTGGTTTCGACTACTCAATTAATTAGTGAAAGTAGGGAACACTGAAACAAAGAGAAAATCATGAAACGTACGAACAAGTCCTAAACTCAAAAGAAAAGGGTTGTTACCTTGCAACCGACCATGACAAATCTATGCGGAAGGCTTCACAATAATCAGAGGAAGAAGCTCCATACTCTCATGGTTCCGGATCTTCGATCCAAGCCTCCAAACTCCAAATTTTCCAAGCATGTCCTCTTCAAAAGTTCTCATTTCCTTGTCCTCTCTCAAAAGTTACCAAAGTGGGAAATAAGGAGAAATGAAGGGTTTGGTTCTTCATTCACAACATAATGAACTAAGGGAGTGATCTATATCCAAAATAAAATTGCAATGATTCACGGCTAAAACGAACCGGATTTTGTAAGTTACGTCCCACATACGGCCTCACATATGGCCGCACATACGGCCTCACATATGGCCGCACATACGGCCTCACATATGGCCGCACATACGGCCTCACATACGGCCTCACATACGGCCTCACATACGGCCTCACATACGGCCTCACACATGACCTCACATACGGCCTCACACATGACCTCACATACGGCCTCACACACGACCATGTACGTCCTAGGAGAGCAAATATGTGCTTCAAAAAATACCAAACAGGGTTTGTCACTGGGTGTGCTCACGGACACGGGCTTGTCACTGGGCGTGCTCACGGACACGGGCATGTACACGGTCATGTAGTGCATGGGAAATCAGCCTGGAAGTATATGTTCACCCCTACACGGCTAGACACACGGTCGTGCACTTAACCGGAAATATGGCGTGAAGGATAGGCTATCACACGGTCGCTGCACACGGCTGTGTCCCAGGGAACACGGTCGCGTCCTTGGCCGTGTACAATGCTGCATTTGGTGAGCGGCGGGAAGCTACATGTCTAAATACACTGCTGTGTAGACTGGTGCGAGTCCCGAACCGCCTCTCCTGAAGTCCTGATAACTCCAGAACTATGTGTAGGCACACAAAATAATCGTCCCAAGCAGGCTATTGTTTATTGCATATATAGATGTCTCCATTAGTCTTCATAGCTCTGTGTAGACCCGTCCTGCGTCGCATAGCTTCCCTACAGTTGGAAGGAACGCTGTTGACTAACAAATTCAATGCAAACCTGCTGCATGAAGTGTCTAGATGCTCATAAGAAACCAGATTAACAATGAGGTGCTGAGTATAAAGGAAAGTGCTTAGCGGATGGATGCCATGAGAAAATCCACAACGAGCGCCCACACATTAGGAGATGCTCCGACGCATCAATTGGGATGAACTAAACCATGGCTGAGGAGGATTGGGATGAACTAAACCATGGCTGGAGTTGGAAGGATATCTAGGGGAGGAGGCGCATCTAGCTTTTGCTGGTCAGCTGGAAGAGAAGACGCGACGAAGTTGCGCGGCTCGCTGGAGCGAGTTACACGGTCGCGTGGTTATTGGACTGGAAGAAGCGGTCGCATGGGTCGCTCGGGTGGAAGGATGTGGTCGCACGATTGTTAGAGTGGAAGGTATCTCGCGAAGCAGGTAAAAGAGCTCGGCGAACTAGTTCCGTCGCGACTTAGGGCAGAGCCGGGATCGTGATTTCTTGCTCTGATACCATGTGAAAAAGAAGAAAGTAAATATTTGATCTTCATTGAGAAAAGCACCCCTTCATAAATATAAATAGAAGGGCTAATGTCAAGGTCCTCAAATAATGTGAGATAAAAATATAAAATAAAAAACATAAATATAACTAATTTTAACAAGGTGGAAGTAAACATGTATTCTCTTCTTCGGCCATTATGTGCTCATGAAATAATAGTAGTTAATAACATGCATGATGCAGTTAAACACATCTCTGGTGGTATAATTATATGGGGTAAGATTATGTAGGGTATTTCTGTGCATGGATGTTATGAAATGTAAACTTGAGAGGTTTTTGTAATTTCAAAAGCAAGAGAGGTGCAACCTGTAATTATGCTAATTTTCAGGGGAAGTTTTGGTAATTATTCCTAGGGCCATTTACCGGGTCCTCTCGTCTAAGTTTGCTAAATTACATGTTGCACCTCTCTTACTTTTGAAATTACAAAAATCTCCCTTCTTACTTTTGAAATTACAAAAATCTTCCCTCTTACTTTTGAAATTACAAAAATCTCCCTTCTTACTTTTGAAGTTACATGTTGCACCTCTCTTACTTTTGAAATTACAAAAATCTCCCTTCTTACTTTTGAAATTACAAAAATCTTCCCTCTTACTTTTGAAATTACAAAAATCTCTCGGGTAAGAGTACATTTCATAACATCCATGCACAAAGAGACCGCCCCTGGAAATTTATCGTGAGGGGGTATTTTTGTGCATGAATGTTATGAAATGTAAACTTCAGAGGAGGTTTTTGTAATTTCAAAAGTAAGAGTGTAACTTGTACTTATGCTAACTTCCAGTTATTCCTATATATATATTTTTAATAAACTTCCATGCTACACTATTTAATGAAACACTATTCTCCTATTTTAGGTCTATTTTTATGATACCATTTATATGCTATGTAGAACTTAATGAACGAGTGACAGTGCACGGGGGCTCCACGTGCCCTGTGCGACAGTACACCATGATGAACGAGTGGCAGTGCACGGAGGGCTCCCCGTGCCCTGCACAACAGTACACCGCCCACGACGATACCCCCGCCTGTGCTCACCTGCTCTCGGGCGCACGGGATTCGCACGACCGCACTCCCGCTGCTCGTAGACCCCCGAGCGCATTACGTCGGTTGTTACTCGATTTCCTAACACGTTTGGGGGACTGCGAGCGGCGGGAGTGTCGTCGTACGAAGCCCATGCGCCCGAGTGCAGGTGAGCACAGACGGGGGTACTATCGTGGCCGCTGTACTGTCGCGCATGGCACAGGGAGCCCCCTGTGCACTAACTCTTATGCAAAAATAGACACTAAAGTTGAAGATCAGATGCCTTTTGGGGATGGCATGATATATATTTTGGGTTGTTCCTTCTGTGGCCACATGCAAGCAGCAGGATTGAATGCAATCTACTGGGAGTCCACTGTCCACACAATCAGCTTACTCTATGTTATTTCCTTCTCACTTTATCCACCATTAATATTACTGCTTCTTCTGCCCTTTGACATAAATATAATAATATTGTAATAAATCTATAAAAAACTGTAAGTTCAAATCATAGCTAGAATCCAGATAGAGATTTTGAGTCCTGAATTTATATAACTCAGAACATGCTTTGTACCTGCTACTGGTTGTTGAGATTTGTAGAGAAAATATTCGAGAGGCCAAAAGCCTCTAAACCCTATTCTTCTCCTTTTCCATGCAGTGCAAGGTTAAGAGCTCTGGCGAAACCTCTGCCATGTCCGCCATTCAAGCCTCTCTCCTTTGTCGCCCCTTCTTCTCGCCATGATTACCCTGCCCACCAATCCCCTTCTACCGCCTTGTTGCTGCTTCCCATATTTTCGTCTCCTTCTCCATCGACTAATGTTTCTTCTTCCAACAAGTGTAGGATGAATGGTCTCCCAGAGCATAATTGCTGCGAGGAGCTCGCCTGGGAGGTGGAGCCAGGGGTGGATCTAAAGGGGGCCGCGGGGGCCTCCCCCCCCCCCCCCCACCCACCCACACACACCAAGAATTTTGCTAAATCATTAGTGGATATGAATTTTTCTCGTCGAGACAATGAATTTTGACTACTTACACATCAAAAACGGTGGCCGGATGAGAGAGAAACGACTTTGATAAGATGGAGGTCTTCAATTTTTTTTTACGAGAGAAAGACGGTTCCTGCCCCCTCCACCCCCTTCTACGAAGTCGCTGTCATTTTGATCCGCTCTGCTTCTTCGGTTCCCGCAAGCATACAGCATCCTCTGCGCCAGTAGTCGAACATAACAACATTCGTGTCGTCTCCAGCAAGCACGCCGACGCCTCCCAGCACGGCCGACGCGTCCGTTCCCTGCATCTGTCATCTCCACCGCCTCCACGATCTCTATCGCCATCGACGAAGACATTCATTTGGTAAACGATGCACTTTTCAAGGAGAAGAAACATCGCTCGTCGTTCCGTTATCGTCCTGTCGTCATCCCGTCGTCCCCAGCCACAACTGAAACCTCCATCAATCTCCCCTTTCCGCGCCCTACCAGCGGCGCCTGCTCGCTCCTCACGAGATTCTTGTTGATCGAATCCGCTCAATCACTCGCGTGTGTCGTCCTTGCTAATCGCACGGGGAAGCGCGGTCTTTTTCGATCCCCGGGTCATCTGCCCTCGGCACGCCTACCATTTCTTCTCGAGCTGCCCGCTGCTCGTTCCATCGAGCCCAGCCCCGTTTGGGAAACCGTGTGGACTGTGGACCCATCAGTCGGCCCGCAATTTTCTCCCCCGGACACACCACCGCCGTGACCTGTCATAGCTCCACCGAACCCTGTTCTACCGGCCTTGCCGGCCATCTCTCCGTCTCTTTTGCCTTGCCCCCTGTTCTAATTCCTGGATCCGCCAACACGCGATGGAAAGGCATGCAGCTCATGCATGATAAACCATTACTGTAGCCCTGATAACTTGTTTTTATATCATTTTCTGTGGAACATCCTTAGTGCTCTTATGATCGATGTTGTGGTTATCGGCCGACATGTCGGTTACATAAAAGTTTCATGAACAAAACAACATTTTTTTTTTTGAAATATCCTTTTGGAATTTCGGCACTGGCTTTTTTATTATCTATTTAGATCATCTGATCTAATGGACAAACAAAATTGTTAATATATCAATAATTTATGTTTTCTGGTTTTGTTAATAAATTAATTAGAGAGTTGATATTAGCAGTCCGGAACTGGCTATTCGCAGTCCATCGCTATTTGTAGTCTATAAATTTTATTTGTAGTCCAAAATTATATTTTCACCCCATCCTCGTCCCAAATAAGCGAAACACTTTGCTGATTTATTAAGTACTAGAAGCCTAGAGAAAATCTTAAAAACTCTAAAACTATTTAAAAGCCTAGCAGGAAAACAAGTTAAATGATATGCATAGGGGAATTAACTCTAAACCAAGTTAAATTACATGCAAACCTTCCTCTAATCAGAAAACTGACTACATTTTGGGGTTTTTTGCTAGATAATTTACTTCTTTTTTGAAGGTGAATCTAAGAGGGGGAAAACGACGCGACCGATAGAACTACGGCTAGGGTTTAGGCAACGGGAGAGAGATAGAGAGGAGGTTATTCGATGGGGTGCGATTAGCGAGAATTGGACTGCGAATATAATTAGGATTTTTACAATATTTGGGGCGCGAATAGCGAGAATTCGACTGCTAATATCAACTCTCATTATTTATTATCTGAATTATTTATGTTAAATTGTTAATACATGGATTTCGTGCAAGACCAATGCTCTGGAAGCTGAATGAAGGAAGCATGGTTATGTGCACATAAATCAAAATGGATTCTTGAGTCTGCCCTCTCTGATGTCTTTGGTTTTGATTTGAGGGCATGATTCCGCAGCAAACGTGACGGTATAGGGGGCCACTATTTCAGTGGTAATCTGTGAGCAGCCACTTTGTGCATCTATTGTCAAAGGTTTGGTCTTTCTCCTCTGAGAGAAGCCACTTTGGGCATAGGGCCAAAGGTTAGGTCTGTTTCCAATCTTCCCCCGCCCATACCCCCCAATGATTGGGGACTATATGGGTTCTGTTGTTGTTGTTGTTGTTAATACATGGATATATATATATATAATTTAAATGATTGTATTTATATAAATCAGTGATACTGATATATGAAATGCATCTGCATCCTGATGTCTGCTTTACATTGATTTTGGTCTTCCCAGGTTATAACCAACAGAGATACACTGGTCGAGCTCCTCGCAAAACACACCGGAAATGTACGCTGCGTCGAACCCGTCTCGTCCCTTTATATATCTTCAAAAAAAACATCGAAAAACTCTGAAATCTTATAATCTGCTCTCCAGCCATTGGAGAAGGTATCGCGTGTGATGCGAAGACCATTTTATATGGATGCCGTTAAGGCCCAGGAGTTCGGCGTCATCGACAAGGTACCGACTTCTGAACTTTTTTCGTGCAATCGCGTAACCATTAGTATCCGTTCATAATTCTGTTCGCATTTCTCGTGTTCGCTGTCGTTCAGATTCTGTGGCGCGGCCAAGAGCAGTTAATGACCGATGCCGCCTCTCCCGACGAATGGGACCGGCGTGCAGGAATCAAGGTCGTCGACGGCATGTGAGATCCGGCGGGAGGAGGAACACGTGTCTGGTCTTCTAGAAGATGGGAACTAAAGCTGGATGAGGACATTTTATTGGCTTGGAAGCTTCTATCAAGAAAAGGATGAGAAAATCCTCCTTTGCAGATTACAAAGCTTGTACAGTGCCAGGGAATATTATTATTTCACCCTTTATTAATACTAGCTGCTTTAGTGCCCAGATGATCTTATCAGCAGCAAATTGATGATTCAACGGTCTGGATTGGATGTGTTTTTATTCGTTCTTTTCTCGACCGAAGAAATTTTATCGAAAATAAATTCCATCGTGCGATCGAAAATGGCGACTAGATCATTAATCCTTCTCATCCGTTCCCTGTTGACAGGCACGGCGTTCTCCAATTTCCATCTAAAGCTTTGTTTGGGGCAGCTGTGGCGGCGGGAATAGCGGCGGCGGAATTAAGGCTGTCTGAACAAATCTGTGGGAGGAAAAGTGGAGGGAGGAGATATATAGGTTGGCGATTGTTATTCGTAGACCATAAATGTCTATCTGCAGACCAATTTTAAACTTGAGCAGTCGATGCGTTCGTTCTCCTGAGCAGGGCCCGGCAACGAAGGAATATCTCCGACGACCTTCTGAGCACTTCTGTTTGTGCATGGACCGTGATTCATATAATGAATGCACAGATAAAGACCGAGTTGAGGAAGAAAGACGGTTTCTTCGTTGTTCATGCAATTTCAGTTTGTTTGGGATGATTTAGATAGCTAGGATTACTCTCTCCTTATAGTGAGGAAGGCGAAGAGGACGACCAATTTTTTTTTTAATTTTCTTTACTAATCTGTGGATAACAAAAGCATCTGCAAATAACAAATTGACTTCCTTTAGAGCTGAGAACAGACAAACTCGGTTTGCGAATAACAACCGTCTAGTTATTGTGAAGAGAAGCATTAAAATACATCTTTTTGTGAAGAGTTGCTTTTCCTAAAATATCTAAAAATATTTTTTTTGATACAAACACTTTTCTCACTATCGGGAAATCAAACACCCGCAGAACAGCGATGGAGGTTGGAATATAATTGTATCCGTGGCTACGAATGTCCCAAATAGAGACTAAGTTCTAGTGTGGATCTAAATATGACTACAAACACGCAATCTAGTGAACAAAATGCCGACGACATAAACCCTAGGACTAGCGAGCGTCGTGCAAAAGATTCATTCAATGCAAGTATTTTTGACGATCAATTAATTAAATAACTATCGCACGATTGGATTATTTACCATAACTCCTAAACTATGAGTCTAAAAAATATAAATAAATACACAAAAATATGAAAAATCGCGGCAAATGCGATGGAGGCCTCCTATCATCAATTTGGCTGGTGTTTTGATTTTGTTGGTTCATCAATTTAGATGTTGCTTCCCCAAGATCCGTAGGCAGAGAGGATTCCTTGCAGAAAAGTAGAGATAAATGAACAAATCTTATTTTATTTTATTTTTGAGTTTTTGGCGAACCGAAGGGGGGACTCTGGGAGAAGGTATCGCCGGCGAAATAGAGGCCAAATAGAGGAGTGAACGCCGGCGAAATGGCGGGCAGAGGAGTCGAAGATGGGTGGGCGATCTCTCGCTAGGGTATCGGAAGCTGAGGGACGCGAGGGAGAGGCGCGTATGGACTGGAGCTCCCATGTGTGGTTGGGATATAAGCTAAAATTGCGGATGTTAATGAACGTGATTTATAGGAACCGCCGAACCAAACACTGCTAAAAGCAAAAACGGGGTTTTCCGCCATCCGCACCAGAGCCTATCAGCCCAACCAAACGTCATCTCAGCTAAATTGATGAATCGATATCGAGGTCGAGTTGTCAATAACAAGCGAAATCCTACTAATTAATCTAATTTTCGGAGTGGGTGAGATCCCTCCCTCCTGTCCCTGGCCTTTAGTGAGATGTCTGGAGGCTCTGAAGCCTTCTTATAGAGGAGTGAGATATCTTATGGGTGATTTACTTGGTTTCACGGACTAAATTGTCGGTGCGAGTAATGCACCTAAGATCATGGTGCGGAACCTCCGATCCCGCCGTCTATTTCCGCTAGCACGATTTTTCGCGCATGATTGATCTAAAATACGGCCAGTATTTAATACGATCGAATTATATAAATACGGCCATATATTTTCACAGATCATCTTTGTCATTGGAATCACGATCATACGGCTATATTTGCTCCCGCACGGTGATGTTTTTTTATCACCGTGCGTTACACACACCTAAATATCTCTCGGTTTCATGAGACTCTTTCTTCAGGTATCCCCCAATGATTGGGAAATTGAGGGCATTAAGGAGATTTCTATCGTGAATAATGTCGACTTGTCTCCCTTAAAGGTTGTGTCCCTTAAAGGTTGTTGCATGGTGTCCTCAATCATGATCTCTCCTTTTCCTTGGGGTTCTACGTGGATAATGTCGACTTGCCTCACTTAAAGATTGTTGCTTTTTCGGTGGTCACTCTTCTTCTGAGCCATACGTCGGTATTCCCCAATGATTGGGAAATCGAGGGCATTAAGGAGATTTCTACTGTGGAATCGACTTGCCTCCCTAAAAGATTGATGCTTCTTTGATGACCACTCTTCCTCTGAGTCATATGTCGGTATCCCCCAATTGTTGGGAAATTGAGAGCATTAAGGAGATTTCTATCGTGGATAGTCAACTTCGATTCCTTAATAAAGGTTGTTGCTTCTTAGATGGACACTCTTCCTCTGAGTCATACGTCAGTATCCCCCAATGATTGGGGAATCGAGGGCATTAAGGAGATTTCTAACATGGATAATGTCAACTTGTCTCCCGTAAAGGTTGTTGCTTCTTCGGTGGCCACTCTTCCTCTGAGTCATATGTCAGTATCCCCCAATGATTGGGAAATCTAGGGCAAACAACAACAACACTCAAGCCTTTATCTCGCTATAGTGGGGTCGGCTATATGGGTCCTTTGTTGCCATTGTGCCCTATCTTTAGTCATAATCTCACTAATGCCTAAGTACATCATGTCTTTCCTTATAGTTTCATTCCAAGTCTTTATTGGCCTACCTCTCCCCCG
This sequence comes from Dactylorhiza incarnata, assembly GCA_033032865.1. Lineage (NCBI taxonomy): Eukaryota > Viridiplantae > Streptophyta > Magnoliopsida > Asparagales > Orchidaceae > Dactylorhiza > Dactylorhiza incarnata. The sequence continues at coordinate 13,210,802 of JAWHQI010000017.1, forward strand.
TTTAACATGCCTAGTGACTAAACTCTCACAATGCCTAACAGGTGCCTAGATTAGGAACATCACGAGGTTAACTCTAGGGTGGAGGAGAATGTTGTTAATGAGAGGACGGATACACCACCTTCCCTCCTTAACTTTCCTTAAAAAGAAATATCGGAGGGTCTTCCCGCAGTAGACATACATACTCTAGAGCCTATTCGTGCGGGTACAACTCTTCCCCACAGATCAATCATTATCCCTACAGTAAACTGACACTCCTCTGCATCTGGCATTCCAGCTCTAATGGTTCCTAATCCTAGCACCACCTAGGGTCAAGGCTGCTCAAAGACCTTATCTTCCACGGAAGAAGACGCGAAGAAGATGCAAACTTGAGGGACCAACTTGCACATAACTATATGTAATAACTTGTGTGAACTTTCTTAATTGTTCATCTCTTCAATTACTAATTTGAGCTCTTTTTTTTCCTGAGCAGTGAATCCTCAAGTGGTATTTACCAAATGTTGAGAATGACTTACAAATTTGTAGGCCTTCTACGAGTTAAATTTTTCCGCGCTCGTTATGAAAGTGTCATCCATTTGTAGGCCGTGGATGTGCCGCTTGGTCAACCCGAGCTCTTCCTTAAATGTGGCTCAAAGAAACTCGCATCCCTCCCTTGTCAGAGCACTTTTCCCTCTGTGAATTTCGTAGTTCTCTCTTCTGAGATGGCTACAGCTTCCTGTTAATATGCTGCGAACTTTCGTGCAATGGAGTTTGAATAACCACAGAGTTCTCACTTCATCTCCCTACAAGGACGAGAGAAACAACTTTGTGAAAGATGGGTACCTTGTTTTTTATGTTATCTGCCCGTCTTATTTGGCTCATGCACAGATGACCTCCAATTTGATCCCAATCGATAGCAGCAGTCCTCGCATCTCCAACTGGAGAATGTCTAATGGAGATCACCGGACCACACACGTGTATTCCAGCAGGAGGCGGTGATCCGCAACCCGTTCGGACGATCTGAGCCAATGGATGCATCCAGACGGTCATTCCGAGTCATTTCTATATATTACTTTATTTATTTCGAGTTGTATTTGACACCCGACCAGCCCAGATGATATTGCCGTCTGATTCGGGTGCCCTATTTCAGCTGTCTTATTTAAGCAAGCAGGCGCCGACTGGTGGAGGTATCGAGCTTTAGTTTCCTTACGGAACCGTCGGTCCTTTTTCACGTTGCAACGTCAAGAGATATCCTTGGTGTGACTCCAAAGTAGTTCCTTTTCCTACACCCTAGCGCCGCTGTTTTCCCCATCGCAAGCCCGCCGCTCCTTCGTTCATGTATTCCCGCAGGCCTGATTCCCCTAAATTCCGCAAATCTGCTTCTTCCCCACTGCCGTTTCAGTCCCGGCGCCCCTCCAGAACACTCTCCCTAACACTAACAGTCCTCTTGGGTGTCTCACTGCCTTCACAAAACCCTCCCAGCAGCCCGCCTAATTCCCTTCTTCACGGCATTTACCACCCGCGCAAAAGCCCCCACCAAACCTACCAGGAAACAAAAGGCTACAGCCCATTAAATCCCTCCAGCAGCCCGGGATCTCCTCCATTGCTACATTCAATCGCCGCGCGTAAGTCACTAGTTTGGAGTTTTGTTTTCTATTATTGTGTATTTGAACTATATTTTGTTGGATGCGAAATTCTATGCTTTTATTATTGTGAAATCGTTGGATTTGCACGACTTATTCGGCACACGCTTAAAATTATTTGCGCCTCTAATACTTGTGGATTCACATTTGCTTTTCAATTAAATTTTTTGTGAACATGTGCACCCGTATAAATTTTATTTTAATAAATTGCTTATTGCTAAATAAATCGGTCCGATCATTGCATTTACACACATTAGAGTATGTCTGTAAGTGCCGCATCTCACGTTGAGTCACATCTTATTTTTAGGGCATTCATCATCATCAACCTACCCTACGTCAAATTGGTATCAGAGCAAGGTTGGGTCTATGCTATGTAATGGTACGTTATTTTGATCTTTTATGTCTGACCCGATTCTCACCGACGATCGGACTGCCAGTTCGCAGTCATACATGATGCCCGCTGAATTCCAAAGACTTGTGCTTGATCGATTTGATCAGATAGGAGCCCAGTTTGACGTCATTAGGGACGACATCGCTAGGGTTAGCATTAGAGTCGACCAGTTAGAAATCCCTAGAGGTCAAGTTCCACCTCCACATTATGATGAGCCTCCGGACGATCCCCATGATGTTCCACGACTTCCTGAGGGACGTGTTAGGGATCTACCTCGCCGAGATCATCCTCCTCCAACGAGAGGGAATCCCGAGCAGGCTTATGAGTATCGGCATGGTCCAGTCGCTATGTAAAATCATCGTCCTCTCAATGAACCTCGCCCTCCACCTCCACCGGGTCGTAGAGGGCGTGTCCCACCAACACAACACGATTATGTTTATGACGATCATTATAATGACTACCTAGAGCCACGTCGTGGATCGACCCCGACCGAGGATGACATTACATGGTGCATCTGTATTGACGCACCATCCTTCGACGGTCAGCTAGACCCGAAACAATTTAGTGATTGGCTCTCGGACATGGATCATTATTTTGAGGGGTACGAAATAAGAAACGATAGGCGGGTATGGTTCGCAAAAATGAAATTACTGGAGCAAGTCAAGATTTACTGGACAAGTCTAGAGAGATTTCTTGAGCGAGATGGATATTACCCCATCTCCCGATGGGCAGAAATGAAATAGCAGTTGAAGGACAAATACCTTCCCGCCTCGTTTCGAGATTAGCTTTACGAACATCGGCATGAGACCCTTTCTGTAGTCGAGTACATGTCACGTTTTGAAGAGTTAGTAGTAAGGAGTGATATCTTGGAGGAGCACATTGCAATTGCGTCCCGCTTTCGAGTCGGACTCAGATCTAATATCCGGAGGGAACTGATTCCCCACAGAGTCGAGACACTCGAGGAGATGTTTCAACTTGCACTTGAGTATAAGCAGTATTTGTGTCTTGCTGGCCCGAGACAGGTCACCCCTCGAGTTGATACCTTTATACTTAGGTAGGAGACCCACCCCGACCACGACCACTGCCCCAGCGCTTCGTCACATTCCCGCGGAAGCAAAGGGGAAAGCCATTATTCTGGGAGGCCCCAAACCGGGGGGTGTTCAGTGTTATAAATGCTATGGCAGATGACACATGGCAGCACAGTGTCAGACTAGGAATCTACTGATCGAGGAAGAAGGTGAGCCCAACACTGAGGTTGAGGATGCACCCGTTGAGGAGATTACCGTTGTTGTGGAGGATGTATGGGAGAGCGATGTTGATAGGTCACTAGAGCTTGGGGTCATCAGACGTCTTCTACATACCACTCGTGTGGAAGATGACTTGTATCGTACTACTATCTTCTACATGTATTTCCTCAGCGCAAAAGGCCCCTCAAGACTCGTTATCGATAATGGCAGCTGCGTAAATATAGTCGCCCAGAAGGGCATGGAGCGTATGCAGTTCACAACTGAAGCACACCCGCATCCCTACCGTGTCCTTTGGGTGGACAAGTCTACTATTCAGGTGACACGGAGGTGCCTAGTACCGATTCTCTTAGCGTCCGTTGAGGACAAGGTCTAGTGCGATGTTATAACCATGGATGTTGTGCATGTATTATTTGGACGACCTGGTTGTATGATCGTGATGCCACGTATTATGGTTGATCCAACATGTGTGTATTCTTTGATAAGGGTTGAAAGATTGCCTTGACTCGTATCTTGAAAAGGCGTGAGTATCTATGACAGTGCATGGATTAGTGCAAAAGAGATTCGACATCTTCGACACGATCTTTCTATTGCGGGTCTTTGTCATTCCTCGACGGGGTCGAGTCCTTTCACCCCGAGGGAATTGATGCATCCGGAGCCGCATTCACTTAATCCCTTTGGAATTTTGTTCATTTATACTTTTTTGTTTTTGTTCGTGTTTCATGTTCATTGTCATATGGCTTGCGTGTCGTCTTCCTACGTTCGTTATTTAAACATTGTATACTTAGTTTTACTATCGGTTTTGACCCGACCAGCCAATAAGACCTTGAAAAATCGGTCCGTCAACGCTGAGTCGAATGCTACGCAGGTAAATGGGTAATTAAAAATAAATTGCATAAAATTAAAATTACTCATTTAACTTCTGAACTTAACTATTTTAGAGAGTAAAAGCCAAGTTATTACCAATTTTAGTTTGCTTTCATCTTTAACACCCCCCCCCCCCCCCCCCCGTCAGGCCACACTCTCGTCAACTGAATTTGACTGAATCTTTAAAAAACATTAAAAAAACCATTTTAAATGCTCGGCGGCGTGCCAGCGTTCCGCTAACTCTTCTGGCATGCTGTTTGGACTCCATCGTGTGTCCGGCAAGAGCCGCAGTACCAAAGGGGAACTTAAGATTTGAAAAAGATGATGACATTTGGCGGATTATTATAATAATTGTAATCCTTGCTTTCTTAAGCTTTATTTTTAGAGCAATCTTATGAGCAGATTATTTCTGAACAGAGCCTCAATGTCTTGTCCTACTACCGACCAAAGGCTTCTTCCAATGAACCCTAAAACTCTATACAAATCTAAATTTTGGAAAGGGATGGTGTAAAATCCAAGGGAAATGAAGAGCCCTATAAAAAGCAGAGGACTTCCTCTAGAAAACGTACAGGACAATCAAAAAGGGGTTTTGCAAGCGATAAATTTGGTAGACCTTGTTTTTTAAACTTTCTTTATGGCCAAGAAATCGCCTGTTGAAATCATTTGCAGAGTAGATTCATGGAGCGTCCATTATAATTTACTCTAAGTCATTTGCAGAGTAGATTTCCATATGCCTGCTGCGTCGATGCTAGGGCAGATCCCTCAGCGGGCGGCTTCGGCGTCTTTAGAAGCTGATCGTTTTTCTTGGGGAAGACGACCTAGGTCTCACGCGAGTAGCAGAGGTGAAAGGGCGGAGCGCCGGAGCCATCATCACTCATCTCAGATTCACCATAGCTAAAAGTGCGGAAAGCCGGGGAGAGGGTGGGCGGCCGGGCCGCCCACCCTCGCCCCACCGTAGATCTTACTTCCTCTCTCCCTGCCTTCCTTTTTTCCTCCTTTCCCTCTTCTCTCTTTCTCCCTCTCTCTCCCCCTTTCCTTCTCCTCCCCCTCTTTTTCTTTCTCTTCCCAGAAGATCGCTTGTTCGAACCGCCGACGACGCCAGCTGAAGCAAGGAGAGCTCCGGCGACCTTTGTTGCCTTTCACGTCGACATTCACTGCGCATGTAAGGAATCTGTTATGTGTTATGGTCCTTCGTTAGTTATCTTACTTTATTATTATTATTTATGTTGAGTCGAGTCACTGTATCAAGTCGTGTTGTATTGAGTCAAAGTCGTCATTATTAGAGTCGTCGTACCGTTTAATTGTTTTCAATATTTTATGCGTCTTGATGTAATTACGGGGTTGCCCACGGGGGTTCTATATAATAGACTCGGTCTTGTATTTGGAAGCAATCAATGAAGAAAGAAACTTTCCCATCTCTCTCTAATTCATCTTTCTCTCTAAGCTCTTCTCTCCTTCTTCCACCCTCTAGGGTTTCATCTTCTCTCATCTCCTCCACCATTTCTAGGTCTTGCCCGTATATCCCTGCCTCCATCGATCGCAACAGAACAAGCTCATAACAGATTCTGGCGGCCTGTGTCATCCTTCTCCAGCGACAGTGTCGGCACCTGTTAGGAATCCGGCGGCCTCATCGACTTCCACCTCCTTCGACGATTTCAGTTTTTTGTTTTTCACGAGCGCGAATCGCCCCTCTCCACAGCAAGCTGACCCCCACCTATCACGTAAATCTCCAGCGCCTCTATCGTTCCATCCTCTGCCCGAGCCTCCTAACCCCATATCCTTCCATCCCGAGCCACTTAATCCCGATCCACTCCTAACCCGACCCGACCCATCTAGTCTAACCCATCCTGTAACAGTCCAGTCAATCTGAACCTCATATACTACTACCACCGCCGTCTTTGTTTAGCCTTGAAAATCACAAGGTATAAACTCCGCTCCTCTCTAATAGCAGTAAGATTATGCAGTATTACTCAAGTGGTCACTCTCATTTATTTACATGCATTTAAATTATGTTGACGTAATTCCGCTAGCTCTTGTATCTAGTTTCAGCTATTACCGTGCAACAACGATTGCAGCATGCTAGTCCGTCGTGTCTCGTGTTAAACGTTTGAGTAAACCGAATAGGCTCTAGGTTAATTATTGAGAAGCCCACTCTCACGGGATCGTAGCGCGAACTGAATTAACTAGACTTGATATATAATTTAACCCGCAACAGTTTTCTAGAGGTAAATTAAAAGAAGACACAGTCGACTTCAGTTTGGAATCATAGACAGGTTGATTCACTCGTATCGTGAATCACGATCCGATTTAAAAGAAAAAAAAATGCGTTTTAAAAAAAAAATCATTATTAACAAAATCTTTCTTGTTTGAAAAAAGGCGCATTAAATTTTTCTTTTTTCCTCAATTCCAATTCCATCAAAGCGTCTATTTGTTTTATAAAAACTCTTTTCTATTTAAAAAAAAAAACATATTTTAACTCTACATTTCAATTTTTAGCACAGGGAGAACCTCATGCAATTGTTGGAAACACTCACCGCCAACATGGGTGTTGTTCGGCAAGTCATGACTGGCAGACTGGGTTAGGGACCTCCGTCAATAATTTAGAAGTCACTAACCACTTAAATTTAAATCAGGCACAGAACCCTAGGGAAGAAGCACCGTTGCCACAACAGCCTGAACCCCAAAATCAATCACGTTGGGATGAGGGTGTTAAGTAAGATGTTGGAGATTTCGAGGGCCGAATAAAACCCGAGGGATGTTCGAATTGGTGTGAGAGTATGGAACGGTTAATGGCATGGAAATGTATTCCCATCAATCGACAGGTCTAGTATGCCACCCTTAGGCTTAAAGTACCAGCACTAGTTTGGTGAGTTCAGTTGGAGCGTACACGTTTCACTTTAGGTCTAGCCTTTATCACTACCCGGGTAGAATTTAATACCCAACTGCGAAAATGATATGTCCCCCTAGATTATCTTCAAAATCTTTATCGCAAATTCCATAACCTTCGTCAGAATAAACTCTCGGTGGATAATTACACCAATGAGTTTCTTATTCTCCAGTCTAGGTTGGATATCCGAGAGGATGATATGAATGTATCTCGCTACCTAAATGGTTTCTGTTATGTCATTTGAGAGCAGCTAGAGCTTCACGATTTTAGAGATTTAGGGGAGATCTCCAGTAAGGCCCATCGTGTTGAGTCATCGTTACAGAAGAAAGCTTCTGGCCCTAGGACTTCAGATAGGCTTCCCATTGTTGTATCTCAGACTACTACTCCTAAACCCCCCATGTCAAAACCGTTCCTTAGGCTCCACTAGTGCCCTTACACCTCTGCTTGCCTTGACCAAAGGCAAAGAGATTATTGGCTCCCGACCCAACCCTGGGAGCATTCGGTGTTTTAAGTGCATGGAGTTGGGACATAAATCCTTGGAGTGTCTGCGTAGACAGTTCGTAGCAGTAGTCGAGTCTGAACAGGATCAGGAGCCTGAATATGGAGTCTTTCTTACTGACTCCCAACTTGATCTGGTAGTCGAAGATGAGGTAGAAAGCATTTAGTCTATGTACTCCAACATAGTCTACTCAACCCCAAAATTTCCACTGAAGATGAGTGGTTGGGGCATAATATTTTTCGTGCTACCGCATGCATTCAGGGGAAATTTTGCTCCATCATTATAGATAGCGACAACATGGAAAATTTTGTGTCTCAACGCATGGTAGAAAAATTAAAACTTAAAATGCAACCTCTAAGAAAATCGTAATTTGTCATGGGTTACTAGTTATATGACTATACCTGTCACGCATCAGTGCTTAGTAGAGTTTCCATAGGGGTACCTAACAAGATTAAATTTTGGGGTCGTGTCGTGACCATAGAGGTTTTCCACATCTTGATAGGGCGGCCATGACAGTTTGACATACGTGTGATTCATGATGGTGCAAGGAACTCATATACCTTTGAACGAAGTGGGCGTAAGATCGTTCTTCTACCCCAGAAGAACGGACCTCTACCCAAGCCCTTAGAGCGTTTCGCACCCGGTAGTACTTAGTAGCGCATCATCTCCAATCGATGTGTTTTCATTTTCTCCAACTCATATGTTACTTTTTGGATCCCAATTTCAGGAGGAGATGAAGGAGAGTGAGGTCGTCTATATCTTAGCCGATCTAGATTCCAGCTTAGAGACCACAGAGATTCCGAGTAGAATTCACCCCCTTATTTCTGAGTTTTTGAGTATTATGCCCAAGGAGCTACCAGATCACCTCCCACACATGCGTGACATACACCATTGTATTGATCTTATGCCCGGTGTTAGCTTCCCTCACTTACCCCATTATCATATAAGCCCTAAAGAGCATGAGGAGCTCTACCGGCAGGTTACCGATTTCATTAAGAAAGGTCATATTAGGGAGAGAATGAGTTATTGCGCCGCTACTGCACTACTCGTCCCCAAAAAAGACGGGACATGACGCATGTGCGTGGATAGTCGAGCAATAAATAAAATTACTATCAAGTATAGATTCTCAATACCCCGTTTGGATGATATCATTGATATGCTTAGCAGATCCCAGGTTTTCTCTAAAATAGATCTTAAGAGTGGCTAACATCAGATCCGAATCCGACCTGGAGATGAATGGAAAACCGCCTTCAAAAATAGGGAAGGGTTATATGAATGGCTTGTGATGCCTTTTGGCCTCTCCAATGCCCCGAGCACTTTCATGTGACTCATGCACCAAGTCCTTCGCCCTTTGATAGGAGTTTGTGTGGTTATTTATTTCGATGATATCCTGATTTATAGCACCGACCCAGATCAACATCTAGATCACCTTCGAAAGGTTCTCCAAATCCTTTTAGAGAATAATCTTTATGTAAACCTTAAGAAGTGCACCTTCTTGACTAATAGTTTGACCTTCTTAGGGTACATTGTTTCATCTGAGGTCATCAAAGTTGATCCTGAAAAGGTTCTTGATATTAGATCATGGCCTAGCCCCCAGACCATCACCGAGGCTCGAGGATTTCATAGATTAGCATCCATTTATCGTCTGTTCATTAAGAATTTTAGTTCACTTATAGCTCTTGTAAAGGAATGTCTTAGAAAAGGACATTTTATTTGGACCGAAGAAGTCAAACGAGCTTTCACTCTTGTGAAAGACAAACTAACTAGTGCTCTCGTACTAGAGCTTCAAGATTTTGAGAAGATCTTTGCGGTAGACTACGATGCCTCGATTATTGGTATATGAGCCATTTTGAGTCAAGAGGGTCGTCCATCGCCTTTTTTAGTGAGAAATTGAATGAAGCAAAAACTTGGTATTCCACAAACGATCTTGAGTTTTATGCCACCATTCAGGCTATTCGGCACTAGTGGCACTATTTGATTCATCGTGAGTTCATGCTTAATACTGATCACGATGCACTTCGTCATTTGAACTCACAAAATGAGGTATGTCGGCATGCCAAATGGGCTGCATTTCTTCAGGAATTTACCTTCCACGAACATGGTGTTTCAAATAGGGTAGTGAATGCACTTAGCCATATGACACGTATCTTAGTCACCCAACAATCTCATATCCTCGACTTAGACACCCAAAAGGAACTCTACCCCTCCGATCCATATTTCAGTGAGATTTGGGTCGCGTGTCAGTTTAGCGAAACTGGCCCCACGACAAATTACATTTTGAGTGCAAGGGTTTTTATTTAGGGGAACCCGCCTCTGTATTTGTGAGAGGACTCTTCGGAATAACTTGCTTAGTGAGCTACACTCCTCAGGATTAGAAGGTCATGTTGGACAAAATAAACTTTTAGACCTCGCTAACACCCAATTCTATTGGCCAAAAATGAAGGAGGATGTCACCAACTTAATTAAGACTTGTTCCACTTGTCAACTCTTTAAAGTCATGCTCAAAACACCGGGTTCTACACTCTTTTGTCCATCCCCGATAGGTCGTGGGAAGACATATCCATGGACTTTGTTGTAAGTTTACCGCGCACAAAGTGGAGGGCGGTTTTAATTTTCATCGTGGTTGATAGGTTTTCGAAAATGACACTTTATACCATGCGAGAAAACATCGGATGTCACTCACGTTGCTGATCATTTCTTTCATGAGGTTGTACGCTTACAGGGGATCCCCCGCACTTGTACCTCTGATAGAGACGCCCGCTTTATGAGTTCTTTCTGGAAAACTTTATGGGGTAAATTAGGAACTAAGCTGGAATTTAGCAGTGCATATAATCCCCAAACGGATGGGCAAACCGAGGTAGTAAACTGAAGCTTAGACAATTTTATTAGATGTTTAGCAGGGGACACCCAAAGCAATTAGATTTGATCATTCAGCAAGCAGAATTTGCATATAATAGCTCCAACAATCACTCCACCATCAAATCAACTTTCGAAATCGTTTATGGCTACTCAATTCCTCTTTTACTTCATCGTCATGCTCTTCCTTCTTTTGAATGAATCTCTTTTGACGCTCTCTTACATTGACCACGTAAAAATATTGCATAAATTTATTGCTAACAGTTTGTGAGCATCTTCTGAGAAATATAAAGCTATGGCGAATGAACATCACCGAGAATTATATTTCTCAGAAGAAGATTGGGTTCTTGCTTTTTTCAGTAAAGAGAGGTTTCTAGTGGGTACTTATCACAAACTGCATCAACGACGGTTTGGACCTTTCCAGGTAAAGAAATGATTTGGTTCAAATGCCTATCTCTTGGACTTACCTACTGAATTTGGTACCTCTCCTATTTTTAATGTTGCCGATAAGTGCCCACCACCACTCCACAACCAACTAGTCATCCCTCTTTCGTACCCACCACCACTCCACAACCAACTTTACCCCCATCTACACCTACCACTGAGGAGATTGAGTAGGTATTGGATGTTCGTGAATTTTAGATGCGTATCAGCACGTACCAACACTACCTCGTATCTTGGAAAGGCGTGAGTGTATGATAATTCATGGATTAGTGCAACAGAGCTTCGACATCTTCGACCTGATCTCTCTATTGCGGGCCTTTGTCATTCCTCGACGGGGTCGAGTCCTTTCAACCCCGAGGGAATTGATGCATCCGGAGTCGCATCCACTTAATCCCTTTGGAATTTTGTTCATTTATATTTTTGTTTTTGTTCGTGTTTCATGTTCGTTTCCATATGGCTTGCGTGTCGTCTTCCTACGTTCGTTATTCAAACATTGTATGCTTAGTTTTATTATCGACTTATTGGTCCGACCAACCAATAAGATCTTGAATAAATCAGTCGGTCAACGCTCATTCGAATGCCTATGCAAATAAATGGGTAATTAAAAATAAACTGCATAAAATTAAAAATTACTCAATTAACTTCAGAATAAAATCTGGACTTAATTATTTTAGAGAGGAGTAAAAGCCAAATTATTTCCAATTTCAGTTTGTTTTCCTATTTAACCCCCCACCACTTAACCCTTTTCATTAAAACTGCCAAGAATCATAAATGGCCATAATCCCATTTATGTTTCTCATGCGTTGATGCTGCCAAAAATGAAGGACCAATTAAATTTCTTGCGGCTAGAGTTCTCCCTGCGTTTTTTTTTTTAAGTCAAGCTCTCCTCGTGTTAACATTAAACTGGAAAAGGCGAGAAAACTGATCTGAAGCTCCTGTTTTCTTGTCCAATACAGGCGCTTTCCCAGAAGATCGCTTATTTCCGCCTGCCTCCCACTTTCCTTGATCTGCCAACGGCACCAGCTAAAGCAAAGAGAGCTCCGACTGCATTTCCCGTCAACATTGCGCCTGTAAGGACTTCGGCGGCCTGTGTCATTCTTCTCCAGCGATGGCGTTGGCACCTACTAGGAATTCGGCGGCCTCATCGTCTTCCATCTCCTTCGACGGTTTCAGTTTTTGTTTTTCACGAGCGCCAATCGCCTCTCTCCACAGCAAGCTGACCCCCACTTATCACGTAAACCTTCAGCGCCTCTGTTGTTCCCTCCTATGCCCGAGCCTCCTAACCCCACATCCTTCCATCCCGATCCACTCCTAACCTGACCCTACCCAGCCAGTGTAACCCATCATGCAACAATCCAGTCAACCTGAACCTCATAGACTACTACCACTGTCGTCCTTGCTCAGCCCTGGAAATCACAAGGTGATGGAGATTGTCGTGATTCGTTTCTCATTCGGGCGATCTGATTCCACAGATGTGTCCGGACGATCGTTCCAAGTCTTATTGATATATTATTTTATGTACTTTGAGTTGTATTTGACACCTGATTGGCTCGGACGATATGAGCCGTCTGATTCAGATGCCCTAAGTCATTTATGGTTTATTCTCTTATTTATGTGCAAGCAGGGGCGGTTTGGGGGATCGAAGGTTTGTTTCCATTCAGCGGAAACCGTCGGTCACGGGTTCTCAGTGCGACGTCGGGATTCCTTCCCCACTTGGTGCGACTCCAAGGCCTCCTCCACCCTCTTCACTCGCCAACCTGCCGCCATTCTACAGGCCTCCACCCTCTTCAATCGCCAACCTGCCGCCATTCTACAGTCGTAAGTCCATTCTTCTTCCTGCAACCCACTCCCCTCCTGTCAACTTTTTCCCAAGCCGCCGCCTCCCACTCAACCCGTTGCCGATCCCAACCTCTCCGGTCCTTGTACTTCTTGTACCGATCCTTTCCTGTCCAAGCCTCCCACTGCCAGCATCTTTCCCCTTCACCGAGCCCCACAACCCTTCCCCTCCCCTTCATGTAGCTTCTCACCACCGCCTGAACCCTTCCCCTCCCCTTCATATGGCTTCTCATTACAGCCTGATTAAATATACCCATTAGCGTGACCCTTCAGCACAAATATCCCAGCTTTCTACACCCTGAACCCACTCCCTTCCTCTACCCGAGCCTCGCCAGCCCAGAAACCACCCTTCTAACACCTCCCGAGATTGCAGCAAGCCTGGATGCCCACAATCGACCGTTGTTATTCCGCCGCCTGCACGAGTAAGTTGTAGTTTAGAGTTGTTATTTTCTATCGATGTATGTGTGCGTCTTGGTCGTTTTGTTGAATGAAACTTGCTCTCTTTAACTAAAATTTGTGAATGTTTGTGCCTTTGTTACTCTTTTATAGTAATTAATTATTGTTGTTATTTTTAAGCGGACCTCCTCTTGTGTTTTCACTTTTCATCACATCACATCGCATGTAGATTGCATTTAGAGTGTCCTCCCCTTGTCGACCTGTCGCTGCATCACAAGGTATAAGTTGTGCTCCTCTCTAATAGCAGTAAACTTATGTAGTATTATTTAAGTGGTCACTCTCATTTATTTGCATACATTTCAATTCCGTTGACGTTATTCCACTAGTTCTTGTATCTCGTTTCAACTATTATCGTGCAACAACGATTGCGGCATGCTAGCCCGTTTTGCCTCGTGCTAAACGTTTGAGTAAATTGAATAGGCTCTAGGTTATTTATTGAGGAGCCCACTCTCACCAGAGCGTAGTGCGAACTGAATTAACTAGTCTTAATATCTAATTTAACCCACAACAGTTTTATAGAGGTAAATTAAAAACGGACCCAGTCTACATCAGTAAGGTCGATTTGTCCATTGGTGCGGGATAATCGAGACCTTTACATATTTTATGGATGGGTGATTTTGTAAGAGAGGGTTTGGACATTGGGGTTATGTATGTAGTGTCAGCCACCATGGCTCCTAAGGTCCCTACAGACATTGTGATTACTGATCTGAACATCTGTCATTTGTTGGATGATTATTTTGATATCATGTCTGAGGAGCTTCTTCATGAGCTTCCTTCGTTGAGAGACATCAAACATGCGATTGAGTCACGGGGGCTTTCTGACCAACTTACCCCATTATCGCATGAACCTGACTGAACACGCCGAGTTAAAGTGGCAAGTTGATGACCTTCTTAGGAAAAACTTTATACGTGGGAGCCTTAGTCCATGTGCAGTACCTGTTGACGCGTGTGCGTTGATAATCGTGTTTTTAATAAAATCACTGTGAAATACCATTTTCCCATACCCCGCCTCGACGACCTCCTTGATGTGATGGATGGTTCCCAGATCTTTTCAAAGATCGATCTTCATTGCAGGCACCATCAGAATAGAGTGAGAGAGGGTGATGAGTGGAAGACGACCTTAAAAATGAAGGACGGTTTGTATGAGTAGCTAGTTATGACATTTGGATTATCGAACGCGCCCAGGACATTTATGAGGGTGATTACACAGATCTTGCGGCCTTACATGGGCAATTTTTGATGATATATTGATATACAACCAGGGCCGCACCGAGTACTTGCTTGGTATTTGATCTCTTTCGGAAGGAGCATCTATACATCAACTTGAAGAAGTGTTCGTTCCTATAGGCATCGGTCCATTTTCTTGTGTATATAGTTTGTGTGTCTGGTATTTTAGTTGATCCTGATAAGGTCAAGTCCATCAATGAGTAGCCCGTCCCGATGAACATTCATGAGGCCCATAGTTTCCATGTACTTGCCACCTTCTATAGGGAGATTTTGTGTGAATGAAGGCGGCCACTCGGGCATTCGAAGAGATTACAGAGAAGTTATCATCTGCCCCTGTTCTGCGCCTTCCAAATTTCTCTAAGGCGTTCGAGGTGGCGTGTGATGCGTCTGGAGTTGGTATTGGAGGAGTACTTAGTTAGGAAGGTCATCAAGTTGCTTACTTCAGTCAGAAGTTGAATGATGCCCGACAAAAGTACTCAAATTATGATCGTGAGTTTTATGTTGTGGTGCAAGCTCTTAGTTATTGGCGTCATTATCTCCTGCATCAGGAGTTTGTTTTATATTCAGACCACTAGGCCTTGCGATATCACGAATCACAGAAGAAGCTAGGCCATCGTCATGTGAAACAGGTGAAGTTTATGCAAGATTATCATTATGTTCTCAAACATCGAGCAGGTGTCGAGAACAAACTGGTTGCCGCCCTGAGTCACCGAGTCAGCCTTCTCCACACCATGAGTGCACGAGTTGAGGGTTTTGAGCGTATAGTTTACGACTACCCGGACTGCCAAGATTTTGGTGACATTTATACTGCCTTGACGAGAGATCCGCCTGAGTTACGTGAGGGTGTTATCTCGGATGATTATTTATTTTTGGGCTCTCACCTCTGCGTTCCACAAACGTCCCTTCGGGACTTCTTTATATGGGAACAACATGCAAGTGGCAGCAGGACATTTCAGCCGAGACAAGACGATTGCGTTAGTTGAGAATCGTTTCTTCTGGCCTAGCCTGAAGAAGGATGTTGTACGGATTGTTAGACATTGTCGAATCTGTCAGAACGCAAAGGGATCACGCAAACCCATAGGGTTATACATCCCGCTTCATATCCCAGAGAGGCCCTGGACCGACATTAGCATGGATTTCATACTCGGGCTCCCTCACACCATGCGAAAGCTAGACTCTATCTTTGTCGTGGTGGACCATTTCTCTAAGATGGCTCATTTCACTCCATGTCAAGAGACCGTTGATGCATCTCATATGACAACTTTATTTTTCAGAGAGGTATTTAAGTATCATGGACTACCCACTTTATAGTTTCTGATCGCGACGTTCGATTCATGAGTTATTTTTTAAAAACGTTGTGGAAGAAGATGGGTACGACACTAAAGTTTTCCACCGCCTACTACCCTCAGGCGGATGGACAAACCAAAGTTGACAACCGTAGTCTAGGAACTCTTTTATGATGCCTAGTTGGGGATAGTTGTACCTAGGATTCTGTTCTACTCGTAGCTGAGTTTGCATACAATAGTTCGGTTAATAGTATTACTGATCTGAGTCAATTTCACATCATGTTAGGTTATGAGCCTAAAAAGCTCATCGACCTAGTTCAAATCCCTTTAGGAGCCCAGCATGGTGAATCTGCAGAGTCTTTCATTCAACATATGCACACACTACATGAACCAGTCCGAAAAAAAATTGCAATGAGAAATGATTATTATAAAATTCAAGCAGATCAGCACCAGGAGGGAACATATTTTTAAAGTTGGAGAGCAAGTGTTGATTCACATACGATCTGAGAGGTTTCCAGCTGGAACAACAACAAAATTAAGCGCTCGACGAATGGGTCCCTAACTCCCTATACAGTCATACGACGGATCGGTACCAATGCATATGAGATTGACATCCCTCAAAATATGGGGATCAACTGAGTATTCAATGTAGAGGACTTGACTCCCTACTACGAGAAGTGCGTGTATGTGGATCCCTTCCCCACTTTCATGTCTGAGCCGCAACATCTTTCACCTCCTCCTACTTCACCCCATCCTCAGCCTGTTGAGTCTCGCCATGAGGACCACTTTCCACCAGCGACGGTTCCACCAGTTCAGCGTTCAGACGGAGATACATTTTACTCAAAGTTACCTACATACGTCGGAGATATACTTCAAATTATTACCCATGACTTCACAGTAGTTTGCGAGCGCGATACACTATGATATCTTGTACATTGGAGTAACCGCCCGATTTCAGATGACGCGTGGATTTCCCCAGAGGTGCTTGAGCGACTTGCCCCTAGGCTACGTTGAGAGTATGATCATCTTTACTCACCGGAGATGAGTACTTTCAAACCGGGGAGAGTTGATAGAGATCGTCGGCCCACACACGTGTATTCCCGCATGAGGCGGTGACCCGCTACCGGTTCGGACGATCCGAGCTCATGGATGCGTCCGGACAGTCGTTCTGAATCATTTTCATATATTACTTTGTTTACCTCGAGTTGTATTTGACACCCGATCGGCTCAGACGATATGAGATGTCTGATTCGGGTGCCCTATTTCAGCTATATGCCTTATTTAAGCATGCAAGCATCGGCTGGTGGAGGCATCGAGGTTTAGTTTCCTTACGGAACCGTCGGTCCTACGTTCTCACGATGCGACGCCGAGAGAGATCATTGGTGCGACGCCAAGGTAGTTCCTTTTCCTGTGCCCTAGCCTCCTCCATCATCGACTCCCGCAAGCACCGTTGTTTTCCCCATCGCAAGCCCACCGTTCCTTCGTTCTTGTATTCCCGCGGGGTTGTTTTCCCTAAATTTCGCAAATTTGCTTCTTCCCAGCAGTCGTTGCTTACCTCCCAGCCACCCCCCCCCCCCCCCTTCTCTTGTCATGTTTCAGTCTCGGCGCCCCTCCAAAACACTCTCCCTAACAGCCCTCCTGAATCCCTGCTTCTCCACACAACGTCCACATCTCACTGCCTCCGCAAAACCCTCCCAGCATCCCGCCTAATCCCCTTCTTCACGGAATTTACCATCCACGCAAAAGCCCTCACCAAACCTACCAGGAAACCAACGCTACAACCCATTAAATCCCTCCAGCCCGGGCTCTCCATCATTGCTACATTCAGTCGTTGTCTGCACGTGTAAGTCACTAGTTTAGAGTTTTGTTTTCTATTATTTTGAATTTGAACTATATTTTGTTGGATGTGAAATTCTATGCTTTTAATATTGTGAAATTGTTGAATTTACAGGACTTATTCGGCACACGCTTAAAATTATTTGCACCTCTAATACTTGTGGATTCACGCCTGCTTTTCAATTAAATTTTTTGTGAACAAATGTGCATTTGATTATATTTTATTTTAATTAATTGTTTATTGCTAAATAAATCAAGTTGATCGTTGCATTTACACACACATTATAGTATGTTTGTAAGTGCACCGCATCTCACGTTGAGTAGCATCTTAGGGCATTCAGCATCATCAACCTACCTTGCGTCAATGTCAAGTGGAATTTGTAGGTGCCTTTCGACGGCTTCTATACTCTTATGGGTTTGTTCTCGTTATGGGCGTTTTGTTTGGAGATATACTGCAAAAGGACCACTCCCTTGGAGCTACACAATTACGACTTGTTCTCACAATGAGCATATGTCATATAAGGGGTTTTGGTTCAGTTGCTACGGGGTGTCTCTTGCGGAGATATACCACGTGACAAACCACTCACTTAGAGCTGCACAACTAACATGTTGTTCTCTCATTGAGCATATGCCGCTACGGGGCCTTGGTGTTGCTCATTTGGTCGGAGAACACATTAAGTCGTAACAAGAAGTGAATCGCAAAAGAAAAATATTTTTATTGCAATATCAAAAAGAACAAAAGAAAACATACCCCGAGCACCTTTGTCGATTGCGTGAGTGCCACAAAAGTACAAGTTAGGGCATATATTGTTAACGCGACCACCCGTGAAAAGGGGAATCTTATATTGCGAAGATTTTTCATGGCACTTTGCCCTGATTGGATGTTGAGTGTGCTTGCCTCTTCGGAACTTCTCTACATCTTTTGGTCCTTCCGATCTCCTAAGGAACTTTTGTAGTATTCGAACACTTTAAGCAGAACGTGCCATTAAGCTTCTCAACTTGGAGCCCCTTGTTTCACAACGGGGGTTGTTGAGAGGAGGGGGTGACTCTGATGGGGATCGGCCTTCGCCATCGAATCTCCGCAAGGCGGGACCAACTTTTGCCTACTCGCGCAGGAGAACTTGATCGGATCTGCGATTCGACTCCATAGATGCGTCCGGATCCGCGTTTACATATTTTTTTCATATATTATAATGTTATGTTTGTGAACTATTTTTCAAGATAGAGTCTTTATGTTGACGGTTCATCATGACCGGAAATGTTTAGTTGCTCTAGTTTTTAGTATAAATATGAGAAAGAGGGGGTTGTCGATGGTATTGCAGATTTGGACGAGTTTCTCCAACACTAGTGATCACCTGCGGTGCCGACACCGCAACCCTAGGTGCAACTCCTAGGTATCCACCCCTTCCTTTCCTCCACCCCCCCCCCCCCCCCCACCCCCGCCTTCCGCTGCAGTCCTCACGAGGATCTCGTCAACTGCTCCATCCCAACTCCACGATATTGTAGCCAGTTCACGAAAAACAACCCTCCCCTCCTTTCTATATTTCCTCTACAGTCCTCTCATGAGGGGCCATTGATTGCTCCATTCCCAGATCCACGCTACTGACGCCCCTGCATCATCCCATCCGGCCTCCACAAAGTCCTTCCACCTCATTTCCACATCTCCACGCTCCAGCCCTACGCAAAGCCGACCCAATCACACTTCTAACCACCGCCAAACTCATTCCCCTTCGAAATACCCCCCCTCCAATGCCCGGAAAGCCTCCACCGATCCTCTTACACCCTTCCAAGCTCCAACTAGTCAGCCCCACAGTTCACCTGCCACCTCCATGCGGCCTCCCACTCCCTTCTCCTCCACAAAACGACACTCCAGTAACTCAAATAGTCCTGGATTATCAAATCCAGTCCGGACAACCACTAGTTACCTTGAATCACGGGATTTGCCGCCTGCACCAGACCCAATCATCATGGTTGTAAGTCCTCATTAGCTCTTGTTTTGGCACTCCATGCGGAAGAACCTAAATTTGTTCGCCTTGAAATTAACTTGCGTCGCCTTAAGAATTAATTGCTTGTGACTTAAATATTTTATTATCAGTGGCAATCTCTTATCGAATCATGAGTCATTTGCATTCATCATTTTTAAGTCCCACCGGATCACTCTTTCCCAAAATTACACGTAGAGTTGCATAGTTAGCTTTCACTACTAGCCTACCCTACATCATTTGGTATTTAGGTTCATTGCATTCATTGCATGACTATTTGCATTACGTGTAGGGTTAGAGCATCACGCGTGTTCACCACCTATAGGTTTGTTCTGGGTCACTATCCTTGTAGAATATGGAAGTAGTTGATGCGGCCGATCTACAACTATGTATGCAGCAAAGTGATGTTGATCATTCTAGGACGAAATTTTTTTCGTGATTGCTTAGTGGGAGATAAAAGATGCCCTCTCGGAAGTGGGTGAGGGTGATTATCAGAGTTCGGTTGCTCTCCTCACCTCTAATGTGGGTGTTGGTCATTGCCTTATAGGTCTTTGGAGGATGTGCACTGGGTTCATATTTGAATAAGTCATTCGTCAAGCAGTGATGCAAAGTGACTTGTGCAAGATTGTGATCCTCGTTGCATGTGCTCCTCATCTCAAACGATATTCGCCCAAAGGGATTCATTGTCCCCTTGCTTTAGGTCAAAGAGGGATTGGGGTTCTCATACTACATTCTGAAGGCAAAGTGTGTGATAGCAGCCACTTGAACTCGCCAAAATTGTCGATGGAACTGGTAGGAGATGACAACCAATCTCACATCACTTATTTGAGAGTCATGTACAACAACTTGCACTTTAATGTGATTTAAAGCTTTCTGATCATGATAATCGACTCAAAGCACTTTAAGCGAGTAGTGGGATCAAACCCACCACTATGGTAGCACGGGTTTGGCTTCTTGAAGTAGAGAATTATGTTATGGGCCTAGCCCGTAAAGACGGTAGAGTAGCCGAAGGATGGACGTGGGAGGGGATAATGGAGGCAGAGGATACTGTGGAGCCGGAACCGCGGCATCCCTACACGGGGTGTGCTTGGAGAGAGAGAGAGAGAGAGAGAGCTACCACAATCTCATGAAACAAGGAAATAGAATTAACTTCTTGAATGCCTTTAAATAGGCTTACAAAACCCCACAATGATACTCCTAACCCCCAGCCACTAATAAAAGTCAACACAATAAAAGACAACAATAAGAAAGACCCACTCAATAATAACTGGACACGAAGCCTGTAACATCGCTCTTGCCGTTCAAAATGAGCTTGACCTCAAGTTCAAGGGAGATCAAAGTTGGCGTTTTTGACGTCACCCAATTCCCTCGTCATCAAAGTCCTCCACATCCAGATAAAAGAGCTTCTTGCAGTAATGTTCGCGGGTATAATGCTCATCACAATTGAAGCATAACCCATTTGCGCGTCGTTCAGACATTTCTGCACGAGAGATCCGACGGATATGTGGCGTTTGTGTTGTCTTGAATCCCTGCGCCCGGAAGTATATAGGTACCCTGATCCAGCTGAAGTCGTTGTTCGCACAATTTGGCTAAACTCATAGCAGTCACCAAGTCCCGAGGAGCCTCAAATTCAACAACCAATCGTGGTCGTTCATGAAGCCCAATTGTAAAGACTGTGATCTGCATCTCTAATGTGAGCCAGACGAATCTGGAACTGTTCCAGATATGCATCAACAGACTCTGTTTGTCGTAATGTTGTGAGTCCGTTGAGGGGTTGCTGCGGATGGGAGGACCAAATTGCATGTTGTAAGCTTCTTGAATACCTCCCATGGCAGTCCTGATTGTTCGACGAACAAATGAGCGAAACATAGCTGAGCTGAATCGAGCAAGTGGAATGATGCCAGACGAATCCATTCCACTGTCGGCGTTTGTTGGTGTCCAAGAAATTGCATACGCCGGGTGAGCAATCCCAAGGGATTTGACTTTCCATCATAAATGGGAAATTCCAACTTGGTGTAAAAGGGAACGACCTGAGCTTCTTGTAGTACACAAGGTGGTTGCACAGTGTGTAGCGGGGGTAGTAGAGGCCCCTGAGTGGATGGTTGGCGTAAGACCATCGAGCTTGGTCTGAATGGCGGCAAAAGTTTCGTGGTGTCGTCTGTCCGCATCGGTTTGATTTGCGACGAGTGTCTGCATCAGTGCAATAAGCTGACTCATTTGGTCTGGGAAGTTCCCCATTTGTGAGTGGACTGAGAAAAGGAGTTGGTGACAGGTCGTCTTGAGTCCACTGAAGCAATTGGAATATTTGAGTTTCCTCGAGAGCCGCGCCAATTCCCTATGATGATTCCAAAAATAAACACTCTCCTCTCTCTAGCTCTTTTTTTTGTAATACAACAATTAATCAACCACTCTGATTTAATAAGTGTGTAAGGCAGTAGGCGGCTCGAAGGAAAACACGTGCAGGGCTTGAAGGAAAACGTGTGTAGGGCTTGAAAAAAATACGTGACTGTCAGGCACACAGGGCATGAAATCGTGCGGTTCGCAGAGGCACAATGGCGGCAGGCGCTGGGCTCGAGGGCTCTGCGTGTGTGACAGGAGGTACTCGATTTGCGTCGATGCGGAGACCTGCAGCAGATAGGCGGCTCGAGGATTAGGAGGCGTGTGTATCGGAAGGAAGGTGTGGATCACGCCCGAGAAGGGAGAAGCCCTGTAGCGACGGTGTGCGCTGGCGAGGAGCAGTTGTTACAGGCTTCGTCGAAGACGGAGCAGGTCACGTGTGAAGGTGATGTGCGGTCTGTAAACAGTGTTGATGGAGTGGCTCGATTTCTTCTGCAATTGTGAATGGCTTTATTGACCATAAGCTTGAAAGAGAGCGTCAGTTGCTTGCAAGAATATTGTTGGATCAGTGGAAGAGCGGGGGAGGACTAAAGTCGGTGGTTTTGCAGGTGGAGCGTGTTGAAGATGAAGGAGGAAGGATGGGCTCTGATACCAAGTTGGTATGGGTCTATCCCGTAATGCCGGTAGAGTCGTCGGAGGATGGATGGAGGCGGGGATGATGGAGGCGAAGGATACTGTGGAGTCGGAACCACAACTGCTTAGGTGGAGTGTGCTCGGAGAGAGAAAGAAAGAGCTACCACAATCTCTTGAAGACAAGAAAACATAATTAACTTCTTGTATGCCTTCATACAAATACACATGCTTTAAATAGACTTACAAAAATCACACAATGATAACTCTAAACTTCTAACCTCCAACCACTAATAAAAGACAACAATAATAAAGGAGAACAATAAGAAAGACAGCAATAAGAAAGGCCCACTCGATAATAACTGGGCGCGAAGCCCGTAACAAATTCCTCATTGTCGTCCTCTATCCTCGGGTCAGCTTCTTCAGAGATGTTGGGTTGATAGACATTGAAATGCAGGAGAGATGACTGAAGAACCCCGCATTGGATCTGTAGGTATACTCGTATGAGCAGTATTTAGGATTCCTCTGACCAGTTGTGCAGGCATCCCCGTGGCAAGCACTAACGTGCACAAGGTCGTCGCCGCGGACCTATCCACATTTTTCACTAGAGTAGTAAAGTTGTGCGGGTATTGCTTTGTGACGAACTAATGTTTTATATACTTGTTGGCTGATTTCATGCTCACACTACTTTCTAGGGTGTTTACTCATATTGTCCATATATGCGACTACTTATCACCACAACTTTGCAGTCAAATAACAAGCAAGAGACAGTGAATGAAACAATAATACTCTATCAGAGAATAAGGAAAAAAAAGAGTTGTTCCTAGAGAGATCCCTTGCTTACCCATGAGATGTATATAATCGTCCCCTCAGATACACCAAGAAATTACAATTTGCTCGAGAAGGAAGGATTTGTAAGCTAGGGTTTACAAGCTTGATGGGGTGAGGGTTTCAGAAGCTAGAAGCTACATCTTCGCTCGATTTACATATATATAGGGAATTGTGAGTGGGCTGTGGGCTAAATAAAGATGATAAAAAAACATTGAGGGTTACCTTATAAAGGAAACATTGTCAGACCTACTAGTATGTGCTGCCTTAATGAGGTAAAGCGGGAAGATCTACATCGGGATTTCCTGTGCTTTCCTAACAGCCCTACTATGAATAGTCGAATGGGTCTTCTAGGTAGGGTCCCCATAGGTACGCTTCGTTGAAAAGCACAAGTAGTATTATGAATAGGATATGGATGTGGATTGCAAACCAAGAGATAATTCTAAAAATGCCCTCTTTTGTCGGGTCGATGAATTAATATTAGTGTCTTGATAACTGATACGATCTTGCTCATGACCCGACTAGCTGCCGAAAAGGGGAAATTTTTGTGACCGAGCTCCGGACATAGATTTTGTCCGGGCACATCTGAGATGTCGTTTCCGACATCTGAGATCTCTCCACGGTAGAGAGATTCTTGTATCATAAATGACATCTCGGATGTCGGAAATGACATCTCGGATGTCGGAAATGACATCTCGGATGTCGGAAATGACATCTCGGATGTGTCATGGACACAAATTTGTGTCCGAAGCTCCGACATAAAAATTTTGCGCCGAAAAGTGCATAGATTGAATCATCTAGCTATATTGGCTCATTGAGTCATGTGTCACCACCAGATGTGTTCAGTTGATGACTATTTTTTGGTAGATAAGTATAAACGTTAAGGTTAACAAACACAGTATATTTCACAGGACTTCAATCAAATGGCCGGGAGCATAACAATGCCATGACTATGGCTGGTTTTCAATCCTCAACCTATGTCACCTGCCTACCATGCGAATAGAGAAGGATGGTTGAACCATAGTAATTGGGATAAGCCTAATTATGATGACAATACAGAATTAGAAGAAGAAGAAGAAGAGAGAGGAATATTTTACAAATCAAATATAGACACCTGAAGCAAAATTCAAATTGTGTTTAATAATAGAAAGCGAGCATATAATAGCTTGATCTAAAAAAGATTTGAGTATCACACAACAATCATGCACATTCCAAGAGATTTTATAAACTCCCACTAGGAACAACTAATATGAAGGCATCAATAATCAAGTTAACTGGTGGGCTACAATAGTTCAAAATCAAACTACCTTATTCAAGATGAAAGAAAAACATTAAAAAAAAGTAGACCATGCTCATCTTCAACAAAAGCTAAATCTGCAATCCTCTCACAAACTACTCGAAAGGAAATAAAAATCTAATGATCCATATAAGACTCATTAGACTTCATGGTCCTATATATATGGACTGCTAATGGAATGATACCTGCAAGTGCAATCTGAAACTGATCTGAGGTGCTTGTCCGAACCGTTATCTGCCCGGTGAGTTTGTTGTTCAGCCCAACTCGAACAGACATCTTTGAATTCCTACCAACAGAAATTTGAGATTGCAAATTCGCTCCCAGAGCCAAATCACTCCTCCATTTCATCAGAGAAAGTCCCAGAGTGGAGAGAGCTTGGCCTATAGGGTAGTCCTTGTCCCTAAGGCGCACCTCAAGGTTAGCTCCGTAGGCAACATCTCCCTGCGCACGTACCGCCCCAGTGCTGGCCACGAGACCAAGCCTTTTGCCAATCGATATCCTGTCCTCTACTTTCAATCCAGTAGCTACAGTTTCTCCCAAGAAAGTAACAGATACTCCAGCAGCAGTCTTGTTCTTCTTCAAGCTATCAAATTTGGTCTCGCCCCGTAAGATGTAAGCCAGCTGCTTCCCAACAGATTGGATGTCAAACCCAGCAACCGTGGAGCCGTGTTCTCCGTGCTTGACCGCAACTGAGGAGTCAAGATGGATGTTGAATTCCTTCTTGTCCTTTGTGATTTGAACCGCCATTGATGTAGGAAATCGGCCGGCAATAGCAAGGTTCTCCTCAATGTTGACACCATCATAACCACAGTCATGGTCCCAACCATGGGTGTCTAGTACAGGCCGAGTCAGAAGCTGGGACGTTGGCTCGAGAAATCGGTAGCGAAATGCAGGATTGTCACAGTCAAAAGAAGGCGGAAGTACCATATCCGGCAGAGGGACTTGCACGGCTGCTGGACCGCTCTCCTGATCGTAATCTTCAGGCATATCACCATTGGGGAACTCATCTGGGTCACCCTTCCCTTTCTTCTTGGCCTCTTTCAATCGCCGGAGCTCTTCCTTCCATTGTTTCTTCTGAAGAAGTTTAACCCGATAATCGTACTCATCAAAATAGGCCCTTTTTTGCTCCTTGGTGAGCATGGCAATCTGAGATTTTCTCAGAGGCTTAAATGGTGGGAGCTGATCATACTCATCAACTTCTTCATCTTGCTCTGCATCAGAAAACTCATCGAGGTCAACATCAGAATCAGCATTATCACCACCCTGATCACCAGAAAGTTTTGGATGTGCTCTGGCTTGAAGAAGGGAAGACAGCAGGAACGGAAGCGGCGGGGAACGAAGGCGGAAACCCCCGAAGAGCCTTCCGGGAGAAGGGTCCTGAAGTTTCAGTAGGGAATTGGCTTCGGATAATATCTTTGACGCGTAAGACAAAAGAAGCAACTGAGGCCTCCAGCTCAGTCCATTAGGAAGAACTCTCTCACCCTCCCTGTTCCTCCTACAGGAAGGATGATTCTCAACAAGAGCTACAGGATTCATGAGTCGCATGTCCCCAGCTGCCTGTCGAATGGATTGCTGAACGACATGAGATCTTTGAGAGACAAACACGTCGTAGCCCAAGGGAGAACCATTGGGGCCATCGGGCGGAGCAGAAGCAGCATGTGTAAGAGCAACAATCGCATTGAACCAGATTGATGAGCCAAGAATGCTAGTAATCGACTTTAACAAAGGCAGGTCATTGAAATCACGGGTTTGCGTATCCATGCGGTCGACATAGAGTACAATATCCGGAGGACACTTCTTCGTAGAGTTCTTTATGGATGACAGGATTTTCCTGTTCGCTGCCTGGTCCATTATGGAGGGTTTGAGTCCGGGAGTGTCGAGAACACGAACTCTAACACCATCTACCACACCACAAACCTCTCTAACAGAAGCTGTTGCCAGTTGAAAGGGATTAGTCTGAGACCTCTCCTCCCCAAAAATGGAGTTTATGGTAGCACTTTTCCCGACACCGGTCTTCCCTATCACCATTATGTTGCATGAGAAGTTCAAATCATCCTTCCCCTCCGCTTCAAGCTGCAAGGCGCGCTTTTTAGCACTCTCGATGCTGAATGCACGACTCGTCTGTCTTCCTCGCCTGATCCCTTCTGCTAGGCTCAGACGATATAGGACTTGACCAGCCACTGCATCTTCTGGAGTATGGCCCAGCCTGTAAACCAGGCGCAGGAACTTCACCCTTATCTGCTCAACTTTATCATGGAGCCTCTTTTCGTCGTCATCCATGGAACTATCGGTCTCAACAACTGTAGCAATCTCTGAGGGAGCGAAGAGGCCAGGACGAGTCGAACGGGAAGCAGCTGGCCTAAGAGACGGAGCGGACGTTCCAAGACCAACAGGACGGTCCACCGAAAAAATTCTGGCAGCATCTTGAGCGGTGACCGTGACTGTGCCATCAGAAGAACCAGTTGCAGCTCTGAGCAGTGCGGCCAATGCAGTAGAATCAAACAGCTCTCCGCCTTCGCCGTCCTCATCGGAATCCACCGCCTCGTCGGAGTCAGAGACAATCTGTCCATCCACATGAAGACCAGATTGAGAACTGGAAGAAATCCTCTCCATCTCCCTTATAATCTGTGTTGCAGCCTTAGAACCATCCAAAATAGCAACTCCTGCTGGGCCATCAGAAACTCTTCCATCTTCATCTTCCTCTTCATCCTCATCTTTCTCTTCCTCAACAACACTTATTTGAGACTCTCCAGCATCAGGAACTTGAGGAAGAATTTCATCCCCAGCCACAGTTTCTTTGGCAGGTTCATCTTCTCCATGGGAAGCATGATTTGAACCAAACACCAGCTCATCCTCACCAATTTCTCGATCCAGAGAAGTACTCTCGAGCTTATCGGTATCACTATCCGGAGGCAGACTTTCATTCGTAGTTTGTTCGATATTCTCATCCCCAACAACAGTTTCTTTCGGAATAACAGGAACAGTATTCGCCTCTTCTGCTGAGTTCAAATCACCATCATGTGCAGTTAACTCAAGTGCAGGTTCACCGTCTCCATTGCCAGAAGCATTTTCTGAACCAGACACCAACTTATCCTCACCAATTTCTTGATTCAGAGAAGTACCATCAAGCTTATCAGTACTTCTATTAACAGTTTCTTCGATATTCTCATCCCCAACAATGGTTTCTTCTGGAACAACAGGAAGATTTTCCACCACTTCTGCTGAGTTCAAATCACCACCATCTTCAGTTAACATAGGTGCAGGTTCTTCGTCTCCAACGCCAGATGCATTTTCTGAACCAGGCACCAGCTTATCTTCACCAATTTCTTGATTCAGACGCGTATCAGTACTTCCATTAATAATTTCTTCGACATTCTCATCCCCAACAATAGTTTCTTTTGGAACAACGGGAAGAGTTTCCTCCTCTTCTGCTGATTTCAAATCACCAACATCTGCACTCAACTTAAGTTCAGTTTCATCTTCTCCATGGCCAGAAGCATGTTCTGAACCAACCACTTCAGAAATTTCTTGATTCAGAGCACCAGCAAGCGCATCAGTATTACTCACTTGAGGATTCTCAGTAGTAGTTCCTCGAGTATTATCATCCCCAACCACAGTTTCTTTTGCAATGACAGGAAGAGTTTCTGCCTCTACTTCATCTTCACCATGAAGAGGGCTAGAAACATGTTCTGAACCAACCTCCACCTTCTCATTAGCAATTTCTTCACTCAGAGGAGTTCTTCCTTCACTGATCTCACTCAAATTTACTTCATCAGGCTTATCATCCTCACTCTTTTCATGAGTCGTCCCAGTAGGAACTTCTTTCGAAATGTCGGAAAGAGTTTCCGCCTCTTCAGCTGAGTTCAAATCACCACCATCTGCAGCTGTGTGAAGTGCAATTTCACCTTCAACGGGGCTTCTATCACTAATCTCACTACAATGTCCTTGATCAAGATCATCTGCACTACTCTTGGAGGACTCAGAATTTACAATTTCAGGACCTTCAACAAGATCCTCTCCGACAATCTCATCGTTCGAATCAATGGAGTAAAATTCAGGGGCATCGCCTTTAAGGAGATTGTCTTCTCCAACACTTGCATTGGATCCAGCTTCATCAACAACACCAGCTTCCACCAGATTCACGGGCTTCTTTTCATCTTCGACGACCAATTCCAATTGATGTCCAGTATCAGGTTTTTTGCCATCAGTAGCATCAACAGAAGGAGATACTAATTTCTTAGCTCCATCAGTATATGGTTCATCTTCAACCTCCACATCCCCAGGTACCACTGCACCGCCATGGTTATCTTCCAAAACATCACTACCAGCCGGTAAAACTTCATCAAGATTCACAGACTTCTCATTTCCCCCTACATCGACAATAAATTCCTGATGTGCATCACCTTCAACTTCACCAATCTCAGCAACAGAAGGTTCAGATTCAACAACCTTTGGCTCCACTCCCTCAGGCGCCTTCTGGTTCGGGGAAGAAGCAAAATCCGAAACTCCAGAATCTATGGCTTTGGGCTGCATGACAGTAACAGTAGAATCACCTTCCTCCGGCTCCTTGGGCTCCAATTCGTGGGATTCTCCAGTACCACAGTTGGTAGATTGTTCATTATCCCCGCCTAAGCTCTCACCAACTCCATTCCATGTGCTCTTTTCACCAGCAGCCCCACCAGAATCATTATTTTCTATCGGGGTTTCAGGACCTGAAGAAAGCTTCTCCTTCTCCTCCCCCTCCTCTTCATCAGCATCAACAGCATCATTTTTCTCCCCAAACCCCAAAACAACGCCATTCGAATTCCCAGCGGAAACAGAATTCTCACTCAAAACCCCTTGCTGCGCAGAGTCATGAATCTCACCTTCATCCTCCGACAAAGAATTGTGGTCCCCCGTCTCCGGAGACCTCTTCAATGCGTTTTTCTCCGGTGAAAGGGTGTCCCCCGCGACGGCGGACGAGTCCGCGTCGTTAACCCCGGGGTCCGAAGCGGTCTCGTAATCCTCCGGGTCCGGCGTCTCCTCGCTGTCAGGATAGCTGTACTCTTGAGCTGGCTGCAGCGGCGGAGGCGGCGAAGAGAGCGAGACGGCGGAGTCTGAATCCATGAGAAATCGAGATAAGGTTGGGGGCGAGGGGAGGATGGATGGAGGCCGTGAAGTGGAGAATGGAGAAAGCTTTTTTCCGATAATTTTGTACTGCCTCATATATATTAAGTATGGACAATTAGGGCCTAAGTGGGCCTAAGTGGGCCTTGTGGGCTTTTGATCTACGATTAGGGTGGGTGATTTTGGATGAGCTGAGTGGGAAAAATAATTTAGGGAAATTGGTTTTCTAGAATTAACATCAAGGAATATATATTTAATTATCATGTTTGGTGGGACTAAATTTATAAGGATATTGACTTTAAATCAAAAATCTATATAACTTTTGCTTTGAACTAAAAAATCAAATAGTTAATTTTTACCTAGCCAATGGTTTTTCGCAGAATTGAGTGATTTCGAGTTCGTGAGCGTTTTCCGCGCGAGGCTATTTTTCGCCCGGGCAAGTATATACCGAGAGCACGTTTTGTACATGACTGGCTTTTTTCTCCTATGCAAGTGTTTTTCGCCCGAGAGCGTGTTTATTAGTCCGGACGCGTGTTTTCGCGGGGACACTCATTTTCGGCCCGGACGCGCGTTTTCGCCCCGACACTCGTTTTCGGCCCGGACGTGATTTTTTTACCCGCGCGCGATTTTTTCACCCCGGCGTCCATTTTTTGGCCCGGGCGCGCGTTTTTCACTGGGCGCGCGTTTTTTGCTCGATAGCGCGTTTTTTGGCCCGTACACGAATTTTTCGCCCAAGCACACGTTTTTCACCCGAGGACGAATTTTTCGGCACGGGTGCGTGTTTTTTTCCTGGACACGTGTATTACCCCGAAAGTGTGTTTTTGTCGAGGCACGTGTTTTTCAGCCAAACACGCATTTTTCGGGTGGGCGAGCGTTTTTTCAGCCCGGGAACGCATTTTTCGTCTCAAAAATGATTTTTTTGCCCAAACGCAATTTTTTTGCCCTAGCACGCATTTTTCGCTCGGACATACGTTTTTCATCCCGGCGCGCGTTTTTCGCTAGGGAGCACTTTTGTTGCCTAGGAGCGGGTTTTTCAACTCGGGCGTGAGTTTTAAACCTTTACGCGATTTTTATGTTCGGGCGCGCGTTTTTCGTCCGGAAGCTAGTTTTTCGGCCTGGAAGCGAAAAATCTGTGTTCGAATGAAAAATTCGCGTCCGGGACGAAAAACTTGTGCCCGGGCGAAAAACGCGCGGCATGGGAAAAACACGCGTCTGAGCTGAAAAACATGCACTCCAGCAAAAAACACGCGCCCGAGAGAAAAACACTTGCCCGGGCAAAAAATTTGCGCCCTGACGAAAAATTCTCGGCGGGGACAAAACGAGCACCCGGTCGAAAAACGCGCACGCGGGCGGAAAATTTGTGCGCTGGCCCAAAATGCGCGCTCTGGTAAAAATCCGCGCATGTGCCAAATAACATGCTCCAGGGCGAAAAAATCGTGTCTGGGCCGAATAACACACTCCGAGGCAAAAAAAATGCGCGCCCAGGCGAGAAGCCCGTGTCAGGGCAAAAAATTCGCGCCCAAGCCAAAAAATGCACGGTCAGGCGAAAAATTTGCGTTAGGGCTGAAAACACGTGTCCGGGCTAAAAATTTGCTTCCGGACAAAATACGCGCAATCCTGGGAAAAACGTGTGCCTGGGCAAAAAAATGCTCATTTAGGTGAAATATTTGTGTTCGGGACAAAAAGCGCGTGTCCGGGCAAAAAATTCGCTTACCGTTGAAAAATGTGGGATCGCTGAACAACACGCTCTCAGGTGATTTTTTTTTAATTCTTAACCAATGTCTTCCATACGAACAAACAAAAGTAATCAATGTCAATTCCCGTGATAGAATATCATCATGCGGCCGAACAACAAAATTGGATTTAAACCTAATATCAATTGTTGCATGTATTGGTATTTGATTAAAAGTCAATTCTTTAAAATCAATCTCTTACAAACGAACGAATATTTTGTATATGCAGAGCAAATTTGTCTATCTGCAGCACTAAAGAGAATACAAATTGTGACTCACATATATTTTGTTATTCGTAGATCAATGCAAAAAAAAACATAAAGACTCATTCATGTGATTACAAGAATTCTATCTTAGCAAAAGTAGTATTAGATTTTCTTAATCCGATTAGTGAGCGTATATATTTACTTAGAAGTCTAGCAAAAAAAGTTAACTATTATACACACATATAAAAGACTCTATCTTAGCAAAAGTAGTATTGAATTTTCATAATTCAATTAGTGAGTGTAAATATTTACTTGAAGTCTCTAGCATAAAAAAGACTATTAGTATACGCACATATAAAATCTTAAAATAAATATAGTTGTTTCAATAAGAACTCTTTGTAAGTTCGTGGGGAGCTACCGTAAGCCCAAGTTACAATGTAAAAAATCGAATGCTCTTGATTAGAAATTTGATATTCGAATAAAGGATCTTTAATTCAAATAAATGGTTAAATATTTGATTTACGGATACAGAATTTTGTTTAATGATAATCATAGACTTCTATTTGAGTTACATGATAACCAATGCATTTATGGTTTGGGGGGGGGGGGGGGGGGGGGGGGGGGGGGGGGGTGTTGCATCACAAGCTCAAATTTGCAATTCAAAAGCTTCTTCACATGAAAACTTTGAAGAAGGGGGGAACAAGGCAACAAGTCAAAATCAAATCAATAATCAAGTTGATCCTGAAGTACAATTAAGTTCAAATCATTGGGTGAAGATAATTTGCCAGGGCGGCATAGTAAAGAGAATCAAACAAAGACATGTATGTAAGAGGAGCATGACATCATATACAACTCGACATTTTGTGTGTCCGCGTGGTGGGATGCAAAATATATAAGGTTTGTTCGGCATGGGGAATTGGATCGGGATCGGAATCCCTCCCCCCCCCCCCCTCCCACCCCCACCCAATCCAATTATGTAGTTCAATGTGGACACTATCGAGATGGAATTGGAATTGAGAGCAAATACCCCCCCCCCCCCCGGTCGGGCCTCACTCTGGTTGACTGAATCGGACTGAAAATTAATAAAATATTCGAAACTTAATATTAATAAAATAAAACAACGAAGTCTCTCTCCCATCAATCTCGCGCCCTTTCAGTTTCTCTCCCGCACAGGTTTTCTCTCGCACTCTGGTAACTCTCTCTCTCTCTCGCAACGCAGCGCTAGGGTTCCTTCCGGCGCCTCCTCCCCCATCGACTCCGGCTACATTCCAACTACTCTCCGGTGCACGTTCTTCCATCCCGATTCTCACGGCACAATAGCTCCTGGGACTCGAGATTCATCTCCGCTTGGTATGGTATTCATCTTCTCCGCCATTAGCTTATATCTGTGTCTCCATTTACGGCGAGAGAAACACATGGAAGGAGAGTGTATATCTTCTCCGCGGAGAACCCTTGGATCTCCGCGGAGAACCCTAAACCCTTCTCTGCGGAGATCCAACAACGTTTGGTTCTTCACGGAGATCTCTTGGGTTCTCCGCAGAGATCATTGGATTTCCGAGGAGCAGAATCAGGTCTCCGCGGAGAACCCTAAAGATCTCCTCGGAGATCCAAAGGTTCTCCGCGGAGAACCCGATAGATCTCTACGGAGATCCAGTGGTTCTCCGCGGAGATCCAGCGGTACTCCGCGGTGATCCTTTGGTTATAATATTTTGTATACTCTCATCCTTTCTACTAATCTTAATTTTAGTTATAATCACTAGATTGCCTGTCTGTTCGTCATTGATTGCAATGAATGGTATTGACCTTCTGCTGCGGGACATTGCGAAAACACAATGATCAGTAGAGACCCTCGTTCATCGCTGCCCTGAAATTCCACCCGAATCGATTCCGACGCAAACACCTCCATTTTATTCGTCAGCATTCGACAGCCCCACTAGTGAGTTGTGCATTTGTGGCAAGCAATCTGGCTAGTTGAACAAAATTCAGGAGGATTGGATCAAGATTCAACAAAAAATGGTGGAGGATGGCATGCGCCCTCCTATATATCCGAATCGATCTGCCCGTGCCACTGTGGAACAAGCGTCCTGACATGAATGCGTATATGTTGAAACTGTTGTTCGTGATCGATCCGGAACGGCAGTACGGCGTCAATGTGACAGCGGGTGCATGCCCATCTTGCAACAAAGTCGGCTTTCCTCCCCGCAAGCAATTCAGTGCCCCACGAGTTGTAGATTGCATCGATACCACTGCATTTTCTATCAGTGCTCGATACGTTTTCAAGAAGTCCAACACCTCCGACGGTTGTGGTGCCACATTCCATGTCATGGACGAGACCAAAACCGAGAAGTAGATCCCGGCACCCATCGTCCTTAACTATCCTGTGCAACTGTTCGAATAGAGCACGCACGACGTCGGTCTTGTTCAAATGGTTTACGACTTGTACACTTCCCGTTCCGGCATTGCTGATGCCGCGAAGGTGATTCGTTGTGCCCGAATGACTCGATACATGTATCAAGCCGCATTATATCTGGTCATGTGTCGTGGTATTTGGATATGCGCTTATGGGATGCAGCACTTGGGCAAACGTCATCGCAGCAGGATCCGACAGTGTTCGTTGATTTTCCATCGTTTTTTCAGCATTGCAACGGGTACAATGGCACTCTCGGTCCAGTGGAATCAACACTGACACGCCTAGTCAATGCATTGCTCGCCAACTTTCGTTCTTCAACCGAATGGAAGGCGCCATAACCGGGACGCATCTCTCGGCTGACCATCATCACAACGTGCCGGGACGCATGAAATTGACGGATGAGTTCAATGGCAGGAAATTTTCCCCCGTTGATGGATTACACTCCGTCATGAACGAGCGCCAACAAATTCTCTCCCATCAATTCACAACGACGACGGGCAATGCGGAGCGGCGATTTGTTGGTCGGAGTTTGCAGAACCGGTACAACGCTTACGGTATTGATACTTCGCTGCTCATCATGTACCTTGACAAGTGTTGCGATGATCGGGAATGGCTACAAGACTTCGACAACATCTTTGTTCTCCTAGACAATCATCACCTGATCACGAGGTACAAAGACAATTCAAACGGCACAGATCGTGCTCGACAAGAACAATTTATGGTTGTCGTGGCCGAAATCATTGTTGGCAATGGACAAGCTTCAATGCGGGAATGCTCCATCATTGAGGTTGCATTGGATGCATTGTTGGATCGAATTAAAAATTGGGAAATTGAGAATAATGTGTCACCTTCGAAGCGCATTGTCACGACAAAACTTCTAGCTTGCCACGAGACGCAGAAAAAGCACATCAGAAATTGCTTAACGCCGCCAGCAGGCGCGTCGAACACCGTCGTGGATCTCTTCTTTCGTTCGACTCTACGTCGTGGATCGGGGAAGAACGAAAACTTATGGCGTCAAGGACGAGCCATTTGCCCGGAGACTATGTCCCTGGATGGAGGGATCTTGCTGCTCCATGTCGTGGTCGCTCAAATCAACTTTCGCGGCGAACTACAATTTGATCCTCGCTGGGCGTATTTGCCAATCTCGGGTATGCATATCATTCTCACTCAGTATTTCGCACTGCTTTCGACCAATGGAATTACGCCCTCACCTACGTCTCTGTCCACAATGTTTCATATGCTGCCTCTCTCGATTGATGATTGTGACGGCGAGTTTGGATTGACGGCAGCGTTTGGACAATCCCTTCCTCAACTGCCAGAAATTCCTGGCGGACAACTGGAATCTGTTGGAATATCGCCGAATCAATAGCAGATAATGCAATTTGGTCGAGCCACACGTTCGATGCGATTGTGAAGGATGCTCTTGATGTTGCCGCAACTGTTGTGGAGAGGGATCACGATGATAATCAAATTGTTGGAGAAGACGAAGTTGCACCGCGACACTATACTGATTTGAACCATACTGAAGACGTCAATATAAGTAACACGCCCCATTCCATTCAGTCCAGTCGCAACCGCCGAAAATCAGGACCAACATCGCATGGGCAAAGCTCTTCATCAAATCACCATAAGAAATCTCGCAGCCTCAACGCATTGGGCAATGAACGTCAATCGACATTACAAGGGCTTAATCTCTGGGAAGCTGTGATGAGCACTTCACCAATGATCAACCCCTTCGAACGACGCTTACTCCAAACGGTTGCTCTCAAATTTCTTCAGCCCGATGAACTGCTAGATCTGAAATATTTTCCCATTGAATCCTGGCATATTCCACAATTGCATTGAATATGGTCTGTTCTGGTCTCGGCTTTGCATAGCACCAATTTTGCTTTCAAACGGTTCGTTCGGCCGAAATCAGAACAGGTTCTTAAACAACACTTAGAGGATATAGTGGCCTAGGCTCGATTCAGATTGCCTATTCAACGAGCAGCGCCCAAACGCAGCATCATTACTGCCTTGAATCAGGCTGTGTCATTGATTGATCCAATGCAGGCGCGCCGTGGGGATAGTTATATGCAGTTGGAAGAGACTGTCACCACAACAATAACTCGAACCGTCACCTTGACAACCGGCGTCGATCACTGTACAAGTCAACCCCGTGCAACAAATCTGCAATCCGCGCCCGAACAAGTAATTGAAGGATCAACAGACGATATCATCGATCGACTTGTTTAAAAGGAGATTGATGTTGGGCATGCCGGCAACATTCACTGGACTAAAGTGGTCGCCCCAGCTTACGCCCGCATTGTTGCGCATCGTGAGGATCTAGTTCAGATGACCCACGAGGAGATTCAAAATCGTTGGGAGTATCTTGGACGTCTCAAAAGGAAAGGGCCATCAACCTCATCGACAACACCAGTCCGTTAGTACAGTTTGAAGTCGCATACCGAAGCCAAGGAGCTCGGTGATCAAGAATCCCTCAACATTCTACCTTCGTCGCCACTTGTTACACAACCATTGCCAGCCGAAACTCTGACCACCCGGAATTCAATTCAACCAGCATCTTCTACAGTCATCACGACGACGGAGGAACCTGCTGCGGGCAGCTCGTCCGCTGTCAGCGAGATTGGTTCTCGTCCTCCATTCATGGTCAATCAATAATTGCCTACTTTGAATCAAATAATGGAGGCCATCATCCCCACCCCATCTATAGGGGAGCCGTTTTCTCAATCGTAGAAGGAGCTGCTCAATTACTTGCTAACTAGTTCAGCAGAGCGCTCCCATGTGAAATCGACGACCGGTGATCAAACGTCTTGGAAGAGCCTGGCCAAGCGTTTCTTGTACTGGGCGCGAGACGCACGGGTGTTGGGGATGAACCAGTTTCGAGTTCGATCTGATGTGCAGCTCAAGCAAAAGGTGAAGGATAATAACAAGAAAAAGAGCTTGCAATAGTCTGTGAACCCCAAAAAGGCATGCTTTTTATTGTTTTTTTATTGTTTTTTATTATTTAAATATGCAAGTTTGTCCTCTTCTTTGGGTTTGTGCATGATCTCCTCGGAGAATCGGCTTTCCACGGAGAGCCAAAAGGCTCTCCGCGGAGACCCGTAGAGCCTTTTGGATCTCCACGGAGAGCTATTTGGCTCTCCGCGGAGAGCCTTTTGGCTCTCCGCGGAGAACCTTTTGGCTTTCCCCGGAGACCTTTATATTGGATTTTCATATCTTCTTATACATGCATATCAATGATTTATTGTAACAATCGTTTATAATTTTGACAGATCTATGGGGCAGAAGAAAATTCATGTTCTTAGCTCGAGGTGCTATTTGTCGAAAGTTGTGAGCCAAACATCAGCCATTCTTGAACGAATGGAGGAGAGTCAGAATAAGATGTTGATGGATACCAACATCTGGCATATTTTCCATGCACCGAAGGTGCCGCAGAACACTCCCCTCCTATACAGTCTGCTCAGCTGGTACGACATCGAGAAGGACGTATTCGTCATTGGATCGAGGGAGCTTACCTTCTCCCCCAATGACGTGGCGTTGATATTGGGTTTGCCTAACCATGGGGAGGAAGTCATCCTGACTTCCAAGCCTTTTGGAGTGCTCACGAAGACAGAATTGAAGACGGAGCTTCAGGCGATGGAGAAGGGGTCGTCCCCTGTGACGACCAACGTATTGGTTTTGCACCTTCTGTGCAATTTCTTCTTCCCCTCGAGCGCGGAGAGGTTCCCAAGGTTCTTTGATGAGGTCTCCAACTTGGAGAACTTCTAGAAGTTCAATTGGTCGGAAGCCATTCATACCTTCCTAATGAGGTCGTTCAGGGTGATGGTGGAGAAGCTGCCACCAATTTCAGAAGAAGGCCAACTGCAATAGAGGCCAGAGTCCTCATTGGGATACATCTACGGATGCACCCATGTTCTAGTTGTAAGTATCTATATTTTTAATTCTTAAAATGAATTTTGTTTCATATGTTCTAAACTATTGCAATGATTCATATAGATTTGGTTCCTCGAGCACACCACCAGCATCCCTCCGCACTATCCGACATTGAGGCCTCGACTATTAAGATGGTCGGAGAAGGTCTCATTTACATTGAAAGAGCTGGGGGTCACTGTTCCATCTATCTTGGATGAGCAGGTAAATAGTTTACTTTATTCGATTAACTACTAATGTTGAACTATCCAATACAATGGTTGTATTTCTTCTTTATAGGTGTTGGAAGTACTCGAGGACATAACACCAGAGGAGAAGTTGTTATGTTCAGAGCTGACAGCACAGAAGACACCGCCACCTCCCCCATCTAAGAGAAAATCAATAAGCCCGGCTTCTAGGGCAGGAAAAAAGTGAAGTTTGCATCACCACCTCCCCCATCGTCGCCACCTCCCTCATCATCACCTCCCCCACCACCTAGCACATCATTACCTCCCCCACCACCTAGCACACCATCTCTCCCTCCTATACAGTTTTGGATTGATTTCCAGCATAGGATGTTAGATCAATTTGCATTATTAGATAGCAAGATAAATAGTTTTGTAGGAACCTTTGATAATAAGCTAGATAGATTAGACAAAAAAGTAGATAGAGTACATAGTGATTTAATTATTTTTAGTCACAGTGTAGGTGACCGTCTTGATTCAATGAGTGTCGATATAGACACACTCCTTCATCATTCCTCGCCATCATCTAGCCCTAGTATCTCTAGATCCCCCACCCACCAAAACGCTACCACCCTCACTACCCCTCACGATACTTCCATTACTCATATTCCAGACAACCCATTAGGAGAAAGAAACCTTACAACTACAAAGGCGGATGAACTTGATGTGTACCTCATTGACTATCCGGGGAGACTGCTAATAACAGAAGAAGATAGAGATATCATCCATCGACGTATGAGCGTCATTCCATCGAGGTGCCCTAATGACATTATACACTTTTATATTTTCAAAATTTTGATCTATGCACATTGATATTGACGATGGTTTTCTAATATTTCAGGAACGATCAAGCATTCAATAAATGGAATATAATCGGATTTCGAGATGGCATGGATGCTCTTCTGACGGATAAATACGTTGAAGATTGTCACATTGATGCCTACGCAAAGATCTTGACTTTGCGTAGAGAGCGGGATAAAGAAGTGTATCATCCGTTTATGTATATCAGTCCTAACTTTTTGGTATGATCTCCCTATCTGTGCTTTGTACATTAATAATTTTGTTTGCATTGCTAAAAAATATTACAAATTATGTAGTTGCACTACCCACGGTCCAATGACTCAGAATCTACACTTGTAGTTGCATTCCTCGAGGGCATTACCAAGGAGAATCTCGCCAATATATATCAAAATGATTCTAATGCCAGTATGTTTTAGTCAACACTGGTTTTTATTGGTGGGTATTGTTAAAGAGAAGAAGTGGCTCATACATGACTCTCTACGTAACCCCAAATGGAAAGTTTCCGTTAAAATAGCTGTAAGTACAGTTCGTTGACATGCAATGTAGTATTGTATATTACGTAGTTACTAATGTACGAACATATTTGTGTTAATGCAGATTTCTGCGCTCCAGAAGGTGACCGTTAAAAAAGTCCACGCAGGATTTTCCAAGTGGAGTCTCGACTTGACTGCTGGTATACCACAGTAGGAGAACTCCATGGACTGTGGTGTCTTCGTTATGAAGTATATGGAGCACATAGCGAAGGAATGGGTGATAAGCTGGGAGAGTTGCGCAGACTGGCAGAAAAAATGCTTATGTTTAGAGCCCAAATCTGTGCAGAAATCTTTAAATATTTTGTGGTTGATTGATGTAAATTAAGAAACATTCTTCGTGTACATTTGAAATGTTTGTTTATAATAGCAATTGTTTCATGGATGAATAACGTTTTAAAATGTGTCGAAATGTGCATAATTATAGCTTTAAAAGAAATCAGTGGAGATACAGAGGGCTCTCCGCGGAGATCCATAAGGCTCTCCGCGGAGATCCATAAGGCTCTCCGCGGAGATCCAGAAGGCTCTCCGCTGAGATCCAGAAGGCTCTCCGCGGAGATCATTAAGCGGAGATCCATAAGGAGATCCAAATGGCTCTCCGCGGAGATCTACATGGTTCTCCGCGGAGAACTTTTTGCTCTCCGCGAAGAACCATGTAGAACTCCGCGGAGATCCAAATGCCTATCTTTCGCAAATTGTGGTCGCGTTCTCCCTCCATCCCTCCATTTTTTCTTCCTTTCCCTCTTTTCTCTCTCTCTCTCCCCCTTTCCTTCTCCTCCCCCTCTTTTTTCCTCCTCCCCTTCTTTTTCTTTCTCTTCCCTCCCCCCCACCCCCCTCATACCAGAGTAGAACCCGGCGCCCCCCCCCCCCCCCTCCCTCCAGGTATGACCCAAATAAGTCATAATTGTTAGTAAATTTTGGGTGCACGCGTCACCAAATTATGCTATCGAAAATTAAATGCAGCATAAAATAAAACTAAAGTGGTGACGCTACGACTATGCAGGATCGTTCTTATTCAAATACTACTGGTCTCAATTGGAGCTTATGCAAAAGGTTATTTTTCTAACTCAAACAATTAATTAAATAAAGAACACACACAATGAAACTTAGAGCAAATGGAAATACGACTGCAGTGCGGAAAATTATTGTATACCATTTTTTGACTCTTGTTCGTGTTTCATCATTGCCGCAATTCCAAGAAGTCTCGACGCGTTCTTCCTTATGAATTCCGCGGCGTTAGCGGATCCCGTTAGCATACACAATTATTTGAAATTCTAACCTCTCAACAGAGACAAAATGAGCATCAAATGATATATATCAATGCATTATAAAATCTGAATCTATAGTAATGAAATCTGGGTTGCCTTCATTAAATGAGAACAAAATAATCACTGCTGTTAATTTTATTTAAATAGGTTATTTCCGGCTGAGTTAGATCACAGAAAACAGTGATTCTCCATTGAAATCTTTGAACTGGGCTTTGAAGAAAAGGACTCCAGTAAATTAGTATAAATAAATACTAATAAAACGAAAGCCCAAAATGTACCTGAATATGGATCGGCAGACTGCCCTGTATAGCTGATTCGCCGCAGAGTTTTGATCTATGCTTTTCCTGTTAATGGCCGACTGATCCAGGAAGGATGAAGGTTGGCGGATGAAATGAAGACAGTGGAGATTCCGTTCGGCAGGGGATGGAGATCTTTTCCAAACAATAGATCATAAAAAGGGGTTGAAATCTCCTTGGTCGGGGATCGAGATCAAGGATCTGCGCGACCTAGAACGGCAATGGGATCTAGTTTGGCTTCCAGATCCTAAAGTCTTCTGCAGATCCGAAAAGCTCGATCTTCACAAAAAACACCAAATGAACAAGATGGAGAATAGTGCCGGCAGTTTCAGATCGCGAAAACGGGAGAGGGAATGCCGGTGTTTTTCAGCCCTAGTTCACGCTAAAGATGGATGAAATATTTTCATTCTCAGCTTTAATAGGAATAGCCCATGAATTGGAGTTACCAAAATAATTAATTGCAACCAATTAATTCTCTAAAATGAATGAAAAATGAAACTCCTTAAATAAATTGAGTTTCAAAATCATGCCAAAAATTCGTGCCTAGAGTGAGACCGAGTTCGCATGAAGTTACGAGACGATCTGGCCCACCTATCATAGGCTTCGACCGTTCGCGCGACTGAATTAACACGCGCTCGTAGGAGTCCGAATAGACTAAATATTCACGTACGATTTTAACGAGTCGTCTCGATGAATCGAGTCCACATTACGAGAAATTTCCAACATTCTCCCACTTGGACTTATATTCATCGTAACTTATGACAATCCGATAAAATCTTCACTAAACTTAAGGGTACCAATTAGCGAACGCGATATTTAGTCTGCTCCCACGTCAATCCGGTCCAATCAAATTCTTCACTCCGAATCATGGCGGCAACCGCATCATTGAGCGACACGGGACCTTCCATGGGCACAGCAGCTTACGGATTCAACCGACATGGACAAAGCGCGGTTATATAAAATTTAGAACAACATAATGAAAATGTGCACATAAAGGTTGTTCTAATTTGGTGGTCAACCAAACTTCCCAAATGAATGCACTAAACCATGCTACGAGAAGTTCTTAAGTGTTCAAAAGAACAAGTATGTCCAATCTTAAGATTTTAGATTCACGTGTCAAAAGACATACAAACAGGCCCTAATCAAAAATGTAGTGCCCTGGGCCTTATGCTCTGACTGACACAAGTCATGAGACTTTTATATGAAGTGTGATGTGTCACAGAAATTCCATGAATATCTAAACTTAATGATATTCCCAAATGAATATTCTTTATTATTGATGAAATAATTAAAGTGCAAAATTGACAGATAAATGAAATGGAGCTCCATGCAGCCTCCCACTAATCTAGCACATCAAATGACTCCTTAAGCCCCATATTGAAGGCATGCTTCTGAAATACATTGGGGCGAAGTCCTTTAGTAAGTGGATCGGCTAACATGTCATCTGTCCCTATATGCTCCACTGAAATGTCACCCTTTTTGACCAATTCCTTAACGGTCAAAATTTTAATTTCCATATGCTTAGACCCTGTGATACATTTATTGTTCATCGAGAACATAACTGCAGAGATATTATCACAGTACATCTGAATGGGTCCAGCTATAGAGTCGACGACCATCAACTCAGTAATGAAATTCGTAAGCCACACCGCATGAGTAGAAGCTCTGAAAAGAGCAACAAACTCTGCATGCATTGTGTATGAAGTGATCAGTGTCTGTTTGACACTCTTCCACGAAATGGCCCCACCAGCAAACTTAAAAACGAAACCTGAGGTAGACTTTCTATCATCCTCGTACCCCGCAAAATCAGAATCAGTATACCCCACTAACTCAAGGTTCTGCACTCTATGGTAAACCAATTTCACATCCTTAGTTCCCTTCAAATACCTTAGGACTTTCTTGGCAGCCACCCAATGAGCAGGTCCTGGGTTCGACTGGTATCTGCCTAAAAGTCCTACTGCGAAGGCAATTTCCGGTCTGGTACAGACTTGGGCATACATTAAGCTGCCTACCGCACTAGCATAAGGTATATCTTTCATGCACTCTCTTTCTGTATCGTTCCTGGGGCATTTTGCTAAGCTAAGCTTATCACCCTTAAGCACAGGTACGTCACCAGGCTTAGAATCAAGCATGCTAAATCTCTCAAGTACACGCTCGATGTAGGCTTTCTGAGAGAGTGCTAAAGAATGGTGAGATCGGTCCCTAATGATCTCAATTCCTAGAACAAAAGATGCCTCTCCAAGATCTTTCACATCGAAGTGTTTTGACAGAAATTGCTTAGATTCATGCAATAACGACAAATCACTACTCGCAAGCAAGATATCATCTACATAAAGAATTAAGAAGATGTATCTACTCCCACTGATCTTGAGATATATGCAACGGTCTACCTTATTTTCTACAAAACCAAAAGAGGTAACCACCTCATCGAATTTCATATACCATTGTCTAGAAGCCTGCTTTAGACCGTATAGTGATTTATTAAGTTTACACACAAGCTGGTCGGAATGACCAGACTTGAATCCCTCATGCTGCACCATATAGACTTCTTCGGCAAGATCGTCATTCAGGAATGCGGTTTTTACATCCATCTGGTGTAGCTCCAAATCATAATGAGCTACAAGTGTCATTATCACTCTGAAAGAGTCTTTAGAGGAAACGGGAGAAAAGGTTTCGTTATAATCGATTCCCTCTCTCTGTGTAAATCCTTTGGCAACCAGTCTTGCCATAAACTGCTCGACCTTTCCTTTGGAGTCTTTCTTGGTCTTAAACACCCATTTAGAACCAATGGGCCTACAGCCTTTGGGTAACTCAACTAACTCTCATACTTTATTCAGCTTCATAGACTTCATCTCGTCTTTCATCGCATCCCACCACAGATCAGTTTGAGGTTTAGATATAGCCTCCTGAAATGTCACTGGGTCAACCACATGACCTATGTCAAAATCACTCTCGCCCAGGTAGACTTCATAGTCTGAAGAAATTGCAGGCCTTCTCTCCCTAATGGATCTCCTAATGGGTGGATGAACCTCCTGAACTTGTGGAGGAACCTCAACAGGGATCGGTGGTAAAATTGGATCCATAGCCTCCACGTG
Organism: Dactylorhiza incarnata; assembly: GCA_033032865.1. Lineage (NCBI taxonomy): Eukaryota > Viridiplantae > Streptophyta > Magnoliopsida > Asparagales > Orchidaceae > Dactylorhiza > Dactylorhiza incarnata. Next base: position 13,254,926 of record JAWHQI010000017.1, read on the forward strand.
CTCTATCACGGGTTCAGGCACCACAGGATTTCCTACCAAGGGCACATATAAATTAATAGGTACGATTTTCTTGACTTCATTAATAGTGCGAGAGCAACTCGGTTCATCAGCAACATCAAACTCTAAAAATTTGGCTGCCTGAGACTCCACAATTTTGGGGCCTCCTGAAGGGGAATAGAACTTAAATCCCTTAGAGTGATCTGGGTAGCCTATGAAGTAGCAACGACAAGACCTAGGGGCAATCTTACTATCAGATGGGTTGTATAAACGGACTTCTGCAGGACAACCCCAAACACGTAAATGATTAAGGCTGGGCCGTCTACCAGTCCACAACTCAAAAGATGTCTTAGGTACTGATTTAGACGGGACTCTATTAAGGTTATACACTGCAGTCTTAAGCGCCTCACCCCACAAAAATTCAGGAAGATTTGTCCTACTCATCGTACTCCTCATCATCTCCTTAAGGGTGCGATTACGCCTTTCGGCCACACCATTTTGCTCTGGACTACCCGACATGGAGTACTGGGCAACAATGTCGCAGCTCTCCAAGTATCTGGCAAACGGACCTTTATGTTGCCCGGAGGCATCATGTCTACCAAAATACTCGCCACCTCTGTCAGACCTAACAATCTTGATGACTTTCCCTATTTGCTTTTCTACTTCAGTCTTGAAAATCTTGAACTTGTCAAGAGATTCAGATTTTTCTTTAATTAAATACAAATATCCAAAACGGGAGTAGTCATCTATGAAAGTAATGAAATAGGTGTTATTACAGAGGGTAGTGGAATAAGGACCGCTGATGTCCGTATGAATAACCTCTAATAAGTCTGAGCTACGAGTTGAGCCTTTCTTTTTTATCTTGGTCATTTTACCTATACAACAGTCCACGCATGTCTCTAAGTCACTGAAGTCTAGAGTAGGAAGAATATTTTGCTTAATTAATCTCTCTACTCTTTCCCTAGAGATATGACCTAATCTTTTATGTCATAGCATGAAAGACTGTTTCTTAATTAGAGGTCTTTTAGTTGCAACATTTTCTACATTATAAGAGGTAGCAAAATAATTAATAGGTGCTAGACATATTCTATATAAACCATTAGATAGAGAACATTGGCCAATAAACTGTGATTCATAAAATAACTTAATTAAACCAGCAGAAATATTAAAACCATAACCAAGTCTATCTAATGCAGAAACTGAAATCAAATTCCTTCTAAATGAAAGAATATAAAATATGTCTCTCAATAAAAGTTAATATCCAGAATCAAGGACTAAACAAATGTCCCCGATGAACTCCACCTCCACCTCAGCATTGTTGCCGACCGTGAGTCTGCACTCACCCTTGCTTGGCCTCCTCCTTTTGATGAATCTCTGTAGTGTGTAAGCAACATGATTAGTTGCTCCACTATCGAGCCACCAAGAACTTGATGGGGCTTCAATTAAATTGGATTCACAAAGGACAAAAGCTAAAGGGTTACCTTTAGGTGCGAATCCACGCTTCTCCATCCAAGATTTGAATTTGTGGCACTCGCTCTTCACATGCCCCTTCTTTTTGCAAAAGAAGCAGCTAAGAGGCTTCTTTCCACCAGCGACGTCCTTAGTCCCTGAAGTTTCTCCAGGGTGCACTTTAGTAGGAGATTTGGACTTCTTCTTCTTCTTGAAGGGAGACTTGACTACAAGTAGTGCAGTGTCCGTCTTCTCATTCTTTAGCTTCTCCTCCTCAGCAACACAGCGAGTGATCAGATCATTTATCTTCCATGCCTCGTCTTGGGAATTGTAGGTGGTCTTCAAGATGCTGAACTCTGCAGGGAGAGTGTTGAGTGTATGGTGCACAATCAACGCTTCAGGGATATTAATCTCCATCTCCTGCAGTTTGGTCTGGAAATAGACCATCTTCAGTATGTAATCGCGGACTCCGCCTCCTCCCGAATACCTCATGGAGAAGAGGTCCTGAATCAGAGTCCCAATTTCAGCATTTGAAGACACCTTGTACCTCTGCCCAACGGCAGTCAGAAAGTCCCTAGCGACAGTCGTGTCTGGAAGACCACTCAATAGGTGCTCTGGAATGGAACGCTTCATAGTCAACAAGCAGATCTTGTTGGACTTGTTCCATGCACCATAAAGATCCTTCTCAGCTTGAGTGTTGGTTTCTGTGAGGGCTGCAGGCTGGGCGGTATTCATGGCCATCTCTATATTCGCCATCTCTAACGCAAACATGATGTCGGATTTCCACTTCTTGAAATTTGATCCAGTGAGTTTCTCAATGGTCGTCATATTGTTGTGAACTGTAAAGGTGACTGTATAGAGAGAATAAAATTATTAGAGACAAATAGGGCAACCGTAGCTATAAAATCCTAAATAGCACACTAGGCAGAGAATCCTGACGTGTCAGCGCGCAACACCTTTGGGCAGACTACGCGCCACACAATTTGTGATTCTCAACACAAGAACGAGCAACAGTTACGCTTGAGCTTTTCGCGGTTCTACCACCTTTGGGCGAATAGATTGCTAGAGCCCCGCACTACCGTCCAAATGTCTGTGTGTATCCCTCTGAACCTATTGCGCAAGCACCTCCATTGGGAGAATGATTGTGCACTAGTCTCAGAGAACTCCCTAAAACATGTGAAACCGTAATCTCACAAACTGACTCGAAAAGGCCACTTTGGCGGCTACAGTTCTTATCAATCCACGAGACCCTTTCACACCGGGATATCTGAATATCGCCCTAAATTAATATCGTGTTTCTTTTGCTTAATGACGTGTGGGCACTTAATCGTCCAAAGAAAACACAACGACTTTGTCGGGGATTGATTAATTAATGCACTTTGGTTTTCAATCCCAAATTCTATTGCTCTCTAATTTTCTTAATGGGTTTTAATTTTGGTGTTCTTACTTAATTCAATTAGAAAGTTAATTACTCTGATTAATGAAGGAGACCAATAATTTTGAAATAAGTCGCTCTGATACCAACTGTTAGTAAATTTAGGGTGCGCGCGTCACCAAATTATGCTATCGAAAATTAAATGCAGCATAAAATAAAACTAAAGTGGTGACGCTACGACTATGCAAGATCGTTCTTATTCAAATACTACTGGTCTCAATTGGAGCTTATGCAAAAGGTTATTTTTCTAACTCAAACAATTAATTAAATAAAGAACACACACAATGAAACTTAGAGCAAATGGAAATGCGACTGCAGTGCGGAAAATTATTGTATACCATTTTTTGACTCTTGTTCGTGTTTCATCATTGCCGCAATTCCAAGAAGTCTCGACGCGTTCTTCCTTATGAATTCCGCGGCGTTAGCGGATCCCGTTAGCATACACAATTATTTGAAATTCTAACCTCTCAACAGAGACAAAATGAGCATCAAATGATATATATCAATGCATTATAAAATCTGAATCTATAGTAATGAAATCTGGGTTGCCTTCATTAAATGAGAACAAAATAATCACTGCTGTTAATTTTATTTAAATAGGTTATTTCCGGCTGAGTTAGATCACAGAAAACAGTGATTCTCCATTGAAATCTTTGAACTGGGCTTTGAAGAAAAGGACTCCAGTAAATTAGTATAAATAAATACTAATAAAACGAAAGCCCAAAATGTACCTGAATATGGATCGGCAGACTGCCCTGTATAGCTGATTCGCCGCAGAGTTTTGATCTGTGCTTTTCCTGTTAATGGCCGACTGATCCAGGAAGGATGAAGGTTGGCGGATGAAATGAAGACAGTGGAGATTCCGTTCGGCAGGGGATGAAGATCTTTTCCAAACAATAGATCATAAAAAGGGGTTGAAATCTCCTTGGTCGGGGATCGAGATCAAGGATCTGCGCGACCTAGAACGGCAATGGGATCTAGTTTGGCTTCCAGATCCTAGAGTCTTCTGCAGATCCGAAAAGCTCGATCTTCACAAAAAACACCAAATGAACAAGATGGAGAATAGTGCCGGCAGTTTCAGATCGCGAAAACGGGAGAGGGAATGCCGGTGTTTTTCAGCCCTAGTTCACGCTAAAGATGGATGAAATATTTTCATTCTCAGCTTTAATAGGAATAGCCCATGAATTGGAGTTACCAAAATAATTAATTGCAACCAATTAATTCTCCAAAATGAATGAAAAATGAAACTCCTTAAATAAATTGAGTTTCAAAATCATGCCAAAAATTCGTGCCTAGAGTGAGACCGAGTTCGCATGAAGTTACGAGACGATCTGGCCCACCTATCACAGGCTTCGACCGTTCGCGTGACTGAATTAACACGCGCTCGTAGGAGTCCGAATAGACTAAATATTCACTTACGGTTTTAACGAGTCGTCTCGATGAATCGAGTCCACCTTACGAGAAATTTCCAACAATAATTGCATGAAGTTCTACCCCGACGGCGCTCAGAATTTCCTTCTCTTTCACGCATATGTGTATGTATATCTGTGTGCATGTATATATGTGTATGTATGTAGCTAGGTGTGTATATATTTGTATAATTGTGTGTGTGTGTGTCTCTTTGTTGTGTCTTTGTATAATTGTGTGTGTGTGTGTGCGCGCGCATGTATGTGTGTGTGTGTGCACGTACGTGCGTGCGTACATTTAATTGTCTGTAGTTTATATGTGTTTTGTTGTACTTTTTTCGTTAAACGCTCATTTTCATATTCATAATTGGACTACTATAAAAGTGATGGACAGTGTTGCAAGAACCATCATGCATGTTTTTTATATTCAACTTAAGATTCATGATTGTTATTTATGAGTTGAGTTGGCAATCACCCGAGCAAATAAGGCTTCGTTTGGCGCGTTGGTGGCCGCGGTCGCGAACACGGTTGTCATGAACCGTCGTCCGTGAACGCCCAACCTCACCTAAACAAATTCATGCATTTTATGCTCAAAACTAGTTTATTTCCTGGGCAGCGGTCATAACATTTGTCTTGCCAAACATTCTAAGATAATGACGTTTTTGACCAAACTCATCTGAGCAAATAAGACATGCCAAACGAAGCCTAAGGAACTTCATCCAGTTAATTTTAGGCAATTGTTATTAGCACATCAGTTTTGGCTATTCGCACACCAATTTCTATGAGTTATTACGCGTCTTTTGAAAATACGCCTTGTACATACATTTCTAGGAAAAGTGTTCAACGCGAAAATTGTAGATCTCATCAAGATCTACAACTTTCGTGTTGAACACTTTTCCTAAAAATGCACGCACAAGACGTATTACCGCCCTGATCGTAACTATAGCAAATTTTTTACGAATTTTTGAAAATACGTCTTGTCCATGCATTTTTAGGAAAAATGTTCAACACGAAAGTTGTAGATATCGTCGAGTCTACAACTTTAGTGTTGAACATTTTTCCTAAAAATGCATGTACAAGACGTATTTTCAAAAGGCGCGTAATAACTCATAGAAATTGGTGTGCGAATAGCTAAAACTGATGTGCTAATAACAATTGCCTAATTTTATGTTCAAAACTAGTTTTCTTTTCTTGGTGACGGTCATAAACGTTGTAATGTCAAACATACATTCTATGACTGTGTTTTTTTTGTCCAAACTCGCTCGAGCAAAAAACGCCGCTCCAAACGGAGCCTTAATGGTGATAGTTACGAACAATGAATTTGATCAGAATTAACACTGGGAATTAGTTAGATTTTGAGTAAATTTTTATAGAAATTATATAAGCAGTTTTTGTTTGGCTGCTGGCAGCCCCCATTTCTATGAGTTATAACGCGCATTTTGAAAATATGCATTATACATGCATATTTAGGAAAAGTGTTCAACACGAAAATTGTAGATCTCATCAACTTTCGTGTTGAACACTTTTCCTAAAAATGCATGTACAAAGCGTATTTTCAAAAGGCGCGTCAAAAATTTGCTACAATTACGATCAGGGCGATTTTAGGGCATTGTGCGTGCATATTTAGGAAAAGTGTTCAACACTAAAGTTGTAGATCTCGATGAGATCTACAATTTTCATGTTGAACACTTTTCCTAAATATGCATGTATAATGCATATTTTCAAAAGGCGCGTTATAACTAATAGAAATGGGGCTGCCAACAGACAAACAAGGGCTGCTTATATAAATCACCATTTTTATTTTCATTTGAATTAAAGAGATGTTCCATAACTTACAAGTTGGGTGGATGCAAAATATGTATAGACTATATATAGCAATAATCAATCATATGATATAAGTCGCGCAAAGTGCGACCTAAACATAGTCGTTAACTTAGGCCGTGACAGTCGGCCATGCTCGTGAAGCGGGACATCTTGTTCGCCATGATTTCCGCTAGCATTGAAAGATTATGTTGCGGGTTATCTTGCTCAGTATGCACTTTGCGTGAGACATGTCTTACAGTTTCAGACGATTTCTGACCGTCCCTCCCGTGTCATCTATTGATGAGAAGATTTCTTATGTTTTGGTGCAAAATATGTATTTGCTTGAATTTTATTTAATTATATGTGATGTGTTTGATGCTCAAGCATCCTTTAAATGTCGCATATCGTTCATATCTAATATACGACGGTGCGCTAAAATGATTTACAGCCCGTGATAGAATCGCTCGAATCAGTCCAACTCGGACCGTATCGTATGTTTCTCGCATTTGTAATGACATTGGAATCCTCTCGTCGAGCTCGAGCCGTTCCTTAGGTTTCTAATCAATTTCAAATATTTTAGTTCTTCATGGAAACCCCAACAAATACATATTCTACAAAATCCATTTATTCTTTCACATATCCCTTTTATTCCAAATATTTTATTTCCCAATAAATAAGGGTGGTGTTAAAGGCTAATCAGAATTGGCTATTGGCAAACCAATTTCTATGAGTTATTACGCGCCTTTTGAAAATACGTTTTTTACATGTATTTTTAGGAAAAGTCTTCAACACGAAAATTGTAGATCTCGTCGAGATCTACAACATTCGTGTTGAACACTTTTCCTAAAAATGCATGTACAAGGCGTATTTTCTTGTTATTTTCAAAAATTCATTATAGTTACGATCAGGGCGACAATACGGCTTGTGCGTGCATTTTTAGGAAAAGTGTTCGACACGAAAATTGTAGATCTACAACTTTCGTGTTGAACACTTTTCCTAAATATGCATGTACAAAGCGTATTTTCAAAATGCGTGTAATAACTCATAGAAATTGGTTTGCCAATAGCCAATTCTGGTTTGCCTTTAACATCACCCATAAATAAAGGGCAATGTTATTTGAAGTCCTATAACGGCTAAACGCAGTCTATTCATATTTGCAGTCCAATAAATTTAAGTGCTTTTAGGGCTGCGAATAGTCGTTTTAAGTATTTTTAGGACTGCTAATAACATCGCCCTTAAAAGAGATATATACTTATAACTTATAAGCAATCCTGCATAAATATCATATCATTATAATGTATGTATGATTAGTTTAATACAATTCCCTCTCATGAAAGAATCTATTTTACATAAAAATAACTTATTTAATTATTATTTAAATAGTTGAGCTCAGTAGCTTAGAATCAGCTTATTTAATATAATTTTAATAAAATATAAATAGATTAGGTGAAATTTCTTCCTTTCACATCAGCCCAAGAAGGCATAATGCTCTTCGCCACGAGAGATTTTTGGGATCGGTCTCCGTTCCGAAATCTAAGTTCGGGAGCCGCATTTTTCTACCACGTGGAAGAAGAAACGACTGAGATCAAAATTAAAAAAACAGAGGGGAGCGGGGAACCCGTTCGGTAATCGAGCAAGATGGAAACCCAAAATCCGGGGCCCGGACTTAAAAAAACTTCGCCTTCGCCACACTCTTCGTGTTATTTTCACATGCATTTGTGTTGCTTTCATCATATAATGCTCAAAAAAATTTGTTTAAAATATTTTCTTTAATATTAAATAAATATATATGGGGAGAACCAATTCCACCTTTATTTTATTTTTTTTTTGAAAATGTGTATCCTACTTTGAAAATTTTCTTATTAAGATGTTCGCGGAGCACGAATCTCCGTCGAGACATCAATTCTTATGTTCATCCGAAGATTATGAATTTAGAATGTCGATTATTTGGATCGACGTCGGAGGAAGGGCGAAGTATAGTAGATGATGTCGTATAATAAGAAAGTCAAGATTGAGGTTGAAGAGCACTGACGATATTGTGATAGATGTGGGGATAGAAGAAGGGCTAAACACCGCGCGGGGTTGTTTAAGGCCGCTAGAAATTGGTGTTGTTACGTGTTTGGCACAATCCATCTTCGTGCATGTCGAGAGGTATGAGATATATAGATTGAGTGAGGATGATGTTGGAGTTTGCATCGTGAGACTCAAGCCTAAGAAGAAGAAGAAGAAGAAAAACATCAAAGTAGGTTCGGTTGGACTGAATTAGGGTCCTAGAATTAGAATTCTTAACGAGCGGACCCTAAAGATATTGTAAATTAGGCTTCAAAATTGAAAATGAGGCTTCAAAATTGGAGGCTTCAATTCCCTCCAACTGAACGAACCCTAAATGATATCGTAAATCCTTAATGACATATTATCACTGGCCCACTGAGCGAACAAAATGGAGTTCAAGAAACAACAGACAGAGATATGCACGGGTGCTTGCTTGGGGTTGTACAATCTACGAAGTCAAAACAGTACGACTACGTTTCTCTGTGCGTTTTTCTTTATTGCGATTCTTAAGCAAAACAAAATGTAGTTTTTTTTACCTTTTGAATATCCACTATTTGGAACAATTGATTCCTCAAATGTCATTTTATGCATGATTCCAACTGCGGGGAGTGAGCTTCATTTAAGAACACCTTTTTATCTTCACCTCCAACTGTCACCACCCACCCAAACATACCGTAAGTCTAGATGTGTTGAATCAACAAATCCACATGATTACTTCATAAAAATGGGTTCATGAAGATGGATATGGATTATACGACTACTTCAAACACTTATGGAATCCAGTAAATAAAGTTTGATTTAGCTCGAGAGTTAATCGACTATGCACAAATTCAAATTAGAGTCAACAACAGAGTTTTTACATTGGAAATACATAAAGAAAAAAATCAAGGAGTCTTGCCCAATTCAGAAAATCCACTAGTAATATTTTCTAAGTACATAACTGTTTTAGTGAGGGCGGCATGCCACCACTCATTTTATAATGATAGAAACGAGTCTTCTTGCCGAGACGCATGTTAGGACACGCTCTTGGGAATGACGCACAGGGTGCGGGCGCATGCTAGAGAAAAGCGCACGAGGGCGCGATCATGGTGAGCTGCGAGCGCGGGGGGGGGGGGGGGGGGGGGGGGGGGGGGGGGGCAGTATCTTGAGTGGTACGATGAGGCGCACTTTGGAGAAATACGTGCGTGGAGCAGCGCTAGGGCGTTGTATGTTGATTGGTGCCCGAGGAGTGAGGTATTGTGAGTGGCACATGAGGGCATGGTATGTTGAGCAGCCCGTAGGGGCTTGTTTTGGAGAGCGGCATGTATGTTATGGAGAGTGCATGTAAGTGTGAATACAAAATAGTATATTGTGTGACGTGTGGGTGCACGTTCTGGAGATTGGCGCTCGAGGGAGCGATCTGTTGAGCGGCGTGCTGGGGCACATTTTATAGAGTGTCACGCATGGGCGCGGTATGTTGAGTAGCATGTGGGGCATGTTTTGGAGAGCAGCGTGTAGAGACGCGTACTAGAATCACACAATTTATGTCCCTCCAATCACCACTTTTGATGGTCGGACAACTTTGCACCCCTGGTAGAGTCGGGCAGCTCGATCGGATTCTCTGAAATGGGGGCGGGTGGCATCCGCTTAGTAGGAAATATAAAGTTCTCTGAACTTGACAAAAAAATTAGGGAAGCTTCTTTTCATCTCCATGAATCTAGTGGTGGTGACAGTAGGTCGATCTAATGTACAAAACTACAACAATCGTCGGTGGAAGATACGTTGAGTGAAATTGTCACCACTCCAAAACTCCTCCAACTAAATAGTCCATTGTAACATGACCGTTTCTACGGCCAACACTCTCACAAGGAGAGGGTGTCGGCAGTGTACCAATCATTTTAATAAAGAAACAGAGTGTATCCCCTGAGTATCGAATCTCTCGAGGAACACGGGCATGATGGATTAATCAATTTGAATATTCAGATATAAAGGTGATGTGGATCATTGATTGGAGACTTGTTTTCCTAAACTAAGAGCATGAAAATGAAGCTACACTACTAGCTAGAACATAAGTGTCACCTTCACCTCTTCGCAAGAACTCATCATCGAAAGAATGTGAGAGTCGCCTTCACCTCTTCGCCAGAATGCTTCGTCAAAAGCACGTGAGGGTCGCCATAACACTTTGTCGAGAGCACGTGAGGATCGCCTTCACCTCTTCGCCAGAATGCTTCGTCGAGAGCATGTGAGGGTCACCTTCACCTCTTCACAAAAACACGATCACAACACTATGAGGGTCGTCTTCACCTCTTCACACAAATGCATTCACAACAAGAGCGTAAGCATTTCAACATCATCACAAAAATCGGAATGAACACAGAGCAATCATGCATATCATTGAAAACAAAAGTGCGAGACATGATTACAAATAATATCCAAACAACGATCCATCATCAAAATATAGAAGGAAATCCAAACATAAGAAACCTAGATGAGCGGAGGATCAAGAAAGAGATACAAACAAGGCCCGAGTCTCTTCCTCGAATATGGGGGAGGTAACAAAGCTCCCATACAGTCCTTGGTTGTCGCCCTGGGTCAATAGGAGGATGTCACCCTCTTACTGTAACATCCCGACTTTTATTGGGCCACTAGACCCTAGTGAGCCCAATAAAAGTAGGCGCGAGAAGTAGAAAACGACCATTTCGGGTATCGTAGCGCGCCACTACCTCATTATTATGAATAGTGACCGTATGAACCCCGAATTGACTTCCGTCAGTTCCGTTGAACTCGTATGGACAATACGAGCGCAACGGAATTCGTTGCACTTCGATCCGAGGTCGTTTGGAGAAAACGACCATTTCGGGTATCGTAGCGCGCCACTACCTCATTATTATGAATAGTGACCGTACGAACCCCGAATTGACTTCCGTCAGTTCCGTTGAACTTGTATGGACAATACGAGCGCAACGGAATTCGTTGCACTTCGATCCGAGGTCATTTGGAGAAAATGACCATTTTAGGTATCGTAGCGCGCCACCACCCCATTATTGTGAATAATGGCCGTACGAACCCCGAATTGACTTCTGTCAGTTCCGTTAGGATCGTATGACCAATACAAGCACAGCGGAACTCGTTGCGTCTCGATACGAGGTCGTATGGAGAGTATGCCATTTTAGTCCTATGCAGATCGCCTCAGTGCAACACACGAGATATAAAGCACACGAACCTGGCATCGGCCCCGGCAACTCTTATCGTGCCCCGGGAGCCAAGGAGGACCCCGCCCTAAGTTGACTTAGTCAAACCCCCCACCCCCCCACCCCCCCGAACTCGAAATTGCTAAAGAAAAGGGGGGGAGAGAGAAAAACCCCCCCAAGGGGGGGGGGGGGGGGGGGGGGAGGTTGCCCCTATTGGGGCAAGGGGCAAGAGAGAGAAAGGAAGGGGGGGGGGGGGGGGGGGGGGGAGAAAATATCTCCCCCCACTCACCCTCCCTTCATACACGTGGAAGGGAGGGAGAGGGGGGGAGAGCTCCCCTCCTTCCTATAAAAGGAGGGGCATCCCCTCTCCAATCCCCCCCACACCACCTCTCTCTCTCTCTCTCCCAGCTCTCCTCTGCCGGCAGCCCCCCCAGCCAGCCACCCCCTCCTCCCCCTTGCCGGAGCAAGCCGCCGCCACCACATCCTCCCTCATGGCCGACCGCCCCTCCACCCGAGCCCCTCACCAGGTAGAACCACCTCCCCTCCTCCTTCCCACCTCCCGGAGGAAGACCCCCCCCCCCCCCCCTTCCCCTGTCGCCGGAGCGCCGCCGGCCGCCGCCCCGAGCCTTGCAAGGTTCGGGGAGGAGGCGGCCGAGGAAGCCCTCTCCCCCAGCGCCGGCGGTGGCGCTGGGGGTAGGGGGTCCCCCTCAAGGACCTCGGCGCCGGCACAGGGAGGCGGCCGGGCCGCCGGCGGGCACAGCCGGCGGCGCCCGTGGCCTCCCCCTCCTCCCCGCACTTCCTGTAGGAGGATAACCCCCTCCCCCGGCGGCGGCCGGCGGCTCCAGGCTGCCGGGCCACCGCCAGAGTAAGCACCGACCCCCGGCGCTCCGACCGGGGGCGGCATCAGTGGCCCCTCGGCGGGGGGGGGGGGGGGGGGGGGGGGGGGCGCAGCAGGCCTGCATGGCCCATGCAGGCCACGCCCCCGCCTCCCGCCCTCTGTATCACCTCCCCCGGCGGTGGCCGGTTGCGCCAGGCCGCCGGACCACCCCCGGAAGAGTCGCCGGCCCCCGACGCACCGACCGGGGGCACTCCCCGCACCCCCCCTGGCAGAGGCGGCGGCGGCTAGCGTGCACACTGCATGCAGGCCGCCACCGCCCCCGTGCCGCTCTCGGCACTAACCCCGGCGGTGGCCGGCGATGCCAGCCCGCCGGACCACCACCGGAGTGGTCGCCGGCCCCCGGCGCACCGACCGGGGGCGGCGCCGGCCCCAGCCGGCCGCTGCCCGGCGGCGGCAGCGGCTACCAACCGTGCGCGAGCGGGGGCCGCACGATCTCCCCCAGGAGATCAAGCGGCCCCCATTTCCTAGTTTCCTGCCCCCCACCTCCATTTGTGCGCCCCCCGCAGCGGATCTGCCACAAATCCGCTGTGGGGCCCGCGGGAGGGCGCAGGGTGCAAAACCCCTGCGCCTCTTCCCTGCCTCTAACCGCACCCCACCCCCCTGTTTCCCTTCCCCATTTTTCTGAGGAAAAATGGGGCCTTTTCAAAATAAATTTCCTAAATGAAAATTGTGCCCCACTCTTAGGGGCACCTCCTGTATTTTTTTGGGATTTTTGGGAGGAGTTTTACTATTTTTAAAACCCATTATAAAGTTTATTTTAGGAAATAAAATGCCCAAATGAGTTTCTAAAATTCCCCAAAAAATAGGGGCTCTAAGTATAGGTATTTTGCAAATACTATCAAAGTTGGGAGGTGCGACCTTTTGATTTGATCCCTTAAAGGCTTTTACAAGCAAAAATAAACGCCCGGAAAAGAGCGATATTCATCGAAATAAATCGGCGCCCCTCGACGCATATTTTAAGATGCTTATCAAAATCATGCGTATTAATCTAAAGAATCGGCTAAGCTCGGAAAAGCAACGCAAAAATCGGAACGACGTCGCGGCGCGGCACCGAAATTTAACCCCGCCGCGACGATAATAAAAGAACGGAGTCGTCGATCGAAGCCTCCCATTATGGAGTGATTAGACTACTAACCATTTCTTCTTATGCTTTTACTGCTTTCCGTACTTTCAATTAAATCCAGTCTCGCACTGGTCCCCCGCACTTATTTTCTGTACTTTCAATTAAATCCAGTCTCGCACTGGTCCCCCGCACTTATTTTCTGTACTTTCAATTAAATCCAGTCTCGCACTGGTCCCCCGCACTTACTTTCTGTACTTTCAATTAAATCCAGGCTTGCACTGGTCCTATCATTATGGCCTCTGCTTTCGGCCTACTATTCTGTTTATTACATGGCCTTTGCTTTCGGCCTACTTTCTGCTTATCGTTATGGCCTCTGCTTTCGGCCTACATTTCTGTTTAATGTTACGGCCCCTGCTTCGGCCTATTTTACTTGCTAGTGCAGAGCTGCCGTGGCAACAAATGCGGTGCTTATCCTCCCTTCGGCGAGGCCTTAGTTGGGGAAAACCCGGAGTTGAGTCTCTCCTCGCAGGTTAGCCCCAAGCAAGGAGCCCTCATACCGCTAAGCCTCCCGGTCCAAGGTCGTGCGACCGGTCGAGTAGAATTGCCACGTGGCCCAAGGGTTTGTTTTATATATAGCGGGTGAAGATTGATTGAAAGTGGCGGGTTGGTCACGCTCGCAGACCGTTCGTACCAGTGCGGGTGGGTTGACGACTCATGGCGACAGGGAGATGTGCGCAGCGGGTTATCACCCTCAGAACCTGCAGTTTTGCCTCCGCTGGTCGGCCTGCAAATCGGCTCGCCGGATGTCGCTCACATCCAGTTGGTACACCAAGTTGTACAGGAGGGCCTGAATGATACGGTACGACTACATTCAGAAGTGGCAAGACTGGCCACTGTCACCGACGGCCACATCGGTGAGGCCCGCAGGGTTAGCTCCCCTGCTTGAACGAAAGCGGTCTAAACTGTGTCGACACAGGGTCTTTTGTGTGCGTACGGGTTTGAATACCTGGGTGTGTGTCTGCGCGATATAGTGTTGTGTGGTTGCTATACGGCGCAAATACGGGCTTTAGGGCAAGCGGCCCTATCTATATATATATATACATATATATATACATATTCATCTGCTGCTAACCCTCTTCCTTGCTTCGGCTATTTAATTTCTGCCTTTAGCCGTCCCCCCCCCCCCCCCCCCGGATAAGGATCTGGGGAGGGGATGTATTGTTCTACTTAGCTCTGTGACTAACGGTTACTTCTTATAACCAATCACAGGAAACGGGACAGCGCGAAGCCCCCACCCCGCAGGATGAGATACGTGCCTTAGAGATGGCCCGATCGGACACCCTAGCCTCTCCTCCTATCTTCAGAGACGTGAGTGCGAGAGAATAAAGACTAGCCTAGGGCTCCTTGTTGTTTTGGACTATGTAGCCTTCGGGCAATATTTCGTAAACGATAGGCTCCGGCTATATTTAAATGTATAATATAAGCAGTGTGCTTGTTTTCTTTATATTATCTGCTTCCGCTGTGCGATCTGATGTGATGTAATGATTCTTGTGCCTGACAAAGAGACCGCTCAGTGCTTGAGTGGGTGGGACGTCGCCACCCGGAAAGCGCTGGGTGGTCCTCTTTGGGCAGTAAGATTCCCCCCTCCCGGAACCCGGTTCAGTCTGGGGAGGGGGGGGGGTCTTACAAATGGATCAGAGCTACCACGATCCGACCACATGGGGCAGTCTTTCGATCCTCCCTTCCCCGGTTCCGTTTCTTGGTTCGGGACGAACCACGCAGCGGAAGCCTGGTAGACCCTTTAGGTTTAAGGTTAAGGACTCGAGACTGCACGATAGTACACCCACACGCTTTCCGCTTCCTTTTCTTTCAGTCCTGCAAAATTCCCTTATTTTTGCAAGTTCTGACACCCGTTTGTTACTTCTCCAGATACCGGAGTCAAGTAACGGAAGGTCCTCCTCTCGAGACCAGTACCACCCTACCACTCCACCACCAGCTCAGACCGCTCCAGCCACAGTTCCGTTCGGAGAGACAGAGCTCGGGCAGGCCCTGGTAGCCCTGTTGGCCGCCTTCCAGACAACCACCTTACGGCCACCCCAGCAGGCCACCGTACCCACCGATCTGCTGACGACATTCCGAGGGCTAAGGCCCCCCACCTTTCGGGGTACAGAGTCAGCCATCCAGGCCGAGGAGTGGGTGGAGAGGGTAGAGGAGCTTCTTGTAGGGATGATGTGCCCAGCAGTAGCCGCAGTGTCCCTAGTGGTGACCATGTTGGAGGGCTATGCCCGGGACTGGTGGAGGGCAGCTAGCCACTCCACTTTTAGAGGGCGACCCCTCAGCACCATTCTCTGGGGGGAGTTCTCAGAGGCCTTCTTAGAGCATTTCATTTCGGATGCAGACCGGATGGCACTCCAGGAGCGGTTCCTACAGATCAGGCAGGGAGATAGGACGGTTACAGACTACCAGAGAGAGTTTATCCACCTGGCCCGCTTCGCTGGGACCTTAGCAGGCACGGATAGGGACAGGTCGGCCAGATTTTACCGGGGATTACGAGACGACCTCCGTCAGGCCCTGATCATGATTTCCCAGGCATCCTTCCACACGATCGCCTCACATGCCACCGCTCTAGATATGGACCAGCGGATGGTAGCCCAGCAGCGGAGGGGACACGTAGGTGTTCCCCAGACTCAGGGCCGAGAGAGAGGGGTAGGTCCTCGCAGGCAGGGCCGAGACGGGAGACAGCGTCAGCGTCACCAGCCATATAGACAGGCACCCCAGCCCCGACCAGCACCCCAGCCCCGACCAGCACCCCCAGCCCCAGCACCTCAGGTCGTCCCAGCCGCACGACGAGATGTTCCCTTCGCAGGGAACTGCTACCTATGCCAGCAGCCTGGGCATATACGAGCCTTCTGCCCACAGGCTACCGGGAGACCCGGTTTAGGAGCAGTACAGAGAGCGGCAGAGAGAGGACGAGGTGGACGCAGAGGACGTCCCGCAGGCAGGAGGGAGCCGGCTAGGCAGGGCAGAGCAGCACTGCTCGAGGCATACGCGTTGGATCTCCAGCACGGTCCTGCTCCTGACGTAGTGATAGGTATCTACTTCCGATAGTATGATAACCTAGGAGATGTTGTAGCTTTATATATTGGGACTTTTGTATATGTCATCCCTACTCCTGTATATTTGTGAAAAGCTTATGATCATAGTATATATATTATCAGGTCTACTTTTGGTAGAAGGTCATCCCGCTAAAACATTGTTCGATACCGGCGCCACACACTCTTTCGTTGCACAAAACTTCATCGCTGACAAAGGGAACACGGTGAGATCATCCGGGATGTCGATCCGAATACGACTCCCGGATGGGTCAGACATGACTTCCACCGAGAAATGTTCCTTCCAAGCAATGCTGGGAGGCCTAGAGTTCGAAGTCAACGCCACCATCTTAGCAATAACCGGATTCGACATCATTCTGGGGATGGATTGGTTGACCGAGCACAGCGCCCAAATCAATTGTTCGACTCGAGAAATCCGCCTCAAGAATCCAAATGGACAATTTATCACGCTAGCAGGTATACCCTCCGTCACCCGCATTATCTTAACATCTGCACAAACCGTCAAGGCAGTTCGACGGAAGGACGAGATATACCTAATCTACTTTGAGATGGAGAACACGACGCAAGTACTCGCTAAAGTACCTGTGATCAGGGACTTCCCAGATATCTTCCCAGAGTCACTCCCCGGGTTGCCCCCGCAACGGGAAGTGGACTTCCAAATCGAACTTACTCAAGGAGCCCGACCAGTGTCCCGAGCACCGTACCGAATGGCCCCGAGGGAACTGGCCGAGCTCAAGATGCGGCTACAAGAGTTAGTCGACGCAGGATTCGTACGTCCTAGTACCTCTCCCTGGGGAGCCCCAGTACTGTTCGTTAAAAAGAAGGATGGATCGCTGCCTCTCTGCATCGACTACAGAGGTTTGAATAAACTCACTGTCCGGAATACCTATCCCCTACCCCGGATAGATGAACTGTTCGATCAACTGCAAGGCGCGTCCGTCTTTTCCAAGATGGACATAAGGCCCGGCTACTATCAACTTAGAGTGCGAGAAGAGGACATTCCCAAGACCGCCTTCAGCTCTCGCTACGGACTATACGAGTTCATGGTAATGCCATTTGGGTTAACCAATGCCCCGTCCGCCTTCATGGCTTTGATGTACGGTATTCAAACCCTTCCTGGACCATTTCGTAATAGTCTTCATAGATGATATTCTCATCTACTCAAAGAACAAAACCGATCACTCCCGGCACCTCCAAATGGTACTACTTAAGCTAAGAGAGCACTCGCTCTTCGCCAAGTTTAGCAAATGCGAGTTCTGGATGGAAGAAGTCGGCTTTCTGGGACACACCATCAACAAGAACGGAGTAGCGGTGGATCAAGCCAAGGTGCAAGCGGTACGAGATTGGCCGCCACTTAAGACAGCAGCAGACATCCGAAGTTTCCTTGGCCTCGCCGGCTACTACCGTAAGTTCGTCGAAGGTTTCTCCAAAATCGCGTTACCACTTACCTCTCTCACCAAGAAGGTTGTGACCTTCCAATGGTCTCCCGAATGCGAGGCGGCATTCATCGAACTGAAGAACCGGCTGATATCGACCCCAATCCTAACCCTCCCCTCCGGTACCGAGGGTTTCCAAATCTATGCTGATGCCTCTCTGAAAGGACTGGGGGCCGTGCTTATGCAACATGGCAAGGTGATTGCCTACGCCTCACGTCAGCTCAAGCCGCATGAACTAAACTACGCCACCCACGATCTGGAGCTGGGGGCGGTAGTTTTCGCATTAAAAGTCTGGAGACACTACCTCTACGGGGTACGATGCGAAATCTTCTCCGATCATAAAAGCCTCAAATACGTCTTCACCCAGAAAGAGTTGAACCTCCGGCAACGCCGGTGGTTAGAATTTCTCTGTGATTATGACTTCGCCCTCCAGTACCACCCCGACAAGGCTAATAAGGTTGCAGACGCCTTGAGTCGGCAGCCTCCGAGGACCGGGAGTTGGTTAGAAATGGTGCCAGAGGAGTTAGTCAAATCATTGGCGGAAATGGATATTATCCTCATCGCCCGCAGAAATCCGATGGAATACCAGGCCCAGCTCTACTGGATGGAAATACAGTGCGACATCCGGAATAGGATAAGAGAAGCTCAGAAGATTGACGTAGAAGCAGCCCCGATCATTCAAGCCCTGCGACATGGTGCGCAGGAGGATTACAATTTGTACGATGGCATCCTGCAGTTCAGACACCGCATATTCATCCCCGCAACAGAAGGAATTCGGGAAGAAATCCTCCGCGAAGCGCACCAGACCAGGTACTCGATACACCCGGGAGTAGTAAAAATGTATACGGACCTGCGAAGGACCTTGTACTGGCCAGGAATGAAGAGGGATGTCACCAACTATGTTGCGCACTGCCAGACCTGTCAAATGGTCAAGGCAGAATGTCGAAGCCCAGGAGGCCTACTACAACCCCTGCCCATCCCGGAATGGAAGTTCGAGGATATTTCCATGGATTTTGTCCATGGCTTACCCCGATCCCGTGCAGGTAACGACTCCATATGGGTAGTAGTGGACCGCCTCACCAAGGTAGCCCGATTCATCCCGAACCGGCAAGGTGACAGTGTCGACATTCTAGCCTGACTATTTATCGAGCAGGTAGTCCGATTTCATGGAATACCCAAATCAATCGTCTCGGACCGCGACGGGCGCTTTACATCGAAGGAATGGAGAAGAGTGCAAGCTTATCTAGGAACCAGATTAGCTTTTAGCACCGCCTTCCACCCCCAGACCGATGGGCAGACGGAAAGAACGAATCGGACGATGGAAGATCTTCTCCGATTATGCATAGTGGAACACAACGAGCCATGGGAGCAGTTACTACCTCTGGTAGAGTTTTCATATAACAACAGCTTCCAGGCAAGCATCAAGATGGCACCTTACGAAGCCCTCTACAGAAGACGCTGTCGAACCCCGCTATCTTGGGCACAGGATGAGGACCCCGAAGCCTTGGGAGTCACCTACATCGACGATACCACCGCCGCGATAAGATTAATCCGGGAACGCATGCTGGAAGCGCAGAGCCGGCAGGCCAAGTATTTCGATGCACGTCATTGGCAAGTGGAATTCCAAGTGGGAGATATGGTTTTCTTGAAGATTAAGCCTATGCATGGGATATCACGAATCAAGAGGCAGAAAAAGCTGGACCCCCGCTATCTAGGTCCGTATCCAGTCATCGAAAGAGTTGGCCCGGTGGCCTATAGATTAGCCCTGCCAGCTGAACTAGGAAACCTCCACGACGTGTTTCACGTCTCTTCGCTGAGACGCGTACTTTGCCAACCCAAGCAGCACCTTCCCACACCACCGACATCAGTACAATCTGACCGATCTGTCCGACTCGAACCTGTGAAGATAGTGGACTCCAAGATCAAAGAGCTGCGGAACAAAACCGTCACAATGGTCAAGATCTTATGGTCAAACGGAGGACGCGAAGAGTTCACCTGGGAACCAGAAGCCCTCGTCCGGGAGAGATACCCGGTACTGTTTCCCCAGGTATGTCATCCTTTAAACCCCTACTTTAGCCAATTTTCGGGGACGAAAATCTCTTTATTTTTATTGGGTTGTAACATCCCGACTTTTATTGGGCCACTAGACCCTAGTGAGCCCAATAAAAGTAGGCCCGAGCAGTAGAAAACGACCATTTCGGGTATCGTAGCGCGCCACTACCTCATTATTATGAATAGTGACCGTACGAACCCCGAATTGACTTCCGTCAGTTCCGTTGAACTCGTATGGACAATACGAGAGCAACGGAATTCGTTGCACTTCGATCCGAGGTCGTTTGGAGAAAACGACCATTTCGGGTATCGTAGCGCGCCACTACCTCATTATTATGAATAGTGACCGTACGAACCCCGAATTGACTTCCGTCAGTTCCGTTGAACTCGTATGGACAATACGAGCGCAACGGAATTCGTTGCACTTCGATCCGAGGTCATTTGGAGAAAATGGCCATTTTAGGTATCGTAGCGCGCCACCACCCCATTATTGTGAATAATGGTCGTACGAACCCCGAATTGACTTCTGTCAGTTCCGTTAGGATCGTATGACCAATACAAGCACAACGGAACTCGTTGCGTCTCGATACGAGGTCGTATGGAGAGTATGCCATTTTAGTCCTATGCAGATCGCCTCAGTGCAACGCACGAGATATAAAGCACACGAACCCGACATCGGCCCCGGCAACTCTTATCGTGCCCCGGGAGCTAAGGAGGACCCCGCCCTAAGTTGACTTAGTCAACCCCCCCCCCCCCCCCCCCCCCTCCCCCCGAACTCGAAATTGCTAAAGAAAGGGGGGGAGAGAGAAAAACCCCCCCAGGGGGGGGGGGAGGGGAGGCTGCCCCTATTGGGGAAAGGGGCAAGAGAGAGAAAGGAAGGGGGGGGGGAGAAAATATCTCCCCCCACTCACCATCCCTTCATACACGTGGAAGGGAGGGAGAGGGGGGGGGGGAGAGCTCCCCTCCTTCCTATAAAAGGAGGGGCAGCCCCTCTCCAATCCCCCCCCCCCCACACCACCTCTCTCTCTCTCTCTCTCAGCTCTCCTCTGCCGGCAGCCCCCCCAGCCAGCCACCCCCTCCTCCCCCTTGCCGGAGCAAGCCGCCGCCACCACCTCCTCCCTCATGGCCGGCCGTCCCTCCACCCGAGCCCCTCACCAGGTAGAACCACCTCCCCTCCTCCTTCCCACCTCCCGGAGGAAGACCCCCCCCCCCCCCCCCCCCCCCCTTCCCCTGTCGCCGGAGCGCCGCCGGCCGCCGCCCCGAGCCTTGCAAGGTTCGGGGAGGAGGCGGCCGAGGAAGCCCTCTCCCCCAGCGCCGGCGGTGGCGCTGGGGGGGGAGGGGGTCCCCCTCAAGGACCTCGGCGCCGGCACAGGGGAGGCGGCCGGGCCGCCGGCGGCGCCCGTGGCCTCCCCCTCCTCCCCGCACTTCCTGTAGGAGGATAACCCCCTCCCCCGGCGGCGGCCGGCGGCTCCAGGCTGCCGGGCCACCGCCGGAGTAAGCGCCGACCCCCGGCGCTCCGACCGGGGGCGACACCAGTGGCCCCTCGGCGGGGGGGGGGGGGGGGGGGGGGGGGCGGCGGCGCAGCGGGCCTGCATGGCCCATGCAGGCCACGCCCCCGCCTCCCGCCCTCGGCGCAGCGGGCCTGCATGGCCCATGCAGGCCACGCCCCCGCCTCCCGCCCTCTGTATCACCTCCCCCGGCGGTGGCCGGCGGCGCCAGGCCGCCGGACCACACCCGGAAGAGTCGCCGGCCCCCGGCGCACCGACCGGGGGCACTCCCCGCACCCCCCCCCCCCCTGGCAGAGGCGGCGGCGGCTAGCGTGCACACTGCATGCAGGCCGCCACCGCCCCCGTGCCGCTCTCGGCACTAACCCCGGCGGCGCCAGCCCGCCGGACCACCACCGGAGTGGTCACCGGCCCCCGGCGCACCGACCGGGGGCGGCGCCGGCCCCAGCCGGCCGCTGCCCGGCGGCGGCAGCGGCTACCAACCGTGCGCGAGCGGGGGCCGCACGATCTCCCCGAGGAGATCGAGCGGCCCCCATTTCCTAGTTTCCCGCCCCCACCTCCATTTGTGCGCCCCCCGCAACGGATCTGCCACAAATCCGATGTGGGGCCCGCGGGAGGGCGCAAGGTGCAAAACCCCTGCGCCTCTTCCCTGCCTCTAACCGCACCCCACCCCCTGTTTCCATTCCCCATTTTTCTGAGGAAAAATGGGGCCTTTTCAAAAGAAATTTCCTAAATGAAAATTGTGCCCCACTCTTAGGGGCACCTCCTGTATTTTTTTGGGATTTTTGGGAGGAGTTTTACTATTTTTAAAACCCATTATAAAGTTTATTTTAGGAAATAAAATGCCCAAATGAGTTTCTAAAATTCCCCAAAAATTAGGGGCTCTAAGTATAGGTATTTTGCAAATACTATCAAAGTTGGGAGGTGCGACCTTTTGATTTGATCCCTTAAATGCTTTTACAAGCAAAAATAAACGCTCGGAAAAGAGCGATATTCATCGAAATAAATCGGCGCCCCTCGACGCATATTTTAAGATGCTTATAAAAATCATGCGTATTAATCTAAAGAATCGGCTAAGCTCGGAAAAGCAACGCAAAAATCGGAATGACGTCGCGGCGCGGCACCGAAATTTAACCCCGCCGCGACGATAATAAAAGAACGGAGTCGTCGATCGAAGCCTCCCCTTATGGAGTGATTGGACTACTAACCATTTCTTCTTATGCTTTTACTGTTTTCTGTACTTTCAATTAAATCCAGTCTCGCACTGGTCCCCCGCACTTATTTTCTGTACTTTCAATTAAATTCAGTCTCGCACTGGTCCCCCGCACTTATTTTCTGTACTTTCAATTAAATCCAGTCTCGCACTGGTCCTCCGCACTTACTTTCTGTACTTTCAATTAAATCCAGTCTTGCACTGGTCCTATCATTATGGCCTCTGCTTTCGGCCTACTATTCTGTTTATTACATGGCCTTTGCTTTCGGCCTACTTTCTGTTTATCGTTATGGCCTCTGCTTTCGGCCTACATTTCTGTTTAATGTTACGGCCCCTGCTTCGGCCTATTTTACTTGCTAGTGCAGAGCTGCCGTGGCAACAAATGCGGTGCTTATCCTCCCTTCGACAAGGCCTTAGTTGGGGAAAACCCGGAGTTGAGTCTCTCCTCCCAGGTTAGCCCCAAGCAAGGAGCCCTCATACCGCTAAGCCTCCCGGTCCAAGGTCGTGCGACCGGTCGAGTAGAATTGTCACGTGGCCCAAGGGTTTGTTTTATATATAGCGGGTGAAGATTGATTGGAAGTGGCGGGTTGGTCACGCTCGCAGACCGTTCGTACCGGTGCGGGTGGGTTGACGACTCATGGCGACATGGAGATGTGCGCAGCGGGTTATCACCCTCTGAACCTACAGTTTTGCCTCCGCTGGTCGGCCTACAAATCGGCTCGCCGGATGTCGCTCACATCCAGTTTGTACACCAAGTTGTACAGGAGGGCCTGAATGATACGGTACAACTACATTCAGAAGTGGCAAGACTGGCCACTGTCACCGACGGGCACATCGGTGAGGCCTGCGGGGTTAGCTCCCCTGCTTGAACGAAAGCGGTCTAAACTGTGTCGACACAGGATCTTTTGTGTGCGTACGGGTTTGAATACCTGGGTGTGTGTCTGCGCGATATAGTGTTGTGTGGTTGCTATACGGCGCAAATACGGGCTTTAGGGCAAGCGGCCCTATCTATATATATATACATATATATATACATATTCACCTGCTGCTAACCCTCTTCCTTGCTTCGGCTATTTAATTTTTGTCCTTTAGCCGTCCCCCCCGGATAAGGATCCGGGGAGGGGATGTATTGTTCTACTTAGCTCTGTGACTAACGGTTACTTCTTATAACCAATCACAGGAAACGGGACAGCGCGAAGCCCCCACCCCGCAGGATGAGATACGTGCCTTAGAGATGGCCCGATCGGACACCCCAGCCTCTCCTCCTATCTTCAGATACGTGAGTGCGAGAGAATAAAGACTAGCCTAGGGCTCCTTGTTGTTTTGGACTATGTAGCCTTCGGGCAATATTTCGTAAACGATAGACTCCGGCTATATTTAAATGTATAATATAAGCAGTGTGCTTGTTTTCTTTATATTATCTGCTTCCGCTGTGCGATCTGATGTGATGTAATGATTCTTGTGCCTGACAAAGAGACCGCTCAGTGCTTGAGTGGGTGGGACGTCGCCACCCGGAAAGCGCTGGGTGGTCCTCTTTGGGCAGTAAGATTCCCCCCTCCCGGAACCCGGTTCAGTCTGGGGGGGCGGGGGGTCTTACACTTACAACGTTACTTATCTTCTCAATTATCCGTCGCGTCCACGTCATGATCACGATCCAACTTCCGGTGCGACTTCAAATGATGGAGAATTCTATCATTTTAGCTCCAAGATGATGGAAGCAGACCTTGGGGACAAACCCCACTGAAAGAGACAAAACCAGGAAGAAATCGAGCTGAAATCCCAAAGGATCTTAAGACCTTCGTCAAAGAACATATTTATAGGCCATCAGAATTAATAGTCGTGCACGATCATGCACACGACAATGCGTCTGATCGTGCGTGAAGAACTAAATTTTAGGCCCGAAATTGAAAACATGACCAGCCGCAGTCTGGTCATGCGCCATAAACCTCGCACAGTCGTGCGAGCACTAAGGCGCACAAGCATCCTCAGAGTTTGGGAAATCTTAAGGAATCATAGCAAATATACACACATGTGATAACTTCGCAAAAAGAAGTTATCTTTATCCCTATTTTTATCATTTTAGTCTTGTTGTGTGATATTTATATATGAAAAGTAGATAAAAATCCAATTGCTGCATGATTTGAAGTCAAAATGATAGTTACTCTCATTTCTATATCTTTTTATGATAGGATTCGGAGAGAATTTAAGTCAAGGATTGAAGACCAAGTATTGTGAAAAATCTGGGAAAAATGTTGCAACATGTTCTCAACAAATCTGGCAGGTCAAATTGTGCAGAAATGCAGAGCCAGAAAAATATTGCAACATATTCATAACATATCTGGCAGTTACATGAAATTCAAATCCAAATTTACTAAGTTTTCAACAGTTGCGAACTACCTTTTTTGGCATCCGTTCAACAATTAATTATGCCAACAAGTGGGGCCCACGCACAGGAGAGAGAGGGCAGTTTAAAAAGGAAAATTCGGCCATTTGAAGGGACATTCATCATTTTCGGCCATTAGAGAGGAGGAGGAAATCTGAGAAGAAATTCTGCCAAGGGAGAAACCAGTCCAGATCTGGCATTTGGGCTGAAGGAAACACTTCTACGTCACTGGAGAAGGGAAGATTCGCATTTCTTTCGAAATGTTTAGTAAGATCTCTTCAGTTTTGTGTTATTTTCCCTCAACCATGAACTAAAACTCTCTAGTCTTGCACGATGAGAGTAGTATGTGTATGTTGATGATGAACATCTTTGATTTCGATTTTGTTTTGTGATTATCTTTATAGATCTTGTGATTTTTATGGTGAAATTGTTGGATCGTGTCTTTTTATTATATTGCGCCGCGAGAATCGAGAGATGAGCGTCGTAATGTTAATTTAAGGACTAGTTTATCGCAGTGCGAGAATCGAGAGATGAGCAGTGTGAATCATTAACCAACATTTCTATATTTTCACTACGTTACGAGAATTGAGAGAGGAGAAACGTACGTGTATCACAAGATCTCTTTAGTTTTGAAAAGTGAAAGAGATTTCCTTTTCATGCTAGCAAACTAGATTTTTGCACTACATAATATTTGTGTTTCGCCTAAGTTAGAGATAACTAGGGTTGCGTAGATATTAAGATTCCTTGTATCGAGAGATAAAGGTCTCTTCTTTTACAATCATCGCAAGATAATTCAAAACTCAATCGAATGAAATATTTATTTTATCATCATCATAGTATACATATGAAATCAGAAATGCAAGGCTATTTTCTCTAATTGCTAAAAAAGTATTTTAAGATCTAGTTAAGTTAGTTTTAATATTTATCTAAGAGTTTTAATCTAATTTCAAAAAAAAATCAATTAACCATTTTACTTGGATTCATAGAAACGGTGTAGCTAGTAATTGTAAGCACTAAACTAGTCACTTCTCCGTGGGAACGATCTCACTTACTCTGTATTACTTGTACGGCACGTATACTTGCGTTTTCAAGCTCTACTTTGCGCGTATCAACATGATCGTGCGCGAAGAAAAATGCACGGTCATGTGAAATCCATAAATGCATACCAATCGTGCGATTTGGACACGTACGGTCGTGTGTGACCAAAATGCACTGACTAATTCGAAACTTGGATTTTTAAGCATTGTGTTGTCGTGAACGCACATGATCATACATAATTAACCTTGCATGGTCGTGCGTTTCATAGCAATGTTCCAAACTTGCGTCACAGACTCTTCAAGGCGAATGCTGGCTTCCACAAATCAAAATACAATCTAAATTACTTATAAACCAACATGAATCAGGAGGATGAGGGGGATAAACGATCTCCCCCCAAACTTGCAATGCATTAAAACTAAGAAAACCCACATATTTAACTCACAAGGTGATCCAATGTGGAATTGATGAAAGCAATATGATATGCAATCGAAATCAACAAACGTGAGATCAAAACGATGTGAATATGGGTTAAATAGGTGTCTAAGGCTCCATTTGGTATAGTGGTGGCAGTCATGAACGCGGTGGTAAAACCATCATTCATGAACGTCCACCTAAATAACTTCATCCACTTGAACATAAAAGTTGATGAAGTTCTTTAGGTGCCCGCCCGTTCACCTAACCAACTTGTGGAACAAACCTAGCTCTGATACCAACTATCACAACCCACATTTTCTCCGTATTAAATAATACGTCAGAGTAAGAGAAAATACGCGTCGTGATGCTACGCCGTGCAGGGGACAACTGCAGATGCTCTGGAAACTCCTATTCCTATTACTTATCATGAAAAATCCATGAATTATAACTTTAAAACATGATTTAAGATAAGTTTATTAATCGTGTCACTCAGTTCAGTGGATCAACTAATCCACGAATAATGATGTAAGTAGAAATACGCAGCGGAAAATACTAGGTTTTATTTATTTATTATCTTATATGAACATAACAATCCAATGATATAACATGCATGTTATACAGTCCTCTAGGTTTAGTATAAGTATGAAAAGACCATTTTATAACCTTTAAAAACATAGTGAGATTCATTTTGAAAAGAAGTTATGAATTACTGGTATAAACCAAATTTTTATACTTAAAATATCTAACATGCAATTCTAGCATAAAACCTTCCAGAGAGCAAGTAAACTACTCCAAAAGAGCAAGAAAACAACTAGCAACTAGCAAAGCGTCCAAAATCAACAAACTCTGTGGATGTCAACAACCTGACACCAACCCACAGATCTCAATAGTATGTTTGAACTAAAACAAACAAAACAAAACAACGAACATCTACCTCACAATGGTGAGGAGGAACAACCAAAGCTGCCCCTGCAACACTGAAATACCCGCTCTAGCTCCACAGACCGCTACTGCTCTGAACCTGAAGCATTCATAAGAGAGAACGCCTCAACAACAAGGTACAAGTGGCTGAAGGAAACAAAACAAAGTAAACAACTGTCAACAGAGGTACCAACCCAAGACCAACTATACTAAACGTAAAGCACAATATGCATGATAAATAACAGTGGAAACACTTACGTGAAAATTCACGTATACCTGACAACACTAAGAACGGTGGAAAGCCAAAAGCTTATCTACACAACTATAATATGAAAGTATAAACAATGTTATAACAATTTTAATAATTAAGTGTCCAGCAAACACCAACACCGGTAAGAATTTGATAACTGTTGGGGGAATACCTCCGCAATAACACCCACAGAAACTCCACAAGGGCCCAAGGGTAAGGTGGTCTCATAGCATGACACACCCGAACTGGAAAGTATCCAGCAACTGCGTGTTGGAGCTTGTGTTCCACTTCTCTTAGTTTGTGAAATAACAAATCACATTATGTATTTGATCTTGCTTGTGTTTATAGTGTGCAGGTACTAAAGTTATATAACCCTATGAACAGGATGCTGATTGATGATGATTCTTTGAAAAGAGAGCAAACGCCCCGCGTTAGTAGTTAATGCCCCGCGTTAACCTTCGTCAAGAAGGATCCGTCGAGATGAAATGTCGTCGAGAAGGAATCCGTCGAGAAGCCAGAGACAACGCCCGCGTTGAGTCACAATCTGCCACGATCCCGACGGTTTTCACGATCTCAGCAACTGTCGTACACGATGCTTAACGCTGGCGTTAACTCTTAACGTCGGGCGTTAGCTCCCGTGTCTATTTAAAGACCTGATTTTGTTTGCTCAAGTGAGAGGTTTTTCAAGTCTTCATTCCAGAGATCTGAGAGAGTATTTCATTCTGAATTCAGAGAGAACTCCCAACACTACCATTGAGGAACAAGAGTGAGAAGGAGATTTTCAACGGTGCAATTTGAAGAAGGGCGCTCGCTTCAACTCCGATGATGATCATAGTGTGTCTTCAACATCTCATTCAGTGCTCTTCAATATAGGGAGTCTTTTGTTCTGATTTTATCTTTATCTTTTCATATTTCTTGTAACGGTAGTGAATTCGCCGTCTTGCGTGTGGCGACTAGGCCTTGCGAGGTTTAGGAGGAAATTCGTCGCGGTTGTTGGCGACTAGATCAAGGGTAGATCTAGGGGTGGCTATAGGCCTTATCTGGGGATAGATAGGCTATGACCAACCGGTCTTTGGGAGAAGGACCGGTGTAGGAACAAAAAAAGTGATTTTTATCTTGTCGTCATTATTTCAAGCGTTATTGAAATTATATGTTTTGTAATCATCTTCTTGAAATAAATAATATTCATTTTATTATCTCTGATTGTCTGAAAGTTTATTTCACTTAAGATTGTGCAAGTAAAATCACTTTGAATATTTCTGCAAAAATATTTTCAGGAGAGATAACGCCCGGCGTTAACTATATAACGTCAGGCGTTAGCTACAGAGCCAAAAAAAGTTTTTCTATTTTTATAAAATCTATCAGTTTACCTTAAAAACAGTAAACCCCTTATTCACCCCTCCTCTAAGGGCGTCATCAGATCCAACACTGCAGTGGGAGATACCTCCGCCAGCACACCAGCAGTAAAACAAACAAACAATAAACCAACCAACTCAGGTAAAATCCCGTAAAAATATCCAGTTTAAGTGCATGGCACTGTGACGGCGGTTTTAATCCACCAACACCAACAACCCCAAATCGACTACTTATAACTCGAGAATGACACGATTGACTTGGCTAGATTTTAGGAAAAAAGTGTCATCAAGGAGAAAACTACTACCTGCAGCCCATAACCACTAAGGAAACTTTGCATCCAGCCTGATTGCTAAAAATAGTGAGGAAGAAGCAATACTCATCACTGAGAATCATTACCTGAACAAAGATCTCACTCTAGAGAAACAAGGGGAAAGGCAACCAAATGCTCATACCTTTAACAGAACCCCCCAGACAAACAACAATAAAAATCAAGCTACCTGCATTAAGGAGAAAAGAAACAAGACAAGAAAAAGGCTGCAAAAAAAAAAAAAGGGAAAATCGACGGGCCGTCCTGTCGATCGACGGGAAGCCCCGTCGATTTCCACTTAAAGACTTGGGAAAACAACTTACCCCAGCTGATGCCAAAGATCGACGGGACGATCTCGTCGATCGACGGGAGGTCCCGTTAATTTTGACTTCAGCACAGAAATCTCCTATAATTTTCCTAACCTAACCTAACCTACTTCTAACAGAGCTCATAACTGGACTACCAGAACAACCTCAACTAATAACAATTAGGGCCCGTTCGGCCGACCGGATTTGGTTTTCAGTTTTGGAATTGGGTTCGACGGAATTCAAATCAGGTGATCGGCAGTTCGGAATTAGCGATGATTTGGATTTCACGTCAATTCAGTGAACTTCTAATAACGCTAGCCCCAATTCTTTGCTCTCTACCGAGTTTTTTGCTGGTTTTGGCGGAGCGGAAGCGGAACCCTACCCAAATAGCGCCGCGCTCTTTCTTCCTCGTCGCCGCATTCAGGTAATATTCCTCGATCTTCCTCTTCCTCGATCTTCTTCTTCCTCGTTTTATCTCTTCTTCTTCCTCGATCTTCTTCTTCCGCGCTCTTTCTGTTTTTGTTCTTCCTCGATCTTCTTCTTCCTCGTTTTATCTCGCCGCACATAGGTAATATTCCTCGATCTGCTTCTTCCTTGTTTTGTTCTTCCTCGTTAATCTGATGATCTTCTTCCTCGTTATTCTGATGACCTTCTTCCTCGTTATTCTGTTCTTATGGGAATTTTTCTTCCTCAATTTTTCTTCTTCCTCCTTATTCTGCTCGGATTTTTTATGTTTACCTGGTATTTTTAACGTTCATTGTCAATAAATTGGTTCGATTATATTTCATTTACCTGGATGATTTCATTGTCATTGTTCCTGTTAAATTTACCTACTCTTTTACCACAGATAAGTCATCTATTATTCAAGAGGTTACTGGTTCATAATAATGTTCAGATTAATGTTCAAATAAGCCATCTGTTATTCTGATGATCTTCATTGCAAAACAGAAATTTATTTTCATAATAATGTTGCCAGACATTGCTTTAAGCTAGCAGAACACATAGTGAACACATAGGGTTAGTTTTACCTGCTCCACCAAGTTAACATCTTAACTGCCCTTCATCATAGTGAACGCATAGGATTTTTTTCCTGTTAATGTATTATAACACATAGGAGGCAGAATATTTGTTATTAGTATGGACTGCTAGCATGGATAGTGTGCATCAACAAGTGATTCAGCTTATTAATATTGTACTTATTAATTTTTTTTAGATGGATGAATCTGAATTTGACTCGGACTCTGAATATGAGTTTGAAGTAATTATTAAGGGTGCTGTCTTGACCACGCTAGCCGCAGCCGCAGCCGCACTGCAGATCATTCAAAAGGAACCAGTACACATTGGATCTAATAATGTGTTACGATTTGTTATACTAGCTCTCATTTATAACGGACCTAATATCAATTGTTTCAATTTGCTACGTATCAGTAAATCAACTTTTGGAGAGTTATGTGATATCCTATGTGCAACAAATTTAGTTCACAAAAGTTTATATGTTTCGGTGAAGGAATCAGTTGCGTTATTTTTATATGTCTTGGCACGATATCACCTTAAGGAGTGGTCGACACAGGGTAATAACCCCACGACTTATAAAGAATTATTTAATTTACGTCATGCTCGGGAAAGAAATGTAATAGAGAGGACTTTTGGCTTGTTAAAGAAGCGATGGGCAATACTGAGACAACCAACTTTTTTTGAACTTAAAGTACAGGTAATTTTAATGTTCAAGCTAGGTAAGAGGTTCATTGAGGTGGTGGTAACAAGTTCTAATTACAGGTGCAAATTATTAATGCATGCTGCATTTTACACAACTTTCTAGTTGAGAGGAGATTGGAGAGTGATGCTAGATTACTTGACGAGGTGGATGCAGAGTTACTTACAGCAGACCATATGGAGGAGCTATATGACTACAATGATGATGTCAATCCAATTCAAGCTACAAACGAGTGGACCAATTTTAGAGATAATTTACTCAAGGCCATGGATTTACTCACTCGCGATACCGCTAAATTTGGGGTATTCATGACTTTGCCAGATGACCTTAGGTTGGAGTGGCTCCGAATGCAGTTTACTTAGTATAATATATGTGGACTTTTTGCTGTGGACTTATTTATTATGTGTGTATCTTATTAATATGTATTGACTTTAATATGCGGGACTATACTTATGTATGGACTTTAAAATGTATGGACTTTAATATGTGCTGGGACTATAATTATGTGTTTGGACTTTAATATGTTATGTGTGTAGGAATTATTCTTGTAGGAAATAATTTTTCTACACTGCTAATTTCAATTCCAGATTTGAATCCATTCTGCAGCCGAACAACAGAATTGATCAATTCCAATTTCTGATGATGAATTCTGCACAGCAACCGAACAGCAGAATTGGAATTCAGCGAATTCCAATTCCTACTGGTTTTGGAATTGGCTGAATTCCAATTCCTCAATTCCAATTCCAGGCTGCCGAACGGGCTCTAAATTCTTTTCCAACTATATTTACCATTTGTTCCATACGAGTATACCATAAATTCGTTTCCAACATTTTCAATACTACCACATAATTTTATATTCTATAGATCTTGATTGCTTCAATTGGAGAATTGATTATGCATGTATTAATTATGTCATAATTCACTTCTATAGATGTCAAACATTGAGCCAATGTGTTTTAGGATAACCAAAATCAACATTTTTTTTATATTATGTTTTAGGTTTATCGAAAAATCGAACCGATCCATTTGAGTTCGGTTTCTATTTTGGATGTGTTAAAACCGAGACTATTCAGTTCGGTTTCAATTTTATCTAAAACCGAACCGAGTCGATCCATTTGGGTTCAGTTTCTATTTTGGGTGTGTAAAAACCGATGTTACTCTCGGTTCAGTTTCAATTTGACCTAAAGCCGAACTGAACCGATTCATTTGGGTTTGATTTCGATTTTGGGTGTGTAAAAACCGAGTCTATTCGGTTCAATTTCAATTTTACCTAAAATCAAATCAATCTAATTCATTTGAGTTCGGTTTCGATTTTGGGTGTGTAAAAACCGAAGCTATTTTGTTCAGTTTCAATTTACCTAAAACCAAACCGGACCGATTCATCTGGGTTCGGTTTCGATTTTGGGTGTGTAAAACCGAAGCTATTTTTTTTATATTATGTTCGATTTCAATTTTACCTAAATGCGAACCGAACCGATCCATTTGGGTTCGGTTTCGATTTTGGGTGTGTAAAAATGGAAGCTATTCCGTCCGATTTTATTCCGAACAGAACCGCTTGCCGGCATACTTAAAATGAGCAGGGGATTCAGAGAGGTGAAGAATGTCGATATTCAATATGCATCGACGGAGCTGCCAGACCATACGCTCGAGGAACATTACCGTCGAAAAAAATTCGCTCAAGGAACGTTACCGTCGAAAAAGATTCGGGAGGTGGGGTTTGCCCATCTGAGGGAGAATCAATATATAGTCTAATACTTTTTTGGAGCACTTAATCAGTTTGACCCTGCAAATTCTCTATTAGCTTTAAATAGTAGAAAAAAAAATGCAATTTTTATTGCAATATGTGGTCCCACCGATCATGATAATTATTAGTATTACTAGATAAAGGTCCCCATATATCATGGTCCATATGATTGCTTCTTTGCTTAAAATATAATATAATAATTTTCTTTTTACCTTCCTTCTTTAAAAATTAGGCAATTGTTAACCGCACCCCAGTTTTGACTATCCGCAACCCTTTTATATGAAATATTACGTTTTTTTTTTTGAAATAAGCCTTCTACAAGCATTTTTAGGAAATGTGTTCAACATGAAAGTTGCAGATATAGTCGAGATCTACAACTTTCGTGTTGAACATTTTTCCTAAAAATGCATGCACAATGCGTATTTCTAAAAATTCGTTATAGTTACGCCCATATTTCAATTCGGGCGGTAATACGTCTTGTGCGTGCATTATTAGCAAAAGTGTTCAACACGAAAGTTGTAGATCTCGACGATATCTACAACTTTCGTGTTGAACACTTTTCCTAAAAATGTTTGTAGAAGGCGTATTTCCAAAAAAATGTGTAATACTTCATATAAAAGAGTTGCGGATAGCCAAAACTGAGGTGCGGTTAACAATTGCCTAAAATTATTGTGGTGGCGGCCGTGAACGAGGTGGTTGTGAATCGTTGTTCGTGAACGTCTGACCGCACCTAAGGAACTTCATCTATTTTTATGTTCAAAACTAATTTTTTTCAGAACACGCATTCTATGGCGGTTGCGTTTTTGTCCAAACTCGCCAAAAAAACTAGTTTTGAACAACGTTTTTGTCCAAACTCACCGAAAAACTAGTTTTGAGCAGCTTTTTGTCCAAACTCACCGAAAAAACTACATTCCGCTAGAATGTGTATTTGGCGTGACAATGGTTATGACGGCAACCAAGAAAATAAAACTAGTTTTGAACGTAAAAGTGGATGAAATTCCTTCTGTGAGGTAGGACGTTCACGAACGAGAGTTCATAACTGTTGGAACCAATATTTGGCCCAACGAGGAGTTCGGACCCCTGCAAAGGGGGGCAGCTAGCGCTTACTGATCTACGGAGAAACCTGACCGAGGACTTAGAACGAAAGACACGGTCCTTGGCAACAGAGTGGAGGTCCCACCACACACCCGGAAGATCTTTTGAGCGCTTCCCCTCCTAAGCCAAGACTGTAGTCGGGCACCTTGGAGAGTTGAAGGAGCTAACCAAAGAGACCCTGAGGAGAAGCAAAAATCTAGAATGCTCTCCCAAGGTGCCCCAAAGGGTCTATTTATAGTTTTTCTAGTCTGGTTCGCAAATAGCTGGATTCCGCCTTTTGGTTTTGCTATACGCACCCCAAATTGGTCTGCTAATGTAACAGTCCTAGCCCAAGCCCATCCGGGTCACTGACCCCCAGGAACTGCCGGCACCGACGGCCCAGGCCCATTCTGGGATCGGCCTGACCAGTCAAAACTGGCCCCGTCCTAGGACACTGGCACCGCCGGTTCAGCCTGACCACAACTGGTCAACAACAAGCCTGCAGGTCGTACACCCCAACCCCTCTCTGGCCTGCCACAGGGCACAACGGGTTGTTGGAGGGGGGGGGGGGGGGGGGGGGGGGGCACGAACCCACGCCCTCCCTTTGATGAGAAATGAGCCAGTTAAGCGGCAGCGCGTGGACTTCCCAGGAGGTCACCCATCCCGTGATTACTCCAGCCCGAGCACGCTTAACTACGGAGTGCTTTCACTTCTCATCACCAATTGAGCTGCTCAATTGGTGATGAGAAGTGAAAGCACTCCGTAGTTAAGCGTGCTCGGGCTGGAGTAGTCACGGGATGGGTGACCTCCTGGGAAGTCCACGCGCTGGCGAAAAATGCGAGCTCGGGCGAAAAATGCGCGCTCGGGCGAAAAATGCGCGCCCGGGCGAAAATAACGAGATTCCGGGCGAAAAATGGTCGTTGGACCGAAAAATGAGTGTCCGGCCGAAAATGAGTGTCCGACCAAAAATGCGCGCTCGGATGAAAATGCTGGAGTGATATACAACGAGGTGGAGTTAATAAAAGAGAAAAAGCTAAAAATAGAAAAACGATTTTTAGCCCTGATAACGAGTCGAGTTCGAGCGATTCTGGCCCGGCTCGAAATCGAAATTTTCGACTCGGACTCGGCTCGAAATCGACTCGAAATTGACTCGATTCCGAGCCGACTCGAATCAATTTCGAGCCAGCTCAAAATTTAATATTTTCTTAAAAAAATTTATTACAATTTTTAAGTTATGTAACTCAACTGGAAATTGACTCGATTTAGTGGCAAATCGAATCAATTTCGAGACATCTCAAAATATAACTTTTTTTTACCAAAATTTAAAGCATTACAAAATTTTGAGTTAAATATTATTATTTTAAAATCATCTTATATTACCTATTTAATAATAGCAAATGTTTACTTATGGTTGAGTAACTCGTTCTCATAATAGCACATCATAACAACATACCAGGCTTTAGTCCAAGAATATCAAAATAGAAGACCCAAGCTCAGACAATTTTACTGCAAAATAGCACATCATAACAACATTCCAGGCTATAGTCCAAGAACTCCAAAATGGCATTCACAGTTTCACACTAATAATAATTAACTCAAAAAATGGTATTGTCATCCATTTATAATTGTTAGCAGACTCGGGCCTCGACACATAAAACTGCTACAGAAATATCCAGAGCACAAACTCTTCTGTATGTTCATCTCAACTGCTCATGTAGCAGGCTAGGCCAACAAAATAGTGGGAAGAGTTCCACACTGCCACCGTGATCATATCCTGCAATGAAAAGTCAATAACAGAAAAATCCTATTAAACTGTTAACATATCATATGTTTGTTGCTATTTAGAAGTGGTGAAAATATAACATGAACATCATACTCCGTAATAAATGAGACTATTAAAATAATTTTAGTACCTTGGATTGTAGTGGGCATTTGCTTGTTGCTATTTAGAAGTCCCGATGATCTCATCTGCAAGGGGACTTGTTAAGTCACCAACATCAACCTGTGATTGTAAAACATCACATTCAATAATATATTTAGGAATAGATCAAATCATTCAATTTACAAATTAACACATAAAGTACTTACATGCATGTTGTGACAATGTTTATGTTGAGAACGAATCCAACTTGACGAGCATACTAGAGCATTCACAGTTTTGGGATTTAGAGCACTTCTATAATCATCAAGTACTCTTCCTCCAGCACTAAAAGCCGACTCAGAAGCCACTGTTGTGATGGGAATTGCGAGGATATCTTTTGCCATCTTAGAAAGCTTCACATATTTTAATGAATAAATTTTCCACCATTCTAAGACATCAAACTTATCTCTACTCTCGAGTGGAGGTTGTACAAGTGCTTCCTCTAAATATATTTCAAGTTCATTTTTAAGAGGCTGTACAGAAGAAGTAGAACTCAAGTAATCATCAAATCCTGTAATAACAGAGTTTGTGATGCATTGCGGTTGCATTATTGCACTTGAATGTCCCATAACTCCCACTCTAGTTGATGATGAGCTTTCTGAACTGAGTAATGAAATATTAGGCTCCGTCCCACCATTAACACAATAATGGCTAAAAATCTCGAATAAGTTGTCTTTTATCGCATTGACTTTTTGAGCTGCATCACGGTTATTGTATAATTTATTGAAAGCATAAGTGATAAACAATAATTTACGTCTGGGATCAAGTACAATGGCAAGAGACATGATTAAATTGCAATTACTCCAATATTTGTCAAATTTACTCTTCATTGATTTCACCATGCCACGTACAAACTCATCATCGGATGTTGAGGACTTATCCAACACTTCCTTAATAGCAATCAATGCAGGCAAAAATAAATTGCATGTTGGATAAGAAGTTTCTGAAAATAGCTTTGTTGCAGATTCAAACACTTCTAAAATATTCTTAATTTTAACAAATCGTTGCCAAATTTCCTCAGGAAAATCTCAGACCAAATCTTTATCCTTTCTAAAGAAATCATGAATGACATATCTATAATGAAACGCGCTATCAAGCATATAATAAGTACTGTTCCACCTAGTTTTCACATCTGAAGAAAGACCGCGTGATGTAGAAATTCCCAGTAACTTGGCTGATTCAGCAAATAATTTAAGGCGTGACGGTGACTTCTTTATATATCCTACAGCTTCCCTGACAATATTAATCAATAGTGATATCTCCTTCAAACCTTCTTGCACAAGAATGTTTAGTATGTGTGCACAACATCTAACATGAAACAATTTGCCACCCAAATATAAACGATTGGAATTTGCTAAACTTTGTTGTAAATGTTTGGCTGCTAGATCATTTGCAGATGCATTGTCAAGAGTGCTGCTGATTACCTTCTTTTGAATTCCCCATTGTAAAATTGACTCACGGATTGCATCATATATGACTTGGCCACTATGTGGTGGGTCAAGATCTAAAAAATTTATAATTGAGTGTTGAAGCTTCCAATCAGACTGTATATAATGAACAGTAATGCATAAATAGCCAATACATTGATTAGATGTCCAACAATCACTAGTTAGTGCAACTTTATCCACCTTTTTAAGAACCTTCAAGAGTGTGTCCCTTTCAATTTCATACAATTTCATGCATTCAGACTTCATTGTATGCCTTGAAATTTTAATATGATTGGGATTGAGAGCTTTAGAGTATACATTGAAATAAGGTTGCTCAACAATTGAGAATGGCAGTTCAGCAGTAATAATAAATTTGGCTAGAAGTTGTCTTATGCTAACTGAATCATAAGAACCAGATACACAAACAGGTGGCATATGAATATCATCTTCTACCATATTTACTCTTTCTTGATTGAACATGGTTTGATTCTTCCTAACTTGTATAAGCTTATAACAAGTTTTGATATGCCTAACACAGTTTGAAGTGGATCCGGATAATTGATACTTATATGTTTTGAAATAATGTTTGCATTGCCATTTGGAGACAATGTTCCCACTTCGATCCTTCATTTTCTCAACTTTGAAGTGCTCCCAAACTTTACTTCTTTTTCGTTTTTCTTTATTTTCTGTCTCAGCTTCAGTAGATTGTTGACCTAATGAAGGTTCATTGGGAGTAATAGTTGGAGTGGGGCAAGTTGAGATAGGTGCTAGTTCTTCATTTCTTATATTAAGATCAGTAATGATGACATGTGTGTTGGTAATAATAACTTCATCGTCCTCCATCGGTGAGAAGGATGATCCACTATAATTCTCTATTAAATTGATATCACTCATACCTGAATAAGCAAGATGTAACAATAAATTTATAAGGATATGATGCTCATAAAATAAAATGCATTCAACATATAATACCAATATTTCTCTTTATTTTACCTTAATTTTTGGAGCTCTATACCTAATTTGAAACAGTGTGATAATTCTATGGTTTAAAAATCAAAACTTATTTCAAAAGTGCACTTTTTTACTCAAAATCACTGAAGAGGTTACAATGACCGTTAGTGTAACCCAAAATAAATGAACAAAGGAGATTCCATAAGCTGAAGCTTGTATGATTTAGTTATATGTTAATTATATGATTTCTGTCTCAATAATAACATTGGGAATAACACTCAGAATGTACTTTCTGATATAACTAGCATGTATGAGTTAGGCTTTATTTGGCGCGGCGGGAGGAACCGGCGGGAGGAACCGCGGTGGTCGAATTGGAGGGAGGGAGCGGCGGTTCCTCCCGTGGCTTTTTGCTGCTTTCCTCAGGCGCGGCGGGAGGATCCGCGACAAACACCGCCGCTGGGGCGTTTGATTACCCGCCTTGCGGCGACGTTTGCCGCAAACGTGGCCGGAAATGCGGCGCCAAATGAACCCTTAGTTATACCCTTGTTATACAGTTAAGCACATGTTTATGCAGAAATGAAAAAAACCATAATAAGGGATGGGGAAATCTGAATAAAAAGAAATGTTAGAGTAAAAAAAAAAGATTTTAACCTGTCTACAATCTCTTCCTATGGCGGGGAGGCGAGCGACTGCTGGGATTGTTGAATAGAAAGTTAGAAACAGTAGGCCTCCGACTCCGAGACTTCAACTTCACTGAGGATGAGAAGTGACGACAACAAGTCTCCGATACTTCACCTTCGCCGAGGATGGGAGTTTAGGACAGCAGCTCGTCTCGGCGTGGCGGTTCAGTGGAGCAGAGCAGCAACGATCGGCGAGGGCAGAGCACGCAGCGACGTTCCAAAGAGGCAAAGCTATATTTCGATTTCCTATTCCGAACTCCGAAAGGCAGAGGCGCCGGGTAGAGCGAAGATGACCAGTGGTTACTGGTTACAGTGGAGAATTAGGAGATTGCGTGGGATAAGCTTCTTAGCATTAAATTATATGTCAGAGAAATGATCTCTATTATGCGTGTTGGAACTTGTAAAGCCAAATGCATCAGCTTAATGCATTAATTTATAGTGCAGACTGCAGACTGATGGATAGATTGACAGGGGGCGGCGGAACCAATGAACCATAGAAGTAAAAAGGTAAAAACTCAAATATTATATGATTTAAAAAATATAAAAAATAAAATTAATCGAGCCGGCTCGAATCAATAAACGAGCGACTCATGTAAGGCTCGAACTCGACTCGAAATCGGTTTCGAGCCAATTTGATTCGAGCCAATTTGATTCGGTTCAATTAAACTCGATTTCGATTCGATCAAAACTCTGAGCGATTTTCGAGCGAATAACGAGTTTCGACTATTATGCCCAGCCTTACGCGCTGCCGCTTAACTGGCTCATTTCTCATCAAAGGGAGGGCGTGGGTTCGTGCCCCCCCCCCCCCCCCCAACAACCCGTTGTGCCCTGTGGCAGGCCAGAGAGGGGTTGGGGTGTACGACATGCAGGCTTGTTGTTGACCAGTTGTGGTCAGGCTGAACCGGCGGTGCCAGTGTCCTAGGACGGGGCCAGTGTTGACTGGTCAGGCCGATCCCAGAATGGGCCTGGGCCGTCGGTGCCGGCAGTTCCTGGGGGTCAGTGGCCCAGATGGGCTTGGGCCAGGACTGTTACAAAAAGTGCCTGCTTTTTGTAACAGTCCTGGCCCAAGCCCATCCGGGTCACTGACCCCCAGGAACTGCCGGCACCGACGGCCCAGGCCCATTCTGGGATCAGCCTGACCAGCCAACACTGGCCCCGTCCTAGGACACTGGCACCGCCGGTTCAGCCTGACCACAACTGGTCAACAACAAGCCTGCAGGTCATACACCCCAACCCCTCTCTGGCCTGGCACAGGGCACAACGGGTTGTTGGAGGGGGGGGGGGGCACGAACCCACGCCCTCCCTTTGATGAGAAATGAGCCAGTTAAGCGGCAGCGCGTTGACTTCCCAGGAGGTCACCCATCCCGTGACTACTCCAGCCCGAGCACGCTTAACTACGGAGTTCTTTCACTTCTCATCACCAATTAAGCTGCAGCTCAGTTGGTGATGAGAAGTGAAAGAATTCCGTAGTTAAGCGTGCTCGGGCTGGAGTAGTCACGGGATGGGTGACCTCCTGGGAAGTCCACGCGCTGCCGCTTAACTGGCTCATTTCTCGTCAAAGGGAGGGCGTGGGTTCGTGCCCCCCCCTCCAACAACCCGTTGTGCCCTGTGGCAGGCCAAAGAGGGGTTGGGGTGTACGGCCTGCAGGCTTGTTGTTGACCAGTTGTGGTCAGGCTGAACCGGCGGTGCCAGTGTCCTAGGACGGGGCCAGTGTTGACTGGTCAGGCCGATACCTTTTTGTAACAGTCCTGGCCCAAGCCCATCCCCGGGTCACTGACCCCCAGGAACTGCCGGCACCGACGGCCCAGGCCCATCCTGGGAGCGGCCTGACCAGTCAACACTGGCCCCGTCCTAGGACACTGGCGCCATCGGTTCAGCCTGACCACAACTGGTCAACAACAAGCATGCATGTCGTACACCCCAACCCCTCTCTGGCCTGCCACAGGGCACAACGGGTTGTTGGAGGGGGGGCACGAACCCACGCCCTCCCTTTGATGAGAAATGAGCCAGTTGAGCGGCAGCGCGTGGACTTCCCAGGAGGTCACCCATCGCGTGACTACTCCAGCCCGAGCACGCTTAACTATGGAGTTCTTTCACTTCTCATCACTAAATATTGCTTGTTTGACTTAAATTTTATTTTCATTTTGAGCTGCCAATATCGCTTTGTTGGACTGCTATTATCATTGAGCTGCCAATAGCCATTCGTCGGCTTTCAATATAAATACCTTATATATATATATTTATTTAAAAAAAAATCGCAACTTGATTTCTTGGTTATCGTCTTTAATTTATGTCATAAATAATGGAAGCGCTGCCGGCTTTTAATACCGGATTTCTTTTCACCATTCTTTCTCCTTTCCCCTGTACAGCTGCTTTACTTCTCTCTCTCTGCTCTCTTCGTATCCTCTCCCCCTCTCTGTCTCTCTCTCTAAAGGAGGAAAGCTAGGATCGGAGAGGGAAAAAGGCGGAGATGGTGGAGACGCGGCGGAGCTCGTCTTCCTCCAAGAGGTCGTCGTCTTCGAGCTCTACCGGTCCCGCTAAGCGCTGTAAGGTTGGAAATTTAGGTTTCTTTTGCCTACCGTCGTGTTGGATTTCGGGCATATGGTTTGGGGCGTGTTCTTGATTCGAATCGGTTGCAATATTTGGTGTTTTAGGCGGAGATTACCGCGGCTGCGGAGGACAAGGGGACGGACGAGGAGATCCGCTCGGACCTGAGGCATGCGGATCCAGCCGCGGCGGAGATTGAGCCGGCGCCGGAGAAGGAGAGTGCTGCGCCGCCGGCGCAGGATGCGGCGCCTCACCAAGGTTGGTTTTGGCTATATGCACGTCGCCGTTTTCCGGATTGTTTGGTTATGCTCACCGTCGGTTCTGAGATTGCTGTTTGTCAGGCAGAGGAGAAGCTCCTGCGGAACAGCTGATGAAGCTTTTGAATTTGCCGAAGCGGCAGGTGGAGAAATCACAGAAACGGTCCAAAGTTCCATGGGGGAAGCTTCTCTCGCAGTGCTCCAAGGTTCTGCCCAGACTTCTAATGATTTTTTGATTCTCGCAGCCATTCTCTGATTTGTTTTCCTGTTTGATTGCATTATTATCACTAGTTTCTTTCCCGATTCAAATCAGAAAAAAATTATACGTTCTTTACATTTGTTCTGTGACACCATTTCTTGCTTAAAGACCAGCAAGATAGTTTCTTGACCCTGTTCACAGAAAAAAGCTTCCTTTGTTTGTTCATTTTCCATGGTTATTTTCCCAATGAGAAGTTGTTTGCTCTTTTTAACTAAGTAGTGATGAATTTCATTATCCTTTTCTATTTATACACTTTTGATGGTGTGTAGAAATATTAAAAAACTGTTATTTGAAAAGAATTCAACTGCTAATTTGATGCTGAATTACATGTGATTGAATACTATAGACATGCAATTTATTGATTTATAGAATGAGGTGTGAAGGAAAGATAGTGATGTCAGCTCCATAACTTATGAGCCTTTGTTCTCAAGTATACTTGTTTCTTAGAAGTCACATGCAAAGATACCACCTCGTGTGGGATAATTTAACTATCATTTTCTATCTACAAGGTGCTTGCTCATAGAGGTGCTTTTTGTACATTAGAACTCAAGCAATGCATATGCTTTGTTGTTTATGCTATCCTTTGTGTGTAACTCAAAAATGTTAAAAAACAAGGGTCCAAAAGGTCATTTTATATAATATCTTTGTGTGATTTAAGTTCAAGACAATGAGACTGAAGTGCATGAGTCCCTCTTACATGTATATACATTTTATTTGGTTATTTTCATGGAAGCATTTCACCCTTGTGGTGAGACCCTTCCCTAGACCCTTGCTGCGTGGGGATGCTTTGTGCACCGGTCTGCCTTTTTTTATATTCATGAAAGCATTTGTAATTAATGTATGCACTATCATTCTTAGCCCTTGCCCAACTATTTATGACCGGGTTAATAAATCCTTTATCTCCATTAACTTTGGTGAGCTCTATAAAGGCGTTGACTCTATCTCGTGGAGTTGTCCAACACTACCCCTTTCATGTTAGTTATTTCGGTCTCCTTAGCGGTGCATGTTATATTCTCAATGCACATGCCTAAATCATCCGAATCTATATTCTCCATCTTATCTTCAATATGTGATGCATACTTCCTTGAATAAAAAATTCCCCACTTTTTTCCTTCTTGTTTGATCACATATTCATCTTTGTAATTCATTTTTACAAATTCAGTTTGGATGTAATTTTGTTTTCCAAATAGTTGGATCCATAGAACACATATGATATAATATTGTTTTATTAAATTTCCACAAGTCTTTATTGGCACTCTCTTATCACTCATCAATCAAAAATCACGTCTTCATTTTATCATCCTAGTTTTAAATGTATCATGTATTTTAAATACTAGATCCGAAGTACATATATCTATAACATTATCAAACAATGCTTTAAAATATTGATCGATAATTATATCCTATGTGCATTGAGGCTTATGGGAGTGATATGGAACAATACAGATATGTGATTCATGTTTCTTGAATATGAGATACAAATTTTGAATTTTAATTATTTAAATGTAAATGCCAATTAATATGAAGACATTCATAATAACTAATAAATATAAGAAGGGCATTTGGTTTAATGACATGATGCTGGTTAGTAGTTAGCTCTTCCCATAGCACATCAACTCTGTTAGTTATATGCCTTGATGTTACTTATGCCGTATGGTGATGCACATTTGAAAGCCAAAGCAGATCCTAGTAGAGAGGCAATAAGAATTATTCACTACTTTTATTGGAAGTCTGATTG
Source organism: Dactylorhiza incarnata (assembly GCA_033032865.1). Lineage (NCBI taxonomy): Eukaryota > Viridiplantae > Streptophyta > Magnoliopsida > Asparagales > Orchidaceae > Dactylorhiza > Dactylorhiza incarnata. The sequence goes on from JAWHQI010000017.1 coordinate 13,298,807, forward strand.
CCTTTTCGGGCCCTTGATGAAATTATTTTGATTTTCGAAATGTGACTGAGCTCTTTGTTCTTATTGGGGGTCAATTGATCCCTTTTTATTTATTGTCTTGATGTGATTTCGTTGTTTGGTTGGGCTTTTTTGCACTCCGCTTCTTTGGTGTATTAAACATTTGGGAGATGAATGATTAGGGCAAGCAATATTTCTTCCCTTATGTTTTGATCGGTTAGGGAAGCTTCTGTATTGAGCGCAATCACTTGTGTTCTCCTGTGCAAAGACCTGCTGTTCTCTGGCAATGCTCCTCTTGAGGTGAGAACCTAAAGATCTTCCATTTCTATCATTGCTGCCATCATTGCATATTGAACCATGTGCCCGACCCTAGTATCGGTAACATTTTTATTCACACATGGTGAAGGTATAAATTTGGATGTCAGGGAGATGAAAGTTACTCCCACCCGAGTTCAAATTGGGGAGGAAACTGCTGGCTCTATTTCTGGTGGTTGACATCCAATCATGCTGAAAGCGTATTAATCAACATTGTCCTCCTATAGGTGACCATCTGCTAGCTGGACGCTATTGGGATCTACTACTGGCAGGAGGTGGCAACATGACCACACATTTGTCCTCATTCTATATTGTAGTTCTTCACCATTGAGGGAATGCGTCATCATTAATGGATCATTGCTTGTAGGAGGATAATAACTTTGGGCTTATTTTATTCCGTTGAGATTGGTGAATTAAATGATAGTGTTTTTTTTGGTATGCTTGATCTTTTCTATGTTACTCAATATTTTATTCCGTTGAGATTGGTGAATTAAATGATAGTGTTTTTTTTGGTATGCTTGATCTTTTCTATGTTACTCAATATTTATCGTATTTTTCTCATGGAAGGAGCTTCCACATTCGTATGTTTATTTGTCATAACAATTTTATATAATACCTGAGTGATGTTAAAAAATTGCGATTGAAAAGTTCGATGACTCAAAGAGGTTCAAGTTTGGAAAATGAATATTTACTTTCTTGTTGTTCAGTTGAAAATTGAGATTAAACGATAAATGTGAGAATTATTTATATGGCGATCTAATTACGATTTTCAAAATTATTGGAGAAAATAACTGTTGAGAGGTTGTGGTTCGTGATGAAGTATCTTAAAAATTTGAGAAGCATAAAATGTTGGCTTCTTGGTTACATGCAAAAATTTAGGATAAATTTGGGCACGAAATACTGAGAAGTCTTTCGGGTATGATCAGGAAGATCATTCTCGTGTTGCAGAGTTTGTTCTAGTGTTGGGTCGTGCCAAAAATAACATGCCAGATAAAGAGACAATTACTTTGGAATTGCAATTTGTCTGTTGTAAATTGTAATTGCACATTTAATGGATTGATCTTAGTGTGCAAATGATTTGCTTTGAAGATATTTCTCACGAGTGTTATTGTCAGAGGTTATCTAGATTTATTCTGATTATGAGATGCAGTTAGCCTTTCAAGGCTTTTGAGAGCTTGAAGGACATGGTTTGGAAGTAGTAAAAGGTGATCCATGTAATTGCTACAATGTTTAGTCAGAGAGATTGTTGAAATGTGCTTTTTAAAAGAATTGTTTTTTGGAAATTTGGTACAACATGCGTTGCAGTGAATATGAAAATGTTGCACAAAGCCAAGTTTCTCGATAAATGTCTTATTTTGTAATTAACCTTTAGGAGTTCTTGAGGGAATAATATTTAGAGAGGTATTAAATACAGTAGATGATGTGATATCTTGTGTACGCAGTCACATGCAGAGAATAGAGTGGTGTGGACAATGACGATGTTTTGAGGTCTTTTTTCTTGCTCAGTAGGCCGCTGATGACATGGGCGTCACCATCGGATTGTTTTTAGTGACCGATAAATTTGGGCATCTCTTATCAATGTTGATGGAAGCTCGATAGGTGGAATATGACTAGCATGGGGTCTTTTTTTTTGCTTCGACTTGTTTTTGATCTCCAGTGACTGACTCAGTACCGGTGGAGGTTTTGGCCGACGACAAAATGTGGTTCTAGTATAGATTAATAAGACCAATAGTGGGGTCTTTGGTTTGCATGGGCTTGATTTAGATCTCCATTTACTGACTTAGTATTGGTGTAGGTTTTGGCCGATGACAAAATATGGTTCTAGTATAGATTGATATGACCAATAATGGCTTGGTTGGTAACTTAACTGGAGTTTTGATCATATTAATAACAAGACTGCAATGGAACTAAGGTATAAACTACCTTTGATTTTTTGGGTTCCTCTTTTACGGAGTGATAGTGCACTCGGGTATGTTGTTAAAGGCGCGCCTCAAGCGCGCTTAAGGCTCAAGTCTCACCAAACTCAGAGGTTTGCGCCTTCATGCGCCTTATTTGTGCTTTTGGAACATAAAAGGCACACTTGAGTGAGATTTTTATTGTAATTTTTTTTTCAAAAATAAAGAATGAAATAATATAAGAACTCAATAATTTTTGATTGATTTAGTGTTTATGAAAGATAATTGTGCGCTGAGACTTATATATGATGCAAGTGACCATATTGATTCTATTTTTTAAGAGATATAAACGATAGTAATGAATGATTAATATGTAGAATAGATGACGAATTTGATCTAGAAGATGAAATGAATTTTGCTGCTGATTATTTAAAATGAATGTGGTTGCGCCTTGTGTTCGTCAGGCGCACGCCCGCGCCTTGAGCCTTGCGCCTATGCTCCAAGACCCCTTTGCGCCTTTGTGCGCCTTGCACCTTTAATAACTAAGCTCGGGGTATGGGAAGGCTGACAAATGCCCTTTCTTGAACAACACCTTCATGGCTTCTATTTTATTGTATCTGGTCCTCTCTCTTATCCTGTGGATGCAAGTCTATTTTAGCTGAATCATGTGAATTTTATCTATTGTGATTGATCTTGTTGGTGTTTTCTTAATATTCATTTCATTTTGCTCCTTAATGGTGTTTCTATATTCAAGATGGGTATTCACTGTAACATTTTCCTTAGCATATTAATTCTTTATTTTTTTCTGTGTCCTGGAAAGACAAATCAATCGTCAAAGTTCTTGTTGACAAATAAGTCTCAGCATGTTTCATTGAGGTCATCCTTTTGGTGCTTAAGTTTTACTGGTGGTAAGTCCATCCACTCATCCCCACCCCCTCAATAGGATAATTTTTTGGGCCCAGAGCCCGGATGCTGCTTTAGGCTTGGGAATGACCTGATTTAGATTCCTTTACGATCATTATTGTGGGGAAAATGAGTTCACCTGCGAACAAAATGAGTTCGCATATGAACCCCAAGTGTTCACATATGAACAAGAAGATTTTGTATGAAAACAAAAAAATGCTTGTATGTAAAATGTTAGTAAATCAGCCTGAATCAGATTCGTCCCGGATCTAAATCAGCGTGCGGGCTGTCCAAAAATTTCCCCTCAAGTGGAGAAGGGAAAGAAGAAAACGTGCACAATGATAATCATGATTCGGAGAAAATCCATTCTTTGTAAGGGTGATTTTTTTGCTTTGCTTTTGAAATCTACATAGTAGATGGGACATTATTGCAACTGTTTTTAAGTTTTCTATTTTTGGCATTAGTTTATTTTGTATAGCAGAAAGGATTGGCTGGTCTTTGGTGTTTCTATTTAAGTGCCTGGTTTATGCTTCAGATTTTAAAGCAACAACAATTTTTAAAGCAGCAACATTAAATGACTTAGTATCACACTTTTTTTTGACTGGTATGCGATTAGACGACTATAACACAATTCATAATTGTCTGAGCCTTGAACCTATCTCTACATCCAGGTAACTACAATAAAAAATGGTCGAATCTTTCATAAAAGTGATCTTATATGTTAAAATTGTTTCGTATTCACGGTACAAAATGGTCATATTGACAATGAAAAATGACTGTATTTTACCAAAAAAGTAAGGACGTATACCGACCTATAGATATGTCTGAAACCCAAACCCAATAATTTCTCCTATAATCCACCTCCATCACAAAAGCAACCAAAAAGCATGCAGTGCCTTCTATACCTTATGTTACAGTTTTTCTACTAGTATCTGACTCTTTTTCTTAATGCGCTTTACAGAGCCCCCACCTACCCATATATGATTCGAACTTCACTGTTGGTCAAAGTCGACACTGCAATTTGAGACTGAAGGATCCATCTATAAGTACAGTTCTCTGCAAATTGAAGCATGATGAGGTGATCTTGCCACTTTTTGGGCGGTTGTTATTGATTGCTCAGGGCGCTTTTGGTGGTGCAATCGCACGGCGGGGATCTGGCAGAACCCAACCGCTTGCGGGCTCCATGGACAAGCCATGGATTTTGGCAGCGGGTATTGGACCGCATCTGCGGTTCGGCGTTCACAGATTCGTGCTGCGCGTGCTCTGCCCTCCCAAACGTGCCCTTAGTTTTCTTATTTTGTTTTCATTAGTTTCTTCAACAGTTTTGAATCATGGAGACCATTCATTTTTTGTGACAGCAAGATGGTGCATCAGTTGTCTCTCTTGAGATGTTGGGGGATAAAGGAGTAGTGCAAGTAAATGGTAAGATAGTTGCACAAAATTCCAGTGTCATACTCAGTGGAGGTGATGAGGTGGTCTTCAGTTCTTCTTCGAAGCATGCTTATGTATCCTTTCCTATTTTAACTCATATTTATGAACTAGATGCAGCATAATCCATATTATTTGCATATAATTCTGTGTTTTGTGGAAAGTGATTTCTTTGACAGTGTTAGATTTTCCAACAACTTCCCCATGTATGTCGCTCTGTCCTTCATTCATTGTGCTGCAGCGAAGAAGCACAATGCGAGTCCATGAAAGGGATTCCTACGGATATCAGACTCGGAGATTCGTCTGCTGCTGATGGAGCATCTACACTAGCGTCCGTCCCAAATCTTAGCAAAGATGCAGCCCCACGATGCCCACAACCAAATGGCACGACCAGTCAACATTACGTGTTCTATTTCATTTTGTTTCTTTCCTATGCAATTTTTATTTATTTTTCCACTTGTTCTTTTGGATGTATCCAGGTTTATCTTCTTCTGAGCTGAATGTGGCTGGGGTTGCCTACAAAAAACAGGAAGATAGAAGTGAGCTTCTTTCCAAGGAAGCTGATTCACGGGCAAATTCACCATCTAACAGATGCCAAGTCTTCAAGGAAGGTTTGCGAAAGGGCATTCTTAATGCCAGTGATATTGATGTCACATTTGATTCTTTTCCCTACCATTTAAGGTAATTAATGGGGCTTGGTTTCTCTTCAGTTATGGACTTGCTTAAGTGCTTTTGTTGATTGTTGTCCTTTTGTGTTTCATGCTCTGGAGAAGCAGATTTTCTTACTGTTGATGATGGTAAATGGTCTAGGTGCTGCATATTTTGAGGTTTGAAGATATTTTTGGGTTGCGCATGGTAATAGTCAATGAGAAAATTCATATTTAAAGGTATTTTAGGAAGGGGGACTTGTTCTGTGGAGGATCTCCCCATTGAGGTCAGGGGTTTTGTGGAGGATCGTAATCGGTGTGAAAGAGTGCAGTAGTCTTGTTGAGTAGCTCATCTCCATTACCAAAAGAAAAGATAGGTAGAAAATTGTTTCAAGTGTTACGTGCTAAGACAGTTAAGAAATAGGAAATAAATTGTTGTTGGTTACCAACATGTTAATACGAGCATGTCCATACATTTTTTTTCTAGTGGTGTTGTGGACTTCCAAAATTAATAATAAGTTTGCTAATAACAGAGGTTGCAAAACTGTCACCGGAGGCAACAAACATCACGAGTAGATGCAATGGAACTGATGTGATTATTTGATGGTGATGCAGACTTGGGAGATTCATGTTTGCCCAAGAGCTTTCATTTGACTTAACGAGGGTGAGGGCTACTTGCACTTACGTTTGCTTTGTTGATAAGAGAAGGGAGGCTTGTATTAGAGACTTCTTAGTGGTGAAAAGGACAAGATGAATCAAACAAGGGGAGAGGAGACTGAGAGAGTGCAAATGCGGAAGGGAGGATTGCGAAGAGAAAGAAGAGGTGGCCAGCCATTTTAAGGGAGAGAAGAATTTGGACACTTTACTTGAATAATGTTTACATTTTGATTTTTCCTTCTTATATCTCATGTAATAGTAAACAAAAATAAAATAGTCTATTCAAATGAAGTAATAATGGAAAATCAGTTTTGGCATAAAAAATTTAAGAAAAAAAAAAGAAAGATATTGAAGGCTGTGATAATGGATCTATCATGAAGGAGTTCTCTAAATAAAATATTTTGGGTTTTATTTTTGTGATCTCATCTTTATTATTGAATTAAACTGTTTTAGGCAGTAGTCCAAAGGAGAGTGTGAGGATGTGTCTATAATTAAGTCATTCATTTGATAATGGATCTATCATGAAAGAGTTCTCTAAATAATATATTTAGGGTTTTATTTTTTTGATCTCATCTTTATTATTGAATTAAACTGTTTTAGGTAGTAGTCCAAAGGAGAGTGTGAGGATGTGTCTATAATTAAGTCATTCATTTGATAAATCAATGTCCATGGAGGGGAAGGTGATGGAACATACTCATGTAGCTTTCTCAGTATCTGACATGTATTTTTGTGGACATAAAGATGTTTGCTACCCATCACAAAGGACATGCGGAACTATGATTGACTAAATATCTGACGCATGATGAATCTATAGGTGACGAACACGTGATGCCCTAAACCTAGATGCAATGCAAGCAACCGTGGCGTATGTAATGAAACCATGACAAATCCTTAAATAAAGATGCGAACGAATGCACACACAATTCGATGAATTTATGATAGCTAATCCTAAACTCTTATGCTATGTTCGTGAGTGATTTAATCATGCAAGTATTTCCGACGCGCCATTAATTAAGCAATATTGATTTTAAAATCTCGTGCAAGTGCCGCAATTGATCACAAATATTGCAATTTATGTAAACATGCGATAATTACAAATTATTGAGAGTGCATAAAATTAAAGCACAAGGCGAGTAAGCGATGCACGCCAAATAAAAGTGAAATAATCAAATTAATTTATCGAAAAATACTACTAACAATACAAGGTACCCGTACAATACGAAGAGATTAAAGTTGGAAGTTAAAGATCACCACGTAATCAGTGTCAGTGGTGGAAGGGAAGATTTGGCGGTGGCCATGGCTGCCCCGAATGGAGAATACTGTTGTGGTGATTTTCGGAGGGGAGAATGGTCTCGTCTAGAGGTGGAGTGACGAGGGGTGGGGGAAGGGGGGTGGGGGTCAAATAGGTGGTATAGAGGTTGGAGGGGTCGTGTATGTTGGGGAGTGTGGGTGGATGTATGGAGGAGTTGAAGGGATTGTGTATGCTGTGGAGTGTGGGTGGATTTATGGAGGAGCTGGATGGGACTGGAGGAGTCGTGTATACTGGGGAGTGTGGGTGGCTGTATAGAGGAGCCGGGAAGGAAGGCTGAAAGGGAGTGGGTGGTCGGCAGGTTGCCGGGACAGGGAGATGAATCGGGGCTCTGTAGGGCTAGACGGTGTAGGGAGGGAAGTGCGGTGGTTTGCAGAAGGAAGGCGGGTTACTTGAGGGGTTTCAGGTGGCAAACGACTGGAAATCGGTGGCCTGGAAGGGGTTCTCGCATTAGACAAGGAAGGGGGCTTAGAGGAGTTCCGATGTCGGATGGGGAAGGGGGAGGTGGCCTGAAGGAGTCCAGGCACTGGACAACATGGGTGTAGGCTTACAGTTGTGGAGGGACTTACAAAGCGTGGTTTTGGAGGAGGGGCTAAGTCACCGGAGATGAAGGAGGCTACACACGGTGGAGTTGAGGGCGTCAACACCCCGGGTGGCTGGGCCAGCGGCGTCAGCACCTCGTGAGATCCTCGACGTTGCACCTAGGAGGAAGACTGACCGATCGACTGTCCTATGAAGCCAACTCTCAATGCTCAACCCTAGCCAAGTAGTGTGTACAAAAAGAGATGGAGTTAGGTTAACTAAATCTGACGGTCCAAATCGCGCGATTGACTCCGACATCCTAACTTTCGAAGTAGAGCATAGGAAAAAAATATAAAAATACATAGAAAAACGGAAATCGTGCCGATCACATCACAATCACGGTCTCCGATCCAAAAAATGTCGATAATGACAAATCACCCAATGAAATGTGATTTATCTCCAATATCCAATGTAAAATTTTAATACTTCAATTAATTTTGTTGCCATACGTTGTGCCATTTTCTATGATCAACTATCTGAGCAAGAAAAAACGTGCCGATTTGGTAGTGGTAATAGTGGCAGAATAATACTCAATATCATTGCTGGCTTAGAACATGAGGTAGTAAAAAATCTAGAATTAGTATAGGTTTCGCCGCTTGAGAGTGAGGTTTAGTCACTGGATAACATAATCGACAACTTAAGATAGAGGTTCCGTAATGAGTGAAAAAGTTGTGTAACTTGAGAGTGTGACTCAGTACCTCATAGAAAGTTCTGCAGCCAGAGAACATAATCAAAAGTCTGAGTGAAAGGTTCTGTAATTTGAGAATAAGTATGACAGCTTGAGAGGTGTTGAAATCAAAATAGATGAGATTCAAGTTAATGAGCGACCTTTTCAGCAAATGCACAATAAATATGGTCAGTGTAGATGTAGGGCAGTTGGAATTGATGAGTATATCTGTATATGTGATGCAAGACGAATGTGAAGTGTGAGTGTAGATGTGCCTCAGGGGACTCTAATGAATGAATGCTAGTGTAGTGCTGTTGATAGATCTAAATGGTGCAGTGTTCATACAATGTACCCGACCAATAATTACAATAAATTTTGAAACTACTAATAGAGTTTACAAACGTTAACACTAGAAACTAGACGTTAGAAATAAAAGCAAGATCCAATTAAACTATAGAAAATGTGTTTCATTTAAATGTCCGGTGAATAAATCTTGCAAGTAGCTCAATTGATGAGCAAACAAATACAAATTAGTAACTCAAATGATATGCTTGTTCATCAAATACACGACAATAGACAATGTTGACTTCAAACAAGAAATTATTTAAGTAATAGGATCCCAGGGAATAATTGCTGATTTCTGAGTCTGGACAACAATCCTTTACTGGGACTGTTCATATTTCAGGGTGTTGTGAGGGAATGTATGATTGAGGTTCTTAAGAAGGGCTGGATGAAGTCCTGACAGCTGTAGGAGGACTGTTAGAAGGATTATCTGTGCAGTCGGCTTGCTAGAGAGGGGGACTGGAGGCTGATTACTTTCAACAAGGTATTTCTAAGTGGGGACAATAGATTGTGTGCTACTGGTTGCAGGCAAGTCGTTAGTGGGTAATTCTGGGGATGTGATTTAAAAGGACTGCTGGAATTGGTTTCTAACAGGTGGTGCGACGATGGGAATTCAGGCAGGGAAGGTTTGTTTGATGAATGAATGGGCGATTATGTAATTTTAGAGTGATATGATATGAGTGGAGGTGGGGTAGTTTATGTGTTGGTTAGGAGGTAGGCACTACTGAAATTAGGACAAAAATAGCAGTTAGCGGTGGTTATGACAGTTTTGGGGGGTTAATGAATGATTATTGAGTGGTGGGGTCGTGATAGTGAGTGAGGTGGTTTGGAAAAGTAGTTACATTGGCTGCAACACAAAGGGTCCACATAATCAATATCGTGGGATGACCATGAGAGCCCAGAAATTCGCTCCAAATTCTGCGATCCCTAAAAATCAGCCCTTAGACCCTTATTTATAGACTTAAAACCCACTATGGTTGGCCAAGATCATCTGAAACATAAAACCACTAAACTTAGATGAAATAAAAATACAATAAATAAATAAAATAACATAAAATATGTCATCGTCGCTCTGAACACAACTACTGGCTCGGATCGTGTATCCAACAATCCTATCCCCACCTCCGACATATTTACACTCGTGTTGGTCCGGTAAATGTTGGCCCGCACTCGATCCACGATCCCCATCAATATGGTTGACAATGGCTTAAATATTTTAACACGCCCTCATAAATTTAAGGGGAGTTATGGCAAAATTGAGTTTGGAGATTAAAAGAAGAGTAGGCAATGTATCTAAACCGATGAGATAAAGGCTGACGAGATAAAGGCTGACGAGTTAATGGATTATTCGATAAAGGATGACAAAATAGAGCCGACAAAATATAGGTTGATTAAATGGAAAAGGAAGTCGAAGATGATTTTGCTATGGTCTTTGACCAATTACTTGAAAATCGCATCAGAGGAAAGGAGATCATGAGGGAACATGGAGTGAATCTCAACTTGATAGGAGAACCACAGATGAGGTGGTTGATGAACAAATTCACAGCTGTTGTTGCCATTAAGAAAGTTAGACAGCATCAAGTTGGTTTGGACAACTATAACTTGATGTGAAGGAAAACAATCTGCATAAAACACTATATCATCCACTTCTTTGAAGCGTGATCAATATATTTCCATTATAAATGAATATACAAAAGATTCAACTGCTTTTATCATAAAAAAAACTATAGTTTGCTTGCATAAAATGTAGATGAAAACAATTTTTTTCTTGTTTAGAGCTTCTCATAATAGCAACACATCTAAAACATGTTGATTATATTTCTTACACGAGAGCATACATAACGAGAAGCTTTTTTCTTTCAAAATCTTATAAATATGAACTTACATGAAACATACTTCAAATAAAATTCTCTTTTATTTGGACTTGCGTGTCCAACCTAAAATCCATTGGTTGTAGGTGGAGGGGCCCATTATCTATATTGAGCACACATGGCTACATGATTTTCCTAATATGAGAATATATTCTTAACATGCCACTAATATGTAGATTCTTTGCCCTCTAACATGCGGACAAGTATTAACACCATCATTTGCAATCGAAACAACACCCTATACATACAACAAAATCAAATTATTGTATATGAGTGTTGAAATCATCACAAAACTTTGATGCTAGGTCCCACACTCCCACCTACTTCAAACACGAACAAAAAATGCCGAATCTGTTATGGGTCTGAATTATAGCATTAATTATTAGTATTTATTTCATAATATTGCTTTTATTCTGTCTTAGAGTCACGCCCTTATATGACGTTGTCCTTATATATCCTTTTTAGTCGCATGTCCAAGTCTGTCATTTATTTCCATTAATAATATGTTGTAAATCCTATTAAAGGACACTAGGGGTCTTGTATCAGCAAGCAAGAAGATAATCTATTTCCCGTCTTTGAATGAGATCTTGGAAGCTCTCTCTCTCTCGAGCACGCCCCGCTTAGGCAGCTGCGGTAAAGGCTCCGTAGTACCTACGCCACCGTCATCTCCACCTCCGGCCACTCCTCCGAAAACCTCCGAGTAGGCCCCTAACAACTTAGTATCAGAGGCCACTCCTCTTCCGTCGAAGCTGTTGTCAGAAAACTCTAAATCCTCCGCATCCATCAATTCTCGCCATCGATCGATCGTCCATAGAGATATTACGCGCCCCCTGCGTCTACTCGAGCTAGACATCTCCGCTTTTGCCTTCGACGGCGGTGGAACACCCAACATCGATTGCGGGATCTTCTCCACCAGATTCGAATAAGCGGTCGTTTCCAATCGAAACATCTGCGGGAATCCTTACGTTGACTCTAGCAGCAATGAGCGTCATTTCCACAGTTCCTCCTGCCAACAGCGTCTCCCTGTTCGCATTCCTCCGTCATCCCCTTGTCATCGACAACCTCCTATCGCCGACTCCGTCATCGCATCGACCACCTCCCATCGTCCACTGCATGCCGCACGCAACCAAGGGGCGCTAGTCTGCAGTCTTCCGTCGCAGCCAGACCTGTCGGCTCACCAATAAATTCAAAAATCAAACCAACCCACAATCCACAGCAAGCGTGACACCATTGTGAGACGACGCAGATCTCGCGGCCACTCCCAAACAACCACCTCCGAGCAATCTAGCCGTACCGTCACCCGCTCCTTATCTCTTGCTACCTCCATCCACAATATGGAAGATGTTATGAACTAGCTAGGGAAGAAGAGGGAAACTAGAGGAGAACTAGGGCAAAAGTAAGTTAGGGTTACAAGGAAGAAGGAAACCTGAATAATACTTCATGTGATGCCTTCTCCAAAGAGGGTCCGGTATTATATAGCACCCGGACCCATGGGGGCCGGCCGCCCCCATAGGGGCTGAACCGGTGCGGTTCAGCCCCACTGCTCCTTATTTAATATTGGCGGGCTGAACCGGATGGTTCAACCCGGTCTTCCTCCGCCTTCTCCTTTGGTCGACGTGCACAATAATCTTTGGAGAATTTGGTAATGACGCCAGGCGTAACATTCCCTCCCCCCATCAAGGGCCAGCTTGTCCTCAAGCTGGAGGCGGAGAGCTTGCGGCTCTTGAAACAAGTCGGCTCTGGCTTGCATCTGAGACGAGACCTCTGTTGGAGCTGTAGGCTCTGCTCTACTCGCCGTAACGATGGTCATCGTACTATCCGGTGCCCCTAGTCGTTCCACGCTGCGGAGTGAGATCTCCTTTACCTGAGACGACTTGAGGCCTTCCAAGCAAAATACCCCTTCCCGTGCTGGCTGAACTCCATAGCCATCTGGTCTCAATCAAAAGTCACCCGCCGAAGTCGCCGCAGCCACGGTACGCCCAACACCATGTCAGAACCCCGGATTGGCAATAAGTAAACATCAATATGTCCAGTGTAACCCTGTATCCAGAGCTCTACCCCCTTCATCACTCCCTCGCACTGCAGTGTACGTCCATCCGTACCTTGACGTGGAAAGCTGCGCCGCGATCTATGTCACACCCCGTCTTCTGGGCCACAGCGGGTTGGATGAAGTTGTGAGTGCTCCCGCTGTCCATCAAGATCATCACCGTCTCCCTGCCGACCCTCCCGGCTAGGCGTAAGGTCGGAGATGGGGTACCCCCCCTCCAGGGCCTGGATGGATACTCCAAAGTCTTCAATAGCCAACTCTCCCTCCTCTTCAGTGCGAGAAACATCTTCCGCTTCCTCCTGCAGCATGAATACCTGGACCTTCTGACATGCGTGCCCTCGGGTGTATTTCTCATCACAGTTGAAGCATAACCCCCTCTCCTTCCTGGTCTGAAGTTCCTGCCACGTCAGTTTTGTCACTGTCGGCCGGCCCTCGGTCGGGGGAGCCTCCCGAGGAGGGTGTACAACCGTAGGAGCTCTCACCGCTGTACGGGTTCTCTGCCAGTTGAATCTCTCCTCCTGTATCCTCGCCAAACTGATGACATGGCTCAGACTTCGTGGCATATAGGCGTGGACCTCATCCCGCAACTCATCCCGCAACCCTGATATGAAGCAACTGAGGAGGGTCTTTTCCTCCCAACTGACTCGATTGGCCAGCTTCTCGAACTCTGTACGGTACTCCATCTCGGTGCCTTTCTGACGGAGTTTTTGTAACGTCGCCTCCACATCCTCGTACTCCAAGGGTCCAAAACGGGCCGAGAATCCCTCCACAAAATATGCCCATGGAGCATATCCATATTCCCGTATGAACCACTGTGTCCACTGGTATGCGTCGTCTTCCAGATGGAAGGCCGCGAGTTGTACCCACTGATCTTCGGGAATTTCTTGATAAGTAAAAAATAGTTTCGCCTTTTGCACCCATTCCAGTGCATCTCCGCCCCGAAATTTAGGAAAATTCATGCGGGTGCGTTTGGGCTGCATGTAAGGCCGCTGGTTAGCCATCTCGTAACCTCCTTGCCCATGACCAGCTGGCCACCGTTGCTCTCTCGGATGGTTGGGTGGCCCGGGTGGGGCGGCTACGTACCCCGCCGCCTGCCCCATTTGATGAAGTCGTCCTCGTTCCGGTCCGTTGCCCAATTGCTGTCCGCCGCCCCATGGATTGTCCATGGGAGGCCTTTCCTGCCACGGGTTGCCATTGCCGTATCCCGTAGGAGGGGCAAAACCCTGTGGAAGTGGTAAAATCCCTGCCACTTCTCCAATCGTGACCGCGTTCGCTCCAGTGGGTCGAAACGAACCCTCTCCTTGTCCTGGGGGTCGCCAAGAATGCTGCTGTTGATTTCCGGCCCCATTCCAGGCCGACTCTCCCAAGCCTAGACCGATCGGTCCTCCTGGAGTTTCCGCCGGCCTCCACTCTGCATGCCGATTGTAACCGGCCTCCAGCCGCCCCCCCCCCGTGGCTGCCACGACACCCCCGCGTGTCTCCGGGGAAGCGTTCCCCGATCGGCAGTGCGGGCCGCCGATCCTGGCGGGATCGGCATCGAGCCCGACTCCGCCGATCGATCCCGATCCGGGATTGAATCCGCATGCGAGCCCCGATCCGGCGCCCCGCTGCGTCCAGCCTCCCGATCCCGTACCGTGGGGTTGCATCGACGGTTGATAAGAGGCGTCGGCCTCGGAGCCGTCCCCCATGGTGGTTTTCCCTTTCAGATTTTGAACGAGAAGGGCTTTGATCTCCTCCATGTGAGTGTCCAAGCGTTTCTCCAGATTTTTTTGGGAGGATTTCACTTATTCCTCGATTGCCGCCACCGAATCCGCCAACCCTACATAGTTTTCTTCGATGGTGGCCAAGCGCGCATTCTCGGCTTCGGTACGTGTCACCATGGTTGGAGGAAAGATCCTCTGAAACCAAATGTTATGAACTAGCTAGGGAAGAAGAGGGAAACTAGAGGAGAACTAGGGCAAAAGTAAGTTAGGGTTACAAGAAAGAAGGAAACCTGAATAATACTTCATGTGATGCCTTCTCCAAAGAGGGTCCGGTATTATATAGCACCCGGACCCATGGGGGCCGGCCGCCCCCCATAGGGGCTGAACTGGTGCGGTTCAGCCCCACTGCTCCTTATTTAATATTGGCGGGCTGAACCGGATGGTTCAACCCGGTCTTCCTCCGCCTTCTCCTTTGGTCGACGTGCACAGTAATCTTCAGAGAATCTGGTAATGACGCCAGGCGTGACAGAAGGCTCAGTCATTTCTTGGATGCTATGAACCGGTTGCACGCAGTTATATCCGCCATGGATGCACGACTGCAAGACGTAGTGGTATGCTTTCGGGACGCCGAAGCACGTCATCAGGATGACATGGCAATTCTGACCACCAAAGCTTAATGGACTAACAGACGCACCTCCCGTGGTTACTACCCCACCCACGGATCACGCCAGCAACAGTCAAATTCCGCTACCGCCGCTCATCCGCCATGAGACGCCACCGCAGACCCTTTTACGCCCTGAAGCTGATATTCTTCCACACTATACCCGCTTGGAATTCCCCACCTACGATGGGAAAACTGATCCCTTGGGCTAGCTCACCAGGTGCGAACAATTCTTTGGCCATCAACAAACTCCGGCAGGCGGCAGCTGAACGACTTCCTCTGGCCTCCTTCCACCTTCTCGAGTCGACCTTGCTTTGGGTCACTCGGCTCCTTACTGATCATCCGGGTCTGACGTGGGACGACTTCAAATGATTTTGCAACATGCGTTTCGGCCCTCCCATCCGCATCAACCCCCTTGGTGCCCTCACGACACTATGCCAGACGGGCCCCGTGGACGATTATCTGGACCAGTTTCAACTTCTTCTGGCGCATGTCACACTTTCCCCAGAGATGCAGGTCAACATCTTCACCACCGGACTTCGTGATCGCCTGCGACTTGAAGTCGAATTTGTGGCTCCTCAACACTTAGTGACTGCTATGAGTCTGGCAAGGCTATGTGACCGTCGCCTCCAACTAGTGTAGGAGGTTTATTTGCCCACCGACACAGGCATTCTGCAAGGTTGTCCCGAGGGTCATTCAGGCACACCTGTCCGTAATCTATCTCGGGCCGAGATGCTGGACCGGCGCGCACAGGGCTTGTGTTACAACTGCGACGAACAATACACTCGCGGCTACAAGTGCAAACGACTTTTCTATCTACAGGTCGAGGACTTTGAGGATGATGGTGTCGGATAAAGCAGACACAATTGATCTCTTTCGAGTTTTGAGGACAAACTCGTTTTGCAAGGCGGGGGAGATGTTATGAGTCTGAATTATGACATTAATTATTAGTATTTATTCCATAATATTGTTTTTATTCTGCCTTAGAGTCGCGTCCTTATATGACATCGTCATTTATGTCGTGTTCTTATGTGGTGTCCTTTTTAGTTGCATGTCAAAGTCTGTCATTTATTTTCATTAATAATCTGTTGTAGGTCCTATTTAAAGGACACTAGGGGTCTTGTATCAGCAAAAAGAAGATAATCTATTTCACATCTTTGAATGAGATCTTGGAAGCGCCCTCTCTCTCGAGCACGCCCCGCTAAGGCAGCCGCGGTCAAGGCTCCGTAATACCTACGCCGCCGTCATCTACACCTCCGGCAATCTCCGAGTAGGCCCCTAATAGAATCATTGAAGAAACTTGAGGAACAATCATTGGGCAAATCTTTTCTCTTCCAAACAACCACTAGTGAAAGGAAAAGAGCAAGAGAGAAAACAATTAGGGAAACCTAATAGGAAATAATGGAAGATCAAACCCTAGACTTGTGCTTATATTTAAAAAATTCACATAATTAATGACGCAGGACGGTCCTATGGCGAGGATAATGGGTGATCACTACATGCGACAATATGATTTCGAAGACTTTTAACTTGAATAATAATTTGTTTTATAAAAAAAGTCACAATAGTTAAAATTTAGCAAACAAGAGAACACGTGATGCCGCATAAATGTAAGAGAGCTTGAAATCAAATGACTAAGCAAATGAAAACGTACAACACTTCAAAGTTTGGAAACAACAATTTCAAACTAATATCCCCTCAAGTAGGGATTTAACACACAATTCAACAAACAAAAAATGTCTTCAAGCTAGAAACTTACACAACAGGAAATATAGGGCTTGGTGGATCTCCGACAAGTCTCCGGTCGCCGAAATGAGGAAATGAGGCTGGATCTGGATCCCCGGGAATAACCCAAAATACTAGCTGGACTAAGGCAGAGCAAGAGTAACGGGAATACGGGATCAGCCCCTGGATGGGATGTATTGGGGCTGAATGCAGGGCTGGGGTGTGCTGGAGGGTGGCTGAGGGAGTGACTGGAGTCCAGGAGGAATATGAGAAGGCTGGGACTGGATAACAGCTGCTGAGATGAATTACCCTTGACTTCTGGATGGCCTGGGAGATGGGCAAATGTCGCTGGAAGCCTGGAATTGAGGCAGGGAGGGGTCCAGGAGATGCTGGCAGCAAGGCGAGAAGACTGGATGGTCTTTCCTGTGAGCTGGAATTAATTCCAGGGTGCTGGAATTGGAGCTGGGAGGGTTCCAGGAGATGCTGGCAGCAAGGAGAGTGAACTGGATGGTCTCTTTAGAGAGTTATCTGCACTTGGCCACTCCAAATAATGCTCTGGACGGTGGGAGGGAAGCTGGGGGATTGGGGGGGGGGGGGGGGACTCCGTTGGGGGCTGAGGGAATGTAGACCCACGTGAATGAGGAGAGATAGTAGGGAGATGAGGGCCGGCTTCTGTTAGGGAGAGGTGGGGCTCAGTTGTAGGCTGGAAAGTGGCTCCACGTGAGGGTGTTTAGGAGTTAATGGGGGGAGTGTAGATAATAGGAGGTGGGGAGTAAATTTAGAAATAAGGCCTTGATTTTAGGAGAGTGGAGGAAATGGGGCAGTGGAGGGTGGTTATGGTAGTTATGTTGGTGGTGTTAGTGGTGGTGGGTGGCTGGCCGGAGGTGGCCTGCGGAGGCGGTTTCCGGCGATCCCCGAAAAACTGAAAGTAAATGGAATTTGCGGGGTGGTGGTGGAGGGTTTTGAGGAGGTTGTGGAGTTAGTGGGGTAGTGAATGGGGTAGTTATGGTAGTTATATGGTGGTGGGGTGGTGGCTGACCGGTGGTGGTCACTGGAGGTGTCCGGTGGTCGCCGGAGGTGGTTTCCAACGATCACCGGGAATCAAAAAAATGTAAAGAATTTTGCGGAGGTGATGGTGGCTTGACGTAGGTGGTTGGAAATGTTTTCCGACGATCACCGGAAAACTGAAAATGGATGCAAAATTGAATGGATCGCCGTAAAACTGAAGATGGATTGAGTTGGATGGGGGAGGTGGTGGAGGGATTTTGAAGGGGAGTTTGAGGTGGTATTGATGGTCGGTTAGATTGTTGTGTAGGCCGATGTGTGGTGCGATCTCCATCAGTTAAGCACTTTCAAAATGATCCTAAAAACTTGGCCAAAAACGGAGTTTAGTAGGCTAACATATAGTACAGAGGTAAGATTGCATGAATCTTGCCTTGGAGATAGCTTCATGCACTACACCATATTTTTGATCAATGCTTGATACAAACTACCAATTTCAGCACGTCTTATATTGGATTCTAATTTTACTAATAGTGAACTATTTTGCGACGTCAAATATACTTTAGGGGAAAAGGTCTGTGGCATGAGTTATGTTGTACTCCAAAACTTTGGATGCTAATCTTAAAAAAAATCTTCTACCATTTGGCCTCTGTGCAATAGTCTGGTTGGTTACTCTTACCAGGTAGGTAAAAGGCAAGTGTCTGTCAAAAGTATTTTGGATATGCTGCAGATTTTTTCAGAATTTAGCTTCTTAAAGAGGTGTATCGTGAGGATTTGGTCCATATGTTCACTTGCAGCCATGCACGGGTGCCCTCATGCACATTGTGCGATGGCGATAGTAGTCGACTGCCACTCGAGCTACGGCCGAGTACTATTGCCGCCACACACCGTGCCTAGGAGGACCCTGTGTGCGGCCTGTGGCATCTACAAAACATCTACATTTATTTATTTTATGCTAGTCACATGTCTTACAAATAATCACGCATTTTTTTTAGATCATGGAGATTAAAATTGAATGACTAAGGATTTTTTGATGGTCTTATTTCAATACTCTGACCACTCCAAATTTTTCTTTTTAACCTATTATAAACTATAGATATAGATGATGCATGTTTGAGCTTCCTAGTGTGCTTTGATGGGATCTTTTGGTGTTCTTGCCCCACTCCACCATTATTCTTTTAGCCTGGTTTTAAAAAATTCTAAATTCTGCTGACCATTAATCTCTACTACTTTCATCTTTCATACAGTGAGAGTACGAAGAATGTGCTTTTGTCCTGCGCCTATGTTCACCTGGAGTGCCGATCTTGCACTAAATACGCTGCGGAAATATCCTCTCTGAGCCAGCGAGTACTTTTGTCTGGCCCAACCGGTAAGGCCCATTCTTGTATTCTATGTTAGTTTTGTTACTTTTCATTTTTTTTACATGTTATTGAGATTCTTTTCACCTCTATAGGATCTGAAATCTATCAAGAAACCCTTGCCAAGGCACTCAGTAAGCACTTTGGTGCCAGACTGCTTATTGTCAATTCTCTTTTGTTACCTGGTGTAAGTTTCTTTCTCCTCCTTTTAGTTGATTAATATTCACGTTTGGTTTCTGGAGAAAAAAGAATGTCAATATGGTTCTCATTTTTAGTAATATATTTCTTTACTATTATTTTTAGTAATATATTATTTATTTTTGAGATCACACACTTGCTAATTATTGTAGGGGCCCTCTGCAAAAGAGTCAGAAACTCCACTCAAAGAAGGAGCAAAGCTAGACAAATTGACGAGTCTTCTTGCTAAACAGAGAACTGCGCTTGACACCTCGCAATTCAAGAGGCCAACATCAACTGCAGAGGCGGATATTGTTGGTTCGTCTTCTTGCAATTTACATTCTCTTCCAAAGCAGGAGTCTTCAACAGCTACATCAAAACCGTATGCATTCAAAGAAGGCATGATATATCTCTTATGCTTTTGTTCATTGTCTGCCCCCACCCCTCCTCTCATCCTCCAACTTCCACCGAGCAAATGACAAATCGTAATTCTTGATTGTCCCTTATATTCAATTTTCCTAGTTAATTTTGGAATTTGCTTTGTTTAGGTGATAGAGTAAAATATGTTGGTCCTTCAAATCCTATGGGATTCCCACACGCTCAGAGGTAATGTATCTATGCTACTTCTGATTACCCCATTTCTATATATAAGTAGTTTCATGCTATATATAAGTAGTTTCATGCTATATATAAGTAGTTTCGTGCTTATGTGTGCCAATATAGCTGCACTCCATACAAAATTGTCATGCTAATGGTTTTCAGATTTCTAGTGCATTATTTTTGGCCTATTTCATTCTTTATTTTTTTTAAAGATATGTATGCACATTTCTTGATCTTTACTAATTTTGTTTAGTTATTCATACTTCAATGCAAAAGAAGTTGGCCTTTGTAGAATTTTTGAAGTTAATAGTTTATTTAGAATCACATATTTGAAGTTGTTTTTATTGAAGTATGTTGCATTTTCTAATTTTCCACAAAGTTCAGATGGTCAAGTAGTTCTATAGTCTTCTAAATTAATTGACTACTGGCATGCTATGTTTCATTCCATGGTATTGCCATATGTAGCTTTCCAGACATTCAGTCAATGAGTAGGAAAATTATATGAAATTGGAGAAAAAATTGGAAGCTGTCTCCACCGTCCACCTTCATTTTTTTTCCAGTTATGATTACAACCACTATTTCAGTTATTGATGTTCGCTCTTCATTGATTTGATATGATTTTATCATTTGATTCTACTGTTCTAGTGTAAGTCTTATGTCTGAAATTGGAAACTCACATCATAATTTATCAAGTTTTAATTGACCAAAATTGAATTGCTTTTCTATTCACATGGATTACTCGAAATTTATTCGATTCAACTTACTCGGTATACCACACATGCACATACACATGTTTTAACATGAATATGTGAACCTCTCTCTCTCTATATAAATATATATATATGTAAGTATGTATGTATAGATACATATATATTATTAGCATCATAACTCATAATGATAGGGTCTTTGAGGGTAAGGAAACCTCTGTTACGGGGACGGTGTCTAGTCCAATGGAAGACTCACGTGTTCTTTCCATTTACCTCATGATGGGCAAGTGTTGCTGATTCATCTTCCTAGTTTTTAGTAATTGGTTAGGTGTAGTTCGAAGCAGATTCCCGTTTTTTGGGTTATCAAGATTTCCTTGCATCGTTTTGGCATGTGTTAAGAGGGGGCAAGGATATTTCATCTGGCTAGCAGCTATGTATGAATGAAGAGGAATAATAGGCTATGAAGCATTGACTCTTCTCTAAGGGTCGCGTACCCATACCTGGTAAGTTTCCAATACCTGTACGTACCTGTTACTCGACGGATATACTCCGACTTAGCGGATCATTCTACAAATTGTGAGTCTATTTTTCTAAAGTACATATAAGTTGGCTCGAAATCTTTGTAAGAAGAATATCACTACCCTTCAGGTTTAAGTTTCTTCTTATAATCAAAGTTATGGACAATGTGACTTGATTTTTATTTTTCTTATTTATTACATATTTTAGGACTATATGTATTAAATAGATTGTGCTTGTACTTGTTCAATATTTTTTTTGTATTTGTTGCATGCCATTCTATCTCCTTTAATAAGAATTGTGCATATATATGTACATATATGCATATATAAATTTTAAATATACTTTGATGTACCTTTATCCTAATGTGGATTAGGAATGCCACGGTACCAAGGTATTGTGCACCAATGATAGAAAATCACATAAAGAGTGATTTCCAATATATATTTAGTTCGAACTTTATGTTTGTATAGGTCAGTTTGGGGAAATTAGTTGAAAGATGTCACGGGATACCTGCAATGTCACACCTCTTCTTGAGAAGAATAAAAGAAAAAGGTGATGAAATGGTTCTTGATCTTTCTTAGTGGATTTATGGATGAAGATACCATAGTGAATATGACTATACAAATCTACAGGTGGCGTACAAATGATGCCCTAACCCTATATGTAAATGCAAAACCCGACGGCGAATTCAAGACATAATAATAAATGATTAAATCACACGCATATATTTTAAGCAAACCAAAACAATTCTTTAGGCAAAGCAAGCTTAGGCTTTCCTCCACGTGGAGGGACAAAGAGAGAGCGCGCGACGAATAAATCATACAAATCATAATTATTCTAGCACAAACACCCACAATTCAAGATATCCACGCAAGCATAAAAGTCACAACACCATATATTAATAAGGAGAACAAAATTCACAATACAAAATAATACTCACAAAATGAGGGGAACCATAGTGCGGAGATCCGATGTTCCCGGAAGTAGAGGCTGCTATCCGGTGGCCGAACTTGGGTTGTGTTGTGGCTGGAATTGGAGAATCAGTAGGAGAGAAGCTTTAGATTCAGTTACATGGGAATGAGGGAGGGGGGTGAGGGGGTGGGGAGTGGGGAGTGGGGAACTCTTAGGGATGATTGCATGAAGGTATTTGGGCTTTAAGGGAATCCATGGGAGTGTTTTTTTTTTGAACCAGGAATTTCTGGGTATTTGGGATACATGAAGGTATTTGGGTTGTTGGGAAGAAGCAGTTCTGTGTATTCCTGGGAGAAAAACAGCTGAGCTGCTTCTCACGGCAAAACTGGGTAGGGAAACCTGGGTGTATGGGCTTAGGGATTCACTGGCTTAGGGATCTTGAAGGCAGTGGTGTTGCTGGGATTCACGGTAGAATGAGATGGTGGGATTCACGAAAGAACTAGATGGTGGGATTCACGACACAATGAGGGAATCGGGTTTGGCTTGTGAGGAGTTTCTCGGTAAGTAAAAACAGAGGAGGGGAAAATCGGGAAGGGCTTGCTGGAACAACAGAATTATGGAATTACGGGGAGATTTGAATGGACGGGTTGCAACGGAAAGGGGGGGGGGGGGGAAAGATCGGGGATGCAATATACAAATCTAATGAGTCGCACCTTAGTGCTTCGCCGGATTCCGAGAATTTTTCTCTCCAAAATCAGCAATCAAGAAGATGACCGCCTCCTACTCCTATTTATAATAAAAGGACATTAGGGCGCTCAAACATAAATGACTATGATTGACCGAGAGTGTCAGGTACTCGATTACACTAAATATTGACTGAAAATACAAAAGTTATATATGAAAAAAATGTAAAGAAAAATCCAAATGCATCCACGGTGTCAGATCACCGATTCAGAGATGCTAAATATGGCAGATGGGCAGTTAGTCCCAAACATGCCCAAAACTTATGCTCCACTGCGGGTTCGTGCCGCCGTTCCGCATCAATCTCCCCGACTTGAAAGAATTCATCTCGCAAGGAATGGAGATCGAAATCCTCTCGGTGTGTGCCGGAAAAAATGAATGAGAGCCATCGCAGGTCGTTCAAGTCTCGTTAATCACGGGGCATCATCTTCAATGATACTCATGTGTCTGGCAGTTAGGCGTAGCTACACATGTGTGGGGCACAATATCAATAATGCTCTCAAGAAAACAATGATGTGTTCGTAGTCCCAGTGCTATCACTGGCGCAGAAGATGAATCCATAGGCGATTGACCCAAAGGCGGGTGGGACTCAGGAGTCGGCAGGGTGTAGGGCTGGGGATGTGGAGGTGTAGGCTCAAAAGGACGTGGAGGTGTAGGCTCAAGAGGATTTCCATAAAACGGGTCCATATACTTCTGAGGCTTGTAGTATGACATCAAATCCTCAACATTAAATATGAGATGGATACTCATACTCGCAGTGATATCAAGATCATACGTTTTTGCTCTGATCCATTCGCTTAACGCTCAAACTTTTAGCAGACCGCTGAAAGAGCCTTACAACGCGGATTCTCACCATCACCTACCCGCTTTCATGAAATGACTGCTCTTGCTAGTGAACATATGCATGCGATTTATAAGATTCATTACCCGTATTGATCCTTCATCGGACTGACTCATGTAACACATGCAAATGATAAACAAATGACTCCACAAACTCATGCAAATGATGCACGACAGACACGACACACTCCCTAGGGAAAAGTTTGACAATGACCTGGATATCTCCATAATGGGGTGACCTATCAAGGGGCTTTTTCGGTGGAGAGTAGAAATACTCATCGAGTGTGAGACGAGTAACCAAATGACTGCATGAAACATCAACACTCAAATACGAGCTCCTAATGTGCTAAATGTCTTTCAGGGAACATGACGCATCAAGGGGCTCACCAGGAGGAGTCATCGCTGATGTGATGACCA
Organism: Dactylorhiza incarnata; assembly: GCA_033032865.1. Classification (NCBI taxonomy): domain Eukaryota; kingdom Viridiplantae; phylum Streptophyta; class Magnoliopsida; order Asparagales; family Orchidaceae; genus Dactylorhiza; species Dactylorhiza incarnata. Next base: position 13,322,829 of record JAWHQI010000017.1, read on the forward strand.
CCTGAGTGAAAACCATAGACATCGACAATAAGATGTGACTATAGAACGTGGCGAGTGCCCTTCACAAGAAAGAAATTCAGCTGGTGGGTCCGCATGCAGTGTCCTAAAACTCATCAAGAGTGTGAGTGGTCAGATGGTAGACTATCGAATCATCATAAGTATGCTCGAGTGTTTTTAAGGGAAGTCATACATACTTGATGTTACACTAAAAATCCACTCACTGGAGCAGGACCAGGGGCGATAATTGAAGAGATGTCAATAGCTCAGTACTCGTAAATGAGTCGCTCACCTAAATCTCATCCTCACAAGGACGCGGTAGATCATCAGGGGGCTCGTCAAAGAACTCGTCAACAGGGTTATGATCCTCCAAATGAGTACCATCGTAAGGGGTAGTGTTCCAAAAAATGGGTGAGGCGGTCACTACGAGATCGACACTAGGCTCTCGGTTTGCGACTGTGATGAGACTCGGGACGACGAGGGAAGAGTGAAAAAGACCTACTCTCAAGAATGGGTTCATACGTAAGGTGTCAATAAATGGGTCTACGGTAGGGGTGCTAACTAACCCTTGGCAGGGCGGAAGGAGGGTGGGGAAGGTGAGGGACACATCACTTTAGGATCAATAGGTCGCTCAGATTCACTCTCAGTCAGAGTCACAAAACATGAGTTAGAAACAAATGACGGTCCACTCAACGGACTATGTACCTCACTGGGGTGAGAGAAGTCCATATCAGGTATCATTTCTATCATGTTCGATAAGACAAGGGTAGTCAATGTGGTGATCTAAGTACGAGAGGGACTCATACTGGGGTGGTTAAGGTGTGAATCCACTTGGCCAACTCTAGCAGATCTCAAGGATTGTTCATGATGGAGGGCGAGCTGATATGTCTGCTCAAGGGTCTCCGAGCGGTGGTAAGCCAACTCTGCATATTTCAGATCGAAATCTGGAAGTGGTCATAGATGTCTCCTCTCGGATGTCATTCCTCACTACTATCGATCCCTGTACTCGGCAACGGATAGAGATCCTTGCCGAAGGGTAAAAAGTTGATCGAGCAAGCGACTCCGATACGATGCTGGTAAATACCTCTGACACAACCTACGCTTCATCTCCACCCAACTAGTTATGTGGTAAAGACGAGCCTCCTCACGGGTCCTCTCAATGCTAGATCAATATGCCCTCGCCCGATCTATAAGTCTACGTTTGGCAAATTCAATGCGTTGCTCACCGAATAACTCAAAATGATCGACGTAATATTCTATATCCACGAGACAATAACTGAAAGACTCAGGAATCAATGAACCGTCAAAATATGGGGCAACAACACGAAATATTCACTTGAGTCTCTCAAAACGTTGATCCTCATAATAATCACCACTAAGATAATCGAGTCACGCTGAATGGTCAACACGATCTGCTCTTGTGCGTGGATAGGGACGTAGCCATCGTCGTGATCACCTCTAGCATGGTGGAATCACGTCGAGCGGTAGACACGATCTCTGGAAGTGGGATGTTGCGAACAAAGATAATTATCGTAATAACAAGAGGATCTCTCTGAAGTAGCTCTATGTGGTCGGGTATAGATAGACCCGGGATCCTCCAACAAAGGAGAGGAATGACAACGATAACTAACCATGGAGGAACCCATAGGCTCAATGACTGCGTATCAAAAGAGTGCTCGCAACCTCGCTTTGATACTATTTGACGCAATACGAATCTACAGGTAGTGGGCATATGATTCCCTAACCCTATATGTAAGATGCAAGACCCAACGACGAATTCAAGACATAATAATAAATGATTAAATCACACGCATATATTTTAAGCAAGACAAAATAATTCTTTAGTCAAAGGAAGCTTAGACTTTCCTCCGCGTGGAGAGCCAAAGCGAGAGCTTGGGACGAATAAATTCTGCAAATCACAATTAGTCTAGCACAAACACCCACAATTGAAGATATCCACGCAAACATAAAAATCACAACACCATATATTAATTAATAAGGAGAACAAAATTCACAATACAAAATAATACTCACGAAGTAAGGGGGGCCGTAGCGCGGAGATCCGATGTTCCCGGAAATAGAGTCTGCTATCCGGTGGCCGATCTAGGGCTGTGCTGTGGCTGGTATTGGATAATCAGTGGGAGAGAAGCTTTGGATTCAGTTACAGGGGAATGGGGGGGGGGGGGGGGGGCGGAAGGGGATTCTTACATGAAGGTATTTGGGCTTTAACGAGATCTATGGTTTTTTTTTGGATCCAGGAATTTCTGGATATTTGGGATTCAAGAAGGTATTTGGGCCCTTGGGAAGAAGGGGTTCTGTGAATTCCTGGGAAAAAAGCTGCTGGTTCTCACGACAAAACTGGGTAGGGAAACCTGGGTGTAGGGATTCACAGGCTTAAGGATACTGAAGGCAGCAATGTTGTTGGTATTCATGGTAGACTGAGATGATGGGATTCACGACATAATGAGATGGTGGGATTCACGACACAGTGAGTGAATCAGAGGAGTTTCTCGGTAAGTGAAAACAGAGGAGGGGAAAATCGGGAAGGGCTTGCCTGGAACAACAAAATTTTGGAATTATGGGGAGATTTGAAGGGACGGGCTGCAACGAAAAGGTGCAAATATCAGGGATACAAGATACAAACCTAAGGAATCACATCTTAGGGCTTCGCGGCGTTGCACCATGAAAGATTGCTGGCTTCCGGGAATTATTTTCTCCAAAATCAGCAATCAAGAGGATGGTTGCCCCTACTCCTATTTATGATTAAAGGACATTATGGTACCCTCTGATACTGGGAATTATTTTCTCGTGAATCGAGCGTTGCCGCCGGCCATTAGAGGCACCATCTTGGAGGAGGCCGACCATTAGAGGCACCTATGATACCGAGAATTATTTTCTCACCAATCTTGGAGGAGACTGGATAAAATCATAAAATTAGGAATGAATGTATCAGGGATAAGACAGAAGTGGCACCAATTGTAGAGAAGATGCGAGAAACTCGATTAAGATGATTCAGACATGTACATAGGAGACCATTAGAGTGTAACGTCCCAAGGCCCTGGACTTACCATCGGGACAACGTCCACCGATAACCTCGCCTGGCGATCGTTACCGGGCTGCAGCCCAAGCACCCCAACCCCTCTCCAGCCCACAGGCGGGTTGTTTGTGGCCACATCCTCCCTTTGGCTCGGGCTGGAGTAGTACTGGGATGGGTGACCTCCTGAGAAGGCCCCGTAGAGGCACTTAACTGGATCACTTCTCACCAAAGGGAGGCTATGGCCACCAACAACCCGCCTGTGGGCTGGAGAGGGGTTGGGGTGCTTGGGCTGCAGCCCGGTAATGGTCGCCAGGCGAGGCTGTCGGTGGACGTTGTCCCGATGGTAAGTCCAGGGCCTTGGGACGTTACATAGAGGCACCTGTTAGGCGTTGTGAGAGTTTAGTCACTAAACATGTTAAACGGGGGTGGGGCAGGCCAAAAAAAGACTTGGAATGAAACTATAAGGAAAGATATGATGTACTTAGGCATTAGTGAGGCTATGATTAAAGATAGGGCTCGATGGTGACAAAGGATCCATATAGCCGACCCCACTATAGTGGGATAAAGGCTTGAGTGTTGTTGTTGTATGGTACCCTGACATCAACGACTATGATTGGCCGAGAGTGTCGGGTGCCCGATTACACTAAACATTGACTGAAAATACAAAAGTTGTATATGAAAAACATGTTAAGAAAAATCCGTATGCATCCGCGGAATCAGATCGCCGATCCGGAGTTGCTAAATTTGGTAGATGGCCAATCGGCCCCAAACGGGCCCAACACTCTTGCTCCACCGTGGGTTCGCGTCGCCGTTCCACATCAGAATAATTGATAACTACTAACTAGAAAGATCAGTCTTAAGTTTACAATTTTTTTTTTCAAATTACACACATCAGCATGTGAGCATCACTTAAATCATAAGAACTTTGCCAAAGTTTCTGAAATACTTATTTATCCCCCTCATGAGGTGCAATAACTGCAATGTTATACCTCGTCTGAAAGGTAATGAAAAGATAAGAATTGATGCACTTGATCCTTTGGAGTAGAGTACAATGTTAGAAAGTACCAAAGTATCTGAAGCGAAAGAACTTGGTCAAGGCTTCTCTCTGAGATATAAAGGTCTCTAATGGAGTGGGAGAGAACCAATTAATTTATATGGTCCTTCAGAGCAGAAATGAGAACTATGATTTGGACTGGACAGAATCTAGTTACGACATCTATTTTTCTAAAATGCTATAAATGAAGAAATGAATGTGAAATCTTGCTTGAATAGCTCATGTAGGATCAGCCACATCCTCTTCTATCAACTCGGTAATCATCTTGTCGCAGGCATGGTAGAGGTAAGTCGGCTAGTATTCTCCTAAGGAACTCCCATGGGCTAACTTTGAAAAAGACAAAGGAAAGTTGCCTCAGTACTTGCATTGTTTTAAATGTCCTCCGACATGTCCGACATGTCTCCCGACATGTCATTTTTTAGGGCAAACCGATATGTTTTTCTAAAAAAAACAGATTATGCCATTTTGTAAAATATAGCCCGACATGTCCAATTTTTTCCGATATATCGGCCAACACGACTTTTAAAAATATCGCCCACTATTTTATTTTATATTATATTAGTAGACTAGCATCATATGTTTAAATCGCCTATGAATATTATATTATGTATGTTTAAATTGATTAGACTTATTGTTTCAACAGCAACATTTTATTCTTACAACCAATTTTGTATAATTGTTTCACAATTTTTTAATTTCATAGTACAAAAAATATGAAAATATTTAATACATTTATTACAAAAAATATGAAAATATTTAAATCTTCTTTATTTGCAATAAATTTATTGTTATCAAAACAAAATTATTGTATCCTATTAAATATATTTTACAATGTATCATTTTGTATTTGTTAATAATATTTTGTCTTAATATTATTCGATTTTATTTCGTAATATAAATGACTCATTTTTTATCTATTTGTTATATTATTTTTCTATTTTATAACATATAATTATAGCTAGTATACATAAAAATAAAAAATTTATTTATAAGACATGGAAATCCGATATTTTCAAATATCCCCGACATGTCTCAGACTTCCGACATCTGACATTTAAAAACTCAATCTGATATGTCGCCGACATCCGATATTTAAAACATTGAGTACTTGTAGACATTCGGACATGATGATCTACTAGTGGACTTTACGGACTTGCTAGCGGCCTTTATGAACCTGCTAGGGGGCTTTTACTGATGGCATCACAAGGGAGGTAATGTGGGACTTCAGTAGGTAGTACACTTCACAAGGGATGCAATGAGGGACTTCAGTAGGAAGTACACTTCACAGAAGCTAGCTAAAACATCCATTTTTTGGATATGGATGAACAAGTCAATGCTAAGAAAATTTAGGGAAGGTTCATGTGCCAGATCGATAACAGCTCTGTAAAGGATATGAGGTACTCTAGCATTTCTCTTTGCTATTGTTTTGTTTAGGGTTTACATTTGTGTTTGACCTGATTGAATAATTTTAAGGTCTTCAATAGTTTCAGGTTCAATTATTTTTTCAGTTCAACAATTCATGTCGCTTGATAGGTATCAAAGTTGTAAATATCGAATGTCGGTGACATGCAGGTGATATTTTATACTGTCAGATTTTCATGTCGCATGAATCAATATATATATTATGTATCCTTATGTTCTAAGAGTAAAAATTAGTATAATAAGTAGACAAACAATTAATCCTGTATATCCCAAAATAAAGTCAAATAATATCAAAAATAAAATATTAGTAACACACAACGATAGTACGACTACTACTAATAGGTATCCAAACCATGTACAAAGTGATACATTGTGAATATTTTTAGCATTATATGATAATTTTATTTAGAACACTACACTTTATAACAAAGAAGATTTGAATGTTAAACATTCTTGATTTATAATAAGCTATATTGTGCTTATTAAAATTATGTTTAAAATATCAAAATCATTAATAATGTGTAAAAAGTTTTAATATTTTTTAATATAAAATAATAAATGTATAGTTTCAGAATTCAAATGATCAAACAAACTTGATTTTAAGACTAACACCTATGAAAGAGAATAAAATAATAAATATAATTAATCTATATAACACAATTCGTAGAAGTGATTTAAGCATGTATACCACATTACCACTAACATAACCTAAAATAAAATAGCCGACGACATTTTTAAGACTTGTGTACACCGATACATAAAAAAAGGATATCCCAACCTATAGTTTACTAAAGGATGTAACCTATTTTTTCTAGGAAAAAATATCATTTTATCCTCAATACATCCAAATATATCCAGGTCCAGTTTATGTTTTTTACAATCTAAATTCAGCAGCAAATGGGTTAATGTGATTATAAATTACTTCAAAATCAGAATACAAATGTTATTTGGTTTTCGGTCTATCTATAGGGGGTTGGAGTCATATGGATATGCTATCTCGACATAATTAAACTTTTCCCAAGTACTTTCTCAAGCTGTGCTTTGTGTACCACATTTTTAGAGGCCAGTTCAATTGGGATACTGTTTTAACTTATGAGAAGTCTATATTTATTTTTAATTCATTTTATTTAGAGGGAGTGCGTGTTACCTTGACAAAGTTCATCTTTTGCTTGTTAGAGACATTAAATTTCTAAGACCAATTAATAAAATTTTGACTTGGCATCCCATCATTGTGACTTGCCGTTGTTCTTTTAACAAATGCGTAGGCTATTATTTTTAGAGGTGTGTAATGTTGTTTTGTAATTTAAAATATATGAAACTATTATTAAATTTAAACTTTAAGGGTTCATTTGCAATTATTCTTATTACCGTAAATGTAGAACATTTGTTGAAAAATTTACTTGTTTGGTTGCTGACTTGCTGCTACACTATATTAGTGGTCATATTATGTTTTTGGATAACGTATAAGTTAACATGTAATAGCTACTTTTTAAGTAATGGTTTTCTCAGTTTCCTAGATTTTTGAAATAAAATGTCCTATTTTTTAATACTTCTCACTGTGCAGAGGTCCAAATTATGGTTTCCGTGGAAAAGTGCTACTTGCATTTGAAGAAAATGGATCCTCAAAAATTGGAGTTCGATTTGATAAGCAAATTCTTCAAGGCAATGATCTCGGAGGCCTGTGTGAAGAAGATCATGGTTTCTTCTGTTCTGGTGATTCTCACAAATCCATGATATATTTCTTTTCAGCTCTTCACTCACTGTGTTTTCTTATAAAAAGCATTAAAGCGTTAGTAACCGATTATCTTTGATTTCGGTTTCTTATTCCAGCTGATTTACTTCGCCTGGACCCTATCGGAGGCGAAGAGAAAGAAAAACTTGCTATCAATGAACTGATAGAGGTGAATCATTGTATTATTATTTATGCTGTATATAAGGAAAAAATCTCTTTAGGTGAAAATTGACCCTTTCCTATTTGCCCCTCATAGTTTTTCCTTTGTATCACCAAAATGCAAAAGGGAAGAAAAGAGAGATCCATCAAATATTATTATATTCATTTAGCTCTATTTATCAACGTTTTGAAAATCGGACAGGACATCGAACCGTTGGAAGGAAAGGTTCAAGGTTGAACCGGTCCAACCGGTTCACCAAGGTTGAACCGTTACAACATAATAAGCATGATATATATATATAATTTATAATCAACGTGATAAGCGCATTTGTATACTATAATATTAAAATAGAATTAAATTTAGATATATATTATTATTATGTTATGGGCCGCTCATTCAGGTTTTGAACCCGGTCGAGCCTTATAAGGGGGCCGCGGCCCGCACACCCCAACCCATCACCGCACGTGTTCTCGGCGTGGCAGGTTGTTGAGGTCGGGTCTTGAACCCTTCACCTCCTTGATGTAAGCTCTTAACGCTAGCTCACATCACCAACTGAGCCACGGCTCGACCGGGGTTCAAAACCTGAATGAGCGGCCCATAACATAAAGGTGCACTTTTATATTATGGGATGCTCATTCACTGGCCTAATCCCGCCGGTCGAGCTGCATAACAGGGCCGCGGTCCGCACACCCCAAGTCCATCTCCTCATCCGTGTTCTCGGCACGGTAGGTTGTTGAGACCGGGTCTCGAACCCTTTACCTCCTTGATGAGAGGCACTTAACGCATGCCCTCATCACCAACTGAGTTGCGGATTAGTTGGTGATGAGGGCAGACGTTAAGTGCCTCTCATCAAGGAGGTAAAAGGTTCCAGACCCAGCCTCGACAACCTGCCGCGCCGAGAGCACACATGCGGTGATGGGTTGGGGTGTACGGGCCGCGACCCTGTTGTGAGGCTCGATCGAGGTGAAGGGTTCAAGACCCGGCCTGAATGAGCGGCCCACAATATAAAGTGCAACCCTTCACCTCGGTCGAGCCTCACAACAGGGCCGCGGCCCGCACACCCCAACCCATCACCGCATGCGTGTTCTCGGCGCAGCAGGTTGTTGAGGCTGGGTTTCAAACCCTTTACCTCCTTGATGAGAGGCACTTAACGCCTGCCCTCATCACCAACTGATCTGCGACTCGGTGAAGAGGGAAGGCGTTAAATGCCTCTCATCATGGAGGTAAAGGGTTCGAGACCCATCCTCAACAACCTGCCGCGCCAAGAACACGCATGCGGTGATGGGTTGAGGTGTGCGGGCCGCGGCCCTGTTGTGAGTCTCGACTGAGGTGAAGGGTTCAAGACCCGACTTGAATGAGTGGCCCACAATGTAGTTAGGAGAGATGTTATGGCCAGCATGCGCAACCTTAGTATTTTAATAGTCCTTGTATATTTTAATATTTCCTTGTCTTTAATATTTTACGCTTATGCCATTGTAGTTCTTATTTAAGTGACCCTTGGGGTCTTGAGTTGGTATGAAATGAATAGTTTTAATTCCTTGTCTTGAATGTGAGATCTTGGTAGCTCTCTCCTCTAACGAGCAAGCCCCGCTTAGGCAGTTGCGGTTAAGGCTCCGTTGTATCCCCCACCACCATCATCGCCGCCTCCGACCATTACTCGGGCCACCGCTTCGAGTAGGCCCATAACAACTTAGTATCAGAGCTTTCGATCCTCCCCACCATAACTTCCATTGGATCAGCCGACATCCAGTCATTGTTTTCCAGCGGTTGTTTCCTTCATTCCAACCCTTCGACAAACAGCAGCCCGCTCCATTCCTTCTTTCCACTGCCAGAAGACCACACCGCCCTCCTCTCTGCTTCCTCGTCAGAGTGCGACTTCAACCAGCGAGATCCTACTGTCGGCTTCAGCGCACACACCTTCCTCTAGCCGCACCTTATGAAGCCTTCTACCGAAGCCTCGCCACCTCCAGCACCAGCCACAAGGGCCGGGTTTCTCTGCGTCTAGCACAGCCGCACCGTGCGGCGCCTGAAAATCTGATGCTACCAACAACCATCGACATCTCCTTCCATCGACGCCCCTGTATACTTCCTGCTCTTCTTCGTCGAACCGCCCACCGACGTCTTCGGCGACTTCCTGCATCGAACAACCCCCTGTTTTCGCTTCCGCATCCGTCTGATCCACCTCAAGCTATCTCCTCCTATCATTTTCCTCGAGCCGCCTGTCATTTTCCCTTAGGCAACAGACCGCCTTCACACGTCATTCGCCTATTTCGAGCCCCACGCTTAATCTTGCCAGTGCTTTTAACTTTATTATTATTTCCTTTTCCTGCATCATCGAGTTCTGCACAACCTCTCTCCATATCGGCAAACTTATTTAATTATTTTAATTAATTCTTCTATTGAATTAATTAGGTGATTAATTAATTATTATGGAGCGCAAGCTTAGTGTCGCAGAGATTGCTGCCCTCCGTTCGATAGAGAAATGATGATCTCCTGGGACGCACGCCTTCGGAACGCCGAAGCACGTCGTCAAGACGCCATGACCACGCTCCTCCACAAACTTGATAATTTGATAGTTTCTCTTCCGCCGAAGATTTCACCTTCGTTGTCGCCGTCTCTCCTCTTGCAGTCGCCATCTTCGCCGTCCGCTAACGCACCACCGCTCTTCGCGACGATTGTTCCTCCGGCCACGTCGACGTTTCTTCTGCGAGCACTTGCTCCGCCGGCCCCCGCTCCGCCGACTCCGACGGACCCGTTCCTTCCTCCGGCCACATCGTTGTCTCTTTTACCGGTCTTTTCTCTGGCCCCGCTCATGTCGGTCCTTGCTTTACTGGGCCCCCTGGATCCTTTCCTTCAGTCGGCCGATCCCAAGTCGGCGTCGCCGTTTCTGCTTTACGCTGCTCGCTCTCTGCCCGAGCTATCGTCGTTCCGCTCATTCATCACCATCGTTTCTACCTCAGTCTCCGCTACAACAACGCGATACCGAGAATTGTTTTGGCGCGAAATCAAAGAGCCCAACGATTATTCAGTACAAACCTCGTTCAAGCTTGAGGACAAGCTCGATTTGAAGGCCAGAGAGATGTTATGGGCAACATGCGCAACCTTAGTATTTTAATAGTCCTAGTATATTTTAATATTTCCCTGTCTTTAATATTTTATGTGTATGCCATTGTAGTTCTTATTTAAGTGATCCTTTGGGTCTTGAATTTGTATGAAATGAAATAGTTCTAATTCCTTGTCTTGAATATGAGATCTTGGTAGCTCTCTCCTCTAACAAGCAAGCCCCGCTTAGGCAGCCGCGATTAAGGCTTCGTTGTATCCCCACCACCATCATCGCCGCCTCCGACCACTACTCGGGCCACCGCTTCGAGTAGGCCCATAACATATTATTAATTTATTATCATTATATTTTATATAAATATTTGGGATCTATTATTATTGTGCTTCACCAATGCTCTGGATGCTAAATGAAGGAAACATGGTTATGTGCGCATAAATCAAAATGAATTCTTGGGTCTGCCCTCTCTGATGTCTTTGGCTTTGATTTGAGGGCATGATTTCGCAGCAAACGCGACGGTATAGGGGGCCACTATTTCAGTGGTACTCTGTGAGCAGCCACTTTGTGCATTTATTGTCAAAGGTTAGGTCTTTCTCCTCTGAGAGAAGCCACTTTGTGCATAGTGCCAAAGGTTAGGTCTGTTTCCAATCTTCCCCCGCCCATACCCCCAATGATTGGGGACTATATGGGTTCTGCTGTTGTTGTTGTTGTTATTTGGGATCTATAATTTAAAAAGATGGAGGTGTAGATAAAGATGTGATACATAGAACAACTAGTTGAGGATCCTTATGTTGATGATCCTTGGTGGTGGAAAAGGGAAGTTCAAGACAAAGTGAGGGCAAAGAGGGTCAGCTACAAAATATTATATGCTTATAGGAATGATGGAAACTTAACAAAGTATAAAGTCGCCAAGAAAGAAGCTAAAATTGCAGTAAGTAAAGCAAGAAGTCAGGCTTATGAAGAATTTTACAAACGATTAGATACCAAAGATGGAGAGCGTGATGTATATAAAATTGCTCGAGCTAGAGAGAGGAAGACAAAAGATTTAAGCCAAGTTAAATGCATAAAAGATGAAACAGATACGGTTTAGGCGGATGATGTGTATTAAGGAGAGATGAAAAAGATATTTTTATCAACTATACATTGAAGGAAGAGATAATGAACTGAACTTGGAAGAGTTAAGTAAATCGGAGGAGTATAGAAACATAACTTTTTATCATAAAATTCAAGCATCAGAGATACATGACGCTCTGAAGAAGATGAAAAATGGAAAGACGGTTGAACCAGACGATATACCCATTGAAGAATGGAAATGCTTAGGGAGGGAAGAAATTTTATGGCTTACACGTTTCTTCAATAAGATACTGAAGACAAAGAGGATGTCAGACCAATGGAGAGAGAGTATTTTGGTACATTTGTATAAGAACAAAGGAGATATACAAAATTGTGTCAATTACAGAGGAATTAAATTAATGAGTCATACTATGAAACTATGAGAACAAGTAATAGAAAGAAGAGTTAGACGAGAGACTAGCATCTCAGAGAATTAATTTGGATTCATGTCAGGGAGGTCAACCATGGAGGCTATACATCTCTTGAGGAGACTCATTGACAACTATCGAGAAAGACAAAGATTTGCATATAGTGTTTATCGTTCTGGAGAATGTTTATGATAGGGTTCCAAGAGAGGTCTTGTGGGGAGTCTTAGAAAAGAAAGGTGTAAATGTATCATACATTGACGTAATCAAAGATATGTATACAAATTTAGTGACCAAGGTGAGGACGTTTGGAGGATTAACACAGGAATTCCCTATCGTTGTTGGCTTACATCAAGGTCAACTTTAAGCCCTTATCTCTTTACCCTTATCTTCGATGAGCTCACCAGACATATCCAACAAACAATACCTTGGTGTTTATTATTTGCATATGATGTTGTTTTGGTCGATGAGACGTGCGAGGGTGTAAACACGAAGATATTTCCTGCAGTGAGTGCTTTAAATATCTGGGATCGATAATTCAAAAAGATGGAGGTGTAGATATAGATGTGATACATAGAATCCAAACAAGTTGGTTGAAGTGGAGAGGCGCGTCTGGGATCTTATGTGATCGTAAAGTACCTTTAAAATTTAAAGGCAAGTTTTACCGTACTGCAATTAGACCAGCAATGCTCTACGGTTCTGTGTGTTGGGCAGTGAATGGTGTACTTGAGCAAAAAATGCGAGTTGCGGAGATGAGAATGCTTAGGTGGATGTGTGGTCACACGAGAATGCATAAAATTAGGAATGAATGTATCAGGGATAAGACATGAGTGACGCCAATTGTAGAGAAGATGCGAGAAGCTCATTTAAGATGGTTCAGACATGTACATATGAGACCATTAGAGGCACCTGTTAGGCGTTGTGAGAGCTTAGTCACTAGACATGTTAAACAAGGGAGAGGCAGACCAAAAAAGACTTGCATTGAATCTATAAGGAAAGACATGATGTACTTAGGCATTAGTGAGACTATGATTAAAGATAGGGCGCAATGGTGACAGTGGATCCATATAGCCGACCACACCATGGTGGGATAAAGTGACGCAGGACGAATCTGTAGGCGGCGGATAAACCGTGACCTAACCCTATATGCTATGCAAAGCCCGACAGGTTAAATCACAATTGAATAATAAATAATAACATCCCACGTAGATAGCTCACAACAAGATACAATAATTAAATTAGGGCGAAACATGTTTAGGCTTTCCTCCGCGTGGAGGGCCAAAGCAAGAGCGCGCGGCGAATGATTTCCTTCCTGCAGTTAGAGATTCATCCAGGCACAAATAACTAGAATAAAATGAACATCCAAACAAGCACAAGATAACCACAATACAACAATGTTTTAACACCTTCAACCAATACAAAGCACAGCATAAATCTGAAATAAAATAGGGCTGCAGTAATTTTAAGTAGATCTGAAATTTCAGAGGCGCGATAGAGTTTTCCGGATGGTGAGAGACTAGATCGGGCAAGGGGGAGGTGGTTTCACGGAATGGAGGGGCTGTTGGCTGCGGATATGGAGGGTGAGGGGCTGATTAGGGCGGTGCCGGACTGGATCTGGATAGGCGGTCCAGATCTGGACAGCGTTCAGTTCTGCAGCAGACAGGGAGGAGGCGGGCTGGTTTGGAAGGCCGAGGGGCTGCTATTAGGGGACTGGTGGTGTGCGGCTGTGAGGGGGAGGGAGGGCTGGCGGCAGGGCTGCAGGGAGGAGGAGGGAGGGCTGGCGGCAGGAGGGCTTCAGTAAAAGGGAGTAGGCGGCGGTGGTCAGAGGGGCTGGCGGTGGATTAGAGAGAGGAAAACTATAGGGTTTGAATAGTAAATTTCATTAATGAATAGTGCAATGAAAAGTGAATAGGGGGGGTGGAATCTGGGCAGCAAGGCGGCTGAATTTTGACAGAGGGCTGGCGCTGCAGGGAAAACCGGGAGGGTGGCTGTTTTGGTGGAAGAGGAGGGGAACAAGGAGGAGATGAGATAACTTACCCAAGGAGTCGTCACCAAGGGGGCTCCACGGAATCGGCACCGCGGAGGAGATCACCAGAATGAAGGAAGAAGAGTCTCCACACATTCAACAATAGAAATTACAGCAGCCCTAAAGATCTATTTATAAGAAAAACAATATTAGGGCAACTAAAATCGACGGCTATGATTGGCCGGCGGTTCCGATGCCATAACTACATGAAATAAAACTCAAAATACATAATGTTATATATGAAATCGACTCGCAACACGAATCCAAACGCATCCACGGAGTCGGATCGTCGATCCGGGCGCGCCATATATGGTAAGTCGCCAAATCAGCTCCGAATGGGCCCAAAGCTCGCCCTCGCCTATACTCCGCATCAATCTCCCCGGCTTGAAAGAATTCATCTCCCGATGAATAGGGGTCAGAATTCTCTCGCCGTATGCCGGGTAACAACTCGAAGAGGGCGCCAGAGGTCGTCCAAGTGTCGTCGCTGAAAAGTGGCCTCGCCAATCAACACCTCCGGACTGAAAGGCTTCCATCCCCGATGAGTGGAGACGGACGTACTGAAGTCGAAGCCCGGGGGCGAATCGATCAAGCTCATGTCTCAACATACTTGTAGAAGGATCCGGTGGGATCTGAGGAGCCAATGGTGAAGCCGTTGGGGACAACATCCCGGGTAAGTAAAGGTCAGAGGTGGGCTGAGAACGGGGCAATGAATGTGGTGGTAAGGGCTCGGGGGTAGACTGAGTGGTGGGTGGCAAAAACAGTGGTACAGGCTCGGGAGGGCCGCCAAGATTTGGGCCTGAATACTCGTGAAGTGCAAAGTATGGCGTCAGGTCCTCGACATTGAACACAGTATGGGTACCCATGCACGCGGGGATGTCCAACTCATAAGCATTTGTCCCGATGCGTCTCAAGACTGAGTATGGACCCATTCGCCTAACGCTCAAGCTTTTAGCAAGCCTCGCACGGAGCCTCACAACGCAGATTCTCACCATCACCTGCTCGCCTTCATGAAATACCTGCACTTGCCAGTGAACATCCGCATGTGATTTACATGATTTATTACCAATATGGATTATTTGTCGGACCAACTCATGACACACATGCAAACGAAAAACATACAACACAACAGACTCATGCAAATGATGTAAATGATACACGACGGACACAATATACTCGCTACGGGAAAGACTAACCACTTGAAAATCTACCAAAGGAGGTGGCCTATTAGGAGGCTCTCTCGGAGGAATGTAGAAAAACTCATCTCGTGTGTGACGAGTGCTCAGATGATCATGAGAGACAACTATACTCAAATACGAGCTCATAAAGATCCAAGTGTCTCTCAGGGAACGTGACGCATCAGGGGGCTCACCAGGAGGTGTGTAAGAAAAGTCATCGCGAATGCGACGACCGCCTAAGTGAAAATCATGTGCACCGACCAGAAGACGTGGCTCTATAGTGTAGTGAGTGTCCCCGAAAAGAAAGAGCTCGTCTGGTGGGTCAGCAGACGGTGCATCCCAAAACTCAGCGAGAGTGCGATGTGTCAGCAGGTGGTGCCTTAAATATTGGATGCTCCTCATAATATCCATCCTCTGGGGCGGGGTCAAGGACGATAATGGAAGAGGCTTCCATAAATCGATACTGATACATGTGGGGCTCACCTGAATCCCATGCTCATCAGGATATGGCGGATCATCCGGAGGCTCAACTAGGGGCTCGCCATGGAACTCTTCACTAGGCTCATGGTCCTCCAGATGAGTACCTACAAAGGGGGTAGTGTCCCCAGGAATGGATGACATGGCTACTACGAGATCAACACTAGGCTCTGGGCCCTCGGTTGCGATGTGACTCAGGGACATGATAATGGGAGAGCGACATAGACCTAGACTCAAGAATGGATCCGTAGGTGCGGTGTCAGGAAGTGAGTCTGTGGTTGGGGTGCTAATCAACCCATGACATGCCAGAGGTGGTGGTGTGGGTAAAGGACACGACACTATAGGCTCAAGAGGTCGCTCAAGCTCACTCTCCGTCGGGGTCACGAGAGACGGGTCAGAATCAAGAGATAGGTCACTCAGTGAGCTGAGCACCTCACTGAGGTGAGAGCAATCCAAATCAGGTGTCACTTCTGCCATGCCTGACGGAACAATGGTAGGCAGAGTGGTGTCCGCGGTGTGGGAGGAGCTCGTACTGCAGAGGTCAAAGTGAGGATCCAACCGACCAGCTCTTGCGGATCTCAAAGACTGTTCGTAACGAAGGGCAAGCTGATACGTCTGCTCGAGGGAATTCGAGCTATGATAAACCACCTCAGTACGAATGTCTGATCGAAGGCCAGACCGAAATCTGCAAGAGGTCATGGCGGGGTCCTCTCGGATATCGCTCCTCACAACTAACTCATCAAAGCGATCCATGTACTCAGCGACGGACATGGATCCTTGCTGAAGGGAAAATAATTGGTCGAACAAGCGACTCCGATACGATGAAGGCAGATACCTCTGACACAATGTACGCTTCATGTCCACCAAACTAGTGACGCGATATAGACGGTCTCGCTCGCGTGTCCTCTCAACGCTAGCCCAATATGTCCTCGCCTGATCTAAAAGCCTAAGTTTCGCAAACTTGACGCGACGCTCACCGACTAACTCAAAATGATCGAGATAATACTCCATATCCACGAGCCAATAACTGAAAGACTCGGGATTCGATGAGCCGTCAAAGGAAGGGGCAGCCGTACGAAACTGACTCTCAAGATCTCTCTCGGAATGACGCTCATAATAATCGTTCCTAAGGTAATCGAGTCGTGTCGAAGGATCGACACGATCCGCTCGCGTGTACGGATAAGAACGATGACAACCAGCATACTGATCGTCTCTAGTGTAGTGATCTCGTGTCAGTGGGCCACACGATCTCTAAAAATGGCGTGCTGCGATCGAGAATGATCGTCGTAGTATCGTGAAGATCTCCCTGACGGGGCTCTGTGAGAGCGGGTGCTAGTGGACTCGGGACCTCTAAAGTGAGGGGAGGCATAATTTTGACACCTAGACATAATGAGAAAAAAATCCTATAGACTCTACGACTGCGTATCGGAAAGTGCGCACAACCTAGCTTTGATACCAATTGACGCAGGACGAATCTATAGGCGGCGGATAAACCGTGACCTAACCCTACATGCTATGCAAAGCCCGACAGGTTAAATCACAATTGAATAATAAATAATAACATCCCACGCAGATAGCTCACAGCAAGATACAATAATTAAATTAGGGCGAAACATGTTTAGGCTTTCCTCCGCGTGGAGGGCCAAAGCAAGAGCGCGCGGCGAATGATTTCCTTCCTGCAGTTAGAGATTCATCCAGGCACAAATAACTAGAATAAAATGAACATCCAAACAAGCACAAGATAACCACAATACAACAATGTTTTAACACCTTCAACCAATACAAAGCACAGCATAAATCTGAAATAAAATAGGGCTGCAGTAATTTTAAGTAGATCTGAAATTTCAGAGGCGCGATAGAGTTTTCCGGATGGTGAGAGACTAGATCGGGCAAGGGGGAGGTGGTTTCACGGAATGGAGGGGCTGTTGGCTGCGGATATGGAGGGTGAGGGGCTGATTAGGGCGGTGCCGGACTGGATCTGGATAGGCGGTCCAGATCTGGACAGCGTTCAGTTCTGCAGCAGACAGGGAGGAGGCGGGCTGGTTTGGAAGGCCGAGGGGCTGCTATTAGGGGACTGGTGGTGTGCGGCTGTGAGGGGGAGGGAGGGCTGGCGGCAGGGCTGCAGGGAGGAGGAGGGAGGGCTGGCGGCAGGAGGGCTTCAGTAAAAGGGAGTAGGCGGCGGTGGTCAGAGGGGCTGGCGGTGGATTAGAGAGAGGAAAACTATAGGGTTTGAATAGTAAATTTCATTAATGAATAGTGCAATGAAAAGTGAATAGGGGGGGTGGAATCTGGGCAGCAAGGCGGCTGAATTTTGACAGAGGGCTGGCGCTGCAGGGAAAACCGGGAGGGTGGCTGTTTTGGTGGAAGAGGAGGGGAACAAGGAGGAGATGAGATAACTTACCCAAGGAGTCGTCACCAAGGGGGCTCCACGGAATCGGCACCGCGGAGGAGATCACCAGAATGAAGGAAGAAGAGTCTCCACACATTCAACAATAGAAATTACAGCAGCCCTAAAGATCTATTTATAAGAAAAACAATATTAGGGCAACTAAAATCGACGGCTATGATTGGCCGGCGGTTCCGATGCCATAACTACATGAAATAAAACTCAAAATACATAATGTTATATATGAAATCGACTCGCAACACGAATCCAAACGCATCCACGGAGTCGGATCGTCGATCCGGGCGCGCCATATATGGTAAGTCGCCAAATCAGCTCCGAATGGGCCCAAAGCTCGCCCTCGCCTATACTCCGCATCAATCTCCCCGGCTTGAAAGAATTCATCTCCCGATGAATAGGGGTCAGAATTCTCTCGCCGTATGCCGGGTAACAACTCGAAGAGGGCGCCAGAGGTCGTCCAAGTGTCGTCGCTGAAAAGTGGCCTCGCCAATCAACACCTCCGGACTGAAAGGCTTCCATCCCCGATGAGTGGAGACGGACGTACTGAAGTCGAAGCCCGGGGGCGAATCGATCAAGCTCATGTCTCAACATACTTGTAGAAGGATCCGGTGGGATCTGAGGAGCCAATGGTGAAGCCGTTGGGGACAACATCCCGGGTAAGTAAAGGTCAGAGGTGGGCTGAGAACGGGGCAATGAATGTGGTGGTAAGGGCTCGGGGGTAGACTGAGTGGTGGGTGGCAAAAACAGTGGTACAGGCTCGGGAGGGCCGCCAAGATTTGGGCCTGAATACTCGTGAAGTGCAAAGTATGGCGTCAGGTCCTCGACATTGAACACAGTATGGGTACCCATGCACGCGGGGATGTCCAACTCATAAGCATTTGTCCCGATGCGTCTCAAGACTGAGTATGGACCCATTCGCCTAACGCTCAAGCTTTTAGCAAGCCTCGCACGGAGCCTCACAACGCAGATTCTCACCATCACCTGCTCGCCTTCATGAAATACCTGCACTTGCCAGTGAACATCCGCATGTGATTTACATGATTTATTACCAATATGGATTATTTGTCGGACCAACTCATGACACACATGCAAACGAGAAACATACAACACAACAGACTCATGCAAATGATGTAAATGATACACGACGGACACAATATACTCGCTACGGGAAAGACTAATAACCACTTGAAAATCTACCAAAGGAGGTGGCCTATCAGGAGGCTCTCTCGGAGGAATGTAGAAAAACTCATCTCGTGTGTGACGAGTGCTCAGATGATCATGAGAGACAACTATACTCAAATACGAGCTCATAAAGATCCAAGTGTCTCTCAGGGAACGTGACGCATCAGGGGGCTCACCAGGAGGTGTGTAAGAAAAGTCATCGCGAATGCGACGACCGCCTAAGTGAAAATCATGTGCACCGACCAGAAGACGTGGCTCTATAGTGTAGTGAGTGTCCCCGAAAAGAAAGAGCTCGTCTGGTGGGTCAGCAGACGGTGCATCCCAAAACTCAGCGAGAGTGCGATGTGTCAGCAGGTGGTGCCTTAAATATTGGATGCTCCTCATAATATCCATCCTCTGGGGCGGGGTCAAGGACGATAATGGAAGAGGCTTCCATAAATCGATACTGATACATGTGGGGCTCACCTGAATCCCATGCTCATCAGGATATGGCGGATCATCCGGAGGCTCAACTGGGGGCTCGCCATGGAACTCTTCACTAGGCTCAAGGTCCTCCAGATGAGTACCTACAAAGGGGGTAGTGTCCCCAGGAATGGATGACATGGCTACTACGAGATCAACACTAGGCTCTGGGCCCTCGGTTGCGATGTGACTCAGGGACATGATAATGGGAGAGCGACATAGACCTAGACTCAAGAATGGATCCGTAGGTGCGGTGTCAGGAAGTGAGTCTGTGGTTGGGGTGCTAATCAACCCATGACATGCCAGAGGTGGTGGTGTGGGTAAAGGACACGACACTATAGGCTCAAGAGGTCGCTCAAGCTCACTCTCCGTCGGGGTCACGAGAGACGGGTCAGAATCAAGAGATAGGTCACTCAGTGAGCTGAGCACCTCACTGAGGTGAGAGCAATCCAAATCAGGTGTCACTTCTGCCATGCCTGACGGAACAATGGTAGGCAGAGTGGTGTCCGCGGTGTGGGAGGAGCTCGTACTGCAGAGGTCAAAGTGAGGATCCAACCGACCAGCTCTTGCGGATCTCAAAGACTGTTCGTAACGAAGGGCAAGATGATACGTCTGCTCGAGGGAATTCGAGCTATGATAAACCACCTCAGTACGAATGTCTGATCGAAGGCCAGACCGAAATCTGCAAGAGGTCATGGCGGAGTCCTCTCGGATATCGCTCCTCACAACTAACTCATCAAAGCGATCCATGTACTCAGCGACGGACATGGATCCTTGCTGAAGGGAAAATAATTGGTCGAACAAGCGACTCCGATACGATGAAGGCAGATACCTCTGACACAATGTACGCTTCATGTCCACCAAACTAGTGACGCGATATAGACGGTCTCGCTCGCGTGTCCTCTCAACGCTAGCCCAATATGTCCTCGCCTGATCTAAAAGCCTAAGTTTCGCAAACTTGACGCGACGCTCACCGACTAACTCAAAATGATCGAGATAATACTCCATATCCACGAGCCAATAACTGAAAGACTCGGGATTCGATGAGCCGTCAAAGGAAGGGGCAGCCGTACGAAACTGACTCTCAAGATCTCTCTCGGAATGACGCTCATAATAATCGTTCCTAAGGTAATCGAGTCGTGTCGAAGGATCGACACGATCCGCTCGCGTGTACGGATAAGAACGATGACAACCAGCATACTGATCGTCTCTAGTGTAGTGATCTCGTGTCAGTGGGCCACACGATCTCTAAAAATGGCGTGCTGCGATCGAGAATGATCGTCGTAGTATCGTGAAGATCTCCCTGACGGGGCTCTGTGAGAGCGGGTGCTAGTGGACTCGGGACCTCTAAAGTGAGGGGAGGCATAATTTTGACACCTAGACATAATGAGAAAAAAATCCTATAGACTCTACGACTGCGTATCGGAAAGTGCGCACAACCTAGCTTTGATACCAATTGACGCAGGACGAATCTATAGGCGGCGGATAAACCGTGACCTAACCCTACATGCTATGCAAAGCCCGACAGGTTAAATCACAATTGAATAATAAATAATAACATCCCACGCAGATAGCTCACAGCAAGATACAATAATTAAATTAGGGCGAAACATGTTTAGGCTTTCCTCCGCGTGGAGGGCCAAAGCAAGAGCGCGCGGCGAATGATTTCCTTCCTGCAGTTAGAGATTCATCCAGGCACAAATAACTAGAATAAAATGAACATCCAAACAAGCACAAGATAACCACAATACAACAATGTTTTAACACCTTCAACCAATACAAAGCACAGCATAAATCTGAAATAAAATAGGGCTGCAGTAATTTTAAGTAGATCTGAAATTTCAGAGGCGCGATAGAGTTTTCCGGATGGTGAGAGACTAGATCGGGCAAGGGGGAGGTGGTTTCACGGAATGGAGGGGCTGTTGGCTGCGGATATGGAGGGTGAGGGGCTGATTAGGGCGGTGCCGGACTGGATCTGGATAGGCGGTCCAGATCTGGACAGCGTTCAGTTCTGCAGCAGACAGGGAGGAGGCGGGCTGGTTTGGAAGGCCGAGGGGCTGCTATTAGGGGACTGGTGGTGTGCGGCTGTGAGGGGGAGGGAGGGCTGGCGGCAGGGCTGCAGGGAGGAGGAGGGAGGGCTGGCGGCAGGAGGGCTTCAGTAAAAGGGAGTAGGCGGCGGTGGTCAGAGGGGCTGGCGGTGGATTAGAGAGAGGAAAACTATAGGGTTTGAATAGTAAATTTCATTAATGAATAGTGCAATGAAAAGTGAATAGGGGGGGTGGAATCTGGGCAGCAAGGCGGCTGAATTTTGACAGAGGGCTGGCGCTGCAGGGAAAACCGGGAGGGTGGCTGTTTTGGTGGAAGAGGAGGGGAACAAGGAGGAGATGAGATAACTTACCCAAGGAGTCGTCACCAAGGGGGCTCCACGGAATCGGCACCGCGGAGGAGATCACCAGAATGAAGGAAGAAGAGTCTCCACACATTCAGCAATAGAAATTACAGCAGCCCTAAAGATCTATTTATAAGAAAAACAATATTAGGGCAACTAAAATCGACGGCTATGATTGGCCGGCGGTTCCGATGCCATAACTACATGAAATAAAACTCAAAATACATAATGTTATATATGAAATCGACTCGCAACACGAATCCAAACGCATCCACGGAGTCGGATCGTCGATCCGGGCGCGCCATATATGGTAAGTCGCCAAATCAGCTCCGAATGGGCCCAAAGCTCGCCCTCGCCTATGCTCCGCATCAATCTCCCCGGCTTGAAAGAATTCATCTCCCGATGAATAGGGGTCAGAATTCTCTCGCCGTATGTCGGGTAACAACTCGAAGAGGGCGCCAGAGGTCGTCCAAGTGTCGTCGCTGAAAAGTGGCCTCGCCAATCAACACCTCCGGACTGAAAGGCTTCCATCCCCGATGAGTGGAGACGGACGTACTGAAGTCGAAGCCCGGGGGCGAATCGATCAAGCTCATGTCTCAACATACTAGTAGAAGGATCCGGTGGGATCTGAGGAGCCAATGGTGAAGCCGTTGGGGACAACATCCCGGGTAAGTAAAGGTCAGAGGTGGGCTGAGAACGGGGCAATGAATGTGGTGGTAAGGGCTCGGGGGTAGACTGAGTGGTGGGTGGCAAAAACAGTGGTACAGGCTCGGGAGGGCCGCCAAGATTTGGGCCTGAATACTCGTGAAGTGCAAAGTATGGCGTCAGGTCCTCGACATTGAACACAGTATGGGTACCCATGCACGCGGGGATGTCCAACTCATAAGCATTTGTCCCGATGCGTCTCAAGACTGAGTATGGACCCATTCGCCTAACGCTCAAGCTTTTAGCAAGCCTCGCACGGAGCCTCACAACGCAGATTCTCACCATCACCTGCTCGCCTTCATGAAATACCTGCACTTGCCAGTGAACATCCGCATGTGATTTACATGATTTATTACCAATATGGATTATTTGTCGGACCAACTCATGACACACATGCAAACGAAAAACATACAACACAACAGACTCATGCAAATGATGTAAATGATACACGACGGACACAATATACTCGCTACGGGAAAGACTAACCACTTGAAAATCTACCAAAGGAGGTGGCCTATTAGGAGGCTCTCTCGGAGGAATGTAGAAAAACTCATCTCGTGTGTGACGAGTGCTCAGATGATCATGAGAGACAACTATACTCAAATACGAGCTCATAAAGATCCAAGTGTCTCTCAGGGAACGTGACGCATCAGGGGGCTCACCAGGAGGTGTGTAAGAAAAGTCATCGCGAATGCGACGACCGCCTAAGTGAAAATCATGTGCACCGACCAGAAGACGTGGCTCTATAGTGTAGTGAGTGTCCCCGAAAAGAAAGAGCTCGTCTGGTGGGTCAGCAGACGGTGCATCCCAAAACTCAGCGAGAGTGCGATGTGTCAGCAGGTGGTGCCTTAAATATTGGATGCTCCTCATAATATCCATCCTCTGGGGCGGGGTCAAGGACGATAATGGAAGAGGCTTCCATAAATCGATACTGATACATGTGGGGCTCACCTGAATCCCATGCTCATCAGGATATGGCGGATCATCCGGAGGCTCAACTAGGGGCTCGCCATGGAACTCTTCACTAGGCTCATGGTCCTCCAGATGAGTACCTACAAAGGGGGTAGTGTCCCCAGGAATGGATGACATGGCTACTACGAGATCAACACTAGGCTCTGGGCCCTCGGTTGCGATGTGACTCAGGGACATGATAATGGGAGAGCGACATAGACCTAGACTCAAGAATGGATCCGTAGGTGCGGTGTCAGGAAGTGAGTCTGTGGTTGGGGTGCTAATCAACCCATGACATGCCAGAGGTGGTGGTGTGGGTAAAGGACACGACACTATAGGCTCAAGAGGTCGCTCAAGCTCACTCTCCGTCGGGGTCACGAGAGACGGGTCAGAATCAAGAGATAGGTCACTCAGTGAGCTGAGCACCTCACTGAGGTGAGAGCAATCCAAATCAGGTGTCACTTCTGCCATGCCTGACGGAACAATGGTAGGCAGAGTGGTGTCCGCGGTGTGGGAGGAGCTCGTACTGCAGAGGTCAAAGTGAGGATCCAACCGACCAGCTCTTGCGGATCTCAAAGACTGTTCGTAACGAAGGGCAAGCTGATACGTCTGCTCGAGGGAATTCGAGCTATGATAAACCACCTCAGTACGAATGTCTGATCGAAGGCCAGACCGAAATCTGCAAGAGGTCATGGCGGGGTCCTCTCGGATATCGCTCCTCACAACTAACTCATCAAAGCGATCCATGTACTCAGCGACGGACATGGATCCTTGCTGAAGGGAAAATAATTGGTCGAACAAGCGACTCCGATACGATGAAGGCAGATACCTCTGACACAATGTACGCTTCATGTCCACCAAACTAGTGACGCGATATAGACGGTCTCGCTCGCGTGTCCTCTCAACGCTAGCCCAATATGTCCTCGCCTGATCTAAAAGCCTAAGTTTCGCAAACTTGACGCGACGCTCACCGACTAACTCAAAATGATCGAGATAATACTCCATATCCACGAACCAATAACTGAAAGACTCGGGATTCGATGAGCCGTCAAAGGAAGGGGCAGCCGTACGAAACTGACTCTCAAGATCTCTCTCGGAATGACGCTCATAATAATCGTTCCTAAGGTAATCGAGTCGTGTCGAAGGATCGACACGATCCGCTCGCGTGTACGGATAAGAACGATGACAACCAGCATACTGATCGTCTCTAGTGTAGTGATCTCGTGTCAGTGGGCCACACGATCTCTAAAAATGGTGTGCTGCGATCGAGAATGATCGTCGTAGTATCGTGAAGATCTCCCTGACGGGGCTCTGTGAGAGCGGGTGCTAGTGGACTCGGGACCTCTAAAGTGAGGGGAGGCATAATTTTGACACCTAGACATAATGAGAAAAAAATCCTATAGACTCTACGACTGCGTATCGGAAAGTGCGCACAACCTAGCTTTGATACCAATTGACGCAGGACGAATCTATAGGCGGCGGATAAACCGTGACCTAACCCTACATGCTATGCAAAGCCCGACAGGTTAAATCACAATTGAATAATAAATAATAACATCCCACGCAGATAGCTCACAGCAAGATACAATAATTAAATTAGGGCGAAACATGTTTAGGCTTTCCTCCGCGTGGAGGGCCAAAGCAAGAGCGCGCGGCGAATGATTTCCTTCCTGCAGTTAGAGATTCATCCAGGCACAAATAACTAGAATAAAATGAACATCCAAACAAGCACAAGATAACCACAATACAACAATGTTTTAACACCTTCAACCAATACAAAGCACAACATAAATCTGAAATAAAATAGGGCTGCAGTAATTTTAAGTAGATCTGAAATTTCAGAGGCGCGATAGAGTTTTCCGGATGGTGAGAGACTAGATCGGGCAAGGGGGAGGTGGTTTCACGGAATGGAAGGGCTGTTGGCTGCGGATATGGAGGGTGAGGGGCTGATTAGGGCGGTGCCGGACTGGATCTGGATAGGCGGTCCAGATCTGGACAGCGTTCAGTTCTGCAGCAGACAGGGAGGAGGCGGGCTGGTTTGGAAGGCCGAGGGGCTGCTATTAGGGGACTGGTGGTGTGCGGCTGTGAGGGGGAGGGAGGGCTGGCGGCAGGGCTGCAGGGAGGAGGAGGGAGGGCTGGCGGCAGGGCTGCAGGGAGGAGGGAGGGCTGGCGGCAGGGGGGCTTCAGTAAAAGGGAGTAGGCGGCGGTGGTCAGAGGGGCTGGCGGTGGATTAGAGAGAGGAAAACTATAGGGTTTGAATAGTAAATTTCATTAATGAATAGTGCAATGAAAAGTGAATAGGGGGGGGTGGAATCTGGGCAGCAAGGCGGCTGAATTTTGACAGAGGGCTGACGCTGCAGGGAAAACCGGGAGGGTGGCTGTTTTGGTGGAGGAGGAGGGGAACAAGGAGATGAGATAACTTACCCAGGGAGTCGTCACCAAGGGGGCTCCACGGAGTCGGCACCGCGGAGGAGATCACCGGAATGAAGGAAGAAGAGTCTCCACACATTCAGCAATAGAAATTACAGCAGCCCTAAAGATCTATTTATAAGAAAAACAATATTAGGGCAACTAAAATCGACGGCTATGATTGGCCGGCGGTTCCGATGCCATAACTACATGAAATAAAACTCAAAATACATAATGTTATATATGAAATCGACTCGCAACACGAATCCGAACGCATCCACGGAGTCGGATCGTCGATCCGGGCGCGCCATATATGGTAATTCGCCAAATCAGCTCCGAATGGTCCCAAAGCTCGCCCTCGCCTATGCTCCGCATCATAAAGGCTTGAGTGTTGTTGTATATTTTATATAAATAAATATGATATTTTCATTATATGCATTTGTACACAATAATGTAAGTATATTTCATTAATTGAGATGAATAATGTATTTATATAAATATGTGTCAGTAAAAATCAACTTGGCAAGTTGACTTAGTGGATAGGCGCTTGGTCTCTTATTGGGAGGTCTCAAGATCGAACTCTGATGTGTCCAGATTTAAATTTTTTGCATAAAAATATCCTGCCCAAGACCCGCTCTGTTACAGTAAAATCGGCCCGGTTCCCGGTTGTCCGGTTCAACCGGCTGGTTAAGAGGTTTTTACCCGGTCTGTGGCGAGGCTGGTTTTAAAAAGCTTGACTGATCCGCCCGGGGGACCGGTTGGAGGTCTGACCGGCCGGTCCGGTTTTTAAACGTTGCTATTTATTGAATATAATAACACATTCTTCTCCTTTAATATTTTTGATTCGAATATTTATTCTTCAATGTATAAATTAGAAAGGCATTATTAATTAATGTCTTATATAATATCGGTTAATTTATAAATCAAATTTAAATATATTATATTTAATATTTCATACTGAAGTAAAATGACATCATTTTATATAATAGCATTTGTGCACGACCCCTGTGCATAGCGGACCCGTGCACAACATGTGGCGACGAGAATATCTGACGGTCTCTCGATATCGCTTGCGCAAGTTCACTTTTCGCAGCCCATATTATTGAAGGCATTGAGCGATCCTTGCTGCATACTCTGCCCATGGTGGGCCACATGCACCATTGCTAGTTTCTTTGAATGATAGTATATATTTATGTATTTTTACCAGTTTTATTTGCTTGAACCACTATGCTATATTCTCAGGTTGCCTCTGAAGAATGCAAACAAGGCCCTTTAGTCATATTTATCAATGACATAGAAAAATCTTTGGGTGCGTATGTGGATTCGTCGTCTTCTTGTAAGGGTGAGCTGGAATCAATGCCAACAGGCGTTCTTGTTATTGGTTCACATATCCAGATGGACAATCGCAAAGAGAAGGTGATCTTGGCATGCTTTTTATAGATGAATCTATTTCATTTTTTAGGCTCTATTGTCCTCTAAGATGTCCTTTATTTTTGTCACTTATTTGAGTTTGCAGTCACATCCTGGTGGCCTCTTGTTTACAAAATTTGGGAGCAACCAAACAGCACTTCTGGACTTTGCTTTCCCGGTAAATCTTATCTCGTGTAACTTGCAAATGGGCTATTATCGAGTCGACTTCGATCGGAGCGGTACTCAGCTCGTAGTAGGCTTGAAAAAAAATATGATTGGTTTGAAATCAGCTCGAGATCTATCCAATTTCGAGCCAGCTCAAAATGTTTTCTAGCCGGCTCAAAATGTTTTCTAGCTGGCTCTAAATTTGGTTTGAAAATAATTTAAACCTTTAAAAAAATTATATAAATATACTCAAGTAAAATTATAGAAATAATTTGGTCACTGCAGACTTTACTTAACATTTATACTCAAGTAAAATTATAGAAATATACAATATAAACTCAAGTTCAACTCAAATAACATACTTGTAACAAAAACCAAGATGATGATGCAAATTAAGGCGCCTTAGATTCCCCCGAACTTATTAGTTCGGTCTGAAAGTCAAATTGTCTGCATTACTGAATTCTATATACGAGTATTTCATGGTATCCATAAGACCGCAACCAATCTATTTAATCAAAACGAAGAAATAATAACATAAGTAAATTAAAAATATAAATAAATGAAAAATGAGGAATAAAGCATCTGATATTAATGCATAGTATGAAGACAAGACACTCAACTTGATTGATATCTTTTGATAGTTGACATTCATAAACTTCATCAACACATTGAACAACAAGTGCTTAACCATCATAAAGATATACAACTCACACAAATTAGCAAAAGGCCCCTATTAGTCCATAGGTTTCTTGCTCATCTTTTTCTCTGTGGTTTGGAATTGGACTCTGCTTTGGAGAGGGAACCAACCCTTAATTGTATCTCAACAGGAGCATCTTTCTCAATTTCCTTTGTTGCAAGTGTTCTTTGTTCGATCTCTTATAGTGCTAACAATTTTGATCGACTTGCTGGAACTCACCGCCTACTACCCTAGGACGCGAGGTCTACTGACTAATTGTTCCACTTCTTTCACAGCGGTCGCTCAATCACTTGATTGCTAAACTTGTTGATGATCTCCACATCATCATATTTGTCGTGATTCTCGCGCATGCGATTTGCGGGTTCGTGATCATATCTTCTTCCGTTGAAGTTGACACAATTTGTTTACTTTGAATAGCTTCTCTCATACTTCTATCGGAACCCGTGATCTATGCACTCGCTATATATGTTGTCCTGCTTAAATCTACTCTTGTCGAAAACTGAGGTGTTCTGTCTCCAATCTCCGACGCTGTGAGATTTGTTTTTGTCAGAATTCGCATGCCCGCGCCTTAACGAGGCACCACGATTGTTGTAGTGACTTTACCCCTCGAGGTTCTTTCCGAGCCTTTCCCTCATCTTCACCCGTCCCACTGTCCTGCCACTCCTTTCGTAATATACAACCATTTCAACCCCACTATACAACCATCCCAAGCAATGCATGCCTCATCCCAACCCCATACATCCCTTTTAGCGGAACTAGGATTTTGACGCAGCCCGAGCACAATAAATTCTAACATACAAATCATTGTGAAAAATATTACTCAAATTTTTTGTTGTATTTTCCGCAATGTAAAATCAAAACATATAAGATCAATCTTCTAAATTTTGAGCAATATCATTGAAAAAGTCATACAAGGTATAAAAACAAAACATTACAAAAAAGTTACAGATCAACAAGATATTTTGCGTTGACACATGCTCTGGAAGCGTGAAATAATTGTTTCAGTTGTAATTGTATCCGCAACATCTTTTTCAATATAAGCAATCAAACAATCATTCATCCCCCATTCTGTTTCGCAAACGATTCTTTATCATCTTCATTGCAGAAAACATCCTTTCAATACTAGCCGTTGCAATCAGTAAGAGGCATGCCAACTTCAACTGTCCTGCCACTCCTCTCGTAATATACAACCATTTCAACCCCACTATACAACCATCCCAAGCAATGCATGCCTCCTCCCAACCCCATACATCCCTTTTAGCGGAACTAGGATTTTGGCGCAACCCGGGCACAATAAATTCTAACATACAAATCATTGTTAAAAATATTACTCAAATTTTTTGTTGTATTTTCCGCAATGTAAAATCAAAATATATAAGATCCATCTTCTAAATTTTATGCAATATCATTGAAAAAGTCATACAAGATATAAAAACAAAACATTACAAAAAGTTACAGATCAACAAGATATTTTGCGTTGACACATGCTCTGGAAGCGTGAAATAATTGTTTCAATTGTAATTGTATTCGCAACATCTTTTTCAATATAAGCAATCAAACAATCATTCATCTCCCATTCTGTTTCGCAAACGATTCTTTATTATCTTCATTGCAGAAAACATCCTTTCAATACTAGCCGTTGCAATCAGTAAGAGGCATGCCAACTTCAACAGTCTAAAAACTAACAGATAATTACCTTATTTTTTTAATTTCACTAACTTTATGAAGCTCATTGATTCCTTTAACTTCGGAAAATGTGTCTATCGGTGTAGAGCGCATGTCAAAAATATATATGTCAAGCTGACCTTCAAGTATTTGCAACTTTATTGGAGTAAAATCTTATGAATATAATTCTGCAAGATGAACTAGTTTATGTTTATCATAGATCCATTGGGTCAAGACAAGCTACACATGAAAGCAATTCCATGTTAACTTCATCAAAACGATCATTTAACTCATTTAATATTCAATCTAGCACTGTATTAAACATTTCAATCCTAAAATGTGTATTTATAATCTCATGTACATTATGTCTTGATCTACCTCGCTGAACGAACTTCTCATCCATATTGGGAACTTCTACAATATGTTTTAATTGAGTCTTGAACATTGACATCATATGAGTTTATAGGGTGTCTTAAACCCGGATCAGAAGATAAATCTTCTAGTTTAAACTCTTCTACTCGATGTATTTTACCCGTTGAAACTACCTCTATCAAATTCACCGAACTTCACCTAATCCTGCTTTTGAAAAAAAAATATCCATTGCATAAAAAATCACATTGCAAAAGGTGTCACCAATTATCAAATATCAAATTTTCATCCATAACAATAATAAGCTAATAACAGAAGGCCACAACACAAGCCCTAAATCAAAGAAGTTTTTGAATCATCAACAAAAAAGCCCTAAATCTGGAATCGAAATGCACACAACACAAAAGCCCTAAATCTAGAATTGAAATGCACACAACGCAAAATCTCTAAATCTGGAATCAAAATGCACACAAGACAAAAGCCTTAAATCTAAAAAATGACCGAAATCGAAAGAGGCTAACTGTATCTAGAAGCTGAAAATCTGGAACAATACCTGCTCAACTGCACCCGACGATTGAAAATGGAACATTGTTGACTGCTGAGAACTCTAGGCGACAATGCAACAAGCTCCAGCCTCCAGGATATCAAAGGAGAAGAAATGGGATGTCGACGAAACCTGCTCGAAACTGAAATTGACTGAAATCAGAGGAGTCAATTGAAGAAATGGAAGAATAGTCGAGTAGAAAGTAGAAGGGAGAAGGTCAGAAGACGGTACCTGCTTCCTAGCTGCTTCTTCTCGGGTCGTCAACGAGGAAAGCGGTCTAGGTCGAGTGCGATAAGGGCGGAATGGAGAAGACACAGTCGACGAGGGACGCCGTCGACGACGACAAGTAAGCAGGAGCGGCCTTCTGGCGTCTAGCCGTCTAGGTCGAGCACGAAAATGGCGGAAACGACGGATTAGGTCTAGCGCGAAAGGAAAATCACAGGAGGAAATACAAGGCCCTGGCCGAATCACGCTATTTTCACGCTCGGGCACGTGCCCAGGCGTGTCTTAAGCTAGATCCGCCCCTAGCCCTTTATCAGCTATACTTTGTATGACCCAGTCGACCGCCTCCATTATATTCCCCACAACCACCACTGCCTCCTATCACCACAGCAACCCGACATGTCACCCGTGCCTCAGAACCTGAAATCAGTGCATGAATTACATTATTTCCACTGTTCTGACCAAAATCAGCAAACATACACCCTCCTTGGACCTCGATTATTCGTGTAAGTTCTAATTTGTAGTCTTTATTGCATTCATTTCACATCCGCCCTGCATCACTTTGTCATTGCGAGCATGACTCATCCCATACCACACCACCTCTTCCGCTTCCTACCTCCACAAATCTCCCGTGCTGATTGGATATTCCGATCTTTGAGGGCACAGATCCTCTCGGATGAAATGCTGGCGCCAAGCAATTTTTTTAACAACAATTCACAAGGAACAACCACAAAGTGTTTCTCTTTATAATCTATATGAAGGGATTGAATCTTTACTTGCCACGTTAGCTCCGCCAAACAAACTCAACCAATGTTGAAGGAGGAACTCATACTTTGTAATGATGCCCGACAATCCGACAATGCATTCGAGCGCGTATATGTCGTCCACTAAGATCACTTGGTCGACACATACATCAATGACTATGGTGTTGACCAACAATATTTCCTGCCTATCATCGATACATTACACAGGCTACTTTCTGCATGGCCTCCAACCTCATATATGGGCATATCTTCGCATTCATAACCTCACCATCCTCTCCCCTCCTATGAGACGAACTCTTGTTGTGGGATTGAATTAGGCACAATGATTGACCTTTGTTTTGTCCGTTCCAATACTACGTCGTCCTAACACACCCAAAGATCATCACCCTCCAATTGAAAACCCACAAAGACCTCAAGTTGTGACCACTCATTCATGCCCTCTTGATACACCTACCTAAAATTGAACCACCAACCCGAACGATTGTCCTATCAAGAATACATCGAACTTTCTATTCTAGGCATCTGTTTCCACTACAGGAGGCCCTACTCTCCTACACATCAATGTCTGAATAAAAAATTGTGCATGCACCTCGGTGTTGAAGACGAAGATATTACCATCTCCGTCTCCTGCGTACTAGTGTTAGACGATAGTACTTGATAATATTAGCTTATTCTGTCTCCCACAAAATTGGGAGCAAAGTTATTGTTTAGAGTACTACATTGTTACATAGCATTCTGATAATTTGGGTGAGTTCTATCCATGTATATCGGGGATGCGAGTGTGTTGCTTGCTCATCTTTTTACTATAGAGTTTGGAACTAGTTCTCAATCGTATCTCGGTTGGAGCATGTCAATCCAATTGCTAACAATCATACATCTTCTTTCCTATCTTATCTTCTAATACAACACTTTCAATTTTGGAAATATATTGAGTATGAGTCTCAATTTGAGGATGATTTTCCAATATTTCTAAATTATCATCTCCATTCTCACTGGAAGACTCATTAATATGAGGTGGCATTGAGGAAGACGCAGCTACAATAAAACATGAGAGTACTTATTAAGAGTGAAGACATTAAAAAGATTTTGGTAGTTCGTGTGATCCGATGAGATGACAAATTACATAATGATTTGTGTAGTTTTTTGACATTGAATTCATCAAACTACAATTATTGCAAACAGGTGACACAAATTATGATTTGCCCTTTTATCAAATAACTCGTTTGCAAATTGCAACCTAATGAGTCATCAAGCGCAAGCTCGAAGATCTTTTAGCTATCTCAAGCTCTTCTAGTTTTTCTATATATAAACAAATTATCATTGATGTTATTGAGCAAAAATATTTTATCATGCCATCGCTCATATATTACAAAAATTTAGGCTCGATTTGGATGGATTGCCAAAATGCCAACAACATGATTATGGAGTGGATTGCAGCTCGCTCGGTCGTTTCAAACTGGCACTTGAAACGCCGAATATATGTATTTGACAATCTGCATGGACTAAAGAAAGCGGAAGACGTTGTTTGGGTTCTCTCTTGTTCGGCCTCCGTCGGCACCATACAGTTGGCCACCGGCCCGCCAAGCATGCTCTTTAACTTTCTTAAAGCTCATGAGCTTCCCCACACAAGCTATTTATGTTAGAGAATGGTGAACTACAAATACCCATTAGTTTTTTCAAGTCCTTTCTACTTGAAAATTTGATTGCCAATATTGTGTCAATCGCATTAACCTTTCCTAGGATTTAAACTTAGGCTCCATTTGGGACGGCGATGGCGGTCGTTAACGCGGTGGTTATGAACCGTCGGTCGTGAACGCCTGACCTCACCTAAGGAACTTCATCCACTTTTATGTTCAAAAATAGTTCTTTTTCTTGGCGGCGGTGATAACCGTTGTCATGCCAAACATACATTCTATGACGGTGACATTTTTGTCCAAACTTACCAGAGCAAAAACACAGCGCCAAACAGAGCTTTAGTTAAGTAATTATTTCGATGGTCTCATTCTTCCTAATTCGAGGCTATGTCATGCATTCTAAAATACTAGCTAGTGTGTTTAATCACTTATACACTTGTGGCATATTGTAAGATTATTATCAATTAAAAATGACTATTGAATATGATGTAGGGTAGGTTCTAAATGGAACTAAGGAGGCTAGTGGATGAAGCTCTATATGCACTAACGATATTCCAACAACTAATTTTGCAACAATAAATTTAATGAACATTATTACAATACAAGCCACAATCATTTTGAACTCCAAAATATGGAAACATGTAATGCAATATATACGTAAGTGTGGGAAAACAACTACACAAGTAAATAAGTCCATTCAAATTATAAGTGACTTGTAGACGAAGATTTCAAACTAGTATACCTATAAATAATGAATAAGCACTAAATTTGACACCAAAGATATCACAACCAATCAATAAACTTATAATGCTTACGAGATTGAAGGCTTAGTACGTGTTTGTTGAGCTGTTGGTGGTCGGAGGGGTATCGAAAGACTGAATCTGAATTTTCGGAGGGGATTCAGAGAGCTGGACCGGGCAGTTCCAGTGGATGGATTGGTGGTAACTGATAATGGAAGGGGTTGGAGGATTTGTTTGAGGAGCTGGGGGGGGATTTTTTTGGGGGTGGGGTGGGGGGGTGGGGGGGTAGGGCAGGGGCTGCTGGGAGGTGTAGCAGGTTGTTGTGAAGGGTTCCAGTGGCTGGAATGCTTCTGTTATGGGCCCACATAGGGGGTGACGATGCATGTCCGGGATGAAGTGTATTACTATTACATTGTATCTTTATTGTCGTGCACTGATATTCTCTCCTTATTTCCACACACTTTTATTTCTCACTCATTATGTAGCCCGGGTGAGGGGCATAATTGGTAAATTTTGTTAAACTCTTTCCTCTCACTATATATAGGTGGGGAGAGGGCAGGGGGCTGCTGGGAGGTGTAGCAGGTTGCTGTGAAGGGTTCCAGTGATTAGAATGCTTCTGTTATGGCCCACATAGGGGGTGACGACGCGTGTTCGGGATGAAGTGTATCTACTATTACATTGTATCTTTATTGTCGTGCACTAATATTCTCTCCTTATTTCCGCACGTTTTTATTTCTCACTCATTATGTAGCCTGGGTGAGGGGCATAATTGGTAAATTTTGTTAAACTCTTTCCTCAAACTATATATAGGTGGGGAGAGTGAGCTTGACGGTTATGATGATAAAAATCCTAATTCTCTTCCTCTTAAATCTTCTCCTTCTCTCATCTTCTTGGCTAGGGCTAGGGTTGAGCAAGGATCCCTTTTTCCCTTTTCTCTCGGTCGAGTCTGGCTCCCGTTGTATCTTCCTCCATTGGGATGGCTAGGTTGAGGAAGGGTCGAGACGATCCTCTCCGAGACTCAAGACTATACACCCGCTCCCAATCAGAGGCTCGTAACAATTTCTTGTATATCTTTTGGACATGAATTAGGGGGGAGAGGAGGGGGTTAGCTTCCGTCTAGGGGATGTGCGAGTGGCTTGGAAACCGGTCCAGGAGGGGAAATGGGGGTAATGCGAGGTGGTGTTGACTTTTCCCTTAATTCAAGGGGGCGTGGGTTAGTTGGGAGGGGTTAGCTGTACATGAAGATGGAAGTTGTGTGATGGCTCATGACTGTGAATTTGTGTAGGAAGTTATAACTAAAGTAGTGGGGGTAGCAGATAATATGCGGTTATAGGAAGTTAAGGAGGTAGTGGTGATGACCGGAGGTGGTGGTAGCCGGAAGTGGTGGTGTGGTGGCTTGAGATCATAAAATGGAGGAGGTTGAAGGCCGACTAAGTTGGGAATGTGGAATGTGGCGAGGATTGGCGGGGGGGGGGGGGGGGAGTCTATGGGTACGAGGGACTAGAAGGGTGGATATGGAGGCCGATCAAGGAGAGGGGGGGGGGGCTTCCAAGCATAACACTCAGATTTCTGACTTCGGCACCAGTGATCAAAATGGGTGATTTCTCTCGAACTTTCAAGACCCATCAAATGAGTCTTCTGTTTCTATATATTGACTAAAGATGGGTCATGAACGGTCATGATTTTCCGATCACGACGACCTCTGAAACTTACATAAAAATATAAAAAAATTAATTTCTTAGATCGATGATGTGCTGAAAATGAATGATCTCGATCGTCACCAGCGGTTCATTGGTCGACAATTGTAGACCCTCATGGGCCGTGTGACATGATCTCCATCAAAATTTTTATATCTTTTTGGCTATGAGGAGTATGATGGTCTGAGTGCTAGTTAGACATGCATGGTATATGAACTAACATATACACCATTATTAATGGCTCAAAGCCAAGTGTTGGTTTATTATGGGTTTTTTTCAACGAAACTAGTAATATCAATACGTGTATTTGGAATCAAACGTTAGCTTCATTATCATGTTTTTGGAGATTTCTTCAGTAATAGCCCACTAAGGTTGCAAAAGTAAATGTTGACTTCCACTTAGATCAGCTTAATATAAAACAACAATAACATGGATTTTCCATCTTGAAAAATAATACCAAGTTGAATAATGTGCACGAGGGACTAGAAGGGTGGATATGGAGGCCGATCAAGGAGAGGGGGGGGGGGGGGGGGGGGGGGGGGGGCTTCCAAGCATAACACTCAGATTTCTGACTTCGGCACCAGTGATCAAAATGGGTGATTTCTCTCGAACTTTCAAGACCCATCAAATGAGTCTTCTGTTTCTATATATTGACTAAAGATGGGTCATGAACGGTCATGATTTTCCGATCACGACGGCCTCTGAAACTTACATAAAAATATAAAAAAATTCTAAATTTCTTAGATCGATGATGTGCTGAAAATGAACGATCTCGATCGTCACCAGCGGTTCATTGGTCGACAATTGTAGACCCTCATGGGCCGTGTGACATGATCTCCATCAAAATTTTTATATCTTTTTGGCTATGAGGAGTATGATGGTCTGAGTGCTAGTCAGACATGCATGGTATATGAACTAACATATACACCATTATTAATGGCTCAAAGCCAAGTGTTGGTTTATTATGGGTTTTTTTCAACGAAACTAGTAATATCAATACGTGTATTTGGAATCAAACGTTAGCTTCATTATCATGTTTTTGGAGATTTCTTCAGTAATAGCCCACTAAGGTTGCAAAAGTAAATGTTGACTTCCACTTAGATCAGCTTAATATAAAACAACAATAACATGGATTTTCCATCTTGAAAAATAATACCAAGTTGAATAATGTGCATGCTTATGAGAGTCCATAGAGTTCGAGCACATGGACTGTAATATCCTGACTCCAATGAGGGCAGTTCGTTGAAGGTGAGGAGTGTTTTGGGGGTAGTGAAGCCCAGATAAGTAGCTCCTGACAGGCTTTTAGGATGACATGCTTCTAGGTGAAAGGAGGTGCAGAATTGGAGAAAAAGTTGACGAGCTTAAGTAATAATTCAGATCCTCAAATATCAGAGGCACATTTTAGGAGCTTGTGGTGGGGTTGTGTTGGAAACTCCATAGTTAAACATGCTTCGGTGGGAGTAGTCCTGAGATGGGCGACCTCCTGGGAAATGCTCGTAGGCCATCTATGGAAAAGGGCAAAACTGTGCGGTTTAACTCAGCATGGGCTGAGATGAACCAAAACGGACAATACTTTTGATATTTTGAGGGTTGGGTCGTTACATGGAAGTCTTCCTTCAAGTATACTTGAGACTATCCAAAAGAGTTATATTTCTGTTGTCCTTGAATAGAGGAAAATTTTAAATAGGAGAGTTAACTAGTGGTGCTGTATAAGAAGATGCCATGAAGATTCATGTCAGATCAATGAAGTTGTATAAATCTAACTTAAAAAAAAAACTATTTTGATGTAAGATTTCCTGGGATACTGCAGGATAGTTTTGGTAGATTACATGAAAGAAGTAAAGAAATTCCAAAGACGATGAAGCAACTTATGAAAATTTTTCCAAATAAAATCACCATCCTTCCGCCACAGGTATGAAATTATTGCAGTGCTTCTCAAATTACATTTGATACCTGTATGCAGTATTTCTGAAATACAATAAAATTTCAGGATGAAGCTCAACTTTTGGACTGGAAGAACCAACTTGACCAGGACACGGAAGCTCTAAGAGCGAAATCAAACATTTCAAGCATTCAGTCTGTAAGTTGACTTTTGTGAAAGCTTTCACCAATGTGGTCAATGCTCAGAAGCATGATTTTGTGGTCAATATTACATAGGCTCTACTTGGTACTCCCTTTTTACTCTGGTGATGTTTTTTAATCACCTCATCGGAAAATGGGAGTGTTTGGGTAACCTCCTTCGCTTTTGGAGCTCCGGTGCGATGGGAAAGAACAAAAACTCCATTTTGAGTGGGTACTCCATTTCTCACCGGAGCTTCATTTTCCATTGGAGCCACCGCCACTGCTCCCTCAAACAGCCATTTTACAAATGTTAGGATAAAAATTAGCTGTCTTTGTTGAACGTCTCTGTAACAATATCCAAGAGATGTATCCATACTTTTTAATCTATGCCTTATGAATATTTGCTTATTGTTATTTGGTTGGGAAAGGGAACGATTCTATTTTTAGGGAAGTCATTGCATCATTAGCCATTGGATTGTCAAAAACACAATGTATTGGATCTTTTGATGTTTTGTGAAATTTTCCTTCACAATTTTCATGAATTTGGTGAGATCATAATAATTTACTTGGTAAAGCTTTATTATTAAATCATTAAAATTGTTAAATCAATCTGTATGTCTACCGTCTTTCACTTTTCCTTATATTATTTGCTTGCAAATAGCTTCATTCATTTGTAGGTTGCATTTTTCTTAAATTTGTTTTCTTTTTCAGTTCATAAGCCGTATTGGATTAGAGTGCAACGATCTTGACGCATTAAGTATAAAAGATCAGACACTAACAAACGAAAGTGGGTATATTAATCTTCTTGAGCTTTTTTTTTTAATTTTCTCTGCATGACTCTTTTTTTAATTTTCTCTGCATGACTCTTTTTTTTTCTTGTCTGTTCTACAGGTGTGGACAGGGTAATTGGTTTTGCTTTGTGCCATCATCTTAAAAACTTCAAATCTGAAGCAACTGCCGATGCTAAACTTATTCTTTCATGTGAGAGGTAGGGATCTTCCAGTGCAATCCTCTATGCTTTATATAATAGTTTTATGATGAGCCTTTTCATTGCACAATCAAAATAATATAGACTGTTCAAACAATATAAAATAAAATAAAATAATTAAACTAAAATAAAATAAAACTACATAAAATAAATACACAAATATAAATGATGGACAAATATATAAAACAGTATAAATAGTCCCTACTTATGTTATGGGCTTCGTGCCTGGGTAGGCGGGTATTAAGTTGTTCGTCTTAGGGTTGTATTATGTCATCTCTTATTATGGTCTCTTATTTAACGTTATGTCGTAGTCCAAGTGTTGCGGGTTTAATTACTTTTATGCTCTTATATCCTCTATTTAAGGGCTGCCTTGGGTCTTGTAAATGCATCCAAGAAGTTATTCTCTTTCTCTTGTTTTTTTGTATGAGATATTGGTAGCTCTCTCCTCCCGAGCACGCCCCTCCTAGGCAGCCGCTGTTTCGGCTCCACAGTAACCCCCCCCCCCCCCCCCCCCCCCCCCGCCTCCGGCCACTACTCCGGTGAGCACATAACAACTTGGTATCAGAAATTATGATCCTCCCGAACAGTTCTCTACTACTGCCTCCAACCGCACATGCAAGCCCTCGCTAGTCGTTCTGCAGCGGGAAACATAATCATCTCCCTTTTCCTGCGCATCTCCGTTCATCGGTCCGCCATGTCCCAGTTAGGGTGTGAAGCAGACACCTGTCCATGTTTTCCCGACACCGCACGAAACAGACAATCGCCAGAAACCGCACGACCCCTTGTTTCCTCAACGCCGCACACCAACTTCATATTCGCTTGAATCGATCTACATTCTTCGTCGATTGCGTCGACCTGCACGCCTTCACCTGTGATCGGACCAACAACTCTCGCAGTGCTGATTTTGTCGCACAACTTCGTCGTCAACAATCCAAGCATCCCTAGCTACGACCCTATGGGACCCTGCTGCAGTTTCCATCGACACAGTTGCTTCGTGTCTTGCCATCAAATGCTACACGTTGAGAATACTTGCACGGGGCACCTTGTGCCTCCGCTACTATATTAATACCAATATTAGTATAGGCAATGCAACAAATGATGATTTATACACCTTTACCCGTGTCGGCCACAGGAGGAGCTAGGGGCATCGCGCTAAGGGCGCAATCATACTTGGTCATTATGTATTAGTATTTATATTTTAGACTCGAGTTTATTTTGTGTGAGGCCTCAAGTATATAAGGGGGACTCTATTGTATCGTTAGCATCTAAGCACTTGGAAATTAAGAATTGATTAGGGTTTAGACGACCCAACAACCTCCTCAAGAGAATCCTGATCCCCTCCTCCATCGGTTGTTACTAGCGATAACATGAGATATCAATTGATCCGTCTGCCTCCGTTCCAATGCCCCACTGACATCGACACCCGCACGCCTCCCCTACAATTGTCTCCCGCATGCACACTGTAATGTGTCTCGCCCGCACTGTGCTCATGTGTGTCGTGCCGCTCGATCGAGCCCGAGAGCTGCTTCTTTATGGGTCGGTTCGCAGAAATCCTCCATCTGCATGCCTAGTTGACGTCAGCTACCTGCAACATGGCCCGTGACAAGGATGACCCTTCCTCCGCTGAAAACCTCTTCAATTGCATCCATCAACTCAATACCAACATCTCCGACCTTCAGATTGCGATCATGGACATCTATACACTTCTCTACAATCGGCCCCCATGCCCGATGCTATTGTTTCTGTCATCGTCTAATGCGTCAACTGGTAGCTCTGGCGACCCTCATAGTTTCTCCGCCCGTTTAGCTAACCCCCTCCCTCACTTGCGACGCATTGGCATTCCAGTTTTCAATGGGACTGATCTTATGGTTTGGTTTTCCCGCGCGAAAAAGTTCTTCAAATTGCCAAGCACTCCCGATAATCAACAGGTTCTGTTAGCCCTCATTTACATGGAAGGATTAGCCTTCCGTTGGATCAGTTGTAATCCAATCTCACCCTATCTTGGCACGATCTCAAAATGTAACCTATTCATTCCTCCGATTCATTGGCAAGCTGACAATGCCTTAAAGCGGCTTTGTACGGTCTGTTAAGTAGAGTCGATGGACTCATACATTGACAATTTCATTGAAATAGCATCACAAGTCTCGAGGTTGTTTGCTTGGGCTATTTCCTTACCGGTGGCACACGCAAATCCTCATCCGCCTATGTGTGCATAATTTGACGACCCTCTCTTCTGCTATGAAACAAGCGTGTTTCATGGAAGAAGAATCTGCCACCCTCTCTATGACTCCCTCGCTTCATACAGTCTTGTCAGCCACCCACCAATGCCCCTACGCAAACCACATTTCCCCAACCTCCCCCTCCATAGAAATCCAAGTCCTCATCATACTGCTTATCCCATCAGGACTACGTTGAATTACCTAACAAAGGCCCCTGCTTCTGCTGCAAGCAATCTTACTCCCCACACATGACTGTCTGATCCGATATCTGACGATGCTCCTCGATGGAGAGGATAACATATGTTTTGTTGATTTTGATGCTCTAGAATCGGTTGATGAGGAGCTGCCACTGGCAGAGGCCACTCAACTCACTCAAATTGAGCTCCCCATTTACTCGGTGAGTGGCATGACAAGTCTCTGCACCTTCAAGCTCTATGCTACCATTCTGGGTCGCACTAGCATCAGGATTCCATGCGTTTCTGCCTTTCTAGGCTATGGTCGTTGCTCTGCCAGACTCACCATGGCTTTTGAGTCCCATGGTTGCACGCATGCACTTCAAGGCGATCCTACATTGGCCCGCCACCAGCGACCATTCACTCCCTATGCAAGACAGTTGATTCGGATTTCAACGCCTCTTGTGGCATATTATTGGGTCATCCACCTATAATGGAACTCCCACACCAGGACATCTTCGAGGCTTCGCAATGACTCCCACCCATTCTACCCCAGATCACTGTATCATTCTGCATTTGATCGTCTCTGTTGTCTCGGTCCGATCGTACCGGTATGGGCATGCTTAGATGGAATCCATGGAAAAGATGGTGTGATGCTCCAAGCGAGCATCACTCAGCTTACTGTGAGCCTTTTTTTTAAGTCCAGTCTTTGTTCACAAGAAGGATGGAAGTTGACGTTTTTTTCGTCGACTACCAGGAGATCAACAAGTAACACTATCCTTGAAAATAACTAATTCTGCTAATACAAGTGTTCCTGGATGAGTTGCATGACACGACTTATTTTTCTAAGCTCGATTTGAGGTCGGGCTACCACTAGATACAGGTCCGCACAGTCGATCTTCCCTTTAATGCATTTCAAACTCTCACGATGGTCATTATGAGTTCTTGGTGATGTTGTTCGGCCTCCCCAATGCGCCCTCCATATTCCGGTCCACCATGAATGTTATCTTATGGCCGTACTTGCGAAAGTTGGTCTCGGTTTTCTTAGATAGCATTCTTGTTTATAGCTCTTCTTGACACCTTCTTAAGCACCTAGTTGTTGCTCTAAACCCTTGTCCGCTCCTCACCACACTACCCATCAGAAGAAATGTTTATTTGGACGCTCTTAGATTGAGTATTTGGGCCGTAATATTTCCACCCAGAGATTGAACATGTATTCGACCAAAGTGGAGGTCGTGCTTCAGCGGGACACTCCATCAATCGTCTGGGCTGTTTGCAGCTTCCCGGGACTCACGAGAAACTACCGTCATTTCATCCGCAACTACGACACATTGTCACACCCCTTGACGCAATTCCTGCAGAAAGAGGCGTCGACGATATTTACTTAGAATGTTGCCTTGCAGCAGGCCTTCACCAGCTTGGAACAGATGCTGGTGATAGCTCCTGTTATGAGAATTCTCGACTTCTTTAAGTCGTTTGTGATCGAGTGTGACATGCTCGACACCAGAATGAGAGCGCTATTGATGCAACATGATCGCCCAGTCGCCTATTACAACAAGGTTTTCATCTACCGTAGGCACCTTGTCGCCCTATGACTGTGTGTTGCCGACCTTTGTGCTCTCCCTGCAACATTGGCACTCGTACTTGTTGAGACTCTACTTCATGGTTCAGACTGATCACTGCAACCTACGCCATCTCTTGAATTGAAAGATCTCAA
This sequence comes from Dactylorhiza incarnata, assembly GCA_033032865.1. NCBI lineage: Eukaryota > Viridiplantae > Streptophyta > Magnoliopsida > Asparagales > Orchidaceae > Dactylorhiza > Dactylorhiza incarnata. The sequence goes on from JAWHQI010000017.1 coordinate 13,366,012, forward strand.
CGTTGACACAAATAACTATGTATCTCTAAGTTACTGGATTATGTTAGCTCAGCAGTCGATGCCTTATCCATCAAGGATCACAAGGGCACACTTCTCGACGTTTCTCATTCTCATTGGCTCGACGTCCGGGCCATTCCAGCAGGGGCGACCCACAATTTACGACAATCATTAAGGATATATGATGCGACCCGAACACCCACCTGTTGTGTGCTCCGACTCGAGATCATGTGTTAGGTCGACTGATGGGGAAATCCCTCGTTGGATTGAAACTCCCCTTCCTAGATCCAGAAGGAGCAATGGTGGTTGAGGAGGAGGTCGGTGGAGAGGAGATGAGCGACCGATAGAGGAGGGGGAGCTTGCGATCCGGAGCTGTGCTGCAACGACCAACGACTTCGTCACTTGCGGCTGTCGAAGGGAGGCATATGGAAGATAGGATTATGGGCAAATAGAAGAGGTAGAGAGAGAGTGAGGAGAAAAAGAGAGAGAAAGGAAACTAGATAATACTTTTCATGATGAACCACAATGAACTACATCCAACCCAAATAGGTTCAACCCGTCACATAGGCCATAAAATATGTGAGTAATGCATAAAATAAATGTGCACTAAAACTGATAAAAGATAACATGCAGGCAAAACTATCCCGCCCGACGATGATAAGTGTGCCCCCAATGTGCGTCCGGAATATCCATAACATCTCCTTCTCCGTCGAGATACAGCTTGTCCTCAAGCTGTGGTGGTAAACGAACTTGGGGCTCCGGGGGGGGGGGGGGGACCCACAAAGGGCTTCAGCTGGGAGACATGAAAAACATCGTGTATGCAGGCCTCTGGTGGCAGTTGAAGCTGGTATGACACCTCACCAATGTGCTGGAGGATCTGGAACGGACCGTAGAACTTGGGCCCCAATTTGTTGGAGTGGGTGGAGACCGACGACTGGCGATATGGGCGACGCTTCAACCAAACCCAATCTCCAATGGCAAAGGACAACTCCTGGTGTCCTCAGTTATACACCACTTCCATGCGCAGTTGTGCCTGCAGTAGCTTCTCCCTTGTTGTGGAGTGTATCTGGTCTCGATCGATAAGCTCGCGATCGACAGTGTCAAGGATGGCAGTACCCTGACTGTATCAAAGGAGCCGTCGAGGATCTCGACCGTAGATCAAGCGGAAAGGGGTCGTCTGGAGCGCGATGTTGTATGAGGTGTTGTAACAGTACTCCACCCAAGGAAGCCATCTGATCCTATCCTTGGGGCGATCCTCCGTGATGCAGCGTAAATACATCTACACCGTGTGGTTGACCACCTCGGTCTGCCCGTCCGATTGTGGATGGTAGGCGGTGGAGAAGGCCAACTTGGTGCCGCTGAGAGTGAATAACTCCTTCCAGAATCGGCTGGTAAAGACCTTGTCTCTGTCCGAAACGATGCTCTCCTGCATCCCATGAAGGTGGAATACCCCGTCGAAAAAGATCGGCGGGGCAAGCCAAGGCAATAAAATGTGCACCCTTGGAGAATCTGTCGACAACGACCATCATTACGGTCTTGCCTCTAGAAGGTGGGAAACCCTTCGACAAAGTCCATGGATATGTCGGCCCATATTTGCGTTGGTTTTGGTAGTGGTTGTAGGAGTTCCTCATTTGGGAGATGGGATGTCTTGTTCGTCTGGCAGACGGAATATGCAGCGATGAAGTCTTGCACGCGGCGCCGGAGACCCTTTCAATAGAACTCGACTCGGATGCGCTGAAGTGTCCGGTGGATGCCCTCGTGCCCACAGCCGTACGTGTCCTCCAAGATGGTCTGAATCAGAGGGAAGTGTCCTTTAGGAAGAAATGCCCCTTGTAGAATATGAGTGCCTCCTTGCGGTCTAACACGAAGGTGTGAGGCCCTCTTCAATAAGACGGTGGAGCTCCGAGGCAAGTGGCGAGGATTGATTCTCCTGGCGCAGGGCGGTGACCAGGGCGAAGGTCGGGGCGGAAATGGCGAGAAGAGCCCCCTTAGTAGTGTGCTCGCGCGGAGAAAGAGCGTCAGCCACCCTATTCAAGGCTCGCGCCTTGTACTCCACCCGGAAGTCAAACCTGAGAAGGTTGCTAACCCATTGTTGTTGCGGGGCGGTGGTTAAGCGTTGTTCCAGCAAATACTTCAAATTGAAATGATCGGTGCGAATCACAAAAGTGCGGCCCCAGAGGTATGTCCGCCAGCGTCGTACAACCTTGGCTAATCCGATTAATTCCTGCTCATAAGCTGGTAGCTTCTGATGGTGGAGGGTTGTTCAGCGACTGGAGTACGCAATAGGGTGCCCCCCTGGTGTAAGACAACCCCGCATCTCTGATTGGAGGCGTCGCACTCCACCTGGAAATCCTGGGCAAAGTCTGGTAGACGTAAGACGGGGGCGAACATCAGGGCCCTCTGGATCGCTTGAAAAGCTGCAGTGGCGGTGTCACTCCATGCGAAGTCCTTCCGCAATAGTGCCACAAGTGATTCCGCAATGGTACTGTACCCTTGGATGAAACGACGGTAATACCCGCTCATGCCGAGGAATCCGCGGAGGTCGCGCGGTGTCTGAGTGGTGGGCCACTCCGTCGCGCCCTAAATCTTCTCCGGATCTGCAGATACTCCCTGGGCATGCACAGGTAAGTGACGCTCTCCTTGCCAAAGGGGCACTTGGAGGCCTTGAGGACGAGACGGTGTTGGTGTATCAGCTGAAGAACAATGCGGAGATGTTGTAGATGATCTGTGAGGGACTTGATGTATACCAAAATGTCGTCAAAAAATACTAAGACCAACCTACGCAACAAGGGTTGGAATACCTCGTTCATCAGAGCCTGGAATGTGGAGGACGCATTCGTTTGGCCTTAAGGCATCACCAAGAACTCGAAGTGCCCATGATGCGTCCGTAAGGCCGCCTTTTCGACGTTTGCGGACGCCATCTGTACCTGGTGGTAACCTAAAAACAAGTCCAGCTTTGAGAAAAAGCGGGCGCCATGTAGCTCGTCCAAGAGCTCCTCTACCACCGAAATAAAAAACTTGTCTTTCACCGTCTTCGCGTTAAGCTCCATATAGTTAATGCAAAAATTCCAAGAGCCATCCTTTTTGTGCACCAAAAGGACCAGCGAGGAGAATGGTGAGACGTTGCGGTGGATGACCCCCTGCTGGAGCATTGTTGTACACTGTCGCTCAATCTCATCCTTCTTGAGGAAATGATAACGGTATAGGCGGACGACCACGGGAGATGTGCCTGGGAGAAGGAAAATGTGATGGTCCTGACTGCGTGGTGGCGAAAGGCCAACCGGGGCCACAAATGTCTCCGCAAAGTCGTGGAGTAGTTGCTGGAGATCAGAAGGGACGACCACCGGAGAGGACATCACTAGAGGGGGAAGATCATCGTGTATCGCGAAGGAAGTCATACTTGGTAGCAGGGAGTGGCCGTGACACTCAATCCGTTGTGCCCCCTGGTACCAACACATAGTGAGGCGGTCGAAGTCCCACGTCAGTGGCCCTAAGGTCCCAAGCCAACGAACGCCAAGTACCACATCGAACCCCTGAAGGTCCACAAAAAGATCGACGACGGAGTGGTGGTTTTCCACCACTATAGGAACTTTACGACAAATACCCGGGCACTCCATCTGGTGGTCGTTGGCCACCAATATCTACACCCGACTACGATGTGTGATCGGAAGGTGAAGGCGGTGAGTTGTAGTCTGACGGATAATGCTGTGAGTGTTGCCCGAGTCTATAAGGGCAAGGAGCGTCTGGCCTCCAGGAGTAACGACCAACTGTATGGTATGCGCTTCCTGAGGGCATCTCTGGAGTCTCCATGTCTGGGTCGTCCTCATCGTCGTCTGATGGGTCGTCTACTTCCACCCAAAAGAGCAGTTTGCACCTGTGGTCCGGACCAAAAGTCTCGTCGCAGTTGAAACATAGACCCTTCGCACGACGCTCTGTCATCTCAGAAACCGATAGGCGGCGACGGAAGGGAGGACGGCTCGGTTCGATCCCTTCAGCCGTTCAGGTGGGTGGTTGCCTAGGAGTAATACTGCTACCACTGCCGCCAACACGAAAGGCCCTTGCAGTATCTCTGCGGATACCCAGATGTCGATCAAGGAGAAGGCGCTTCTCGCATCCCCGTGCGAGGCTCATCGCGATGGTGAAATCAGTAGGGGCCTAGAATTCCACGTCAAGGCGCAGACGCTCATGTAGGCCCACTGTGAAGATGGGAACCTGCTGGGACGGAAGCACCGATGGAGTCCGAGCCAGGAGAACCTGGAACTTTTTCAAGTACTCATCGATGGGCCCCGCCTGCTTGAGGGCAATGAATTCGCCGAGAGTGTTGCTGCGTAAGGGGGGTCCGAAGCGAAGTACACAAGAGTTCGTGAACTCCTCCTAGGTGAGCTGGGGTCGCTCCTTATGTAGCTGAGTGAACCACATTTGTGTCAGGCCCATAAGGTGGAACGAGGCGATTCCCACACGTTCTTCCTCCGATGTTCTTTGGTTGTTAAAGAAAAGCTCGCAGCAGTTTATCCATGAGAGAGGGTCCTCGCGTCCTTCAAAAATGGGAAAAATCTATTTTGACATAGCGGGGAATGCCGCCACCTTCAGAACGGGGTTGGTGCTGCTCGGCGTTGCGGACGGTGTCGGGGCTATCGGGAGAAGAGTCTGCGGGTCGTTGTTGTTGTTGGAGAGTGTCGATCTGAGCTTGAAGGTTGGCAACGAGCGATTGGAATGACTCCATGAGTTTGGTGATAGTCATTCCTTTGCCGTCCATGGTGGTACGCAGTAGGGGTAGTGTGGGAGGAAGGGGTAAGAGACCTGGGGCGCTGCTGGGGTGAGCATGCGACTGAATTTGGGTGCAGAGATCTGCGGAAGAGAGCGGTGGTGCGGCGGCAGATCGCGTCGGCGACGGCATAGGAGGAAGTGGTTCGTCGTCAGCGGTGGCATCGAAGAGGAGTGGTTCTGATACCAAGTTGTTGTGTGCTCCGACTCGAGATCGTGTGTTAGGTCGACTGACGGGGAAATCCCTCGTTGGATTGAAACTCCCCTTCCTAGATTCGGAAGGAGCAATGGTGGATGAGGAGGAGGTCAGAGGAGAGGAGATGAGCGGTCGATCGAGGGAGGCGAGCTTGCATTCCAGAGCTGTGCGGCAGCGACTTCGTCACTTGCGGCTGTCGAAGGGAGGCAGATGGAAAATGGGGTTACGGGGAAATAGAAGAGGTAGAGAGAGAGGAGAAGAAGAGAGAAAAAGGAAACTAGATAATACTTTTCATGATGAACCACCTCCAACCCAAATAGGTTCAGCCCCTCACATAGGCCATAAAACATGTTTGTAATGCATAAAATAAACGTGCTCTAAAACTGATAAAAGATAGCATGCGAGCAAAACTATCCCGCGCGGCGATGATAGGTGCGCCCCCAATGTGGGTCCGGAACGTCCATAACACCACCCTTCTTTCTATGGGAGAGATTCTACATTACCGCGATAGCTTGGTGGCTGTTGATTCGTTGTTGTGGATTCATCAATTGCTTCATGAGTTCCATGCCACCGCAACGAGCGGCCACTATGACCCATACCACACTTATTCTCATCTAGCGTGGACTCTTAACTGACGTGAAATTGTGAGGGTTGTCCAACAGTTTGTCACCAGATGCCTGACTTGCCAGAAGACTATCAGACCCTTTCTTCAACAGGTCTCCTACAACCATTGTTGATCGTGAAACTTGTTTGGGAGGACAATTTTATGGATTTTGTTATCCGATTGCCGTGCTCTTATGATTTTTGATGTCTTTTCGTAATCGCCAATTCACAGTCGAAGTATGAGCATTTCATTCCCGTTAAACATCCGCACATGAGCAACTCAATTGCACATATCTTCATACATGAGATTGCCAGATTTTATGGGTTCCCACTCTATTATGAGCGACCGTGACCCGGTGTTCATGAGCTCCTTCTGGTGCGAGTTGTTCAAGCAGCAAGGTACTCAGTTGCACTTCAACTCATTATACCATCCTTAAAAAGATGGCCAGATGGAGGTCCTAAACTATTGCCTCAAGACATATGCGATGTTTTCACACTAAGAAGCCTCATCGTTTGTCCATGTGGGTCGCCTGGGTCGATTTGTGGTACGCCTTACTAGTCGCGGTCAACACCTTCCCGTTTCAGACTGTATATGGGCTTTTGCCACTCAGACTATCCCACCACCTGCCCTGTGAATGTCGAGTAGATTTCGTTGCAATCAAGTTCAGAGATAGAGATGAAGCACTATAACAACTGAAACGACACCTCGAGCGCGCCCTACGACGCATGGCCCAGCAGGCCATCCACCACAAGAGGGACCTCTTGTTCATCCCGGGGGAGAGTGTACTTGTGAAGTTGTGACCTCATAGACCGGGTTTGGTGGCCAACCGATTCCACACCAAATCCTCCTCCGCCACCGTGGGACTTTTATGATCCTGGAAAGGATCAACCAGGTTGTCTATTGTCCACAACTACCAACCGCCAACAGGATCCACCTGGTGTTTCATGTGTTCTAGCTCAGGAAGGTAGTGGGGGATCACCCCGTACATGCATTCCTGCCCGAGGATATGTCCATGGATGTTGTTCCCGTGTATGAGCCAGTCAGAGTATTGGCCACCCATACGAAGGAAGGTCAAGGGCAGGCCATCCAACAAGTCTTGATTCATTGAAAGGATCATATGGATCTTCGAGAGTGAGCTGCATACATAGTTTCTAGAGTTCAACCTTGGGAAAAAGATCGAAGTTTCGGGGTATTGATACGAATACGGGTCTGGGAGAGGCACCTAGAGGACGATTCATATGTGTTTACTCAAGTAGAGCATGGAAGGTGCCAGAGGCATCACGCTAAGGGCACAGTCGTACTCTTTATTATTATGTACTTTTTTTTAGACTCGACTTTATTTTGTGTGAGGGTCCAAGTATTTAAGGGGAGACTCTCTATTGTATCCTTATCTTCTAAGCACCTGGAAATCAGGAATTGACTAGGGTTTGGATGACCCAGCTCCAGCCTCTAGGGAATCTCGATTCCCTCTGTCGATTGTTACTAATGATAACAGGAACTGTCATATACCCTAAGAATTGAGTTCACTATTTTAACTTTGGAGGGGCTTAATTCAAATTTTTTTCTTAATATGATCTGAGATAGATATATTGCACATATATTAACCTTTCTATGTCAACTATGCAGTGTAAAGCATGGGCTACAAATGCTTCAAAACTTCCAGAGTGATGTGAAGAGTTCAAAGAAATCACTAAAGGTAAAGGGCTATAATTTCTCATAATATTTTTAATATGTTTAGATGCCACTTGACCTATTTTGATTTTTTTTTTTTCAAAAAAACATCAGATTTTCATAATGATTTTCCTTAAATTATTCAGTGCCTGTTGTGTCATAATCTTCACAGGATGTAGTAACTGAGAATGAATTTGAGAAGAGGCTTCTAGTAGATGTTATTGCCCCAAGTGATATAGGAGTTACATTTGATGACATTGGTGCTTTGGACAATGTAAAGGCGACATTGAAGGAACTGGTGATGCTTCCATTGCAGAGGCCAGAGCTATTTTGCAGAGGACAATTGACAAAGGTTTTATCTTTTCTCATCTCTAAGTGTCACCATGATGTTTAACATATACATTCAGTTAATAAGTTTTACAACTTTTTTGCAGTGTACTTAGTTTTTTTGTGTAAAAGCTTTATTGACTTCATCCATGTTACAAGACTCATGAATCAATGTAGTATGGATTTATGTTATACTTCTTCTTTATTTTCTTTCGTTTATAGAGATTACTAAAATATATTGAGAAATGTTCTTTTTTTCATGGGGTTATCCAGCATTAATCTTTCCATTATGTTTTATTTTAAAAATTAAAAGAGATTTGAAGCAAGCTCTTCACATGAATAAATGAAAATCAGAGTTTTTTTTACTACTGTGGGTACTATTATGTATTTTACTGTATAAACCTTATAGAACATTCAGTTATATGCTTAACTCTTCCCTGGCTGATAATACTGCATTATTCTTAATAGTTTGTGAAATAGGGGAGTAAGATTTAAGAGAAGAAGGAATGTTTTGTCGAGTTTTCTATGGATGATCATAAGCTTTATGCTTCCGATACCTTGTGATGCAGGACAGGCGTCCCACTTGCCTGTCACCCTGGATACCTGGCGTCGCACCACAGCCCAGGGGTCCCACCGGGAGTCCACCCGATGAGCCTTATCAGGTCCCGCAGACCGTACACCCCAACCCATCCACGGCCCCACCACAGGGCCGATAGGTTGTCGCGGCTCAGTTGGTGATGAGAGTCCGCCTGAGGACTCTTTATCAAGGAGGTCGGGGGATCGAGCCCCGGCCTCAACAACCTATCGGCCCTGTGGTGGGCCCGGGGATGGGTTGGAGTGTACGGTCTGCGGGACCTGATAAGGCTCATCGGGTGGACTCCCGGTGGGACCCCTGGGCTGTGGTGCGACGCCAGGTATCCAGGGTGGCAGGCAGGTGGGACGCCTGTCCTGCATCACCTTGTGAGATTGTTTTTGGCACAAGGAGAGGACGGATATGGAGGCATTTGTTATACGAAATTGGGAGACAAGCTTCTCGCCTTGGGGAAAATTTAGTATGCCATGTTCCACACTCTTCTCTTTATATATAGAGTTTACAAAAGGGATAATAAGGAGATTTACATAAAAAATAAAATAAAAGATTGCTACTTAAAGGAAATAAAAGTTTGAAAATAAAAAAGGAGAGTTATGATTTTGAGACTGAGCCATCCTAACTGACATTCTCCTGAATCATCCTTGCTCTTCTTTGTTCAGGTTGACATGCTTTGGGCTGTGAGGCCTTTTGTTAGATGAGAAATATTCTTGGAAATTTGCTTTGGGAGAAAAATATTGGATTTGGTCGTTACCAATAATGAATTAGAGAACCATATACCGATAATGGTATAACTTGTCTATGCTTTTGTACAGATTGCTGAATAATGTTCATCTTAGATTAGTTGAGAAGGGGCAAAACCTATCTTTTATTTGTATAGTGAAGGAATGAATGAAGATGTGCCTTGTTGTTCAAACATGAGCTTCGCTGATCTTGACAACCTGTACTCCTGAATTGATAAAGGGAGAGGAGATTTATTTCTTGGGGTGTCAATTTTGGTTTTACTTGATGCGTGTTGTTTAGTTTATCGTGGTAGTGCAAATGAATTTGGAAGAGCTTGTTTGTTGGTTTGTGGTGTTTGGCTTATCATGGTAGTACACATGAATTTGGAAGAGTTTTCTTCTTTTTCAGTGTGTATTTTTTGGCATAGATAAGTTAAAGAAATAAGGGGAATAGTTGGGTGATGAAAATGAGGAAAAGAGAGATTGCAGGTGTTGAGGAGAGATACAACTATACAAGATAATCATTTGTAATAAGCTTAGAAAAAAGATATTGTGGTCGATGGATCAAGTTTATCGATGTATGTTTGCCATGATAATCATGATTTGAATTAAGTCTGATGTGTTCATGATTTAGCTTGCTCTTCCTTTTTTGAACCTTTTTATTAGGGCTATGAACAACACAAACTCAAACGAAGCTTGGAATGTCTTTTAAGTATGCTCAATTCAGGACAGTCTCGACTCTTTTGTTTTCAATTTGTGCTCATTCAAGTCAGAGTCGATTAGCATATTATTTCTTTGTCCAACTTACATCTATACATCTATCTATCTATGTGTGTGCGCGCGCATATACACATTTACGAGTGACAGCGCATAGGGGGGTCTCATGTGGTTGCGACAATACCCCCACCATGACAGTACGCCAGTACCTACTCCCGTACCCGACCACGCTTGGTTGCGAACGGGATTCATCCGTCCGTGATTTACTTTTAGTGCGCATGAACTACACCAACATTTATGATAAAACCCATTAAAATGTCATAATATGCCTTCTTGAAGTAAGCCCTCCCTCATAATGGCACGTGGGACCCACTCTCTCCTATCACTCTCTCTCTCTTCTTTTTTCCTTAAATAACAAATGACTGAATCTTTTATTTTTTTAATATTGAACGGTGTTGATGATTTTGATGGTGCAACCCATTACAAATAGAATATTTCTTTATAAATAATAGGTGACAGTGCACGGGGATCTCCATGTGACTGCAACAATACACATGATCGCCTACTTCACTTGTAGATAAAGTGAGGCAGCGATAGTACTATTAATGCGACATACATTCTGTGCACTATCACTCCTACATATATTTGGAAATTTATTACACTTTTTATAGAAGTTATTTAATGAAGTTGGTATGTAGTGCTTGTGTAATACTCTTGGTCTCAAGTTCAAATCTCCTCATCTTTGTTAATATTAGTTTAATATCTTTATTAAAACATTGCTTTGATAATTTTTTTATTTTTTATTTAAAACTATTTAATTTGAAAATAAATACAGTGGTCGAGATTAACCTTATGTTCTCCACCATTACACCATGGCATTACCATATATATGCATGTAGGTATTTATATACACACATTTATAAATAAATAGATAATATGATGTTACTCCTTAAGGTTTCACACCTCTAGAACAAGAAGATTGAGGGAAAGGAGTGAAATCCAAGGGAACACCTTCTTGGCTATCCCTAAGCTCCAATTTTACTTCAAGATAATCCCAGATGCCAAAATACAAGAGAGTTAGGGTTTTAGAACTCATCATGGTGGCATAAGCTTAAATACTCAAACTAAAATTAAAGATACAACTTGATGAAATAACACCCTTCCTGGGTCAAAATAAAATTACACTGGTGTCTCAGCTACAGGCCCCTTCCTCTTGGAGTGGACTCGTCACTCTGTCGATGCCCCTTCGCACTCTGTGTCATCCGCGTCTGTCACAATGCCCCATTTGAAAATTTTGCCTTGTTCTCAAGGCTATACTCAGGAAATTGGGCGTGGAAGTCATCGCTATCCCATCAAGTCGCTTCGGAATGAGGGTGTTGCTGCTGCGCCACCAACACCTGCTCGCGAACTCGGCCGTCCACCGTGATAGGTTTGTGGTCCAAAATTGCTTCCGGAAGATAAACGTGGAGCCATCTGATGCGATATCCAGAGGTAATGTCTACTTGACGGTGGGATCGCCCACCACCCGCTTGTGTTGGGAGACGTGGAAGACATGATGAATCCCACTGTGGGTAGGAAGGTGAAGGTGGTAGGCCACTTCGCCGATGCTTGCGATCACCGTAAATGGGTCGTTGAAGCGGGCAGACAACTTGGGATGGAGACGTCGCCACGAAAAATTGGTGGTACGACCGGAGCTTAACAAAGACCGCGTCCCCCACCTGGAAGGCTGGAACTGGACGTCCCGACATCGCTTGTTTGCTTGGTGGAGCATCTTCTACTGTGCGCTGCGAAGATAGGTCTTCAAGACCCTTAATATCTCATCTCTATCCAAGAGCTGAGTGCGAACCGCCCCGACATGACATTCCCCTGGTTGATACTGGATCACAGTGGGCGGGCCGATCGTAAACGTCTTGGAACGGTGTAATGCCAGCTGAATAGTGGAAGGAGCTGTTGTAGTAGAACTCTGCCCAACCCAACCATTTGCTCCAATCACAGTCAGAGGTAAAACATCGCTGGTAAGTCCCCAAGCATAAATTCAGGATCTCAGACTGCCCCGTCCGTCTGGGGATGGTAGACAAAGCTCATTCGTAGTTGCGTCCCTTGGAGTTTGAATAACTCATGATAGAAGGTGCTCATAAAAATTGGGTCGCAATCGCTGACGATTGAACGAGGGAAGCTGTGCAGTCGGACCATGCCGGAGAGAAACGTCTCAGCCACCACCGTGGTCGTGAAGGGATGCCGCAAGGGTATATAATGGCCATACTTGGACATGCTGTACACTACCACGAAGAAGCAATCGTAACCGTAGGAGTGCGGGAGGCACGTAATAAAATCCATCGTCAGGTCATCCCAAATTAGATCTGGTATTGGTAAGGGATGTAGAAGACCTTTGGGAAAAGTGACCTCATACTTAAAACGTTGGCAGATCAGGTAGGCCGCTACAAATTCTTCTGCGTGCCGCATCATCCTTTGACAATATGACGCATCCGCGAGGCGGCGGTACGTGTGGAACGCTCATGTATGGCCTGTTGACAGTGTAGGTGGAACTCTGTGTGGAGGCGCAGAATGCTGGCCGACGAGAAATAGAGAGGACCAACCGGCCCCGATAGAAACAAGCGAACCCCAATGAGGGTGTACGTGGGTTATGCGGTGGAATTTGTTTGTAAACTTTCCATGATAGCCCAAAAAGTCGTGTCGGCCTCCACCTCACTCTGTAGAGTACTTGCCTTCTGCCAAACTGGGCGGGGGATGGCCATCAGCTCTGCTGAAGCCGTTTGACGAGATAAGGTGTCTGCCACCATGTTGGACTTGCCCGAACGGAACTCGATGGTAAACTCATAGACCAACAGTGACACCATCCAAACATGCTAGGATGGTGTGGTCATCTTTTGGCTGAGAAGGTACCGTAAGCTATGATGATTCGTGCGAACGACGAAGTGTCGCCCCAATAAGTAAGGACGTCAGTGCTGGACTGCCAAAACGATTGTCATCAACTTGTTTTCATAGGTTGGTGGGAACGAATAGTCGTGGAGAAGGACCGGTTGACGTAAGCTATGGGGCTCCCTTGGTGCAGTGACCTCCATAGCGTCAGTAAGATCACAAGGTTGATGAGTACGAAATCCGCCGCCATGTTGGACTTGCCTGGATTAGGCTCAAACACTGACAGAAATGCCTCAAGAAGTCGAGACAGCCGATGCGACTGGGGAGAACTCAAAGGCATCAGGGCCTCAGTCACCGGTGTGGTTATATGCCATAATAGTGATCGAAAGTCCATGAAGTGAGTTCGTTGTGGTACACGAGATGAGACGGCGATCCATTGAAGGGAGGCATATCCCACAAGTGTGCAAGGTCGATAAGCCCAGTGGAAGGTTATCCTCATGGAGGTCCTGTTGTGTTTGACATCACCCAACGTCTGTAACCACGTAATGCCGAGGATGGTGTCTCTCCGCCTAAAGGAAAGACGTAAAATTTGGAAGAGCTGCATTTTTCATCCAACTGGAACGGGAGGACGCAACAGATCCCACTAGTCGGGGAGCGAAGTTCACCCAGGTAAACAAAGAACCTCATCGTAGGGCGATGGGCAGCACAACCGAGTCACCAAGTCGTGGGAGACAAAATTGTTGTTAGCACCACTATCAATCATAATCACCACTGATATGCCCTGCAGAAGTCCCTGGAGCTTCATGGTGCGTGGCCCCGAAATTCCCCCGGTAGAAAATCACCCTCTAAACGATGGAAGGACGATGTCGGTTCGCCAGTGAGGCATCATCAAGGATAAGGGCGCCGAAGTCGGTGGCCGTAACTGTGTCCCCATCATCACACATGAGAACCCACAGTTCCTTAAACGGGCAGTCCTATGTCAGAGAGTTGGGTTGCTTGCAGCGGAAGCACAAACCCTTACTGCGTAGATCACTATAGTCCTGTGTTGAGAGGCGGTTGGGGGTCGGTTGTTGTGGCGCTGAGGGAGGAGGTACAGTTCGGGAGGGAAGGCGGTCGTAGGTGATGGATCCCCCGCGGGAAGCCGTGGCAGAGCAGGAGGAATGAACGTGGAGCGAGTCGAGGAGCTGGGTGCAGCTAAAGAGAAACGAGGCCGGTCCACCGGCCGGACCGAGAAATCTGCCTCTACCAAGCAGGCGTCTGTCATGGCTCGGGTGCTGGGGCGTCTCGTCGGTGGCGCCATGGGATGGAAATGGACACACAAATGGCTCGTGCGGGACAGAGCTCTGCAGGACAGGGCACTGCAGGGTTGGATGCGGCGGAATGGACTCGTGCAGGGCCGAGCTCTGCGGAATGGAGCGCCGTGGGAAAGTATCGGCCTGGAGACGGGCGCACGAAGAAGTGACAGAGCTCTGTAGGTGGAGCGGATGCGGGAGGATGCGTAGAGACGGAATTTTGTACGATAAGCGTCGGACGATGGAATCGTGTCACATCGACTGGCGAATAAGCGGTTGCGGGCTGCAGGTCATACCAATGTTACCCCTTAGGGTTTAACAACTCTAGAACCAGAAGATTGAGGGAAAGGAGAGAAATCCAAGGGGGAAATCCTCTTGCCCCGCCCTAGGCTCCAATTTCACTTTAAGATAATCCCGGATACCAAAATACAAGAGAGTTTGGGTATTAGAAGTTTAGAACCCATCATGGTGGCATAAGCTTAAATACTCAAACTAAAATTAAAATACAACTTAATGAAATAACACCCTTCCTGGGTCATAATAAAATCACGCCGGTGTCTCGGCCGCTGGCCCTTGCTCCTGGGGTGCACTCACCACGCTGTAGATGCCCCTTCACGTTCCGTGCCGTCCGCTGTTATGAATCTACTAGGAAGAGGAGGAGAAAGCTAGATCTAGAGAGCTATGAGAGGAATTAGGGTTGAGGATTACCTGATAGTTCTTGCATACCCCTCCACAAGAGGATCCAGGTATATTTATACACGGACCAAGGCTGGCCGGCCAAGGGGGCCGGCCGGCCCCAATTGGGGCTGAACCGGGTGGGTTCAGCCCTCCGAGGGCCGTCAATAGAAAGTGGGAGCTGAACCAATTGGTTCAGCCTCGTTGTCGCCTTCGGATCCGTCCGGTGGCGTAACATTCCCTTCCCCTTTAAGACCCAGCTTGTCCTCAAGGTGGGAATCTGGTGGCTCGGTCCCTTCCTTCGGCGCCCTCCCAGCTACGTCATGCTCGTCTCCTTGCAATCTCCAGGCATCGAAGAAAGGCCCCTGTACTGGTAAGATTCTGATTCCATTCAGGCAGTACTCCCTCCCTTCCTCAACAAACTCCATAGTCAACTCATCCCAATCCAAAGTGACCCTCCCCAGCTGACGCAACCACTGGGTCCCCAGAATCATATCGGACCCCTGGATGGGCAAGAAGTAGACATCCATCCTGTCGGTGTATCCCTGCACACTGACCCTCACGTCCGGAAGTCTGCATTCGCACTGCGACGTGCGTTCACCTGCCATCATAACCTGGGGCGCAACATCCTTGATGATCTCTTGCCCACGCTTCTGTGCCACCGCCGGGTTGAGGAAGTTATGTGTACTCCCGCTGTCAATCATAATGGTCACGGGTTGTTGGCTGAGCCACCCTGCAACAGTCATAGTGGGCGGTGCGGAGTCTCCTGGCAAGGTCAGGGTAGATACCTCGAACTCGATTGTATCTAAAATGTGCTCCCGGTCCTCGTGGCGCCCCTGGAATGGAGGGGAATCCATGGCAGACGCGTCGATTCCAAGTCCCCCATTGAGGATGGAGGCCCGATCGGCACCATCTCGAACCGCACAGACTTTGTGTCCCGATGCTGAAACCGGAATGAGAATCTGGACTGCGTTGGTCTCTTTCGCAACAGTCGGACCTTTGATGTGCTGAGTCAACAAACTTTTTTGCTCGTCCATGCGCGTATCTATCTTTTCTGCCAATCGTTTTTCTGAAGCCTTCAACTGTTCTTCGACGGCCGCCACCCTGTCGGCCAACCCGGTGTAAGTCCCTTTGAGGGTGGCCAACCGATGGGATTCTTCTTGGGAACGAGTCACCATGGTGGAAAACTGGAGGCAGGAAACCCGGAGGCGTGCGTGCAATCAACAGAAACTGGAGGCGGCGGTCTTTGGATGCAGTCAGCGGCCTCAGGATGCAGCCGACAGCGGCGGCAGCCTCTGGAAGCAGCAGGCGGCGGCGGCCAGGATGCTGATGCGGCCGCAGGAAGCAGCAGGTGGCGCTGGATCCGCAGGAGGCGGCGGCCTCAGGAGTAGCAGGAAGAGGCGGTGGCCTCTGGAGCAGTCGACCTGGACGCTTACGGAAGCTGTCGGCCTGGAATCGTCGATGTCGATGTCGGCGAGGGATGGACGCGATGTCGAGGGCTGGACGAGTCGTCGATGTCGATGTCGGCGCTGGAGACGTCGACGTCGAGCGAGGAGTCGTCGACGTCGAGCGGTGGCTCTGGAGCGGCGCTGGAGATGTCGATGTCGCTAAAGCGCTGGAGTCGTCGCTGGATCGGGAAGATATCGCCGATGGATCGGCGCAATGCGGAGAAAAAAAACTTGGAGGACGAATCCTCTGATACCAATTGTTATGAATCTACTAGGAAGAAGAGGAGAAAGCTAGATCTAGAGAGCTATGAGAGGAATTAGGGTTGAGGATTACCTGATAGTTCTTGCATACCCCTCCACAAGAGGATCCGGGTATATTTATACCCGGACCAAGGCCGGCCGGCCAAGGGGGCCGGCCGGCCAAGGGGGCCGGCCGGCCCCAATTGGGGCTGAACCGGGTGGGTTCAGCCCCCCGAGGGCCGTCAATAGAAAGTGGGGGCTGAACCAGTCGCCTTCGGATCCGTCCGGTGGCGTAACATCCACGCCCATAACATATGATCTGATTTTGAGTCCCAAGCTCAGATCAATTTGAGTTTGAGTTAGTCCTGATTCCTGACCCATTATCAGGCTTCCTGATTTAGGATCCTACATCAATCTAAGTAGAAAACAAATTTCATTTTCTTGTGAACTTGAATTCAAATTCATAGCCTTACTTTTGATGGCCATTCTTCCGGGGTATCATTACTCTTCATGTATTTTGTTCTAAATGATTTTTGTATAGATGGTCATTCTGTTCATTTGCCGACTAAAATGTGTCTTAATTAAACTTGTGGAAATTGCACATTTATATTATTTTCATAATTTGTTTGTTCTTCAGAAGTTAATTAATCGATTCAACTTACTTAAGTTTGTCACTTCTATAGTTAATATCACCTCTACCAAAATTGCATGTGATATACTGTCACTGTTCTTCTAATTCGAAATCTTATTTGTTCTAACAAGTAACTTTATTTTTTTATTTTTCACTTAATGGATATTCAACAGATTAGAATTATGTCATCTGCAAATTTATTATAAGCATCTTCATAACTATAAAGCTGATCATTGATGTTAATTTCCCCGGTACGAAATTATTTCTTCACTCCATAACTATTTCTAGTATTAGTTAATTCTTCATCATATTTATCTTACTTCAACATAATTTAGACACATTTTTTCGTTAATGCGCAACAAAATCAAGTCTCAGAGTATTCTTATTATATTTTTTTTCAAGATCATAATAATCATATGAAGATCTTTGCCTATACTTTTCCCTTAATTTTCTTAACACATTGTTTTCATAACACCTTCACAGTACAAAGCCAAATTGATAATTTGAAATTGACTTTTTGTAATCCTATATTTGATGACAATTTTCTATAGCTTCATTGCCTACTCATAATTTTGATTCCTTTATAATCAATATAATTTCATTTGCCAGCCCTGCAAGGGAATATTACTCTTTGGTCCCCCTGGCACTGGGAAAACTATGCTCGCTAAAGCTGTTGCAACCGAGGCAGGTGCAAACTTCATCAACATATCGATGTCAAGCATTGCTTCAAAAGTATTATTTCGTACCCAATTGAACTCGTTAAAAATGCAATTTTTCTTACTTCTCTAGTCAATGTGACT
Source organism: Dactylorhiza incarnata (assembly GCA_033032865.1). Taxonomy (NCBI): domain Eukaryota; kingdom Viridiplantae; phylum Streptophyta; class Magnoliopsida; order Asparagales; family Orchidaceae; genus Dactylorhiza; species Dactylorhiza incarnata. Next base: position 13,383,565 of record JAWHQI010000017.1, read on the forward strand.
AACCTTCTCTTCACTTTCAGTGGTTTGGAGAAGGAGAAAAATATGTCAAAGCTGTTTTTTCATTAGCCAGCAAAATTGCCCCAAGTGTTGTTTTTGTAGACGAGGTATGTAAACATGATGAATACCAGTTGCTTGTATCGCTGTATGCACTCCTACTGCCATTCCTCGTGTAAACATTATATATATTATTTGTTTGTATATTTTGCTGTATGAACTCCTACAGCCGATCCTCATATAAACGTAATAAATACCAGTTGTTTACACACACACACACACACACACACACACACACACACACACACACACACACACACACACACACACACACACACACACACACACACACACACACACACACACACACACACACACACACACACACACACACACACACACACACACACACACACACACACACACACACACACACACACACACACACACACACACACACACACACACACACACACACTTGTTTAGACACACACACACACACACACGCTTGTTTATACACTTACACGCTTGTTTATACACACACACACGCACACACACACTTGTTTATACACACACATGCACACTTGTTTACACACACACACACATGTTTTCACACACACACACTTGTTTACACACACACGCACACTTGTTTATACACACACACACACTTGTTTATACACACACACACACACACACACTTCTTTATACACAAACACACACACACACACACGCACACACACTTGTTTATAGACACACACACACTTGTTTATAGACACGCACACACTTGTTTACACACACACACACACACACACACACACACACGAGTGACAGTACATGGGGGAACCCCCATGCGGTCGCGACAGTACCCCGACCGCAATAGTGTCACGACGCGACGACACTCCCACGGCTCACAGCCTCACGCGTGGCACCGACCCTCTCTCTCTCTTCTCTCCTTTCTCCTTTCAAAGGCACGTTATATATATATACGAGTGACAGGCACGGGGCCCTGCCCCTACTGCCAAGCTCGACAGTACCCGGGCGGCGACGGCGGGCTTCGCCTGCCCCTACTGCCAAGCTCGACAGTACCCGGGCGGCGACGGCGGGCTTCGCCTGCCCCCGACCAAGCGCGATAGTACCCGGCCCGCGACGGTGGGCTTTGCCCGCCCCCGGCGGGCTACGCCCATGTCGCTCCGGGCTGCGCCCGCATCAAGCCTGTTGCGCCCACAACATATACATATGAGTACTCAAAATGACCGCACAAAAATTTTAATTAATATTTATAATTGTTTTTTCAAAAACATTTATATTTTAACAAAAAATCATTTTAAAGGTCTAATGATTACCTACCATAGTAGGTGTAGGAGGTCTACTTTTGGATTTTATGAATTTCCATCATTATTTTTATTATAAGGATATATTATAATTACACAAATAGCCATTATATTTTATGAATTTCCATTTTTTCATAATATATGTTAAGTCATTGGAGTAAAAGAATGAGGCTATATTTGACAATTTTGAATGTTGCACCAAATGCAACTTCTTGTATATAGTAGTTAAAGATATATATATTTCGTTATATGTGCTCCTACAACTGATTCTCGTGCACGTCAGGGATTTTGGTTAAATAACTCGTTTTTATCCTCTAGTTTGCATAATTTTTTTTTCCAGGTTGATAGTATGTTGGGCAGGAGAGAAAATCCGGGGGAGCATGAAGCTATGCGTAAGATGAAGAACGAATTCATGGTGAACTGGGACGGACTTCGAACAAAAGATAAAGAGCGAGTTCTGGTCCTTGCGGCAACTAATAGGCCTTTTGATCTTGATGAAGCCGTGATAAGGAGGCTTCCCCGGAGGTAGAACTACTAAACTTCTGTCGAAGCGCACTTCCGTTTGCGAGTTAATCACAGACAGAACTTGTTGTAATTTTATTTTATGTCTAGCTCTATGAAGGGGAGCCTTGGCGCACCGGTTGAGGTGTTGCCGTGTGACCTTGAGGTCACGGGTTCGAGTCCTAGAAGCAGCCTCTTGCAAAAATGCAGGGTAAGGTTTGCCTACATTTCACCCTTGTGGTGGGACCCTTCCCCGGACCCTCGTTGCGTGGGGATGCTTTGTGCATCGGGTTGCCCTTTTATGTCTAGCTCTATGTTTCTAGGAAATTATTGTTGTAATTTTATTTATTGCAGGTTGATGGTAAATTTACCAGATGCATCAAATAGGGAGAAGATTCTCAGGGTAATATTAGCGAAAGAATCTTTGGCGCCGGCTTGTGATTTGGAGACTCTCGCGAATATGACTGATGGTTATTCAGGAAGCGACCTGAAGGTTTGTTGAGGTGTATTTGAATGTTGTTTATTTCTATTTATTTGTGAGACTACATTTTTTTTCTTTCTATCAGAACCTCTGTGTTACTGCTGCACACTGCCCAATTAGAGAGATTTTGGGAAAGGAGAAAAAGGTCAGTTTTTTACATTTGAGAGTAATTTTGTAGATAACTGTGTGCATTTAAGAACTTATTTTTAGGATTATTTGATCTACTAAATGATTATCTTTTGGGGGCATAAGTTTATTAAATACGAACTTATTCTCTTGAATAGTTTATCTTAGATAGGATTGAATTTTGAAGTTATCTTGTAACAATATTTATTTAAATAGAGCGGTTAAAGCTATAAGTCGGATATGATGGAGCACTATATGGCAATGCAGAAAGGCATGCAGCGGATGTTATTGAATGAACAATTAATCCACGCGCTAATGCGATGTGTTTATATGCTTCAGTAGGGTATGATATCAAACACTATTAAATTAATCAAGAAAATTTCCGGAGAAGCGCACATATCCACACTTATTGCGAATAATTCAAATAAAGTTCACAGGTTGCGCACCTATATGAACTGACAATGACTGAAAATGCTTGTAAACTCCTAAAATGTAAAGAAATCTAGAACTAAAAGTGAACTCATTGATTATTTGGCCCACGATGAAAATGATGTAGTAGGCGGGCTTAGATGGCAGTACAAGCGAAGCTTAGGTGGAAGGAAGGAGGCAGCTTCAGCACCAGACCCGTCTTCTCCATGGCGTACGAGCGAGTAGTAATGGATGCAACTCCCAGCATACCTACTCATATAAAAGCAAAACTAAATTGGGTCAAATGGAATGAAGGCCCGGGTTTTCCGATCAATATATTCAACGAAAATATTATAAAAACATGATGAAAAATGATCTGAAAGCATCCACGGACTCTGATCATTCTATAACTGTGTGTGACTAAAACAGGCCTGAGAGGCCCCCTTAGTGTGCAACCTGTGACATTACCTTTTCGTTTGCAAGTTTATAAGATAGTCTTTTTGCTGTAATGAGTAACATGTTTTTTTTTTTTAAATATGCTTCCTCACTCACTACCATTTACAAACTGTCATATCAATGGTTCCCGAATAAATGACAGAATCATGCAGATGTAAGTATGAGAATTATAAGCCTAGCTCGGCTTTAGGAAACATTCCACACAAATGTTTATATATGCTAACGCCTAACTCTTGCTCCATACATTACTCATTGGAATTATTTTCTTATAAACGAAAAGGATTCATCATCGAAATCAATAGCAAATCTATCAGTACGATTATACCTTATGATCGCTCTGCCTTGACTAGCGTGGGTCAGGGCAATATCAGTATTTATGTTCCTACGTATGATTATTGTGGTCGTAGAGGACATATTCGGGATGTGTGCTTCAAACTCTATCCTCATCTCGCGCCACCAGAACGTGGTCGTGGACATGGTCGTGCTCCTGACCGAGGGAGTTCTCAACCGGGGGATCGAGACCTCATGATGCTGCTTATTCCACGAAAGTGTATGAGGATCCCTCACTTGCACCTTCCTCAGGGACCTTTACAGTGGATGAATTGGATGCTCTCAGGCAGCTACTTCATTCCAGGTCGGATGTGTCTTCGGGTGCTTCTATCTCTTTTACTACTGCAGCTATGCCCAGTGCACATGCTGCTACCGTCACTCCATCGGATTGGATCATCGACTCAGGGGCCACCGATATATGATCGGATACTCCTCAGGTTTTATTTCTTACACTCCTTTGTCGGGTAAGGACAAGGTTATCACCTTCAATGTCACTTTGTCCTCCATTGTGGGTAAAGAGCACATCTCTTGCTCTTCGCCCATTTCTCTCTCTTATGTCCTGCATGTTTCCTCATTTTCTCGCAATTTGCTTTCAATTAGCAATATTACTATATCTCTGAACTGCTCAGTAACTTTTTTCCCTGACTCTTGTGTTTTCCAGGAAATAGGTACGAAGCGAAACATCGGCAGGTGGTAGGAACCGTGGTAGTTTGTACTTCCTGGATTCCCAGCTCCCGTCTCAGGCTCTTTCGTTTGTTACTGTTACTGTTGCGGATGTCCGACGATGGCATCAACGTCTCAGACATCCCTCTCCTCGTTATCTTCAAAAAGTGTTTCCTTCTGTTTTGCCTTCTATTAAGTCATTGTCTTGTGATGTATGTGAGTTGTCTCAACATGTTTGACATAACTCTTCGCATTTATTTTCTCCTAGTACCAGTCCTTTTGATGTCATACATTCAAATGTTTAGGGTCCATCCCATGTTGTATCATTATTTGGTTTTCGTTGGTTTGTCACTTTTATCGACCATTTTTCTCGTACTCCTTGGGTTTATCTTTTAAAGAAAAAAATGTGGTTTTTTCTTGCTTTCAAGTTTTTCATCAGATGGTGATGACCCAGTTCAAGGGCAGTATTATCCATCAGACCATGTGTGTTCACACCTCCACCCAAAATGGGGTCGCTGAACAAAAAAATGGCATCTGCTTGAGGTTGCACGTTGCTTTCTCACTAGTATGCATCTTCCTAACTATTATTGGGGCGATGTTGTTCTAATCGTTGCTCATCTCATCAATCGTCTTCATACGATTCTGAGACTATGTTACTCCTCTCACCCGTCTCTCCACCACTTTTACTTTTCGTACCTCGCATTTGCCACCCCGAGTGTTTGGGTGTGTTTTGTTCATGTGCATCAGCCTCATCGTGACAAACTTGACCCTCGTGCTCAACATTGTGTCATTATTGGCTATTCCTCCACCACAAAAGTATATCGGTGTTACCACCCTCCGTCATGCCGTACTTTTTGTAGCATGGATGCTACCTTCCGCAAGGAGGAATCCTATTTTCTGGATCCGACTCATTCCATTTGTCAGGGGGAGGCTAGTGACAATGCATTTAATACTCCTAGTATTCCTCTCCCTCTCATTCCTCTGATTCATACTATCCCTTCCATCCAAGCTCCGCCTCCTACCCATTTTCTCTTATGTCCTAATTCCTCCATTTCCTCTTGTATATCACCTCCGACTAAATGATAACCTGGCCACTATAGTTCCACCTCTATCAGTGCCCACTTCAGACTCAGATTCCGGTGATTACCTACATCTCCCTCTTGCATTGTTGAAAGGTAAAGTGATCTGCACGCATCATCCTATTTCCAACCTTGTTTCTTATCATCATCTTACTCCTGCACATCAGACATTTGTTACATTGTTATCCTTGATTACCATTCCCAAGTCGTGGCAGGAAGCTTTGGGTGTTCCTGAATGGACACATGCTATGAAGGAGGAAATGTCTGCCTTGGAAAGGAACCACACATGGGATATCTCTCCCCTTCCCCTGGGAAAAAAGTCGTTGGTTCGAGGTGGGTGTTCTCTGTCAAACAAAACCAGGATGGTAAGGCTGAACGTTACAATGCCCGACAGGTGGCTCAGGGATACACTCAAGGAGTAGACTACCAAGTGACCTTTGCTCTTGTGGCAAAGATGGACTCCATTCGGGTTCTCTTATCATGTGTTGCTTGCTTAGACTGTGATTTTCATCAACTGGATGTAAAAAATGTCTTCCTTGGTGAGCTGGATGAAGAAGTGTACATGAAATTTCCTCATGGTTTTGTTAAAAATAGACCAGAAGGGCTTGTCTGTCATTTAAAAAAAGCTTTTATATGGCCTGAAATAGTCACTCAGGGTATGGTTTGGCAGGTTTCACCAGGCCATGCTTAAGTTTGGTTAGAAGCAGGGGCAGTCGGATCACACCATGTTCATCAGAAGACAATATCAGAAAATTGTGGTTCTCATTGTTTGCGTGGATGACATTGTGATCACATGTGTTGATTCGTAGGAAATTGCAAATCTCAAGGCCCTGTTGTTTGCAGAGTTTGAAGTGAAGGATTTAGGGAGACTACGATACCTTCTAGGAATTGAAGTGACTAAGTCGAATCAAGGTACCTTCATATCCTAACGCAAATATGTTTTAGACTTGTTAAAGGAAACTAGGATGCTCGATTGTGTCCCAACAAACACTCCTATAGAGGAAAACCATAAGATTGATGAAGACATTGATGGTGACCGGATGGTTACTTCAAGCTATCAGAGATTGGTTGGGAAACTCATATACCTATCCCCCACACGTCCTGATATTACGTATGCAGTAGGTATCTTGAGAAGATATATGCATGTTCCTAGGACCAAACATCAAGAGGCTGCATACCATGTTTTCGGTACTTGAAGAAGGCACCTGGTCGGGGACTCCTGTTCTCTAAGAGCATCCACTTGAGGATCGAAATCTTCACAAATGCAGATTGGGCTGGAGTCGTGATGACAGAAAGTCTACAACGGGGTATTATACCTTTGTTGGGGGGAATTTGGTTATCTGGCGAAGCAGAAGCAGAATGTGGTAGCCAGATCAAGCGCGGAGGCTGAGTATCAGGTAATGTCTCAAGGTCTTTGTGAAGAACCGTGGTTGCGTTCTATGTTGCAAGATCTGGGATTCCAGAAGCATATCTCTCTCTCCCCTTTATACTGTGACAACAAGACATCCATCAGTATAACTCATAACCAAGTTCAACATGACGGGACTAAGCATGTTGAGGTTGATCGACACTTTATCAAAGACCACTTGGACAAATGGAATGTGGTCACTCCTTTTGTTCATTCCAAAGATCAACTGACAAATGTCTTCACCAAAAGTCTTGGATGTGATGTGTTCACTAATATCCGCAAGCTAGGGATGACTGATATCTTTCGTCCGACTTGAGAGAGGAGAGTTTAATTAGGCATTATTAGCATGTCGTATTTATAATACCCTCTATAGGTAATTTAGTCTCTTTGTGGCCTTACTCATGTATATGTAGGAGTATAAGCTAGTATTATGTGATTATTATTGGAAATTGCTTTCTACTTTATTTTGATGTGAGTTTTATTTGGATGTATCTATCCTGATTTAGTAATTCTTTAGTATCCGAGGAGTAAATAAACTTGGTATTTGTGCAAGCAGGCGATCAATTCCGGTTGGTTTTCATGATTTTTTTCTTCGAATCTGTGATCTTTAACTCGGTTTTCCCTCTTTTTCAGGAAAAGAATATAGCTTTAGCGGAGAACAGACCAGTGCCGCCATTGTATACCAGTCAGGATATACGCGCTTTGAGTATGGATGATTTTAAGTATGCTCATGAGCAGGTACTCTAGCTGGTTCTCTGTTTGTTAGCTACATGAAGATGCATTAAAATGAGTTGTTTCCTTTGCAACCTTGATTTTTTTTTATATAGTGAATGTAAATGATTGTCGGTTTTATTTTTGCATTCTTTAGGCATTATTTTTTCAAATTTTCCCTCTACAATTGGTTGTCAAGTCAAGCATGCTCTAAGACAATGTTAGAATCTATGCATCTAACCTAATATCAATTGGTTATAGATTCAGTGGCTCATTGGCGCAAGACGTGTCTAACGTGGGTTCGGGTGGCCGATAAGAATGTCTATATGATTTTAACTTGTGCCCGTTAATTAAACTTGCAAGTTGCAACAATGAACATTATAAATAATACGACACAATAATCACTATCAAGTTGAGCTTCTCGTAAGGTAACCAATAATGTACTGCTTGCGAGAGCTCTAGAAAGCAAGTACTTGAACGAGCAAATTCCAACAAGTCGCGTGATGGTTGGCACAAAGATTACAGACCAATATTCGTAGAGAAAACAGTGAGTCAATCACACAATTCAAAAATAAAGATATTATAACCAAGAACAAGCTCACAGTAATCACGGGATAAAATGCTCGGCGGATGTCCGATGATATGCCGGTGGCATAGGGACGATGGTGGACTGAATCTGAACCTTCGGAGGGGAACCGTGGACGTGAACTGTTATGGATGGTGGGAGAGGAGGGGCGACCACTGGCTGGAAGAAAGGAGGTTAGGAGGAATTGCTTTTGTCATGGGATCTGGGGCTGCTGTGACGTTCTCGACGGGGAGGTTCAAGATTCAATTGATGTAGAAGGGTGAATACGAATTTTGGGGATTTTTAAGTAGTGGGCAAAAGGGGGTTATGATTTAGGCTCCGTTTGACACTGTGGTTATGAACAGTCGTTCGTGAACACCCGACCTCACATAAGAAACTTCATCCATTTTTATGTTCAAAACTAGTTTTCTTTTTTTTGGGTGGTGGTCGTAACCGTTGTCATACCATACATTCTATGATGGTGGCATTTTTGTCCAAACTCACTGGAGCAAAAACGACGCGCCAAACGGAACCTTAGTGATGCAGGACAGGCGTCGCACATGCCTGCGGATTAATTGGTGATGAGAGCTCTGCTGAAAGACTCTTATCAAGGCGGTTGGGGGATCGAGCCTCGGCCTCAAGCCTCAACAATCTATCGGCCCTGTGGTGGAGCCGGGGATGGGTTGGGGTGTACAGTCGCGGACCTGATAAGGCCTATCGGGTGGACTCCCGGACCCCTGGGCTGGTGCGACGCTAGGCGCCAGGGTGACAAGCAGGTGTGACGCTTGTCCTGCATCACTTAGTAGGGCAGTTAACGAGTAATGGGTAGTTATTATGATAGTTCATGAACTTCCCAACCGCATGACTATAACCACTAATCAGATACTTAATGTGCAACTAACTATACCTAATTATATCTAAGTAGAAATTACTCTACTTTCCTATTAACATCATACATAGTGAATGGCCTCGGTTCTAAGTTTCAATCAAGTATTATAATTACCATGTTATGAAATGTAAACTTATAGAGGATGTTTTTGTAATTTCAAAAGATAGAGGGGTGCAACCTGTAATTTTGCAAACTGAAAGGGGAGGTCGGTAAACGACCCTTAAGTATAATTAATGTTAGTACCTGGTAATTCTTGACAAACTATAGAAGAACGGATTGTCATTTGTGTCGTAGCAATATTAGACCAATTACGACGAGCCTTCGTAGAACCGCGCGGAATAGCGAATTTTCAAAATGGATCTGTTTATCATAAAGAGATTCGTTGCTCTTGACCCCACGTCACTTAAGCCTGCCTGCCTGCCTCCCGTCCGTATTAAAAATAGATAAGAGACACGGGGCCGAAGAGAGAGCCATTAAATGCCATTTTAAATCCTCCTATCTATCATCCTACCGCGATAATTATCGCTAGGTGATTAATCAGCGCAATTGAATGACGATTATTTATTGTAAGTTACTGATTTCCATTTTTCCTCCTTATAGGTGTGTGCTAGTGTATCATCTGAATCCACAAATATGAATGAGCTGTTGCAGTGGAATGAACTCTATGGTGAGGGAGGATCAAGGAGGAAGAGCTCTCTCAGCTATTTTATGTAGCAGCAGCAGCCTGTATATAGTTTTTTTTTCCTTTTTTTTTAATTTTCCTTTGGGTAAGAGAGTTCTATGATCAAATTATAGGGTAATAGCACTCATCTTCAGGTTATTTCTGTAAATCTTATGCATTCTAAGGTCAAGTAATTATTGTATTGAGTATTTATTTAACCCAGCAGCAAATTTGAGCACAAGTTTCCACAGTAAAAGTACCTCCTTTGAACACCATTCTGCATTGCTGTATAATTTATGAAGATTCATGTAATCTTAGAACATTGTGTTTGATAGATGAATGGAAAAATTTTGTAAGATCTTTTGATTTTTTTTATTTCCAGTTATTTTTCCTTGCACAAATAGAAAGTTTTGTGTGTTTTTCTCCAAAATTGCTTCTCCTAAAATCAATTGGTATATACTGTATGCTACTTAAGTTTCTCGATGTGGTATTATATTTTCAACAAACCTTTCTCGTCTGTAGGACATTTGCCTCTGTAACATGTGATTTTTTTATGCGAAAATTGGGAGATGCGGGAGCAATGTTGTACGAGTCAATATTAAGTGTGCAATGTTGTACGAGTTTCATGATGTGTGTTTCGCCCTAAATTCTTAACAGAATCGTTTGCGTTTATGATCTTTACTCCCACAAATGTTTTTTTAAACATAATTTGGTGATGTTTGGGTGAGTCAATTGCTTATAGGTGAAGAGGTTCAATGTAATTTTTGATGAGTTCTCTCCTATGTAGAGTCTTTTGGTCTTTTAACATAGTTTTTTTTTTCCGGTGTTGGATTATGTAGAGTCAATTGCTTGTAGGTGAAGATGTTCAATATAATTTTCGGTGAGTTCTCTCCTATGTAGAGTCTTTTGGTCTTTTAACATAGTTTTTTTTTTCGGTATTGGATTATGTAGAATCAATTGCTTGTAGGTGAAGAGGTTCAATATAATTTTCAGTGAGTTCTCTCCTATGTATAGTCTTTTGGTCTTTTAACATAGTTTTTTTTCGGTATTGGATTATGTCGGAGCGGATTGTTGGGCATATAAGCTTGCTTTGGTATGTTGTTTGAATTTGAGCATTCTATGTAAGATCGCTTTGTTGCAGGTTGATAGATGCACGGTTTATGTTAAGCCAAGAAGGTACGCGTTTTTTTTTTACGAAGTTTATATTCTCAAGAAAGATCTTTGGGCATTCTTAACACGTATATTCGCTGGACTTAGTTTATTTTGATAGTATGTTTGAAATTCACATGGGTAGATAGCTGGACTTAGTTTATTTTGATAGTATGTTTTGATGGACTTACTTTATTTTGATTATGTCGGAGCGGATTGTTGGGCATAAGCTTGTTTCGGTATGTTGTTTGAATTTGAACATCCTATGTAAGATCGCTTTGTTGCAGGTTGATAGAAGCACGGTTTATGTTGAGCCAAGAAGGTGCGTGTTTTTTTTTTGACGAAGTTTATTTTCTCAAGAAAGATCTTTGGGCATTCTTAACACGTATATCGCTGGACTTAGTTTGTTTTGATAGTATGTTTGAAATTCACATGGGTAGATAGATGGACTTAGTTTATTTTGATAGTATGTTTTGATGGACTTAGTTTATTTTGATTATGTCGGAGCGGATTGTTGGGCATAAGCTTGCTTCGGTATGGTTTGAATTTGAGCATCCTATGTAAGATTGCTTTGTTGCAGGTTGATAGAAGCACGGTTTATTTCAAATTGGTCCATAAACTTTATATTTTATTCCAAATAAGCTCATAAACCACCACTATTCATATTACTAATCATGACGAGACATTTATGTGGTGTTGATAAATCGCTTATGTGACAATAAAATATTTTTTTGGTAATTATCTAATAAAAAATTATTATTATTTTTGATTATAAAAGTCAGAACGTCATTAAAATATCAAAATAATGATTTTTTTTAAACGTAGGATTCTCGATGACACTTATTTATATTAATTATCATCTATTTCATATATTTTTGTGGAAATAAGTGTCACATAGATTGTTACATTTTGAATTTCTTTTTTTTTTATATTTCAATTTTACGATGATTTTTATAATCCCTATTTATTGTTATTTATTTTTAATAAATGAATATATATTTATATCGTGTTGAAAATAATAATTAAAAATATAAATTAAAAAAAATAGTAATTATTTTTATGAGATAATTACAAAAAAATAGTTTATCAACAATTGGAATAATGTATAAAGTTAAGAGACTAATTTGAAATAAATGAAAATTTAAAAGACCAATTTGAATCTATGTCCAAAGTTAAGGGATCAATTTAAAGCAATTGAAAATTAAAGGACCTATTTGAAACCAGGTCAAAAGTTAAGGGACATATATGAAACAAATGTAAATTAAAGGACTTATTTAAAATTTGACCCAAAATTAAGAGCCTAATTTGAATATTTTGCCTTTATTTTTCCTGGTGTTTGATGCATTTCCTCAACATTAATTGGTGAAACACTTCAAATCATGTGGAGGAAATAAAAAAATTGTGCGGCAGGGATCGACCCACATAAGGCCAATTGTGGGGCGGCCGCTCACACTAAATTTAAAAATTATTTTTCACTAACAGTAATTAAACTAAAATTATTTTTTGGCCTTATATATATATATTGTATATTGTATCTATTCGTATTATTATTAATAAAATAGGACTGCCATGATGATTTTGGCTTCATGATTTTAAGTGAAAGGTTAAATGGTTAAGTTTTAATAAAAAGGAAAAACAGAATTTGTATATTTGCCCAAATTCATAAAAAATATAGAATTTTTCTCTATTTAGACATTGTTGTTGGTCGCTTAGTGCTCTCATGGATCGGGCGAAGCAGATCGTCTTAGCTTGAGAGGGAGTCAATTTCGCAAACAGTCAAAAAGATAACCACTAGCAGAAAGGGCGAGACGCTTTATGTGAAAAATCTAAAAAAAAAGAAAAAACCACGGGGTCAGATCGGTGTTCACCAATTCAACTAGTTGCGGACGGTTACAATAGTTATAGGCTTATAACTCTCTGGAGGGTCACCGCTCCTTTTACAAGCATTTTGAGTGAGAAAAAGTAACTAAATCGTCTGCGGGGCTCTCAGGAGTGGTTTCTGGAGCAGACTCTGAAGCAGGCGTTGTCGTGAGCGAAACGACGGGGCGGGAGAATAGTCAGAGTCGTCAGAGTAAGAATTGAATAGAAGAGTTGTCAGAGTCAGAGCCAGAACTGAGCAGAATTGCTGTCAGAGTCAGAACTAAGCAGGAGAGCTGTCAGAGTGTCAAGTCTTCGTCGGAAAACTTCAGATCTCTCTCTCTCTCTCTCTCTCTCTCTCTCTCTCTCTCTTTTGTCGCATATCCACAAATGAAGGTCTAAGAGCATTTTTATAGTTTTTCTGAAAAGCGTGCCGGTAATTGCATCTTCTTGTAACTTGAACGGACGTATAAGAGCGTGCGATTCTGGTCACCTAGATCACCAATTTTTGAAAAATGATGACCATGCCCCAGGGCAGTCTGGGCAGGTTCACCGGTGAGACGACGGCGGCAGCAAGTGGCACGTGAGGTCGTGCCTAGGGGCCGGGCGCACACTCGCGTGCCCCAGAATGGGCGTGCACGGAAGCTCTTGGGTGTTGGGGGCAGTTATGGCCAGGGCGAGGCCTTGCACGATCGAGACGGATCATTTCGGTGATTCGATCGGGACCACGATCTTGAAATGATAGCATGACTCAGAACGGATTTTAGGAGAACCCCATTAAACATACTGTACAAAAACCTCATTAGAAAATGTAGTTATATTCTTTCTATATACATATTATATACATAATTTAATTAAAAAAAATTGGACATAATATATAAATAATATGACACTGTAAAAAATATGACATAGACATACTGTAAAATCGTGACATTAATATAAAATAAAAAATTTTATTGATTAAAAAATTTCAAATAAATAAAATGTTTTTTTGTGCAAAAGTACAAATTCATTTTGTCTTGCATTGTTTAAAGTATACTCATTTTATGTGTTTATAATAGGGTGCCGATAGAGGCAGCCCACTTTTGGCTTTAGGCAGCCTATAAATTGGGTGGGTCCCACCTTCTTTTTTCTTCCCCCCATAACCTAATAGCAGCCCAAAACCCTTCCGCCGCTTTGCTCGATCTCCCCCCTCCCGAAGAACAGTGGTTCCTTTCTTCCGCCGCTCTGATCGATCTCCCGCGCCCCTCCCGAAGAACATCGCGCTCTGCTCGATCTCCCCCCTCCCGAAGAACATCGCTCTGCTCGATCTCCCCCCTCCCGAAGAACGCCCTTCTCTTCCCCGCCGCTCGCCCCTCCACTGCTCCCATTTCCCCCATAGGCCGCTCATCTCCATGACTGGCGTAGAGCCTAAAGAGGGATGCACGACCTCCATTCCGCCTGCCGGTGATGCCGCGGAACTCCATTCCAACCCTCCCTTGCTGGAAGACTTCGCCATTTCCACTGTAGAGGGTCTAGTTGACCTCGATTTCGACCCAGAACCGTCCAGGCTCCAGTTCCACAGCTGTTCTTCATCTCGTTCGCAGCCCCCTTCTTCAGATTATGGTATATTTTTTGCCTCTTATTTTCCCCTTGAAATGATTAATTAAGCTTGCACAAATCGTAGCTTGATTTTCTGCGAATTAGTTGGTTGATTAACTACAGGGAAGAAATGTGTTGGGTTGTTTATTTCAATTGCCAAGATTTTTTGCATTATTGTGAATGTCTATGAATATCATTGTGATGCATATTGTCAATGTTGAGTTTTTTTTTTTTTTTTTTGTTTAATTTATAGGGATTGGAGAGAATGTTATGTTTTTGTTATGCTTTTATAAATTTTTTTTTTAAAAAAATTGGGCTGCAATGTGAAAAAAATGGGCTGCAATTAACGATGGGCTGCCTAAAGTCAAAACTGGGCTGCCCATAACAGCACCCTTATAATATTATCAAATATTATTTTATAAAATCGTTCATATTTTATATTAATATCTATTTTATCGTTAATGTTATTTTATTAATTAAATACCGTTATTAGTTATATTAATAATTAAAGACTACATGTTACAATTAACTTATTTATTAGCCTTAATATAATAAAATAGGATTTAATGCCACGGTCAAAATGGCTGTTAATACTTAATAATGACAAGTACCATTCATAATTAACAATTTTAATAATATACTAACTAGTAGTTATTAGCAAATTAATAATACTATACATACCTAAAGTCTACCTAAAAGCCACAAAAAATGGGCCCCACAGGTCACAAAAACACCCGATTTTAGGGTTTTTTTTTTGCGCCAAACCCTAAAGTCGGGTGTTTTTGTGCCGAGTGGGCCCCACTTTTTGCGATTTTCACCCTAACCATAGAAGAATCGGGTGTTTTTGTTACCTGTGGGGCCCATTTTTTGTGGCTTTTAGGTAAACTTTAGGTATGTGTAGTATTGTCCTTAGCAAATTAATTATTAACTTTAAATATAAATTCACGGTCAGAACTCAGAACATCTTAAGATGATTTTGGCTTTGTTCTGCGGTAGAAATCAATCTTAGTGTTGCGGGTCGCTCGGGTGCTTTGGTAGACCGGTCGAATTGAACTATCTTAGCTCGGAAGCGAACCGAGCGTGCAAACAGTCAAAGAGTAAACTAGTAAGTGACACGAGAACTTTTAACGTGGAAAACCCGGAAAGGGTAAAAAACCACGTTGTTGACGCCAGGAAAATCCTGACCTCAAGATTCGGACCGATGCAGCCGGAGGCTACTCGCCCAGCAGTCCAACGAGAGGGCTTGGCTGGCAACGATGACGAAGCTAGAAGAGCAACGAACCGGACCCCAGGTGCTGCGGTAGGGAGGTCCCACCACGTACCCAGAAGCTCAAGAGAGTCTTCCCCTCCGAAACCAAAGTGGTCGAGCTTGGTACAGGGAAGACACCGACTTGGCTAAAAGCAAGGGTGACGGGCTCGAGAGTTCGGGAATCGGGGTCCAAAAGCTCAAGTCCAGGTGTCAATCCAAGTACCCCTAGGGTCCTATTTATAGGAAAACCAAAGGGTAGGGGGGCTTTTTATAGCCCAGCCCCCAACCTGACGACTATGGGTTACTCGGCGAGTATCTATGCCATAGTCGCCCATACTCGCCTCTGCTCTCCATAGTCGCCACTTCCTCTCCATAGTCATCACTTGCTCTCCATAGTCGTCACTTGCTCTCCATAGTCGCCACTTGCTCTCCATTGTCGCCACTTGCTCTCCATAGTCGCCACTTGCTCTCCATAGTCGCCACTTGCTCTCCATAGTCGCCACTTGCTCTCCATTGTCGCCACTTGCTCTCCATAGTCGCCACTTGCTCTCCATAGTCGTCACTTGCTCTCCATAGTCGCCACTTGCTCGCCCAGCTCGCGCCTTACTCCTGCTGGCTGAGTTGCCTTGTGTCTTGGACTGTCGACTTCTGTGCTGACCTTTTGACCTTGACTTCAGCCTACGTGGCTTTGAATGGGCCTACCCTCAGAGAATGAGGGTTGTACGCACGTGGCCGGATCTGCGCCAGCCAAATTTCACTAAGTGTTTGAGTGTTACAAGTGAAGTTGCGAGAACTGAGAGGTCTTCAAGGTCTCTGAGGGTGACAGGACACCTCTCAGAAAAACTAAGTACTTTGCTGCTGCAGGAGGTCTTCAAGGTCCGAAGAAGATCTTCAAGTGACGAAGGAGATCTTCGAATCACGAAGGAGATCCTCGAACCACGAAGGAGATTTCTGAAGGAATTCTTCAAGGAGCTCTCTCGGGTGCCAAGTGCCCCCCCCCCCCCCCCCCCCCCCCCCCCCCCCCCAAATGAGGATCCAGGGTCCCTTTTATAGACTTGGTAGGGGGCGACCTGGTAATTTCGCCGTCGTAACCACCGTAACCACCTGACGGGCCGATCTCGTCCGTTGGTTGAGAGCACACGGATTGCCACTTTCTGGATATGACGGCTTCGCCCCTCGGGTAGTTCGGGTAGTTAGGGCAGTTCGGGTAGTTCGGGCAATTCGGGCAGTTGACGTTCCTGATTGCAATGCGTAAATCCTGTAATCTTAAGAGAGAAAATGGAGTTAGCAATCAGCGCGTGCAATGAACTTTGCAATGTTCAAGTGCGCGCCGGTCAAGAGTACGCTAAGCACTTAGCGACACTAGCGCGATCGGGGCTTGCGCGAGGACGGCACAAATAGTGCAATGACGGCGCGAGGCAAGGGGGAGCGATCGGTACCGCACACGTGCGTGGGTGCCGGTTGCGCGCGCGCGGTACCACGCGGGTCGCGCGGTTGCGCGTGCACGCGGTGCAGCACGGTTGCGCATGCCGCGTGGTGGCATGCGCGCGGTACCGCGCGACCGCACGGTTGCGCGCGCGCGGTACTGCGCGCAACCGCGCGCTACCGCGCGCGGAGCCGCTGCGGTTGGGGCGGTTTTAGGCGTTTTTTTTTTTTTTTTGGTTTTCTCTCCCTCTTTCTTGCCCATGACTCCACCATCTTAGCGAGGAGTGGGGTTTATGGCTAAATGCAGACCAGATCTCCTTATAAAATAGATGAGGACCCATCACTTAGAATCAGGGAAAATTCTTTGGTGCTGTTGCGGATCGCTCGGGTGCTCTGGTAGATTGGTCGAATTGAACCGTCTTAGCTCGGAAGCGAATCGAGCGAGCAAACAGTCAATTGGTGAGTTAGTAAGTGACACGAAGATTTTTTTAACGTGGAAAGCCCGAAAATGGTGAAAAACCACACGGCTTGAGCTTTGTCGGCCAACTTCCACTATCTTCTGGGGAGTTACAATTAGAGATTGAGATCTCGAGCGCGGTAGACCGCTGCTCGTTAAAACGGTGGAGGGAGAGAGAACTTCGAGGGTGCCAGACCACCTCTCGGAAAACTGAGTACTTTCTTCTGAGAACGGGGGTGAGAACAAAAGTGAGAAAGCTGAGTCGCCTTTCGTGACCTTCGAAAGCTCGAAGGAGATCTTCGAAGATTCGAAGGAGATCTTCAAGCGCCGAAGGAGATCTTCAAGCGTCGAAGGAGAATTCTAAGGAAATCTTCAAAAGAGCTCTCTCGGGCGTAGAAGGCAAGGTGTCTTGAAATGAAGACTCTGGGCTCCTTTTATAGCTTTGGTCGGGGTAGCCCGGTAATTTCACCGTCGTAACCATCGTAACCACCTGACGGGCGAATCACGCTGGTTGATTTAGAGTACACGGATCGCCATTTTTCGTAAATGACCGTTTCGCCCTTCCGATAGTTTGGGCAGGTGGGCAGTTCGGGCAGCTTCGTTGAAGGTGATGAAGGCGACGAGCGAGACCTACAATCTGAGAAATTAGGAAATGTTAATTGCTCGTGTGTCGGGAACGTGGAAACGTTCCAAGCGTGCGAGGAAGCGTTCGGAGCGCACATTGAACACTTAAGCATTCTGAGCGCGCGGGGAGCTGGGAAACGAGAAGTCGCTCCCCCAAGGGGGGATTGGGTTTCGGCCGCACCTGTTAAGGAGGTGCGGCCTCGTCCGGATGCTCTGCAAGGCCCCCTGCAGGAGAGGGGTGCGGGTTGGCAGCACCCCCTATGAGGGGTGCGGTTAGGCCGCACCCCAAGGGGGCGCGGTTAGACCGCGCCCCTTGCGGGGGAGGCGGTTCGCGTGCTACCGCGCGCGCTATCGCGCGCGGTACCGTCATGCGAGTGGTGTGCGGTAGCGCGTGCGGTTATGCGCAGTACAACCGCATGTGGTGTTGTCGCGCGCGGTTGTGTGTAGCCCTGCAACGCGTACTGCACGCGTGGTTGTACAGGTGGTTAGCTGTGGAGATGGTGTGTTGGTCCACTTTCTCACTCATCCCCCCATTATCTTAGTGGAGGAGTGAGGTTTTTGACTAACCGTCACCCGGTTTTGTATATATAGATGAGAACCCATAATATGAGTGCATATCAGGTGCGTTCGACATTCACTCCTTTATGTGCATCAAGATGATTTTTATGCACTAAATCATATTTTTCAACCTTTTTAAAATCACAAAATATTAGTGTTTGTATTATTACGCTCATTTTAAGTACCATATTTCTCATATTCCTATTATAACTGAAAAAATTACGGTCGTAAAATTATGCATTACGGTCGTAAAATGACATTACGATCGAAGAATGAAAATACATTGTAAAATTGTTTTCTCATATTTTTTACTTTTTTATAAAATTGTTTTGTTATAAGTCGAAAAATATGATTTAATGCATAAAAATCACATTGGCGCACATATAAGAGTAAATGTGGGAGGCACAAAAAAATTTCTCTAGAATTAGAGCTTTTCAAAAAGTTGTATGAGAAGAAGAGTAATGTTGACATACAAAATAGAAGCATGAAAATTTAAATATTTCCTTTTAACTTCTCTAATGTGAGAGGGTTTATTATTTTGTAAGAAGTCCCAAAAATAACTTGTCTCCATAAGCACTTTTACCACCACTGAAAAGTCAAAAATCCTCTAAATCTATGTTTGGGCAGTTTTTTCTATTCAAAGATTTCTATTCAGACAACAAAAACTATTTCTTAGTTGTTTGAATGAAAAACTTTTTGAAAAGTACTTCTTCAAATAAGTTATTTTAGAGGCTCTTTGAGAAGTCAAGCATAGCTTTCTAAAAATCACTTTTTCTATTTTTAGCTTTTTCCCTTTTATTAACTTTATCTCGCAACATAAAACTTCAGCATTTTCGTCCGAGCGCGCATTTTCGGCCGGGTAATCATTTTCGGACGGACACTCATTTTTCGCACGAGCAACCATTTTTGGCCCGTGCGCTCGTTATTTTCCCCCGGGAGCGCATTTTTCGCCTGAGCGGCAGTTTTTCGCCCGGGCGCACGTTTTTCTCCAGGGCGCCCGAATTTCGCCTTTTAGGCTATTTTTCGCTCGGGCGGCAGTTTTTCGCACGGGCGGCAGTTTTTCGCCCGGAAGCGCGTTTTACAGCCGGGCAGCTGTTTTTCGCCCGGGCGGCCGAATTTTGTCCGGGAGGCCGTTTTTTCGCCTGGGGGCCGTTTTTTCGCCGAGCGGCCATTTTTCCGCACAGGCGCGCGTTTTCGCCCGGGCGGCTATTTTTCGCCCGGGCGCGCTTTTTTGCTTGGGCGCGCATTTTTACCCGGACGACCTTTTTTCGCCCGCGCGCGTGTTTTTCGCCCGGGCGACCGTTTTTTCGGCCGAGCGACCGTTTTTTCGACCGATCGGCCGTTTTTTCGCCCGACCGTTCATTTTTTGCTCGGGCGGTCGTTTTTCACCCGAGCGACTATTTTTTGCTCGGGCGCGCGTGTTTGCCTCGGCGCGAGTTTTCAAAATCATTATATTTTAATATTTTTGTTTACAAAAACAGTTTCCAAACAGTTGCTCTACCGAACAGCTTAAATGAAAAAACTCTATTCGATCAGCATTTATGCACAGACTCTCCAAACAGTCTGCCGCTCTCTAATCAGAGTTTTTCTGAAAACTATATTCTAAAAGCTCTATTCGATCAGCTGTCTTTCCATCCGCTAGAGCTGTCTCAAACAAAGCCTAAAACAACGATGGCAGCGGAAATGAAATTTCTCCCACCGCCACAACCATCCCAAACAAAGCTTTTATCGCAACCACCATGGATGTCAAGCAACGATCCAAAAATGACCGCATGTTGTCATTTTATTAGATCTTCGTTGGCTCAACTACACGAATTCCCTACAAAATTGCGGCGTGCAACTCCCAAAAAACCCGCCCCAAACGGAGCACCAATATAAATCGCAGGCATTGCATTCTCAATTCTAATGATATCAGAGCGGGTTAGGCCGTTACGCCTAGCAACTTATTGTCATGTCGTTCAATTACAAAACTATCGACATGTTAGAGGACAAAAACCGTATATACGAGGAGTTGAGAATAGTTCGAGAAAAAAAATTAATGTGATCTTCTGCAAATTAATACCTGCAACCAAATAAAGATATAGAAAAGAGAATTAAAACTATTTGTCACCGGCCGCCGAGAAATTAACAAGAATAAGGGCGGCGTATTTCTCCGCTCATTCTTCCCATTTTTTGCTTGAATTACAGTCGAAGTCGGAGTTTGACGAGAATTAGCTCGCATTCGGTCTCAAGGAATTAGTTGTTATTCATTTTAGAGGAAATTAGTTAATTGCACATCCAAATGGTATCTAGTTAATAGTTATATTATTGTCATATAAAAAAGATTAAAATTTAAAATCTTGTCAAATTGCAAGAGATTTTGCTTAAAATAAACACACTATCAATTAATTAATGCGAAAAATTGTCATACACAACTTTTCTATTTTTGTTACAAAAAATACTCGTGTTTCATATAGTATCGTGCATGTCAAATCAATTTTAATAAAGTTGATGAGTTTAGTGGTACCTCCTCGAAAATACCGTCGACATGCCTAACGACAGTCTTCCTCGAAAAGACCACTGACATGCATAATGATAGCATACCATAGTAGTTATAGGAGTTATATTAATTTTGTTTTGTATGGATTTCCATCCTTACTTTTAATTTGATGATATAGTGTAATTAATTGAATGGGTAACTGCGACAGTACCTGGCCGTGATAGGCTTGGGGCTCCGCCCCTATCAATTATTTAATTCAACTTAAAAATAACCAAAATATTAATTAATTAATTCAAAAACTAATTATACACCACTTTTTTATTTTTATTAAGAAAATCTCCATCTTCATGCATCATGCATGTCAAATTAACTTTAATAAAGTTAATTAGTTTAATTGTATCTTCTCGAATATACTGTTGACATGCCTAATGACAGTCTTTCTCGAAAAGACCGTTGACATGCCTAATGTCACCTACCATAGTAGGTGTAGGAGCTCTACAAAAAACTTTTTGATTTTATGAATTTTCATTATTATTTTAAATTTTGAGATATGGTGTAATTACTTGAATGTACATTGAACTTTTTCCTTTTAATATTAAAAGGGGAAACTCTCTTTTGGTGAAACATTAGGTTTACATACTCTGCCCTCATTTGACCAACTATAAAATTTAAAAAAATTTAAAAAAATGTACATTAGGTGATTTACAGAATTCTGACAAAACTTTCTCATTGACGACTTTTGATGTGATCTAAAAGTGTGTGCAAATTATTTCGGCCGAAGATCAAGAGAGAGTGGGCGGCGCACCTGCATATGTCGTGACTCACGACAAGTGTTTGTCTTTTCGTATTTTTTATTTCTTTTTTCCGTTTTGTTTTCGTTTTATATATAAAATAAAATAAACATCGCGATTTTTTCATAACGGGGTAGTGTTGCGCGGGGCAAGGTGGGTCCGATAACTCGTATATATCTAAATAAATAAACATAATAATTAGAGAAAATTTTCTGTAAGGGCTCGCACGATGCCATCGTGCGAGAATAAATAGGCTATTTTACGCCTGGGGCCCACACATTCGCCTTCTTCCCGAAAAGAGAACCAGTTCCTAATTCTTCGCTTCGCCCTTTCAGACAACGAAACCACTTTGAGCTTCCTCCTTGCGCATGCAGCTTCCTCTTCGCTTTGACTATCTTCTACTTTCATAGGCTCGTCTAAGCTTCTACGTCGACGAGCTTCCTCAGCTGCAATGCCCTAGCTTCTACGTCCACGAGCTTCACCGGAATGGAATCCCCTACCGAGCTAGGACTGAAGTTCCTCCCAGTCTTTGTGTCACTGGAGCGAGCTTCCTCCAGCTCCTAGATCTTCTTCCCAGCTTTCTCCAGCCTACGGTAGAATCTTGTGTTTATTTACACTCTTATCTGCAGTTTTTACCCATCTGACCTTGTCCCCTCGGTAGCTACCATCTCCTCGAAGATTATTCAACCACTATTGATGTCGTCCGAGAAAGTTGATGAAAATGTTGTCAATGTAAGTAAATCCGACTGGAAATTATAATTAATATTCAACCGTAATTATTTTACTTCATTACAGTCATATTTTCTTAATATATTACGACTGTATTATTTCCTGAAATTCCAGTTTGATCATGTTCTCTAATTTCAGTTGTGTTACATCATTTAACAGCAGGCCCAGAAGGACCCTGTTGTTTTCCCCATTGTGCACTCGGAGGATGAGGCTTGGGCAATGTATTGTAATTATGCCCACGCAACATGATTTAGTGTTCGTAAACAACATCTGACATACTGGACTCATACAAGAATTATTAAAATGCGAGAATATACCTGCGCAAAAGCGGGTGTTTAGACAGCAAGGCCTTCGCCAAAGAAGTATCGCAAATTAGAAACGTGCACTGGATGCCTTGCCTGCATTGTGTTTCACACTGAGAAAGATGGCAAGAATTGGGCAGTAACGAAGTTCGTCGAGGAGCATAACCATCAACTAGCAACCGAGAGTGAGAAGCATTTATTGAGGTCTAATCGAAGCATATATGAAATGCAAGGTAATTTAATGAAGAATATGACCGGAGCCTGAATTAAAGCGGTGGATGCATATAATTTCCTTTCTGAAGAAGTCGGTGGCGTTGAAAATATTGAGTTCAGTAAGTTTGATGCCTTCAACTTTGTTCAACGAGAAAGAAAAGCGTTAATAGAAAGCGGCGACGCCTCAAGCTTGTTAAAGATACTGCAAGGGAAACAATTGGAAGACAATATGTTCTCGTATGAGGTACAAACTAATGAATTGAATCGGTTGACTAGTTTCTTCTGGATGGATGGGTATAACAAGATAGATTACGACTGCTTCGACGATGTCTTTATTTTTGACACAACTTATAGACTTAATAAATACAATCTCGCATGTGCGTCTTTCATTGCCGTGAACAATCATTGGCAGAATATTTTTGTTAGAGGTGCTTTCATAGCTGAAGAAATCATAGAATCGTTTTGCTGGGTGTTTGAGACCTTTTTAAAATTCGTTGGTGGGAAGCAACCATTTTCTATTTTCACTGACCAAGATCAAGTCATGGCCGTAGCTATTCAAAGGGTATTCACTACCAGTCGCCACCGTCTTTGTCAATGGTACATCTCGAAGAAAGCACCCTCAAAAGTCCCATGCTTCAACCAGGACAAAATTGTTCGATCGTATTTTTATCAGTGCATGAGCAAATGTGATGGCGAAGATGAGTTCGAAAGATGTTGGATTGAGATGGTGACGAGAGGAAATTTGCAGGTTAACAAATGGTTGGCTGATTTATATACGGTCAAGAAGAAGTGGTTTACTGCCTTCAACAAAGATATCTTGGATCTCAGCATTTTGTCAACGCTAAGAAGCGAATCAGCTAACAATCGTTTGCATGGGAGTTCGAAGAGTACGAGTACACTTGTTGAGTGTTTTATCGGTTTTGAGAAGTTTGTATTATCGTGGCGTAGAAACGAGCATGAGGAAAACTTTAAATGCAAGCATGGTGCTGTCACAACGCGGTTCGGAAATTGTTATCTATTAAAACATTTGTCGAAGTTGTACACAGGCAAGATTTATTCATTATTTGAGAAATCTTTTATGGAAGGAGTTGTTGAAGTGAGTATCGTAGATGAAATGAGATATGATGACCACCACATAGTATACGTGACGGCTTTAAGGGATGAAGAAGAAAAGAGGTGGTTTGTGAGCTTTAACAATGCAACCATGGATGCATAATGTTCGTGCAGGGGTTGTGAGACTAAAGGTATATTATGTCAACATATCATGAGAATATACAATATTCGAAATGTAAGGCAGATCAATCCCAAATATATAATTAAAAGATTCACCCGTAATGCGAAGATTGACATTTACCTACCCAATACCCCTACCATGACCGAACACGATTCAAATATGATATTTAGAAACCAATTGATGCGTTTTAGCTAACCGGATTGAAAATTGCAAAATTGCAAAGGAATATGTTATAAGCGTCATGAATGATTTGTCGAAGGCAACCAATAATATGGTGGACTGCGACGAGATGCAGAAGAAGGGGTTCTTGGAGGAGAATGACATGAATTCCAATTGTGTTAAGGATCCGGCAGTAAAGAGGTCGAAAGGTGCTCCTAGTGCGTGCATGAAGGACCATTGGGAGAAAGCAACCAAAAAACCACGTAAGTTTTTATTTATGATTTTACCAACGTACGTGTTAGCTTTGACTAAACTTGTCAAATTCACTATGCAATTGTAAGCAGGGAGGAGAACGGATGGGAAGAAAAATGTAAAGCCACCTATTTTTGCTGACAAATCTGCGAAGGTGAAGGAGTTCAAGTTCGTTGATGACTGCACAAAGGAATCAACATCTGTAACAAATGAACTTAACTTCGTTGATGGGTTCACCAACGGGCAACCTTCTACTCAAACAGACAATCCATCCACCTTATTTTTACCCGAAGATTTTGGTCTGGATATGTCATTTAATTTTTCTGGTGTACCAGATGTATTTAAACCTTGAAGGGAAACAATTGAGTTTTTCAGTTCTGCAGTTCTAAGTAAGCAGCCAGAACATTATTAAAAGGTTTTAAAAAGTTAAGTTATACCTCATCAAACACCACATTATAAAAGTATATTTGCATAAATGTTTACTCATCATTTATACTTCATCAATCAGCTAAACAGATAAATGTTTATTAATCATTTACCTAACATAAAAATGTTTAGTCATCATTCACTGTCATCCATTAACTAAGAAAAGTCTTAAGAAAAGTTAGCACAAATTAACGGAGAGAATGTTTTAAGAATTGCAGCTGTAATTTCAGCCCTAAATTTCGGCATTTCATTCTGCCACCTTTGGAAACAATCCCAATAGATCGTATTTGTAGATAGAACAGTCTCCACGAACTTGATTACGAAAACACTGCAGTCATTCTCATTCTCCTGCATTGGTATACCTAGGACGTTAGTTATTGGCCAGCTTAGGAAATCAGGTGGCATTGCATCACTGATATCCTCATATAATGTTGATACCTACAAGAACGGAAGAACAACAACATATTAGAGTGGCATGGCATTATATCTTGATAAATTTTAAAATACAACCAAATGCAAACCTACATACCAATGCGGGCAATGCTGCACAATGTCAGCTAGTCAGGAGAGTGTCGTAGTACTCTCACCGACCCTCTCTGATATGACATACAAGCAAAGCCCAGTGACACTCGAAGTGGCAGGGCATTAATATTATCTCCGACGACTGAACACTTGCGGCTGTTATATGACTAAGAAGAGTTTTGGAGTTTTGAAAATTGCATCTCTTACAGTTCTGCATTTGAATAGGTAATAAAATATTCCCACTTTGAAAAATAATACTATTACTGTAATTTCAACATTATAAAAAGTTAGTGAGAGCAAATAAACATCAACAAAAACAAGGCCACCACACACCATAATTACTTATCCAAAAAATTAGTGAGAACAAATTCTATAACTTCACGTAGTCGACCAGTTATCAAAACTTTGCCTGGGTAGTCCTTGATTTTCTTGGCAGGGGTACCTAATGTCTTCTTCTTGCGACCTTCTCTTTTCTTTACATTCCTAATTAGACTACTGAGTTTTTCTTCACTCTGGAACCCTAATACCTTTGACGGACTTTTCTGCGTAAAACTCTCTTTGGGCCAATGGTAGGCTCCACTACTATGTACTCAACTTCTGATTTGCTTTGGGTGGAGTGAGTTTGTGGAACACAAGTTTCATGGGGTGAAGCGGGACTGGACCCGGAAGGGTGTTGGTCTTGCAGGGATTTAAACCCTAACTCAATTGACCTTTTAATTGAGTCTAAATTTCTAATAACATCATTTCTTAGGGAGTCAACCTGACACGTTACTTGATCCTTAATAAATCCCTTTAGCCTACTCTCCACCCCTCTCCACCCTTCATCTGGCTGCAGATATTCACACTTCTCCACTTCCAACTTCCTCTTTCTCTTCCCAAACTCAATCTCCCTCCTCAACTTTCTCAACTTAACCTTCTCACTTTTTTTAACATGTATCTTGTCTTTCTCTTCCAAATCTCCACTACATCTTCTTCCCTCAAAATCAGAATCTTCTTCCTCTGGCCCGAGTAGTGCCCCCACACCCTCCAATCTCCTGGAATTTGGTATACACCTTAAAACAAACAATTTTGGCGGTTAGCTTTGTCAAATTTCAAAAAAAATTAATTTTACCATACAATTGTTGAACTTACTTGTGATGTGATCCTAAGCTTTCCTTGCAAGGTGAGACAATACTTTGCACTATAACTGACCTTGGGAGACCAACGAAAAATTCTAGGCCTTGCAGCCTCATCAACAACCAACTAAACCCTTGTATGCTCGTAGAACCACACCTACACATAAGAATTATTTAGGCATTTAACTCTGAAATAAGTTTTTTTTTAAAATTTGTATTCTCTTACCAATAACACCATTGTGCAGCCTTCGAAGTACCCCAAATTGGCATCTGCTTCTCTTAAAACACTCATTCTACTTAAATCAACCAACTGCAAATGCAAGAAGTTGTGGACGGCCTTCGACCAGTTGTACTCTTTAAAAACACTGAGCTTGGCGACCTTGTTAAGAGAGGTCGGAGTCTTTAGACCCTTCAATGGAAAAAGAAAAACAACTATAAGATATTTAACTAATGCATCAATTCTCCTACTCTCCAATGTAGGAGAAAACTCCTCAACAGCAAGTCGCTATAGTTCATCAGTTATGTTCTTGTGAGTTAGGTCTAACAATGGTAGTCTAACGAACTTCAGAACACGGCCTCTGTTAGGTAGCCCCAATATCATCGCCACCTCATTCACGGTCAACTGTAGGTAATAATTTCCTAATAAGAATGCTTGCTTATCTCTATTGTATCATCGAACAAGAAAATATAATAACGAAATATTTTGGGGAAGACTTGTCATTTAAAAAAAAGGTAACACTTTAGCATCGACAAGTGCAGACTTTGACTCGGCTGTTAGGACATCCAACAACGGTCGGGCATTGCTTTTGAAGGTGGACACAGCACACCAGGAACTCAGATATTGGCTCCCAGTCATTCTCAGGTCTACAAAGAGTAGTATTCAAAGCAGTAAAATGACTGTAAAATAAGAGAATTACAATAGAACTTTAAGAGGGCTGTGGTAAAATAAAACTGTAAAGGGACTATAAAATATAATAAAAATACATCTGTAAAAGGACCATAACACCAAAACAACACAACTCTCAACCTATACGATGCAGTTGGTTAACAACAGTTCACTAAAACGGCTGTGGTAAAATGCAACTGTAAAAGGACAGTAAAATCTCATAACAATACAGCTGTAAAAGGACCGTAACACTAAAACAACACAGCTCTCAGCCTATTAACAATGCAGTTGTTAAACAACAGTTCAACACTATAACACAACAACAGAGCAGTAAAATGACTGTAAGAGAACTTCAAAAAGGCTGTGGTAAAATACAACTGTAAAAGGATTGTAAAACATAATAACGATACATGTGTAAAAGAACCGTAACACTATAACCGTAAACAGCTCTCAACCAATGCAGTTGTTAAACAACGGCTCAACACAACAAGAACGCAGCAGTAAAATTTTTCCTTGTAAGAGAACTTTAAAAGGGCTGTGGTAAAATGCAACTGTAAAAGAACTGTAAAATCTAATAACATACTCCTTGACTACACAACCATGACTCCAAAACTATAACTGCAGTAACATACTTCATGACAGCAGTAACATACCATTTTAGGGCCTAAAATACGAGAAGAAGAGGGTCGGTAAATATCATACCTGCGGGAACGAGGGTATGAGAACGGTAAGGGAGGAAGGTACAGTAACTATGAAGTTCGCCCCTAACTTCCGCGGTGAACGTCGTGTAAGAAATGATCGGGACGGATTTATCCAAAATCGGGAAGGGATTGAGAAAATCTGGAGGGGTTTGAGAAGAGATCGGGAGGTGTTTCGCCTTTCGCCAAAGAGAAAATTTACGAATCTCTTTCTTGGAAGGGCAAATGCACGAGCCCCAGACGTGAAATAGCATCGTGCCAGCCCTTGCAGAAAATTTTCTCTAATAATTAAGAGGTTATTGTCTTCTGGACTACTGGCCGGTTAAGATTTTATTAGCAAAATTCGAATTGACTCTCTAATAAATAATTCATTTAAAGTTTTGTTTGGCCGCTGCCTTATTAAATGATCCAGAAGAGCGCGAAGAGCGGAGGTCGTTGAAAAAGTCGCCGGCGCTGCGCAAGATATCGATTCGATGGAGGTTATGCGCCATGCTTCCACCTTCCTCCTCCCCTCGTCGGCAGATCCTTCCGGCGATATTCCCTCGCCGGCGTACGCTCTCGTCATCCTCAACCAGCGACTCCCCCGCTTCGCCCCTCTCCTCTGGGATCGCGGTATTTCTCCGTCTCTCTCTGATCCGGCTTCTTCCCCTGCCAGCGTTTCCATAGCGTTTCTTCGTCCTTGTTTCGATTTGATTATGTACTGGGGTTTTTGGTTCATGGGTGTTGTTTAGAACAGCAAAGCTGCGGATCTGCGCCGATGGAGGGGCGAACAGAGTGTTTGACGGAATGCCGGAGCTGTTTCCCGACGAGGATCCAGGGGAAATCCGATTCAGGTCTTCATTTCATTACTTGATTAGCTATTACTGTTCGCCCTGTTAAAGTTTCTGGTGAGTGGTTGTTGAGTTATCTGCGAAGTATGAGGTTGGTGATTGGAATCCCAGGATCACGGATATGAGGTTATTATACATAAGTTTTTTTTAGCTACAGTGTTAAATTTCATGAAGCCATGTTTAAATGGCCAAAGTAAAAAATAGGGACGGTGTAGAATTTAATATAGTTTTGGTAATTTTTCATTTGAGATATTTTTAAGAGGATCATGTAGTTTCTTCTTTCTGCAGAAAAGGGGACATTCTAAAATTGTAAGAGCAAGATTCATAGTGTAGGGTATTCCATATAGAAAGAAAAGGAAAATTATGCCATATACAATCTTAACATTTATTTCAGGGTTTCTTACCAAGTATGCATGTTCAGTATAGGTATGTTGCAATGATGCCTTGACCTAGGCAACTCGAGAACTAATGTTTTTTGGACCAAAAATATATTGGCGACCAGTGGCGGAACTAGGATTTTAGGTTCGCCCGGGCACAATAAATTTTAACATTCATATTATTGTTGAAAACAGATTGTTCCCTACTCTTCAGTAATTTTAGGATAAAAGAACGCACAAGTTATTTAGGAAAAAAATCCCCCTAAAGAGTGGTAAAATTCTTTGCAAACAAAGTAAATGAGATCAAAACATAAGGGCATATTAGAGCAATTAAACTAGATCAAAGTAAGTCATCTAGATCAAATATTAGATTTAATGCAATAAATTTGAAGACGTTGAATGAAAATACCCAGAGAATTATTGGACACAATAGTTAGAAGAAAAAAAACATTCCTTGTTTGAAACTTGAAAGAGACATTACATCAAACACATTGTGAGCATGCCAAAATCTTTGTAAACTGAGGAGAAACAAAAAAAAACAGGGAAAGATCAAGACATTGGAAAGGGAAAATAGTGAACGAACTCACAGTTCTCAGTTCTTTGGGCCTCTGGCTTTGGCTCTCTGCAAGTGCAACTGAGGAAGGAAACTGCAGTGCAGGTCGCCGCTGGTGCTGGTCGCCGATGTCGGGGGAGGAACATAGGAAGGAAACTGCAGTCAGGATTCAGGAAGGAAACAACAAAATCTTGAGTTATTTCAAAACTATGTAAACTGCAGTCTGCAGGAAATATCGGGGGACGGGGGAGGAAGAAACACTTACGGCGTCTGAGCGTGGTCTCCAAACCCTACGGGCTACGGCTGTCGGCGACTGCGAGCATAGAACTGCGACGAGAGAAGAATATATGGCGGCGGGATGTTGCGGCCTGCGGGATAGCCTGCGGATAGGAGATCGTAGTCGCGTCTCGCCGAATCGCCGATGTCGTCTTCTCCCTTCTGCAATCTGCAAACTGCGAGAAATAAAGCCCTAGGGGCTATTACCCGAAAAACACGCTCGGGCACTTGCCCGAGCGTGTCTAGTAGTGGGTCCGCGCGTTCAACCCAATTTGTCTGTAGAGAGTCATGAACCAGAAGTTGCAGACCAGGTAGAAAGGAGAACCGAGGACCAATAAGACTGGTTGAGAGGTTTGTTAAAGAGCCGGTGATTATGATCATCATTAAAACACTCATCAGAGATCTTGTCAGAGTTGGGAAAGGGGACGAGAGAGTTCTATATATTATCCTTTAGCTTCCACTAATAAATTAGAGATTATAGTCCACCATTTATACTTATTATCAGGGTTTAGGGCACTTTGCACCTCTGAAATACAGGGTTTTTGCACTTTGCACCCCAAATATTTAAAATTGGCATTTTGCACCCCCAATTATCGATTTCTGGCACTTTGCACCCCCATGACGAAATTTCAAGGGTATTTAGGTCCAAAAAGCACCAAAAATGCTCATTCAAGGGTATTTAGGTCCGGGCAGCACCAATAATCCGGGGTGCAAAGTGCCAAAATGAGCATTTTTGGTGCTGCCCAAACCTAGATACCCTTGAAATTTCGGTCTGGGGGTGCAAAGTGCCAGAAATCAGTAATTGAGGTGCAAAATGCCAATTTTAAATATTCGGGGTGCAAAATGCCAATTTTAAAGATTCAGAATGCAAAGTGCCAAAAATTCATATTTCGGAGGTGCAAAGTGTCAAAAAGCCTTATTATCAATACCTTTCGAGTTCTTAAATATGATTGTTGGCCACCATATAATCCCTGCCTAACAAAGTACAAAATGCACCGCTAGAAGGTACACTGAGATCTCTGTCCCCAACCAAAATTTGAGAGTCACGCTCCTTGGGAGAGATGCGTGCTCCTCTATTTTTCGGTCTGCTTTTGTGTCAAACCTACTAAGCGATATATCACGGTAGACTGATTTGAACGTACACCTTGCTAGTATTGTTTTAAAGATTTAAGCAACTTGGTCATGCATATGATCTTTGGTGGTAAATGCAATATTTAGGATTTTCATTTCACATACAATGGACCATAAAAATAAACAATGAAAGATATAAAAAAAAACCGTCACTATGATCTTCCATTGGCATTGCCTTATATTAGATTACATCAGCCATGTTGAGATGGTAACAACATGGGGTGTCTGGCATTGGATTAGTGTGAATTTACAAAAATAAATATGTTACGTAGGAACATAACCACTACTAGGCACGATTACTTGGACGGTGTACTCGAAGCATGCGGCAAATGGGTCCGGCTGGGCCAACTCCTATTTAATTTAAGATTATCATATTTACCATTTTGTCCTCAATGTTCGGCTTACATATTTGTATGATGTAAGAATTCTTCTATCCTTAGTATATAAAATTTGGTGCGAGTGCGGCCAAGGTAATTTTTCTTGGAGTTCTCTTCTATCTCTCCATCATATCTCTCCTCTTCCCCGTCGCGACTACCCCAACACGATATCTAAGCATTATTATTGGTCCGGTTTGCCCCTTCCGTCCGCAATTAACTCATCACGGATTCCAGCGACATCCGACCTCCTATGCTCCCCGTTGTGCTCGTCCGACCGCCGAAATGTAGTGTTGGTTGTGACATCCAACAACAATATGCATAATCCAATCATCGCTTCTTTGTTCAGTGTGTTAATCCCGACAATTCTTTGGTTATCCACCCGCTCCCATGTAGATCTCCACACCCCGCCTCGCTTACTCTAGGGTACTGTCATGGTGGCGGAGGGATGGAAAGACTGGTGTTCTAGGAAAGTAACGTCAGCGGACTTAATCATCTTTCGAGCAGAGGGAGAATAACAAACATAGTCCTTCTGGGTACATGAATAACCAACGAACATGTAGCGAGTGGCCCGAGGGGCCAATTTGTCAATAGGGGGCCCCAAATGATGAACGAAGCAGACGCATCCAAAGCCCCGTGGTGTTAAGGGAAAGGGTTCGCTCTCAGGAAATAAGAGAGAGAAAGAAGTGGCTGGTAAAGTTGAGGACAAATGAGGGCATGCGGTTGATAAGACAACACGCAATGGACACAACGAAATGCCAATAGGGAGTGGGTACCTGCATCTGGAAGAGGAGAGACCGAGCCACTTCGAGAAGGTGACGATTCTTGCGCTCAGTGATACCATTCTGCTCTGGTGTATACGCACATGAGGTTTGGTGGATAATGTCCGAAGAGTTGTAGAATTCTTGAAAGGCATGACCAGTGTATTCACGTGCATTGTCAGCACGAAGAATTTTGATGGGGTGAGTAAACTGTGTTTGGATTTCGACAGTAAAGGAGTGGATAATGGATAGAAGCTCAGAACGATCACACATCATATATATCCAAGTCATTCGGGAGTAATCATCAATAAAGGTAACAAAATAGCGATAGCCAGAGATACGTGCAGTTTTGTAGGGACCCCAAATATCAGTATGAACTAAATCAAAAGGAGCAATGCTCTGCGTACAACTAGGAGAAAAAACAGAGCGATGTTGTTTCCCATAGATACATGATTCACAATCAGACGAAGAAAAACAGAAATTTGGAAGGGCCTTCTGAAGGATTGGGAGAGGGGCATGACCATGACGCTGGTGCTGGTCAATAGAGATGACGGAGGAGAGGGCATGAGCAGGAAGATCCAAGATGTAAAGCCCGTTAGACAGCCACCCTTTACCAATGATATTCCGCGTCTGCCGATCCTGCACAACAAAAGAGGAAGAGGAGAACGTGATTAGACAATCATGATCGTGGGTTAGACGACTGACAGAAAGCAGATTAAAGTGAGAGTCGGGGACATGGAGAACAGATCTCAACGAGAAAGATGGAGTAACAGGAGTAGTGTCACCATTGACCACAGTGATGAACTTGGGACATGGAGAGTCCAAATACTGAGCGGGCTTCTATGGAGTGATGCGATTGGTGGCACCAGAGTCCAGAATCCAAGAAGGACTATGGGAGAGACAGGAGATACCTTCATGGGAAACGGAGACACTAGAGGAAGGACGATAGAGCAGTTCGCGAAGATGCTGGAGTTCATCCCGTAAGGTATCGATGTCAGAGCGGGAAGCGGAGGGGGCCTCAATGGCAGGCGAGGCATGCGGCATAAAAGAAGTATGTGGCGGAGGAAAGCCATGTTTCCTAAAGCAGACCACTTCCGTGTGGCCGTCCCGCCCATAGAAAGTGCAGGGTCGAGAGATCTGTCCCTTAGGGAAATGACGACCATCACGCCCACCACCTCGGGAATTGGAGCGGACACCACGAGGGGGGAACAATGGTGGCTTGTGATCTGAGTCGTGATGTAGCAAGGCCGAAGAAGGCAACAAAAGGACAGCAATCACCATCAACTTGAGTAACATTGAGCAGACAGCCGACCCGGATGAGAAGAGGTTCGAACGAGTCGGATGCGGCGACTTCGGCGAGCAAGACTCGGCGATGAGACTCTTTTGCGAGCAGTACGACGTCGGCGAGCAGTGCGACTTTGGCGAACAAGACTCGACGAAGAGTCGGATGCGGCGACTTCGGGGAGCAGGCGACTTTGACGAGCAGGAGAACGGGGGCTTCGACACAGAGCAGGTCGCAAGAGGAGGTGATGTGCGGGCAGTTAGGGAGAGGTCACGTAGTTCGCGGGAGCAGGAGCGTAGATAGAGCCGCTAGGGAGTAGAGAAAAATTACAAAACCAATAAGAGGGGAAGGGAGGATTTGCGAGGATTTAACAGGCAGAGGTGCGATCATCCAAGATGAGGTCGCCAGTCCGCACCAGGCGGGTAGACGGACAGAAGGAGCGGACAAGGTCCGGCCGGGAGAAAGGGATTCAACCGGAAATGAGAAGAGGTTTGAATGACTCTGATACCATGTTCGAAACCAGAAGAAAGAGAGAATAATTAAATATTCTGAATAATATTATTCTCAATCTTACCAATTATATGTATAAGAGGCTCCTTATATAGAACAAGGAAGGAGAAGCAAAAAAGAAAGAGACAATGTGGGACTAAAGATGCCTAAGAGAGAGGGCCCAATGGGCCATTTAGACATGGGCTATCTAATGTTCTAACAATGGCGATAGACTTAATATCGTTCGTGTCATCATCTTTACACCTCTCCTCTATTTGAGGAACCTGAGTCTGTATATGCTTGACCCCATAGAGCTCAGTATGAGAGGTCCTCATCTTATTATGTGGATCATCCTCATCCACCGCCGAACGTTCATCGAGATCATGTCTATCATCGGACACAATTTGATTATGTCAGGATCCCTGTAGAGGTCACCATCATAAGGATAATATCACACGTATAAACATCATAATGTTCCAAAAACAGAGATGCTGGAAACCGAATTTCAGCAATTGCTTCTCGAACGATTTGATCGCATGGATGCTCACTTATATTGTCTGAAAATTGTCTTAAAAGGAACCAATATGATAAAGCTAGAGGTTTAGGTCGAGCCACCGATGCATCTAGTAGTGCTCCCACTGGCATGAGAGACCAGACACCTGACTTTGATGCATCCCATCCCAGTGAGCCTCAGTGCCCGACGAGTAGTGCACCACTTGATAATGTGACTAAGTCTAATCATGATCTTGTGTTGCAGGTGGAGAGCGATATTATTGTGACTAGTGAGTATGGTCACGGGAGTGGGGACGATCGGCCCAGTGACCCTGTAGTGGTATATTCGTCCCTTGCATCCCATATATGTGCCGCCTTTGGTGTAAACCTTGACTATGCAAATCCTCTTTAATAACCTTTATTCATGTTACCTTAGTTCTACTCTATTACCACTTATTTCATCAACACTAACTCTATTCATTCGTCAAACCGGTGCATTTTCTAACCTCCATTATACATATCTAAACCATTTAAGTCTATTTTCTATCATCTTATCTTCATTAAGTATCGCTCCCATAATTTCTTTAATAGAATCATACATTAATAAAAAGAAATTCTTGTTTTTCTCACATTCATCTCAGTAGTCTCGTTTCTATCACACTCAACTTAGATATTAAAGACGTTTCAAATAACTAACATTTAGGTCCATACAACATCATTGGCCGACCAATAGTTTAATAAACTTTACTTTTATGTCTTGAAGGTATCCTCTTATCATATATTATTCTTAGGCATTTCTCCATTTTAACTACACAACCTTAACATTAGATTTTATATCCTCATCTATATCATCTAATGATCCAAGGTGTTTAAATCTATCATATTTGTTTCTTTCTCTTTCAATTGTCAGGTACAAGCCAGATGTTATTAAAGGAGACATGGATTCAATAAGAGGGGAAGTGATGGATTACTATTCTGATTTGGTATCCACTATCCTGATTTGTTGTTATTGTTGTTTCATTGTCTTGTAATTTAAATCTATTTTCATATATGATTTTTCTCTTTGAATAATTCTGTTTATTTTACATTCTTGCTGAAACATCATTCATGTAGGTTCTGATTAATGTGATAATCTTTCAATCCTGCTGATCATCTATTTTTCTTCTAATCTTGATGATGTTCTTCTTTCCTTTCCTAATTTGTTTTTGCTTTTGGACAGCTTCGGGAATTGTTACATCAATACCAATTATTTATTTTTGGTTCACCAAGTTCTTCACGTTATACTTATTGTTAAATGTTTCAGGCTTTTGTACGACTCAATATTTCAATTCACTTTTCTTTGAAAAAGCATCGTCATGTAACTACCATAGATGTAAGAATGGTACAAAGAGCTTAAACCTATCAAGAGGTTAGCTCAAGCACTCTTCAAGCTTTAGGGCTTTATCGATGTTAGAAATATTGGATTGTGTGAGATACGACACTGTGAAGACAAAAGGGAAAACGATGGCGCATGCTTGGGGTGCTCCCGATCTCATCCAACTTCTGGTACTTGACATCTTCCACATCATAGCTACATGTTAGTGACATTGTGTTGGATTTGCTCCATGCTGGAGCAGTGCACTTGTCTCTATGTTTTATTATGTTTGTGTGCTAAGTTGTCTTTGTGAAAGTAGTTACAGTACCGTGCCCTCACTTTTGTCAGTGGGTGGAACAACTTGTTGACGGGTCTGTCAACGCCTCTGGCTCTCAACTCATTTTTGTCGGTGCCTCTGGTCTCTCAACTCTTTTTTGGGGCCTCATGTCCCTCTCTTCTCACCTCGAGGTTTTGGAATAGAAGCCGCATATTTCTACAATTAAAACTAGTCCCACGTCAGGAAATTACGGAGTTTTGTGCACTAAATATAGATCCTACCCCTCCGCTGTTACGCACACGCGCGGAAGATGTCATGGAGCCTGTTATTTTTGTTTTAGTTATTATGTAATTTTATTTTGTAAGGGGTGTTAGGGTATATTGTAAGTGGTTCTTCCTCCCTATATAAGGAGGGGACTTGGAAGTATTAGGTATCTTTGATCATTTAGAGTTTACGGATCTCTCATTGGGAGACGGACTTCAAGGGGGAACCAGCCTCTTGAGGTTAGGTATGAGTATTCTCGTGATTGTATCCGATTTTCAAGTTCATTGCAATCCAATTTTTGTGTTCGTAACATTGGTCCGATCTAGCCGTTTCCGTCGGCTCATAAATACCGGCTTCACTTCCGTCTCCTCCCAGATAGGCGCTGATCGTCGGCCTCACTCGCTCGATCATGCATCTTCTGCTCTCGAGTTCGCTACATCCCGAACTGTGCATCTTCCACTCTCGATCGACAACCTCCCTTGCTCAATCACCACCTGTGACCCGCACCGCGTCTGCTGGCCTGCATTCGACAGCACCGAGCGTGTCCCACCTGCTCTAGCCTGTCCAGGCTCGACCAGTCTTGCTCCCGGGCATCCACCCTTCGCTCCCGGATCCTCGCCCAACTACCGATCCGACTCCCATGTACGGCTCCGACTGCAGCGTCGCACGCGGACCCAATTCCGACTCCTGCGCACGGCCTTCCGGTAGTTGGCTTCTCCCAATTTTGCGCCCTTCTCGCAACTTCTCTCTAGACGTCTCCTACTTCCGTCAGCCGTTACTCCCACTTGTAGCGCCTCGTCCACGCCCTTCTTCTCTGTAGCCGCATGTACCCTCTCCTTCTTATGCCAAAGGCCACCATGACTCGTTGGAATCCCGTGTGTAGGCCCTTGAACACGCCTTCACCACCATCAACTCTCGCCTCGAGGCCCAAGTCGAGCAGTTCGCTTCGATTATGGCTCTGATCCACCCCCCCCCCCCCCCCCCCCCCCGGTTAGCACTCCGAGCCTAACGATGTCTCTGCCTCGGGATCCCCCAACACATTGTCCCCTGAAGAAACCTCTTTGACGGGATTGCATCCACCGCCTTTCCCCCACATCGACATTCGCACATTCAACGAGAATGACCCCCTAGGTTGGATTGCCCGCGCCGAGCAGTATTTTGACATTCACCAAACTCCTAAGGCGCAAAAGATCTTCACGGCTCTTATCGGCATGGAAGGGTCTGCTCTTCGTTGGCTCTGCTGGCTCTGCCAATCCTCTCCCGGCCTCACCTGTGCAGCTCTCACCGAGGCACTCATTCGACACTATGATCACTACTACTCTGGCAACTTGATCGAACGTCTTTGCGGGGTGCGTCAGACCGGTTCCATTGACTCGTACGTGGATGAATTTATCGAGTTGGTCACCCTCGTCTCGGGTCTTCCAACCGACCACTACTTGGGTTATTTCATGCATGGCTTACAACATATTCGCATTCGCCTCCGCACCCTCCATCAGTGTACCTTCAACCAAGCCATGAACCTCTCCCTACTCGTGGAGGATGAATTCCTTGCAACGTCTTGGGGACTCTGATTCTACATCGCCTCCTTCCAAACCCCCCAACCAATCATACTTTGCCCCCCCTCCTAAACCTCCACCGCCACCTCCTCTACCTCGCTCACCCATTATGCCTCTACGCAACAACCGTCCCATCACTACTCACCGCCTTTCCAACCAAGAGTATCATGACTTGCGGAGTAAGGGTCTGCACTTCCGTTGCAACCAGCCCCACTCTCCTCCTCATGATTGTCCCGTTAAAGGGGTACACACCCTCATTGGTGATGACTTGGAGGAGATTAACATAGCTGACTTTGACAGATGCACCGCCGGACGGAGCCCCAAGCACCTCCGCGACAACCCATCCGCTGGCGTATCACTACTAGACGGCGGGCGACCCCAAGGTCGATTTTCAGCCGGGATATATTGTTACGCACACGCGGCGAAGATTTCATGGAGCATGTTATTTTGTTTTTGGTTATTATGTAATTTTATTTTGCAACGGGTATTATGGTAAATTGTAAGTGGTTCTTCCTCTCTATATAAGGAGAGGACTTCAAGGGGGAACCAGCCTCCTGAGGTTAGGTACAAGTATTCCTCGTGGTTGTATCCGGTTTTCAAGTTCCATTGCAATCCAATTTTTGTGTACGTAACATCTGCCAATAACCAATTTGTATGTTACATTGGATTCTTAGGCTCCAAATGTTGTATTAGAGCTGGCTAGGTCCAACAACCCATACTCATATTACCCAATTAATAAAGATGTCCTGGCATTAGAGGCTAAAGATCTTATGCTTGAGGGAGCATGTTGAGAATAGTCTCACGTCAAGAACCTCATGTAGCTTTATGCACTTTATATAGATCTTAGAAACTCCACCTACAACCAATTGGTTTTAGGTTCAACCGTTCAATGCTTAGTATCTAACAAAGGTCATAGCTTATTATGGAATATAGTTTAATTTTATACATAGTTATTTTAATGGTTCAACAATTACATCGCATCAAGGAGGTATAAGTATTTGTTTCATATCAATTTCACCTTCGCTCATATAAGCTTATTTTCTGGAATGAGATATACATATTTCCCACCTGAACGATACATTCAATGGGGTGAATTTTATCAAGAAAAACAAAAACTATTTTATTAGTCATAGTTAGGTCTGTCAATTATGCTGCTGATTATGTTTAAACTCTCACTGGGATTTTACTTTCCCTTTGAAATTCTAGCTTGTAAATAACTTGAATATTGTAGAACAGCTAGAATTTAAAACAATTCTTCCATGTCTCCAACCGAGGATATTTTTTTCCAAAAAATGACATCTAGTTGATAGCTAATCTTCTGTTGTCTGCTGTTTTTCATGTATATTTTATAAGCTGAAACTTGAACATTGTAATAACTTCAGTTGTATATTTATGTGTTTTGTTATGCCTGGCAGGGGGTTAAGATAGTGGATGAGTCTCATGATCAAGATACAACCGACTTACACAAGTGTATAGCTTTTGTTTCTGATTGCACACAAAATTTGGAGAAATCAAATGTAAGCACTCAATCTACAGAATGCATCCTGAATATATTGCTAAATCTTATCTATTGTGTAAAGCCATGAAAAAAATCAACACCTCATTTAAACAATGCTCATATCCAGATTTTGATATTGTGTATTTCAATGACAAAATTAAATATTTCGCAGATGATGTACTAATTTCAACTTGTCTTCTTCAATTAATCATGTAATGATGAATTTAAAAGTTGAAGGGGCTGAATCGGGACCAATATTAATAGTGGCTCTGATAAGATATAGCAGGGCCCCGATATTCTTAGACATACCTAAGTGAGGTCTCAATATTAAATTAAGACCCTGATTGGTAATCGGGTCCTAGATTAATACCGAACACAACAAGTCGAGGTTCTTCTAATAGCTATCAGGCCTCCGATAGAGGGTATCGGGCCCCCGGTAGTCCCAGGACAAGGATTTCCCACTTTGAGCAATTACACCATATACCCAGTATGCATTTACAAGAAACGAGAGGCTAGGTTGGGTCATGAATAACACGTCATTGGGATTGTAGTCATCATCATTGGCCTTCTCTACCATCTTCTACGCTATTTCTGATGCGGAGCATAGGCGAGGGCGAGCTTTGGGCCCATTCGGAGCTGATTTGGTGACTTACCATATATGGCGTGACCGGATCGCCGATCCGCCACCGCGGTTGCGTCCGGCTCGCCGTTCTGATGAATTTTCATATATAGCATGTTGTATTTTGAATATTATTTAGTGTTGTTTTGGCACCGAGATCGACGGCCAATCATAGCCGTCCATCTTGGTTGCCCTAATTTTATTTCATTATAAATAGGACTTAGGGCTGCAGTTTTAGGGTATTGCTGAAATTTGGAGTGTCTTCTTCCTCATTTCCGGTTATCTCCTCCGCGGTGCCGACTCCGTGGAGCCCCCTTGGTGACGACTCCTTGGGTAAGTATCTCATTTCTCTTTATTCCCCTTCTCCTCTACCAAACAGCCACCCTCCAACCTCCTTGCCGCCAGCCCCCCTCCAAGTTTCTGCTGTCCAGAACTCCCGCACTTTTCCAACCAATGTTACTGTTCAAAAATTAAATTTCCTATTCATCAATATAGTTTCCTCTGCCACCCCTCCTAGCCATTCACCCGCTGCCGCCCACTCCGTCTGCTATCAGCCAGCCCTTCCCAGCCCCCTTTCCAAACCGCCACCCCACTTCCCGGATCCGCTATCATACAACGGATCTATCCATCCCCCACCCGGATCTACCCTCTAGTGGCCGGATCTATCCATTTTCGGCCCGATCTCCTCATTTTCCACCGTGGACAGCCACCTTCCTCCGTCACGCCTTCGGTTCCTCCATCGATCGCCGATCTACGCCTCTGAATTCCAATTCTCCATCACCTCGGTTCAGCCCTCTACTTCGTGAGTCTTATTTGTATTGGATTATTATTCTTAGCATATTTATATTGGATGTGATCTTGTACATGTTTTGGATATCTTGCATAGTAGTTGTTTGTTAGAATATTATTGTGATTTGCAGGGTTTATTCGCCGAGTGCTCTTGCTTTGGCCCTCCACGCGGAGGAAAGCCTAAATCTGTTTCGCCCTAATTTAATTATTGTATCTTGCTGTGAATTATCTGCGTGAGATGTTTTAATTATTATCTAACTGTGGCTTAACCGTCGGATTTGCATAGCATGTAGGGTTAGGTCACGATTTATCCGCCGCCTATAGATTCGTCCTGCGTCAATTGGTATCAAAGCAATGGAGACGGGTGGAGCAATGCCGGGGCAAGTCCCCAAGTTGACAAAGACCAACTATGGGAACTGGAGCATCTAGATGAGAGTACTACTCGCATCAAAGGAGTTGTGGGAGATAGTGGAAAATGGCTATGAGGAGCGTACTGCTGCAGCAGAGGCGGCGTTAACAAACGCGCAGAAGACGACGTTAAGAGAGGCAAGGAAGGGAGATAAGAAGGCTCTCTTCTTGTTATATCAAGGGGTTGACGAAGCAACCTTTGAGAAGATCTCAGACGCGAAGACTTCCAAAGAGGCATGGGAGGTGTTGCAACGCTCCATGCAGGGGGTAGACAAGGCTAAGAAGGTGAAGCTGCAGTCCCTCCGTGCGGAATATGAAGTAACAAAGATGCAGAGCACTGAGAAGGTCGGTGACTATGTGACCCGTCTGCGGACGCTCACAAATGAGATGAAGCGCAATGGGGAGACGATCGATGATGTGAGCTTTATGGAGAAGCTGTTGAGATCTATGTCCAAGAAGTT
This sequence comes from Dactylorhiza incarnata, assembly GCA_033032865.1. Classification (NCBI taxonomy): domain Eukaryota; kingdom Viridiplantae; phylum Streptophyta; class Magnoliopsida; order Asparagales; family Orchidaceae; genus Dactylorhiza; species Dactylorhiza incarnata. The sequence goes on from JAWHQI010000017.1 coordinate 13,425,665, forward strand.
CCGTCATATAGTGGTGGCAATCGAAGAGTCGAAGGACCTCACCGAGATGGCCGTTGACGAGCTTGTAGGCTCTTTGCAAGCTCATGAGTATAGGATGTTGCAGGATGATGACGAAGTGAGTGGCTTGGGAAAAGCACTCCAGACCCAGTTGAACTTTGGGGAAAGCTCCGGAAGGGGAGGCGGCCAGCGTGGCCGAGGTCACCAAGGTAGAGGCAGAGGTAGAAGAGGAGGTAGAGACTAAGGAAGAAACCAAAATTTTCAGAGAGAGGCGGAGCGACCTCAAGGAGGTTGGCAAGAAGGAAGAGGAAGATGAAGAGTCCGAGGAAGGGTCCGAGGAGATATGTCCCAAATCCAATGTTACAACTGTAACAAATTCGGGCATATGAGCTATGACTGTTGGGCTCCGAGGAAGAGAGAAGAGGCAAACCACTATGCCGAGGCTAGGAACAACGGGAACAACGCTGGTGCTGGAGATCCGATGATGTTCCTAACCTACCGAGGAGCGGAGGAAGGAAGAAATGAAGTGTGGTACCTGGACACAGGAGCGAGCAACCACATGTGCGGAGATAGGGAGATGTTCTCTAACCTGTAACCCAGTGGGGGTGAGGTTAGTTTTGGTGATGCGTCGAAGATCTCGCTGGAAGGAAAAGGCTTGGTGGTTGCGAAGCTGAATGGAGAAAAGGTGCACCTGAACGATGTGTTCTATGTGCCAGGCTTGAAGACTAACATCTTAAGCCTTGGGCAGTTGGTGGAGAGAGGCTACTGCGTCCAGTTGAAGGATGGGTCTTTGACAACGAAGAACCATCAAGGGAAAGAAGTGGTGAAGGTGAAGATGACGGCGAACCGTCTCTTTACATTGAAGATGGATACTCAGGAGATGGCATGTCTCGCGAGGACGGAGGAAGAAGAGGAAGCATGGCTGTGGCACCATCGGATGGGCCACTTGGGCTTCACGGGCTTGAAGCTGCTATCCCACTCCAGGATGGTGGAGGATCTACCTATGATCTCACCTCCGGAGAAAATCTGCGAGGCGTGCACGAAGGGGAAGCAGAAGAGGCTGACGTTTGAAGGAGGGAAGTCTCGGAGAGCAAAGAGACAACTTGAACTGGTTCACTCGGACATCGCGGGTCCGTTTGAGACTACCTCAGTGGGCGGAAGCAAGTACTACATCACCTTCACGGATGACTTCAGTCGGAAGTGTTGGGTGTATTTTTTGAAAGAAAAATCTGAGGCCCTTGACAAGTTCAAGGAGTTCAAGGCGATGGCAGAGAAGGAGAGTGGTCAGCCACTGAAGGTGCTGAGGACAGATAGAGGTGGGGAGTACACCTCTAGATTGTTTGATGGGTTTTGCAAGGAGAATGGGATCTCACACCAGTTGACAGCGACGTACTCACCACAGCAGAACGGAGTCGCGGAGAGGAAGAATCTCACCATCATGAACATGGCGAGAAGTATGGTGAAGGGCAAAGGGTTGCCGAAGATGTTCTGGGCGGAGGCAGTGCAGTGTGCGGTGTATCTACTGAACAGATGCCCCACGAAGAGTGTGAAGTTCATGACCCCTTTCGAGGCTTGGAGTGGCTGGAAGCCAAGTGTGAAGCACTTGAGGGTTTTTGGGTGTGTAGCTCATGCTCACGTTCCGGACCAGAGGAGGAAGAAGCTCGACGATAGGAGCGAGAAGTGCATTTTTGTGGGCTACGCTCCGGAGAGCAAGGCTTACAAGTTATACAATCCGGTCACGGAGAATGCCATAATCTCAAGGGATGTGGTGTTTGAAGAAGACAGCTGCTGGAGCTGGGATGAGGAGACAAGGAGCAAGAAGGGGATGTTCTTTGAAGATGAGGAGGAAGGTGGTCACGAAGCAAGAGCTGAGGATGGTGGGGCTGAGCCACCATCACCACCTAGTGGAGATTCAGGGGGAGCTTGCACTCCCAACTCTAGTGGAGGCAGTTCTAGTGGAGCAAGCACTAGTGGAAGCAAGGATGATCGTCCTCAACCTAGGATGAGGAGGATGGAGGAGATCTACGAGGAGCGACACCAACACTTAATAATTTTTCTTTGTATTGTTTGTTGGCAGATTGCGAGCCGCACTCCTATGACGAAGCAGCCCAGGAGAAATCTTGGAGGATGGCGATGGATGCTGAGATAGCTTCCATAAAGAGGAATGATACTTGGAGGCTAGTCGATCCACCCGCGGGCCACAAACCCCTCGGGGTGAAGTGGGTCTATAAAGTGAAGAAGAACAAGGAAGGAGCTGTGGAGAAGCACAAGGCGAGACTCGTCGTGAAGGGCTATAGGCAAGTCCAAGGAGTGGACTATGACGAGGTCTATGCCCCAGTGGCGAGGATTGACACCATCAGGTTGATCATCGCACTGGCAGCTCACTATGGGTGGACAATCATGCAGATGGATGCGGTGGCAGCATACCTCAATGGCTACCTGGAGGAGGATGTGTACATCGAGCAGCCGCCGGGGTATGTGGTGAAAGTCCAGGAGAGGAAGGTGTGCAAGCTGGACAAAGCCTTGTACGGCCTGAAGCAAGGAGCGAGGGCTTGGAATGGGAGGATAGATGCTTTCCTCCAGAAGCATGGCTATGTGAAGTGCCCTTATGAGTATGCCCTCTATATGAAGGTCGAGAAGAACGGCGATATCATGATCATATGCTTGTACGTCGATGACATGATATTCACCGGGAACAACCTAGCTATGTTTAAGGAATTCAAGAGGGTGATGAAGAAAGAGTTCGAGATGACGGACTTGGGAGAGCTCAACTACTTCTTAGGTGTTGAGGTGCAGCAGAAAGAAGACGGCATCTTCATTTCCCAAAAGAAGTATGCGGAAGAGATTTTGAAGAAGTTCAGGATGGAGGGTAGCAAGGCTATCTCCACTCCTGCTGATCCCGGAACGAAGCTAAGGAAGGACTTGAAGGAAAAAGTTGTGGACCCAACGATGTTCAAGAGTTTGGTTGGGAGTCTAAGGTACTTGACTTTCACCAGACCTGACATCATGTATGCGGTTGGGGTAGTGAGCAGGTACATGGAAGAACCCAAGCAGGATCACTTCACTGTAGCGAAGAGGATCTTGAGATATGTGAACGGGACAAGGGACCATGGCCTGAAGTACTAATCTGCGGGAGAGTTGAAGTTAGTCGGCTACTCGGATAGCGACTATGGTGGTGATGTGAAAGACCGGAAGAGCACTTCCGGATATGTATTTCATATGGGAACCGCGGCGTTCTCATGGAGTTCGAAGAAGCAAGCTACGATAGCCTTATCATCATGCGAGGCAGAGTACATTGCAGCTGCGGCATGTACTTGCCAAGCCATCTGGCTTAGGAACCTCTTGGGGGAGCTACACCATGTGCAGGATGGCCCAACGACAGTGTTAGTGGATAACATGTCCGCCATCCAACTCGCGAAGAACCCGGTGCTGCATGGAAGGAGCAAGCACATAGAGACGAGGTATCATTTCCTTCGTGAGCAGGTGGAGCAGAAGACCGTAGAAGTTGTGTATTTCTCCACCGGAGAGCAGGTCGCTGATATTTTCACCAAGGCATTGAAGGTGGAGACGTTCGCAAAGCTCAAAGGCAAACTCGGCATGCGCTGCCAAGTTTGAGGGGGAGTTTGTTGGTTTTTAATTTTGTTGACTTGGTCAAGTTTGCTTTATTTTGTTTTATTGTATTTTATTATTAATGTTGTTGAGGAGAGAGAGTGTGCATTTATGGTGGAGAGAGAATGTGAGGTGTTTTGTTTTGCCTATAGATAGGCTCGTGGTTTTGTAAAGTTTGAGAAGTTGAGAATAGAAAAAGTTTCCTTCGGCAGAATTAGTAGAGAGAGAGAGAGAGTGTAGAGAGAGATGGAGAATAAAGATTTGTTAAAAATTGTATTCCCGCAGGAATAATATATTCTCCTCTCGCCTATTCCTCTCGCCACCCCCATCTCGCAAGCAACCTCCCGCTGGGGTACCTCGCCTGGACGAGCAGCAGCTCTCGCCTGCGCGCTGGACTTGGAGGAGAGGAGCAGTGGTCGCGCGCGGGACGTGGAGGAGAGCAGCAGCCCGCTCTCAGGAGGATCTCGTCAAGAGGTGTTCTCGCGCTGCTGTCTCGCGTCAGCCCGAGCTCTCGCCGGAGTACGCATCTCGCAGGGTGGTTGAAGGGGGTGCTCGCTGGAGTGTGTGAGCTCGCGTGAGTGTGTGGGCTTGCGTGTATCTCTCGTCGGTGTGTTGGAGGAAGAGCTCGCCGGTGCAAGGGATGGTTGTACTCGGCAGTGAGAGTGGAAGTTGTGCTCGCCCGAGTAGTGTGGGTGGATCTCGCCGGGAGTAAGGAGGTGCTCGCATTTGAAGAGTAGAGAGGAAGGGGTTCGCGTGCCCGCAGCGCTTCCAACAAGTGGTATCAAAGCCAGCGCGCGACCACTGCTCCTCTCCACGTCCCGCGCGCGACCACTGCTCCTCTCCTCCAAGTCCAGCGCGTAGGCGAGAGCTGCTGCTCGTCCAGGCGAGGTACCCCAGCGGGAGGTGGCTTGCGAGATGGGGGTGGCGAGAGGAATAGGCGAGAGGAGAATATATTATTCCTGCGGGAATAAATTTTTTAACAAATCTTTATTCTCCCTCTCTCTCTCTCTCTCTACTAATTCTGCCGGAGGAAACATTTTCTATTCTCAACTTCTCAAACTTTACAAAACCACTAGCCTATTTATAGGCAAAACAAAACACCTCACATTCTCTCTCCACCATAAATGCGCACTCTCTCTCCTCAACAACATTAATAATAAAATACAATAACACAAAATAAAGCAAACTTGACCAAGTCAACAAAATTAAAAACCAACAAACTCCCCCTCAAACTTGGCAGTACATGCCGAGTTTGCCTTCGAGCTTTGCGAACGTCTCCACCTTCAATGCTTTGGTGAAAATACCAGCGACCTGCTCTCCGGTGGGGCAATACACAACTTCTACGGTCTTCTGCTCCACCTGCTCACGAAGGAAATGATACCTCGTCTCTATGTACTTGCTCCTTCCATGCAGCACCGGGTTCTTCGCGAGTTGGATGGGGGACATGTTATCCACTAACACTGTCGTTGGGCCATCCTGCACATGGTGTAGCTCCCCCAAGAGGTTCCTCAGACAGATGGCTTGGCAAGTACATGCCGCAGCTGCAATGTACTCTACCTCGCATGATGATAAGACTATTGTAGCCTGCTTCTTCGAACTCCATGAGAACGTCGCGGTTCCCATATGAAATACATATCCGGAAGTGCTCTTCCGGTCATTCACATCACCACCATAGTCGCTATCCGAGTAGCCGACTAACTTCAACTCTCCCGCAGATAAGTACTTCAGGCCATGGTCCCTTGTCCCGTTCACATATCTCAAGATCCTCTTCGCTGCAGTGAAGTGATCCTGCTTGAGTTCTTCCATGTACCTGCTCACTACCCCAACCGCATACATGATGTCAGGTCTGGTGAAAGTCAAGTACCTTAGACTCCCAACCAAACCTTGAACATCGTTGGGTCCACAACTTCTTCCTCCGAGTCCTTCCTTAGCTTCGTTCCGGGATCAGCGGGAGTGGAGATAGTCTTGCTACCATCCATCCTGAACTTCTTCAAAATCTCTTTCGCATACTTCTTTTGGGAAATGAAGATGCCGTCTTCTTTCTGCTGCACCTCAACACCTAAGAAGTAGTTGTGCTCTCCCAAGTCCGTCATCTGGAACTCTTTCTTCATCACCCTCTTGAATTCCTCAAACATAGTTGGGTTGTTCCCGGTGAATATCATGTCGTCGACGTACAAGCATAGGATCATGATATCGCCGTTCTTCTCGACCTTCATATAGATGGCATACTCATAAGGGCACTTCATATAGCCATGCTTCTGGAGGAAAACATTTATCCTCCCATTTCAAGCCCTCGCTCCTTGCTTCAGGCCGTACAAGGCTTTGTCCAGCTTACACATCTTCCTCTCCTGGCCTTTCACCACATACCCCGGCGGCTGCTCGATGTACACATCCTCCTCCAGGTAGCCATTGAGGTATGCTGCCACCGCATCCATCTGCATGATTGTCCAGCCATAGTGAGCTGTCAGTGCGATGATCAACCTGATGGTGTCAATCCTCGCCACTAGGGCATAAACCTCGTCATAGTCCACTCCTTGGGCTTGCCTATAGCCCTTCACGACGAGTCTCGCCTTGTGCTTCTCCACATCTCCTTCCTTGTTCTTCTTCACTTTATAGACCCACTTCACCCCGAGGGGTTTGTGGCCCGCGGGTGGATCGACTAGCCTCCAAGTATCATTCCTCTTTATGGAAGCTATCTCAGCATCCATCGCCATCCTTCAAGATTTCTCCTGGGCTGCTTCGTCATAGGAGTGCGGCTCGCAATCTGCCAACAAACAATACAAAGAAAAATTATTAAGTGTTGGTGCCGTCTCCTCGTAGATCTCCTCCATCCTCATCATCCTAGGTTGAGGACGATCATCCTTGCTTCCACTAGTGCTTGCTCCACTAGAGCTGCATCCACTAGAGTTGGGAGTGCAAGCTCCCCTGAATCTCCACTAGGTGGTGATGGTGGCTCAGCCCCACCATCCTCAGCTCTTGCTTCGTGACCACCTTCCTCCTCATCTTCAAAGAACATCCCCTTCTTGCTCCTTGTCTCCTCATCCCAGCTCCAGCAGCTGTCTTCTTCAAACACCACATCCCTTGAGATTATGGCCTTCTCTGTCACCGGGTTATATAAGTTGTAAGCCTTGCTCTCCGGAGCGTAGCCCACAAAAATGCACTTCTCGCTTCTATCGTCGATCTTCTTCCTCCTCTGGTCCGGGACGTGAGCATGAGCTACACACCCAAAAACCCTCAAGTGCTTCACACTTGGCTTCCAGCCACTCCAAGCCTCGAACGGGGTCATGAACTTCACACTCTTCGTGGGGCATCTGTTCAGTAGATACACCGCACACTGCACTGTCTCTGCCCAGAACATCTTCGGCAACCCTTTGCCCTTCACCATACTTCTCGCCATGTTCATGATGGTGAGATTCTTCCTCTCCGCGACTTCGTTCTGCTGTGGTGAGTACGTCGCTGTCAACTGGTGTGAGATCTCATTCTCCTTGCAAAACCCATCAAACAATCTAGAGGTGTACTCCCCACCTCTATCTGTCCTCATCACCTTCAGTGGCTGACCACTCTCCTTCTCTGTCATCGCCTTGAACTCCTTGAACTTGTGAAGGGCCTCAGATTTTTCTTTCAAAAAATACACCCAACACTTCCGACTGAAGTCATCCGTGAAGGTGATGTAGTACTTGCTTCCACCCACTGAGGTGGTCTCAAACGGACCCGCGATGTCCGAGTGAACCAGTTCAAGTTGTCTCTTTGCTCTCCGAGACTTCCCTCCTTCAAACGCCAGCCTCTTCTGCTTCCCCTTCGTGCACGCCTCGCAGACTTTCTCCGAAGGTGAGATCATAGGTAGATCCTCCACCATCCTGGAGTGGGATAGCAGCTTCAAGCCCGTGAAGCCCAAGTGGACCATCCGATGGTGCCACAGCCATGCTTCCTCTTCTTCCTCCGTCCTCGCGAGACATGCCGTCTCCTGAGTATCCATCTTCAATGTAAAGAGACGGTTCGCCGTCATCTTCACCTTCACCACTTCTTTCCCTTGATGGTTCTTCATTGCCAAAGACCCATCCTTCAACTGGACGCGGTAGCCTCTCTCCACCAACTGCCCAAGGCTCAAGATGTTAGTCTTCAAGCCTGGCATATAGAACACATCGTTCAGGTGCACCTTTTCTCCATTCAGCTTCGCAACCACCAAGCATTTTCCTTCCAGCGAGATCTTTGACACATCACCAAAACTAATCTCACCCCCACTGGGTTCCAGGTTAGAGAACATCTCCCTATCTCCGCACATGTGGTTGCTCGCTCCTGTGTCCAGATACCACACTTCATTTCTTCCTTCCTCCGCTCCTCGGTAGGTTAGGAACATCATCCGATCTCCAGCACTAGCGTTGTTCCCATTGTTCCTAGCCTCGACATAGTGGTTTGCCTCTTCTCTCTTCCTCGGAGCCCAACAGTCATAGCTCATATGCCCGAACTTGTTACAGTTGTAACATTGGATTTGGGACATATCTCCTCGGCCCCTTCCTCGGCCTCTTCCTCTTCCTCTTCCTTCTTGCCAACCTCCTTGAGGTCGCTCCGCCTCTCTCTGAAAATTTTTGTTTCTTCCTTGGTCTCTACCTCTGCCTCTACCTTGGTGACCTCGGTCACGCTGGCCGCCTCCCCTTCCGGAGCTTTCCCCAAAGTTCAACTGGGTCTGGAGTGCTTTTCCCAAGCCACTCACTTCTTCATCATCCTGCAACATCCTATACTCATGAGCTTGCAAAGAGCCTACAAGCTCGTCAACGGCCATCTCGGTGAGGTCCTTCGACTCTTCGATTGCCACCACTATATGACGGAACTTCTTGTACATAGATCTCAACAGCTTCTCCATAAAGCTCACATCATCGATCGTCTCCCCATTGCGCTTCATCTCATTTGTGAGCGTCCGCAGACGGGTCACATAGTCACCGACCTTCTCAGTGCTCTGCATCTTTGTTACTTCATATTCCGCACGGAGGGACTGCAGCTTCACCTTCTTTAGCCTTGTCTACCCCCTGCATGGAGCGTTGCAACACCTCCCATGCCTCTTTGGAAGTCTTCGCGTCTGAGATCTTCTCAAAGGTTGCTTCGTCAACCCTTTGATATGACAAGAAGAGAGCCTTCTTATCTCCCTTCCTTGTCTCTCTTAACGTCGTCTTATGCGCGTTTGTTAACGCCGCCTCTGCTGCAGCAGTACACTCCTCATAGCCATTTTCCACTATCTCCCACAACTCCTTTGATGCGAGTAGTACTCTCATCTGGATGCTTCAGTTCCCATAGTTGGTCTTTATCAACTTGGGGACTTGCCCCGACATTGCTCCACCCGTCTCGATTGCTTCTACTCCTCAAACCTTTCGAGTCACCGCAAAGGTTTGCAACATCCCCCTGATACCACTTGTTGGAAGCGCTACGGGCACGCGAACCCCTTCCTCTCTACTCTTCAAATACGAGCACCTCCTTACTCCCGGCGAGATCCACCCACATTACTCGGGCGAGCACAACTTCCACTCTCACTGCCGAGTACAACCATCCCTTGCACCGGCGAGCTCTTCCTCCAACACACCGACGAGAGATACACGCAAGCCCACACACTCACGCGAGCTCACACACTCCAGCGAGCACCCCCTTCAACCACCCCGCGAGTTGCACACTCCGGCGAGAGCTCGGGTTGACGCGAGACAGCAGCGCGAGAACACCTCCTGACGAGATCCTCCTGAGAGCGGGCTGCTTGTCACGGACTTGTCCCCTTGACAATGTCGCGTGCGGCCTTAGTTCCTTTCCGCGCCCTTCGCAGTTAGCTATGTCAGCCTTCTCCAACACTAATCGTGGCGAGATGAAGATGAGTAAGTGAGCACTTGAAAGAGAGAGCAAGAGAGCAAGAGAGCAAGAGTGAAGAAAGTAAGAATGTTTAGATTGCTTGAATTCTTGGATGATTTACAAATGAGGGGATCTCCCCCTTATATAGGCCCCCTCAAGGGGTTTCCCTCCAAAAGATGGAAGGATCTAGAATTCTCTACCTCTTTCTTGTATCTACATCTTTCAAGAATCTTCTAGACTAATCTTTAGAATTCTATTTACAAGAATATTCTATAAGATCCTAGATTTCTCTAGAAGTCTCCAGAGACTAACCCCAAGTCGTGACATCCTCCCCCACCTATCCTGGCGACGCCCTCGTCGCCTCGTACTGCTGGATGATGTCCTTGAACTGCCAGAGATCTTCTATGGATTCCCATGTTGCTTCGGACTCTGGCCTTCCCTTACACTTGATCAAATATTGTGTGCTAGGCTGCACACCTCTTCTCCGCACTGTCCTCTTGGTGAGCACCTCATCCACCTCTCGATCAAAAGACTTGGTCATCACGGGTGGTGCTCTATGTGATGTACTCCTTTGAAGGTCTTCATGGTCTTCATGATATGGCTTCAACATGCTGACATGAAAGACTGGATGAATCTTCAAAGAGTTGGGTAGGTCAAGGCGATAGGATACCTTACCCACCCTTGCAATCACCGGAAATGGGCCTTCATATCTACGAACCAAGCCCTTGTGCAAGCTGCGCAAAGCCTTGAACTGTTGAGGGAGAAGTTTTACCATCACCTTATCCCCAACTATGTATTCCACCATTCTTCGCTTTGAATCAGCCCATTTCTTCATCCGCTTGCGTGCTTTCTCTAAGCACACTCTGGCTATGTCCGTTTGCTCTTCCCAAGACTTGGCCATCCTCCAAGCTCCTGGGCTTCTTCCGTCATCTGCCGTAGTCGCCAAAGTATGCGGAGTGAGTGGTTGCCTCCCCGTGGCAAGCTCGAACGGACTCCGACCGGTCGCCTCGCTCCGCTGCAAGTTGTACGAGAATTGCGCCACATCCATCAGTTTGGCCCAGTCCCGCTGATTGGCGCTCACAAAGTGCCGTAAATAACATTCCAACAAGGAATTCACCGTCTCCGTCTGCCCATCGGTTTGAGGGTGGAAGCTGGTAGAGAAGTTTAGTTCTGACCCGAGCAAAGTGAACAACTCCCTCCACAACTTCCCTGTAAATCTGGGGTCTCGATTACTAATGATAGACTTTGGCAACCCCCAGTACTTCACCACATTCTTGAAGAACAGGCGTGCCGTCTCCTCCGCGCTAGTATCCCTTGTGCTAGGGATGAACGTGCCGTACTTGGAGAAACGATCGACTACCACCAAGATCGATCCAAACCCCTCCGATTTTGGTAACGCGTTGATGAAGTCAAGCGTCACCGACTCCCAAGGGTGCTCTGCTACCGGCAGTGGTTCCAACAATCCCGCGGGCTGCTTGTTGTCCACCTTGTCTTGTTGGCAAACAAGACAAGTCTTCACGTATAACTCCACTTGATCCCTCATCCGTGGCCAGAAATATGACTCCTCCATTAAAGCCAAAGTGCGTTTCTGTCCCGGATGTCCAGCCCACTTTGTATCATGGCACTCCTTGATGAGATCCCTCCGCAGGTTTTCCCACTTTGGGATGTATAATCGCCCTCCTTTGGTGTAGAGTAGCTCCTCCTCTACCCAAAATCTTCTAGCTTGGCCCTCCTTGGCCAACTCCATGAGTTGCATGGCAAGAGGATCCTCCTTCAACCCTTGCCTGATTTTGTCCAACAACTGCCCACTAGCTGTGGACATTGCGGCTAGCTCAGCTTTGCGGCTTAATGCATCAGCCACAACGTTGGTCTTCCCCGCCTTATGCTCTAACACAAAGTCGAACTCCGCCAAGAAATCCTGCCATCTTGCTTGCTTAGCGGTCAGCTTCTTCTGCGTCTGGAAGTAAGTTGTTGCCACATTATCCGTCTTGATGGTGAACTGCGCCCCAAGTAGATAGTGCCTCCACACTTGCAAGCAATGGATGATGGCTGTCATCTCCTTCTCTTGAACGGTGTATCTCCGTTCCGCCTCGTTAAGTTTCCGACTTTCGAAAACTAAGGGGTGACCATCTTGCATTAGCACTCCTCCAATCGCAAAGTCTGATGCATCGGTATGCAACTCGAACCTCTTGCTAAAGTCCGGCAAGTCAAGCACCGGTTCCGTACAAACCGCTGCCTTCAAGTCTTCAAAAGCGCTTTGGCATTCCTCCGTCCAAAGCCAAGCCTTGCTTTTCTTCAACAGGTCCGTCAATGGCACTGCTCTCCTCGAGTAATCCTTGATGAACCTGCGATAGTAGTTCACCAAGCCGAGAAATGATCGTAAGTCTGGTACCTTCGTTGGCGGTTCCCATTCATCAATTGTCTTGATCTTTGCCATGTCCATCCGCAAGCTCCCATGCCCGATGACATGACCAAGAAAGTGTATCTCCTCTTGTCCAAATGAGCATTTGGACTTCTTCACATATAGCTCATTCTCCCGCAACACTTGGAAGACTCGACTAAGATGCTCCACATGCTCCTCGATGGTGTTGCTATATACCACTATGTCATCCAAGTACACCACCACGAATTTGTCCAAGTATGGGTGGAATATTTGGTTCATCAAAGTGCAGAAAGTTGTTGGTGCATTGGTTAAACCGAAAGGCATTACCATCCATTCAAACGATCCGTACCTTGTGACACATGTGGTCTTCGGCTCGTCTCCCTCCGCAATCCGCACTTGATGATATCCCTTTTGCAAATCCAACTTGGAGTAGATCTTCGCCTTCCCAAGCATGTCAAAGAGATCCGCAATGAGAGGGATAGGATACTTGTTCTTAATTGTCACCTTGTTTAGTGCCCGGTAGTCCGTGCAAAGCCGCAACGTTCCGTCCTTCTTCTTTTGGAAGAGCACCGGGGCACCAAATAGCGCCTTTGATGGCCTGATCATCCCAGACTCAAGTAGAACTTGAAGTTGTTTCCTCAACTCCTCCAATTCCGGGGGAGCCATTCTATATGCTGCCTTGGCGGGTGGCTTTGTCCCTGGCTCCAACTCGATTTTGTGATCCACCTCCCTCCGAGGAGGTAGCTTCAATGTCAACTCCGCGGGCATGATGTCTTCATTTCTTGCCAACACGTCCGCAATGATAGGAGGCACCTCCTCCCTCGTGTCACCATCTTCCTCCTTTATGGTGGCCAAGTATGTTGGTTCACCTTTCTTGAATCCTTTAGCCAACTGCATGACCGATAACTGTTTCGGCCCCTCTTTTGCTGGTCCTTGCACCGTAGGAACCATGCAAGCGTTTCCTTCCTCCAAGATGCAAACCGAGCGTTGTGTCGGCATGACGATGGCTTGCATCTTCTCCAAGAAGTCCATCCCAAGTACGACCTTGAAGTCATCCATGGGCGCGATTGAGAAGTCCACCCGGCCCTTCCAGGTGCCCATGCATAGCTTTACATGGCGTGCGACTCCTTCAAGTGGTTTTGCCTGACCGTTCACGGTCTTGATCCAACCTCCGCCCTTCACAACCTGCAAGCCCAACCTCTTGGCTTCTCCTTCGGTCATGAAGTTGTGTGAAGCTCCTGTGTCGATCAAGGCTTTTGTAGCCTTCCCCTCGACGACCGCTTCCACATACATCAGCCCCTTGCTTGATGCGGCTTTCGTTGGCTGCACGTTCAAAGCATTTTGTAATTGCAATGAACTCATTTGAGAAGTACCTTCTTCGGGTGGAGTAGTATTCTCCGCCATAGCTGCCAATGACCCGAGCTTTGGACGGCAGCTCATAGGATGTGGCCCCTTGCACACATAACATCCGCCTTTGGGTGCGAAGTTCTTCTTCCTTTCCTCGAATTCCTTCCTTGGATCGGGCAAAGTCTTTAATCCTCCTTTGAAATGAGTCTTATTGTCTCGTCGGTCTCCACCACCTTTTCCATAGCCCACCTTGTCCTTCTTCTCCTTAATAGGATTTGGTTGGCGCTGGAACTCAATAAGAGACTCAGCGATGGCAATAGCGTCCCGGGTGGTTCTTGGGTCCTTCCTCTTGACCTCTTGTTTCACCCAATTGTGCAGCCCATCGATGAAGTTAAAGAGAAGGATATGTTCCGGGACATCGAATACCTGAAGTGATAGAGCGGTAAACTCCTTCACATAGTCTCCAATGGCGCCCTTCTGTCGTAGCTCCCTGAGCTTCCGCAAGTTTTCATCTTTCACGTTCTCGGGGACGAAGTTCCTTCTTAACTCCTGCTTGAAGTCCTCCCAAGTATCGATCCGGTAGAGTCTCTTGCAATATCTGTTTGGATTTTCCTCCACCACAATGAAGCAAGGTCTTCCAAGTAATAACCAGCATGGCGTACCTTTAGTGCCTCATCTGTGATGTCATATCCTTCCAAGTATTTCTCCATGTGCCAAAGGAAATTCTCCACCTCTAATGCATCCCGCTTTCCTGCGAACTTCTTGGGTTTGGGCACATCAAGCTTTGCATTTGCCATGGCTGCACCAATTCCAGCGTTTCCACCATTTCCACCAACTCGCCCACGTACGTCATTCACTTCCGTTTCGAGATTGGTGAGGCGATCTTCCAAGTCGCTTATGATAGTATCAAAAGCGCCTTCCGACTTGCCCATAGTTTGCTCCTCGAGAAGGTCAATATCTGCCTGCAACTTCTCTTGTTCAACATGAAAAGTGTCAAAGTACTTACATATTTGATCCACTTTTCGATGAAGGGTAAGATGTGCCTCTTGTAAAGCTTCAAATTCCGCTGGGTCAACCATGTTCTGCTCCATGCTAGAACCATCACGACCCTTGCTTTGGTCCCTCTTATTCCTCCTATCTCTTTTCTCCTCGGCTGCCCTGCCGCGCTCATCAATAACACTTGAGTTGTTGTTCCCTTCCAAAGCCATCTTACTCCTTGCACGAACCACGAACTCGAGTCGAACCTCGCTTTGATACCAACTGTCACGGACTTGTCCCCTTGACAATGTCGCGTGCGGCCTTAGCTCCTTTCCGCGCCCTTCGCAGTTAGCTAAGTCAGCCTTCTCCAACACTAATCGTGGCGAGATGAAGATGAGTAAGTGAGCACTTGAAAGAGAGAGCAAGAGAGCAAGAGTGAAGAAAGTAAGAATGCTTAGATTGCTTGAATTCTTGGATGATTTACAAATGAGGGGATCTCCCCCTTATATAGGCCCCCTCAAGGGGTTTCCCTCCAAAAGATGGAAGGATCTAGAATTCTCTACCTCTTTCTTGTATCTACATCTTTCAAGAATCTTCTAGACTAATCTTTAGAATTCTATGTACAAGAATATTCTCCAAGATCCTAGATTTCTCTAGAAGTCTCCAGAGACTAACCCCAAGTCGTGACATGCTGCTCTCCTCCACGTCCCGCGCGCGACCACTGCTCCTCTCGGAACCCGCCACATCCTGGTGAACATGAGATTCAGGCGAGGCGCTTGTTTACGAGTTTCGAGTTGTTGACGTCTCCCCCCCTATCATCTCTGGCCTTGGCCCAGAGGATGGGTCGTGAGTGGAGTAAGACGTATGTAGGACTTACCTTGAGCACACAAGAGCCTACTCATATTTTGAGGACCTACTTTATGACACATCACACTTGTGATGAGTTTTGGAACACACCACCCACTGACCCACCCGATGAGTTCTTTCTTGCCGGGGACACTCACCACACTATAGCGTCACGTTTTCTAGTCGGTGCACATGATTTTCACTTAGGCGGTCGTCGTATTCGAGATGACTTTTCTTACACACCTCCTGGTGATCCCCCTGATGTGTTACGCTCCCTGAGAGTTATGTTGCTCTTCATGAGCCCGCCCTTGAGTGTAGATGTTTTGCACGGTCACCTGAGCACTCGGCGCACACGAGATGAATTTTTCTACACTCCACCGTGGGAACCACCTGATCGGCCACCACATTTTAGAGACACCCCGGTCATTATTAGATTCTCTCATAGAGAGCATGTTGTGTCGGTCATGTTTCATTTACATCACTTGCATAAGTCTGTCGAGTCGTTTCGTCATCATTTACATGAGTCTGTTGTGTTGTCTGTTTCTCGTTTGCATGTGTGTCATAAGTCGGTCCGACGAATAATCCATATTGGTAATAAATATTATAAATCACATGCGGATGTTCATTGGCAAGTGCAGGTACTTCATGAAGGCGAGCAGGTGATGGTGGGAATCTGCGTCGTGAGGCTCCGTGCGAGGTTTGCTAAAAGCTTGAGCGTTAGGCGAATGGGTCCCTACTCAGTCCTGAGACGCATCGGGACAAATGCTTATGAGTTGGACATCCCCGCGAGCATGGGTACCCATTCTGTGTTCAATGCCGAGGACCTGACGCCATACTTTGCACTTCACGAGTATTTAGGCCCACATCTTGGCGGCCCTCCTGAGCCTTTACCACAGTTTTTACCACCCACCACTCAGTCTACCCCCGAACCATTGACACCACATTCTTTGCCCCACTCTCAGCCCACCTCTGACCATTACTTACCCGGGATGTTGTCCCCAACGGCTTCACCATTGGCTCCTCAGATCCCACCAGATCCTTCTACTAGTATGTTGAGAGATGAGCTTGATCGATTCGCCCCCGGGCTTCGACTTCAGTACGTCCGTCTCCACTCATCGGGGATGGACGCCTTTCAGTCCGGAGGTGTTGATTGGCAAGGCCACTTTTCAGCGACGACACTTGGACGACCTCTTCGAGTTACTACCCGGCATACGACGAGATAATTCTGACCCCTATTCATCGGGAGATGAATTCTTTCAAGCCGGGGAGATTGATGCGGAGCATAGGCGAGGGCGAGCTTTGGGCCCATTCGGAGCTGATTTGGCGACTTACCATATATGGCGTGACCGGATCGCCGATCCGCCACCGCGGTTGCGTCTGGCTCGTTGTTCTGATGAATTTTCATATATAGCATGTTGTATTTTGAATATTATTTAGTGTTGTTTTGGCGCCGAGATCGACGGCCAATCATAGCCGTCCATCTTTGTTGCCCTAATTTTATTTCATTATAAATAGGACTTAGGGCTGCAGTTTTAGGGTATTGCTGAAATTTGGAGAGTCTTCTTCCTCATTTCCGGTGATCTCCTCCACGGTGCCGACTCCGTGGAGCCCCCTTGGTGACGACTCCTTGGGTAAGTATCTCATTTCCCTTTATTCCCCTTCTCCTCTACCAAACAGCCACCCTCCAACCTCTTTGCCGCCAGCCCCCCTCCAAGTTTCTGCTGTCCAGAACTCCCGTACTTTTCCAACCAATGTTACTGTTCAAAAATTAAATTTCCTATTCATCAATATAGTTTCCTCTGCCACCCCTCCTAGCCATCCACCCGCTGCCGCCCACTCCGTCTGCTTCCAGCCAGCCCTTCCCAGCCCCCTTTCCAAACCGCCACCCCACTTCCCGGATCCGCTATCATACACCGGATCTATCCATCCCCCACCCGGATCTACCCTCTAGTGGCCGGATCTATCCATTTCCGTCCCGATCTCCTCATTTTCCACCGTGGACAGCCACCTTCCTCCGTCACGCCTTCTGTTCCTCCATCGATCGCCGATCTACGCCTTCGAATTCCAATTCTCCATCACCTCGGTTCAGCCCTCTACTTCGTGAGTCTTATTTGTATTGGATTATTATTCTTAGCATATTTATATTGGATGTGATCTTGTACCTGTTTTGGATATCTTGCATAGTAGTTGTTTGTTAGAATATTATTGTGATTTGCAGGGTTTATTCGCCGAGTGCTCTTGCTTTGGTCCTCCACGCGGAGGAAAGCCTAAACCTGTTTCGCCCTAATTTAATTATTGTATCTTGCTGTGAATTATCTGCGTGTGATGTTTTAATTATTATCCAACTGGCTTAACCGTCGGATTTGCATAGCATGTAGGGTTAGGTCACGGTTTATCCGCCGCCTATAGATTCGTCCTGCGTCAATTTCCCTATTCATTAACTGTAGGAGCTACTTTGCTCTGTATCTCCCTGGGTCCTCTCCAAGTACTCTTCGTGTATCAAACACAATATGGGCCTTTGCTGGTTGATACTTAATCTTGATATATATATATATATATATGTGTGTGTGTGTATTCCTTAACATCTCCATTTGAATGATAAAAGTATTCAATGACGGTGCTTTAATTATTAATATAAAATTGTTGGGATTGCTAAGCTTAGTCATGTTTGAATAGTGACTCTTTGTCAATGACTTGCAATATGACATCATTAGCCTTATCCTATGTAGATATTATGTATTCCCCATTCATTTGAGTTGAGTTCTACGTGCATGGTGGTGTTGTAATATCCTAAATCCGATGAGGGCGGTCTGATGTGGGCGTGGAGTGTTTTCGGGGCAGTAAACCCAAGCAAAGTAGCTCCTGACAGGCTTCTAGGATGGCAGACTACTTCTGGTATGGGCTGGGATGAACCAAAGCACACAATACTTCTGATATTGTGAGAGTTTGTTCATTATAGGTGCTAACTCTAATTTGTACAATTTATTACTCAACTTTTATCTCTCTCTTTTTTGTACGTTCCTGGGATGCTACCATGTGCTGAAAGGCTTGAGTTCTAATTAGTAATATTCTTTTATTTCTTGTTTTCCTGACTTGCAATTTCAATCTGTGTCCTTATTGTTGTATTCTTCTTCTATTGTTGGTGACGCATATGATCTCAGTTGGTGGCCCTTTGTCTGTAATGAATTATATGACTTCTTTATTTCTGATTTTTTCTTACTGATGCATAGTTCTTAAACAATCCTGCTGCTACCCTGTTACTGATCTCTGATTCCCCATTTCTAATGGAGTTGTTCCCTGTTCCTATTTTTCCTCCAGTTTTTTTGGATTGCAGCAAGTTTCAAATATTGCAGCACTGTAGCCACAATTATTTTGGTAATTTAGAGAATCAGTTGCGCTCTTAAATTGGCGGAAGTGTTTTTTTTACTATAATAAATAGGAGTCTAGGGGAACGTACATAGCTCATCAGCTTCAGAATAAATTTTCTAATGGATGTGCAGTTTCCCCTTCTTCCAGATTCAGTTCCTTGATAAGTAATATACTAGAAATGAGATCATTAAATTTTTTATGCTCGTCTTCCTTTCTCTTTGTAAAACCTAGGCGTCCAGCTCAAAAGCAATTAGTTAAGAGTGGAGAGGCTCAAGTGCTTATAAAGCACACACAATAAGATGAGATACCCGATTTGGGACCATTCCTCTCTACATTGGGTAGAGCTCCAATAGGAGTGGACTAATCACCGAATATACAATCGTGGACCACACACCGGAATCCATGTGGATACATCACAATACATGACCACTGGGATAATATTTCGACGCACCCTCATGTGGGTTCTTATGAATAAATAACATGGATACAAAGGAGCATGAACCCCAACCTCGCTCTAATACCATGTAGAGTTGAGGCATCCAACTTAATGCAAATTGATTAAGAGTGTAGAGACTCAAGTGTTTATAAAGCACTTAAGGAAAGATGAGATACGTGATGTGAGACTATTCCTCTTCACATCTAGGAGAACTTCAAGATGCACGGGATACATAACCGTGAACACACGGGAATCCATGCAGATACAACACTTCTACATTTTTTCATTATTTGTTTTACAATGAGATTGTGTTTAGTAAGATTTTATACAACTTGATTTTTTTTAGCTCTTCAATTCCAAAGCAAGGTTGTTTTCAACTCTGCCAAACCTGCCTACTCATCATGGAGCTCTGGTTCAAAAGAGAAAGGAGGAGAAGAAAAAGAAAATACTCCTTTTTGTAAGTTATGCAACAAGAATACCCACTCGACCAAAGATTGTTACTCAAGGTGCAAAAAATGTAAAAGAAATATGCATCTTCAAAGAGACTGTTGGTACCGTGAATCACGACCAAGGGAGGAAGCAAACTTCACATCAAATCCAGAAACCTTATTCCTTTCTTGCCAGAGAGCCAGCCCCCCTGACTGTAGCGTTTGGTTCCTGGACAGTGGGTGCTCCAACCACATGTGCAATAACAAAGAGGCGTTTGTTTCTCTAAATGAAGAAGACAAGGCAGAAGTTATCATGGGAGATGGTAACTCTAAAATCATTGAAGGAAAAGGGATAGTGGCTGTTAGACAAAAAAATGGGGCAGTAAATCATATACACGATGTGCAATTTGTCCCAGCCCTATCACAGAACCTTCTTAGTGTGGGGAAGCTCATAAAGAAGGGGTACAAGCTGACCTTCAATGAAGAAAGCTGCACTATACAAGAAAGAAAAACAACAGAACTATTGCTATTGTTCAAATGTCTCAAAACAGAATATTCCCCCTGTCTATGCAAACTGAAACCAGAAATACTCCCCACAGCTATCAAGCTCATACTGCCAGGGGTATAGATAACTCAGAACTATGGCATCACAGATGTGGTCACCTTAATTTTGCTGATCTCCAACGACTCAAAGATATATCATCTGGAATGAAAGGAGATATAACATATAACAATATATGTGAAGTTTGTGCCCTCAACAAAATTCATCGTGCTCCCTTCCCAAACTGCACCACATGGAGAGCCAAGACTCCTCTAGAGCTTGTTCATATTGACATTTGGGGACCAGCCTCAACCCCTACATGGTCAGGAAACAGATATTACCTTCTCATTGTAGATGATTATTCTCGTATAATGTGGATATTTTTCTTGACTCACAAATCTGAAGCCTTCCGACACTTCATCCTGTTTAAAAGCATGGTTGAAAAGGAAACTAGCTACAAAGTTAAAGCCCTCATAACTGATAGGGGGGAGAGTTCACAAGTAAAGAATTCAGTTCTTATTGCCTTTTTCCAGCCGACAAGGGCTCCGTTTAGCGCGGCATTTTTGCTCCGGTGAATTTGGACAAAAACGTTATCATCATAGAATGTATGTTTGGCGTGACAACGGTTATGACGGCAACCAAGAAAAAAACTAGTTTTGAACATAAAAATGGATGAAGTTCCTTAGGTGAGGTCGGGCGTGTTAATATAAATATATATATATTAAGTAATCTAGGGACTGCCACTGTTCCTTTATGCACGCGCTCCTTGGGACATGTGTTTTTATCTAGCTGTTATTTTATTCCCCTGCCATGATATATCTCTGTAAGAACTTTAATCTAAAAAAACTTCTGCTATCATCAAAAGAAGCTTTCGTTGTTGAGCTTCTCCTTTTGCTTCCCTGTAATGTTCTTCCTGCATTTAATCTCAAACATATGTTAGCATATTTCAACAGGGCGTTCACGAACGCGGTTCATAACCACCGCTTTCACGACCACCACCGCCGCACCAAACGGGGCCGAGATTTGCGTACTATCAGCCCTATTATGACTTTCAGCTTCAACTCCAAACTCAAGTTGACATAACACTATCGGTCATTGTTCCAAACTTATCATACTCTACTCGTACTTATGTTTGCAAGGAGGATTTATCATATTTAACAAATCATGTCATTAGTTTTATTATCATATTTAGTCTAAAATAAATCCCGTGTATTGTCATCTTATTCATTCATTTCTTGCTCACCCGAACTGTACCTCTATTGTTATTATGTATTGATGATTTCTCTATTAAATATTATCTACCACTTTATCTCTCTTTTTTCAATAACTAATGCATTTCCTTTAGTATTCAAAATCAATTATTCCAACAAAATTGATTCCCAGTATTTTGATTTTCTTGTGTTTATGTTCTATTACATCGGCTGAGGTGTTGCCGTGTGACCTTGAGGTCTCGGGTTCGAGTCCTGGAAGCAGTCTCTTGCAAAAATGCAAGGTAAGGTTTGCCTACATTTCACCCTTGTGGTGGGACCCTTCCTCGGACCCTCGCTGCGCGGGGATGCTTTGTGCACCAGGATGATGCCCTTTTATGTTCTATTACATCTCCTATAAACTCAGTGTTTTAGATTATCTTATGAACCGCATGTCCTCTTTGTTGAATACTATCATCAAAATATTTTTTGGGGGCAGTCAGTTGACATCTTCTTGATGCATAGGATGATCAAACATAAACTATTCTTGTTCTTACAATTGAAGGATGGCCAAGACAAATTGGGAATTTAACTAGAAATATGCAAAATGATATTATTTTATGCATCATTCATGGATTTTGGAAGCACCATTCTCCAGATTTCTGGATTCTGTAATTTATGTTTTCCTGCTATATTATTTCTAAGACTCATCCGCAACCCACTGACGCCAATTTCAGCTACGTATTCTTGTTGTTGGTGCACTCGGTGGAAGGTTCGATCACGAGGTTGGCAACATCAATGTGCTGTACAGGTTTTCAAACAAGCGCATTATTCTTTTGTCGGACGATTGCTTAATTTATCTTCTTCCCAAAACTCACTGGCATGAGATCCACATTCAGTCTGTGGAAGGCCCACACTGTGGTCTGATTCCAGTCGGTGCACCGGCATCAACTACGACTACTTCTGGTCTCCAGTGGAATCTTAGTGAGTACCAATCCTATTTTCTAAACTTTTTAACTTGTTATCATTGCTCTAATTCTTCAAAATTGAATTTTTTTCATAAATAACTAAATTTTCAGTCCTAGAAGTTATTTTTGTCAAAAGATTAAGGTCCGTATGCAAACTTAAATTCCTTAATTAATCTATTCTCGTACATGCATATAAAAAAATTATCTTACACGCCATTGTTGGCTTTATATGGGGACATCTTTGTTCTTATTATCATATATATAGGGTATGCATTTTTCTTGTCACGATCATGGTTGTAAATATCGGATGTCGGAGACAATGTCGGATTGAGTTTTTAAATGTCGGATTTCGGAAGTTAGAGATATGTCGACGATATTTTAAAATATCGGATTTTCATAAATTATACAAAAAAATTACGTATACTAAGTATAATTATATATTCTAAAAGTAAAAAAATTATCATAATAAGTAAACGATCAATGAGCCTTGTATATCCCAAAATAAATTTGAAGAGTATTAAAAATAAAAAAATTGCTTACAAGTACAAATTAATACATTTTAAAATAAATTTAATATTATATAATAATTTAATTTTTATAACACTAAAGTTTATAGTAATTAAAGATGATTAAAAAGCTAAATATCCTTGATTTATTATAAATCTTTGCGAGCTTAATAAATCTATATTACAACAACAACAACAACATAACCCATATAGTCCCCAATCATTGGGGGTATGGGCGGGGGAAGATTGGAAACAGACCCTAATAAATCTATATTAAAAGTATAAAATAATGAACAATTAAATGTATTGAACTTTTTCACATTTTTTGTAATATGAAATAAGAAAAATAATGTGAAATAATTATACAATATTGATTGTAAGAATAATACATTAAAAAGAACAAAACAATAAATCTAATTGAAAGCATACATAGTATAATACATATAAATAATTTAAACATATACTGTTATTTATACTAACATCACATAAAAGAAAATGACGGACGATATGTTCAAAAGTTGTGTTGGCCGATATATTTGAAAAAACCGGATATGTCGGTCCATATTTTACGAAATAACAATCTATTTTTATAAAAAATGACATGTCGGACATGTCAGAGAATACTTATAACAGTGGTCGTGATAATAATAAAAAAATTGGGACAATTTCTTTGTAAGGTTCATTTTGGTTCCTTAAAATTAGAGAAGATGTTCAATATAAAATAGTATACTTCTTAAATCCATTATGTGATTTGATTTAATCGGAGAGTTTAGTGTCACGTCGAAAAAACTTAGGTTGCTTTGTGCTCTTAATATAAGATCATAACCCGAGATCAATTAATTTTGTGTTGGATGCTTAAATTCTAATAACGCGTTAGAGCAGGGTAGGCCTAACAAACCACTTTCATGTAACCCAATTAAATAATTATTCGTCTGTTACAGGCCAAAGATCGTACATGTGAGAAGTTGTGTTGGAATTTAGTCCCACATCGGGAAACTCATATACCCTTGTGCACTTAATATAGATCTTATACCCATTTTACCTACAAACAATTGATTTTGGGTTAGTTGCTTTGGTTCTAACATCGGGAAACTCCATAGGCCTCAAAATCCCTTAAAATGATGATTGCATTTGCACTCAGAATGAGTGTAAATGAAATTGTTTTTAATACATGTTTTCTATCTACAAACAATTAAATTAGCCCTTATTATCATACATTTTTCTTAGATTATAGCAAGTAGGATAACAATAATCCTCAGATCGGGTACTGAAAATATCCAGCCATTCGATCCAAGTTCAGAAGGATGGCATCGAATCCTCTACCATCCAAACTGGATTGGACGGTTGGAATCAAATCATCTACAATTATTGTTGTAAAATCTTTAGTCCGTTGTCTATTCACTGACATGTGAAGTGATTGCTTCCAGGTGACACAGAGATGCATTTCGGCGGATTGGTGAGCACATCTAACATCGTACGGGATGAGAAAATCACGGTTCGTTCCGACACAGATATTTTGTGGACAATTAGCATCCGTAAACCCTAGCTAACGGATTCTTGCTTACCATAACCGGTCTTTGTAAACTTGTTCTCGATGTGATTTACATTTATTTATATTCAAGCACAAGAACAAATAAATTTGGAATACATTTTGTTGTAATTTGTCATGCAAGTATATGCCACTTTGCTTCCAAGTCTTTCTGGAAGGTTCCGCTGATTATGCGGCAGATTTTTTCGTGTAAAATAAGAAAGTATACTGTGCAGAATTAGCTGATTAGCTCTACAATGTTTGTGTGTGTGTGTGTGTGTGTGTGTGTGTGTGTGTGGGGGGGGGGGGGGGGGGGGGGGGGGGGGGGTTATGATGCTATTGGGCCTTCTGACCCTAAAAGCTAGCTCTAAGTTGAGGCATTTGCCTTCCTCAAACATCAAACCATAGGTTGGGAGGTCATTAATATAACCCAGATTTTAGTTTTGGGTGCTATTTACCTTCTCATCCCAAAACCTAAAAATCTTCAGCCACATATAAACATTAAACCCCATGAAATTCTAGACCCTAAACCATGCATACCGTTTAGAAAAGCCCATGTAATGGCTCATTCTGGAGCCCATATATTTTCTTATTTCTCTCTCTCTCTTTAGTTCCACATTGTGTATCAGGTTTTCCTCTCTCTTTCTCCCTCTTATATATTTGTATTCATACTTTGTATTTGGTACATAAGAAGGAATATACAAGACTCAGTTTTCGTCTACATGGTATCAGAGCCTTCAGTCCTACGAAAGTTCACCTCGGTCCGCATCTGGGCCGCTAGCATTCTGCTAACCGCAGCCTTTGCTCTCTCAAACCGCACCTGTTAACCGCCCCCTTGCTTTCTCAAACCGCAACCGCTCCTGCGGTCTGCGCCTCCTGTGGATCCACCTCCAATCCTTCCTCATATGCTTTTATAGTTTCTCTCCTCTCCTCCGTGAGTCCCACCTGCTCGTCGCGGCCTCTTCAGCGCCCTTCAGCAACATCGTGCCGAGCTCCCTCTGCCAAGCTAACCGCAATCATTCCAGCGGCCTCCTCTCAGCGAGATCCTGCCGAGCTCCTTGTGGTCGTGCGGCCTGCCTCTCCCTGCGGCCTCTCCCTGCGCCCTCTCCTTCATCGATCTCCCTGCGGCCTCTCCCTGCGGCCTCTCCTTCAGCGGCCTCTCCCTACGGCCTGCCTCTCTTATAGACCGCCCTTGCAGACCGCTCCCTCTGCTGGTCTCCCTCGCAGACCGCTACCTCCTGCTAGTCGCGCCCTCTGCCGAGCTCTCCTCCAGTCGCAGCTCTCCTCTAGTCGCGCCCTCTCCTCTAGTCGCAGCTCTCCTATAGCCGCTCCCTCCTGCGGTCTTCTAACCGCAGCTCCCTCTAGTCGCAGCGGTCTCCTCTCCAATGGGTTCCTCCAGTGATCCCTCCGTGCATCCCGATGGGCAGACCGCTACCTCACCTGCATCCCGCCTGCTTCCCACTCATGAACTATGCGACGAGTTGAGAATCACCACCATCTCTCTCACTGGGAAGAAGAACTTCATTGAATGGGTGCATTCCGTCCGTAGGGTGCTCCAGTCTAAAGGACTTCTGCACCATCTCACTAGGGATGCTCCTTCTACACCTCCGGATGATGACCGAGTTCAGACTTGGCTTCTCAACTCCCTTGATAGAGAACCTTACAGAATGGCCATGTATCACGAGACGGCCAAGGCAATGTGGGATGAGCTCCATTTCCTATACTCTGGCAAGGACAGCCTCCAGCACCTCTATGACATCATAACGAATCTTCGGACTCTTGACACTGGCGGTGCTGCCGATAGGATCTCATTTTGGTTCTCAGGCTAAGACTCTGGCCGAAGCCTGGATCCGACATCAACCGTCTACTACGGATCTCGCTGCCCAACGTGCTCAGAAGGAAGCAGTTTGTATTGTTATGATGATGGCTCGTGTCCCACCTCATCTTCAGAGCATTCGGACTCAGAGCCTCTCGTCTGCTGCTATTCCTTCACTCTCTGACGTGTGCTCCATGCTGCTAAAGGTATCACCGCCTCCTGATACTACTGGACCTCACTCAACGGCCCTCCTTCAGCATTCATCTGCACCATTACTACCCCTCCCTCCTCCTGCTCGTGGGGGACGTTTAGGCTCTCGGGACGGGGTCGTGGTGACCGACCACGTCCTAAGTGTTCCTTCTGTGGTAGGGATGTACACATCGAGGCGACCTGTTATCTCAAACATGGCCCTCCTCCTCGTCCAACTGTTTCTATTGTTGTCGACAGTCCTTCTGCCACTCGTGTTGACCTTGAAGATGTTCTCCTCCAGCTCCAGCAACTCCATGGCATGCTCAGCCGCCCGCCTGCCTCCGTTGCCTCTACTGCCTCCATCTCCAATGAAGGTATCGCTTGTATCTCCACTAGTCCACGCTGGATAGTGGACTCAGGTGCTA
This sequence comes from Dactylorhiza incarnata, assembly GCA_033032865.1. NCBI lineage: Eukaryota > Viridiplantae > Streptophyta > Magnoliopsida > Asparagales > Orchidaceae > Dactylorhiza > Dactylorhiza incarnata. The sequence continues at coordinate 13,452,044 of JAWHQI010000017.1, forward strand.
CTCATCACAACACCTCGCTGAAGCCACCTCAATACTTGAACTCTTCGCATCCTAAATATATCACTGTGGCCAATGGAGACACCGTCCCTGTCTCCGGCTCGGCTGATATTCTTCTCAATTCCTCACTCTCTCTCTCTCTCCGTTCGGCTCTTCATGTCTCGGGTTCTCCGTTCAATTCACTTTTTGTCAGTCGCCTCACTACATATTTGAATTGCTCTGTGACATTCACCTCCTCTTCCTTTCTTATGCAGGATCGACGGACGCAGAGTATAATTGGTAAAGGTTGACTGCAAAGTGGGCTCTACCTTCGTGGTGCTCCCCCTACCATCCTCTCTTCCGTCTCCTCGGTTGATTGGCACCGACGTCTCGGACATGCTTCTCTTCCAGTCCTCCAGAAGGCTCTTCCAAAGATTTATCTTCCTTCTTTTAGTTGTGATTCATGTATTTTGGGTAAACAACACTGCTCATCGTTTCCTTCTCATTGTACTCGGAGCTCTGCTCCTTTTGTTTTAGTACATTCTGATATTTGGGGCCCGTATAAAATTACAAGTGTTTCTGGTTATCGCTACGTTATCACGTTTATTGATGATTATTCTCGAACGACATGGATATACTTACTTCGTGATCGCTCCGAACTTCCCCGTGTGTTCGACACGTTTGTCCTTGAGATTCGCACTCAGTTTTCCGAACCAATAAAAACTCTCTGAACGGATAACGCTCGCGAATACACTAGCCATGAATTTGCCAACCTCTGCTCAGAATTTGGGATTATTCATCAAACATCCTGTGCCTATACACCCCAACAAAATGGTGTTGTTGAACACAAAAATAGACATCTTCTTGATGTTGCTCACTCCATCATGATTCAAATGTAGGTACCCAAGGCTTATTGGAACTTTGCGCTGTCAACAACATGCTACCTCATCAACCGTCTCCCTTCCTCCGTCCTTCATAACGCTACTCCGTTCAGTCTCCTCTTCCCCTCTACTCCACCATTCTCTCTCACCCCTCGCATCTTTGGATGTACCTGCTACGTTCACTTGGCCCGTAGACAGACAAGTTGGCACCACGAGCAGCCAAATACGTGTTCGTCGGTTACTCCCGTACTCAGAAAGGATATGTCTGCTACTCTCCTACTACCCACAAGGTGACAGTCTCGGTTGATGTTACCTTCTGGGAAGATCAACCTTTCTTCTCCAACCAAAACCCCCCTCTTCCACCACAATCCTTACCTAGACCTGTAGTCCCAGTAACCTCGCCCTCTACTCCAACATTGGTTGCGTATTCTGATGCAGACTATGATGGTTCCCTGGATGATCGGCGGTCTACTAGTGGTTTTTGTACCTACTTTGGAGGTCACCTGGTTACCTGGCGTAGTAAGAAACAAGTTGTGGTTGCTCGATCTTCAGCTGAGGCGGAATACCGTTCGATGGCATCAGTGGTTTCTGAACTCACATGGCTTGAAAGTCTTCTTGCTGATCTAGGAGTAAAACTTTCCTCACCTGCTATTTTACTATGTGGCAGTCAAGCTGTTATACACATAGCTAAGAACACGGTCTTCCACGAAAGAACGAAACACACACGAGTTGTGGTTGCTCGGTCTTCTTGCTGATCTAGGAGTAAAACTTTCCTCACCTGCTATTTTACTATGTGGGACTGTCACTTCATCCGGGAGTAAGTTCAAATGAAGAAGATAGAATTAAAGCATGTTCCGGGTACCGACCAAGTTGCTGATATTCTCACCAAGGACCTATCAAGCACCCTATTTTATCAATTCCTGTCCAAGTTGGATGCCTACGACTTGTAGGCTCCAGCTTGTGGGGGAGTGTTAGAAAAGCCCATGTAATGACCCATTCTGGAGCCCATATATTTTCTTATTTCTCTCTCTCCTTAGTCCCACATTGTGTATCAGGTTTTCCTCTCTCTTTCTCCCTCCTATATATTTGTATTCATACTTTGTATTTGGTACATATAAAGGAATATACAACACTCAGTTTTCGTCTACACATAGTAAACACCCTAAACCCTAAGCACTAAAAACTCTCAGCATTAAACCCTAATGAACCCTAAACCTTTAACCATAATGAACTCTTAGCCTTAAAACCTAATGAACACTAAATTGTAAACCTTATTGCCGCACTAAGCTTTAAACCCTAATGAACCTAAAAGCCCTAAACCCCGACCTTAATCCTAAACCGTGGACATTATATGTGAAGTGATTATGTTTATGGTTAAGAGTTAAGGGTTTAGCTTTTAGGGTTACGGGATTACGATTAAAGCTAGGGCTTATGTTTTTAGGGTTTAAGACTAATGACTAGGACTTACGGTTTATTATGTTACTAGGACTTCTCATCGCAACAGACCTTTTCAAAAATGATGTGGGGGCAAACCCAACAATGTGAAACTGCATTCATGCTGCACTTAGGGTTTACTGTGTTACTGGGACTTCTCAGTGCAGTTACGGATTACAGTTATAGTTAGGGCTTATGTTTTCGAGCTACGGCTTATGGTTTAGGGTTTATATTTTAGAGCTATGTCTTATGGTTTAGGGTGGGGTTTATGGCTTATGACCTTTTGTGTTACTGGGACTTCTCTTCGCAACAAACCCTTCCAAAAATGAAGTGGGGACAAACCCAACAGTGTGAAACTGCTTTCATGTTGCACTTAGGGTTTGTTGTGTTACTGGGACTTCTCATTGCAGTTACTGATTACAGTTATAGTTAGGGCTTATGTTAGAGCTACGGCTTATGGTTTAGGGTTTAGAGCTTATGTTTTAGAGATACGGCTTATGGTTTAGGGTTTATGACTTATGATCTGCTGTGTTACTGAGACTTCTCATCGCAGCAGACCCTTCCAAAAATGTTGTGGGGGACAAACCCAACAGTGTGAAACTGCTTTCATGTTGCACTTAGGGTTTACTGTGTTAGTGGGACTTCTCATCGCAACAGACCTTCCCAAAAACGATGCGGGGACAAACCCAACAGTGTGAAACTGCATTCATGTTGCAATGCTTTGGGTCTGAGGCAAGGTTTACCCTAATGTTATGTCACTCCTTGAGCTCTTTTTAGTATAAACTATTAGTTCAGACCTGATGGGTTGTTTATTTATGTTTGCTCTTCAATATTTCATTTGGTCTGCATTGATTTTGCAATATAGATTCAGTAAATTAGAGTCATTAAAGGTTAAAACTGTAGACTAATAATGCCCACAAGAATCTTGAATTAATTTGAGCTAAAAATCTCCTTATTTTCTACCAGGAAGCTCCAAAACAGGGGTGCATATTAATGCTTAAGATCTGGTGAAAATAATTGTTAGCCAAATTTGGGCTTACAGGTCGCCTTGATCCAATCGTCCAGAGTTGGATTTAACCTACGAATAGTAGGTTAGGAGGTAGATTCGAAGATAAAATACCATCACAAGGGTTCGGGTTCGCTCGAAGCTGTGAGAACTATACATTCATAGTTCGGGGAATCCCATGACTCGCTAATTTCGACCAGAGTTGGATTTAACCTACGAATAGTACGTCAGGAGGTAGATTCGAAGATAAAATGCCATCACAAGGGTTCGGGTTCGCTCGAAGCGGTGAGAACTATAAATTCATAGTTCGGGGAATTCCATGACTCGCTAATTTCGACCAGAGTTGGATTTAACCTACGAATAGTACGTCAGGAGGTAGATTCGAAGATAAAATGCCATCACAAGGGTTTGGGTTCGCTCGAAGCGGTGAGAACTATAAATTCATAGTTCGGGGAATCCCGTGAGCGCAGACGAAAGAAAACATTTGAATGTGGCTAGTAGCCGGGCTTTGCGGAGGTTCAATGCAATAAGCTCTCAATCATTTGTTATATTAAAATATTTTCTTTTTAAAAGGGCAAATGCTTTATAGGGTGTTCCGGTTTGATTTCTGTTACCCTAAAATCGAGAATCAAACCATCAACTCGACGGTTCTTCAAATTAAAATCAGAATTTTATTTGGTTTAACCAATTTCAACATAATTTTTGGAACCATCATGCCTACGGTTCTTTTGCGCTTATTGACTTTTAGCACTGAAAGAATAAAATACGCGTGTTCTTTTGCGCTTATTGAATAATCATACGGGGAATTTGACTTGGATCGATTGAGTCCGACGAACGAAAGTTCGGCACCCCCATTATGGAATTAGGGGTTCGATCAAGTCCAAATTGGTTATTAGGCGGCGCCAAGTAGGATTAGGCACACCAATATTGGATATGTGCACATCATAAAAGCTCCAAAAATAATTTAAATTGGAAAAATCCCATGCTATACCCGCACACCCACCCGACTCCTCTTTGTCCATCGCTCCAGGCGCCGGTGAGCCTGCGGCGATTCGACCTCTCCAACCTGGATGACTTCTGGTTCTGGGCCTCAGACGAGCGGGTGGCGGCTGGCTACCTGCAGTTGGGAGGCTTGCAAGGACGACGTCCACCGGTTCATGGAGGAGACTGTACTCCCGACTCTCGAGCCAGTGGTTCCGTGCCATCATCGTCGGTGGCAGGCCCGCCGGTGGCAGGCCCGCCGGTGTAGTTTCGCTGAAGTTACCGGAGGCGGAATTAGATTCGTAGTAGTTACAGGTGTCAGGGCAAGAACTCTCGGAACTAACTGTTAAGAGATTTTTTAGCGTTGTGAAAGAATTTCATGGCGGTGGATGGAGGAATTTCATGGCGTCGTGGAGAAATTTCACTGCCTTTATATTTGAGAGTTGATATTAGCAGTCCAATTCTCGCATCCCAAAAAATTGTAAAAATTCTCATTATATTCGCAGTCCAATTCTCGCTAATCGCACCCCATCGAATAACCTCTCCATCTTTCTCCACCCGTTGCCTAAACCCTAGTTGTAGTTCTATCGGTCGCGTCGTCTTTCCCCCTCTTAGATTCACCTTCTTCAAAAAAGAAAGAAATTATCCAGCGAAAAACCCAAAAAAGTAGTCAGTTTTCTAGTTAGAGGGAGGTTTGCATGTCATTTAACTTGTTTTAGAGTTAATTTCTCTATGCATGTCATATAACTTATTTTTCTGCTGGGTATTTAAATTATTTTAGAGTCTTTAAGATGTTTCTCTAGACTTTTATTGCTTAATAAATCAGCAAAGTGTTTCGCTTATTCATGATGGGAGTAGGGTGCAAATATAATTTTGGACTACAATAAAATTTGTGGACTACGAAGAGCAATGGACTGCGAATAGTCAGTTCCGGACTGCTAATATCAACTCTCTATATTTTGGTTGTACATATCTATTATTGGTGTGCCTATAACACTACACTCTAGGATAATCCCTTTTTTTCAAGAACTTGGTGTTAGACACTATGGATTTTTTTTTTCTTTCAATCATTTTGCATTTCATTAATATTTATGTATTTTCTATGGATTTTGATATTATTTTAGATATTTTTGAATTTTTATATTTAATATTAAGAAAATGATTTTGTTATGTGCACCAACCACATTGCCACGTGGATTCCCATCTTAAGGAACAATGGTTATGTAAGAAGACCTTCATCACCTTCAAATTCTAGAGAACACAGCACCTCACTCTAATTCGCATGCGGCTATGTTTAGCTCGTCGTATCGGTGGTTAAGAGATCACACAGCGCAAAAAGCATCTAGAGAGAATTAATATTGACCGTTCTGTTTGGCACGGATGTGACGGTCGTGAATGTGGTGATTATTAATATTGGGTGTTCACGAACCGAATCGAATAGCACATAATCGAATTCAAAATTGGATAGAACGCAGAGATTCAGATCCAGATTCATTCGAATATTTGAATTCGGATTCATCATGAAATCTTGAATTCGAATTTGAATTCAAATTTGGATTCGTGCTCGGAGAAGTTTAATTTGTATATAAAACTTATATTGAGGCTTATCAAAGTTTAATTTGATATATATAATTTATTAAATTATATTTTTATACTAAATCTTTTTAATCGAATCAATTCTCGAATCAACTATTTGGTTTGCAAACAAACCTAGTTATGAACCGTCGCTCGTGAACGCCCGACCTCGCCTAAAGAATTTCATCCACTTTTTATGTTTAATATTAGTTTTCGTTTCTGGGTGGCAGTCATAACCGTTGTCATGTCAATACATTCTATGATAGTGGCGTTTTTGTCCAAACTCGCCGAAGCAAAAAACTCGACGCCAAACCGAGCCTGAATCCGGAACATCAATGAAATAAATATACAGAAAAATAATATATCGGCGTGTACATTTTCAATATGGGAATCATTGCCTGATGAATTCATTAGTACCAATATCAGCTAAAGCGGTGACATATTTGGGCTTCGTTTGGCACAACGGTGGCCGTCTTAAACGCGTGGGTAAAACCGTCATTCGTTAACAACCACCTAAAAAATTTCATCCGTTTGAACATAAAAGTGGATGAAGTTTCTTAGGTGGATGTAAACGAATGACAGTTTAACCCTCATATTCATGACCGCCACCGCGTGCCAAACGGAGCCTAGTCTCAAGAGAGAATTTTTACAAACAAAATAGTAAAATAAGTACATGAGAGGCTTCCCCGTCGTACCTTCGCTCCGCAGGGAGCGAAATGCGAAAACTATGAGCCGGCAGTCGGCGGGCGTCGAGTCTTGATGAGCAAAAAGTAAGACCGTTTAGGCGAAAATCATGCTTGGATAAGTAAACTATTCTCACCAAAAAGCCATTTTCAATAGAACTTTCTAGAAGAATTCTAGCAAATGAATATTCTCTCTCCAGGGGCTGCGCCATCTATGCTGAAGTAATTGACATCAACCACAACTTCGCCAAAATCATCTGTAAATGAACCAGAAGATTCAGATTAATCCCCCCGTAAGCTTGGGCGAAAAAATAGTTTTCGAGCACGCTACACAAACCTTCGTAAATTGTCCTCACAAAGTCGACATACTCCGGAACGAGTTTCTGATATATGATTCCTCCGGGATGAGCATCAAGCACCGCCAGGATTCCTAACAATCAACAATGCTTTAAAAGGCTTCACATATAAATGAAAAATCTTACATTGATGAATATGTTCGTTTTTCGTTTAACCAACTCGATAAAATGCTCCGCCAAATAAGAATCTGAAGATGAAGGGCTACGTTTGACACAGTGGTGGCGGTCGTGAACGCGGTGGTTATGAGCCGTCATTCGTGAACGCGGTGCGGTGGTTATGATGGAGGGGGTGTGCAAGAATTTAACATGAATCTTTCTTATTCTAATGAAAATCTCTAAGCCCTAATAAGCGTTTTATTTACATGTTTCTCTTCTTGGAAACCTTTTGTCAATGCATCTTTCTCTCCACACGAAAGTTACGTGCTAGGGTTGAAGAGGAGTGGGTAGAGAAGAAAAGAAGAGGGAAGAAGAAGAGAGGATAGAATCAGCGGCCTGAAATACATAGTGCCTAGGTCCGAAACACGCAAGGGCAAACGGTAAATAACCCGCGGCCTGAAATACATCTGCGATAATAAAATATAAAGCCGACGGGTGCACTATGCCCATGCACACTACTGGCGAACTTCGGTCGTCGTGTTGGGATCCGTGTCTCGTCGCCTCAGTCCCGACGTCGACATATGTGTCGTGTCCTCATCCCTCGCCCTCTTTCGTATTCGTAACAAAAGCATTAATCTTTTGTTATTCTATACTTCCCTCCACACGACAGTCTTAACTCTATTTCTTTGAAAAATGTTGCTTCGGTGGAAGGGCTCCCTCCATCCCCTATCTCGCGTCTCTCTTTTTACGTTTTTTTTTTTACTTCTTTCGTAATAAGGAAAACATATAAGCAGGCCAAAAAGAGATTTGTGTAATAAACAAAAGATAGTTCCAACATAGATGATAGAAGATCGGTGGGAACCCGCTGGGTGAGTAGGAGAAAAGAAAATGTCCCCATTTTTTGATTATTTTGTTAGAGGATCTTATTCTACGAAGCTCGAGTGGTGATAGATTAAGTGGCATCAAAGCTAAAGTCTTCCGATTCCTTGGTTTATGGTATTGACAAAGAGCAACTGCATAACTTTCTTTCCATCAAAATTTTTGCACAGGAGACGACAGAGGGAGAGTCATATCAACCAAAGGAGAGTAATAAAATGACTTAGACCACCCAATTCGCTTCTTCCAAATGACAACATTTATGAAGATATTTCGCAACCAACAAACAACAAATCAAATCAAGGGGATTTTCATAGTCGATAAAGGAATATACGCCGCACTAGTAATGAGAAAATGGAGTTGAAGAAGACAAGAATTCAGTAACGCCTTCGCCCTAGGATAAGATCGGCCAAAGCCCTTCGAAGTGGAGGTCAATCGAAATCCCCATTCATGATGGTTGCATCGATGCTGAGAAGATGGATGCGTGGGTGGACTAGTGAGAAACATTCTTCAGCCACTATGGCTACATTTCAAAAGAAAAGGGCAGTTTTTGCTCTCTTTAAGCTTACAAGTCATGCATTACTATGGTTTACTTCCCATGTCAACAACGGGAACAAGGTGATGGAGATCACAGTGATCTGATGCTCATTCGGACGATTCGAGTCCACGGATGCGTTCGGATGGTGTTTCGAGTCAATTTCATGTATTTATTTTATATTTTCGAGTTATTTTAACACCCGATCGGTTCGGACATTCTGAGCCGTCCGATTTGGGTGTCCTATTTCTATTATGTTGTAATTAAACATACAGAGGGGCTGGCTGGGGCATCGTGGGTTTTGGACTTCCATTCGAAACCGTCGGTCTCCCTTGGTGCGACACCAAGCAGTTCTCCTGGAGCGGCTCTTGGATTCTCCCCTCCCGCAGCCCATGTTCCCTCATTTTCTCCCGTCCTACCTGCGTCCAAGCCGCCGCCGAATCCCGTAAGTCTACCCCATCTCCTCTCTTCCGCCCCCTGCTTTTCTCCCGTCCAAGCCACCGCCTGGACTTCCCCCGCTCAGAACCAAAGCCCACCTACCCCACTCCCTTCCTATAGCTGTTCCGCCCCAAAGTCCCATCAAACCGCTTCCCCGCCCTCCAGCCTAAGCCTGCTGCACCCCAAAACCCTCTCCCAGCCCTTCTCCTCACCCATAGTCGACGAAATCCAGCGATTACCCTTCCCGAGCCCTTCCCTACCGCTGTCCAGCAGCCCGCATAAGCACCCTCTCTTCAAAGTTCTCCCTCCACGCAAAGCACCCCAATCTTGTCTTGCCATACACGTAATTGCAGTGTTCCAGCAGCCACATTACAGCCCTCCCGCAGCTACATTACAACCCTCTACAGCCCTCTGCAGCCCGGAAATCCCATCTTTCACTACATTCCGCCGCCGCCTACATGCGTAAGTCATTATTTGGAATTACTGTTTTCTTTGTGTATTCGGACACATGTTCCGTTGGATGCTACCTTATAGTTGCTTTTAGTATTGTGATATCTCGTGATTTGCAAGTCCTATTCGTTGTGTGCTTAAATTAATTGCGCCTCAATTAGTTGTGGATTTTAACTTGCTATTCCTAAATTAATTTTATGAACAATCGTGAGGCTGTTCGAAACCTTTATCTTAACTAATTGCTTGTGGCTAAATTACAATTGGACCAAATCACTTGCATGCACATTATGCTTGCTCGTCAATTTAGTGTCATCGTAGGTACATTGCATTCATCGTGTGATCGCTTGCGTTGCATCTAGGGTTTGGGCATCCGTCCTCCCCTACCTGTAGACTCGTGCTGCATCACAAGGCCTCACCTCATGCATTAGTAGATCGTTGGCCATACCGATGTTGATTGGGCAGACTCTCTCAGACAGACCAGCTATGTCAAGATATTGTATGAAACAAAAAATTGACTTGGAGAAGTAAGAAGCATACAGTTGTGATTACATAGAGTTAATATGGCTAAAACAACTTCTCATTGTGTTTAGCTACCCATGAGAAGAAGGTGAAAAACCCATTGAAACTCTTGTATGATAATCAAATTGTGGTGCATATTGCAATAAATCATGTGTTTCAAGGAAAAGGATGAAATGCATTGAGATTGTTTGCCACTTCGTTCAGTAAAAATTGAGTCCAAATAGATTGCCACCTTTTTTTAGTTCAAATGACCAGTTGGTTGATCTAATGACAAAAACAGTGAGGGGTCCAAGCATTAGCTATAATATAGGCTCACCATCTTAAGGGGAAGTACTGAATAAGGGTGATTATTATACATATATGAGCATTATTGGCTATTGGCTTTTATGACATAATAACAGTCGCATTCAGCTACTACAAACGGTAGCTCTTTAGGTATGCTTACGACAATGCATTGTAGGAGGATTTCAAGTTGGTCGGCAGTTATGCTCCTGACGACCAAGGATTGAGCTCCCGACCATGAAGACCTATGTTGAGGTTTTGTTTCGCCTCAAAGTCTCGTCAAAGTTCCTATATAAATATGTTGCAAGTAGACCCAATTTCAAGTGGAGATCTGTCGGTGTTTTATAAACTTCAGCTGGGAGTTTTGCTTAAGATAAAAGACACAGGGTTATCCAACCTCCTCCTAATTTTTCTCCTATATGCTAATAACAAATCATATTTTATTATTGTCTTAAAAATTCCAAAAATAATAATAATATTGGATCAATATTTAACAGTGTACCTGATGAATGATACTATTGTACGTTTCATACTCGACGAGATCGACAAAGGATATCTCAACAAGGATAATTATTGATCTGCCCCATTATATGCGAGCTCTCAGACAACTCACACCAGCCCACAATCAGCTCGCATCAAGGTCGTAGTCCGCCCGTGGTCAGTCCGCCGATCACCTCACCGAGAATTGGCGCCGCATAGATGCAGGGCGAGATCAGCTTGCCCAAGCTCGCCGACAACCGGATCAACCTCGCACATGGGTGGGTCCCACCTAGGGGTCCAAGGGTATACCCCCCCCCCCCCCCCCCCCCCCCCCGTCGTTGCCTATAAATACAACTCATCATCAAGGGGAAGAGGCAGCGCCATCAGCTTGCATGAGCCCTCGCTTAGAACCTGTGAGCTCTCTAGTACGACCCGTGAGTCTGCCTATCACCTCTCAACCTAGCACAACATTCTGGTTTGGGAAGGGGTTCCTATACACTTTGGGTGTGAGGCGGGACTTCCAAGTTGTGTTCAGCCCCTTTTTTGGTTCACCTTTCTCTACTTGTAACTTCTGCTTTGATGGGCCAGTAACATCTGCTCGTTTCTTAAGCCCGAACTTTGAAGCCGAGTTCTCGGCCTCAACATCATGGTGCGGTGAGCTGGACATTGGGAATAGGAAGAAAAACCTTTGAAATAAACGTCTATGGCACGGGAAAATGAATAGGTAGGATATCGTGATACGTCATAAGGCCGGGGCGAGTTCGTCACTCAGGCAAACTTTGGCGATTTTCGCAGGTCGATGGAAGAATTACTCTGGAGCCATCTCGTGTCGAGGGCAGAGGCGTTAGAGACCCCCTCCGCCAATGGATGCCCCCTTTGAAACTCTTGAACTACCTCGGCGCCCCGAGAAGGAGCCCACTGTCGAGGACCACGAGCGGCTCGACTGGATACACGTCGCGGTCATGGCAGCCGCGTGGCGACCTGATTTTGAACCGGAGGGCCATCTCAGCCCGCTTCGCCAGCCCGCGGAGACGACCAGTCCTTTTTGCGAGGAGATTCTAATGGAGCACGTCCCAGCTGGATTCCATGAGCCGGTCCTGAACTACTACTCGGGCAGGACGACCCCCTCAACGACCTCCAATGGTTCGAGGACGTGGTCTCGATCCGCAACGTGACTGATGTTTTCAAGTGTCGGCTCTTTGCGATCACCTTCAATCGGAAAGCCCGTGATTGATTCCATCGGCTCCCGACGAGCTCTATATACTGCTTCAACGATCTTCACCGCGGGCTGATGTTGAGGTTCGCAAGCTGCAAGAAGAGGAAGAAGGGCCTAGTGACGCTCTTCACCATCCATAATCTGCGCAAGAGTATGACCGCCTTCATCAATGGTCACTAGATGCACATGGGGCTGTCCTGGGGTGGAGGAAGTGGAGGTCGGGGGATGGAGAGCCCGGTTCAGAGTGTGGGACGCTCTGGAAGCAGTGGCATAAGCGGGGAAGCATTGTTGTAGGTACGTTTGGGTCATGCGACTTGCTGGAATAGGATGTCTGGCAGTACATGAATGGTTGGAAGAAGTGGAGGGAGCAGGAAAAATCCAGGCAATGACAAATCGTGCGGGATCGACGAGTGGAGTAGGGAATGGAGTTGATGCAGGACCGGGCTTGAGCTCTGGAGCGGGATCGGGCGCTGGAGCGGGATTAGGATCTGGGTTGTGGCACTGGGGAAGGATTAGGCGTTGAAGCAGGATCAGGACCTGGGTCGTGCACTGGAGCGAAATCGAGCACAAGCGTGTCGCACTGGATCTGGCGCAAAATGCTGAAAGTCACGACATCCTTCCCCTCAATTAAGTCGTCTAACTCTGATAGAAAGATGTTATGAGTTTCCTCTTGTGAGCAGTGTGCATTCGTGAGAAGGAAAAATCTTGGAGATGATCATACCGACCCTTCCTTGATATAATCTTCCTAATGGTGGAGAATACAACGAGACCTAAGCTCGACCGAGAGAGGAAGAGCAAGATGGGAGTCTTGCTTAACCCTAGCCCTAGCTAAAGAAGATGAGAGGGCGAGAGGAGATTAAAAGGAAGAGATTTAGGGTTATTATTCATGCTTCGTTTCCAAGGCCCCCTCACTCACATATATAGTGAGATGGAAATCTTCAATAATATTTTTGTGCCACTCACCCAGGCAATATGATTGAAAAAGGGCAGCCCGGACCCCCAGTGCACAAGGCATCCCCGCGCAGCGAGGGTCCCACCACAAGGGTGAAATGCAGGCAAACCTTACCCTGCATTTTTGCAAGAGGCTGCTTCCAGGACTCGAACCCGTGACCTCAAGGTCACACGACAACACCTTAACGGTGCGTCAAGGCTCCCCTTCCAGGGCAATACGATAATTGAATAAATTAAAGTGTGCAAAAATAAGATAAAATTTAAGAAATAAAGATATAATGCAAAAGTAAGCAGAGACACGTCATTTATAGCCATGTGTCGTGCCCCCTACGTTGTACCATAACAAATTCTTACACATCACCGGGGACATTCAATCGATCCACCTCCACCGTATTGAGATTTTGGTGGTCAACGACACCGAACCCCTTTGTTAGCTTCGTGTATCGGCTCGAACGCGTATCGGATACGGGAAACGCTCGGAAACGCGCGGAAACGCGATTCCGAAACGTTTCCTAACGTAGGAAACGCACTACAACAACAACAACAGAACCCATATAGTCCCCAATCATTGGGGGTATGGGCGGGGGAAGATTGGAAACAGACCTAACCTTTGGCCCTATGCCCAAAGTGGCTTCTCTCAGAGGAGAAAGACCGAACCTTTGACAATAGATGCACAAAGTGGCTGCTCACAGATTACCACTGAAATAGTGGCCCCCTATACCGTCACGTTTGCTGCGGAATCATGCCCTCAAATCAAAGCCAAAGACATCAGAGAGGGCAGACTCAAGAATCCATTTTGATTTACGCACTATTTAAATTAAATAAAAAAATTAATTGGGAAACGCGTATCCCCCTTGCGGGATACGCGTTTCCCGCGATTTTATTCACGGCGTCAGGCGCGCAGTCACGACTCATATTAAATGGTGGCTAACTCTTAAAAATAATTTCTTCTCCTTACAAAATCATTTTATTAATTTAATTTCAAAGAAGATCTTGTTTATGTGAAGAGTTTGATGATCATCATTACATATTATGATATTAGTTCTCAATGTGTACTTGTAGGCCCAATCTTGACTCTTGAGTAATCTGTATTGATAATAAATAAATCAAACTAAAATGTGCACTTGTAGGCACTATAAATAATGTTTGTGCTTTTGGATACCTCAAGGAATAGATTGCATGAGCTATTCTTCATATTTTCTCTTCCTGTGATATCCAATACCTTCTCCTAGCCTAATCTTTCTCATTGTGCCTAAACAACATGATTGTGCGCCAATTATTCTTTATTGAATGTAGTGACTGGGATGGTACCTTAGTTTGTTAATTGTATTTTTTATATTAATTAATACTTATAGTATTAAAATAATTAAAAAAAATTAAAAACGTTTCCCGTATCCGTATTTTTCTAAAAATCACGTTTCCCGTATCCGTTTCGTATCGTATCACGTATCCCGTTTTCGTCCCCGTGCTACATAGACCCCCCCCCCACTCGGCATCCCACGTGAAAAACTATAAAAAAAAGGGAGAGGGGCTGCCACATTTGAATTCTCCTCAAGCATGCAAATCAGGAGTATTAATATATATATATATTGTGGTGGCATGCATGAAGGGGCGTGAAGCAAGCACCGGTGGAACTCCAAGGAAGAAGCCGAGCTCCTCTTGTTTTGCTCTCGACACCAAGAGCAGCCGAGGGGCCGCGGACGGCGCCGGCGGGCGCCGGAGAACGCCGGAGCACGTCGGCGGGAGCATGTCAACGTGGTGGCGACGATGGATGGTGGAGAGTTTTGGTCCATGCATTGGAGAGCTATCTTGAGCTCGTTTTTCTTCTCTTTTCGGGCGGCACGATGTCGTCGACGACGATAGAGTTGAAGACAGAGCGTTGGCAGAGTAGCCGGCTGTTTTGACATGGCGGTGATGCACGTTCAGGTGTGTCAAAGAGGGGGGCAGCAACGCGCCTTTCGTTGGCGCGAGTTGGTGGCGGTGAAGTGGTTGCCGAGATGATGTCTTGGAGGTCGGAGACTATGGCGGGCTGCATAGGCGCGGCAAGGTCAAGTCTCGGTGGGGTGCTTCTCCGGTGGTGGTGGGTTGTCCAACGACGACGAAGGTTCGTTCTGTCACGAACCTTGTGCGGCCGATGTGCTAGCGAATTGCAGTCAAGATTGTTCTCTCTCCTGTGGATCAAGCGAGTCCGGCTTCTCCGCGGCGTTTCTGTAACGGGCGTTGGTATACTTCTCCGTATATGAATTTTTGTAGATGTATATTTTATATATGCAGTGGTTCAGAATTTCAGTGCATTTCTTGTGTCACCCTGTATTAATTTGGTTGTGCCTGGGGGATGGAATCAGCGTTTTCCCCAACAAGTGGTATCAGAGGGAGGTGTTGTGAACTTTGCCCTCAATGTTCTTGCTTTGAAGAAGTCCTCAACTCAAGGATAAACACATTTTGTATTTGATGCATGTGTTTAGAATGATGCTTTCAGGTATTAGATAGCGCAAGTCTAATATAGGGCTAGACTTAGTGTCATCAGACATAGCTTTGTCAATGTATTCTCTCATTGTGCAAAACACCATATTGACCTATGATCTAGACTACATTAGATTTGTCACTCGCTTATAAACATCAGGAAGAAAGAGGCCAGTAAGGTGCAAAAAGGAAAGGAACTGGATTCAGGATGATCAGAAAATGACTAAGTCATATCGTCTTGGAAGAGTCCAAATATCGTCTTGAGAAGCTATCGATATCGGCTTGAAGACCTTAAGCTTCAAGACGATATCGTCTTGTAGACTACATGAGTCATCAAGACGATTCGTGCAAAAGGTCTTAACTAAAGAAGTTTTGCTAAGTCCAGATTCGACCAAAAGATCAACTTGACTATATCGTCTTGTAGACTCTCAGCTAAAGTCTAATAGCGATTTGATTAGAAGAAGAAGAAGAAGAAGGCCTATCTCCAAATATCGTCTTGGTAATATACTTTCCAAGACGATGTCGTCTTGACAAGGCTCATTTACTTTCATATCGTCTTGGAAGTATACAATAGATTTCTGGAAGCACTTATATGAAGGAAGAATTTGCCTGACATTTATCGTCAGGTGATCTCAAATATCGTCGAGGTCACTTGAAATGTCGTCAAGGAACCAACACGACATTTCTTAAGTATCAAGGCAGATTCGACCAGATAGGCTTATCACTTGGCAAGAAGATAGAAGGACTCATTTATCGTCTTGAAGACTATAAAGAGATATCAAGTCGATTCGTACAGAAAATTTGACCAGAAGGCTGAAGCAGTGAAATGTCGTCTTGTGAACCACAAAGGGTCATCAAGACGATTCGTGCAGACGATTCGACTAGAAGGCTGAAGCAGTTGAATATCGTCTTGTGAACCACAAAGGGGTCATCAAGACGATTCGCATAAACGATTCGACTAGAAGATTGAACTATGAAATATCGTCTTGAAGACCATCAAAGTCACCAAGATAATTCGTGCAAAAGATTGAACTAGTTATGCAGAGTTCAAATTCGACCAGAAGAATTGCATTTGACTAGACATCTAGTCAAATGGTGGAAAGGCCAGAATTCAAACTAAAGCGTGATTTTGGCTTTCTGAGTCAGTTAAAGGCAGTTGACGCAGATACTGAGGAAGGCGTGAAGACCCTATCACGGCTTACCCCGCTCATAAAGACTTACCGGCCTTGGTGACAAAGCTCTTGTATGAGAAGGATACAATGGAGCTAGACGAGGTCACGATCGCGGTGCTATCCAGATAGATGTCAAAGGGCCTTACTCCTGGGGGAGGTCACTTAAGGTGAGGCAGTTTGGCAAGAGATTGAGAGAGCACGATCTCAATCCAGGTCAAAGGAGGGTATGGTATATTACCATTGCAGACAGTGCGGTTACACAGGAGAGCGAGTTCGCAACGTACGAAAAGGCCTCGAGGCCAGGGCGTGGACTGAGTAACGTCGGGTCAGGGTGCATAGTGATGATGTCCGCGCCATCACTAAGAGTCTTAGCGACTCTGACAACTGGATGTTGGATTCTGGTATGCGTCGCAACACACTTGCTCCAATGCAATGATGTTATGTTCTCTGGAGGTGACGACTCGAGGTGCGAGGTCACGGGTATAAGGATGAATGGCATGATAATGCATGATGGGGTGGTGTGCAGACTTGAAAAGGTGCATATAGTGCCCAAGCTGCGTAGAGATTTGACATCGTTGAGCAGATTGGACTTACGTGGCTACAGTTGGGTGGCCTAAGGTGGAGTCCTGACGGTGAAGTGAGGGCGTACCATGCTCAGGAGAGTTGTGCAGTGCGGTAGTCTATATCAGCTGATGGGGACCACGATGCGAGGTGGTGTACCACGATTTCTACGGATGACATGGTGGATGGTCGTGGTGGTGCAGTGGATCGCCCTTCTGTGACTCGGGTTCGGCGAGTCAATTTTTGCGATTCGGATGCGTCGACATTTTGTAAGTGAACTAGAGCAGAGATGATGTTGACTTGCGACAAGTTGGCTGACACCTCAAGCTTGAGGTGGTGCTTCGTGCAAATTGATGTTTCATGCAGACTAGTGCTTTCGTGCAGACATTGCTTCGTGCAGTCAATGCTTCATGCAGGTGGTGGTGGGTTGTGAAATTCAAATCAAGGTGGTAATTGTTAGTCTGATTTGATTTTTTTAAAACCTATACCTTCCCCCCCCCCCCCCCCCACACTCGGCAGCCCACGTGAAAAACTATAAAAAAAGGGAGAGGGGTTGCCACATTTGAATTCTCCTCCATGCATGCAAATCACGAGGAGTATTAATATATATATAGTGGTCGCAAGCATGAAGGGGCGAGAAGCAAGCACCGGTGGAACTCCAAGGAAGAAGCTGAGCTCCTCTTGTTTTGCTCTCGACACCAAGAGCGGCCGAGGGACAGGGCCGGCGCCGGCCGGCGAACGCCAGAGCACGTCGGCGTAAGCATGTCGATGTGGTGGCAACGGAGGATGGTGGAGAGTTTTGGTCCATGCATTGGTGAGCTATCTTGAACTCGTCTTTCTTCTCTTTTCGGGCGGCATGATGTCGTTGATGGCGATAGAGTTGAAGACGGAGAGTTGGCAGAGTAGCCGGGCTGTTTTGGCATGGCGGTGATGCACGTTTAGGTGTGTCGAAGAGGGGGCAGCAACGCGCCTTTGGTTGGCGCGAGCTGACGGCGAAGTGGTTGCCAAGATGATGTCTTGGAGGTCGGAGACTATGGCGGGCTGCATAGGCGCGACAAGGTCAAGTTTCGGTGGGGTGCTTCTCCGGTGGTGGTGGGTCGTCCAACGACGATGAAAGTTTGTTCTGTCACGAATCTTGTGTGTCAGCTGTGCTAGCGGATTGCAATCAAAATTGTTCTCTCCCGCGGATCGAGCGAGTCTGGCTTCTCCGCGGCATTTCTGTAACGGGCATTGGTATACTTCTCCGTACATGGATTTTTGCAGATATATATTTTATATATGCAATGTGTGGTTCATAATTTCAGTGTGTTCTGTGTGTCACTCTGTATCAATTTGGTTGTGCCTGGGGATGGATTCCGCGTTTTCCCCAACATCTCTCTCTCCAAGGGGCAAGCTAGTTGCATCGACGAGGAACTGTCCATCCGCCCTCCTTTACTCAACCACCCGACGAGCTTCGGCCATTGTAGAAACCTCAGCCACCACTTCATAGTTTGGATCCCCTGCATCCACTTGGACCTCCGTTGATCAGCCCATCGTCTCCGCCGCCGGTGTGGCCACCATCAATACCCCCACCACCCTAGCGCCTATCTCCATGAGTACCTCGAGCTTTCGGAATGGCCTTTGCTTTCATCGGCACCAACCGTACTCGCCCGCACACAAATGCCCTCTCAATGACTTATGTTTGATGCTTGTTGTCAATGACGATGATTCCAACTTTGTTGATTTGATCCATTGACGCTCGTTGTTGAACCCTACGAACCTCGACCTTGAAAACGAGGTCGAATTTTCGGGAGAGGGGATTGATATGAATACGATCCTTTGGACCCACAGTTGTCTCGCCAAGCATTGTCATTGTAGTCTCATCATAGTCTCGCTCGTGTTTATGGTCTATGTAGCCCCAAATGGCATTTCTATAATTTCACTGTATGTCCACTCTCGCCTATATAAGGGAGTGGAGGATAATCATTTTGGGTATTTTTGACCATTATATTGTTTAGGATCTCATAGGAGAGGAGAGCTCTTAGAGGGATCTTGCCCACAAGAGTTGGATATTGAGCATACTATATGTATTGTATTGCAATTTCGATTAATCCACTTCTTGTTTGGTTCGACGATATCACACAATATGGCACTAATTATTGGAGTTGTTATTTATGTAATTTGTGTATGGTTGTAATTATTGATTCTTTTCTAGTTATATATATATTGAGTCTCCCCATTGGGAGTCTTAAGGGGGTTTTCCATTATCTGCTTCATGGTATCAGAGCGGCTAGGTTACGCTCCGAGTTCGCCGCTTCCGTTCTTGCCGATCCGCTCTCGTCACGTTCTCGTCGATCTCTAGCGACGTCGCCTCCCGCCTTCTTCCGTAGCCGCGCCTCCCGGAGCGTCTCCCGCATCTCTAGCAGCGGCTCTCGTCAGCATCTCCCGCGTATCTCGACGCGTCTCCCATCGGCGTCTCCCGCAACAGGGTCTCCCGCATTCTTCCGCAGCAGCGTCTCCCGCCGCCTCCCGCAGCAGTCTTCCGCAGCAGGGTCTCTCGGAGCAGCAGCTGACTCCAGCGACCCTCCCCTGCTCCCGCGGTTCCTCGCGCAGCAGCCGGCTCTCGTCAGCCTGCTGCCGTTCCTTGCCTCTGTCGCTCTCCTCTTTGATCCCCGTTCTCCTTTGCGGGAGGGATCACGATTCCGTTGCCTCTTGGTTCTTTTGTACCATGGATTCCAAGGATGTTTCTGGCTCCTCTCCAGGACGGATTACTACCCTCCTTCTCAATGAGAAAAACTACTCTTCATGGGCCACCTCTATGAAAGTGGCTCTTGCTGGCCGGAACAAACTCTCTTGGCTTACCGGTGGCCCTCCTATGCCTACACCGACCGATACGGATGACAAGAAGGAGGAGTTGATTAAGTGGTCGACGGAAAAATATATGGTTCTTGGATGGATCCAGTGTTCGATGGAGCCTCGTATCTTTAGTCAGTTCATGCGTTTTGAGGACATTTCCGAGCTTTGGTCTTCTCTCCAGCGTACCTTTGGGCATACTCGTGTTGATGCCCAGATCTTTGGTCTCTTTCAGGATATCGCTTCTGCCACTCAGGGGGAGCGCTCTGTTCAGGAGTATTTTACTTATCTGCAAGATCGTTTCCTTGAACTTAACGATCTTGAGCCTCTTAGTGCCCTGGAGTCCCCTAATGATGTTGCTCTTATTCGGAAACAACGCCAGCGCAGGGAGACATACCAGTTCTTGATGGGGCTTCGCCCTGACTATGAGTCTACCCGTGCTCAGATTGTGGGGATGTCTCCCCTTCCCGATCTTCTTGAGACCTACTCCATTATTGCCGAGCATGAAAAACGTATACAGCGGCAATCCTCCCTTTCCGGTGCTCGTGCTACCTCCTCTCTTCCTACTGAGCAGATGGCCCTTGCCGCCTCATCTCGCCCGTCCAGCACTCGGGGACGTGGTGGTCGCAGCTCTTCTACTCTGTCTGCCGGCCGTGGCTCCACCAGTGGCCGTGGTTCTCAGGGTCCTCCGGGCCCTTGCTCTCATTGTGGGCGTCTATATCATGACCGCAGTCGCTGTTACCAGTTATACCCTCACTTACGGGGCACTGAGCATACTACCCCTGGTGGTCTTCCCAGGCACACCGTTGCGACTGCCGAGTCCTCCACGTCTGTCGACCGCATCCTGGATGCCACCTCCTCTGACTTCAGTCATATGTTGGCGCAGTTTCAGCAGTTTCAGCAGTTCCAGCAGTCTCAGTCCTCCACTCCTGCCTCTACTTCCGCTCCCTCCGCTTCTTCCTCAGGTACTCCGTTTGCTTGCTCTGCGACTATGGTTGACCAGGCTTCGTCACCCTGGGTGATTGACTCTGGTGCAACCGATCATATGACCGGTATGTCTTCTCATCTGCTTCGGATTGTTCCCTGCTCCCACCGGGACGTTCGCCTGGCTGATGGCTCGGTTACCCCCGTCCTCAGCCGGGGCACCATCCCCCTCTCCTCTCTCTCTCTTGACTCTGTTCTTCTTGTTCCTCAGTTGGCTCTTAATCTCTTATCTGTTAGTAGTATTACTCGTACTTTGAACTGTTCAGTTACTTTTTTCTCTAATCGCGGTGTTTTTCAGGACCTGACATCCGGGAAGACTATTGGTACGGGCTATGAGCGAAGTGGGATGTACTACCTGGAGCTTCCACCTTCCATCGCTATGCCTACTGCTGTTGCTACTTCTACTGCTGCTCCCACCGCCTTGTCTTCGTGCTCGCTTTGGCATGCCCGTGTTGGCCATGCTAGCCCCCGTCGAATGTTGTCTGTTTGTCCAGATGTGTCTGTTGTTTTTCCTTTTCGCTGTGATGTCTGTGAACTGTCCAAACACACACGCAGCACGTATGCTCCTTCTATTAGTCGTACTACCTCATGTTTCGAGTTGGTTCACTCTGATGTATGGGGCCCCGCCCCTGTAGTTTCTTTTGATGGTTTTTCATATTTTGTCACATTTATTGATGATTATTCTCGTTGTGTTTGGGTTTATTTACTAAAGGCTAAATCTGAGGTTCTCTCTGTTTACACTCGTTTCTCTAGTATGATAAAGACCCAGTATGGGAAGTCTGTTCGCATCCTCCGCTCTGACAATGGGGGTGAGTACACCTCTCGCCCCTTTGCTCTTCTCCTACACACTGAGGGTACTGTCCACCAGTTCTCCTGTCCAGGTACCCCCGAACAGAATGGGGTCGCTGAACGTAAAAATCGCCACCTCTTGGACTCTGTTTGTTGCCTTCTTCGGGGCATGAATGTTCCCAAGCCCTATTGGAGTGCCGCGCTTCTCACCGCTGCCTTCCTTATCAATCGGACCCCCTCTCGTCCTCTTGGTGGACGTCCTCCTTATACTCTTCTTCATCCCTCCGCCCCCACCTTTCCCATCCCTCTACGCGTCTTTGGTTGTGTGTGTTTTGTCCAGGACCGACGTCCTTCCCGGACGAAACTCGATGACCGAGCCATTCGTTGCCTCTTCCTCGGCTACTCCACTACCACTAAGGGCTACCGGTGCTATGATCCTCAGTTCCGCCGTGTGATCTACTCTATGGATGTGACCTTTCATGAGGAGGTCCCATTCTTTCCTTTGACCCCAATCTCGCTTCCTACCATTGTTCAACCTCTTCCTGTCGTCCCTCCTTCTCCTGCCGATGTGCCCACGACTGCTCCACCAGTCCTCCGGACTTACTCTCGTCGTCCACCGCCGGCTCCATCGGCTGCACCCACTTCTCCTCCAGTCTCGGATCAGCAGCTCCTTCCGGTTGCAGGTACCTCCCTTGAACCTCTCTCTTCTCCTACTTCTGTAGATTTACCTATTGCCCTGCGGAAGGGCAAGCGTGCTTGTGTTCGCCCTCCTATCACGGAGCACCCGCTGGCTAACGTTGTTTCCTATCAGCATTTCTCACCCTCTTACCAGGCATTTGTGGCTACTGCTGATTCTGTTCGGATACCTGCCTCGACTGTTGAGGCCCTTCTTGACCCCCGATGGGTTCGGGCCATGGAGGATGAGATGTCTGCTCTTCGTCGCACTGGTACATGGTCTCTGGTTCCCCTGCCTCCCGGGAAACGCACCGTTGGGTGTAAATGGGTCTATACCGTAAAGTACTCGGTTGACGGGTCCATTGATCGATACAAGGCTCGTTTGGTCGCCAAAGGTTTCACTCAGGCTCCGGACGAGTTCGGTGCCACTTTTGCTCCCGTGGCTAAGCTGACCAGTGTTCGCCTTTTGTTCTCTCTTGCGGCATCGCGGGCGTGGCCGCTTTACCAGCTGGACGTCAAAAATGCTTTTCTGCATGGAGATTTACGGGAGGAAGTCTATATGGCTCCTCCTCCGGGGTTTTCCCTTAAGGGGGAGTATTCGGGGAGAGTCTGCCGCCTCCACAAATCCCTGTACGGCTTAAAGCAGTCTCCTCGTGCCTGGTTTGAACGGTTCAGCTCGGTTCTTCTCCAGTCTGGCTTCACCCAGTGTAGTGCCGATCACACCTGCTTCGTCCGAGCCACCTCGGATGGACGTCGCACCATTGTCTTGGTTTACGTTGATGACATTATTCTTACAGGGGATGACCCTCCTGGGATCTCTGAGGTGAAAGCTACTCTCCGTTCAACTTTTGAGGTGAAAGATCTTGGACCCCTCCGCTACTTTCTTGGGATTGAAGTTGCTCGCTCACGGAAGGGTATCTCCATATCGCAGCGAAAGTATACCTTAGACCTTCTTCGGGATACAGGTCTTCTTGGATGTCGTCCCGCGAGCACTCCTATGGATAGCAACCACCGCCTTCATGCTGAATCTGGTGATTCTCTCCCTGATCCGTCTCAGTACCAGCGTTTGGTTGGACGCTTGATCTACTTGACCAATACTAGGCCTGACATCTGCTTCTCTGTGAGTGTTTTGAGTCAGTTTATGCACTCTCCCAGGACGTCGCATCTTGAGGCCGCTAGACGTGTCCTTCGCTATCTTAAGCGTGCTCCTGGCCTTGGATTGTTCTATCGGGCTGGTAGTACTCCCAGTCTCTCCTGCTTCACTGATGAGGACTTTGCTGGCTCTTTGACTGATCGCCGGTCTACGTCGGGTTTCTGTGTTTTCCATGATGATCATCTCATATCATGGCGGAGTAAGAAACAACCTATCGTATCCCGCTCCTCTGCTGAATCCGAATATCGGGCCATGGCTCATGGTGTAACAGAGTTGGTTTGGCTCCGATCGCTGTTGACAGAACTTGGCCTATCCCATACCTCAGGTTCAACTCTCTATTGTGATAACAAGTCAGTTATTCTTCTCACTCAGGACTCAGTGCTGCATGAGCGCACCAAGCACATTGAGATGGATGTACATTTCTTGCGGGATCATGTTCGGATTGGGTCTGTTATTCCAACTTATGTCTCCTCTGCCGATCAGCTTGCCGACGCCTTGACTAAAGCTATCGGCCCTACTCGTTTAGATCTGACTACTTCCAAGCTGGGCATGATCGATATCTTTGCTCCAGCTTGAGGGGGAGTATTGGAGTTGTTATTTATGTAATTTGTGTATGGTTGTAATTATTGATTCTTTTCTAGTTATATATATATTGAGTCTCCCCATTGGGAGTCTTAAGGGGGTTTTCCATTATCTGCTTCACTAATGCTATTAAAAAGCAAATATATATATATGACAGTAAGATTTAACAAATAGCATTTAAACAACTATTGAGTAATAGGATCCTAGTAGGAATCATACCTGGGGCCAACCAGGCCTTTGTTACATTTGAAGGCAATGGCGCTAGCCAAAGTATGTTCCTTAAGTTCATGGAATCATCGTACATCACGTTGGATCCTGAATAAACAAATTGACATAATAATTTACAATGTTTTTGAGAACTGAGAAAAGAGACAAGGGCAAAAAATGTAATGAACAAATTTGGTTTGGGTTATGTTTGGGATAGTTTCGGCATTTGAAGGGTGACAGTGTGAAATTGTGGTAGTAAACATGGTAGTAGCAGTTAACATGTGTTTCTAACTTTCAGGATAATTCTTTTCGACTAAATTTCACGATATATAAGCAATATTTGTGTAAAAGTCTCATGTAAAGGCCCACTTCCTTGGTTCATTAGGAGATCTCTCTCTTGTATAGATTAATCTCACACCGTGGTTTGGAGCTAAGGTATCACTCCTCTCACCTATGTATATGTACATGAACTTGTATTGGACTACTTAATGAGAAGAAATAAAATTATTCTGCTTCATATTCCACTTTTCTACATGGTATCCGAGTAATATGATTCCTAACGTAGAAATCTCGACGATTGAGCTCCCGCTCTCGTCGATTGATCTCACTTTCGCATCCCACAAAATCAGCCCGCCGCCTGAATTCCTTACTTGAGCCCAGTTTTTTTCAACTAAATTTCACGATATATAAGCAATATTTGTGTAAAAGCCCAATGCAAAGGCCCACTTCCTTGATTCATTAGGAGATCCCTCTCTTGTATAGATTAATCTCAAACCGTGGTTTGGAGTTAAGGTGTCACTCCTCTCACCTATGTATATATGTACATGAACTTATATTTGACTACTTAATGAGAAGAAATAAAACTATTTTGCTTCATATTCCTCTTTTCTACATGGTATCAGAGTAATATGATTCCTAACGTAGAAATCTCGACGATTGATCTCACTTTCGCATCCCACAAAATCAGCCCGCCACCTGAACGTTTGGCTTGAGCCCAATTCCGGTACTCGCATCATGTACTTCCCGAATAAACCACTGCCTCCCCACATTTTATAGCCTTCCAGACCGCTGGTATCCTAAGCACTAGACTCGCTGGTGACTGTGCTTAAACAATAAACTCGTTCTCCTTCTTCAATGCAAAACTCGCAGAACTCGTCGCCTTCTCCAACAGTAAATCTCGTCGTCACCTACATACGCACGTGGTTCGTCTCCTCCTTCCATGCGACGCTCGCCGACTCCTTCTGTGCGACACTCGCCGACTCCTTCCGTGTGACGCTCGCCGACTCCTCTATAGCCCGAGAGCTCGCCGAACTCCTTTGTTTCAGATCCAACCACGAAGCTCATCAACCCTTCTATCCAGCGCCAGTATCATAACTCGTTGACTCCTGTCTAGTGCTCTCTAATACCTGGACTCGCCAAACTCAATGAAGGTGCTTGACCTTACTATTGAGCTCACCCTTGTTACTGGAGCTAGTCGATGCATACGTGAACTAGCTGCCCCCTTCAGTACTAGAGCTCACATATTCCTCCTTCTCGAACTCGCTGCTACCTGAGCTCGCCGACCCTTGCTTCCGAAACTCGACGCCCTTTTTGATTGAGCTCACATGTGTTGCTTGAGCTCTCTTGTGTTGCTGGAGCTAGCCAGGACCACTGATACAACTTGAGCTTGCCCTTGTCTCCACGTTCGTTGTTTGTACTCCTCTCCATTACTTGAACATGGGGGACAAATTGTGCATCCACCTCGTCCACCATTCCGGCCACACTCGCACACAAAAGGGATATGTGTGTTACTCTCCCACTAATCAGGAGGCGGTAACATCCACTGATATCACCTTCCTCGAGGATCAACACCTCTACTCCCCGTCTCCTTCAGATAACTTACCACTTGCTATCCCGTGTAACAACGTCCCTATCGACTACTCACCACGAGCCGTACTATCGACACCATCTCCTCACCCTCCTTTGCACGTGTACACTCGTCGTCGCACTCCCTCAAATGCCCTGGGACAGTTCCCCTCTCCTGATGATGCTCCTCGACCAGCTGATCTGACTGCGGCTCCCACACAAGATGTACTCACCTCTACAGCTCATCCACTCTCTTATTATGTCTCCTTTCACAGCTTATCTCCAACACTTCATAGGTTTGCAGCCTCCCTGTCTTCTGTTTCCACCCTCTTATTTGTGTAAGAGGCTCTCCAACATCCTGGGTGCTGGGCCGCGATGGACAATGAAATGGCTGCCCTTTGGGCTAATCAGGCGTGGGACCTTGTTTCCCATCCTCTTGGAAAATCCCGTGTGGGGTGTAAATGGGTCTTCATTGTTAAACACCGTCCTGGTGGGACGGTTAAGCGCCTCAACGCCCGACTTGTAGCTCGCAGTTTCACTCACCTATATGGCCTCGACTATGAAGAAATGTTATCTCCAGTCGCTAAGCCGAATATGGTACGGGTATTGATCACCTTGGTCGTCCATCGACATTAACAGTTGCATTAACTTGATATCAAGAATGCATTCCTCGATGGAGATTTAGCGAAGACTGTCTATATGCATCAACCTCTTGGTTATGAAACCACGAGAGAGTCTCTTGTCTGCCTTCTCATGAAATCTCTTTATGGTCTCTTTATGTTTGTTGATGATATCATCATCACGGGCGATGATCTAAACGGTATCTCTATGATCAAGAAGCACTTGGCCTCACATTTTTAGACCAAAGATTTGGGTCGCCTACGATACTTTTTGGGTATTGAAGTAGCTCGGTGACCCGATGGACTCGTTATGACTTATGTCTCAATGAAAGTACTGCATCGATCTTCTACATGATGTTGGTTACTTAGGTTGCAAGCTTGCTGACACGCCAATAGATGTCAACCACAAGATTTATTCTCACGAGTCCTATTTTGATCCACTTCTCACTAATCCAGAGTACTATCTTTATCTTGTTGGCAAGCTTATTTATCTGACTGTCGCACAGTCAGATATCTCATTTGTTGTTGGCGTGGTCAGCTGGTTCATGCATGCTCCTTGGACATCGCACCTTCAAGTTGTCGCACGAATCCTCTGGTATCTGAAGAAATCCCGAAGACAAGGGCTTGTGTATAAGCCCTCTTCTCTATCATTAATTGCATATTATGATGCGGATTATGATGGCTCCCTCGATGATCGTCGGTCTAAGAGTGGTTATAGTGGAAACCGAAAAATGTTATTACCGATGCCCTAAACCGGGCACTAACATACATATATATAGGACCACAACACGTGAAATATCACGTGATATAACATAAGTGTGATAGCGGAAAAGAAACATAAAGAACGATTA
Organism: Dactylorhiza incarnata; assembly: GCA_033032865.1. Classification (NCBI taxonomy): domain Eukaryota; kingdom Viridiplantae; phylum Streptophyta; class Magnoliopsida; order Asparagales; family Orchidaceae; genus Dactylorhiza; species Dactylorhiza incarnata. The sequence continues at coordinate 13,479,513 of JAWHQI010000017.1, forward strand.
ATACGTATATTCAACTCTCCCCCTCAAGTTGGGAATATATATTGATCATTCCCAATTTGTCAGTGTTGTCCTTGAAGTTGTCACTGCATAGTCCCTTGGTGAAAACATCGGCAAGCTGATCAAATGAGTTCACAAAAGGAGTGCAGATATTCCCTTTGTCAAGGTAGTCTTTGATGAAATGTCTGTCAACTTCCACATGTTTGGTTCTGTCATGTTGTACCGGATTGTGCGCAATACTAGTGGCTGTCTTGTTGTCACAGTAGATAGTAACAGGTTTGTTCACCTGGAGACCCATATCTTGAAGAATAGTCTTCAACCACAATCCCTCACAAACTCCTTGCGCCATAGCCCTATATTGTGCTTCAGCACTTGAGCGTGCTACAACATTTTGTTTCTTGTTCTTCCATGATACAAGGTTGCCTCCCACAAATGAACAATACCCGGTGGTAGATTTTCTGTCATCTTGACTACCAGCCCAATCAGCATCTGTAAACACTTCAACCTCCAACGATTGATTAGCTTTGAACAGAATCCCACGCCCTGGTGTCTTCTTGAGGTATCGTAACACCCTAAAAGCAGCTTGCTGATGACGTATAGAAGGAGAGTGCATAAACCTACTTAGGACGCCTACAGCGTACGTAATATCAGGGCGAGTATGGGACAAATATATGAGCCTCCCAACTAATCGTTGGTATTTTGATGCATCCACTTTCTCCCCACTAGTATCCGCATCAATTTTATGATTAGCCTCAATTGGAGTATCCACTGGGGCACACCCAAGCATCTCAGTCTCCTCCAGAAGGTCAAGGGTATACTTTCTTTGAGAGATGAAGATCCCCCGTCGAGACCTCACAACTTCAATTCCCAAGAAGTATTTCAGCTTCCCATGATCTTTAACTTCAAATTCCTTGCCCAGTTGTTTTTTCAGGTGATCAATCTCCTCCAAATCATCTCCGATAATGATGATATCATCCACATACACGATGACAATAGAAACCTGCGCACCTTTTCTCTTGATAAAGAGTGTGTGATCAGCTTGACCTTGGGTGTATCCTAGCTGAATCATGGTCTTGTTAAACCGTCCAAACCACGCCCTCGGAGACTGTTTCAGGCCATACAGGGATTTCTGCAAACGACAGACCTTCCCATGGGATCCTTCGGTAGCAAATCCCGGGGGAATATTCATGTAGACCTCCTCTTCCAGATCACCATGTAAGAATGCATTCTTGAGATCGAGTTGTTGTAGCTCCCATCCACAACTCGCAGCACAAGAGAGAAACACTCGAATTGAGTTCATCTTAGCAACAGGAGCAAAGGTCTCTTGGTAGTCAATGCCTCGAACTTGGGTATACCCCTGTGCCACCAAGCGAGCTTTGTACCGCTCCACCACATCATCTTGATTTTGTTTCACTGTGAAGACCCATCGGGACCCGACCGTTCGCTTCCCAGGAGGAAGACTAGTAAGCCGCCATGTTTCATTTTTTTTCAAGCCACGTAGTTCCTCCTCCATTGTCTGTTTCCACTCAGATATCTGAACAGCCTCATGCCATGTCTTAGAAATCATACTAGATGAAAGGGAGGAGATAAAGGCTTTGTGGGCCTGAGAAAGGTGAGTATAGCAAATGTAGTTGGCAATGGGGTGTTTGGTACCACCCGGTTTACCTATAAGACGAGCAAGAGGAACATGAAGGTCATCATCAGAATCTGGAGCGGAGACATTCACCGGCACTGGCAGAACATCTACAGTCTACACTTGCTCAACAGCCTTGGGACGACGGGAGTATGTGTATATAGGTGGAGCGGAGATGGAAAGAACAGGAGCAGTAGTCGGACCATTGGAAGGGGAAATATGAGGAGGGATAACCACCGGAAGAGGAGGGTTAACAATCGGAAGAGGAGAGTCAATGGTCTCGTCACTGTTACTACTTGTCTCCTCCTGACGAGGACCAAAGTGCGATTCCCCCTCACGGAAAGTAACATCAACAGTGCAATAGTATCGACGAGTCGGAGGGTGATAACACCTATACCCTTTGGTGGTAGGTAAGGGTGCGAGCGGTTCGGTTTGGGTCGGTTTCGACCCAAACCGAAACCGAATCGACATGCTTCGATTTTCGGAAGGTCCAAACCAACCCGAGCCAAACCAAATCGGTTCGGTTTGTTGTCGGTTCGGTTTTTTATCGGTTTGGTGCGGTTTGGTGTCGTTTTTTGTATGGTATGAAGAGGGAAGGACTTGGAGAATCTCACACTCTCATCATATAAAACATTCTAATATAAAATAAGTTTTGCATAATTATAGATTTATAGTTATAGTTACCAATCATTCAAAAATATACAAGCTTGAAGTAAACAGAACTACATGTCTACATTAGAACTTCATCACCAACTTTTTAAGCCCTGCAAAAGTAAGGAAGCAAGCAGCCATCCATCGCTCCGACTTCGGTCTTCCACTCTTCGTCTCTTCCCTCTTTAAACTCTTAATAAATTGATATGTATAATATAATTATATAAATTATTAAATTTAATCATGTTCGCCTGTTCCCAATTTCCCATTTACCGTGCTTCACTGCTCCGACTTCTGCACCACTGCCTGTTTGCCTTGCCCAGTTGGCAATTGTCAGTTGGCATTTGTCCTCCTTTAAAAATTAAATTGAGTAAAGCCAAAATCTTTAAAGATGACTATTATTCATTTACTCTATTAGAGAGTCCCCTGCTGTTAATATTTTTTTAATATATTTGTTAAGGTTGGCCCTTACCGTGAAAGCAATTAAGCGGTTGAACATAATTTATTAGCGATTTAGATTAAATAGAAGTTGGTATATACATAATTTAAAATAATTATAATATTAGTCGGTTCGGTTCGGTTTGGTCGGTTTTTATAACTAGAAAACCGACCCGAACCAATATAACTTCGGTTTTCGCAAGCGCCAAACCGAACCGACACCAAACCGGGTGGCTCGGTTTCACAATCGGTGCGGTTCGGTCGGTTTTGTCGGTTTTCGATTTTTTCTCCTCACCCTTAATGGTAGGAGAGTACCCAACGAAAACACATCGAATGGAACGCACATCCAGTTTATCACGATGCGGGGTATGAACGTGGACAAAACAGACGGAACCAAAGACACGAGGAGCAATATGAGAGGTGTGGACAATGTGGGTCTTGGCGAGACGGGAGAGGGGTGTATCATAGGAGATAGAACGAGATGGAAGACGGTTGATGAGATGCGCAGACGTGAGAACGGCATCACCCCAATAGGATTTAGGAAGGTGCATAGCAAGAAGTAAACACCGAGCCACCTCCAGCAAGTGCCTATTCTTCCGTTCGGCGACCCCATTTTGAGTGAAAATGTGGACACATGTGGTTTGATGAATGATGCCATGATTGGCAAGATATGCCCCAAACGCCCCCCCGGTCATCATATTCCCCACCATTATCACTACGAAACACACGAATTGTGCCACCAAATTGTTGTGTCACCATCTTATGAAAGGACTGAAAACAAGAGAGCACATCACTTTTCTTTTTAAGCAGATAAAGCAACGTAGTGCGGGAGTGACAATCAATAAACATAACAAACTATTTATAGCCAGATAAAGATAACACCGGGGATGGACCCCAAACATTAGAATGAATAACATCAAATGGGCATAAACTAGGAGCAGACAGATACTAATACTTTGACGAACATGTTTAGATTGTTCACATGTGTCACAAGAAAATGACTGAATTAAACGATGAAAAACAGGAAACAGTTTAGTAAGATATAAAGCAGAGGGGTGGTCAAGGCGCTGATGCCAGCGCCGGATGTCATGAAGAGTCGGAGATCTGGTAGATGAAAGAGCACTGGTAGAGGTCTGGTCCAACAAGTACAGTCCGCCAACATTCCTACCACTGTCAAGCGTCCGCCTCGTATCCAGATCCTGAAACACACAAACATCAGGGTAAAAGGTTACAGAGCAGTTCAAAGAGGTAGTCAAGTGACTAATGGAAAGCAAATTGCAAGGAAAAGACGGGACATGCAAAACAGAGGATAGTGATAGGTCGGGAGAACAAGTGACAGTCCATTTACCAGCAATGGCTGAGAGAGAGCCATTAGCAGCAATAACCTTATCACGCCCAGAAAGAGGAGTATAGGAGGTAAAACCTGAGGCAGAGCCAGTCATGTGGTCTGTCGCACCCGATTCGATAATCCATTCGGAAATGGAAGAGGATGCAGCATGAGCACTGGACAAACTTGAAGTAGCAACAGCAGCATGAGAACCAGCAGGAGTAGAGTCTGTGTGGGAACGCAGCAGACGGCGGAAAGCCTCTAATTCAACCGCAGACAGGCCCTGGGAAGTATCCTCTAGAGCCTCAGTTGAGTGCGCAGAAGACTGAGAGCGATCACCAGAGTGACGGCCACCACCACGGTACCCACCTCTACCACGAGTACCAGAGCCCCGATCACCAGGGGCAAGGTGCGGGTGCAGACGAAAGCAAGAGTCTTTGGTATGGCCCTTCTTCCCACAATGACTACAAATAGGAGGAGGTCCGCGAGACAGCCCAGCGAGGGCAGAGTGATCAGTAGGGGGGCCAAGAGTGCGACGACGATTCTCATCACTGAAGAGTATGCTGAAGGCCTCCCGAAGAGAGGGAAGAGGCTCACGATGGAGGACATGCAAGCGAACTGCGTCAAACTCCATGTTGAGCCCCATAAGGAAGACATGAACCTGGAATCGATCTTTATCCTTCTGAAGAGCTACCGCATCAGTAGTGCAAGCCGCAGTAAATGTGTTGAAGAAATCCAACTCCTGATAGAGGTGCTCAAACTCAGAATAGTAGGCGGCAACAGTCATATTTCCTTGCTTCAGCTCCAGAACACGGCGAGTGAGCTCATACACTTGCATCGAACTGCCAGCCTGAGAGTAAGTATCACAGGCCCGTGTCCAAATATCATAAGCAGAGTCCAACAGCATATAACTGCGATACACCTGAGGGGACGTCGAGTGAAGTAACCACGAGACAACCAACGAATTGTCCGAATCCCATTTACTCCAAGAGGGATCAGCACGGGGTGGCTCAACAGTGGGACCATCAATGAGTCCATATAGTTGGTGACTGCGAATAGAATGTTGGGCCGCCCTGGACCATTCCAGATAATTTGTGTCATCCAAGGCAACAGTAGTAATCTTCAACGAGCCAAAGTGTCCATGACTCCGTGGAGGATCGCCATAGGAAACGGCAAGAGAACCGGATCGAGGAGCAGGGGAGATGTCAGATTGATCATCCATCAGAAAGGACGCAGATCTCACATCAAACGAAAGCACATCCTACGGGTGTCCCTTGGATCTCGACGCCGAAAGGAACACCGGAGGATGGGAGCACGGTGTCTCTAGCAGCCCCCATGGAGGACAAAACAGCCGGCCGGAGACACAAGGGGTGGAAGAAGAGGGCGCGGAACGGGAGGCGCGGGAGGAAAGAGAGGCGGCTGGAGCAGGGGAAGACGACTAGGGCACGGAGGACGGGATGCGACTAATCCAGCGAGCGGAAGCGACGGGATCGACGGAGAGGGATCGCTCTACGCCAGCGTCGGTGCAGTGGGAGAGATCGACAGCGTCAGTGCAGACGGGATCGTGAGCAGGAGCGAGAACGACAGGGACGGGCTACGCCAGCGAGCGGGAGCGGGGTGAGATCGGCGGAATCACGACTTCGTGCTCTAATACCAAGTGGAAACCGAAAAATGTTATTACTGATGCCCTAAACCGGGCACTAACATACATATAAATAGGACCACAACACGTGAAATATCACGTGATATAACATAAGTGTGATAGCGGAAAAGAAACATAAAGAACGATTAATGCGTATATTCAACTGTTATTGCACATATTTTGAAGGGCACCTAGTCATTTGGCGGTGTAAGAAGCAAACGAGGGTGGCACGCTCTTCTGCAAAGGATGAGAATCGTTCAATGATGCATGTCGTTTCTTAACTAACTTTGCTGAAGAGTCTTCTTATTAAACTTGTTGTCAATCTCCCATCTCTGATAACAAGTTATCATCCATATCGACAAGAATTAAGTTTTTCATGAACGCAACAAGCATGTTGAAATAAATTGTCACTTCATTCGAGAAAAAGTTCAACTCTATCAAATTGATCTGCGACATGTTCCCCCTGCCGATCAAATCTCTGATATTTACACCAAGGTCTTGCCTCGCCCCCCTCTACCAACAGTTTGTTTTCAAACTTGATGCCTACAATTTGTACGCTCCAGCTTGTGGGGGAGTATAGAAAGCAATATTTGTGTAAAAGCTCAATGTAAATGCCCACTTTCTTGGTCCATTAAGAGATCCTTCTCTTGTGTAGATTAATCTCACATTGTGGTTTGGAGTTAGTGTCACTTCTCCCATCTATATATATATATGTACATGAACTTGTATTTGACTACTTAATGAGAATAAATAAAATCATTGCGCTTCATATTCCACTTTTCTACACACCACAACTGTTAATGTTTGGCCACACATGCATGACTGTGGTGGCATTTTCGCTTAAAAGGTTGTTTTGAAAAAATAGCTTTCGTGGCCGCACCTATCTAAACATTATCTACATTTTTATAACCGGTTCACAACCACCACCGTTCTTCCAAACAGTGTCTTAAAAGCATTGGCAATCAAGTTTTTTCTCGTAAGTAAACCTGTTTGACAAAAGCCCATATTATAAGGAAACTTTTCCTTCTCAAATGCTGGATACTCTCTAGCATGGAACCTACAAAAATAGAAAAACAATATCAATGCTTATATGCTTGAAAGTGAACTGCTTTGAGTTGGATGAACTGCTTTGAGTTGGATGAACTGCTTTGAAAGTGAGTTTCTAGAGATTGTAAAGACAGAGGAGGTGTGCATGCCAATAATACATCATAGTTGAAGAAGGTGTGATTTCTCTCCTATTTCAATGGGCAGATAGTCTTATTAATACAGAAGAATTCGTGTACCCAAATTAGGGAAGAAATAAAGGAAATAGCATTAATCACATATTAAGCCTGTTAAATACGTAACTGGGTTGACCTGTGTGCCCAAGATTGATGATTGAGATAATGTACCGGGGCAAAGGGATCCCACCTAAAATTGGTTAGTGAATGAGTACCATTCCCAACATGCTTATTACCTTGTTGGAAGCTAATTGTCTTCAGTTGGAATGTATAATGTGCAAATTAGGCACTTTATAGCCTCTAATTTATGAAATGAGAGAAAACTTCAATGTGCTTTGTTAGGTCATCCCCTTCCCCTTTTCCTCCATCTAGCCGGACACCCCTTCACCACCACAACTAGTTGGCCATCTTCCCCAACCCCCTCCCTCCATCAAAAGGTCGGCCACACTCCTCTCCCACCACCACATAAGGGTCATCCACCCCACCCTCTCCAAACTCCGCTTCTTATTTCCATTCAATTTTAGTTTTCCAACGATCGCCAGAAACTACCTCCGGCGACCACCACCTCCGGTGATCCCCTCCGGCCAGCCACCACCCTCCCACCACCAACATAACTACCATACCACCTCCCCACTAACCCCACTACCCCATATTCTCCACCATCCTAAAATTTAGGTCACTCTCCTAAATTTTCTCCCCTCCTCCCATTTCCCCACTCCCCCCCCCCCCAATTAAGTCATAAACATTCTCCCGTGGATCCACCTTCTGAAGTCCAAACCGAGCCCCACTTCTCCCAGTCAGCAAGCTTTCATCTCTCCCACTCCCTCAACCTTACAGAACATGGCCGACCCCATTCATTGCTACCAGATTTTGTCCTGGGAAAAGCAGCAATAATTCCTAGTACAGGAATTTCATTCCAGCTGATTGTTCTCCAACACCTCTGCCGTCCCTTACCTCCAGAAATTTCTGCTGGCCACAAGGAAGGATTCCCCACTGCCCCGTGTTATCCCCTTGCTCCCAAAGTCTCCAGAATTGTAACTTTCTTCTTCATTTCTCTGCTGGAGCTCTTCCCACCTCTGTTGGGAGTTGTCGCAGCCTACAGACCTTCCTATCCAGTGCAGCCACCCTCTGTTCTGTGCTGTCCCGTGCCCCCATCTACCCTTGCCTGCCATCGCCTTCTTCCCCCACAACCTCCACTTCTCCGGCTAGCTCCGGCCAGTAACTTCCAGCACCTAAGAATACATTTCCAGACACGATTTGTGCTGTCCAGCAGCCTGCTGCACCATTGGGAGTCCAAAATTCAGTGCCTACATCAATCCTACCCCCGGAAAAGCCACCAAGTCTTACTCTATAGTTGTGTCTGTTCTAAGTTGGTTGTTAATTATTCTTTGTTGAATTTGTGACTATTTTCGCGTCTGCGTCATTTTTTTTTTTGTAAACTTTGTTTCCACGCCGTTTGTGACTAGTGTTAATATACATTTGCTTGTTTATTTGTGATTCTTGCACTCTCACATAAATACTCCAATACCTGCTCTCTATTTCGTAAAGTTTTCTTCTATTGTGGTTTTCTTGCATTTGCATTATAAATCATAATTATTGCAAGTTTAAAGTCGTCGGAATTGTGTCTGCATTTATTAATCGTTCATTATTTCCCTAATAGGACCGTCTTGCGTTAGATTGATATCAGAGCGAGGTTCGGGCTTAATTTAGAATACGCAGGACTAGAGTTTATATGTCACCACATGTCATATTATAGTAGCCATTGCTACTCTAATCCTCTATTTGAGGAACCATAGTTCACCTATGTTCAAGTTCATAAAGTTCCTTCGGGAAGATCTTCATACTATTATGATGAGTATCCTTGTCCCGACCCGTCACTCATAGAGGTCGCGTTGACCCTTCGACAAGACCCGATTATGGTAGGAGTTATTACAATGAGCCTTGTTTTGAGGAGAGTCTTGAGTATAAGTTTTGCAGAGCCTCTCCACAGTTTGATAGTTTGTCAAGTCCCGAGGCATTTAGATATTATATAGATCACTGTGAGTTATTCGGTGAGCGTCGCGTCAGGTTTGCGAAGCTTAAGCTTTTAGGTCGGGTGAGACAATACTAGGATAGCACTGAGAGGACCCTTGAGCGAGATCGTCTTCGCCCATCACTAATTGGGTGGAAATGAAGCGGAGATTGTGTCTTAGATATTTGTCAACGTCATATAAGAGTCGTCTCCTCGAGCAAGTATTTACCCTCCAGCAAGGATTCATGTATGTTGATGAGTATAAAGACTATTTAGACTAGTTCTCAGGATGAGCCAGTAGCAGCCGCTGCAAGATTCCGTTCCAACTTAGGTTTGTGATCTACGTCGCAGTGTATGGTCATCAGTTAGATTCTGTTGAGCAGACATTTCAGCTCGCTCTTCACTACGAGCAGTCCATGGGATCCGCTAAACCTAGTCGAGTATACTCACACCCCGATTGGCCCATCACAAGAAGTCCACCCATCCTGAGGCCACACTCATGCCCACTCGTGTCCCTATAGACAAAAAAAACGAGACACCTAATACATATTTCTCTATTGAGGTTCGGTGTCTGTTGAGTGGTCCGCCACTTGAGTCTGACCCAGCTATGTGACCCCGAGTGAGAGTGAGTACGAGTGATCTGGTGACCTCATAGTTACATGTCCTTCCCCTACCTGTTGTGTTGACTTAGATACTTCTCTGACCATCGACTCACCCTTGAGCACTTGTTCATCAGAGCTTCACGACGAAGTAGTGATGAGTCATGTAAGTAGTAAGAATCGAGAGTCTAGCATTGACTTTGTAGTGGTTGTCTCACCTACTTTTGATGACACTCCCGCTATACGGGAAACCTATTTCAGTACTTGTCACATTTGCGATGAATCTAATTATACTCCTCCCGATGAGCCACCTGACAAATTTCTTCTTTGAGGAGGCATTCAACACGCCATAGAGTGGCATCCCAGAATCAATGTCTCACACATTCTTAGGAGTGTTTATTGCACACTCAACGAGTATTTCTACACACTTCATAAAAAGTCTCTAAATAAACCACCACTCATTAGGGACGTGTTCACTGTCTATGAGTCTGTCAAGAGCGAGTGCTCTCGATAACTTGGGGATCGATTCCATCGTCATTAATGATGACACTTTGGGTGGCTATTTAAACGATCATCACTCTCGCGATGATTTTATCTACACAACATCCACTGGACCCTCTGACCATGTGCCCCTCTGAAATGAAACATGGAGGATTGTAGAGCTTCTGCATAGGAGATCCGTTGAGTCTGTCGACCGTTATTTATTGTTTTTGCGTAGCATGCATGATTTTGCCCGACGTAGGATTACTTGCAATAATGATATTTATAAATCGTATATTAATAGCGACGGGAGATTGCAAAGCTTCAAAGAAGGAGAACATGTGTTGGTCAATATACATGTTGAGAGGTTCTCCAAGGGAACTCCTCGAAAATTAAAATGTCAAGTAATTGGGTTCTTACACAATTATCAAAAGGATTGGAACAAATGCTTATGAACTAGATATTTCGCAGAGTATAAAAATTTCACATGTATTCAACATTGAAGATTTGACTCCCTTCTTCAGGCCACACGACTATGTGCACCCTTCGCCACCCGCCACCTCAGTTCCTCAACCTCAATTTTCGCCTATTACTTCATTACATCACCAACTTTCACCTACTACTTCACTACAGCCCCATGCTTCGCTTACTACTTCACTACAGCTCTAGCCTTCGGCACTGATTGATCATCCGACTTCTTCCACAACAGTACGCCATATTCTACGACACAAGCATCATCATCCACAAACACTAATACCATTGTCAGCATTAGGGTTAACCAGTTACCATGGTTTCTCAGGTTGTTCTTTGTTTTAAGGTGGTAGAGTATGTTCTCTTTAGCAGATTAAATCATCATTCCCGTTGTCTAATCCTTAAAAGAAAAACGAGAATCTCCGAAAATGTGATTTTGCAATTATGGACCATGGTAATTTTTGTGATAGGTTTGCTGATAATTTTGGGACATGCAAAACCAATTTTTTCAGATTTTTTGGTGATAGGTTTGCATTTCCTTGGCCATCAATGGTAATAAGAGATGCATAGCAATACTGATTTTCTTATTGTCAGGGGATGTGCCAAGATCATATATGGCATGTGATCAGCTGCTCAAGAGTAGATCCCATGAGTAACATGAACAAGAGGCATTAAAAAAACCATAATGCTGGTGCTCATCAGATTGAGCTAACGAACATGAAATTAATAGAAGAAAACAAAGTTACAGAGCCTCGAAGTTTCTCAACTTTTCTCTTTGTTAAAGTTAATGAGGCATTCATAAAGGATTTTTCACCTTTTTTATTTGTAAGATTAGCTTTATTTTGTTTTTCCTTTGGATCCTCCAACATTACTCAGTCAATTGTTCCATTTCATGGAGTTTGTAGCAAATTCCTTTGGTATGTCAAGGCTTCTGACAGTAAGTGCACCAAAGGTCATTGCAACTCAATAGCTTGGAGATATATCGGGAAGCTTTAGCTTTTTTCTTCCATCTACCAACCTTATGAAGATTATAGACAACGTTATAGAAGATTGTGATTCAAGTATGACGTTCATCCATCTTTCTAGTATGATGGAGAATATTACTTTGAAGGAAGACTAGAATGATGGAGAATATTACTTTCAAGGACATCAAGTTATTTTCTCTGAAGATTTGAACCTTGACTTAGTCGGACTCCATATTTAGGTATGACTTATCTCCATGAGATTCTAGACCTCCTGAGTGTCTGCACTACACTGTAACTTGATATTCTGGTGATGAACAAGTTCAAATCAGAAACATTTCATCAGATTATATTGTTCTATAATAAAAAGAGCATCTGGTTTTACATGGAGATCTTTCTCTTAAATCTTCTTGCACATACACTCCAGACGGATGCCCCAACGACAAGAGAAGAACTCAGAGCACCAACTTGGCATAGTGGGGCCCACAACAAATATTAAAGGGTTTCTTTATTTATTAAATAATTACTATTATCTTCCTTAATTAGCTCTCCTAGGAGTTTATATAAAGAACGAGTTGTAATGTTTAGAGACCATCTCATATTTGGCGAGAGCATGTCTCTCGATTTAACGTCATTGTCTTATTCGCCGTTCTCGTGAGTTTCTTCCCTTTTTTTCTTCTGGTATCAGTATCAATTGGTCTGATCTGTCTACCTCCACCCCCACGACAAGCGAAGAACCTAGAACCCTAAACCCCAAACCTTGGCATAGTGTGGTCCATCGCAAATATTAATGAGTTTCTTTATATATTAAAAGATTGATATTCTTCCTTACTTAGCGGACAAAGAGTTTATAGAAGTAGTGAATTGAAATGGTTAGGGATCGGCTCATATTTTGGAAGAGTCATCAGCCTTGTGTTGGGCGAGAGAACCAATCATCAAATATTTTTGGCGAGAGCATGTCTTTCTAATATTAAAGTCATTGTCTTCTGTGTGCTTCTCAGTGTATTTCTTCCCCCCTTCTATCACATGTCATGTGTTCTATCAAATCAATATAGTGTAGCAACATCCCTCAATTTTAAGTATGATTTACATATGGTTCCCATATATCTTTAGCAGCAGAGAGAAGAATGAATTTCTTATTGATCTCAGGTTGCATCAATTTTTAGAGACAAGACATGATCATTGAATCCTCTTCATCCCAAGCAAGAAATTTTTGGTAGTCAACAGATTAAAGATGAATAGATTACTGTTTTTGCCTCCATAAGTAAAGTCTTCATAATTTGCGAGAATTGAAGATAATTCTTCCTAACAAGGTGATTTGAGTGATTTATGCTCTTAGATTTAAAACGTGTTATTTGAGGTTCAGAACATCGTCTAACAGGAGTTGGTTGTACATGCTGCAAGGGAAGATCGCGATCTGCAGTAGCCTGAGGGAAGCGAGAGGGGATGCAGGTTGCACGATAGAATTGCAGATACGGAAAAAGATCTCAGTCTGTAGTAGCTTAGAAGCTCGAGATTATTTTGAATTTTTGGGACATGAGCTTCTTAGCGGAGGGACAAGAGAGTTGCAGATGCAAAAGAAAGTCTAGGCCTCTAATTGGGTGGAAGCTGCAAAGCTACAACTTAAGCTAGAGACATGACAAGTGATGTTGTTAAAGATAAGGCGCCAAGTTGCCAACGGGAGATAGCAGAACCGGGCAAAGGGTTGGAGTTAAACCTTGTGCCCAATGTTAGTGGTTGAGTGATGATTGATGGGAAGGGGAATGGAGGGCATCAAAAATTATGTTAACACACTTCATTGCATGTTCCTCACAATAATTCTAGTTGTAATTTATACATTCTGAAAGAAAGTAAGTATGAAAAAGTGGGTTGCCAAACATATCTTAAGAGTGAGTCTAATACTCAGCCATAGATATTTAAAAAGTAATAAAAACATAATCGATAAATTATTGCTCAAGGTTAATGCTACTAAGTCAAAAAAAACTTTGAGAGTAAGCTACATTGTATCCAGTATCCACTCAACAGTATATCAAAAATATCTCTTACATGTCATAAGATCATAAAGAATTTCACTACAAAAATTGACTTTTTCAGCTATGCAAAATCACCCATTTGTTAAAACTTACAATATACCGAGTCTTCTGGAGCCAGCGGCAAGAAAAAGATGCCCATGAAAAAAATCATATCGACTGAGTGACACATTTATACCCATAGAAGGTGCCCGCTCCACAATTAATTCAAATATAAATTCAAAGTAAGAGTTCAAATCCTGTTTCAAGCATTCATACATTTTAACAAACTATTTCGACCATAGCAAAAATAAAAGTACATGCTTTGTTGTGCAAACCTTATTTGCGAAGCGATACCCATTTGGGGTTCTTGTGAGTTGGCATTTATCCTTCTTGAGACCCTCAACATCTGGAACCTATGAAATTTAAATATATAAATAAATAAAACAGGAAACTGAGCCATTCTCTATGTTAAAAATGGTGGGTCCGACTTGAATCTGATATGAATTTGACTTCATTGTGCAGCCCATGGAAATTAATGACAAAAATAAGCCTAATTAGTGTCACAACAACAAAATATTATAGGAGACCACCAGAATCAATCCTCTCATAGCTAACAAAGACTGAAAATTTTCTTCCAAAACTTAAAGGTTGTCAAAAACAGACTGAATTTCATGGAATGAAGAAGTTAATAGAGGATTCTATTACCAAACGGAGAGAAAAAAAATAGTGTCGAATGTTCATATTCAATGAAAGAGAAAGAGTGTGGTTAAACAATTGTTTTAAATGTCCTCCGACATTGTAATTTTTGAGTGTAAAACGATACTTTTTTTCTAAAAAAAATTGATTGTACTTTTGTAAAATATAGGCCGGCCGCCGACATATCCTATTTTTTCTGATATATCGGCCGACACAACTTTTGAACAAATTATCCGCTATTTTATTTTATATTATGTTAGCAATATATGTTTAAATCACTTATATATATATATATTGTTAGATTTACCTGTTTCAATTTCCTGTATTTTCTGTATTTACAATGTTACCCGTGTTGTTGCTCTCTCCTATATATATAGGAGAGAGCCCCTCTTTCAAGTGTATCATCATTTTATTTTGCTCAACATGGTATCAGAGCCCGACATTGGCTGCGTAACCTAATCTCGAGCTCGGCTCTCGTTTCCGCCTTCCCGTCCGTCTTCCGCGCCCGTCTCACTCCGTCGAAGTTGTGCCCGCCTCTCTCCGTCGAAGCCGCTCCAGTCGAGGCCCCTCCGGTTCAGCCGCGTCCGTTCCTCTCTCGTCACAGTAGCCAGCCCGTCGAGGCCCCTCCCAGCCAGCCTTCCAGCCCATCACAGAGCCTTTTCCCAACACAGTTTTTTTTCTTCCGTCGCAGTTTTTCTTCCCAGTGTCAGTCGGTGTTTCCTCTTCTGCATGGCAGCATGAGTTCCTTCCGACGCTGGCTTACTATCATTCCTCCAACGTCCCTTTCTCCTACTTGCGGAAATGTGCCGCTCCTTTTATGTGTGATGGCGATCTCCCGATTTCCACTCTTTCTATGAGTGTGATCCCCTCTCTTGCAACGTTGAGATTTCTTTTCTCAAGTTGTGATGTCCGACAGTGGTGACTCTCAGAATCTCTCCTCCGGCGGTGGTCTTCCACTCTTCCTCCTACTCATGGCCCTATCCGTACCTCCCACGATCATGGGACTCATCAGATTACTACCATTAAATTGGATGGCTCGAATTACCTTCCATGAGCTCGTTCCATCACTCTTGCCCTCAAGAGCCGTCGTATGTTTGGGTACGTGAGTGGTGCAAGCAAGGCTCCTGCTTCTACATTCGATGATTGGTCTAGCTGGGAGTCGTGGAACTCCTTAGTGATGTCGTGGCTAATCAATTTCATGCTGGAATCGATTGCACGCAACTACTTGTTCTTGGAAACTGCTATGGATATCTGGAAAAGGGCAGAGATTACATACTCCTGTCGCGGGAATGCCACTAAGATCTTTCACTTGCGACGTCGGATCTTCCTCTTGCGTCAAGGGGATCGTCCTCCCGCTGCCTACTATTTGGAGTTTACCCAACTCTACCAAGAGTATGACCACTTCGATGTTCTCGCTCTTGTGTCTCCAGAGGATGAAGTGTTGGTTCGTGCAAGGGAGGAACGCAACAGGATATTCGAGTTCCTACATGGCCTCCATCGTGATTTTGATCATATTAACGTTCAAATTCTTGGCCGATCTCCCCTTCCCAACCTTCCTGAGGTGTATAGCCTGGTACAACAAGAGTATGAGCGTCGCCAGACTCTTCTCCCTGACTCTATTGCAGAGGGCTCCGTTGTGGCTGCCCGGTTCAGGTCTGGCGATCGTCCTGACCTTGATTCCAGGTCCAAGTATGTGAACAAGGATCATCTAATATGTGATTACTGCGGCAAGTCCAGCCATACTCGGGACACCTGCTTCAAGCTTCATGGTTTTCCTCCTCCCCACGGTAGCCCGAGCCCATGTGGAGGTCGGGGCTTTGCTCGCCCTCCGGGTCGACCAATTCCCTCTCGCTCTGCTCACCTTTCACATGTTGGGGATGACTCTGCTCCTTCCAGTGGGTCTGGTGTGGTTGATACATCGTCCACCTTTTCTGTTGAGGAGATGCATGCCTTCCGTTGTTTCATGTTGGGCACCTCATCTGCGTCTGCTAGCTCTGCATCCTCTTCATATGCTCACCAGAGGCCTCCAGGTGCTCACTCTATCGTTGCCCACTCCACCCAGTGGATCATTGACTCTGGTGCCACAGACCATATGACTGGTTCTGTTACGGGTTTCGTGTCCTACACTCCTTTGTCTGGTCGGGAAAAAGTGTGCATTGCGGATGGATAAATCTCTTCTATTGCTGGAAAAGGATCCATACCTTGCTTCACTCTCACCCTCTCCTTTGTTCTTCATGTTCCTAAGTTTACCCGCAACTTACTTTCTATCATTCACCTGACTAATTCTTTGAACTGTTCAGTAACTTTTTTCCCTTCTTTTTGTACTTTTCAGAACCTGAAGACGGGGAAGGTAATTGGCTCTGGTAAGCTGTGTGATGGCCTCTACCTGTTTGACCCTTCCAGCTCTCCTTCACCAGCGTGTGCCCTTCATGCTGATCAGCCATCCACCTTGGATTCCTAGCACTGTCGCCTAGAACATCCCTCTCCTTCTACTATGCGTGTTTTATTTCCTACTATGTCTACTGCATCTTTGAATCTTTTTAAATGTGATGTGTGTATTCTTAGTAAACATCATCGTGTCTCCTTTACGCATTTATCTTCACCTAGTGATACTCTTTTTTCTGTGGTTCATACAGATGTTTGGGGCACATGCTCTGTGGCCTCTATCTCTGGCTCACACTGGTTTGTCACCTTTATAAATTGTTTTTCTCGTTGTACTTGGGTCTACTTAATGAAACATAAAAATGAATTCTTTTCTCTATTTCAATGCTTTCATAAGATGATTGTCGCACAGTTTAATACGGCCATTAAAGTCATGCGTAGCGACAATGGTCGTGAATACATTGACTCAAACTTTGAGCGCTTTCTTGGTGATCAGGGAATCATACATCAGACCTCTTGTGCTTACACCCCCTCTCAAAATGGGGTTGTTGAACGCAAGAACTGTTACCTTCTTGAGGTTGCCCGGTGTCTTCTCCTTCAGCGACATCTTCCGAAGTATTATTGGGGCGATGTTGTTCTTACTGCAGCTTACCTTATTAATCGCATGCCTACTCGTGTCCTCGGGGATCAATCTCCTCTCGATGCTCTTCACCTCTCTCCCACTCAACTTCTTCCTCGCATCTTTGGGTGTGTTTGCTTTGTTTATGTGCATCCTAAGTCCAAGCTTGATTCTCGTGCTCTCAAATGTGTTTTTATTGGGTACTCACCTACCCAGAAGGGGTATAAATGCTTTCATCCTCCTTCTAAACGGACATTTGTTACTATGGATGTCACCTTTCGGGAGTCTGAGTCATACTACGAGTCCTCCCTTCAGGGGGAGCCTCCGATGGAAGTGGGTCCTCTTCTTTCCACTCTCCCGCTGCCTATTCCTCCTTCCTATCAGCCCTTTATCGTTACTCCTACTATACCATCACCACCTACTTCTTTTATTGTGTTATCTTCGCCTTCTACGATTCATCTACTTTTACCACCTACTTCTTCTATTTCGTTACCCGCTCCTCGCCTTCAGGTGTACACTCAACGGAACAGACGGTCAGTTCCCTTGCTCAGCTTACCGGCTCCTTCACCAGATCCGTTGCCAAGGACTCAAGGTAATCATATCTCCACCCAACATCCGATGTCTAATTTTGTGTCATATGCTTCGTTAACTCCCTTACATAAAACTTTTGTCTCCTCTCTATCCTCCATCTCTATTCCCTCAACCTGGCAGGAAGCTATTAAGCATCCAAAGTGGCAAGATGCCATGCGTGAGGAGATGTTGGTCCTCGAAAAGAATCACACATGGGATTTAGCTTCTCTCCCTCCTGGAAAGACTATTGTCGGATGTAAGTGGGTGTTCTCAGCTAAGCAAAACCCTCAAGGGCTTGTTGAGAGATACAAAGCTCGATTAGTGGCTAGAGGTTATACTCAAACCATGTGGATTGACTATCAAGAAACCTTTGCGCCTGTGGCAAAGATGAATTCTATACGTGTTCTACTCTCGTGCGTTGTCTGCAAAGGGTGGACCTTATCCCAGTTGGAAGTAAAGAACGTCTTCCTTCATGGGGAGTTGAAGGAAGAAGTATACATGTCCTTACCACCGGGTTTTACCCCAAGAGGTTCTGAAGGAAAGGTGTGCGGGCTTAAAAAAGCCTTGTATGGCCTAAAGCAGTCACCCCGGACCTGGTTTGGAAGATTCCATAAGGCTATGGTGACCTTTGGATACTTGCAAAGCAATGCGGATCATACTCTATTTGTAAAGCACATGCATGGTAAAGTCACTGCCCTCATTGTCTATGTTGATGATATCATTATAAAAGGTGATGACACAATAGAGATTGCAAAGCTTAAACAAAGACTGACTGAGGAATTCGATGTAAAGGATCTTGGAAGTCTCCGATACTTCTTAGGGATTGAAGTTTTCCGCTCTAAGCATGGGATATTCATATCCCAAAGGAAGTATACCTTGGATTTGCTTCAGTCATCTGGGATGAGTGGGTGTCGACCTGCTGACACTCCAATCGAAGCCAACCACCGACTGGGGAGAGATGATGGCGATGTCGTGGCTGACATTGTTGGATTTCAGCGACTTGTTCGACGTCTTATTTATTTAGCTAATACACGTCCTGACATCACTTATGATGTCGGTGTCATTAGCCAGTTCATGCATTCACCAAAGACCCGTCATCTGGAGGCAGCTCACAGGATTCTTCGTTATCTCAAATCCTCACATGGGAAGGGTATCCTATTCTCACCAAGCAAAGAATTAACTGTCGAAGTTTATACCGATGCTGACTAGGCAGGGTCTGCTGATGACCGGAGATCTACCTCTGGATATTGCTCTCTATTTGGAGGTAACTTGGTAACCTGGCGAAGTAAAAAAACATGTTTGATGTTGTTGCCAGATCGAGTGTTGAAGTTGAATTTCGATCAATGGCACATGGAATTTGCGAAGGATTATGGATTCGGTCTCTCCTGAATGATCTTGAATTGAGAAACAATGATCCAATGAGACTTTACTACGACAACAAGGTCGCTATCAGTATGACTCACAACCCGATCCAGCACGATCGCACAAAGCACGCAGAGGTTGATCGTCACTTCATCAAAGAGAACATAGAAAGAGGAGTTGTGAGCATACCATTTGTCTCATCCGATCAACAACTTGCGGATGTGCTTACCAAAGGATTAGGCCTACGAGTTTTTGAAGGACTTATATGCAAGTTGGGCATGAAAGACATCACACGCCCAACTTGAGGGGGAGTGTTAGATTTACCTGTTTCAGTTTCCCGTATTTTCTGTATTTACAATGTTACCTGTGTTGTTGCTCTCTCCTATATATATATATATTACTCAAGTGTATCATCATTTATATTACTCAACATATATTATTATATAAGCTTAAATTAATTGAACTTATTGTTGTGTTCTCATTAATATGTGTTAGTCTTATAATCATTTTTTAATTATATCTCAATATATCTTTCTTATTTAGAATTAAAAATAATGTTAAACCTTTCGACACATTTATTTGTTGATTATTTTTATATTTTTAACATAAATTTATTAAGCATGAAAAGAATTATAATCAATCAAAAATATATATTTTTTAAAATTTCTTTACTTTCTATAAAACTTAATGTTATTTAAATAAAATTATTGTATAATATTAAATATATTTTACAATGTATCTATTTGTACATATTAATAGTAGTCGTAGTGTGTTACTAATATTTTATTTTGAATACTGTTTGAATTTATTTTGGGATATACATGACTCGGGTTCGCAAACTTGAAATGCTAGATTTTAATTTTAGAATATATAATCATACTTAGTATACATAAATTTTTTTTAATAATATCTAGAAATCCGATATTTTAAAATATCTCTAACATATCTCTGACTTCTGATATCCGGCGTTTAACAACTCAATCTGACATGTTGTCGGTATCTGATATTTACAACATTGGGTTAAACATGGATCGAGTGTACGTTAACCATCAAACAATGAAGATAACCAGAAACTCTAAGGCTCCGTTTGGCACGGCGGTGGCGGTCACAGACACGGTGGTAATGAATTATCGTTCGTGAACGCCTAACCTCACCTAAGGAACTTCATTCCCTTTTATGTTCAAAACTAGTTTTCTTTTTTGATAGCGGTCATAACCATTGCCATGACAAACATATATTCTATGACGGTAGCGTTTTTGTCCAAACTCACCGGAACAAAAAAACCGCGTCAAACGGAGCCTAAGCCTGCCAAAATAACTTATAATGTATTACATTTATTGCTTAAAACTGATATGAAAAATCTTATATTATGATGGGCAGTCTTATCAAGAACTTTTACCCTTATCTTGTGACATGGATTGTTCAATATGGTTGAGTATATGATCCCGGATCGTAGTTAGTTGGTTTTTAGGTTGGATGCATAGATTCTAATATGATATCAGAACAACATGGGAAAAATACTCACGTGTGAGTGTGTTGAGAATATAATCCGACATCAGAAAGCTCATGCAATGCCGCTTAATAAAGATTATGGGTCACTCCACCTATAACCAATTTGATGCATAGGTTCTAACATCATATGTAATTGGAATAAAAATACAACATTATATGATAACATAGAACCTTATAAAGAAATATTATCAACAACAAAAGAAAGGAGACCATGTTTATATTATGGAAGAAAAACTTATAACAAAATCTTCCTGATGGATTTGAACAGCAGTTGCTACACTATTGATTTCTCAAGGGGATGGATTTTGACAAAATTATGAAAAGAAATGACGATTTCTACCAAAAAAAACGAAAATTCATCATATTGATAAAATTGATGAGGATTTCTACCAGAATGAAGCTACTACAGCTTTTGTAGCAGACAAAAATCTCACACTACAATCAACATCCTACATCAGACTTCCATATTTCCTAGGTCAAGTACTGAAAAAAAAATGAGTCACTTAAAGCGAAATTTCATGGAAACCAAAAGCATACTCACAGGGAGCAGCGTTGGATCCAACGCCCGCTGGATGATCCCAGGATCCCCACCGGAATCAACTGCAAGGCGGGCCAACTCCATTACCGGCATTGGCGGCCACCATACCATCTCATTCTCCTTTTCCATCTTCCCTCTCGGCTCACTCGAGATTTTCAACCTTCCCATTGTTGAGGGGGGTGATGGAGGGACAAGGAACCGTAGGCAGGCCCGGATTTGCCGCGCCTCGTCCTCGGGGACTCGGCCTGCGTCGCGCTTGCTTCCGAAGAGGGAGAGAAGGTCTCCGGCAAGAATTTGTGCATCAGAGGGCGAACAATGGCGCCAAGGGTGGAAGAAGATGGGTTTCAGGGCGAGATTACGAGGGAATTTGGGGTGAGGGGGGAGATGGGAGTGGGAAGAGGATGAGAGTGTGAGTGAGAAGGATAAAGCGACGGCGACAGCAAATTTGGGAGAGAGAGAAGAGGGGATCGCCATTGCTCTCATCTTCTTCGCAGTAGGAAGTCCCGGAGAATCATATTGCAAGTTCAGCAGTGATTGCCGAGCAGCAAAAATAAGGCGATTGTTAACCGCAACCCGAGTTTGGCTCTTCGCACCCCATTGTTAATTGCAACCCAAAAATTTAACCGCAACCCAGTTTTTGGCTTGCCGCACCCCTTTGTTAACCGCCACCCAAAAAATTTAAAAACTTTATTCGCCACCCAAATTCGCTAGTAATTCACATATATTTGATATCGATCTAGGAACTTAAATATTTTGTTCATTTTACTCCTCCGAACAAATTTTTAGTGTTGCTTGGGACAAAGAACCTTCTATAAGCAACCAATCAAAACAAATTTAAACTCAAACCATACTAATTAAACCAGAAATATAAACCCAGAAATATCAATGCTTCAACAACAATGTTCTTGATATTAATGCTCCAGACCATAATTCTTGATATCAATTCTTCAAAAACATAATCCCTGCTAATAATATCAATGCATAATATTTCTGCAAAAGAATAAAAAAAGTATTGTTAAATCATAAGTTGGAGGAATTTTTTGATAAATCAAATGAAACGAACTTCAACAAAAACTCACTAAAGGACCACAACTGAAAGAACAGTGGTCATGATATATGTGACAACTTCACAATAATTTGTAGAGTAATCAACCACAAGCTTGTTTAAGGACATACTAAAATCACTTTCCGTTTGAGCATCTACAACTTTTTGACATGAACCCATAAATCTTTCAAAGGTCTTTCCCTCACTGAAGAACTTCTTGCAATTTGCTAAAATATTTCTATTAATATGCACTTGACATAAAATATTTTTTGATTGCGGGAAAACAACTTTTATAGCATTCATCAGAGCTTGCTCTCTATCTGTCACAAACACATTTGGTTTGGAATTCGGCCGTAGAATGGAGTTGAAACAGTCAAGGGCCCACTTATAACTTGATTCGGTTTCATTTGACATGAAAGTGAAACATGAAAAAAAGGTCTGATTTGTTGATGTGACTCCAACAATGCATAATAATGGCATACGATAACGATTTGTCTTGTATGTGCAGTCTAACTGAAAAACTGTTTGGAACATATTACTTAGCTTTATAGAAATCGGATGTGCAAAAAATAACCTTTCCAATTGGTTATTGGTACCGGAAATTTGGCTAAAAGAAACATAACCTGCATCGTTCATAGCCTTATATAAATATTGTATAGGCGTTCCACCATCCAATTCCTTCTTATGTAACTTCACTCGTTCATTGTAAATTGTCCTAATAACCGTTTTATTTTCATTATTTTCCTTCTTCACCGCGGCAAGTATTTTGCGTGGCTTGACCCCTGAAGCATACATCTGTTCAACCAATTTTACCTCTTCCTTATCTAATCTGCCTGCGTAAGCATGTCCTTCCAGATGGACTCTTTCATGATTGTGTGTCCCGCATATTATGTAAATTTTCCATTTTTCAGTCATTAACTCTCGTTGTCCTTTGAGTTTGAATGAACAACCACAACGCTTTGACGATGATCTACGCATTCCTTTATTCACCCAACTTTTCTTGTTCTGATTATCTCGGTATTTACCCCCCCTATCACAACCAAGAAATACACGGGGATTTGGTCGCTCATTCAACTTATCAGACGATTTTATGGTCACTACATAACCCAAACTCATAGCAACACCACGAGCCCATTCTACTAATTCCTCTTTAGAATCGAACAATATGTCTATGTCAAAATGACTACCAACATCCACTTCTACCTTTTCAAAGGTTTCATCATTTTCATTGTTGACATCTAGAGAAATATAAAAAATAAGTAGTGATCATAAAAACATGTAATAGTGAAAGTAAAAAGTAGACACATTTCTCTTACTGATCATAGGTAAAGAACAAATGGCACCATAATCCAACATTTTGTTGATATCACTTGAAAATTCCTCCATGTAAGGGTAACCTACAAATAGATATTTCTAGTTACTAACGACAGAGGCATACAACAATCAACCAATTCCAGAAATTTTCTAAGCTTAAATGCAAAATATAAAGCTATAAACCCTAACCTAAAATTCTTTTGTTGCAAAAATCAAGATAAGGAATTTTTTTGTCAAATATAAAGCTATAAATCCAGTTCTTAAGCTTTGGAGGAAATTAGGTTAGGGTTTTCTTGAAGCTTTGGAGCAGAGAAAAATAACCTGTCGTTGAAGGAGGAAGGAGGTGCGGGGAAGAAGCTCTGCTTTAGGAGAGGGGAAGGAGGCGCAGGTCGCTTCAGGAGAGGGGAAGGAGGCGCAGGTCGCTCAGCTTCAGGAGAGGGGAAGGAGGCGCGGGGAAGACGACCCCGGTGTACAAACCGCCGGTCGTAGAAGGAGGAATACGCCCGGCCGCCGGTCGCTCAGCTTCAGGAGATGGGAAGGAGGCGCGGGGATATCGATCTAGGAACGAAGCGCGGGGAAGACGAGAGGAAGCACGCGCGGCTGCGACAGGGATAACACACGGGAGCGAAAGGTTTTGGGTTTAGGGTTGCGAGGAAAATAAAAACGAGGAGCCTTTTTTTTTTAAATTGGGGTGCGGTTAGCTATACTCGGGTTGCGGTTAACAATCGCCCAAAATAAAAGCTTCCTCATCAGCTCAAAAAATTTATGAATTATTTGGGTTTTTGATATTTTGCACCCATAAAATACAGATTTTTTGCACTTCGCCCCTGAATCTTTAAAATTGACACTTTGCACTTCCCTCCCCACAATTACCGATTTCTGACACTTTGCACCTTCAGGCAAAAATTCCAATGGTGTTTAGGTTCGTGCAGCACCAAAAATGCTAATTCAAGGGTATTTAGGTCTGGGCAGCACCAATAATCTGGGGTACAAAGTATCAAAATGAGCATTTTTGGTGTTGTCCGGACCCAAATACCCTTGAAATTACGGTCTGGGGGTGCAAAGTGCCAGAAATCGATAATTATGGGATGCATTTAATACAATTTTAAAGATTCGGAGTGCAAAGTGCCAAAAACTCGTATATCGAGGGTGCAAAGTGCCAAAAAGCCGAATTATTTGAATAGTTGAATTAGCTGGGAAAGTCGATTTGTACAAAAGTGAAGCACCATCAAAACTCTACGAAAACTTTTGATTAAGAATTTTAGTTTGTGTTTTTCTCATAGGAGTCCAACGTAGCTTTCGGATTTGAATTGTGTTGAGCGGTTAAAGAAAAATCAACTTTTGAAGTTTTATAATTCATACGAGTCGAAAAACATATGTTTTCTCTCTGAAAATTAAACTCTAGCATGTTCATGTGTGTACCTATGAGTAGTTCCGCCCCTAACTTAAGGTTTAAGAATAACATTTTTGAATGTGGAAGGAGTGGGAAGCACAACATGGAGAGTAGCAGTTCACTGGTTTGCAGTGCATTGTGGGGCCCAACAGAGTGCACTGCATGATGCATTAGTATTGGTCGCGGAAGTTCGGACCCGGACCTAAAAATTTGAGCTTGAGCCTAAGAATTTTCTCGTGCTTGGCTCGAGCTTAAATCGTTTGTACCCCCTAAATTTGAGTGTGCGGCTTGTCGTGATTATGAAAAATAATAAAAATGATGTTGTTGTAATACTATCATAAGTCGTGGGATTGCTCTTTGTCCGTACATCTCCGGATGCACACAAATTTCATTATCATCACATGCTTCAAACTTCGGATCAACATGCGATGGACGCCCCATAATGTAATATGTAGGGTTGTTGTAGTCACCACTGTTGAAGCCAGGAAAATCCCGACTCCAAAATTCGGATCAATGCAGCCAGAGGTTACTGATCCTGCGATCAAACTCCACGACTCGGATAGCTAAAATATGAGAGAGAAAACAACTATAAGCACACCCCAAGTGCTCCAGCAGGGAGGTCCCACCACATACCCGAAAGTTTGGGAGAAACTTCCCCTCCGCAACCAAAAGCTGGGCGAAGTACAAGGCGGGCATGGACTTTGCGAGTATCCAGCTTGGGAGGACCTCGACCACTTCCAAAAGTGTCATTTCTAGTACCCTTAGGGGTCTATTTATAGGGAAGTCCTGGGGGGTATCCAGACGAGTATACTGCCTCTGCTCGCGAGTTACAAGGGCTACTCGCACATACTCGCGAGGTACTCACCCAAGCTCGCCCCTGCTCGCCCCTGCTCACCCCTGCTCGCCCCTGCTCGCCCCATGCTCGCCATGCTCGCACCCTACTCGCCCCTGCTCGCCCCCTGCTCGCCCCCTGCTCGCCTATGCTCCCCTCTGCTCGCCCCTGCTCGCCTCTCCTCACCCAAGCTTGTCCCTGCTCGCCCCTGCTCGCCCCTGCTCGCCCCCTGCTCGCTCGTGCTCGCCCATGCTCGCCCCATGCTCGCCTCGTGCTCGCCCATGCTCGCCCATGCTCGCCCCTGCTCGCCCCATGCTCGCCTCTGCTCGCCCCATGCTAGCCTCTGCTCGCCCAATGCTCGCCCCATGCTCGCCTCTGCTCGCCCCATGCTCGTGGCGAGGTCTGCAAATAACCGTCTTCTTAGACATTTCTGATCTCGACGAATTACGGGTTATACAACCACAATTACACATTGTTTCAAGTACGTATTTTGCCGCATATTTCTAAGTATGCTCATTTCTTTTTCCATATACCAAAGACATTAAATAACGCTATCAACTGAGGATTGTGCTTTGTTAGAGATCTCATGGTGGACTTCAATAGGTTGTTCGTCTCGTGTAAAATCCGGCAAGTGATATTTTGTTTCAGGGAATGGTTTCAAAAGCCCTATTTTCTAATGGATATCGACGTCAACTAAATAACATGTTTACCTGCAATTAGTGAATTGATTATAACAAACAAAAACTTGATAGGTATTTATGATAATAGTATATGAAAAGTGTTGAACATTCACCTTGAGGTGCATAAGAAAATTTACACTTTGAATCTCTTATAAAATGGTGATAAATGCGATTGTCATGAGCTGAACCCTCCCATCCAACACAATGTATGTAAAGTACATATTAAAATCATTACCATGGACAGGGCAGAGGAGTAGTATCAGTTAGACGATTTTGCATTCGGAAATGGGGTTGCATATCAATCTGAGGAGGAAGGAGAGGAAGGGCGGAGGAGAAGACTCGCTAGCAAAAGAAAATGGTCGGTAGATCTAGGACATTAGAATAAGATGGGGTCATCGGCAGATCTGGGACATATGATTGTGCCTTCAGAGATGGGGCGATTGGTCGATCGATCGTCGAAGGAGGAAGACTACTAGTTGTCAGTCGCGGAAGGGGTTGGAAGGGTGGGCTCACCGGTGGAAGAAGATGGTTTCCTCAAGGAATGAAAACACGACTATGTGGTAAAGGGATCGTGTGGATTGTGATTCACGTCTCATATAACGCTATATTTTAATAAGGAATATATTGTTGGAATATGTGATATAGAAGTGATCAAGAGATTATTGTTACTACCAACGCAATATGAACATATAGAGTTGCACATTATGAACGTACAGAAAATAGATAAATGATCATATTGGTTTTAATTAAAATTGATATAAATGAAAATCAAATCCAAAAATGTGTATTTATTGTTTTTAATTAATTGAATAAGAACCGCAATTTGTTGCTTATCGAATTGGATTCGAAAGAAAGCAAAACGTCGAGTGAAATTCGACCTCTGTTGACTTGAAATTGACGCACGCCAATTTGGAGAACTTGACGTATGTCGACTTGAAATTGAGGCACGTCAACTTGGAGAACTCGGAGTACGTCGATTTGAAATATCGACACACTTCGACTTTGAGAACTCGGCGTACGTCGACTTGAAATTGGCACACATCGACTTGGAGAACTCGACGTCCATCGATTTGAAATATTGACGCACGTCGATTTGGGCTTGCATTTATGGACTGCAGCTAAACATCGAATAGAAGTCGACGCACGTCGACTTGAGAACTCAATGAACGTCGACTTGTAAACTCGACGCACATCGACTTGAAATCGATATATGTTGAATTCGGCCGAATTCGAGAATTGGACATATTATTCCTACTGTCGGTTTTTAGCTGAAAACGGTTATCTCATTATCATAACTTCCACTCTTCATAGATTTTTGAAATATCTCTCCTCTATCTGATATAAGAATGAAAGTTTGAGATAATGCACTAAGAGTGTGAGATTATTCGATTGACAAAAATTATTTGGCGAAGAGTAAAATCGGAAAGAATATCTGCAGAGAAACAAAATTTGTATTTCATTGCAGAGAAGGGTCAGCATCTTCCAACCTCGAGACTGTTTGACGGCCTGCGTGGAGTTTCTGGAGTTCGTGTGGAGACCAATAGAGACGTGAATTTCATTATGCATTTGGTTCTCATATCCAGCATAGTCTCCACGAAATCTGATTTGTAGCATGTATAAACTCGTTTTCTTGATTGATTGATTTTGCATGATTTCTTGGCACGAGTTTTCATATTACATTGTGCATTTGAAGATCAA
Source organism: Dactylorhiza incarnata (assembly GCA_033032865.1). NCBI lineage: Eukaryota > Viridiplantae > Streptophyta > Magnoliopsida > Asparagales > Orchidaceae > Dactylorhiza > Dactylorhiza incarnata. The sequence goes on from JAWHQI010000017.1 coordinate 13,507,597, forward strand.
CGAAACCCATCATATATAATATCAATCCAATCTTGTATATGCAGTCTAACAGACGAATCTCACATCGTAGACATAGGCATTTGCACAATTGCACTACACCCCACCTTCCTCTCCAAGAATAGTCTCCATCCTCATGTGCCCCAAACAAAGTATTTAGGCATGTGCCATCTATACCATATTAAAAGAGAATAGTTGTCTTTGGTGAAACATTCGTAATGTCAATATTACTCATCATTTTTAAATTTAATGACTTCATATTTTTCCAATTCATTTAAAAAAAAGTTTTGAATACAAGTGCATATACGTAAATCACGATATCCCCTCAAGTTCTTCTTTTCACCAATTTCGAAATTGCTCTTTTCCACTTCTCTGATCCAACGGCGGGGGGATTAGCTCGAGTTCCAACATTCAGATGTCTGTTCCTTCTCTCAGACGGCTCCTGATATTCATATAATGTAATTGAACGTGAACAAATACCGATCGACGGAGAACTGCTCCCTCGCAAACTTGGAACCGGCCACCGACATAGCTGTCAAAATTGGATGGACATTTAATTTTTAAAACATTTATTTCAGAAATATTCTACTTTAATAATTGTTTAGTCAGACAAAAATTAAATGCATTTCTTCGAGTGAGAGGGCGTTGAGCGAGAATTCAGGATCCCTCCATTTCATGGTCCAGATTTAGTGCTTTTTTATCCAACGGGTTCAGCCCTTCCCATCCTTTTATAGTTTTTTTTATTCAAAAAAATCTCAATCATTAAAAAACTGTCAGTTTTATCCTGTCCATTAGATAGTGAAATGGATCCCCTCCATTTCATCTGAAAATGGAGAGGATCCGGATCCTCGAGCGAGAGGGTGTCGAGCGAGGCTTGGGGTTCGATCGTCGTAGTGTGCTACAGGCGGGAAAAGGAGAGAGGCAGGAGTACTATCACGTAGGGCATGGAGGGTGCACCGACACTTGTATTTATAAATGTATGTCTTATATATATGACCATAATATCATATTAATTTGATTTCTTTAATTCTATCTCAAAGCATTGATAAACTCATTTAGTTTAATAGAAACTCGATCAACTGTTGTAACATATTTTTAACGTAAGACTAAGGTTCCAATTGTTTGGGCATTCGTTCTCCGTTGCGATTTTAAAAAAGCGCAAACGCTAGCCGCTCGATCACTGATTCCGCGGGATCGTCGATGAACGCTGAAAGGGGAGGGAGAGAGGAGGCGCGAGAAAAACCCTAGCCGCTATGCAAGAACAGCCTCAGAATCTAAATCGCGTGCAACCTCAATAAAATCAAAGTCCGTAGTCAATACTTAACTCTACGGCGTCGCTTCTCAGAAAAACGTGGTGATAGCAAGCTCATTGCGGCGTGCAAGCTCATTGCGGGGTTTACCAAAAAAAACGTTGCTAAAGGTATTTCTTAAAAAAAAAATGGTCACGCTTTTTAAAACGCCGCAAAAAAAAACGCCGTCGTTGATCATAACTGTTGTAGTGTATTTGGTAACATTCAGTTGGAACTGCAAATAACAAAAACATTTATGCATGATTCTATTTCCATCCTCAACCGTCACCGCCCTGTTTGGCGTGACGTTTAAAGCATATTTCATTTACAGAAAACCACATTTGCGATCTCAAGAAGCAAAATTCTATTGATAATTTAGGCTATGTTTGGCGTGACGTTTTTGCTACGGTGAGTTTGGACAAAAACGCCACCATCATAGAATGTATGTAAACTAGTTTTGAACATTAAAGTGTATGAAATTCCTTACGTGAGGCTGGGCGTTCACGAACGATACTTCATAACCACGTTGTCCATGACCGCCACCACCGTGCCATACAGAGTCTTTAGTGAATGTTTCGCTCCGATTCCATATACATAAAAACCACATGCGATTTAAAGTAAATTGAACGCAATACTCTCATTTAAATCCATCATTTAGTCTTTTACACCCAAGCCGCTCATCCAACTAGGTGTCGCATCGTCATCTTTCTTCCAAGTAGGCGCAACGACATTATTCGTGTTTCCCAGCTCCTATCTACATCAATTGCCCGACCACTTCATCTTTCTCTTCTTCCCACGACATGCCATAAAGTACATCATTTTGGGACGTTAAAAGTGCGTATTCGGTCCTCTCTCACTCTCCTAATCCCCACATAGCATTTGCAATTCACCTCGATCACTCATCATGCACTTCGTCTTCACCTCTATCTCATTTCTACAATTAGCATTCGACTTTGTCGAAGCTCTTTGTTGCATTCCATTGTATTACCTTCATGATGAAGTCATTGCATGATCATCAGTTGGACATTACATTGCCTCATGCTGTCTGAAATAGGAGTGTAAGTTGAGGTGAGTCTGACTATGAGCTCAGCTAGACGAGCTTGAGCTAATATGTCTCTATTCATCAACTCGCAACCTAGACGAGCTCGAGTTTGTTCTTGTAAATTTTGCTCTTTTGATCATAATCATAGCTACAAATTGCATTTGATTAACTCAATGCCTTGAGTTGTTTGGTTGACTAATGTGGTATTTTCACCGTTAGTATTTGTTCGCTATCTCTATCTTGTAAGTTTATTATTTGCACATCACTATGATGCACTTGTCTAATTGCTTTGTTCTTGCTAGAATTTGTTAGCATATCTTTTATCTTCATTTTGATAATGAGTAAATCTTAATTGGACGAGTAGTCGAAGAGAAGGCCTCGAAAATTAAAAATCATTCCGCGTTTACTTTGTTTTATACATATTGTTGTTTGTTTTTCAATATTATATTAGTCTTTTATTAGTCATATTCGTCTATAAATGCTTGTCATTACATTAGTCTTTTGTGTTTGTATATCGATCACTATCATTCATACTCGTCTAATTTATTTGCATCTCGAGCAAAACGAATAGAGTAACATGTGTATGTTATAATAATTAGTATTATATTGTGCATCATATTGTTAATTTTTATATGCTTAAGTTAGACTTGGATAGAGTTTTATAAGGTGTTACCCTTTGATTTTAGTGAGTTTAAAAAAACTATTTTTTTTTTCATATAGTGAAAGGGGTGGACTTAATAACTATTTTTTTCATATAGTGAAAGGGGTGGACTTAATAACTGATGTTCCCTACAAAATATAGTTAGTGACCTAATGAAGGGCCGATATTGTCGAGCACTTTATACTGTGAGAGGCGCTCGAAGCATCCCGGGGAGTGTCTAATGTGGAATACAGAACCCGTTGCCCCTAGCTTGGTATAAATAGGCAAACCCTAGGAGTATCTACGGGTATTGGATATCCGCGTATCCTACACGACCCGTTAAGCCTCCGAACACCGTTACGAGTCCAAATATACATCAACAGTCTCCTCCTATATTTGTGACAAGTAACGTGTACGTTTCGGAGTGCAGAAAGTGGAGGGTACTAAAAGACATGTTTTCGACTTTACACATTGCAATATGAGTTAGCACAGTTTAAACATAAGCAGGATTGTTATAGCAGAATCATAAAACATCCAAAACAAATAACAGTGTTACTCATACATAAATAAGTCTGAAAAGAAAACAAGGTACTGAATCAAAACATATAAAGAATTCTACTCAGAGAGTAGATCATCAGCATCCATGTCGAACACCACTTTCTCTCCTCCATCTCCACTAGTGCCTGCAAGGAATTTCATGAGATTAGACTCAATGAAATCATAGACGTATGCAGTAACATATAAAGTAAGCTAGCTCTACCTGAGTGAGCTTAGTACTTGTAGCAATAGTGAAGTAACACTGTCAGCATCTCTATCCAGTCTAACTAGGACCAGTTAAAGTTTTGATTTTAATAAATCAAACATTGTTATCTTACTCATTAATTGTCACTATGTACCTCATCAACAAATGATTTGGCACACCATCATTTGCAACATTATCAAATGTGGAATAATGTGCTATGACCATAAATGTTTAGATTAACCGTTACAACGACTTTCGATTCCCAGTTGAATAACTCTCGAATCAACTTACGATGAGAAAGATGTTAGGTTATCAAATGTGGAATAACCAGCATCTAGCCATCTTGGGTTTTCATCCAGAAGTTATTTGGGGTTTTCAGTCTGTTATTAGATGCTTGAATGTTGCGACTATAAGTTCTTACTATTAAAACATAAACACAGGAGGAAAGTTTCATACATCTATGAACTTTAATCCCATCTCCCCCGATGTTTTTATTGTAAGAGTTCTATTCAGGCCTTTGGTTAAAGCGTCTGCAACATTATCTTTCGATCTCACATCTATTAGGGTCATAATCCCTTGACTAGTGAGAGAGGTCAACCAGGCTTGTTTCATCCGTAGTTGCCTTCTTTTGCCATTGAACAGAGTGTTCGTAGCAATCGTCTTTGTAGCCTGATTGTCGCAGTAAACTGCAACAGAACTCAGTTTCAGGCTCGTCAATGGAATGTCCATAACCAAATCTCTTATCCATTCTGCTTCTTCTCCAGCTGAAGCTAGAGCGTACAGTTCGGATTCCATAGAAGAGAGAGCAATACAGGACTGCCTTTTGGACTTCCAAGCTACAGCTGCTCCTCCTAGTGTGAAAATGAAACCACTAGTGGACTTGCTGTCGTTTATTTCTGAGCACCATGATGCATCAGAATATCCTTCCAAAACTGGAGGATGACCACTATAGCATAAAGCATACTTTTGAGTGTGCTTTAAGTATCACATTAGCCTATCTAGGGCATTCCAGTGGTCCTGGCCAGGATTGCTAGTGAATCGGCTTAACATGCCTACCGTAAAGGCTATGTCAGGTCTAGTGCAGACCATAGCATACATGAGACTACCAATCAGTTTAGAGTAATTTAACTGTCTAACTGCAGCTCCTTCATTGGGCTTTAAGCGGTTGTTATAATCGTATGGTGTCTCGAAAGCTCGACTATCACTGTATCCCCACGTATCCAACAAGGATTTTATGTAGTGGCTTTGACTTAGGGAAATGCCATTTTTCCCAAAGCTCACCTGCATACCTAGGATAGTGTCAACTATTCCTAGATCTTTGATGTCAAATGCTTTCATCAGGCCCGACTTTACGTCATCCATTTCGGATTGATCGGATGCCAGAATTAGCATGTCATCTACATATAAACATATTATGGCGACGTTATCTGATCTATGACGTATGTAAAGACATTTATCCGAGAAACTTGACAAAAATCCCATGTTCTTTACACAATAGTCAAATTTCTCATGCCATAATTTAGGTGACTGTTTTAATCCATATAACGATTTTAACAGCTTACAGACCATGTTTTCGTGACCGTCTACAATGAAACCTTCAGGTTGGCTCATGTAGATCTCTTCGGTCAGATCTCCGTTCAAGAACGCAGTCTTAACATCCAACTGATGGACAATAAAGGTCTCAATAGCTGCAATAGCTAGGAGGATCCTAATGGTTGCTAAGTAACACACTGGTGAATATACGTCAAAATAATCCACCCCACTAACTTGTGTGAAACCTTTAGCCACCAGGCGTGCTTTATACTTAGCTACGCTACCATCAGGATTTAGTTTCTTTTTCAGAACCCACCTACATCCTATCGGTTTAGCCCCTTTAGGCTTGGGAACTAACGTCCAGGTGTTGTTCTGTAGGAGAGAATTCATCTCTTCCTCAATAGCTTCTTTCCAGAGTAGGGAATCCCTGGATCTCATCGCTTCCTTATAGGTGGATGGATCAGCCTCAACGTGGCAAGTGACAAAGTCACTACCGAAGGTTCTGGGAATTCGCTCTCTCAGAGATGTTCTCCTAGACTCTAGGCCACTGGTGTCTACAGGAACTGAATAGGAAGTGCTCGGTACTGATTCTGGATCCTCCTCAGTAATAGATGCTTGCATACCTGGGAGTGTCAGGTTCTTATCTTTAAGAAATTTGTCTTAAAAAAACACTGCATTCCTAGAATCGATGATGATATTGTTGGAAATATCAAGGAATCGATCTGCAGCACTATCTTCAGCACAACCTAAATAGACACATGTATTGGTCCTAGGTCCAATCTTAGACCGTCTAGGGTCAGGAACCCTGACATAGGCTATACATCCCCAGGTCTTAAATTTTGTAATTGACGGGGGTCTCTTAAACCAAAGCTCGTAGGGTGTAACATCTAACTTAGCATGAGAGACTTTATTTAGAATGTGGTTTGCAATTAAAACTGCTTCTCCCCAAAATGCGGAAGGCATGCCTGCAGTGAGGAGCATAGAATTTAACATTTCTGTTAATGTTCTATTTTTTTCTCTCGGCTATACCATTGGATTGGGGTGAGTAAGGAGCAGTGGTTTCGGCTATGATGCCTTGAGAGGCAAGAAAACCTTTGAATTCACTGGACATGTATTCTCCTCCTCGATCACTTCTAAACCTCTTAATTTGCATGCCTAATTGGTTTTCTACCCTGGTTTTGAAAAGACAAAACTTTTCAAATGCTTCATAGTTTTAAGTAGGTAAATGTGACAGAACCTAGAGCAGTCATCTATAAAGGTGATCATATACTTCCTTCCTCCTCTGGTGACAAAACTTTTAAAGTCACAGGTGTCGGAATGTATTAGCTCTAGTGGTGTTGTGCTCCTAGTAACCGTGTTGAAAGGTTTCCTAATGATCTTTGTCTGAGCACACACTTCACATTTTCCACATGGGGTTTTAGTGTCTAAGTTGATCTGGTGAGTTCTAGCTATTTGGAATAACTTCCTATAGTTCACGTGTCCTAGTCTCACATATAGAGTCTTAGGGCTAACTAAGTTTGATTGTACTTGTTGAACTATTTCATTAGCTAGACTTAGTCGGTACATTCTATTTTGGACGTATGCACATCCAAAATAGTGTGAGTTAACTGACAGTGTTACTTTACCGCTACAGAAATTAACAGACATACCAGCATCACAAAGTAGACTAACAGACACTAAATTAGCAGATAATGAAGGAATAAATTTAACATTTCTTAAAGTTAAAGACTTACCTGAGGACATCAGTAGTGTAGCGTTCCCCACCTTCAGCACATCTGCCACCCCACCGTTCGCAACGGTCACAGATTCCTTTGCCTCAGCGAGCCCTGTCATCAGATTAACATTGTTATATACATGGCAAGTTGCCCCCGAATCCAGGTACCACTCAGTGCTGGCCTGCGCGTTTCCAACCATGGCGACAAAGTTGGAAGGCTCAGCAAGGCTAACCATATTGGCTTGATTGTCCTCTTGTGGTCCTTTGGTTCTTTCTCTTTTGGGAAGCCTACAGTCCGATGCACTGTGCCCCCACTTGTTGCAGTTGAAACATTTGCCCTTAAATTTCTTTATTTTATTTTTAAGGTCCGCAACCTGTGGTTTATTTGGGGGCGGTTTGGTCTTTTGCTGATTCGGCACACGCTTAGAGCTAGTGACCATGTTAGCGGCAGCTTTTTGCTTGCTAACAGCTTCTAGCGCGTGTCGAGTCCTATTCTCGTCCTCTATGCGTATAAAACGCTTGAGGTCATTCAGACCAACCTGCATCTTCTTCCGGTACATTTCAGTTTTGAAATGATACCACGTGGAAGTCAACTTATAAATTATCGTGCCAGCAACAAAGCTATCTGGCAGAGAAATTTGTTCGCTATGTAAGGAATCAACAATGTGTTCGAAATCCGATACCTAAGGGAGAATCTGTTTCTCCTCGTCGAACATGAAGGAGTTGAACTTGTCCACGAAGTGTGCCTTGGACAAGTCCTCCTCCTGCCTGAAGTGCTCCTCCAGTGCGTCACATATCTCCTTTGCAGTCGTCATCTTCAAGTAGGTCTTTGCCAAGCTTGGGGAGAGACAATTCAGCAAATAGTCCCGGCAAAAATCCTCATCGCTGATCCACTGTTCTTCATGCTCAGTCCCGATGAACGCAGCACGATCATTCTGAACGGTGTAGAACACGTTCAGACATTTCATCCCAAATTGCGTGTTCAACTTCCAAGTGTTGAACTCCGACGCCGTGAATTTTTCCAGCTTCGTCATCGGTACCGGAGAGGAGAAGTTGTTCGCCTTCAACATCGTGCTTGGAGACGGCGGCGGCGGGAGAACTGCGGCGCACGGTCACTGACTGCTGGATGAGTGGTCGTGCGTGAACTGCTGAGCGCACGATCAGTGGTCGTGCGGGGCACTGACATTGGCACTAGCTGCTGAAGAGCGCACGATCAGCGGTCGTGCGCGAACTCCCCCTTTGAGAGCAGCGGCTTCGTCTTCTTCACACGAGCGGCAGCAGCGGCGGCGGCTCTGGACGACGGAAGCGGCGGCGTTGCGGATCTGAGGCGGGAGGCAAGAGATCCGGCAAAACCGGCGAGCTCCTCCACGCGAGCGGCGGCGGAACAAAAGGGCGTCTGCGGCTTCCTGCGAATGGACTGCGGGCAAGAGCAGCAGCAACACGCGATCTTCTCCGCGACCGGCGAGACGCGATCTTCCTCTCGCGAACGACGGGCGGCTTTCGCGATCGAGCGCGACTTGGAAGCGCAGCGACGGGAAGAGGAGATGGCGACGAGGAAGCGATCTTCCTCCTTTACGCGAGAGCACCCACCGGACGGACGGGAGCAAGCAGGAGAGCAATCGCGATCTTCTTCGCGTGAGCGCAGCGGCGAGACGAGAGCTTGGAGCGGCTATGGTTACTTCGAGATTGTGAGAGGCGCTCGAAGCATCCCGGGGAGTGTCTAATGTGGAACACAGAACCCGTTGCCCCTAGCTGGGTATAAATAGGCAAACCCTAGGAGTATCTACGGGTATTGGATATCCGCGTATCCTACACGACCCGTTAAGCCTCCGAACACCGTTACGAGTCCAAATATACATCAACATATACTTAATGCCTTCTTCATTCTTTACGTTAGTTCTTTCCGCGCTTTATTACTTCTAGGTATTAAGTTTTTGCATGGTTAACTAACTATGCAATTAGCAAAAAACATATTTTGAAAATATATGAAAAAAGTTTATACTTTAATTCACCCTCCCAATTGCATGCATTAATGCAGATTGATGTTAATATTACTCATAGTGATAGTAAGAAGATGAATATTGAGGAATTGCTTTGAGGTTTGGTGGACAAGGGCGAAAAGAAGAACTAGTCCAACCTTAAAGAGACCAATATGATACGAGGTAAGGCTTTAATGAGTTAGAATTTTGTTTGTTATCAGCGTCGCATATGCATTCATTCCTCGCAAATTTTCGAGCTCGCATTTGTCATATTCTTCCATCCCCGAATAAAGTTGTATTTAAAATTACCAGCGCTAGCGGCATGAGTAGATATCCCTTGCATGAAGTAACATATACAATTAATTCATATAATCTTTTTCGTTTCATAGAATTATCCTACCAAAATACATATTTTTAGTATTATAAGCACTCGTGTATGAAGTTCCGTTATGCGACACCATAATATACCTCCGTTCGTAGTCCCTATAAAATTCTCTGTCACGCCGAATGCATAACTGAACAAAATTTGCGGGAATGACGACACACTATTTAAAACTATATAAAAACATACAAATTAAATTCACTAAATATATTTTGTAATAAAGAATGATACATAATTGTAAAGATGAATATTTCACGAAATATGTCTTTTCCTTTATATATAGTACGCATGAATGTATATCTTATAATTAGATTAATTTGTATATTTTTATTTTATTTTAAAAAACATGTCATTATCTTACTTTTTTGTTAAATTTTGTATCATGCGAAATAAAAAATATTACGAATATAACGAACAGCATGTGTACTATTATGCCAAGGTATGGAAAACCCGTGCATGACTACTTGTAGACATTAGTAATATCAAAAAGGAATGAAACATATCTATATTATATTAAAAAGGAAAAGTTACTTTAATGTCAATATTAACTCTCATTTTTAAATTTAATGACTTTATATTTTCTAATTCATCTCAAAAAAATTCAAAATATAAGGGCATATGCGTAAATCGCGATATCCTCTCAAGTTCTTCTTTTCACAAATTTCGAAACTGCTCTTTCTACTTCTCTTCTGATTCAACGGTGGGGAGATTGGCTCGGGTTCCAACATTCAAATGTCTGTTTTTTTTTCTTAAACGACTATTGACATTTATATAATATAATTGAATGTAAACAGAGACCGAAGGAGAACTGCTGCCGCATAGTTTTTTAATCGGCTATCAAAATAGGACAGACATTTTATTTTTAGAACATTTATTTCAGAAATATTGTCCGATCGATGCAACGTACTGCATGCGGGAAAAAGTACTGTTGCGGAACACTTAGGGCTCTTGGTAGACCGGTTCACTTGAACCGCCTCAGCTCGTGAGCGAGCTAAGCGCGCAAACAGTCAATTAGAGGTTCGTTGAGTACGCAGAGACTTTTTAACGTGGAAAACCCGGAAAAGGTAAAAAACCACGCGGCCGGAGTTGTGCCGACCAAACTTCACTATCTTCTGGAGGAGTTACAACTTGGAAGCTAGAACTCGAGCGCGACAGGCCGCTGCTCGTTACAATACTTGGAGAAAGAGAGTTTCGAGGGTGACAGACCACCTCTCGAAAAAACTAAGTCCTTTTCCCTTCTGAGACTGCTAGTCGCCTTTCGGAAGCGGGAAGGCCAGTCGCCTTTCGGAAGCGGGAAGGCCAGTCGCCTTTTCCTTCTGAGAATGCTTGTCGCCTTTCTGGAATTGAGAAGGCTAGTCGCCTTTCGGAAGCGGGAAGGCCAGTCGCCTTTTCCTTCTGAGAATGCTTGTCGCCTTTCTGGAATTGAGAAGGCTAGTCGCCTTTTCCTTCTGAGAAATGTCGGTCGCCTTTCTGGAAGATGAAGATCTTCGAGTCCCGAAGGAGATCTTCAAGTCCCGAAGGAGATCTTCAAGTGCCGAAGGAGAATTCCGCAAAAGTCTGCAAGGAGCTCTCCCGAGTCCCGAAGTCCAGGTCCCTTCAAATGAAGCCATGGGGCTCCTTTTATAGTTTTTGCCGGGGGCGGCCTGGTAATTTTGCCGTTGGCAGTTTCCATAAATGCTCGGTGGACGAATCATATTCTCCGATTCGGGGCCCTCGGATCACTATTTTTCGTAAATGACCACCTTGCCCCTCGGGCAGCTTGGGCAGTTTGGGCAGTTCGGGCAGTTCTGTTGGAGGTGAAAAAGACGACTAACTGTTCCTGAAAAGTGAGAAGCCTGAAACCCAAAATGTGAGAAGCCGGAAAGACAAAAAGTGAGAAGCCGGAAAGACAAAAAGTGAGAAGCCGGAAAGACAAAAAGTGAGAAGGCTTCCCGACTGCGTTCAGAAACGTTCTGAGCGCGGGTTAGCGCTGAAGCTCCCCAAATGCGCGACGGGCCCCGGGAGATGCCTCAGACGGACGGTGAATCGAGGAGCCGCTCCCTAGCGAGCGGTTGAAGTCCTCCAGAGAGGAGCGGGCGCCGGACCGCACCCCTAGAAGGAGTGGGCACGGCTGCGCACCCCCGAGCGGGGAGGGTGCGGACTGGCCGCACCCCAAGGGGGGGTGCGGCTTGGCCGCACCCCAAGGGGGGGTGCGGCCCGACCGCACCCCTTGGAGGGTGCGGCTTGGCCGCACCCCAAGGGGGGGTGCGGCCCGGCCGCACCCCTTGGAGGGTGCGGCTTGGCCGCACCCCACAAGGGGTGCGGCCTTGTGGGGTGCGGCTGGGCCGCACCCCCTTGGGGGGTGCGGCTTGGCCGCACCCCTCAAGGGGTGCGGCCGGGCCGCACCCCCTTGGGGGATGCGGCACCCCCTTGGGGGGTGTAGCCGGCTCATACCCCCTTGGGGGTGTGGTCGACCCGTACCCCCCTTGAGGGGTGCGACTTGGTCGTCCATTCTCCTTGGGGGGTGCGAATGAGCCGGCCCCCCCCCAAGGTGGTGCGGTCGGGACGTGTTCGGGCTATCTCCTTGCGGCGAGGGGTGCAGCCCGCGTGCTGCCGTGCGCTTTTGCGCGCGGTTACGTACATATCTGGGGCTCGTGTGTGTTTCGATCGCTACCCCCATCTCTCTTCTGCGAGGTTTTCTTTGGGCGCATCCTGAGGCCTTCACGGGTGTACAACATAAGCCCCCCAAACCTTCGGAGTCCGAGTTCCTGAGCGAGGAGTTCGAAGGTTTTGATTTTTCTTCGGCGGCTTTACCCCTTGTCCTCTGTGTGACGCTTTTTTGGGTAGGAGTTGATGTCGGAGGGTGTTGGTTCCCTGAGATTGTCGTGGGCTTGCTGCCAGGTTCTGATATCCGCGTGGACTGTGGGGTTTCTGCAAAGTGACAGATTAGCTTGCGCGGTTCTGAGCCCGCGGCTTTTTTCACAATAGAAAATTTAGCTCGCGCAAGTCTGTGTTTGCGGCTTTCTTGCACGAGTCGGGCTCGCGGCTTGGCCGGTGAATAGCGTTTGTATTCAAACCGTGGGTGAACGCAGGGGGGGCAGGCCCCGACGTCACCGGGACTCGACGGCGGAGGAGAAGGGCCAACCTTCAATCGACGGCGGTGCAAAGTCCCCGGGGCAGGGCCCCGAAGTGGCCGGTGAATAGCTGGTGTATTCAAACCGGAGGCGTACGTAAAGGGGGGCAGGCCCCTACGACGCTGGGACTTGACGGCGGAGGAGAAGGGCGGACCTTCAATCGACGGCGGTGCGAAGCCCCCCGAGGCAGGGCCTCGAAGTGGCCGGTGAATAGCTGGTGTATTCAAACCGGGGGCGTACGTAAGGGGGGCAGGCCCCTACGACGTTGGGACTTGACGGCGGAGGAGAAGGGCGAACCTTCAATCGACGGCGGTGCAAAGCCCCCGAGGCAGGGCCTCGAAGTGGCCGGTGAATAGCTGGTGTATTCAAACCGGGGGCGTACGTAAGGGGGGCAGGCCCCTACGACGTTGGGACTTGACGGCGGAGGAGAAGGGCGAACCTTCAATCGACGGCGGTGCAAAGCCCCCGAGGCAGGGCCTCGTTGCAAAGTTTTTCTTAAGTGTGTGAAGGTGTCAAAACATAGCTTTTCAATAAGAAATCATTCGGTGCACAGCTTTATGTAAGATAAGATAGGTGCACGAGTCTGAGCTCGCGGCTTTTACACAAATTATAAGATAGATTTGCACGAGTCAGAGCTCGCGGCTTGGTACAGAAATTGAAGATAAGTTTGCACGAGTTTGAGCTCGTGGCTTAGTACATGATAGAGGTCCTGGGATCACTGGTAAAAGCGGCGCAGGTTTTGAGCGTTCCAGGTGCGTGGCAAAGTCTTCCCTTCCGCCGTCCTGAGTCTGTATGTTCCGGGTTTTACGACTGCGGTGACTATGTACGGGCCTTCCCAGGCCGCTGAGAGCTTGTCTCCTTGGGGACCTTTACCAGCGGCCTCGATGCTGCGTAGGACGAGATCTCCTACGTTGATTGGTCTGGGCTTCACCCTCCTGTCGTAGGTCCGGGCTACACGCATTTGGTAGAGTGCAGCACGGTAAGCAGCGTTGTCCCGGACTTCGGGGATTAGATCGAGGTTTTCTCGGAGCAGTCCATCATTCTTGTTGGGGTCGAAGGTGAGTACTCGAGCACTCGGAATGCCGATGTCGACGGGGATGATAGCTTCGGTTCCGTAACAGAGGTTATAAGGTGTCTCTCCTGTAGAGTTCTTTCTGTTGTGCGATATGCCCACAATACATTCGGGAGCGCGTCTACCCACTGTCCCCCGGCTTCTTCCAAGCGTGTTTTCAGCCCTTTAAGGATGGTGCGGTTCGTGACTTCTACTTGTCCGTTGGCTTGTGGATGCGCCACGGCCGTGTGGCGCAGGTTGATTTTCAGATCCTCGCACATCTTGGTGAAGGACTTCCCAGTGAATTGAGTGCCGTTGTCGGCAATGATCGTAGCCGGGATGCCGAAGCGGCATCCCGGCTACGATCTTCCAGACGAATTGTTTGGCGTTTTCTTCGGTGATCTTGGCCAGGGGCTCTGCCTCCACCCATTTGGTGAAGTAGTCGATGACTAGGATGATGAACTTCCTCTGTCCAGATGCTAGAGGTAGGGGACCGAGGAGGTCGATCCCCCATTGTGCGAATGGCCACGCACTCTGTAGCGTGGTAAGTGAGACCGGGGGTTGATGAGGCATGTTGGTGTGTAGCTGACAGCTTTTGCACTTCTGGACAAAGTCGGCCGCGTCCTTTCTTATTGTCGGCCAATGAAGCCTTGACGCAGTATTTTCCGCGCTAATGCCTTCCCGCCTAGGTGCTCTCCGCAGACTCCTCCGTGTATTTCCCTGAGTACGTAGTCCGCCTCGCTTGCCGGCAGGCATTTCAGATATGGGCCTGAGAATGCCCGTTTGTAAAGCTCCCCGTCTATAATGGTGAACGATGCAGCCCGCATTCGCAGTCTTCGCGCCTCTAGGCGATCTTCAGGAAGGTGCCCTTGCTCCAGGTAGGCTCGTAATGGGGTCATCCAGGACGACTCCTCCTGGTGGATGGTTGTGATTTCCCATGGCCCTTGAATGCTTGGGATCACAACTTCTTCGATTCGGCGTCTTCGAGACTGGTAGCTGGAGGGTGAGGTGGCGAGCTTGGATAGGGCATCCGCCCTGGTATTCTGCTCTCGGGGGATGTGTAGGATCTGATATGATGAGATCTTTTGGAGAAGTGACTTTGCGAATGTGAGGTATTTCGCCATCTGCTCGCTCTTAGCCTCGTAATCTCCTTCAACCCGTGAGACCACGAGTTGGGAGTCTGTGTAAATCGTTAGGTTCTCGACTTTGCAGTCGATAGCGAGCCGGAGGCCGGCGATCAGTGCTTCGTATTCCGCGATGTTATTTGTTGCGGGGAACTTTAGCCGGAGTCCGTAATCCAGGGTGATCCCTTCGGGGCTCATAAGGAGTAATCCCGCTCCGGCCCCTTCAGCTCCCGAGGCGCCGTCGACATAGAGGGTCCACCGGGTGCTAGCGGTGTCTTTGATGAGGGTTGTTCCTGGCGGGATGGTGTATTCTACCACGAAGTCGGCGAGCACCTGCGACTTGATGTTAGGGCGAGGCAGGAATTGGATGTCGAATTCGCCGAGTTCTACGGCCCACTTTACAAGTCTCCCCGAGACTTCCGGCTTCTGGAGGATCGCCCGTAATGGGAGTTGTGTCAATACCTTGACTGCGTGAGCCTGGAAATAGGGTCTGAGTTTTCTAGCCGAGAAAACAAGAGCCAAGGCTGTCTTGTCTGCTGCTGGATATCTGGTTTCGGTATCCGTGAGGACTTTGCTGAGGTAGTAGATCGGGCGCTGCACTCCTCCTTCGTCCTTCACAAGCACTGAGCTAAGAGCCGTAGGCGATACGGCCAGGTACAAGAACAGAGTTTCCCCGGGGGTGGGCTTTGACAGAAGCGGTGGCGAAGCCAGGTACTGCTTGAGAAGCTCGAAGGCCACCTGGCACTCGTCTGTCCATTGGAAACCTGAATGTCGCGCTCCCCGGAGGATTTTGAAGAAGGGGAGGTACTTGTCTCCTGTTCGTGATAAGAAACGGGACAAAGCTGCGATCCTCCCGTTTAGGCGTTGTACTTCCTTAATTGAGCGAGGTGGCGACATTTCCTCCAACGCCTTGATCTTCTCGGGGTTGGCCTCGATTCCCCGATGGGTTACCATGAAACCTAGAAATTTCCCCGCCGTCACACCAAACGCACACTTGTTGGGGTTGAGCCGCATCTGGAAGCGACGGAGAAGCTGGAAGCACTTTTCTAAGTCTTCCAAGTGGTCGCGTCGGTGGACGCTCTTTACTAGCATGTCGTCCACGTAAAC
Source organism: Dactylorhiza incarnata (assembly GCA_033032865.1). Taxonomy (NCBI): domain Eukaryota; kingdom Viridiplantae; phylum Streptophyta; class Magnoliopsida; order Asparagales; family Orchidaceae; genus Dactylorhiza; species Dactylorhiza incarnata. The sequence continues at coordinate 13,523,310 of JAWHQI010000017.1, forward strand.
CTCCATCGTTTCTCCGATGAGGTCCTTGAAGACCTTGTTCATTAGCCTTTGGTAAGTGGCTCCGGCGTTTTTAAGGCCGAAGGGCATCACCTTGTAGCAGTAGACTCCCCGGTCGGTGCGGAAGGCGGTATGCTCTTCGTCTGCGGGGTTCATCCTTATCTGGTTGTAACCTGAATAAGCATCCATAAAGCTGAGTAGCTCGTGGCCTGCTGTAGCGTCGACGAGCTGGTCAATCCTTGGCAGGGGGAAACTATCCTTCGGGCAGGCTTGGTTCAGGTTGCTGTAGTCTACGCACATTCGCCATTTCCCCGAGGCCTTCTTTACCATGACCACGTTGGCGAGCCATGTGGGATATTCTGCTTCACGAATGAATCGTGCCTCCAGGAGCTTTGCTACCTCTTCCTCGATTGCTTTTAGGCGCTCGGGGGCGAAGTTTCTCTTTTTCTGAATCACGGGTATGCAGGCGGGGTTGATGTTTAGCGAGTGAAGGATGACGTCGGGATCTACCTCGGGCATGTCCTCCGGGCTCCATGCGAAAATGTCCTCGTTCTCCTGCAGGAAGGTGGTGAACTTCTCTTGCTCTTGTGATGTCAAGAGTGACCCGACCTGAACAGTTCGAGTCGGGTCTCGCCGGGAGAGCGGTACTTCTACTAGCCCTTCAACGGGCGTTCCTCGCTGCAGCGTCGCCTCGTCTCGCAGGTCGAAGTTATTGATGTTGAGAGCGGTCGCCCTTGCTGGCTGAGCCTGCTTCAGGTAGCAAGTCCTGGCTGCCTCTTGGTCTCCTCTTACGACTCCTATTCCTGCGGCGGTGGAGAACTTCATAGCTAGGTGTGGAATAGAGGGGATTGCCCCGAAGATTGACTGGAGCGGTCTTCCGAAGATGGCATTGTAGGCGGAGGTGGACTCTACCACCATGAACTGGATGTTGTGCGTTGACTGTCTTGGAAATTCGCCCAACGTGACTGGGAGGATGATCATGCCTTGCACCGGGACGGGCCTGTTGTCGAAGCCGTAGACGGGCCCGGCTGCCGGACTAAGCTGGTCTTTGGTGAGCTTCATACTTTGCAAGGTGGAGAGGAACAAGACGTCGACTGAGCTTCCATTGTCGACTAGTATTCTCTTCACTTTAAAGCAGGGATCCCCGATCCCTGCGCTGATCACGAGCGGATCCTGGTGTGGAAGCCGCAACCCTCGTAAGTCTTCATCTCCGAAAGCTATCGTAATATCCTGCTTGAGTTTTTTGTCTTCGTGGTCTCTCACGGGCTGGGCGATCGAGAGGATCTGCGACGCCAGGACTGGCGGTCCGGCGATCGTCTCGATTTCTCCCACCATCGGCCTTCCTCCACCTGCGCCTCGGGGGGCGGGGGGCTGCTCTCCTGCCTCCCTAGGCTGCTGGGGCTGATTGAGGATCTGGCCTTGTAAGAATCTTCCCAGGAGTCCCTGGCGGATGAGGCGCTCGATCTCGTCTTTGAGCCTGGTGCACTCTTCGGTGGTATGTCCGGTTCCTCGATGGAACTCGCAGTATCTGGACTGGTCACCCCTCGGATTTGGCGGGGGTATCCGGGGCATGCGAAGTTCGGGGTTGTTCTGAATGGCGTAGAGCACGTTCGTTCTGGTGGTGTTCAGTGGGGTGTAGGTCCTGGGCGGCTGCGGTCCCAGATCCCTTCGGGGGTCACGCCGACGTCCGTCACCGCGGCGCTCCTCGCCGCGACGATCTTCTCGTTCGCGAGGGGCTTGATCTGTTCCCCTTTTCTTTCCTTGGCTTCCTTCGAACTGCCGACGGTGTGCTTCGATGGCCTCATCTGCAGCTATTTGCGCTTCGACCCTGTGAACAAGGTCGGGATAGCTTGGTACGGTTTCTCTCATGAGAGCCGAATAGAATCCACTTGGGCGGAGTCCTCCTAAGAAAACTCCTCGCAAGAGTTCGGGGTCAACCCCTGGGATCTGCCGTGCCTCGGTAGTGAAGCGTCGGAAGAAGTCCTTGAGTGTCTCTCCGTCGTTCTGGCGGATCCCTGAGAGATGGGAGGGATCCCGGACAATTCGGCGGTTGGCGATGAACTGATCCACGAACTGCTGTGCCATTTCCGTGAAGTTGTTGATGGCCCCATTCCGCAGAGAATGGAACCAAGTGCGCGCTTGGCCTTTCAAGGTCGCCGGGAACACCTGGCAGAGGAGCTGATCAGGAGCGCTGTAGATCCTCATGACGGTGGTGAAGTGATTGACGTGTTCCAAAGGGTCGTCCGTCCCGTCGAAGGTCTCGATGTTAGGAAGCTTGAAGCCATTCGGGATTGGATGGGCTAGGACTTGAGGTGACAGGGGGGAGCCTTGATGCGCGGGGCGGCGAGCGAGCGCGGCGCATCGTCCTGCTTGGGCATACTCTTCTTCGATCATATCACGGATTTCTTCGCGCGTAGTCCTTTTCGTTGCCCGCTCAGGGGGAGCTCTTCTGGGATGATGGCGACGGTGGTCAGCTTCCGGTCCTCCAGTCGGCGGGACAAGGTGAGCGGAACTCGCCGCGTTGGAGAATCCTTCTGAAGCCTCATCTTCCTGGATGGCTTCTTGGTTCGGGACAAGGTTTAGAACTGGGGGCGGCGGTGCGTTTGGAGCTGGCGGCTGGACCGGAGCTTGAGGAGCCCCGAGATCCCTTACGAGAGCCAACATCTCGGCTTGGTGTTCTTCGATTCGCCGCATGCGCACTTCCAGCCCAGCTGCTGGCGCAGGGAGTGCCTGCTCTGCGGGTGGTGCATCGATTTGCGAGGGGGAGGGAGCTGGGTTGACGCGTCCCTCCAGCGCTGATCCCTCCGCAGTGCGAGTACTCTTCCTTGCCATTGCGGTTGACCTTCAAAAAGTTCTGGGAATGTTCCCACAGACGGCGCCAAACTGTTGCGGAACGCTTAGGGCTCTTGGTAGACCGGTTCACTTGAACCGCCTCAGCTCGTGAGCGAGCTAAGCGCGCAAACAGTCAATTAGAGGTTCGTTGAGTACGCAGAGACTTTTTAACGTGGAAAACCCGGAAAGGGTAAAAAACCACGCGGCCGGAGCTGTGCCGACCAAACTTCACTATCTTCTGGAGGAGTTACAACTTGGAAGCTAGAACTCGAGCGCGACAGGCCGCTGCTCGTTACAATACTTGGAGAAAGAGAGCTTCGAGGGTGACAGGCCACCTCTCGAAAAAACTAAGTCCTTTTCCCTTCTGAGACTGCTAGTCGCCTTTCGGAAGCGGGAAGGCCAGTCGCCTTTCGGAAGCGGGAAGGCCAGTCGCCTTTTCCTTCTGAGAATGCTTGTCGCCTTTCTGGAATTGAGAAGGCTAGTCGCCTTTCGGAAGCGGGAAGACCAGTCGCCTTTTCCTTCTGAGAATGCTTGTCGCCTTTCTGGAATTGAGAAGGCTAGTCGCCTTTTCCTTCTGAGAAATGTCGGTCGCCTTTCTGGAAGATGAAGATCTTCGAGTCCCGAAGGAGATCTTCAAGTCCCGAAGGAGATCTTCAAGTGCCGAAGGAGAATTCCGCAAAAGTCTGCAAGGAGCTCTCCCGAGTCCCGAAGTCCAGGTCCCTTCAAATGAAGCCATGGGGCTCCTTTTATAGTTTTTGCCGGGGGCGGCCTGGTAATTTTGTCGTTGGCAGTTTCCATAAATGCTCGGTGGACGAATCATATTCTCCGGTTCGGGGCCCTCGGATCACTATTTTTCGTAAATGACCACCTTGCCCCTCGGGCAGCTTGGGCAGTTTGGGCAGTTCGGGCAGTTCTGTTGGAGGTGAAAAAGGCGACTAACTGTTCCTGAAAAGTGAGAAGCCTGAAACCCAAAATGTGAGAAGCCGGAAAGACAAAAAGTGAGAAGCCGGAAAGACAAAAAGTGAGAAGCCGGAAAGACAAAAAGTGAGAAGGCTTCCCGACTGCGTTCAGAAACGTTCTGAGCGCGGGTTAGCGCTGAAGCTCCCCAAATGCGCGACGGGCCCCGGGAGATGCCTCAGACGGACGGTGAATCGAGGAGCCGCTCCCTAGCGAGCGGTTGAAGTCCTCCAGAGAGGAGCGGGCGCCGGACCGCACCCCTAGAAGGAGTGGGCACGGCTGCGCACCCCCGAGCGGGGAGGGTGCGGACTGGCCGCACCCCAAGGGGGGGGGGGTGCGGCTTGGCCGCACCCCAAGGGGGGGTGCGGCCCGGCCGCACCCCTTGGAGGGTGCGGCTTGGCCGCACCCCACAAGGGGTGTGGCCTTGTGGGGTGCGGCTGGGCCGCACCCCTTGGGGGGTGCGGCTGGGCCGCACCCCCTTGGGGGATGCGGCACCCCCTTGGGGGGTGTAGCCGGCTCATACCCCCTTGGGGGTGTGGTCGGCCCGTACCCCCCTTGAGGGGTGCGACTTGGTCGGCCATTCTCCTTGGGGGGTGCGAATGAGCCGGGCCCCCCCAAGGTGGTGCGGTCGGGACGTGTTCGGGCTATCTCCTTGCGGCGAGGGGTGCAGCCCGCGTGCTGCCGTGCGCTTTTGCGCGCGGTTACGTACATATCTGGGGCTCGTGTGTGTTTCGATCGCTACCCCCATCTCTCTTCTGCGAGGTTTTCTTTGGGCGCATCCTGAGGCCTTCACGGGTGTACAACAAGTACTATCGTGGGGTCGGAGACCGTGTAATGTCACTCGTATATATAATAATAATAATAAAAAAAAAAAATTTAGATATATATTTGGATAAGTAAACATTTACCATAATACCATTTATATAAGTCTCCTCTAAAGTCTAAGATGTGGATTGTCGTCGTTTTCTTGCGCCTTAAGCGGTATAATACTGTACGTAGAACCACCAGTCTTACGAGAAGAGTGGGCGGCCGCACTCCGTGTTCTTCTCCTCCGCCGCGCTTCTCTCGAAACCCTAAGAAGCAAGACTGCAACCTCCCGTTTCTACTTCGATTTCCATTGACGAGCGGCCATGGCGGATGTGAACACGGACGAGTGGATTGACCGCGAGGAAAGCCTGTGGAAGGATCGCGCGCGAGCTTTGCAGCTGCGGATCCGAGACCGTTTTCGTGTGGCGGTCGACCGCCACCGTCGGTGGAGGGTTGAATCCCACTACTCTGTGGCGATCAACCGGTGGGTCCTCCGTCTATGGAGGGATTCTTCGTCGGCCAAACGTTCTTCCATAAGATTTTACAGGAAGCCTGGTGCGCTTTATTTTTTTTATAGATTGATAGTGCAGGATTTCAATGTGCAGAAGCTTTTACTGAAGAATTGATTTACTGAATGTTTTGATGTTATGGACTCAGTCCAATGGTCAACCTTTCTAGTTTCTAATTTATTGTATTTAATTTCAATTTGTAAGTTTATTTTAGTGCTTTGCAATCAGTCTGTTTGTTGTGAGCCCTAGACGGGGTAGGGAAGATGATTGGCTGAGTTAATTGGGAGCCTCACTGTTGCTGTCAAAGGCAGAGTGCTCCGGAGGAGATAACCACCAAGCTTCTACGGTTTAGAAAAATCTTCTCTACAGTTCTGAGAGTTGGGTAGTGAATTGTATACATGAGCAAAAAATGGGAGTGGAGATGAGAATTCTTAGGTGGATGGATGTGTGGGCACACGAGACCGGAGAAAATTAGGAATGGATGTATCAGGGATAAGACGGGAGTGACACCAATTGTAGAGAAGATGCGAGAAGCTCGATTAAGATGGTTCAGAAATGTACAAAGGAGACCATTAGAGGTACCTGTTAGGCGTTGTGAGAGTTTTAGCCACTAGACATGTTAAATGGGGGAGGGGTAGACCAAAAAAGACTTGGAATGAAACTATAAGGAAAGACATGATGTACTCAGGCATTAATGAGATTATGACTAAAGATAGGGCACAATGGCGACAAATGATCCATATAGCCGGCCCCACTATGGTGGGATAAAGGCTTGAGTGTTGTTGTTGCTTGATTTCATTCCAACCTTTGTGTCATATAAATATCACTCACACACTGACATTTGCAAAAATTGCAATCAAATAGATTAATTGCCAAATGCACCAAAATAATACTATAAATTGCTGCTGTAAAACACAATAAAATAAGTAATTAGATATGTTATTTTTGAGCTTGCATCCATAACACCTTAACATTACATTCCTTCTTCAAATCAAGCTTGAAATCTATTATGTTATCTCACACCAGACCAAGTTCCAATAATGATGCCCTGAAGCAAAGGTACGATCACATATTAAGCACATTCCTTTCCTCGGGTGGGGCGAGAGGCGTGATTACTGCGAGCTGCTCGTTGCTTGAGCAGAGAGAATCAACGACAGTGAGAGAGATTATGGCGGGATCTGGTGCTCAGCGGCTGGGAGCTTGGGATCGACAGCTGAAGATGGTCATGGATTATAATAGTATGGGTCAGTGATTGGAGGACAACCGGATGAGGACAACTGAGAGCGATCCCTATGTGGTAATAATGGGAAAGACTCGGGTCTCATGGGATAATAGATATTGGAATTTCTTCCCATAATCCTCAGCTATGTCAATGTGTGTGGCGGTTATTGAGCACGCAAGGGCTGTTTGAATGCCCCTACCTTTATCAGTTCTCTTGCACCGGTCCATTGGTACCTTGCGGTGGAGTAATGTGTTGTGTACTGTAGTATGAAAATGACCAACTTATCTACTTTTTTTGGGAGTGTTCAACTATTCTATAATTCATTGCACATCTTTGAAATTTTATGTGTTTGACTGATTATATGATTCATGTAGCATCATGTAGTCCTTATGTTGGCCCACTAATACACGGAACCTTGATACTGTTGACAAGTGCATGTTATTCTTCCCTATTATTATAAACTCCAGTTTGCTTCCTTGATAAAAGCAACATAGTGTAACGACCCAGAAGCCGACGTCCGATCGGGACAACGTCCACCGATCTAGCCTCAACTGACCTCACTACCGGGCTGCAACCCAAGCACCCCAACCCCTCTCCAGCCCACTGGTGGGTTGTTGGTGGCCACTGCCTCCCTTTGATGAGGCAAACTCGATAGTCAAGCATCAACTCAATTGGTGATGAGAAGTGAAAGAACTCCATAGTTAAGCGTGCTCGGGTTGGAGTAGTACTGGGATTGGCGACCTCCTGGGAAGTCCCCGTGGTGCATGGTTGACTATCGAGTTTGCCTCATCAAAGGGAGGCAGTGGACACCAACAACCCGCCAGCAGAGCTGGAGAGGGGTTGGGGTGCTTGGGCTGCAACCCGGTAGCGAGGCCAGTTGAGGCTAGATCGGTGGACGTTGTCCCGATCGGACGTCGGCTTCTGGGTCGTTACAATAAAAAAGTGCACTTTTTTATTGTAACGACCCAGAAGCCTACGTCCGATCGGGACAACGTCCACCGATCTAGCCTCAACTGGTCTCGCTACCGGGCTGCAGCCCTAGCACCCCAACCCCTCTCCAGCCCTGCTGGCGGGTTGTTGGTGGCCACTGCCTCCCTTTGATGAGGCAAACTCGATAGTCAAGCATGCGCCACGGGGACTTCCCAGGAGGTCACCCATCCCAGTACTACTCCAGCCCGAGCACGCTTAACTATGGAGTTCTTTCACTTCTCATCACCAATTGAGCTCCATAGTTAAGCGTACTCGGGCTGGAGTATTACTGGGATGGGTGACCTTCTGGGAAGTCCCCGTGGTGCATGCTTGACTATCGAGTTTGCCTCATCAAAGGGAGGTTGTGGCCACCAACAACCTGCCAGCAGGGCTGGAGAGGGGTTGAGGTGCTTGGGCTGCAGCCCGGTAACAAGGCCAGTTGAGGCTAGATCGGTGGACATTGTCTCGATCGGACGTCGGCTTCTGGGTCGTTACAAAAAAAGCTCAATTGGTGATGAGAAGTGAAAGAACTATATAGTTAAGCGTGCTCGGGCTGGAGTAGTACTGGGATGGGTGACCTCCTGGGAAGGCCCCGTAGAGGCGCTTAACTGGGTCACTTCTCACCAAAGGGAGGTTGTGGCCACCAACAACCCGCCTGTGGGCTGGAGAGGGGTTGGGGTGCTTGGGCTGCAGCTCGGTAACGGTCGTCAAGCGAGGCAGTCGGTGGACGTTGTCCCGATTGTAAGTCCAGGGCCTTGGGACGTTACACATAGAATGTCATATATATACTTAGAAAGAAAAATGAAGTAGCTATGATATTAAAGCACGACAGTTTGGTAACACGGCAAGATAACATGAAATTGAAATAAATTGGAAGATGGAGACAATTTAAATGTGTTAAAAAGTGGAACGGCAATGGTGTTGATGAATTGATGGTTAATCAACTACTAAAAGTAATGCTATTTATAAGGAAGTGTGTATTTATGTTATATCACCTTATACTTGCACAAATATTTTTGGCAATTGCATGAAGTGTAAATTCAATTTACAGGGAGCGCACATGTAACAATTGTATAATCCCAAATGAAGTCCAAATTTGTACAATGTTTACTTTGGTGGTTTAAAATATGATATGTGGGACTAATTATTATATTATTATTATTGTTATTTCTTAAACAACAACATTTTCATCAAACCTTCAAAGGTGTAGTTTGTGTATATTTAATCTATTCAATGTCACAAATAATAAAAAGGTATATTTGATCCAAATGAATTCCTTGTAAAATCATATGTAAAGTTCCTCTTCTTTTAAAAAAAATACACCTTAGTTGCATTTTGGCTTTGAGATAAAAATCTACTTTGACAAAATAAAAAATGAATGTAATTAAAAAAACTGAAGCAACCATCCATATTTTTCCCTATATTAGTATATTTAGGCTTTTTAACCAGAGCATGCTGAAGTGCCTACACAGGGGAATTGGATGTTGAAGTGCCTACACAGGGGAATTGGAAGGATGGCGAAGCACCTCAGCATAGAGAGGGTATAGATTATGAGGATATAGAACCTTCATAAACAATCACAAACACCTCAACGACAAATCTTAGATCTAGGGTTCATTGTTATGAGAAGCTTTGTAGCATAGAAAGCAGGGGGAGAAGGAGCAATGAAGTGTTCCTTCAAAATGCAGAAGAAGGGAAAAAGGCTAGTAGCAGGAAATGGTGGTGACCCAGGTGGGTTGAGTGATAAGAGGAGGAACTCAGGAAGAGGACTTGGAGGAATAACTCAGGAAGAGGACTTGGAGGAATAGCAAAGTCAAGCTAAATTCCATAAATTAAGCCTAAATCAGGTTTGGTAAATTTCACCAAATCCCATAAGTTGAGAATTTATACCAAAATTTTTTTTGCCAAGATTTGATCTAAATCTCCCTTATCCCTTCATCTAATCATGTAAGAAAGTGATTTTTTATTAAATTATTTATTGTTCTAGATTAATATTTGATCGTCGAGTTGTTTTCGGCTGATATTTTACCTTTTTAATGTTTTAGATCATGAATGCTTCCTTTTTTTTTCATATTTTGACTCAAATGTTTATTTATCACTTTCAAAAAAGTTTGCAATTTTTTTAGTAGTTTGTCATTGCTTTTCATTTTTATTCTTGAGTTATTAATTGTCCTCGTACTGGCTTGCAATTGCAGTCGGAAAGGATTTTGATTCAATCAACGAATCCAGCATTGTTCGATTCCTTCAAACTTTAGCTGTTCCGATTATTGGGAATGCCTGCCATGTGTTTATGCATGGTCTTAATCACATACAGGTATCAACTCTTGAGAACTAATGGAATAATGGATCACTTGACACACCCATTACCCAAGCAGATATTCTAATCTTTGCCTCAACTCTTTCAGATATATGGTGTTGAAAAATTGCATTGTGCATTACTGGACAGACCACAAGGAAGACCTCTTCTAACGGTATGAAGGATCTTTTTATATGTTTAGATGGTTAATTTATGTAGTAATGAGTACATGTTCATTCTTTGTATTATGTGGCATTATCCAAACTTCTGCCATCATTATTTTTTAGAAATTGGATCTTTGCTCTTATGCTTAAATCACTCAGTAAATGACATCACCTCATTTAGCTCAGACCTCAGTTTTACTCGCTGAATGAATAACATTTGTATTTAAAATGATCAGATTTACTTGTTCTATCATTTGGTTGGGTGTGAGGAGAAATCAGCAGTGGATTTAAGCTGGAGAAACACTCTTAAACCCCCTTAATTTCAATTTCACACAAGAAATGAGTGAAAATGAAGTGAGCCATTTGCCTTAACGCTATCAATCTAGTAGTGAATATCTCTTATTTTGTTGGATGCGATTACTCTTTTTATTGATAAAAAGAGAAGATATGAAAATTCAAAAACTTTGATATATTTACTGCCCTCAATTTAACTTTGAATAGCAAGTTTCAGTTGTATAGAAAACCACATACTTTTTTGAATGTGAAGTCCCTGTTGACATACGCTGAATCTAAAGTAAGAACAATGAACAAAAAAGTCAGGCTAATCGTTATTCTTGAAAATGGAATATGTAGTCATGTTCTTTGCTTTCTTATGGGCATTGCGATGGTGATTTGAATCCAAATGTTTCTGTGCTAAACGAACAAAAAGTTAATTTTATTCTTAGGATTATAATCTTTTAATTCTCAACGGTTTTTATGTCTTAGTTATATGATATTCAAAATGTTCAAGTTATCCGAGCTAAGTTTCTACCTTACGTTCTATGTAGTAACATCTGCATTTTGGTTATAACTGTTTATATTTTTCTCTATAAAAGGTTCAGTTGGTTGAATCCATTTCTGCAACTGGAAATTGCTCGGACATGCGGAACATGGAGGAATTGAAATATATCCCTTTTGGGTTTTGATATTTTAAGTTTTCACTCGTCCAGAACTCTGTATTGAGTATCAAGGGAACATGGTGGATTTTGACGAGCAATACCATATAAAATAACCAAACTTCTAACATATGAAATATCATTCCGCTCTTAAGTTAGTTTCCAACCTAACTCCAAAGAGGAAACTCTTCATTTGTGGGAAGCTGGTATCCATAGAACTTCTAAATTTTTTCTGGATAGTGCACCCAATTTATTCAAATCTTCATTTGTGGGAAGCAGGTGTTCATAGAATTATGAAGTTTTTCTTGATAGCGTATGTGTATTCCCCAGTTTGTCCTATGAATGGGCCCATCGGCAGTGCCTAACAACTCAACCTGCATGATCACATCTGCAAATAGCACCAAAAGAGAAAGACCCTTGGCATGTTTTCACCAGGAAGATAACTGCACATGAAGGGTCCAGCAATGAGTTCCTTCTCGTAGACCTCTTCCCAAGAAACTCTACTTGGGCGGCCTCTCCCAAGCATCATCACCCAAGGAGGCGCACCCTTGTGAAGATCATCTCAGCAACCCCCTCCCAGAAGTGTTGTTATCATAAAAGCACGACTCTCAAAATAGAGTGCTTCTTTTTAGGAAAGGAAGATAGCTCATTAGGTGCAGGCACGTTAATTGCAGATGCAGTATGCTAGTGATTAGAAATACAAGGTGTTATATAGGTGCACATGTATTACATATGGAATAGTAGTCTTGTTTAAACTCCTGGTTCCATACATTATGTTTTTTTGTCCATCACTCACAGGTGCCTATATAACAAGAGATATCATGATAGGAGGGCGTTAGATACGTTACATTTATCTCTGTATTTCATTTTTATTTTGGCTTATTTCTTTTGTTATTTTATTTATTCTAATATCCCTCGACTGACTCCCTGATGGGGATCACATTTCACTGGCTGGCCTTGGAACCCGCCCTAGTCTACTTATACGGAAGACAAAGTTAGGATTGTCAGATAGACGACCTGAGCCTAACAACCAATCTGTAAACACCTTTGAGTCCATTTCTTGATATTATCCCTGAGCCTCAACCTCCATATATACCAGACAATCCTGCTCAGCTCCCCCCCCAGCTCACTACCCAGCGGCCAGCAGACTCATCAGTTCCTACTTCAATACCTATTTCTCTTTCGACCCCCCAGAACATACATCCTTCCACCGAGAGCATGTCAGACATTGTGAGTTCTGACATTTTAGTGACACCAGACGACTGCACAGTACGATCCCTGGTTCATTTGAGAGGGCGACCGACCATTGGTGATATTTGGATGACGCCAGAGGTGCTCGACTTACTTGCCCGGTGCTTCATGGGGAGTATGTTCATCTTCATTCAATGAAGATGAATGCTCTCAAGCCGGGGGAATTGATAATGATCACATTTCACTGGCGAGCCGACCCTTTTTGGAACCCGCCTAAGTCTACTTACACGGGGGCGGAGTTAGGATCATTGGATGGACGATCCGAGCCGGTAGCCACGCTCAAAACGACGAGGACATATTTTTATGTATTATTTTATATTTTTATTTCATGTAAATTAAGTGATTTTATGTTTCAGACGATCGTGTCCGTCTGTAATGAGTTCTAAGTCTATAAATAGCGGTTTAGGAGCTGATTTTTAGATATCGCAGAATTTGGTCAGATTTTTAGGGCTCTTGCAGTACACGATACCTATTCCGTGGATCCTTGGTGCCAAGGCCAAGGTAAACTACCTTCCCACTACCCATAACTACTTTCTCACAAATAACTGCCTAAAACTACCCACAAACGCCACTAACCGCTGCCATTTATTATCGTAACCACTCAAATCCCCTCTACCACCACTCCTATCCGCCGGCAACCGCCCTCCCAAGTGCTTGCCAGTGGCCAGCCATCTCCCACATTTCTCCATCACCAACATCCCATGTAACTACCTACATTTCCACATAACTACCTGATATCTATCTTCCCCACACTCCATTCCACATAGCTACCTCTATAACTATTCAATAACCATTCATTTCCATTAAATTCCAAAGCGCAGCTGCCATTAACTGCTCATAATAGGCAGTTTTCTTCATCCTCAGAGCACTTCTGTGACTGAATAGTGAATCCCCCGACACTCCCATACTTCCCTAGTGCAGATACCTATAGGAATCACTTTCCTGCAATCGCCCAGTCCTTCCCATACTACAAACCAGAACTCCCCCCCCCCCCCCCCCCCCACCAAGATCCCAACTTCCTGCACTCATGCCTAATCCCCCCAAAACACCTCCTGCAGCGCTCCATTTCCCAATCTGTGACCCCATACACATCCCTACATCATATCACTATCAATCCACATCCACTTGAGCCCCTAATCTACTCCAATGCTCTCCAAACCCCTGAAAGCTGCACCCGAACGCCGCATGTTCCTGTTCAGTCGTTGAATTCAGCGACCGATCATTTTCCCGGATTCCATTTGCTTATGTAAGTTCTTATTTGCCTTTACTACTTAATGTTGAATGTTTGGAGGATAGACATATTATTTGGGATATTAATTTGTAGTACTTTGTCTATCAATTGTGCTACGTGCAAGATTTATTTGCCTACCATGCACTTTCTCTTTAATTAAATTGAATCTTGCTTGTTTCGCAACACTTAATCTCACACGTGAATGTTTTTTTACTATTAATAAATTCAGAAATTGTTGCGATTATTCGTTTGACCATTACTTGCGCATCACATCATTTTAAATTCCCGACATCACCACACGAACACTCATGCATTAGAGTTTTTTTAGGGCACTATTGCACATCACTCTCGTATCACATTTGTCCTGCGTTACTCCCCATTTCCCCCCTCTTTAAGCGGTCACCGGCCCTAGGGTTAACACCCAAGATAGCCTCCGGTCACCTCAGGTGACCCCAACTACACCGATGGCCCTCTGGGGCACTCCCAACACCAAGCCGCCCCACTCTGGGCAGCTCCCTACACAACCTGGTTGTTGTCCATGTTTATTATGGTTCTGTCGGCCTATTCCGCCCAGCAGTCTGTTGTACGATGTTGGAAGCACTACTCTCCTGCACCGGCAAGCCTTGGACGACTTCTCCTGTGAGCGCTTAGGATTTCTACCTCCGCATAAGCTTCTGTCTTCGCACCTCTACTCCTCCACACTTGATGCCTCCGCTTCGAACGCTGCATAAAGGCTCCAATCGTCAACTCCATCATAGGTCGCCACCAAGGATCAAGGGGAAAATACCACTCTCATAAATCCCCATCTCCTTCCCCCCCCCCCCCCCCCCCCCCCATTGCATCTCGTCCTGTGACTTGATCCTCCCATGGGCCAGTGACATTTTTCGGCCCTTTAACGAAGCTAGTTATTAATAGTCCATTATTAACAACTTTCGGTACTCTTCTGTTGGTTATAGAATGCTTTGATGTTAACTTTGTGTTCTTTGAGGGACTTTATCCCTTGCCATGTCTTTGGAACTTTTAGGCCCATATGCATTCTTGTCCTTGGAAAAACCTATAATCACTAGCAGTAGTGCATAGGGCTTTGACCGTGCATGACCGCTTTTGGATGCATGGGCTTCCCCGTGCACAACTGCTTCAGGGCGCACGGGCTCTTCCACATGCGTGACTGCTTTGGGGAATCCAATTGCTCTCCGGAGTCTCGTGCTTCTTGAGCTAAGACACTCCCAGTGGCTTGCCTGCTGTCATTTCACCATTTTCCTAAATATCATTTTTCAGCATAAACATAAAGGCCTAAGAAAATTTGAAGAAAACTCTAGTGTGCAAAAATATACATAAGTATTACTTAACCGTGAAAACGGAATAATTTTCGGACGCTTGCATTAATTTTCCATGCCTTCTACTCTAATTTCACCTGCAAAAGGGAGAAATAGTCGAGTGAACATGAAAAACAAATTCACCAACAAAATGGGCTCAGGAAAACTTGCATACCGAATGATGAAACTCATCAGTTTCTTGAGATTTTGAGCAATTTTTCATGGAGCCCTACATGTCCTCCAGAGAGATCCGAAGGTGGCCTGGTGGGAGTCCTCCCACCTACTGCAGACATTTCTGTAACCAATTGTGGCTTCTCCTTTTCCTTCTTCCGTTTCTTTCCGGTAAGATCTGAAGCTACATAGTGATGGAGATCGACGACGTTTGGATCATTGGATGGATGATCGGAGACCGCCATCGCGTTCATCACGATTTTTCACATTTTATGCATTTTATTTTATTTTTTTGGACTTGTATTTTGGGAGTTATGTTAAATTATCCACCAGACGATCGTGGCTGTTGGATATACTTAACTTAACTCCCCCTTTATATGCTAACAACTACCGGTTCAGAAGACGATTGAGGATTTACGATTTTTCAGAAGGAACCTCTCGGTCATCCCCTTTGGTGCGACGCCGAAGGCCTTCCCACGGTGCGACGTCGTGGGATTCTTCCTCCAGGGGGTGTGATGCCCCCTTCCACCACCGCCCGCCGACCCTCCAGCCGCCAACGAGCTGTAACGCCCAGGGCCGACCATGCCCTGGCTCTCCGCCAGAGGACACCCGACTGACACATTACCGAGCTGCAGCCCAAGCACCCAACCCCTCTATAGTCCCACCATAGGGCACATCAGGTTGTTGGAGGCCACAACTCCCTTTGATGAGGAAACTCAAGTTTAAGCCGACAACACAGGGTCTTCCCAGGAGGTCATCCGTCCTGGTACTACTCCCACCCGAACACGCTTAACTATGGAGTTTTTCCACACCTCATCACCAATTGAGCTAGCTCAATTGGTGATGAGGTATGTAAAAACTCAATTGGTGATGAGGTGTGAAAAAACTCCATAGTTAAGCGTGCTCGGGTGGAAGTAGTACCGGGATAGGTGACCTCCTGGGAAGTCCCCGTGTTGTCGGCTTTAACTTGAGTTTCCTCATCAAAGGGAGTTGTGGCCTCCAACAACCCGTTGTGCCCTATGGTAGGACTATAAAGGGGTTTGGTGCTTGGCCTGCAGCCCGATAATGTGCCAGTCGGGTGTCCTCTGGCGGAGAGCCAGGGTATGGTCGGCCCTGGGCGTTACACGAGCCCTCTAACCGTCGTTCCCACCGACGAATCCACACCTACAACCCTCCTCATCACACTGACAGCCCCCTTCTTCATTCCTACGACCTTCCTCCAGCCCACCTTCGCCGTTTGAGCCTTTTTCCTTCCCAGCAGTCCGACGTTTCCCTTCTGAGCCACCCCTGCGAGTTTCCTCCCCGTCCAGTCCTCTTCTCCTCCAACAATGACCTTCAAGCTCCTTCCCGCAGCAAGATACCACCTCCTCCATCTCCGCCTTCACTTCCCCGGCCCTTTCCAGCCCCACCAGATCGGCATCCACGTGTCCGACCCTCCACAACCCCCTCTCCTACAGAAATCCACCTCAAAATACCCTCAAGCTCTATCAGCCCCCCACTTGCCCCACAACCTTCAACACCCCTTACCCTGGCCAGCCGCCATTCCCCCTCTAAAACAGCCCACAATCCCCTTGTCAGTCCTAATTCAGTCCCAAACAATAACATCTACAATTCCGGACAACCTCCATGTTACGACGGGTAAACCATATTGCATTAATTGAAGAGAGCACACGATACAATCCGGAGCAAGCTCCGGCCAAGATCAAAGAGACTGGGTCCTCCAAGATCCTTCTCTCCAAATGAGAGCCCTAAAACCTAAAACATTCAAGATACCTAAACACGTAAATCCCTCCCCCTTATATAGATGAGGGAAGGTACCATACAAGGAAATACAAAAATATTTAAGTAATTAATTAATCTAGTTAATATTAATCAATTAATTAATACTAGATAATTATAAAATAATAACGGTGGCTTCCAAAAGCACTCCCTTGAGTCCTGCGATGCGGCGTACTCGTGCGCCGTAACATTATTCCACCCTGGGAAATTAACCTTGCCCCCAAGGTCAAGGTTAGATGATTTGTCGGGGTCTTTAATAATGTCGCCAACGGGTATAGTTGAAAAAAACAACGGCGGATTGGAGGAGGAATAAGAATGATTAAAAAAATGGTGAGGGGAATGGGCCGTATGGTGGGTGTAATGGTGAGTGCGCGGGAGAAAGAAAAAAATTAAAAGGTGTGGGGGATAAAATGGCAGGCTGGCAGTAGGGTGTTGAGTGGTGTGCCCAATAGTTGTCATGAGAGAAAGGGGCTGCAGGAAGGGAGAATAAGACAAGAAATTTTTAGGTCGCGTGAAGGAAATGGGTTGCAGAGAGGAGAAAAGGTTGGAGGCTAGCTGGAATTTGCGGGAAGGGCGTCTGACAGGCGGCGGTAGTCAACATAAGAAAGAAGGAAACAGTTGTGCGCATCGTCGGCGAAAGAGGGGGCCGATTCCGCCAGGTATCAGGGCGTTGAGCGTGAAACTGCTGCGGTGAAGACCGTGCACTGAGCATGAAACTGCTGCGTGGGCGCTGTGAGCGACGAAGACGGGCAGCTGGGAGCAATGTCGTTGACCCGAAACTGAGTTGTTGCAGATGTGGGTGTCGTAGAAGGAGTGTTGACGAACTCGCCGCTCTGAGCGACAATCGGTGGAAAGCTAGGAGCGAGCGTATCAGACCAGCGATCGTTTGCTGTTGAAGGAGGTGCCGCCAGGGAGGAAGCCGCGTTTATGGCACGAGTGACTGGGATGCTGCGAAGGAGGCCGATGATTTCGTGAAGCTGGGTTGTATGGCGATCGAAAAGGTTGTTGAGGGCGATGCTGGTACCCGACGAATGAATGGGCGGAGGGCGGAAGGTCGGACCATTGTTACGACGGGTAAACCATATTGCATTAATTGAACGGAGCACACGATACAATCCAGAGCAAAATCCGGCCAAGATCAAGGAGGTTGGCTCCTCCAAGATCCTTCTCTCCAAATGAGAGTCCTAAAACCTAAAACATTCAAGATACCTAAACACCTAAACCCCTCCCCCTTATATAGATGCGGGAAGGTAACCATACAAGGAAATACAAAAACATTTAAGTAATTAATTAATCTAATTAATATGAATCAATTAGTTAATACAAGATAATTACAAAATAATCACGGCGACTTCCAAATGCGCTCCCTTGAGTCCTGCGGTGCGGCGTACTCGTGCGTTGTAACACCACCACCACTAACGTCAATTACTTGGTGAGCTTTTACTCCCAGAGTTCAGTTTCTCGCATTGTGCGTATAACTTATATTGTTAGTAATATTTTAGCTTAGATTAATTTGATTATTGTCTCTTTTTATTGACTTGCATTACTTATTATTTTTGCAATACTCGCCTAATTATTAATTTTGGACG
This sequence comes from Dactylorhiza incarnata, assembly GCA_033032865.1. Classification (NCBI taxonomy): domain Eukaryota; kingdom Viridiplantae; phylum Streptophyta; class Magnoliopsida; order Asparagales; family Orchidaceae; genus Dactylorhiza; species Dactylorhiza incarnata. The sequence goes on from JAWHQI010000017.1 coordinate 13,541,335, forward strand.
GTTGTTCTTAATTGAGATTGAAAGCGCGAGAATTTTAAAATTAACATTATTTAATTAATTGCACGTCGGAACTCATCGCATGATTGAATCACTCACATTCTCATTAGGTTTAAGGTTTATGTCGTAGGGTTGTGTGCACTTACATTTTTCTTCCATCTTTGGGGTCGTTGTTGGTCGATTGTATTTAGTTATGATTGTTTGCATGGCATCTTGGGTTAAGGATTTTCGTCGTCGCGTCCACCTATAGATTCATCCTGCGTCACATAGATTGCACGAAGGATCGATCCCTTTGAGAATGCTCTGAGCTGCTGTGCAGTTTTAAAGAGAGCCTGTTTGCAGTTTCAGGGAGTTGTATAAGTAGGTTGTACTGGAGTGGCGCGACTGTTTTTTTTTTTAATTTCAAACTGAATTACATAGAGCCCATGGCAGAAGCGGGGCTCAAATTGTTCGGACTCCGACTGATTGTGGAGGTGCAAATTGTTCGGACTCCGATGGATTGTGGAGGTGCCAACCGTTGGATGAAGGTTGAAGGGGATAGGGGATACACTGCTAAGTCAAGCCTTTCTTTTAGATATAATATAGATTATACAGATGAAATTGATATATGCATGTTAAAAATAGATAAAGCTAGCTGATTGAACTATGCTTTGTAAGGTTCTTCACTTGGAATGCTTGCATTATTTTACCTTTCCCCCCTCTTTGTTCCATTTGAACTGTCTGTTATTAATGATCAACATTTTTATATGGCAACATTTCTTTTTTGAAATGTGCACTATTTCGAAAAGACGCCGAGAGTTTCTGTAATGGCCCATATAACTAATTTTGTTTATAATAGTTGATATTTTTTTACTTTTTGTTTTTGCTATACCTTTTGTTGCATAGTTTATTCATGTTCGTGTGTTCATACGGTCCTTCACATGCTCATCTTTTTGTACTTATCCTCGAGCTGTTATTGACATTCCAACTTTCCATCATATTGCTTGTTTAAAATTGATTGCTAATTGCATGTCAGGTTAGCAACCATGTAGCTTCTGTGGATGATCCACTTGTGATTGCGTCATTGTTACCTCCAAGTGCAATGTTGGATGCTTCCAATATAAGATGGACACTTTGTGCAACTGATCGATGTTTCAAAAATGCCGCGCTGTCTGCATTTTTCCGCTGTGTTAAGGTTTTACCCGTCTCTCGTGGTGATGGAATTTACCAGAAGGTATATGATAAAGCTATGATCACTTTGCTTAATTTGTATTTTGACCTATTCTTAGGCCACGTTTGGCGGGGTGGAAATCGATTGAAGCGGATCTGGCATAATACCGTTCTCGGCGGTTGTTTGGCTGATTCGTTTCAGGCGTTCCATCTGTCGCGTGCTTGCGAAATTACCCTAAATCCACTAATTTTGGCCCCGGGTCGCGGACAGCTGTAGTCCGACGTCTGCAGATCCACGCCACGCACGCTTGCTCCGCAAAAAAAGGCCTTATCTAGGAGGTGCTCTTGAAACACTTTAATACATTGAACCACACTTGTGAGTCATAACATAATAATGCTCTATTGTAGCTATTCATTTTACTAGCCTTAATAGTATTTTTAATTTGCTTTATATACGACTAAACTTTCACCAGTTTATTAGTTTCTTGAAATTTAATGTTGACTGCCCATGTACTTAATTATAAATCTTTTGTACTACATGATTAATGAAAAAGTATAGAGGAAAGTAAATATCTTGATATGATTTTTATAGATCTTGAGAAGTAATTTGAATACACCATTAGAATTTGTTTGATGTGTAGTAAAGAAAAAATGTGTATGCTAAGGTATGTTGATGTTAGCAGAAATATGTATGATGGTGATGTAGGGTTGGACTCGTGTGCGAGTGGTCTCCAAACAATGCAAGCGCTAGGTGCGGTGTCTGGAAATGATTCGTATCTAGCCCTGGATGATGCCTGTATGCAAAGAGTGATCCGAAAATAAATCACAAATAATAATAAAGGTATAAATCACACACAATTATCACAAACAGTTGCAAACAATTTTAAAAGGCAAGCAAATTAGACTTTCCTCTAATTGCAAGGCAAAAAGTTAAGAGTGCAAACGATAAAGGTTCTGCAGATCAAGATTAGTCACATTAACGATAGCATTAATATAGGTACACATCCATAAAAGTTTAGGCAAGCGGATTCATACAACAATATTGAAAAAAATAATGAAACCAAACAACATTACTCACGAGTGAGGGGTTGTAGGAGGAGTGGAGATCCGGTGATCGTCAGCGGCGGTGGCTATCCAGCGAGGTGAAGAGTGTTGTATGGGATCTATTAGAGATGATTTTATGGCTGTATATGGACTGGAGGGAGCTGTTTGGTGGTGTGGGGTAAGATGGGGAAGGGGGCTGGAGCAAAGGGGGAAGGGAAGCCTAGATTTAGGGTGCAAGCTAATGACCCCACTAGGCCTTGGAATGGGCCTGATATTGATCGGTTGTAGGATGGATGGGCCAAGGAGGGAGTGGCGATTGTTATGTTTTAGGGTTGGGAAGAGGTTCAATTGTGAAGGAGGGAGTCTTTTGGATGGATCACCTGGAGAGGGTTTGATGACTGGGAACCTTTAACAGTGCGTGGGTGGCTGTTTAGGTGAACAGGAAAGCATTTTCTTGATTTGGGAGTGGATACACGGGTGAGTTGCCCCTATATTTGGGGAAATACAGGGGTCGGCTGCTGTATTTTGGCTGAAAAGGTTTTGATACAAAGGAAATATGAGAAGATGCGAAAACACTATCTGGAGTCGGCATTTAGGGTCTCACGGAGTTAGCACCGTGAGAAGACCGCTGGATTCCGAGAAGAAGCTCCCCAAAATCTACGATACCTCATGATGGGTGCTCTTACCCCTTTTTTAAAATAAAACATGATTTAGGTAGGACAACCATCTTTGACGGCTATGATTGACCGCGCACACTATAGTTGCCCGATCTCCATAAATAAAACACTGAAATTAAAACAAATACATGAAGAATATTGAAATGTCGATGCAAATGCAACCGCGGACTTGGATCATCCATCGGGCGACACCAAATATGGTAGGTGACAAATCAGTCATGAACTGACCCAAAACCCGTGCTCCACCATCTCGTTGATCCCCATCAGATGGAGCACTAAAAAACTTAGAAGTACGATTTAAGTATTTTCAATCACAATATGCTAAAGTGCGGTGTCTTGATGCGTGCTTTTTTTGCAAATGAGGTTGTTTTATTTGTAAGATATCCACTGATATAAGTGCAAAGTTAGAACACTTTAGATATTGTTTAAAAGATGGAGTATTTCAAATTAGGATAACAAATACCTAGTGCATGACATGTAATTTTATTAAAATAATATTGCAAACAATCAATCTATTATATTAGAAGATAAATATATCCCCAAATTTGATAAGTTAAAATATCTTGGATCTACTATTCTGAAGAGTATGAATACATGTATGAAGACCACTTTTAGAGGTAGAGATGAGTGGCTAAAATAGAGAAGTGTCTTGGGAGTACTGTATAATAAAAGAATATTATCGAGAGTTGTAGGTAAATTTTATAGCATCGTAATTAGGTCGACGATGTTGTATGAAATCGAGTGTTGGGCAGTAAAAAATCGTTTATATCTAAGTTGAGTGGGATAAAAGATAAAATGCTAAGATGCATGTGTTGGAAAACTAAAAATGTTAAATTAAGGAATGATTAGATTAGAAGAATAATGAGAATTACATTTCATATATTAAAAATAAGATAATTGAAATAGGCTTAAATGGCTTTGGCATGCACAACAAAGGCTAGAAAGTGCACCAACAGAGGATTGCGTAGTGTTGAAGGATTGGGTAGGAGAAGGGTAGACCTAAGGTAACATGAATGAAAATTGTTCAAGATGATTTTTGTAATCTAGGTTTTACATCTTAGGATTGAAAAATGAAGATTCATAAAGCCGAACACATAATTGGATAAGGCTTTTGACGCAGGGTAGGCTATGGAGGTGCACAACTTTAATGCAATCCTACATGTGACGTGCCTGAGAGTCTCAATAAGGACTATCATATATGATGCGGTGCATGAAAAATGAATTATTCCGGGCTTGAGTTTAGCAGTAATGAATAGTTAGCACATGTAGAGTTACAAACATTCGTAACAATTTCAAGAAAAGCAAACAAGCACGGTGTCCTTCGCTTGAAGGGTTATAAGCATAATCTTCACGTTAGGGCCTTATAAGAGAATAGGAAAACGGAATACAAATATTAAAAAACGATAATCCCACACAAACATGAAAATTCAAACCAAACACAGTAAATAAAATTAGAAACAATACAAGAACTTACAAGCAAGGGATCCGGCGACGGAGAATGATGTCGGGCGGCCATCATTTGTAAGAGGCGATAATGGTTTGCGGCTACATGCAGGGAGGAGGCGGCGGTTGCAGTAGAATGCAGGGAGGAGGCGGGGGTTGCAGTAGAATGCAGGGAGTTGGCGGGGGTTGAGGTAGAATGCAGGGAGGAGACGACGACAATTTATGGTAGAGTGCAGGTTGGAGGCGAGGGTTGCAGTAGGATGCATGGAGGAGGAGGAGGCGTTGGTTTGCAGTAGAGCGCATGGAGGAGGTGGGGTTGTTGTAGAGTGTAGGGAGGAGGTGGGGGTTTGCGGTAGAATGCAGAGAGGAGGCGGCGATTTGCGGTAAAATGTTGGGAGGAGTGGTGTTAGTGTGCGCAGGAGGAGTGGCGGGGGTTGTGGCTTGCACTGGGGAAAATCAAGAGGGGGGGGGGGGTTGCGGTGATGGACTAGAGCTACATGAGAGGGAATATGAGTGGAAAAACGAGCATTAATCGGGATGTCACACCCCATAGTTTCGCGACGTCACACCGCGATATAATTGCTGACTATGAATTTCCTCACAAGGCTAACTATGTCCCACCGGCTACCATCACCCTTTATTTATAATAAAAGAGGACTAGGGCACCCGACGTTAACATCTATGATTGGTCGTTACGCTCGACGTCCAATTTCTACTAAATAATGTTCAAAAAAATAAAAAGAAATACATAAATAGGAAAACGACACTCCGAACGTGCTCATGGTCTTGGATGAATGATCTGTCAATGCCTCTTGCGCGAGTACACATAAGCGGGTCCCGCCAAGTGGTGGCCCAATCTTCATTTTCAATGTTGTTGTTGTTCCCTATCAACTCCCCCCGATTGAGAAGCATTCATCTCCAATGAATGACAATGATCGCACTGACGTCAAAAATCGGGGGCGAGTTTATCAAGCTCGGTCGACGATATCCAGGTGTCATATAAGGTGGGGTGTCCTTTCCAGTGCACCAAGTAACGACAAGATAGGTCGTCCAGAGTGGTGGTGCACTCATGTGTCACAATGTCAGAAAACTATAACCCCTCGTGCTAGTGGATCCAGAAGAACCTGTGGAATAATTGGTGGCTCGAACGAGTCTATAAGTGCTCGTCCCTAGTGCTCAGGATAAGGTTCAGGCTGTAATTAGGAAGGCTGAGGAGGTGGCTCAAGGTAAAGGGTCCCTATATTTGAGTGATTTAAAGTAATGAGTAAAATCATTCGTATTTAGTACGGGATGAATACCCATATTCGATGGGATACTGAGTTCATAAGCATTTGTACCAATTTTTTTTACAATCTTATAAGGGCCCATCCGTTTGGGGTTCAGTTTCCTGGTAGCTCATTTTGGGAGTCTCTCCGTACGAATTTTAACCATAACTTGCTCGCATACCTGAAAATGTTGTTCACGCTTGTGTGCATCTGTTTGTGCTTTATACAGTTCATTACTATTTGCAATTTTCCTTCGACTAACTTATGCAATTCATGTATATGATAAATGAAAAACTCGGCAGACTCACTCTGATGCGACTTTAGGGGGACATGGGCTAAGTCGACAGGCTTCTGGGGCTCATAACATAACACTATATGAAATGGACTCATCCCAGTAGGCCTATTGACAGAGCAATTGTATGTGAATTCAACATTCGACAGTACATAATCCCAAACCGAAGGATGCTCACCAATTAGATATCGTAATAGATTCCCTAAATTTCTATCCACGACCTCGGTATGACCGTTGGTCTGAGGGTAAAAAGACGTCTAAAATTTTAGAGTCGTACCTGTCTTATGTTGTAACGTCCTCCAGAAACTCATGAAACATACATCACAGTCGGACACTATGGATTTGGGTAAACCATATAACCGAAAGTTCTCTCGCATGAAAAGGGCCGACACGTGAACTGCGTTCGCAGTTCCGCGTCAAGCGATAAAATGAGCCATCTTCGAAAATCAGTCTAATACCATGAAGATGGAATCATGCTTCCTCGGAGTGCAAGGAAGACCCAGTACAAAACCCATGCTAATACCAGCCCAAGGCTGGTGTGGGACTAGAAGAGGGTATAAAGCCCAGTGTTTTATTTGAGCCCTTCACGGTCTGACAGGTGTCGCAGTCGTACAACACGTTCCACATCCTTCTTTAGGGTGGGCAATCTAAGCTTTCTTCGACCAAAGCTATTGTCTTGTCTCTGCCGAAGTGACCAACAATGCCACTCACATGCAGAAGTTGGTGCAAATAGGGTAATCCCTAGGCAGTCGGTCAAAACTAGTCACGGTAGTGCTCATTGTACGGAGGGGTATGATACATTGACTAAAAGCTTCAACAGTCTTGTTTTCAACAACAACACAGTGTTTGAGAACATAGTGAAAATTCTGCAGGTATTCAACCCACTTGACATGTTTATCCCCCAACTTCCTCTGTGAGTCATGATACCACTGAGCCTGATGGTCAGAGAATAAGATAAGCTTCCATAGGAGGAGATAGTGCCTCCATTATATAAGTGACTGCACAATCGTGCAAAACTTCATATCGTAGTTGTACTTTTGTTGGGCGTTGTTCAACTTCTCACTAAAGTAGAAAACTAGGTGACCCTTCTGGCTCAGTACTCCGTCAATGCTAACGGTCTGTGCGTCGCAAGCCACCTCAAACGCCTTAGAGAAATTAGGCAATCTTAGAATAGGGGCAGTTGTCGGTCTCTCCTTGATTTCTTCGAAAGTTCGTGTCTGCTTTTGTCCACTGAAGATCTCTCTTTCGCTCGTGAAAGGGGGCCATGATGGTACTAAAGTCACTGACAAAACTCCTACAGAAAGTGGTCAGTTCATGGAAGTTACGAGCCTCGGTGATGGAGGAAACAAGCCACTCATAAATGGAAAGAACTTTGTCCGAGTCAACATACATGCCAGACGTACTATGAACCCAAGATTGTGCACATAGTCAGTCAGGAAGGAGCACTTTTCCCGGTTCACAAATAACTTCTCCTTGCGGAGAATCCTAAACAGAAGCCTCATTTCGCTTAGGTGGTTGATGGGGGGAGTGATTATAAATCAAGATGTCATCAAAATAGATGACCAAGAACTTGCCCATATAGGGTCGCAGGGTCTGCGTCGTGACCCGCATGAAAGTGCTCGGGGAGTTGGATAGCCCGAAAGGCATGAACAACCAATCATAGAGACCGTCCTTGGTCTTAAACGTCGTCTTTCACTTGCCTCCCTCGCGGACTCTAATCTGGTGGTACCCGCTGCGAAGATCGATCTTTGAGAATATCTGGGCGCTAACCATCGTGTCAAGCAAACCATCTAGTCGCGGAATATGGAAACGATACTTAATAGTGATCTTATTGATAACCTACCTTCATCAATACACTTACGCCAACTCTCGTCCTTCTTCGGAGTGAGAAGGACAGGAACCACACACGGATTCAGGCTCTCTCGAATGAACTGCTTCCTCAACAACTCATCGACGTGTCTCTTGAGCTCAACATGCTCATCATGATTCATCCGGTAAAGTGACAGATTTGAGAGCAAAGCTCTCGGCGTCAGGTCTATGACGTGCTGGATGTCACGAAATGGAGGTAATTCGTTGGGTAAGTCATCTGACATAATATCAACGTACTCATCAAGAAGTCGCCGGACCTCAGGGGGGCGGCTCAAGAATCTTCATAGTGTCCTCAGAAGCCATGGTGTCGACCACTATGCAAATGTGTTGGCGTCGACGCTCTCTCTCATAAACTCACCACGACGCTGCAAATGTGCAGTGGACTGGATGAACTCGTGCTAATGGAGAGTGCATCCCAATCCTTGGACTTCTCCATGGGTCGGGTTGGTGCCAACGTAATCTTACGATCGTCAGGTGGGATGGTAATGTTTTCTCTCCTTTGAGGGTGAATTTTTTCGGTCCGAAGCACGGACAGTCTGCGACCTAGACCTTTCAGCCACCTAAGCCAACCCGACCCCACGCTCAAAAATGTATGTCCATCTATCCTACCTATTTTTTTTAGATAATTGCTTTAAGGGCTCTGATTAAACCTGGTTCTGTCTGAACCCCGGACACAAGAATCCCTTCCTTCAAGGAGTGTCTTGACTCCCTTGGTCTTCGAGGGTATCGATGCGAGTATGAAGACCGTCAAATTGAGAGCTCATTTGTTTGAGCCGTTCTAGCGTCAGTCATTGGAACTCTGTTGGTGTCATTTCTGAGTTGGAGTTGGTGGTCTTCTCGTCGATTAAGTTTTGGTTTGACATGGACCGACGAAAAGGTCTACCGCTACGTAACATGCAATTGGATCAAACATTGGGTTATGATACCAAATCTGACGCATGTTTGACTTTAATGCAATCCTACGTGTGAGGTACCGGGGAGGACTCACTAAAGACTATCCTATATGATGTGGTGCATGAAAAATGAACTATTCTCTGGGTTTGAGTTTAGTGGATGGAGTCACAAACGTTCATAACAATTTCAAGTAAAGCAAACAAACACGGTGTCCTTCACACGAAGGGCTATAAGTATAATCTTCACGTTAGGGCCTTATAAGAGAATAGGAAAACGGGAATACAAATACTAACAAACAATGATCCACACGAACATGAAAATTCAAACCACACACAATAAAAAAATTTAGAAACTATACAAGAACTTACAAGCAAGGGACCCGGCGGCGGAGAATGATGGCGGGCGGCCGACGTTTGTAGAAGGCGACAATGGTTTGCAACTGGATGCAATGAGGAGGCGGGGGTTGCGTTAGAATGTAGGGAGGAAGCGGCGGCGGTTTGCGATGGAGGCGAGGGTTGCAGTAGAATGCAGGGAGGAGGCGGCGGTTTACAGTAAAATGCTGGGAGGAGTGACTTCGGTATACACTGGAGGAGTTGGGGTTGCGGTTTTCGCTGGGGAAAATCAAGAAAGGGAGGGGGTTGCGGCTGATGGACTAGGGCTACAGGACATGGAATATGGGTGGAAAACGGGCATTAACCTGGACGTCGCCCCGTGATCTCACGGCGTCGCACCGCAATATGATTGTTGACTCTGGATTTCAATACATGGCTAACAATGCCCCAACTGGTTATTGTCACCCCTTATTTATAATAAAAGAGGACTAGGACACCCTATGTGAATGACTATGATTGGTCGTTATGCCCAATGTCTGATTATTACTAAATATTGTTCAAAAAAATAAAAGAAATTACATAAAAATAGGGAAACAGCGCTCCGGATACGCCTGTGGTCTCGGATCACTGATCCGATCAGCGTCTCTTGCGTGAGTACACACATGTGGGTCCTACCAAATGGTGGCCCGATCTCCACTGTCAATCCTGCAGTTGATCCTTATTAGCTTTTGTTGATAGTAATGAGGTGATGATGATGAGGTGGAGACGGAAGATGGTTGCGGTGTTTAGGTGGACGAAACTGATGATGATGATTCTTTATTTCATTAACTTTTTCTTGGTGGTGCGGCGTGACATGAAGCTGCCCATGTGCTGCACGGCTCATGATACGAAGCTTCCCCAAACGACCATTCACGATCTCAACGACGTCAACTGGAAAGAAACATGGCATAAATGGACATGGTGTGATATTATCTTTTGATTTTTGGTACTTCTATCTGTGTAAGCTTTCTCTGCACATCTTAAATATTGCAAGTTGTTACTGCATAGCCTTTAGAACGCAGCACAAATATGAGTTCATATTTAACTAAGGGAGATTGGTAAATTCATGTGTGCTCATCTTTCTCTTTGTTTTTGTCTGGAAGTTAAGATAACAATTTAAATTATAAGGACCATATTATGATGTAATTGTGCTGATTGTGAAAGGCTCGCAGAGCTTGAATATTCCATTTTTTATACAGGGAATGGATATGGCTCTGTCAAAGCTAAATAATGGTGGCTGGGTTCATATTTTCCCCGAAGGAAGTCGCTCCAGAGATGGTGGAAAAACGATAGGGACTGCGAAGAGAGGGGTCGGGAGGTGAGTAAAAAAACATAATTTGCTTTCTCATCATCCTAATAAATTTTTTCTTCTTTATAGAATGCTATCACCAACGATGCTCTAAGGTTCTGAGTGTTGGGCAGTGGATTATGTACATGAGCAAAAAATGAGACTTGCGGAGATGAGAATGCTTAGGTGGATGTGTGGACACACGAGACTGGATAAAATTAGGAATGAATGTATCAGGGATAAGAAATGAGTGACTCCAATTGTAGAAAAGATGCGAGAAGCTCGATTAAGATGGTTCTGACACGTACAAAGGAGACCATTAGAGGCACCTGTTAGGCGTTGTGAGAGTTTAGCTACTAGGCATGACTACATATAGGGCGCAATGGCGGCAAATGATCCGTATAGCCGACCCCACTATGGTGGGATACATGCTCGAGCGTTGTTGTTATAGAATGCTATCATTTTTTTGTCCTACGTTGTGGTATTCCAACTCAACATGAATTTTGTGAAATATTAGTATGTAATTGTTCTCTTTTTTGTGCCCTTGTTGCCATTTCAAGCTCTATTGCATTAGGCATCGGCTGCTGGGTTAATCAATAATCATCATTTGGATCTATTTTACTAAAAGGTCATGTTTGGGGAGTTGTTTCAGTGTAGTGTCGGTTATGAACACAGGCATCCATGTGTGATCAGCTTTAGCGGTCATGAATGCCCTAAACCTAGAAAGTATAATTTAGGTTAAAAAAAACGTTGTCATAAAAGTTCCTAAACGCAGGTAAACCGTCACCACTGCGTTTACTACCACAGTTTCGCACCGTCACCGCTCAAACACCACAACTGCCATCAGTAGTTCAAGTCTAGCACATGCGAAGACCTTGTCGCATATTCGATGATCATAGTTGATGTAATTTTCAGGTTTAGCATTGTGTTGGTAACCTAGGCTCCGTTTGGTGCGGCTTATTTGCTCCGGTGAGTGTGATCAAAAACGTCATTATCATAGAATGTATGTTTGGCAAGACAAAGGTTCTAGTTTTGAGCATAAAATGCATGAATTTTCTTAGGTGAGGTCGGGCGTTCATGAACGACGACGGTTCATGACTACCGCGTTCACGACCGCCGCCACCGCGCCAAACGGAGCTAATCAGCTTTCATTCTGTGTTTTTTTTTCCTTTTTTGGTTTCATTCTGGAATGGCATCATTGCTTCTCCTTCAGACTCATAATGGATGCTGATAAAGTTCCCATAGTCATCCCATTTGTACATTCAGGCATGCAAGAAATCATGCCTATTGGTTCAAAATTCCCAAAAGTTGGCAAAAAGGTATCAAAATTTCTTCAAATTTTTGAATGTTTTTTTCTTATCTTTTGGATTAATTAATATTAATATTGTTAGTGATCAAGCTCTGCGCTTTACCCGCAGGTGACGGTTGTTGTAGGCGATCCAATCCCGCTTGAAGATCTGATCATGGATGATGCCGAGGGTGTTTCTCGTGGTATTTCATATGACGCGGTTTCATCGAGAATCAGTCATGCTCTTCGAGAGCTGAAGGTCGAAGCCGACAAACTCGCTCTCGAGCATGCAGGCCGTGCGCATAAACCGGACAGAGGATATAGATTTTGGCAGCAGGTTGACTGGGAAGCGTTCGGCATGGAGGGGGTCATGCGGCCGGACGAGAACCGCATCCCCGCCAAACCGCCTTTCTTTGATCGGTCGAAGCGTGACCGCGATCAGCTGCAGGAGACGAGCTCGGGCAGCAGAACTGTTCGGGCGGGTTTCTCATATGGCGGCGGCATTGTTTCCAGAGTGCGCGGCTACATGAACCCGACCGAGTTCATGGGATTCGCCGCCGGCGGTTTGTTTAAGAATGGCAGATTTGTGGGCGACGAAGACCGTGGAAGCGTTCCGATTTTTTTTCCGGCAAAGTGGTGGAGATCCTTTGATGGTTTGCCTCAGTTTTGCCGCTAGGTGTTAGACTTTCTCTTCTCCTGCGCATAGATCTCAGGCGATTTTCTTCGAGATTCGTGCGAGAAAGCATGAATTATCGTTCGATGTTCTTTAAGATTCATGCCAGAATTGGGTGTATAAACATTCCATGATTGTTGATATTTCTGAGGTTATATTCGTTTTTAGGGAATTAGCACAGCTATGAATAGCTTCTTGTTAATTGCCTTTTCACCATGTAAATATGTGTGTTTGAATTGATTGCAAAGCTATTCAAATAAATTTTGATTGGAAGTTTTTTTCCTTCCTTTTTTTCTATTAATATATCAATTCAACACACACGAGTGACAGACACGGAGCTCCGCCTCTATGGCCAACTACGACAGTACCTCGACAGTACAGGATCCGGATCCTCTGGAGTTCATGTGGGAACTCCAGGGCGGAGTTCCCCCATTATCAGCCTTTGGATTAAATCCAAGAGTTGGGAACAGTTCTCGCATGAGGACAATTGCTTGCTCCCTTTATTCCTCTTGGCTTGCTCCTGCCTAGGCTATTGGAGTTCCCTCATGAACTCCATGGGATTCGGATCCCAACAATACAATACCTCAATTGCGATAGTATCCCGACCGCGATAGGCATGGGGCTTCGCCCTTATCAATTAATTAATGTAGTTTAAAATAAACATATTATTAATTAATTAATGCGAAAAATAGTTATACACAATTTTTTATTTTTGTTAAAAAAATTGTATCATTATTCATATATTATTAAAATTAAACTCTTATTCATATAGCCAACCTTAGTGGGTGTATGAGCTCTACTAAAAAATCAACTCTATGAATTTTTATCTTTATCTTTAATTTAAAAATATGGTGTAATTATTTAAATGAGCATTGTATTTTTTTAAATATATATTATAATATATATTAAGTTATTAGATGAAAACAATAGGGTTAAATTTGACAATTTTGAATATTTCAGCGAAGGTAATTTTTAATTTAAAAATATCATTTAATTATTTAAATGATTATATATATTTATTTATTATATAAGTGAATATAGCATTCTCCATGCTCTTATTGTGCTTTCATTTTCTACCGTTGAATCTTTCACATGTTTTATCCGAAACATCATTAATATAAAAAAATTAAAATAAAATTCCCGGGTGAGAGAGAGTGGGAGAGAGAGAGAAAGAGAGGAGAGAGGGGAAGAGAGTGCGGCGGAGAGGAAAAGAGCCGCGCCAAACGAAGCCCAGATCGGCGTCAGATTGATGCCACCATTCACGGATCTTCATCACCATCTACAGTACTGTTGGAACATGGTTTTCCGCATCCCTTTGATTTGAGAATAATAAATCCTACTTGTATTTGATCTTGTTACCTTTGTGTTTTTAGCATGTAGGTATGGACACTTTTGACACCAGGTAGCTGCAACAATGGTCTAGTACTAACCACAAACTGAAGGATTGAAAGTTACTCAACGCCAGACGTTAAGCTTAACGATGGGCGTTAGCGCTAGATGAAATCGGCGTTCGACGAAATGCATACCACGACGTTCGACGAAATGTGCTCGACGAAATTTTTGTTCGACGAACTTGCTGATGCGATCGACGAAATCAAGCCGCTGAGAACGGAAGCTGGGTTCGACGAAATTGAATATGCGTTCGACGATCTTGCGTTCGACGATTCTCCGTTCGACGAAATTTCGTTCGACGAAAGATGAAGCCTGATCGACGAATTAAGTTCGACGAAATTATCTGCTCGACGAATTGGGGTGCCAGTTGATAAAAGAAAGAATCTCAACGGCAAGCGTTAGCTCTTAACGTCGGGCGCTATCCGAACGACGAATCTGGCAAGGAGAAAGCAGCCGTGATTTCAGGAGGAACATTTGGAATGATTTGCCCAATGCGCCGCGTTAGCCTTAACGCCAACGTTGATATTGCCTAAAATAAAACATTCCTAAAGTGCAGAATCTCCTTCCTCTTCTGAAGATCTGAGCCATTAATATATTGCTATACATGGTCAACGCCAGGCGTTAGAACTTAACGCCGACGTTAGCTCAAATTCTATAAATCGGAGGATTTTGTCCTCTCCGCAAACTGATTGTCAAGAGCCCTATTCCAGCACTTCAGAAACTTTGTGAGGGTCGTATTTCCAGAGAAACACATCTCCCACTCATATTTCAAAAGGAGGAATCAAAGGAGGCTTGGATCAACATGCTAACTCAACGCGAAGAACGCACGCTTGGACTTCTACGATCTTCAGCGATTCTTCGCTGTCTCCTTCAGATTACCTCATAGGGAGTTTTTTATTTGTATTTTGTATTTTGTCCTTTATTTCATCTTTGTAATTGGTTCGTGAATTCGTCACACGACGACTAGGTCTAGGTTGGACTTAGGGAGTAATTCGCCTCGTGTTGGCGACTGGGTCTAGGGAGTAGATCTAGGGGGTGCTCGAGGCCTTTCTGGTGATAGATTGGCTAGAGCGGCTTGAGGCCGTATCTGAGGAGAGATTGGCTAAAGCCAACCGGTTCGTGGGGATACGAGTCGGTATAGAAAACAAAAAGGGTTTTCATATTATTCGCTTCGATTTCTAGCGTCATTGAAATCAGCTTTTGTAATCAATTTTATAAATGTTAATCATGTCTTTTCTTGTTTAATAAAATTGATTTCATTTCTAATTTCATTATCTCTTTACTTTTGATTTAACTTCGATCAAAATATCAAAAGTTTTCTACTAAAGTTTAAAGTTTTTAAAACCCTAATTCACCCCCCCCCCCCTCTAAGGGCGCCTACAGATCCAACAAGTGGTATCAGAGGCAGGTTATTCCAAATCGGCTTAACAATCGGGAACAATGGCGTCTCATGATCTCGCTTCTACTGGTGGGGTAAATTTTTATGAAGAAGAAAAATCTCTTAAACCACCTTTATTCGAAGAAAGAAATTATAAAGGGTGGAAATTATTAATGGAAAAATTTATTAAAAATTTAGATATCAATGCATGAGATATAGCAATAGTTAGACCAGTAAATGAATCAAATAAACAGGAACGTCATCTAAATGCAAAAGCTTTAAATAGTATTTTCTGTGCTTTATCCCAAGATATTTTCAAATTAATATATTGTTTTTCTAGTGCATACAAAGTATGGAAATTTCTTAAAGAAATGTATGATTCTCCTTCTACAGGTATGGAACAATCGCAAGAATCGGAGAATATGCAAGCTTGCATAAGTCTTCAAGAATGCTCCTCTCATGACGGATCCATGAAGTGCACATCAAGTGAAAGAGAAGAAGAAATACTATCTTCGGAAGAAAAGTGCCAAAAAAATGTCAATGAAACGTTATGCTCAAATCGTGCTTCTCCGAAAAGCAATGTAAGGAAATCAAATCCTATTTTCTGTACTTCTATTTCAACATTACAAATACTTCAAACTACAAAGCGCAAAATTAAGAAATTAAAAAAATGCTAATAAACATTTGCGCTTAGAAAATAAAAATTTAAAGGCAAAAATTAATGAACAATCAAATTCAAATTTATTTAGTTATATCCATGGTTCCTTAGTTGATAACACTACACCTTGTGTAGAATATAATGAATTAAAAAAAAACACAACGAACTTGAAAAGGAACTTCTTTTTATAAAAGAACAAAATGAAAGATTATGTCTAGAAAATTCATTTTTGAAAAATGATTGTGCTAAGTGTAAGGACTATGAAATTGAAATTAAAGAGATAGATGAAACATTTGATGAATATAGAAATAACTATCAAAATCATATTGATTCAATTGTTTTCACTCTTAAAAATAGCACAATCGCTTATAATAAAGCTAGACATAAGTTGAAATTGAAGAATAATGAATTAAAATAAAAAATCAACTTGCTTATGAAAATGGTAAATACAAATTCACAATATCAAACTATATCTAAAAACATGTTGAATATGAACATCTTACCTAAGTTTAAAAATGGGAGTAAGGAACATAAAGAATTTGTAAATCAAAATCACCATAATTTACAATATTATGTTTCTCCCAACCTAAAACTAAATGCAAACAAATTTTCTTCAAATTATAAATTCAAAAACCTTTTTGATCCAAATATTCAAGTAAATGATCATGGAAATTTGAAAACTAAAAATAATATTAAACCAAGATTTGAATGGAGACCCAAAGCTAAAGATGAAACACAAACTCAAATCAAATGAGCCCATTCAATCATATCTCTCCAAAAGCAAACACGATATATTTGGGTACCCAAAGGAACCGCCACACCCGACCCTCTTTGGATACCTAAATCTCTCATTTATTAGTATCCAACTATTTGCATGAAGTAGAAACCAACTAAAAATTAAATATCAATTCTCTACTTCATGATTTGCTTAATTTCCTTTTTGTTCTTTTGCTTTTATTTCTTTGAGTCATCATGATATGATCACTTTATATAACTTGTGATATGACTTTCACATATTAAACCAAAATCCATAAATAAATCAAATTGAATAAAGTTGAATAAAAAGTCATGTCATTTTTCAAGTGATCTACTTATCATTTTTATTTTTATCCTTCTAAGATCCATTTCCTAAAAGTCTTATAAATTTTGAAAAACTAAATTTGTTATATGATATTAAGACTAAATGAAATAAGTGTCAAAATGGATTTAAAAGGGTATTAGACTAAATTTATAAAATGCACAAGGTATTTAATATATTTGCGTCAGTTTTGACTACCCTAGTATGTTTAATCATAATCATGTCAAATCGGAATTGAAAAATTGCATGACTATTATGTCACTTATTTATGATCATTTCACTCATGCATATGTTGTGCAAAACTCAAGAATTAAGGTCTAATGAGTATGGAGCTTTAATGAATATGAAACTCATGTACTAAAATTTTAACTTTCACAACTTTTTGCGATTTCTTCTCGTCTCATCACTTCATTAGACATGCCTTACATTGCACAAACATAATTAAGAAAAATCGGAAGCAAAATCGAAGAAAATCTAGGCCATATGATTAAAATAAGCACTCTCTGTGAGCTAACGCAGGCGCTAGGATCTAACGCCGGCGCTAGCTCGAGTATCTGATTTTCTATAATTTTAAAATTCTGAAAAATCAATAAAAATATATGTATTTGTTTAATATTCAAAAACCAAAGAGAAAATTTACAAAACTCTTCAAAATAAACGTATTTTCTCATATTCACTATTCACCTTACAACGTTTCTATTTAATAATTTGAAAAGGTTGAATATGAATTTTCTTTAATAATATCTCATGTACATTATCATGAATAATTAATTACGAGTACTTAATCACTATGAATTAATATTAATGATCATATATAATAATCATGCAAAATCATATGATCTTTTAAGTCAAACATCAAATATAACTACAAAAGATTTTATTCCTTCCAAACATATAGTCTGTGATCATGATTACTATATGAATCTATTATGTTTTGCATGTATCACACTTATTTTTAGACCATAGAATCAACTTTATATCTATATGAATAAAGAAATTAGAATCATCACTTTATTCTATGTCTAAAACTTGAATCTCTATTGTTACATACATGCAACATTGTATCAATTAACCTTATGGGATAACACTACATTCAAACTCATCATATCTAGCATTATCAACTAATAAAGATTATCATTCATGCTAGTTATCAAAAATGCCATAATGAATCAATCAAAAAAAGAAGGGAACAATTGAAAGTTAAAACTCATAATAAACTATGTTGCTTTAATATCAAATATAATAAGAAATTAATCACGCATAAAAGCCATAGTTTATAAACTGATTCCATAATAAGATCAAATATAATAAGAACAAAATGCTTATGATGTCCATGATCATTCTCCCACATTATGTGTCTCACCATAGCGGGGCTTGCGTGTAGGCATATAGTTAGGGTATTATTATCTAAGACATTCCTATATCGTATAGTTTGCATGCACTCTTTATGACTATATTATTCATGCATTCTTGTCTTGATCGAACATGCTTATTTTGTGTTTTGCATATTTTATCATGTTTGAGCTCTAATGATCTTGTAAAATACAAATATATGAAAACCACATAAAAATATAAAAACCATTTTTGAACAAATAAAAACATGCTTGAATAGACTTCAAAACATATCAACTTTCTCTTAAATTTCTACCCTAAGAAGGTTTATGTACATACTATCTATGCCAAAGATTTTTTTTTTCAAAAACCTCACAAATTGAGTACTGTTTCGGCGTTAACTACTTAACGCCAGGCGTTAGCTTTTTTCTCCAGATGAAAATTATGCATTCACTAGTATTTTTCTGGTATTTTTCTAATAATTTTTCTTATTTTATTGTGTCTGATTTCAAAATACTTTATTATTAATTTGGTTATTTTATTTCAAAATACAAAAAAAACAAATAATTTAAAATGATCAAAAATATGTTTTTGTTGGTTGTTTTGTTTTAACTCCTTACAAAATTTGTTTTGTTTTAACTCCTTACAAAATTATGGTTTGACTATATGTCTTCACAAGAGCATATATCTTAGTCATTTTGTTTCAAATAGTCAAAATTGATTAGGCATACACATTAAGATTCTCTTCAATGTCCAATTTTAATTTCAAATTTTCTAAACATTGTTTTGTCATGCCTTGACCTTAATCTGATTATATGCAATGAAATAGTCTATAGATAATTGTGTATGATTGCCTAGCATGTCTCTAAGTATGAGTAATGCTTTATGTTAATCAATGAATTATACACTCACTATTTTGGTAATCTACATGTGCTCATAATCCTAGTCTTGCATGATTGTGTAGTGTAATTTTAACATATTAAGTTGTATGTCTAAATTACCTACACCGTCTTTCAAAACTAAATTTCATGCACGATATAGAAGTGTTATTTCAATAATATTAATGTTTGCAACAACAAGTGAATTCGGAGACCTTTTGGCCCATAATATAAATCCAAAATAAAACGCCAAAGATAACTCCACCAAGCACTACTCACCCTCCTGATAAGTCTTAATGAGCATTGTGAGGTTAAGCACCTTGGAAAGAATTGTAAAGTGCCTTGTGCAAACATATTTCTTTCTATCACTTCTATTTGTACACCGGATCACTAAAAATAAAAATCAATAAAATTACTTATGTGATCCCCCAAGCACTACTTCGCTCCCTGATAAGTCTTAATGAGCATTGTGTGGGCGAAGCACATTGGTAGTTGCACGTATGTTATGTGCTTTGAAATTTTATTCTAGATGTGATGTGTGAAAATAATTATATGATTACAATCTTATTGTTGTTGTTACTATTTCACTACATATGTCATGTGTTTTGATTATTTCACTTGTATACTTTTATCAAAACACCTTATGCACACATCATTGTTTTTCATAAAGCTTCCACTCATGAGAATTGGATCCTAATGCAAACATTACATAATTCTCTAAAAACTCAAGTAAACGAACTAGATTGCAATGCATGATTTCTACAATGTTTTCCTTACTTGAAATACGAATTGGTTACATTGTAGTTATTATCTTTTTGAATATGTTAAATCATGCTTGCCTATTAGTTATGAAAATTTTCAAAGTTAAAATGCTCAAATGTGAAGAGTCTAGACATATTGTTGGAATGGTCAAACTATAACAAAAATACTACTCTTATTTGTTTTGTTTTTGTTTTTCCGCATTTCTCTATCTAATCATGTATCTGTACATCATGTGCTCCCATACTTATATCAAGTCTTAAATAACTATGATTTATTAATGAACTTCAAAATAGCTATGTGAGTTGTGTGCTTAATAAATTCAAATAAAAATATAATTCCATAGGCTATGTACCTCTCATTAGATTTAAAACGCTTAAATGTTTCCAATAATTATTATCCATGACTTAATATCTCACCATAGCGGGGGCGTAGGGTTGTAGACATTAGATTACCTGGCCTCTAAGTCATGTCTTGTCCTTAATCGGGGAGGGTTCCAGTGGGGCCTTGCGAGGCACTGGGGGGAAAGAGTGCTAGGGTGAATTTTAGTCTAGTGTTTGCATATGAGACTAACACCCCAACCTACGGCATATTTGCAGCTCCTCATGCCCATCCGTCACTTAGTACGGGGCTAGGGTGTAGACATATTGTTTGGGTAGATTGGTTACTTGGAAATCATTACTTTTTCTTATGCTTAAAACTCTTATAAAGCAAGTGATTACATTCCTTTGGTATAATCTTTGATTGATGTTCTTTCACGCTTATCATATATTTTTCCGCTGTGCTACTCTCTCCCTTAGCTCGATCATGACTTACTTTATGTTTACGCAAAACTCATATTCCTCTCTTAGTTATGTCCCAACTTTTGTCTTCGTTATTCTAGTTTTGTTTCACTCCACCCTCTTTTGCTAATAACAAAGGGGGAGAATAAAATGCTAAATCATATTGATTAATGGAGTAGGATTCACTAGATTAAGGGGAGGCATGTATCTAGTTTATGGGAGTATATACTAAGGGGGAGCATCTTTGTAGGAGGAACACGATGTTCAATGAAACTATAATTCTAATCATTATCTTATAAATTGCTTGTGTCATATATTCTTTTAAAAACACAAATGCTTTATCTATAAATCTGATTTATCTCTAATTGGATTTGTTATTATCAAAATGGGGAGATTGTTGGAACATGGTTTTCCGCATCCCTTTGATTTGAGAATAACAAATCCTACTTGTATTTGATCTTGTTACCTTTGTGTTTTTAGCATGTAGGTATGGACACTTTTGACACCAGGTAGCTGCAACAATGGTCTAGTACTAACCACAAGCTGAAGGATTGAAAGTTACTCAACGCCAGGCGTTAAGCTTAATGTTGGGCATTAGCCCAAGATGAAATCGACGTTCGACGAAATGCATACCACGACGTTCGACGAAATGTGCTCGACGAAATTTTCGTTCGACGAACTTGCTGCTGCGATCGACGAAATCAAGCCGCTGAGAACGGAAGCTGGGTTCGACGAAATTGAATCTGCGTTCGACGATCTCGCGTTCGACGATTCTCCGTTCGACGAAATTTCGTTCGACGAAAGATGAAGCCTGATCGACGAATTAAGTTCAACGAAATTATCTGCTCGACGAATTGGGGTGCCAGCTGATGAAAGAAAGAATCTCAACGCCAAGTGTTAGCTCTTAACGTCGGGCGCTATCCGATCGACGAATCTGGCAAGGAGAAAGCAGCTGTGATTTCAGGAAGAACATTTGGAATGATTTGCCCAACGCACCGCGTTAGCCTTAACGCCAACGTTGATATTGCCTAAAATAAAACATTCCTAAAGTGCAGAATCTCCTTCCTCTTCTGAAGATCCGAGCCATTAATATATTGTTATACATGGTCAACGCCAGGCGTTATAACTTAACGCCGGCGTTAGCTCAAATTCTATAAATCGGAGGATTTTGTCCTCTCCGCAAACTGATTGTCAAGAGCCCTATTCCAGCACTTCAGAAACTTTGTGAGGGCCGTATTTCCAGAGAAACGCATCTCCCACTCATATTTCAAAAGGAGGAATCAAAGGAGGCTTGGATCAACACGCTAACTCAACGCGAAGAACGCACGCTTGGACTTCTACGATCTTCAGCGATTCTTCGGCGTCTCCTTCAGATTACCTCATAGGGAGTTTTATATTTGTATTTTATATTTTGTCCTTTATTTCATCTTTGTAATCGGTTCGTGAATTCGCCACACGGCGACTAGGTCTAGGTTGGACTTAGGGAGTAATTCGCCTCGTGTTGGCGACTGGGTCTAGGGAGTATCTAGGGGTGCTCGAGGCCTTTCTGGTGATAGATTGGCTAGAGCGGCTTGAGGCCGTATCTGGGGAGAGATCGGCTAAAGCCAACCGGTTCGTGGGGATACGAGTCGGTATAGAAAACAAAAAGGGTTTTCATATTATTCGCTTCGATTTCTAGCGTCATTGAAATCAGATTTTGTAATCAATTTTATAAATGTTAATCATGTCTTTTCTTGTTTAATAAAATTGATTTCATTTCTAATTTCATTATCTCTTTACTTTTGATTTAACTTCGATCAAAATATCAAAAGTTTTCTATTAAAGTTTAAAGTTTTTAAGTTTTTAAAACTCTTATTCCCCCTCCCCCCCCCCCCCCCCCCCCCCCCCCCCCCTCTAAGGGCGCCTACAGATCCAACAAGTACATCATCACTTTACTGCATGTCGTCTAGAGTGAGACAATAGTCGATAAGCTTATAATCCAGCCGACACATATTGACTAGAGTGAAAATTCCAGAACTGTATTTCGAACTTCACTTTTCACAGTTCTTTTATCACTTTAACTCATGTTCTTCATCACCATTTTCAGAACTGTTCTTCATCACATTCATGCTTCCCCAAAAGACATGAAAACACCTTTTTGACACCAACATTTTTCTCATCGCGGGAAAATCAAACGATTTTAAAACAGCAGCGACGGTGAGAACTAAACTTTTTCAACCGCTACCACCTTCCCAAACAAAACACTAACCCTCTATAATGATGGAAATAGAACCATAAACTACTTTTTTCAATATATTCAATGTGCATATATTCTGCCCATAAACTAGTTTTTTGCGAGTTTCCACCATAATTTATAAGAATATGCAGCGATAATCTCTTTGATATTTCTGAAGCCTAGTCCTCCCTCGTCTATGTCGGGCAGCATAAATTTGGCAGTGCACAATGCACCCCAAAAAGGCATGGAAATATCTTTTTGATACAAGCACTTTTTCCACCATGGGAAAATCAAACGGGTTTAAAACAGCAGCGACGGTGAGAATTGAACTTTTTCAACCGCTACCACCTTCCCAAATAAAGGTGTCACTTAAAACCGAAAACCGTAAATCGAACCGGAACTGAATCGAACCCGCAAAGAACCGGACCGAACCGTTCGCGAATTATTTGAGTTCCGGTTTGAATTTTAGAACCGTGGAGAACATTGATCCGGTTGTGGTTCTTTCATTTTATTATCCGGACCGGAACCGCAATATACAAGTCACAAGCGATTTCAAGATTTTTAGAACCGATCCGAACCGGACCGAAGCAGAACCGAACCGCAACCGGTTTATTATTATTATTATATTGTTATTTTTTTTATAATATATCTATAATATCTATACTTCCTATTATGGGTGAAACTGATGCGGTTTGAACTCAAACCGCAATCGCAACAAAGATGGTCGATTTTGGACTGAACAAAATCGCACCGCAACAACACCGTGATGTGTGGTTTGACATTGGTACGGTTTGAAGTCAATTTTTACAGTGTATTTTCAATTTGTATACAGTCATATAATTTATTTTCAATTTTACTCAGATATTTTTTTTGAAATATTTGTTTTAAAATATAGAGAATATACAAGTACTATTTAATAGTAATAATTAAAGACAAATATAATTGTAACTGATAAATTAGTTAATTTTATTAAACTAATATATTCTTCAAACACAATTTTAATTGTAAAATAAAATTTCAAAAACAACATTTCAAAGTTCTTTATCATATGTTGAGCCGTGATCTTCAGCAACATGAATATTGCATCAGCATTACACAATCGTGATCTTTGAATTTTTAAAATTGACGCTTTCTAGTGCAATTTTGTGATTTTGCGATTTCAATTTTTAACTTTTAGCCCAACTTACTATATATTATACAAAAAATACTTGCCCATGGTGTAACGCGAAATTCAAGCGCTCGAGCCTCAGACTTCGAAGTCCGTCTTGTAAAAAAAACTGAATGGGTATAATTTTCCCCTCCGATTTTTTATTTTTGACCTCCATTTATTCCGTTAAGTTTGATTTTGGTTCTAGTTAGAACCAATTGGAACCGGAACGAACCGTTGGTGGCCGATTTGATTTTGGTTCTTGTTGAACCATAACCGAAACCGTTAACACGACGGTTCCAAAAATTATGCTGGAACTGGAACCAAAACCGGTCAAACCAAATATAAATTTAGTTCTAATTTGAAGAACCGTTACCTTAGCGGTTCGATTCACAGTTTTAGTAGAACCGAAACCGAACCGGAACCGTGACAGCTCTATTCCCAAACAAAACATTAAACATCTATAGAGGAGTTGACCAAAAAAAAATTTTGACGGCCAAGAACCTGAAACAATAGGGCAGCATGATGCGCATCATCCGTTCCAGATCTCCCTAAAAAAGTATTCCCTGCTCCCCAACACATTTCCCATTGACAACCAACCTATTCAGAATTCGACGCATAGATTCCAATGTAAGACTGCACTCTGCGGCTTAATCCTCCATATCCGACGTGTTAAACCCTAACGGATTTTGACGGGCGAGATCGAATTATAACATTTGTTTAAACCAATCAGTAGCTCTTACTGAGCTTTTACTGGGTAAGGGCTTTTTGACACTTTGCACTCCTGAAATACGGGTTTTTCTTTGCACCCGGAACCTTTCAAATTGGAATTTTGCACCCCCAATTACTGTTTTCTGACACTTTGCACCCCCAAGCCAAAATTTCAAGGGTATTTAGGTCCGAACAGCACCAAAAATGCTCATTTTGACCCTCTGCACCCCGAATTATTGGTGGGCTGCTCGGAGGGTGCAAAGTGCAAGAAATCAGTAATTGGGGGGGTGGGGGTGCAAAGTGCACAAAATCTGTATTTCAGAGATGTAAAGTGCCAAAAACTCGTATAATAAGCATGTGATGAACCCGCACCATAAAAGTAAAATTTCAACAACAAACAAGTCAAAGCCTTCTGAGTTCTGAATCAAATGGGAACAAAGACTTGATAAAACAATAATCAACAGTGCTCACTTATGATCTTAGGAATTGCATAACAATCTCACAAAAAGCAGGAATAAGTGCTTGGGATAAACTTTTAATCAACAGAGAGAAGAACAAAAACCTAATAGTGCCTTCATTCCCGGGGCCCTCCGATGAGCCTCGAAGAATAAGAAGAATCTAGAGTCTTCTTCCTCTTCTGCCGCCCTTCCGGCGGGTACTGTCAGTCGGAATGGGGGTCACGTCCTCTGCAAAAGAGATAGAGAGAACAGAAACACATCAGCTCAAGTAGCAGGAGGGAAATGAAGACAAAAAAAAAGTTTATAAGCATATATACAGGCAATAGTTTACATGTAAATGAAATTAAATACATACAGGCAATAGTTTACATGTAAATGAAAATGATAATTCTGAAATTGGTAGTTGACAGAGGCTTCGTTTGGCGCAACTTATTCGCTCCGGTGAGTTTGGTCAAAAACACCATTATCATAGAATGTATGTTAAAATGCATGAATTTTTTAGGTGAGGTCGGGCGTTCACGAATGACGGTTCATGACCACTGCTCTTCATGTTAAAAAGGCCAAAGACAATGGTGGAAGAAGCCACAGGCTCTTCATGCAGCTCCCAACTAGACAATTTGGGGATGACGGTTCATGACCACTGCTCTTCATGTTAAAAAGGCCAAAGACAATGGTGGAAGAAGCCACAGGCTCTTCATGCAGCTCCCAACTAGACAATTTGGGGCGGCTTTCGCCGGAATCCAATTTTCAATTTGGGGCGCCTTTCCACTAAACAATTCGTTATCCGCTCGAAATCAAGCAATGAGAGACCTCGAGATGACTATCTGTTCTCGATACATGGGCATGGCATGGCTTTTCAACATTGCTAGAGCTAAAAATGATATGAATACAATCTATTGTCAATTTTATAAGACAACACTACTCACTAGTCTTACATATATGCGCTCGTACATGTATACATTTATACATAAAAAATCTTCCATGCATATAAACATCAGTCCAAATATAAATACATGAAAAAATTTACGTGCACACGCATTTCTAATTAAACTCCGGCTAGCTCAATATAGTCCCGGGCTCGGCGCAAATGAAGTTGACTCGGTTGAAGCTCAATTAAAGAGAAAAGGTGAGCCAATTTTCTAGAAACACATAATCAGTGGTGTATTCAAGGGTAGCATTGCATGGAATAAGCCTTTGCATAGCAATACAATGATAGCATACCAAATAATTAAATAAATGACATTTGTGTGATTTCACAACCATACTTGCCATTATAGCTATATTTCTTGTTTCGGAAGTCTAGCGATGTTGGACTCGCAGTTGGACTCTAATGGGATTAATGCGATGCAAAATAACTTAAAAAGCGCATCAATAGGATTTAAACTAAGGTCCTGTTTGGGTGGGTGGTTGCGGTCGGAGAAGGAGCGGTTAGAGATGAAGATAAAACAGTATTTTTGAACAGAGCTCCCTCTGTGCGGTTGGAATCAGGCATAAATGGAGGCTATTCAAATGACTAAAAAATAGCGTTTGTGTTTCTTGAAGAACGCAATGGAGAAAAAACACTCAAACAAACAAAGCCTGAATATAACATATGTGCATGTTCCATTCAAATAAACAATATGTAGTACCCAATAAATTCCATAATAAGAACAAGATCTGGAGAATATGTCCACCCAAGCATGAGCACAATAAATTTCCCTCGGTAGGAAACTAGATAAATTTTGTATGCTCCGGGAAAGAGATTTCTAAATAGAAAAAGTAGGGTAACGTCAAAATCACGGAGAAGAACGAGGTCGAGATATTTGATAAGATGGTGAAAAGGAGGCAGGAGAGTGAAGGCAATAGAACCCACAAGCTCTAGTGTGGATGATTTTTAAGGGTTTCGACCATTTTTGTTTTGTTTTTTATAGCTCAACTTGGATTTTGATTACTAGCACACCAAAGAAGGAGAGGGATGCAACGAGTGTGCAACTACGAGAGCATCAAGCGAAAAATAATGTTTAAGCATTGTCTTAAGATTTAGAATAAAAACAATAAAAACTAAAAACCAGTAAATCAACTTTACTTTCCATATTGTTTAATATCATTTTCAGCATACTGCATGGCATAGTCTTGTATTTAGCACATACTAGGTATATCAAATAGTTGTCGCATCTCCCCTTAACTTCAATATTCTTATGGCTCAAAATATGTTAAAATGCAATAACAACCTCCACATGACTTTAGGTGCCAAGAACTATTCAAAACTTAACGTCACACTAATCAACATCCATTGTAACCTAAGGTAGGTCAATGCCACAACTATTATAAGGGCGCATTCGTTTGGTAGGTTTTGATTGACAGGAATTGATTTTGGTCGAAAACTTACGGCTCAGAGGTTTTGGAATTGGGTCAAAACTAATTCCTTTGTTCGCTTGCAGGAAGGTTTTTAGGCACAGAAATTGAAACTGACAATTTTTTTGTTCGGCGGAGAGGTTTTGGAATTGGGTCAAAAAACGAGCGCCCTATTTTCCCACTCTCGCGTCTGCCGCTTGCAATTTGCAAAAAACCTATTCATCTTCTATGCGCCCTCCGACGGCCTAATTTTTGCTATCTCCAGCGTTGTTTGGCACGTTTCAGCTATTTCCGACGTCATTCGGCCTGCTCCTGCTATTTCCGGCGTGGTTCGGCCTGTTCGTGTTGTTTTCGTGCTCTCTCTTCGCCGTTTCCTGCTATTTCCGATAGGTAACAGTTTGGCTATTTCCAACTATTTCCTGCTATTCCGATTTCTTCATTTGAATTTATGTTGTATATGGTTGCTTAAAATGTTGATATTTCTCATCTATGAATTTATACACTCTTTGCCTCATTTTTCTTCAGTTACTGGAGTAGATTAATTAAAGACTGCTTGACTTTACTAGGTAATCCATGCCATCTCTACAGGCAACACTTCATGATTATATTGTTCCATCCAATTATTTTGTCTCCTCGTAGATGAATATAACAGGATATATCCATGCCATCTCTACAGGCAACACTTCATGATTATATTGTTCAATCCAATTATTGTCTCCTCGTAGATGAATAACTGGATATATGAGGTGATTTTTAATGAGGATTATCCATGATTTGTCTGGGGGGGGGGGGGGGGGGGGCATTGCAATTAAATTCATCATTATTGTGAAGTATTCAGAAAACTATGTGAACATAAACCCAGATCTCTTTTCTTGTTTATACCTCCCTTTTTCTCCAGATTATTTTTTTTCTTTCACTGTTCTTCATGCAGTTATAGGTTTTCTTAGTTCTACTATTAAGGATTGTTTCCATTAATAGAATTTGGATTTACTATTAGCAAAAACCATGCTCCGGGAAAATTAAATTTCTAGTGAGGGTTATCCATGATTTGTCTGTGGGGCCAGTATAATTAACTTCATGCCAAATTCCTTAGTTTCCAATACTTTTCCTTTCGATATAAGCTAAATAGTTGCACTTATAGCAGATCGTATAAGGATGTATGAATTATGAAATAATATGTTTTAAACTAATTCTTCCAAGAGCATAAATGATGGGGATCGGCCGCATGTTCGTGATCGGAGGAGATCAGACCACCATTTGACCCAAGATGCGTTGATCGGATCGGCGATCCGAGACCGCGAGCGCGTCCGGGGCGTCGGTTTACATTTTATGTCTTTTATTTTTGTTTTTTTGAGCTTGTATTTAGTGTTTTAGGACACCCGGCGTAACAGACGATCATAGCCATTCACGTCGGGTGCCCAACCGCTCCTCTCATTATAAATATGGGCGGGTGTTCTGATTTTCATTTCATTGTGTATTTTGTGAGAGAATCCAGAATTCACGGTCATTCACTGTTTTCCTTGCTTTTAAATTTTTTTTGGATATGTTATTCACTTATTCTTCATTAGCTATCTAGATATCTGCTTCGGGGTCGGGCTCAAATCTCGTTGGCAAAAAGTCCCGAAAGAATGCTTCGGGTTCTAGAAGTGGTCCAGGTTGGGAGCATGAGAGTGAAATTGACAATACGGCCAAAAAAGTGCAGTGCAAATATTATCTAGTCATTAGATCTGGTGGAATATAAAGGTTGAAGCATCTCTGCATCACTTAACCGGAACAAAAATTAATGTCAAAGCATGCACAAAAGTATCCGAAAATGTGAGAAATCAATTTTTGAGTATTCTTCGAACTTACATAGAGGAGGATCTAAAGAAGAAAAGAAATATTGAGGAATCTAGTGTTAATTATGAGGTTGAATTGGATCTAGCAAAGGAACAAAAAGGAAAGGAGCCAGAATGTTTTTTGTTAAAAGATCAAGTCAATCTACAATTAATCATAATATATTTAAGAAAGATGCATGCGAAAAGGCATGTCAACAAATTGCTCATTTTTTCTATACAAATGCAAATCCATTCAATTGTGTGAAGAACCCGGAGTTCAAAAGCAAGATTAAAGCAATCGACCAACATGCTCCCAGAATGAAACCACCGTCTTATAATGATTCATGTGCTAACATGCAATGGTTATTTTGTGTGTTATACTGTAGATACGAGCCAATACGGGGTCATCATTGATGAGAGACAGGCAAGCCAACTTCATAGGTCATTGCATGCTGCAACTTATTATATGAACCCTCATTATCACTTGAGCCCATCATTTAGGGCAAATGCGAAAGTAAAAACTGGGTTCTGCAGTTGTCTCCAACGAATGATTCCAAACGAAGATGAGAGAACAAAGATAGATATTCAGATGGATGATTTCAAGCATGCAAGAGGATTATTTGGGTTAGACTCTGCAAAGGCAACTAGAAGCAAAAGAGCAGCAGGTTAAACTTTTTTTGGTTTATGCTATTTTTAATTATTAATCAATAAGCATGTTATTTTCATATTAAGCATTTAAAATATTGTAATTTACAGCTGATTAGTGGGATTCCTACAAAGATAACTGTCTGAAATTGAAAAGATTTGCAATTCGGGTTCTAAGTTTGACATGTAGCTCTTCCGGATATGAATGCAACTATAGTGCATTTGAGATGATGAGATCAATTGCACTAAAATATCCTAGCATGTAAACTTGATTCATGTATGAGTGTTCTTATAATTTTTTATTTTCTAATAGGTGCATTCAAAAAGAAGAAATCGCTTATATCAAAAGAAAATGAATGATCTAATTTTTGTGATCTACAATATGAAGTTGATGGAACGACAAGATAGAAGAAATGCAATTGAAGGAATTTTTTAAAATTGTTGAGAATATCCCCTTCACATGATGATGAATGGATCACGAAGAGCGAAGATCCAGTTCTTCCTCGTAAGGGCAACTGACTGGGGATTCTTCGAAATAGAGATACACATGAAACTTATAGTTTTGTGTTAATTGTGTGTAATTGGATGATACGGAATTCAATTTCATATTTTAAGTCTTACTTTATGAATGTTGCAGGATCTTACGATCCTCGATCCGATTCGATCCAACCCGCAAAATGATCCCACCTAGAATCTCGATCCTGACATATCAAGTGTATTAGTGAAGGTGAATGGGATGATGATGAGAATGTCAGTGGTGATGATGAGAAAATGCGATACTTGATGAAGATATGATTGATGTACCTGTTAAGGATTTGAACTTTTGGTTTTATGATTGACCTTCCGACGGTCAAACAAAAACTATTATTTGATGTTTTATAATGATGTGTACTTTATATTTAATAATGTAGAACTTTTAGTTAGAACAACACTATTTTTAGTTCAGTTTATTTGTTTTCTTTTGAATTTTGATATTATTATTCAACAATTGATCAGTTTTATAGTTTTGTGTTAATTGTGTGTAATTGAATGATACGGAATTCAATTTCATATTTTAAGTCTTACATTATGAATATTGCAGGATCTTACGATCCTCGATCCGATTCTACGATTCGATCCGATCCAACCCGCAAAAGATCCCACCTAGAATCTCGATCCTGACAACCTTGGGTGGTATGTCTCTTTTATGTCCACCTGAGGTTTCTTACATAAAGAATATGACAATACCGATGATCAAAGCAAAGCACATAAAATACTAATAGAGAAGCTCCATTCCATGTAGTCAATTTTGAGCTACTAACACATATATCAGATGATTCTAAAATTTTCAATGAAAAATTTCAACTAAGGGGACAAATTTTGATAGATGATAGTATGTCTGTTGGGCTTAATAAAACCATATGGGGAATTAGCCAACCACCAATGGCATGTGGATCATTGTAAAACACTATAAATAAATAAATTCGCATGCAAGTGAATCGACATTTTGTCAGAGTTGTTACATGTTCCGTGAAGCGTGTATAAGAAATTAATATTCTATCAGTAATGCGTGAAACTTTAGTAAATTATATTTTTTTAAAATAAAAAAAAATTGGGATCTTTTTAAAATTGTTCGGTGGATCAATTTGTAGAAACAACCATAAAATGATCTTTCTAAAGGATATATCCTCATGATCCAATATACACACTCAGTGATCATGCAAGGTGGCCACAAATGCGACAGTACCATGGCCGCAGCAGTGCCCCCACTACTTGCCATCCCGGCGAGCAGTGTGCACCTGCGACAGTACTTTATTACCACTTAATGTCCCCGTCCATAACATATGATACCAACAACAACAAAACCGGTCTTCGCTTGAGATCTCATGTAACTCCTCATGCTCGACATCACTCCCATCGCGCAATTCCCCCTAGCGCGATAAGATATCGAGCAACATTATTTTGTAATTTTATGATACTCTTATATATTAAAAAAATTGTGTTGTCCGTTAGGTTAAAGAAATTAAAATTGAAAGGCTCAATAGCTATGAATATGTGTGTACTTACCAATTCTCCCAATTTTCATTCCAGAGCGAGCAAGTGCACGGAGGGCTGATTGGGCACCGGGACCAGGAGTTTTAGTTTTATTCCCACCAGTTGCTCGGAGCTTAATGTGCAGTGCAGATATGCCAAGTTCCTAGAAAATAATAAAAAGTGCATTAACACCAATACAATTACATAGCCTAACTAAACCTCTAAAATTAACGATAGCTCATTACAAACCTTGCATCGTTGAGCAACATCTTGTGCTGCAAGCATAGCTGCATAAGGAGATGACTCATCCCGGTCAGCTTTTACCTTCATCCCACCTGCAAATGTATCAAAATATAAAATTCTGAGCATACATCAAATCATATGATCTTCCTCGCATAAAAAATAACTTCCACAAGATTCTTGTGGGTTTCATTGTCTAAAGAAATCATTCATAATCAAGATAACACAAGGCAGTTTATTTATCCCATTGCATTCAAAATGACATATCTAGCACTCATGGAGTAAAATATAATTTAATGTACAAAATCATGTGTCTCAAGAGTTAGGTTCTTAGTATCACATTTATTCATTAAGCTTGCCACCAGAACTTTCAATCCATAAATTGATTTAAATTTGAAATGTGTATGTTCTTGAAGTAAGACAAATAGAAGAGAGAAACAGAAAGAGAAGAAAAATGCAGGACTTTTCACAAAACTCAGCATACTTAATGAAATATAAGAAAACATTCAACGGGATCAGCCCACTTTACTTATTATACTCAACATGCCTTGCACTTCTTCATCTTCAACAATAAAGATAGCCATGGAAAACAGGAGATCAAAAAAATTTAA
The DNA here is from genome assembly GCA_033032865.1 of Dactylorhiza incarnata. NCBI lineage: Eukaryota > Viridiplantae > Streptophyta > Magnoliopsida > Asparagales > Orchidaceae > Dactylorhiza > Dactylorhiza incarnata. The sequence continues at coordinate 13,574,033 of JAWHQI010000017.1, forward strand.
GGAAAAAACTAACAGCCAAAATAGAGAAAGCCTTGTGATAAAGAGATGGATAACTAACCAAAGAAAAATATTATATATTTGAAATCAATATTGCATATCAATGAATCACGCAGCATTCATTTTAAAAGAGGAAGATGAGGCCTTGTTTAACAGTTTTCATAATGTGCATGCTGGTGCGAGGCAAAAATTGGTCACCAAAAATTGGTGTAGTACATATGTAAATACGACCAAGTACATATTACTTCAAAGAAATTCATGCTTTTCATATATTTCAAAAGCGATGTTATCAAAGATTCATACACTCCAATAAATATGGCCACCCGATAACTGAGGAGCTAAACAACAACTTGGCTCAGACCTAAACAAAGTGAGGTGCTAACAAATATATAGTTGTAGTCATCATCAACAACATTATCCTAACTATTTCTGGCCCACTTTATAAATCTTTATTTTATACTCAATCTTGGTGTGTCCCTGGGATGTCAAATCTACTCTTCAAAAATCATTTCAAATAATTTTATTTATGTAATCTTACGTTAATCCCATCTCCTTCCTAATTCTCACATAATAATTTCATCACTCAATTAATTCATGCATTTTCTATCATTAGTTGCTCGGGGTTAAATAGATGTAACTCCCAACTATTTCTCTAACAGTCCATTCGGTTGACGGAATTGCCCCGAAGGAATTAGAATTGGGTTTAAATAATTCAATTGAGGTTGTTCGGTTGGACGGAATTTGCGGCGGAATCGGAATTCCCCAAAACCTACGAATTTACATTAGGCATGCGTCCAATTCTTACCGAGTTCGCTGGGTTTAAGGAAAACAACGTCGCACGATACGCCTTCTTCGTCCGACACTTCCACCGGTTGACGGAATTGCCCCGAAGGAATTAGAATTGGGTTTAAATAATTCGATTGAGGTTGTTCGGTTGGATGGAATTCGCGGCGGAATCGGAATTCCCCAAAACCTACAAATTTATGTTAGGGATGCGCCCAATTCTTACCTAGTTCACTGGGTTTACGGAAAATTACGCCGCGCGATATGCTTTCTTCGTCCGACACTTCCACCTCTTCTTCTTCTTCGGCGGCTTCTTCCTCCTCCACTTCTTCATCTTCCTCCTCCTTTTCTTCTCTATCTTACATAGATGTAACACCCAACTATATATTTCTCTAACAGTTCGTTCGGTTCGACGGAATTGCTCTGATCGAATTGGAATTGGGTTTAAACAATTCAATTGAGGCTGTTCGATTAGACAGAATTCACGTCGCAATCGTAATTCCCCAAAACCTTCATATTTACGTTAAGTATGCGCCCAATTCTTACCAAGTTCACTGGGTTTTTGGAAAACAACGCCGCGCGATCCGCCTACTTCGTCCGATACTTCCATCTCTTCTTCTTCCGGCTCTTGTTCTTCCTCTTCTTTTTCTTCCTCCTCTTCTTTTGTCGCGACGACAAAAAAGGCAGAAGAAAACATACCTCGAAAGGAGAAAGGGGATCGTTCCTCATGCTCCCAGTGAGATGAGAGGTAAAGAAGAGCTCGCTCTGGACGAGGATTCAAGCAAAACCAATTCTCAAGCGCAAACGGATTTGGGTGAGCGTGGTCCTCAAGTGGTGTTTTGAGTGCAAGCGTTAGGATCTAAGCGAACCACGTCATTTGGACTTCAATGAGTTAGTACCTTTTTATATTGTAGTTTATTGAAAGTTAGAATAATAATTTAACCCATTAAATTGTGAGTTAATCGGGTTTTGCTCTGCTGATTCTAGTGGAGAAGACAACACTTGGCCTTCCTGTTGCAGCTTGATTCCAGTGGATAAAACAACCCTTCATGCAATGATTTATTTATTTTGCATTATGATGAAGAATAAGAATTCCAATTCCCTGCAGGTTTTGGCCAATTTCATCCTGAGCTGAACAACATAACCAGAATGTAGCTCAATTCCAATTTATGCGGGTTTTGGAATTTACTATATTCTAATTCCTCAGTTCCAATTCCGTCGAACCGATCGAACCCTAGAATAATTATTCCTAAATTTACTAAACACAAATTGTGGCTATCTTCTAATAGTACTTAATAATAATTGCTTGCAATAGACTGCATATCGTTTACTTTATCTCTAATCTCCATTTCTAAGGCTTTTGTTTTTGAATCATTTTCTCACTCCTCTAAGTTCTAACCAATCACTCATTTTAGTACCTCCCAATATATCAATAGGATTTAAAGCGTGTAACAAGTTGAAAATTGCATAGCATGCGCTTAAATTGGGCCCTAAACATTCAAATGAACTTGTCTGAAATGCGATGTCATGGACCTTACTCTATACGATTAAAAATATGTAGAGTTTGACACCTTATAATCAACAAGTTAAGTAAAACCACATATTCAAACCAAAAAAACATGTTACACATTATCATCAACTACCTATATAAAAGCACATTTTCAAACTATAAAGCATATATAAATCATTGTTTAACAAGAAAGCACATAAATAATCTCTTGCCGTATATGAAAAATGGTTTAACCACAAGCAAATAATTGTTATCATCATCAACAATAGCCTTATCACAACTCGGTATGAATTCTTATTTTCCAATTGTTCCAACTAGTGTTGCACTATTGTCTAACGGACTAAAATTATTCTTCATAAATCATTTTGAACAATATTTATCCATGTCATTCTCCTTCATAGTACTTCCACAACAAATTTATCTATTAATTTAACGAGTGCAACGTTACCCTTTCTTCAAAATGTCCAAACTACATAAATCCATTTTCAATTAGCTTATGTTAAAAGGAGATCACTTCAATTGTTTTAATATAATCAAAAGATTATTAAAGAATAGATAATTAAACAAGATTTATAAAATGTCCTCCTTTGATTAAAAAGTTCTAACCTGTGATGCGAACAAGTGTTTCCCTGCCAGATAAGTCGGTAACGTGCTGCAAAACAAATAATAGTATGAGATTACACAAATATTAAAATGGATAAACTGTGTTTACTAGTACTCACAATGAATGTGTCATTGAAAGATGCAAAGATGTGGGCAACACCAAACACAATTTCTCCATCACGAGTTTTTGGCCCCAAAGTCACAGTTTCCTCCTTGGGCTCCTTGGTCTTCTTTCTTCCTGACTACAACATGTCCAAACAAAGTACATATTCAATATCTAAGAAAATGAAGGTTTAGAGTATCCTTAAACAGGGAGTATCAATTACATTAAGGCTCCATTGGGTTAGAATTTGCAATGCAAAGGAAATTTACATCAAACTTTCATATAAGGTGATTGGTCTATTGTAATTGTTAGTGGAAAATGAAGCTTTTGTAGGTAACTATCGGATATTGCGACGAATGAAGCTTTTGTAGGTAACTATCGGATCCTGACTGCAATTGTTAATGGAAAATGAAGCTTTTGTAGGTAACTATCAGATCAGAAGAGGGCGCATCATTGGTATCAGAGCTTCCAGGCAGCGTTCTAGGATGCCGGTGTCGGACACTACTCGATCCGAGTGAGATGGAGGCGCTCAAGCAAAGCCAGGAAGAGTTGGCGCGATCTATGCAATCCATGAACGAAGAAATGCGATCGATGTTCGCTAACTTGAAGTCAGAACGGTCAAGTGAGACTCGAATAAGACAGTCACCGGAAAGTCGCGCACCGACGCCACCGTCCTCGCATATTACGACGAATGATCGAGGAAACACGATGGAGGGAGATCTGATCGAGGAAAACAAAGGAGAAGAAAACAATTGCGACGTACCATGATTCCGCTCGGAGGAAAAAGAGGGGTTTCTGGTGCGTCTGTTGTTTCGGCCGCTTGAAAGAAACCCTAATCTCCGATAGCTCGCGATATTTCTGGTGCGTCTGTATGTTTTTATAGGAGTTCGATAAGCTCGCGATATTACGAAAATACCCTCGTTAAAATAATTTCCTCTTCTCTTCTCTTTGTAGCTTTATGAGATCAAAGAATAAAATATAAAATAAAAGGTGGTTTATATTAGCACGTCAAAAATGGTTATTCCCATGAGATTTTGTTATAAAATTTACGAGTGCATGACCCTCCGTGTCCTGCACGACAGTACCTGCTTTTGATCGGCATGCTTATTTTAATTTTTTGGTTTAATTTATTTTTTTAATTATTTTATTTTTTTAATTATTACAATTTTTTGCATTTGGTAATATTTTCTTTTATTTTTTTAAATTATTTATACGGTATTTTATTATAATATTTCAAACAAAAATTCTACTTATGTAGACTGCGAATAGCCAACCGGCGTAAAACTGTTTGGCTATTCACAGACTACGATGGTCTGAGAATAGCCAACCAACACAAAATTAAAAGGCTATTCGCAGACCACCTGCGAATGAATATGATCATTTGAATCTTGATCTGACGGCTCGTATTCATTTGTCAACCATGTTACATCATAAGGTGATATCTTTATATATTAGTATAGATTAGTTGAATAAATTCTAACCCATCAATATTTTATGAATTAATCACTTCATTTAAGTATCATTTTAACTGTTTTTTTAATTTGATAAAATTTTATTTGAAATAACTAGGGGCTAGTTTGGCGGAGCGGATCCCGTGGGGTCGTGCAGACCACCTAGCGCGGTCACAGGCACTACTCGTTTGGTGGGGCCGCGGTCGCACGGCGGGATTCTCCTCGCCTACAAAAAAAATGTGGATTCCCACGGATTTCATCCGTGCGGAGACAACCGCGTCGGATTCACCAAATGAGTCTTAGATTTCATCAAAATAGTGTTCGGTATGGGTACAAGAGAAGTTTCTATGGAGGCTCACGAGCTTTTCTTTGGAATGTTTTTAAATTATAAATATAAATAAAATACGGCTTAGGAGCAGAAAAGTTCGTGAGCCCATCGAGCTCGACGTATTAGTCTTAAGATCGAGCTCGAGCCATGTAAAAATGAGCTCGAAATGGTTAACTCGAGCTTGTAAATTTTGCTTAGCTCGACTCGTGCTCGCCTCATTTACACGCTTAGTATTCGGTGTTACGATGACATACAATTACATAGCTTTTCATAAATGTGAAGCACTTTATAAATTGTTTGGCAAATCTCCGGTACGGTGACTTTTTTAGGAAAATATTTGAAATATCTTTTTTCAAGCAAATTTTTTTAAAGAATTATGAAACAATAATAATACTACATTTATTTTGCAATAATAGTCGATAGTACATTGAAATACATGATAATTGTGCAAACTACGTATTAACTTGATACAACTATTCTGCAATGCGGACTCGCAATGCAATCATTTCTTGAACACTCACTCGCACGCCTCTAACACAGCATGCATTTGATGTTACATCAGTGAGCGCTGCATGACTTTCTCTTATTACACGTGCCTCAGGATATATTAAGTTCTCATTATCATCGCAGGCCATGAAATTTGGATCAGAACGAGATATATGCCTACGAATATAGTTATGCAAAGTCATGATTGATATGAAATATCACATTGTTTTGCTCAACTATATTGAGGCATGTCCCTGAGTATAACCCACTTTTTCTTTCATACGTCGAATGTCTGTTCTATGACACAATGCAGTGATGAATGTGCGTGGTTGAATATTTCATGTCTTCCTTGTATAAGCTGATTTCCCCGCGCAAAGCCTGGTAAATATCGTGTATCTGAATATGACTTTAAGAACCCGCATTGTAGTGGATATCCAACATCGACCAAATAATATTTTCCTAAAAATTAACAATTACAATTATTTATTTATTTTTTTGAAAAACTAATATTTTACATTTAAAATTGTACCTATATGCGGATATGGAAAATTATAGCTTGGTTCTAAGAGTGCACGCTGAAAAATACGACTATCATGGGTTGAATCCTCTCATCCAGCCAATACAAATGTGAAACACATGTTGAAGTCGCATACCGCCATAATATTTTGGGTTGGCATACCATGACGTCCAATGTACGCAGCTTGCAGTTCAGGTGGAACTCGTGCACCCATATGTGTTCCATTTATCGCTTCAATGCAGTTCTCAAAATAAGGCATGCATCGAGCATCATTTAAAAATTGTTATGGAATTTCAGTGAAGTGTTTATATGTTGGCACTATAACATCAACTGATAATTTTTTCAGGGCAGCTATTCCCGCTGAAAAATATCTACTTGTTGTTTCAATAGAGCGTTGAAATCTTTCTTTTGTTAGCCTCATTGATTCATTCTGTGCTAAAATGTACAATATCATTGCGAGAACTTCTCTTGCAGTAGTTCTCCTAGAACCACGTAGCCCATAACGTTGTTCAAGCACCTGAAATAAATCAAGAAATATGCGCTTTGACATCCGTAAGTTCTCGTAAATTCTAATGTGATGACCATTTAACAATTCTCCAATCTATTTATCAGTGGATTGATGTGATGTCATGCATGGATTTTGCTAGATGATGAACCAGAAGCAAACATCATACACATAGTCGATGTCAGGTGGTGCTGAGAACAAATATTTTGAGTTTGGTTGATCAAGTAAGAAACTATTTGTTGAATCTCATCATTAGAGCTATCTGAATTATCTGATGATATTGTACAACTACATAAATATATAAAAACAATCATAATTGGTTGAGTACAAAATTTAGTAAATATTTGCATTCAATTATCTGAAGTTTTGCATGTAAGTATAAACATAATAGAACCGTGGAGAACTGTTCAGTGCATAAGGAACAGTGCCAATTTTCACCAAATTAAACTAAAAACACCAACCAATTAGACTAGAAAAGCAGTAAAGCATTGTTCTGTATAGTGATAAAATAGAAAGACCCAGACATAAAGATACAACTAAATTCATGCTCCGCAAATTACTACAACCACGTGACCCCTACAGTGAATTTTTCGTATATCGTGCCTTCAACCACCTAACTATGAGCTTCTCTGAAATACTCATGAATGTTTCCATGTTGCTCTTATCTCTAAGAAACATCGTACAGCAGTCATATAAGTCATAATCCTCCATAATCTTTGGATATTTTTTGAGCTCTCTGATTGCTTCAAGGATTGTAAACAACGCATATAAGATTTGTATTTTTGGAGGTTGCATCATAACACGACCTATTATACGAGATGTCTCTACTATATCCTCCATGGTGGAACTCATTGCTCGCTTTCTTCCAACAATCTTCTTCTTTCCCTTGTCTTTTCTCTTCTTCCTAACATCCGATGAGCTAGAGGGTCGAGTGGAGGTAGCATCTACTTTCGTGCCTGTTTCACTATGAGATAAATCTTCAGCATCTTAAATGTCATCATCATCAAACATGTCATGTTCATCAATACATTCATGTACCAGATTTCGTGAACTCAGGGCCCATGCAAGATCTCCCGTAGCAACTACTTGGATAAACATCCTGCCTAGCTTTTTCTCCAACTCTGGAGCTATACCTGAGTAGCGAAACTCCTTTGCAGTAGGGACCACCTAAGAGTATATATCAAATTAGTCATAATATAATTAAGACATAAAACAATATTGAGAAAAACGTCAATAGAATAATATTAACCTTCAGTCTTTCGTCCCATCATTCATCAGAAGCGTCAATAGTTTTACGTTAGGGATTCCAACCCAAACCAGTCTTTCCCCTTTTCAATTCTCGCCATAACTTTCATTTCTTTTTTAACCGGTCCCATTTATTTTTCATTTATTTTTGATCATAGAATTTCCCTGTCTGTTGTGAAAGCTACTCATCAGATTATTTCACTCGTATTTGCTAAAATGTGTAGTTGGTTTATTCCCCAACTCAATTTCTTTGATGCACAAATCACAAAATAACATAACATTATTCATTTCCCATGTTACGGAAATTCCACTTTCTTTGTGTTTACCCATTCTGCAAAACTAATAAATTCATATGCTCTCGCTATAAACTGAATTGGAAGATGATCTAAACATTGACAATATGTTTAAAATCATATACGTCTCTCTATAGTCAAACAAAAACAAAGGAATGCTAGACAAAGTATCCAACATAAAGGTTTTCAAACAAAATCAAATTTAATGTTTTCATACAAAATTGAATGAAAAAGCAAACAAATCAGCTCCGTAGCGCGGCAGCCACTTGTTCAAAACTAGGCAATCCTGGTAGTTTTCAAACAAATCAACAATGATGCATGTTAATAACAACATACCATTAAATAACAATGATGCATGTTACTAACAACATGCCATTCAAAGAAATCAACAATGATGCATGTAAATAACAACATACCATTAACAGATAAACACTTCCAACAATGATGATAAATAACAACATGCCATTAACAGATAAAACAAAAGAATGAGGCATGTTAATAAATAACATTGATGATACTCATTCATTAACAGACAAACACTTCCAACTGCTAAACAATTATCTTACACCAATTTGAAGATACTTTCTTCCAACTTTGACATAGAAATCATCAATTCACTTACACAATTATCAATTATAACCATTTATGCTTAGGAAAGAACATATGTATCCGTAGCAGACATCCATTTGGCTTAGCCAAAAGTTTATCCATAGCAATTACAGTTGAAATCAAAAACCTAGATGTGAAGAAAGTAACTTCAATATTGAAATAGCAGTTACAGTTGAGACCACCCAACAGTTGGAAGAAAGTAACTTCAATATTGAAATAGGAGAAACAAAACAACAACAAAACCTAGATCTGGAAAAGGAGAAACAAAAAGACATCTATACGAAGGGGAAGGAGTATTTCTGGAATGGAAAAATGCAACAAAAAACGTAGATGTGAAGATAATCGAAAAGGTGAAAGGAGGCGGAGAAGGAGATGGCAGATTCATACCTTCGAATTGAGATCTGGAAGGAAATCGACAAACTGGAAGATCGGCGGCGGGGTTGCGAATTCGGGAGCACGACAGGGTTGCGAGCTCGGGAGCACGTCGGGGTTGCGAACTCGGGAGCGAAGCGGCAGAGCAGTGAATCGGGAAGTCGGGGGCGAGCAGAGAAATAATACTAAACGTAGGCTACATGAAAAGTAGCGGACTGGTGTTATTAATGACTTTTGAAAAAGACCCGAAAAAGTCCTTTTTGGTGGTTGCGTTTTTGACCGGCAGAGAAAACAAACAGTTTAAAACCGGCGGTGGCGTTTTCCAGAAAATGAAATGGAAGTAAAAAGCCCTTCCAAACATGCCCTATATTAGCACGTCTAAAATGGTTATTCGCACGTCATTGAGATTTTGTTATAATATTTATTAGTTGAATAAATTCTAACCCATCAATATTTTATGAATTAATCACTTCATTTTAAGTGTCATTTTAACCGTTTATTTAATTTGATAAAATTTCATTTGAAATAACTAGGGGCTAGTTTGGCGGGGCGGATCCCATGGGGTCATGCGGACCGCCTAGCACGGTCGTAACCACCGCTCGTTTGGCGGGGCCGCGGTCGCACGACGGGATCCTCCTCGCCCACAAAAAAATGTGGATTCCCACGGATTTCATCCGCGCGGAGGCACCTGTGGTGGATTCACCAAACCAGACCTAGATTTCATCAAAATAGTGTTCGGTATGGGTGAAAGAGGAGTTTCTATGGAGGCTCACGAGCTTTTCTTTGGAATGTTTTTTAAATTATAAATATAAATCAAATACGGCTTAGGAGCAGAAAAGTTCGTGAGCCCATCGAGCTCGATGTATTAGTCTTAAGATCGAGCTCGGGCCATGTAAAAATGAGCTCGAAATGGTTAACTCGATCTTGTAAATTTTGCTTAGCTCGACTCGTGCTCAACTCATTTACACCTTTAGTATTCGGTGTTACGATGACATACAATTACTTCGCATATAATTCCATTTTTAGTCGCATTAAGGGTTATCAGAATTTTAAAAAAATGTTAGAAGAATACTCACAAGGCACAATAAATTGGACAAAAAATTATTTTAAAATTGAATTGAAATAATAAATCTTATACCACATTACCACATAATATTTTATTAATTAATAAGCAAATTAAAGTTTAGTGCTAATTTTAAAAAATAAATAAATTTGAATGACCTATTTCATTGCAAAGAAAGGTTGGTCTTATTTCAAAAAGTAAATAAACTTGACTACTTTAGGGACCTCAAACAAAACAAAGTTTAGGGAAGAATTTCAAGAAAATTCTAAAGTTTAGGTACACATTTCATATTTTTGCCTTTATGTATACTATAAATTATATATTTATTTTTATAGATTCATATATGTATACTTATATGGAAGGGAGAAAGATATACAAGTTTACACAAACCAACACTCCTCCTCAAGAAGGGCGAAAAATATCCACTAAGCTCATCTTGTCATATAACCTAGATAAATCCAGCGAGCTGAGACCTTTAGTAAGACAATCAACTGATTGGTCTTTAGTAACAATATATTCCACTTTTAGTACTCCGATGTCCGGTTTTTCTTTGATAAATAACATGTCGATTTCGAAATGCTTAATTCTGTCGTGTTGAACGAGGTTATTTTTAACACTAATAGCCAACTTGTTGTCACACTGCAATGCCATTTGTCTTTCTTGGTCTGCCTCGAGTTCTACCAGCAACGCTTTCAACCATAACATCTCCCCCACACATAAGGCCATGGCCATGTATTCTGCCTCAGTTGTAGATCTCGCAACTACATTCTGCTTTTTGCTCCTCCATGAGACCAAATTATCCCGTACAAACATGCAGTAGCCGGATGTGGACCTCCTGTCGTCAGCACAACTAGCCCAGTCGGAATCAAAATAACCCTCAATATTCGAATGCCCATTATTCTGGAAGATTAGCCCCTTCCATGGTGCACTCTTTAGCTACCTCAGAATCTGATGCACGACATTCATGTGACCCTCTCTAGGATCATGTGTATAATGGGCTACCACACTCACAACAAAGGATATGTCGGGACGGGTGTGACTCAGATAAATCAAGCGGCCTACCAATCTCTGGTATTTTCTTTATCAATTGGCTCTCCAGCCTCAGCGTTAACCTTGATCTTCAGATCAACGGGAGCTACAGCAGGCCTGCACCCCAACATATCTGTCTCTTTGAGTAGATTCATCACATATTTCCGTTGAGATAGAACGATCCCTCCCGCACCACGAGCTACCTCAATCCCAAGGAAGTATCTTAGTTTTCCCAGATCCCTTAACTCAAACTCCTTGCTTAATCTTGTCTTCAACTGAACAAATTTTCTCTCATCATTGCCCGTAATGATCATATCGTCCAAGTATACAACAAGCAATGTAGTGTGAACTCTGCTTCGCCGAAAGAACATTGTATGATCAACATTGATCTGTCGATATCCCATGTCAATCATGGCTCTCCTAGACCTGTCAAACCGGGCTCGAGGAGACTGTTTTAGCTCATACAAAGACTTCTTGAGTCTTCACACCTTGTCTATCGTTTGTTTCGTGTCAAATCCTGGTGGGAACTCCATGTACACTTCTTCCAACAGATCCCCATTAAGGAAGACATTCTTCACGTCGGGCTGGTGCAGTTTCCATCCCCCATTTGACGCCAAGAATATTAGTGTCCGCACTGTGCTCATGATTGCGACAGGATCAAGGGTTTCATCATAGTCGATGCCATAATTCTAACTATATCCTTTGCTACCAATCATGCCTTATAGCGCTCAACCCGACCCACTGGATTTGTTTCACAGTATGAACACGGTGCCTAACCCAATATATCCCTCACGAGTATCCCTCTGAGTCGCTAATCCCATGGAGCTCAAGATGCCTATCTTGACTAAACTAGGCCAAGTATGACCTAATGAACATCTTTATAAACCAATTGGACTCAAGGTGACCCCTTGTAAGACTCCCCCTTATGGGGTGTTAGTCCAAACCGTGAAGTCTTATGCCCAATGCACCCAACATGACTATGATGGCGTAAGTAGTGCAAGAGAAGAAGTAACACCCCTTCTAACTTGTGCACTATCGTACTCCAACTCATATCCAATTTGGAGGTATTGTTAGACTAATATCATCATTTCACATTTCAAGTAAAGTAGAAGAGTAATAAGTAGGGGAAATCAGTAAAACATGCATGCATTTAACAAAGCAAAAATGACGAGTCACAAAGTATTATATTGAAAGTATAGTGCAGAAAGCAGTGAGGTACATGGGTACGAAAATGCCACAACACAGAGTACATAATGTCCAAATCTTCATTTGTGGCCTACAAACAGGACCACAACCGAATGGAACAATTATAAAAACAAATATAAGAAAATACTATGAGCTCACATCTTCGATGAGGCCACTCACGTGGGCAACCTCATCATCAAGTACATCGTTATGAACCACCATGCTGCAACTGCTAGGTCTGTTCTGCCTCTCCTAGTGGTGAAAAAATGGGGTTAGTCTAAAAATAGATTAAGTGACTCTCGCCCCCCTCTTGAGCCCCTAAATATGCTCAAAAGGAGTGGAACCAAAGACTAAGCTGCAGTAAGTGCCAGAACAATACAATATATAACAATATGATCAAATTATAAGTATCAAGAATGCATTTATGAAAGTAATTTGTGTATATTTTATGAAATAATATACATCTTATTCTAATGTTTCGACTCTATTAGTGTCCACTTTTCACAAAGCAATTGTGTATGTTTCATGCAATAGTATAAACCTTATTCTAATGTTTCAACTCTATCATTGCTCACTGCTCAAAAACACTCACACAAGTGTGTATATCTAACTGTAAAGAGAAACATTTTTATACACTGGAGTAACCAAACAATGTTTCCGTACTAGTTACATTGCAATTTGTGCACTATCTATTCCATACATTCAGTCATTCACATCAAACCAAACAAGTTATGTCGACATAGACGTAACCAACTTTTTTGTGGGTAGCTAACCAGACAGGTCTCGCCGCCGTGACCAAACAGTGATAGTGGATCAATAATCTCTACTTCTAGGACAATGCAACACTACAATCTTAGGCATTAACGTACAACATGCGGCCAGTACTCTCGATGATCCAGTCATTTGATCGTCATGACATCAATCATATATAAGTATAAGAAACAAAGACATTATTCATTTCAAACCTCGTGGGTAGCTAACACTTAAACACAATCCTAAGCTAGGGCGCACACCAGTAGTCACATGACATCATCCCAAAGAAAGAGTCTGCCCTCTAAGCAGAGGCGAGCAGAGGCGAGCAGAGGCGAGCAGAGGCGAGCAGAGGCGAGCAGAGGCGAGCAGAGGCGAGCAGAGGCGAGCATGGGCGAGCAGAGGCGAGCAGGGGCGAGCAGAGGCGAGCTTGGGCGAGCAGAGGCGAGCTTGGGCGAGCAGAGGCGAGCTTGGGCGAGTACCTCGCGAGTATGGGCGAGTAGCCCTTGTAACTCGCGAGCTTAGGCAGTATACTCGCATGTACCCCCCTAGGATTTCTCTATAAATAGACCCCCAGGGGTACTAGAAATGACACTTTTGGAAGTGGTCGAGGTCCCCCCAAGCTGGATACTCGCCAAGTCCATGCCCGTCTAGTACCTCGCCCAGCTTTTGGTTGCGGAGGGGAAGTTTCTCCCGAACTTCCGGGTATGTGGTGGGACCTCCCTGCTGGAGCATCTAGGGTGTGCTTATAGTCACTTTCTCTCTCCTATTTTAGCTATCCGAGTCGTGGAGTTGGACCGCAGGATCAGTAACCTCGGGCTGCATTGATCCGAATTTTGGAGCCGGGATTTTCCAGGCTTCAACACTTTGGTGCGGTGAGCGTGGATCGTAGCCGGAGGAAGAAATTTTTGCGAGAAGGCTTCATGGCTTAAAGTGGCGAGATGGAGGCCAAAGGCAGCAACTCGCGAGCATTCGACAAGTTGGGCGAGTTCCAGATGGCGACATCTTGAACGCGAGTTCCAGATGGCGACATCCTCAGGCGAGTTCCAGATGGCGAGAAGACGAGCGCATAATTGGAGAATTCCATACTTGCCCACAGATGAGTTGCATACTCTCCCACAGGCGAGTTCTAGTCGCAGGGAGACGAGACTGTGATAGGCGAGTCCATGCTGGCGAGATCCCTACTCGCCATAGGCGAGTACTTGCAGGAGAGATCTAGAGATAAGTTCAGACCAGCGGCTTTACTCGGAAGAGAGGCGAGCTTCCTGTGTAGTGGCGAGATCCTTCCTTACTCGCCCTCCTTACTCGCCCATAGGCGAGCTTCCTTGTTACTCGGCATAGGCGACTTCATGCAGGCGAGCAACATCAAATAAGGCAACTTCATGCAGGCGAGCAACATCAAATAAGGCGGCTTCATGCAGGCGAGCGAGATGCTTCTTTACTCGCCCATAGGCGAGATCTCTACTCGCCCATAGGAGAGATCTCTACTCGCGAGGGTGAGTTCTCTACTCGCGAGGTGGTGAGAACCTGGTGCCTAGTTCAAGAGTGGCGAGTTCCTGAAGGGCGATTTCAAGGTCGAGCGAGTATGGAAAATAAAAATTTTTCAGGGGCGCTGCCCCCGACCCCGCAAGGGGCGCTGCCCCCTTGACCCCCATCCGCTAACCCTCTGCGTAGGGGTCTTATGTCAAAAGGGACACTCCTCCTCCCCTCAGTTTTCTCCTTCTTCAATGTCAGTGATTTCCATATATGTTCATACTTACGGGTGCTTTGGTAAAGCCCGTGAGTGCTTTAGTCTGACTAACAAACAGGATGATTCATGACGAGTTCGCCACCAAGGGAAAGCACACAAGCTGTTCCGCGACTCCATGTCACGATGGTCTTCTTCAACCACCTACTCGCGAGGTCTCCAAGTTGATGCTCAGCGAGCTCCTAGTCGCGATAGTTTTCAAAGCTGGTGTTCCGCGAGCTTCTACTCGCCATGATCTTCATGAAGGACTTATGTTCCACGAGAATGCTTATTCGTGACATCTTCAAGCTTGGTATTCCGCAAGCTCCTTACTCCCGATGATCTCCTTCTGTCGGCTATGATCCATGATGAGTCTTACTCATGAGATATTCCAGTTGATGTCCCGCGATGCTATACTCCCGATGATCTCCTTCCGTCGGCTATGATCCATGAGGGGTCTTACTCATGAGGTGTTCCAGTTGGTATCCCGCGATGTTATGTTCTTACTCGTATAGCCTTCAAGTTGATATCTCGCGACCACTCAACAGGTTATGTTATCTATAAAACCCTCACCTCCCTGAAACATGAGAGATTGCGAGTCTTTTGTCTCTTTCAGCTAAGCGTTTTCATAAGAAAGGAAGAAAGTAGGTGAAGTCGATCTCCACGGCAGGTTGGGAAACGGGCCTCCGACTTGATTCTCGTAAAACCCAGAGCGGATGATGGGACAGTGCCTCGGTTATGTGTTCCCTTAAGTCCAAGCCTCTGCAATGACGACCGAGATCAGCTCCCCCTTGCACGTTGGTCGCGGTTCCCACCGACTGCATTTCTCATCCGACTGGGGAGATTATCAGGAAGAAGTCTGGACGCCGACCTCCCAATTCAACGAAGAGATGATCGACTTAACCGATCAGGGGACCCTTGAATAAAGGTGTTGTGTACCCTCGAGGGCTAAAAGCCCGTAGCAAAGCGATTCGTTTCCAATTATTTCCTCCAAATCGTGTGAGTTAATGTGCTTAAGTGTGCTTAACTCCCAGTTTAATTGTTGAGCAACATGAAACAGGTTGGGTCGGCATTCAGCATCCAAGTAGGATGGAGGCCTCGGGATGGTGTGTTCCTTTGGAATCTCCCCAACAGTCAGTCCCTACTTGCCGATCTCTTCAACAGCATCAACAATGGCAGTAGGATGGAGACCTCGGGATGGTATGATCCTTTGGAACCTCCCCAACAGCCAATCCCTACTTGGCGATCTCTTCAACAGCACCAACAATAGCAGTAGGATGGAGGCCTCGGGAGGGTGTCCCCTTGGACCTCCCCGACTGTCATTCCCTATTTTGGCCACTTCTTCATCAGCATCAAACATAGGGGTACCAGATGAATTCTTGGGAGTACATGCCTCTAAAAATGACTTCATGCAGGTGCGAGTATGTAGATGCGAGTATGCATGTACGAGTATACAGGGGCAAGCAGACAGGTGCGCATAGCTATGTGCGAGCAAGGTATGATCGTCAATTGCACAAAGTACCTCCCAAGGTCACAATTATTATTCCACGAGAATGCTTACTCGCGACGTCTTCAAGCTAGGATTCCGCGAGCTCTTACTCGCGATGATCTTCACCAAGAGCGTGCTTTCCATGAGATGGTTTACTCATGACGTCTTCGAGCTGCTATTCTGTGAGATCCATACTCGCGAGGTGATCTCTTCGACAACTATGATGCTCCCCTTCAAATTCACGAGTTCCATACTCGCGAGGTCGTCTCTTCAGCAGCTATAATATTCTTTAATTCCACAAGCTCTTACTCGTGATGATCTTCTCCAACACCGACATTCCATGAGAATTCTAAAATTGATCATGCTTGTGAGGTCATCGCTTCAGCAACTATGCAGCTATATTATTCGTTTAATCTCTTCAACGACTCTTACTAGCAAGGATATCTCTAACTACTCACCTCTATGAGATGAGGAACTGCTCAGAAGTACCTAAAAGCTCAACAAGGAGATCAGTTGTGGAGAGAAGCTCAACCTGAACTAGGAGGGACCTTTAATCGTTCAAGGGGCATTCAAGACTGGCGGATACCGCCTGCAGAACCATGAAGGGGAGCTGCTTGGGAGCACCTGGAGCGGCAATGACCTGAAGAGGTTCTATCCCTGAGCGGGAAGGTATATTCTCCCCCTCGTGTTTATTCCATTTGAATAAAAATTCCTCGACCCCTGAAACATGGGCCGCGAGAGTTGTTTTTCTCTTCTGGCAAGAGCTTTTCGAAGTAGGTAAAACTGATCTCCACGACAGGTTGGGAAACGAGCCTCCAACTTGATTCTCGTAAAACCCAGAACGGATGATGGGACGGTGCCTCGGTAGTGAGTTCCCCTAAGACCAAGCCTCTGCATTGATGGTCGAGATCAGCCCCCCTCCCCCCCTTGCACGTTGGTCGTGGTTCCCTCCGACCGCATCTCTCATCCGACTGGGGAGATTATCAGGAGAAAGTCTGGACGCCGACCTCCCAATTTGACGAAGCGATGATCGATTTAACTGACCGCGGGACCCTTGTATAAAGGTGTCATTTGACCTCTTGCGACAAAGCCTAATATCTCTTGTCGTTTATTCCAATCATATGGGTCGGTGCGGTTAATCCCCTATGATTGTTAAGTGACAGTATGAAGACTCTTCGGCAACCTGGCGACCGATTGTGGGACAGGCCTCCGACTCTACTCTCGTAAAAACCCAAGTCGGGTGGTGGGATAGCGTCTCGGGAGAGAGTCCTCCTAAGACCAAGCCTCTGCATTGACGGTCGAGATCAGCTCCCCCCTTGCACGTTGGCCGAGTTACCCCCTGACTGCACTTCTCATCCACCTGGAGAGGTTATCAGAGGAGAGTCCGGACGCCAACCCCCCAACTTGACGAAGAGATGATCGATTTGACCAACCAACATCCAGCATCTGAGTAAGATGAAGGCCTCGGGATGCAGGTAGAGTGGAGACCTCGAGTGTGTGTGTCCAGAAGAACCCCTCCGAGAGTCATGACCTATCCAGGCAATACGACGAAATTCAGCCGAAACGGTCATCGATTCACGTCACGAATGGGTTAGAGGATGAGTATCCTGCTTAGTTCTCATAACATCCAGAGCGAGTGATGGGACAGTATAATGAGTTTTTTAATGCGTCCTCCTAAGACCAAGCCTCTGCACTGACGGTCGAGATCAGCTCTCCACTTGCAAGCTGGCCGAGCTACCCCCGATTATACTCCTAGAAGGTGTCGACCTTCTATCCACCTCCAGTTGAGCTCGGCTCCTGCGAGGTGTCGACCTTCTTTCCACCTCTAGTTGAGCTCGGCTCCTAGAAGGTGTCGACCTTCTATCTGCCTCTAGTTGAGCTCGGCTCCTAGAAGGTGTCGACCTTGTATCCGCCTCCTGTTGAGCTCGGCTCCCGTGAAGTGTCGGCGTTCTCTCCTCCTCCAGTTAAGCTCGGCGAGGTATCGACTCTTTTTTTCTCCTACAGATGAGATCCCCTCCTGGGAAGGACCTTGCACGATACGTCCTCTTATTCACATCTCTCCGAACTGCGGGTCCAACATTGTTTTTTCGACCTCGCGAGCGAGCTCGAAAAAAACGGGGATTGTGTTCAACCCGTAATTCGTCGAGATCAGAAAGGCCTAAGAAGACGCCTATTCGCAGACCTCGCTAGGCGAGCAGGGGCGGGCAGGGGAGAGCAGAGGCAAGCATGGGGCAAGCAGAGGCGAGCAGGGGCGAGCAGGGGCGAGCAGGGGCGAGCAGGGGCGAGCAGGGGCGAGCAGAGGCGAGCATGGGGCGAGCAGATGCGAGCTTGGGCGAGTACCTCGCGAGTATGGACGAGTAGCCCTTGCAACTCGCGAGCTTAGGCAGTATACTCGCCTGTACCCCCTAGGATTTCTCTATAAATAGACCCCCAGAGGTACTAGAAATGGCACTTTTGGAAGTGGTCGAGGTCCCCCCAAGCTGAATACTCGCCAAGTCCATGCCCGTCTAGTACCTCACCCAACTTTTGGTTGCGGAGGGGAAGTTTCTCCTGAACTTCCGGGTATGTGGTGGGACCTCCCTGCTGGAGCACCTGGGGTGTGCTTATAGTCATTTTCTCTCTCCTATTTTAGCTATCCGAGCCGTGGAGTTGGACCGCAGGATCAGTAACCTCGGGCTGCATTGATCCGAATTTTGGAGCCGGGATTTTCCAGGCTTCAACAATCTTGGTTAAATCACGGTTAACCCACACGACCCAAATCTCTAAGCCATGATCTGTCCAAAATTTGAGGCGACAACTCTTCAACATTCATATACTTGAGGTCAGAAAAAATTTGACCTCCTTGAAGTGTGAACCCTAACTCAATTGAGTTCGGGTTAACCCTATCCGATTGTGTTAGCTAAGCTCAAAACTTAAAATTGATGTTCCAGGAGCTATACACATCCTCCGAAAGTGTATCACATATGTAAATGGGGTAAAATAAACTTGGATGACTCACCGCGTATGAAATTGATGAGTAAGTGGATACGGTGGGTGTATGGGTATGCCATATTCTACGTGGAGGGACAAAGGTTGTATGTCGATGAGTAGGGCAACGACTTGAAGATGGAGTTGGTATTTGGAAACAATTAGTCCGTTTGGCGTGACGTTTTTGCTCGGTGAGTTTGGGCAAAAACACTGTCGTTGTAAAATGTGCTTGACATGACAATAGTTATGTCCGTCACTAAGAAAAAAAATTAATTTTGAATATAAAAGTGGATGAAGTTTCTTAGGTGTGGTTGGGCGTTCATAAATGACTATTCATGACCACCATGTTGACGACTGCAACTGTTGTGCAAACATGATGGCGGCAGCGAGGGCGAATAATACCACAACTGATAAATTGGTTAAGTAGGGGGAGAGATGATCATGTTGTATATGGATGAGCTCAAAGGAGTTTGTTTTGACGGAGGAAGCTGATGATAAGCTGGGAGTAGTCGAAGCTGACACCCAAATGTTGGAGAATTGTATGGTAAGGGCTAAATCAACGCCATGGAGGGACATGCTAAGGAAGTTCCTAACGCAAAGATGACGATTGGTGTTGATCACGACCCGTGGCACTGGCCGAACTTTTTCGGGGGTAGTTATCAAGGGTATTTTGTAAATGTACGAAGTGTTATATAAACTCTTCGTAGTTCTAGGGTTTGTGTAATTTTTCGGAAACTAAAATCCGCCCACTTTTTGTAACCATCTCCATTCTTGAAGAAGTGAAAAGCAGACTGTTGTTGCTCATGGACGTATCCCATGTTGGGGCGAACCGCATAAATCTTTCTTCTATGTTGTTGATTTTCTTTTCTTTTTTCATTCTATTCTCATTTCCGTAACAAGGCGGAGGGACATGATGAGGAAGTTCCTAACCCAAAGACGACGATTGGTGTTGATCACGACCCGTGGCCCTGGCCGAACTTTTTCTGGGGTAGTTATCATGGGTATTTTGTAAATGTACGAAGTGTTATATAAACTCTTTGTAGTTCTACGGTTTGTGTAATTTTTCGGAAACTAAAATCTGCCCACTTTTTGTAACCATCTCCATTCTTCAAGAAGTGAAAAACGGATTGTTGTTGCCCATGGACGTAGCTCATGTTGGGGTGAACCACGTAAATCTATGTCTTCTATGTTGTTGATTTTCTATTTTTTTTTCCCATTTTACTCTCATTTCCGAAACAAGGCAGAGGGACATGATGAGGAAGTTCCTAACGCAAAGATGACGATTGGTGTTCATCACGACCCGTGGCCCTGGCCGAACTTTTTCGGGGGTAGTTATCATGGGTATTTTGTAAATGTACGAAGTGTTATATAAACTCTTTGTAGTTATAGAGTTTGCGTAATTTTTCGGAAACTAAAATCCGCCCACTTTTTGTAACCATCTCCATTCTCGAAGAAGTGAAAAACGGATTGTTGTTGCCCATGGACGTAGCCCATGTTGGGGTGAACCACGTAAATCTGTCTTCTATGTTGTTGATTTTCTATTTTTTTTCATTCTACTCTCATTTCCGTAACAAGGTGGAGGAAGAATCAACGTAGTGCGGTTGGCTGCCGCCGTAAACAATGAAGAAAGAGTTGATAAGTTTGCCAATTTCCTGCATTATTTTCTCACAGATGTAATAAAAAATTCTCTGCACTCTTTCCATATGATAAGTGTTTGCCATTGATAGTAATAAGCTCCTTGTATAGGAGTATAATAAGGTCTGTTTGAGATATTGCTCTACAAAAGTACATGCCAAATAAATCACCTTAAAACCCAAGCTAAATTATTTTCTGTAGTTGGAATTCTGAAAGGAGCTAAAAGCCAGATCAAAATTACTGTGTTGCACTGAGCTTCTCCCCCGCAGCAATCCCCTCGAAGTCGATGACCTCCGTATTCTTCTTCAGGAAGTTGGAGTACCAATATGCTGAGAGCTTTGGGGTCCTCGTGCGCTCCTTAGCATCAAAATCCACGTGGTAGAGGCCAAAGCGTGAATTGTAACCGCTCAATAACTCGAAAACATCCACGAACGACCACACAAAATAGCCCTTCACGTTCGCCCCGCTCCTGCATTTTGTTTGCAAAAGAGTAATAAAAACCTCAAGACTAGATGGATAATTCAAGCGAGAATATCATTACCTCATAGCATCGAGGACGCTCCCAATATAAACACTCAAGTATTCGATCCTGTCGGTATCGGCGAGCGTGTCGGCGGCTCCCAACCCGTAACCTGGTGGATATCAAGTGAAGTTTCCATAATAGTTATAGTGTGGTTCAGATTCTTTAGGAGCATGACATCATGATGTTCAAGAAGAAAATGAAAAATTTGTGGTCTACTCGTGGGTGTTTAGCACGCGGTAGATCGCCACACCAGTAACCTCAGTCAACCAATAAAAGATTCATGGTTGAGTAATCCGTGTTCGCGGAAGCACCTTGTGGTCAACCTGGATGAGTTCCGACATGCCACCTCGAGGTGCTCTCGGTCAACCCAAAAAAGTCTCGGTATGCGACCCTATTTGGATCACCAGGCTTGAAAATTGTTTTTGGGCGTGGAGAGTAAATATTATGGCACTCTTTGGGGACGCGGTGGCGATTGGAAACACGGGTCGCCCGGCTATTGCTGCAAACATCATATTCCCAGAACGACATGTTGGGCCGAAACGTTGCCGCGGGCATCCCGGAGGGTTCGGGCATTAGTAGTCACGCGTGTCCCGGACTCGAGAAAGAAATTTCGGAGCCAAATTGTAGTCCCTAAATTTCTCAACGCACATTTTTTATCACAACTTCGCATCGCTACTGCCCAAATGCCACAATTATCCAAAATAGAGCCCATGTTTTTCAGCTATTAAGGAGTAAGCACCTACTAACCATTTTCCTCGATGTAAACAGGAGGATTTTCATAGTTTTCTTTGATGTATTCCAGCATTCTTCGAAGGCCCAAGGGATCAGCAAGCAATTTAGTAGGAATACCCTGGTTTGAAAAGCAACCGGTTCATCATTCATAAAACCAAACAATAATGCAAGAAAAACTTGCAATATAAGAGTGTATACAATTGTATAAAACTACAAACTATTTAAATTTTATCATATTTAAAAGGATAGAAATCAAGGGAACTAAAGTTGGACCAACTACACCAATGAATTAAACTCATATTCAACTTGGTAGTTTTCTTTCTTAAGCACCTACTAACCAATGAATTAAACCCAGCTCAATTGGTGATGAGGAGTGGTTTGAAGACTCCTTATCAAGAAGGTTGCGGGTTTGAGACCCGGCCTCAACAATGCGCCGCTGCTGAGAAATAAGCGCGGAGAGGTTTTGGGGTGCTTGGGCTGCAGCCCGGTAACGTAATCCTGGCCAGGCTCGCGGAGCTGGTGGAAAGGGCGTTAGACCAATTTCTCCGGTGATGATTTTATCACACCGATATGGATTACCAAACACACCAATTGCTCTCGAGTGCATCAAAAGATATCTCTCACAATTTATTTCCAACACAAAACTGTGGCAAAAGCTTTATCTCGTACCTTAGTTTCTGTTCCATTCGATGAACCTGAAACAAAAGGAGCTGCATTTGTTAAGGCTGCATTAACATGAACACAAACAGGCTAAAATTAGAGTGAAAGAGCTAAGACCTCCCATTTTGACAAACATGTCTGCGAAGTAATCTCTTTGGCTAAGTTGGGAACTGTTTGAATCGTCAGAAACAAATGAAGATGAGTAGTGATTCAGGCTGATGAAGTCAAATGAGCCCTTCACTAGTTCCAATTGTTCTTGGGTGAAAGATGGAAGCCTCTGACCAGCATTTTTCTTCATTATCTCCGGGTAGTCTCCAAAGATCAAGGGATGAAGATACCTGTGCTTGGATATGGAGTTTATTCACTTCTGTAAGTATGTACGAATTCTTAACTAAAGAAAAGTATAATTTACATTGTAACAAATATATAAGTGCAAATTCTGTAGGGAATTTTCGAAAGTGAAACTATATTCTCAGCACACCCTCTCGGGTGCAGGGTCTTTGGCCGCTAACACACAAAATACTTTTATAAAAGTATAATTTACATTCTAAGGAATATGTGTAAATGCTACAAGGAATTTTTTAACGTAAGACTATATTCTCAACATACCCTCTCGGGTGCGTCTTTGGTCTCTAGCACAAACTACTTTCAATGGGTAATATGTGCGCAAGGTCCAGTTTGGTTGATAGTTGAGCATTCCGCCGACCGCACACACAATAAATCCACAGATTTTAAATGCGGACACCAGATCGCATCTACAATCCAGTGCCCACAGATCTGAGGTGGTGGCTACCACAACCCCAAGCTGGCCCTAATTCATGGGCCTACCCCGCTCTGATACCATATTAGACCTGTGCATCAAATTTAAAACTAATTGGTCATAAGTGGAGGGGCCCAAGATCTAAGTTCATAAATGTTACATGAGTTTTTCAACGTGGGATGATATTCTCAACAATAAGCTAAGCACAAGGTTTTGTAATGTTGGAAGTATTTATATTTAAGTATTTAAGTATTTAAGTATTAGTCCCACACCGCTTATCGGTGTTTTGTGTCTTGTTGTATTGTTATATAATACCCCCCCTTTTGTGGAAGAAAAAAAACACACCTTATATTTTTTTCTCCTGATTTCTAACATGGTATCAAAGCAGGAATTGACTCCTCCCTGAAATTTGGTTGCCCTAGAGCGACGTACATTTCTCAGTGGCTTCCTCTCTTTGATTTCCGCCTCTTCCTCACGATTTGATCCCGTCCTGCGCTGGTATAGCCCCCGTCGAGCTGCTCCCGTCCCGCTCCCGTCGACGGAATCGTCTTTAGATGCCATCGACGGGAGTGGCCTCTCTTCCCCTCGACGAGGAGGATTCCTCTGCTCCAAACTGCGCTCAATCCCGTCGACGTCCTGCTCCTAATCGACGATCCCGTCGGGCTTCTTTTATCTCATCGACGAAAGGAGCGGCTTCCCCCCTCGTTCTCGTCGACGAAAGGAGCGGCTCTGATCCCATTTCCTGATCTCCACGGTGTTGTACCGCCTTCGACATCGACGCCGATCCCGCCTGCTTCCGCCGTGTGACGTCCAGATCCAGTCGTCCAGATCCAGTGCATCTTGATCTCGCCAACTCTGCCGCTGGAGCTTCTCCCGACTCCAGATCTCGTCAACTCTGCCGCTGGAGCTTCTCCCAGCGCCGATTCTTGTCCCAGCAACTTCATCGATCCCGTCTGATGCTTTTTTTTTCGTACCGTCGATCGTCTTGCCGCTGCTGTTCTGCCGCTTCTCTTCTTCTCCGGTTGCTCTCCGTGGCGCTGCTGCTCTGTCGCTGCCCTTCTTCTCCGGCATCTTCTCCGGCTACTTCTCTGGCTGCTCTCCTGTGCCGCTGTTGTTCTGTCGCTTCTCTTCTTCTCCGGCTGCTCTCCGTGGCGTTGCTGCTCTGTCGCTGCCCTTCTTCTCCAGCTACTTCTCCGGCCTTGCCTCCCTGTGCCGTTGCTGTCCTGCTGCTGCCCTTCTTCTCCGGCTACTTCTCCGACCTTACTACCCTGTGCCGCTGTTGTCCTGTCGCTGCCCTTCTTCTCCAGCGCTTCTTTTTTACTCCAGATCTGGAGTGTCATGCCCCTCTTCTGCTGGACTGCTATGTCGTTGCTGCTATGCCGTGCCCTCTCAAATTTTTAAAGTGTCGCTGTAGTTTTTTTTGTGTGTTGTTGTCTTAGTTATTATGTTGGTAGTGTCTTGTAGTCGCGTGCTATGGACGATGGTTTCCGTGATGTTGCTCTTTGGGTGCCGAGTTCTTCTCTTCCTCCCTTCTCACTCGCCGCTGCTTGAGCCTTTTTTGCTCGCCGCTGCTTGAGCACTCTGCTCGCAGCCGCTTGAGCCTTCTGCTCGCAGCTGGCTTGTGTTTTGCTCGCTGCATCTCGGATCATGGTCTTACCGGCAACCGTTATCCATAGTTTTTTTTTATGTGTTGTTCTGATTGTCTTCGTCTGTGTCTCCATGCGAGTCTATGCTTTCATGCACGCGTTCCACGTGAGGGGGAGTGTTTGTGATAACGGCGACTCAGATGCCTCTTTCCCGACTCCTGCTTTAGTCACACACGGCCTCTAGGCATATTTCGTATGTTGTGTGTGTCTCCCCATCTTTTTCTTCTATGTTAGGTAGGGTGGTTTGGCCTTTGTTGGTTGACCTGATTTCAGCTCCGGGGGCATCCAGCGTGATCATGGTCGGTTTGTGGACCAACGTCGTGCGACCTTTGCCCGGTTGAAGTATCCCCGGTGACACGGGGTTGGGCCTCGGCGGCTGTTGTTTTGTCCCACATTGTCAAACACCTTTTATCTCTCCTTTTATGTTGTGTTCAAGCTGAAGGGTTCCCCTTCAGCTTGAGGGGGAGTGTTGGAAGTATTTATATTTAAGTATTTAAGTATTAGTCCCACACCGCTTATCGGTGTTTTGTGTCTTGTTGTATTGCTACATAATACCCCCCCCCCCCCCCCCCCCCCTTGTGGAAGAATAAAAATGCACCTTATATTTCTTCTCCTGATTTCTAACAGGTTTAAACACCGTTTTATGTGTTGTTTCTGTGATACAAAAATTTATTCTTCTAAATTTGATTATGCGAATGTGCATTATCTTAATTGTATATTAATGATAGATGATGCATATTAAAATGATGGAGATCCATGATATGCATGTACAGTAAAACAATGGACTCAGAATATGTATGCACCGTAATAAATGGAGTCAGGATATACACGCATATTAAAACAAAAAGAGTGTGGTATGCATGCATATTAAATTAATGAAAGTGTGATATGTATGTAAATTAAACTAATGAGAGTACGATATACATGCATATTGAAATAATATTAGTCTGATACATGTGCATATTAAAATATTATGCGGCGAGCCTTATATAAGAGATGAATAGTTCAGCTGCATATATCAAGTTTTGAAATAAGGTTTTGAGTTCTATTCTCTCTTACTCTCTTGTGTTATTGTGCTCTTGTGTTCTCTTCCACTCGTCTCCTTACTTGACTCTAACATTACGAACTCTAGAAACTATTATTATTTTCATTAAAAAACTGTCACTGCGAAAAGTTTATATAAAAAAAACGCAAATAATAAAAAAGAGCTATACTCACCAGCCAATCAGAAAGTCCAGTGCTCTTTGTTTAGCTTCAAAATCTAACAAGGAGTTTGTGAGTGGATAGTGCCAAATAGAGTAAATATTCATGCCTATCTGACCTCCTTGATTAGCCTACAAAGTGCACAATTATCATCATTCTTTCATAAAAAAGATTTTGCTAAACAAAAAAAAAATCACCTGGTAAGTGTTCCTATACAATTCCACAACTCGCGCGTGTGCGAGCAACACATTGTGAGAAACAATGTACGGTTCGGTCGTGGAATTGCCAGCTGGGCATCCATTCGGGCCGAAAGGGTAAGAACATCGCCCGGGAGCGAAAATGCCACTGTCATAGCCAGCCATGGACATGATGTTGGGCTCCGCAAAGGTAGTCCACTGAGAGACCCGGTCCCCGAATTCCCTGAAGCAGACATTTGCATAGTCTTTGAAGTCATCCCTGTAAAGAGAGTTATTAAGGGAAATATATGGTTACTCTCCCTCCAAGATTTTAGAAAATACAAAGTTATTCAACCATATAAGAAGTGATAGATTATGGAGTTACACAATTCTTTTGTTCAGCCACCCTCCATACTCATCTTGAAGCACTTGTGGAAGATCTCCATGGTAGAGAGTGACATGAAGCTTAATCCCTATAAAAAGTGAATCATATGAGATTGATGGTGGTGGTGATGCTAGAAACATTGCTGAATAACATTTTTCATGTTCATTATGAGCAGTTTGTAGATATTTCATAACTTTTGAATTTATCCTTAACTTCTTGTTGTTATTGTTTGTTAGAAAGCATTGAAAATTTGCTATACTTCAATGAATTTTTTGTGATAAAATGCCACCCCTGACCGATCATGCTCCCTATGATATGAGTAAATTTTCAATATAGTAAAAGGGACAAATGTGTCAAAATAGAATGTTATTGGAATCATGAATATCCGTGGATGCTAAGTAAGTACTACTTATCATTAGGGATTCAGGCCACTCGAAACCAAGTAAAATACGATGTAAGATTGAAAATGAATAAGTTTATTATAAAAAGTACTTGTCACTTACCCGGAAGTGCGAAGAATTTCACATCCTAGAAACCAAATATAAGCGATGTTTAAGGAGAGAGATCAGAAGGATGGGTTTTGGAACCATCTTCCTTTTTTTACAACTATTTATAAGGACTCACAAACTCTTTGTTCATTGTGTAGTTTTGACCGTGGGTATTTATTGAACTGATCCGGAGAATGAGCAAACTGCTTGCGCTTGGGTTTTTGAGATGGACAAGAATGCACCATCGAGAGCGGAGGAAGCACTATTTGTTGGAACTTGGTCTGCCTTTATGAGCACCTTCAGGGTATCTCCATAATGGACGGATTCAAAGTGTCTGTTTTGGCGAGTTGACTTCTTTGGCTAGAGCTCTGTGGGCTAACTACCCTAATCCGGTCTCTCTAGAGGAATCTTACTCACCTATCATCCTAAAACCTCAATCCGATCTCTTTGAATGGCCTGCAAGGTGTCCGCTTCTTATATGTTGAGTTGTCATCTTTATTGACATGACAAATTGGGGGTCATTTTAGGGCATAGAGATACACTACCAACAAATGTCGTTATCTTGAAAATCATTTTTTTATCTGCTCTAAAACAACGGTGACGGGGATCAAAAGACTTTGGAGCTCAAATTTGTTGGGCCCGTTCGAGGCTGATTTATCACCTACCATATTTGGAATCACCGGGGGACGATTCAAGTACGTAGTTGCATTTAAAGCGACATTTACACACTTATATGTATTTTTATTTTATTTATCATTTTTATTTTGAGAGATCGGACTTCCATCATGATCGTGAGATCTAAGTTGTTCATGATGGTTGCCCTAGAGTGGGTTGTCAATTTAAACAAGCGCAAAGGCTGGTTTGGAGGCATCACATATTTTGGAGTCTTCTTCCCAAGGTCTTCCGATCATCCGCGACATCAACTCTACAACCCTAGATGCCAACTCCTACGTAACATAGTTTATTGCCCTTTTTCTCTTTGTTTTCCTATTCATTCCCTTCCCTCGTCCAGTCAACCTCCAACCTTACCCTGCATTTTTGCAAGAGTCTTGACGCAGGGGCAGGCTAGGGTTGGGAAAACTAGACACACTACGGATGATTATAGGGGTAGGGGAAAACCAACACTACACGAGCTTCACAAGATCCAGACGGTTTAAAATTAATTACAGCCTTTGCAAAATCTCACAAACAAGATTAGAGCGATGAAGCGGCACACAGATGCGGCTCCAAATCGGAGTGCGCAAATATTAAACAATAAGCGGAAAAGCCCTGTAGGTTAGCACAATCTCAAAGCCCAAAATACTATTTAATTGACAAACCTAGAAAATAAGAACACAAGCAAAGAGACAGCGTTTCAAACTCGAATCCAAAGTACAACTTACAATCATATGAAGAACCAATCGGACGGGGTGGTACCGAACATGGAGGGGGATGGATCCGGGCCTCTCGGCAACGAGAAAAGAGGTGGAGTGGTGGGCTGCTGGTGGGGAATAGGGGAGACAGGGTCGGCTGTGGTAGGGAGGGGAAAAACGGGGTCGGCAGCGGCAAAGAAGGAGGGATAAGGGGTCGGCAGTGACAGGGAAAGGGAAAGAAGGGGGAAGACTGGATCGGCGCTGGCAGGGAAGTGGGGAGGCGGAATCGGCGCTGGCAGGGAAGGTGGAAGACGGGATTGGCGCTGGCAGGGAAGGTGGAAGACGGGGTCGGGGAGGACGGTGGCGTCGGAAGAAGGGCTCAGGCGTCGCACCTGAAGTTTGGCGTCGCACCAAGGGAACGGTCGAAGAATCTCTCAAATCAATCGGTGCCTGCCTCCATCCTTTTGGCTCCTATAAATAGGAAATAAAGACTAGGGCAACAAGAATCAACGGCCCAGATCGTCCGATCTTCCGGTTGCCAAAATAACCTAAAAACTTGTCCGAATGAAATAAAACAAAATACGAAAAGCACTCGCGTCGACCTTCCGGACGCATCCGTGGGCTCGGATCGCCCGGAAAGGCTCTCTAGATATAAGAATAGAAATCACGCCCGCCTCCTGCGGGAATAAACATGCACGGGCCATCACGGACGTCGATCGCCATCAACTCCCCCCGGCTTAGAAGCATTCATCTCCGAGGAATGAAGACGGTCATACTCCTGGCGTAGCTCGGGGGCAAGCCTCTCTAGCTCTGCTGGGACGATCCATGTGTCATCAAAGCTGGGATGGTTCCTCCAGTGAACCAAGTATCGCAAAGTGCTCGGATCTGCTGTTGTCATGTAGTCATGGGCTAAGATGCCCTCAATGGTCTCCAGGTCCGTAGTCGTCTCTGCAGGTGGTGGCTCACTCTCTACTGAACTCACAGGTGGTGCTGCCGGTGGTGCAGCAAGGTCTCCAGGGTGCGACACGGTGGGCTGGGACTGAGAGGATAAAGGTGACAACTGGGGAAATGGTGGCTCAGGTGGTGGCTCAAGTAGTGGCTCAAGTGGTGGCTCCGCGGGAAGGGGCTCGAAGGGGTCCTCATATGCTTGCTCCTCGTAGTACGGAGTCAAGTCCTCCACATTGAACACTCTGCTGATCCCCATGTGCTTCGGAATATCAATTTCATAAGTATTTGGCCCAATCCTTTGTACCACCGTATAAGGGCCCATCCGCCTGGCATTTAATTTCTTTGCAGTTCCCGAAGGGAACCTCTCAGTACGAAAACGAACCAAGACCTGTGCACCAATTTCAAAGTTCCTCTCCCTCCTGTGTAATCCGCATAGGCTTTATAATTATCATTACTTATTGCGATTTTCTTCCGGATGGACTCATGAAGCTCATGCATGTGCTGGATAAAGGACTCGGCCGACTCACTAGGACGAGACTCGAGTGGAAGGGGAATCAAGTCGACCGGCTTCCTAGGTTCGTACCCTAATAGGATGTGGAATGGGCTAAGTCCGGTAGTCCTATTCACTGAACTATTATAAGTGAATTCTGCTAAGGGCAAAACGGTGTCCCAAGTACACACATGCTCACCGACAAGACAACGCAAGAGGGAACCCAAGCACCTATTGACCACTTCGGTCTGCCTATCCGTCTGTGGATGGTAGGCGGTGGAGAACTTGAGAGTCGTGCCAGTCTTCATCCATAGTGTCTTCCAGAAATAGCTCATAAACCGGACGTCGCGGTCAGACACTATAGAAGAGGGTAATCCGTGGTATCTAAAGACTTCCCTAAAGAATAGGGTGGCTACCAAGGAGGCATCGGTTGTCTTGCGGCAAGGGATGAAGTGGGCTATCTTCGAAAAACGATCCACGACGACATATATCGAATCATGTTTCTTGGGCGTGCGGGGCAGCCCAAGGACAAAGTCCATGCTGATATCAACCCATGGTCTGTGAGGAATGGGTAGGGGCGAATACAGACCGCTGGGTTGGCGGGAACCCTTCGCCATCTGGCATGTCCTACAATGCCTCGTCACGCGCGCTACGTCTTTCTTCAGTGAGGGACAATAGAAACGGTCCTCAACTAAGGCGATAGTTTTATCTCGCCCAAAATGTCCTGCGGCACTGCCCGCATGCATTTCCCAGATCAGAAAGTCTCAGAGGGAAGTGGAGGGAATGCAGAGTCGTGTGCCAAAAAAAAGGTATCCCTCAGAAGTAGTAAATACCTCAACAACATCGGGTGGGTCCCGGGTGAGGGCCCTATAGATATCCCGAAAATCTGGACACTCGGCGTACTTAACAATGAGGCGCTCAAATCCAGTGACTCGTGTGCGCATAGTCCGGAGGAGGCTGATCCGGCGACTCAGGGCATCAGCCGGCTTGTTATCAACACCTGCACGGTGTTTGATAACATAATGATAACTCTGCAGAAACTCAACCCACTTAGCGTGCCTATGACTAAGCTTTGACTGGGACTCAAGATATCGTAGAGCCTGATGGTCAGAGTACAATACGAACTCCTTATGCAGGAGATAGTGTCGCCAATAATGCAAGGTCTGTACAATCGCATAATACTCTCGGTCATAAGTGGAATACCGCTGGCGGGCCTCGTTCAGCTTCTTGCTGAAATATGCGATGGGATGACCCTCTTGGCTAAGTACCCCACCAATCCCTAGTCCTGAAGCATCGCGGACAACCTCAAAGGCCAGGCTAAAATCTGGGAGCCTAAGAACAGGGGCGGTGGCTAGACGATCCTTGATCTCCTCAAAGGCCTTGGTGGCGGCCGTGGTCTACACGAAATCGCCCTTACGAAGGCAACTTGTAAAGGGGGCCATCAATGCACTAAAACCTCGGGCAAACCTCCTGTAGAAGGTGGCAAGTCCATGGAAACTCCTTGCCTCATGGATATTCGTGGGGACAGGCCACTCACGGATCGCTCTCACCTTGTCGGGATCCACGGAGATGCCCGACGCAGAGATAATGTATCCAAGAAAGTGGACTGACTCAGCCAGAAAATCACACTTTTTCATGTTAATAAACAACTGCTCCTTCCTGAGGGTGTCAAACACCAGCCGGATGTGGTCGGTACGATCCTTGCTATAGATAAGAATGTCGTCGAAGTATACAACTAGGAACTTGCCCATGTAGGGCCGCAGGATCTGGGTCATCACCCTCATGAACGTACTGGGGGCGTTCGACAATCCGAAGGGCATCACCAACCACTCAAATAGGCCATCCTTCGTTTTGAAGACCGTTTTCCACTCATCTCCCTCACAAATTCTAATTTGGTGATACCCGCTCCTAAGGTCGATCTTCGTGAAAATACGGGCACCAGCCATAGCATCAAACAGGTCATCGAGGCGGGGAATTGGGAAACGGTACTTCACCGTAATCTTGTTGATGGCTCTACTGTCGACGCACATACGCCAACTCCCGTCCTTCAGGGTGAGAAGGGTTGGGACCGCGCACGGGCTCAAACTCTCGCGTACAAAACCCTTCCTAAGTAAGTCTTCAACCTGTCGCTTCAGCTCAGCGTGCTCGATCGGGCTCATACGGTAATGGGGAAGGTTGGGCAAAGATGCCCCAGGTACGAGGTCGATCGCGTGTTGAATGTCCCTCAGCGGAGGGAGCTCATCGGGGAGTTCCTCAGGCGAGATGTCCGTAAAATCTCTCAATAGTCGCTGTAAATCAGGGTTAGTGGGAACGCTACCTCCGCTAGGCGTGTCAGACGCCAAGGTGGCTGTCACAACAAATACGATCCCAGAGTCTAAACTCTCTCTCATGAAATCATGTGTCCTCAAAAGGTGTAGGGGTTTGGAGGACCCAGCACTGACGGGGGCTTCGATCCTGCCCTTGGATGGGTCCTTGGGCTGGGTCGGGGATAATGTGACCTTTCGGCCCCGATCATAAAATACGCACGTGTTCGATCGTCCGTAACACGTCACGTCGCGATCAAACAACCAAGGTCGCCCTAAAAGGACATGGGCCACATCCATCGGGATGACGTCACACCAGACCTTGTCCTCGAAGGACGCTAAACGGAGGGGTACAAGACAGCGCTGGGTAACTTGGATGGCAGATCTGTCCACCCAAAGGACACGGTAGGGATGAGGGTGGGGCTCAGGGGTGATTTGCATCCGCTCAAGCGCTTTCTTAGCAACGATATTAACACAACTCCCACCATCAATAGCAAGCTTGCAGGGGCCGCCTGCGCTCTGGAAATATGTGTAAAAGATGGTGGACCGACGCCAGTCATCCTCTGCACTCGGAGTATGCAGGAGGCGGCGTATAACTCCACACTCTAGCGACCTCTCAGCATCGCTCTCCCAATCATCATCTACGGTGGCTACTATGTCACCCTCAGTCCCCACTACGGGGTCCACTCTCTCGTCCTCCTCATCCTCAACTAACAAGTTCCGCATAGGGCACTGTGTCGCATAGTGACCTCGTCTAGAACATCTGTAACACTGAGGCCCACTGGGCTTGGAGGGCCCCGTCGTAACCGCCTTTCCTTTCACATCCTCGAGGGTCTGGGGGTGAGGCGGTGTGGGTCTCCTGAATGCAGGGACATCAGTCCTCGGAGGCTGCTGGCGGGGGCCAGTGGTCCGGAGGTAGAGTTCGTACTCTAAGGCTAACTCATAGATCTGCTCGACTGTCTCCCGGCGGTGGGGAATCAGTTCCCTCCTAATCTCGGGTCTCAAGCCGTACCGAAACCTGGAAGCTGCAGCACTGCTCTCTTCCCGCAGGTCACTCCGCACCACTAGGTCATCGAATTTGGTCATATACCCGGCTACCGACAACGTGCCCTGTCGTAGCGCATAGACTTGATCAAGCAGTCGATCACGATAAGAATCGAGGAGATATTTCTCCTTCAGGCGTCTCTTCATATCTTCCCACCTAATGATGGGCCGATAGCCATCACGCTCTAGGGCTCGCTCGACGCTAGTCCAATAATTCATAGCAGACCCCACTAATTTTATCCGTGCAAATCTAACCTTACGCTCGTCACTCATGTCATACCAATCAAAGTAATGCTCCATCTCTCGAAGCCAATCACTAAACGCTCCGGGGTCCTGCTGACCGTCAAAAGAAGAAACCTCTAAGCGAACACAGCGAGTGATGTCATCGTGGGAACCGTCGTAACGGTCGTGACGGCCGTAGTCGTGTCGATCTGGCACGGGGTCCCGTGGGGGTTCATGACCATAATCAGGGAGCCCTGGCTGTCGTCGGGGGCGACGATCAGGATTGGGGTGATCCCCTTGACCTTCATAATTATCCTGACTGTACAACCCGTATTCGCCGAGTGGGCCCCTCAAGCTAAATGGCGAGACCTGGGTCAGCCCGATCATTCGCCCCGGCTAGGAGGAGGAAGTACCCCGGTTTGGTGGGGGTAAGGTGCAGAAGAGAAGGAGCCAGGCGAGTGGTGATCTCACGGACCACTCGCCCGGAAGCGCGGGCACTCGCCCAGCTAGGCGGGTGCCCAGCGAGTGGTGCCCTCACGGACCACTCGCCCAGGATGATTTGAGGGGGAAATGACCCTAATACCCCTGGTGGGCTGCAAATAGCCCTTCGGAACAACGGAGTTAGGCTGTTAGCAGACCAATTTGGGGTGCTGTTAGTAAAACCAAAAGGCGGATTCATGTTATTTGCAGACCAGCCTAGAAAAATCTATAAATAGACCCTTAAGGGCACCTTGGAGGAGATCCGATTTTAGAGAATCCTCTCCTCCAGACTAGTTTTTGGTCGGGTGCTAGTGCCCTCCAAGGTGCCCGGTTGAGCTCTGGTCTGGGAGGGGAAGCTCTCTAAGATCTTCCGGGTGTGTGGCGGGACCTCCTCGCTTCAGCCTTGGGTCTATTCACATTCTCACCGTTAAGAGAGTCCAGTGAGGGAGAAGTAAGCATCGACTACACCCCCTGTGGGTCCGAACTCAAGAGACCTGTTGAAGGTTTCAATATTTTTGGTGCGGTGAGATGGACCGTAGCCGGTGAAGGAAAATCTTGAATTAGGTTCGATGACAGGAGATGGGGGGAATGGTTCTGACTCAAGTCACTCGCAGCCACCCGCGACAGGAGAGTGGCTGGAGATGTTTGAGAAGTTCAAGCGAGAAGTCCTGCAGACAGTTCTCGTAGCAAGGAGCGAGTGCGAGACCCCGGCAGTCCCCGTGGTTCCACCCCTGCAGATCGGCGAGAACGCACCGGGGCAGCGACCGGGGAAGGAGGTGCCAGCAGAAGGAAGTGCGCGAGATCTCCCGAGGCGGCAGCTGTTCAGCAGTCCGGCGAGTGCTGAGGTGTGCGAGTTGGGTCCGCGCGAGAAGACCATTCGCCGAGCAGGAGAAGGGAGCCCCTTTTGCGAGATGATCCTCTCGGCCCCAGTGCCAGAGGGGTTTCGTGGGCCGGAGATGTCCTACTACACCGACAAGGAGGATCCAGTCATGCACCTGCAGTGGTTTGAGGACATGACATCAATCCTTCCCATGTCGGATGCTTTTCAATGCCGACTCTTCGCAACCACCCTGAAGGAGAAAGCAAGGGACTGGTTCCACCAGCTTTCCGCGGGTTCCATCTACACGTTTGATGATCTGCGTCGAGGCTTTCGACTGCGCTTCTCGACGTCAAAAAAGAGGAAGAAGGATGCGGAGGCTCTCTTCAAGATCAGGCAGAGGGAGGGAGAGTCCCTGGCACATTACGTGGATAGGTTCCAGGAGGAGATACACCTCGTGCAGGAGGTGCCGGGATTCGCCCTCCAGATGGCGTTCATCGTAGGGTTGCGAGACGGGTTCTTCAAGATGGACCTGAAAAGAAGACCTCCTTCATCCTTTGAAGAATTGATGGAGCGAGCAGCAGAAGAGATTGAAGGGGAGGCGGCCAACCCGGAGTTCTACAGGAGGTTGGCAAAGATGAGCGAGCCCGAGGTGAGGCAGCAAGAAGGAAGAAGGCGAGATGAACCCAGGGGTCAGGGGTTCGAAAGACTGCCTCGGAATTGGAGGAATCAAGAGCCCAACAACAGGTTGGGCTGGAGGCACCAGGAAGGACCGGCGAGAGGTCAGGAAGAAGGATACCAAGGAAGAGAAGCGGGAGGAATGAATCCGGGGTGGAGGCAGGGTCCCAGACCCCCTCACCCCCCAAGGGAGCAAGCTATGGCAGTAGGCCGAGGAAGAGGAGGCAGAGGAGCAAGAGGAGGAAGAGGAAGAGCAGGGAGAGGGGGCAGGGTGGCGTTGCCTTATTGTGACTTTCATCAGGAAGAAGGTCACGCGACCGCCACCTGCCCAGAGTTCTTGGAGATGAGAGAGAGAGGTCAGCCACGGCGGCAGCAGGCAAGGATCGAGGAAATGCTCCCGGAGGCGGAAGAAGACCGATGCGAGGACAGGGCAGATACAGGAACCAGAGGGGGAATCGGGGTGATTCATGGAGGGGTTGGGATAGAGGCCTCTCGCAAGAGGAGCTTCCAGGCGATGTTCCGAAGGGACGTCGCGTCGACTTCCCAGACCCCACCCCTCTCGGAGAAGCTCACCTTCTCCTCGGAAGACATGCCAGATTATGAGGATCCATTCTGCGACGCCCTGGTGATTCAGACAGCAATTGAAAATTTCACGGTCTCCCGGATCCTGGTAGATAACGGGAGCTCAGTGAACGTGATCTTCAAGAAGGCCTTCGACGCAATGGAGGTGGAAAAGAAGAGGGTGCAGGCCTCCGACGGACCGCTGTTTGGTTTCTCAGGAGAGCGGAAGGAGGTCGAGGGAGGTGTTGGTCTCCAGGTGACGCTAGGAGGAGTCCCAAGAAACTGCCGGTTCGTCATTGTGGACGCTCCGAGCAGCTATAACGCCATCTTCGGACGACCCCTCATCAGCGCCTTCCGGTGCGTGCCCTCATCGTACCATCAGTGCTTAAAGCTCCATAGTGGAGGAGTCCAGGTCCGCGTCCGAGGAGATGCTAAGGTGGCGAGGCAGTGCTATGTGACTGCCGTCAACACCATTTCTTGGATGGCGGATGCCGAGAAGATGGATGAAGAGATGGCGAGGCCGGAGGGGCCAGGAGAAGAAGTGGAGAAGAGAGAAGTAGGGGGAGAGGGCGATGCCCGAGAAGAGAATATGGAGGTCGCTCGTGAGGAGCAGGAGGTCGAGTTGATGGAGGTCGCTCGTGAGGAGCAGGAGGTCGAGTTGTTGGAGGTCGCTCGTGAGGAGCAGGAGGTCGAGTTGTTGGAGGTCGCTCAGGAGGAGCAGGAGGTCGAGCCGATGGAGGCGGAAGGAGTCGCAGAGGAAGAGGCCCGGGTAGAAGGGCGAAAAGCAAAGGGCCAATGGGAAGAGCCAGCCCGGCTCGAGGCGGCAGAAGAGGTGGTGGAGATGGAAGTCCTCACCCAGGAAGGGAGGGTGAAAGAGGTGCGGGTCAGCGGGAGTCTCGGCCCGGAGGACAGGGTGAAGATGCTGGAGTACATCCAGAGGAACGTGGATGTCTTCGCATGGAGCGCAGCTGATATGCCAGGCATCGAGGCGGACGTGGCTTGCCATCGTCTCAACCTCGATCCGGAAGCCCGTCCCATCCGGCAGAAGAGGAGGACCTTCGCCAGCAAGCTCGAAGGACCCATCCGCGAGGAGGTGGCAAAACTCCTCGAAGCAGGTTTTGTATCGGAGATCCAGTACCAAGGCTGGGTCTCCAACGTCGTAATGGTAAAAAAGGCCGATGGCCGCTGGCGCATGTGTGTGGATTTTTCATTATTAAATAAGGCCTGCCCTAAGGATTGCTACCCCTTGCCTCGGATCGACGCGCTGGTTGACTCAGCCGTCGGTTTTTCTGTGATGAGTTTTTTGGATGTTTTTTCAGGTTATCACCAGATCAGGATGCACCCCCCAGACGTCAAAGACGTCTCGTTCATCACCAGGGAGGGATGCTACTGCTATAAGATGATGCCCTTCGGGCTGAAAAATGCAGGAGCAACCTACCAGAAGATGATGGACCGGGTGTTTAGGGAGCAAAGGGGAAGGAACCTGGAGGTCTACGTGGATGACCTTATGGTGAAGAGCAAGTGCGTGAACTCTCACATCCAGGACCTCGAGGAGACCTTCGCCACCCTACGCAAGTACAAGATGCGCTTGAACCCCCTGAAGTGTGTGTTCGGGGCCAGTAAGGGGAAATTCCTGGGACACCTTCTCACCCCTTGGGGGGTAGAACCTAACCCGGACAAGGTTAAGGCCATAATGGAGTTAGGGTCGCCGCGGAACGCCAAGGAAGTTCAGCGCTTGACTGAAAGACTCGCAGGGCTGAGCAGGTTTCTCTCCCGAGCCGGGGAGAAATGCTCCCCCTTCTTCAAAACATTACGAGGTAACCAGAAGTTTGAATGGACAAAAGAATGCGAGGAGGCCTTCCAGGCCTTGAAGAGCCAACTCACCAAGGCTCCACTGCTTCAAGGTCCCAAAGAGGGGGAGGAACTATATCTATATCTCGGGGTCGGGACAGAGGCCGTAAGCTCCGTCCTGGTTCGGGAGGAAGGCAAGAAGCAGCTGCCCGTCTACTACGTGAGCAGGGTCCTGAGGGAAGCAGAGCTCAGATACCCGATCTTGGAGAAGTTGGCCTTTGCTCTAGTCGTCGCAGCAAGGAAGCTCAGGCCATACTTCCAGGCCCATTCAATTCAAGTGGTGACGGACCACCCTCTCCGCCAGATCTTCGAAGGAGTGGAACACTCGGGAAGGCTCGCAAAATGGTCAATAGAGCTAAGTGAATTCAACATTGTCTTCGTCCCTCGACTATCCATGAAGGCACAGGTGGTGGCTGATTTCATGGCAGATTATGTGGCCGAGATGAAGGAAGATGGAGCCCCGCGTCACGTTCCGTGGAAGCTGCTGCTGGACGGGGCTTCGGGCAAGAATTCACTCGGAGGAGGGGTGGTGCTGGAGAGTCCCCAAGGGGTAAAGATCGAGCAGACACTAGTGATACACTTCTCAATCACCAACAACCAGGCGGAGTATGAGGCGGTGATCGCCGGTCTACGGTTGGCCCAGGAGCTCGGTGTCCATGACGTGGAGGTCCTCACCGACTCAATGGTAATAGCCTCTCAGATCAAGGGAGAGTTCGAGACGAGGGAGCCTGCGCTCATAAGGTACTTGGCCAAAGTGAGAGGTCTCGTGGGAACGTTCAAAACTTTCTCCATCCAGCACGTCCCGCGGGAGGAAAGCACCCCGGCGGATCGGTTGGCCAAATCCGGTCCTCGGGCCGGGGGAACCCTGACGGATCTATTCCGCCCTTCGATTGAGGAGGGAGAACTCATGGAAGTAGAGAAGCGGCTCTCCTGGAAGGATCCCTTCGTCACCTTCCTTGCAACAGGAAAGTTTCCAGAGGAGGTCCCGGACCAGAGGCGCTTCCGATATAAGTCCGCCTACTACGTGCTCCACGAGGGGGACTTGTATCGGAAGACCCTCTCGGGCCTCCTGGCCCGATGCGTTTCAGAGGAGGAGGTCCCAAAGATCTTGGAAGAAGTCCACTCCGGCGAGTACGGCAGCCACTCGGGGAGCAGGATGTTGGAGGCAAGAATAGTGAGGCAGGGGTACTTCTGGCCAACCCTAAGTAAAGACGCGGCAGCCTTCGCCAAGAGGTGCCAGAAGTGCCAAATGTTCGCCCCGCTTCAGCTCGTGCCAGCTCAGAGGCTAAAGAGTATCACGGCGCCCTGGCCATTCGCCATATGGGGAATGGATCTGGTAGGACCCTTCCCCCAGGCTAGTGGGCAGAGGAGGTTTCTCCTAGTAATGATTGACTACTTCTCAAAATGGTTGGAGGTCAAGGCATTGGCTAAGGTCACCTCCCAGGTAATCCGCAACTTCGTATGGGGGGAGATCATTTGTCGACATGGGCTTCCACAGGCCATAGTCACGGATAATGGTCCGCAGTTCGCAAGCGAGGAATTCATCAGCTTCTGTGGCCAGCTGGGGATAGACCTCAGGTTTGCATCCGTTCACCATCCCAGGAGCAACGGGCAGGTGGAGGCGGCAAACAAGGTCATCGTGAACCTGCTCAAGAAAAAGGTGGAAAATCTGAAGGGCAATTGGGTAGAACAGCTTCCATCGGTCTTGTGGGCCCTAAGAACTACCCCCAACACCGCCACAGGAGAGACCCCTTTTAAGCTCTCTCAC
This sequence comes from Dactylorhiza incarnata, assembly GCA_033032865.1. NCBI lineage: Eukaryota > Viridiplantae > Streptophyta > Magnoliopsida > Asparagales > Orchidaceae > Dactylorhiza > Dactylorhiza incarnata. The sequence continues at coordinate 13,613,766 of JAWHQI010000017.1, forward strand.
GGCTGCGAGGCCGTCATCCCCATAGAGTTCGAAGTTATGACACCACGGGTAAAGGCCGCCGCAAGCAGAGAGGAAAGTTGGAGAGCCGAAAATGAGATGGAGTTGCAGCTCTCTCTCGACCTCATCGAAGAAGCTCGGGACCTGGCAGCCATTCGCCAAGAAGAGGTCAAGCGACGGATGGCCAAGTATTTCGACAAGCACGTCAGGGTCAAGCAGTTCGAGAAGGGAGATCTGGTGCTCAAGAAGGTCGACGCGGCTGGAAGGTCCGCCGCAGTGGGAAAACTTAACCCCAACTGGGAAGGCCCCTATGTCGTGGAAGAGGCACTAAAGTCTGGGGGGTATCGCCTTCAGAACGTGGAGGGCCAACCTCTCAGCCACACATGGAGTGGTGATGATCTTAAACGTTTCTATCCCTGAAACTATGTAATGAAAATGTTTTTGAAATAAGAATATTTTGTTTAACATATGTGTTTGAGATTGATACTGCAGCTTGTAGGAAAAACTCCGAAAGCTCCCGAAATAGCCCCGAGCAGACCCGCTGTCCAGGCTCTCATCTAGCTGGCAGGTCCGAAGGCTCACTCGGTGGCAGGTTCCGAGGTGTTGAGAAAATGGCCCCGAGCAGACCCGCTGTCCAGGCTCTCATCTAGCTGGCAGGTCCGAAGGCTCACTCGGAGGCAGGTTCTATGTGAAAGAAAAGAAGGCCCCGAGCAGACCCGCTGTCCAGGCTCTCATCTAGCTGGCTGGTCCGAAGGCTCACTCGGTGGCAGGTTCCGAGGTGTTGAGAAAATGGCCCCGAGCAGACCCGCTGTCCAGGCTCTCATCTAGCTGACAGGTCCGAAGGCTCACTCGGAGGCAGGTTCTATGCGAAAGAAAAGAAGGCCCCGAACAGACCCGCTGTCCAGGCTCTCATCTAGCTGGCAGGTCCGAAGGCTCACTCGGAGGCAGGTTCTATGCGAAAGAAAAGAAGGCCCCGAGCAGACCCGCTGTCCAGGCTCTCATCTAGCTGGCAGGTCCGAAGGCTCACTCAGAGGCAGGTTCTATGTGAAAGAAAAGAAGGCCCCGAGCAGACCCGCTGTCCAGGCTCTCATCTAGCTGGCAGGTCCGAAGGCTCACTCGGAGACAGGTTCAATGTGAAAGAAAAGAAGGCCCCGAGCAGACCCGCTGTCCAGGCTCTCATCTAGCTGGCAGGTCCGAGGCTCACTCGGAGGCAGGTTCTATGCAAAAGAAAAGAAGGCCCCGAGCAGACCCGCTGTCCAGGCTCTCATCTAGCTGGCAGGTCCGAAGGCTCACTCGGTGGCAGGTTCAAAATTCTCAAAGGGTGACCTCAAGAGCACTCGCATTGACCACGCGCGGGAGAAACGACCTCACTTCACTTTCATGATTACCTAAGCGAAACCCCGGTTTGGGCGAATGGTAAGGAAGTGCGAGTGGGGGAGGCAGCGGGAAGCGAAGGGGAGAGACACGCCCAGGTCACCCTCGAGCATTCGCTAGGTGGTCGGGACAGTTGCACTACAGTTTAAACGTCCTAATGAGCCTAGCGAGATATAGCGGCGAATGAGAAAGAATTAACGTCCTAGCGAGCCTAGCGAGACATAACAACAAATGAGAAAAAAGTGGAGATAGCACAAAAATGGAGAGCACAAAAATCGTGACCAATATACATATATTTCAGGGGCACTCGCCCCGTTTATGATTACATTCAAAAGATTTTAAGTAAAAGACGGCAAAAAGCACGGTCCATCTCAGGGGTCGGCAGGCTTCTCGCCAGAAGATCTATCGCTCTCGCCTGAATCCGGTAGGAGGGCGTCTTCTCGCGGCTCGCCATCCTCATCTTCCGGGAAGGGGATCGGGATGAAGAGCTCGGGGACGACCTGTCGAGCAGAGAGGCATTCGGCCTCTTCCTTCAGGTACCCAGCCTGCCGCAACACCTGCAGCGCATGCTTCACGACGCTCTGGGCGTTCTCCTGCATCAATTGCTCCAGCTCGTGGTGGGGGTAGAAGTGCCCCCCGCTCCCCAAGGCGAGTGCCGAGACCTCGGCTTCTCGCGACCGCTGGGCCTCGGCCTTGGCCAGCCGGACTTCGTCTTCAAGGCCAGCCACCCGAGCACGAAGCATCTCGGCAACCGTGGTGTTCTAAGAATAATGATAAAGGTGGTAAGAAGAAAGTACATCAATCGGCAACAGGCCACTCGCGGGGAGGGAGAAAATATATACCTCCGCAATGGGGCGGCTGGCGAGAAGGGTTTCCGCAGCTGCCAGCTTCGTCCTGAGTTCCAGCGCCTCGGCAGAAACGACGGTCCTGGACTCCTCAACCTCCGCCAAGCTCCGCGCCAGTTTGATGCTCCGGCGCGAAGACATATGCGCGAGCTCGAGCGCCCGCAGCATGGCCCTGGCGGTCTCGTGGGCGAGGACCTGAGTCGTTTCGGCATCATAGACTTCAGCATCCTCCCGACCATAGAGGGCATACGCGATGGCGTAGGCCTCACCACTCGCGAGGTCGCTCTCTATCCACGATGGATGAAGGGTGGAGAGCGAGACCCTGTTGGCGTTCCTGTCCCACTTTACCAGGGGAGCCCCTGAGGGGTCCACGTACTTCTCGCCGCTGGGGAAGTTCCGGTGGTCCCTGGGCAATGGAGGCGGCGGCAACGACGATCCCGCGCGAAGGGTGGTCTCGTCTGGCGCACCCACCCCCGGGGTTTGAGTCTGAGCACTCGCCCCTAGGGTCTCGTCCAAGACCCCCTTCCCCTTGGCGGAGGGGGGATTCTTTGATTTCTTGGAAGAAGAGGAGGTCAGCGCCCCAGGTTTCCGCTTCTTTCCGCTAGGCTTGGAGGAGGAGGGTTCCTCCCGACAAGCATCCGCTGCAGCCTGTGCGAAGGACACGGAAGCCCCAACGGGACGCGGCGGATGCAGGGGGAAGCTACGCACGCCTGCATAATATTGCGAATGATTTAGTGAATGGTATAAGAGTCACAAGATCGAAACAAACAAAGTCCCAAAAACTTACCCTCGCCCTGCGGAATGAGCAGGAGCGAGTTGACGTTTCGCCGGAGATAGACGAGGTCCATCCCGTGCTCCAAGATGTATTGGTGGAGTTTGGCCTCGTGCCCCCTAGGGTCGGGGGGCGGAAGGTTGACTCCTCCTCCTGCACTGGGGCGAGAAGTGTATTTCCCAGGTTCCCGCTGACGAAGAGGAAGCGCCGAACCCAGTCGTGGTTCTTATTCGGGAGCCCATAATGCTTGAGCGGTTTCAGACCCGAGAAGAATGAGATGTCGTTGGTGCAGCGAAAGGTGTAGAGCTTGCGGAAGACGGGGAGCGAGAACTCGATCCCCTCTTCTCGCAGATAGCTCGCGTACCCGACCAGCATGGCGATGGAGTTGGGGTTGAGCTGGCCGGGCACGACTCCATAATATCTGAAGGTCTGGCGGAGTTCTGGCCAGATGGGAAGGCGAAACCCCACCTCGAAGTGCTCTAGCGGGATCGCGAGAGCACAGGGCGAGATGGAGTTTAGGCGCTCGTCCGGCCTGGGCTTTCGCGCCTCGAACCCAGGCGGGATGTAATCCGCGACCGCAGTCAGGTAAGCCTCGTCGGAAAGGTCGCATGAATCGAAGGTGTGGTTGACGAACGCGCTGGCGCACCTGGCTCTGCCTTCCGCATCACCACCCATGACGCGAATGACGAAGGATAAGAAAGCAGCAGAGAAGAGAGAAGCGCGAGTGCTAGCGCGAGGAAAGAGAAGGAGCGGATGGTAAGGTATTTAATACGGTGGTTGAAAGGCCTATTTATAGAAGGGCTAAACGGCGTTTGGGCTTTCGAGGTAACGGGTGTGCAGATAGCAGTCGCGCCTTCCCGACGCCTCGGAACCCGGGCCGACCCCTCTCGCCCATTAATGACAAATGCCCTGTGGCTATTCGCTCATCGACTACGCGAAAGAGGTTAAGAAAGCATTCGGCAATAATAAAACATTCGGCAATACCCAAACAAGATATAGGAAATAAAAGACAAAGAATAGAGAATTCGCAAAACACAGGACATAAGATTATTACAAACAGAAATAAAAGTTCAGCATCCGCGCTACACAAAGCAGAAAAATTACAAGAAGGGCGAATGAAGACTGGCTCAATACTCCTCCCAGACCCACCGACCTCGCTTTCGCGACCCAGCTTCCAGGGGCATTCGCGGGCGGTAATATGCGAGTATGTTGGTGATCTCATGGGAAGCCAGTTGGAGTTGGTCCCGGGCTCGTGCGACGTGTGTTTCAGGAGACAACTCCCCTCCTTCACCCCCCAGGCGCTCCACCGTTGTGAGAATGCGCGAGTAGTCCCGATGGAGGTCCTTTAACTCACGCGCGACTCTCAGCCGCACGTCGTCCACCTGGCCGGCGACGTTCCGCTGGATGTGGATGAGCTTCCCCAAGACCTCCGTGATCCGCTCCTTCAGGGTCGCGTGATCTGAGGAGTCGCCCAGAAAGTCAGCGAGATCCCCAGGGGAAGGGAGAGGCGAGAGCATCCCCTCTCCCCCCTCGTAGTAGGAGTCAAAGGGGGAGGCTTCCCTATAGCCTGCGGAATCACAACTAGGTCAGTAGCGGTAAAATATGCGAGTACAATAGGGGCAGGTGAGTGAACTGACCTGGGGTGGGGTCCTTATGACCTGAAGGACGAGACGAATGGGGGTGCGTTCCAAACAGCCAGGCGGGAGGTAAGACCTTTCCCTTTCCAGGACGGTAGGGCTGTGAGGTAGGAGCTGGAGCATCCGCAGGATCATCCGCGCGGCCCTGCTGACCGGATCCCTTCTGGGGGGACACCCTCGGCTCATCCGCAAGCACGGAGGGGTTCGGTCGAACAGGGGAACTCGGAGGAATAGAGTTCCGCAGCGAAAGGTTGGGGTCGAGGGCTACAAAAAACAGTGGTCAGCAGCGAGCGGCATGAAGGATGAATCTAAAAGGGGTTACAACTTACCGGACTGCAATGATGTCTCGCCCGGAGGAGGTGGAGGAGCAAGGTCCCGATCTGGAGGCCTCTCGTCCGGGGGAGGTGGCACCGCGACACTGCTCGAGACGGCCCCGTGGCCGGTCTCGGGCATCGAAATCCCCTGCGAATGGTCAGAGCAGAGGCAAGGTAAGGGGAGGAACTAAACAGAGGGACGAGAGGAATCCTCATACCTGCGTCCCGGGGTCCGGAGGATTCCTCGCCGGAAGAGTATCCGCCGGCGGAGTGTTCGCCGGTGGAGTACCCGCAGGAGATTCCGAGGCAGTCTCGCCTCTCTGACGATTCAGGCGAATCGCCTTGGCTCGACGCGAGACGTAGGGGGCATTCGGATCCCGTTTAGACAAAAGCCAGGGAGCAAATTTGGCTGCCTTGGGGGCAGTTACAGCTTGGGCCGCGGCCAGACGCTCGATCATCTCCCGCGAGAGGGGTCTCGCGGAAGGCTTGTGAGAAGACATCAATGTCAGTGCAGGACTAAGAGAGGGAAGAAGCTCCGAATCAAGGGTTGTCAACGCTCCAGGAAGTTCTGACATGAAGAGATATATATAGGACGACGGTGGGACCCACAGAATCTTGTGAAGTCCAGTCAGCAAGCACTCACCGAATACAGGGTTGGACTGTTCTTTCCGAGCGTAGTAACCACTCGCAAAGAGCGGGGATTGTGTACAACCCGTATTCGCCGAGTGGGCCCCTCAAGCTAAATGGCGAGACCTGGGTCAGCCCGATCATTCGCCCCGGCTAGGAGGAGGAAGTACCCCGGTTTGATGGGGGTAAGGTGCAGAAGAGAAGGAGCCAGGCGAGTGGTGATCTCACGGACCACTCGCCCGGAAGCGCGGGCACTCGCCCAGCTAGGCGGGTGCCCAGCGAGTGGTGCCCTCACGGACCACTCGCCCAGGATGATTTGAGGGGGAAATGACCCTAATACCCCTGGTGGGCTGCAAATAGCCCTTCGGAACAGCGGAGTTAGGCTATTAGCAGACCAATTTGGGGTGCTGTTAGTAAAACCAAAAGGCGGATTCATGTTATTTGCAGACCAGCCTAGAAAAATCTATAAATAGACCCTTAAGGGCACCTTGGAGGAGATCCGATTTTAGAGAATCCTCTCCTCCAGGCTAGTTTTTGGTCGGCTGCTAGTGCCCTCCAAGGTGCCCGGTTGAGCTCTGGTCTGGGAGGGGAAGCTCTCTAAGATCTTCCGGGTGTGTGGCGGGACCTCCTCGCTTCAGCCTTGGGTCTATTCACATTCTCACATCCACCGTTAAGAGAGTCCAGTGAGGGAGAAGTAAGCATCGGCTACACCCCCTGTGGGTCCGAACTCAAGAGACCTGTTGAAGGTTTCAACACTGACGTGCCCGAAGTTCATTAATTTGGGCATCCATTTGGTCGAATCGCTCTAGCATCAAGCGTTGGAGGTCGGCAAGGGAGATCTCCACGTTGGAATTGTTGGACCGCTCCCCGGTAACGTTTGGGTCTGACATATTTTGTCGGAAATGCCTACCGCTACGTAACATAGGACGCGCAACAACCTCCCTCTGATACCAATCTGACGCAGGGGCAGGCTAGGGTTGGGAAAACTAGACACACTACGGGTGATTATAGGGGTAGGGGAAAACCAACACTACACGAGCTTCACAAGATCCAGACGGTTTAAAATTAATTACAGCCTTTGCAAAATCTCACAAACAAGATTAGAGCGATGAAGCGGCACACAGATGCGGCTCCAAATCGGAGAGCGCAAATATTAAACAATAAGCGGAAAAGCCCTGCAGGTTAGCACAATCTCAAAGCCCAAAATACTATTTAATTGACAAACCTAGCAAATAAGAACACAAGCAAAGAGACAACGTTTCAAACTCGAATCCAAAGTACAACTTACAATCATATGAAGAGCCAATCGGACGGGGTGGTACCGAACATGGAGAGGGATGGATCCGGGCCTCTCGGCAACGAGAAAAGAGGTGGAGTGGTGGGCTGCTAGTGGGGAATAGGGGAGACAGGGTCGGCTGTGGTAGGGAGGGGGAAAACGGGGTCGGCAGCGGCAAAGAAGGAGGGATAAGGGGTCGGCAGTGACAGGGAAAGGGAAAGAAGGGGGAAGACTGGATCGGCGCTGGCAGGGAAGTGGGGAGGTGGGATCGGCGCTGGCTGGGAAGGTGGAAGACGGGATCAGCGCTGGCAGGGAAGGTGGAAGACTGGGTCGGGGAGGACGGTGGCGTCGGAAGAAGGGCTCAGGCGTCGCACCTGAAGTTTGGCGTCGCACCAAGGGACCGGTCGAAGAATTTCTCAAATCAATCGGTGCCTGCCTCCATCCTTTTGGCTCCTATAAATAGGAAATAAAGACTAGGGCAACAGGAATCAACGGCCCAGATCGTCCGATCTTCCGGTTGCCAAAATAACCTAAAAACTTGTCCGAATGAAATAAAACAAAATACGAAAAGTACTCACGTCGACCTTCCGGACGCATCCGTGGGCTCGGATCGCCCGGAAAGGCTCTCTAGATATAAAAATAGAAATCACGCCGGCCTCCTGCGAGAATAAACATGCACGGGCCATCGCGGACGTCGATCGCCATCAAGTCTGCTTCCAGCACTCAAACCCGTGACCTCAAGCTTACATGACAACACCTCAACTGGTGCGCCAATGCTCCCCTTCTCAAATTATTATATCTAATAAAGCGAAAAAATAAAATAATTGCACTTGAGACTCATATGTGGTTGAAGATACTTGAATGTGCCACTATGCCAATGCAACCATAAATTTCATTCAACTTTGTCTGAGATACTTGAAAGTGTACTTAATCATAAAGACTAATGTGAATCAAAGAGTTCTTAAATTCTAGGGCTTCTTTGTCCATGGCGAGGTAAAACACAATATGATATCAGGTGGTGGACTTGTAGAAGAGAGAATGTTGACAATAACTCCAACTTATAAAAAGGCTGCTCGGAGCATCTGAAAAAGATATAGCTGTTAGATATGTTGTACATTGAGTAGTATGTTATGGGTTGTGTACCCGCCTATCTAGTTGATTATGAGTATCCCTATGTGTCATCATTATATAGGTGTTATCATTATGTAGGGGCCTCAAGCACCGGGTCTAGTAATAGGTATTATTATTATTGTTTGTTTTTTATTATCTTGTAAGCCTATATAAAGGCATATGGCGTATTGTATGGATTATCAATGAATGAAGTTTTATTTTCCCAACCCCTAAAGAGATCATGGAAGCTCTCTCTCCTTGAGCAAGCCCTGCTTAGGCAGCCGCGGTCATGGCTCTGTAGTATCCCCGCCTACGACACTCCTCCGGCCACTGCTCCGAGTAGGCCCTTAACATCTTGGTATCAGAGCTCTCGGTCCTCTTCAGCCAACACACACCAACATCGCTCTAACACTGCTTCCACACACTCCATTACGCTGCTACTTCATCAAACCACTGCTTCGTCAACACCAGCCATTGTCTTCCTCCAACAGCCAGCCACTGCTTCAGAGAAGAAGTCCACCTCTCTGCTTCAGCGCTCAACACCTTCCACGTCAAACCAGCAGCTCCGCCAACTTCCCGCTCCATCGCCTTCTTCGACGCATCATCTGCACCTTCCACGTCAAACCAGCAGCCGATGAGTTCTGCGACTCCCGTTGTCTGCACAAGCCAACGTTATCTGCATCCATCTGCTCTATCTGACTGCACCAGCCAGAGCCGCTCAGTCTGCGTCTTTTCTTCTTCCTGCAAGGAGAACAAGCCGACAACAGAGCCCTCCTGCCTCCCGGCCTCTCCCATGTCCCATTGCTTCTCCTCTACGCTCGACGCCGACCACGAGGGGTCCTGATCGGAGCTCCTTTGCTGGAATCGACGACGGATTTGTTTTCCGACTGCGTTTTTCCTCTGTTGAAATCGACGATGAAATCATTTTCGTCTTCTGCTCGGCCTTCTGCAAGCTCGACGCATGCGCGCGCCATTTCTTCTCGAGCCGTCTGTCTATACATTACTCCCACTCCGCTGTCTTAAGCCCTACGCGACTCAGCTCTGCACGCGCCTGTTCTCCTCGAGCCGACCACACAGCAGCTACTCCCCTCTTTTTGTTCCTCGATCCCACCACAGCAGCCCTATTCGGGCTAGGTTCCTTAATAAATTAATTATTTTAATTAATTCATCTACTGAATTAATAAGATAATTAATTAATTATTAATGGACCGTAAGCTTAGTGTCGCGGAGATTGCTGCCCTCCGTTCGATAGAGGAACTGATGATCTCCTGGGACGCACGCCTTCGGGGCGCCGACGCACGTCGCCAGGACGTCATGACGAAGCTCCTCCAACAGTTTGATAATTTGTCAGCCGCTTTTCCGCCGAAGCTTCCACCTTCGCCAACGCCGCCGCCTCCCCTCGTGAAGTCACCATCTTCGCCGGCCGCTGACGTGCCACCACTCTTCCCTGCGTGGACCCCTCCGCCATCACCCCCCGTGGTGCTACGTCCTCACCTTGGGCCACCTTCGTCAGTCACCTTCGTAGCCGTTCCGCCGCCTCTGCCGGCCCTTACTCCACCGGCCCCCGCTCCGCCGACCCCGACGGACCCGTTCTTGCCTCCGGCCACATCGTCGTCTCTTTTGTCGGTCCTTCCTCTGGCCACGCTCATGTCGGCCCCTGCTTTACCGGGTCCCCTAGATCCCTTCCTTCAACCGTCCGATCCCAAGTCAGTGCCCCCATTTTTGCCTGACGCTTCTCGCTCTTCGCCCGAGCTACCGTCGTTCCGCTCGTTCATCACCATCGTTTCCACCTCAGTCTCCGCTACAGCAACACGATACCAAGAATTATTTTGGCGCGAAATTAAAGAGTCAGACGATCATGCAGTACAAGCCTCGTTCAAGCTTGAGGACAAGCTCGATTTGAAGGCCGGGAGAGATGTTATGGATTGTGTACCCGCCTATCTAGTTGATTATGAGTATCCCTATGTGTCATCATTATATAGGTGTTATCATTATGTAGGGGCCTCAAGCACCGGGTCTAATAATATGTATTATTATTATTGTTTGTCTTTTATTATCTTGTAAGCTTATATAAAGGCATATGGTGTATTGTATGGATTATCAATGAATGAAGTTATATTTTCCCAACCCCTAAAGAGATCATGGAAGCTCTCTCTCCTTGAGCAAGCCCCGCTTAGGCAGTCGCGGTCATGGCTCCGTAGTATCCCCGTCATCTTCCCCGCCTCCGACACTCCTCCGACCACTGCTCTGAGTAGGCCCTTAACATAGTAGTGTTAGCCTATAGTCACCTCGGGTGTTAGGATCACCCTCTATTATTCATGTATATGTATTACCTTGTTCAATTGTTTATATACAAAAATTCCTTTCATCCTATCATGGTATCAGAGCTCTAGGGTTTTTCCCTTCTCACGTGCTCCCTGTTGCTAGACGATCACGTCGATCGTCTCCCGCTGTGTTGTTCACGATCCCGATCCGCGCCACCTGCCACCTCCGCTCCTGAGCTCGCCTGGTGCCTTCACTCACGATCCCGCCTGGCGTTCCCGTGCTTGATCACGATCCCGCCTGGCGTTCCCGATCCCGGTCTCGATCCCGCCTGGCGTTCCCGATCCCGGTCTCGCCTGCTTCCTCCTCACTTCTGGGTTGAGGCTGTTTCCACGGCTGTCTATCTTATTAATCTGCAACCTTCCACTTTCCTTCAGGGTCAGTGTCCCGGTGAGTGTCTGTACTCTCGACCCCCACGTTACACTCATCTTCGCGTTTTTGGTTGTCGATGTTATGTTCTTCTCTCTCCACGTGAGCATACTAAGCTCTCTGCTCAGTTTGTTCCTCGTGCCTTTCTTGGGTACAGTGCTGAGCACAAGGGCTATCGATGATATGACCATGTTGCACAAGGGCTATCGATGTTATGTATTACCTTGTTCAATTGTTAATATACATAAATTCCTTTCATCCTATCAATAGCATATGGCCTTGCCTCATAAATGATATATTGAATTCAGGAGGGAGAAACTCCACAAATCAAACAATGAAAGAGTTGGTCGTCCAAGTACTGTGTCAATTCATCGGTACTCTCCGTCCTTTGAAGCTCATATTTGATTAGCTTAACAAGACAACGAGGCTAAAACATGTATAGGAAATTCCCGAAAGAATGACATATTTATGAATAGGAAGTTGAAGAGACAAGTGGTCATGTGAACAAACTGCATCATTCACTCATATGTCTAGTGCAACTGATTCAACAAGACGTAGGCATCTTACCTTTCATATTGTTCCTTGTTTACTATCATGGATGCTTACAATCTTTTTTATGTACAATCCATGTCTATGTTCACCGTAGTTAGAGAAAGATCGAACAAATTTGGTAAAAAATAAGTTAAAACCTACTTGAGTATGCCTATGACCACAAAGCTATAGTGCAATGAAACTTGGGCAAAACAAAATTTTGCATGATGATTGAAGCCTCATTTAGACGCACGAGCCTAATTCAGGACATAATATTAACTATACAAGAAACACACGTCAACTACATCAAGTCAATCCGAGTTTATAGTACTCAATCTTGATCTGCGTACATTTATAAGAACATCATGATAATTCCTTAATTGAGTTATGAAGCTACAATAAGAAGTATTTTATGTTTAAGGTGTGATGGAATAAAAGCAATAACAAAACATAATTAAAAAACACACCATAAGCAACACAATTTGTAGTTATAACATCAGCACGAGAGGAAACAAACCTTGTTTGAATATCTCGTCAATCACATTGTTATAGTAATTGAGACCTTCTGAATTGACAATTCTTTTTCCATCTGCAAAGGATGATCATAGAACTTCTCTTAGGAATTTTGTTTTCAATTTTTATAAGCAAAACACAACAAATTACATACCCGGGAGAAGCCTCGACCAAGAAATGGAGAATTTGTAGGCCTCGAGCCCCATATCACTCATCAACTTCACATCTTCCTGATGATCATTTATTTGAACATAACAAAATTTGTAATTTCACCGCTCTAGCCTCTAGGCATATTAAAGCTAAGATTTTCTTATCATTTGAAGAACTTGCCACCATTTTTTCTCACATATTTGAATTATCATATCACTACTGCTACGTTCTTCCACTATATTGCAAAATTACTCATTTTATGATAGTAGGTATTCTAACATATGGATAATCATGCATACATATTTAAAGGTAGAGAAGCGCACCTTGTACTTGTGATATCCGTCAGAAGCCACATCGCCGTTGCTTTTATACGGCGCTCTCCCTGAATCCGTTAGTTTAGATATCAGTATTATATTGTTTGATCAATTTATTAGTTCACAATCTAGTAATAGTTTAATTAAAGCAAGATCAACATCATGACAAGAATGTTTCGTTTGATGCATTCAAAATGTAATGTAAAATAAATGTATGCAATGTAAATGCCATCATATTTGTACAAAAATTTGTCCACATAGGAAAGCAAATGTACTAGTTTACTTCAAACTATCTTTATGATGCAGATTTAAAAACGTCGATCGTTGCATTCCAACAACTCACATGCAAACTAAGTTAGAGACCCTGGCCCCACTAATAAGAGTACATTAAGTTTTCATTCTAAGGGGATTCGTCCCAGTTTTCTATAATGCTGATTATTCATTGTACAAGAGACTATGCATAATATACGAGAACAATTATAGAATAAATGTTAAAACATAATTATCTTCTGCGAAATAAAGTAAAAAATAGGTAATGTTCATCATAGGCACTCTTCACTAAAACATAGTAGATAAACAGTTCCCGATCCTTCGAAAAAAAGAGATTCTTGCATTAGAAAGACAATGATATTTGTTATTGTTATGCCCCCGAACGCGCTGTGGTTCTCGAGACATAAATACACTCGACGGCCGAAGGAGACTACACGGAGTAATGGGGCTGAACCAACCGGTTCAGCCCCCAATCAGTAAAAAGAGCCAAGAGGGGCTGAACCAACCCGGTTCAGCCCCTATTGGGAGGGGGCCGACCGGCCCCCTCTTGCCCCGGATTACTAAAACCCAGGTAAAGGAAATGATGCTTTGTCTACGATCGAACAAATCATCTGTCTACCAACAGCTTTTACAAGAAGACAGAACCAATGATTGGCAAACCGTCACATGCAGTCAAGCCTCGGGCCAATATGATCCAAGCAACAGGTCTTCTTATCTTTAGGTTAGATTTCACTCATAGCCTTCTTCTTACCCGTTCTTCCGATCGGTGGCTTGATTCCGGAGCAAATATTCATACTTATTTTAATCGTTCTTGCTTTGTCACCTTTCAGGACATCAGTGGAGGAAACATGATTCTATGTGATGTATCTTCAACACAAATCCTTGGACGCGGGAGAGTGGATCTTAGGATAACATCCGAAAAGACATTAGTCTTGCATGATATTCTCTGTGTTAAAATTAAGAAGAATTTAGCGAGTGGATTTTTATTAGTAAAAAGTGAAAATAAGATTGGATTGGAGTCGAATAAAGTTGTATTGACTATAAATAATATTTTTATTAGAAAAAGCTTTATATATGATGGTTTATTTAAATTGACTATCATTGGTTTAAAAGTTAATCAAATTTCTTCATCTTTGATTCTTTATTCTTTTACTAATTTTTGACATGCTAGATTAGGACATGTTAACTCTGATTGTATGAAAATGATGATAACTTTAAACTTCATTCCTAAAATTATTATTTCTCCAAGTGCAAGATGTGAGATTTGCGAACAATTGGAATTTTTTAGAAAGTCATTTAAATCAGTAGAAAGAACTTTAAAGCCTTTAGAATTGATTCACTCGGATGTGTGACTCAAACCGCCAACTCACTAGAGGTGAAAATAAATATTTTGTAACGTTTATTGATGAATTTACCAAAGACTACTACATATATTTATTAAAGACAAAAGAAAAAGCATTTTCATACTTTAAGAATTCAAAAACCAAAGTAAAAACCAATTAGGATCATCCATTAAGATTTTTAGATCCTACCAAGGTGGAGAATATATTTTGAATGAATTAACCCAATTTCGCCAAGAATATGAGATTATTCAAAAAGTAATCGATCTTTACTCACCTCAATGGAATGAGGAGACAGAAAGAAAAATTGGACTTTGATGAACATGATCAATGTCATGTTAGTTGAGTCACGTGCCTCAGAAAATCTTTGGGGAGAAGCACTGCTTACATTTTGTTCCATCCTTAATAGAATCTCAGCAAAACATAGTGAGAAAACCCATTCCATTTTGTGTTATTCAAATCATCGTTATTAGGATCGCGATCCGGATCGGTATTAGGATCGAAATCTGGTCTCTTCCACGTGCCGCGCGAGCCCCATTTCATTACTTCCGACTTCCCGACCCGTCCGTTAAATAGCAGAAGAAACCCTAAATCCTCGTTCCCTCTTTCGCTACTCAATATCTGTCGAGACTGACAGACCAAAACTTCGTCTTTACCCTCGTCTGTCATCGTCCAAACTCTAGAACCCTAGATCTTTATCAAGCGCCATCGTCTCTACCCTCATCTGCTTGGTATATTTTTCAGATTTTCTTCTTTTTAAGTTTTTTTTTTCAGTTTTCAGTTCTTCAGATTCCAGAGCAGGGGATTTCAGTTTTCTTTTTCTGATTTTTATAGAGCTCACACCTCAAGCTTGCCTCACCGTTCACGGTGAGTGTAGACGAACCAACAAACACAATTTTTTCACCGAGGTCAGTACCTTGATGAATCATTTTTACAGCTAGATGTCTTCTTTTTGTAAAATAGGGATCCTGATTCCTGGATAGTAAAACAGAGTGTGGGAAAGAAAGCATGTTTGCTGGGTCAAGCTCTGGAAATCAATTATTTCAGTGGGAGAAAATACCACGAGGTATAACTATATAAGTGTATAACAAATGCCGATACTATTTACATTCGAATATTTTTTGGCATATCAAAACTATTACATATCATAAGTTCATAACAGATGCCAGACTTTCATTTCCAAGCACAGTAGCATAATAATATAACACTCATTTGTTAATGTTGGAATGACCATCCGAATCAAAATTCTTAACTGTAAGAAATTACTTCCCATTTTTTTGAATATTTGATCAAATTTCCACAGTCAACAAATGAAAATAATTAATTATATAGTTTTTGGTATTGATTGTTTGTGTAATTTGATGATATCAAATTCAATTTCATATTTAAGTCACACTTTATGAATATAGTAGGATCTTACGATCCTCGACCCGATCCGAACCAACCCGCAAAATGATCTCACCTAGGATCTCGATCCTGACAACCTTGATTCAAATTAAGAAAGTTTAACCTCCATATGCTTTGAGTGTCAGGGTGTTTAGCTAAGGTGACTATCCCTGAGCCTAATAAGAAGAAGATATGACCTAAACCATAAACTTTATCTTTATATGATATGCATATGATAGTAGAGTGAATAGATTTCTCATTACTAAATCTCAAGTTAGTGAGATCTCTAATAACACTATCTTAGAAGTTAGAGATGCAAATTATTTTGAAGATAAATTCTCATACAAATTAAATAACTTATTTCAATCTTTTAGTAGTTCTACTCCTCTTTCTTCTCATGTAGACATTGGAAATTATTGAATCTAGAAAAATCAAAAGAGTTAGAACCGCAAAGATATTTAGAGAAAATTACTTCACTTATTTAGTTGAAGGAGATCTTAAAGAAGCCATGAATTCATCTGATTGTCCTTTTTAGAAGGAAGCTATTAACACAAAAATTAATTCTATAATAGAAAACAAAACTTAAATTCTAAGTAATCCTCCTCCTGGTAGCAAAGTCATATCCTGTAAATGGATCTTTAAGAAGAAACTTAAGTTGGATAGTTCTATAGAGAACTATAAGGCTCTCTTTGTTGTCAAAGGTTATGCTCAGAAATAAAAGATTGCGTAGCTAGGATCACATCTCTTCGTGTGTTTGCAAACATTTTAAGTCTCTTTATGGACTAAAACAAGCTCAAACCATCTTAAATATCCTATGCACTTAAGCCTAAATCTCCTTAATATTTGTTACATTATCAGCTCGGACAAAAAGCCAAGGTGCATGATGTATTCTCTCCATGTCTTCATTAGTTCTTCAGAGGCTGATCGGGGACGGGGTCGAGGAGTTGTGCCCGGTGAGGTCCGACTAAGGCAGGACTCGGTTAATGAGAGCTTAGGTTAGGTTTAAAGAAAATATCTCCTCCCACTGCCTTGGGAGGTGGGCCCATTCAGAATAGTGTGAGTGAGGTCGGAGAGTTTGGGTGAACTTGGAGTGGGTTTGAATTTAAAACTTAAATTTCACTTTTAAGGGGTTTTGTCCAAAGTTAACCCCAAGGTGGTCCCCCATGTGGGTTAAGATCAATGTGGGTCCTAGTCATCGAGTGACGAGTCAATGTTGATGCGATGGTTTGAATTCAAGTGTTCACGCTTTTCGAGACATCGTTTAAGTTTACGAGACTTATTTTTATCAACTTAACTAACTGACATCGAATTTGAGTGAAACGAGTTGCGTTGCACTCGTATGGATCATACGAGTTTAATGCAACTAACGGAAGTCAATTCTGAATCCGTTTACTCAAAAAGTGGTTTCGGGGTGACAGTGCCGAACAACGTGACCTAAAACGGTCACTTTCACTAAACGACCTCGGATTCGAACGAACGAGTAGCATTGCACTCGTATGGATCATTCGAGTCTAACACAACTGACGGAAGTCAATTCTGAGCTCATCTGCTCAAAATGATATTTCGGGGTGACCATGCCGAACAACGTAGCCTAAAACGTTCATTTTCGCTAAACAATCTCGGATTCGAACGAAATGAGCTGCATTGCACTCGTATGGATCATGCAATTTAATGCAACTAACAGAAGTCAATTATGAGCTCATCTGCTCAAAATGATATTTCGGGGTGACCGTGCCGAACAACGTGTCCTAAAACAGTCACTTTCACTAAACGACCTTGGATGCGAACGAAACGAGTTGTGTTGCACTCGTTTGGATCATACGAGTCTAATGCAAATGACGGAAGTCAATTATGAGCTCATCTGCTCAAAATGATATTTCAGGGTAACCGTGACGAACAACGTGACCTAAAACCGTCACTTTCACTAAACGACATTGATTCGAACGAAACAAGTTATATTGCACTTGCATGGATCATGTGAGTCTAATGCAACTGACGAAAGTCAATTATGAGCTCATCTGCTCAAAAATGATATTTTAGTGTGATTGTGCCGAACAACGTGGCCTAAAACGATCACTTTCATTAAACCACATCGGATGCGAACGAAACGAGTTGTGTTGCACTCGTATGGATCATACGAGTCTAATACAACTGACGGAAGTTAATTCTGAGTTTGTTTGCTCAAAAAATCACGTTGAGGTAGTCATATAACTCGATCTGGCATGAATTAGTCAACCATGTCAATCTATAACAAAATAAGGTGTGATTGGTGTCATTGAGTTTATTTTGATCTCACGAGAGTACCGTCACTGACTGAGATCGATTCCAAGTTGATTTACTCAATTGTCTCTATCATGTTATCGTACCTCAAGTTGACATTAATATAAGATGGAGGTCGGGTCGTGGTTCTCTGCGACCTTGATTAAGCTCTTACAAGGGCTCAATTGAACCAGCTAAGCCCCTTATCGAAGTTGAGATGTTACATCAGGTGCCCCAGAAAATCTTTGGGGAGAAACATTGCTACATTTTGTTTCATCCTAAATAGAATCTCAACAAAACATAGTGAGAAAACCCATTTTGTGTTATTCAAATTAAGGAAGTATAACCTCCATACGCTTTGAGTGTCGGGGTGTTTAACTAAGGTTGCTATCCCTGAGCCTAATAGGAAGAATATATGACCTAAAACCATAAACTTTATCTTTATATGATATGCATCTGATAGTGTGTGAATAGATTTCTTATTACTAGCTCTCAAGTTAGTAGGATCTCTAATAACACTATCTTAGAAGCTAGAGATGCAGATTATTTTGAAAATAAATTTTCATACAAATTAAATAACTTATTTCAATCTTCTAGTAGTTCTACTCCTCTTTCTTCTCATGTAAAATCATTGGAAAATGTTGAATCTAGAAAGAGCAAAAGAGTTAGAACCGCAAATATATTTAGAGAAGATTACTTCATTTATTTAGTTGAAGGATATCTTAAAGAAGCCATGAATTCATCTGATTGTCCTATTTAGAAGAAAACTATTAACACAAATTAATTCTATAATAGAAAAAAAATTTGAATTCTAACTAATCTTCCTCCTGGTAGCAAAGTCATATGTTATAGATGAATCTTTAAGAAGAAACTTAAGTCGGATAGTTCTGTAGGGAAGTATAATGCTCACTTTGTTGTCAAAAGTTATGCTCAGAAATAAGGGATTGCGTAGCTAACATCACATTTCTTCGTGTTTTAGTAATCTTAACCTCAATCCACAAGATGACCGACCATTCATCAAATAGATGTCAAAACCGTCATCTTGCATAGAGACTAAGATGAAGAGATTTATATATGTCGTTAATAAACAAGAACATAAGAGTTGCAAACTTTTTAAGTCACTTTAAAACAAGCTCAAACCTTCTTAAAAATCCTCTCAACTTAAGCCTAAAACTCTTTAATATTTGTTACATTATCAGCTGGGACAAAAAGCCAAGGTGCATGATGTTATCTCTCCATGGATTCATTAGTTCTTCGGCGGCTAATCGGGGACGGGGTCTAGGAGTTGTGTCCGGCGAGGTCCGACTAAGGCAGGACTCGGGTGACGACAGTCTGCCTACAGGCGATTCTGAAGCATAGTGTCGGCGGTTCCTGCCAGTTGGACGTCAAACTTGATAGTGGCCGGCTCCGTGGATTTGAATTCGTCGACTACGGGTCACTTCCTTTTTTTCCAAATGTGCTCGAACAATATGCAAATTGTTCTTCAAAATTATACAATTGTAGGAATCCCCTACTGTATTTTCACAAAGAACAGTAATCCCACTGTCCAATAAAAATAGACTTTTTAATATGTATGGTTATATATATGCCATATATAAAGAAATATGAAACCCATGAATTTTAAAGTCATTGAAATAATTACGACCGTCTAATCTGGCATGATATTTCATCAGCCGTTGGATCAAACTGCTCCCTCTCTTTTCACTTTTTTGTAGGTCTCCTAAATCTACTAGGGGCGACCTAAAACTATGAAGGTGTAGGGTACCCTACAACATGAAATTACGATATTACCTCTAAATTTATTTAAAAAGGAGGGTCATATGACTTTTAATCTCACAAAAATTGTCAGTGGTGAGATTTGAACCCAGATTTCCACTATGTCAAGTAAAGAAAACAACCATCACACCATATGGTTTTTGTTGAACAATATTGAATTAAGTTTTATATATACGTATATAAATATAGACCACTCACGTCGAATGTCGCCGCTACTACTGAATGTCGCCGCCCCCGCAGAATGTCGCCGCCCGCACGGGGGGCCCCGTGCCCTATCACTCGTGTATATATATATGTTTTAATAATAGTAAAACTGCTAATAATAATAAAAAATCTCGGTTTGGTATGCATTAAATTCTAACCAGCTACATTCATAAAGTGCATCTCACATGAAACCTACAATCGTGTGGTCAACAGCTTTATTGTGGCCTAGTGAAAAAAATGATCTTTTTAATAGAAAATAATCTTTAGAATCGAAAATAATTCAGAAATTGAGATCACCTTTCTACAATTAAAACTGAAATTACATCCCTGACCTGGATTTGCCTCTGAACTCCAGACCAAAAATTCGCTCCAACATGAGCCGGGTTACAACAGAGGGAGAAATCTGGGCCGCGAGATTATTTTGGGAAAAAATCAGATACATTAAAAGTGACATGCACTTTTGAGGGAGAAAATGTTGGTGCGTGTAACGCATCTTAGATCAACGTGCGCGACCCCTGATCCCGCCGTATTTTTCCGTGAGCACGAATTTTCGCGCATGATTGATCTAAAATACGATCACTTTTCAATACGACCGTATATTTTCGCAAACAATCTACACCGTTAGAATCTCGGATCAAACAGATGCATTTGCTACCTCACGGAGATCTATTATGATCACCGTGCGTTACCCGTACCTAAATATTTCTCCTTATATGGTTGGATATTAGAGGCTGGGGACTGTACGAGACTCGGACAGGAAAATTTCGCTAAATGTTGGCTCCCCAAATACTTGAGCGGCGCTTCGACATTCCCAAATTAGAGTCAATGTTAGTTCTAGGAGGTAAATTTTCATCATTCTCTAGCTGCTGACAGAGCCCAAATTAGAGTCAATGTTAACATTACTTCTAGATGCAAATGATTACATGATCAGAGACATTAAAAAAAAGGGTAATGTTATAAGCAGTCCTATAACGGCTAAACGCAGTCCATTCATATTCACAGTCCAATAAATTTAAGTGCTTTTAGGGTTGTGAATAGCCATTTTAGGTGTTTTTAGGACTGTGAATAGCCGTTGTAGGACTGCTAATAACATCGCCAAAAAAATCACTCCTGGGACACCTTTCACCACAATCTCTTTCTCTCGACTTGAAGTTTCGATCCTTAATGCAAGAGGACTTAGGCTTCGCTTGGCGCGGCGGTGGAGGTCATGAACGCGGTGGTTATGAATCGTCCGTGAATGTCTGACCTCACCTAAGTAACTTCGTCCACTTTTATGTTCAAATCTAGTTTTCTTTTCTTGATGGCGGTCATGACTGTTGTCACGCCAAACATACCTTCTATGATGGTGGCATTTTTGTCCAAACTCACCGAAGCAGAAACGCCGCTTGGCGCAGCGGGATAGGTTATGAACGCGGTGGTTATGAACCGTCGTTCGTGAATCTCCGACCTCACCTAAGTAACTTCGTCCGCTTTTATGTTCAAATCTAGTTTTCTTTTCTTGGTGGCGGTCATAGCCGTTGTAATGCCAAACATACATTCTATGTCGGTGCTGTTTTTGTCCAAACATACATTATATATATACATATATTAAAGAACCTCAATAAATCTTAGGGTCCCTTCGTTTGGACGGAAATGGTTTTCAAGAATTAGTATTGGGAAGAGAAAAACCAATTAAGATGTTCGGTTCAACAATTTTGAGATGAAATTGGTTTTAAGTCTAAAACCGTCGGTCTTAAAATAAACCTAAAACCCGGTTCTCCCAATTCTTACATATCGGCGCCGTTTTTCTCTAGTTTTCGATCGAGAGCAGATCCCGCGACCCCCCTCTGACCCCCGCGATCCGCCCAGGTATGTCGATCCCTTCTTCTTCCTTTTTTCTTCTTCTCCGTTCTCTTCTTTCTCTTCCAGTAGTCTCGTTACTTCACCGCGAGCACACATCTAGGAGTTCACTTCTCGCTTAGTGCATCGTCGTCTTCTTAATGTCAGTTAGCCGCCCTATGCACAACCGCCAGAAGATACACCCTCCATCTCCTCAGTGAGTTCGACTCGTCCAATTCCCTGCCACCCGTACACTCGTTTCCCTACCCCCCTCCAACGCCGTCAGCCGCAAGCCTGCCCATCTATTTCTCCGTAAAAGTTTTTCTACTATCCCAACTCCGTCTGCGACATTCGACCTGGGAACCGCCTCTCCTCCGGCCGCAACGTCTCATTCCACTGTGCATTTCGACCCTCTGTCCGGTCAGTTCCATATTCATGTTCCACTATTTTATCTAAATTAAATTTGGAATGTACATTTATATAGTTATTTAATTGTTGGGCAATTAGCTAAATATTTCTACGAATTTTTTTGCCAAGTTAAAAAATTGCATTAATTATTCCATTGAAACTAGCTCCGGAAGCTGTTAGAATGATCAATCCTTTCCCGCCGCCGAACAAGATTAACCTTGAATTTCAATTTTGTTGATTGAATTTCTATCACGTAGCCGAACAATGAAATTGGAATTCAGACCAATGTCAATTCCTATCTATATTGGTTTTTGACAGAAGCCAATTCCGTTCAAACGAACGGACCCTTAATGTCTTCATATTTTTTGCAATTCCCGCTTGGTTTTCACAGTAACAGCTACAAATAAAACAGTACATAACAGATCTAACAGCCCAAATAGCCCCAATCCAATCATCAACACCATTTACAGTAAAAAAAAAACTAGATGGAAGGGGAAGAACTTGAGCATAACCTTCATGGGTGAAAGTATCCCAAATGCTCGGCTTCCTCCCATCCTCCTCCACCGCCCCTTCATACTGCGCGCATTAAAAAAAAACAACTTGGAAAGAAAATCAAAGCCAAGAAGATCTCCCAAAACAGAGGAGAACCAGCTGAGGAAGAAGATGGACCTACCTGGTATGCGGAAGTGCCTGCGCCGAACACGAAATCTGAAGGAAAATCGCCGCGGCTATAGCTTCCGCAGACGCCGTGCTCCGCCAGGAAAAGCAGCAGAGCTAGCCGGAGAAGAAGAGATGGCCGGAGAGAGTAGGCGCCCATTTCACACTTCAAAAAGTGAACTTTTCTCTCCCTCTCTCTCTCTCTTTCACTCTCTCACTCTCTCTGTCCTCACTCCTCTGTAGAATCGTAGAAAGGCTTCTTCATATAGTACGCGTATCAGTTGTAGACCGGCGACGAACAGAGAGCTGTCGGCGGCTGCATATTAACGGTTCGATCACATTTTTGTATCATTCGGCTCAAATCTGCGAGTATAGGCTAACAAATGAGAGCTTTTTACCACGGTAGCTCCGGACGGGCCCGAACCCGCCCAGAATTCGGCCACGTGGCCAGCCCGTCTGCCGCGTCAAAAAGTGTATTGCGCGAGATTAGGGTTTCGTTTGGCACGGATTATTTTCTCCAGTGAGTTTGGTCAAAAATGTCATTATCATAGAACGTATAAAATAAACTACTATTGAGCATAAAATGCATGAAATTTTTTAGGTGAGGTCGGGCGTTCACGAACAACGATTCATGACCGTCACCACCGCGCCGAACGATGCCCAGATCCTGGCCGTTCCGTTTGCCTTGAAGTCGGGACAAAAAATTTCCTACACATCAAAATTTCCACGAACAACGATTCCTACCCCAACTATTTGCATGTCCCCTGGCGCGCCCTGGCGAGCGGGCGACTGCTCTTTTCTTCCATTCGCTGGCTGATTTCGCGCCTGATCTTCTAAGAACCTTCCGATGATTTCTTGTCGGATGAGACGTTCTATCTCATCTTTGAGATTGATGCATTCCTCAGTGGCGTGCCCTGCGCCTCAGTGAAACTAACAGTACTTTGATTGATCTCCCCTACCCTGGGAGAGGTCTCTTGGCCTTTGCAATGCCGGGTTGTCTTGTATTGCGTAGAGCACGTTTGTGCGGGAGGTGTTGAGTGGTGTATACTCTTGGTAGGTTCGAGGGAGCCTGTTGCCGGGACGATCTTGATGACGTACATTCCCTTGGCGTTCCTCTTGCCTCTTTGGGGCTGGATCTTCTCTCTTCCTCTTTACCATTCCCTCGAACTATTGGAGGTGAGTTTTGATCGCTTCATCAGGCGCGATTTGTGCCTCAACTCTATGCACATGATTAGGATAGCTAGGGACCGTCTCTCTCATCAGGGCGGAGTAGAATCCGCTCGGTCGGAGTCCTCCAAGGAATACTCCCCGAAGGAGCTCAGGATCCACCCCAGGAATTTAACGGGCCTCAACAGTGAACCGGCGAAAGAATTCCTTAAGGGTTTCCCCTTCAATTTGTCTGATTCCCGGGAGGTGGGAAGGGTCTTTTACTATTCGGCGGTTCGCGATGAATTGGTCTAGGAACTGCTGCATTAGTTTGGTGAAGTTTCGGATAGTCCCGCTCCGGATATAATGGAACCAAGTTCCCGCCTGGCATTTCAGAGTGGCCGGAAATACCTGGCAGAGCAGTTGATTGAGGGCGTTATAAATCCGAAGGATGGTGGAGAATTTATTTACGTGCTCCAGGGGGTCCTTGGTCCCATCGTAAGATTCCATGTTCGGAAGTTTGAATCCTCCTGGGATCGAATGTGCCAGAACTTCGGGATCCAACGGGGACCCATTGTGAGCGGGGCGATATATGCGAGCTGCTTGGCGGCCGACCTGGCCGTACTCTTCTACTATCAGCTCTCTGACTTCTTCTCGGGTTAATCTTCCGGGGAGGTTCTCGGGAATACCTTCCCTCTGGTGGGGATGCTGCGGGCCGGCTTCGGCGGACCTGGCCAGACGGGGCGGGGTGTGTTGTACTTGTTGCTGCCGAGAACTTAGTCCTCTTCTTGGTTGTCTTCTGGGGCTTGACGCGGAGGCGGAGGAGGTGCATTGACTGGTGCGGGGGGTTCTACAGGAGCCCTAGCCGCTCCTAGGTTCCTTAAGAGGTTCAGCATTTCAGCTTGTTGTTCCTCTATTTGGACCATTCGTCTCGTCAGCGCGATTGCTGGTGTGACTACCATCTCTTCCAAGCGGGGTGTGCTGATGTGGGAATGAGAAGGACCGGGTCTGTCGCGCCCTTCGCGGATCGAGCCTTGGGTGGTACGAGTGCTTCTCCTTGCCATGTATCTAGTCACGAGTATCGCTGGGCGAAGGATACTGTCTTTCGAATCCACGTCAAGCCCTAAACCCGAGGAACAACAAGCTGAAATTGACCGTCTTAGCCTGGGAGCAAACGAGCGCGCAAACAGTCACAGAGAAGCGAGACGGTTATCAAAGGATCTTTTTTATCGTGGAAAACCCAGAAAGGGATGAAAAACCACGTCGTCCCGCCGACCAAACTTCACTATTTGTTATCTTCTTTACAGGGCTTGCTTGAGAGATCGAGGGCGACATGCTGCTCCTCGTTACAACTTGGGGGAAAGAGAAATGTTCGGAGGGTGACAAACGACCACTGTTGAAGCTCAGTCTTCTTCTTTGCGGTGGTGGGGAGCACCGCGCTCTGGATCTTGGACGTACTCTGGAACTTGGATGCGCTCTGGAACATGGGCGCGCAATCTGCTGGACGGCCTTCGGAGCGCTCGAAGGAGGATGAAGATCTTCGATCGTCTTCGAAGTGTTTGAAGATTCCTCCAAGGGCGGCTTCGAAGAGGAGGGAAATCTTCAAGAAAGTTCTCTCTCGCTCTCTCTCTCTTGAACTTACGAGGAAGGAGGAGAAAAAGATAGAAAAAAGAGAGGTCTTGGGGGTCTATTTATAGACCCCAGGGGTGGTTACGGTGGTTATTGCGGATAATCGCAGACCGTAACCACCAAAAATACTAAACACAGAAATTTTATAAGGAATACGATACGTATTAATTAGATATTTTCCCTATACGCAAACCGAGGTCATTTCGGATATCCGCACCCGTCCACTACGGGTGGTTACACGGGTGGTTACGCTGGCGATCACGCGAGTGGTTACTCGCCAATCAGAAGGTGGAGAGTGCGCACGGAGGATCAGACGGTGGCGGTTGAGGGTCCGACCGGCGACGAGGGAACCGCCCGACGAGGAGGGCCGGCCGGCCGAGAGCCCCTTGTGGCCGCGGGCATGCGGCCACAAGCGGTCGGCCGAGTGGCCGGCCGTGGCGGAGAGCACAAGTTTATGATGATAGGATGACTGGAACCGTCGACCACAAGTTTCCCTCCATTTTTCAAGGGATAATGGGCTAACTTCATGGTGGTCTATGACGATAGAGATATCGGATCGACGTGTCGTGACTTGATTCAGTCTACGATAATAGGATGACTAGAAGAAGTCAAGCGCGAATTGTACTCGTGCTAATGTGCTAGTTGCAATCTAGGGTGGAGATTTCTTGGTGTTTTAGGACGGTCGAGATTGCTACACATGAAGCTGCCAACCTACTATGCTTGCAGGTAGGTTCGTGAAGCTCTCAAAGAGAGCGATAGATTTTAGCCGGTCCGACAAACCGTTGTAACAACTTATAAGTGAAACAGACCCAAGAACAAAGAAAACTCGAAATGTAAGAAATGAATATTGTATAATAATAAATAAATAAATAAATAAATAGAATGGAGAATAGTAGTTGAACACGTGCTAACCATTTATTGGCTCTTTATGATTGTGTACTGTTGCTTTAGTGTACTATTTTGTTGATACACGCCATGTGTATTATTACTAGTGCATTTATTGGAGATATGTGTTGTCGACTAATTTATTATTTTTATACTTACGAGCAGCTTGCCCGTGCTCACTCATTTTTAGTGGGCTGCGCTTGCATTTGAGTGGGTAGTGTCTGCATACGACAGTATTTGATCGGTGACGGCGGGCTTTCCCCGCAACTTATACATATGAGTTCTCAAAATGATCGTAAAAAAATATACATTAATATTTTATAATTATTTAAAAAAAAAAAATTATATTTTAACAAAAAATTATTTTAAAGTGAGTCGTTATATTTCGAAATTAATTTTTGAAGGCATAATTGTTATACATTCATGACCTTGGGGTGCGTCTAGAGAAAACTCCACTAAAGAGAGGTGGGGGCAGCGGTCAACGCATGAATCGCTCGAGTTGGAGAAACCGAACCCGCCATTTTCGCCGTCAATCGCCAGTGCGAGAGCACGCACGGAACGCGTCACGAGCCGCCATAGTCAAACCCCACTACTGGGGTGCGATTAGCCCGCACCCCACTAGTGGGGTGCGAATAGCCGCACCCCCCATAGCAGGGGGTACGGCCAAACCGCACCCCGTGTGGGGTGCGGCCCGGCCACACCACACGTGGGGTGCGGCCAAGCCGCACCCCCTTGGGGTGCAGCCAAGCCGAGCCGCACCCCCATGGGTGCGGCCAAGCCAAGTCGCACCCCCATCGGGTGTGGTTGCACCGTGCCCCCCTTAGGGTGCGGCCAAGCCACTCTCCCCCGTAGTGGGGTTAGGGCAAATCCCCCCTCTTCTGACTCGCTGCCCGCTCTTCGGGTTCCGGATTCCGCCTCGAACGTCTCTGCGTTCACCGCGCGCTCAGAACGCCTTCGCGTTCGCCGCGCGCTCAGAACGCCTTCGCGTTCGCCGCGCGCTCAGAACGCCTTCGCGTTCGCCGCGCGCTCAGAACGCCTTCGCGTTCGCCGCGCTCTCAGAACGCTCTCGTGTTCGTTGCGCACTCAGAGCTCTCCGCTCGTTGCGTGCTCAGTACACCTCTCAGTTATCTCAGAACGTTCTCGTGTTCGTTGCGCGCTCAGAGCGCTCTCGCGCTCGTTGCGCGCTCAGAACGCCTCTCCGTTCACTCAGAACGCTCTCATGTTCGTTACGCGCTCAGAATGCCTCCTAGCGCGCTCAGAACGCTTCCGTGTTCGTTGCGCGCCCAGAACGCTTATGAGCGCGCTCAGAACACTTTCACATTTCGGGCACTCACTTTTTGTCTTTCTAAATTCTCAAATTGCAGGAATGGCTCGTCGCCTTTTTCAACTTCAACGAAGCTGCCCGAACTACCCGATCTGCCCGAGGGGCGAGACGGTCATTTACAAAAAATGGCGATCCGTGTGCTCCAAATCGGTCAGCGTGATTCGCTAGTCAGGTGGTTACGGTGGTTACGACGACAAAATTACCGGGTTACCCCAGGCCAAAGCTATAAAAGGAGCCCCATGCCTTCATTTCAGGGGACCTTGCCTTCTGCACCCGGGAGAGCTCCTTTGATGATTTCCACGGAATTCTCCTTCGGCACTTGAAGATCTCCTTCGTGGACTTGAAGATTTCCTTTCTCCCGAAAGGCGACTCAGCATTCTCACTTTCGTTCTCCCGAAAGGCGACTCAGCGTTCTCACTTTTGTTCTCCACCATTCTCAGAAGGAAAAAGACTTAGTTTTCTGAGAGGTGGCATGTCACCTCCAGAACTCTTTCTCTATTATTGTAACGAGCGGCGGCATGTCACACTCGATTTCTAAGTACCTAACTGTAAGCTCTCAGAAGATAGTGAAGTTTAGTCGGCACAACTCCGACCGCGTGATTTTTTACCCTTTCCGGGTTTTCCACGTTAAAAAGTCTCAGTGTACTCAACGAATCTCTAATTGACTGTTTGCGCGCTCGGTTCGCTTCCGAGCTAAGGTGGTTCAATTCGGTCGGTCTACCAGAGCACCCGAGCGACCCGCAACAGTTTGGCGCCGTCTGTGGGAACCGATTCCCAAAACTCTGCAAAGAGTCACTGAAGGAAGCGCTTCGCCACCAATTGCAATGGCAAGAAAAAGTGCTCGCACTACTGAAGGATCAATCCCGGAGGGACGCATCGACCCAGCTCCCTCCCACTCGCTTATCAATGCGCCTCTCGCAGAAGAGGCAGTGCCTGTGACAGCAACAATACTGAAAGGGCGCATGCAGTAGATGGAAGAACAGCAAGCCGAGATACTGGCTCTTGTAAGAAATCTCGGGGCTCCTCGAGTTCCCGTTCAACCGCCAGCGTTGAACGTTCCGCCGCCCCCAGCTCCGAGTCATGCCCCGAACGAGGAGGTCATTCGAGAGGAAGAAGCCTCAGAAGAATTCTCCGACGCAGCAAGCTTCACCCATCCTGCTCCCCCAGTCAGAGGCCCAGGAGCTGACCACCATCACCGTTTCCTAGGAAGAGCTGTCCTTGGCCGAGCAGTAGAAAGAACCACACGAGAAGAAATACGCGATATGATAGAGGAAGAATACATCCAGGTGGGGCGACGCGCAACTCTTGCCCGCCGTCCCGCACACCACGGCTCCCCACTATCGCCTCAAGTCCTGGCCCATCCAGTTCCAAACGGTTTTAAGCTTCCCAACGTCGAAACGTTCGATGGGACAGACGACCCGTTGGAACATGTCAATCACTTCACCACCATCGTGATGATTTACAGCGCCCCGACCAACTCCTCTGTCAAGTGTTTCCGGCAACTTTGAAAGGACAAGCGCGCACTTGGTTCCACTCCCTGCGAGATGGGGCCATCAACAACTTCGTAGAAATGGCGCAACAGTTCGTGGACCAGTTCATCGACAATCGTAGGATTGTCCGAGATCCCTCTCATCTCTCAGGAATCCGCCAAAATAACAGAGAGACTCTCAAGGATTTTTTCCTACGCTTCACCTCGGAGGCTCGGCAGATCCCGGGGGTCGACCCCGAGCTCTTGCGAGGAGTCTTCCTTGGAGGTCTCCGTCCAAGTGGCTTTTACTCAGCTCTAATGAGAGAAATCATACCAAGCTATCCTGACCTCGTTCGGCGAGTCGAGGCCCAGATAGCAACATATGAGGCAATTGAAGCGCACCGCCGGCAGTTCGAGGAGAGCTCGAAGAGGAAGAAAGACGGCGGTAAGGTTCCGACGTCATAAGGTTCGCCCTTCTCCACCGCGGTAAGGTTCCGACGTCATAAGGGTCTGCCCCACTTACGTTCGTCCACGGTTTGAATACGTACGCTCTTCACCGACAAAAACTTATCTTTTATCATGAAAAAAGCCGCGAGCTCAGACTCGCGCAAACTTATCTTTTATTATGTAAAAAGCAACGAGCTCAAACTCGCGCGGACATATCTTCTACTATGAAAAATGTCGCAGGCTTGGACCCGCGCAGACTCATCCGTTATTTTGTAAAAGACCATCAAGCTGTTCAGGCTTCAACGCTAAACGACAAGCTCGTCACGATATCCGACATAATCACGGGGCGGCATGCTCGCTGCAATCTCCGATGCAATCGCTGGGCAGCAAGCCCGAAGCCGATCAAGACGAAATGAAAGTTTCTCCCACAACTAGAGCCGAGCGTCGACTTCCGACACGTCACACGAAGATGACGATGATCCAAATTGCCGCCACAGAAAAATCAAAACCTCCGAACTCCTCCGCGCAGAAATTCGGACTCTGAAGGTTTGGGGGGCTTATGTTATACATCCATAAAGGCCTTGAGGTGCGTCTAGAGAAAACTCCACTAAAGAGAGGTGAGGGCAGCGTCAACGCATGATCGCTCGAGTTGGAGAAACCGAACCCGCCATTTCCCCCGCCAATCGCCAGTGCGAGAGCACGCACGGAATCTGCCACGAGCCGCCATAGTCAAACCCCACTACTGGGGTGCGATTAGCCCGCACCCCACTAGTGGGGTGCGAATAGCCGCACCCCCATAGCAGGGGGTATGGCCAAACCGCATCCCGTGTGGGGTGCGGCCCGGCCGCACCACACGTGGGGTGCGGCCAAGCCGCACCCCCTTGGGGTGCAGCCAAGCCGAGCCGCACCCCCTTGGGTGCCGCCCGGCCGCACCCCCTTGGGGTGCGGCCAAGCCAAGCCGCACCCCCCTCGGGTGCGGTTGCGACGTGCCTCCCTTAGGGTGCGGCCAAGCCACTCTCCCCCGTAGTGGGGTTAGGGCAAATCCCCCCTCTTCTGACTCGCCGCCCGCTCTTCGGGTTCCGGATTCCGCCTCGAACGCCTCTGCGTTCACCGCACGCTCAGAACGCCTCCGCGTTCACCGCGCGCTCAGAACGCCTCCTTATTCATCGCGCGCTCAGAACGCCTTCGCGTTCGTCGCGCGCTCAGAACGCCTTCGTGTTCGCCGCGCGCTCAGAACGCCTTCGCGTTTGCCGCGCTCTCAGAACGCTCTCGTGTTCGTTGCGCACTCAGAGCTCTCCGCTCGTTGCGTGCTCAGTACGCCTCTCAGTTCACTCAGTACGTTCTCGTGTTCATTGCGCGCTCAGAGCGCTCCCGCGCTCGTTGCGTGCTCAGAATTCCTCTCCGTTCACTCAGAACGTTCTCATGTTCGTTGCGCGCTCAGAACGCTTCTGTGTTCGTTGCGCGCCCAGAACGCTTCGGAGCACGCTCAGAACACTTTCACATTTCAGGCACACTCACTTTTTGTCTTTCTAAATTCTCAGATTGCAGGAACGGCTCGTCGCCTTTTTCAGCTTCAACGAAGCTACCCGAACTGCCCGAGGGGTGAGACGGTCATTTACGAAAAATGGCGATCTGTGTGCTCCAAATCGGTCAGCGTGATTCGCCAGTCAGGTGGTTACGGTGGTTACGACGGCAAAATTACCGGGCTACCCCCAGCCAAAGCTATAAAAGGAGCCTCATGCCTTCATTTCAGGGGACCTTGCCTTCTGCACCAGCAGAGCTCCTTTGAAGATTTCCACTGAATTCTCCTTCGGCGCTTGAAGATCTCCTTCGTGGACTTGAAGATTTCCTTTCTCCCGAAAGGCGACTCAGCATTCTCACTTTCGTTCTCCTGAAAGGCGACTCAGCGTTCTCACTTTTGTTCTCCACCATTCTCAGAAGGAAAAAGATTTAGTTTTCTGAGAGGTGGCCTGTCACCTCCAAAACTCTCTCTCTCTCTCTCTCTATTATTGTAACGAGAGGCCGCTTGTCGTGCTCGATTTTCTAAGTACCTAACTGTAAGCTCTCAGAAGATAGTGAAGTTTGGTCGGCACAACTCCGGCCGGGTGGTTTTTTACCCTTTTCGGGTTTTCCACGTTAAAAAGTCTCAGTGTACTCAACGATTCTCTAATTGACTGTTTGCGCGCTCGGTTCGCTTCCGAGCTAAGGTGGTTCAATTCGACCGATCTACCAGAGCACCCGAGCACCCGAGCGACCCGCAACAATAATGATTACCTACCATAGTAGGTGTAGGAGGTCTACTAATTTTTTTTGGATTTTATGAATTTTTATCATTATTTTTATTATAGGAATATTATGTAATTACACAAATAGCCATTATATTTTATGAATTTTCATTTTTTTTTGATAATATATGTTAAGTCATTGGAGTAAAAGAATGAGTCTACATTTGAACTTGTGAATATTGCACCAATGACAACTTCTTGTATATAGTAGTTAAAGATATCTCAATTATATATAGGTAAAATATTTAAATAAAATCTCAAAATTTGACCTAAATTTGAAATAGAACCTCAAACTTTTTTTCCTTCTAATATTAGTTCAGAAAATTTACGCTTGGTTTGAAACTTTGAAATTATATCAAAATTTTAAATTAAACTGATAAATAGGCATATTATATCATCCTAATTAAAGGCTGTGTCTTAATTTCTGATATTTGTATTTCCGTAACTCCCGTTGCATCTAATTTTGGTATCCAACTCTCCGGTAAATCGGGATTCCGTGGTTCCGTCTCATTCCGTGACTCGTACGCGACTGGTTTTGCTCACCTCCATGTCTCTTGCAAAACCCTGTATGTACAACCCGTATTCAGCGAGTAGGCCCGTAGGTCTCAGCGAGTAGATCGGCACCCTTCAGCGAGTAGATCTGAGACGGTCTTACTCGTCCAGGGTAAGGAAGCGAATACACCCTTCCCTGCCGCGTCCAGCGTGTCAAGCTCCCCTTTATCCGGGGCGAGGCGAGTAGGTCCCCTCTAAGACGAGATCGCCTCAGGAGAGCCCGCCCTTGACGAGTAGGTCTGGACCTAGTCGCCTCGGCCGCAATCTCCGGGAGGGAGGGGTGAGCACGGGTCACTCTGGCTCATCAACCCTCCCTCACTATCCGCAGATCAGCATGGGGTGCGGTTAGTGTATGCGAAAAGGCGCGAGGGGGCTGTTCGCAGACCACTTTGGTCTGCATGTAGTAATTTGGTTAAAGCGGAAGAAGATATCCGCACGCCTTTAGGACCATCTTACCCCTTGAAGAGTTTGCCTATAAATATGACACATTATGTCTCAGATCAGCACAGATCCACCCCCCTTTGAGAGCCCGCGCTTTCTTCCTTGTGCTGTCTGAGACATGCTCAACTTCTGGTTTTTGGGAGTGGAAATCGAGTGAGATTTCCGGGTTAGTGGCGGGACCTCCTCGCTGCAGTCAGTGGGTCATTCTTAGGAAGCTACTTATCAACCGGTGAGGGCCAGTTTCTAGCTCGGAATACTTAGATCTAGGGATCGGACGAGGAGAGAAATAACAGAAGCTATTCCCCAAGTCTCGAACAGGTTGGACCGGTATCCGGGTTCCAACAGTATCAATATTTTTTATCGTATGCATCAATATTTTTTTATCATTATTTTATTAAACGCCCTCACTCAGAAATCTTGCTGGGTACGCTCGCTCATCCAATAATTTCTATATATTACTTCTTTTTAGTCAAAAATCTATAATATTACTTTTTACATGAAAGATAATATTAAATTAAAATTAAAATTATTTTTATAACACTTTCTCATATATTTAATTAAAATAACAATATTACTGTTTGCATGAACAGATGAAGCCATACTACACAAAAACTTTCAGGATTATCGGTTGGGTTTATGGTAGCTGAAATTCGTTTAAGCATGCACGAACTTAGCGTCCGATCGAAGAAGGGCAAAGCTGAAAGCGCGGCGCGCCCGTTGCACCAACACGACTGGGTTTTTGCAGCTTAAGGATAACAATGGAGAATGTTGCTCGGTATAATTATTCTTCGTCTTTTTGATTCTTAGACGACTTCGTGATTTGTAATGAATGTGCTTCGGCGGCGCGGAGATTATATAGTGATGGTAAAGTTTAAGGTCAATTTAAGTTTGCATGTACCTCTTTATTTATAGAGAATTTGGGCTGGAATTAGCAAAATCCATCCATTAAGAGGTGTCCTCATAATGGAGGGAGTGAGAGGTTCCAAAAACTCCTCGAGTATGAGAATGCCCATAGTGGAGGAGGACCCCAACTGCCAAAACCACCGGCCCACGTAGGGCTGTGAGCTACCGCGCGCGATACCGCATGTTCCACACCCGCACACGGTAGCGCACGTTCCACACCTACGCGAACACTACCGTGAGCGTACAGGAGCGCGCGCACCTGCGCACAGCGCGTGGTAGCACGCACACCCGCGCGCGCGGGCTGTGCGCTACTGCGCGTGCAGACGCACACCCTTGGCCACGACGCCCTTAGCCGCGCGCCTCGTTTGTACACTCCTCTTGCCGCACGACCACGACACGTGAGCGCACAGATTCCCTTCCAGGCATGCGTTGCAATTTACCTTCTTTTGCAAAGACTACAGGGATGTTCACAGTTCACGGTTCGCAACTCACAGTTCTCAGTTCGTGGTTCGCAACTCGCAGTTCACAGTTCACAACTCGCAGTTTCGTCGCTCGCAGTTCACAGATCGTTACCATCACCAATTCTGCCCGAACTGCCTGGGGGCAAAGTCATCATATGTGGAAAAATGATAATCCGTGTGCTCCAGATCGAGGAGTGTGATTCGTTTGTCTGGTAGTTATGGCGGTTACAACGGCGCAATTACCAAACCGTCCATCAAAAACTACAAAAGGAGCTCAGAGCCTTCATTTCAAGGGACCGGACATTCAACGCTCGAGAGAGCTCACTCGAAGATCCTTCAGAGTTCTCCTTTAGCGTTCGAAGACTCCCTCGAAGATCAATCTCCTTCAAGCCCTTTGAAGTTCCCATTTCGCATTCTGTTAAATTCTATTGCAATGAGTGGTGGCCTATCACCCTCGAGCTTTTTGCTGCTACTTGTAACACACCGAAAAATAGTGGAATTTGGTCGGCACTAAACCTGTCACGTGATTTTTCATCCTTTCTTGATTTTCCATGTTAAAAAAGTCTTCTTGTCAGCTGTTAGTCTTCTATGTGACTGTTTGCGGGCTCGACTCGCTCTCGGGCTAAGACGGTTTGATTTGACCGGTCTACAAGAGCCTCGAGCGACCCTCACCAATTTGGCGCCGTTTGTGGAAACATATTACCAAACTCTGTAAAGATTCTCTGAAGATAGTACCTGCTTCGCGACAGCCGACAGTACTCATGACTAACAGTGATGGAGAAGGCAAGTGCACACACCTAACAAGAGCTTGTCCGGAGAATATGCCAATCAACCCTCCAACAATACGCCTGTCAACATCACGCCACTTCTCGAAGAGATCGTCGTCGGGCTACCCCCATCCCTAGAAGAACGCATCCGCCGGATAGAGGAGTGCCAAGATCAAGCGCTCGCTATACTAAGGGATTTAGGGGCCTCTCGCGCCCCTTAGCTTCCGCGCCAGGTCGTCAACTTTCAATATCTTCGGATTGCGCCAAGCCTGAGAGGATCGCAAGAACCAAAAGCTCCACCAAAGACGAATTACCCAACATCGCGAAAGTCGACGAAAGGATCGCTCATGAAGAATCTTGTCAACAACAAAGTAAGAAAAGATAGAAAGAGCAGGGACTGCCACCGACACCCAAAAGAAGCGGCAGGCATCGCGTCGACGCCCGTCAACCTGGGGAGCACCGCCAACATCAGAACTTCACCCCCCTCAATGCCACTCGGGAAGAATTTTTGCTCGCCATCAGCGACTATCCCGCCCTTCGAAGACCTAAGACACTCGTCCTGAATCGAGGGGATTAGTCCAAGTTCTGTAAAACTGTATGCGCTTGAAAGAAGAAATCAAACGGTTTGTTCATTTGGGATTCGTTGGAGAATTTCTGCAAACTCAAACACATGAAGAACATGCCCCGAATATGCCCGCATGGAGGCAGGAAGGGGAGGAAGAAGCACACAACACAACAAATGAGCCAGACCTCTTGGAGATACAAGCCCCCCCCCCCCCCCCCCCCCCCCCCCCCCCACACACACACACACACACACACACACACACACACACACACACACCACCAGCAAGATTAAGCAAGATTAATCGGATTCTGGTCAACGACGGTGTACCCGTCAATGTGTTGCTCATGTCAACTTTACTACAACTCAGACTGGCAAGCAGAAACATCAAACTAGAAGAGGCCAGTGCACGTGTCGCAGACAATCCCCCCATTCCAGTCCTAAGAACCATCAACCTTCCCATAACTCTGGGGGAGCCCCCCATACAAGTGACAAGTGTTTGACATTCCAGTCACAGCTGTAAATGCTTATTTCCTGCACTCTTTCCAGATGACAAGTGTTTGACATTAATAGGAATAAGCTCCTTCTATAAGAGTATAATAAGGGCAGTTTGAGCTATTGTCCTACAAAAGAAGGGCATGCCAAAGATATCACCTTAACACCCAAGCTAATAATTTTCTGTAGTTGGAATTCTGCAAGGAGATAAGCCAGATCAAAATTTACTGTGTTGTTCTGATCTTCTCCCCTGCAGCAATCCCCTCGAAGTCGATGACTTTGGAATTCTTCTTCAGGAAATTGGAGTACCAATACGCCGAGAGCTTTGGGGCTCGCGTACGCTCCACATCATCAAAATCGACGTGATAGAGGCCAAAGCATGAGGTGTAGCCACTCAATAACTCGAAGAGATCCACGAAAGACCACACGAAATAGCCCTTCACATTCACACCGTTCCTGCATTTTGTCGGTAAAAGAGTTACAAAAAGTTAAACACCGCAAGACTAAACGGATAATTCGAGCAAGAATAGCATTTACCTCATAGCATCGAGGACACTCCCAATATAAACACTTAAGTATTCGATCCTGTCGGTATCGGCGAGCGTGTCGGCGACTCCCAAGCCGTAACCTGGTGAATATAAAGTGAAGTTTCCATAATAGTTATAGTGTGCTTCAGATTCTTTAGGAGAATGGCTACCATCATGATATTCAACAAGAAAATGAAAATTTTGTGGTCTACTCGCGGGTGTTTATCCCGCGGTAGATCGCCGCATCATTAACTTCAGACAACGAACAAAAATGTATGACTGAGTAATACAAGTTTCCGGAAGCACCATGTGGTCAACCTGGATGAGTTCCAACGCGCACCACGGTATGCGACCCTATTTGGATCACCATGCTTGAAAATGTTTGTGGGGGTGGGGAGCACCGAGTGAATTACTCGAAGTAAATATTATGGCACTTTTTGGGAACGCGGTGGCGATTTGAGCTGTTGCGATTGGAAACACGGGTCGCTCAGCTGTGGCTGCAAACATCATTTCCGCAGAACGACGTGTTGGGCCGAAACATTACCACGGGCATCCTTGAGGGTTCGGGAATTAGCATTCGCGAGCGCCCCAGCCTCCCAAGAAAGAAGTTTCGGAGCCAAATTGTTTCCCCGAATTTCTAAACATATTTTTACCGCAATTAGACGTCACACATGCCTGCCACCGCACACATGCCACAACTCTCCAAAACAAAGCCTATGTTTTCAACAATTAAGGAGTAAGCACCTACTAACCATTTTCCTCGATGTAAACAGGAGGATTTCCATAGTTCTCTTTGATGTGCTCCAGCATTCTTAGAAGGCCCAAGGGATCGGTAAGCAATTTAGTAGGAAGACCCTGGTTTGAAAAGCAACGGTTTCAATCAATTCATTAAACCAAACAGTAGAGGAAAAACTTGCAATATAAGAGTGTAAGTGATGCAAGATAGACGTCACACATGCCTGCCACCCTGGCATCAGCACCAGGGGGCCCATCTTGGAGTCCACCAAGGCGGCTTTCATCAGGTCCGCGGACCGTACACCCCAACCAGCTCTCCGCCATGGAGTCATCACCATGCGGCAGGTTGTTGAGGCCCGGGATCGAACACCCAACCTCCTAGATAAGAGTCTTTCAGCATAGCTCTCATCACCAACTTATCCCGGACCTCAATAACCTGCTGCATGGTGATGACTCCATGGCGGAGAGCTGGTTGGGGTGTACGGTCCGCGGACCTGATGAAAGCCGCCTTGGTGGACTCCAAGGTGGGCCCCCTGGTGCTGATGTCAGGGTGGCATGGAGGTGTGACGCCTGTCCTGCATCAGTAAGCATTTGTAAAAAACTACAAAACAAATAAAATTAACATATTTAAAAGGCGGCACTTAGAAACCAAGGGAACCAAAGTTGGATGAGTTACGCCAGTAGTCAAACTTATATTCAACACAAAATCCTAAGCTTACGAGAAGGGCATTTGTGCCTCTTTGCCTTGTCAGATATGAGACCAAGGCTCTGTTTGGGAGAGTGGTGTCAGTGGCTCCGGTAAAAAAAATAGTGATGTGGTGAGAAATAAAGCTCCAACTCTTCGGTGATAAATGGAGCTCAAAATAGAGTATTTGTCTTTTTCCACCGCACCAGAGCTCCAAAGCAGAGACTCATCAAACACAATAATTTCTCTGGTGATGATCATATACCACCAAAATGGATTACCAAACACACCAATTGCTCTCGAGCACATCAAAAATATGGATCGCAAATTTTTCCAACACCAAACTTCGTGGCAAAAGCTTTTAGCTCTACCTTAGTTTCTGTTCCGTTCGAAAAACCTGAAACAAAAAAGGAGCTACATTTGTTAAGGATGCATTGACATGAACACAAATAGGCTAAAATCTCGAGTGAAAGAGCTGAACCTCCCGTTTCGACAAACATGTCTGCGAAGTAATCTCTTTGGCTAAGTTGGGAACTGTTAGAGTTGTCAGAAACAAATGAAGATGTGTAGTGATTCAGGCTGATGAAATCAAATGAGCCCTTCACTAGTTCCAACTGTTCTTGGGTGAAAGATGGAAGCCGCCGACCAGCATTTTTCTTCATAATCTCCGGGTAGTCTCCAAATATCAAGGGATGAAGATACCTGTGCTTAGGTATGAAGTTTATTCAGTTACTTTTGTAAGAATGTACGAGTTCAATAGAAACGTATAATTTACATTCTGACAAATATATAAGTGCAAAGTCCACGGAATTTTTTTAAAGTGAAACTATATTCTAAATACGCCCTCTCGGGTTTTTGGCCTCTAACAAACGAGTTGCTGCTAGAAAAGTATAATTTACTTCTAACAAATTCATACGTGCTGCGTCTTTGGCCTCTAACACATACAACAACAACAGCACTCAAACCTTTATCCCAACATAATGCGGTCGGCTTGGCCTCTAACACAAACTATTTTTTTTAATTGAGTAATATGTGAGTAAGGGCCAATTTGGTTGCACCATAGCAGAGCGTTCTGCCGACCAAGCGCGCAGAAATCCACGGATTTTAAATGCCGGCACCGGATTATGGCTACAGTCCAGCGCCCGCAGATTTGAGGAGGTGGGTCTGGTGGCTACCGCATCCCCAAACTAGCCCTAAGTCATGGGCCTACCCTGCTCTGATACCATGGTGGAAGAGCCTACGATCTAAGTTCATAAATGCTACACGAGTTTTCCAATGTTGGATGATATTCTCAACATAAGCTAAGTACTCACACAACTTATCTTTTGCTGCTCTATGGACAGAGCACCGCGCAATTATGCAAAATGATCTTCACTCTCCCACTGAACAATTTCTCACATTTGCCACACCAATAGTTCCCCATAATATAATTTTTGTTTGGGAGGAGTACAGTAATTTTTAGGATTTGAAAGAAGTACTTCAACTGTTATGGGCTCGCCGAAGAATGCCGGAACCGCGGCTATCTAGACGGGGTGTGCTCGGGAGGAGAGAGCTACCAAAATCTCATAAACAAGACAAGGGGAGAGACCAATTCTTGCTCTGTAGCACGGGGACAGAAACGGGAGACAGGATACGATACGAAACGTATACGAGAAACATGATTTTTAAGAAAATAAGGAAGAGTAATGTTTTTTAATTATTTTAATATAAGTATGCAAGGCAATTATAATGTGTTATTCAAGGCAATTTACCTATTTAGAAATGAAATCAAACTAATACTAGATGCATTTGATGGATTGAAACTTAGGTATCATGCCTTGGCATGCCGGAATACTCACTTAAAGTTTTAGATCATCAAAATATAAAAATATAACTTGTCGGCGCTTTAAACAAACATATGCTATAAGTAAAGCTCTATGGAAGCCTGGCATAACCTAAGCCAATGGCAAGAATAACTGATAATAACGAAGTGCACCTCCACGCCTTATTCTTAAACTGAAAATGAAAAAAAAAATCCAGAAGAAGAGGAAGAAGAAGAGGAAGAAGAAGAAGAAGAGGAGGAGGAAGAAGAAGAGGAAGCGAACGAGGAGGAGGAAGAAGAAGAAGAGGAGGAGGCGGAGGAGGAGGAAGAAGAAGAGGAGGAGGAGGAAGAGCTTACGAGCAGGGCGGGATCGAGAGTAGGGAGCAGGATTTGGAGCGGCAGTGGAGCGACAACAGCAGCAAGAGGGGTGAGCTTCGACGGGCGTGAATCGCGTAAACCTAAAGCGTGAAATGAAATAGATAAGCGGAGGGACTCTTTGCGGCAAGCGGGATACGCAATTCCGAATTAAAAATCATTTTTTAATTTAAAAATACGTTTCCTAGAGTTTAGGAAAGGCGTTTCCGCGCATTTCCGGGCGTTACCCGTATCCGATACGCATCCGAGCCGATACGCAGAACATTTTAAAGTATCCGTTCTTCGGTAGTTCTTGCTTGCCATTACAAGATCCAAGGGACTCTTTAAATAGATTTACAAAGAGACATAAATGTAAATAAGTCCCAACACTTGTCCTTACTTAAAAATACGCATAACGACAATCAACACCTAATGAACTATCATAATAAAACACGAAGGATAATAACCGGGCACGAAGCCCATAACATCAACTTTCTCAAATCTTCCAAAAGACAATTTGGGGGTGGAATCCACCTGTTCCAAAACCTTGCCACGGATATCAGGTTTAGCGAAATCCCTCTACAGATAGAAAAACTTTCTCCAAAACCTTACTACATGAAACACAGTTTACAAACATCCAGGATTTAAATAGTAAGTGTCTTTTTTTGCAAGGTTTTGTAAGTTTTAAAGAACTTTTTACACGTTGATTTTGTAATACAAAGGTTTATCTTCTAAACCTGATTATGATAATATGCACTACTTTAATTGTACATTAATGATAGATGATGCATATTAAAATAATGGAGTAAGGATATGCATGCACAGTAAAATAAAGGAGTTAAAATATACATGCATATTAAAACAAGAAGGGCGTGATATACATGCATATTAAATCTAAAAATGTGATGTGCATGGATATTAAAGTAATGAAAGTGTGATTTTGTTAGGGGTAAGGCCTAACCCGTACCGGTGGGCAATACCAGCTGCTCAAATACCGCACCACGCGAAGCGGTCCACGACAATGATCCATAGTGGCCCCCAATCCTGAGCCATGTTGAAGGCTCCTTATCAAGGAGGTCTGGGGATCGAATCCCAGCCTCAACAACCCGCCTCAATTAAACTGGTTGAGGAGACGGGTTGGAGTGTGGGGGCCGCGGCCCTGTTAGGGGCTCCGGATTGGGGGCCACTATGGATCATTGCCGTGGACCGCTTCGCGTGGTGCGGTATTTGAGCAGCTGGTATTGCCCACCGGTACGGGTTAGGCCTTACCCCTAACATAAAAGTGCACTTTTATGTTATGGGCCGGGCTCCGGGGCTCTGGGACTCTGGGCCACCAAGTGTTACTCCCGCTCCCGCCCCCGAAGTCTAGTCCCTCCCATAACAGGGCCGCGGCCCACACACCCCAACCCGTCTCCTCAACCAGTTTAATTGAGGCGGGTTGTTGAGGCTGGGATTCGATCCCAGACCTCCTTGATAAGGAGCCTTCAACACGGCTCTCATCACCAACTGAGCCGCGGCTCAGTTGGTGATGAGAGCCATGTTGAAGGCTCCTTATCAAGGAGGTCTGGGGATCGAATCCCAGCCTCAACAACCCGCCTCAATTAAACTGGTTGAGGAGACGGGTTGGGGTGTGTGGGCCGCGACCCTGTTATGGGAGGGACTAGACTTCGGGGGCGGGAGCGGGAGTAACACTTGGTGGCCCAGAGTCCCAGAGCCCGACCCATAACAGATTTTTCATGTATATTGAAATCATAGAAGTGTGATAGGAAGGAGGAAGGAGGAGGGAGATCTAGAGAAGAAAACTAGAGGGATTAGGGTTAGAAGAAGAGGAAAAATACCTTGATAGTAATTTGCATAACCCATCCATGAGAGCAGCCCCGGTTAATTATACCCGGGCCATAGAGGGGCCGGCCGGCCCCTCCAGTTGGGGCTGAACCCATTTGGTTCAGCCCCGGCCGGCCGGTTCACAGGTTGGGGGCTGAACCGATTGGTTCAGCCCCGTTGGTCGCTCCCTTGCACCGCCGAACATAATGGCGCCCCGTGAAACGTAGCGGGGGCGTAACATTCCCCTCCCCATCAAGGACCAGCTTGTCCCCAAGGTGGTAATCGGGGTAGAGCTCCTTGAAGTCCAGTAAATCCACCCAAGAATTGTGCGCCGTCGACAAATTCTTCCACTTGACCAAGAGCTCCGGCCGATACTCCGTGCCCCGGTTTTTCCATTTAAGCAGCAACACATCCTCCGGTAGTGGGCGAAGCTCGCCCGCAGCAGTAACTTCAGGCAGAAGAGTACTCGGTTGGACATTGGCACCCACCTTCCGCTTGAGCAAGGACACATGAAAGGTTGGGTGAATGCGGGATCCCTCCGGCAAGGCTAACTTGTAAGCCACCGGCCCCACCCTGCTGAGTATACGAAAAGGGCCGTAATATCGAGGAGAAAGCTTCTGATTGCTCCGACGAGCAACTGATAACTGCCGGTAAGGCTGTAGCTTGAGGAAAACCTCATCGCCCACAGCGAACTCTCGTTCCTTGCGGTGTTTGTCCGCCTGCATCTTCATACGATCCTGGGCTAGGCGGAGGTTCTCCCGGAGGGTTGCCAACATGCTATCCCGATCACGAAGAGCTCGATCAACCGCCGGTAGGGCGGTGCTGCCTGGCTCATAGCTACCCAAGGTCGGCGGAGGGCGCCCGTAAACAATCTCAAATGGCGTCATCCGACTGGCAGAGTGATATGAAGTGTTGTAGCAATATTCGGACCAATGTAACCACTCCGGCCAAGTCCGAGGCTCATCCATAACAAAGCAGCGTAAATATGTCTCGAGACCCCTGTTGAGAACCTCCGTCTGACCATCCGACTGAGGGTGATGTCCAGTGCTGAACTGTAAACGCGTACCCTGTAACCGGAAAAATTCCCGCCAGAAACTGCTCACAAAAGTAGGATCCCGGTCAGAAATGATGGCACGAGGGAGACCATGTAATCGGACAATCTCCCTAGCAAATAGTGCGGCTACCGACTCGCCTGTGTACGGATGACTGAGAGCAAGGAAATGCCCGTACTTGGATAATTTATCCACCACCACCAAAATCACCGATTTGCCTTTGGACTTAGGCAGCCCGTCAATGAAGTCCATGGAAACCGTGTCCCAAATATGTCGCGGAATCTCCAGAGGAACCAATAGCCCGGCCGGGGATGAAGTCTCGTACTTCTGACGCTGGCAAATCTCACACTGTCGTACGAACTGTTGTATGTCCCGACGCATGGCGGCCCAAAAGACATTCGCTCGTGCCCTCTGAAGGGTCCGGAGCACCCCCGCATTGTCACCAGTCGGTGAGGAGTGAAACTCATGCATCATAACCGCCTTCCATGCTGAGTCGGCGGGCACGACCACCCTGCCCTGATAGTACAACCGGCCATTCTGAAGATGATAACCGGGAGACACCGACTCTCCCCGCTGCAACGCCTCCACCAAGGGACGTAAAGTAGCCGTACGCATGACCTCCTCCTGAATATCATCTAATGAATCCACCAACGGTCCAGAAATGTGAGTGATAATACCCTCCGGTAGGCGAGAAAGAGCATCTGCGACCACGTTATCCTTACCCTTGCGATACACGATCTCGTAATCATAACCGAGAAGCTTAGTAACCCATTTCTGCTGTAGAGGAGAAGAGACCCTTTGGTCCAGGAAATGTTTCAAGCTTTGGTGGTCGGTGCGGATTTTAAAATGCCGACCCAACAAATACGGTCGCCACACAGCGACAGCATGAATGATAGCTAACATCTCCTTCTCATATGTGGAGAGTCCCAAGGTACGGGGGGCCAGAGCCTTGCTGTAGAAAGCCAACGGCCGTCCCTCCTGCATCAGAACTGCCCCTATGCCAACCCCAGAGGCATCCGTCTCCAACACAAACTCCTTTTTGAAATCCGGTAATGCAAGAACTGGAGTGGTGGTCATGGCATGCTTAAGAGCCCGAAATGCTGCCTCCGCCCCCTCAGTCCAAGAAAAGGAATCTTTCTGCAGCAGCTGAGTCAAGGGGCGAGCTATCTTCCCATAATCACGTACGAATCGCCTGTAATACCCTGTAAGCCCCAGGAATCCCCACAACGCACAGACTGTGACGGGCCGCGGCCATGATTGCATACTCTGAATCTTCCTCGGATCGGCGCCGACGCCTTGGCCGGAAACCAAGTGTCCCAAGTACTCCACCTCCTCCTGACCGAAGGAGCATTTGGAACGGTTGGCATAAAGCCGGTGACGACGAAGTATGGCCAGAACCTGCTCAACATGGCCCACATGGTCCTCCCAATTCGCGCTGTAGATAAGAATGTCATCAAAGAAGATCAACACAAATTTCCGCAGGAGCTCGCGGAAGGTCTCATTCATGTTCGCCTGAAAAGTGGAGGGACCGCCAGTCAGCCCGTTCGCCATGACTAAGAACTCGTAATGACCATCATGTGTCCGGAAAGCCGTCTTATAATGTCCTCCTGTGCCAT
Organism: Dactylorhiza incarnata; assembly: GCA_033032865.1. NCBI lineage: Eukaryota > Viridiplantae > Streptophyta > Magnoliopsida > Asparagales > Orchidaceae > Dactylorhiza > Dactylorhiza incarnata. The sequence goes on from JAWHQI010000017.1 coordinate 13,657,994, forward strand.
CTGAATCTAGTAATAGCCCGAACGTAGATCGAGCTTGGTGAACAGCCGTGCGCCAAATAGCTCGTCAAGTAACTCCTCAACTAAAGGAATCGGAAAATTGTCCTTTACTCGGCCGAATGATGCCCGCCTCCAACATCTCGCGGACGCTACGCTCAATCTCTGCCTTCTGAATATGCGGGTAGCGATATGGCCGAATATTAGGGGGCTCGGCGCCCGCCTTAAGCTGAATATGATGATCTCTGAATCGAGGTGGTGGCAATGTGCGTGGTTCCTGGAAAACATCAGAATATTCCATCAAAAGAGACTGTAACTGAACTGGTACCTCAGAATGTGCGGGGTCGTCCGTTTGGACTTCCCTGAGGACGACCATCATCCTTCCTTCCTCGCCCAACCGCTGCATGCTCCGAAGAGAAATCTCCATCACTGGCGACGAGAGGATACCTTTCAAACAGAACTGCTTTCCCCCGTGGAGGAACTCCATAGTCATGTGCTCCCAGTCGAACGTGACCCTCCGTAACTGACGTAGCCACTGCACTCCCAATACCATATCCGAGCCCTGAATGGGTAACAGATAGACGTCGGTGCAGCCGCTATAGCCCTGCATCCGCAGCTCCACACCCTTCAACACCCCCTCGCATTGCATCTTGCTACCATCCGCCACCATAACATGGAAGGCAGCCCCCTTATCGATCATATGCCCCACTCGTTGTGCCACCTCTGGATGAATGAAATTGTGGGTGCTCCCACTGTCCACCAAAACAGTCACCTTCTCGCGGGCAATTCGTCCCGCAAGACGCATAGTAAGTGGCGGAGCGCACCCCTCCAGAGCGTGTATGGAAACACCGAACTCGGTCAAGTCCAAGTCCACTTCCAACTCCTCGTCCGGGGTCGGTGGGTCTTCCCCATCCTCATGTAGCATAAAAACTTGTATCCTTTGGCACTTGTGGCCCGGCACGAATTTCTCATCGCAGTTGAAACATAACCCTTTTTCCCTTCGAGCCGCCAGCTCACTCCACGAGAGCCGTGTCACTGTTGGCTTGCCACCAGTTGGCGGATCCCGCCGTGCTACTGCCGCTGCGGCCGCAGGTGGCCTACTCGCGGTCCGGGTCCTCTGCCTGTTGAACCGCTCCTCCTGAATGCGGGCTAAACTGATGGCGTGGTTCAAATTTCGTGGCATATAAGCATGAACATCATCCCGCAAATGGTCCTTCAGCCCAAACACAAAACAACTCAGCAGTGTCCTCTCCTCCCAGTGTACCCGGTTCGCCAAGCTCTCGAAATTTGTCCGATGCTCAGTCACTGTCCCCTTCTGTCGCAACTTTTGCAGTAGTGCCTCAAAATCTTCGTACTCCGGGGGCCCAAATCGGGCGGTGAACCCTTCCACGAAATCAGTCCAAGGCACATACTCTCTACCTCTTAAGAACCACTGAGTCCACTGAAATGGGTCGTCCTCCAAATGGAATGACGCTAATTGCACCCACTGCGCCTCCGGGACCTCCTGGTAACTGAAGAACAACTCCACCTTTTGAACCCATTCCAGCGCATCCCCCCCTTTGAACTTGGGGAAGTTCATTCGTGTCAACTTGGGTGGCATGTAAGCGCGAGGCCCCGCTTGCCCTTGCCATCCCTGTCCCTGCCCGTTCCATGCCTGTCGTCCCGGGCCCCCATACCCATCGTACGCTCCTGGGTAGCCTAGAGGTGGCTGAACCTGATGAGGAGCGTGTTGTCCGACCCACGGAACATGGCCTCCGTATCTGACGGGGGGAACGCCGCCTCGCGGGTTAGGAAGAAGCCCACCCGCACCTCCTGGAGCCCGCACAGCTGCTCCCGGGCCTCCATCAGTTCGCTGCCATGGCTGCCGGCCCACTTCCGCAAGAACAGGGCCGCCGGAACCGCCTCCTGGACGCCAGGCTTGCCCGCACTCCATCTGCGCAGCCGATCCAGGCGGAAGGCCTCCTGTTGCCGCCGTCCACGTCCCCGCTGCCCCCACGCCGTCGCCGGAAGTCCCGCAAGGCCGGGAAGACCCTACGCCAGCAACGCTGGCCATCGCTGCCGTTCCCGTGCCCGCACGACCGAGATCTGGCGTTCCCGATAGATCGGCGGACCGGTCGGGTCGTCCGCCGTTCGATCCTTCATCGACCCCGCCTTTCCCTTTCAACAGAGCCTTCAGTTCCTCCTTACGAGCATCTAGATGCTCCTCCAGCCGCTGCGAAGACGCGCGCATCTCTTCCTCGATCGCGGCTACCGAATCCGCCAAACCACCGTAGTTTTCCTCCAAAGTTTCCAAATGGGAAAGCTCTTCTTGTGTCCGCGTGGTCACCATCGTCGGAGGGCGAAGCCTCTGATACCAAATGATAGGAAGGAGGAAGGAGGAGGGAGATCTAGAGAAGAAAACTAGAGGGATTAGGGTTAGAAGAGGAGGAAGAATACCTTGATAGTAATTTGCATAACCCATCCATGAGAGCAGCCCCGGGTAATTATACCCGGGCCATAGAGGGGCCGGCCGGCCCCTCCAGTTGGGGCTGAACCCATTTGGTTCAGCCCCGGCCGGCCGGCTCACAGGCTGGGGGCTGAACCGGTTAGTTCAGCCCCGTTGGTCGCTCCCTTGCACCGCCGAACATAATTGATAGTTTATATAGGTGTAGTCAATAATACCTAGAGGGGGGATGAATAGGTTTTACATATTTTCTTTGTTTAAACCTAATGTTTCTAGCCGCAGAAAACACAAGCACAGAAAACACACAAGGATGTATAGAGGTTCCTCAAGACCGGGTGTCTTGAGTAGTCCTCTTTCCCCCTTCACCTTTCTAACAGTGAGTTAGACAAGGCCACAAACTCCAATCTCGGCTCCTTGAGCTTACACCACAAGTTCCTCAGAACTTCTCAGATCAATAGTGATCCTACCTCAGGCACAGCAGCCCTACACTCAGGCTCAACAGCCCTACACTCAGGCTCAACAGCCCTACCCCTCAGGCTCAACAGCCCTACACCTCAGGCACAGCAGCCATACAGCTCAGAGTTATGTAACTCCTACCACTCAGAAATCCCACAGATTTCCTACCTCAGACCTATCAAGAAGTCCTACCACTCAAGCTGTCAACACAGCTTTACACACAGGCTCAACAGCCTTTCACTCAGGCAACAATGTCTTACAAAGATATAATAGAGTTTGAGCTAGATACAGAAGACAAAATGTTTACTCTTAGGTCTTCTGAATCATTTCTTCAGATCTGAAAACAGCAGCTTCAGATTTGTATCACCTTGATCTTCTCCTTCAACAAAGCAGAAGATCAACTTGCCCTTCTTGAGTTTGTACAGGAAGAGCTATCTAATCTTCCTTAGAAGATTAACTTCAGCTTCAGAGAACAACTTCAACTGGCTGAAACGTGAATACTCGATTGCGGCGTGCAGCAAAACCTTTTCAATGGAACAGTTCTTGTTGTTGTGCCCTAACATCTTCTTTTATACCTCCAGAAGGCTTCAACGGCTATATCGATCCTCCTGACACAGTATGGGGCAGATTTGAGTTGTTTTTCCCTCTCAATTGACGCTTGCGCAAAAAGCAGATCCCGTCAGCACATTTGGATCTGTCTCAACGGTTGGGCTGAGACAGCATCCAGTCTCAGCGGTTGGGCTGAGACAGCTTCCAGTCTCAGCGGCAACTCCAGTCACCTTCTCAGCGGTTGTTCTAGTCTCCTTCTCAGTGGATCCGCTGAGACGGCTCCTCGTCTCAGCGGTTCTGACCCTTCGTCTCAGCGGTTATGCTGAGACAGATCTTCATCTCCTTGTAGATGATTTCTTCTTATCTAAGGCCATGTTTGGCCCTTCCTTTTGAGTTACCTGTGCCTGTATATCCTACACAAGTATAGCTTTGTTAAATACAATATGTCCTTAGCATTGAGAGTGATGCCTCTTCAAATCAAGGTAATATTGAGGGTAATATTCTCAACAATCTTCCCATATTTGAAGAAGGCAGAACATCCCCAATGCTAAGGTCCATTAACAATAAAAATCTTATCACAGAAAAAAAAAATGATCTTATAGAGCAATTATCTGTGAAACATAGGACCTAACACCCTAGCCATTTGCACTGGCCATTTCTTTTCTTTCTCCAGCAACTCCAGCATTGGTACTGACCCTATCTCCCCCTTTCTGATTTCTTCATCCTTAACCTGCTCTGGATAGAGGGACAACATCTATAGATCCCTTAGGATCAACCTATAGGCTAACCTATACACTCTTAGCATTTGCCAACTTCCTCTCAGCCTGAGCAGGGAATTTACTCACCCCCAATTGGAGAGCTATTTTCTGTAATAGCTGATCCATTTCAATTTGAACATCCCATTTAAGCTACTGAATACTAGAGATAATGAATACAGAGTACATATATCAATAGTAAGAAACACAATATTATGATCAGAATAGGAAATATCATTTCATTTTAAACGTTCAGTTCAGACAAGGAAAATTCAACTTATAGTTGTACATTTAATCAAAAAAAAAATTTTCAAGGCTGGTTCTTCTAAGATGGACCCTGGGAAGAACTTTCCCCATCTGTAGACTTTCTTTTCCTAGCTTCAGCAACAGCCTTGATCTTCTCCTTTACTTTGAAGTACAGAAATGGCTTGGGAAGATATCTTGGGGGAATCCTTAAAGGAGTTTCCCTTCTTACCATGTTTTCTTTGAGAATCCTTTCCCTTAATGATTCTCTTTCAAGGTGTTTGATCCACTCAGCAGCTGAATAGACATGGTCAATGTCCTTCATTGGATTGTCATGGCTTACCCAGGTATTGACAACAATTGTGTCCAACTCCAGATTGTCATCTTCATGGAGTGGATCCTCTAATCTTTCCATTCTTTTCTGTGTCATGTATTCTTCAGCAGTTTGAATACCCTCGACCCTTCTCCTCTTTGCTGCTCTCTCATCAGCAATCAGATTTGATTGACTGTGGAAGTCAAAGTCTTCATCTCTGTTAGGGTTCAAGACTGGAAGATTCAAAGCAATTCTTGTTCCTTGCAGCACTTTTAAGCTTGAGTCTCATTGATTCTCAGTGACCTTTCTGACCATGGTAAGAATATTTTCTTGAATAGCACTGGAAGTATTGTTGACCACTTCCACCACTTGCTTGCTGGCTTCTTCTTGATTGGAGAGAATCAGTTTATGGGAGGACTCCATGTTGTTATGCAGCTGTATGTAAGCTCCTTTCAGCTTAGTATGTAGATTGAGAATCTTCTCCTCCCCTTCTTTGCTGTGTTCCACTATCTTCTTCTCTATGTCAGAATGTTGATTCAATATGGATTGGGAGAGAGTTTGAAAGGTGCTTTCCACATCATCTAAAATGTATTCCTTTGCCTTGTCAATGTGGGACTTGACTTGGTTGCTTGATGTGTTGACAACTTGTGCCATTCTGGTAACAACTTTTTCCCAGACATTTTCATTTTTGTAGAGCTGATTATTTACATATGTGATGTCCTTTGTGGAATCCCCTTGATGGACTGCAATATTCTTCAGAACTGTGTGCTGGGCAGCAACAGTATTTTTGGCCATTTCAAACCATCTTGTCATCTGCAGAAGAATATGATCTGATGCAGTTTTGACATCATTAACCTGGGCATTGAGCTCAGTTCTCACTTCAGCTACTCTTGACTCCATTCTTTGCTCACTGGCCTGGATCTCCTGAGTCAATGCTGCTCTTGTTGTATACAATTCATTCCTTATCTGGGCAGAGACATCATGGACCTTTTCAGCAACAATCTCTTTCATAGACAACATCTGACCCTCAATCATTGTTTGTATTGAGTTTAACAGGTCAGATGTGTCCAGAGCTGCAACTGGCCTTTCCTGGGCTAATTCCTTTTCAACCATCTCTTCAGCTCCACTTTGAGCATTAGCCCTCTCATTGTACAACCCTCATTCTCCGGGGGTGGACCCCCCCAAAGCCACGTAGGCAGAAGTCAAAGTCAAAGAGGTCAACACGACAGACAAGCGTAAGAGCAGAAGACAGCCTAGGCGAGTAGGGGTGCACTCGTGCGAGTAGCTCGGATACTCGCCAAAATGTGGGCGACCATAGGCGATACTCGCCCATCTGCCCGGGGAGATCGCCTCAATGTCGCGAGTCGTCGGGCAAGGGCTGGGCTATAAAAACCCTCCCCTACCCCTTGGTTTTCCTATAAATAGGACCCCAGGGGTACTTGGATTGGCACCTGGACTTGAGCTTTCGAAACCCTGCTCTTGCATTCTAGCATCTGTCGCACTTGGTCGCTACTCCCGGTACTAGCCAAGTCGGTGCCTTCCTCGTACCTTGCTCGGCCATTCTTTGGTCTTGGAGGGGAAGTCTCTTCGGAGCTTCTGGGTACGTGGTGGGACCTCCCTGCCGCAGCACCTGGGGTCCTGTTTGTTGCTCTTCTAGCTTCTTCGTCGTTGCCAGCCAAGCCATCTCGTCGGGCTGCTGGGCGAGTAGCCTCCGGCTAGATCGGTTCGAATCTTGAGGTCAGGATTTTCCTGGCGTCAACACTTTGGTGCGGTGAGCGTGGATCGTAGTCGGAGAAGGAAAGTTCAGCAGGAAGCCGAGATGGTCGTAGGTGGCGACCATGAGGAGGTAGTCGGCAACTCGGCCGCGAGTGGCGAGTTCGTGACACTAGCGGTTCTCGAAGCCTTCGCACAGCGTATGGAGGGAGCCTTCGCGCAGCGCATGGAGGGGATCTTGCAAACAGCGCTTCAGCCGCGCGCCGAGGTCACGGCGACCTCGCCGCATCGTCCAGTTCCGTCCGAGGGAGGGAGTCCCCCTCGGCGAGCAGGAAAGGAGCACATGGAGGATGAAACCGAGCGACCAAGAAGGTCGCAATTCTACCAGCCAAACTCGCAAGGTATTCGCTTCCGCGAGCCGGGCGAGCAGGCGAGGTACCAGGATACTCGCCCATATGGCGAGTATGGAGGTAATACTCGCCAGGTTGAGGATCGTCGCCGGGCAGGAGGGAGGAGCCCCTTCTGCGAGGAGATTCTCGCCGCGCCAGTGCCAGAAGGATTCAGGGACCCTGCCTTGAACTACTATTCAGGGAAGGAGGACCCCGTCAGGCACATCCAATGGTTCGAGGATATAGTCTCTATCCGAACCATGTTGGACGCCTTCAAGTGCAGGTTGTTTGTCATTACCTTCCGCGCAAAGGCCTGGGACTGGTTCCACCAGTTGCCCGCAGGCTCAATCTATTGCTTCGAAGACCTGTGTCGTGGGCTGACGACCCGGTTCGACACGGCACGGAAGCTAAAGAAGGAGGCCACGGCCCTGTTCTACCTCGTGCAAGGGCCAGATGAGGCATTGGGACCTTACATCGAGCGCTTCCAGGAGGAGGTTCTGCAAATCCAGGAGGTGGATAGCAACATCCTGTTGCTGGCCCTGACATTCGGCATCAGTCAAGGCCTCTTCAAGTTGGAGCTCAGTGAGAACCCACCCTACTCCTACGACAACCTCATTCAGAGGGCCAATAAGTTTGTCCGGGGAGAAGCCTCCAACCCCGACTTCTTGGCAAGGTTGGCTCGGGTGACCAGACGCGACCGTGGGGAGAGGGATGAGATCCCTGGAAAAAGGAAGAGGGAGGAGCCCCGAAGGGAGGAAAGGAAGTGGCCGGAGCGGCAAGAGGAGAAGAAGAAGGAGGAGCTCAGGAGGAAGGAAACCGGGAGGATCGTGGAGAGAAGGCCCGTCGAGTCCCCTAAGCGCCAGGAGGAGGGAAGACGCTACCAGGTCCCCGTCAACCGGCCACCATGGAGGCCGGCTGGACGGCACCAGCGTCAGGACCAAAGGGGGAGATCCCCAGAAAGAAGGCCCTTTCGCCAACCAGAGAGGCGTCAGGAGAGGAGGAGAGATGAAGCAATGGCGGTAGCCGGGCGAGGCCGTCGTCAAGGAAGGAAGAAGCCGAAGCCTAGGAGGCGTCAAGCAGAAGAGGTTCCTCTCTACTGCGACTTCCACCAGGTGGGGGGACATGCCATGGCTGCCTGCCCAGACTTTTGGGAAGCCCGGAGGAGGTTGGCAGCAGGAGAAGCTGGAGGAGAGCAGAGGAGGATGGAGGCCCCTGCCGAGCCACAGGCGGGGCAGGCTGCAGTCGTTCGTCGGAGGAACGAGGATCGGGTCGACCAGGGAGGTCGGGGAGACCTGGGCCAGGGAGGTCGAGTTGGAGTAATCCATGGGGGAGCAGGGCTGGAAGCTTCCCGCAAGGGAAGCCTCCATCAGATCTACCGCAGGAGTGTCGCCTCGACCTCACAAGCACCGCCTCCGATGGAGGAGATTACCTTTTCCGAGGAGGACATGCTAGGGAACGCGAATCCCTTCAAGCCGCGGTGGAGGACTTCACCGTTGATCGAATTCTGATCGACAACGGTAGCTCTGTAAACGTCATCTTCAAGGGGACGTTTGACGGACTGGGAGTCGAAGCTGCCAGAGTTCGAGCATCAGATGGTCCCCTCTTCGGCTTCTCCGGAGAGAAGAAGGAGGTGGAAGGAGGAGCAGATCTCCTGGTAACACTCGGTGGCACCTCCATCAGCTGTCGATTTGTTATCGTCGACGCCCCGAGCTGCTACAGGGCTATCTTTGGGAGGCCGCTTCTCAACGCCTTCAAAGCCGTCCCATCCTCCTACCATCAGTGCTTGAAGTACTGTAAGGGAGACGTCCAGGTGAGGATCAGGAGCGATCCAAGAGCCGCTAGGGAGTGCTATCTTAGCGCCGTCAGTACCATCAGCTGGATGGCTGACGCGGAAGAGTTCGGAAGAGTGCTGGAGAGCCCGGCCAGGCTGGAAGTGGCTGAAGAGGTCGAGGAGATCGAGGTACTCTCTGCAGCGGGAGTGCCGGGGTTGCTGAAGATTGGCGGGTCGCTGAAGACCGAAGAGAAGATCGAGATGGCGGCGTGTCTGCAAAAGAACGTCGACATCTTTGCTTGGAGCGCAGCCGAGATGCCAGGAGTTGACCCTGAGGTTGCGTGTCATCGCCTCAACCTGGATCCCACTGTCCAGCCCGTCCGCCAGAAGAAAAGGAGAACCGCCACCATCCTCGCCAAGCCAATTAGGGAGGAGGTTAAAAAACTGCTCGATGCAGGTTTTGTGTCAGAGATCCAGTATCCAGGCTGGGTCTCCAATGTTGTAATGGTGACAAAGGCGGGGGGAAGCTGGAGAATGTGTGTGGATTTTTCCTTAATGAATAAAAGCTGCCCGAAGGATTGTTATCCCTTGCCTCGAATCGACGCGCTGGTTGATTCAGCCGTCGGTTTTTCTGTGATGAGTTTCCTTGATGCGTTTTCAGGATATCACCAGATCCGGATGCATCCCCCCGATTGCCGCGATGTCTCCTTCATCACCGACGATGGCTGCTACAGCTACAAAATGATGCCCTTCGGTTTGAAGAATGCGGGAGCCACCTATCAACGGATGATGGACCATATTTTCAAGGAGCAAAAGGGGAGGAACCTGGAAGTGTATGTGGACGACCTCTTGATCAAAAGCAAGAGTGTCCAGGAACACATAGCCGATCTGGCAGAGACCTTCGCGATGCTAAGAAGATTCAAGATGCGACTCAATCCGGCGAAGTGCGTCTTCGGAGCAGGAAGGGGGAAGTTCCTGGGGCATCTCCTTACCTCGGAGGGAGTAGAGCCTAACCCCGACAAGGTTAAGGCGATCCTGGAGATGCCATCCCCGAAGACGATGAAGGAAGTCCAAAGGTTGACAGGAAGGCTGGCGGGTCTTAGCCGCTTCCTCTCTAAGGCCGGAGAGAAATGTTCTCCATTCTTCAAGACACTCCGCAAAGCGGAAAGCTTCGAGTGGTCCGAAGGATGTGAGATGGCGTTCGGGAAGCTGAAGGAGCAGTTGACTCAGACACCTCTCCTCCAGAGTCCGAAGGAAGGCGAAGACCTGCTCGTCTACCTAGGAGTAGGAGCAGAGGCGGTAAGCTCCGTTTTGGTCCGGGAGGAAGGAAGGAAGCAGTTACCCGTCTACTATGTCAGCCGGGTGCTGAAGAAGGCGGAGCTGAAGTATCCAATCTTGGAAAAGCTTGCCTTCGCCTTGGTGGTGTCGGCACGAAAGCTCCGACCTTATTTTCAGGCTCACTCCATCCGAGTGGTAACTGATCATCCTCTCCGCAATGTCCTAGAGGGAGTGGAGCATTCAGGGAGGTTGGCGAAATGGTCGGTAGAACTCAGCGAGTTCGACATTTCCTTCTCTCCCCGAGTAGCGATCAAGGCCCAGGCAGTAGCAGACTTCTTGGCTGACTTCTCGGTGGAAGCAGAGCCAGGAGAAGAGGTGCTCAATCCCATTCCTTGGAAGTTGTTTGTTGATGGAGCTTCGGGCAAAAGCTCTGTAGGGGTGGGCATCGTGCTCGTCAGCCCGCAGGGAACAAGAATCGAGCAAGCCGTCGAGATCCTCTTCCCCGTCACAAACAACCAGGCAGAGTATGAGGCCATAGTGGCAGGCTTGCGCCTTGCCAAGGAGCTGGGGATCCGTGATGTCCGGGCTTTCACGGACTCAATGGTGGTCGCGTCGCAGATTCGAGGCGAGTTCGAGGTGCGCGACACCATCCTGCAGAAGTATCTGGTAAAAGTCAAAGGATTGATTGGAGGCTTCCAATCCTTCTTCGTCGAGCATGTGCCAAGGGAGGAGAACTCGGCAGCAGATCGCCTCGCCAAATACGGGCCGAGGGCTGGAGGAACTATCACCGAGCTATTCCACCCATCCATTGAAGAGGGAGAGATAATGGAGATCGAGCAACGCCCCTCGTGGATAGATCCCTTTGTAACCTTCCTGACCAGCGGCCAGCTTCCGGCGAACGGAGGGGATCAGAGAAAATTTCGGTACAAAGCGGCATACTACCTCCTGCAAGATGGGGAGCTGTACCGCAAGACCATCTCGGGCCCCCTGGCCAGATGTGTTTCCGAAGATCAAGTACCCCGAGTGTTGGAAGAGATCCACTCGGGAGAGTGTGGAAGTCATTCTGGGACTCGCACTTTGGAGCAGAGGGTCTTGAGGCATGGTTACTTCTGGCCTACTATCCGGAAGGATGCTGAGATCTTCTCGAAGAAGTGCCAGAAGTGTCAGCTCTTCGCCCCCCTTCAGTTGCAGCCGGCCCAGCAGCTCCGATCGATCATCTCCCCATGGCCGTTCGCCATCTGGGGGATGGACTTGATCGGCCCTTTCCTTCAAGCCAGTGGACAACGAAAGTTCGTTCTCGTCATGATCGACTACTTCTCCAAGTGGATCGAGGCCAAAGCCCTGGCCAAGACTACCTCTCAAGTCGTGAAGAACTTCATCTGGGGAGAGATCGTCTGCAGATTCGGGATCCCTCTCGCCATCATCACCGACAATGGTCCCCAGTTCGCCAGCTTAGAACTGGAAGACTTTTGTAGGCAGCTAGGAACCGACCTTCGGTTCGCCTCCGTACATCACCCAAGGAGCAATGGCCAAGTGGAGGCCGCCAACAAACTGATCATCAACCTACTGAAGAAGAAGGTGGAGAACCTAAGAGGTAACTGGGCGGACCAGCTCCCCTCGGTCCTGTGGGCTCTGAGGACCACTCCTAGCTCAGCCACAGGAGAAACGCCGTTCAAACTCTCTCACGGGTAAGAAGCTCTCATTCCAGTAGAGTTCGAAGTCAGAAGCCCAAGGGTGATAGCTGCGGAGGACGGAAGCGAAGAATGGCGACTAGAGAATGAAGAGGTTCAAAAACTGTCTCTCGACTACATCGAGGAACTCCGAGATTTAGCTTCAGCCAGGCAAGAAGAGATCAAGCGCCGGATGGCAAAACATTTTGACAAAAATGTTCGCCTCAAACAATTCCAAGCAGGTGATCTGGTCCTGAAAAAGATGGACGCAGCAGGAAGGTCCGCGGCCGTCGGGAAGCTCAACCCGAACTGGGAAGGACCTTTCATCATCCAGGAAGCACTCCTAACAGGAGGATACCGCTTGCAGAACCAGGAAGGCGAACTGCTAGGGAGCACCTGGAGCGGCGATGACCTGAAAAGGTTTTATCCCTGAGGGGGAATGTGTATACCCCATCCTTGTAAATTCATTTCTTTGAATAAAATCTGCATCTCCCTGAAACATGGGACGAGGCAGCTTCTTTCGCATCAACAAAGTTTTCATAATAAAGAAATCAGGTGAAGTCAATCTCCACGCTAGGTTGGAAAATGAGCCTCCGACTTAACCCTCGTAAAAACTCAGAACGGATGATGGGACAGTGCCTCGGGTGTGCGTTCCCTTAAGACCAAGCCTCTGCAATGACGGCCGAGATCAGCTCCCCCCTTGCATGTTGGCCGCGGTTCCCACCGACTGCATTTCTCGTCCGACTGTAGAGATTACCAGGAAGAAGTCTGGACGCCGACCTTCCGATTCGGCGAAGGGGTGATCGATTTCACTAGCTCAGGGAACCCTTGAAAAAAAGGCGTCGTATACCCTCGAGAGCGAAAAAGCTCGCAGCAAAGCATTGCATTTTCTAAATTATTGTGTTAGATCATATGAGTTATTGTGCCTAAAGTGTGCTTAACTCCCTGCTAAACTCAGTGAGCCACAGGAAGCAGGTCCGATCCACATCCAACATCCAAGTAGGATGGAGGCCTCGAGATGGTGTGTCCCCTTGGATCTCCCCGACTGCCACTCCCTGCTTGACGTCGTCCTACATCAACATTCGCCGCCGCAGGTTGGAAGACGAGCCTCCGACTTGACCCTTGTAAAAACTCAGAACGGATGATGGGACAGTGCCTCGGATGTGCGTTCCCTTAAGACCAAGCCTCTGCAATGACGGTCGAGATCAGCTCCCCCCTTGCATGTTGGCCGCGGTTCCCACCGACTGCATTTCTCGTCCGGCTGTAGAGATTACTAGGGTAAAGTCTGGAAGCCGATACTCCAACTTGAGAAGGGGAGCGATCGATTCGACCGGCCAAAGGATGGAGACCTCGGGAGGGTGTATCCCCTTGGATCTCCCCGACCGTCATTCCCTACTTAAACGTCACTCTTCGTCGACGTTCCGGCATCCAAGTAGGATGGAGGCCACGGGAAGATGTGTCCCTCCAGGCCTCCCCAACTGCCCTTCCCTATCTCTTTTTCCCTTAAAAGTCCATTATTATTAAAAGAGTCTGATGAACTCTTCACCAGGTGCCAGGCAAGACCTTGAGAGCATGTGTCTCACGGTGCCCTCCAAGTAGCCTCCATTGAAGAAGGCGAGTATGTATGCGCGAGCACCTAGGCGAGTATGTAGGTGCGAGCATCTGGGCGGTGCGAGCATCTATGCGAGTATACATGTGCGAGTATGGGTGTGCGAGTATACAGATGCTGGCATGAAGGAGCACTCAATCTCGCCGTGACCCTAAGAGCCGAGCGAGCACTCAACCTCGCCCCGAGCCTAGGAGCCTAAGCGACATTCAAAAAAGAAAGGGATGCGAGCATCAAAGAAAAAGGCGAGCAAAATGATTATATTCATTTACTGACGTAAATACATACACAAAAATGATTGTACAGATTTGCAAAAAGAAGACAGGCGACTATGCATCCTCGCCGCCATCATCGGCGTCGGGATCGAGATCTTCCGCATCATCAACCTCGTCCTCAGAATCGTCGTCGTCAGAATCGGTGGATGAGGATGGGAGATCTCGCATAGGGGAAGTGGACTCTTCGGCGAGTAAGGCCGGGATGATGTCCATGACCGTCAGATGCATTGCCTCCGGCTTCAAGAAGCCATCAGCCTTCAAGCTGCTCAGGACCACCTTCCCGGTTGCTCGAGCGATCTCCCGGCGGATATGCGCCATATCATCGCCGACTATCCGGATCTGCTTGCCCACCCTGGAGGGGCCCGCCGACGAAGGCTGTTGCTCGGCAGGCCGAGTTTCCAACTCAGCGATTCGCACTTGGGCGGCCTCCAAGGTTTGCCGAGTATCCTCCAGCTCCTTCTCGGCCTGGGACAGCCTCTTTGCCGACTCCAGCTCGGCGGCCTGCAGCGAGCGAAAAGAAGAAGGTTAGTTTAAATAAGTTTGCAAGGTAGCGAGTATCCCAAAACGCGAGTAAAGTCGCATCGGTGAGTACCTCGAACTCCTTAATTCTGTTCGACATGGCGATCATCTTCGGGCCCTGCACCTTGATCATCTGCTCATATTCGAGCAGTTTCCTCGCCGTCGCATGCCCAAGCTCGACAGCCCGCAGGTTGGCTCGCGAGCTCTGATGGGCGAGATATTCGGCCGAGACCTCTTGCAAGGATTCGGCGTCCGCGCGACCATAGAGGGCGAACGAAACGTCGAACGCCTCGCCCGCATCCTCCCAATCCTCCGACCAGGCGGGGAGGTTGGTGCTCAAGGTCACTTCATGAGCTCGCTCAGCCCAGGACACCAAAGGGCGACCATAAGCATCCTCGCTGCCCCCACCTTCGCCGAAGAGAGGATGGCCGCTAGGCTCGCCCGCCTCCGATGGATCGGCCCTCGCTTTCAGATCCCTCCTGGCGACCTCCTTCTTTCTCCCAGGCTCGACGGATTTTGCCTTGGCTTTCCTCTTCTTCGAAGGCCCAGCATCATCGCCGGCGACCTCCTGATCATCGCCGCCGGGCGACAAATCAACCAAGACAGGGGTCCCCGCCTTCGGCGCCAAGGGAAGAAGCTCGCTCGGCAAAGAGCGAGTAGCTACAACAAAAGATAACGAGAAAAACGTTAGACACCGGGTGAAGACGAATTGGCGAGTATGACCTAATGCTCGTTTAGGCGACTACCTTCACCAGGGAACACCTCCGCGAGCTCATCTACTCGCCTCCTCCAGAAGACGACATCCAGCCGGCGACCTCGGAAGCTGTCGAGTAGCTTCTCCCGGCTTTCCTCCAGGTAAGGAGGGAAGAACGCACTCTCGGCCGGCTGGAAAGAGGAAGTCGGCACGACGCCAAAGTCGCCCTTAATGACGACTATGCGCTCCGTCCAGCGATGGTTCTTGTTCGCCGTACCGACTAGGGTGCAGACATGGCTGCACAAAAAGACAACGCCTTCGCCAGTGGCGCCAAAATGGAATACTCGCCGGAAGACGGAGAGATCAAAGGCGATCCCCTGATCGCGCAAGTAGCAGAGGAACCCCACAATCATCGCCACTCCGTTTGGATTGATCTGCGCCGGGACTATCCCGTGGTAGCGGAGGATCTGGCAAACCTCCGGCCACAAGGGTAGTCGCAGGCCGACTTCAAAGTGGCGGATGGGAAAGACCAACTCGGTCGCCAAGAAAGAATTCAGGCGTTCATCCTCACAAGGGAGCCTGGCGACATATCCCGGCGATAAGTACTTGGCGGAGAACTCCTTCAAGTCGCTCGGCCGAGTAATCGGCTTCTTGAAGGAATTTGCCTCGAAGTTCTTCGCGTGACTTGCACGGCGAATAGCTGCATCGTCAGCCATCCAAGAGTGGAAGGATCGAAGAAGCGAGTAGCGAAGGGAGAGGAGAGGAGCAATCGAGAGATAGTCGCTAGAAGAAAGGGAAGATCGTCAAGAGCGTAATAAATACGTATCTACCCCCCCTATTTATAGTACTCGACAAAGCTTGGCTTCCCGCGTACGCCACCGCGAGCGCGAGTAGGAGATGGCGCGCATCGAGGAGAAGTCGCCAAAACCTAGGGTGCACGTCAAAACACTGATGTCGAACGAGCGAGCACCTGCATCAAATTTTTAGGCTACTCGCCACATCAACGCGACATTTGACAAATACTCGCGGAAACAAAAGACAAAAAAGAAAATCAAGACATCACAGCAAGCAGGAAAGACAACAAAGGCGATATTCATACTCGCCAAATAACAAATTACTTGAAGAAATCAAATAGTTCAGAATTACAAACATTTGCCAAAAGGCTACAAGCGACTATAAAGAAAAAAGAGGGCAGGATCCTAGGGGTTCGGTTGAGCATCGGGAAGTTGTGGTTGTCGCCCAACCCAGCCCAAACCACGAGCTCTCTTGAAATGCTCGAAGGCCACGGACATCGCATCCTCGCCTTGTCGCAGCTGCTCCTCCATCCTCGCCAGGCGACCTACGGAGCCCATGCTCGCGCGCATCCCCACCAGCTCGTCATGATGCAGCTGCTGGCGATGATCCATCCTGCCCACCCGGCGCTCCAGCTCGCCGACAGACTGAAGGCGAGATTCTACACTAGCCAGGCGAGTTTCTAACTCTTCCAGCCGTAATGCTCGGACCTCCAGCTCGGTCAGACGACGCTGGGAGTCAGCAGCCGCCAAGAGCTCTATTCGCGCTTCAACCGCGGTCAGACGCCGATGAGACTCGCTGATCGCCAGCCGCTCCAACTTCGCCTCCAAATCCAGGATGGCGCGAGTAGCCCTCTCCTGATACTCGCGAGAAGGAAGCCCGACGGCGTCGACCAGAGCCCCGATAGGGGTAGGGGCGCGAGCTGCAGGAAAAGACATGGAAGCAAAATCTTAGTAACGAGTAGCGAGAAGACTCTTCTTAGAAGATACTCGAAAAAGCAGCGACTCCACTTACCAGGTCGATAGGCCTCACTCCGCGAATCGCGGCGAGGACTCCGAGATGGTCGGCGAGGAGAGCTCCTTCCCCGATGCGGGGACGGACTGCGACGAGTGCCATCTCGCCGGTTCGAATGCGACCCGCCGATGTGCTCCCTGCTGGAAGGCGCATCACCCCGACCGCGACCATCCACTGGTCGCCCTCCCCCTCTGGGAGCGAAGAAACCAGAAGATCCCGCCATCCCACCTCGACGCGAGGATCCAGCCGGATGAGCGGTAGGAGCCGAAGAAGACAGGAGGCGGCGATCATCTTGCATGTCGGCCGAAGGAGGAAACGAAGGAGGTGGAGGAAGTTGGTCCGCAGGTAGTTGCGAGCTACTCGCCACCTCAGGTCGCTGCAAAGGCGGTAGCGGCGGAAGAGGATTGCTCGCTGAAAGAGTCCTCTGCTCGCTCATCGGCCTCTTGTCTACCGCAGAGCTATGAAGGATTCGCACCGATCCGCCCTGGCGAGTTCCTCCCCCAGCCGTGTTCAGGACCATAGGCGAGGATCGTAGGGGAATGACGCTCAGAGGCTCCTGCCGAGCATCGGCGAGAAGCGTATCTACGAAATAATACAGAAAACGTCAGAGACCAGCCGACATTTGGGCGACTAATAAAAGTGGCGAGTAGGTAACTCTCACTTTGCGCAGGAGTAACTTCAACCGGATCTTGAGCCGAGATCCTGGCAGTGCTCGCCTCTGGAGCAGTATTCGGCAAAGGAACATCAGGAGCAGGCGAGCCACCAGACTGGCCGAGACCCAAATCGGCGAGCACCTGCTGAGTAGTGCCGACCTGGGAATCAGCGACATTCTCAGGGGCGACGGCATTCTTCTGCTTCTTCTTGCTCTTCTTCTCCTTCTTCTTCTCCAGGCGCTTCCTCTTCCGGGAAGCGAGGAAGTCTTCGAGCTCAACATCGCGAGCAGGCTTCCGCAACGGCGGCAGCAAACTGGCAAGCTCGGCCAAATCCGCAGCAGCTTCCTCGGCAATACTCATCGACATCTTGAAGCGAGAACCAAAGAAACCTTGGCGTCAGAGACCCCTCCCCCTCTATATATAGGGCTGGGGAGTCAAAACAGCGGGATGCCGACTACGCACTGATACTCACCCAGAAGACAGCTCGTCGAATAAGGGTTGGATGATTCTTTCCGAGCAACTACGTTACTCGCAAAGAGCGGGGATTGTGTACAACCCTCATTCTCCGAGGGTGGACCCCCCCAAAGCCACGTAGGCAGAAGTCAAAGTCAAAGAGGTCAACACGGCAGACAAGCGTAAGAGCAGAAGACAGCCTAGGCGAGTAGGGGTGCACTCGTGCGAGTAGCTCGGATACTCGCCAAAATGTGGGCGACCATAGGCGATACTCGCCCATCTGCCCGGGGAGATCGCCTCAATGTCGCTAGTCGTCGGGCAAGGGCTGGGCTATAAAAACCCTCCCCTACCCCTTGGTTTTCCTATAAATAGGACCCCAGGGGTACTTGGATTGGCACCTGGACTTGAGCTTTCGAAACCCTGCTCTTGCATTCTAGCATCTGTCGCACTTGGTCGCTACTCCCGGTACTAGCCAAGTCGGTGCCTTCCTCGTACCTTGCTCGACCATTCTTTGGTCTTGGAGGGGAAGTCTCTTCGGAGCTTCTGGGTACGTGGTGGGACCTCCCTGCCGCAGCACCTGGGGTCCTGTTTGTTGCTCTTCTAGCTTCTTCGTCGTTGCCAGCCAAGCCATCTCGTCGGGCTGCTGGGCGAGTAGCCTCCGGCTGCATCGGTCCGAATCTTGAGGTCAGGATTTTCCTGGCGTCAACACTCATCATCAGGGATCTGATCCCCCTCAGATGGGGCATGAGGTGATACCAATTCCTGTTGATGTTCTCCCCCACTAGCATTCCCACCTTCTCCTTCATAGTCTGGGCTATGCTCCCCCTCACTTAGGGCATCCATAGGAGGAGAATTTTGTCTAAGGTCACCTGAAAAGTGATTGATGAGTTAGATACCTAGACTATACTATTGATAGAAAAGAGAGGCCTAACTGAAATCCTAATTTACCAGGGATAGGTGAATTGAGAGTTTCATCTTCAGCTTGAGGAACAGCTGGAGCAGCATTCATCTGAGTTGGCTCAGGATTGGGCTCAACTCTTCCTTGGGGCTCCTCATCTCTTCTTGTCCTGGGGACATCTTCATTATCTAAGTTCATTGGGTTGCTGCCAGATCTAAGATCAGATCCATGAATGTCCTCATTTTCAGACCCATCTGACTTTGAGGATGAATCTGATTTCTGTTGGGATGACTCTTTCTTCTTTTCCTTTGCCACAGATGGGTGGCTCATAGGGAGCACTCTGGAGAATCTATCCAGAGTCTTAATGTCCATTCTTTTGAGATAATGGAGATTTGATCCCTTGGAGTTTGCAAAGGTCTCTGAATGACTATTCTGTAGGTACAGAGATAGTATTCTTCCCATATTGGGGGCTTGTAGAGATTCCTTTATTCTTTGAAAGATAACTTCTCCCCATGAGGTTCTCTTGGACAGAATTATCCTAGTCATTAATTCAAACATGAACTGAGAGACAGTATCATGTGAACCAGGCTTGCATAGGATGGCTTTGCCCACTATATCAGACAACAGCTTCCCCTGTTGATTGAAGAACTTCCTCCTTAGACAACTGGTTTTAGTATCACTGTATCCTGTCCACTTTAGGGCAGACTGCTTATCCTTTTCAGATATCTCCTCTTCAGATTTACTGCAGGGAGTTAACTTCAGTCCCTTCTCCAACCTTTTAGCTGTAATCTTTATCTTCTCGCTTCCTATCTTGGACTTCAGGATGGTTTTGGAAGGAGATAATTTGACATTGTTGAACCATTCTAGAACTTCAGTTCTGAGAATGCAGCATGGTTCAGATAGCATGTGCTCCAAACCTTGAGCTTCCATTAGATGAATCACGTGTCATATTTCTTCTGAGGCATGAGAGAATCCATCTCTGATGATTTCATAGCCCTCCAGGAGATCTTTTGAGCTTTTTGGCGTCATGAAAGCAGAAAAATCGAGGCGCTGAGACGGGAGAGTAGATGAATCGTCTCGGCGGCTGAGGGTTTGGCTTTGTGGTGTGATTTAAGTTACAGTGTTTCTATTTATAGAATTTTAGTTTCGTTTTTATTAACCCTAGGCTTTTAGACTTAATTACCTTATTTGCGTTAAGGAGTTTTTGGGTTTGTTATCAGATTTCATTTTGAACATACCCCGTCTCAGCGGTTCCGCTGGGACAGTGAACTGTCAACCGCTGGGACAGTTTGCTCGTCTCAGCGGTTCAGCTGGGATTTTTCTCAGCTGATTCAGCTGAACATACTTCTGCAGTTTAGCTGATCATAAGGTTTAGACCTAATGTAGATATTTTGTAAGAAGAAATGTCCTAGTCATGTCACTAAATTGTAATGTATAATAGTGTAAAGTTTTATAATTCACAATTCAGAATCAACAATAGTGACAGCTACTACTCATACATTTAGGACTATTCCATACTAAGCATGCCAAGATCAATTTTGAAGGAATTGAATTTAGATTCATCCAGTGGCTTTGTAAAGATATCAGCTAATTTAGATTCATCCAGTGGGGACAAATTCAAGACAGATATCTTTACTTTCTACACGTTCTCTAATAAAATGATATTTAATCTCTATATGCTTAGTCCTGCTATGAGAGACAGGATTTTTAGCAATAGAGATTGCACTGGATGAATCACAATACAAAGGAGATTCCCTTACCTTGAGGTTGTAATCCTCCAACTGATGCTGTGTCCAAAGGAGTTGTGCACAACAGCTACCTGCAGCAATATATTCAGACTCAGCTGTGGATATTGCCACACTGGTTTGTTTCTTGCTGCTCCAAGATATCAATCTTTTCCCTAGGAATTGACAAGTACCACTTGTACTCTTCCTGTCTTCTTTGCAACCAGCAAAATCTGCATCTGAAAAACCTGTTAGTTCAAAGTCATTGTTCTTAGGGTACCACAGGCCAAGATGCAAGCTGCCCTTAAGGTATCTCAAAATCCTCTTCACAGAGGTGTAGTGAGATTCCTTAGGACAGACTTGATACCTAGCACAAACACATGTAGAATACATAATGTCTGGCCTACTAGCAGTCAAGTACAATAGGGATCCAATGATACATCTGTACATGGACTCATCAAAGGTCTTTCCCTTTTCATCTTTGTCTAATGATACATTAGACCCCATGGGTGTTCTCATGGTGGAGGCTGATTCCATCCCAAATTTCTTGATGAGCTCCTTAGTGTACTTGGTCTGGGAGATGAAAATTCCATCACCAGACTGTTTCACTTGGAGCCCAAGAAAATATTTGAGCTCACCCATACTGCTCATTTCAAACTCCCCCTGCATTAGATTGGCAAATCTCTTGCAGAGGTTGTCATCAGTAGACCCAAAGATTATGTCATCAACATAAATTTGGACTAAGAGACACTTGCCCCTTGTTTCCCTAAGAAACAATGTGCTATCAATCTTTCCCCTCATGAACTTGTTCTTGAGGAGAAAGTTGGACAAAGTCTCATACCAAGCTCTTGGAGCTTGCTTGAGACCATATAATGCTTTCCTAAGAAGGTAAACATGAGAAGTTAGAGTTGGATGCACAAAACCTGAAGGCTGTTCAACATATACCTCTTCCTTGAAGTCTCCATTGAGGATGGCTGATTTGACATCCATCTGGTAGACTTTGAACCCCTTGTGGGCAGCATAGGCAAGGAATAGCCTAATTGCTTTCAACCTTGCAACTGGTGCAAAGGTTTGATCAAAGTCTATACCTTTCTCTTGCCTGTATCCTTTGGCCACTAATCTGGCCTTGTTCTTGATGATTGTACCATTCTCATCAAGCTTGTTCCTGTATACCCATTTGGTGCCAATCACATTGTGTCCCTGAGGTCTTGGCACCAGCTTCCATACTTTGCATCTCTTGAATTGTAGGAGCTCTTCTTGCATGGCTTCAATCCAGAAGGTGTCTTGATTGGCCTCTTCAAACTTCTTGGGCTCCATTTGAGAAAGGAAGCTCAAGAATAGTGCTTCATTATGAGCTCTGCTTCTTGTCAATATGCCTTAGGTATGATCTCCAATTATTAGATCCCTTGGATGATCTCTCAGTTGCCATGCAGCAGCTGGACGAGGGTCCTCTGGAGGCTGTGGTTGTTCCACTGGTTCAGCTGTGATTTCACCCTCTTGTACCTCTTCTTCAGGAATTGCAGCAGTTGTTTGTGTTTTGCTGCTGTTGGGCCTGTCTTGGACAGTCAGCTCATGCATCCCTTCTTTATTTCCTGTCAAAATAGAAGAACTAGACCATTCTTTGTAGAGAAGGCTGGTCTCATCAAACACAACATGCATAGATTCTTCTACAACATGGGTTTTCTTGTTATAAACTCTATAAGCTCTACTATGTGAGCTATACCCAACAAGAACCCCCACATTACATTTTTCTGCAAACTTTGTTAATTGAGATTTTCCATTATTTAGAATGTAGCATTTGCAACCAAAGATTCTAAAGTAAGAAATTGTAGGTTGTTTACCTTTCAAAATCGCATAAAGAGTTTTCCCAAGGACCTTATTGATGGAGGCTCTATTGAGAACATAACGGACTGTATTGACTGCCTCAGCCCAGAAGTATTCTGGGAGTGAGGAGTCACTAAGCAATGTTCTCCCAGCTTCTATCAAGGTCCTATTCCTCCTCTCAGCCACACCATTTTGCTGTGGAGTCCTTGGGGAGGAGAACTCTTGGGTGATACCAAATTCTTGACAAAATTTTGTCATGACTTCAGATTGAAATTTTGTGTCATGGTCAGTTCTTGTTCTGACCACAGTACATAGTAGATCATTCTGAATAGTCTTGACATAATTTATAAAGACATGTAAGGTATCTGACTTCTTCTTAAGGAAGAATACCCATGTATACTTTGAATGATCATATACAATTACCAAGGTATACAACTTCCCACCTAGGCTCTGAATTGGCAAAGGACCAAACAAGTCCATGTGCAATAGGTATAAACACTTTTCAGTATCCTTGGAGCCAATACTTTTAAAGGTGGTCCTAGTTTGCTTACCCATTTGGCAAGCATGACAGGGACCACTTTTAATACATTTTAGTTTAGGACTATTTCTAACAAGGTTTTTAGAAAATAATCTATACATAGTCTTATAGTTAATGTGGGCAAGTCTCTTGTGCCATTGGACACAAAGAGACTCACTTTCATTAGCTACTAGACACACAGAAGAGATTGAATAATTGCAAATGAAGTCTAAGCAATAAATATTTCCACTCCTAGTGCCTGAGAGAATGGTCTCCAAGTCATTAGACTTTTTGATCAAGCACTTGTCATTGTGGAATTCAATGACATAGCCTAAGTCACATAGTTGGCTTATGCTTACAAGGTTGTGTTGCAACCCTTCAACATAAGCTACCCTTGTGATTGAGATTATGTCATTTGAAATCATACCATATCCTTTGGTGACTCCCTTTTCAGATCCACCAAAGATAACTTTGGGTCCATTCTTCACTGGATGGTAATCCTTTAGAAGATCCTTAGTTCCTGTCATGTGCCTTGAGCACCCACTGTCCAAGTACCATATTTGGTTGAGACTGGTACTTGAACTAACCTGCAATACAGAATTTAATGTACCTTAGGATCCCAACTGATTTTGGGTCCTAGGTTCATGCTAACATCATAAGGTATATTCCAAGAAGGGGCTGGTTTGGCTTGAGGTTCAATCTTTGCCTTTGGCACATTGGGGTTGTGCCAACAATCAATTGCAAAGTGTCCCACTTTGCCACAACACCAACACTCATGAATGTTGTATCTTCTCTTCTGAGCATTTCTTGAGGATTGTGCATCACAGTCCTTATGTCCAGGAATAGATACAGCAGCATTCTTTCTGTTCCTCTCAGCAATGATTTGACTGAATGTCATTCTGTATGCTGTCTTGATGCTCTTTGTCCTGATGGCATTAGCTTGCAATGGCTTGGCAGCCATACAAGATGTGATGGCATCTGACACTGAGCACTCAGACATGTTTACAGATTTGGCAGCAGTCATTTTCTTGACTGATTTAACCTTAGAAGGGCTTGCCTTCTTATTCATGAATGATGTGGCTGAAGTACCAAAAACAAATGGTCCATGTTGGGCCATCTGAATTTCCTCATGGGGAGCCTTCATGACACTCAATCCCATTCTCTTTCTTCCACTATATGAAGGAGCATTTTCCTTCCTATAGCACTTCTCATTCTTCCAGTGACCATAAATGCTTTCATGGTCATACCTGTTGGAGGGAAGTATTACCTTTTGAAAGGTGAGTTGAGGCTTAGGCTCCGTTTGGGGGGACTTATTTTCACCGGTCAAGCGGTTGCGACCGCATGAACCGGACCTTAATTAAGGTCCGGTTCATGCGGTCGCAACCGCTTGACCGGTGAAAATAAGTCCCCCCAAACGGAGCCTTAGTTTTCTCCTTGCTCTTTACTCCACTCCCTTCTCCTACTTCCATTTTATTGAACCCTAATCCTCTCCTATTGGTTTGAAAGGAGAAAGTGTCAATAATAGGTAGCACAGATTTGGGCTTGGAGAATTGAGCCACCAGCATCCTCTCCTTGAGGAGCTTTTCTTCAAGATCCTTAATGATCTTGTTCTTGTGGCTTATGGTGCCCACATGGATGATTGACATTCCCTTTAGCTTGCCAATCTCCTTGCTCATTAGAGCTAGCTGGGTAGCATGTTCAATGCACTCAGATTTTGATTGCTTTAGGGAATTAATTTCTTGGGCTTGCCTCTTGGCTAGCTTTTTGCTCTTTTTCAGAGCTTCCAGGAGTGCAACGTACCTATCAATCAATTGATTGACATCCTCCTCAGAATCTGATTCACTTCCAACTTTAAATGGAGGAGATTCAGATTTTGGACCTGTTTCATAATCAGAAGAAGAAATGCAGTGTATTAATACCTGCTCATGTTCTGAATTGCTGTAACTGTCCTCATTTTCAGTTATAGCCATCAGCCCATGGTCTTCTAGAGAGACCTCATCCTCCTCTACATCACTATCTGAATGTGATAGAGGGGCCCTGATTCCTATCCTGGCAACAGGACAGTCTTCTTCCTCCTGATCAGCAAACAGCCCCAAGTAGGCTTCCTCCTCATCATCTGAATCTGAAGATTCAGATTCAGATTCACTCCAGCTTTTGCCTTTCTTAGTTAGGAAGGATTTTTCTCCCTTCCTCTCCTTCTGGTGGTGAGGTTTCTTGTCACCACTTTCCTTTCTCTTGACTGGACAGTCAGCAATGACATATCCAGGCTTACTACAGCAATAGCAAATTATGTTAGTTGAAACATGTTTACTAGACTTAGAGTCATACCTGTCCCCTTTGGGGTGTTGCCTCTCAGATCTGTAATGATCCTTCTTGGGATGAGAAGAGGAGTAAGGTTTGTTCTTCCATTGTTTTCTCTTGATCATCTTCTTGAACTGCCTTGTGAAGGCAGCAAACTCCTCATCAGAAGAGGAGTTGTCTGATTTGCTGCTCTCAGATTTCTCAGTTTCAGCAGCCTTTCTTGGAGGTGACTGCACTCTAGCCTTGTTCCTCTTAGAGCTTTCAGCTTTGAGAGCAAAAGATCTCTCCTTTGTGTGAGCCCTGGAGGAGGAATCCTCCTCCTTTCTTGCAGAAAGCTGCATCTCATATGAGAGCAGTTTCCCAAACAGTGTATGGGTGGGGGTTTCTCCAAGTCTTGCCCCTTCCCTGATTGCACAGATTTTAGTGTCTCATTCTCTAATTAGAGATCTAAGGAACTTGTCATTGAGTTCGTAATCTGTGAACACCCTTCCATAGGTCCTTAGTTCATTTACAATCCTAAAGAACCTTTCATAGCATATGGAGATATTCTCCTGGCTCGGCTGTCTGAAGGCTTCATACTCTTGATTTAGGAGTGACTTTCTATCATCCCTCACTTCAGCTGTTCCCTCCATATAAACAACCAATGTGTCCGACATTTCCTTGGCAGTTTGGCAGTGAACCAAGTTCTGAAAAGTAGTGTCATCAATGACATTTACTATTATGTTTTGGGCTCTCTTGTCCATAGTATACAATGTTATCTCATCATTGGTCAGCTCAGAAAATACCTTAAGTACTTTTCTAGTAGGGTCAATAGTGGAGACTTTCTCAAAGGTATAAGGACCATTTTTGACAGTTAAAAAGATCCTTGGGTCTGAGGCTTCCATGAATAGCCTTACCCTTTGCTTCCATATCCCAAAGTTTTCTTTGGAGCATATGAGCAACTTCGTTGACCCCAACTCCTTCTTCATTCCACTGTTGGCCATTGGATTTCAGATTTGACTACTCCTGTATAGGATCTGATCAGACTGTTAAGTCTTTTTGATCAACCTCGCTTTGATACCACTTGATAGTTTATATAAGTGTAGTCAATAATACCTAGAGGGGGGGGGAGGTGAATAGGTTTTACTTATTTTCTTTGTTTAAACCTAATGTTTCTAGCTGCAGAAAACACAAGCACAGAAAGCCCACAAGGATGTATAGAGGTTCCTCAAGACCGGGTGTCTTGAGTAGTCCTCTTTCCCCATTCACCTTTCTAACAGTGAGTTAGACAAGGCCACAAACTCCAATCTCGGCTCCTTGAGCTTACACCACAAGTTCCTCAGAACTTCTCAGATCAATAGTGATCCTACCTCAGGCACAACAGCCCTACACTCAGGCTCAACAGCCCTACACTCAGGCTCAACAGCCCTACCCATCAGGCTCAACAGCCCTACACCTCAGGCACAACAGCCCTACAACTCAGAGTTATGTAACTCCTACCACTCAGAAATCCCACAGATTTCCTACCTCAGACCTATCAAGAAGTCCTACCACTCAAGCTGTCAACACAGCTTTACACACAGGCTCAACAGCCTTTCACTCAGGCAACAATGCCTTACAAAGATATAATAAAGTTTGAGCTAGATACAGAAGACAAAAGGTTTACTCTTAGGTCTTCTGAATCCTTTCTTCAGATCTGAAAACAGCAGCTTCAGATTTGTATCACCTTGATCTTCTCCTTCAACAAAGCAGAAGATTAACTTGCCCTTCTTGAGTTTGTACAGGAAGAGCTATCTAATCTTCCTTAGAAGATTAACTTCAGCTTCAGAGAACAACTTCAACTGGCTGAAACGTGAATACTCGATTGTGGCGTGCAGCAAAACCTTTTCAATGGAACAGTTCTTGTTGTTGTGCCGTAGCATCTTCTTTTATACCTCCAGAAGGCTTCAACGGCTATATCGATCCTCCTGACACAGTATGGGGCAGATTTGAGTTGCTTTTCCCTCTCAATTGACGCTTGCGCCAAAAGCAGATCCCGTCAGCACATTTGGATCTGTCTCAGCGGTTAGGCTGAGACAGCATCCAGTCTCAGCGGTTGGGCTGAGACAGCTTCCAGTCTCAGCGGCAACTCCAGTCACCTTCTCAGCGGTTGTTCCAGTATTCTTCTCAGTGGATCCGCTGAGACGGCTCCTCGTCTCAGCGGTTCTGACCCTTCGTCTCAGCGGTTATGCAGAGACAGATCTTCATCTCCTTGTAGATGATTTCTTCTTATCTAAGGCCATGTTTGGCCCTTCCTTTTGAGTTACCTATGCCTGTATATCCTACACAAGTATAGCTTTGTTAAATATAATATGTCCTTAGCATTGAGAGTGATGCCTCTTCAAATCAAGGTAATATTGAGGGTAATATTCCCAACAATAATGACGCCCCGTGAAACGTAGCGGGGGCGTAACAAAGTGTAATACATGTGCATATTAAAATATTATGTGGAGAGCCTTATATAAGGGGATGAATAGTTCATTGCAAATATCAAGTTTTGAAATAAGGTTTTGAGTTCTATTCACTATTACTCTCTTGTGGTCGTGTGCTCTTATATTATCCATTCTCTTCCACTCGTCTCCTTGCTCGACTCTAACATTACAAACTCTAGAAACTATTATCATTTTCATTAAAAAAATGCCACTACGAAAAGTTTTATATTAAAAAGCCTCAATAATAAAAAAAGCGCTATACTCACCAGCCAATCAGAAAATCCAGTGCCCTTTTTGTAGCTTCAAAGTCCAACAAGGAAGTTGTGAGTGGATAGTACCACATAGAGTAAATATTCATGCCTATCTGACCTCCTTGATTAGCCTACAAAGTGCACAATTATCAACATTCTTTCATCAAAAAGATTTTACTAAAAAAAAATCACCTGGTAAGTGTTCCTATACAGTTCCACAACTCGCGCATGTGTGAGCAACACATTGTGAGAAACAATGTACGGTTCGGTCGTGGAATTGCCAGCTGGGCATCCATTCGGGCCGAAAGGGTAAGAACACCGCCCAGGGGCGATAAGCCCTGTGTCGTAGCCAGCCATGGCCATGATGTTGGGCTCCGCAAAGGTAATCCATTGAGAGACCCGGTCCCCGAATTCCCTGAAGCAGACATTTGCATATTCTTTGAAGTCATCCCTGTAAAGAAAGTTAAGGGAAGTATATGGTTATTCTCCCTCCAAAATTTTAAAAAATTCAAAGTTCTTCAACCATATAAAAAGTATTAGATTATGGAGTTACACAATTCTTTTGTTCAGCCACCCTCCATATTCATCTAGAAGCACTTGTGGAAGATCCCCATGGAAGAGAGTGACATGAAGCTTAATACCTATAAAAAGTGCATCACATGAGATTGGTGGTGGTGGTGGTGCTAGAAACATTGCTGAATAACATTTTTCATGTTCATAATGAACAACTTGCAGATATTTATAACTACTGAGTTTAGCGTTAACTTCTTGTTGTTATTGTTTGTTACAAAGCATTGAGAATTTGCTACAAGTTACAATAATCATATACTTTAATGAAATTATTGTGATAAAATGCCACCCCGGCCTGATCATGCTCCCAATGATATGAGTAAATGTTCAATGTAGTAATAGTGCCCGACTATATCAAAACAGAATGCTATTGGAATCATGAATTTCCGTGGATGCTAAAGCCAGTATTACTCATCATCAGGCCACTCGAAACAAAGTAAAATAAGATGTACGTTTGAAAATGAAGAAATTCATTATCAAAAGGAATCACCAATTACCTAGAAGTGTGAAGAATTTCACATCCTAGATGTTAGATATATTGTATATAGTAGTGGTTATGTTTAGCTTATAGTCATTATGGGTGCTAGGATCACCTCATTCCTTGTGTATTTATATCCCTTTTGATAAGTGTAATATAGTTTTGGTGTTTTCCTATCATGGTATCAGAGCTTAGGGTTTCCTATGCTCGCCTGCTTCCTCTCGATTCCGCTCGTCTGCCACTTTCGATCGCTTGATTTCACTGCTTCCGTCTGCTGCTTCCCGTCGATTGATCCGATTTCTACTGCCGCCGATCGATCGATCTCCCCAATCGATCGTTCTCGCCGATTGATCTCGCCGATCGATCAACAAGCTTCCGCTCGATCCCGTCGATCTTCCGATCTCCCGATCCGTCGTTGTTCTCTCCGCTGCAGTCTGACGCTGCCTCCTGCAGCCCGACGTTGCTTCCAGAAGCCCGATCCGTCGTTGTTCTCTCCGCTGCAATCTGGTGCTGCCTCTTGCAGCCCGACGCTGCTTCCAGAAGCCCGATCGCTCTCCGCTGCCTATTCCAGCCCGATGCTGTCTCCTGCAGCCCGATCACTGCTTCCAGCCACTGCATGTTCTTGCCCCCATCCGGCGTCGACATCGACACCTTAACCGCCGGCCTTGTTCTCCTCCTCCGGCTGATCCCGCAGCCCCGACATCCTCGGCTGATTTTCTCGATGGCCTCCGGTGCTCGTCCTCCTCCGACACCTTCTGCAGCTCAGTCTGGTGCTTCTCGCTGCCCGCCTGCCCACTGCCACTACTGTCAGTGCCTTGGTCATGTCAGATCTGAGTGCCGCAAGCTTCAGAGCGCTCAGCAGCCTGGTCAACAGCGTGCTCCCGATGTTTCTTCCGCTCATTTCTCGGCTCCAGCGCAGTCTCTCTCTGTCTCTGAGCTTGTGCAGCTGATTGTCCAGCAGTTTTCTCCGGCCTGCTCTCCTGCCTCTGTCTCTCAGCCGGCTTCCTCCGCCCCTGCAGGTATCTCCACCTCCGACTGGTTGCTTGACTCCGAAGCCTCTTTTCACATGACCTATGACGCTACACACCTTTTGTCATGTCAGTCCATTACTCCTGCCCTTAGTATCATGGTAGCAGATGACACCATTCACCCCATCACCAGTCGTGGCCTCCTTCACACCACCCATTTTCACATTCCCGATGTTGCCTACATACCTGAGTTATCCATGAACCTTATATCCGCCAGCCAGCTCACATCCCATGGTTGTCTGGTTACCTTTGATGAGTTCACATGCCGTGTGCAGGATCGTCTGACTGGGGCTCTCCTTGGGGCTGGTCGTCGTCGTTGCGGGGTGTACGTCCTTGATCGTCTCCACCTTCCATCCACTTCGTGGTCACCTGCAGCTTCCTCCCTTTGTCTTCCTTCGGTGGGTTTCTCTCAGTGGCACCACCGTCTTGGTCATCCCAGTGGTTCACGTCTAGCTTCTCTCATTAGTCATGGTTTCCTTGGTCGTGTTTCTATTGATCGGTCTCACTCATGTTCAAGTTGTAAGCTTGGTAAACAATTACAACTCCCCTATCCGTCTAGTGAGTCTAGGTCTCAGCGTCCCTTTGATCTTGTTCATTCTGATGTCTGGGGACCCGCACCTTTTGTATCCAAGGGTGGACACCGGTACTATGTTCTTTTCGTTGATGACTACTCTCGTTATTGTTGGGTCTATTTTATGCGTTCTTGATCTGAATTTTTTCAGATCTATGTTACTTTTTCTGCTATGGTGCGCACACAGTTTTCTGCTTCCATGCGCATTTTCCGTTCTGACTCAGGGGGGGGGGGGAGTATCTCTCTCATGCTTTTCGAGATTTGCTAGCTACTCACGGCACTCTCCCTCAGCTTGCCTGTCCCGGTGCCCATGCTCAGAATGGCACCGCTGAAAGGAAGCATCGTTATATTATTGAGACAGCTCGCACCCTTCTTATCTCCTCTCACGTTCCTCCTCACTTCTGGGCTGAGGTTGTTTCCACTGCTGTCTATCTTATTAATCTGCAGCCCTCCACTTTCCTTCAGGGTCAGTGTCCCAGTGAGTGTCTGTACTCTCGACCCCCACGTTACACTCATCTTCGTGTTTTTGGTTGTCGATGTTATGTTCTTCTCTCTCCACGTGAGCGCACTAAGCTCTCTGCTCAGTCCGTACCCTGCGTCTTTCTTGGGTATAGTACAGAGCACAAGGGTTATCGATGTTATGACCCTGTTGCTCGTCGTCTTCGCATCTCTCGTGACGTCACGTTTGATGAGTCTCATCCTTTCTTTGCGTTATCCATTTCTCCGACCTCGCACTCATCTGTGACACCGTCTGATGTGCAAATTCTCACTCTTCCCATCCCTCCTCCGGTATGTCCTCCTCCTCTCTCCATACCACCGGCCACTCCATCTCCGACATCTCCGCTCTCTACCTCCACCTCTTCCTCTGATACACTCGTCGCTTCACTTCCATATCACTACACTCGTCGTCCCCCTCTTGGTCCGTCATCCCCTGTGCCCCCCGACTCAGCTCCTGGCTCCTTCAGCGAGATTCCTGTGGATGATCCTCCTGCGCATCGCAATCCACCCCGCGAGCGACGTCCTCCCGACCGTCTCAGTCTTGCTACTCTACCTCTGGATCTGCCTGCCCTTCCTGCTACTGCATGTGGTACTCCAGAGCCGACTTCCTTTCGTGAGGCTGCCCAGATACCTGAGTGGCAGGTTGCTATGTCTGCTGAGGTGGAGGCGCATGAGCATACTCGTACCTGGGATTTTGTTCCTCTTCCACCTGGTGCTGTTCCTATTACTTGCAAGTGGGTCTTTAAGATTAAGACTCGCTCTGATGGTTCTGTGGAGAGGTACAAGGCTCGCCTTGTTGCTCGTGGTTTTCAGCAGGAGCAGGGGAGAGACTATGACGAGACATTTGCTCCTGTTGCTCACATGACTACAGTGCGGACTCTTATTGCTGTCGCCGCTGTTCGCCGCTGTTCGCCGCTGGACTCTATCACAGCTCGACGTGAAGAATGCCTTTCTTCACGGTGATCTTCAGCAGGAGGTCTACATGCTTCCTCCCCCAGGCCTATCTTCTCCTCCAGGCCTTGTCTTCCGCCTAAGGCGAGCTCTTTATGGGCTCAAGCAGGCGCCCCGCGCGTGGTTTGCACGTTTCAGTTCAGCTATCACAGCTGCCAGATTTCAGCCATGTCCTCATGATCCCGCTCTGTTCGTGTACTCCTCCCGTGGCCGGACCCTTTTGTTACTTTACGTGGATGATATGATTTTGACTGGTGATGATCCCTCTCATGTGGCCTTCGTCAAACATCACCTTCAGCAGCAGTTTCAGGTGACTGACCTTGGTCAGCTGCGCTACTTCTTGGGCCTTGAGGTCAGCTCTAAAGATCGCGGTTTTCAGCTCTCTCAACAGCGCTACACATCAGATCTCCTTGCTCGGGCTGCTCTCTCTGACTCTCGCACAGTGGACACCCCTATGGAGCTCCATCTTCAGCTACGACTGGATGATGAGATTCCACTCTCTGACCCTACCCGATACCGGCACCTCGTGGGGAGTCTCGTTTATCTCACCATTACTCGCCCTGATATTGCCCATGCCGTTCATGTGCTGAGCCAGTTTGTTAGTGCGCCCACCTCTGTTCACTATGGACACTTGTTGCGGCTCCTCCGCTACCTCCGGGTAACTGTCTCTCGTGGTCTTTTCTTCTCCAGCAGTAGTTCTCTACAGCTGCGCGCTTACTCCGATTCCACCTGGGCTAGCAACCCTGTTGATCGCCGTTCTGTCACTGGATTTTGTCCGTTCCTGGGTTCCTCACTTATTGCATGGAAGTCCAAGAAACAGACGGGTGTTTCATGTTCCAGCACTGAGGCTGAGCTTCGAGCCATGACTACCACAGCTGAGGATATTATTTGGCTTCGTTGGCTTCTTCGGGATCTTGGTGTCTCGTCTCCAGAGCCCACTCCCCTCTATTGTGATAACACCGGTGCCATTCAGATCACCCTTAACCCGGTGAAGCACTCTCTCTCCAAGCATATCGGGGTGGATGCTTTCTTCCTACATGAGCACTACAGTCAGGGCACTCTTGCCCCTTCCTTTATTCCTTCCGAGCAGCAGATTGCAGATCTGATGACGAAGCCGCAGACAAGGGTCCAGCATACCTATCTTCTGTCCAAACTCTCGGTGTATGATCCCCCGTGAGTTTGTGGGGGGGGGGGGGGGGGGGGGGGGGGGGGGGTGGGGGGGGGGGGGGGTGGGGGGGTGTTAGGTATATTGTATATAGTAGTGGTTATGTTTAGCTTATAGTCATTATGGGTGCTAGGATCACCCCATTCCTTGTGTATTTATATCCCTTTTGATAAGTGTAATATAGTTTTGGTGTTTTCCTATCACTAGAAACCAAAGTATAAGCGATGTTTAGGGAGATAGATCAAAAGGATGGATTTTGGAACCCTCTTCCTTTTTTTACAACTACTTATAAGGACTCATGAACTCTTTGTTCGTTGTGTAGTTTTACCGACGGTATTTATTGAACCACTTCGGAGAATGAGCAAACTGCTTGCGCTTGGTTGTTAAGATAGACATGAATGCACCATTGAGTAGAGGAAGCACTATTTGTGGAACTTGGTCTGCCTTTAAGAGGACCTTCCGAGTAGCTCCTTAATGGGCTGAATCAAAGGGTTGGTCTCGTCCAGTTGGCTTCTTTGGCTAGAGCTCTACGGGCTAACTACCTCGATCTGATATCTCTAAAGGAATCTTACTCACTAGACATCCTGATTAGGATGTGTTACCTCTTGAAACGTGAGACCGGCAGCAACCCTAAATTTGAGAGGAGGAAGTAGGAGAAAAGAGAAGGAGGGAGGAAGAGAAATAACCATATGACTCCCAATTTTCATAATACCATCCAAGATGACAAATTATATTGCCCCGTGGGTTTATATAACCCCCCACCCCCGGTCATATTACAAACAAGGAAAGATTCAAGTGCTTTCCTCCGGTGTGACACTAGCGTCCTTTCGTGGCGCATGTATACCCGCCACACTGGAGGACGTACCTCTTCCTCTTTCGCGTCCGTAACAAGATGTTAACTTGAATGGCACTGCCAGGTGTTTGCTTCTCGTATGTTGAGTTCTCATCTTTGCTGACATGACATGTTGCGCTCATGCCAGGGCATGCAAATACATTACCATCAAATGTGAGATATCAATTCATCATTTGCCTTAACATGGTAGTTTGGATATTTTGCTATTGTCTTTCTCAAGCAAGTTAAATATTACCTTGAAAATCATTTTTTGTTTTCGATCCACTCTAAATCAAAGGTGATTGAGATCAACGAGTCTTTTGGAGCACTAGTTTATGGGCTCGTTTACGGCTGATTTGTTACCTGCTATATTTAGCCTTACACGAGGAAAGATCCGAGTCTACAGTCGCGTTCAGAACAACGTTTACATATTTTTATGTATTTTTACTTTATTTTATCATTTTTTATTATTTTGAGAGATCGGGCAACCATCATGATCTTGCGATCTAAGTCATTCACGATAGTCGCCCTATGGTGGGTTGTCTATTTAAACAAGTGTAGGAGCTGGTTTCAAGGCTATCACACATTTTGGAGTTTTCTTCCCAAGGTCTTCTGATCATCTGCAGTGCCGACTCCATAATCCTAGGTGTTGACTCTTAGGTAATATCGTTTCTTGCCCTTTTCTCCTTGTTTTCCATTGTGCCTCCCCTCCAAATCCTATTCCCCTCAGCCACCCCATTACAAGAGCCCCCATCAGCCCTAACACATTCAGACACCCCCCTCCTAAACCTCACTACCATCAGCCTCCCTTCCCTACTGCATTGCTGCAGCCATCCAGCCATCTCAGTCTAAACTGACTCCTCCGAAGCCATCCCCCACTCATTTGAACCACTTCGAGCCATCCCCCACTGCAGCCGACCATTCCTAAGACCCTAAACCCTGCAACCAACCCATCCTAGACCCAAATACAGCAGCCAAACTCAATTCCATCAACCTTCACCCCTTCCAGGTTTTGTTTTGGTCTGCCCGAGCCTTCCTGACCTTGTCCAGTCCACCTCCAGCCCAATCTCCCCTCCGACAGCCCCCACACAACCATATTACTACCTCCAGATAGCCGCCGCCACTTCCACGACTACCAGATCTCCATTCCCATCACCAACGGCTCCCTACGCTTACGAGTTTTTTGTTTGAATTTTATTTTCTGCATTGTTGTATGGACCAGATTACCAATATGATTATGAATACGCATCTTCGTTAGTGTTGAAGTTGAAGCGAGCTTAGAGGGGGGCGAGTGGACTGGAGTGGCGAGTGGGCTCTTGGTGGCTGGCGAGTGGAAGATGGAGTCCATGAGGGGGTGAGTGGAGGACTTCTGCCCGGCGAGTGGAGGTGGCGAGTCGAGCCAGGCGAGTGGAGTTGGCGAGTCCAGCAAGGGGAGGAGGCGAGTGGAATCAAGGGGTGGCGAGTGCACCTCACATTGAAGGTGGCGAGTGGAGGAGTTGGATTTGGCGAGTCCACCTTGGGAGTTGACGAGTGGGTGTTTGGGCATGTGCATATGTACCCCCCTTCATCCCCCCCCCCCCCCCTCCCCCTATTGTGTCTCCTGTGTGTTTTCCTATAAATACCCCCCCTATCATATGACATAGAGACAAGAGAGAGAACTAGTTAGAGAGAACTAGTGAGGTGAATTGAGTTGGAGAGATAGAGTGAGAGTGTGCCTACACCCCAGGAGAGTCCAACCCCTACCTCAGCGAGAGGTGGAGAGTGCAGAGTGCACAGTGAAGTGGAGAAGCGGACCCTGTCCGCGATAAGTTTTTTTAATATATCTCAGCTGTTGTGAATCAAGGTGTATGCACCTTGTATTCAGCTTGTCCAGTTGTTGTAATTTTTTGCCTAGTTATAAAGAGTTACTTCGTTCTTGTTCATCGTTGGTTCCCTTGCTTGGTGGTAGCATAATTTCTAACGTGGTATTAGAGGTAGGTTGGTGAAGCGGAGTGTGTTATCCAGGTTCAAGGTTGACAACCAAGATGGACGGCGGATGAGGTTATGCGAGAGGACTAGGCATTGAGCTGCTCACCCAGACCAACTACAAGAAGTGGAAGTCATGCATGAAGAGCAACCTTCTTGGAGAGGACCTATGGGAGGTCGTTGATGGTGATGAGCAAGAGGAGGTTGTAGCTGCTGAAGACAATGCTCTAGAAGTGAGGGCTTGGAGGAAGACGAACGCCAAGACGGAGTTCACCCTGAAGAGAGCCATCGCTCCTGACTTGTTCGATCACATCATGGGGTGCAAGTCAGCGTCAGAGATCTGGAGAGCCCTTGATGGGTTATTCAACCAGAAGAATGTAGCGCGGCTACAGTTATTGGAGAATGAGTTGGCGCGGTCCACTCAAGGAGAGTTGTCGATATCCACCTTCTTCCTAAAGGTGAAGAACCTGTGTGCAGAGATCTCGACCTTGGATCCTGATGAGCCGATCTCTGAGGCGAAGCTGAAGAGGCACATACTCCGAGGTCTGCGGAAGGAGTATGTTCCGTTTATCACGTCTGTGCAAGGATGGACTACTCAGCCCACCTTGCTGGAGCTAGAGAACCTACTGTCGTCACAGGAGAGTCTGGCGAAGCAGATGGCGGGAGTGTCTTGTTGGACATGTGTGTCACATCCCTTTGTTTGAGAATAACAAATCTCATATTGTATTTGATATTGCTTGTAGTGTGTTTATAGTGTGCAGGAACTATAGGTGCAATACCCCACAGGTATAAAGCAGCTTGGAACAATCTTTTGAAAGGAGCAGCACTAACGTCAGCGCTATCGCTAACGCCAGGTGCTAGCTCAGTTGGTTCCGTCTCAGCGGTTTCATCTCAGCTTCCGTCTCAGCGGTTCCTTAGCGCTACCACCAGCGCTAACGCTAACGCCAGGCGCCAACTTGAGCTCGTGCAGATCGCCACGCCGCCGACAGTTTCGCAACCGTTCCACACGAGCGCTACCGCCAGCGCTATCGCTATTGCAGGCGCTATCTCAAGTTCGTGCACAGCGTCACGCCTCCGACGGTTTCGCAACCGCTCCACATGAACGATACCGCAGGCGCTAGCTCCAAGGTCTATAAATTGAAGCCAACTTCGATCATTTTGATCATCTATCCCAGAGAGGTTGCTTGTGCCACAATTCCAGTGCTGTTATGCTGCCGAAGATGGATCTCCCACAAAAAGCTTAAAGAGAATTCTGGAGGAGGACTACGTCACGCTACATCCGAAGGACGATCGCTTCTACCTCGCTTATGCTACAGCGATCCTTTATCCTCGACTCCAGAGATCTTATATAGGGAGTTTTATTATTGTTTTCATTATTTCCATTCCATACTTTTTGTAACCGTTTAGAGAATTCGCCTTGTGTTGGCGACTAGGTCTGGGTAGGACTTAGGGGGAAATTCGCCTTGTGTTGGCGACTAGTTCTAGGTGATTAGATCCAGGGGGCTCGAGTCCATATCCGGGGAAGGATTGGCTAGAGCGGCTTGAGGCCTTATCCGGGGAAGGATAGGCTAAAGCCAACCGGTTTGTGGGGATACAAGTCGGTATATAAAAGGAAAAGAAATTTACATTTGTACGTCTCCGATTTCTAGCGAAATAGAAATCAAATTTATGTAAACACTTTTTCATATAATATAATCATGTCTCTTTTGTGTTTACTTGATTTCTATCACTTGGCGTAATCTCTATTATATTGTGTTCTAAGTTTTCAATTCGAAATCTAAATTGTTTATTTCAATCTCTTTCATCATAAAACAATTTAGTACTTATTTCTAAAAATTGCAAATCATAATTTTCTATTCATTTAGCTAAATTGTTATTTTACCTTCGCATATTATAAAACAATTTAGTAATTTTCTTAAAATTATAAAAAGAATTTTTATTCCCTTATTCACCCCCCCCCCCCTCTAAGGGCGCCGTAAGATCCAACATGTCTATCTCAGGGGGAGATAGCGAGGCGTTGTTCTCAGGCAAGAAGAAGACCTGGGACAAGAAGAAGAAGAACTCCGGAGATGGACCTTCAATGTCCTCTCTAGGAGATAAGGGGAAGTTCCTCCCTGCTCGTGATGAGAGGGGGAGATCTCTTTGCTTTGCTTGTAAGAAGTATGAGCACATGACAAGGGACTGTCGGTCCAATTTGAAGGCCGGTCATGTTGCTGAGAGAGAGGGAGACCACCGGAGAGGTGGAGACCATCAGAGAGGTGGAGGAAGAGGTGGAGGTCACCAGGGTGGTGAAGGCGGAGACAACTGCTTCCTGACTGAGATGACGGCAACGTCGGTCGATGCTTTAGCCTCCGTCAACTTCGAGAACGACTGGATAGTGAATTCCGGTTGCGGGCACCATCTCACTGGAGATGTGTCTAAGTTTGCCTCCTTGAAGGCATATGGTGGAACTGATGCTATCATCACGACGGATGATACGGTGCATCCAGTTGAGCAGGAAGGGATGGTATCCCTGGAAAGTGAAGAGAAGCCTGTGACACTGAAGAGTGTGTATCACGTGTCGGGCATGAAGAAGAACCTCTTCTCGGTTGCGAATGCAGTGGATGCAGGATACCACGTGTTGTTCGGACCGAATGATGTGAAGTTCCTGAAGAACCTGTCTTCAGTTGATGTTGATGTCACGCTCACCGGGAGAAGGGTGAAGGACTTGTATGTTCTGTCTACAAGTGCCTACGTGGACAAGCTGAAGACAAATGACAGCGCAGCGATCTGGCATGAGAGACTAGGTCATGTGGGGATGGATAAGCTGAAGATGATAACGGCGAAGGGTCTGGTGTCTGGCCTGCCTAACCCGTCTTCTTACGGCGATGACCATGTGTGCGAGGGCTGCCAATTTGGAAAGTCACATCGACTTCCATTTGACAAGTCGGAGACCAGGTGTAAGACACCTCTTGAGTGCGTACACGCTGATGTGATGGGGCCGTGCGCCACCCTGACTTATGGAGGAAATAAGTATGCGCTGGTCTTTGTGGATGACAATACCCGCTACACGTGGGTTTACTTCTTGAGGGAGAAGGCGGAGGTGTTTGAGAAGTTCCAAGAGTGGAAGGAACTAGTGGAGGGGAGGCTGAACCTGAGGGTGAAGAAGCTGCGAAGTGAGTTTACCTCTAACTCATTTGCTTCTTTCTGCAGAAAAAATGGCATTCGGCGAGAGCTCTCCTGCGCCCACACCCCTCAACAAAATGGGGTCACAGAGAGGAAGATCCGCCATCTGGTGGAGACTACCAGGAGTTGGCTACATGCCAAGGGGATTCCCAAAGCCTTGTGGGCGGAGGGAATAGCGTGTGCCACCCATGTGATCAACCGGCTACCTCTGAGTCCTAACAGGATGGTGTCTTAACACCAACTCATGTTCGGGGAGAAGCCAAATGTGAGTCACATGAGGGTGTTTGGCTCTACCTGCTTCGTGCACGTTCCGGAGGCTGAGAGAACCAAGTTGGAGCCGAAAGCGAGGAAGTGTGTCTTCATCGGCTACGACGAGCGGAAGAAGGGGTGGAAGCGCATGAATCCGCAGACCCACAAGTTCGTCGTCTAGCGCGACGCAGTGTTTGACAACTGATCTCGTATCAGGGAGTCTCTTCTGTGGTGCTGCCGGAGAGTGGAGAATCTAGTAGGGGAGAAGAGAGAGTCACTGAGGACTCTATGTTGGAGTTGGAGGTATCTCCAAGTGCCCCATCGCCATCTGGCTCAGGGGGAGCATCTGGCTCAGGGGGAGCTTCTGGCTCAAGGGGAGCTTCGAGCTCTAGAAGCAGGGGAGCGCTGTTTCAAGAGAAGTTGAAAGAGGAGCTGGAGAGGAGGAGTCTACCGGAGTGGTAGAAAGTGGCCAAGCCTTGAGGAGGTCGAAGCGGACCATCGTCCCGCCTGCTCGCTATAAGGAGGGGAACTTCGTGAGTTTGGTCTCTTGCTTCTTCGCAGGACCACTCAACGAGATGGAACCTGCCCGCTTTGAAGATGTTATAGGCACTAAGAAGTGGGCCATGGCCATGGATGAGGAGATGGAGGCCTTGAAGAAAAATGAGACATGAGACCTTGTTCCCATGGTGGAGGGCATCAAACCTGTCACCTGCAAGTGGGTGTACAAGGTGAAGAAGAGAGCTGACGGAGGAGTAGAGCGGTACAAGGCTAGGCTTGTTGCTCGAGAGTTCTCACAAATCTATGGAGAGGACTATGAGGAGACGTTTAGTCCTGTGGCGAAGATGACGTCGGTGAGGACGGTCATAGCTCTAACAGCGTGCAGAGGGTGGAAGTTGTGGCAGCTTGATGTGAAAAACGTGTTCCTATACGGAGAGATTGACAAGGACATATTCATGGTGCAACCACCTGGGTATGTGTCTAAGTCACATCCATGTCATGTCTGCAAGCTGAAGAAGACCCTCTATGGGTTGAAACAGGCACCGAGAGCATTTTATGGGAAGATTGCAGAGTATCTGCAGTTCTGTGGTTACGATGCCTCAGACTCAGACTCTAGCATGTTTGTGAAGAAGAGTGAAGATCTTCACGTGCTGGTGCTGCTGTACGTCGACGACATGATCGTGACAGGGAACAACAGTGAAGAGGTCGCGGCGCTGAGACAGCAGCTAGCCATACGGTTTGAGATAAAGGATCTTGGTGAACTGCACCATTTCCTTGGACTTCAAGTGGAGAAGAGTAGATGCGGGCTGTTCGTTTCCCAGAAGGCTTATGCTGAGAGGATCGTCGAGAGATTCGGCATGAAGGAGGGGAAGAGCAGCTCCATTCCTTTGGAGGTTGGGCTGAAGCTTCAGAAGGAAGAAGGGAGGATTCTTCTTGATCCGAAGATCTTCCGGGCACTGGTGGGGAGCCTTATCTACCTGACCATCGCCTTTGTTGTTGGCCGAGTGAGTCGGTACATGCAGGAGCCGCGAAAGTCTCATCTGGAGGCAGCTAAGGGGATACTGAAGTATGTGAAGGGAACCCTTGAGATGGGGTTGCTCTATGGAGGGAGGACTGACTTCAAGCTGCATGGTTACACAGATGCAGATTACGCAGGTGACGTTGATGACCGCAAGTCGACATCACGTTACGTATTTATGTGTGGAGCCACTGTCATCTCATGGTGTAGCAAGAAGTAGGACTCCATTTCCCTTTCCACCACTGAGGCTGAGTACAAGGCGTCGTCCTTAGCAGCTCAGGAGTGTGTCTGGCTGAGGAGGCTGGTGGAAGATGTGAATGAGAAGGTCAGCGGACCTACTGTGTTGCGTGGAGACAACGAGAGTGCTCTGAAGCTGGCAACCAACCCAATTTGCACGCAAGGACAAAGCACATAAAGATCGAGCACCACTTCATCTGAGAGAAGGTGTTGGGTGGCTCGTTTGCGGTGGAGCACGCACGAAGCGAAGAGAACCTGACCGACATATTCACAAAGCCCCTATCTGCGGGGCCGTTCAAGAAGCTTCGCGCTTGCCTTGGAGTTGTCCCTGAAGCTCACTTCAAGGGGGGTGTTGAAGTTGAAGCGAGCTTAGAGGGGGGCGAGTGGAGTGGCGAGTGGGCTCTTGGTGGCTGGCGGGTGGAAGATGGAGTCCATGAGGGGGTGAGTGGAGGACTTGTGCCCGGCGAGTGGAGGTGGCGAGTCGAGCCAGGCGAGTGGAGTTGGCGAGTCCAGCAAGGGGAGGAGGCGAGTGGAATCAAGGGGTGGCGAGTGCACCTCACATTGAAGGTGACGAGTGGAGGAGTTGGAGTTGGCGAGTCCACCTTGGGAGTTGACGAGTGGGTGTTTGGGCATGTGCATATGTACCCCCCTTCATCCCCCCCCCCCCCCCCCCCCCCCCCCCCCTTCCCCCTATTGTGTCTACTGTGTGTTTTCCTATAAATACCCCCCCCCCCCCCCCCCCCATCATATGACATAGAGACAAAAGAGAGAACTAGAGAGAACTAGTTAGAGAGAACTAGTGAGGTCAATTGAGTTGGAGAGATAGAGTGGGAGTGTGCCTACACCCCAGGAGAGTCCAACCCCTACCTCAGCGAGAGGTGGAGAGTGCAGAGTGCACAGTGAAGTCGAGAAGCGGATCCTGTCCGCGACAAATTTTTTTATATATCTCAGCTATTGTGAATCAAGGTGTATGCACCTTGTATTCAGCTTGTCCAGTTGTTGTAATCTTTTGCCTAGTTATAAAGAGTTACTTCGTTCTTGTTCATCATTGGTTCCCTTGCTTGGTGGTAGCATAATTTCTAACAGTTAGTGCATTAGCTTTATGTTATATATTGAGTTGCATGGCTTATTACAATTATGCATTTAATTAAAAGCGCTCCAATCAAAAGGGGGAACATAAGTTGCTCATCTTTTTGAATTTTACTGGAAACAATGGTGCTAGTTGTAAGAGTTTTATGTGTTTTATTAATATTTACAAACTTTGTTGGATCAAAAACAACAGCACATATGCTTCTAGTTTTAGTTAGAATTCCTTATATTGCACTTGGGGTTTGCATAATCTGTTGTTTCACTTTCATCACCCTACCCTATGTCAAAAGTTAGTTGTTGGAACAAAATACGTTTGGTGGAAAAAAATTGGAGCCGCCTCGGGTCCACGAAGGATCAAATAGCTAGATTTGGATGGAATTGGGGAAACAAGTTTGATTTTTGTTGCTCAATTTTGAATTTACTGTAAACAATTGTGCTAGTTGTAAGAGTTCTTTTTCGTGTTTCACTATTATTTACAAATTGCTAGTTGTAAGAGTTTTATGCGTTTTACTATTATTTACAAACTTTGTTGAATCAAACCCAACAGACACGAATTCTTCTAGTTTTAGTTAGAATTCCTTACATTGCACCTGGGGTTTGCATAATCTGATATTTCACTTTCATCACCCTACCCTGCATCAAAAGTTAATTATTGGAGCAAAATACGTTTGGTGGAAAAATGTTGGACCCTCCTCGGGTCTAAGAAGGCTCATATAGTTAGAGTCAGATGGAATTGGAGAAACAAGTTTGGTTTTTGTTGATCTTTATGAATCAATACAAGAGGCAAGCTCCTTGCTCGGAAGGAGGAATCATTGGAAATTAAGAATTCAAAGAGAGTTTTTGAGAAGGGAAAACTCTTTTTTTTGTGTGTGTATTATTCACTAGAGAGCTCCTTGCTATTATCTTGGTACCACATTTGAATATGATAGATCGAGCTGAAGTAGTTGAGTTTTGGTAGACGACTTGCCTTAAATGATTATCTCTTAACCCTTGTTAATTCCTAAGTGACTTATTGTAAACTATTTCCCCTTTTGGGTGGCTGCTAACAGTCAACTTTGAGCCTTTAACTAATGAATGGGTCAATTAAATTGGATTGGCCGACAAGGTCTAATTATAGATGCTAACCTCACCTTGGTAGACGAACTTGATCAACTACACCTAGGATAATATGGGAATATGTTATTCCCTAAATTATTATATCTAGTAAAGCAAAAAAAAATTAAAATAACTGCATTTGAGACTCATATGGGGTTGAAGATTCTCGAAATGAATGCCACTATGCCAGTCCAACCATGAATATCATTCAACTTTGTGTAACATGTTAGAAATGTACTTCAATCATCAACGATAAAGTTCGAATCAATGAGTTCTTAAATTCTAGGTCTTCTTTGTCTATGTCGAGTTAAAAATCAATATTTTCAGGTGGAGAACTCTGTAGAAGAGACAATGTTGACAATAACACCATCAACTTAATAAAAAGTCCGTTGAACTAAAGAGTTCACGTGAAGTGCATGGCTACTCGGAGCATCTCAAAAAGATATAGCATATGACCATGCCTGATCATGATACAAAATGGCTTAATTAACCATCTTTAAGTCAGGTTATGCAACAACTTAGCTCTATGAGTACACACACGTTGAAAACAATTGATACGGATACGACCTAATGGTCACGCGTTGCGTCTCCCTCTGCTTATGTAACCCTAAGGGGCATTATCATATTTTGTGTGTCTCACTCCCCTATATAAGTGAGTGGTAGTGTCTCCTATTTTGGTATCTTGAGAATTTATGAGTGTAGGTTCTCCTAGGTGAGAGAGACTCTTAGGAAGAACCAGCCCTCAAGAGTTCGGGTCGAGCTTGTCTCAACATTTGTATCTCTATTTTGGTGTTTAATCTTACAATTTTCCGTACTTGATAGTGACAACTATCAATTGGTCTGACCTGTACATGCACACTTGACCATGCAACCGCATCAAAATAATATCCATCATGCGCCGGTAAATAGCATCCGCATTGTTATCCTTGAGGCTAGAATTAGTACCAAAAATAGTTGAGATCACTTATGGTATTTTTTGCGTCTATGAAGGAACAAGTTCATTCCTCTCTTCCATAGTGGGTGCTTTATCACAACCTTTTTCCCAAGATAAAGATGAAACCCTTTTAATTATTACGGCTATCAAACCGTCGAAGAAGTTGTTGAATT
The DNA here is from genome assembly GCA_033032865.1 of Dactylorhiza incarnata. Taxonomy (NCBI): domain Eukaryota; kingdom Viridiplantae; phylum Streptophyta; class Magnoliopsida; order Asparagales; family Orchidaceae; genus Dactylorhiza; species Dactylorhiza incarnata. Next base: position 13,702,055 of record JAWHQI010000017.1, read on the forward strand.
GAAGTCAGACCCTTGTATCATGCCCACGATCTATATGGAAAGCACAAAAATTATTTGGACTCAAAGGTTTAGAGTTGATCGGATTGGTGGCAATTGCCCAAGTATTCATTGTGTCAAATAGAGGGGACTACTTATATCAATAAGATGCATAAACAAGTATATGATGGATAAGTATTCTAATATGTTGCCCCCTTCATCCTCATCCCATTTTCAATCTTTAGGGGATAATTATCATGACAATGGTGCAACTTTTCAGCTGACTGAGAATGACGACATCGCTTCATGATGTTGCTAACCTCTAATCATCATTTAGTTGATGATTAATGTCTTGCGCCAAGATCACACAATTATCTTCTTCACCAATGGCTTGATTGTTGGTCATTTTGAGCATCTTGGCGAATTCAATCTTAGCAAGTGCATACCAAACAGGACATTCCCAAAGGTCTTGGTAGAGTGCAACTCCGGTGACCATCGGCAAAGCATCTCATTGACCCCCTCTCATATTCAATATGGTCAACAAGTTTTTCATAAGCTTTTGGATGGTGCAAAATAGGTGATGAGTTGCTTCTTGAAGTTTATAAAAGATGAGAACTTTTCATACGAGAAACTGAGAAACACCTCACAAAGCAAGACTGGAATGAAATTTGGAAAATGGTTCGATTCGTGTTTATCTTTTAATGAATCAATACAATGAGCACAAATTTCTCCCATGGTGATTGAAGTCTCATTTAGAGTCACGAACCTAAGTCGGTTCATAATATTAACTATCCAAGAAACACATGCCAACTAAATCAATTCAATATGAGTTTATAGTACTAAATCTTGATACGTGTACTTTAAAAAAACACGACAATAAGAAGTATTTTATGTTCTAGGTGTGATGAAATAGGAGCAATAACAAAACATAATTTAAAAAAGAACAGCATAAGGAACATAATTTGTACTAACAACATCAACACGAGAGGAAACAAACCTTGTTTGAATATCTCGTTAATCACATTGTTATAATAATTGAGACCTTTTGAATTGATAACTCCTCTTCCATCTGCAAAAGGATGATCATAAAACTTCTCTTAGGAATTTTGTATTTAGTTTTTTATAAACAAAACACAACAAATTACAGCATCATACCTGGGAGAAGCCTCGACCAAGAAATGGAGAATTTGTAGGCCTCGAGCCCCATATCACTCATCAGCTTCACATCTTCCTGATGATCATTTATTTGAACTTAACAAACTTTGTAATTTCACCGCTCTAGGCATATTAAAGCAAATATTTTCATATTATTTGAAGAACTTACCTCCCATATTTGAATTATCATATCACTACTACTATCTTCTTCCACTATATTGCAGAAATTGCTCATTTTATGATTGTTGTTGTTCTAACATATGGATAGTCATGCATATATATTTATTGGTCGAGAAGCACACCTTGTACTTGTGATATCCGTCGGAGGCCACATCACCGTTACTTTTATGCGGCGCTCTCCCTGAATCCGTTAGTTAAGATATTAGTTCTATATTGTTTGATCGATTTACTAGTTCACAAAGCTTTAGATCTAGTAATAATTTAATTAAAGCACGATCTACATCATGAAAAGAATGGTTCGTTCGACCTATTTAAAATGTAATGTAAAATAAATGTATGAAATGTAAATGCATCATATTTGTAAAGAAAATTGTCCACATAGAAAAGCAAATTTACTAGTTTACTTCAAACTAAAAAAAAACACATGTAAATACTTTATGACGCAGATTTAGAAACGTTGAGCACTGCATTCCAACAACTCACATGCGAACTAACAAGAGCACAGCCTAAGTTAGAAACCATGGCCCCACTAACAAGAGCACATATTCTATACGGTCGAGTATTCATAGTACAAGAGACTCCTCATAATATACGAGAACAATTACAGAATAAATGTTAAAACATAACTATCTTCTACCAAATAAAGTAAAAAAATTAGTAATGTTCATCATAGATGCTCTTCACTAAAACAGAGTAGATACACGGCGCCCGAGCCTTCTAGAAAAAAAGAGATTCTTGCATTAAAAAGACGATGACGTTTGCTACTTAAGGTCTCGTCTAGTTATCTTGAGAGAGTAAAACGACAAATCTATTTGTAATGAGTTTCCTTTAGCGAATCTTCTACGTGATGATGTCATCTTTGTTGAAGTCGCATGTGTCGTTGTCGTCGTCACTCCATAAGTTCCGCCCTTAGCTTTTCTTGTATCTAAATTATAGAAGCTCCATGCCCCCCCCCCCCCCCCCCGAGAAATAGATAGGTACGGGTAATGCACGGTTCTTTACCGTGCGTTACCCATCCAGCCGTCCAAAGCCAAATCCCACGGTCCAAAAAAATGGCTCTCTATTTAGTAAGATTATGAGCAAATGCCTAAACCAAAATATGTCTGTTACGGCTTCTCAACGCCCTCGGTAGACCGGTTTGAATTTGGTCCGTCTTAGCCCGGGCGGTCGAGTGCGCACACAGTCAGAATGTTGCAGAGAGAAAATGCTGAAAATGGTACACACAGATCTTTAGCGTGGAAAACCCTCCAAAGGGTGAAAAACCACGTGGCCGGGGCGGTGCTGGCCGAAATCCACTATGTTGTGCTGTTACAGGGCTTTCTTGGAGAATGCGAGGGCGACAGGTCGCGCCTCGTTACAATTGTGAGAGAGAGAGAGAGAACTCCGTGGGTGACAGGCCACCACTTAGGAGTTGATTGCCTTACTGCGCGTCTGGTGCGGCTGCGCGCTTGCTGGGTGAGCACTTCACGGAGCGCCTTGACTTTGCTGCTCGGGTTCGGGGTGCTCGTCTTGAACGGCGTAGCACTTCTTCCTCGGTAAGAGGCATTCGCAGGAAGAACCTGTCAGTTAGTAAAAAGAGATGGCGGAGTGTAGAGAGAGAAGCTCTGAGGAGAGGAGGAAATGAAGAGAGAGAGGGTCTGGGAGAGAATGAGAGATCGGATCCAAATGAAGACCCTTGAGGGTCTATTTATAGGCTTGGGAAGTGGAAGTTACGGTGGTTATCGCGGATAACCACCAAATGGAGGGCCGAGATCGTTGGCGACGATCGAAGGGTCGTTATCGCGCGAGACGATCGGAGGGCCGCGAGGGCCTTGGAGAGATCCGACGGTGGAGGGTGAAGGGCGGCGACGGCGGTGGCCGGCCATGGGTGGCCGGCCATGGCCGCCGGCCATGAAGGCGGCGGCGGTGGCCGGCCGGCGGTGGCCGGCCGGTGGTTGGCGGCGGTCGGCCGTCGGTGGTGGTTGCGATCCCGCGCGGGGCGGTTGGGATCCCGCGCGAGGTGGTTTGGATCGGTGCGTGGTGGTTTGGATCCGCCGCGCGGGAGTGGGATCCGGTGTGCGAAGGGGGGATTCGGTGTGCGGCGGTTTTCGGGATCCGGTGTGTGGTAATGGGATTTGACGTGCGGGAGTGGGATCCGGTGTGCGGTGGTTACGGTATTTTCCATAAGTAGAGGGGGAACCCATCATTTGCCCCCCAAATCCATTTGTTTGGAGCGCAAGGAGAACAACTGGATTTTCCCCTGAGACTTGCATTTGTGAGCGATGGCCGGAGCGAATTCTAGCGTGGAGGTTGGCGGCGGCGACGGTGACGGCGGCACCAAGGTGAGCATGAGGTCCAAAGGTTTAATTTCCAAAAAAGGCGGGCGAACGGCGTGCTAGAGGCGCGAGGAGTCGCATGGAGGGGAAGGGTGGCAGGGCGCGCGCCTGCGCGGCAGGGCGCGCGCGCGGCAGGGCGCGCGCGCGGCAGGGCGCGCGCGCGGCAGGGCGCGCGCGCGGCAGGGCGCGCGCGCGGCAGGGCGCGCGCGCGGCAGGGCGCGCGCGCGGCAGGGCGCGCGCGCGGCAGGGCGCGCGCGCGGCAGGGCGCGCGCCTGCGCGCGGCAGGGCGCGCGCCTGCGCGCGCTCGCGCGCGGCAGGGCGCGCGCGGCAGGGCGCGCGCGGCGCGCGCGCAGGCGCGCGCGGCAGGGCTCGCGCGCGCTCGCGCGCGGCAGGGCTCGCGCGCGCTCGCGCGCGGCAGGGCGCGCGCGTGCTCGCGCGGCAGGGTGCGCGTGCCCACGCGTGCTCGCGCGCGTCCGGGCGTGCGCACCCGCGCGTGCTTGCTCGCGATAGGGCGCGCGCGCCTGCGCGTGCTCGTGCGGCAGCGTGGGGGCAGTCGTGCGGACTGCTCCGCGGGGTCTGCTGCGCGTGTGTTCTTGAGGCTTACCTGTGTGCGAGGTTTGCGCGGCGGTTAGTCTCGCGGGAGGACTTCTCTTATATTTGTCTGCGGTTTGTACTGACGCTTTTTCCTTTTCTTTCAGGCTTCTCGGCGTGGTGGGCAAAGTCGCCCAATGCGACTGGGCTCGAGTCTTACTCTCGATCATGTCGCCATATGGAGGAGGCGCTTCAACCTGCCCCCCGAATTGGAGATTCGAATCCCAGGTCCTGAGGAGCGAGTACAGAATCCGCCTCGGGGTTGGATGACCCTTTGGGAGTCGTCACTTCGGAGTGGCTTTCGCCTCCCGGCGTGCGAGGAGTTGATCCAGATCCTGAAATTTTGCGGCGTCCCAGTGTCACAGTTTACGCCTCAGGGGATGGTGCGGATCATGGGGCTGATTGTCTTCTTCCGAGAGCATGGTGCGAAGTTCTCCTTGGGCCTTTTCAAGGAGTGGTGTGAGGTGCAAGCTGATGTCGGAGGTCGCATTGAAGTCCTTAGCAACAAGAGATGGCTGGAGTTCGAGACCCGGGTGGACCGCCGTCATGGGAACACTTTATTTGGCTATGTCAGGAACCCGGAGGGATTACCGGAGGTGTGGAACTCTTTACCAGATCGTTGTCGGCGGCTTAAAGGACGTGAGCGGGAGTTCTCTCCCATTCTTGGATTTTCAGGCGCTCGAGAGTTGGGGAATGTTCTGCACAGTATTTTCCTGTTCGTGGACGAGAAGCGCCTGCTTCTATGCGGTTTGTCTGTTGATGCTGGTCGTGCTGCTGCTGCCCCACTTGTTCGTGACAGAAAGAGGAAGTTGGTGTTTAAAGGTCTTGGGGAGCCAAGTCCTGCTCCCCCACCGGTACAGGATGTTCCTCAGGAGGAGGCGGCTCCGAGTGCACCTGGAGCTGATGGAGAGCCGGTTGATGAGGAGGTTGAGGTCCTGGGATCTTCTGCCCCCCAGGCTTCTCCGGAGCGAGGCACAGCTCGAAAGGTGTCGGAGGGGAAGAGGGTTTCTTCTTCTCTGGAGGCCATGAGCCAGGCGGTAAGCCGGATTTTTTTTTCCTTTTGTATAGCGTCATTCTGAGGCTGCGGTTCTGACTTATGTATTTCCCTTTGCAGATGGAGACTCAGGCATCGATTGCGCACGTATGGAACGATCATTACGTGAGCATGAAGGACGGGTTTATGACCATTCAGGGTGAGCTTCGGGAGGCGAGGAGCGCTCTTGCGGAGGCGGAGAGACGGCGAGATCGCGACATCTCGCGCTTCAGGCGGATCGGTTCGGAGATGCAGGATGAGCTGGAGAGGACCAGGTCCGGACTTGGTGCGGAGAAGGCGGCGTTGGAGGAGGCCTTGCGTTCCTTAGAGGCAGCTCGTGGTGACGTAGTGTGCCGGGATGCAGAGTTGGAGCAGTGCCGAGCCGAGATAGCACGTCTTTCTTCCGTGGAGCGGGAGACCGAGCTGAAGGCGGCTGGCTTGGCCGAGTACTTGGAGTCGATTGATTACTTGCGGGACCGTTGCTTGGTTGCCGAGGAGGTCCGAGACGAGATCTGGACTCAGGAGGTGGAGCCTCATCTGGAGGATTCACGAGAGCTTGCCCTTCGACAGGGAGCGTCGAAGGCTCTTCGGATGGTATCCCGGAAGCGGGGCTATGATGTCAGTGGCCTTGGCTTTGATGACTTATCAGAGGAGGAGGATCATAGTCCTGACGAGGAGTGACTTCTTTAGCTTCTCGTAGCTGTGTTTGCCGGATGTGGCTTTACTTCTTTTATTGTACTTGTCGTACTTGTTCATTTGTTCGATTTTGTTAATCTAGTTATTGGCATCTGCATAGTTTGATTGTTTTCAAAGTCACAGATGAGTTTGCGCGGACTTGAGCTGGCGGCTTTATTGAATAGGTGCACGGATTTGGCCCGCGGCTTTTTACACGAGTCTGGCTTGCGGCTTTGCCGTAAGGGGGGGGGGGGGGGGGGGGGGCAGGCCCCTACGGTGCACGAGTCTGGCTCGCAGCTTTTTGCACGAGTCTGGCTCGCGGCTTTTTGCACGAGTCTGGCTCGCGGCTTTGGCGTAAGGGGGGCAGGCCCCTACGGTGCACGAGTCTGGCTCGCGGCTTTTTGCACGAGTCTGGCTCGCGGCTTTGGCGTAAGGGGGGCAGGCCCCTACGGTGCACGAGTCTGGCTCGCGGCTTTTTGCACGAGTCTGGCTCGCGGCTTTGCCGTAAGGGGGGCAGGCCCCTACGGTGCACGAGTCTGGCTCGCGGCTTTTTGCACGAGTCTGGCTTGCGCCTTTGCCGTAAGGGGGGCAGGCCCCTACGGTGCACGAGTCTGGCTCGCGGCTTTTTGCACGAGTCTGGCTCGCGGCTTTGCCGTAAGGGGGGCAGGCCCCTACGGTGCCCAAGCAACGTTGAGGCAATGTGCCCAAGCAACGCTGAGGCGGGGTGCCCATGCAACGTTGAGGCAATGTGCCCAAGCAACGCTGAGGCGAGGTGCCCAAGCAACGTTGAGGCAATGTGCCCAAGCAACGCTGAGGCGAGGTGCCCAAGCAACGTTGAGGCAATGTGCCCAAGCAACGCTGAGGCGAGGTGCCCAAGCAACGTTGAGGCGAGGTGCCCAAGCAACGTTGAGGCAATGTGCCCAAGCAACGCTGAGGCGAGGTGCCCAAGCAACGCTGAGGCGAGGTGCCCAAGCAACGCTGAGGCGAGGTGCCCAAGCAACGTTGAGGCAATGTGCCCAAGCAACGCTGAGGCGATGTGCCCAAGCAACGTTGAGGCGAGATGCCCAAGCAACGTTGAGGCAATGTGCCCAAGCAACGCTGAGGCGAGGTGCCCAAGCAACGTTGAGGCAATGTGCCCAAGCAACGCTGAGGCGAGATGCTGTTCATTAGCGCCCTGCTCGGAGGCAGGTGCTGTTTATTAGCGCGCTGCTCGGAGGCAGGTGCTGTTTATTAGCGTCCTGCTCGGAGGCAGGTGCTGTTTATTAGCGCGCTGCTCGGAGGCAGGTGTTGTTTATTAGCGCGCTGCTCGGAGGCAGTTGCTGTTTATTAGCGTCCTGCTCGGAGGCAGGTGCTGTTTATTAGCGCGCTGCTCGGAGGCAGGTGCTGTTTATTAGCGCGCTGCTCGGAGGCAGTTGCTGTTTATTAGCGCCCTGCTCGGAGGCAGGTGCTATTTATTAGCGCGTTGCTCGGAGGCAGGTGCTGTTTATTAGCGTCCTGCTCGGAGGCAGGTGCTGAGTTCTTGGGGCAGGGCCCCAAGGCGGTTCCTGCGGTGGTACAGTTTGAGGATAACTAGTAAAAGAACATTGATACATGCGTAAGTGCAATCCTGCGGCTTTTGAGCCTGTAGGTTTTTGATACAAGTTTTACGAGAGGAAGAAGTAATGTTGCGCTTTCGTAGCGCTTCTCTGGTCCGAGCTTGTTCAGCATGGTGTGCGGCTGTGACCCGGTGGCCGATCCTTGGTGGCATCCTTCTGTGCTTCTTTACGGAAGGCCTCCAGGTGTCCCAACTGGACGAGACGTTCAATTTCTTCCTTCAGTTTTGCACAGTGCTCCGTTCGGTGTCCTCTGCCTTTGTGGAAGTGGCAAAACTGGGATTGATCTCCCCTGTGCAGGGAGAGCGGCTTGGGCCAGTTGATGACCCTGCTGTTACAGATTATGGACAAAATGTGCTCTCGGGAGGTGTTTAACGGAGTGTAACCCTGGGGGCTTTGTCCTGATAGCCCTTGGGAGCGGTCGGCTCGGCTCTGAGTAAGCAGCTCGGATTGCTGCTGTTGACCCTTTCTTTTGCGGCTCGCATCGATTGGCTGCGGATTCGTCGGTGCCTGAGGTTTGGCTCTTTCTGCCAACACGAGACTTGCGCGGTCCTTCCGTGCGCTTAGTCTTTCAGACTTTGGCTCTGGCGACGGGTCGTCGCTGACCCAAGGGAGCTTGGAGTCGAGTGTATCAAAACCATGTATTGCGTCCCTGAGGACGTTCCCTTTGCTGGTTACGTGCCCGGACATGGAAATGTCGTGGTCCAGAGCGTCTAGCAGGAGGCTCCCGAATATCACGTCGTAGGGGGAGTCGGCGTTTGCGACGATGAACTGAACGTCATACTGGACTGGTTCCGGGTGCCTGCCTATTTGGACCGGAAAGGTGATGATTCCTACGGTGGGTACCATAGTTCCGTCGGGGAGCTCTGCGTTGCTGGCCCTGAGCTTGAGGTTCCCGCTCAGGGGTTTGAGCCGTACTATGGCAGCTAGGAATAAGAGGTTGAAGGAGATGCGATGTGTTATCAACGCTTTCCTTAGCTCGCAGGGTGGACTACCTATGCTTGCGTCTAAGGCGAAGTCCATCCATACACAGAGACGTTCCTGGTGGATATTTGCGCGGATCCTCTCTTGATGCTTGCTCCACTTCACCCCCCCTGGGCGGGGCGGTATGCCCGTGCTAGGCTTTTCTACACGAATCCCTGGTGAGCGTGCTTCATATCGTTCAACGAACATTTGGGACAACTCGGTGAAGTTGTGGATCGCTCCGTTCAGCGGAGGGCGTCTTCACACAGTGTTTTGGCGAAAATTTTGCAGATGATGGGGTCGGGAAGTCCGAGCCTCCGTATTGATATTAGGAAATGACTAACGTGCTCGTATGGATCTTCCGCTCCATGGAACTCCTCGTTGTACGAGGGCTTTAGCCATGACGGAACTGGGTATTCCAAAATTGACTTGGAGAGGGGGGATCGCCTTTGCTGATGCGAGACATCGTTCCGCTCCTGCCCTGCCGCGAAAGGGGCCGGTTTGTCAGTTGATCCAAGCCACGTGGGCAGGACGGGAGTAGCGAGGAGCGCTCTTTTCGCCGGGCTCTCCGGGATTGAGGAACTGCATGCGTCGGATATTCCGGGGGAGGTGTCCATTTCTGCTGGTTCTGTGAACTCCGGAGAAACGGGTGCTATGCTCGGGAATCCTTTGCTTGGCTTTTGGGAATCCGTTCCCACAGACGGCGCCAAACTGTTGCGGCTTCTCAACGCCCTCGGTAGACCGGTTTCAATTTGGTTCGTCTTAGCCCGGGCGGTCGAGCGCGCACACAGTCAGAATGTTGCAGAGAGAAAATGCTGAAAATGGTACACACAGATCTTTAGCGTGGAAAACCCTCCAAAGGGTGAAAAACCACGTGGCCGGGGCGGTGCTGGCCGAAATCCACTATGTTGTGCTGTTACGGGGCTTTCTTGGAGAATGCGAGGGCGACAGGCCGCGCCTCGTTACAATTGTGAGAGAGAGAGAGAGAACTCCGTGGGTGACAGGCCACCACTTAGGAGTTGATTGTCTTGCTGCGCGTCTGGTGCGGCTGCGCGCTTGCTGGGTGAGCACTTCACGGAGCGCCTTGACTTTGCTGCTCGGGTTCGGGGTGCTCGTCTTGAACGGCGTAACACTTCTTCCTCGGTAAGAGGCGTTCGCAGGAAGAACCTGTCAGTTAGTAAAAAGAGACGGCGGAGTGTAGAGAGAGAAGCTCCGAGGAGAGGAGGAAATGAAGAGAGAGATAGTCTGGGAGAGAATGAGAGATTGGATCCAAATGAAGACCCTTGAGGGTCTATTTATAGGCTTGGGAAGTGGAAGTTACGGTGGTTACGGTGGTTATCGCGGATAACCACCAAATGGAGGGCCGAGATCGTTGGCGACGATCGAAGGGTCGTGATCGCGCGAGACGATCGGAGGGCCGCGAGGGCCTTGGAGAGATCCGACGGTGGAGGGTGAAGGGCGGCGACGGCGGTGGCCGGCCATGGGTGGCCGGCCATGGCCGCCGGCCATGAAGGGGGCGGCGGCCGGTGGCGGCGCCCGGCGGTGGCCGGCCATGGGTGGCCGGCCATGGCCGCCGGCCATGAAGGGGGCGGCGGCCGGTGGCGGCGCCCGGCGGTGGCCGGCCATGGGTGGCCGGCAATGGCCGCCGGCCATGAAGGGGGTGGCGGACGGGCGGTCGGCCGGCCGGCGGGCGGCAGTCGGCCGGCGGCGGGAAACAAAAAATGAAAAAAACTAATCATGATTTTTGTATTATAAAAAAAACTAAAATGGAAGGGGAAGAAGTTGAGCAAGTTATGAACATATATAACCTTCATGGGTGAAAGTATCCCAAATGCTCGGCTTCCTCCCATCCTCCTCCGCCGCCCCTTCATACTGCGCGCATTAAAAAAAAACTTGGAAAAAAAAATCAAAGCCAAGAAGATCTCCCAAAACACAGGAGAACCAGCTGAGGAAGAAGATGGACCTACCTGGTATGCGGAAGTGCCTGCGCCGAACACGAAATCTGAAGGAAAATCGCCGCGGCTGTAGTTTCTGCTAACTCCCTGCTCCGCCAGGAAAAGCAGCAGAGCTAGCCGGAGAAGAAGAGATGGCTGGAGAGAGTAGGCGCCCATTCACACTTCAAAAAGTGGGAAGCCTCAGGTTTTTGCTTTCTCGAAGAGTAGAGAGAGGCTTTTCATATAGTACGTGTACCATTTGTGGTCCGGCGACCAAGAGAGCGCTATCCTTCCCCGAGGGGAATTTTAGCGGCGCTCATTCCTCTGCCGGCGGCATAATGTTGGGTACCATTTTTGTAGGGTGGTGTTAAAAGGCAAATCCGAATTGGCTATTGGCAAACCAATTTCTATGAGTTATTAAGCTCCTTTTGAAAATACATTTTTTACATGCATTTTTAGGAAAAGTGTTCAACACGATAATTGTAGATCTCGTCGAGATCTACAACTTTCGTGTTGAACACTTTTCCTAAAAATGCATGTACAAGGCGTATTTTCAAAATATTCGCTATAGTTACGATCAGAGCGACAATACGACCGGTGCGTGCATTTTTAGGAAAAGTGTTCAACACAAAAGTTGTAGATCTATTTTTTCCTAAAAATGCATGTACAAAGCGTATTTTTAAAACCCACGTAATAACTCATAGAAATTGGTTTGCCAATAGCCAATTCTGGTTTATCTTTAACACCACCCTTTTTGTATGATTGAGCGCGGAGAATGTTATCCGCAGACCATTTTTAAAATCTATAAATAGACCTCAATAGCATCTTAAAGAAGAAAAGATTTTAGATGAGTTACTCTCACCTAAGATCATGGTGAGAGGAGCGCATCTCAGACATTGATAGCTCTAAATACTGCTATATTTATGAATAATACTGTTGTATTTATGAATAATAAATAATGTCAGTATTTTTCCTACCGTCGGATCTAAGATCATACGGCTGTATTTACCCCATACCTAGAACTAGGTGAGAGAACGCACCTAAGTATTTCTCCTTAAAGAAGGGGAAAAATGAGAGAGCATTTTCGCTGCTCCTAAGGTTTCTCTTAGGGTGCTGAGCTCAGTCTTGGTTGTTGGGGGGGGGGGGGGGGGGGGGGGGGGGGGGGGGGATATTTGAATCTTTCGAGTTTATGGTGAGACCTTCTCACTTCAATTTAGAGTTTCTTATTTCTGAGTGTCTTATCTTGGGACTCCGCTCAGGAGAAGTAACAACGAGCTGCCCCCAGACCCAAACTCCATTGAGCCTGAGTTTTTTTTTTTCAATTTTAACAATGGTAATTTCCTTTCAATGGATTTTTACTTTCAATTTTAACACAATTTCATTTCATCCTCCAGTTGCACTTAAATGATTAGCATTTTAACTATTCTTCTTGTAAGTTGTAACAGTTTAGTACAAATAAAAGAATTCAAGCTAGGTACAATTTTATTACAGTTTTGTATATTTTAGTTTATTTAATTTTATTTTATATTATTTATTTGTTGTAAGATTGGACGGTCCAGATAGAGAGCTTAGGTTTATTGCTGGGGAGCAGAAATAAGATGCTAAAGCCAAAGTCACTGTTTGATTTTGAAAGAGATTTTGGCACCGCGGTGGCAGTCTTGAATGCGGTGGTTTTGAACTGTCGTTCGTGAATGTCCGACATCACCTAAACAACTTCAATCATTTTTTTGTTCAAAACTAATTTTCTCATCTATGATAGCAGTGTTTTTGCTTAAACTCACCGGTGCAAAAATGTCCCGTCAAACGGAGCCTATGTTGCACAAACTATTTCACTAAAATGGAAACATAGCAAGACGAATACATCATAGATCGGCAAAATGAGTATCAAAGCGAAACCTCGTGCAATATGACGGTCGGCCAAATTTTAACACAATTGTTGATTTATTTGATTTCGATGGTATCCAATGCACGACGGAAATACGTGAAGCCCCACATGATTCACGCAAAACAAAGTAATCAAGAAATCTAAGTTATATCTGTAAAGAAACAATGGAAACTGGTTTCATTTTGGAGGAGTTTGTCAAAAACCAAATGCAGGAAACTAAATGTGTATCTATCAGTATCCATACGAACGTCTGGAACTCCAATGCAGTCCGGCCAATGGTTTCATGGAAGGAAGAAGATCATGAATCCCTAAAACAATAATAGGTTTTTCTATATATAGATGTCCATGTATTCTTGTTGCGGAACGCTTAGGGCTCGTGGTAGACCGGTTCACTTGAACCACCTTAGCTCGTGAGCGAACTAAGCACGCAAACAGTCAATTAGAGATTTGCTGAGTACACAGGGACTTTTTAACGTGGAAAACCCGGAAAGGGTAAAAAACCACGCGGCCGGAGCTGTGCCGACCAAACTTCACTATCTTCTGTGGGTTACAACTTGGAAACTAGAACTTGAGCGCGACAGTCCGCTGCTCGTTACAATATTTGGAGAGAGAGAGAACGAGCTCCGAGGGTGACAGGCCACCTCTCGGAAAAACTAAGTCTTTTTCCCTTCTGAGAATGCTAGTCGCCTTTCGGAAGTGAGACGGCTAGTCGCCTTTTCCTTCTGAGAATACTAGTCGCCTTTCGGAAGTGAGAAGGCTAGTCGCCTTTTTCTTCTGAGAATGCTAGTCGCCTTTCGGAAGTGAGAAGGCTAGTCGCCTTTCGGAAGTGAGAAGGCTAGTCGCCTTTCGGGATGATGAAGATCTTCAAGTCCACGAAGGAGATCTTCAAGCGCCGAAGGAGAATTCCGCAAAAGTCTGCAAGGAGCTCTCCCGGGTCCAGAAGTCAATGTCCTTTCAAATGAAGCCTTGGGGCTCCTTTTATAGCTTTGGCCGGGGGTGACCCGGTAATTTTGTCGTTGGTAGTTTCCATAAATGTTCGGTGGACGAATCATATTCTCCGGTTCGGGGCCCTCGGATCGCCATTTTTCGTAAATGACCACCTTGCCCCTCGGGCAGCTTGGGCAGCTCGGGCAGTTCGGGCAGTTCCTTTGGAGGCGAAAAAGGCGACTGACTGTTCCTGAAAAGTGAGAAGCCGAAAAGACAAAAAGTGAGAAGCCGGAAACCCAAAAAGTGAGAAGCCGGAAAGACAAAAAGTGAGAAAGCTTCCTGATCGCTCTCAGAAACGTTCTGAGCGCGCGCTAGTGCTGAAGCGCTCCAAGTGCGCAACGAACCACAGGGACGCCTTGGGCGGACGACGAATCGGGGGGTCGCGCCCTAAAAGGGGGACCGGGATCCTTCGGCGAGGAGCGGGCGCCAGACCGCACCCCGAGGAGGGGTGGGCGCGGCCGTATCCTGAGGGAATGCGACGTAGGCGCGTCCAAGAGGGGGTGCGGCCCGGGCGCACCCCGAGGGGGTGCGGCTTTGACCGCACCCCGAGGGGGTGCGGCTTGGTCGCACCCCGCGTGGGGTGCGGCTTGGCCGCACCCCAAGGGGGTGCGACCAAGGCCGCACCCCGCGTGGGGTGCGGCTTGGTCGCACCCCAAGGGGGTGCGGCCAAGGCCGCGCCCCAAGGGGGCGCGACTTGGCCGCGTCCCTTCCGGGACGCGGCGCGGCGGTGGGAATTCCCCCCGCGATGGGTGGGGGACTCTCTGTCGTGTTTGCGACGGCTTTGCGCGTCTTACTTTTCCTGCCAAATTGGGGGAGGAGAGATTTTGGAAATGATCTGTCTTTGGAAGTAATTCGTCTTTGGAAATATTCGTTGCCTTTCTAAGAAGATCTCTACCAAGCTCTTTTATAAATATGAGGCTCTATTATGAGTACCCATCAATTCTTCTCTCTCCTCTCTCAGTCTCCCTCTCTTTTTCTCTCTCAGAGAAACCAACGTAAAGAGTAGCATGCAGTTTAAAAACTCTGATATTTTTATAAGCACTCAGAATGTTTCAAAAACACTAAATGAGCGTGAACATGCAAAATTCGATCATTCAATTTTAAAACCAAACGACCATCTTCGGTTCAGAAACCCGATCATTTTTCCTTTTTTGAGTACGTTCTTAATATGCAATCATATACCATTGATTACTCCTAAGTCACAGGCTCCAACGTGACAACTAGATTTTGAGGGCACGAAGAGGAGCAGGTAATTCTCGACGTGGTACAAAGGGCAAAAAAATACAGACAATCGATGATCGCTGAATGGTGCATGCCTTGTTTGGGGAAAAATTTTTAGGTACAAGTAGCGTGCATAGAGCTGTGCACACTATGTAACAGTTACAGCCGTAATTTACAAGTAAAATGTAAATTACGGCTGTAACCTGAAATTATGCTGTAACAGTAATGTAAATTACGGCTGTAACTGTTACATACTGCAGAACATACATTACTGTTACAGCATAATTTCAGGTTACAGCCGTAATTTACATTTTATTTGTAAATTACGGTTGTAACTGTTACGTAGCGTGCACAGCTCTGTGCACGCTATTTGTACCAAAAAATGGCTCTTGTTTGGGAAAGCGTTGGCGTTTGAGCGAGGTCATGACCCCTAGTTTTTCAAAACAATGTTTTATGCTAAAAAACCCACCACAATCAAGCTAGTGTGATCAATTTGTTAACAGACAGATCCTAAAAAGTGAAATTTCGGTAAAAAAAAACAAACACAAAAGTTCAAAACGTAGGTGAACCATAACCACTGCATTTACTACCAGAGTTCGCACCGTCACCACTCAAATGTCACAATTGTCCTTAATGATTTTCATAAAGAATTCCTTATAAAAATTCTTATTATTTTTCTATCATGAAAAGAAATTTTCATATTTCATCAATACGACTAACCGATTGGAGGCCGGTCGTGTCTTCCATCAACTGCGCCCACACGAAATCCACAAAAAACTAGTGGATTTTGGCCGCAGATCCTGGACCATAGCAGCAATCTGATGTCCACAGACCCGCATTGCGGTCGGCCGTCCCTCCCAAGCCTTGGAATTTTAATATGAATTAGAGTATAGTGGGGATCCAAGCAATTTCCAGAAGCAAATACTGATCTTGCTAGAAAAGCTTTAAAAACTTAGATCTACATGTTCAAAATGATCTTTCTAAAATACAAAAAATGCCTTTTTTATGTACCAGTGAGAGGGCTCCGTCCCTACTGTAACGGCTCAAAATGTGATTTGACGCCAATCAATAATAAAACTCAATTTAAATAATTGTATTTATATCCCCTATGATGAAAACCAAATCAGTGTCAACGAGGCGTCTCTTTGCCCGTTGAGTATGAATTTTATTGATGCTTTGCGGCATTCGAGATTTTGAACGGAATATGAGTTTTCCTTTATTGGCAAAGCTTTGGAATGGTTTTATTTCATTATTATGCTAACCAACCTTGGTTTGGGGTGCTAATAACAGATATTGGTAATTGAAATCGGAAATAGCGTGTTGCTTGAGTGGAAATGGCTGGCTAATAACTGAAATGGGCGTATAGTAAGTTATATTGGTAACTGTGATTGGTGTGCTAATAGGTAACTTAGTGTGCCAATAAGAAAAAGAGAGAATGTTGTGTACGTTTAGCGTACCACTTAATGGTCCTTAAATAAATAGCGTGGGGCCCGCTTTATTTTTCTCTCCCTTTCCCCCTTCTTCGGCGTTTCGCTGCCCACTTTATTTTTCTCTCCGTTTCCCCCTTCTTCGGCGTTTCGCTACCCGCTGCAGCTGGAGTCGGCATTTCGCTCCTGCATACTTCGGCACACCGGTAGGCCCTGCTTACTTCGGCGTTTCTAGGTGTAACGACCTTGTCGTTTCGCTCCTCCACCGACCTTGGCGTTTCGCTTCTCGACCGTAAACCTAGTCTGCAGTGGCGCTGGATCATCGCCGGAAATCGAAACGAAATGCCAAGGTCGGTAGCTTATTTATTGTCTAATGACTGTACGCTCCGACCTTTTCCGGCGACATTAATCATCACCTACATTATCTCCTATTGCAGGTCCAACTCCGTGCGGAACTCAAGCTTGTTTCTCCGCCAGGCCTAATCACCTATTTCGGCTGATCGAACCTCCTATGTAAATATGTCTTACACTTACCTAGGCTCTGCTAGCATTCATCTACAATTCATTTTTCATGATTGCAGTTCCAAGATGTCCAGCCGTCAATTGTAAGTTCTCTCCTCCAGTCAATGTTCCAGTTGTAAGTTCACCTTCCAGCTGCATTAAATGTTGTTTAAAGCTCATTTTTGTACCATATTTGAAGTTCTAACTAGGTTAGTGTGAAACAAAATTTTAGCTAGTTTTTTTTATAGCAACTCAGTTAAACGTTCCAGTTGTAACTTATCTGTTTGTTATGGTTCATTTTTAAGTAATGTTATTACTTGTAATTCATTGAATGTAAATGTTTGTGTTTGGTCATTTATATATGCTTACATTTAGAATTACAGTTGGATTAGTTTAGAATTACAGTTGTAAATGTTTGTGTTTGGGCTTACATTTAGAATTGCAGTTGGATTACATTTAGAATTACAGTTGAATTACATTTAGAATTAGAGTTGGAATTTAATTTGTTGAGAAATGAACTGATCAACTTAAGTGATGAACTTAACAGTTGGAATGTATAAAGTTAAGTTCATTAGTTCATCAGTAAACAAATACAGGTGGATAAAATGCCCTTAACAAAATTACAGTGCATAACACCCTTATAATTACAGTTGTACTTACAGTTTTCTTACTTTGTTAAATGATGAACTGTACTGATGAATTACAGTTGGATTCAGATGCCCTAATTACACTACAAAATACACTTATAATTACTGTTGGACTTGCAGTTCAATACTTATAAATGTTTGTGTTTGGTCATTTATATATGCTTAGATTTACAATTACAGTTGGACTTACAGTTGAACAATTATAATTATAGTTTGACTTACAGTTCTACTTACAGTTGGACTGTAAGTGCTTAATTTTTTAAATGATGAACTATACTGATGAATTACAGTTGATTGTTTATCCTTTGTTATCATTTGTAAGTCATTTAATGTACTTATTTTTGTTTGCTTTTTTGTATATGCTGACAGTTGTGTATTTATGTATAATTTCAGTTGGATTTAAATTAGTTAGTACTAGTGAAAATATGTTTTTAATTACAACCAGAATTTTAGGTTTAATTACAGTTGTAATTACATTTTTGTTTGCACTTGAAATTACAACTTATATTTTTTAACTTTTATGTTTAGTGTGGTTCATTGTTGGTAATGTTATCATTTGTTTCTTATGGTTATCTGATTCTTAGGGTTGTATTTAGGTAAAATATTTTGCCAATAGGTGACATCACAGCCAATAGTTTTTTTTATAGCAACTCAATTAAACGTTCCAGTTGTAACTTATCTGTTTGTTATGGTTCATTTTCAAGTAATGTTATTACTTGTAATTCATTGAATGTAAATATTTGTGTTTGGTCATTTATATATGCTTACATTTAGAATTACAGTTGGATTAATTTAGAATTACAGTTGTAAATGTTTGTGTTTGGGCTTACATTTAGAATTGTAGTTGGATTACATTTAGAATTACAGTTGAATTACATTTAGAATTAGAGTTGGAATTTAATTTGTTGAGAAATTAACTGATCTACTTAAGTGATGAACTTAACAGTTGGAATGTATAAAGTTAAGTTAATTAGTTCATCAGTAAACAAATACAGGTGGATTAAAATGCCCTTAACAAAATTACAGTTCATAACACCCTTATAATTACAGTTGTACTTACAGTTGGACTGTAATTTCTTACTTCGTTAAATGATGAATTGTACTGATAAATTACAGTTGGATTCAGATGCCCTAATTACAGTACAAAATACACTTATAATTACTGTTGGACTTACAGTTCAATACTTATAAATGTTTGTGTTTGGTCATTTATATATGCTTAGATTTACAATTACAGTTAGACTTACAGTTGAACAATTATAATTACAGTTTGACTTACAGTTCTACTTACAGTTGGACTGTAAGTGCTTAATTTGTTAAATGATGAACTATACTGATGAATTACAGTTGATTGTTTATCCTTTGTTATCATTTGTAAGTCATTTAATGTACATATTTTTGTTTGTGTTTTTGTATATGTTGACTGTTGTGTATTTAGGTATAATTTCAGTTGGATTTAAATTAGTTAGTACTAGTGAAAATATGTTTTTAATTACAACCAGAATTTTATGTTTAATTACAGTTGTAATTACATTTTTGTTTGCAGTTGTAATTACAACTTATCTTTTTTAACTTTTATGTTTACTGTGGTTCATTATTTGGTAATGTTATCATTTGTTTCTTATGGTTATCTGCTTCTTAGGGTTGTATTTAGGTAAAACATTTTGCCAATAGGTGACCTCACAGCTAAGGTTATAAATATTCAAAGTTGTTCTTTGCTCCAAGGACGAAAAGTAAGTTCAATTACACATTGTATGTGGTTTTATTTGGATTTATATATGCTAATTCTTAAATTTTGTTGTAGTGCCTGGGAGCAACTATTTGAACTCTAGATGTGCAGTTTCCACTTTCAAAATTAATGCCCGTCAATTGTTGGAAGTTTTGGAGGAGGATTCTAAGAATATTTTGAGGGAAGTAGGTGTTCTCCCAATATTTGAAATGCCTAGTTTGCCTCAAAACATTCCCTTGCTTTATGTTCTAGTAAGGGCTTTCAATAGGGACAGACAATCCTTTATGATAGGAAATTACTCTTTGAACTTCACAGTTAACGAGGTGGCCTTGATTTTGGGTCTACCAATCGTGGATTAGACATTACTTTTTATAGACTACCCTGCATAGATTTAACACATAAAGATTTAATAGAGGAGACGAATAATCTCGCAATTGATGATTGGTCTCCGACGTTGGAGAGTAGGAGAGTGGATGCTTTGATAAGGTATCTGGTGAATGTTTTCTTTTTTCCGCTGAAAGGGATGAAGATCCCAGCTTCATTGTACATAATTCATGGTTTATCGGACTTCCAAAAGTACAACTGGCCGAAGGCAATACACAGCTTTTTACTATCACAGGTTGATTCTTTAAATCAAGCTAGTGTAGTCAAAAAGGTGGGTGTAAATCTGGGATACTTAGAGGGTTGTGCAACTGTCTTATTGGTAAGCATGATGAAATTAAATGCATTTTTCTTTATATTTATGATTTTGTATTAATGCCCTTTTTGGTTGTAGGTGTGGCTATATGAGCACACTAACGTTCAGATAGTTGTGAATGATTTGGCGAGACCTAGGATATGTAGGTGGTCAGATAAAAAAAGTTACAGAGCGGAATTTTGTTTCAATCTACTTAGTCAACTAAAGATAACAAATGAGATTATTACAAATGTAAATCTCTTGTAATAGTAATATGATTTGTTATTTTGTATTGTAAACATATGTTGTTGTTGTGCTGTAGGTTAAACGAAAATTTGAGAAGATTATGAAAAATGAGGAATGTTTACTTGCGTAATCAGAGGACGATTCTGATTTCGAAACAGTGAAGAAGAAGAAGAAGGGTGGGGTAGACAATGGTAAAGATAATTTGGAGTTAAAAGCGGAGATGGAAGATTATATTTTTACTACTGAAGAACAAAGACTTACCGCTAAAACACAAAACCAAGTGTTGAGAAAAGCTAGGAGAGAATTGACCAAGAGGAAGGTCAAGAAGGAAGAGATGAGGAAAGCTGAGAACTCATTATTTGAGCAGGGTTGGGGCGGACTAGAGGTCCGGCTCCAATCATTTATTAAAGCGAAAGTACAGAGGGGTGTAGATTCAATAAAAGATTATTGTGAATCATGGTTTAAAAGATTGGAAGCAAATTCCTATGGTGGACCACAACCACAACAAGAAACACACCCTCCAACACCCATTTCTTCTCCGAAAGAAGTTAGATCTATAGTCAAAATAGAATCTGAGAATGATAAGGATGATTTTCTTATTAGTAGTTTGGTAAGAAATGTAAAGACCAGAGGTTCTAGAAAGAAAAAACTATCCAATAGCCCTATGAAAGGGAAAGTTAAGGTCAAAGATGAGGTAAGAGAAGAGGATAGTTACCCGGGCAAAGCATATATATCGGCTTCGTCGCGTGGCGTTATAGATATTATGATGAAAACATTCCCAGAAAGGTAATATCGCTCTTCTATTTTGTAAGGTAACGTTTTTATAGGATGGTGCACGGATTGTATTTGTAGGACAAAATACATTGCTTTTTAAATTATAAATTACAGAATAATTTCTTTCTTTAACTTTTATGATCATTTTAAGATGAACTTCTTGAGAAGTGATTTTTTTAATACACTTACAGTTGTAAAGTACATATGTTTTTACGACTGTAAATACAACTATGAATACATTTACAGTCTCTATTTCAACTAAAAAATATTGTCCCGTACTACTATCCAGTAGGAACGTTACACATTCGCAATATTCTCTAAAAATGCCATTTTTGCATACTAATGTTTTTTTGTTGCTATTTTCAGTAGCGACACTGTGTTCAAGTGTGGAAATATCGTGATAACTCGAGAAGCAATGGATGACCTACTGAAAGGTCGGTGGCTACACAATACACATTTGAATGCGTATGCATTGCAGCTAAAATCCAGAATCAAACTGTCAAAGGGGAGTGTAAAAAAATTTCTCTATGTATCGTCGGACTACGCTGTAAGTCAACCATTTAACAATTAGAACTTTTATTACAATTTGCATTTTAGTTTTCTAACATTGAAAACAGTATTATAGGAGAATCAATACGCAAAACACTAAGTGCTTAATCAACCATTTAACAACAACAAGTGTTAAAAGCCATGAACTCATTATCATGTCATGCCACCTAACCAATCATTGGGCTTTGCTGGTGTGTCGCTTAAAGGAATGTAAGTGGGAGTTTTATGACTCCATGAAAAGTAAGCGTCACCTAACAGACCTATCATCATTGGTAAGCTTTTTACATTTTAACATTGAATAGATTTTAATATTATTAGTTTTTTTATTTAATTCAGAGTTGTGTTGCAGGTACAATTACTCCATGAAGACGCAAAGACAGCACTCCCAGCCGGCATTACAAATTGGCCAATTGTAGAAGTTCCTGGCTTGCCTCAACAGGCAAATGGTGATGACTGCGGAGTGTTTGTTGTGAAATATATGGAGGCAGTTGTATCAACACAAGAAACGTCATGGGAGGAATGCAATGATTGGCCAACTCAGACCTCAATATTTCGTGCAGAAATTGCTGTTGATTTAATTAAAACATTTGTTTAAATTTCTTGACGTGTAAAAGTATTTGAACATGATGCATGCTCTTATCTTGGAGAAAATATTGTGTACGTATAGCGTACCACTTAATAGTCCTGGAGATAATTTTTGCTACAATTATTTACTGTTTAAGTAAAATATTTGTGTGTACTACATACAATTAGGTATTATTTGTCACTTTACTAAGTCTTACACAATTATTTCTGAACTTATTTGTGTGTACTACATACCATGTAGAAGTTTAGCTAAATTATTGTACAAAATACTTTTAAAGTCCAACAAACAGGTACATTTTTTTTGAAATATAATTCCAGTTGTAAATACCTTTTCAATTACAGTTATAACTTACAGTCTAGAATTACAAGTAAATTACAGTTCAAAAATTAACATGTTTCTCTTCATCTCTTGCCATTTTACTGTGTATCTCTAACTCCCTTAGTTTGCAGTTTATTTGATTGCAAGAATTGCTAAAGTTACTTGATTAGTAAAAGTATATTGCTGCACTCCCGCATTCGACGAACACGGGCCGGTATTCGACGAACGCGGGCTGCCGGCTTGGCAAACTGTAAAGAGCAAATAACTTTATATTTATAGTATCATTTACAGTTGTAATTAAACATGCAATGTAGAACTGTAACTGTAATCAGCAAACCTTCACGTCACTTCTTTTCTTCGTACCTTTATTTGCTAAATTATTGTACAAAATACTTTTAAAGTCCAGGTAAAAAATAACAGATTATAATTTAAGTTGTAAATACCTTTTCAATTACAGTTATAACTTACAGTCTAGAATTACAAGTAAATGACAGTTCAAAAATTAACATGTTTCTCTTCAGCTCTTGCTATTTATTTTCTGTGTATCTGTAACTCCATTAGTACATTGCAGTTTATTTGATTGCAACAATTGCTAAAGTTAGTTGAGTAGTGAAAGTATTTGAAATTGAAGCACTCACGCGTTCGACGAACGCGGGTCGGTGTTCGACGAACGTGAGCCGCCGGCTTGGCAAACTGTAATGAACAAATAACTTTATATTTATAGTATCATTTACAGTTGTAATTAAACATGTAATGTAGAACTGTAACTTTAATCAACAAACCTTCATGTCACTTTTTCAGTTTTTTTGGTATGATATCATGGTATGTTTTAGGATGAGAGACATCACAAATCCACAATACTTATTTAAGAGAGATAATAACATAAAGACAATTTGTTTTTTCAGAATGTGAAGTTCGCCCCGAAATCCATTGCAAAAATCCTTGCTCCTGCAGAATTCAACTAAAAAAAGAAGCTAATGTAGTAGGATTGGTGAGGTAGTCATCCTGTATTTGCAAATAATTGGACCCTCCAGGTGGCGTTGATGGTCTGTTGTAACTACAATCTGCCATAAAGTTCAACTCAGTCCTCGTTCCAGGCTCTTCCCCAACAATGATATCCCTTTTTCGCCCAGAAGTTTTTTTCCCTGCAACATGTCGAAAATCATTTAGATAAATGAACCTTATAAATCATCTTGTAAAAATGATTTATAATAATAAATGCTTTTATCTTTAGAATGAAAGTTATAAATATTAATTGTACTCTTTGTCCGTTGTTCCCAATGGTCTTTATGACGTGCATTGCTTGCACCTTTTCGCCTCTTGGTAGGTGGATCTCGAAGAGTTGGTGTCTTATTAGAATTTTGCTCTTCTACAAGTCCTTTCTTTTGCCTTTCATCTTTATCCACCATCTCATCAGTGTACTTGAACAACTCATTCATAACATTCATAACATGAATTTTGGCCGCTTTGCAGTTCTCAATGCGAGTTGCTAAATTGTAACTAGAACGCATAAGGTGGTTCCTGAATATATGGTTCGAATCATGCTCTGCAATAGATGGTATATTCGGAAGGTACATGCCCTTTTTGCATCAACCGTGAATCGTTTTAGCACATATTTCATTGGAATTTGTTTTACATTCCTTAAATTGAATGCTCTTAAAATATGTTCACATAGAAGACCTCTTGTTTCAAAACCTCGACAAGAACAATCTGAATCAAATGTTATTGAGTTGAAATTTACAAACCATCTTTTCTCATCCGCCGAATCACCATGGCCTTTTGTTACAAACATCGTATGCTCATCATCATATCGTGTTTCATCTACAATGCATAATCCAAGGGCTCCATCCGTGTATGCTTTCTCGAATATTCCGTACATTTTTCTAGTGTATATTTTTGAAGCGTGCTTTAGCAAGACACATGTGTTGTGCTTCAAGGTAACCGCACCATGTTTGCTTTTGAAATCCTCCTCATGCTCCCCCCGGCGCCATGATGCAACAAGGCTATCTAAACCAACAAAACATTCAACTAAAGAACTAATACCCTTTGAAGAACCATGCAATGAATTATTAGTTGATTCACTCCTTTGGGTAGATAAAATCCCAAGGTCCAACAAATCCTTGTTAAAAGCAGTCGACCACTTCCTCTTAGCAATGTACAAATCCTTCAACCATCGATTTTCTTGTAAATTGCCTCTAGTGATCATCTCATACCAATTTCTGTCAAACTCAATTTTCCCATCGCACTTTGACATACATTGATAAAAAAATGCACGAATAGTACTGTCATTGTTAAAGCTAGGAACTTTAGAAGGCGCCTTTTTTGAGATGTGCCATTGACACAACCGATGTCTGGTCTTAGTAAACACTCGATCAATTGCAGCGGCCATAGCTTGATCCTGATCAGTAAATATTGATATTGGTTCCTTTTTATCAACGCACTTCAATAATGACTCAAAAACCCAAATAAATGACTCAGTTGTTTCTTCAGCAATGAAAGCTCCGCCTACAAATATATTCTGCCAATGATGATTCACGGCAATGAAAGGCGCACATGCAAGATTGTACTTATTCAATCGATATGTTGTATCGAAAATCAAAACATCACCAAAACAGTCATAATCTAATTTGCTATTTCCATCCATCCAGAAGAATCCAGTTAACCTGTTCAGCTCATCTGTTCGGACATGATATGAAAACATGTTATCCTTTGATTGCTTATCCTGCAATATCTCTAGCAAGGCAGTAGCGTCACCGCTTTCAATTAATGTTGCTCTTTCACGCTGAATGTAATTAAAAGCATCTGTCTTTGTAAAACCAATATTTTCTTCACCTCCAGCTTCGTCTACCATAAAGTTGTATGCCGCAACAGGTTTAATACCTGCGCCCGTCATGTTTTTCAGTAGATTACCCTGCATTTCAGATATCGAACGACTAGATCTCAATAAATGTCTCTCTTTCTCTGTTGCGAGAGGGTGATTGTGTTCCTCAATAAACTTTGTTACTGTCCAATTTCTGCCATCTGCATCTGCATGGAAGTGAATACAAGCAAGACAACCAGTGCGTGTATCTAATTTGCGGAACTTCTTCGGAGAAGGATTTATTCGCTTATTTCTGGCATTTGAACAACTATACTCTCTAGTTTTGATTGTTCTCGTATGCGTCCAATACATTATGTGTTGTTTGCGCACACTAAAACCAATCCGGTGTGCATAATCACAATACATTTTATAAGCTTCATCCTCCGAATGCACGATGGGGAACACAACAGGATCCTTTTAAAGAAATAAAGCAAATTAAATAAAAACTACACTGAATTAAGTGGTACAGCAATAATTAAGTTAAAGTTGTAATATGCATAATAGTTACACAAATTACAGTTGGTGTTATAGTTAAAATACGAATTATAGTTACAGTTGAACCTATAGGTAAATTATGAATTATAGTTAAAGTTACAGTTGGACTTACAGTTGTATTTACAGTTCTACTTACACTTATAATTACAGTTTTGCTTACATTTGGACATTGCAGTTGGAATTTGGTAATTTGTTAACTGATCAAATTAACTGAAGTTGGAATGTATGAAGATAATTTCATCACTTCATTTCATCAGTTCATCAGTAAACAAATTACAGTTGCCTTAAAATTCCCTTAATAAAATTACAGTTCAAAACACAGGTATAATTACAGTTGGACTTACAGTTGAACATTTATAATTACAATTTGACTTACAGTTCTTAACATAATGACAATTACACTTGGACTTACAGTTGGACTTACAGTTGTACTAACAGTTGAATACTTATAATTACAATTTGACTTACATGTCTAAACATAATCACAATTACAATTAGAATTACACTTAGACTTACAGTTGTACTTACAGTTTGACTTACAGTTGTACTTACAGTTGTCCTTACAGTTGGTTTCACATGCCCTAATTACAGTGCAAAAGACACTTATAATTACAGTTCGACTTGCAGTTCAAGACTTATAATTACAGTTGGTGTTACCGGCGGGCTCACATTTGGACTTACAGTTTCAGAACTGATGAAGTAATGGCTTAAATAATGAATTACAGTTCAAAAATACTTACAGTTCTTTCTGAATCCATGAGGAATAGAAGGTGTAAAGTGCAAAACGACGGCGACTATCCCTACACTCAAAGAAGCTGCACAATTGTAGGAGATAATTATTGAGATCGGAATCGGCAGGAAGCGACCGCCATTAGACAATAAGAAAGCTTCCCGTCGACCGATGAAGGTGAAGCCGGCTAGGTTTTCTGGTGGAGCGAAATGCCGGCGAAACTGGGTAGCGAAATGCCGTTTTCGAGCTCAGCTGCACAATTGTAGGAGATAAGAATCGGCAGGAAGTGACCGCCACTTCCCGTCGACCGATGAAGGTGAGGCCGGCTAGGTTTTCCGGTGGAGCGAAATGTCGGCGATGCTGGGTAGCGAAATGCCGGCGAAAATAGAGCTCAGCTGCCGCGGGTAGCGAAACGCCGAAGTTCGAAGTAAGCAACTAGCGAGAAAGGGAGAGAAAAATAAAGCGGGCCCCACTCTATTTATTTAAGGACGTTCCTATTGTACGTTAAGCGTACACAACATTTTCTCTAAGAAAAATGGCTATATTAAGAGAAAATTAACCTCAATTTGATTGAGATGATGTGACCTGCTTGAAAGTTTTGATAAAATATTATAGGAAGCGGTGGGGAGAAGAGATATAATGGAAAGTAGTTTCATCCTCTTATATGCTTTACCGACTCTGTTCTTTTTCCTCTCGGTGATATCAAGTTAGGGCTCCAGGAACCAGCCGCACTTCTTTCTTTCTCTCCTTATCTCCCTTCCTGCATCCTCGAAATCTCTCAAGGCTTCTTGGGGGTTTGCTCCCCGTAGGAGTGGGAAAGGATTTTCTTGATCTGGACACCGTCGGGTTAACGTTTGGACCGAGTCTTGCCCGATTTCTTTTAGCTCATCGTAAGCCTTCTTTTCCCTGTTGATGATTCCTTATGTTCTTTTGTTTTGGAGAATATTTTACTAAGAGTATATGGAGAGCTTTGGTAGTGTTGGCGGAACCCTAAATCCATGCTCTGATTTGGGTTTAGAAATTAAAAGGGGGGGGGGGGGGGGGGGCTGAAGTTTGATTCAGTAATCTGTTTCTTATGCTGGTTTTCTTGGTCAGTTTTATATGAATTGATGATGGCAGCTAAGATTTTCGTTTCTTATATCATCTCAAGCTCAAGCTATATGTCTTATTGGGAAAGAGATCAGTCTAGCTGCTGCTATGTGGCTTAGTAATTTGATTTTTTTTATATTGGCCTTGCCTGTACATGTTTTACCTTGGTTTAAAATGGGGTTGTTTTGAACTAGCTTGGCTTGTCTAAGTTGTACCAGCTATTTACATGGTTGATGAGTTAATGATCGGCTGTTTTGCTTTGGTATGGGAGAAGAGGTTAACTGAACCTTAGTGGAGTGGTAGTGGCTGTTTGGAAGGGAATAGATTTCTCGTTCTTTATTGGACCAGCTGCTGCTCCTCTTTCATGTTATAATTTGGGCTTTGATTTAAATGTTGGCCGGCTGATTTTATAATATATAAAATAGTGAGTATTTATATGTCTATATATTGGGTGTTACTTTGTGAAAACAGTGGGTTGAAATGAGTTATATTACTGACCTGAACTCGCCTCTTTGATGGTCATTTAAACTAGAAGACGGGTTTAGTAGCTTCCAAATGATGTAATTATTGTTGGAGCATGCGTTCCGCACTCGTCCGGTTTGAGAATAACAAATCCCGAATGTATTTGATTCTATTTTTATTAATGGTGTGCAGGTAACAGGTATGAGATGTTCACATTTCTGCTGGAGCTAAATTTGAATGTAGGAAAATTTCACTGTCGGAAAATTCCGACAGCTGATGTCGTCCAGGCGACAGCAGAGAAGTTACAATTGCTTCCCTCCACGGCAGCACGACGAAAGACAGTTTTGAGCTGTCGAAAATCCGACAGCGATGTCGCCCAGGCGACAGCTCGGAGGTTTCAACAACTGCCCACGACACCACCACGACCGGCAGTTTTGCGCTGTCGGAATTCCGACATCGATGTCGCCCAGGCGACAGCTCGACGGTTACAGCAACTGCCCGCACGACGGCACTCCAGCGGCAGTTCAGCGCTGTCGGAAAATTCCGACAGTCGATGTCGCCCAGGCGACAGCGATTTTCTATAAATTGACTCCTTGTGTTCGTGCATTCCATGAATTGAGAATTTCAAGTCCCTTCCTGAGTGTATACGAACCAGAGAGCTCCAGAACCTCAAGAACTCCCATTTTTGCTGAGAAGGTTTGAAATTGAAGACGAGATCGGACGCGCTTCTACATCAACTATCATCTCGAGGCTTCAACCTTCCTTTCAGAGATCTGAATTTCTAGAAAGTTCTTATTTTATCTTGTATTTTCATTTATATACATTTTACTTTGTTTTGGTAGGGAAAATCGCTTCCTTGTGCGGAGCGTCTAAGTCCTTGCGTGGCTTAGGGGAAAATCGCTTCCTTGTGCGGAGCGTCCAAGTCCTTGCGTGGCTTGGTGGGAAATCGTGGGCTTGTGTGCTACGTCTAGATCTTGGGAAGATCTAGAGGATAGGCTTGGGCTTGGTCTAGGGAGAGACAAGTGATAGCCTTCCGATCCTTGGGAGAAGGATTGGTAAACAAAAAGAAATTTACATTTGTACGCCTCCGATTTCTATCGATATAGAAATCAAATTTATGTAAACACTTTGTCATATAATATAATCATGTCTCTTTTGTGTTTACTTGATTTCTATCACTTGGCGTAATCTCTATTATATTGTGTTCTAAGTTTTCAATTCTAAATCTAAATTGTTTATTTCAATCTCTTTTATCATAAAATAATTTAGTACTTATTTCTAAAATTGCAAATTCATAATTTTCTATTCATTTAGCTAAATTGTTATTTTACCTTCGCATATTATAAAACAATTTAGTAATTTTCTTAAAATTATAAAAAGAATTTTTATTCCCTTATTCACCCCCCCCCCCCCTCTAAGGGCGCCGTAAGATCCAACAAGTGGTATCAGAGCGAGGTTATTCCAAACGGTTTAAAAGCCAGGAATGATGGCGTCTCATGATCTCGCTTCTACTAATAGGGGAAATTTTCTTATAAATGAAAAATCTTTAGCACCACCTTTATTTGAAGGGAAAAAGTATAATGGGTGGAAATTTCTAATGGAAAAATTTCTTAAATCTTTGGATATGGAAGTATGGAATATTACAATTAAAATGCCCCCAAGTATTTTAAATAAAAATGAAATATTTTTAAATGCCAAATCTATGAATAGTCTATATTGTGCATTAGATCAAAATATTTTCAAACTTATTTATACACTTCCTACTGCTTATGAAGTTTGGAAATTTCTTGAGAATACTTATAGTCTTCCTTCTACAGATGATGAACAAGAGGAATTCCTTATGGATCCAAGAGAAGAAATCGACAAGGACTCATTCTTGGAGGATGATAAATCTAAGAGAGAAATCGACGAGGAATTTCTTATGGATCAAAGAGAAGAAATCGATGAGGACTTATGCTTGGAGGAAGAAGAATACAACATCACAATATTGGACTCATTTGTTGGCAACACATCAAGCAAAAGAGAAGACGGAAACAATTGCAAGATAAGAAAATCAAAAACTTCTCTTTTTGTAACGAATTCTATTTCTACATCTCGTATGTTTAAAAATGCTAAACGTAAAATTTTAAAATTAAAAATTGCTAATTCCAAATTACGTTTAGAAAATAAATCTTTAAAAGCAAACGATAACATAGAATTAAATATTGATGTGTTAAATTCTCTTTCATGCTCTTTAGTTGAAATTCCTATTCCTTGTCTTAATTGCAATTTATTAAAAGAAAAATTCAAGGAAATTGAAAAAGGGCTCTTAATTTCTAAAAGGCATAATGAAAAATTGTTAATTGAAAATGATGTTTTATCTTGTAAGTTAATACAATTAAAATCTTTTGTTGAAAATTTCAAATGTCATCTAATGAATCTCATCATAAGATTTTGAATAACAAGAATAAATTAACTTACAAAATTATTTCTAAAAAGGATCATTTTCACACATTAAATCAAAAGGAGTTTGGTTTCAAAAAGAATTATGATCCTCATAAAATTCTTAAAAGTCACTATTATAAGTCTCAATATATTTTCAATCATGACTCAAATTTAAAAACTCCTTTTCATGAAAATCAAAATATAAAATATTATCCTTCATATTATAAGAGTATGTCTAAAAGAAAGAGTGGAAATGAAAATCATCAAAATGATAATCAATCTTTTAAAACATATTGTAACCAACTCTTTCAACAATCACTTCTAAAGAAAGACAATCACTCTTATAAAATTTCAAAGAATCCATATAATGACAATCATTATGATTATCAACATCAATCTATTTTGAAAAATAATTTGAATAAACATAAATCCCAAATGAATTATTTTTCAAACAACCATCATTCCAAAAAGATGTCAAATAATCATAATATGAATTTAAAAGAAAAACAACCAAAGTATGAATGGAGACCCTTAAAGAAAAATGATACATCAACATTAATTAAAAGGGCTCATTCATCATTATCTTCTCAAAAGCCATCACGATGTATTTGGGTACCCAAAGGAACCATCCCACATGGTCAACTTTGGATACCTAAATCTCTTATTCATTAGTATCCTATCATTTGCATGAAGTAGAAACAAATAAAAATGTAATATCACTACCCTACTTCTTGATATGCTTATTGTCTCTTTTCTTTTGTTTATTTTATATTTTTTAAACAAACATGCTATGATCTCTTTATATATCATGAAATATGACTTTCATATATTAAGCCTAATGTTTATCAAATCAAATTGAATTAAAATTGAACATTAAGTCATATGATTTTTAAAAGAGACCTACCTCTCATTTTTTTTTATATATATATCCTTTTAAATCCTTTACCCATCAATGTCTTGAATTAACATTATAATTAGAATATTGAAACTATTTTTCAAGACTAAAGAAATTAATTTTAAAAATGGATTTAATTGGTTTATTAAAAGGGCTTAAGCTAAAAATTAAAATGCGCAATAGTTTGATTACTTTCTATGTTATTTGCTGCATTTGATAGTCCTTATTATGAAAAATATTATCAAATAAAATCGAAAACAAAAATTCATCTAAACGCATGCTTAATCTTTCAAAAAGCAAGTTTTTGATCAAAACTTCAAATAGCCATATCTTTTGATCCGCTCGTCCGTTATTCGCGTTTAATATCTT
Source organism: Dactylorhiza incarnata (assembly GCA_033032865.1). Taxonomy (NCBI): domain Eukaryota; kingdom Viridiplantae; phylum Streptophyta; class Magnoliopsida; order Asparagales; family Orchidaceae; genus Dactylorhiza; species Dactylorhiza incarnata. The sequence goes on from JAWHQI010000017.1 coordinate 13,733,339, forward strand.
TTCAGAAAGAGCACAGAAATCTCCATCTATCGGCAAACTAAACTTGCCCATTTAAGTTTGTTTGGTGTTGTCAATTTGCCCAATTTCAACTCCGTTTTTAAATGCTATCTTAGTTCGCTTGATTCGGAAATTTCTGTGTTTAAGGATTTTTTCATCACATGATATCCTATGTATAATTGTTTCATATATTAATTTAGATAGTATGTGTGATGTGTGTCACCATTGTTTGCATGTAATTTAGATCTTAGAATCATCTTATATCATTAAGATCAAATCAAAAGTTTAATCATTTCATTATAGGTCTAAAGAAAATTAATTTGTAAACATCTCATATTACATGCAACATTATCTCCATTAATTCTATGTAATAACATTGCATTTAAATGTATCATTCTAGCATCACTTCTTAATTTGTGCTTAAATTTATATGCTAGGTATAATATTTACAATGTTATTTAAATATCATGATAACTATGTGATTTGAAATTATATAGAATACTAAAATTCCAACAAACACATAGTTTATGAATTAATCATTAGAATATTTATGAATATTGTTTCATGAATCATATATTATCATGCAAAACCAAAGATCAATAAATTCAATTATTGAATGGCATTTTATTTCAAAACTATATATTTGTGATCTTTGTCTTTGATATGATAGCTTGATCATCATTTTCTAGACTTACAATTCAAACGTGCTCATTCAAACAAAAATCACCAATTCATATTGTCATAAGTCTAGAAGAATTAGAATTTACACACATCATGATGATCTAACATATATTCTATGCAAAAATTCTCTTTAATCATAAATCATAATTCATGTTCTATCAAGACATATCTCAAATCGATAATAGGAATTATGAATCTTATGATAAAAATTATGAATAATGTTTTCTTTACATTATTTGATGTATTGATCTGCTTTGCCAGTGATTGCATGTATCTCTCATATTTGTAGACTCTAGAATCAACTTTGTAATGAAAGTATAAATCAAACTAAATCATCACTCCATTCTAGATCTATAATTTGAAATTCTATTTTGGAATACATGCAATGTTAATATTAATCTTATGACATGACTTTAAACCCAAAACTCATCATACTAGCTTTATCACCTATTGAATATTAGTAATTGTGCTAGTTATCTCATATCGTCGTCTCATAAAAGTAGATAAACTATGCAGCTTTATATAACTCATCACATTAAACAAAACCCATAGTTTATGTATCAACCCTTCGATTTAAAAGCATAGGTTTTCCAAAAGATTATTTCACCTATGACTTCATATCTCACAATAGCGGGGGTGTAGGGTTGTATGCATTAGAGACCTAACTTATAAGACATGTCTTGTCCTTAACCGGGGAGGGTTCCAGTGGGGCCTTGCGAGGCACTGGGGGGAAAGAGTGCTAGGTTGAGTGTTCTCTAGTGTGTGCATATGGGACTAACACCCCAACCTATGGCATGCGTGCATCTCCTCATGCCCATCCGTCACTTAGTACGGGGCTAGGGTGTAGACATTTAGTAGGGGTAATCTTTAATCTTAGGACGTACTTATATTACTCTTTGCATGATCATTTTATTTACTTATCACTTAAATCATGCATATTTTGGGTTGTTTAATAAAAAATGTCCTCTTGTGTCTTCATAGTTTATATCTTCATGTTTAAATGGTTTTGTAAAACACAAGAATTTGAAAATCCAAAGTTTCATGCAAATTTGATCCACCTAGAGATCTCCAAAAATTCTGAAATTTCAGCATGGAACTACTTTAAGGACACTTAATCAATATCAATAATCAGAAATTTAAAATTTCTAAAAATCCACAAAAATATGTTAGTTTATGTGTACAAATCTAATTTTGTGTTTCTGTTTATTTTATTTTCATTTTCTTTATATTATGAAAAATCAACTACAAAAGTTCAAAATTCAAAAAAAAAAATATACAAGAATATGTTTTTGTTATTTATGTTTTTTTTATTCATATTATGAAAAATTTACTACAAAAATTCAAAATTCAAAAATTACAAAAATATATTTTTGTGATTTTCTGTTTTTATTTGATTTAAAAAATGACAAAACAAAAAAACTGTATGATCTTTATTGTCAAATATCAAGCATGTATGAATTCTATTATTTAGAATTATTTACAATGTTAAACCTTATTTCTTCAAATTACTATGAACATTGTTTTGCTTATCATGCTTTGATATATCTATTTAAAGTGCATCAATTGTATTGAAAAATGTGTAGATACAAGCTTAGCATGCCTCTAAGTATGAGTAAATGTTTTATGATTGATAATGATACATTTCACTCACTTATTTTGGTAATCAACATGTGTGTCTAAATCTAAAAATGCTTGCTTGTGTATTGTATTTGTACAATGAATTAAAACTTGCATAAGTTTATTGCCTACACTACATTTGAATTGCACTTATGAAATTTAGAAAAGTGGTTAAGTTAAAAATTTTGGTTTGCAAAACAAGTGTATTCGGAGAATGTTGTCTCACAAATGTGAACAAAAATTATATATGTAGACAAATATACCTCCATCAAGCACTACTTGAACCTCCTGATAAGTCTTCATAAGCATTGTGAAGTTGAGCACCTTGGAAAGAATAGTAAAGTGTCTTGTGCAAACTTTGTTTATTACACCACTTTGTTAAAAATTATGTGCATTAAAAGTGTGTGAAAGTAATTTACTTGTGTTTTATTGTGCACTTTACTTTACATATGTCTTGTATTTTGATGATTTAAATCAATTGTTAATATTGCCCAAAATACACTTATGTGCACATCATTATCTTTCATAACACTTCTTCTCATGAGTATTGGATTCTAATGCTTTTTCTATACTACTCTTTATAGAAAAATGCACTAGATAACCTAGCATGATCTCTACAATGTTTTGGTATCTCTTGAACTTTAAATTAAGTAACATTGTAGTATAATATCTCTTTGATATGTTCATTTCATGCTTGGTATTTTTATGAAAAAAATTTGAGATTTCAACAAGGTTTAAACATCTTTCAACTTTGAACTAAAACTCATATTTTTACTTATGTTTTTCATGCTTACAAAAATATGTTTATTATAATCTTCCGCTTGCTTACAACTCTTATCTTTTTATTTGAAATCTCTTATATATGCTATGCTTAAACTCTTTATCATTTATAAGAAATGCCTCCTTACTACCCTTACCTAAACCCTCTTTTGATTCTACCAAAAGGGGAGATTAAATTGCATAAATCTAAGATTTAGGGGGAGTGCATTATAATGATATTAAACTAAAAAAATGGGTAAATTTGTAGGGGGAGTAATCATATAGGAGGTGCATACATTAACATATGCTCGATCATGAAAATCCTTCAATAAATGGTTCCTTACCCATCTTAAAAGATATACACTCATCCCTATATTCATTACTTTTGATAATATCAAAGGGGGAGAAGATACTAAGAAATCACTTAAATCACTTAAATTACTTAATTAAGTGAGCTTTCATGTAGGGGGAGTTTATAAGTCGGGGGAGAATAATTTTAGAAGGAGCTAATATTAAGGGGGAGATCATATTAAGGGGGAGAACATGAAGATCATAAGTTCACACTTGTGCATACATAATGTACTTGTCACTATCTATATAGGATTTATTCGATTTCTTAGTATAAGGATTTGTTATTATCAAAAAAGGGAGATTGTTGGAGCATGCGTTCCGCACTCGTCCGGTTTGAGAATAACAAATCCCGAATGTATTTGATTCTATTTTTATTAATGGTGTGCAGGTAACAGGTATGATATGTTCACATTTCTGCTGGAGCTAAATTTGAATGTAGGAAAATTTCACTGCCGGAAAATTCCGACAGCTGATGTCGCCCAGGCGACAGCAGAGAAGTTACAACTGCTTCCCTCCACGGCAGCACGACGAAAGGCAGTTTTGAGCTATCGGAAATCCGGCAGCGATGTCGCCCAGGCGACAGCTCGGAGGTTTCAACAACTGCCCACGACACCACCACGACCGGCAGTTTTGCGCTGTCGGAATTCCGACATCGATGTCGCTCAGGCGACAGCTCGGCGGTTACAGCAACTGCCCGCACGACGGCACTCCAGCGGCAGTTTAGCGCTGTCGGAAAATTCCGACAGTCGATGTCGCCCAGGCGACAGCGGTTTTCTATAAATTGACTCCTTGTGTTCGTGCATTCCATGAATTGAGAATTTCAAGTCCCTTCCTGAGTGTATACGAACCAGAGAGCTCCAGAACCTCAAGAACTCCCATTTTTGCTGAGAAGGTTTGAAATTGAAGACGAGATCGGGCGCACTTCTACATCAACTATCATCTCGAGGCTTCAACCTTCCTTTCAGAGATCTGAATTTCTAGGGAGTTCTTATTTTATCTTGTATTTTCATTTATATACATTTTACTTTGTTTTGGTAGGGAAAATCGCTTCCTTGTGCGGAGCGTCTAAGTCCTTGCGTGGCTTAGGGGAAAATCGCTTCCTTGTGCGGAGCGTCCAAGTCCTTGCGCGGCTTGGTGGGAAATCGTGGCCTTGTGTGCTACGTCTAGATCTTGGGAAGATCTAGAGGATAGGCTTGTGCTTGGTCTAGGGAGAGACAAGTGATAGCCTTCCGATCCTTGGGAGAAGGATTGGTAAACAAAAAGAAATTTACATTTGTACGCCTCCGATTTCTAGCGATATAGAAATCAAATTTATGTAAACACTTTGTCATATAATATAATCATGTCTCTTTTGTGTTTACTTGATTTCTATCGCTTGACGTAATCTCTATTATATTGTGTTCTAAGTTTTCAATTCTAAATCTAAATTGTTTATTTCAATCTCTTTTATCATAAAACAATTTAGTACTTATTTCTAAAATTGCAAATTCATATTTTTCTATTCATTTAGCTAAATTGTTATTTTACCTTCGCATATTATAAAACAATTTAGTAATTTTCTTAAAATTATAAAAAGAATTTTTATTCCCTTATTCACCCCCCCTCTAAGGGCGCCGTAAGATCCAACAATTATAGTAGTCAATATTGTAGCTATAGCGAGGTGCAACCCCGATATAAACGACCTTAAATGATATGATGCTTATACAGATACCACGGAGGATGACACCTCAAAATAGACATGACAATGCTATGAACACTGATACTGATGGTGAGAGCTACCTGTTTCATTTAAGCTTTACTGCTTTATGTTCTGTTTACCTATGCACTCTTATTATACTGAAGTTGATATCACTGATAATGAATGTCGCTATATTGTATGGCCTTGATAAAGGCAAACAGGCGAATTACTTCTGATGGGGATTAATAAATATGAGTAACTCATTATTATGTAAACGTGTCGACACGAGGTTATATTTCGGGCGACTTGAATATGCATGCACATAAAGGACCCTTCGGGGTAAAGGAAAAAGGAAAAAGAATTCGAATCGCCCCTAATATATCCTAAGAAAAGAAACATAGATAAATGCTCATAGACATGAAAACTGACATGAAGTTATGTATTTGCACTGCTTCCATGATATAGAAACAGTTTATGATACTTGCATTGTTTACATATTCCATAGTTCATATGAATGTTATAGCTCCTTATACTGTTTATGATTACTGAAATATTTCCCCTAGTTATTATGTTCTTTCATAGATACTGATACATGGACACACTGATATAATGCTATACTGATAGACTGATATACTGCTACTTTGATAAACTGATACACTACTGATATAGACATACTGATACATGGGATTATTGCTTACACTGATATACTGATACAAGGATTTATTGCTTATACGGATACACTGCTTTAATGTTATATTGTTACATGATATGATTATGATTCTATACTGCTCATACTGTTTTAGTGGTACTAACATGTTCATATAGTTATATGTTTCATAAGGTCACTACTGAGACAGATAAATGGTTAGTATGAAAAACATGTTTTAAAATGCGTAAGTTTTACTTTAATTAGTTACAGCAATGAAAGAGGTATATCCTCACTTAGTCATATTTTTATGACTAAGCCCATCGTCAAATTTTGTAGGTATCGAACATGACTTGGGATACGCACAACCAAATGAACTTATTAAGATAGAACAGAAAAGATTCAGCGAATAATGCAAGGTATGAAAGTAAATTTATATTATGTGTTGTTTATTTCATATTCACTAGCCTTACTTCAACCTGGGACACATGTAAGAACATAGCTTAGATACAAAAGTATGTGGGGTCTAAATAGGGGCCTCACACCTACGGCCAACCTCGACAGTACCTCGATCGTGACAGGCATGGAGCTCCGCCCCTACGACCCACCGCGACAGTACCCCGATCGCGACAGGCACGAGACTATGCCCCTATCAATTAATTAATGCAGTTTAAAATAAGCACACTATCAATTAATTAATGCGGAAAATAATTTTATATCACTTTTTAAATTTAAAAAAGTTGAAGAGCTCAATGACAATTCCTCGAAAATACCACCGACCTGTCTAATGACAGCCTACCATAATAGGTATATGAGCTATACTAAAACTTTTTTGATTTTATGGATTTCCATCATTACTTTTTATTTGGGGCTATGTTGTAATTACTTGAATGCGCATTGTATTTTAATTTAATTTTAAATAGATTATAAATATGTTAAATCATTAGATTAAAACAATAAGAGTATATTTGGCAATTTTGAATGTTTCACCAGAGACAACTTTTCCCTTTAATATGGTAAAGATATACAAGTATTTTTTGCATGAGTGATCAAAGTAATCAAAGGTAATGTAACCAAAGAAAGTAGTCAAAGGTACACATACAAAATCGTTCTCTTATGTCGATTCTCAAATAGATCATTTGGATCTCGAGGAATGGTTCTGATCTTACAGAGAGATCATTTGATTTCCCTGAGACGTAGATCGCAAGATTTATGACGTGGATCCCGACGGGTGTGAGGTGCTCAATGGGTATGCATCGGTATTGCTAGAGCGACTCAACGAAGGCGCGCACGGATAAAGAGCGCTTGTTTTTCCGCGTCCATTGATGCCAAGGGAAGGCGAGACATGCGTGCGGAAGGACACGTGATGATGATCCATTGTAAATCGTTGGCGCAAAATGATCGGGCATGAAGCTGCTGGTTGGAATCATCATAGAGATGTGGAGGATAATGGAGTGGGGTTTTGGGGAGGAATTCCTATGAATATATGATATCTTCTTTATCCACTTTGTTATAAGTTTGTCAATTTCCTGCACTCTTTTCAGATGACAAGTGTTTGACATTAATAGTAATAAGCTCCTTCTATAAGAGTATAATAAGGGCAGTTTGAGATATTGTCCTACAAAAGAAGGGCATGCCAAAGATATCACCTTAGCACCCAAGCTAATTATTTTCTGTAGTTGGAATTCTGCAAGGAGATAAGCCAGATCAAAATTTACTGTGTTGTTCTGATCCTCTCACCTGCAGCAATCCCCTTGAAGTCGATGGCTTCGATATTCTTCTTCAGGAAGTTGGAGTACCAATACGCCGAGAGCTTTGGGACTCGTGTACGCTCCACATCATCAAAATCGACGTGATAGAGGCCAAAGCATGAGGTGTAGCCGCTCAATAACTCGAAGAGATCCACTAACGACCACACGAAATAGCCCTTGACGTTCGCCCCATTCCTGCATTTTGTCGGTAAAAGAGTTGCAAAAAGTTATAAACCGCAAGACTTAACGGATAATTCGAGTAAGAATAGCATTACCTCATAGCATCGAGGACACTCCCAATATAAACACTTAAGTATTCGATCCTGTCGGTATCGGCGAGCGTGTCGGCGGCTCCCAAGCCGTAACCTGTGAATATAAAGTGAAGTTTCCATAATAGTTATAGTGTGCTTCAGATTCTTTGAGAGAATGGCTACCATCATGATATTCAACAAGGAAATGAAAATTTTGTGGTCTACTCGCGGGTGTTTATCCCGCGGTAGATTGCCACATCATTAACCTCAGTCAGCGAACAAAAATGTAAGACTGGGTAATACAAGTTTCAGGAAGCACCGTGTGGTCAACCGGGATGTGTTCCAACACGCTCCACGGTATGCGACCCTATTTGGATCACCGTGCTTGAAAATGTTTGTGGGGGTGGGGAGTACCGAGTGAATAACTCGAAGTAAATATTATGGCACTTTTTGGGAACGCGGTGGCGATTTGAGCTGTTGCGATTGGAAACACGGGCCGCCCAGCTGTGTCTGCAAACATAATTTCGCCAGAACATGTTGGGTCGAAACATTACCACGGGCATCCTTGAGGGTTCGGGCATTAGCATTCACGAGCGCCCCAGCCTCCCAAGAAAGAAGTTTTGGGGCCAAATCGTTGCCCCGAATTTCTAAACACGCATTTTTTATCACAATTACAAATCGCCACCGCCCAAACGCCACAACTCTCCCAAACAGAGCCCGTGTTTTCAGCTATTAAGAAGTAAGCACCAACTAACCATTTTCCTCGATGTAAACAGGAGGATTTCCATAGTTCTCTTGGATGTGTTCCAGCATTCTTAGAAGGCCCAAGGGATCAGTAAGCAATTTAGTAGGAAGACCCTGGTTTGAAAAGCAACCGTTTCATCCATTCACAAAACCAAACAGTAAAGGAGGAAAAACTTGCAATATAAGAGTGTAAGTGATGCAGGACAGACGCCACACTTGTATGTCACCCTGACATCAATACCAGGGGGCCCACCTTGGAGTCCACCAAGGCGGCTTTCATCAGGTCCGTGGACGGGCCGAACACCCGACCTCCTAGATAAGAGTCTTTCACCATAGCTCTCATCACCAACTTATCCCGGGCCTCAACAACCTGCCGCACGGTGATGACTCCATGGCGAAGAGCTGGTTGGGTGTACGGTCCGCGGACCTGGTGAAAGCCGCCTTGGTGGACTCCAAGGTGGGCCCCCTGGTGCTGATGCCAGGGTGGCAGGCAGGTGTGACGCCTGTCCTGCATCAGGAAGCATTTGTAAAAAACCACAAAACAAATAAATTTTATCATATTTAAAAGGCGGCACTTAGAAACCAAGGGAACCAAAGTTGGATGAGTTACGCCAGCAGTAAAACTCATATTAAACACAAATCTTAAGCTTACGAGAAGCGCATATTGTGCCAGATATGAGACCAAGGCTCTGTTTGGGAGAGTGGTGCCAGTGGCTCCGGTAAAAAATAGTGATGTGGTGAGAAATAAAGCTCCAACTCTTCGGTGGTAAATGGAGCTCAAAATAGAGTTTTTGGCTTTTTCCACCGCACCAGAGCTCCAAAACAGAGGCTCATCAAACACAATAATTTCTCTGGCGATGATCTTATACCACCAAAATGGATTACCAAACACACCAATTGCTCTCGAGCACATCAAAAATATGCCTCGCAAATTTTTCCAACACCAAACTTCGTGGCAAAAGCTTTTATCTCTACCTTAGTTTCTGTTCCGTTCGAAAAACCTGAAACAAAAAAGGAGCTACATTTGTTAAGGATGCATTGACATGAACACAAATAGACTAAAATCTTGAGTGAAAGAGCTGAACCTCCCGCTTTGACAAACTTGTCTGCGAGGTAATCTCTTTGGCTAAGTTGGGAACTGTTAGAGTTGTCAGAAACAAATGAAGATGTGTAGTGATTCAGGCTGATGAAATCAAATGATCCCTTCACTAGTTCCAATTGTTCTTGGGTGAAAGATGGAAGCCGCCGACCAGCATTTTTCTTCATAATCTCCGGGTAGTCTCCAAATATCAAGGGATGAAGATACCTGTGCTTAGGTATGAAGTTTATTCAGTTACTTTTGTAAGAATGTACGAGTTCAATAGAAACGTATAATTTACATTCTGACAAATATATAAGTGCAAAGTCCACGGAATTTACATTCTAAATATGCCCTCTCGGGTTTTTGGCCTCTAACAAACGAGTTGCTGCTAGAAAAGTATAATTTACTTCTAACAAATTCATACGTGCAAATTCAACAAGAAAACACTCAAGCCTTTATCCCAACATAGCGGGGTTGGCTTGGCCTTAACACAAACTATTTTTTTAATTGAGTAATATGTGAGTAGGGGCCAATTTGGTTGCACCATAGTAGAGCATTCCGCCGACCGCGCGTGCAGAAATCCGCTGATTTTAAATGCCGGCACCGGATCACGGCTACATTCCAGCGCCCGCAGATTTGAGGAGGTGGGTCTGGTGGCTACCGCAGCCCCAAACTAGCCCTAAGTCATGGGCCTACCCTGCTCTGATACCATGGTGGAAGGGCCTAAGATCTAAGTTCATAAATGCTACACTAGTTTTCCAATGTTGGATGATATTCTCAACATAAGCTAAGTACTCACACAACTTATCTTTTGCTGCTCTATGGACAGAGCACCGCGCAATTATGCAAAATGACCTTCACTCTCCCACTGAACAATTTCTCACATTTGCCACACCAATAGTTCCCCATAATATAATTTTTGTTTGGGAGGAGTACAGTAATTTTTAGGATTTGAAAGAAGTACTTCAACTGTTATGGGCTCGCCGAAGAATGCCTGAAGGCGGAGGGATACAATGGAGGCCGAACCGTGACTATCTAGGCGGGTGTGCTCGGGAGGAGAGAGCTACCAAAAATCTCATAAACAAGACAAGGGGAGAGACTAATTCTTGCTCTGTAGCACGGGGACAGAAACGGGAGACTACGATACGAAACGGATACGAGAAACATGATTTTTAAGAAAATAAGGATACGAGAAATGTTTTTTACTTTTTTTAATTATTTTAATATAAGTATGCAAGGCAATTATAATGTGTTATGCAAGGCAATTTACCTATTTAGAAATGAAATCAAACTAATACTAGATGCATTTGATGGATTGAAACTTAGGTATCATGCCTTGGCATGCCGGAATACTCACCTAAAGTTTTAGATCAGCAAAATATAACTTGTGGGGGCTTTACACAAACATATGCTATAAGTAAAGCTCTATGGAAGCCTGGCATAACCTAAGCCAATGGCAAGAATAACTGATAATAACGAAGTGCACCTCCACGCCTTATTCTTAAACTGAAAATGAAAAAAAAAATCCAGAAGAGGAAGAAGAAGAGGAAGAAGAAGAAGAAGAAGAGGAAGAAGAAGAAGAAGACGAAGAAGAAGAAGAAGAAGAGGAGGAGGAGGAGGAAGCGGGCGAGGAGGAAGAAGAAGAAGAGGAAGAAGAAGAAGAGGAGGCGGAGGAGGAGGAAGAAGAAGAAGAGGAGGAGAAAGAGCTTACGAGCAGGGCGGGATCGAGAGTAGGGAGCAGGATTTGGAGCGGCAGTGGAGCGACAGCAGCAGCAAGAGGGGTGAGCTTCGACGGGCGTGAATCGCATAAACCAAAAGCGTGAAATGAAATAGATAAGCGGCAGGACTCTTTGCGGAAAGCGGGATGCGCGATTCCGAATTAAAAAAAATTTTTAATTTAAAAATGCGTTTTCTAGAGTTTAGGAAAAGTGTTTCCACGCATTTCCGGGCGTTTCCCGTATCCGATACGCATCCGAGCCGATAGGCAGAGCATTTTAAAGTATCCGTGCTTCGGTAGTTCTTGCTTGCCATTACAAGACCCAAGGGGCTCTTTAAATAGACTTACAAAGAGGCATAAATGTAAATAAGTCTCAACACTTGACTTACTTAAATACGCATAACGACAATCGACACCTAATGAACTATCATAATAAAACACGAAGGATAATAACCGGGCACGAAGCCTATAACAACAACTTTCTCAAATCTTCCAAAAGACAATTTGGGGGTGGAATCCACCTGCTCCAAAACCTTGCTACGGATAGCAGGTTTAGCGAAATCCATCTACAGATAGAAAAACTTTCTCCAAAACCTTACTACATGAAACACAGTTTACAGACATCCAGGATTTAACTAGTAACTGTCTTTTTTTGCAAGGTTTTGTAAGGTTTAAAGAACTTTTTACACGTTGATTTTGTAATACAAAAGTTTATCTTCTAAACCTGATAATGACAATATGCACTATTTTAATTGTACATTAATGATAGATGATGCATATTAAAATAATGGATGTGCCGATATGCATGCACAGTAAAATAATGGAGTAAGGATATGCATGCACAGTAAAATAATGGAGTTAAAATATACATGCATATTAAAACAAGACGGGTATGATATACATGCATATTAAATTTAAAAATGTGATGTGCATGGATATTAAACTAATGAAAGTGTGATTTTTCATGTATATTGAAATTATAGAAGTGTAATACATGTGCATATTAAAATATTATGTGGAGAGCCTTCTATAAGGGGATGAATAGTTCATTTGCAAATATCAAGTTTTGAAATAAGGTTTTGAGTTTTATTCTCTATTACTCTCATGTGGTCTTGTGCTCTTATATTATCCATTCTCTTCCACTCGTCTCCTTGCTCGACTATAACATTACAAAGTCTAGAAACTATTATCCTTTTCATTAAAAAAATGCCACTACGAAAAGTTTTATATAAAAAGCCTCAATAATAAAAAAAGCGCTATACTCACCAGCCAATCAGAAAGTCCAGTGCCCTTTTTGTAGCTTCAAAGTCCAACAAGGAACTTGTGAGTGGATAGTACCACATAGAGTAAATATTCATGCCTATCTGACCTCCTTGATTAGCCTACAAAGTGCACAATTATCATCATTCTTTCATCAAAAAGATTTTGCTAAACAAAAAAAATCACCTGGTAAGTGTTCCTATACAGTTCCACAACTTGCGCATGTGTGAGCAACACATTGTGAGAAACAATGTACGGTTCGGTCGTGGAATTGCCAGCTGGGCATCCATTCGGGCCGAAAGGGTAAGAACACCGCCCAGGGGCGAAAAACCCTGTGTCGTAGCCAGCCATGGCCATGATGTTGGGTTCCGCAATGGTAATCCATTGAGAGACCCGGTCCCCGAATTCCCTGAAGCAGACATTTGCATATTCTTTGAAGTCATCCCTGTAAAGAAAGTTAAGGGAAGTATATGGTTATTCTCCCTCCAAAATTTTAAAAAATTCAAAGTTCTTCAACCATATAAAAAGTATTAGATTATGGAGTTACACAATTCTTTTGTTCAGCCACCCTCCATATTCATCTAGAAGCACTTGTGGAAGATCCCCATGGAAGAGAGTGACATGAAGCTTAATCCCTATAAAAAGTGCATCACATGAGATTGGTGGTGGTGGTGGTGCTAGAAACATTGCTGAATAACATTTTTCATGTTCATAATGAACAACTTGCAGATATTTCATAACTACTGAGTTTAGCGTCAACTTCTTGTTGTTATTGTTTGTTACAAAGCATTGAGAATTTGCTACAAGTTAAAATAATCACATACTTTAATGAATTTTTTGTGATAAAATGCCACCCCGGCCTGATCATGCTCCCTATGATATGAGTAAATGTTCAATGTAGTAATAGGGCCCGACTATATCAAAACAGAATGCTATTGGAATCATGAATTTCCGTGGATGCTAAGCCAGTATTACTCATCATCAGGCCACTCGAAACCAAGTAAAATAAGATATAAGTTTGAAAATGAAGAAATTCATTATCAAAAGGAATCACCACTTACCTGGAAGTGTGAAGAATTTCACATCCTAGAAACCCAAGTATAAGCGATGTTTAAGGAGACAGATCAAAAGGATGGATTTTGGAACCCTCTTCCATTTTTTGCAGCTACTTATAAGGACTCGCGAACTCTTTGTTCGTTGTGTAGTTTTACCGACGGTATTTATTGAACCACTTCGGAGAATGAGCAAACCGCCTGTGCTTGGTTGTTAAGGTGGACATGAATGCACCATTGAGTAGAGGAAGCACTATTTGTGGAACTTGGTCCGCCTTTAAGAGGACCTTCCGAGTAGCTCCTTAATGGACTGAATCAAAGGGTTGGTCTCGTCCAGTTGGCTTTTTGGCTAGAGCTCTACGGGCTAACGACCTCGATCTGATATCTCTAAAGGAATCTTACTCACTAGACATCCTGATTAGGATGTGTTACCTCTCGAAACGTGAGACCGGCAACAACCCTAAATTTGAGAGGAGAAAGTAGGTGAAAAGAGAAGGAGGGAGGAAGAGAAATAACCATATGGTTCCCAATTTTCATAATACCATCCAAGATGACAAATTATATTGCCCCGTGGCCCATGGGTTTATATAACACCCCCACCCCCGGTCATATTACAAACAAGGAAAGATTCACGTGTTTAATTGCTTTCCACCGGTGTCACTAGCGGACCTGTTGTGGCGCTTATATACCCGCCACACTGGAGGACGTCCCTCTTCCTCATCCGTGTCCGTAACAAGATGTTAACTTGAATGGCACTGCCAGGTGTTCGCTTCTCGTATGTTGAGTTCTCATCTTTGCGGACATGACATGTTACGCTCATGTCATGGCATACAAATACATTAACATCAAATGTCAAATATCAATTCATCATTGCCTAAACATGTTAGTTTGGATATTTTGCTAGTGTCTTTCTCAAGCAAGTTAAATATTACGTTGAAAATCATTTTTTTGTTTTCGGTCCGCTCTAAATCAAAGGCGATTGAGATCAACGAGTCTTTTGGAGCACTAGTTTATGGGCTCGTTCAGGGCTGACTTGTTACCTGCTATATTTAGCCTTACACGAGGAAAGATCCGATTCTGCGGTCGCGTTCAAAACAACGTTTACATATTTTATGTATTTTTACTTTATCTTATCATTTTTTATTATTTTGAGAGATCGGGCAACCATCGTGATCTTGCGATCTAAGTCGTTCACGATGGTCGCCCTAAGGTGCGTCGTCTATTTAAACAAGTGTAGGAGCTAGTTTCAAGGCTATCACAAATTTTGGAGTTTTTTTCCCAGGGTCTTCTGATCATCTGCAGTGCCGACTCCATAATCCTAGGTGTCGACTCTTAGGTAATATCGTTTCTTGCCCTTTTCTCCTTGTTTTCCATCGGGCCTCCCCACCAAATCCTATTCCGCTCAGCCGCCCCATTCCAAGAGCCCCCATCAGCCCTAACACATTCAGACACCCCCCTCCTAAATCCTCACTACCTTCAGCCTCCCTTCCCTACTGCATTGCTGCAGGCTGCAGCCATCCAGCCGCATCTAAGTCTAAACAGACTCCTCCGAAGCCATCCCCCACTCATCAGAACCACTTCGAGCCATCCCCCACTGCAGCCGACCATTCCTAAGACCCTAAACCCTGTAACCAACCCATCCTAGTCCCAAATACAGCAGCCAAACTCCATTCCATCAACCTTCACCCCTGACCGACCCCTTCCAGGTTTTGTTTTGGTCTGGCCGAGCCTTCCTGTCCATTCCCTGATCTTGTCCAGTCCACCTCCAGCCCAAACTCCCCTCCGACAGCCCCCACACAACCATATTACTACCTCCGGATAGCCACCACCACTTCCACGACTACCAGATCTCCATTCCCCTCACCAACGGCTCCCTACGCTTACGAGTTCTTTGTTTGGATTTTATTTTCTGCATTGTTGTATGGACCAGATTACCAATATGATTATGGATACGCATCTTTGTTAGTGCATTTGCTTTATGTTAGATATTGACTTGCATGGCTTATTACAATTATGCATTTAATTAAAAGCGCTCCAATCAAAAGGGGGAACATACGTTGCTCATCTTTTTGAATTTTACTGGAAACAATTGTGCTAGTTGTAAGAGTTTTATGCGTTTTATTATTATTTATAAACTTTGTTGGATCAAAAACAACAGACACACATTCTTCTAGTTTTAGTTAGAATTCCTTATATTGCACCTGGGGTTTGCATAATCCGGAGTTTCACTTTCATCACCCTACCCAATGTCAAAAGTTAATTGTTGGAACAAAATACATTTGGTGGAAAAACGTTGGAGCCGCATCGGGTCTACGAAGGATCGATAGCTAGATTTGGATGGAATTGGGGAAGCAAGTTTGGTTTTTGTTGCTCATTTTTGAATTTATTGTAAACAATTGTGCTAGTTGTAAGAGTTTTTTTGTGTTTCACTATTATTTACAAAGTGCTAGTTGTAAGAGTTTTATGCGTCTTACTATTATTTACAAACTTTGTTGAATCAAACCCAATAGACACGAATTCTTCTAGTTTTAGTTAGAATTCCTTACATTGCACCTGGGGTTTGCATAATCTTAAGTTTCACTTTCATCAAAAGTTAATTATTGGAGCAAAATATGTTTGGTGGAAAAAAGTTGGACCCTCCTCAGGCCTACGAAGGCTCATATAGCTAGAGTCAGATGGAATTGGAGAAACAAGTTTGGTTTTGTTGATCTTTATGAATCAATACAAGAGGCAAGCTCCTTGCTCGGAAGGAGGAATCATTGGAAATTAAGAATTCAAAGAGAGTTTTTGAGAGGGGAAAACTCTTTTTTGTGTGTGTATTATTCACTAGAGAGCTCCTTGCTATTATCTTGGTAACACATTTGAATATGATAGATCGAGCTGAAGTAGTTGAGTTTTGGTAGACGACTTGCCTTAAATGACTATCTCTTAACCCTTGCTAATTCCTAAGTGTCTTATTGTACTCTATTTCCCCTTTTGGGTGGCTGCTAACAGTCAACTTTGAGCCTTTAACTAATGAATCGGTCAATTAAATTGGATTGGCCGACAAGGTCTAATTATAGATGCTAACCTCACCTTGGTAGACGAACTTGATCAACTACACCTAGGATAATATGGGAATATGTTATTCCCTAAATTATTATATCTAGTAAAGCAAACAAAAATAATAATAACAGCATTTGAGACTCATATGGGGTTGAAGATTCTCGAAATGAATGCCACTATGCCAGTCCAACCATGAATTTCATTCAACTTTGTGTAACATGTTTGAAATGTACTTCAATCATCAAGGATAATGTTTGAATCAATGTGTTCTTTAAATTATAGGTCTTCTTTGTCCATGTCGAGGTAAAAATCAATATTTTATCAGGTGGTGGACTCTGCAGAAGAGACAATGTTGACAATAACTCCATTAACTTAATAAAAAGTCCGTTGAAAGAGTTCACGTGAAGCGCATGGCTACTCGGAGCATCTCAAAAAGATATAGCATATGACCATGCCTGATCATGATACAAAATGGCTTAATTAACCATCCTTTAAGTCAGGTTATGCAACAACTTAGCTCTATGGGTACACACACGTTGAAAACAATTGATACGGATACGACCTCATGGTCACGTGTTGCGTCTCCCTCTGCTTACGTAGCCCTAAGGGACATTATCGTATTTTTTGTGTCTCACTCCCCTATATAAGTGAGTGGTTGTGTCTCCTATTTTGGTATCTTGAGAACTTATGAGTGTAGGCTCTCCTAGGTGAGAGAGACTCTTAAGAAAAACCAGCCCTCAAGAGTTCGGGTCGAGCTTGTCTCAAAATTTGTATCTCTATTTTGGTGTTTAATCTTACAATTTTTCGTACTTGATAGTGACAACTATCAATTGGTCTGATCTATACCTGCACACTTGACCATGCTACCGCATCAAAATAATATCCATCATGCGCCGGTAAATAGCATCTGCATTGTTATCCTTGAGGCTAGAATTCCTAGCTATATGTGTTAGTACCAAAAATAGTTGAGATCACTTATGGTATTTTTTGCGTCTATGAAGGAACAAGTTCATTCCTCTCTTCCACAGTGGGTGCTTTGTCACAACCTTCTTCCCATGATAAAGATGAAACTCTTTTAATTATTGCGGCTATCAAACCGTCGATGAAGTTGTTGAATTGAAGTCCCCCCTTTGTATCATGCCCACGATCTATATGGAAAGCACAAAAATTATTTGGACTCAAAGGTTTAGAGTTGATCGGATTGGTGGCAATTGCCTAAGTATTCATTGTGTCAAATGGAGGGGATTACTTATATCAACAAGATGCATAAACAAGTATATGATGGATAAGTATTTTAATATGTTGCCCTCTTCATCCTCATCCCATTTTCAATCTTTAGGAGATAATTATCATGACAATGGTGCAACTTTTCAGCTGACTGAGAATGACGACCTCGCTTCATGATGTTGCTAACCTCTAATCATCATTTAATTGATGATTAATGCCTTGCGCCAAGATCACACAATTATCTTCTTCACCAATGGTTTGATTGTTGGTCATTTTGAGCATCTTGGCGAATTCAATCTTAGCTAGTGCATACCAAACAGGACATTCCCAAAGGTCTTTGTAGAGTGCAACTCCGGTGACCATCGACAAAGCATCTCATTGACCCCCTCTCATATTCAATATGGTCGACAAGTTTTTCATAAGCTTTTGGATGGTGCAAAATAGGTGATAGTTGCTTCTTGAAGTTTATAAAAGATGAGAACTTTTCCTATGAGAAACTGAGAAACACCTCAGACCCCTAGGAAAAGATTACACTTCACTACATTGTGACGACTTGGAGAGATGCAACCCACTCAAATCAAGCAATGTGGTCGACTATATCCAACTTCTCCTTGAAGGGTAGATAATCGATAACTTGAATTTAGGAGGGAGAAACTCCACAAATCAAACAATGAAAGAGTTGGTCGTCCGAGTACCGTGTCTAATCCTTCTCTCAAGAGGGCATCATCGATACTCTCCGTCTTTTGAAGCTCATCCTTGTTTAGCTCAACTGGATAACAACGCTAAAATGTGTATAGGAAATTCCCAAAAGAATGACATTTTTGAACAGGAGGAAGTTGATGAGACAGTTGAGTGGTCATGTGAACAAACTGATCTGATAAGGCAGGCGTCTCGCCTTTCACGTTATCGTGGACGTTTACAATCTTTTTTATGTCTGATCCATTTCTATATTCACCGCATCTAGAGAAAGATCGAGCAAAATTGGTGAAGAATAAGTTGATACCTACTCGAGTGTGCCTAGGATCACAAATCAAGAGTGGAATGAAATTTGGAAAATGGTTTGATTCGTGTTTATCTTTTAATGAATCAATACAATGAGCACAAATTTCTAACATGGTGATTGAAGCCTCATTTAGAGTCACAAACCTAAGTCGGGTCATAATATTAACTATACAAGAAACACACGTCAACTAAATCAATTCAATATGAGTTTATAGTACTAAATCATGATACGTGTATTTAAAAAAAATCACGACAATAAGAAGGAATTTATGTTCTAGGTGTGATGAAATAGGAGCAATAACAAAACATAATTTAAAAAAGAACACCATAAGAAACATAATTTGTACTAATAACATCAACACGAGAGGAAACAAACCTTGTTTGAATATCTCGTTAATCACATTGTTATAATAATTGAGACCTTTTGAATTGATAACTCCTCTTCCATCTGCAAAAGGATGATCATAAAACTTCTCTTAGGAATTTTGTTTTCAGTTTTTTATAAACAAAACACAACAAATTACAGCATCATACCTGGGAGAAGCCTCGACCAAGAAATGGAGAATTTGTAGGCCTCGAGCCCCATATCACTCATCAGCTTCACATCTTCCTGATGATCATTTATTTGAACTTAACAAACTTTGTAATTTCACCACTCTAGGCATATTAAAGCTAAGATTTTCATATTATTTGAAGAAATTACCTCACATATTTGAATTATCATATCACTACTACTATCTTCTTCCACTATATTGCAGAAATTGCTCATTTTATGATAGTTGTTGTTCTAACATATGGATAGTCATGCATATATATTTAATGGTAGAGAAGCATACCTTGTACTTGTGATATCCGTCGGATGCCACATCGCCGCTGCTTTTATGCGGCGCTTTCCCTGAATCCATTAGTTGAGATATTAGTTCTATATTGTTTGATCGATTTACTAGTTCACAAAGCTTTAGATCTAGTAATAATTTAATTAAAGCACGATCTACATCATGAAAAGAATGGTTCGTTCGCCGTATTTAAAATGTAATGTAAAATAAATGTATGAAATGTAAATGCCATCATATTTGTAAAGAAAATTGTCCACATAGGAAAGCAAATTTACTAGTTTACTTCAAACTAAAAAAAATCACATGTAAATACTTTATGACGCAGATTTAGAAACGTCGAGCACTGCATTCCAACAACTCACATGCGAACAAACAAGAGCACAACCTAAGTTAGAAACCATGGCCCCTGTGAGGTGAGATCAGTGGCTTGGTCTCGCTCTCTCCGCGCTCGGCAGGAGGGCCTCATTCCTAAGGTTCAGCGAGACCCTCGAGGTCGCAGAGACAGCAGGGGCTCGCGCATACACTTTGGCGAGACCAGGAGGGTGAGCAGTCCTCGCAGACCCCTCTTCCATGGGGATGGAAGCTAGAATTACCTCTTTGCCCCGGAGGGTCTGCCAATAGCCACCCCGGACAGCGGAGTTTGGCTGTTAGCAGACCAAGTTGGGGTGCGTATAGTAAAATCGAGAGGCAGATTCCTGCTATTTGCAGGCCAGATCAGAAAATCTATAAATAGGATCCAAAGGGCACCTTTGGAGAGGACTTCTCTTTGGAGCTTCTCTCTCCTCAGGCCATCCTTGAGCTCTCCAAGGTGCCCAGGCTTCAGCTTTTGGCTTGGGAGGGGAAGCGCTCTAAAGATCTTCCAGGTGTGTGGTGGGTCCTCCTAGCTGAGCCTAAGGATCAGTGTCCAACTCCGAGGCTCCGGTCTGTTCTCTCGCGAGATTAGTAAGTGCCAGTCGCCCCCCAACCCGTTGGGGGCCCCGAACTCCACAGAAACCGAGAAATCGGTTTCAACAGCCCCACTAACAAGAGCACATATTCTATACTGTCGAGTATTCATAGTACAAGGGACTCCTCATAATATACAAGAACAATTACAGAATAAATGTTAAAACATACCTATCTTCTACCAAATAAAGTAAAAAATTAGTAATGTTCATCATAGATGCTCTTCACTAAAACAGAGTAGATACGCGGCGCCCGAGCCTTCTAGAAAAAAAAGAGATTCTTGCATTAGAAAGACGATGATGTTTGCTACTTAAGGTCTCGCCTAGTTATCTTGAGAGAGTAAAATGGCAAATCTATTTGTAATGAGTTCCCTTTAGCGAATTTTCTACGTGATGATGTCATCTTTGTTGAAGTCGCATGTGTCATTGTCGTCACCACTCCATAAGTTCCGCCCTTAGCTTTTCTTGTATCTAAATTATAGAAGCTCCATGCCCCCCCCCCCCCCAAGAAATAGGTAGGTACGGGTAACGCACGGTTCTTTACCGTACATTACCCATCAAGCCGTCGAAACCCAAATCCCACGGTCCAAGAAAATGTCTCTCTATTTAGTAAGATTATGAGCAAATGCCTAAACCAAAATATGTCATTACTACGGGAGCTTGTACTATTATAGGAGCTAGGGATGTTCAATACTGATTCATATAGTATTATTCGAGGAGTCGATAAGGTAATTCTTGTTGATGTCTATTTGTCAGACTAACCGGCGATTACTAGCGATTTTGACTTCATACATGCGGGTTGCAGCCTGCAATCCGAACTGAGGACGAGTTTTGGAGTTATCTCATCCTCGCGGGATCGCGACCCTTTGTCCCGGCCATTGTAGCATGTGTGTCGCACAAGGCATAAGGAGCATGACGACTTCGGCATCATCCTCGCCTTCCTCCGGCTTATCACCCGCAGTCTCTTCCGAGTTCCAGACTAAATGATGACAACTAAACACAAGGGCTTCGCTAAAAAAAAATTATGTTTTTTTACTTCTTAAAAATGGTTTTTTTTAACCTTTTTACCTGAAGTAAATGATAGCATGATCAAGAAATTTGAAAAAAAAATCATCTGCAATTGAAGTTCTAAATAAGCTTTTCCAGCTGAGCAAGTGATAAAAAGAAATTTGAAACCAAAAATGAAAAAAAAAACTAATCATGATTTTTGTATTATAAAAAAAACTAAAATGGAAGGGGAAGAAGTTGAGCAAGTTATGAGCGTATAATAACCTTCATGGGTGAAAGTATCCCAAATGCTCGGCTTCCTCCCATCCTCCTCCGCCGCCCCTTCATACTGCGCGCATTAAAAAAAAACAACTTGGAAAAAAAAATCAAAGCCGGGAAGATCTCCCAAAATAGAGGAGAACCAGCTGAGGAAGAAGATGGACCTACCTGGTATGCGGAAGTGCCTGCGCCGAACACGAAATCTGAAGGAAAATCGCCGCGGCTGTAGTTTCTGCTGACGCCCTGCTCCGCCAGGAAAAGCAGCAGAGCTAGCCGGAGAAGAAGAGATGGCCGGAGAGACGAGCCGCCCATTTCAGCCTCTGTTTTTTGTTTTCTCTCTCTTTCCTCACTCGTGTTTCTAGAAGAGCAGAGAGTCTCTGTATCGGCGACGAAGAGAGAGAGAGGGTGGAATTTTAGTGGTGACATATTAATGCCGGCGGCTGCATATTAACCGTTCAATAATGTTGGGTCCCACATTTTTGAATGATTGGGCTCAAATATACGACTATAGGCCCAAGCTCCTAACGGACAGGGCCCACAGAATCGGGCCATGTGGCCAGCCCGGCGGTCACGCACAAGAATATATTGTGAGAGGCTGGATCTTGGCCGTTCCGTTCGCTCCATTGTCTGGACGGAAAATAATAGTAGGGGCGTATTCTAATTAGCAAAATAAGATTGCTTACTTGCTTATAATACTCCTCTTCGATGCTTCGTGTTCTGAAAATTTTTCATTAGATCATTGTTGTCGATGGTAGAGAAGACATCTTTTTCAATATATATAGCATTCATCCAATCATCTCTCATTCGATTGCGTAATGATGTTTTGATAATCTTCATTGAAGAGAAAACTCTTTCTACATTTGCAGTTGCAACAGATTATACTACATATGAGAGTCATAGGGTAGGGTGCAAAAAAAGGAGTCGGGAGCGAGCCTCTCGGGCCCAAGCTTTCTTGTTATCGGGCGCAGTTCAAAGCGGGTCTAAGTCGGGCTCAACCTTCTTACAAAAGGGGGTCTGCCAGACCGTACCCAGGCAGACCCTCATTGTTGCTGTCAAATGATAATGACCGGGTCGGGCCCATGCCAAAAGGGGGCATGGGCCTGGGCCGAGCCTAACCGTGCAAAAATCGGGCAAATCCAGGTCAGGTTGTCTTGCTCGGGCTTTATTTGCCTTATCATAAGGGCATGTGCGAGAGGCCAGTTGTGCGGCCACGACAGTTCTCCGTTCGTCTACAACGTAAAGTAAACTAAAACAAATTAGTTAAAAATGATTGTGAATCTATAATTTGAAAACCTCGAATAAAAGACACACGATCTATGATTATGTGTCGTGACTTGATTCAATCTACGATGATAGGATGAGTAGAGGTAGTCGAGCACTAGCTGTCCGGACTCGGGAATGGTAAAGTGCAATGCCGCACTTTACCGTGAAGTGCGGTCATCCAACCGTTTAAGTGTTATGTGCAATACACTTTGAGATGTGTGCACTTTTAGATGATCATGTGGATAGTTGGATCCCCCGCACTTCACGATAAAGTGCAAAAAATGCACTCTATCTCCCCCAAATCCTAGTCCTGTTTTTTCTCGTGATAATGAGCTAACATCAGTCTGAGTTTAGCTTACCGCGATCCGATACTTCATGGTACTGTTTTACGACGATAGAGATATAAGATCGATGTACCGTGACTTGATTCAGTCTACGATGATAGGATGACTAGAGGCCGTCGGGTGCGAGTAAATTTCATCATATGCATATTAGCATTTATAGACTTATAGTGATAAATATTATTTGTGATAATATGATTATTTACGTGATACCAAAAGTGAAAAATAAACTAGTAAAATGTGACAAACTATATTTTGAAAACCTTGAATAAAAGACAAGTGGCTTATGATTATTTATATAAATTCTAGAATTAGTAATTGTTGCTTAATTTCTTTATAATATTTTTTCCTTACTTTTTTTTATGAGAGATGTATTGACAGCATGTTAATGTGTAAATTCATCTTTCTAGCTAGTTTGCTTTATATTTGATAACCCGACAACACGGATATAGGATCGATGTATCGTGACTTGGTTCGGTCTGCTATTTTGCTTTCGCGTAAAACTCACGCTTGCGCCAAACTAGAACACCAGCCCATCGATCTCGCGCGCGCACTAAACTTGGGTGCTTCAAACCTGCGAACTACCTAGAATGCCAGCAGAAATAAACCTACGCGCAGAAATACACATATGCCCTCGCACTCCGCTTTATAGAATGCGCTTAGATCTCCGGGAGAGCCACGTGCCACTCTCCAGAACACAGCGCCCCTGGTCGAGCTCCAAGACGCCCCACACACAACTCTTTAAAGTGTGTCCCCGATACACGTGATCATCAGAAGAGTCTTTTAACATTCTAGAACGAGAGGTGGTATATCACCCCCGCTAAATCAGTTGTATATTCTGACAATATTGCTAATGGATTTGTCTGAACTTTGTCATGTCTCGTGTTTTTTTCCCTTTTCAAAATTTTCACGTAAAAGCTCTGATGTCGACTCTATTTTTACTGTGCGCATTCGACCAACTCTCGAGCTAAGACGAACCTAATCTACCAAACTCGGCAAGCCATTTTTCGATCCACAACAATATCAAACTTTTTACTTGTAAATATATACCGACTACAATTACTAACGATAAGTATAAAAAAATGCAAATAAATACATTACAAAATATTTTTAATATTATATAACAATTATAGCTAAATAACACGTATAATTATAGTATATAAATAAGATTAAAAACTAAATGTCTTTGCCTGATAATAATTTTTTTGCATGCATGATTAAGGTATAAAAATCATTAAGTAATACATGTGGAGAATGTTTTAATTTTTTATTAATACAAATATAAAAAGAAATCACATGAAATGAAACAGAAAGACTGCAACCCGGCCTTTAATCTTATTTCCGCTCGTTCTTCTTCGTCTGCGCATGCTTCTGAGCGAGACGATTAGGACTTCTACTCTGTCGAAAAAGCTTGTTTATGTATATGAGGAGATGTTAGGCTCCATTCGTCTCTTCGCCTCACTTTCTATAAGCTCTACGCCCTTACGGGCGGCCCTCTCCTTGCTCTACTAGTTAAGGCGAGCCCCCTATCGTTTTTTTTTTCAAAACAATTTTGGTGCCGTAGTCAAGCATTGACGTTAACGAACGACCCGACCCCCAAAAATAATTGGGGCTAAACAACTAACCCAATATTTCTAAATCCTGATAGCACACCACAGCTCTATTTACTGCCACAATTTCACAACACGGGCGCATAAACATCACACGTCGCCCAAAAAAGCCGAAATAAAGCGTGTAAAAACCATTCACAATGTCGTGAAAAAACACCAAAACTTGAACCACCCAAAACCGAATTGAAACCCCTAAACAGAATAGCAAAATGAACCAAACCAAGCAATTTCATTTAATTGCGATCTTAATGCTAAAAAAAACCGAGCTTTTCATATAAATTATTGCACTTTCAATGCTAAAGAAACACCCAAACCAAACCAAACCAAACCGCATAATTACTTAAATTAAATTATCATATGTTTAAATATTTGAATACAAAAGCAAATCCTAAAAAAATCGCACCCAAACCAAACCGCATAATTACCACGGGGTTCTTTGATTTGCAAAATGTTGTTCTTTTTAACAATCATAAGAATTAATCAACCATACTAAGAATCATATGAAACAATCCTACTAAGAAGCCTTCTCTCTCTCTCTCTCTCTCTCTCTCTCTCTCTCTCTCTCTCTCTCTCTTTCTCTCTCTCTTCTACAGTGTTTTTTCTCATGCATATGAGATTAAGAGAGCAATCCAAGAAACAATAACACCACAAGGCAATAGAATGTATATACTTACCATTCAGCCAAATATTAACTTGTCAAAATTGCAGACACATGAATCTTTTTTTGAACTGGAAAGAAGAAAAAGAAACCTAAGAGAATACATAGTTTTTCATGCGGCGGAACTCGCGTTACAGATTACGAGCTCAGCATCCGGCGAGAAATATCCGCATACGGAGCGCTACGTCGTAATGTAATGCTTCCGGTGAACATGGTATCTCTTGCAGAGCTTCTTCAATGTCGCCACCGAATGCTGCAACGAATTCAGCTTTGTGTCCATGAACATCGCCTGAAAAAACAGGAGTTTCGGTGCGATTGGCGAGCACAGGGGAGGCGAAAAAAACATTGGATGCGGGAAAAAGGGAACGGGGGCGGGGGTTACCTGGTAGTCATCTCCGTATTTCTTAATTAATCTTTCGACATGAACCCGTTGCATGGTGGTCAAGGGTTTCAGTGGTGCGGCTTTCCCGTCCCGAAGCTTCTTTCCCAGAGCGGCTTTCAAACCTATATACATTAGAGGGGCGAAATCAAGACGCAAAAAAATCAACATTTGTAAAATGAAGGAATCATCGAAAAAGCCAACGTTCGTATATTTCGATCCAGTAGCACCATCAATCTCCTCTGCGAGGAAATCTCGAGTACATATTCAGCTTAGATGTGTCTATAGTCGTGCCCCATCACGACACTTGAAGGTCAAATGTACAAATCACACATGTATTATGAATGCTGATCTTCTCCAATATTTTGTGGTTTTTCAAATCCTAGCCATCCAATTCATTAAGAGGAAATAGGGTTGGCAATTATGTTGAAAATCCAAAACTCCCTCACTAATTCAAATTTTAAGAATAAAAAAATCGATTTAATTATATTAATTGTACTAATTAATACACTAAATGTTTTTCTTATTAGGCGTGCCCTCCGTCTATATAAGGGGAGGGGTAGGTATGTGTTGGGCATCTTTGGATCCCTAGTCTTTTGGCTCTCTTCTGGAGGGGCAGAAGAGGGACA
Source organism: Dactylorhiza incarnata (assembly GCA_033032865.1). Classification (NCBI taxonomy): domain Eukaryota; kingdom Viridiplantae; phylum Streptophyta; class Magnoliopsida; order Asparagales; family Orchidaceae; genus Dactylorhiza; species Dactylorhiza incarnata. The sequence continues at coordinate 13,760,124 of JAWHQI010000017.1, forward strand.
TTCTTTGAAGGACCCAGCCTCTTACAGCTTGGCGGGACCTTGTCTTCTGATTGTATCTTGTTGTTTTTATCGTTTAATGAAAATGTCATGCTTGAGCAATGTTCGCTCTCTAAATCCCAAGTAATAGCTCTGGCCGTATCAAGATTGCAGCATGGCAAATGAAGTTTTTGAAAACAAGTGAAAATCAACTAGGTAGAAGCATGACAAAATGAAGCATTAGAAAAGAAGAAAAACAAAAATTTACTTATGTAAATATGTAATAGCAAGGTTGTGCAATAAAGTATACAAAAAGTAAAAAATAAAATAAAAAATTTGAATGCTACCAAGCATGGGAAAATGTGACATTCCCTTGAAAGGGAATATAAGTTAAATAACTCACGTGGTTTAATAACTAAAATTATTTATCTTTCCACCGGAGACATCTTAAATGATCTTTGAAGACATATCTTTAATGTATGTATCCTCATATTCTTTAACAAACGATACATTTATTAGTATCTAACAAGAAGGGGAGCCATGGCGCGCCTGTTGAGGTGTTGCCGTGCGACCTTGAGGTCACGGGTTCGAGTCCTGGAAGCAGCCTCTTGCAAAAAGGCAGGGTAAGGTTTGCCTACATTTCACCCTTGTGGCAGGACCCTTCCCGAGACCCTCGCTGCGCCGGGATGCTTTGTGCACCGGGCTGCCCTTTAACAAGTACGCTAGACTATCTAAATAGTGAAAAAAAATGAAATTCATGAAAAGTTTTAGGGTCTGCTTGGCACGGATATGGTGGTAGTGAACACAATGGTCATGAATTGTGGGCTGTCAATGTCCAACATCGCCCCTGAAACCACGTTGAAGTTCAAAATGAGATTTTTATTGCGGTGGTGGTTGCAACCGTTGTCATGCCAAGCATATGTAAAATGTCGATGGGGTTGTTGCCTCGATGCATCAGAGCAAAAACACGGCGTCAAACAAATATTTACAAACCAATTTTTCCTTCAAAACATAAACTAATTCACTATAAAGGTGAAGTCCAAGGCTTTGAGAGAATTCCTTCGATGCATGATAATAAAGATAAAAGAGCTGTTACCATCACCAAAAGAAGTTGCTAAAGGTTTGAATGACCCATAAGGCGGTTGCCGACAAATAATATTCTTTAACCTTGGGTTAACTCATAAATAAGTGATAAAATTATTGTTAGTAGAAAAATTGAAGTTGAACTTAAGATAAACTAAAAGATCAATTTTAAGAAATATTTGACGCATTAATCTAATGTATACACGAGGAAAAAAGAATAACTATCAATGATGGAAGGGTCATCATTCCATTCTAGGGATAACAAATATTCTAGGGATAACAAATATTCTAGGGATAACAGGTTGATCTTCCCTAACTTCTTATTGACTGGAAGGTTTGGTACCAGGATGTCGCCACCTGAGGTTGTATGTTTGAAAGGTTGGGCAATTAGGTAAACCGATACATGAGTAGGGTTCAGAAGGTCGTGATTCAATTCGGTCCATATCCGATACGATCAAATATTCTCCAGGAGTACAACAAAAACCTAAAGGAATTGAATGGGCGCACTCAAGAACAAAAAAATTACATAGTTATTTGAATTTCACTGAGAGAATATCAATGAGAAGTTAGTTCCAGAAGTTCAGAAATGCGAAGAATTTTTTTACTGTTTTTTATTTTATAGGATACAGAGGAGGCGGCCAAAACTTTTGTTTAAAAAAAAGCATGGAATCAACAATTTTTTTGCTATTCTTTTGGAGACGAACTAGAAATAGAAGATTAAACTAGAATTTGAATAATGATACAAACTAGTGAGGCATGCTCCTGCGACCACTCCTAAGGGTTTGTTCCCTCTAGAAAACTCCTCCCCAGGGAGAGATAAAAAGACTACAAACATACAACCTAAGACTCACTAACCCCCTTATATAGGGAAAGAATAATTCACATAACTAAAATACAAAAATATCACTAAAAGACAAATTACATAAAAGATACAATACTAAATTAAATACAATATTAATAAATGATAAGCTGCGAGAGATGATTTTGAATATTTTCTTTTTGTTATGAGTATTGTCTGAAAGTGTGTATGTGTATCTGTATCAAAACAATTATTGTAAAAATCGACCTTGTCCCCAAGTGTGTATGAAAATAGACCTTGACCCTAACTGTGTATGAAGTCATTCACCACTACGATATTAGTGAAACGTGGGACCAATTTTCCATAAGTCGAGTGAGTCAGGACCAAACAAATTTGTCTATATTAAAGAATAAAAATGTCGGAAAGTGAGCAACAGCAAGGTAAAATATTATTGTCAACAACCGAATGGGAGTGCTATATAGTAGCATTACCGTGGATGGTAAGTGCTCTTGAAATGGGATGAAGTGTCAATGCAAACAAAAGGATGATTTGGAAATGTGGTGGGTCAAAGTGGGTGCCAATCATAGTTATTGTAATTTGGGTGGAAAAATTGGGTGAAAATTCAATCTTGGGGCAGGTATTGAGGGGCTCAAGGAAGAAAATCATTAATTGTGCTGTAAAAAAGAGGAAAAAGATAGAGGACCAATCTGGTCTCTAACGAGTCCGGGAAGTGTGGATCGAAGAGGTGAAACCCATATGTTACTTATACATGTGACTTGGCGGGTACATAGGCTAGAAGGGAGTCGGTTCAAGGGTAGCAGTAAGAGATAACTATGAGTTTAGGAGAAGGATGATCAGCGCATCGTGAAGTTGCGTTTGTGGGATTCGAAAACAATGCACGATGCTAAGGTTGTGGGATTGACGACATTGAAGAGAATAGTGGTTGAGGTGGTCGGTGTGGCAGTCAGTGTTATTCTGGAGGAGGAGATTTGTGTTTGGCATGCATGCGGGGTGGAGGAAAGGTCGTGGGAGTTCTGAGGGGAGTGTGTTGTTGAGGGGAACGAGGATAAGGGTGCGTATTGAGAGGTTGATCAAGGAGGTGTTGAGGTTGTGTAGGAAGGAGCATAGGATTTCGGATCCCAGAGATAGGGGGAACGATGCCCATGGAGCAGGACTAGAAGGCAGGTGAGGTATTGGCATTGGATTGGGCTGATTTTGTAGTCTCGGATAGGTTGTGAGAGGGGAATACCAGCTCGAGAAATTTTGGGAAGGAAGAGATCAACTCGGAGTAAGGGGATTGGGTTGGTGTTGTTGATGGGAAGGACATGTTATGGTGGCATTGTTGGTATTGGCGTAGTGGGAAACAATGGTTGTGCTATGCTGGTGAAGATGGTATAAGTCGATGAAGCTGGAGGAGTTGTTGGGGACAAAAAGGCAGAGGTGGAGCAAAAGGTCGGAGATGTCATTAGTAGCGGGGGAAACTTGGACGCTATGTTGGCTCAAAGTGTCGACATCTGACGCAGATATCCTCACACAAGGCAATGACTTTGGGTAAGCCAACAATTAGGTTGCCCACAGTGAGCGAGGATGTGAGAGGTGCTAGATTCAAACGGCCGACGAAGATGATGGGCGGAGATCGACTGGTTGGATCAATTGATATGGACTAGAAATAGAAGACTACACTAGAATTGATAAAGGGATACAAATTTGGGAGGCATGCTTGTTCCATCACTCTTGAGGAATGGTTCCCTTTAAGAACTCTTCAAAGAGAGAGACAAAGACTCCAAGCATGAAATCTAAGACTCACCTACAGTCTGAAAAGAAGCAATGACCGACAAACAACAATTTTCCTACATATCTATACTTGGTTTTTGTATCATTATCATCTGAAGTGAACTTCTGAGTTATAAATGAATCTACAAAATCAAATTTTGGACAAGAAGATCTACAGAGTAATACTAGGAGTGCAACTCGGATCGGTTCCACCCAAAACCAAGAACCGACCCATATAGGTTCGGTTCCAAACTTTAGGAATCGAAACCGACCCATGGTCCTAAAGTATAAAACCAAATCCGAACCGTTTTCTTCGGTTTGGTTCCGGTCGGTTCTCAGTTCTACCTATGTCTCAAAATAATTAAAAAAATGACTCTTCAAACTCATGATTCTTTGTAATACATTATCAATGTCTCAAAATAATTGAATAAGGACTCTTTATAATATTGAAGTCATAGAAGTATACAAGTACAACAACTATTTTCATTAGCAATACGACTATATTCTCAATTATTTTCACGTATTAAGTAGTACGACTATAACTGTTGTCTCAAAATATTTTCTTTAGCATTGATAGTCGGTTCTCGGGTCGGTTCTGGGTACCCGACCCTTGGAACCAGGAACCGAACCGAATTGTCGGTTCTGGTATTATGAGAACCGGACCAGAACCGACCCAAACCATTTGGTTCGGTTCGGTTCCGGTCCGGTTCTCGGTTCTTCGGTTATTTTTGCACACCCCTAAGTAATACAATGATCATCTTATGGCATGTGAATTCCTATAATAGTATATATTGATTAAACGATTGCTCAAACAACTAAGATGATATCTATTCATACTCTTATTTTTGTTGTGCTGCTTGACTTTGGTCATTCTACTATATGGTTGTTAAAGAATGCTTTCCGTAATATACATGTCACAAAGTAGGTTACATGTATCCTTATGTCTGCTTGTGTGGCATGATTTTCATATTTACAGAGTAAACGCTGGTTTCAAACAAGTACCTCAGGCATGATTTGGATGTTTTAGACCACACTTTCCCCTTCTATTCGTTTTATAAAGATCGTATCCAATTATGCTCTGTTTCATCGAACATTTAGATATTAGCTTTGTCATTCTTTTGATTTTAACATGATTAGTATTGAGTAATTCCCCGGCTCTCCTCTCTCAATCAATATGTTCAAAGTTAATCTGAGATGAAAGTTTTATCCGTGGTTGTTAAAGGCGCGCCTAAGGCTCCAGGCTCAATAGGCTCAGAGGCTTGCGCCTTTGGAGTATAAAAGGCGCGTCTGAGAGCGGTTTCTGTTGCAAACTTTTTTTCCAATAGAAAGAAAGAAATAATGTAAACACTCAATAATTTTTGATTAGTGTTTGTGAAACATAATCGAGTGTTAAGACTTAGATATGATGTAAACGATCATATTAATTCTATTTTTTAAGAGTTATAAATGATAGTAATGAATGATTAATGAGTAGAACAGATGAAAAATTGGATCAAGAAGATGAACTGATGTTTGATGCTTATTTTTTTAAATGAATGTGGTTGCGCCTTGTCTTCGTCAGGCACGCGCCTGCGCCTTGAGCCTTGCGCCTAGGCTCCAAGACCCCTTTGCGCCTTGGTGCGCCTTGCGCCTTTAATAACTAAGGTTTTATCTACTACTTACTCATCCATGGATTATTTTCTCCCTAAACAAAACTATATATAAACATTATTAAAACATTCATTTTTGACAATATTTCCTCTCTAACTTTATATATGCCTCTATTACATGCTCCACTCCTATGGAGATGAATTTATAACTTTGTTTCAACCTCTATCACAATCTATTTGAAACAGAGAACTTGTAGATTCTCTTTTTAACTACTGACAATATGACCAGGTATTGCTCATTCATGTCACAAATTGAGAAACTTTAGGAACCGTTCAACATTCATCAGCAATGGGGCTCTCCTACGCATTCTATGATGCCTTCTTGATAGTGTGATTCTATCCATATTCTTTTTCATCATATTTGCTTCTTACTCGTCGAACCCACACTATTGTTGAGATGGCCGATGATCAAAAATCAAAATACTAAAAGATCCAACACTAAGTTGTGTGTCTTCTCAGGCTCTTCCATCATCCATTAGCACAACAAGTATCAAGACAAATGTCTCTCAATCTAGAATTATGACTAACTCTAGGGTGACAAAAGACATCACTACTAGAATGAAATGGCTTTGTGGACTCCTAATTCTTATATCCTACTTCATTGTGAGAATAAAAGTGATATTATTTTACTAACCTAATGTTTCAAGAGCATACAAAATACATTGAAATAGACCATCATCTGATTAGACAAGAGCATGAAGCTCAACATATAGATAATGTTTTTTTTGCTTCAATGATCAAAGTATTTTTCAGTTTAAATATCTCTTTTCCAAACACTATGGCTGTGTTTGGCGCGGCTTTTTTGCTTCGGTGAATTTGGAGAAAAACGTCACCGTCATAGAATGTATGTTTGTCATGACAACCGTTATGACCGCCAACAAAAAAGAAAACTAGTTTTGAACATAAAAGTGGATGAAATTCCTTCGTGAGGTCGGGCGTTCCCGAACAACGGTTCATAACCACCGTGTTCGTGAACCACCGCCGTGCCAAACTGAGACTATGTTGTTGATCCACCGTGAGTTTAAGGGGAGTGTTTGATATATATTGCTTATCATACATATTCTTTGTAAGGCATATACATTTGCCATTAGTATTTCCATCCATATTCCTATTCCAAAAAATATAATTTAGTCATGGCATGTCATTATAGCGAACAGAAAATTATTAAACAGACGAAAAACAACAAGCAAAATCCACGCTGATTTTAAAGCTAGGGAGGGTAACTGGTAATCACTGACCGTCCGATTCGAGATCGCTTCCGGTGTCAACCGGATCAAACTCGGAAACAGGCGGCGGATCATGGATGGGAAGCTGGAGATCGAGGCTCTGAATGATCGCCGGCGTGCGGGCTCGAACTCCGAGAAGGTTGGGGTTTGCGACGAAGCCGAAGGTGCGGTAGTTTTGGAGGTAGCTTCCCTTTTCGTCCCAGACCTTCGCCGCCTCACCGTCGGAGTCCGAGTCGGCGCCGCCGAGAGAGAGGAGCTCCTCCGTGATGGTGAAGGTCGGCTTGAAGACCCGGGGCTTCTTCCTCGGTAGCCCGACCCGCACCTTCGTGCGAGATTTCTTATACTTCCTCCTAGATCTCGCCATTATTTGTTTCTGCGGCGAGTTCGGAGGTTTAGGGTTTCTCGAGTTCTATAATTGCATCCCTCCTTCTGAAGTTAAATCCTAGCCCTATAAACAGAGCAATGTTATAGGCAGGCTTGTTTTGGCTGTACAATATTATAGGCAGACTTGTTTTGGCTGTATGTAGATATATGCAGGCCGTTAATTATTTTATGAAGTCCAAATTTAATATATGTAGGCAATTATTTTATGCTCAAATTTGATGTAGGGCGTTGTTTCCTGCTTGCATATCCTTATTCGTTTCCTCCAATGACGGGATGATGGTCATGAACTTCACTAATCCGATGCCCAAGCTCCCATGGAAGACGGTCTGCACGATGAGCATGGTGCCCGAATTGACGATCAGCACGAACGTCTTCGAGGATTCGCCGTCGATGCACGCGATGCAAATATGGTGTGGTGAGGACGGATGTTCGACCAAATGGGATGGAGTAGAGTACCCGCCCATGAGAGGAGCTTCTGTCGTCGGCGGCAGCTTAGCCGGCGGCGCTCTACACGCAGAGCATGCTGTCCTCGCACGCGCTGAGAAGTGACGCGGGGTTGCTATTCGAACGTATGGAGTTCTATGAGACATGTTCGACGGTGTCGGGGAAGCAGGGCGCGAGAGCGGCGATCTTCGCAGTGTGCCTGTAGAGGAGGGCAAGGGGGGCGGGCATGGTGTCCGGATAGAATCCAGCGAACGATGGCGAAGGCGGAGGCGGCGAACGATGGCACCGTCGGTTTCGTTGGTGAAGAGGCACGGCTGGTGGGGGAGGAGGACAACGACGGCGAAGGCGGGTGATGGTCGCCGGCGAAGGCGGAGGCGGCGAACGATGGCACCGTCGGTTCCATGGCCTGCATGTTTAAAAAAGAAAATGAGTTTTTTTTTAAAAAAATGTGGTGAACAGGCCTGCGTATAACATTGCTCCTATAAATATTCATCAAATTTCTCTTAAATTCATAGCGGCAATGAGTCTCCCTGCCCAGCTTGGGAAATAAAATTTAGGTGTTTTTTTCTCACCTAATTTTAAGTTGAAGAAACAATATTGTTGTACGATCTGGTATCCTACGGCAGAGTTGTTTTCGTGGAATACTGCAGTATTCTAAAAATATTGTCAGTATTTCGATCAACCATGTTGTTTTTGCATGAAACAACAGTTTGATACGCGCGAGCACCGTGATCTTAGGTGGGAGAACACACCTAAAAATATCTCATGTTTGGGTGGGTGATTGTGATTGAAGATAAAATGACTAGAGATAAAGATAAAATAATATTTTTGAATGGAACTCCATCCATACAATTGAAATCAGTCATAAAATAATGTTTTTTTTAAACGTAACGAAAAAAATGCTTTGACAGGCTGAGCCTACATCTGTTGCTCCCCTTTCCACGTGCGCACTATGCGGCCACGGGTTCGCAACCTCGCTCAATGTCCTTCCGTATCACTTTTCATGTCATTTCCCAAGCATAAGGACTTCATCGCTATCGGCACCCCTCCATGCCGCTCTTAGTTAAATAAAACAATAATATTAAATAAGGGTGTTGTTATTAGCAAATTCTCTTTGGCTTCTAGCAAATTATTACTACTAGCAAACCATCAATTTTGAAAATGACTATTTGAAAATCAGTTTGCTACTAGCAAACTACCAATAAAATAAAATAAAATATCTTTTCTTCGTCCTCCTCCATGCCTTGTTGGGTGTGGTTCCCATCCGAGTCGGTAAAAACCACCGGACACGCGCTAGTTTTAATCTGGAACGTGATTTGCAGTTTGCTGTTTTTTTTTTTTGACAAAGGTGTTGCAACACAAAAACGGGGTGTTGCAACTTGCTACCCTCTGAATTTCCTGGACAGCTAGGTGTTGCAACACCAAAAATCGGGTGTTGCAACATATCTGCGAATTTTTTTAATTCCGATTTCTGGATTCGTAACCGCCGATCTCTTGATTGATAGGAGGTGTCTTTTCAGTTTTTGGAAGGCAGTAAATATGTTGAAAATTAAAACCTAACTTAGAGTTTTTCCGTGTGCCTCCCCTCTCTCCCTTGTGAGATTGAGAACCGCCGCATACCAGTCCTCCCTCTCTCGCATTTTTTCTTGGAACCGCCGCTGCCGCCGCTGTTGGAGGAGGGGCTGTCGCCGAGGGGCTGTCGCCTGGTGTGTGGCCGCCTGGATGCCTTGAGGGGCTGCTGCGCCTGGAGGTTCTTGAAGGAGTGTCGCCACCGCCGCTTGTGGAGGGGGTTGCGGCCGCTGTTCGTGAGGTGTTGCCGCCGCCGCTCCTGTCTTGGAGGGCCGCCGCCGCTTGTGTCTTTGGAGCGCCGCTGCTTTGTGTTGCCGCTCTTGTTCGTGGCTTGGAGGTTGAAGGCGAAGGAGAAGGGGCTGTGCATAGCCGTCTCTATTCGTAGTTTGGTGAACGTCATCTTCGACGTTGGGACGGATTATTCAATCCGTCCGGGTAACGACTCTATCACCGTTCTTGTTTTCTTTTTCAATACTGTGATTTTTGTATCGTGTTGGAAAGGGGGTTGTGTAAACCTTTGTGGTTGTTGTGGTGGAGGAGTGGAGATCCTTTGTGGATCGGTGGGGAGAAAGCCTGTATTCCGTGCGTGTGATTTTTCACACATTTTTAGTGGAGACTTTCCGGGTTGGACTCCGATCGTCCCGTGGTTTTTCACCCAATTGGGTTTTCCACGTTAAAATTTCCTGTGTGTTTTTATTATTTCCGCATTGTTATTTCTTTTGTATATTTGCATACCGCTGAACGCGGTCGCACAGGTGCTTGCTCGAATTGCAACAGGTGCTCTGGTCGGGAGTTTTAGCTCACATTCCCAACAAGTGGTATCAAAGCGAGGTTCAGTGTCAGAGCCGTTTCAGTGACAGAGCAGATACCGGGTTGACCTTTGTGGGTTTCAGGACAAGTCAATTGTTATCTCGGGTGTGCAATTGGGAGTGGTAGTTTACGACCATTGGTCCGCTGGCTATCCTCTCCAGTTGTATACTTTGAGATAGTCGATTCAAAGATGAGTGGTCGGTCCGGCCAGTTGGCAGAGCAGAATGGAGTCCACATCATGTTCAGAGCAGATGGTAAAGTTGAATGGTGCCAACTACCACCAATGGCATCTTCTGATGGAAGATTTGATATATGTGAAGGGTTGGCATGCTCCTGTCTTTGAGGAGATGCCAAAGGACACGGATCCGGAGAAATGGAAGGTGGAGCATCGGAAGCTGTGTGGGTTCATCAGACGGTTCGTGGAGCCGAACGTCTACAACCATGTGGCTAGCATCACTGATGCAAAGACATTGTGGACGACTCTCGAGACGTTGTATGCCAAGAGCACGGGCATCAACAAGTTGTATTTGCTGAAGAAGCTTGGAGAGTTCAGATACCAAGAGGGCTCACCTATTTTGGATCATGTCAACGAGTTCCAGGGGATTATTGATCGTCTGACTGCCATGAAGGTGACTTTTGAAAATGAGGTGAACGCATTATGGCTACTCAAGTCACTTCCAGACTCGTGGGAGATGGTCAGAGTTTCTCTGATCAATTCTTCCCCCCAGGGGATTGTTTCCATGGAGATCGCCAAGAGTGGGCTCTTGAATGAGTAGGTGAGACGAAAGTCTCAGGGGACTTCAAGCTCTTCTTCACGAGCTGACGTTCTCTATACTGAGCCCAGGGGGAGAGGAAGGAGTAAGAGCCGAGGAAGGAAGGAGGACAGGAGTCAGAGTAGGGGCAAGTCGAAGTCACGTTATCAGAACGTGGAATGTCACTACTGCCATAAGAGGGGTCACATCAAGAAGTTTTGCTACTCTTTGAAGAACGATCAGAAGAAGAAGGGGATTGCTACTGAGGGCAAGGATGAGGGTCACACGGCAGCCACCGTTTCGACTGAGGAGGACGACGTCATTATTGTTGGCGACGACGTCACAGCTGCACTCGCGTGTGACGACCGATGCTGGATCGTTGATTCTGGAGCCTCTGCGCATGTCTCCCATAACAGGGAGTTATTTGCCACTTACACCACTCATGATTGTGGGGTGTTGAGGATGGGCAATGGGGATATATCCAAGGTTCTTGGGCGTGGAGACATGCACTTGAAGACGAGTACTGGTGCCCTACTGGTTCTGAGGGATATGCAGCATTTGCCAGATATTCGCTTCAATTTAATATCCGTTGGCAGGCTTGGAGACGAAGGACACCTGAGTGTCTTTGGAGGAGACTTCTGGAAGCTGATCAGGGGATCGCTTGTGTTGGACAGAGGCTATAGAGATTCTGGTCTATATTACATGGAGGGGAGGCCTGAAGCTGCTTAGGCCAACTCCGTCAGAGATGAGGCATCCACTTCCTTATGGCACAGGAGGTTGGCTCACATTATCCAGAAGGGATTGAGATGCCTGGCGAAGAAGAAGTTGATTAGTGACATGTCTGATGTTCACTTGGAGAGGTGCGACCACTGTATGGCTGGGAAACAAAACCGGGTTTCATTCCACAGCCACACGTCCACCAGGAGATCGGAGCCGTTGGAGCTTGTTCACACTGATGTGTGCGGACCACTGAAGGTCCAGACTAGCGGAGGAGCATCATACTTCGTCACTTTCATTGACGACCATTCGAGGAAGCTTTGGGTCTATGCCATCAAGACCAAAGATCAGGTCCTTGATACCTTCAGGAGATTCCACGCTGAGGTGGAGAGACAGTCTGGGAAGAGGCTGAGATGCATCAGGTCCGACAACGGGGGAGAGTACATTGGTCCGTTTGACGAGTACTGCAGGGACCATGGCATTAGACATGAAAAGATCCCGCCGAAGACGCCACAGCTGAATGGCGTAGCTGAGAGGATGAACAGGACACTGATGGAAAGAGTTCGATGCATGCTTTCTGAGTCGAAGCTGCCAGGGATGTTTTGGGGCGAGGCTCTTCTTACAATCTCTCGCTGAGTTCAGCTTTGCAGGAGGATGTACAGATAGGGTCTGGTATGGGAAAGACCCCTCTTACATTCACTTGCGAGTATTTGGTTGCAAAGCCTTTGTGCACGTCCCCAGGGACGAGAGATCGAAGTTGGATTCGAAGCCCCGTCAGTGTATTTTCTTGGGGTACGACTACAGTGGAGAGTTTGGGTACAGGTTCTTTGATCCAGTTGAGAAGAAGCTTGTACGTAGCCGGGATGCTGTGTTCTATGAGGATCAGACTGTTGGTGATCCTGAGGGGACTGTTGAGTTGGAGGTTGACTCTCGTGCTGCTGCAGAGTCACCTATGGTTGGAGATGATGATACTAAGGAGGCTACTGACCCTGAGCCAGCACAGGGTACTGATACCCTTCCAGATCATGATATCACCACTGATGGTGAATCAAGAGTTGCTGAGAACATTACTGATGATGTGCCTACACCGGCCCCTGAGCCTGCCTTACGGAGATCAGATCGTGTCAGGCACCCGTCCGCCAGATATTCTGCATCAGAGTTTATACTGCTGACTGATGCGGGGGAGCCTGAGAGCTATGACGAGGCTATGGAGAGTGCTGAGAAGCGCCAGTGGATGGCTGCTATGCAGGAGGAGATGCAGTCGCTGCAGAAGAACCACACATATGATCTGGTGAGGTTGCCTAAGGGCAAGAAGGCCTTGAAGAATCGTTGGATTTTTAGAGTGAAGTAGGGAGATTCCTCCACACCTCCCAGATACAAGGCCAGGCTGGTGGTGAAAGGTTTTGGACAGCGACAGGGCGTTGACTTCGATGAGATCTTCTCACATGTGGTGAAGATGTCATCTATTCGTGTTGTCCTAGGTCTCGCTGCGAGGCTTGATTTGGAGATAGAGCAGATGGATGTCAAGACCGTCTTTCTGCATGGCGATCTTGAGGAGGAGCTTTACATGGATCAGCCTGAGGGCTTCAGTATTAGAGGGAAAGAAGGTTTGGTGTGCCGCTTGCAGAAGAGTCTATATGGCCTGAAGCAGGCCCCACGACAATGGTATAAGAAGTTTGATTCTTTCATGGGGGAGCTGTGTAAAACCCCCCTCCCGGAACACAAGACACGGCCGAGGGGAGTCTTATGCCCAGGACAGCCGCCTTGCGAAAGCGCCAGCACACGAGCTAGCCTCCCCCACAAGACGCCTATCCTGCCGGCCAAACCAACTAAACAACGCCAACCCATCAATAAAAGAAAGCATTAAAAGCCATAGATTCACAATAAGTACAAGAAGGACAGAAAGCTACACAAGCTCCTGCAAATCATCAGAGTATCAAACTAAATGCCCCAAGGGCTACATCTCAAAACACTCACTCGCCTCTGCCACTGACGGTAGCCAAGGTATCACGGTCTCTGGCCCTGTCATCCTGACCTGACTATCCTCCTCCAGCACCGTGCACTGCTGCTCTAAGGAACACTCCTAAAAAGAGGGACGTAGCAACCGTTAGTCATAAAGACTAAGTGGCTTCACATCCGCTCCCCCGACGACTCCAAGGCACCGGGCGGAAGGAAAGGAAGAAAAACTGCAATTGTATATACAAGCAGGTGACAGGAATGGTTGATCATATATGTCGGTTGTATAAGTACCCAAGTACTTGCAATGACACTAACTAAGCTGTTCATAAGTATATAATTAGCAATGGTTATAAATGCAAGTACTGATAACAGGTATAATAAGCACAACTAACAAGTATATGACAATGGCAGAGTATAAGTAAGTAGCGAAATAGCACAGAAGTAAGCAGTTCATATCGTACCTTAACTTATATGAATGCCCATACAAACTTATAAGTTAAGGTTTCCAAACTGGGACCCATCATATAAAAGAGCTCATACTAATTTATATGATGGACCCGATGCGGTGCAATGCTATGATTATGAATGATGAATGCAATGCAATGATTATGATATGATGAACTCACCCATGCATTTTGCTATGTCGACATAGACCTTTAGTTCTCGCTTTTTGAGGGATAGCTAACCGCTCAGGCATCTCCCGTCGTGGCCAGGCGGAGACAGTGGAACGAGCTCCTCCACTACTAGGAGGGTATGAACACTACCAGTCCTAGGCCTCTGTACGCCTCGACGCTAAGAACACACAGCGGAGACCCTACGTACTGCTCGACGCTAAGAACACACAGCGAAGCCTCCAAGGACACAGAAGGGGACTTGGGTAGGTGAGCACCAAGAGTCCAACCCAACCGGTCTAGAGTCTACTGTCGGCTTCTGTCGGTGTCACGACTAGCAAGCCCGTAGACCCGCCACAAGTAATCCTCCCCAGCGGGGTCCATTTGTATCTGTGTATCAACATACACCAAGACTTCTAATCCAAGTCCTTCTATACAATCCGTGTATCTACGTACACTAGGACTTCTAATCCAAGTCCTTCTAAACAATCTGTGTATCTACGTACACCAGGACTTCTCATCCAAGTCCTTCTATACAATTCGTGTATCTACGTACACCAGGACTTCTAATCCAAGTCCTTCTATTCAATCTGTGTATCTACGTACACAAGGACTTCTAATCCAAGTCCTTCTATTCAATCTGTGTACCCACGTACACCAGGACTTCTAATACAGCCCTTCTAAATAATCTGTGCATCTACGTACACCAGGACTTCTAATACAAGCCCTTCTATTTCAAGACAACACTTTGTTCTCCCGAGCCCAACTTGGTTATTCATTTTCAGTCTCTAACGGAGTTCAGCAGCATAATATTTTACGACAATATATTTAATTAAGAACCCATATCAAATCGAGCCTTGCTGAAACTTCTACCGTGGTTCCGCTAGCTTGTTATAGCCATTCTCACCAAATGTTAGCCCCATCGGCATTCCCAATAATTATTTACGGAGCAATGCGGGAAAGAACTATGATCGGTAAAATGACAATGAATATCCTCCCAAAACTCATGAAATTCAACAGAGGTCAGCACAATATCATCAATTTGATTTCTACCAATTGTTGAGAGCATCAGACAAGTATTATAAAAGATATCCCAAAAATTATCGCAATTCAAACTACAACGACGCTGATTAACAAAACTGAATTTCTGGGAGTTCTACTCCACCCCAAATTATGTGCCACCCCATTTTGGAAAGCTCTCACCAAGGGCTACAACATTAATGTTGAGTCCTAAACCCAGATCCCAGTGGCTCCTACCTAAAATATGCTCTGAAGTCCACAACAATAATCTGGACAGCAAAACAGCACACCTAAACCACAATCCAGCTTTCTGGACAGTCCACTCGACTGGTCCTATAGGGAGCTACAGGTCACTTCAGAAAACGGGTAACCTATCGTCGGAAAGCTCTTTCCGAGGGCTACAACATTCATGTTGAGCACGAAGTCTAATTCCAGTGAGATTAAGCCTAAAAATTAACTTGAACCCAGCTGCGCACAAATTTTCCTTAATAACCAAGTGCAAAGTTATAAAATGAAAACTTCTTTAGCAAGGGGGCTATCATCACATTTATCACACAATTATATAATTAAAAATCCTAATTAACAGAGGATTATTCATCATCTTCCCCAAACAAAATTAGGTCATTTCAACTTCTAAAAATCCCTAAATAATCATTCCCCTCACTCTCCTTCAACAACCATGGGTTTGCCCCAAATCAAATCTCATCTCTTCCTCTTGAAGAGAAGAAATGATTCCTAGAGCCTCGCGGCGAACGATGCCCTAACTTTGAGGTTCCGGCTTGGTCTTCCTAAGGAAACTCCATTAAAGCTCACACGAGAAGCTCTCTTTGTAAGATCCCTTCCCCGCTCCCGGGGCCAAGCGGACCTTATGCCCAGAACCGACGCATTGCGGTGACTTCCAATACACGGGTTGGGCTACACCACGCAACGTCGACCCTGCCGGCTACGATCACAGTGCGAGCAATAACAAAAGTGAGTACAAGAGAGAGAGAGAGTACAAACTAAATGAAAGGAGTCCACAAATCACATTCCAGAATATATCAAAAGCTAATCAAGCGATACATATAACAGTCCGAGCATGAAAATGAGAGTACATAAATGAAAGGGCTTAAAGCCCGGTACATCATGGAACAAAACTCTCTCATCTCACATCCTCTCTACATGCGGAAGCTATCTCATCATCACACTTCACTAATACTCAAAAAAGTAATCCACCTAATGTCTCGTGGCCGCTACCCGCTGCGTCGCTGGCTGCTCAGGTCCTGCCCTCGTCTCCTGCGGTGCGTGCGACAGCTCCGTCTCCTCGGAATCCTAGATTGTTTTTCGGCCCCAATGCAAACCGTCAGTCAAAGAATGACCGAGCTCGCTAGGTCCCCTCCTCCTGCGACTCCTAGGTACCGCGCAGGAGGAAGATGTAAGACCCCATTTTTTTTTTGCAAAAACCACCGGGTCTTAGGCCCAGAACCGCCGTTTTGCGGTGACACCTTCACTCGGGAAGATCGCCACCACAAAACGCCGATTCTGCCGGCCAACTTGATCACAAGAAAAGTTCATAAAAGAGAAGGCAAGTCCACATAATCACATGAATTAAAACCATAGAGGTAAATGTCCACTAACAATAACTGAATAAGAAAGATAACAATGGTTACACTAATAAAGGGGCTCTTGCCCTATACATCATTTCCTCACTACAAAATCACTCGCGGAAGCTATCTACTGAGTAAAGCTAAAGTTAACCGTCACCGACACTGAGACTGAAGCACTCTGACCAGGCTGACCCATCCCTGTAGATCCCGTGCTCCACTGGTGCTGCAACACTGGATGCTTCTTCTTCATCGGCCTACGGTCACTGCCTCGCAATCCACGTCTACGTCTTCGCCATTGGCCTCCTGGTCGCTGTACTGGAGGGGTTCCACTCATCAAGGGGCATCTGACCCGAGTATGCCCCGGTTGGTGACAATGGTAGCATGGCCGGGGGGTCCACCATGTCGGATCCTGCTGTACCTGTTTCTCAGCTGTAGCTGCGTCTCCTTGAAACCCTAAAATGATATGGTCCACCGACTGTCAGTCAAAAATGACTCAGCCAATTCCCCACCCCTCCCCCAATGGCTCCTAGGCACCGTATGGAGAGGAGGAAGCGGAGGACATTCAAGGGGTAAGAACAAAAGCAGGTGACAAGGTAAATTCTATGCTACACAAGTGTTTATATATATGAAGCAGTAAATAAGCATAGTAAGGAGCAAGTAAAGTATAGAAAAGCTGTATGCAAATAGACAGGTAAGGTAATATAATAATAACCATTGATTTATAGGAATGCTCATACAAACCTATAGACCAAGGGGTCGTTTAGCAGGGCCTATTGTATAAAAAGTCCCATACCAATTTATACGATAGGTGTCAGGGGTTGAATGCAATGTTTATGCTATGTTAAGCAGGTATGCTGTTATGCCATGATCATACAAGTGCAACGCACACACTTCGACTCTATGCGCATAGACCTTTAGTTCCCACTTTTTGGAGCGAGCTAGACTCCCAGGATACTCCCGTAGTGGCAAACGGAAGCAGTGGGTTGGGCCTCGCCCACCTCTAGGTTGGTATTCACACTACCCAACCTAGACCTATTGTACGCCTCCACTATACCCGCAGAGCGTCTGCGTACTCTTGCTGACTGGACCGCCAGACTATCAAAGCTAAGTGTAAAACCACACTCGCCGAGTCAACGTATCGACGTCGGTGTGAACGACCGTCCAATACCGAATACCCACCACCTTCAGTGCACATGCAACATGTTCTACTTCCTATCTCTGAGCCATGAGTTCCCCGGGCTAACCTGCCCATCATCAAAACCTTCAGAGCCAAAAGCTCCCCGGGCTAACCTGCCCGTCATCAATAACCTTCCGAGCCTAAAGCTCCCCGGGCTAACCTGCCCGTCATCAATAACCTTCCGAGCCATAAGCTCACCAGACTAACTAGTCTGCTGCAACAGCCACCGAGCCCACCGCTCGGACAACCAATCCAACTAAACTTCCGAAACCACAGGGTATGGATGAGTGTGTTATTAGTTAATCTTGTACAATGTCTTACTCCTATGAGTTAGGGTTAGTCTTGGACTTCCCGAGGGTTACCCTGTGAGGGGCTTGCTACGGTACTAGGAACCACTATGGGATGACACCCCAAAGTTCCCACTCCCAAGACACTTAATTATTATTGGTGACTACCCAAAGGAAACCCCTTTAATATTCTTACCTGAATTAATCCTAAGGGCTTTAAGACACTTAGGGGAAAAGACGATCTTTCGCCAAATCCCAAGGTGACCTACCCCAAGGGAGGCACCCCACCATCCCGGAACTCATCCACCTTAAATCTCTCCAAGGTTCCTCTCATACCCATTCAATCACCGTTCAATTCTCACATCTCCAAACAATGTATTCCAAATTGGCCTATAACTCCAAAACTGCCAATTTACTAAACGCAGACCACCCTTAACGTTTTGATCCTCATGAAGGGAAGTACATTAATTAATCAACACTATGACCCAATATTCTCACTGGGGGTCCATGTCACTGGTTTAAGATCCATTCCAGAGTTCCATAATTTTCCCCATATTATTAATATTTAAAACCATTTTTCCCAAGGACAACTTCCTAGGGTTTGAACTACATGTGCACTTTTCTGACTTCCAATCCCCCTCCCAATTTTTACATAAATCAAAAGTACCTATTAATCAGTAGTCGTGAAATCTTAGGGAAATACTGCAAGATTTACTATTTTTAAAAATTCCAAAACTCATTTATTATCAATAAATTCCAAAGGAGGTACCCTCAAATGATCTCTAAACCTTATGCAAATTTATACAGAGGTGTCTCCTATTAAAATATTCAGGTCTACTAAGTTTGACCACATGACACAGAGGTTACATTTGTAAATTCCTCAATGGATATATTTGTAAATAATTCCAAAATGAACTAGAGATACCAAAAATATTAATCCATAAATTATGAGAAAATTACAGTGGGTACATATTGGTATGAAAAGACATACTGAAAAGTTTCATGCATTTACAGAAAGTTAACACTCTAAAATCAATCATCCCAAAAATTGCCAACAATATGAATAATTACAATTTGAACCTCCAAATGTTTTCCAATGGTTCTAATAGAATCTCCAGGGCTTAACAATATTAAAATTAAGATTGTGACAGAAGATGGTTAATCATTAAGTAATATTACTTCCTAAAACCCCAAACCCTAATTATTTACAAATCTACCCAAGGGTTTATTACCTAGGTTTGACAACTCCAAACCTCTTCAAATTCACAAGGGAGGCTCCTCTGGTCACTATGACCTTCCTTCCAAAACCTTAGGTCAAACCATTAGGGTTTGACCCTACTTCCTTTATTAGCCTCTAATTGCACCCCATTAGGGTTTAACCTAGGGTTAGGGTCTAAACCTAACCAAATCCACCCAAACTTCTTGTGAGGGTATCATATCACTTATAACACTCAGAGGAGTCCAACACACCCCTCTCCAAGGACAAACCCCCCTATGTCCTTCACAACCCCAAATTCCACCCCATAGGGATCAACCCTATGACCTTGAGCAAAACAACTCCAATGCTCACCAAACTCCTCCTGGGGTCTCAAATTCATCCCACTGACCTTCCTAAGAAGTCTCAAGTCTCAAAGGACCTAATAGGCCAATGATTCTCCACTTGGCTATTTGCACCCCAAAGTACTCCTACCCCAAGTCCTAGGGCAAACCCACTCCCCAAGACTCCATATCACTCTTGGAGGTGATTTGGGTGGGGTTAGGGCAGTGGACATAATACCTCTTCAATAGGAGGTGGTTTGGCTATGAGAAGCCCTAAATGTCCCCTTAGCACAATTTTCCCCTTAAAGGACAAAACTTTGGCCCAAGGGTTACTTAATCAAATGATCTCCAAATGAGATGAGATTTTAACCAGGGGTTTATCATGACCCTAATAGTACCCCACCAAAATTTGGTGGAGATTGGAGGTCATTTGGCCCTCCAAATAATTTGTGTAAGGATTATTAAATTTCTACAAAAACTTTAGGAAAAAGTTCTCCAAAAATTCTCATTTTTGGATATGACATAGCCCTAGGTATGACTCACCACTGGTCCAAATCTCAAGTCATTTGGACAAGTGGTTTGGTGTGGGCACCCATTCAAAGCTTACTCAAACTTTGCACTAAAATGGGTGCTGAGGTCAAACCAGGGCTCCAAATTGAGTGAAGTCAATTTTGGATGGTCCTAGGGGTCAAGGCCTACAACTTTCATGTTGGGCACTTTTTCTGTTGAGGCCTCTAAGTATTTTCTACATTTAAAACAAGATTCTGCATGTAAAAGCACTAAAAATAGAATATTTATATTAATTATTCTAACAATTCAATCATCACAGCGCCGATCCAACGGCTGATGGCCTTCGTCCCCGATGAACCTGTGGCTGAGATTCCGCGCGCCTGGGCGGTTTTGCGGGCCTATTTCCGGCGAGCTGGAGGCTTCTCCGGCGAAACCCTCAAGCCCTCACCTCCGCCCGACCTCCACCTTCCATTTGCCGGTGTTGGTGTGGCCGGAGGTGGCCGGAGTTGGCCCCCCGGATGTTGTGTTTTCCGGCTAAGAACAAGGAGAAAACCGATTGGAGTAGCCTCCAATCTCAGTTGATTTTGAAAACGAAGAAGGGGGGATTTATCCACTGGGAGAAGGATGAAGATTTGGACCTTGCTTGGAGCTTGATGCCTTGCCGGAAGTGGGAAAGCCATGGCCGACCTCCATGGTTTGCGAGTTGTGCATCCTCCACATCAAGTTGCCCGGATCCTTCAGGTAAGTGGGGGGAAACGGTCCTCTCTGCCCGGTGAAGCTTTTAAAGGCTTCAATTGAGGGAGGGGAAGAGCCATGGCATGAATTGCCATTATCACCATTAATGGTGAAAGTCGGCCATGGTGAAATTCCAAGTGATTCACCCCTAGGAGGCCGGGAAACGACTGGGAACTTCTCCCCTTCCCTTGGGGAGTTGAGTCCAGCCATCAATGGGGAGGAATGAGGGGGGTTTCATCTTCCTCCATTGATGGCTTCACCTTTCTCTCTCCTCCACATTGGATTTTCCCTCTCCTAGTCATCAAGGCCGGCTCATTTCTCTCTCCTGGGTTAATTATCAGCCAAGGGTGCTGGTCAAGGGGTCAATTTGGGCTTAGCCCAAAGGGATTGGGCTAGGTTTAAGAGATTTGACCTAATTTGGGCAAATTTAACTTTTGGTCCAATTGACCAATTGGGTGACCCTATGATGGGGCTTTTGGGTCCATTGGACTCCAAATTAGGTTTAGAAACTAGTGGTGGGGTCAATTTGGTCACATGAGTCTTGGTTGACCCAATTTAAGCTGATTTGACCAAAACAGGTTAAGTTGACTTTGGTCAAATTGAGCCCTAGGGTTGACCTAGTCATGAGGCTTTTTGGTCCACTGGGTCCCCTATGATATGATAACACTATGGATAAGGTCAATTTAATATGGTGATGGTCAATTAGGGTACTTAGAGAAGAATTACCATTTTTGACCTAAAGGGGCATTTTGGTCAATTTGCACTAATGGGGGTCCCATGATGGGGCTTTTAGGTCCACTAGGTCTCTCATGATATTCTAGACCTAGATGAGTGATCAATTTGGCATGGTGAGGGTTAATTGACTCTAATTAGGCTACTTTGACCATTTTAGGGTTATGGTTGACTTTGGTCAATTTGACCTCCTTGGTTGGCCCCAATGGGCCCTTGGTGCCCTAAGGGGGCCCTTAAAGGGTTAGGGATACTATGGTGGGGTCAAATGGTCAAGTTGAGGCCCTAAAGTCCAACCCTAAGTTTGGTCACTGGAAATTGCTATTTGCAGTCCAAGGCACTTTCAACCCTAATTTGCCTAAGTTAAAGGGGTTTCTACACTACCAAGGCCTTGTCATGACCTTGTCATGACACATTCACCTGGGGGGGTCTAGCTGTCTGGGGGATGTTACAGAAGAAGCGGGGGACGAGCAAGGAACAAGCAAGTGACAGGGAAAGTAAACTAGTATATATGTACGCAAGTAAAAGAAAAGGGCTAATCTAAACATGTACAAGCAGGAGTATAAGCAGGAGTATAAGCATGAGTAAAGCAGGAGTATAATAAAGGAGTGCAGTAATAAATGAACAGCAAGTAGAGCAAGTAAAGTGAAGCAGTAAAAACGGCAGCGACAAGTAATCAATCTCGTACCCTAACTTATATGAATGCCCATACAAACTTATAAGTTAGGATTTCCAGGAATTATAACTCATCATATTAAAGAGCCCATACTAATTTATATGATGAGGATCTGCAAGTGCGTATGCTATGCTTATGCTATGAATGATTTATGCAATGGACTCACACACACGACTCTATGCGCATAGACCTTTGTAGTTCCCTCTGTTTGAAAGGAAGCCAACCTCTCGGGTACCAACTGCTGTGACACACGGTGGTAGCGGACCGGGCTATCCACTCCTAGGCGGGTATACACTCTACCAGGCCTAGACCGCACGTACGCCTCGACGCTAAACAACCGCGGAGCTCTGCGTACTCATTGCTGGAGTCCACCAGACTGTGAGCCAAGTGAGAGGTGTCATCGGGGAACTGTCGTCCCGACACGCAGCCAAGATGGCCCCTTAGACCCCTACGCACCCGCTAAGTCAACGTACCATGGTCGGAGTGACGACCTGCCTAGTACCGAAGACCTGCCACACTTCTGAGAATGTTACCGGGACAATCATCCCCTCGAGGTTCCCGCTCGTCTAACCGAGCACCACAATACTGCCACTCCCGCAACTGGGAGGGTTACATAAATCCAATCTTACCCTACTATGGCTGCTCTTGCCTACTTTAAATGTTATTGCAGTTTAGGGTTAATCTTGGACTTCCCGAGGGTTACCCTGTAAGGGGCTCGCTACGGTACTAGGAACTACAGTGGGATGACACCCCAAAGTTCCCTTTCTCAAGACACTTAGTATTATTGGTCGTGTTTCCTTAATTATTTCTTAGGTTACTTCTTTGGTGATTTAAGGTAAGCCCTGGGCTTCCCGCGGTCCACCCGGTGAAGGGTTCCCGGCGGTACTAGGGAACGCAATGGGCTCAACCCCCACCATCCTACTCAAGAAATTTACTTTAGTTGATGGTTAACAATTGGTTCACCCTTACTCGTTTCCTATAGTTAAAACGACTTAGCTCATCTCCCGTCCCACCCAATTGGGTTGGACGTACCTCCATTCCTCCTACGTTGACTCTAGCACAACCGCACAACTAACCCTAGGATTGACCCTCCCTGAATCCTTGTGTGCTATAACTCAATTACTGATTGTATACAACTTTTAAACACTACTTAGTGGTCTGAATTATCTAAAACTCAAAATTCTGTTTTTACTATACGCAGACCACCAATTTGAACTAACCATCAACCCCATAAGTGAACCCTTCTAAAAACTCATCACCAGGGTCTCCAGTAATTATCCTAGGCTCCCACTGACCCTAGAAAGGTATATTCCAATTTCCATAATTTTCCATATTAAATTGATATTTAATATAATTTTAAGTAGTTAAGGCCCTAAGTCACATTACACATGAACCACCCTCAAAATGATTCTACATGCTTCATGAGAATTATCAGTAAGATAATATTCCATATCATGATAGTGCACTGAATATCATGGCCCTAGGGTGTCATTTGACCTACTGAATCATCATAATTGTATAATTACCAAAACGCCACTATAATTAGGAGAAATAGTAATTCCCTTCTGAAAATTCTATAAAAATTACCAAGTGTTTGTATGGGGACTATAGTCCCCTGCCAAATTATTGATTCATTACCATGTGATTTGATATTTTAAACTGGTTAAACATCCAAAGGTGGCAATCGTCAATTTCTACATGAAGTACAAGAAATACAATTCAACATGCTTCCAAACAATTATCATGGGCTCATCTTAACCTAAGACTACAGATAACCAAGTGTCATCTCATTTCCCCATGATTTGATATTTTTAAAGGATTAAATACACAAGGGTTGAATAATCCAATTTCTTCATGAAGTACAGGAAATATAATTCAACATATTTCCAAACAATTATTATGAGTGTATACTGAATTCAAATGCATAACCCCAAAGGATGAAGGATCATAATTACTGTTTTGCCCTTGAATTAAATAATTGAAGTTAAGTACAAAATCACCAAATTAATTAAATAAATACCAAAAACTGCATTTAAAATTCCAGAAAAATTCCCATAAGATATAGACATTGGTGTAATCATCATCTGAAAGTTTCATATGGTTACAAGGTGATTTGCTTATGTTTTTGCATAATTCATCAAAAGGGCATAACTGGTAATATTCCTATGAGTACAATATTTCTCACTATAAGTGCACCAATTAAAATTTCAAAGGCCACATATCATCATAAGTAGAAATCCTACAGAGTTTGGGGACCTTAGGTATGGTTTTGCTATGCAACATAATTAAATCCCCAAAACCTAGGTTTTTCACAAAAATCACAAAGTGGATAAATTCTCAAGTAAAGGGCACCCCAAATGATTCCAATGCTTTAGAGTATGAATATCAATGTATGGCCAAAATCTCAGAATTTTGCAAGGACAAATGCCATTATTTATTAATTTATTTTAAAAAGGGGCATATGTGTAAATTTAACCAAGTAAGCATGAAAAGATCTTCAAGGGTCACAAGATTAAATCCAGTGGTCATTAACATATCAATTGACCTCCTTGTTCAGTTTGGTAAGGAAAAGATAAACCTAAGTTCTTAATTTGGCATAAACCCTATATTAAGCTATTTTTTCCATAAATTAAAATAAATACAAATTAATTAGTAAAAAATCCAAGATACTTATTCTAGTCCTAAAACACCATTTTCAGCCTAAGGTTGAAGATTGGTTGTATAAAAATGTGTTTAGGTTCTAATTGCTTCATTAAGGCCCAAAAGGGCAATTAAGTAATTTTGAGGTTTGGGCTAGGGTTTTTGGTCTTCATTGCTCCAATCACCCCTTGGTGATGAGCAAGACCCTAAACCATCCCTAGGCCCCATCACCACTGAATTTTGATAAGCCCTTAAGGCTAAGCTCCAAAATCCACAAGCCACCAAGGTTAAGAGACTTCCAAACCTAGGGCAAAAATGTGCCCTTTGGGGGTTCACCATTAAGATGAACTCCAATTGTCCTCAAATTTGGAACATAGGTTACACATATACAGACCCACATGCCACCAAAATTTGAGGGTCATTAGGGGTGATTTCACCCACTAATTCCTCTTAGATCCAAAATCCTAAGATGTGATTAAAAATATAACATAAAGTGCCCAATCTACACCAATTTTTGGCACAAGGTGGGCCTAGGGTGGACACTCATGTGGCCAAAATCTCAGCCCCATAGGCCCACCCAATCAAAAGTTATTAAGGTTTTGGTGGGCTAACCCCAACTAGGACCAGCCCTAGGAAAAAGGCTCCTCTGGGGTCTTCTGACCTCCAAATGCCAAGATCTTAGTTTCTAATGAAACTAGACATCCTAGGCTACAATAGTGTGTCTCACATCATTTTCATGAATTGGCCATTAGGGGCCTCAATTTGGCTCCTCAAGCTAAGTGAAATTCCTGGCCCAACAAACACAAACCCTTAAGCCATCCTCACTCCAAAGAGGGTTCACCCACAAGGAGTGGTCCAATGGACCCAATATTTTTAACAGTGTGTGGACATAGCCTAGGATTCACCCTGCCCTAACATGGGGGCCCCACAAGGGGTTTTGGCCACCTAATTATCAGAAATTTACTATTCAATGTTTAGACAAAAACTATAGAAAAAGGTACTCCACAAATCCTGATTTTTGGGCACAAGTTAGGTCTAGTATAACTACACTAGGGTTTAAAATCTCAGCCCTAAACTCCAAGCCAAATGGGAGTTATAATCATTTTAGTGCTAGGGATTTATTTGGACCAGCCTCAGTAGAATGGCTCTAATGGAGTCAAATCAACACCAAATGGTTTGATCTAAGTCCCAAATGAAAGTAGACTCAACCATCTACAAGAGATGTCTCTGGCCATTTTTTGATTTATGGCCTCTAAGGGCCTTAATTTTGAGTTACAAAGTGGGTGCAGAATCTGGCTAACAGCACACCATTTAAATCAAACCATAAGGCGCTGCCTGCGCACGAATCTTGAAGCAGATCGGGCAGCCCTCCGTCATCGTCTTCCTCGAGCCAACGGCTCTGATTTACCCGACATGGAGCCTCCTGAAACGGGAAATCCCGGCCACCCGTCCATCTCCCTGTCCAGCCACCGCCACCACCACCTCCGTTGAGGTGGTGCTGATCGATTGGCGGTGGATTGGTCGCCGGCGGGGGCGGTTTCCGGCGGTTTTACCAAGAAGCCCAAATGGCTAATCGGAGGAGAAAATTGAATTGGGCTCGGCTCAATTGAGCTCGAACCCGACATCTAACGATCCTAGATGCTAGCACAGTCAGAGGGGGGGAGAAGCGAACCTGGAAGCGGGCTGGGCGGCGAGTATTCCGGCGGTTTGCCATCTCCTTCTCCGTCTCCGGCGAGCTTGCTACAGAACTCGTTCCTCCACCGAATTCCTCGATCCAAGGCTCTATCTCGATTGTAAAAATGTTTCTGAAGCCCGTGGATGGGTTTAAATGGGGAGAGGAGGCCGACCTTGGGAGGTTTGGAGCTGGGGGTCACGGGGTTGCCACCTCAGCCGACAAGGCTGCCTCTACCAGCTTTCCAGCTCCTCCTCAGCACTCATCTCCCTTCAGGGAAGAGCCCAAGGCTGATTGGGAGGAGAGAGAGGGAGGGGGGAAGCTTTTGCTTTATCAAACCACTTTTTGTCCCCTCCTTTAGCCCAATCCCCACTTGGGTTAGCTTGGGTTAGCCCAATCTTCCCTAGCCACCCTCCACCTGATCTCTCATGAGCCTAATTAAATCTTACAACTTTAGACTTAGGCCTTAACAAATGGGGATAAGGACTTGGTCACTCAAATTGAGCTTAAGCCCATTTGGGTTGTCTTTGACTTTGACTATTTGGGTTGACTGGTCCCCCATGTGGGTCATGGGTCTCATGTCATCACCCAATAGGGCTTGGCCCATGGTGGGGCCCTATTTGGCCCAATTTGATCAAAAGATGTGAAATTACCCAAAATGCCCTTCCTTGGGACTTTGGCCAAATTGGGGGAAGTTATCCCTTCCATGATGGGGCTTTTGGGTCCAATGGGTCCCTAATGATGTTTAAAGACTAGATGTGGAGTCAATTTTAAGGTTTGAAAGCAAATTGACCACATTTGGGTTTTTGCCTAAAAGTGCCCTAATTAGGGCATTGGCCCAGTTAAGGACAATTGGATACCCCATGATGGGGGCTTTTGGGACCTTTAAGTTCAAAATTATAATTAGAATATAGGTGTGAGATCAATTTGGTCATTGGGTGGCCAATTGGTTACAAGGTAGTGGATTTGACCAATCTGCCCCTGGCCACACTTTAGCCCAATTGAGGAGGATGGGTCACCTCATGATGGGGCCTCTGGGTCTAATAGGTCTCCTTTGGTGCTAGGTGTATAAGGGGGGGAAGTCAATTTGGCCACTTGGGGGTCAAATGCCCCTTAATTCATTGGTTTGGTCCATGTTCACCTAAGGTGATTTTGGGCTAACCCTAGAGAATTGAGCCCCACTAAGGGGTGATGATCACCCCATCACCCTTCCTTAAGGTTTATGGGACTAAGGGTGGTCTCATTTTGGGGAAAATTGGTGTCCAATTGGCCCTCCTTAGTAGCTTGGGTCCTATTTGATTAGGACTTTAGGTGTGCACTTAGCAAAATTCCCATCCTAAGTGGTCCTCAAGGCCCCTCATCCCACCCCTTCAGCTCACCATTCTCACACTAGGGGTCTAGTAGGATTGGGGATGTTACACTCTTGATCCTTCATCTCTCCTATTGTGATCTAAGATGCTAGCACCAAGGGAGAGGGGGCGGAAGTCACCTGATTTCCGTCCGACGATCGCGGTTGTCTCCTCGGCAGCATGGCGGCGGTTGGACGAGCTGAAATCCTCCTCCATGCTTGCTCCTTCAAAACCCTAGGTCAAAACCTTGAGGGGAGGTTGGAAAATGAAGAGGGAGTAAAATAAGAAGAAGAAGAAGAGAGGAAGGAGAAGATGAACAATCCCATCTGATTGGGAGGGTTCAGCTCTTTAGGGAGAATGAAGTAGTGAGATTAGTTTAGGGTTGCATTAATGGTAAACCCATCCCCAAGCATAATCTTGAAACTCTACCAATAAATGTCAGCTTCCTATTGGTCCTAAACTCCACCATGAGCTTTATCCTATGCATTTTAAGCCATCACCAAATAGAAATCCCGTGACTCTTACACAGCCGTTAGCGCCGGCGGTAGCACTACCGCCGGACGCTAGCCCTTCTCAGCCATCTCGACGGCACCGCTGAGACAATCCGGTCGTCTCGACGCCCGCTGAGACGATTCGCTAGCGCCGGCGGTAGCGATACCGCCGGACGCTAGCGATAGAGATCAAAATATAGCACTTTTGATTTTTAATCCTAGTGAGCTATACAGACCTCCAGAAAATGTACAACCAGTCGTTGGAAAGGTATTTTCGAGGGCTACAACCTACACGTTGAGCCCGAGGTCTGAATCCTGCTGGGTCATGCCTAAAATGTGCCTTGAACCCAGCTGCGCGCCTTACCCAGATTCAGAATCTAATAAATTTCTAGTTCATGCAACTCTAAGTGACACATGTCACCCGAGGGGTCTAGCGCGAACGGGGATGTTACAGCTGTCTCGTGGGCGTCGAGACTGCAGAAGTGCGTTGCACTGTCTACCACGGAAGCGGAGTTTATTGCGGTTACTGAGGCTGGGAAGGAGTTGCTTTTGATGAAGAGGTTCATCAAAGAACTTGGTTTCACTCAGGACCGATACACACTCCTATGTGACAGTCAGAGTGCTATTCATCTGGGGAAGAACCTCACGTTTCACTCGAGGTCGAAGCACATCGACACTCGATATCATTGGATATGAGATGTCCTGGAGCAAAAGGAGCTTGATCTTCAGAAGGTGCACACTGATGACAATGGGGCAGACATGCTGACCAAGTCCGTGCCAAGGGGGAAGTTCAAGCATTGTGTTAGAATCGCTGGAATGACGGTTTCTTCCGCCTCAATGTGAAGGGGGAGATTTGTTGGGTGTGGTTCCCATCCGAGTCGGTAAAAACCACCGGGCACGCGCTAGTTTTAATCTGGAACGTGATTTGCAGTTTGCTGTTTTTTTTTTGACAAAGGTGTTGCAACACAAAAACGGGGTGTTGCAACTTGCTACCCTCTGAATTTCCTGGACAGCTAGGTGTTGCAACATATCTGCGAATTTTAATTCCGATTTCTGGATTCGTAATCGCCGATCTCTTGATTGATAGGAGGTGTCTTTTCAGTTTTTGGAAGGCAGTAAATAGGTTGAAAATTAAAACCTAACTTAGAGTTTTTCCGTGTGCCTCCCCTCTCTCCCTTGTGAGATTGAGAACCGCCGCATAGCAGCCCTCCCTCTCTCGCATTTTTTCTTGGAACCGCCGCTGCCGCTGCTGTTGGAGGAGGGGCTGTCGCCGAGGGGCTGTCGCCTGGTGTGTGGCCGCCTGGATGCCTTGAAGGGCTGCTGCGCCTGGAGGTTCTTGAAGGAGTGTCGCCACCGCCGCTTGTGGAGGGGGTTGCGGCCGCTGTTCGTGAGGTGTTGCCGCCGCCGCTCCTGTCTTGGAGGGCCGCCGCCGCCTGTGTCTTTGGAGCGCCGCTGCTTTGTGTTGCTGCTCTTGTTTGTGGCTTGGAGGTTGAAGGCGAAGGAGAAGGGGCTGTGCATAGCCGTCTCTATTCGTAGTTTGGTGAACGTCATCTTCGACGTTGGGACGGATTATTCAATCCGTCCAGGTAACGACTCTATCACCGTTCTTGTTTTCTTTTTCAATACTGTGATTTTTGTATCGTGTTGGAAAGGGGGTTGTGTAAACCTTTGTGGTTGTTGTGGTGGATGAGTGGAGATCCTTTGTGGATCGGTGGGGGGAAAGCCTGTATTCCGTGCGTGTGATTTTTCACACATTTTTAGTGGAGGCTTTCCGGGTTGGACTCCGATCGTCCTGTGGTTTTTCACCCAATTGGGTTTTCCACGTTAAAATTTCCTGTGTGTTTTTATTATTTCCGCATTGTTATTTCTTTTGTATATTTGCATACCGCTGAACGCGGTCGCACAGGTGCTTGCTCGAATTGCAACAAGTGCTCTGGTCGGAAGTGTTAGCTCACATTCCCAACATGCCTCACGCCCATCGAAGAGTACACATGAACCGTCGAAGAATGACTTGGTGCGGCACCATCTGAAGTCTGACGTACAACGAGCATTACGTTAGCTGTGTGCAAAAGAGGAAGATAATTGATCAAATCCAAAGACAATTCTACCGAAAAGAAGAGAGGACAGCTGGAAAATTCGAATCCTTGAAAAAAGGTGGAATAGTGAAGCCTATTGTCAAAATTATGTTGATTCTAGGTCAATCGATTTGCAGTTGAACGCTAACGCCGTCAGCCAACCGATTTGCAGGTGAAGGCGATTCGACCAGGCAAAAATTTCCACCCTTCCTCGCCACCCTCCTCTTCGGCGGACTCTTATGTCGCCTCCAAGAAACAGAAGACGTTGGTTCGCCGGAGGATATGGCTGTGCTGGGTGGCTACTCGCAAGAACGGGGCAGGGAAACAAAATCCCTATGTCGTGGAGCACAAATTGCAAGCATGCAGAGTGGAAGGATTTGGTTTGCTAGTAGTATTTTTTTAGGAAAGAAAAATTACAAAAAATTGTTGAACCTAATTTTTTTTTGGTTTGCTAGAATCAGAAGAGGCTTTGCTATAACAATCTTAAATAATCTGTACTTTTTATTAATAATTATATATATATATATATAATTATTACGGGTCACTTTTCAACTATGTGTAGCGTTCTTACAAGTAAGTCCGAAATTGATTGTGTATGCTAAAATATATATAT
The DNA here is from genome assembly GCA_033032865.1 of Dactylorhiza incarnata. Classification (NCBI taxonomy): domain Eukaryota; kingdom Viridiplantae; phylum Streptophyta; class Magnoliopsida; order Asparagales; family Orchidaceae; genus Dactylorhiza; species Dactylorhiza incarnata. The sequence goes on from JAWHQI010000017.1 coordinate 13,790,975, forward strand.
TTTACAAAATAAAAATCATAATATCGATTCATATTTTCTTACGATCATTTAAGATCTCATATGCATATGTTTTGAATAAATGTTGTAAAAAATTACTATAGTAAAATTATTTTTCTTAGTGTTAAATACAACTATATTTTTGTGCACAAAAAGTTTAAAAATGTAATTTTTTGAAACTGTATTTTTGATACAACTGTATTTAATTGAGAAAATACAGTCTCATCCTATAGCATGAAACGTAAAAGTATTTCTGGCTGGCCGAGTCTCTCTCATGCATGGTACTTTGGTTGTTGGTATTGAAGACTTAATATTATTGTAAAACTGCTCATAATTTTAAAAGTAATATAATATTTTATGGGCTCGTACAATTATTATTATTATCGCTCGCACAATCATTGTGATTTTGGGATAATTATTATCTAAAAATACTTAGGTGCGTTTCTCTCACCTATTTTTAGGTGAGAGAATAAATAGTCTCATTGAAAGTGGACCCCACCTCTTTTCTTCATCCAAAAAATTTCCTGCACCAGCGAACCATCTCGCTTCCCCCCTCCCCGATCTCTCATCTCCCTTCCGGCGAAACCCTAAGGCCGCGTCCTCCCCCTCCCGCGATGAACTCCAGCCTCCTCCCGCGGCGAACTCCCACCTCCTCCTCCCGCGGCGAACCCCCACCTCCTCCTCCCACGGCGAACCCCGACCTCCTCCTCCCGTGGCGAAAAACCGACCTCCTCCTCTTCCCGCGGCGAAACCCCAGCCTCCTCCCGCGGCGAAACCCCGACCTCCTCCTCCCTCCGCGGCGAAACCCCGCCTCCTCCTCCTCCGACGGCGAAACCCCGACCTCCTCCTCCGACGGCGAAATCCCGGCCTCCTCCTGCGGCAAAAAACCGGTCTCCCAGTATTTTGGTGAAATACTGGGAGTTCTGACAGTATTATTGAAAGAAGTCAATAACAAACACATTGCAATTTACCCAAATGGCATAATGTTGCATTATGTAATCGTATTAACATCTTCTCCCCACTATTATATATACTATAATATAAAATATCTAATTTATTGATTGGATTATGCATGATATTGAGCAATATATTGACTGTATTTTGGTGAAAAACTGGGAGTTCTGACAGTTTTTTGCTGAAATACTAAGAGTACTGACGGTATTATGTCCAAAGAAGTCAATAACAAATGCATTGCAATTTATCAAAACGGCATAATGTTGCATTATGTAATCGTATTAACACTTCTCCACACTATTATATATACTATAATATAAAATATCTAATTTATGGATTGGATTATACATGATATTGAACGACATGCTTACAGTATTTTGGTGAAATAATGAGTTCTGACAGTATTTTGGTGAAATATTAGGAGTTCTGACAGTATTATGTAATCATATTAACACTTCTCCCCACAAAGTATCTAGTACTTCGCAACCTTCAACAAAGTACTCCAGGTGAAGAAATGCTCCGACGGAAAAACTACAATCGAGCTCCTACTCCCGTCGATGGAGTCCTCCCGTCGAAGATGGCCTCCCGTCCATATTTAAAGGAAGGGAAGCAAGCCTGTCGCCCGCCGGAGGAGGACGAGGACACGGGTCGCCCGCCGTTGAAGGAGTCGTGCCGGTATTTTTGCAGGCGGAGGAGATCAAGGGCATGGTTTCACCGCGGAATGAGGACGAAGGCTTCTTTTCGCCGCGGTCGGAGGAGGAGGGCAGGGTTTCGTTGCGGGAGAATAAAGAACGAAATGTTTTCAAACGAAAGAGGCACTGATGGGGACCACTGCCTTGAAATGGGCTATTTATTCTCGCACCTATTTTTAGGTGAGAGTAACTCATCTAAAATTTTTTCTTTTAATAAGGGTGGTGTTATATATAGATAAAATATTAACATTATTTGAGGTCTTTTTAAATACTATACACAAACCAAATAAAAATAATAAAAATCACTTTCTATCCTTTTCGAGCCATCCCCTTCGTGTCATAGCCGAGCGTGTTGAAATTTTTGGGTCTGCTATCGATCAAGAGAATCAACGATGGACAAAGAAGGTTTTATATCTCAACTAGGCAATCAATTACAAATTCACACGGCTGAATACAAGTTGCATCCAACTTGAATCACAACAGCCTAAAGAAAGTAAGACTTTGGTCACGGACAAGGTCCGCTTCTCCTTCGGAGCACACCGCGCTGGTGATACTCGCTCCAATACTCGCTCCTCGCTATCGCCGGCAGTATCGCTAGCGCAGGTGCTAGCTCTCCAACTTGCAAGCTCGCTGCTCGCACTACAGGCTACTCGCACACTCGCCGTGCGACGATTCCTCCAATACTCGCTAGCGCGAGCGCTATCACTAGAGCCGGGCGCTATCTCCCGAGTAGATACTCGCACTGCTCGCTTCTCGCCGCTTCGCCTCTTGTCGCTACCGCGCGCGCTAGCACTAGCGCCGGCGGTATCTCCACTGCTCGCTACTCGCTCTAGGGAGCTAGCCGAACTTACTCCAAGTCCGATGCTCGCCTGGTAGCACTCTGGTATCTCTAACTCGCTCAGAGTTGATGATACTCGCCACTTCTGATGATATACTCGCCACTCTGAAGTATATACTCGCCACTATCAGAATGGATACTCTTTAGAGGGGGGTACCCCTCTATTTATAGGCAAAATAAGGGGGGGGTGGCGAGTAGGAGCTAGCGCTGGCGCTGGCGCTGGCGCTAGCTCACTTTAATTCTAACACTCCCCCTTGAAGTGAGCTCCAGGAATAACTCCAAGCAATGAGCGAAGCCTCCGGAATGGCCCCGCAGATAGGGGCTTCGTGAATATATCCGCCAGGTTCTCTTCACTTCGCACATGCTCCACAGCGATCAAGCCACCCAACACCTTCTCTCTGATGAAGTGATGCTCGATCTCTATGTGCTTGGTCCTTGCATGACAAACTGGATTGGTTACCAGTTTCAATGCACTCTCGTTGTCCCCGCGTAACACAGTAGGTCCGCTGACCTCCTCGTCCACATCCTCCACTAGTCTCCTTAGCCAGACACACTCCTGAGCTGCTAAGGACGATGCCTTGTACTCGGCCTCCGTGGTAGAAAGGGAAATGGAGTCCTGCTTCTTGCTACACCACGAGATAGCAGCGGCTCCACACAAGAACACATACCCTGATGTCGACTTGCGATCATCAGCGTCACCTCCATAGTCTGCATCCGTGTACCCGTGCAGCTTGAAGTTAGACTTCTCCTCATAGGACAACCCCATCTCAAGGGTGCCCTTCACATACTTCAGAATCCCCTTGGCTGCCTCCAGATGAGGCTTCCGCGGCTCCTGCATATACCGACTAACTCGGCCGACAACAAAGGCGATGTCCGGCCTTGTGATAGTCAAGTATATAAAACTCCCTACCAGAGCCCGAAAGATCTTCGGATCAGGAAGAATCCTCCCTTCTTCCTTCCGAAGCTTCAGCCCCGCCTCCAGAGGCACGGAACTGCTCTTCCCTTCTTTCATGCCGAATCTTTCGACGATTCTCTCGGCATACGCCCTCTGGGAAACATCCAGTCCGCCTCTTCTCTTCTCTACTTGGAGGCCAAGGAAATGGTGCAGTTCACCAAGATCCTTCATCTCGAAGCGTATGGAAAGCTGCTCTCTCAGCGCCGCGACCTCCTCAGGGTTGTTCCCTGTCACGATCATGTCGTCGACGTATAGCAGCACTAGCACGTGAAGACCTCCATCTTTCTTCACGAACATGCTGGAGTCTGAATCTGAGGCATCGTAGCCGCAGAACTGCAGGTACTCCGCAATCTTTCCATACCAGGCTCTCGGCGCCTGTTTTAACCCATAGAGGGCCTTCTTCAGCTTACAGACGTGACGCGGCTGGGACTTGGACACGTATCCAGGTGGTTGCACCATGAATATGTCTTTGTCGATCTCTCCATATAAGAACGCGTTCTTCACGTCCAGCTGCCATAGCTTCCAACCTCGGCACGCTGCCAAAGCAATGATCGTCCTCACCGACGTCATCTTCGCTACAGGACTGAAGGTCTCCTCGTAGTCCTCTCCGTAGGTCTGTGAGAAGCCTCGAGCGACAAGCCTCGCCTTGTATCGCTCCACTTCTCCATCAGCCCTCTTCTTCACCTTGTACACCCACTTGCAGGTGACAGGTTTGATGCCCTCCACCATGGGAACCAGGTCCCATGTTTCGTTCTTCTTCAGGGCCTCCATCTCTTCCTCCATGGCCTCGTCCCACTCCTTGATGCCAGCTGCATCCTCAAAGCAAGCAGGTTCCCTCTCATCGAGTGGTCCTGCGAAGAAGCAGGAAACCAGACTCACGAAGTTCCCCTCCTTATAACGAGCAGGCGGGACGATCGTCCTCTTCGACCTCCTCAAGGCTTGGCCACTATCTACCACTCCGGTAGACTCCTCTGCTTGAGCTCCTCTCTGAGCTCCTCTCAGAACTCCTCCTGTAGCGGTGCTCTCCCTGCTAATTGAGTTCGTAGCTCCCCCTGAGCCAGAAGCTCCTCCTGAGCCAGATGGCAATGGAGCACTTGGAGATAACTCCAACTCCACAGTAGGGTCCTCAGTGACCCACTCCTCTTCCCTGCTAGCTTCTCCACTCTCCGGCAGCTCCACAGAAGAGACTCCCTGGTATGAGACCAGTTCGTCAAACACAACGTCGCGCGAAATGACAAACCTGTGAGTCTGCGGATCCATGCACTTCCACCCCTTCTTCCGCTCATCGTAGCCGATGAAGATACACTTCCTCGCCTTCGGCTCCAACTTTATTCTCTGAGCGTCCGGGACGTGCACGAAGCAGGTAGAACCGAACACCTTCATGTGACCCACATTCGGCTTCTCTCCAAACATGAGCTGGTGCGGAGACACCATCCTGTTGGGACTCAATGGTAGCCGGTTGATCACATGAGTAGCACACGCCATTCCCTCCGCCCATAAGGCCTTGGGAATGCTCTTGGCATGTAGCCAACTCCTGGTAGTCTCCACCAGATGGCGGATCTTCCTCTCTGCCATCCCATTCTGCTGAGGGGTGTGAGCGCAGGAGAGCTCCCGCCGAATGCCGAACCTTCTGCAGAAGGAAGCAAACTCATTGGAGGTAAACTCCCCTCCATTGTCGCTTCTCAGCTTCTTCACTCTGCGGTCCAGCCTTCCCTCCACAAGCTCCTTCCACTCGAGGAACTTGCTGAATACTTCTGACTTCTCTCTCAGAAAGTATACCCACGTATAGCGGGTGTAGTCATCCACTAGAACCAGCGCATACTTATTGCCTCCATAAGTAAGGGTGGCGCACGACCCCATAACATCAGCATGTATGCACTCAAGAGGTGCCCTACACCTGCTCTCCGACTTGTCAAATGGAAGTCGATGTGACTTTCCATATTGGCATCCGTCGCACACATGGCCGTCGCCGTAGGAAGAGAGATGAGGCAGGCCACTCACTAGGCCCTTTGCCGCCATCATCTTCAACTTGTCCATCCCCACATGACCTAGCCTCTCGTGCCAGATCACAGCGCTATCGTTTGTCTTCAGCTTGTCCACGTAGGCACTTGCAGACAGAACATACAAGTCCTTCACCCTTCTCCCGGTGAGCGTGACGTCAGCATCGACAGACGAGAGGTTCTTCAAGAACTTCACCTCCTTTGGTCCAAACAGCACGTGGTATCCAGCATCCACGACGTTCGCCACTGAGAAGAGGTTCTTCTTCATGCCAGGCACGTGATAGACACTCTTCAGTGTCACTGGCTTCTCTCTACTCCCAAGGGACACCTTCCCTTCTCGCTCCACTAGATGCACCGTATCATCCGCAGTGATGATAGCATCCGATCCTTCATATGCTGCCGAGGAGGCAAACTTCGACATATCTCCAGTGAGATGATGCCCACAACCGGAATCCACTATCCAGTCGTCCTCGAGGTTGATGGAGGCTAAGACATCGACTGACGTTGCCGTCATCTCTGCCAGGAAACAATTGTCTCCCCTCTCACCGCCCTGGTGACCTCCACCTCTTCCTCCACCTCTTCGATGGTCTCCACCTCTCTGATGGTCTCCACCTTTCTCAGCAACATGACCGGCCTGGAGATTAGACCGACAATCCTTTGCCATATGCCCGTACTTCTTACAGGCAAAGCAAAGGTATCTCCCCTTCTCGTCACAGGCAGGAAGGAACTTCCCCCCATCTCCCTGAGAGGACGTTGAGGGTCCCTCTCCGGGGTTCTTCTTTCTCTTGTCCCAGGATCTCCTCTTTCCTGAGAACAACGCATCGCCATCTCCTCCTGAGATGGATACTCCCGCCATCTGCTTCGCCAAGCTCTCCTGTGACGATAGCAGGTTCTCTAGCTCCAGAAGGGAGGGCTGAATAGCCCATCCTTATACGGAAGTAACGAAGGGGACATACTCCCTCCTCAAGCCTCGGAGTATGTGCCACTTCAACTTCGCCTCTGAGATTGGCTCTTCAGGATCCAAGGCCGAGATCTCCCCACATAGGTTCTTCACCTTCAGGAAGAAGGTGGATATCGCCATCTCGCCTTGAGTCGACTTCGCCAACTCATTCTCCAGGAATTGTAGCCGCGCCACATTCTTCTTGTTGAATAACCCATCGAGGGCTATCCAGATCGCAGACGCTGACTGGCAACCAATGATGTGGTCGAACAAGTCAGGTGATATGGCTCTCTTCAGGGTGTATGCCGCCTTGGCGTTGGTCTTCCTCCAAGCTCTCACAGCTGGACCATTATCCCCGGCAGCTACAACTTCCTCTTGCTCTCCACCACCAACAACCTCCCAGAGATCCTCTCCAAGCAGGTAGCTCTCCATGCATGATCTCCACTTCTTGTAGTTGGTTTGAGTAAGCAGCTCAATGCCTAGTCCTCTCGCAAAACCTCCTCCACCGTCCATCTTGGATGACAACCTTGAACTACGATAGCAGGCGCTGCTTCAGCAACCTCGCTTTGATACCATGTTGAAATTTTTGGGTCTGCTATCGATCAAGAGAATCAACGATGAACAAAGAAGGTTTTATATCTCAACTAGGCAATCAATTACAAATTCACACGGCTGAATACAAGTTGCATCCAACTTGAATCACAATAGCCTAAAGAAAGTAAGACTTTGGTCACGGACATGGTCCGCTTCTCCTTCGGAGCACACCGCGCTGGTGATACTCGCTCCAATACTCGCTCCTCGCTATCGCCGGCGGTATCGCTAGCGCAGGCGCTAGCTCTCCAACTTGCAAGCTCGCTGCTCGCACTACAGGCTACTCGCACACTCGCCGTGCGACGATTCCTCCAATACTCGCTAGCGCGAGCGCTATCACTAGCGCCGGGCGCTATCTCCCGAGTAGATACTCGCACTGCTCGCTTCTCGCCGCTTCGCCTCTTGTCGCTACCGCGCGCGCTAGCACTAGCGCCGGCGGTATCTCCACTGCTCGCTACTCGCTCTAGGGAGCTAGCCGAACTTACTCCAAGTCCGATGCTCGCCTGGTAGCATTCTGGTATCTCTAACTCGCTCAGAGTTGATGATACTCGCCACTTCTGATGATATACTCGCCACTCTGAAGTATATACTCGCCGCTATCAGAATGGATACTCTTTAGAGGGGGTACCCCTCTATTTATAGGCAAACCAGGGGGGGTGGCGAGTAAGAGCTAGCGCTGGCGCTAGCGCCAGCGCTGGCGCTAGCTCACTTTAATTCTAACAGAGCGGCCCTCCCCATTTTCTCGTGTGAACCCTCGCTGCCCCTCCTCGTCGGCAAGAAATGGAGCCGCCGTCGCCTCTCTTATCCGTGGTCGACGGTATAGGCTTGGTCGGGGACCTATCTTATCTCCTTCAACCTTTTCCTCTCTTGGCCACGGAAACAAGGTAAACCCTCTTGGCAACCTTTTTGGTGGAGACCAGCCCAGATTAGGTCGACGCAAAAGTGCCCGACGCCGTATCCGTCCGGACCACTACCGACCATGAATTACTGCATTTCAGTTTTGTTATTTTGCAGTTTATTGTTGTTTTATATTTTATTTTGCACGTCTGCGTGCGTAGCCATGTTTGAAGCTTTGTTATTTTCTCCCCAATGATATATATATATCTATATTTGCACATAAATAAATATATGTATATATATGACTGTAGCTGTTATAATAGGAGCCGGTTCAACCCATTTTCCCTAGTCGGTCCATCTCCTTCGGTCAGAAACAAGAAAAATCCCGCACGGCTGCTCGCGGTAGGGCTCGATGGCGCTTCCCCAACTTCGACGCTGCACCAGAACGACAACACCCGCACCCACGATCCAGCGTTGCCGCTTCTTCCACGATCCCAGCGGCTGGCAACAGGGGAGGTTTCTTTCGAGCTCTTTACTCCGTTTTAAAGGGGGAAGAAGGCAGAGAAAAAAAGGGAGAAGAAGAGTAAAAGCTGCAAAGGTATTCTGCAGGTCACTGGGTGTTACCTATTTCCCGTGAGAAGCTCAGTTCGTGTTCCCCTGTTCCTTCGATTCCTGATGCTGCGTGATAGAGATGATGAATAGTGATTAGGAGAGGATCGGTTTTGAGTTTTGGTTCCTATTGAGTTCTGGATAGAGTTATATAGTTGTTGTTTGCTTGGCAAAATCCCGTGTGAGATATTGTGTTGGAGAAGATGAACAGTATTTATGATGTTACTGTTTGAATGTTGATCCTATAGTTGAATGAAACACTATTTCATTTCTTTTTCTTCCCTTTGCTCCCGTGAGAAGTAGATGTTGATTGCTGTATTGCTTCTATGAGAGGAGTCATTTTGTTAGAGTTGTGATATATTGCTACTAGCCTCCATCGTTTGATGTTGAAGAAATTAGGTTGTTTTGGATTGTGGCCTCCTTATACTAGTGAGTGTTTGAGATTCCGCGGAACCACTTAGTGTGCGAGTGAGCGAATTTATTCCGTGGTGCCCTTGTGCAATAGCGCCCGACCTCGGAGCGGGAGATCGAAGGTAACGAGGAAATTCCTCGCGGGATCGCCGTCGACTTCGATTGCGGAAAGACGCCTCTTTCCGTGAGTAACTTCTCTCTCTCTTTTCCTTTGTGTGCATCTAAATTTTCTCTTTAGGATATTAGGTTCATTTTGGGTTTTTGCCCGGGGTTTTGTCAGCAAACGCTACGTTGAAAACTCCAAACGGAAACGTATTTGGAGCTCACGATTTCCGTTTGCTCTAACAAGGGGAACGGAACGAAAGTGGCGAACTTCCTTCCCCGGATCTAGAATTGAACCATATTTCAAGAAAATTCATTTTAAACAAATTAGTAATTTTGTGCTTTGTAAAAAATCTAGTTGCTTAATTTCTCAAAGTTCGTGCAACCCTCGCTCAAGTTTCCATTTTTAATTGCATGCATTTAGGGTTTCCAGAAATAGCCGACAGACGCGCAAACCCTACGCGTCGTCCTGCATCAATTTGGTATCAAAACGAGGTTCCGAAATTTTTCTAAGTTTCGAAATCCGCCCTGCATAGAATAGGAACCCCGCATAGCATTTAATTTTTCAAAAAAAAAAAAGGTTTTTATTTTTTTTCATCCATCCAAACTGTGTGTTTGCATGCATCTGCGTAGTAGTATGTTAGTAAGTATGAGTTCACCACATCACACTCCACCTGAACACCCTCAAGAGGTAAATTCTGAGATGCGTCGAGTTGAACGTGGCCAAGCGAGTCGTGTGAACGAAGGGACGAAACCACCCCAATGGTTTCTACCTTTCTCCCACCAAATGGCAGTGTTAACCGAAAGTGTCTATCAAGTGAGAGAAGGGTTTGAAAACCTCAGTGTTAGGATGAACAGCTTAGAAGTGCCTCCTCGAGTTTCAATGCCACATCCAATTCGAGATGAGCATTCTGTTCGTCCACAGTACGAAGCCCCTCCACACTATGGAGAGAGGTCTACACTTAGGAGAAATCCTCTATTTGAGGAAGAGGGGCGGAATCCCATAGATAGGCTCGAGTTCGCGCGTGATTAGGGTGAGAATTTTCCAAGGAATCTTCCTGAACCCCAACGGGGGGCCTATATTAGGCGTGCGAGATAATTATCAGGAGAGGCCACATTATGACGTAGCGAGAGAGGAGCGTCCTCGAGACCATCATCGACCTATACTGGCCATGCATCGTGATGATCACCCTAGAGATTGGCATCGAGCGCCGCCCCCACGGCGTCGAGACTATCGTGATCCTTACAATGATGATTACGACTATCCTCCCCGGGATAGGCGACCGGATCTCACACGAGTGGTGAAACTTGATCCACCACTTTATGATGGATCTATGGATCCCAAAATCTTTTCAGATTGGGTTATTGACATAGAGACTTATTTTGAGTGGTATCGTATGACGGATGACCAAAAGATTCAGTTCGCCAAAATGAGATTGACTGGGCGAGCGAAGATCTTTTGGATAGGCGAAGAGCGTAGTCTAGAGAAGAATGGACGCCCTCCCATTATGTAAGATCCCCCTCCCGGAACACAAAACACGGTCGAGGGGAGTCTTATGCTCAGGACAGCCGCCTTGCGGAAGCGCCAGCACACGAGCTAGCCTCCCCCACAAGACGCCTATCCTGCCGGCTAAACCAACTACACAGCGCCAACCCATCAATGAAAGAAAGTATTAAAAGCCAAAGATTCACAATAAGTTATAATGTCCAAATCAGAGTGTATGAAAGACAGAAAGCTACACAAGCTCCTACAAATCATCAGAGTAATCAGCTAAATGCCCCAAGAGCTACATCTCAAAACACTCACCCGCCTCTGTCACTAACAGCAGCTAAGGTACCATAAACCCCAGCCCTGCACACCTGACCCGGCTGGCCTCTGGTGCTGAACGCTGCTACATATCTGAACGTGCTCCTAAAAAGAGGGAGGTAGCAACCGTTAGTCATAAAGACTAAGTGGCTTCCCATCCGCTCCCCCGGCGACTCCAAGGCACCGGGCGGAAGGAAAGGAAGAAAAGCTGCAATATAACAGTAATATATACAAAGCAGGTGACGGGGAAAGTAAACTAGTATATACACAAATTCTAAGCTACACAACTGAAAAGGGGCTAATCTAATCATGTATGAGCAGGAGTATAATAAAAGTGTGCAGCAGTAAATAAACAGTAAGTAAAGCAGGTAAAGCAAGGCAGTAAGAACAGTAGCGACAAGTAATCAATCTCGTACCCTAACTTATATGAATGCCCATACAAACTTATAAGTTAGGATTTCCAGGAATTATAACTCATCATATAAAAGAGCCCATACTAATTTATATGATGAGGATCTGCAAGTGCGTATGCTATGCTATGCCATGAATGATTATGCAATGAACTCACTCACACGACTCTGTGCACACAGACCTTTGTAGTTCCCTCTATTTGAGAGGAAGCCAACCTCTCGGGTACCAACCGCTGTGACACACGGTGGTAGCGGACTGGGCTGTCCACTCCTAGGCGGGTATGCACACTACCAGGCCTAGACCGCACGTACGCCTCGACGCTAAACAACCGCGGAGCTCTGCGTACTCTTTGCTGGAGTCCACCAGGCTTTGAGCTAAGTGGAAGGTGTCTTCGAGGAATTGTCGTCCTGACACGCAGACAAGCTGGCCCCTCAAACTCCAACACACCCGCTAAGTCCACGTACCGCGGTCGGTGTGACGACCTGCCTAGTACCGAAGACCTACCACAATTATCCAAGAACTAACGGGGCTATCCTCCCCTCGAGCCTCCAGCTCGTCCAACTCAGTATACCACACACCTGTCACTCCCACACTGGGAGGAGATACATAAATCCAACCTTACCCTACTATGGCTACTCTTGCCTACTTTAAACGTTATTGCAATTTAGGGTTAATCTTGGACTTCCCGAGGGTTACCCTGTAAGGGGCTCGCTACGGTACTAGGAACTACAATGGGATGACACCCCAAGGTTCCCTTTCTCAAGACACTTAGTATTATTGGTATCTACCCATAAGATTACCCTCTTATCATTTCGCTTGAAGTAAACCTCAGTGCTTTATGACCCTCTAAGGGGAAAGACGATCTTTCGTCAATCCCGAGCACAGCCTTACCCATAGCCCACCAAGCACTCTCATCACCTAAACTCCTTTTTGGTGACCTCAACCTCTTCATCCAAATCAGGTACACCAACTACCTCTCATTCTCACCTAATGGTCTACAAGTTGTCTCCATTCTACCGTTTTACTATTCGCAGACCAAATGAGTTATATGAACCACATAAGGGGAGGTACTACAAGTATTCATCCAATTGACTCAAGATTATTACCAGAAGACTATCATGATGTTATAAGGCTAAGCTCGGCTTTTACTCAAGGGTTGTTTCTCATCCAACCCTGTTAGATTCAACATATATATTTAAAAGTTAATACATACTACGCCATCAATCGTTCATTACATAATTTTCCCCAATATATAGGTCAATCACCTCCGATGTTATATTAAAATCATAATAACAACCTTTACATATAATGTAATTAGGAGCACTATTCAAAAGACAACTGCCTAAAGTTTCATGCACATATTTATTGTCCTAGAGCGTCATCAAACAAGTGATCAATCAAATGGCTAAATTAAACCCAAGACTTCTAAAATTTCTTCTACTCGTCAGGGTTTGCGTCTTAAGTGTTTACACCATATCCCAGCTCATTCGGAATAATCTTGATAGCTATTTACGGCACAATAATTTTATAACCTAATATTGGCAAATCACAGCAAGTTTATATCCGAAAATTATGAAATTTAAGAGGGATGTCCACATTGTCATCACATTTATCTACCAATTCCAAACATCCTCCGATAACAAAACAAGGTAAATCACCGAAATATATATAAACAAGGATCCATTTGAATTCCGATCTCGCTGAAGCCTCTAGCACAGACTCGCTGCTTTGTTACGATCACAATTTATTAATCACAAAATGACAATAAATATTCATCTAAAAAAATCACGAAATTCTACAGCGATATGCGCATCATCATCAACATCATCTCTACAATTTGTTCTGAACAACAACGGGTATCAGTGAAGTTATTCCAAAATTCATCGAGACTTAGGCTATCACGACACCGAATACTAAAACTGAAATTCTGAGAGTTTCACTACACTAAAATTTACGTGCCACCCCATTCTGGAAAGTTATCAACAAGGGCTACAATTTGTCATGTTGAACCGAAGTTCCCATTCCAAGTGTTTCATCCTCAAACAAGCTCAACAAGCTGGCTGTATAATACATGACAGCAAACTAACAAACCTTAATTACACAGTCTGTTTTCAAGGGTTATCTAGGGAGCTACAGAGCTCCCCAAAATATGTACAGCCACTCGTCTCGAAGGATTTTCCAGGATCTACAACTTTCGTGTTGAGCCCGAAACCTGAATCCCACTGTATCATGCCCAAAACTGGACTTGAACACAGCTGCGCGTAGAAAACAGATTTCTGCATCGGTCTGCAGATATAATTTCTACACGTATCTTAAAGTAAATCTAATGCCATTTGTTCATCTTCTTCCTCCAGCAAGGGGGTAAAATGAACAACGCTAATTCCTCAAATACTCCCTCAAAAGACCACCAATCTTCACGAGATCAAGTCCTCTCTCTTCGTATTGAAGAGAGGGGTTGATTGAAGCAAATCTCACGGCGATCGACGCCCTAGAACAGAAGTTCTAGCGTGGTCTTCTCCTATGGAAACACCATAGCTCACAAGGTTGGGTCCTCTTGGCCCAACATCTCTCCTATGTGATCTAAAGATCTAGCACCAAGGGAGAGGGGAGGAAGTCACCTGATTTCCGGACGACGTTCGCGGCGGTCTCCTCCGAGGCATGGCGGCAGTTGGCCAAAGCTGAATAAAGGGGTCCTGATCCACAAAAATATCAAACATATAATCAGTCAACATTACTGCAAACTAAAAAAAGAAACAACAGACGGTCGGTCAAGGTAAAAGCCCTAAAGTTATTCACGAGTTTGACTCAAATCTCCTAACAATAATTCTAACTGAAATGAGGAACAAAGATTAGACAACAGAAATTCCAAACAGCCTGCTCATAAGGAAAAGCTACTTCCACGCGAGAAATTGAATACTCCCTGGACACAAAACAAACTAACAGGAGTTCCCCCCAGCAACAATAAAAAGAGAAGTGGCAGCAGCTTTAACTGGACAGAAAAACAGCAATAGCCGGTCACAGACAACATCATTAAGATTCTCCAATATGCAGGTAATGGAACAATATTGCAAAGCAACAGTTGGCCAAGAGAAAACTGAAAACTAATTCCCAACAGTGAACCAGCAACACCCACAAGGAAATCAAAAAGAGGAAGACAATAACATCCCATAAATAACAGCCCTAACAGAAGGAGAACAGTCGGTCCATAACTGAAACAAAAGCAGCCGGCTAACCATAAATTGAAGCTAACATGCAACTGGAACTACAACAGCCGACCAACAAAGGGTCAGGTAACTGGAACTGCAGCAGCCGACCAACAAGAAGGAGAGGAGGAGATATAGCAGCTAATACAAAGATAACGATCAAAGTAGCTGCTAAAAAGACCAACAATCATAACAAAAGGGACAACACAGCAGTAAAACCACCCTGAGATCTAGCATAGCAATATATGGAAGATCAATGATATATAGCCGGCCAACAAGAAGGACAAGCTATACCAATAAGAGCAGCTAACATACATACTCAAAACAGCCCCCTCATAGCCTTCAAATTAGACAACGCTCAAGGAGCAGCCCCCAAATCAACAAGGAAAGGAGCCCCAACCAAAACATATCAGCACCCCAAATCAACAAAGAAAGGAACAACCCCAAAGCAAAGAGGCAGCCTCCAAATAAACAAAGGACAACAGCCTCATTTTCGAGTATAAACATCAACTTCCCCTTATGGAAACCAACTTAAGAAGCATCCCCCCCATGAACAACAAAGGAATTAAACATACAGCAGGTCTTATAATAGCAGCCCCCTCAAATTAGACAAGAAAATAAGGCAGCCCCCAACCAAAAAGGCAAGCATAACAGCAGCAAACAAACAGCAGCAGAACAACAGCAGCAGCCCATATGTATATGAAAGAAACCAACTGATCGAGCATAGCAGCCCAAACCAAGCAAAATAAAACCCCCTACTGATTGAGTGTAGCAGCCCAAAGAGGTTAACACCCATATAGAACAAAGCATAGCAGCAGAAGATCAAACAAGGAAACCTCATAGCAGCAGAATGATTTAAATCCAACCCACGGCAGCGGCATACATAACAACAAGGAAATAAGAAATTTCCTAAATTCACAGGTATGGCAGCAGCAAGATCAACAAGAAAAAATAAAATAAAATTGAATGAATCTAACCTAAAGCAGCGGCCCCAAATTAACCCGACCAAGATGGAGATATAGCAGCAGAAAGAGAAGAAGAAAAAAAATCATAAACAGCAGCCTCCCTCGACCAGGAGCAGCAATAAGGCGAAACGACTAAGCAGCCGCCAGGGTAAAACCAGCACGAGGTGTATGAATCATAAGCCCTTACTAACAGAGAATAAAGGGGGAAGAAGAGGAGGCGGTTTTCTTGCCGGAGAAGGAAGAGGAGAGGTGGTCGGCGGTTTGGAGAGCTCACCGGAGGAGGATGCGCCGAAGGTGGAGGAGAGGAGGTCGACTGGAGGGGAAGCTTGACGGCGCAGGCACGGGAGGAGGGGAGATCGGGCTGTCGTTTTTTTTTTCTAAACCTAAAACTAACGTGTGTATATATATATATTATTATTAATAATATTATTATTATATTATTAAAACATTAAGCTATTTCATTCAAACGCCCGCATATCGCTCTTGGGAACTCGTAATTTGTTCTGGACGGGCTTGTTACGATCGTCTCGCTGATACGCATCTATCGGAACCGTCCACGATCAAATCCGAGTTCGTTTGCTCATTTTACGCTCGACGGAGCGCTTACGGCCTAATTTTACGCCGCATTAAAACTCGTCGAACGACGTCGGAATTTCGAACGGACGACTCGGTTGGACTCGTATCATCATTACGAGTCCAACAAAACTGACTGGGGTCCATTTCGAGGTTGTTTGTTCGATTGCACATTTTTGGGTAAATGAGCTCAAATCACGTTATAATTTCGCCGATTCTTATCAGAATCGAGCGCGGACAGTTTCGTTGGCCTCGTATGGGTTTCACGAGTCTAACAAAATTGACTGAGGTGAATTCCGAGATCGTTTGGTCAATTTCACCATTTTGGATAAATATGCTATTCGCAGACCACGTTATTTAAGCTAACGTACGTACTATAATTCCTTCGAGGCGGCACGCTTCCTTCGAATTTTATCGCTCAAGTTATGCTCTCCGGACGGCTCGGATCCCGATACAGCAAACATCGGGACAAAGAATAGAATTGGTACTCGCCGCATTCGACGAGTGCACTTCCCCGGCTCAGGTGCAAGCCTGACCCTCAGTACACCCCGAGCTCGAGTCACCTCGCTCGACTCAAAAATGCGCACAAGGGTCTAGCTCGAATCGGGATGTTACACATTACACTTTGGCCCCACATGAATGCCATATTAGAGGAGCAGTACATTCCCCAGCATTACCAGTCCCATCTATGAGACGAGCTGACGTCTCTACGTCAAGGGTCCAAATCAGTCTCTGATTACTTAGCCGAGATGAAGGATCTTATGATTAGGTGCAACGTAGTAGAACACCCACGTGACACATTATCCAAATTTAAGTGTGGGCTGCGATCTGAGATCCGAGATGAGTTGATTCGATATGGCCAGTATTCTCTCCCTGAGATCATATCTATCGCCATCGATATTGAAGAGCACCAGAAGAGAACCTCCCGGTTCAAATCTCAACCTAAAACGAATACTTCTTACAAGAAAGAAGAACATGCAGAAAGGCAAGGAGAGTGCGTCGAAGCCCACCTCGACTTACACCAGAGATCAGAATAGGAAGTCCCCCATGGGAACTGTGACCCCTTCACAGATCCGATGTTATGAGTGCCAGCAGATCGGCCATATTTCGAGAGATTGTCCCAAGAGGAAAGACACATTAGTTATTCATGAGGTGACTGAGGAGCATGAGCATGTAGAAGAAGAAAGAGTCGAGAAGGACTCACACGTTTTGAACGAAGAAGTGTACGGTACGCCTAGTGATGAAGATATAGATCCCGGCGTTCTAGTGGTGAGATGCATGCTATCTACACCACAAGAGTCAGCCGATTATTGGCGGACGAACATTTTCCAGGCCTACTTTAAGGCTGGGGAGAAAGTGTGTCGTTTAGTAGTGGATAGCGGGAGTTGTATGAATGTGATAGCTGAGACAACTCTAGCCCGCATGGGACTCACTGCTGAGCTGCACTCATCCCCATTTCAGGTAGCTTGGGTTACCAAGACTACACTATCGGTGACTAAGAGATGTTTAGTGCCCATCACTATCGGAACGTACTCCGATAAGATATGGTGTGATGTTATGCCTATGGATGTGTGCCACGTATTACTTAGGCGACCTTGGTTATACGACCGAGATGTCACCATACATGGCAGGTCCAACACTTGCTCCTTTCTACTGGACGGAAAGAGAGTAGTGTTGACCCCGGTGCGACCCAAAGCACCGTCATTCCGTGTGAGTAGTAGTGCGAAAGAATCTCTTCCTCCCACTGAAAGGAAGAAGACTCTTAGCATTATACGAGGTACTGAGTTCCATCGAGAGAGTTTTGACGGTGGATTTATTTATGCCTTAGTGGTTTTACAGGCATCTGATTTATCCGAGATATATGAGTCTACTCCTATACCCGCTAGGAGACTCTTAGAGGAGTTCCAGGACCTACACCCTGATGAGCTTCCGGCTGAGTTACCTCCCATGAGGTGTATTCAGCATGCGATAGACCTTGTTCCTGGAGCTTCCCGCCCTCATCTACCGCATTACCGATTGAATCCTGCCGCCCACGAGGAGCTGCAGAAGCAGATTGGAGAGTTATTAGACAGCGACTTTATTCATCATAACCTTAACCCTTGTGCGGTGCCTGCCCTCCTTGCCCCGAAAAAGGATGGTACATGGCGTATGTGCGTTGACAGTCATGTTGTCAACAAGATCACAGTGAAATACCGATTCCCGATACCTCGACTGGATGACATGTTGGACATGTTGACTGGGGCTACGATCTTCTCTAAGATCGACCTTCGTAGTGGTTATCATCAAATCCGTATACGAGAATGAGACGAGTGGAAGACTACCTTCAAGTCGAAGGATGGACTTCATGAGTGGCTTGTGATGCCCTTTGGGTTGTCCAATGCCCCTAGTACTTTCGCTCCAATGATGACCCATGTCTTCAGGCCTTTCATTGGGAAGTTCGTAGTAGTTTATTTCGACGACATTTTGACATATATTCAGACTGAGAGTGAGCATTTGACTCACCTACGTACTATTTTCGAGCTCCTGCGAGCCGAACGACTATACATCAATTTGAAGAAATGCGTTTTTATGGCTGAGTTTGTTATCTTTTGGGGATATATAGTGAGCTCCGCTGGCATCACTATGGACCCCGAAAAAGTTTGAGCGATTCATGAGTGGCCTACACCCAGAACATTCACGATGTTCGTAGTTTTCATGGGCTAGCCACCTTTTATCGTCGATTCATAAAGAACTTCGGTTGTATTATGGCGCCAGTCACTGAGTGTACGAAGAAGAGAAATTTCAAGTTGACGTCATCGACAGCTAGAGCCTTTGAGATCATCAAAGATAAGATGTCCACTGCACCTGTTTTGAGACTTCCTGATTTTATTCACGTGTTTGAGGTGTCCTGCGATGCCTCTGGGGTTAGGATAGGAGGTGTACTTAATCAAGAGGGTCATCCCGTTGGATTTTTTAGTGAAAAGCTTTCAGGCCCGAAGCTGAATTATTCCAACTAGAGCGCGAGTTCTATGCGATTGTGCAGACGTTGCGTCATTGGAGGCATTATCTATTGCCCAAGGAGTTTGTCCTCCACTCCGATCATCAGGCGTTGCGTTATATCAATTCGCAGCAAAAGTTATTGAACCCCTGACAGGCTAAGTGGGTATCATATTTGCAAGAGTACACCTTTGTTCTCAAGCACTATAAGTGAACGGAGAATCGGGTTGCTGACGCCCTTAGTCGAGTTACCCTCGTATTATCACAGATGCGTACTCAGGTGATGAAATCACCAAAATGTATTTATTTTATAGTTATATATGTTAGATTTTATTTAAAAACTATGCTTTTTACAGTATTTATTTGTTTGTTATGTGCAGGTTGCAATAAAAAAGAAAAAAAAAAAGGAAAAAATTAGCGAATTTGACAAAAGAATGGATATTGGAATACGCAAGAACGAGCTACAAAGACTGTAAAATCGAAGATTACGAACAGATGGCCAAGACGGATCGATTTAACCAGCACCTATTTTACGTTGATTTATCCGGCGCCAATAATCGGCACTAATTTAATCAGCACCAATGATTGGCACTGATTAAATCAGCGCCAATCATTGGCTGATTAAATCAGCGCCTATATTGGCGCTGATTAAATCAGCGCCAATCATTGGCTGATTAAATCAGCGCCAATATTGTGCTGATTTAATCAGCGCATAATAATGGCGCTGATTTAATCAGTGCCATTATAGGCGCTGATTAAATCAGCCTAGCAGCTTAACGCCAACCTTTAAGGCTGGCGTTAATTTCAGAAAACGCCAGCCTTAAAGGCTGGCGTTACTATTCATATCATTTAAAAAAAAAATTTGTAATATTTTCTCCCCACCTTGTTTTGGAAATTTTTGGATGAGTTTTCCTATAAATTCATCCTTCTTTGAGGGGAGAGGAAGAAATTTTGAGCTTGAAAGTAAGAGTTTACTTGCATTATATTTGTGAGTTTTTGAGAGACATTGTATGAGAGGAAGGAGACTTGGAGGAAGCTCATGTTTGCGCTCTGCGCAAGTTTGTAAGTCTTTCGTTGTTGATCAATAAAATATTTATTTGCTTATACATTCTTCTACAATGATGTCTCTTATAATTTTTTTAAACAAATCATGCGCGAGTAATCTTCTTTTGTCTCGGGTGCAATGTAAATACTCATGTGATTATATAATTATTATAACGATTCATCGCTTCATTCGAAAATATTTATGCCCAAAGATTTTATTAAATAACTTTGATATTTTGTGTAGCTTAAAACACA
This sequence comes from Dactylorhiza incarnata, assembly GCA_033032865.1. Lineage (NCBI taxonomy): Eukaryota > Viridiplantae > Streptophyta > Magnoliopsida > Asparagales > Orchidaceae > Dactylorhiza > Dactylorhiza incarnata. The sequence goes on from JAWHQI010000017.1 coordinate 13,811,135, forward strand.
TGTTACATTCCGACGAAAGTTCGATGTAATATGGAGTGAGTGCACACAAAATATTCTTAGCGATTTAAGCAAATATTTATTTGAACTCATTCTTGAATTTCAATTAAGTTTTATCACTAAAGATTTTGTATTACTTTGCTCGCGTATATCACATGCTTAAGAGATTTTGATGTAATATGTGGAAAGCAATATACAAATATTTTGATGATTTATATAAAAAGAATTTTCTATGTATAACTTCTATATATCTTGTATGCAGTGATAAATCCTTATTCAATAATTATTTATTAAACATTTTTAATAAAATTGCACCTGAGACATATTTCTCATAAATTATTTTTCTCAAATTAAGATCTCATTTTTGTTAGACAAATCAATCCAACCTTTTATTTATAATTCGCCTGGATTAAAGTAGAATTTAAACCTTCTCTGTGGATCGACTCGTACTTGTATCGGTATTACAATCATACACCGTGCACTTGCGGTTTTTATTGCTTGAAATTTTGCTGCACTATATTGACTCCAATCTTAAAGTGTTTATCATATTGTATTGTTAGTTTCGTGCTTTGAAATTTCTTATCAAGTTTTTGGCGCCGTTGCCGGGGAAGTTTTAATTTCTCTTTAGTTCTTCGAATTATTAGATTAGAAAATAATTATTATAAGAAGTTAATTAATTTACAATTTTAAAATTTCCTAACTAGTTGGTGTCTAGGAAAACGGTTAGGGGTGAGCTAGTATCCCCCGAAAGGAAGGTGGTGTTTAACGGTACGTAGTGCGACCACTAACCTTACGTTTACCTGGCCGACAAATTTGTGAAATTTAAAATTTGTAAATTTCATCTTTATATTAAGCTTGTTTGTTGGTGTCTAGGAAAGTGGTTAGGGGTGAGCCAGTATCCCCCGAAAGAGAGGTGGTGTTTAACAGTATGTAGTGCGACCACTAATCTTACGCTTACCTGGCTAACGAATAGACGAGATATAAAATTTGAAAATTAACACAAAAATAATAATAATAAAATAAGCATTTATTGAAAAATATATCTGAAAGGTTTTAAAAAAATATATATCAATTTTAGGTTTAATCACTTATCTTCATTCTTATAGTGCATGCACATTTGGACTAAGATTCAACAAAACGCTTAGTACGATCTGAATTTAAAAGTTTAATTATGGCTGAAGTAAATCCTAATGTTGCATTACGTGATAAGTGTTATCCAATGAGAACATCATTACCTTCATGTATTAGATTACCTATATCTACTGCAAATAATTTTGAAATCAAACCTCACTATGTGAATATGCTTCCAAAATACCTAGGAGCCGATAGTGAAGATGCTTATATCTTTATAAGTGAATTTGAAGAGGTGTGCTCTATGATGAAATTACAAAACTTAACTGAAAATGCACTTAAGCTTCGTTTTCTTCCTTTCGCTTTAAAAGATTATGCTAAGAAATGGTTGCATAGTTTACCCGTTGATTCTATAAATACTTGGGATGAGTTTATTAAAGTGTTTCTAAGAAAATTTTATCCTAATCATAAAACTGCAAAAATTAGGAATGAAATAAATCAATTTTCCCAAATTCCTGGAGAAACATTTTGGAAGTACTTAGATTTAAAAATTTATTAACATTATGCCCTCATCATGCTATAGAAAAATGGAGACTATGCCAAATTGTTTATGAAGGTTTGAACTTTAACACAAAAACTAGGCTCGAATCTATGTGTCAAGGAAATTTTATGGATAAAAGTGAAGATGAGGCTTGGGAATTTTTTGAAAACTTAGCGGAAAAAACTGGGCAATGGGAAGAGAGTACTTATGATAGGTCTAATAAATCGATTAATGAAAAATCATTGGCCTATAAAAATGGTATGCATGTTATTGATCCAACTACTGCATGTGAGGCTAAAATCGACGCACTTGTCCGTAGATTGGATGAATTAGATATTAAGAATAAACAAGTTAATCACATCTCTGTATGTCCTAATTGTCAAGATCCGTCACACATAGGAGAAGAGTGCCTGTATTTAGAAAATAATTTAAATTATGAACAAATGAATTCATAAGGGTGACTAAATTTTACGCTGGCCGTCTACCTAACACAACCCTCACCATTTTTCATCCGGGCTAGAGAGAGGAAGACAAGAGATTTAAGCCAAATTAAATGCATAAAAGATGAAACAGATACGATTTTGACGGATGATGTGGCTATTAAGGAGCGATGGAAAAGATACTTTTATCAACTATACAATGAAGGAAAAGATAATGAACTGAACTTGGAAGAGTTAAGTAAATCGGAGGAGTATAAAGACATAACTTTTTATCGTAAAATTCAAGCATCAGAGATAGATGACGCTCTGAAGAAGATGAAAAATGGAAAGGCGGTTGGACCAGACGATATACCCATTGAAGTATGGAAATGCTTAGGGAGGGAAGGAATTTTATGGCTTACAAGTTTCTTCAATAAGATACTGAAGACAAAAAGGATGCCAGACCAATGGAGAGAAAGTATTTTGGTACCTTTGTATAAGAACAAAGAAGATATACAAAATTGTGTCAATTACAGGGGAATTAAATTAATGAGTCATACTATGAAACTATGGGAACGAGTAATAGAGAGACGAGTTAGACGAGAGACTAGCATCTCAGAGAATCAATTTGGATTCATGCCAGGGAGGTCAACCATGGAAGCTATACATCTCTTGAGGAGACTCATTGACAACTATCGGGAAAGACAAAAAGATTTGCATATGTTGTTTATCGATCTGGAGAAGGCGTATGATAGGGTTCCAAGAGAGGTCTTGTGGAGAGTCTTAGAAAAGAAAGGTGTAAATGTATCATACATTGACGTAATCAAAGATATGTATACAAATTCAGTGACCAGGGTGAGGACATCTGGAGGATTAACACAGGAATTCCCTATCGCTGTTGGCTTACATCAAGGGTCAGCTTTAAGCCCTTACCTCTTTACCCTTATCTTAGATGAGCTCACCGGACATATCCAGCAAGCAATACCTTGGTGTTTATTATTTGCAGATGATATTATTTTGGTCGATGAGACGCGCGAGGGTGTAAACGCGAAACTGGAATCTTGGCGAGACACTTTAGAAAAGAAGGGTTTTAGGTTGAGCAGGACAAAGACAGAGTATATAGAGCTTAAATTTAGTAGTGCAAGAAGGACAGATGACTCCGTCATTAAATTGGGTGACCAAGATATTTCCCGCAGTGAGTGCTTTAAATATCTGGGATCGATAATTCAAAAAGATGGAGGTGTAGATAAAGATGTGATTCATAGAATCCAAGCAGGTTGGTTGAAGTGGAGAGGCGCGTCTGGGATCCTATGTGATCGTAAAGTACCACTAAAACTTAAAGGCAAGTTTTATCGTACTGCAATTAGGCCTGCAATGCTCTACGGTTCTGAGTGTTGGGCAGTGAATGGTGTACACGAGCAAAAAATGGGAGTCGCGGAGATGAGAATGCTTAGGTGGATGTGTGGTCACACGAGACTGGATAAAATTAGGAATGAATGTATCAGGGATAAGATAGGAGTGGCGCCTATTGTAGAGAAGATGCGCGAAGCTCGTTTAAGATGGTTTGGACATGTACATAGGAGACCATTAGAGGCACCTGTTAGGCGTTGTGAGAGTTTAGTCACTAGACATGTTAAACGGGGGAGGGGTAGACCAAAAAAGACTTGGAATGAAACTATAAAGAAAGACATGATGTACTTAGGCATTAATGAGACTATGCTTAAAGATAGGGCGCAATGGCGACAGAGGATCCATATAGCCGACCCCACTATGGTGGGATAAAGGCTTGAGTGTTGTTGTTGTTGTTATGAACAAATGAATGCTACTTTTCAAAATCCTAAGAATGATCCATATTCTCAATATTATAATCCAGGTTGGAGAAATCACCCAAATTTCTCATGGAGACAAAATGATAATTCAAACTTTCATTCACAAAATAATAACAATAACAATAATAATAATTCTAACTCTAAATCATTTAATCAAAATTTTAAAGAACCGCAATTTCAAAATTTTAATAATTTAAACTCTAATCAACAATTTCAACCTCCTGGATTTAATAATAAATTAACTTTTTGATTTAGAGAAAACTGTAGAAGTTTTAGTGAAAACAACATCGCAAACCTCTGATGCACTAACTAAGTTCATGCACACATCTAGTTAAATAATGAGTACTAATTCACAAGCCATAGCTAGATTAGAACTCCAAGTTGGGCAAATTGCGTCTCAAATTAGCGAAAGAGAGAGAGGAACTTTTCCTAGCCAACCCATCACTAATCCAAGAGATCCTAAGACTATAAATCATATAAAAGAAAGTCAAGTTAATGCTATAACTGTTTTAAGATCGGGTAAAAAAGTGGATAATAAAGTAGATCAATGCAATGAGAAGCCTGAAACCACAACTGAAATAAATACAAATAATGAAATACCTCTTGAAGAACCAATTGAAATATCATCAAATGAAAATAAAATTCAAGAAATAAAGGCTCCGTATCCACAAAGATTAAAAAGCAATAAAAAATCTGCACAAATGGAAAAAATGTTAGAGGTTTTTAAGCAAGTAAAAATTAATATTCCTCTTCTTGATGTAATTCAACAAGTGCCAAATTATGCAAAATTTCTTAAAGATTTATGCACCAAGAAGAAACAAACTCATGTGCCTAAGAAAGTCTTTTTAGCCTCTAATATATCAAATGTGTTAACAAGCACAATTCCCGTTAAATACAAAGACCCTGGATGTCCTACCATCTCATGTAGTATAGGGAATAAATTTATTAATAAAGCCTTATTAGACTTAGGAGCTGGGATCAATTTGCTTCCTTATTCTGTTTATGAGCAACTTGATTTAGGAGAATTAAAGCCTACTAAGGTCACACTTCAACTAGCTGACCGCTCTATTAAGATACCAAAGGGAGAAATAGAGGATGTACTAATTAAGATAGGGGAATTCATCTTTCCAGTATACTTTATAGTACTAAAGACACAACCAGTTGCTAACACTCGTTGTCAAATACCTGTCATTCTCGGACGACCATTTTTAGCTACATCTAATGCTTTGATTAATTGTCGTAATGGGTTAATGAAATTATCTTTTGGAAACATGACAATTGATTTGAATATTTTTAATTTGACTGGGCAATCATGTGATCAAACACTAGATGTAAATATGATTCAAGAATTAGAAGATGAAGATTTAGGAGAATTAGACGAGGAAATATTTGATAAAAGTTTTGAAGAAATTTTTGAAGATGAGATTGCACTATTAGATGAACTTAATATGCATGATTTAATGTATGCTCATAGAGAACCACTTCCAGAACCCTCGAGTGAAGAGCTTAGAGCCCCTAGCCTCCCTTCCATGATCGAAGCACCTAAATTAGAACTTAAACCATTGCCAGATCATTTGATATATGCATATTTAGGTGAAAAAGAGACACTTCCTGTTATAATAGCAAAAGATTTAAATGAAGAAGAAACTAATAAATTAATTAAAATTTTAAAAACTAATAAGGAAGCCATTGGATGGACTATGGGAGACATAAAGGGGATTAGTCCAACCATAGTACAACATAGAATTCATATGACTGAAAACGCAAAACCTAAACGCGACCCTCAAAGAAGACTAAATCCAACAATGAAGGAAGTTGTTAGACAAGAAATTATTAAATTGTTGGATAACAGAATAATATATCCTATTTCAGATAGTCCATGGGTTAGCCCGATTCATGTTGTACCCAAAAAATCCGGAATCACTGTAATAATAAATAATAACAATGAACAAATCGCAACTCGCACACAAACTGGATGGCGAGTCTGCATAGATTACAGGAAACTTAATGAAGCCACCAGGAAAGATCATTTCCCATTACCCTTTATTGACCAAATGTTAGAAAGGTTAGCGGGACATAAATTTTATTGTTTTCTTGATGGTTACTCCGGATATAACCAAATTCCCATTTCACCGGAAGATCAAGAAAAAATAACCTTCACTTGTCCATTTGGAACATTTGCGTATCGTCGCATGCCCTTTGGATTGTGCAATGCACCTGCTACCTTTCAAAGGTGCATGATGAGTATATTTTCTGATATGATTGAGAGATTTTTGGAAATATTCATGGATGATTTTTCTATTTATGGAGATTCATTCTCTAACTGTTTAAATCATTTAGAGTTAGTATTAATAAGATGCAGAGAGAAAAATCTTATGCTTAACTGGTAAAAATGTCATTTTATGGTAAAACGAGGGATCGTTTTAGGACATATAATCTCCAACCAAGGATTAGAGGTTGATAAAGCAAAAGTTGAGGTTATATCTGGGCTTCCTCCTCCTAAATCTGTTAAAGAAATTAGAGCGTTTTTAGGTCATGCAGGATTCTATCGACGCTTTATAAAAGATTTTAGCAAGATAGTTAGACCTTTGACTAAACTCTTAGGTAAAGATGAGCATTTTAATTTTGATAATGATTGTTATAAAACATTCAAAATTCTGAAAGAACAATTAACATCTGATCCTATAATTCAAGCACCAGATTGGAATAAACCATTTGAAATTATGTGTGACGCTTCTGACTATGCTATTGGAGCCATCTTAGGGCAACACATAAATGATAAACCACATGTAATTTATTATGCAAGTAGGACTCTTAATGAAGCGCAACTAAATTACACTACTACTGAAAAAGAATTTCTAGCTGTGGTATTCGCCCTCGAAAAATTTAGGTCATATCTAATAGGATCTCATATTATAATATATACTGATCATGCTGCAATTAAATATCTTTTAACAAAAAAAGATGCTAAAGTTAGGTTGATCCATTGGATATTACTACTACAAGAATTTGATTTAGAAATTAGAGATAAAAAAGGGCGTGAAAATGTAGTAGTTGATCATATTTCTAGATTAAAGAATGATGAGTCTAGTACGATACTTATTAATGAAAACTTTTCGGATGAACAAGTTTATGTGGCTTCTCAAACTCCTTGGTTTGCTGATATAGTAAATTATTTAGTCACAAAAGAGACACCATCATTTTGGACGAAACAAGACAAAGACAAATTTTTCTCACAAGTGAAATTTTTTTATTGGGAAGAACCTTATTTATTTAAATATTGTCCCGATCAAATCATTAGAAGGTGTGTCCCGGATGATGAGTTTAGAAGCATATTATCCTTTTGTCATGATCAAGCTTGTGGGGGGCATTTTAGTGCAAAGAAAACATCATCAAAAGTATTACAATGTGGATTTTATTGGCCCACCTTATTTAAAGATGCATTTGAATATTGCAAAATGTGTAGTAAATGCCAACACATGGGACAGATAACTAAAAGAAATGAAATGCCTCAACAATCAATCTTAGTAGTAGAAATATTTGACGTATGGGGAATTGATTTTATGGGGCCGTTCCCAAACTCATTTGGAAATAATTATATTCTACTAGCAGTGGATTATGTATCTAAGTGGGTTGAGGCAATACCATCTAAAACTAATGATAGCAAAATTGTGATTAAGTTTATTAAGGAAAATATTTTATCTAGATTTGGAACTCCAAGAGCTATTATTAGTGATAATGGAACACATTTTTGTAATCGTTCATTTGAGGCATTAATGAAAAAGTATGGAATTAAACATAAGCTGTCAACACCATATCATCCACAAACTTGTGGACAAGTGGAGGTATCAAATAGACAAATCAAGCAAATCCTAGAAAAGACGATAAGTGCAAATCGAAAGGATTGGACATTGAAATTAGTTGATGCTTTGTGGGCTTATAGGACAGCGTTCAAAACAAATCTAGTTATGTCGCCCTATCAGATAGTGTATGGAAAAGCTTGCCACTTGCCTGTTGAATTAGAACATCGTGCAATGTGGACAATTAAAAAATTAAATTTTGACGAAAATGAGATTGGAATACAAAGGAAGTTTCAATTATCAGAATTAGATGAATTACAAAATTAATGATGCTTATGAAAACTCTAGAATTTATAAGGAGAAGACCAAACAATTCCACTATAAATTTATCTCTAGGAAAACGTTTAATATTGGAGATAAAGTGTTACTTTATAATTCTAGATTACATCTGTTTCCTGGGAAATTAAAAACTAGATGGACCGGACCTTACTTAGTAAAGAATATATTTGCAAATGGTGCTATTGAAATTGAGGATTTAAATAAAGGAAAAAGCTTAAACGTCAATGGTCATAGATTAAAACGTTTCCTAGAATATGATAATATTGAGACATTTGAACTCATGAATCTTTATGAGCCCGCGTACCTTAACTAAATTTTTAGTCTTCTTGATTAGCTTGTACTAAGTTTATTATAAATTTTTTTTTCTTTTCTTTCTGTTTGTTTGAAATAAAAAAGTAAAAAAAAAATGTATTTTGTGATTTTACTGCTATATTGCTCGAGGACGAGCATGAAAATAAGTGTGGAGGGGTAGATTCACTTCATACTTTTCTATAAAAAAATTGTTGTTTGTTTATTTGTTTTCCCTCTATGATTGACAAAAAACAAAGAGTTTTGATTTCTAATATTCATGGACAATGATTATTATCCTTACAACTAGATTTATTAACACTTGAGTAAATATAAAGTCAACAATAATCATCAGTAATCAGGTATTAGTAGAGTATGTATCTCATTTATGTGTACTTAATTCTTAGTTGAGAAGAGCCCACATTAGAAGATTTTGAGTGAAATAATCAATTGAATATTATGATTTCTTTTACTTCTAGCAGACCCTTATTTGAATTCTTTTTATGAGTTGTGTAATCTCGGTTATTGTTTAAGGCGAAGATAATAAATCGTGTTGATTAATTCACTTAAAATTGATTAAGAGAATTATTATATTTTCTTCATAAAGATAACAACTTGTCACTTGACTTCACAACTACATTAGCTAGCTACCCCAGTTAAGTAATTTCTTTGGCTTTTTGTTCCCTTATAATTGTTTTTCATCTGTGGTATTCAATATAATATGAGATAAAAAAAATTGATAAAGTCCTAGCACTACCATGGTCCCTAATAAGCCCTAATTGGCATTGTGGGCTATGGCACCTAGGTAATTAAAAGATCTCCCCTAACACTACTCTAGTCCCTGATAAGCCCAAATAGGCAATGTGGGCTATGACACCTAGAAATTATTTTTGAAAACTTAAATAAATGTTATAAGAACTCTTTTGTTTACTCCTTCACTAGCTCTACCTCAGCGTCTGATAAGACCTAATGGGCATTGTATGTTGAGGCACCTAGGGAGTTATCTTATACTATTATTGGGGAACATTTTGCTTTTAGTTTTTTCTGGAATCATAGCTTATGTTAATGTCTTCATGAAGCTCACGTGATAAAATGATCATCTCTATGACTTTAATATACTTATTCTACGATTTCAATATTAAGAAAATTTCTTAACATGTCTTTAGAAATTTATCTTTTGCACTAACATAGGTTATTTTTTTCTCATAAATTGAGCTTATTTATGACCTCTAGATTAAGAGATTGAATAAAAAACAATTGAGATAAAAGTGAAACACTAATGTTATAAAAATTTGCTCTCTCACGTAGAATTGTGGACTTAATATCTAAGATATGTATTTAGTTTAAAGGGTGAGAAAATTTGACCGTGTATTTATCAAAGTGTGTTTAGATCTAATTCCTTAAAAATAAAATTATTTGTCCATGTTTGTTTATGAAATTCAAAGTTCTCTTATGAAATATTTATATATTCACGTGCTTGTAAACTGAGATTTGAATTTTGTGGGTGTAATTCATTGAAAACCCTCACGAGACACAACTCGTCCACTAGGGTAACCTAGGGGTTTAAAGGCTTATTGCACGTGCTAAGTGTAATCGTATGTTCTACGAAAAGAATATTTATCTAGTTATTTTCGCTCGGGACGACCAAAATGTTAAGTGTGGAGGAGTGATGAAATCACCAAAATATATTTATTTTATAGTATTCTATGTTAGATTTTATTTAAAAACTATGCCTTTCACGGTATTTGTTTGTTTGTATGTGCAGGTTGCAATAAAAAGAAAAAAGGAAAAAAATTAGCGAATTTGACAAAAGAATGGATATTGGAATACGCAAGAATGAGCTACAAAGACTGTAAAATCGAAGATTACGAACAGACGGCCAAGACGGATCGATTTAACCAGCACCTATTTTACGTTGATTTATCCGGCGCCAATAATCGGCACTGATTTAATCAGCACCAATGATTGGCACTGATTAAATCAGCGCCTATATTGGCGCTGATTAAATCAGCGCCAATCATTGGCTGATTAAATCAGCGCTTATATTGGCGCTGATTAAATCAGCGCCAATATTGTGCTGATTTAATCGCGCTGATTTAATTAGTGCCATTATAGGCGCTGATTAAATCAGCCTAGCAGCTTAACGCCAGCCTTTAAGGCTGGCGTTAATTTCAGAAAAAGCCATCCTTAAAGGCTGGCGTTACTATTCATATCATTTATATAAAAAAAAATTGTAATATTTTCTACCCACCTTGTTTTGGAATTTCTTGGATGAGTTTTCCTATAAATTCATCCTTCTTTGAGAGGTGAGGAAGAAATTTTGAGCTTGAAAGTGAGAGTTTACTTGCATTATATTTGTGAGTTTTTGAGAGACATTGTATGAGAGGAAGGAGACTTGGAGGAAGCTCATGTTTGCGCTCTGCGCAAGTTTGTAAGTCTTTCGTTGTTGATCAATAAAATATTTCTTTGCTTATACATTCTTCTACAATGATGTCTCTTATAATTTTTTTTAAAACAAATCATGCGCGAGTAATCTTCTTTTGTCTCGGGTGCAATGTAAATACTCATGTGATTATATAATTATTATAACGATTCATCGCTTCATTCGAAAATATTTATGCCCAAAGATTTTATTAAATAACTTTGATATTTTGTGTAGCTTAAAACACATGTTACATTCCTACGAAAGTTCGATGTAATATGGAGTGAGTGCACACAAAATATTCTTAGCGATTTAAGCAAATATTTATTTGAACTCATTCTTGAATTTCAATCAAGTTTTATCACTAAAGATTTTGTATTACTTTGCTCGCATATATCACATGCTTAAGAGATTTTGATGTAATATGTGGAAAGCAATATACAAATATTTTGATGATTTATATAAAAAGAATTTTCTATGTATAACTTCTATATATCTTGTATGCAGTGATGAATCCTTATTCAATAATTATTAATTAAACATTTTTAATAAAATTGCACCTGAGACATATTTCTCATAGATTATTTTTCTCAAATTAAGATCTCATTTTTGTTAGACAAATCAATCCAACCTTTTATTTATAATTCGCCTGGATTAAAGTAGAATTTAAACCTTCTCTGTGGATCAACTCGTACTTGTATTGATATTACAATCGTACACCATGCACTTGCGGTTTTTATTACTTGAAATTTTGCTGCACTATATTGACTCCAATCTTAAAGTGTTTATCATATTGTATTGTTAGTTTAGTGCTTTGAAATTTCTCATCAAGGTTAGTGGTCGCACTACGTACCGTTAAACACTACCTTCCTTTCGGGGGATACTAGCTCACCCCTAACCGTTTTCCTAGACACCAACTAGTTAGGAAATTTTAAAATTGTAAATTAATTAACTTTTTATAATAATTATTTTCTAATCTAATAATTCAAAGAACTAAAGAGAAATTAAAACTTCCCCGGCAACTCGCCAAAAACTTGATGAGAAATTTCAAAGCACTAAACTAACAATACAATATGATAAACACTTTAAGATTGGTGTCAATATAGTGCAGCAAAATGTCAAGTAATAAAAACCGCAAGTGCACGGTGTACGATTGTAATACCGATACAAGTACGAGTCGATCCACAGAGAAGGTTTAAAGTCTACTTTAATCCAGGCGAATTATAAATAAATGGTTGGATTGATTTGTCTAACAAAAACGAGATCTTAATTTGAGAAAAATAATTTATGAGAAATATGTCTCGGGTGCAATTTTATTAAAAATGTTTAATAAATAATTATTGAATAAGGATTCATCACTGCATACAAGATATATAGAAGTTATACATAGAAAATTCTTTTTATATAAATCATCAAAATATTTGTATATTGCTTTCCACATATTACATCAAAATCTCTTAAGCATGTGATATATGAGAGCAAAGTAATACAAAATCTTTAGTGATAAAACTTGATTGAAATTCAAGAATGAGTTCAAATAAATATTTGCTTAAATCGCTAAAAATATTTTGTGTGCACTCACTCCATATTACATCGAACTTTCATAGGAATGTAACATGTGTTTTAAGCTACACAAAATATCAAAGTTATTTAATAAAATCTTTGGGCATAAATATTTTCGAATGAAGCGATGAATCGTTATAATAATTATATAATCACATGAGTATTTACATCGCACCAGAGACAAAAGAAGATTACTCGCGCATGATTTGTTTTAAAAAAATTATAAGAGACATCATTGTAGAAGAATGTATAAGCAAAGAAATATTTTATTGATCAACAACGAAAGACTTACAAACTTGCGCAGAGCGCAAACATGAGCTTCCTCCAAGTCTCCTTCCTCTCATACAATGTCTCTCAAAAACTCACAAATATAATGCAAGTAAACTCTCACTTTCAAGCTCAAAATTTTTTCCTCTCCTCTCAAAGAAGGATGAATTTATAGGAAAACTCATCCAAAAAATTCCAAAACAAGGTGGGGAGAAAATATTACTAAAAAAATATTTTTTTTTAAATGATATGAATAGTAACGCCAGCCTTTAAGGCTGGCGTTTTCTGAAATTAACGCCAGCCTTAAAGGCTGGCGTTAAGCTGCTAGGCTGATTTAATCAGCGCCTATAATGGCACTGATTAAATCAGCGCCATTATTAGGCGCTGATTAAATCAGCACAATATTGGCGCTGATTTAATCAGCCAATGATTGGCGCTGATTTAATCAGCGCCAATATAGGCACTGATTTAATCAGCCAATGATTGGCGCTGATTTAAGATCATCAGGTGATAGGATTTGAGCGTATCAAGGATGACAATTCTAGTTGTCCCGATTTTAGCGGAATTTATAATGCGATACGCTCTGATCCCTTTCACGATGAGACAGATTACCTTATTCGAGACGAATATCTGTTTCGTGGAACCCATCTGTGTATTCCCCGCACCTTGTTGCGAAATTTCATTGTATGGGAATTACATGGCGGAGGCTTAGGTGGACACTTTGGGCGAGATAAGACGGTAGCCTTAGTAGAGGAGCGATTCTATTGGCTCAGGATGAAGCGGGTTATCGCACAAATTGTTAGTAGCTGCTGCACAATTCAGGTAGCGAAGGGCAATAAACAGCCCGCTGGATTGTATACACCTTTACCAGTGCCCAGTATTCCTTGGGATGACGTTAGCATGGATTTTGTGCTTGGATTGCCGCGCACTTTTGGGAAGCACGATTCCATTCTTGTGGTGGTCGATCGGTTTTCTAAAATGGCGTATTTCATCCCCTGCAACAAAACCGACGACGTCTCTCATATCGCCCGAATTTATTATAAAGAGGTTGTCGCGCACCGAGGGATACCTAAGACTATCGTTACCGACCGAGATGTACGTCAAGTTCACCAGTTATTTTTGGAAGTCACTCTGGAGACTATTAGGTACTAACTTAATAGGAGTTTAGGAAACTTACTGTAACATCCCCCAAGCTGCTAGACCCCTAAGTTGGTTTTGTCATGACTAGGTCATGACAAAACCATAGGAAGAGCCCTTTGATCTTGTGAGCTTAGGTAAGAAAGAGAAAACCACCTTGGACTGCAAATAGCAATTTCCAATTACCAAGCTTAGGGTGGGACTTTAGGGCCTCAACTTGACCATTTTACCCCAACATAGTATCCCTAACCCTTTAGGGGTCCCCTTTGGGCACCAAGGACCCATTAGGGTCAACCAAAGAGGCCAAATTGACCAAAGTCAACCTAAACCCCAAATTGGTCAAAGTAACCTATTTAGAGCCAATTAACCTTCACCATGTCAAATTGATCACACATCTAGGCCTAGAATACCATAAGAAACCTAGTAGACCTAAAAGCCCCATCATGGGACCCCCAGGGGTGCAAATTGACCAAAATGCCCTTTCTAGGTCAAAATGGCAATTCTTCACAAAGTGCCCTAATTGACCATCACCATATTAAATTGACCTTACCCATAGTGTTATCATGTCATAGGGGACCCAGTGGACCAAAAAGCCCCATGACTGGGTCAACCCTAGGGCTCAATTTGACCAAAGTCAATTTAGCCTGTTTTGGTCAAATCAGCTTAATTTGGGTCAACTAAGGCTCATATGACCAAATTGACCCCACCAGTAGTTTCTAAACCTAATTTGGAACCCAATGGACCCAAAAGCCCCATCCTAGGGTCACCCAATTGGTCAATTTGACCAAAAGTCAAACTTGCCCAATTTAGGTCAAATCTCTTAAACCTAGCCCAATCCCTTTGGGCTAACTCAATTGGGTGGTCAACCAGCCTGGTAGACTAGCATTAAACACACAGGGGAGTAGAAATTCGGCCATGGTGATTAGGAGAGAGAAAATGGAGGTTTCCCCATTTTTGAGGTGAGAGAAAGAGGCCATTCATGGCCATTAAGAAGATTCCCCCCTTGGCCTCCCCCATTAACTCTTCCATTCATCTCCTCTGCCGATTACAAGGAGTTTCCAGCAGTTTCCCAGGGGGATTAAGGCAGGGGGAATGAATGGGGGCCGGCCTTAGGAGGAATTCGAAGGGGCCATTAATGGCATTGGGGGTTAAAGCCACCACCACCTCCAATTGAACCCCCTATCACCTTCAGAATCCGGAGAGGAGAGAAACCCCCAAGTTTTCAGTGGAGATCGTGCTCTGTGGGCTTGAATCGGCATGGCACCTCAACCTTCCCGAGCTCCCATGGTATACACGAGGACAACAAGGCGGCAAGCCCCAATTCAGGTCCGATCCTCCTCTCTCTCGGTGCTTAGATCCTAATCCAGCTGGGGCTTGATTCGAGTTCAAACGGGCTCAAATCGTGCACCCAAAGGTGCTCGTTTTCGATCATTTTCCTCCTCCCCGAAATCCCTACTCCGGCCACCACCGGCCGGCAAATGACCTCCTATCGCCGGCCACCACCTCAACGGAGGTGGTGGTGGCACTTGCCGGCCGGGGAGATGTGAGGGTGGCCGGGAAATCGCCCCGCAAAGTCACCCAGGACAGGCCATCGCAGGCCGTTGGCTGATCGGGGACGATGGCTGTGAGCCGTCCGATCGGCCGCCATCTGATATTCGCAGACCCATTTTAATGATTTTAATTTAGTTAAGTTTATTATGTCACATTTCTGACAGCATTTTGATTTAAATATTAAAAATACTTAGAGGCCTCTAGGGAAAATTTGTCCAACATCAAAGTTGGAGCCCTTGAGGTCTAGTTTAATCCAAAATTGAGATCACTCGATTTGGAGTCCTGGTTAAGGCACAACACTCATTTTGGTGAGGGCTGTCCTTAAGGCTAACCAGAGTTTATTTTTGATGCCCACACCAATCCAGAACTCCAAATGACTTGAAATTTGGAGTGTAGGCTACTCTTATATACATCTAACACATATCCAAAAATCAGAATTTTTGGAGAATCTTTTTCTATAGTTTTTGGAAAAATTCAATAATCCATGTGTGATTTAATTAGGTGCCTTAAACACCTCAAAACCCTTCCAAATTTGGATGTGTGGTCCTAGAGAGCATGTAGGGTCTCTGGTTAAAATATCATAATTTTTGGAGTTGATTTGGTGAGGTTACCAAGACAACCTTAGGCTCCCTAGGTTTAGGTAAAACTTTGGGTGAGTGCCCCCACTCTTCCACAAAGCCATTTGGCTTCATATTTGGGGTGCACATCACCCTCCCCCATGCCAACCATTGGTCCAAATTTGGTGGCCATTGGAGGAGGTTTGCCCTAGTAAATCAAAAAGGGGCTAAATGCTATTAACACCCCAATTAGGTACCCAATAGAACCCCACTCCTCACCAAATGTTGGTAGGATCATGGGTGGTCATTCACTGACCTCTGACCAGTGTAATGAGTAGCTTGGACTTAGGCAAAGTAGGGAGCTTCCCTTGGACATTTGTTTGCTTAAGGGTTTGTTTAGGGCAAAGGTGAACTTAAGTAAATTTTGGAGTGTGGAGGGGCTTCCTCCCACTGAGTTGAAGGGGTGACCTTAGTCACTGCCTTGGGATGTATGAGACACCCCAAGGAGCAAATTTGGATGAGCTAGGGCTTAAGGTGCCCTTAAACCCTAGTGGTTAACCTTAGGAGGTCCTTTAGGGTTTGTGAAGGACATAGGAGTGTTTGTCCATGGATAGAAGTGCAATAGCCTTCTATGAGTTCTAAGAGTGTTATAATACCCTCACAAGAAGTTTGGGTGGATTTGGGTGAGTTTTGACCATAACCCTAGGTTAAACCCTAAAGGGGTGCTTATAGAGGCCAATGAAGGAAGAGGGGTCAAACCTTAATGGTTTGACTTGAAATTTTGGGGACATGGTCATGGTGACCAGATAATGCTACTGTGAGAAATTGGAGGGATTTGGAGTTGCCAATCCTAGGTAATAAATCCTTGGGTAGATTTGTAATTATTTAGTTTTTTTGAAATTTAGGAAGAAATAATTCTTATTGATTAACCATCCTCTGTCACCAACTTAGTCTTGATGTTATAAATCTCTGGAGAACCTATTAGAACCATTAGAAAACTTTTAGAGGTTCAAGTTGCAATTATTCATATTGTTGGCAATTTTTGGGATGATTGATTTTAGGGTGTTAGATTTCTGTAATTGTATGAAACTTTGCTGGATGACATTTCATACCATCATGAACCCACTGTATTTTCCTCATAATTTATGGATCAATATTTTTGGTACCTCTAGTTCAATTTGGAATTAATTACAAATATATCCTCTATGGAAATTACAAATGTACCCTCTGTGGAACATGGTCAAACTTTGTAGGACTGGATATTTTATTATGAATCACCTCTATATTAATTTGGATAAGGTTTAGAGATCATATGAGCGTACCTCCTTTGGAATTTATTGGAAATAAATGAGTTTTGAAAATTTTAAAAATATTAAATCTTGCTGGTTTTTCCTAAAAATTTATATCTACTGATTATTAGGTACTCTTGATTTATGTAAAAATTGGGATAGGCATTGGAAGTCAGAAAAGTACACTTATAGTTCAAACCTTAGGAAATTGCCCTTTGGAAAAATTGTTTTAAATAATTATATTGTGAGAGAAATTATGAAACTCTGGATTTGATCTTAAATAAGTATCATGGACGCCCAATAAATCCATTGGGTCCTAGAGTTGATTATTTAGTGTACCACCCTTCATGAGCATCAAAACGTTGAGGGTGGTCTGCGTTTAGCATTTTGGCAACTTTGGGGATTAAGGGTCAATTTGGTGGTCATTGATTTGGAGATATGAGGGTTGAGTGGTAATCACATAGTTATGTGAGGATCCCTGGAGTAATTAGGGTTTGGTGAGTCCTAGGGTGGTGGGGAGCCACCCTTGGGATAGGTCGTCCTGGGTTGACGAAAGATCGTCTTTTCCCGTTAGCGTCCTTAGAGCACCTAGGTTTAATATAGGTAAGGTATTACGAGGGTTTTCTTATAGGAGTCTAGCCGGTTTAGTCCGGTGGTCTTGTGATTATGAGATGTTTATTGGTGACGGGCGGGTTAGCCCGGGGAGCTTGTGGCTCGGAGATTGTTGGAAAACATGTTGCATGTGCATAAGGCAGTGGGTCCTTTGTGTTGGCGATCGTTGCAACGACGTTGATACTTGGGCTCGGCAAGTGTGGTATTTACACTTAGCCATAAAAGTCTGGCGGTCCAGTCAGTAAGAGTACGCAGACGCTCCGCGGGTTTGCGTTGAGGCGTACGATAGGTCTAGGTTAGGTAGTGCATATACCAACCTAGAGGTGGGCGAGGCCCAACCCACCGCTTCCGTTTGCCACTACGGGAGTATCCTGGGAGTCTTGCACGCTCCAAAAAGGGGGAACTAAAGGTCTATGCGCATAGAGTCGTAGTGAGTGAGTTGCACTTGTATGAACATAACATAACAGCATACCTTGCATGTCATAGCATAAAACATCGCATTTCAACCTACCCCTAACGTATAAGTCGGTTATGGGACTTCTTATACGGTAGGCCCTGCTAAACGACCCCTTGGTCTATAGGTTTGTGTGGGCATTCCTATAAATCAATGGTTACTTTTATTATACCTTACTTGCCATTATACATACTGCTTACTGCTCTTTATGTACTTTTACCACGCTTTTATTTATAGCTTCATTTATTAAATATACACACTTGTGTAGTGGTGGATCTTTCCATAACTAGTTTCCCCGTCACCTGCATTTGCTTACCCCTTTGTTTACCTCCGCTTCGTCCTCCCGCTCGGTGCCTAGGAGTCACTGGGAGAGAGGTGGGGGATTGACTTAGTCTTTTTGACTAACGGTCGGTGGATCTTATCATTTTAGGAGACCGCGGCGACGGGGCAGCACCAGAGGCCGGTGCAAATGGAGGCGGGGCAGTCTAGCTCAGGAGCACAGATGACAGGATCCGTGAGTGTTTGTCCTAGTTGATATGCTTCCGCGAGTGATCTTTGTAGTGAGGCTATTTTGTATCGGGTAGGAGCTCTTGTTTTCTTATCTATTTCAGTTATGTATGTGGACGTCTCTTGATGGTTTAGTTATATGTGATGTGGACTTAGTTTGTTTATTCATTTAAACCTTACTTTTCTTTGTGATCGAATTGGCCGGCAGGATCGGCGTTTTGTAGTGGCGACCTTCCCGGGCGAGGGTGTCTCCGCTAAACGGCGGTTCTGGGCCTAAGACCCAGTGGTTTTTGCAAAAAAAAAAAATAATGGGGTCTTACACTTACTGCGCTGTTTGGTAGGAGATCACCAGAGGAATTGAGATCTAATTCTTCCCCACGGTCAATTGGCTTATAATAATTCGAAGAATAGATCTACGGGTTTATCTCCCAATGAGGTTGTTCATGGTCACACTGCACGAGTGCCGCTAGATTTAGCCCCACTACCACCCACTTTTAGAATTAGCCAGTTTGCACATGACTATGCATTGCATTTGCATGATTTGCATAAAGAAATTGAGCGGAAATTGCATAGTACTTATGATTTATACGCAACTCAAGCTAACAAGCATAAAAGAGCTATTAGTTTCAAAGCGGATGACTTGGTGATGGTTCGGCTAAATCCGGAACGGCTACCTTCGGGTGCCGTAAATAAGTTAGCTGACCGTAGAACTGGACCCTTTAGAGTGGTCAAGCGGATTGGGCAAAATGCGTATGAACTTGAGATGCCTTCCGATTGGGGTGCAAATTCGGTTTTCAACGTAGCCGATCTGACTTTATTCCACGATTACCCGCATGAATCTTTAGATTTTCCATTGCCTTCTCCTCCATTTGTTGCTTCTGGGTTGGGGAGTGCTAGTAAGGAGCCACATTCCGGACATACCGACACTCATTCAGTTACTGACACACCATCTGCAGTTCTACCCTTTTCCACTGACAGTTTTCAGGATGAGTATGAGACACCAGTTCCCAAAGCCGTTGACAGACTTCCGCGACAGATATTGGTTCCCGAGCAGATATTGGATGACGAGACAGTGACCACTACTGATGGTGGTTTTCAGAGATACTTGGTTCGTTGGCATGGCAGACCAGAGACCGAAACCAACTGGGTATTGGCCGAGGAGTTACAGCGTATGGATGCCGATCTTCTACAACACTACCGGTCGGAACACTCAACAGAGATGAGTGATTTCGAGAGGGGGAGAGTTGGTGGAGACCGGCCCAGATCAGGTCGACGCAAAAGTGCCCGATGCCGTACCTGTCAGGACCACAACTGACCATGAATTACTGCATTTTAGTTTTGTTATTTTGCAGTTTATTGTTGTTTTATATTTTATTTTGCACGCCTGCGTGCGTAGCCATGTTTGAAGCTTTGTTATTTTCTCCCCAATGATATATATATATCTATATTTGCACACATATAAATATATGTATATATATGACTGTAGTTGTTATAATAGGAGCCGGTTCAACCCATTTTCCCCAGCCGGTCCATCTCCTTCGGTCAGAAACAAGAAAAAATCCCGCACGGCTGCTCGCGGTAGGGCTCGATGGCGCTTCCCCGACTTTGACGCTGCACCAGAACGACAACACCCGCACCCACGATCCAGCGTTGCCGCTTCTTCCCCGATGCCAGCGGTTGGCAACAGGGGAGGTTTCTTTCGAGCTCTTTACTCCGTTTTAAAGGGGGAAGAGGGCAGAGAAAAAAAGGGAGAAGAAGAGTAAAAGCTGCGAAGGTATTCTGCAGGTCGCTGGGTGTTACCTATTTCCCGTGAGAAGCTCAGTTCGTGTTCTCCTGTTCCTTCGATTCCTGATGCTGCGTGATAGAGATGATGAATAGTGATTAGGAGTGGTTCGGTTTTGAGTTTTGGTTCCTGTTGAGTTCTGGATAGAGTTATATAGTTGTTGTGCTTGGCAAAGTCCCGTGTGAGATATTGTGTTGGAGAAGATGAACAGTATTTATGATTTTACTGTTTGAATGTTGCTCCTATAGTTGAATGAAACACTATTTCATTTCTTTTTCTTCCCTTTGCTCATGTGAGAAGTAGATGAATGTTGATTGCTGTATTGCTTCCGTGAGAGGAGTCTTTCTGTTAGAGTTCTGATATATTGCTACTAGCCTCCATCGTTTGATGTTGAAGAAATTAGGTTGTTTTGGATTGTGGCCTCTTTATACTAGTGAGTGTTTGAGATTCCGCGGAACCACTTAGTGTGCGAGTGAGCGAATTTATTCCGTGGTGCCCTTGTGCAATAGCGACCGACCTCGGAACGGGAGATCGAAGGTGATGAGGAAATTCCTCGCGGAATCGCCGTCGATTTCGATTGCGGAAAGACGCCTCTTTCCGTAGGTAACTTGTCTCTCTCTCTTTTCATTTGTGTGCATCTAAATTTTCTCTTTAGGATATTAGGTTCATTGTGGGTTTTCGCCCAGGGTTTTGTCAGCAAACGCTACGTCGAAAACTCCAAACGGAAACGTATTTGGAGCTCACGATTTCCGTTTGCTCTAACAAGGGGAACTGAACGAAAGTTGCGAACTTCCTTCCCCGGATCTAGAATTGAACCATATTTCAAGAAAATTCATTTTAAACAAATTAGTAATTTTGTGCTTTATAAAAAATCTAGTTGCTTAATTTCTCAAAGTTCGTGCAACCCTCGCTCAAGTTTCTATTTTTAATTGCATGCATTTAGGGTTTCCAGAAATAGCCGACAGACGCGCAAACCCTACGCGCCGTCCTGCATCACTTTTCCTCTCTTGGCTCGGATCTGCTGGAAGAATCTCTGGATTTGCTGCGTCCATGATCGTTGAAGCCTCGGTTAGATCGGGTAAGTTTTAAGATTTTTGCAACAACTATTCACGAACCTATGTTCATTGATGTATCGGCGACGAGCTTTCAGTGCAAAACTATTTTTAGTATTGTGGTATTTGCGATATCTTTTTGATGAATTGTGAGTCTGGTTTCTCAATTGTATTAATCTAATTACTACGATATCTAGAATGTTTATTTAGTTTCTGCTCTCCCCGTTCACTTGATGAATATGTTTCGTAACAATTTTTTGGTTTCAGATAACTATATGTCTTGAATTTTATATTTTTTGTAATGTTTACCTACTATTTTTTTGCACTAATATAATATTAAGTTGATAAAATAAATTTAACTTTTTTTATTATTTTGAACTGATTTGTACGTAACAATTATATTTGTGTATAACAAAATTCTAATAGCATTGGTTTTTATATAGTAAGAGTTTATATATAGCCAAAAATGATCTATATATAACATCACCCTATAATAATTATAGTGATAATTTCTATATATTTTTAATAAGTGCAATGAAAACGATATTCAAATATTATAGTCTATGGCTCTCTTTGAGACAACTGTGATCGCACGAAAAGCAATTGTGAAAATTAGTGTCGGGATTAGAGCTGTTAGAACATCAGTGATATGAAAAGCAGTAGGAAGAGAAGAGGGGCGTCGACCTGCGTGTAGAAAAGCATGAAAATGCCGAAAATTCATTTTAGCTATTTTGGAAGTAGGAGGCTTCATTGATTTCCAAAATATCCAAATAATAAATAAATATTTTTTTGAATCATACAAATATAAATTCACGCACTGGTTAAGGTGTCGTCGTGTGACCTTGAGGTCACGGGTTCGAGTCCTGGAAGCAGCCTCTTGCAAAAATGCAGGATAAGATTCGCCTACATTTCACCCTTGTGGTGGGACCCTTCCCCGGACCCTCGCTGCGCGGGGATGCTTTGTGCACCGGGCTGCCCTTTTTTTATACAAATATATTTTAATACAACATACAAATATAAATTAAGCATGCTTTGAGAAAGACATAGAACTTGTTATTCTATGGACGCCGACCGAGCACATGGCATATGCATAAAAAGGGTACATTGTTAGCAACTATGCGCATTTTCATCTAAGTTTCATAAAAATAACTTCAGGATTTGGCGCACAATTGAACGAATACACGCACAAGCGTGCGCTCACATGTGCCACCCAAACTCATCTCACTCAGGATTTAGGGTTTAAGTATAACTCTACACTTGTCTACATTTCATTTTAGTATTTGTTGCGCATGCGTGCCCTCAATTTCTATGCCTTACAAAGTATTTTATACATTTATATACGCATCATCACGACGCAAATGTAGTAAAATAACACCTAAGAGTAATACGAAAAAAATGATTACATTAATTGCAAAAATATCTTATGTATGTTTACATTTCATAACATGCATGCGCACAAAAATACCCTCCACGACGCTTTCCTCACGGGGAGATTTCTGTGCGTGCAGGTAAGGCTGATCATATTATTCGAAACTCGAAAGTCGCTCGAAAATCGCTTGAATATTGAGTCGAATCGAAATCGATTACAATTAATGCAACTAAATTTGAGTCGATTCAATTTGACTCGAATCTGATTTCGAGTCGATTTCGAGCCAGCCATGAATCGCTCAAAATATGATTCGAATCAACTCGGATTGATTAAAAACATTATGTTTTTATTACTATATTATTATTTTAAATTTATAAACACTAAATTTTAAACTCAAATACAAATATTGAAGGCTTTAAGTGTTTCATTTGCTAAATTTAAATATTTCCAAATTTAATTTCGAGCCAACTAGGAATAAAGAGAAAATTTGCTCAATTTCGAGCCAACTTGATTCGATTTCGAGCCAACTCGATTCGATTTTGAGCCATCTAAATTCGATTTTGAGCCATCTAAATTCAATTTCGAGCCGAGTTCGGCTCGAAAATTTCAATTTCGAACCGAGCCCAAATCGCTCGAACTCGACTCGATATCAGCCCTACGTGCAGGCGTGCGATGAAATGTGAATGTACACGAGAGATTTTTGTAATTTCAAAAGATAAGAGGGGTCATTTATCAGGGCCTCCCCTCTAAGTTTGCTAAATTACAGGTTGCACCCCTCTTACTTTTGAAATTACAAAAAAAACCCTTGTGCATAGATGTTGCATTTCATAACAAACCTGTAATTTCAAAAGTAAGAGGGGTGCAACCTGTAATTATGCTAATTTTTAGGGGAAATTTTGGTAATTATTCCTTTTTCATATTGACTAAACTTAGCCAGACTATATATGTTGATTGCATATGTAGAGGCAGACAAGAAGAGAGTCATTTAAATGAATGGAAATCACACAACCTGAAGCTTACTAGAAGTTTGATAGAACAGTTTCTGTACAGGTTGCAGCCACGTGGCACCGAGCGCTACATCTTCCAATAAATTCGCAGACGGTGCAGAACGCCGGCCACAAGCGCCCAGAATAGAATTTGAGCGAAGATAACATAAAGGAGAACGCCCGCCCTCGTCGAGTGCCAGACTTTGACGAAGATGTGCTTCTTAATCCAATAAACCTACATGATGAATTTTCATTTCGCGATGGAATTAATGCGCTTAAAATAAGGGGCAAACTATATTCGACGCCTCTGAAATTCATGAAAAATATAAGGTGATGTTATATGCAGGCCATTTCCGACTATGTGCAGTCCAAGGATAAATGATATATGCAATTGTGCGGCCTGTACATAACCGTTATGCAATTGTGCGGCCTGCACATAGCTGTAGTCGGCCTGCATGTATTCATCACCAAAAGATATATGGATCTCATGTAGCATGCAAAGATAAATGAAACTCTTACTTTATTAACTTTTAACTAAACAACAACAACAACAACACTCAAGCCTTTATCCCACCATAGTGGGGTCGGCTATATGGATCATCCTTTGTCGCCATTGCGCCCTATCTTTAATCATAGCCTCACTAATGCCTAAGTACATCATATCTTTCCTTATAGTTTCATTCCAAGTCTTTTTTGGTCAACCCCTCCCCCGTTTAACATGTCTAGTGACTAAACTCTTACAACGCCTAACAGGTGCCTCTAATGGTCTCCTATGTACATGTCTGAACCATCTTACACGAGCTTCTCGCATTTTCTCTACAATTGACGCCACTCCTGGCTTATCCCTGATACATTCATTCCTAATTTTATCCAGTCTCGTGTGACCACACATCCACCTAAGCATTCTCATCTCCGCAACTCCCATTTTTTGCTCATGTACACCATTCACTGCCCAACACTCAGAACCGTAGATCATTGCTGACCTAATTGCAGTACGGTAAATCTTGCCTTTTAATGGTACTTTGCCTTTAAGTTTTAATGATACTTTTAACTAAACAAGACCATTTTATTATTATTATTATTATTATTATTATTATTATTATTATTATTATAATAGAAGAAGAGTATATGAGCCCAATGTAAAGACACATTTCTATGGCCCATTAGGGAGTATCTTGTATAATTTAATCCCATATTGTGGTTTAAAGTTAAGATGTCACTTATCAAAATTATAAATATGTGTACATGTATTTGTATTAAGTATGTGTACGTCCTAGACTTTACACTTCTCCACGCACATAACCCTCCTAGACTCTTCTACACTCTTCTCCTGTTTATATACTGATACAAGTACGACCTCCTGGACACGTGTCGAGTCTCCCTCCGCTTATGTAGCCCTAAGGGGCATTATCGTAATTTGTATGTCTCACTCACTTATATAAGAAAATGATAGTGTCTCTTATTATCTGATCTTGGAAAGACATTGTGAGTGTTAGACACTCATAGGTGAGAGAGGCTCTTAGGGGGAACCAGCCCTCAAGAGTTCGGGTCGAGCTTGTCTCTTGAACCATCTTCATTCTACAACACTCTAGAACAACATAAAACTTTCTAGAATAATCTACAACACAAAATTCATGGGTGCTCAAAATGCTATTTTTAAATAGGAGAAGCTCTAGTGCATACCAGGGTGTTATTTGGGCTCTCAAAATACCAGCCATTCAGAAATCCTTCAAAGATTCCTTCTGCGGCCATGACGAAGACTAGCATGGCATTCATGCCAATCCATTCAAATGGCAGAAACAGCGCGCGGAGATGCAGAATGTCAACCTGTGATAAATCAAAAGAAAGTTGCATTAAAAAGAAGATATATGATTTTTTTTAATTTTCCAGTACTCTCCAGGAAGAAATATGGAAGGAAAATGGAAGGAAGCTTAAAATTAATCTACACTCATATTCTGCCACTTTATTTTTATGTTTTCCCCACTAAAAATTGTTTACAACTAGCAATCTTTTATTCAATTCTTAGAAACTAATTGCAAAATTAGATACTAGTAGTCTAGTAGGCTAAAAACATTGATATAGGTTCATTAGGATACAGACCCAAGGCACGGAGCATAAGATCCGAAATATCGGGCGCAAGTCCGTGAATTTTATATTTTAAATATTTCACAAGCAGGAGATATGACAAAAAATAAAATAAAAAAGGGCAGCCCGGTGCACAAAGCATCCCTGCGCAGCGAGGGTCCGGGGAAGGGTCCCACCACAAGGGTAAAATGTAGGCAAACCTTACCCTGCATTTTTGCAAGGGGCTACTTTCAGGACTCGAGCCCGTGACCTCAAGCACCTCAACCGGTGTGCCAATCTCACACGACAACAACAACAACAAACTCTCAAGCCTTTATCCCACCATAGTGGGGCTGGCAAAAAATAAAATATAAGAGAAAAAACAAAACTCAAGTTAAACATATGTTTAATATTCTAACTATAAATCCATGTAAAATCAGATGAAATGAGAGTAAAAAAATAAGGACATTGGCACTAAGTGTTGGACTTTTATGTAGAAAGAAAGAGGGAAGAGAGAAGAGAAGGTAAGGCAAAAGCATTTGGTGCTACATTGTTTCTAAAGGGGGTCTTCACATAACCTTTGATAAGAAGAAATGTCCATATTACAAAAGGATGGCCATATATATAGATAGAGGCCAAAAACAACATGAGAGAGATGGGCCAACATAGGTGGTCATACTTAAGACAACATAAAGCCAAAACAATCATGACAAAAGGTGGGCATAGCACAAGCTCATACCAACAACCCATACATGGAAAAGACAACACAAAGTAGGTGGCCCTATGGGATGATGCTTAACTTCCAACACTAAGCACCCTATAATTAGGAGATTTTTGCACATTGCACATTGAATATTTAATTTTGGCACTTTGCACCACCAAAAGTTTTAATATTGACATTTTGCACCCTAAATATTCAATTAAGAGGGTGGAAAATGCCAATTAAAGCCTTTAGGGGGTGCAAAATGCCAAAATTAAATATTTATGGTGCAATGTACAAAAACTTCCTAATAGGAGGGTGCTTAATGCCAAGACAACTAATGTGTTGAAAGTGGGTCAAGGTCGCTCTGCACGAGTATGGTTAGCCCAACACAGGCACCACTCATAACACAAGAGTCAAACAGGTCAGACTGCAGTCCGTACACCCTATCCTTCTCTCCTCCCAAATACAGGGAGGTAGGTTGTTGAGGCCAAGGCTTGAACTGCCGACATCCTTTATAAGAGGGGGCTCATTCCACCTCTCATGCCAAGCACAAGTTGGGTATGAGAGGTGGAATGAGTCCCCTCTTATAAAGGAGGTTGGCAGTTCAAGCCTTGGCCTCAACAACCTACCTCCCTATATTTGGGAGGAGAGAAGTGTTGAGAAAAACCCCTTTTGATTTAACTTAACAAATTAACTATAAGTGATTTTACCTCTTAGATTTATTACTCACATTGTATAGTAAGGGTAATCTGGTCATTAAATGTCTTAGGATGTCACACTCAACTTAGAGTGTCAAGACCAAGTCAAGACAAATATGAATTGAGTTAAGTTAATTCTTGCGTCGAATACAAGTCGACTCAACTTCGACTTGATATCGACGCAACTCTGAGTTGATGTTGAAGCAGATCATTTAGCCTGTCGAAGTATAAGTCAAGTCGACGGAACGTCGAAAGGATCTTGACGTAGAAGATAGAGCTTGTTGAAGCCATCTAACAAGTCGACGTAAATCGACTACAATTCAACGCAGAAGTTAAGAGATCAAGTCCAATGCTTCAACTCGACGGGTACGTCGATAAGATATCGACGTAACGTCGACATCTGAGTTCATCCAAAGCTAAGAAAAAATTCGAAGCCACGTCGATAAGAACTCAGAGGTGCGTCGACATGAAGGTTGATAAAGTCGACACAACGTCGAATACAGTCAGAAGAAGGAAGCTTTTCCAGCTGTCTTTTTAGGACCTTTTCAGAAGGACCACCAGTCTAGAGACAGTTCTCCAACGGCTCGTTTGGTGCCAAGAATAGAATGAAGCATTCCATGATACATCAAATCACTTTTGGAAGCTATTCAAAATGGATTGACGGGTCGAGAACAAAAGAGGAATAAAAATTAGGTGAATTCCTTTTCAGGACAAGCCAAAAGGAGATAGGCTTTTGAAAATTTAATCATACACAATAAGTATGCAAAAAGAGTAGAAGAGAAGACAGAATATCAATTACATTGGTCTGGCTGTCGATTAGGGTTGCTTCTTCTTCTTCTTCCTCCTTCAACCCTAAGAGACACATACAAAAATCAAGTGCTCTCTCTGCACAGGAAATATACCGGGCTGCTTCTTCTTCTACATCTCACAACAACCAGATTACAAGAAGCTTTCAGAGAAAAGGATCTGAGAAACATAACCCTTGCAAATCATCACAATCATAAGCAAGAGTTCATTATCAGCAGATCCAGTGAAAGAAAACAGAAGCTGAACTTGAGAAAAGCTTCTAAAGAACTCTGAGAACAGAATTCTTTATCTTCTACTTCCTTCTTTCTTCTTACTTTATTCTACTACTGTAACAGAGTTTTAAGAATCTCTTTTCCAAAGGATTCAGTGGTTCAAGATCTCCTTATCAAAAGATCTGAGTGGTTCAAGATCTCCCTATCAAAAGATTTGAGTGGTTCAAGATCTCCCTATCAAAAGATTTAAGTGGTTCAAGATCTCCTTATCAAAAGATCTTTGGTTCTAAGAGTCTACTTATCAAAAGACTCAGACACAGGTTGTGCAATCCTACCAGGAAGGTAGAAGAGATGACTACCCACATTTTAGGAAACCTCTATAAAATCTTGTGTCTTCTGTGTTGTTCATTTTCTGTGTTGTCTCATTTTATAGCTTATTGTTTTTCTGCTTTATATTTACAACATTTATTTATTCTGTGCTAGTTTTGTTTAGTGCAAAATACCTTAGTATTTTATTGTATGCATAGTTATGGTAAATATATTTTAAATCTCTATTCACCCCCCTCTAAAGAATTCTCAGAGGCACAGTGTGCACTTTCAATTGGTATCAAAGTGAGGTTGATCATTAAAAGGTTAACACCTTGATCAAAAGATCTCCTACTCTCAATTAAAACTATTTTTAAATAAAATGAGTTCTAAGGATTATGCATCAACAAGACCCCCAGTGTGTAATCTAAACAAGTTTACACTCCGGAAGGCCAAAATAAAACTTTATATGAACTATATTGATGAGGACATCTTTGATGTTATCATTTTAGGTCCTCCATCCCCATACAAGAAAGATGTCAATGGAGCTTCAACACGGGAACCTGTACCCAGGGCTGAGTGAACAGAGACAGAGAAGAAGCAAAAAGCATGTGATGCCAAGGCTATGAACATTCTGGTATCCACCATGTCAGATGATGTTTTCCAGAAGGTAGCTGACTGCCAATCAGCCAAAGAGATCTGGGAATCCCTTTCCAGAATGGTAGAAGAAAGTTCTGATGAAAGAAAGGACAGGAAGTCCCTTCTCATATCCCAATATGAGAACTTTCAAAAGAAAACTGATGAATCTGTTGTTGAGATGTATGACAGATTCAACATCATTGTTAATGAGCTGAAGAGTCTGGACAAGGAGATATCCTTGACAGAAATAAATGATAAGATCCTCATGTGCTTCCCCAGCTCATGAGATTCAGGGATCTGGGTCATCAGAGAGTCCAGATGCCATAGCGAAATCTCTACTGAAGCTTTGCTAGGAAAGTTTAAGTCATATGAGATGCTACTGAAAAACAGAGCTGAAACAGAGGCAAATGAGAACTCCAACTCCTAATCAAAGGAGCCTTGCTCTGAAAGCTACTGAAGGAGAGCTCTTCACTCCTGAAGATGAAATGTTCAGTCTCCTAGCAAGGAGATTCAGAAAGTGGGTCAAAACAGAAGACTCAAGGAGAAGAGAGAGGAGCTCAAAGCCCAGATATGATAAGACTCCAAAGAAGGAAGTGATTTGCTTCTCCTGCAAGAAGCCATGACACATTGCCCCTGATTGTCCACAAGAGCAAATGGACAGGAGCAACAACAAAGATGAGAAGAAAAAGAAGTCTTTCAGGAGGAAAGACAAGAAGAAAGCCAAAAGTTTCATTGCTGAAACCTGGAGTGACTCTGAAGCAGAATCAAACTCCTCTTCATCAGAGAGTGATGAAGAAAAAGAAGCTGAAGCAGCTTGCATGATGGCACCGGGGATATCATGATGAAGAAGAACAGATATCCCTGTTTGATGATTTTGATTTTAATTCTGATGATTGTAAAACCCGTTTCAAAGAATTCTGTAATGATTTTATCAAAATTCAAAAAGAGTTAGAAGCTGATAGGGAAAAATTAGAAAATCTTAAGAAAGAAGAATTATATTCAACAAATAATGAATTGAGAAATGAAATTCAAGATAAAGAAATAGAATTAATAGAAATAAAAAATGAAAATCTAAAATTAAAGGAAGAGCTAAGAAAGGCAAAAGCCTTTGAGGACTCTCTCAATGGGAGGAGTCAAAAGCTCAAAAATATCACACAAAATCTCTCCATGAGGTTTAAACACCTAGGTCTAGGAGCAGACCCTTGCATAAGCACTGAAGTTACTAGTAAACCAGCCTGGAAAAATTCAGTTAGATTCATTAGACCTAGTGATTATCAAATAAGTGAGAGGAGTGCAATAACTAAGGATGAGGATACTAATAATCCAGATAAACTAGCTACATTTAACAGAGAAAAACCAACCAATAAGAAGATATATGTAGACAAGAGTAATGCAGAAAAAGTAACCAACAACAGCCAAAAGGATAAAGCCAAAACAAGGATAATAAAACACTCTGCTGATCTTTTATATTTAGATTCATTCTATGCACATTTTCAGTACCAAGGTAATAAGCATAGGTTTGGGAAACCATTCCATATCATCCAAAAGGGTATCATGAAAGACCCTTCTATTCTTTCATTGAACCCTACAATGGTAAAAGCAAAGGGCCCAAGGTAACTTGAGTTCCTTCTAATGTTTGAGCTAGTTGTGCAGGAGTAGATAGGAGTACTCCTAGGAGATAATGGAAGGGGAAGGAAGAACTATGGTCTAATAAAAACCCAAATCCAACAGGGAGTGATTCTTACTTTGAATCTTCATCTTATCTTCTTAAGCTTATAAAAATAATAGTATAAATATTATTTTCAAGTCAGACAATTCAAATAGCATTCGACGCAACGTCGACTTCATATCGACGAATCCGTTGAATGAATTGTCGCTCGTCAAATTTGAAGATACGACGAGTTTTAATCGACGCAACGTCACACATGACAAGCGCGCACACTAGAAGCTACTTAGACACATTTTGACGCGCTGTCTATCAATCTTTTCGACGATGCTTCGAATAAAACCCTAAGTAGCGACGAGTCATCTTCTTTTAAGAAAGATTGGCGTCGAATTATTTAAGCTGTCGAATTCTCTTCTCTTTGCTCTCGTGCTTTCCTCTTCCTCCAGTTCTCTCGTTCTCCTTACTTTCTTTCTCTCTCTCTCCCGTTTTCTTTGTGTTTGCAAGTACTTCACAAAAGAGTTAATGACCCCTCCGAAGATTAACTCTGGCTTTGATGTTGATGTGGATTCTTTCAATGCTGCTTCAGATAATTTGAAAGTCATTCTTGGCTTGTTTCAGCTGGCTGGGTTAACCAAATTAATATCCACTAGGTGCAAAATCCTTGATGTGGAGCTGACTGAGCTCAAGGACACTATCCATATTGGAGAAGATGGATCACTGAATGAGAATATCTCAGGAACAGATATCAACATAACAGAGGAAAGGTTGTCACAAACCTTTGATCTTCCAGCTGGGAATGAGTCTAATGAGCTTTCAGGGGAAGAAATCAAAATGATCTTAGAAATAATGCAGTTCAAGAAAGAGAAGACTATCAATCTGAAGAAGATTGATCTTGCAGAGGAATATAGATTTCTTGCAGACATTGTAGGGAAGGTGCTGCTCTGTAAAATTTCTGCCCATGATGTCATTCCAAAGCAGCAGCTGCAAATCATGAGTATTCTAGTTCTGAAGAAGAAAATAAATTGGGGGAGATGCCTCCTAAAAATGATTGGACACAAGTACTCTCATAAGATGAATGCTTATATGAGGGTAATGAGCCAGGTCTTGTTCCAACACTATCCAGGTGTATGCAAATCAAAGGGAGTGTCAATTCCTCCTGGGAAAAGGATCAATATTGGGATCTTTTCAAAATGGACCAAGCAGATTCTAAAGCCTAATCAATCAGCGCCTTCACCTCCTCCCTCTCCACCTCCTCATGATTCAGAGAGACATCCACTAGATCCCCCAAGGGATAATATACCTCCTCAAAATACTCCAGCAACTCCACAGGATGATACTCCAAATGCTGATCAAGCCCCATTCAACCAGGCCAGCTCCTTCAGTCCTCCCACAGAACATGAACCTCACATTCCTTCCCAACCACATCAACAACCATCCACCCTACTTCCAGACAATCAGTCTGTTCCTCCACCACCACCAGTTCATATCTCTCCAGAAACCTACCAATCTCTTTCCCATGTCTACCAAGACCCTCCTGATCTGAATCAGAACCTCATACATCCACATCCACTTGCCTCTACCTCTCTTTCTACACCCTCAATGGATATTGTACAAGCAATAGCAAAGGCAGTAGGGCTGACTTCCAACACCTTTGCTGACCTAATGACCACTCAAGCCAGAAGGTTTAATAAAAAGTATTCTCAGATGGAAAGTGAGCTACTTGATTCAAGAGGGGCCCTCATGGCTCTCAAGGAATTTATGTCCTCCTCCATGGTTACCAATGAGTTCTTAACCTCTCTTATCAACAAGGTTTAAAAGGGGGAGAATATTCAGGAGGAGGAAAGGTCAGTTCCAGAAAAGAATGACCAGGTGAAGGATAAGGATGTGGAAGATCCTAATACACTTACTGTATTTCAAACAGTAAGTTCTGCTGCAAATGTTCAGGAGGAACATCATACAAGTCCTCAAGAAGATCCATCACAAGATGATGAAGCACCGCCTGCAGTAAATCAGGGGGAGCTACCATCAACTCAAGGGGAGCTCCTTGTAGATGATCTACTACTAGATGAGGTATCAAGAATTGCTAAGGAAGCTGCCCAGGATGCTGAGGAGAATGCTCAATCTCAGGGGGAGCTTCCCAAAGATGATGAAATCAATAAAGAAGCTGAAAGGAACCTTGAAGAAGATGAAGAACCTCTTGCATTTGCTGCAAGGAAGGTAATACCTAAGGTATTTTCAAGGAAAAGGAAAACTCTTGATAAGGAGCATTGAAACTCATGTATTCTGGTAAATAAATATGGCGAACAATATATTTACTTGACAATGAATGAAATGGTAT
This sequence comes from Dactylorhiza incarnata, assembly GCA_033032865.1. Lineage (NCBI taxonomy): Eukaryota > Viridiplantae > Streptophyta > Magnoliopsida > Asparagales > Orchidaceae > Dactylorhiza > Dactylorhiza incarnata. The sequence continues at coordinate 13,844,401 of JAWHQI010000017.1, forward strand.
GTGATTTTGTTCTATCATATCATATTGTCTATAAATGTCTTGTTTGTATTTGTATTTGTACTTATGTCATAAATATTGTGTAAAATCACTTCAAAACAAACTATAAAATTTGTTAAGATAAATATGGGGAGATTGTTAGGAAAAATTCCTTTTGATTTAACTTAACAAATTAACTATAAGTGATTTTACCTCTTAGATTTATTACCCACATTGTATAGTAAGGGTAATCTGGTCATTAAATGTCTTAGGATGTCACACTCAACTTAATTAGAGTGTCAAGACCAAGTCAAGACAAACATGAATTGAGTTAAGTTAAGTCTTACGTCAAATACAAGTCGACTCAACTTCGACTTGATATCGACGCAACTCTGAGTTGATGTCGAAGCAAATCATTTAGCCTGTCGAAGTATAAGTCAAGTCGCCGGAACGTTGAAAGGATCTCGACGCAGAAGATAAAGCTTGTCGAAGCCATCTAACAAGTCGACGTAACGTCGACTACAATTCGACGCAGAAGTTAAGAGATCAAGTCCAATGCTTCAACTCGACGGGTACGTCGATAAGATATCGACGTAACGTCGACATCTGAGTTCATCCAAAGCTAAGAAGAAATTCGAAGCCACGTCGATAAGAACTTAGAGGTGCGTCGACATGAAGGTTGATAAAGTCGACGCAGCGTCGAATACAGTCAGAAGAAGGAAGCTTTTCCAACTGTCTTTTTAGGACCTTTTCAGAAGGACCACCAGGCTAAAGACAGTTCTCCAGCGACTCATTTGTTGCCAAGAATAGAATGAAGCATTGCAGGACACAACAAATCACTTTTGAAAGCTATTCAAAATGGATTGACGGGTCGAGAACAAAAGAGGAATGAAAATTAGGTGAATTCCTTTTCAGGACAAGCCAAAAGGAGAAAAGCTTTTGAAAATTCAATCATACACAATAAGTATGCAAAAAGAGTAGAAGAGAAGACAGAATAACAATTACATTGGTTTGGCTGTCGATTAAGATTGCTTCTTCTTCTTCTTCTTCTTCTTCTTCTTCTTCTTCTTCTTCTTCCTCCTTCAACCCTAAGAGACACATACAGAAATCAAGTGCTCTCTCTGCACAGGAAATATACAGGGCTGCTTCTTCTTCTACATCTCACAGCAGCCAGATTACAAGAAGCTTTCAGAGAAAAGGATCTGAGAAACATAACTTTGCAAATCATCACAATCATAATCAAGAGTTTATCATCAGCAGATCCAGTGAAAGAAAACAGAAGCTGAACTTGAGAAAAACTTCTAAAGAACTTTGAGAACAGAATTCTTTATCTTCTACTTCTTTCTTCTTACTCTATTCTACTACTGTAACAGAGTTTTAAGAATCCCTCTTCTAAAGGATTCAGTGGTTCAAAATCTACTTATCAAAAGATCTGAGTGTTCAAGATCTCTTTATCAAAAGATTTGAGTGGTTCAAGATCCCCTTATCAAAAGACTCAGACACAGGTTGTGCAATCCTATCAGGAAGGTAGAAGAGAGGACTACCCACATTTTGGAGAACCTCTATAAAATCTTGTGTCTTCTGTGTTTTTCATTTTCTTTGCTGTCTCATTTTATAGCTTATTGTTTTTCTGCTTTATATTTACAGCATTTATTTATTCTGTGCTAATTTTGTTTAGCGCATAACACTTTAGTATTTTATTGTATGCATAGTTAGGGTAAATATATTTTAAATCTCTATTCACCTCCTTTAGAGAATTCTCAGAGGCACAATGTGCACTTTCAAGAAGGTTGGGTACGGATTGCAGTCCGGCTGTGGGTCGGCCTGTTTGGCTCTTGCATTATGAGTGGTGCCTGTGTTGGGCTAACCGTACTTGTACAACCCTTATTCTCCGAGGGTGGAGCCCATTCAAAGCCACGTAGGCAGAAGTCAAAATCAAAATGTCAATACAGAAGCCAGAAGTCGAAGACTCAAGAGAACTAAGCTAGCAGGAGCAGCAGAAGGCCTGGGCGAGTATAGGTGAGCATGTGAGAGCAACCCCTTATACTCGCCAAAAGGTGGGCGACCATAGGTGATACTCGCCTATTTCAAGCGAGGTCGCCTCAATGTCGCATAGTCGTTGGGCTGGGTGGGGTATAAATAAGACCCCCCCTGGTTTTCTTATAAATAGGACCCCATGGGTACTTGGATTGGCACCTGAACTTGAGCTTTCGGAACCCAACTTTCGAATTCTCGGACCCGTCATCCTTGGTTGTTACTCTTGATACTCGCCAAGTAGGTGCCTTCCTCGTACCCCACTCGGCCATCTTTGGTTGTGGAGGGGAAGTCTCTTCTGAGCTTCCGGGTACGTGGTGGGACCTCCCTGCCGCAGCGCCTGGGGTCCTGTTGTTTCCTTTCTAGTTCCTTGGTTGTCAGTCAAGCCATCTAGTTGGATCGCTGGGCGAGTAACCTCCGACTGCATTGATCCGAATTTTGGAGCTAGGATTTTCCTGGCTTCAACATTTTGGTGCGGTGAGCGTGAATCGTAGCAAGAGGGAGAAAGTCTGGTAAGAAGACGAGATGGTCGAAGTCGGCGACCATGAGGGAGCTGCAGGGAATCCGGCGGGAGGAGGCGAGTTTGTGACGCGAGCGGACTTTGAAGTCTTTGCGCGGCGCTTGGAGGACACCATGCGAGCAGTGATCCTTCCTCGCACGAAAGGCACGACGACCTCGCCTTATCGCGTGCTTCCGTCCGAGGACGGTGGTCCCGCTTGGCGAGCGCTAAATGAGCATGTAGAGGAGGAGCCAGAGCGACCAAGGAGGTCGCAGTTCTATCAGCAGACCTCGCAGGGAATTCGATTCCGCGAGGTGGACGATCAGGCGAGAACCCGGGATACTCGGCACTATGGCGAGTATGAGGGTGCTGCTCGCAAGGTTGAGGATCGTCGTTAAGCAGGTGGGAGGAGCCCATTCTGCGAGGAGATTCTTGCTGCTCCCGTGCCGGAGGGCTTTAGTGAGCCAGTGATGGCTTACTATTCCGGGAGGGATGACCCTGTCCGACATCTCCAGTGGTTTGAGGATGTAGTCTCCATCCGGACCATGTCGGACGCCTTCAAGTGTAGACTTTTTGCCATCACCTTCCGAGGAAAGGCCAGAGACTGGTTCCACCAGCTGGCAGCAGGTTCCATCTACTGCTTCGAAGATCTGCGCCAATGAGTGACAATGCGATTCGCCACGACCAAGAAGAGGAAAGAGGCCACGTATAACGAACCAAATTTTTCGCGCATTAAATTATTTTGTTAAATTCCCTATGATGATCAAAAAGGCAGTACGAGAATTTTTTTTCGTGTTTTATTCTTTCTATTATGATCTATTTTATTTAGTGTTTTCTTTTGGAGTGCCAATAGTCCTAATTTTTTTAAAACGAAGTTGGGCTGCCATTAGTATTTGATGGACTGCCATTATGTGGCTATGCTGGTTATAATTTATGTGGGCTGCCTTTAGTACTTTGGGCTGAATATAATGGGTTGCTTTTATCATCTTTGAGCTGCATAAATCTTGGGTTGTTGGGCTGATCTTATCATATATTATTGGCTGAAATAAGCTGGAATTTTTGGTATATAAGTGGGCTGAAATTGTGCTGTGAGTTGGTGGTTGGTAGCTGCTTTGGTTTTGTCTTTTTCTTGTTACTGGCAGGTTGAGTTGGTGAGCCTGTGGCTTGTTATGACACTTGGCCAAGCCAAATGTTGGCTGGCTTTCTCTTTGGGCTTCAAGAGGAGACACTTGGTCTTTGTTTGGCTTTTCATGTTGCTGGCAGCTTGTAGTGTTAAGTCTTTAAAAGTGTTTTGACACTTGGATTGTTGGCTGGCTGTTTCCTCACCAACCCCACCGCTTATTGCACACTATAAATAGATGGCCCTCCCTACAATTTCCCCTCATCCATCCCTACAATTTCCCCCTGGTTGCTTCTTCTCCTCCCCTGCTCCCATGCCTTGTGCTGCTGCCTTGTGTTGCCCCCCTGTACTGCTGCTACTTCTCATCGACTGTGTCGTGAGCTTTGCTCCTTCTGTGCTGTCGACAGTGTCTCTGCTGGGCTTTTGGTTTGCTGCAGTGGACTGCTTCCTCTTGGCCGCTACACTGTGAGCTAGTTTCTCTCTTTTACTTATATTTCTGGTTTTGGCCTAGCTCAATGGACAAATTTCCGATTTTGGCTAATATTTTAATTTACTTACAACTACCAATTTTTCTGGAGTTATTATTTGCTTGTTTTTTTTCCTTGACTGAATAGTGAAATTGTGGGCGCCATTTGGTGATTTTCGTGTTGTATTTTCGCTGTTTTCTCGCTGTTTTGATGAGAAGCTTTAACACTTTTCTATGCTTTGTTGGACAACGTTTTAGAGGGGACGAAAGTCCATTTGGGGGCTAGCTTAGACCAATTCGAGGCTTTTTCGGTTGTCCAGCAAGGTGTAGAAGTAAGTGATGTTTTTTTTATAGTTTCCAATTTGTTCATTCCGGATTTCCGCCGTTTGTACTAAATAAATCCTTTACGTATTATGCTACGATTAAAATGAGACGCAACCCGAGTAAATTGAGTATTATTTCAGTGGTTTCCACAACCCAGACCCAATTGGAAGATCTTGAGGATGACTTCTCGTGATAATCGTGGCGCTAATGCGGGTCAGGATAAGGAAAGAGGTCAAGCCGCTGTGAGTAATTTATTTCTTGGAATTATGGATATTCAAGTATTTTTAACCCTTATTGTACTTCTTTTATGAAACTGCCTGTGCATATGAGTTTTAAACTCAATGAAAGATCGCTAAAGAATAAATGTGGGCGAGGGGGTATATATAGCGATACAAATTTCTGAGGGAAATTTTAAATTAAAAACTCCAAGTTTTCATAATAATTTCGCTAACGAAAGATCATTTTAAAATCCGGCATGGGGAAATACGAAGGCTTTGAATCCTATGAAGTAGAGGCATCTACGAAGAATTCACCAGTAGGGGTGAGCCTACAATTACGCCCTTCGGGGGCGCAGCCAATTCAAGTTTGCATAACCTTAGTATTTCCCAGTAATATGTAACTTAAAAAGGGAAAGGAACTTCATGAATTAATATATTGATTTTTGTGCAAGACCAATGCTCTGGATGCTGAATGAAGGAAGCATGGTTATGTGCACATGAATCAAAATGGATTCTTGAGTCTGCCCTCTCTGATGTCTTTGGCTTTGATTTGAGGGCATGATTCCGCAGCAAACGTGACGGTATAGGGGGCCACTATTTCAGTGGTAATCTGTGAGCAGCTACTTTGTGCATCTATTGTCAAAGGTTCGGTCTTTCTCCTCTGAGAGAAGCCACTTTGGGCATAGGGCCAAAGGTTAGGTCTGTTTCCAATCTTCCCCCGCCCATACCCCCAATGATTGGGGACTATATGGGTTCTGCTGTTGTTGTGTAAGCATATTGTTACACTTCCCTGTTGCATGTATAACTGTTTCACGAAATATCTTTCTCACCTAGTCATATTTTTATGACTAACCCATTGTGGACCATATTTTTTTTAGGAAACAGGAACAACTCCCAGAATGCTGCACAGGATCACCGCCGAGGACCGAGCTAAGGTAATCAAGGATGTTCAAGAGTGGCACCAAATCCTTTGTCTCAACGAATTGTGTATGTTCTGTTTAAAGTAGTTTCTCCGGAAATGTAATATGAAAAGATATATGAATAAAATATCTGTGTTATGGATTGTACTAATTTGTCCTATGATACACTAATGAAATCGAAGCAATCATTTTGGGAAGGCCGGGAATCGGGTCTTCACACCACGACCCTCTTCTATCTAGTGCAAGTTGTGAAGGAGACATTGGGGCACTACATCGACCTGTTCCAGGAGGAAGTGTTGGACATCCAGGAGGTGGGTGACTTCACCCTGCAGCTTGCCCTGACGTTTGGCCTGAGAGAAGGCCTCTTCAAGCTAGAAATCAGTCGGGATCCTCCCGTGTCCTACGAAGAGCTCATCGAGAGGGCTAATAAGTTTGTGCAGGGGGAGGCCTCTAACCGTGGCTTCCTGGCCAGGCTCACCAAGCTGACCAGGGAGGAGGAAGAGGAATAGGAGAAGGTCCCCGTGCCTAGGAGACGGGAGGAGCCCCGAGGGCAGGAAAGAAAGAAGCCGGAGGAGAGGAGAAGAGAGGAGCCCAGGAGGGCAGGGTCTAGGAGGCAAGAGGAGACGAGGCCCGTCGTGGCTCTGGAGCGTCGGGAGGAAGAAAGGCGCTTCCAAGTCCCCGTTAATAGGCCTCCATGGAGGCCAGCAGGTCGGCTGCAATGTCAAGGTCAGGGAAGGGGGAGTTCCCCTGAGAGGAGAAATTTCAATCAGCAGGATAGGCGTCGGGAGAGAAGGGAAGAAACGATGGTTGTTGCCCGGCATGACAACAGGCCAGCCCGGAGAGTTCAGAGGAGGAGGCAGCAGGCGGAGGAGACCCCCCTCTACTGCGAGCTGCATCAGGCAGCAAGCCATGAGACGATGGCTTGCCCTGATTTTTGGGAAGCCCGGAGAAGAGTAGCTGCCGGAGAAGCGGGAGGAGAGCCGCGAAGGCTAGAAGCCCCTATCGAGCCATTGGTAGCTCAAGCCGCCGCTCGAAGGAGGAAAGAAGATAGAGTCGACCAAGGAGGTCGAGGAGAAGTCGTTCAGGCGATCGGAGGAGGAGGAGCAGCTGTAAGAGTGATCCATGAGGGAGCTGGGTTGGGAGCTTCCCGCAAGGGCAGTCTCCATCAGATCTACCGAAGGAGCGTCTCCTCGACCTCGCAAGCACCGCCCCCGTTGGAGGAGATCACTTTCTAGGAGGACATGTTGGGGAATGAGAATCCCTTCCATGATGCCCTCATGATCCAGGCAGCAGTAGAGGACTTCACCGTCGACCGGATTCTGGTTGATAACAGGAGCTCCGTGAACGTTATCTTCAAGTAAATGTTCGACGGGCTTGGAGTCAAGGCAGGAAAGGTGATGGCCCTGGATGGTCCCCTCTGTGGCTTCTCAGGAGAGAGGAAAGAGGTGGAAGGAGGAGTGGATCTCCTAGTAACCCTCGGCGACACCTTGCTCAAGTGTCGGTTCATCATCGTCGACGCCCCGAGCTGTTACAAGGCGATCTTCGGGAGGCCGCTCATCAACATCTTCAGGGCCGTCCCGTCCTCCTACCACCAGTGACTCAAGTACTGCTAGGGAGACGTCTAGGTGAGGATCATGAGCGATCCAAGAGCCGCTCGCGAGTGCTACCTCAGCGCGGTCAGTACCATCAGCTGGATGGCTGACGCAGAGGAGCTGGAGAAAGCGCTGAAGGGAGCAGCCAGGCTAGAGGCAGCCGAGGAGGTGGAAGAGATCGAGGTACTCTCCGAGGAAGGAGTGCCTGGATTGCTGAAGATCGGAGGATCGCTGAAGACCGAAGAAAAGATCGAGGTGGCGGCATGTCTGCAAGAGAATGTCCGCCATCGCCGAGATGCCTGGGATTGACGCGGAGGTTGCCTGTCATCGCCTTAATCTAGACCACGCGGTTAAGCCTGTCCGCCAGAAGAAGAGGTCAAGTGCCACGATGTTGGCCGTACCGATCAGGGAAGAGGTAAAGAAGCTGCTCGAAGCAAGCTTTGTGTCGGAGATCCAGTACCCAGGTTGGGTCTCGAACGTTGTAATGGTGAAGAAGGCTTGGGGCAGCTGGAGGATGTGTGTAGATTTCTCGTCATTGAATAAAAGCTGCCCGAAGGATTGTTATCCCTTGCCTCGAATCGACGCGCTAGTTGATTCAACCGTCGGTTTTTCTGTAATGAGCTTTCTCGATGCGTTTTCAGGATACCACCAGATCCGGATGCATCCCCCCGACTGCCGCGATGTCTCCTTCAGCACTGGTGATGGCTGCTACAGCTACAAGATGATGCCCTTCGGGCTAAAGAACGCAGGGGCGACCTACCAGCGGATGATGGACCATGCGCTCAAAGAGCAGAAGGGGAGGAACCTAGAAGAGTACGTGGACGACCTCTTGATCAAGAGCAGGAGCGTCCGGGAGCATGTGGCCGATCTGGTGGAGACCTTCGCGACGCTCAGAAGATTCAAGATGAGGCTCAACCCTGCAAAGTGCGTGTTCGGGGCAGGAAGGGGAAGTTCTTGGGGCATCTCCTCACCCCAAAAGGAGTAGAGCCCAACCCTGACAAGGTTAAGGCAATCCTGGAGATGACCTCGCCGAAGACCGCGAAGGAAGTTCAAATGTTGACTGGAAGGCTGGCTGGCCTTAGCCGCTTCCTGTCAAAGGCCGGGGAGAAGTGCACTCCATTCTTCAAGACGCTCCGAAAGAATGAAGGCTTTGAGTGGTCCGAGGAATGCGAGAAGGCGTTCAAAAGGCTGAAGGAGCAGTTGACCCAGATACCTCTCCTTCAAAGCCCGAAGGAGGGCGAAGACCTACTCATCTACCTAGGAGTAGGGGCGGAAGCAGTAAGTTATGTGCTAGTCCGAGAAGAAGGGAAGAAGCAGCTACTCATCTACTATGTTAAGCCAGGTGCTGAAGAAGGCAGAGTTGAGGTATCCAATACTGGAGAAGCTTGCCTTCGCCTTGGTGGTGTCGGCGCGGAAGCTCCGACCTTATTTTCAAGCTCACTACATCCGGGTTGTGACGGATCACCCTCTTCGAAGTATCCTAGAAGGGGTAGAGCATTCAGGAAGGTTGACGAAATGGTCGGTAGAACTCAGTGAGTTCGACATTTCTTTCTCGCCCCGGGTGGCGATCAAAGCGCAGACGGTAACAGATTTTTTAGCCGACTTCTTGGTAGAAGCAGAGCCGGGATAGGGAACTTCTAATCCAGTTCCTTGGAAGATGTTCGTGGACGGAGCTTCGGGCAGAGGCTCTGTGGGAGTGGGCATCATGCTTGTCAGCCAACAGGGAACCAGGATCGAGCAAGCCGTTGAGATCCTCTTCCCCGTCACGAACAATCAAGCGGAGTATGAGGCCATAGTGGCAGGCTTGCGCCTCGCGAAAGAGTTGGGAATCCAAGATATCAGGGCTTTCACTGATTCGATGGTGGTCGCGTCGCAGATTCGGGGAGAGTTCGAAGTACGCGACATCATCTTGCAGAAGTATCCGGTCAAAGTAAAAGGATTGATTGGAGGCTTTCAATCATTCTTCGTCGAGCATGTACAGAGAGAGGAGAACTCGGCAGCAGATCGTTTGGTCAAGTACAGACCGAGGGCCTGAGGAACTATCACTGAGTTGTTTCGACCGTCTATCGAAGAAGGGGAGATGATGGAGATCGAGTAGCGCCCTTCGTGGATGGATCCGTTCTTAGCATTCCAAACCACTGGTCAGCTCCCGGCAGGTGACGGAGACCAGAGAAAGTTTCGGTACAAAACGGCATATTACTTATTACAGGATGGGGAGCTGTATCGTAAGACCATCTCGGGCCCTCTAGCCAGATGCGTCTCGGAAGCGGAAGTACCTCGAGTCCTGGATGAGATCCACTCGGGAGAGTGCGGAAGTCATTCTGGGACTCACACTTTGGAGCAGAGGATCCTAAGACATGGTTACTTCTGGCCCACTATCCGTAAGGATGCGGAGGTCTTCTCGAAGAAGTGCCAGAAGTGTCAGTTGTTCGCCCCCCTTCAGTTGCAGCCAGCCCAACAACTTCGTTCAATCACCGCTCCATGGTCGTTTGCCATCTGGGGAATGGACCTGATAGGCCATTTTCCCTTAGCAAGTGGTCAGAGGAAGTTCGTTCTCGTTATGATCGACTACTTCTCCAAGTGGATCGAGGCCAAAGCTCTAGCCAAGACCACCTCTCAGGTCGTGAAGAACTTCATCTGGGGAGAAATCGCCTGTAGATTCGGGATTCCCCTCTCCATCGTCACCGACAATGGTCCTCAATTTACTAGCTTGGAGCTGGAAGATTTTTGCAGGCAGCTCGGAACCGATCTTCGGTTCGCCTCAGTACATCATCCTAGGAGCAATGAACAAGTGGAGGCCGCCAACAAGCTGATCATCAACCTCTTGAAGAAAAAAGTCGAGAACCTAAGAGGGAATTGGGCGGAATAGCTCCCTTCTGTCTTGTGGGCTCTGAGGACCACTTCTAGCTCGGCCATGAGAGAGACTCCCTTCAAGCTCTCTCATGGGCAAAAAGCCCTCATCCCCATAGAGTTCGAAGTCAGAAGCCCCAAAGTGGTTGCTGCTGAAGACGGAGACGAAGAATGACGACTACAGAATGAGGAAGCTCAGAGGCTTTCTCTCGACTACATCGAAGAACTCCGAGACTTGGCCTCAGCTAGGCAGGAGGATATTAAGCGCCGAATGGCACGACACTTCGACAAACACGTCTGCCACAAGCATTTCCAAGCAGGTGATCTCGTCCTGAAGAAAGTAGACGTGGCGGGAAAATCGGCGGCCGTTGGAAAGCTCAATCCAAATTGGGAAGGGCCCTTCATCATTCACGAGTCACTAGCAACAGGAGGATATCGCCTGCAGAATCATGAAGGAGAGATACTAGGGAGCACCTGGAGCGGCGATGACCTGAAAAGGTTTCACCCCTGAGCGGGAGTGTGCACGCCCCTCTTCTGTAAATTTATTCTTTATAAATAAATTTCTCACTTCCCTGAAACCAGGGATTGCAAGTGGTTCTTTTATCTGTCTCGGCAAAATATCTTTAAAAGAAAGGAAGGAAAGCAGATAAAGCCGATCTCCGCGCTAGGTTGGGAAACGGGCCTCCGACTTGATTCTCGTAAAACCTAGAACGGATGATGGGACAGTGCCTCGGTAGTGCGTTCTCTTAAGACCAAGCCTCTGCACTGCCGGTCGAGATCAGCTCCCCCCTTGCATGTTGGCCGTAGATACCCTCCGACTGCATTTCTTATCCGACTGGAGAGATTATCAGGAAGAAGTCTAGACGTCGACCTCCCAATTCGACGAAGGGATGATCGACTTAACCTATTAGGGGACCCTTGAATAAAGGTGTCGTATACCCTCAAGGGATTGCAAGTGGTTCTTTTATCTGTCTTGACAAAATATCTTTAAAAGAAAGGAAGGAAAGCAGGTAAAGCCGATCTCCGCGCTAGGTTGGGAAACGGGCCTCCGACTTGATTCTCGTAAAACCCAGAACGGATGATGGGACAGTGTCTTGGTAGTGCGTTCTCTTAAGACAAAGCCTCAACACTGACGGTCGAGATCAGCTCCCCCCTTGCACGTTGGCCGTAGATACCCTCCGACTGGAGAGATTATCAGAAAGAAGTCTGGACGCCGACCTCCCAATTCGACGAAGGGATGATCGACTTAACCTATCAGGGGACGGAGACCAGAGAAAGTTTCGGTACAAAACGGCATATTACTTATTACAGGATGGGGAGCTGTATCGTAAGACCATCTCAGGCCCTCTAGCCAGATGCGTCTCGGAAGCGGAAGTACCTCGAGTCCTGGATGAGATCCACTCGGGAGAGTGCGGAAGTCATTCTGGGACTCACACTTTGGAGCAGAGGATCCTAAGACATGGTTACTTCTGGCCCACTATCCGTAAGGATGCGGAGGGCTTCTCGAAGAAGTGCCAGAAGTGTCAGCTGTTCGCCCCCCTTCAGTTGCAGCCAGCCCAACAACTTCGTTTAATCACCGCTCCATGGCCGTTTGCCATCTGGGGAATGGACCTGATAGGCCATTTTCCCTTAGCAAGTGGTCAGAGGAAGTTCGTTCTCGTTATGATCGACTACTTCTCCAAGTGGATCGAGGCCAAAGCTCTAGCCAAGACCACCTCTCAGGTCGTGAAGAACTGCATCTGGGGAGAAATCGTCTGCAGATTCGGGATTCCCCTCGCCATCGTCACCGACAATGGTCCCCAATTTACTAGCTTGGAGCTGGAAGATTTTTGCAGGCAGCTCGGAACCGATCTTCGGTTCGCCTCAGTACATCATCCTAGGAGCAATGAACAAGTGGAGGCCGCCAACAAGCTGATCATCAACCTCTTGAAGAAAAAAGTCGAGAACCTAAGAGGGAATTGGGCGGAATAGCTCCCTTCGGTCTTGTGGGCTCTGAGGACCACTTCTAGCTCGGCCATGGGAGAGACTCCCTTCAAGCTCTCTCATGGGTCCGAAGCCCTCATCCCCATAGAGTTCGAAGTCAGAAGCCCCAAAGTGGTTGCTGCTGAAGACGGAGACGAAGAATGACGACTACAGAATGAGGAAGCTCAGAGGTTTTCTCTCGACTACATCGAAGAACTCCGAGACCTGGCCTCAGCTAGGCAGGAGGATATTAAGCGCCGAATGACACGACACTTCGACAAGCACGTCTGCCACAAGCATTTCCAAGCAGGTGATCTCGTCCTGAAGAAAGTAGACGTGGCGGGAAGATCGGCGGCCGTTGGAAAGCTCAATCCAAATTGGGAAGGGCCCTTCATCATTCACGAGTCACTAGCAACAGGAGGATATCGCCTGCAGAATCATGAAGGAGAGATACTAGGGAGCACCTGGAGCGGCGATGACCTGAAAAGGTTTCACCCCTGAGCGGGAGTGTGTACGCCCCTCTTCTGTAAATTTATTCTTTATAAATAAATTTCTCACTTCCCTGAAACCAGGGATTGCAAGTGGTTCTTTTATCTGTCTCGGCAAAATATCTTTAAAAGAAAGGAAGGAAAGCAGATAAAGCCGTTCTCTGCGCTAGGTTGGGAAACGGGCCTCCGACTTGATTCTCGTAAAACCTAGAACGGATGATGGGACAGTGCCTCGGTAGTGCGTTCTCTTAAGACCAAGCCTCTGCACTGCCGGTCGAGATCAGCTCCCCCCTTGCATGTTGGCCGTAGATACCCTCCGACTGCATTTCTCATCCGACTGGAGAGATTATCAGGAAGAAGTCTAGACGTTGACCTCCCAATTCGACGAAGGGATGATCGACTTAACCTATTAGGGGACCCTTGAATAAAGGTGTCGTATACCCTCAAGGGATTGCACGTGGTTCTTTTATCTGTCTCGACAAAATATCTTTAAAAGAAAGGAAGGAAAGCAGGTAAAGCCGATCTCCGCGCTAGGTTGGGAAACGGGCCTCCGACTTGATTCTCGTAAAACCCAGAACGGATGATGGGACAGTGTCTTGGTAGTGCGTTCTCTTAAGACAAAGCCTCTCCACTGACGGTCGAGATCAGCTCCCCCCTTGCACGTTGGCCGTAGATACCCTCCGACTGGAGAGATTATCAGAAAGAAGTCTGGACGCCGACCTCCCAATTCGACGAAGGGATGATCAACTTAACCTATCAGGGGACCTTTGAATAAAGGAGTCGTGAGCCCTCGAGAGCTGAAAGCTCGTAGCATAGCGTTTAGTTTCTGATTATTTCGTCCAATCATTTGAGTAGGTGTGCTTAATCTCCTCCGATTGTTGAGTATATCAGGAAAAAGTTTGTCTCATCTGCATCAACATCGCAGTAGGACGGAGACCTCGGGACGGTGTGTCCCATCGGACCTCCCCGACTGTCATTCCCTACTTGTCGATCTCCTAATCAGCGCTCAGCATCGTGGTAGGACGGAGACCTCGGGACGGTGCGTCCCCTAGGACCCGCCCGACAGTCATTCCCTACTTTCTTTCTTCTTAAACTCCATTACTATTGCAACATCTTGGCAATTCTTCATCAGGTACAAGAAAAAGCCTTGAGAGCATGTCCTTCAGGACTCCCTCCGAGTGTCTTTCGCAGCTCGACTCTATCAAGAAATCTGAAAGAGGCGAGCAGGTAGGTGCGAGTATATACGTGCGAGTATGCACGAGCGAGTGGACAGCTACTTGCGAGTAAGGTATGATCGTCGACCGCGGCAAGTATCTTCCAAGGTCGCACTAAGCGAGCACTCAATCTCGCCTCGAGCCTAAGAGCCTAGCGAGCACTCAACCTTGCCTCGAGCCTAAGGGCCTACTCGGCGTACAAAGCAAAAAAGCAAGTATGGTAGAAAAAGACGAGCAAAAAATCCGTCTTCATTTCATTTGTATGTTCGGGATTACATCTCCAAAAAAATTCTTTACATATCTTTGAGCCATCAAAAAAGAGCCCCGGGCGACTATACGCCACCCTCGCCTCCATCTTCGTCCTTGTCCTCGCCATCAATATCGACATCTCCCTCGCCGTCCTCGTCCTCGAAATCTTCATCCTCGGCATCACTGGAAGACGGGGAAGGGACTCGTCTAGGAGAGGCGGACTCTTCGGCGAGCAGCACCGGGATGATGTCCATCACAGTCAAGTCCATTGCCTCCGGCTTCAAATGGCCTTTAGTTTTCAACCGACTCAAGACAACCTTCCCGGTTGCTCGCGCAATCTCCCGGCGGATGTGCGGCATGTCGTCGCCGTGGATCCTGATCTGCTTGCCGACCCTGGAGGGGCCCGCCTCCGACGAATGTTGCTCGACAGGGCGAGTTTCCAGCTCGGCAATGCGAACTTGGGCGGCCTCCAAGGCCAGCTGAGTGTCTTCCAGCTCCTTCTCCAGCTGGGACACCTTCTTCGCCTTCTCCATCTCGGCAGCTTGCAAACATGAGAAGAGAAAGTTAGTGGGATGGTCGGCACAATAGGCGAGTATTCCGGAAGCGAGTAAAGCGGCGAGCGAGTACCTCATACTCTTTGCACTTGGCGGCCTGTTGCCCCAAGGAGATGACTTTCTTGCTATGCGCTTTGATCATCTGCTCGTACTCGAGCAAGCGCCTCGTCGTTGTATGGCACAGCTCGGCGAATCGCAACAGAGAGCGTGAGCTCTGGTCGGCCAGAATGCCAGATACTCGACGGATGCCTCCTGCAGAACCTCGACATCCGCGCGACCATAGAGCGCGAACATTACATCGAATGCTTCGCCTCTATCTTCCCAATCCTCCGACCACGCGGGGAGGTTGGTGCCGAGGGTCACCTCGTGGGCACGCTCCGCCCAGGTCACCAGCGGGCGACCATAGGCATCCTCGCTACGGATGCCTTTGTTGAAAGGCGGATGGCTGTGGGGCTCGCCAGCCTCCGAAGGATTCGCCTTCACCTCCAGGTCCCTATGCGCGACCTGCTTCTTCTTCCTCGCGGGCTCCGGGGCTCTGCCCTTGCCCTTCCTCTTCTTGGAGGTCCCGGCCTCATCGCCGGCGACCCTTGGCTTATCGCCGACCGGAGACAAAGCGATCGGGGAGGAACCCCCAACCTCGCAGGCCGAGGTCCCCGCACCCCCTTGGGAGGGAGTTGCCTCCTTCGCCACCGAGAGAGGCTCACGCGGCAAAGTGCGAATAGCTGCAAAAGACAGAAGATAAGTGATTAGTCGTCAGCTGAAGACAAAAGGCGAGTATAACCGATACTCGCTCAGAAGATTACCTTCGCCCGAAAACACCTCCGCGAGTACGTCTACTCGCCTCCTCCAGAAGACCACATCAAGACGGCGATTCCAGAAGGAGTGAAGTAGCTTCTCCCTGGTCTCCTCCAGGTAAGGAACGGAGAAGACGCTCTCCGACAACTGGAAGGACGAGATGGGGATGGCCCCAAAGTCGCCACTGACGGCGACCAACCGCTCGCCCCAGTGGTGATTTTTGTTTGTCGTGCCGACGAGCGTGCAGACGTGACTGCACAGGAAGACGACGCCCTCGCCTGTCGCCATAAAATGAAAGACCCTCCTGAAGACGGAGAGAACAAAGGCGACCCTCTCTTCTCGCAGGAAGCAGAGGAACCCAATGATCATCGCCACACCATTAAGGTTGATCTGGGCGGGGACTATCCCGAAGTAGCATAGAATCTGGCACAATTATGTCCACAACGGTAGTCGCAGGCCGACTTCGAAGTGGCGGATAGGGAACACCATCTCGGTGGACGAGAAAGTGTTTAGTCGTTCGCTTTGGCGAGGAAGCCTAGCGACATATCCCGGGGACAAATATTTCTCGGAGAACTCCTCCAAGTCCTTCGGCCAAGTAATAGGCTTCTTGAAGGACGTTGCCGCGAAGTTCTTCGCGTGATTCGCACGCCGAATGGTCGCCTCGTCAGTCATCCAGAAGAAGAAGGGAGAGAGGAGTGAGTATCGAAAAGGCGAGAAGAGGAGCAATCGAGAGATACTCGCTGGCAAGGAAGGATAATTGCCAAAAGCGTAATTAATACGTACCCACCCACCCCTATTTATAGGGATCGAGGAACTTGGCGTGTCGGCTACGACGCCGCGATTACGAATAAGAGGGTGACGAGTATTAAGGGAAGCCGCCGAAGCTACAACACGCGTCGAATCGCAGACCTTCAGCGCGCGAGAACCTGCATCAGCATACAAATAGCTCGCCGAGTGTACGCGATGTTCAACCACTACTTGCGAGAATAAAGAAGATAGAAAAAATTCAGACATCATCACAACAAACAGACAGGAAATAAATGGCGAGATTTAAATACTCGCCAAATAATATTACATAAATAAAATTGTCCTCATTACAAATACTCGCCAAAAGGCGTTGCACTCAACAAATGAAAAAGAAAAAGCTACTGAGGATCCTGAAGATTCGCCTGAGTATCGGGGGGTTAAGGATGTCGCCCAACCCAGCCCATGCTGCGAGCTCGCTTGAAATGCTCGAAGGCCAGAGTCATCGCATCCTCGCCCTGCCGCAGCTGGTCCTCGATCCTCGCCAGCCGTTCGACTGAGCCCATGCTCGCGCGCATCCCGACCAGCTCGTCGTGGTGCAGCTGCTGGCGATGCTCAATCCTAGCGACCCGACGCTCCAAGTCGCTGACAGACTGAAGGCGAGATTCCGCACCAGCCAGCCTAGTATCGAACTCTTCCAGCCTGGATACCCGCACCTCCAGCTCGGTCAGGCGACTCCGCCGGATAGGTTGAGGGAGCGGTAGAAGACGGAGGGAGATGATCGCCCGGAACATCGGCAGGAGGCGGCAATGGAGGTGGTGGCGGAAGCCCACCCGCGGGCAGCTGTGAACTGCTCGCCAGTTCCGGTCGCAATGAAGGAGGTGGCGGTGGAGGCACGCTCTTGCTGAGGGAGCCCCTTGCTCGCTTGTAGGTCTCTTCTCTATGGAAGAGCTGTGCATAATCCGCACTGGGAGACCACGGCAATATCCCCCCTCCCCGCTTCAGGCGCAACCATCGGGGATGATCGCAGAGGGGTGACGTCCAGATGCTCGCCCGACGCTCCAGTAGACGGCAGATCTGCAAATAGAAGAAAGAGACGTCAAAACATCGCCAACAACATTAGGATAACAACATATCAGGGCGGCGAGTATGGGACTCCTACCTCGCAAAGGAGCGAGATTAGGTTGAGTCTGGGTCTGGGACCCAGTGGTGCCCACCTCAGGGGCGAACTCGGGCGCAGAATGCTCGGAGGCAGGCTGCTCGCCCTCTTCGGATAAGCCCAGGTCGCTGAGCAGCTGCCTGGTACTCGCTGGAATCCCCCGCTGCTCGGCGGGGGGATCGACGATACCCTCCGCGGGAGCGTTCTTCTTCTTCTTCTACGCGAGCTTCTTCCTCTTTTTAGAGGCGAGGAAGTCCTCAAGCTCGACATCGACGCAAGCAGGTGCCCGAAGGGGCGTTAACAAGCCCAGGAGTTCGGCCATGTCAGCATCAGCTTCCTCTGCATGACTGCGCGACATCTTAAGCAAGATCAGAAAAGCAGTTCCATCAGAGACCCCCCCCCCCCTCTATATATAGAGAGAGTCCAGGCGTCGGTCAATGAGATGCCGACTATAGCCCAATGCTCGCCAGTATGACAGCTCGTCGAATAAAGGTTGAATGATTCTTTCCGAGCAACTGCGTTACTCGCAAAGAGCGGGGATTGTGTACAACCCTTATTCTCCGAGGGTGGAGCCCATTCAAAGCCACGTAGGAAGAAGTCAAAGTCAAAAGGTCAATACATAAGCAAGAAGCCGAAGATTCAAGACAACTCAGCTAGCAGGAGCAGCAGAAGGCCTGAGCGAGTATAGGCGAGCATGTGCGAGCAACCCCTTATACTCGCCAAAAGGTGGGCGACCATAGGTGACACTCGCCTATTTCAAGCGAGGTCGCCTCAATGTTGCATAGTCGTCGGGCTGGGTGGGGTATAAATAAGACCCCCCCCCCCTTGGTTTTCCTATAAATAGGACCCCAGGGGTACTTGGATTGACACCTGAACTTGAGTTTTCGGAACCCAACTTTCGAATTCTCGGACCCGTCATCTTTGGCCGTTACTCTTGATACTCGCTAAGTCGGTGCCTTCCTCGTACCCTGCTCGGCCATCTTTGGTTGTGGAGGGGAAGTCTCTTCTGAGCTTCCAGGTACGTGGTGAGACCTCCCTGCCGTAGCGCCCGGGGTCCCGTTATTTCCTTTCTAGTTCCTTCGTCGTTGTCAGTCAAGCCATCTAGTTGGATCGCTGGGTGAGTAGTCTCCGGCTGCATTGATCCGAATTTTGGAGCTAGGATTTTCCTGGCTTCAACAGTACTCATGCAAAGCGACCTTGGCCCACTTTCAACAACTAATGATGCACTCCCAAGATTATTCCACAAGATTCTCATCATCCAAGTCTTCTTCTCCACTTGAGGCCTTCAAGTCACATGTAGACGCAGGTTAAAGTACTGTGAAAAGAGAGGAAGACAAGAAGATAGATGAGGCGCAAGTGACGGTTTGTAGAAAATAATCATTTTTTGTAGGACTTAAAACTGTTTAAATGACCAGTACAACAATGTATAATGAGTTGGTTTGTTCAATTAATAATGGGCTGATTACTGCATTATGAAGATCACATATAAGTATATAGCCGAACTATAAACTACGTGCAATCATCTTGTACTGACATTTCTAAAAATTTAACCCATCTGGATTGCTATACAATTTTTTTGTATGCCTAGAATATAAACCTATTTGGAGATTCTCTAAGTTTGTCATCTAGCACTTCATCAGATCACACCTTCACATAAAAAGCCACTATGTCGAGTTTTCAAGGTTACGGCGTGGAAAATCTGAATGATGCCTCTCTCCTTTTGTATATATATGTTCTTCCATTTAGTGAAACGATCTATTATTGTTTGTAAATGTAGTCAATCTTGCAGTGAACCACATAAATCTTACGTTCTTCTATGTGTTTTGTAGTGGAAACGAGAGAAGAAAAATAAACAAACAAAAAACCACAACACGGAAGAAATAAATTTGCGTGGTTCACCCTAAGATGGGCTACATCCACGAGCACCAGCAGCCCGTTTTTCACTAGATCAAGAACAGAGACCGTTATAGAAAGTGGGTGGATTTCCAAATTTCGGAAAGATCCAAACTCTAGAACGGCATGTTTGATTGCTGTTGTTGCTCAATTCCGTAACAAATTGGTATGAGCGTGCTTATCTTGGACTTTGCAACAATGTTTTGCTGGTATTTTTGTCATATAAAGGTCTACACATGTTCAATGAACTTCTCTTTTAATAACCATAGCTCCCTTCACGTGACCAGAGACTTAACACAAGGCCTAATCCAAGTGCTAGGTTGTGTTAAAACTATAATTTACATACTAACAACTTGAAATAATTAACATCAAAATAGATTTAATGTTAGGAAATGCAAAAGATTAAGAAAAGTAACCATCCAGTTCAAAATATTAACTGAGATCGAACAATTAGCGCGAATTTACCAATATGTAAAATACGGAAAACACAAGCCCAGCTGCTCCTGCTGTTGTGCAGACATAGCTAAAGCTATACAGTTGTTTGTTGAGCGGAATGGCTGTTAAAAAGCTATATATTAACACAGGAAGGGACTATGTTTTGCATCATGAATGCATATCAAACAACTAGTTCTTTAACTCACCATGCGTAAAATGAAGTAAAATTCCGAGAATTAGAAGCGCGAAACCCATCAAGACCCAATGCTTTAACCTTTCCAGGTGGCTCTGGAAAAGAATGAGAGACAACAGGAACACAGAAAGTTGGAGATCAGATTGATTTTTTAGCGCCGAACAAACATTTGCGCACGGGGTTCCTCAGTGCCCCGTCGCTGATAGTACCTATACCACTTGTCGTCCCCCATTTTGCATTTGATGAAACAAATTTTTTCACAGGGGACGGCAAGCAACAATGACACTGTCGCTGCCAGAGCACGGGGAAACTCATGCACTACTATTTGTATATTATTGAAAAAGTAATTAATACTTAGTTATTTAGAATAAAACTATTATAAATATGGTTACATAAACTATTTATTAAAAATAAATAATAAATTGCTTCGATTTGAAAAAAAAAGTTGCTAAACATTCGAGCGGGTGGGCAGTGGCAGAGCCAATTTCACAAAAAAGGATACTCGACGATTTCGAGCCAATTTTACAAAAAAGAAAGCTGCTCGACAATGTCAAGCGGATGCCGGATGGACGATCTTCAAGCGTCTGCTACCCGCTTCCTTAAAACTTACAAAAACAATTAAAAATTTTATTTGAAACACACCTTCATATGCAGAAGCACATGCCCATAGTGTACTCCAATGATGGCGCTTAGAATAGAAGAAATAGAGCTGCCGAAATATCAACATTAAAAGTTATACTCAAAATGGCTAAAAGTAGAAGCATCTTTTAAAAAAAAACAGGGGTATTAAAATAGGTATGAACACTCAAGCTACTTATAGAACTAAACACAAGGAAAATTACATGATGCTGTCATTCCATTAATACAGCCTAAGAGAATAAATAAATAGAATTTGATGATGTACCAACATGTAATGGATACTGATGTAGGGTAGGCTACGTGGGTGCCCGACTAACATGCGACCCTAGGTGAAATGTCGGGGAAACAACTTGACAACCCTAAACTACTATATGTAAGATGCAAGATCCGACGGTGAGATCAAATTAAGCAATAAATAATTAAATCACGCTTAGATAATTGAAGCAATGCAAAATTATTTTATTAAATGAACAAGCTTAGGCTTTCCTTCACGTGGAGGACCAAAGCGAGAGCGCACGGCGAATAAACCCTGCAAATTACAAAATAATCTAAAGCAAACAACTACTATTCTAGAGATCCAAGCAAAAATGAAATCATAACACCATATATTAATATT
The DNA here is from genome assembly GCA_033032865.1 of Dactylorhiza incarnata. Taxonomy (NCBI): domain Eukaryota; kingdom Viridiplantae; phylum Streptophyta; class Magnoliopsida; order Asparagales; family Orchidaceae; genus Dactylorhiza; species Dactylorhiza incarnata. The sequence goes on from JAWHQI010000017.1 coordinate 13,865,341, forward strand.
GAGAATTAAAGTTCCATACAACAAATAAATACTCACAAAATATGGGGGTTGCCGTGGAGGAGCAGATCTGGTTAGGACGACGGTGCGGTGGCGAGATGTGAGGTTACGGGGCTAGATCTGAGTGGAGGTGGCTGCTTTGGAAGGTGAGGGCTGGTTTTAGGTAAATCTGTGTGGAGGGACAAAATTCGGATGAGAGGGTAGATCTGGAAGGGAGGTTGTTGGAGGCTTGAAGGAGGGGCGGTGGATGGTTGGGGTGGCTGAAAAGGGGGTGGCAGCAGGATGTGAGGGGCTGGAAGGGGCGGCGGGTGGTTGGATAGGGTGGCGGACAACAAGGAGGTGGCTAGAAGGGGGGGGCGACAACAGGGAGGTGGCTGGAAGGGGGCGGATGTTGCTGAACAGCAGCCTGGATGGGTGGTGGCTAGGGTTTGGAGGGTTGTGAAGGTGGCGGTGGAGGCTTTAGATGGCGGAGGAAGAGGGCTAGGGGTAGGGGTTACCTTTGGGGAGCGGAGAAAGCCTAGGAGTCGTCACCTAGGGTTCCACGGAGTCGGCACCGTGGAGGGATCGCTGGAATCCGGGATTCACAATCTCCAAATTCTGCAATACCTTCAAACATCCCCCTACACCCTATTTATAATAAAGAGATACTAGTGCATCCCACCATCAACGACTATAATTGTCCGGAGATAGGGTAGCCCAATTACATCAAAATAAAAGCCAAAATAACAATATAATATATGAAATCATGTGCAAATGACGGGCCGGACGCATCCGTGAAGACGGATAATCGGTCCGGATACGCCATATATGGTAAGTAGCCAATCGGCCCTGAACGGGCCCAAAACTCGTTCTCCGTTGCGGGTCCGCGTCTCCGTTCCGCATCAAATACATATTTCACATTATAGTGATATAGTCCTCGAAAAAATTGTTATAGGCATGCCAAGCTTAAGTATACAATGTTGTTTATTGACACAATAATGTTCCTTTATACTAGATAAGTGATGCAGTCTTCAAAGTCCCTGGTTTAGAATTGCACCTACAAATAATCAGATGAATAAATCAAAGATATCCTCTGTGAAGAGAAATTGGTTCAAGGCTCAGTTCGCAGTACAGTTTAGTATTCCGCATTAGACAATATATTTAACGAGACAGTAGGCACCTTTCATAAGGAACTTCAAGATAGTGAACATTAAATGCATTCCTCTTTTCACTTGGTATCACAACAAAGTTCCTCTCTACCTCCTATCTGAAATCCTAGATCGCCGAGTTGCTCTTTGGGCTCTGTTCGCCTTCAACATTCTACAACACCGGCCTCGATGATGCTCACTGACGAGTGATGACCGATCCTTCATCGATTTTAGTGGCTAGTTCCAGCGCCGAGCACTCTTCCATCGCTAGTCCTCAACATCAGCAGCTAGTCCATCTTTCTATCCTCCAACAGCAGATCGATCTTCCTTGGTTTGATCCTTCCTCGGTTTCAACAGCTAGTTCCAGTGTCGATCGATCGTTCAGTGAGTGACTCCTTCAGCACTGCTTCGATCCATCCAGCACGGAGCGCGAGCTACACCTCCAACATTGCTTTTATAATTCCAACACTGAGCTACGCCTTCTGCGACTCCTTCCAGCGAGCGTCTCCGATGATTCTTCCAGCAAACGACTACAACTCTCCTTCCAACATCATTTCCTTGATAGGATCATCTCTTCATGATCTTCCTGCGGCACTTGACACCCTTTGTTCAATCTCGTACCCAGAATGTTTTGCAAGCCTCAACACTCACTACAAATTACAAGCCCCCCACCATTGGAAACACCATTTGTGGTCGGAGACATGGACGAGGTGGACAATCGACTGACCAACATGTAGCTCACCAAATTGATACAACATCCCGAGGGAGTCATCGTTCTCCATACCCTCCCGTGGACAGTTTATCTGGAGAGGAACATCAGGCTATGCGCCATTTCTTACAACGGATAACTATATAGACAAATTTCGTCCCTCGAAGGACAGCCCACTGCATAGTCTGGCCATACCACTCTGACTTCCTCCAGCACCCAGCTTTCCAACCAGACAATTACGAAGTGGATTATTAATTCAGGGATCACTGATCACATGACAGATGCATCTCATAACTTCATCTCATATATCCTGTTAGAAAAGAGATTAGAAAAACCCATGTAATAAACCCATCTTTGGGCCCATGTATTCCTCCTCCTCTTTAGTCCCACACCTTGTATAGGTTTTTCTTCCTCTCTTCCTCTACTATATATTTGTACTCTCTCTTTGTATTTAGATACATGATAAATACATACAAGTTTTGGGGATTTCCAACATGATATCAAAGCTAGGTTCCCATTCTGAAACCGCGTCCCCAATCTTGTCTGAGTTTCTCCTCCTGTGCGGTCTCCTCCCCTCCTCTGCGATCTCCGTTTTGTGAGACCGCCCCCTCCCCCCCCCCCCCCCCCCCCCCCCCCCCCCCCCCCGCCTGTGTGGGCTTCCTTCTCCTTCGTACTCCTCTTTATATAATCTCCACACTCTGCCCGCTGGGTCCCACTACTGCTCCAGTCCGCTGCTTCAGATCGCCAGCTCCAGCTCGCCGCCTCAGTCCGCCAGGCAGTCCGCAATCTCAGTCCGCTGGGCAGCTCGCCTCAGTCCGCCAGGCAGCTAACCGCCTGTGACCGTTGCCTCAGACCGCCGCTTGTGTCCGCGTCTTCAGGCCGCCAGGTAGCTCGCCGCCTGCTCCAGCCCGCCGTCTTCAGACCGCGCTTGTGTCCGCCTGCTCCAGCCCGCGCGATCTCTCCTCCTGCTCAGATCGCTGCTCAACTGCGCTACCTCTCTGCTCCAGACCGCGCGACCTCTCCTCCTGTTCAGATCGCGACCTCTCCTCCTGTCCAGACCGCGCGCCCTCTCCTCTCTGCTCAACTGCGCGATCTATCCTCCTGCTCAGATCGCTGCTCAACTGCGCGACCTCTCCTCCTGTCCAGACCGCGCGCCCTCTCCTCTCTGCTCAACTGCGCGATCTCTCCTCCTGCTTCGTTCGGCTTCATGGGTTCCTCGGTCAATTCCTCTGAATTGCCTACTGCCGCCAGCCCGCCTGTGATCGCTACTCCTCCCGAACTCCGTGATGAGCTACGGATCACCACTATTTCCCTATCCGGAAAGAAAAAATTTCTGCCTTGGGTGCACTCCGTTCGCCGAGTCCTTCAGGCAAAAGGACTTTTACCTCATCTCACGCAGGCGCCTCCTTCCCCTTCTACCGACGATTGGCTGCGGAATGACGGTCGAGTTCAGACATGGCTTCTCAATTCCATGGATGGCGAACCCTACAAAATGGCCATGTATCACGAGACGGCCAAGGGTATGTGGGATGAGCTTCATTCCTTGTACTCAGGCAAGGACAACCTCCAACACCTCTATGACATTATTACTGATCTCCAGGCACTGGATACGGGTGGGGCTGCGAACATGACCTCCTTTGTTGCTCGTGCTAAGGGTCTTACTGAAGCATCTTACTGAAGCATGGATCCAACATCAGCCATCTACCACAGATCTCGCAACTCAACGGGCTCAGAAGGAAGCCGTCTGTATTGCTATGATGATGGCTCGTGCTCCTCCACATTTGCACAGTGTTCGGGCCCAGATTCTCTCCTCCACCACCACTCCTTCCCTCCATGATGTTTGCTCTATGCTACTCAGGGTCACCACTCCATCTGAGACTCCCACAAGTTTCTCCCCGGCTCTTCTTCAACAGCCACTTCTTCCCACTCCTGGTGCTTCTCGTGGCTCCTCCACTAAGGGAGGCCGCCACCCGTCTCGCGGCCGAGGACGTGGTGGCCGCTCCACTATGCGTTGCACTTACTGTCACCGCGAGGGACATCTTGAAGCCACATGTTACCTCAAGCATGGCCTGCCTCCTCACCTTACTGCCTCTGCCTCTGCTGGAATGCCTTCACAGGAGTCTGCCTCTCCTACCAACCAAGACATCAATGAGCTCCGCACCCAACTCCAACAGCTTCAGGGTGCTCTCAACCGCCCTGCTGCCACCGCTGCCTCATTCTCCACTGAAGGTATAACCTGTCTTTCTCAGAGCCCTCACTGGATTGCTGATTCCTGTGCTACTCATCACATCACCTCCCAGAGGCCTAAGTTATTAAAGGCGCAAGGCGCACCGAGGCGCAAAGGGGCCCTGGAGCCTAGGCGCAAGGCGCAGGCGCGCGCCTGAGGCACGTGAGGCGCACAAATGGGGAAAACATAAAATCAGTGAATTGGGCGCCCAATTCATGGAAAATCAGCGAATGGGGCGCCCAATTAGCTGAATTTCTGCGAATTGGGCCCCCAATTCGCTGAATTTCTGCGAATTGGGCCCCCAATTCGCTGAATTGCAGCGAATTGGGCCCCCAATTCGCTGAATTGCTGCGAATTGGGCCCCCAATTCGCTGAATTGCTGCGAATTGGGCCCCCAATTCGCTGAATTTCTGCTAATTGGGCCCCCAATTCGTGGAAATCGCTGAAATTCAGCGAATTGGGCGCCCAAATCGCTGAAATTCAGCGAATTGGGCGCCCAAATCGCTGAATTTCAGCGAATTGGGCGCCCAAATCGCTGAATTTCAGCGAATTGGGCGCCCAAATCGCTGTATTTCAGCGAATTGGGCGCCCAAATCGCTGAAATTCAGCGAATTGGGCGCCCAAATCGCTGAATTTCTACGAATTGGGCGCCCAATTCGCTGAAATTCAGCATTTGGGCGCCTAGGTGCGCCTTGGGCGCGCCTCGGGTGCGCCTCGGGCGCGCCTCAGGCACATCGCCCGCCTAGGTCTTGCTGGGGCGCAACGGGGTGCGCCCGGCGCCTCAGGCGCGCCTAGGCGCGCGCCTTGACAACTCCCCAAAGTATATACATTCGGCTCATCCTAAGTTCATCACTGTTGCTAATGGTGACACCACCCCGGTCTCTGGCGCAGCTGACCTTCGCCTCACTCCAACTATCCCTCTATCCTCGGTTCTTCATGTTCCGGGCTCTCCTTTTAATTTACTCTCTATTAGTCGTCTAACGCAGGAACTTGATTGTTTTGTTACCTTCTCTTCTTCATCTTTTGTTGTGCAGGATCGCCGCACGTGGAATATCCTCTGCGTGTTTATACTTGCCGAAAACCAAGGATGCTCTCCTACAACAGTCTCCTGATGCCAATGACATTCCGACAACGGCTGATCCAACGACCACTTCTACGGCTCATCCCTTGGCCAACTACGTATCTCTACATCACCTTTCCCCCCTCTCCAACAATTTGCTACCTCTCTTTCTTCTGTTTCTCTTCCTAACAATGTGCAGAAGGCTCTTCACCATCCAGGCTGACGGGCAGCCATGAACGACGAATGATAGCCCTCTGGGCAAACCAGACATGGGATCTGGTCCCCCTTCCTCCTGGACACTCCTGTGTTAGCTGCAAATGGGTCTTTGTTATTAAACATGCTGTTGATGGCACCATTGATCGCTTGAAAGCTCGCCTCGTGGCCAGGGGTTTCACTCAGCAACAAGGACTCGATTATGAGGAAACCTTCTCCCCGGTGGCCAAACTGAACACTGTTCGTGTCCTTATCTCCTTGGCTGTTCATCGTCATTGGCCCCTATATCAGCTCGACATCAAAAATGCCTTCCTTAGTGGTGATCTGCAGGAAGTTGTCTATATGCTCCAACCTCCCGGGTTTGAGACCACGAGGGAGTCCTTAGTCTGTCGTCTCTGGAAGTCTATATGTGGTCTCAAACAGTCACCGCGCGCTTGGTTTGACAAATTCAGCAAGGTTGTTTGTGCCATGAGATTCACTCACAGCACGACTGATTTCTCTCTATTCACCCGACATCGGTCAACCAGCACTGTGATTCTTCTTGTATATGTTGATGATATCCTCATCACTGGCGACGACACTACAAGGATACAATATGTTAAACAGCAGCTGAACTCGGCATTCCAGACAAAAGACCTGAGAAATCTTCGATACTTCCTTGGGATTGAAGTAGCGAGACGACCTGACGGTCTTATTCTATCACAACGAAAGTACTGTATTGACCTCCTCCAAGATGCTGGATACTCTGGTTGCAAACCTGTGGACACTCCTATGGATGCAAATCACAAGCTCTCTGCTCATAGCTCTGACTCCGACCAACTGCTTACAAACCCCGAATACTATCGACGCTTACAGTGACACGACCGGACATCTCATTTGCCGTAGGAGTAGTAAGTCGGTTTATGCATGCTCCCCGAACATCTCATCTTCAAGCTGTTGAGCGTATTCTTAGATATCTAAAGAACGCTCCAGGACAAGGACTGTTGTACAAACCTTCTACCTCTCTATCCCTTGTAGCATACTGTGATGCTGACTACGCAGGATCTCTTGATGATAGGCGCTCTACTACTAGTTTCTGCACATACTTCGGTGGGCATCTCATTACCTGGCGTAGCAAGAAACAGATTGTGGTTGCTCGCTCATCTGCTGAGGCTGAGTACCGGGCCATGGCAGCCGTTGCTTCTGAGTTGACTTGGCTTGAGAGCCTTCTGAATGATTTAGGTGTAAGACTCTCATCTCCGACAATCCTTCTTTGTGATAGTCAAGCAACAATACACATCGCCAAGAATCCAGTGTTTTATGAACGAACAAAGCATATCGAAGTTGACTGTCACTTTATTCGGGAGAAGGTCCAGTCAAAGAAGATAGAATTGGAGCATGTTCCCGCTACAAGACAGATTGCTGACATCCTCACTAAAGCTCTCTCCAGGCCATTATACTATCAGTTTTTATCCAAGCTTGGTGCATACGACTTGTACGCTCCAGCTTGGGGGAAGTGTTAGAAAAGAGATTAGAAAAGCCCATGTAATAGACCCATCTTTGGGCCCATGTATTCCTCCTCCTCTTTAGTCCCACACCTTGTATAGGTTTTTCTTCCTCTCTTTCTCTACTATATATTTGTACTCTCTCTTTGTATTTAGATACATGATAAATACATACAAATTTTGGGGATTTCCAACATATTCCTCTTTATGGGGAAGATAAAGTAAATCTTGTGGATGACTCTTATACAACCATCTCAGATAAAGGAAATATTACTTGCAACCCTACTTTTACCTTGTCCTCTGTTCTTCATATTCATGCCTTTCCCAAGAACCTTCTTTCAATGAGCAGCATTAAACATTGCTTGAATTGTGCTGCTATTTTTCACCCTTCTCATGAGTACGAAGCGGGTCCTCGACTCTAGTATGATGTGAAATTGCCTCTACGTTCTGGATTGTGCTCCCACCTGTGCTCTTACTTCCACCATCTCTAGGGATCTCATGTGTTGGCATTGTTGGTTGGGGCATCCGTCCATTGACTCTATGCGTCTTCTTCCTTTTTTCTATTAGATGTTTCAAAACTTTCATTAGTATGCTTAGTCATGATCTTCAAAAGGGTAAGTTAGAGCACGAGACTTCCCACAAATGTGGGGCCTTGAGGGATCATATATTTACCCTTCTACTTTATAGATAGATCATTTCTTTGATTTGAATATGTGCATTTAAATCATTGTGGAGGTACAAATGATCATTCTTAACCTACCTTTCATAAAAGAGCATATAATAAAGGCAACATGGGCTACAAATAGGGTGGTTCACAAATCAAAATAGTTCGTGAATAGTTTGAGAATCGATTCGAGAAGATTCAACTCAAATTTTTCACTGAATCTAAATACAAATTTGGATTCGATTAGTGGTCGAATATGAATCCAAATATTAATGCCTCTATTTCCACGAATTATTAATATATATTTAAATGTTTTACTTATATTGTTATTTAATATTTTAGTAACTATTTATTAATTAAGAAAGTAAAATTTTGAATTGCGCCGAATCTGGCTACCAATCCAATTCCGGAACCAAGTTCAAATACTATATTTTAACATGTATTAAAATCCAAATATCAATGAACACCTGCAATATCTCAGAGATTAAGATTCCGTAGTAATGATATCTGAATCGATTAGATTCGTGAACATGCTTTGCTACAAATGCAGTTTTTACAAGTGTTTAGATGCTCATGGTTCATCATTCACTAGCAGTAATAACAAAATATTATTAGTATGCCAGACTATTGATCCAAATGATAAAATCATAAGAGAATGAATTGCTAAAAGATCCATTTAGATATGAAGCTGAACTGCTAAAAGCTCAAAACACAATTTCCAATTATACACACCTAAGTATCCCTTCAGGTTCAAATGGGGCCAGACACCATGATGGAGCATCCTTCCGAAATGGGCCCTCATGGGGTGACTCATAAGTACAGACCTGCGCCACTTCAAAATGATATGGGCATCAAAGCTTGTGATCCAATCTTAGGCTCTGTTTGGGATACTTGTGGCGTTTGAGCAGTGGTTGTGTGAAACCGTGGCAGTAAACGCAGTGACGACGGTTTACCGATGCTTAAAATTTCCCCGACAGTTTTTTTGACCTAAATTCCACTGTCTGGGGTTTGTGCGTTCACGACCGCTAAATCATGACCACAACTGCATGATTGTAGCGGCGTTTTGTCCTAAAACTTATTTTTGAAAAATAGGGTTCACTTCCGCACCTATCCAAATGCCACCTGCATTTTTTATAACAATGTTCACAACCTCTATGGTTCTTCCATTGCTCTCCCAAACAGAGCCTTAATCTATACATACAAGTGCAAAAGGGATTTTAATGGATGAGATTTATTTGTTATTATGAGTTATTTGACAAGGCACCTTAGATCTCTTCCAGGCAGGATGTTGGTACATATGGTTGATTCCCAATACTTGCCTATCAATATATCCTACTGCATTACATGGAGGATCCAATCTTCCCTTTACACCACATACAATCTAAAATCCAATAATAACTTCAAAGTGAGTAGAAAGAAAACAACATAACAGTTACATTGTGATTTCCACAGCAAAAATTCAATTAGCATATTATATTCAAAGGACAACTTTAAGTATATAAATTGGAGAAAATAGATATTCAATTACATAGTGGGTCTAGAGAATGATGCTTACAGTGAAGACTTTTCCATTGTCCACGCTATTAGTATTATGGAGAGTGAACGTCCAGTCAGGAACATATGTTGCATAAAGTGTGGCCAAGTAGATTACAAGAGTACATGCACCAAAAATCCTGATGATTTTCAAAAGAACAATATGAATTTTCATTCAAATTCATTATAAGGGTCCTAAATCTTTCAGCTCTCAGTTACTGCATGGGAAATATCATAATTCTTAAATAAGGAGCAAATATGGAAATTTCTGAACAGTGATACATGAGGTATGTTTGATCTATTCACTGAAACTACTTTGAAATCGAGTAAACATAATAAGGGTAAAGTAACTGTGACATCCCTAATATTTAGAAGATACAAATGAACTAGTGGAGTTTTAAAAATACGAGACATTATTTTAAATTAAAATAAATTTAATATGAAATCCCATTTTACCCTTTATCCTTTGTAAATTAAAATTTGTTTAAGGTTTAATTTTTGGCCTAATTTTGAATAGAAATAAATATATGAGAAAAAATAAGGGGCGTGGGTCTTCAACCCAATTACTCATTATGACCGTCATTATGCACTTTGCATTATCTAGAGTTAATGATGCAGGACGCCGGGGCCCTGACCGCACCCCATGGCATCACACCAGCTAGCGGACCACGGCCAAGCACGCCTGCCAGAAGGACTGCAGTCCAGGCACCCCAACCCGTCTCCGCGTCTGTTCTCAGCGCGGCGGGTTGTTGAGGCTGGGGCTCGATCCCCAGACCTCCTTGATAAGAACCTCTCCTAACATGCCTTATCACCAACTGACCTGCAGGTCAGTTGGTGATAAGGCATGTTAGGAGAGGTTCTTATCAAGGAGGTCTGGGGATCGAGCCCCAGCCTCAACAACCCGCCGCGCTGAGAACAGACGCGGAGACGGGTTGGGGTGCCTGGACTGCAGTCCTTCTGGCAGGCGTGCTTGGCCGTGGTCCGCTAGCTGGTGTGATGCCATGGGGTGCGGTCGGGGCCCCGGCGTCCTGCATCAAAAAAGTGCAGTGTGTCGGTTGAGTCCTTTATACAACACATACATGAGCTTCACGAGTCCATCCGAAAGAAAATAACAACAAGTAATGATAACTATAAAGCCTATGCGGACATACACAGGAGGGAGAGGAGTTTTGAGATTGGCACGCAGGTTTTGGTTCGTCTTCGTGCTAAGAGGTTCCCCCAGGGAGCTGCAAAAAAACTAAATGCTAGGCGAATGGGCCCTTATACGGTGGTACGAAGGATCGGACCAAATGCTTATGAGATTGATATTCCGAAGCACCTAGGGATCAGCAGGGTGTTCAACGTGGAAGATTTGACTCCATACTACGAGGAGCAAACATATGAGGATCCTTTCGAGCCCCTTCCCGCGGAGCCACCACTTGCCTCACCCTCCCCCCAGTTGTCACCCCTTCCCTCTCAGTCGCAACCCACAGCGCCCCATCCCGGGGATCTTGCAGCACCGCCGGCAGTCCCACCAGTGAGTTCTGTAGAGAGTGAGCCACCTACCGCAGAGACGACTTCTGACCTGGAGGCTATTGAGGGCATCTTAGCCCATGACTACGTGACAGCAGCAGATTCGAGCACCCTGAGGTACTTAATCCACTGGAGGGGCCGCCCCAGCTTTGACGACACATGGATCGCCCCGACAGAGCTAGAGAGACTTGCCCCCGAGCTACGCCAGGAGTATGACCGTCTCCATTCCTCGGAGATGAATGCTTTTAAGCCGGGGGGAGTTGATGGAGATCACAGGCCACGGTGGCCTGTGCACGTATATTCCCGCAGGAGGCGGGCGTGATTTGTAGTTTATATTTTGAGAGCCCTCCCGGACGATCCGAGCCCACGGATGCGTCCGGAAGGTCGATGAGAGGTTTATTTGTATTTTGATTTATTTTATTCGGACGCGTATTAGTACTGTTTTGGCACCCGGAAGATCGGGCATCGTGAGCCGTTGATTTCGGGATGCCTTAGGCGTTTTCTCTATTTATAGGAGCCTTGAGGATGGGGAAATCACCGAATGTTTGAGCGATTCTAGCAGCCGGTCCCCTTGGTGCGACGCCAAGACCCCCAGATGCGACGCCTGTATTCCCCGATCCCGCCCCTCCTCCGTAGCCCTGCTCTCCTTCCTTCTCCATCTTCCCCGCGCCCTCTTCTGCCGCAACCTCCAGCCCTGATTCCGCCTGCATCATCCCTCGCCGCCCCATGCGCCATCTTCTGCCGCAACCTCCAGCCCCGATTCCGCCTGCATCACCCCTCGCCGCCCCCTGCGCTACCTTCTGCCGTAGCACCACCAGACCCCGATCCCCACTCATCTCTCCCGCAGCCGCAACCTCATCCCCCCCTCTCCGGCCACCAGCAGCCTACTCCCTTCCACTTCCGCCACCGCCAGTCCCGTGACCCCCCCCCCCCCTCGAGCAGCACCCACCCCATTTCTACCTTCCCCAGCCACCGTCCACTTTACCCCCAGCCTCCCCATTACCGAGAGGGCCGAAATCCTCCTTCTCCGTGCTCAGCACTTCCCCGTTCGATTGGCTCCTCATTGTGATTGTAAGTTGTACTTGGATTTCAGATCTGAACATTGCTCACTTTGCTAGTTTGCTATTTGCTTTTGCTTATCATTTCATAGCACTTGGATTGCTTGAGTTTGTACTAACCTGCAGGGCGTATTCGCTTGCACTTGGATATTTGCACTCTCCGATTCGGAGCCTCACCTGTGTGTTAATTTTTATTGCTTTAATCTCTCTTGTGAAATCTTGCAAAAGGCTTAATCTAAAATCTTTTAAATAATTTTAACTTGTTGGACTCGTGAGGCTCGCGCTGTGTTGAGTTCCTGTCACCCGAACGCATGTCGTGAGTCTAGTTTCACAAACCCTAGCCTGCCCCTGCGTCAGTTAAATCATGACATGTCCAATTTTTGTGTGGTTACTTTTCCGGCTCAAGATATGCACTCTCTATATCATTTTTCAACCGTAGCCATTATTTTCACCCGAATTTGATCAAGTAATGTTAACATAGGTTTCCCCCCAAAATTTCCAATCCAAGAATTAAAGGTTTCAGACATAATATTAGTCACATGATCACTTTTAGAACTTATATCAAATTTATGTCGCGACCATAATTGATGGGGATCGTCATCAGACTACGGGTCGCCAGTCGGCGGGGCCCACTTTTGTATATTCGCGCAGGAGACGATGATCAGATCGGCGATCCGAGACCGCGAGCGCGTCCGACTCATCGCGCTATTATTTTTATGTATTTTATTTTATTTTATTTGGATTTGTTTTTGGTATTTTAGGGCCTCGGGCGTAACAGCCAATCATAGCCGTACATGCTCAGTGCCCAATCGCCCCTTCTTGTTATAAATAAGGGCGGGTGCTGCAGTTTATTGTCATTATTGATTTGTGAGAGATTCCAGACCGGCAATCATCCATGGTGCGACGTCGCGAGCCCGGGGTGTGAAGCCTCGGTTTATTTTCAGTTATTTCTTTTCCTTATTTCACTGTTACTGTTCAATTCCCGTGAACCAGCCTCCATCCCACGACTCCCCTCCTTTGCAGAAAACCGCCGCTAACCTCCCTGTAATCCCACATTTCCCTGTGTTTACTGCTACTATTCATCACGCCTTCCACGCCAACAAATGTCAAACCGCACATTTCTTCGTCCCGCACCCCATATCGACCTGAATCTCGCGTCTGTAGTCCCGGTCGCTGTTCTCTGGCTGGTCGAAAATAAGCGACTAGCCTCCTGGACGGCGTTCCAGTTCCGTTTCACCTCACCCTTCTTCGATACCGTCAGCCACCAATGAACCTCTGCCTCTAACTCCATCTCAACCGCAACTGAAGACACAGTCCACTGTCGTTCCACTCCCACATCACAAAATCGCCTTCCAGCGACTCCTCCTATTCATTTCTTCCTCGACGGGAAGGTTCGAAGAGCCCCAAGTTGCACACCCCTTTAAATGTCCAGAGATTCTCCCGTGAACTACCCCTCCTTGTCCCTGTTCACCATTCCCAATCCTGCTGAGATCTGATAGCAACAGCGCAGTCCCCTTCAGTTCCATTAACCAGCAGCCTTCCCCACTTCCATCCCAACAAAACCACTGTCCCTCCCGATCTTGTAAGCATCTCTGCCACCATAAGATTTCTCCTACACCCTCTTCATCTTGTTCCAGGCTTCCAGCAGTCCTCACTGTGATCCTCAATGGCTGTAGTCAAGATCACCCCCACAACAACCATCCAACATCACCTGTCCGTCGCCGGATCTTCATTGCTACGTGAGTATTATTGTGTTGTGCTTATTTCCTCTTTATTGAATATTGGAGAACATTTCATATGTGCTTGGGTATTTTGATCCATAGTTGTATTTGTTTTTTTTTTCTTTCGTTCTATAAATATAATCGTGGAAATTGTGGCTAAAGTACTTTGTACGGAAGTTAGCATGTCTTGTGTACACCGAAAAATTCTAATTCATCTCGTGTCAAGTTGCATCGCTTATAAAATTATTACCGCAAACTCTATTTCCGGATTGAAGTTTTAAATCATTTGCATTGTATTTTTGGTCGTATCATTTTGAGTCCATTAAGCATCACAATCACTCAGGGTTTTATTAGTGTCGGCACACCCTAGTCACACGGCCTGCCTTGCGTCAATAATTCTTTGGGAATATCCATCAACCATTTGTAGGCACCCAAATTATGCTCCTCCATCATATTCATTGCTTTTATAAACTCGGACTCAGTTAATGCATTAACTACAAGCAAGAAATCCCGATGCAATAGATCTCCGGGGTATTTAGCCTTGAAATTGTTATACAAATGGTATGCACAATACCTATGATAGAATCTTGGAAAATTTTAATGAACTGACTCTGTTAAACCATATATTAAAAATAAATAATTAATAATGAAATAGTTAATAATCTAATGTAAGAACCAATTTGGAAACAATACATACCTCTTGTCTATCAGACATGAATACTCATTCTATATTTTCTTGTTCGGTTCAAATGCACCTACTCAAGTGCTTTAAAAACAATGTCCAACTACCCTTGATTCTCTCTCCACAATGCCGTAGGAAACAAGATACAAGCCATTGTTCCCATCTACAGAAATTCTAATAGAAGAATTCCCCTGTAAAGCACATTTCGATGATAACCATCTGAAATATCTACAACACTTATAAATCCCTTCTTACAAGTATCAATACATATAAATATGTGTTTGAATCTTGGAGCTTCATTAGCTGAGAAACCTACTATTGGATGCATCCAAAAATACTACCAAGATTCCTACTACAAAGTAATCTACCATATGAACATAACTTCTTATATGCAACATTGTGAGTTCATTCCATTCTCTAGCATTCACTCATGCTCTATATAAATTTTTTTTATGAGCAATTATAGCATAACTCTTGTTTAACTATGCACATCAAATTAGTTGACATATTTGGATCAACATGTAGAGACTTAGTGGTGGAGACCAGCCCAGATCAGGTCGACGCGAAAGTACCCGACGCCGCACCCGTCCGGACCTTTATCGGCCCTGAGTCGTATCTATTTTATTCTGTGTAATTGTGTGTAATTTTGCAATTTGTGTCATTGTTGCAAATTTTTTTCTCCTTATATATATATATACATATATTAATATATGTATATATAAGAATCTTTTGTCAGAACCCCCGATTCCATGCTTTTCCCAGCCGGTCTAGCTTCAGCATTTGCAAAACCCAGACGGTTCACGTGCTAGAGCTCACAGGGACGACCTCCGGTTCATGGCGTTCACAGGGCGCGCTCCCGACCCGTCAACCACCCACGCCATGCGCGATTGAAGAGCACGACTCCCTCAGCGGTTTCGATTTTACCCACGTATCTGCCATGGCTGCGTCGTTCGACGGGGAGGAGTTTGGTGAAGCTTATAAATGGTGAGAAGATGATGAATAGTGGCGGTAGAGAGTTCTGTAAAAATGAGGTCTGGCATTTTGTTTTTTTTTTTCAATTGGGTGCTGTGCTTGTTTCCGCGAGATGAGAAAGATAGCGGCTGTGAGGGATTTGGGCGTGTGGAATTCTGTGAAAGATCTTGTTGTTTTTCTGCGTTATTGCTTCCGTGAGGGGGTTGAAGAATAGTGCTAGTTGTTCCTGTTGTTGCCCCGTTCGAGTCCTGTTGATGTGCGGTTTGAATAGAAATTTCCTTTTTTTGTGCTTATGTGAATGTTTAAGATTTGGTAGAAGAATCAATATTGTGAAGGGGATTGCTTCTGTACTTGTGAACCCGTGAGAGAATCCTTAGAGGAAGATGAACAGTAATATTAAATTTACTGTTCATAATTAATTTACCCATAGGAGTTGACTGAGAATTGAAACCCTGTTTCTACTTCGATTGAGAGTAGAAAGGTGGTCTTCCTGTTTGATTTTATTTCGTTAGAGATTTCGTGGATCCACCTTGAGTGATTGAGATTTCGTGAACCCACCTTGGGTGTGGGAGCGAGTGAGAAGTTAGGTTGTTTAGTTTGTGGCTTCCTTACACAGTGAGCTTTGAGATTTCGTGGATCCACTTCGTGTGTGAGTAAGCGAAATATTTCCGTGGTGTCCGAGTGCCATAGCGGCCGTCCACGGAGCGGGAGATCGAAGGTGACGAGGAATTCCTCGCGGGATCGCCGTCGACTTCGATTGCGGAAAAACGCCTCTTTCCGTGGGTAACTTGTTCCTTTCTTTTCCTTTGTGTGCATCTAAATTTTCTCTTAGGATATTAGATTTATTGTGGGTTTTCGCCCGGGATTTTGTCAGTGAACGCTACGTCGAAAACTCCAAACGGAAACGTATTTAGAGTTCACGATTTCCGTTTGCTACAACAAGGGGAACGGAACGAAAGTTGCGAACTTCCTTCCCCGGATTTAGAATTGAACCAGATTTCAAGAAAATTCATTTTAAACAAAAATAGTAATTTTATGCTTTACAAAAAAATCTAGTTGTTTAATTTCTTAAAGTTCGTGCACACCCGCTCAAATCTTAAGTTTTAAATTGCATGCACTTAGGGATTCCTAGAAATAGCCGACAGGCGCGCAAACCCTACGTGCCGTCCTGCATCAATTTGGTATCAAAGCGAGGTTATCAAAATTTTTCTAAATTTCGAAATCCGCCCTGCGTAGAATAGGAACCCCGCATAGCATTTAAATTTTTCAAAAAAAAGAGAAGTTTTTATTTTATCGCATAATCATCGTCTTAATTGTGTGTTTGCATGCATCTGCGTAGTGGTAGGTTAGTGAGTATGAGTTCACCACATCACTGAACACCCTCAAGAGGTAAACTCTGAGATGCGTCGAGTTGAACGTGGCCAAGCGAGTCGGGTGAACGAAGGGACGGAACCACCCCAGTGGTTTCTACCTTTCGCCCACCAAATGGCAGCGTTAACCGAGAGTGTTTATCAAGTGAGAGAAGGGTTTGAAAACCTTAGTGTTAGGATGAATAGTTTAGAAGTACCTTCTCGAGTTTCAATGCCACCTCCAATTCGAGATGAGCATTCTGTTCGTCCACAGTACGAAGCCCCTCCACACTATGGAGAGAGGTCTACACTTACGAGAAATCCTCTATTTGAGGAAGAGGGTCGAAATCCCATAGACAGGTTCGAGTTTGCGCGTGAACAGGGTGTGAATTTTCCAAGGAATTTTCCTGAACCCCAACGAGGGCCTATATTAGGCATGCGAGATAATTATCAGGAGAGGCCACATTATGACGTAGCGAGAGAGGAGCGACCTAGAGACCATCAGCGGCCTATACCGGCCATGCATCGTGATGATCGCCCTAGAGATTGGCATCGACCGCCGCCCCCACGGCGTCGAGACTATCGTGATCCTTACGATGATGATTACGACTATCCTCCCCGGGATAGGCGACCGGATCTCACACGAGTGGTGAAACTTGATCCACCACTTTATGATGGTTCTATGGATCCCAAGGTTTTTTCGGACTGGGTTATCGACATTGAGACCTACTTTGAGTGGTATCGTATGACGGAGGACCAGAAGGTTCAGTTCGCCAAAATGAGATTGACTGGGCGAGCAAAGATCTTTTGGATAGGTGAAGAGCGTAGTCTAGAGAGGAATGGATGCCCTCCCATTACACTTTGGCCCCACATGAAGGTCATATTAGAGGAGCAGTATATTCCCCAGCATTACTAGTCCCGTCTACGAGACGAGTTGACGTCTTTACGTCAAGGGTCCAAATCAGTCTCTGATTACTTAGCCGAGATGAAGGATCTTATGATTAGGTGCAACGTAGTAGAGCACCCACGTGACACATTATCCAAATTTAAGTGTGGACTGCGATCTGAGATCCGAGATGAGTTGATTCGATATGACCACTATTCTCTCCCTGAGATCATATCTATCGTCATCGATATCGAAGAGCACCAGAAGAGAACCTCCTGGTTCAAATCTCAACCTAAAACGAATACTTCTTCCAAGAGAGAAGAACAGAAAGGTAAGGAGAGTGCGTCGAAGCCTACCTCGACCTACACCCGAGATCAGAACAAGAAGTCCCCCATGGGAACTGTGACCCCTTCACAGATCCGATGTTATGAGTGCCAGCAGATGGGCCATATTTCGAGAGATTGTCCCAAGAGGAAGGGCACGTTAGTTATTCATGAGGTGACTGAGGAGGATGAGCATGTAGAAGAAGCTGGAGTCGAGAGGGACTCACACGTTTTGAACGACGAAGTGTACGGTACGCCTAGTGATGAGGAGATAGATCCCGACGTTCTAGTGGTGAGATGCATGTTATCTACACCGCAAGAATCAACCGATTATTGGCGGACGAACATCTTTCAGGCCTACTTCAAGGCTGGAGAGAAAGTGTGTCGTTTAGTAGTGGATAGCGGGAGTTGTATGAATGTGATAGCTGAGACAGCTCTAGCCCGCATGGGACTCACTGCTGAGCCGCACCCATCCCCATTTCAGGTAGCTTGGGTTACCAAGACTACATTATCGGTGACTAGGAGATGTTTAGTGCCCATCACTATCGGTACGTATTCCGATAAGATCTGGTGTGACGTTATGCCTATGGATGTGTGCCACGTACTACTTGGGTGACCCTTGTTATACGACCGGGATGTCATCATACATGGCAGGTCCAACACTTGCTCCTTTCTACTGGACGGGAAGAGAGTAGTGTTGACCCCGGTGCGACCCAAAGCACCGCCATTCCGCGCGAGTTGTAGTGCGAAAGAATCTCTTCCTCCCACTGAAAGGAAGAAGACTCTTAGCATTATACGAGGTACTGAGTTCCATCGAGAGAGTTTTGACGGTGGATTTATTTATGCCTTAGTGATTTTACAGGCATCTGATTTATCAGAGGTATATGAGTCTACTCCTATACCTGCTAGGAGACTCTTAGAGGAGTTCCAGGATCTACACCCTGATGAGCTTCCGGCTGAGTTACCTCCCATGAGGTGTATTCAGCATGCGATAGACCTTGTTCCTGGAGCTTCCCTCCCTCATCTACCGCATTACCGATTGAATCCTACCGCCCACGAGGAGCTGCAGAAGCAGATTGGAGAGTTATTAGACAGAGACTTTATTCGCCATAGCCTTAGCCCTTGTGCGGTGCCTGCCCTCCTTGCCCCGAAAAAGGATGGTACATGGCGTATGTGCGTTGACAGTCGTGCCGTCAACAAGATCACAGTGAAATACCGATTCCCGATACCCCGACTGGATGACATGTTGGACATGTTGACTGGGGCTACGATCTTCTCTAAGATCGACCTTCGTAGTGGTTATCATCAGATCCGTATACACGAAGGAGACGAGTGGAAGACTGCCTTCAAGTCGAAGGATGGACTTTATGAGTGGCTTGTGATGCCCTTTGGGTTGTCCAATGCCCCTAGTACTTTCGCTCGGATGATGACCCATGTCTTCAGGCCTTACATTGCGAAGTTCGTAGTAGTTTATTTCGACGACATTTTGATATATAGTCAGACTGAGAGTGAGCATTTGACTCACCTACGTACTATTTTCGAGCTCCTGCGAGCCGAGCGACTATACATCAATTTGAAGAAATGCGTTTTTATGGCTGAGTCTGTTATCTTTTTGGGATATATAGTGAGCTCCGCTGGCATCACTATGGACCCCGAAAAAGTTCGAGCGATTCGTGAATGGCCTACACCCCAGAACATTCACGATGTCCGTAGTTTTCATGGGCTAGCCACATTTTATCGTCGATTCATAAAGAACTTCAGTTCTATTATGGCGCCAGTCACGGAGTGTACGAAGAAGAGAAATTTCAAGTGGACGTCATCGACAACTAGAGCCTTTGAGATCATCAAAGATAAAATGTCCACTGCACCTGTTTTGAGACTCCCTGATTTTAGTCACGTGTTTGAGGTATCCTGCGATGCCTCTGGGGTTGGGATAGGAGGTGTACTTAGTCAAGAGGATCATCCCGTTGGATTTTTTAGTGAAAAGCTTTCAGGCCCGAAGCTGAATTATTCCAACTACGAGCGCGAGTTCTATGCGATTGTGCAGACGTTGCGTCATTGGAGGCATTATCTATTGCCCAAGGAGTTTGTCTTCCACTCCGATCATCAGGCGTTGCGTTATATCAATTCGCAGCAAAGGTTGAACCCCCGACAGGCTAAGTGGGTATCATATTTGCAAGAGTACACCTTCGTTCTCAAGCACTGTAAGGAAACGGAGAATCGGGTTGCCGACGCCCTTAGTCGAGTTAACCCGTATTATCACAGATGCGTACTCAGGTGATAGGATTTGAGCGTATCAATGATGACTATTCTAGTTGTCCCGATTTTAGCGGAATTTATGATGCGATACGCTCTGATCCCTTTCACGATGAGACAGATTACCTCATTCGAGACGGATATTTGTTTCGTGGAACCCGTCTGTGTATTCCCCGCACCTCGTTGCGAAATTTCATTGTATGGGAATTACATGGCGGAGGCTTAGGTGGACACTTTGGAGGAGATAAGACGGTAGCCTTAGTAGAGGAGCGATTCTATTGGCCCGGGATGAAGCGGGTTATCGCACAGATTGTCAGTAGCTGCCGCACTTGTCAGGTAGCGAAGGCCAATAAACAGCCCGCTGGATTGTATACACCTTTACCGGTGCCCAGTATTCCTTGGGATGACGTTAGCATGGATTTTGTGCTTGGATTGCCGCGCACTTTTAGGAAGCACGATTCCATTCTTGTAGTGGTCGATCGGTTTTCTAAAATGGCGTATTTCATCCCCTGCAACAAAACCGACGACGCCTCTCATATCGCCCGAATTTATTATAAAGAGGCTGTCGCGCACCGAGGGATACCTAAGACTATCGTTACCGATCGAGATGTCAAATTCACCAGTTATTTTTGGAAGTCACTCTGGCGACTATTAGGTACTAAACTTCTATTTTCGACCGCCTATCATCCGCAGACCGACGGTCAAACTGAGGTTGTTAATAGGAGTTTAGGAAATTTACTGCGATGTTTGGTAGGAGATCACCAGGGGAATTGGGATCTAATTCTTCCACACGCTCAATTGGCCTATAATAATTCGAAGAATAGATCTACGGTTTATCTCCCAATGAGGTTGTTCATGGTCACACTGCACGAGTGCCGCTAGATTTGGCCTCACTATCACCCACTTTTAGGACTAGCCAGTTTGCACACGACTATGCGTTGCATTTGCATGACTTGCATAAAGAAATTGAGCGGAAATTGCATAGTACTTATGATTTATACGCAACTCAAGCTAACAAGCATAAAAGAGCTACTTGATTCAAAGTGGATGACTTGGTGATGGTTCGGCTAAATCCGGAACGGTTACCTTCGGGTACCGTAAAGAAGTTAGCTGACCGTAGAACTGGACCCTTTCGAGTGGTCAAGCGGATTGGGCAAAATGCGTATGAACTTGAGATGCCTTCCGTTTGGGGAGCAAATCCGGTTTTTAACGTAGCCGATCTGACTTTATTCCACGATTATCCACATGAGTCGTTAGATTTTCCATTGCCTTCTCCTCCATTTGTTTCTTCTGGGTTGGAGAGTGCTAGTGAGGAGCCACATTCAGGACACACCGACACTCATTCAGTTACCGACACACCATTGGCAGTTCTTCCGTTTTCCACTGATAGTTTTCAGGCTGAGCATGAGACACCTGGTGATTCTTTCATACCAGTTCCCAGAGCCGCTGACAGACTTCCGCGACAGATCTTGGTTCCCGAGCAGATATTGGATGATGAGACAGTGACCACTACTGATGGTGGTTTTCAGAGATACTTGGTTCGTTGGCATGGCAGACCAGAGACCGAGACCAGCTGGGTCTTGGCCGAGGAGTTACAGCGCATGGATGTTGATCTTCTACAACACTACCGCTCGGAGCACTCACCAGTGATGAGTGATTTCGAGAGGGGGAGAGTTGGTGGAGACCAGCCCAGATCAGGTCGACGCGAAAGTACCCGACGCCGCACCCGTCCGGACCTTTATCGGCCCTGAGTCGTATCTATTTTATTCCGTGTAATTGTGTGTAATTTTGCAATTTGTGTCATTGTTGCAATTTTTTTTCTCCTTATATATATATATATACATATATTAATATATATATATAAGAATCTTTTGTCAGAACCCTCGATTCCATGCTTTTCCCAGCCGGTCTAGCTTCATCATTTGCAAAACCCAAACGGTTCACGTGCTAGAGCTCATAGGGACGACCTCCGGTTCATGGCGTTCACAGGGCACGCTCCCGACCCGTCAACCACCACGCCATGCGCGATTGAAGAGCACGACTCCCTCAGCGGTTTCGATTTTACCCACGTATCTGCCATGGCTGCGTCGTTCGACGGGGAGGAGTTTGGTGAAGCTTATAAATGGTGAGAAGATGATGAATAGTGGCGGTAGAGAGTTCTGTAAAAACGAGGTCTGGCATTTTTTTTTTCAATTGGGTGTTGTGCTTGTTTCCGTGAGATGAGAAAGATAGCGGCTGTGAGGGATTTGGGCGTTGTCTTTTGTGGAATTCTGTGAAAGATCTTGTTGTTTTTCTGCGTTTTTGCTTCCGTGAGGGGGTTGAAGAATAGTGCTAGTTGTTCCTGTTGCTGTTGCCCCGTTCGAGTCCTGTTGTTGTGCTGTTTGAATAGAAATTTCCTTTTTTTTGTGTGCTTACGTGAATGTTTAAGATTTGGTAGAAGAATCAATATTGTGAAGGGGATTGCTTCTGTACTTGTGAACCCGTGAGAGAATCCTTAGAGGAAGATGAACAGTAATATTAAATTTACTGTTCATAATTAATTTACCCATAGGAGTTGACTGAGAATTGAAACCCTGTTTCTACTTCGATTGAGAGTAGAAAGGTGGTCTTCATGTTTGATTTTATTTCGTTAGAGATTTCGTGGATAGACCTTGAGTGATTGAGATTTCGTGGACCCACCTTGGGTGTGGGAGCGAGTGAGAAGTTAGGTTTTTTAGTTTGTGGCTTCCTTACACAGTGAGCTTTGAGATTTCGTGGATCCACTTTGTGTGTGAGTGAGCGAAATATTTCCGTGGTGTCTGAGTGTCATAGCGTCCGTCCACGGAGCGGGAGATCGAAGGTGACGAGGAATTCCTCGCGGGATCGCCGTCGACTTCGATTGCGGAAAGACGCCTCTTTCCGTGGGTAACTTGTTCCTTTCTTTTCCTTTGTGTGCATCTAAATTTTCTCTTAGGATATTAGATTCATTGTGGATTTTTGCCCGGGATTTTGTCAGCGAACGCTACGTCGAAAACTCCAAACGGAAACGTATTTGGAGTTCACGATTTCCGTTTGCTACAACAAGGGGAACGGAACGAAAGTTGCGAACTTCCTTCCCCGGATTTAGAATTGAACCAGATTTCAAGAAAATTCATTTTAAAAAAAAATAGTAATTTTATGCTTTAAAAAAAAAATCTAGTTGCTTAATTTCTTAAAGTTCGTGCACACCCGCTCAAATTTCAAGTTTTAAATTGCATGCACTTAGGGATTCCTAGAAATAGCCGACGGGCGCGCAAACCCTACGTGCCGTCCTGCATCACTTAGCCAATTTGCTAGTTATCCATTGTAATGTTGCATGCTTATTTGTATTGTCCATAATACAAGTATGTTCATCGAGGAGGGTTTTAATGCAGAATGCCTATCGAGGAGGGTTTTAATACATAAAGTACTTGCATCATCAGATGAAGATGATTGCAATCTCCAAGGCTAACCATCACAAGCGCACACAATAATCATTCATAATACAAGTATGTTCAGCGAGGAGGGTTTTAATACAGAATGTATCTATCGAGGAGGATTTTAATACATAATGTACCTATCGAGGAGGGTTTTAATACATAATGTACCTTGCATCATCAGTTGAAGATGCATGCAATCTCCAAGGCTAACCATCACAAGCACACACAATAGTCATTCAACCTTTTTTATTATTAGCACATAAATATTCAAAACTTTTTTGTATAGAAAATTCTTGAAGTGCTAGTCTAAAGGAGTGAACATTGTGAAATACTTGCTTCACAGCCAAGGTCACATTACCTCTTTCATCTATAGGAAATGTGATGGAAATTGTTCGTGAAACATTGAGGACGGTGATTGAATCGACATTTTGGATCATCAGATGGACAATCGGATGGATCAATAAATATCATTCCATCCGGAGAATATTTTTGTAGTGCATTATATACTATAATATGAGTTAGACCATGAAATTGCATGTTACTTCATCATTGATCTCAAGTGTGGTAATCATTTTCCCAGTATAATTTATAACAAAGTATTGACCTTGAATCTTATTCGATAGTGCAACCAAATAAATGATGAACAAGAAAGATAGTTAAGCCATGATTTGGAACTTCAAACATGGAATGGTATCGAAAAGTAAATAGGAACTTGAATTTGTATGTGTTTGCTAGTTTATCGACTAATAAGAAGCTGAAATATTATACACAAGGAACTTCAATCCACAGAAATTCAAGCATGTGGGTTGAAATTAGAGGAAGATATCCCGAAATTCAGTGGGAAGATAATCAATACAACATGAAGGTTCCACTTAACTAACAAACACATAGTAATCACTTGAGTCTGAAAAAAAAGGATGGCGAGAAAACCTCACAATCGGCGGTCATGCCGGTGTTAGGAAGAAGGAAACCTCGGCGAATTGGAGATCATCGGTGACGGGATAAGTCCACGCACCGGCGGAGAAGATAAGGCACTGACGTTGGAGGAGATAGGACACCAGCATTGGAGTTGAGACATCGACAACTCTACCGATATTGGGGAGAAGGAACCTCAACGAACCGAGATCATCGGTGACAAGCGAGAAGTCCACGTACGGAGGGCGAAGATAGGGCACTGAAGTTAGAGGAGATAGTGCGTCGGCGACAAAGCTTGGATACCACGGTATCATGATGGGGGGAGGGCGAGTTGGTCAGTCGACGGAAGGGGCGGGAGGATTTATGGGTTTTCTTTGTTCCTAGGTGAAGTAAACATTAATTATTTGGAAAAAAATTTTATTTCGAGGGTAAAAGCGGAACTTTCAAATCTTTAAGTTCTAATACAATTATCTAAGTTACTGACAACTTTGTACATGCCAAAAAACCCAAAATACTCTTATGCATATAATTAAGATACAAAATCCCGCACTTATTAGCAGGTAAACTCTGTGTAGTAGCTTGTGATGCTCGGACATGATCTGATGAAGTGATGAATGTCATATTTTTATCGATATATTAGAATTTGAGGCATATAAATAACACAAATCATTACAGTGAATTTAAAGTAAATGACTCACCCTAAGTATAAGTATGATCCTCTTTGGAAGAGTTCCCAACGTATTCCATATTTTACAAGAACCTTTTGGATATAATTTCGGCCAGCACTTAATGGAGCCAAATTAAGAACCAAAACATTCAAAAGGGAATTTTATTTGGCGGAACGATCATTTTGAGGCTTATATTTTGCAAAAAAATGGGACTTAAATAGAATCCATCAAAATAATATATTTCTATGAAGAGGGAAGAAGAAAAAAGCATAGAAAAGCAATTCTAAGATTGAGGACAGTGAACACAGCACATATACTATCTCTAATAACTTTGTTTTAAGATTTTCAGAAAATGACTCAATATTTAAGTTAATTGAAAACATAGGATGAGAAATTTACTTACCACTGCCAACAATATATCTTAAATGCCGACCATCCTACGGGGGTCAGCTCCTGGGCTTCTGAAGTTTTCGAAAAAATTTCCAAGAATGCCACCACTAAATATGCAAGGGCAATTCTCTGAGAAAGCAAAATATAGATTAGATATTTTACCAAGTGCTATATAACAAAGAAATCAAAAGCATTCTTCACCTGGAGGATGCCACACCATCTTATATGTTTCATATCGACACCATAGGTCAATTCATCAGGAGCATGCGAGTACCCACCTATACATTGATTTTTTGTAAATGATATTATTTTTTGCTACCAAAGAAAGTGAGCATATATATATATATAATAAAAATTTCTAGAGAGAGATGTCTAAGCATGTAATAAATTTCAGGGTATGTGGGCAAGATGAACATATATTCTTACTAGTATGTATAAAGGTTCCTGAGCTTTATAGTTAATTTATATAATTTTTTTCGTTTTAATAGATTCTTTACAAATTTATTTTGGTTTATGAGTATCAACATCAACATCATTAGCCCAATTATTTGGTGTCGGCTTTATGAATTAATCATTTTTCATTCATTCAAGCCGAGTGTTGTTTGAGGTGTTCAACTTAAAACCAGTCTGGCGATTCACAAGTCCGTCATTATGCCGCGTCCTCTTATTTAAGGGTTTTAGGTGATAGGAATCAACAATAAGATCTACGGTGGAGGTCGGGCCACCACTCGGCGGGGCATGCTTATGTGCACAGCGCGAGAAGCATTGACCGGGTCAGCGATCACCATTTTCTTATTCTTATGTATTTTCTTTTATTTTTCGGACTTTATTTAGTAGTATTCGGACACCGGGCGATGACAACCATATTGGGCATTGTTAGCCTTGTGAAGAAATCCAGAGTCGACAATCATATCGTGGTGCGACGTTGCGAGACCCCAGAGTGCGAAATCCCAGGTACTTTCTGTTTTCCGCCTCTAATTCCCCTTTCGTAACCCTATTCAGCACGATCCCCCTCCCTACATCCCCTAACCGCTATGTCTTTACTCAACATATTTGTAATTTCATAAAAATTAACTTTACTCTTCATGTTATCAACTAATTTCATAATACTAAATTAGAACTTAAACATTCAACTTAAAATCAATTGGTATCAGGTATGGAATCCCAAAAATATACAAAACACATAAGACAACATGAGATTCCCAACATGGGACTAAGTATCCACCTCTTCATGTGTTAGGAACAATTCTCCCTCTTGTGAGGGAACACGCGGGCATAGGGGGCGAAAAAACCGCATGAAGGTGAAAACTCACGCTGACCTTAACCACACTGATTGTGAGACCATCACCAACGATTGGATCTTCACTCACCTCCCCCACTACTTCACATTGAAACTAGTAGTCACTATTGTGGACCCTTTCAAGATCATTCCACGCATTGACGCCACAAATTATGAAGTTCAACTTCCCGCCGATTCGAGCATCCACTTGGCATTTTACGTCCCTCTCCTCGAAAAATAGTTAGCTTCATTTTGTTAATGACATCTGTGAATCTCTCATCAATCGAACTCCCACTTGACTGCGCTAATCCTACCAATCTTGAGGATAAGCTTGCGCTTAACGAAGTGGAATGACACAAACACTCATTTTCCTATGAAGGCCAATCCATTTACAATAGTTAGCTATATGCCTCGAATCTTAATTCATCTGGGGATATTCCCAATGTTTGTCATCGAGCACTTTAAGAGACTGTCACATCAAAAGTTGATACATAGAATTTTCAGGGGTTACCATTTTCTGTATATTAACTATGTATTTTGGAAAGGCATTTTGTGGATTTTGATGAGGGATGCGCAGTTATATATATAACTCCTATTCTAGAGTTTGAAATCTAATGATAATTGAAAGACTCTTCATCTTGTAAGGGTTTCTGTTCTTCTATCTAGTCAAACGATCTGTTGTTACCCATGTTCATGGCCCATCTCAGGTGTATCACTTAAATCTTATGTTTTATGTGCTTTATTTGTCTCTCATTTTGCTTGATTTACTAACAAAACTTGCCATAAACAAACCTATCGAATAGCCATTGTCGAGTACTCACCACTAATGAATAAATTTCGTCAACTACTTGACAGTTCACTTGCATATACTTCGCCGAATATACAAGCAACTTACTAATCATTTCCGAATAAAGCTCCTTGCATGAGACATATATTTAATATTGATTTAAGCTAATTGTAATTACTCATTCACCTTGTTTTGTTAAACAATAGATAAAGGAAACCATCCCCTGGACCACAGAGAACAAAAACAAAAAATTTATAACCATCATATCTCTCTGCAACCCCATCCTAGAGATTTTTCTCTTGCTACAAAAGGTAAATTGAGCTTTCATCTCTTGCTTGAAAAAACATCATTTTATATGACCATAAGAGGTAGGAAAGTATTGAAATGTCACTCTACTAGATCTATCATAATGGGAGTCTCTGTTGCTATATTAATGTGAGGAGTTTTTCACACATGAAGATCGATAGGCTTATATTGTTCAAGAAAAAAAAAACTAATCCATATAGAAAATATAATTTTGGGTTTTAGCTACTAACTTCTTATGGCTTGGGAAATATGATAAGTGTCCTTCAGAAAAGTTGTAAAGCATTTTTTTAGAAGATAATCTACTTTATTTAAGTTAAATAAAACAACTATATAGAAAGTTCCAAATTGTAGAGTGATGTCTGCTAGTTCGGAAAAACCTAAAACAATAAGAACAATGGCCTTGGAAAAAAACATAGAAAGTGCAAAACCGTGCTTGCTTTTTTCAAATAAGTCTACTATCTTCTACTTGTTTTCAAAATTTAGGAAATTTTAAATTCTACAAATCAAAACTTTTGCCTTTTATGACATCATACATATCTATTTTGTCCTAGACACCAAAATTTCATCCTAATAATATGCGCTCAAACATTCTATTGATACAAAAGCAAGTGGTTGTAGGTGAAGAGAACAAGAATCTATACCAAATGCACAATTCTATATGTGTTTCTCGATGTAGTGCTAAATTCTCAGCATGCCTCCTCACATATATAATCTTTGGCCTCTAAAATATGAACTTTTTACAAAATTAGGTGACATGGGAGTGGGAAGTTGGGCATGGCTTGCTCTAATCGATGTGAAGTTATTGAAGTTGACATCAGGTGGAAGCAGGGTGGAGGATGTTGGACGGTCCAGCATGAACCAAAAAAAGCATGCTAAGATTATTCTCACACCACCTACCCAGACGGTCCACTCGTACTTATAATAGGCCCCACCTCTCCTATCTTTGACCTGGGTTTTGGAATGAAAAATGAGTGTGGTGGTTTAACATGGTATCAGAGCTAGGTTCAAGCTGAGGGGGCGTGTTGGACGGTCCAACATGAACCAAAAAAGGCATGCTAATATTAGTCCCACACCGCCTACCCAGACGGTCCACTCGTACTTATAATAGGCCTTACCTCTCCTATCTTTGACCCGGGTTTTGGAATGGAAAATGGGTGCGGTGGTTTAACAGAGGATAAAGCAACTTTTCGCAATTTCAATCTTCATCGACAGACGCTTTCACAACTGAGCAGGAAATTGTTGGCGTCAGAAAATGTAATGAGTTTCGCTACTGTGAAACAGGAAGGGAAAGGGCGCGGCGGGGCGGGGGGGAGGGAGGGGGGGGAGGGGTAGTGTAGTGAGCAAGAGTAGAGGGAATTTTGGGAGGGGAGGCAGGGTGGTCGTGGTCTCTTCGGAGGTTACAGTGAGGGGTAGGATCCTGGTCTATTATACGATGTTAGAATCTATGCAACCAACCTAAAATCAACCAGTTGTAGGCGGAGAGATATACATGATCTATATCTCTTACAAAAATGTTGGATTTCAATGTGAGACTAAATTATTAACAAGACGAGCATAAGCAAATAATTGCTTCCCAAGATTAAAACAAAATGACAATATAAAAAAAATAAAAAAAATCTTTAGATCCCAACCTTGCAAGATGAGGCCCCAGAAGAGGAGCTTAATCGTCCTGAAAAGCACCCTCTTTAGAGCAAGGACACGGTTATGCATCCTCTGCACACACATTCACATACCATTCAGATTCATAATTTATCTTCTTCTTCTTTTTTAAAATACTTCAGTAATTAACACTCTCATCAAGCAGCGAGGGGTCTCCCCAAATCTCGATCAACAGCCAGAATCAAACCTTGAGTGCCAAAGGAACGGCCATTCCGACGATGAACAGGAAGAATGGCATCACGAAGTCGGCCAGGTTGCATCCATTCCACGGCGCATGCCCGATTACCGGCCATTCCCCGCCAGCCCCGTCCACCAGGATCATCATCTGCAAATCAGAAACAGTAGGTTCACAAATTTTCCAGGACAAAAAAAGGGGAGAGAGAGAGAGAGAGAAAGGGCGGAAGGGAAGAGAGTAGTACGGCGACGGTGAGGCCGCGGAAGATGTCGAGGGCTGCGACGCGCTTGGTCCTTCGAGGCATCCCCTGCTCCGCCTTCCCCACCTCCTCATCGGTGGTCGGAGGAGCACGCAGCTTCGCCGGGTCCTCGTCGGCGGCCGCTTTCCGGCGACCGGAATACTGCGCCGTGGCCATTTTGTCCGCCCTGGAAAGCGAGGGGGAGAACAAGTGGAGTAGAGAGTGGAGTGTGGATTCCGTTCTCTTGAAGACGAGAAGTGTCGAAGACTGTTGAACCAGCTAACCGCCAAAAGAAGGATAATGAAGAAATCCTCTACGGTACAATGCACCGCGGAGAAAATGTTGTGTACGTATAGCGTACCATTTAATGGTCCTTAAATAAATAGCGTGGGGCCCGCTTTATTTATCTCTCCCTTTCCCCCTTCTTCGGCGTTTCGCTACCCGATTTATTTTTCTTCCCCCCTTCTTCGGCGTTTCGCTACTCTGGAGTCGGCGAAGAGCTCCTCCACCGAAAATCGCTTCTCCACCGCTTGGCGTTTTGCTCCTCCACCGGAAATCGTAGGTCGCTCCTCCACTCGCTTCTCCACCGTAAACCTAGCCTGCAGCGGTGCTGGAGTAGATTCATCGCCGGAAATCGAAGGTCGGTAGCTTATTTAGGGTCTAATTACTGTACGCTCTCACCTTTTCCGGCGACTGGTTTCATCACCTACATTATCTCCTATTGCAGCTCCAACTCCGAGCGGAACTCAAGCTTGTTTCTCCGCCAGCTGATCGAACCTCCTATGTAAAGATTTCTTACACTTACCTAGGCTCTGAAGCATTTGTAGAATTCATTTTCATGCTTACCTAGGCTCTGAAGCATTCATCTACAATTCATTTTTATGATTGCAGTTCCAAGATGTCCAGCCGTCAATTGTAAGTTCTCTCCTCCAGTCAATGTTTCAGTTGTAAGTTCTTCTTCGAACTGCAATAAATGTTTTTTAAAGCTCATTTTTGTACCATATTTGAAGTGCTAACTAGGTTAGTGTGAAACAAAATTTTAGCTAGTTTTTTTTATAGCAACTCAATTAAACGTTCCAGTTGTAACTTATCTGTTTGTTATGGTTCATTTTCAA
Organism: Dactylorhiza incarnata; assembly: GCA_033032865.1. Classification (NCBI taxonomy): domain Eukaryota; kingdom Viridiplantae; phylum Streptophyta; class Magnoliopsida; order Asparagales; family Orchidaceae; genus Dactylorhiza; species Dactylorhiza incarnata. The sequence goes on from JAWHQI010000017.1 coordinate 13,896,083, forward strand.
GTAACAAAATTACAGTTCATAACAACCTTATAAGTACAGTTTTGATTGTTGTTGGACTGTAATTTCTTACTTTGTTAAATGATGAATTGTACTGATGAATTACAGTTGGATTCAGATGCCCTAATTACAGTACAAAATACACTATATGAAACAAAATTTTAGCTAGTTTTTTATAGCAACTCAATTAAACGTTCCAGTTGTAACTTATCTGTTTGTTATGGTTCATTTTCAAGTAATGTTATTACTTGTAATTCATTGAATGTAAATGTTTGTGTTTGGTCATTTATATATGCTTACATTTAGAATTAGAGTTGGATGAGTTTAGGATTATAGTTGTAAATGTTTGTGTTTGTGCTTACATTTAGAATTACAGTTGGATTACATTTAGGATTACAGTTGTAAATGTTTGTGTTTGGGCTTACATTTAGAATTAGAGTTAGAATTTAATTTGTGGATAAATTAACTGATCAACTTAAGTGATGAACTTAACAGTTGGAATGTATAAAGTTAAGTTCATCAGTTCATCAGTAAACAAATACAGGTGGATTAAAATGTCCTTAACAAAATTACAGTTCATAACACCCTTATAATTACAGTTGTACTTACAGTTGGACTGTAATTTCTTACTTTGTTAAATGATGAACTGTACTTATGAATTACAGTTGGATTCAGATGCCCTAATTACAGTACAAAATACACTTATAATTAATGTTGGGCTTGCAGTTCCACACTTATAAATGTTTGTGTTTGGTCATTTATATATGCTTACATTTACAATTACAGTTGTACTTACAGTTGAACACTTATAATTACAGTTTGACTTACAGTTCTACTTACAGTTGGACTGTAATTGCTTAATTTGTTAAATGTTTATTCTCTTCTTTCCGGCATTTGAACAACTATACTCTCTAGTTTTGATTGTTCTCGTATGCGTCCAATACATAATGTGTTGTTTGCGCACACTAAAACCAATTCGGTGTGCATAATCACAATACATTTTATAAGCTTCATCTTCCGAATGCACGATGGGGAACACAACGGGATCCTTTTAAAGAAATAAAGCAAATTAAATAAAAAGTACAATTAAAATTACAGGTACATCAATAATTAAGTTAAAGTTAAAATATGCATTATAGTTACAGTTGAACTTCTAGGTAAATTATGAATTATAGTTAAAGTTACAGTTGGACATACAGTTGTATTTACAGTTGTACTTACACTTATAATTACAGTTGTGCTTACATTTGGACATTGCATTTTGAATTTGGTAATTTGTTAACTGATCAACTTAACTGAACTTAACAGTTGGAATGTATGAAGATAATTTCATCAGTTCATCAGTAAACAAATTACAGTTGCCTTAAAATGCCCTTAACAAAATTACAGTTCAAAACACAGTTATAATTACAGTTGGACTTACAGTTGAACACTTATAATTACAATTTCACTTACAGTTCTAAACATAATCACAATTACACTTGGACTTACAGTTGGACTTACAGTTGTACTTACAGTTGAACACTTATAATTACAACATGTCTAAACATATTCACAATTACACTTGGAATTACACTTGGACTTACAGTTGTACTTACAGTGGTACTTACACTTGGAATTACACTTGGAATTACACTTGGACTGTAATTTCTTACTTTGTTAAATGATGAACTGTACTGTTGAATATCAGTTGATTTCACAGCCCTTATTACAGTGCAAAAGATACTTATAATTACAGTTATAAGTGCAGTTCAAGACTTATAATTAAAGTTGGTCTTACTGTTGGCCTCACATTTGCACTTACAGTTGCAAAATACAGTATATAGAATTGGTTAAATACTGTTTTTACAGTTACAAAATGCTTACACTTGATTCTGAAGCCATCTGAAATGGCCAGCGAAACTTCCCGTCGGAGATAATTCTGCACCTGACGACCTTCAGACTGGTTTTCTGCTGATAAAGCTAATAGGAACTGGAAGCTTAACGTCCCGGTAGAAAGCGACCGCCAGTAGGAACGACGTCGACTACTTTTCTGGTGGCCAATTGTAGCGGGGAGGCGCCAAGCCGGAATCGTTAGACCGCGGGTAGGAACGACGTCGACTCCTTTTCCGGTGGCCAATTGCAGCGGGGAGGATTGCGACCGCCGGTAGGAGCGCCACTTGTTTTCCGGTGAAGAAGCCAACTGCAGCGGGAGAGGGGGGAGGTGAAAAGGCGGAATCGTTAAACTTGAATCGTAAAGCAAAAATAAGAGTGCCCCACTCTATTTATTTAAGGACCATAAAATTGTACGCTATACGTACACAACATTTTCTCTGCCACCGGAGAGGGAAGGAGGCGGGCGCAACGACTGACTGGAGCCTCCAAACAAAGCCGTTTTCCGCGGTGACAGACACGAGCAAACACTGCCGTCCCAAGCACGTGTTTGGGTCGACTCCGTCTGCTGCCGTGCCAGAGCTCCAACGGCGCGCCAAACAGGCCCTAAGTTGTCGGGGTGCGCATTTGGAGGTTTGCCCGACCATTACATGTCTATAAAAAGAGGTCTATGTGAAATGACAACATTAACGAGTCGCATAAACTGTTGGAACATGCTTTCCGCATCTTTTGGTTTGACAATAACAAATCATATTGTATTTGATCATACTTGTTTTTGTGTTTATAGTATGCAGAATTCTGTGCTTTCAAAACTCCATGGTGCTGTGTTGTTGTTGCTACCGCGCCGCGCTACCCTTACCGCTGGCGCTAGCACTAACGAACCGCTGAGAAGAAAACCGCTGAGAAGGAAACCGCTGAGAACGTGCTGGCGCGTTAGAACTACCGCTGGCGCTAGTGTCCATTCGACAAACTGGGTTCGACGAACTCGGTGCTCCGTTCGACGAACTACAGCTCTACCGCGGCGCGTTAGAACTACCGTTGGCGCTAGTGTCCGTTCGACGAACTGGGTTCGACGAACTCGGTGCTCCGTCCGACGAACTGCAGCTCTATCGCGGCGCGTTCGCACTAATGCTGGCGTAAGCGTCCGAAAGACGAAGTGGTGTTCGAAGAAAATGATGTCGTTCGACGAATCAGATTGAGATCGACGAAAATAAGTTGTCGTTCGACGAACCAGATTGAGATCGACGAAAATAAGTTTCCGTTCGACGAACCAGATTGAGATCGACGAAATTAAGATATCGTTCGACAAACCAGACTGAGATCGACGAAAGCTGAGGGCCATTCGACGAAAGCTGAGCCCTGTTCGACGAAAATGACTAACTACCACGGGCGCTAGTGGGTCGACGAAATTAAGGTGTCGGTCGACGAAATTCATGCACTACCGCGGCGCGCTAGGCTGATCTCGATGGTTGGCGCTCAGAAGTTGCCAAAACTGTCACAAGGCGTGTGTTTGATCGTGTGGCTAACGCGGGGCGTTAATGCTACCGCGGCCGAATGTATTTAAAGATGTGCGCCTCCTCCGTTGGTGCTGGTGGTTGAAGAACAAATTGAAGTCATATTTTCAGAGCATTCGTGAGACCCTTCAGAAGCAGCCCAAAGTACTCCGTCAACGTTCGTGAATGCAAAAGAACTTGAAGACCGATTCGATCGCATCTGCATCGACATCAAGTTCTTCTCTTTGAGGGAGTTTTTAGTTCTTGTCTTGTTCTTAGTTTTCAAATTGTTACCTTCATATCTTGTGTTCGTTAGAGGAATTCACCACACGGCGACTAGGTCTTTAGGGGCTTATGGAGGAACTCGCCACACGGCGACTAGGTCTAGGGTGTAGATCTAGGGAGTGCTCGAGGCCTTTCCAGTGAGGGAAGGGCTAGAGCGGCTTGAGGCCTTGTCTGGTGAGAGACGCGCTAAAGCCAACCGGTCCTTGGGAGAAGGGTCGGTATAGAAAACCAAAAGATTTTCATTGGTCACCTCTTTCCAAGTGCTATTGGGAAAAAATTTGTAATCAAATGTATTTCAAATTTTGATGATTAATGAAAATATGTTTATTTCCTCACCTATGATTCGTGTTGAATGACTTTTCACTGTTCTAACCTAAAAGAAATTTCACTGGCGCTAACGCCGATCGTTAACACTAACACTGGCGGAAGCTACAGAAATTTAATTTCTCCATATAATCCCAAAAATTTTAGAACCCTTACTCACCCCCCCCCCCCCCCCCACTCTAAGGGCGCCTACAGATCCAACATAAACCTCCTTCCCTCCGCAAACATTGTAACCTCGAACTTCATAAAGGTAGTTTCTTCATAGTTCTGAGTTAGTGGAGAGACCTCACACTCACCTTTGTTGGACATGTGTGTCACATCCCTTTGTTTGAGAATAACAAATCCCATATTGTATTTGATATTGCTTCTAGTGTGTTTATAGTGTGCAGGAACTATAGGTGCAATACTCCACAGGTATAAAGCAGCTTGGAACAATCTTTTGAAAGGAGCAGCGCTACCGCCAGCGCTATCGCTAACGCCAGCACTAACGCCAACGCTATCGCTAACGCCAGGCGCTAGCGATAGCTTGGTTCCGTCTCAGCGGTTTCATCTCAGCCTCCGTCTCAGCGGTTCCTTAGCGCTACCGTCAGTGCTAACGCTAACGCCAGGCGCTAGCTTGAGCTCGTGCAGATCGCCACGCCACCGGCAGTTACGTAACCGCTCCACACGAGCGATACCGCCAGCGCTATCGCTACCGCAGGCGCTATCTCAAGTTCGTGCTCAGCGCCCCACCGCCGACGGTTTTGCAACCGCTCCACACGAACGCTACCGCAGGCGCTATCAGCTACCGCAGGCGCTAGCTCCAAGATCTATAAAACGATGTGTTCTCTCTCGTTTTGTGTTAGAACTTCCAGAGAGGTTGCTTGTGCCACAATTCCAGTGCTGTTATGCTGTCGAAGTTGGATCTCCCACAAAAAGCTTAAGGAGAATTCTGGAGGATGGCTACGTCACGCTACATCCGAAGGACGATCGCTTCGACCTCACTCATACTACATCGATCCTTCATCCTCATCTTCAGAAATCTCATATAGGGAGCTTTACTATTGTTATCTTTATCTTTCATTCATTCCATACTTTCTTTGTAACCGTTTAGTTAATTCGCCTTGTGTTTGCGACTAGGTCTGGGTAGGACTTAGGGAGAAATTCGCCTTGTATTGGCGACTAGTTCTAGGTGATTAGATCTAGGGGGCTCAAGGCCATATCCGGGGAAGGATTGGCTAGAGCGGCTTGAGGCCATATCCGGGGAAGGATAGGCTAAAGCCAACCGGTTCGTGGGGATACGAGTCGGTATAGAAAAGGAAAAGATATTTTCATTTGTGCGCCTCCGATTTCTAGCGATATAGAAATCAAATTTATGTAAACACCATTTTTATATAAATACAATCATGTCTCTATTTGTGTTTACTTGATTCCTCACTTTTGGCGTTATCTCTAAAATATTGGTTACAAAGCTTTCAATTCAAATCACTTTGTCTAAATTGTTTTTCTTAATCTATTTCATCATATAACAATTTAGCACTTGTTTCTAAATCCTAAACTTGCAAATTATGATATTTTCTTCCTTTAGCTAAATTGTTATTTTGTGTTCTAATATTACTTTAAACAATTTAGTAATTTCCATAAAATTATAAAAAAAAATTATTCCCTTATTCACCCCCCCCCCCCCCTCTAAGGGCGCCGTAAGATCCAACAAGTGGTATCAGAGGAAGGTTATTCCAAACGGCTTAAAAACCAGGAATAATGCCGTCTCATGATCTCGCTTCTACTTGTAAGGGAAATTTTCTTATAAATGAAAAATCTTTAGCACCACCTTTATTTGAAGGCAAAAATTATAATGGGTGAAAATTTCTTATGGAAAAATTTCTTAAATCTTTGGATATTGAAGTATGGAATATTACTATTAAAATGCCCCCAAGTATTCTTAATAAAAATGTAATATTTTTAAATGCCAAATCAATGAATAGTCTATATTGTGCATTGCATCAAAATATTTTCAAACTAATTTATACACTTCCTACTGCTTATGAAGTTTGGAAATTTCTTGAGAATACTTATAGTCTTCCTTATGAACAAGAGGAATTCCTTATGGATCCAAGAGAAGAAATCGACAAGGACTCATTCTTGGAGGATGATAAATCTAAGAGTGAAATCGACGAGGAATTCCTTATGGACCCAAGAGAAGAAATCGATGAGGGCTCATGCTTGGAGGAAGAAAAATACAACGTCACAATGTTGGACTCATTTGTTGGCAAAATATCAAACAAAAGAGAAGACAGAAACTATAGCAAGGTAAGAAAATCTAAATCTTCTTTTTGTAACAAATTCTATTTCTACTTCTCGTATGCTTAAAATTGCTAAACGTAAAATTTTAAAGTTAAAAATTGCTAATTCTAAATTACGTTTAGAAAATAAATCTTTAAAAGCAAATGATAATGTAGAATCAAATATTGATGTGATAAATTCTCTTTCACGCTCTTTAGTTAAAATTCCTATTCCTTGTCTTGATTGCAATTTATTAAAAGAAAAATTCAAGGAAATTGAAAAAGGGCTCTTAATTTCTAAAAGACATAATGAAAAATTGTTAATTCAAAATGATGTTTAATCTTGTAAGTTAATACAATTAAAATCTTTTGCTGAAAAATTTCAATGTCATGTAATGAATTTCATCATAAGATTTTGAATAACAAGGATAAATTAACTTACAAAATCATTTCTAAAAAGGATCATTTTCATACATCAACTCAAAAGGAGTTTAGTTTCAAAAAGAATTATGACCCTCACAAAATTCTTAAGAGTCACTATTATAAGTCTCAATATATTTTCAATCATGACTCAAATTTAATACCTCCTTTTCATGAAAAACAAACTACAAGATATTATCCTTCATATTATAAGAGTATGTCTATAAGAAATAGTGGAAATGAAAATCATCAAAATAATAATCAATTTTCTAAAACATATTGTAACCCACCCTTTCAACAATCACTTCTAAAGAAAGATAATCACTCTTATAAAATTTCAAAGAATCCATATAATAAAATTCATTATGATTATCAACATCAATCTATTTTGAAAAATAATTTGAATAAACATAAATCTCAAATGAATAATTTTTCAAACAACTATCATTCCAAAAAGATGTCAAATAATCATAATATGAATTTAAAAGAAAAACAGCCAAAATATGAATGAAGGCCCAAAATTAAAAACGAAACATTAACTCCACTTGTAAAGGCCCATTCATCACTATCTTCCCAAAAGCCATCACGATGTATTTGGGTACCCAAAGGAACCATCCCACATGGTCCCCTTTGGATACCTAAATCTTTTATTAATTAGTATCCAATCATTTGCATGAAGTAGAAACAATTAAAAATGAAATATCAATACTCTACTTCATGATATGCTTATTGTCTCTTTTCTTTTGTTTATTTTATATTTTTTTTAACAAACATGCTATGATCACTTTATATATCATGAAATATGACTTTCATATATTAAGCCTAATATTTATCAAATCAAATTTGAATTAAAATTGAACATTAAGTCATATATTTTTCAAAGTGATCTATCTCTCATCTTAAATTGTTTAAATATATCCTTTTAAATCCTTTGCCCATCAATGTCTTGAATTAACATTATCATTTGAATATAAAATTATTTTCAAGACTAATGAAATTATTTTAAAAAAATATGGATTTAAATGGTTTATTAAAGGGCTTAAGTTAAAAATTAAAATACGCAACGTTTTGATTATTTTTCTATTTGTTTCATTTGATAGCCCTTATAATGAAAAATATTATCAAATAAAATCGAAAACAAAAATTCATCTAAACGCATGTTTGATCTTTCAAAAATGCGAGTTAACGATCAAAACTTCAAACATACATATCTTTTGATCCGCTCGCCTGATTTTTGCGTTTAATACATTTTCGGAAAGAGCACAAAAATCTCCATCCAACGGCAAACTAGGCTTGCTCATTTAAGTTCTTTTTGGTGCTGTCATCTTGCCCAATTTCAACTCCGTTTTAAAAGCTATCTTAGTTTGCTTGATTTGGAAATTTCGGTGTTTATGGAGTTTTCATCACATGCTATTCTTAGTATAATTGTTTCATATATTAATTTAGATATTATGTGTGTGATATGTGTCACCAATGTTTGCATATAATTTAGACCCTATAATCATCTTCTATCATTAAGATCAAATCAAAAGATTAATCATTTCATTCTAGGTCTAAAGAAAATTAATTTAAAAACTTCCCATATTACATGCAACATTATCTCCATTAATCATATGTAATAATATTGCATTCAAACTCATCATTCTAGCATCACTTCTTGGTCTATGATTATATATTTATGCTAGGTATAACATGTATAATGTTATTAAAATATTTTGATAACTATGTGATTTGAAATTATATAGAATACTAAAATTCCAACAACCACATAGTTTATGGATTAATCATTAGAATATTTATGAATATTGTTTCATGAATCATATATTATCATGCAAAACCAAAGCTCAATAAATTTAATTATTAAAAGCAATCTTATAAATTTCAAAAACTGTATATATATGATCTTTGTCTTTTATATGATTGGATGATCATCATTTTTCTAGACTTGCAAATCAATCATGTTCTTTCAAAAGAAAATCACTATATCATAAGTCTAGAAGGATTAGAATTCTCATACATCATGATGATCTAACATATATTCTATGCAAAAATTCTCTTTAATCATAAATCATAATTCATGTTCTATCAAGACTTGTCTCAAATCGATAATAGGAATTATGAATCTTATGATAACAATTATGAATAATGTTTCCATTACATTATTTGATGTATTGATTTGCTTTGCTAGTGATTGCATGTATCTCTCATATTTGTAGACTCTAGAATCAACTTTGTAATGAAAGTATAAATCAAACTAAAACATCACTACATTCTAGATCTATAATTTGAAATTCTATTTTGGAATACATGCAATATTAATATTAATCTTATGACATGACATGAAACCCAAAACTCATCATACTAGCATTGTCACATATTGAATATTAGTAATTGTGATAGTAATCTCATATCGTCATCTCATAATAGTAGAAAAACTATGCGGCTTTATAACTCATCACATTAAACAAAACACATAGTTTATAAATCAACCAATAGTTTAAAAGTTTAGGTTGTCCAAAGATTATTCACCTTTGACTTCACATCTCACAATAGCGGGGGCGTAGGGTTGTATGCATTAGAGACCTAACCTCTAAGACATGTCTTGTCCTTAACCGGGGAGGGTTCCAGTGGGGCCTTGCGAGGCACTGGGGGGAAAGAGTTCAAGGTTGAGTGTTCTCTAGTGTGTGCATATGGACTAACACCCCAACCTACGACATGTGTGCAGCTCCTCATGCCCATCTGTCACTTAGTACGGGGCTAGGGTGTAGACATTTAGTCGGGGTAGTCTTTAATCTTAGGACATACTTATATTACTCACTGCATGAACATTTTTATTCACTTATTACTTAAATCATGCATATTTTGGGTTGTTTAATAAAAAATGTCCTCTTATGTCTTCATAATTTATCTTTTCATGATTAAATGTTTTTGAAAAACAAAAGAATTTGAAAAAGCCAAAGTTTCATGCAAATTTGATCCACCTAGAGATCTCCAAAAATTCTGAAATTTCAGCATGGAACTACTTTAAGGACACTTAATCAATATCAATAATAAAAAAATTTTAAATTCTCAAAAAATCACGTACTGTTTGTCGCGCTATCACTAGCGCCGGCGCTAGCGTGGGTTTGTGAATTTTCTGATTTTTAAAATTTCTAAATATCCTTAAAAATATGTTAGTTTATATGTACTAGTTTGTTTTTTGAATTTCAGACATTTATTATTTTCATTTTATTTATATTATGAAAAATCAAATACAAAAATTCAAAATTCAAAATTACAAAAATATATATGTTTTGTGTTATTTGTATTTTATTTATATTATGAAAAATCAACTACAAAAATTCAAAATTCAAAAAAAAACAAAAATATATTTTTGTTATTTATGTTTTATTCATATTATGAAAAATCTACTATAATAATTCAAAATTCAAAAATTACAAAAATATGTTTTTGTGATTTTCTGTTTTTATTTGATTTAAAAATGATAAAACAAAAAAAACTGTATGATCTTTATTGTCAATATCAAGCATATGAATTCTATTATTTAGAATTATTTACAATGTTAAAACATATTCTTTCAAATTACTATGACCATTGTTTTGCTTATCATGCTTTGATATATCTATTTAAAGTGCATCAATTGTATTGAAAAAATATGTAGAACCAAGCTTAGCATGCCTCTAAGTATGAGTAAATATTTTATGATTGATAATGATACATTTCACTCACTTATTTTGGTAATCAACATGTGTGTCTAAATCTAAAATGCTTGCTTGTGTATTGTATTTGTACAATGAATTAAAACTTGCATAAGTTTATTGCCTACACTATATTTTGAATTGCACTTATGAAATTTAGAAAAGTGGTTAAGTTAAAAATTGGGTTTGCAAAACAAGTATATTCGGAGAATGTTGTCTCACAAATGTGAACAAAAAATTATATATGTAGACAAATATAACTCCACCAAACACTACTTGAACCTCCTGATAAGTCTTCATAAGCATTGTGAGGTTGAGCACCTTGGAAAGAATAGTAAAGTGGCTTGTGCAAACCTTAGCTATTACACCACTTTGTTAAAAAAAATTATGTGCATTAAAAGTGTGTGAAAGTAATTTACTTGTGTTTTATTGTGCACTTTACTTTACATATGTCTTGTATTTTGATGATTTAAATCAATTGTTAACATTGCCCAAAATACACTTATGTGCACATCATTATCTTTCATAACACTTCTTCTCATGAGTATTGGATTCTAATGTTTTATCTATACTACTCTTTATATAAGAAATGCACTAGATAACCTAGCATGATCTCTACAATATTTTGGTATTTCTTGAACTTAGAATTAAGTAACATTGTAGTATAATCTCTCTTTGATATGTTCATTTCATGCTTGGTATCTTTATAAAAAACTTTGAGATTTCAAAAGGTTTAAACATCTTTCAATTTTGAACTAAAACTCATATTTGTACTTATGTTTTTCATGCTTACAAAAAGATGTTTATTATAATCTTCCGCTTGCTTACAACTCTTATCTTTTTATTTGAAATCTCTTATATATGCTATGCTTAAACTCTTTATCATTTCATATATTACAAAAGCTCGATCATGATTTATAACTAGCCTAAAGAATGCCTCCTTACTACCCTCACCCCACCTTCTTTTGATAATACCAAAAGGGGAAGATTAATTGAAGAAATCTATATATGATAAATAAGGGGAGACTAATTCATGAAATCTATCATTTAGGGGGAGTAACACATAAATTGCATTTATGTAGGGGGAACATTAAGTTAGGGGGAGTATGCACATTATCATGCATATCATTTACAATAGTTGCACTTTTATCTTGCTTATCTTATCTATAAACACTATTGTTGATTTCTTGCTTAAAGGATTTGTTATTATCAAAATGGGGAGATTGTTGGACATGTGTGTCACATCTCTTTGTTTGAGAATAACAAATCTCATATTGTATTTGATATTGCTTGTAGTGTGTTTATAGTGTGCAGGAACTATAGGTGCAATACTCCACAGGTATAAAGCAGATTGGAACAATCTTTTGAAAGGAGCAGCGCTACCGTCAGCGTTATCGCTAACGCCAGCACTAACGCCAGCGCTATCGCTAACGCCAGGCGCTAGCGATAGCTTGGTTCCGCCTCAGCGGTTTCATCTCAGCCTCCGTCTCAGCGGTTAGCCTCGTCTCAGCGGTTCCTTAGCGCTACCGCCTGGCGCTAGCTTGAGCTCGTGCAGATCGTCACGCCACCGGCAGTTACGTAACCGCTCCACACGAGCGTTACCGCCAGCGCTATCGCTACCGCGGGCGCTATCTCAAGTTCGTGCTCAGCGCCCCGCCGCCGACGGTTTTGCAACCGCTCCACACGAACGCTACCGCAGGCGCTATCAGCTACCGCAGGCGCTAGCTCCAAGATCTATAAAACGATGTGTTCTCTCTCGTTTTGTGTTAGAACTTCCAGAGAGGTTGCTTGTGCCACAATTCCAATGTTGTTATGCTGCCGAAGTTGAATCTCCCACAAAAAGCTTAAGGAGAATTCTGGAAGAGGGCTACGTCACGCTACATCCGAAGGACGATCGCTTCGACCTCACTCATACTACAGCGATTCTTCATCCTCATCTTCAGAAATCTCATATAGGGAGTTTTACTATTGTTATCTTTATCTTTCATTCATTCCATACTTTCTTTGTAACTGTTTAGTTAATTCGCCTTGTGTTGGCGACTAGGTTTGGGTAGGACTTAGGGGGAAATTCGTCTTGTGTTGGCGACTAATTCTAGGTGATTAGATCTAGGGGCTCAAGGCCATATCCGGGGAAGGATTGGCTAGAGCGGCTTGAGGTCATATTCGGGGAAGGATAGGCTAAAGTCAACCGGTTCGTGAGGATACGAGTCGGTATAAAAAAGGAAAAGATATTTTCATTTGTGCGCCTCCGATTTCTAGCGATATAGAAATCAAATTTATGTAAACACCATTTTTATATAAATACAATCATGTCTCTATTTGTGTTTACTTGATTTCTCACTTTTGGCGTTATCTCTAAAATATTGGTTACAAAGCTTTCAATTCAAATCACTGTCTAAATTGTTTTTCTTAATCTATTTCATCATATAACAATTTAGCACTTGTTTCTAAATCCTAAAGTTGCAAATTATGATATTTTCTTCCTTTAGCTAAATTGTTATTTTGTGTTCTAATATTACTTTAAACAATTTAGTAATTTCCATAAAATTATAAAAAGATTTTTATTCCCTTATTCACCCCCCCTCTAAGGGCGCCGTAAGATCCAACAACCTTCATTCTTATTTTATTTCCCATAAACTCGACTCACATTTTTGTAGTGACCCGATAATCATTCGGTCGAAAAGCTCCACACAATTGGGCTTCAGCCGCCCTCAACCAATTTTGCTTCGACGAATAATTGTGCGCGATAGGAAAAACACGAATGCGACGTATAAGGAGAAATAAAAATGATACACAATGAAGTGATATCAACTAGTCTATTCTTTAGGCACACTCTGGAAAACAAGGGCTCCATGAAAAAGGAACTCATTCCAAAAAGTATACAAACCCCATTGAAGCTAACATCAACATGCCAGCAAACATAGAAATTGTGAAAAAAAATTCAACTTGAAATAAACGTGCGCGCACACACATACACACGGAGATCTCCTTACAAAAATGTGATTTTTATCCAATATCTAAATGCGAACATATGTGAGGCGAGGGCGGAGAACATATTTACGGCTGATATGAAGTAATAATACAGATGTGGAGGGGAGAAGGAAGACATGGCAGTAGAAAAAGAAGCTCCGAGGCCGAGCGATTGGATCTTCACTTTTCGATTCCGAGTTCTCTCGAGATGTCTCTGGTCAGGCTGAACTGCATCGTGTTCTGCCATGGAAATAAAGTTCGGGTAACAGGAAGCTTCCTCCTAAGATCCTGCACGCGGACATGATGTGCTTTAATGGAGATTGCGAACAAAAAAGGATAAAATTGTAGAAATGAAGATTTTTTTATAGAGGATTAAGAAACTACCGATCTGTTGAGAATATGGTCCATTTGGCACAGAGGTGGCGATCGTGAACGTGGTGGTCATGAGCCATCGTTCGTGAACGCCCGGCCTCACCTAAGGGACTCCATTCATTTTTATGTTCAAAATTAGTTTTTTTTCTTAGTGACGGTGGAGTTTTTGTTCAAACTCACCGGAGCAAAAACGTTGTGACAAACGGACCCATAGTCTCACATCAAACACTTAATTTGGATCTTGGATCCCTTCACCTATAGAAAATTGGCTTTAGTTTGGATGCATATGTTCTAATATGGTCTAGGAATAGTGTAAGCCAAACAGCCCACTCCCATGTCACCTCGCTAAAAAATAAAAAATGTTCGCGTGTTAGAGGCCAAAGACTCTACACTGGACGAGATAGTCCCACATAGGGAGACTTATGCAACGTTGTGCACGTAATATGGATCATGGGCCTCGCCGCCTATGACCAATTGATTTTAGTTTAGATGAATGGGTTTTAGGGTAATATCTGAGCAGACTAGGCCTAATGGCCCACTGTTATGCCACTTGGTTGAAAAAAAGATCTAAAGACCCTACACTTGAGAGGATAGTCGCACCTAGGGAAACTCATTGTGCGCTTATATGGATCATGGGTCCTTCACCTATAGGCTACAACAATTTGATCTTAGTTGAGATGGATTCTAGCTTAGTATTAGAACATGCCAGGCCTCATGGCCACTCATATATCAGCCAGTTAAAAAATCTCCATGTGTTAGAAGTCGATGACCCTACACATGAAGGGATAGTCCTACATCAAGAAATTGATGTAGTTTTGTGCACTCAATATAGATAATGGACCTCTACACCAATAGTCAATTAATTTTAGGCTCGATGCATAGGTTCTAACACAATCCATTAGATAGTGAGATTTTTTTCTTGAGCGAAGATGGATAAATTCAAGGCTAAATGCACTAAGGAGCAAACAGCGTGACCGGCTAATGCGCAAAGAAAAGGGCGAATACCTTGAAAGTTGTATCCGGCAAATGCGAATAAGATTCCTGTGAAGAAACAAATTCAGAATTTCTGTATGGCATGTACTACAGCAATGCTTCAGATACTTAAAAAGTGAAAAAGAAGATTATAACCTCAAGAGATGCCATGTACTCGGTCTCATGGTGAAGGATTATGTTTGATATTGATGCAGCACAATCTTCTGGAGACTGAGAAAAGTAATCCTAGGAATTAGCAACACTAACCAGATGCTGTCATTATCTACCCAACATAAGTTATTACTCTACTTAAAAGCAAATTGAAAAATTAATATCCACCCACCAAAAATAAAATTTGACAAGCTTAGAGATCAAAACATAACAATGCTATGAATCTTTTTTAATGCTATGAAGACTTATTATTATTATTATATGCGTGACCCTGCACGGGGCCCCATGCAACCAACGATAGTATGCCGACCGTGACAGTGCCCTGACGCGATGACGCTCCAGCCACTCGCAATCCCCTGAGCGCACGATTGCAGTCCCAAGGGCATCGTGAGGGGGGGGGGGGGGGGGGGGGGTTAATTAAATTAAATAAAAAATAAAGAGAGGAGGAAATGATTGAATGGATGACTAGGATTACTTCGATGGTCCACACCATTACACTATAAGGGGATATCTTCAACAATACTGAGATTTGAGTGTCATCGGGGATATAGCAACGGAACTTTTACTAGTCAATGAATTTTTTTTAATATTAGGAATTCATTGACTAGTAAAAGTTCCGTTGCTATATCCCCGATGACACTCAAATCTCAGTATTGTTGAAGATATCCCCTTATATTAGGAATATGCCGAATCATTGTGCAAGACCAATGCCTGGATGCTGAATGAAGGAAGCATGGTTATGTGCACATAAATCAAAATGGATTCTTGAGTCTGCCCTCTCTGATGTCTTTGGCTTTGATTTGAGGGCATGATTCCGCAGCAAACGTGACGGTATAGGGGGCCACTATTTCTGTGGTAATCTGTGAGCAGCCACTTTGTGCATCTATTGTCAAAGGTTCGGTCTTTCTCCTCTGAGAGAAGCCACTTTGGGCATAGGGCCAAAGGTTAGGTCTGTTTCCAATCTTCCCCCGCCCATACCCCCAATGATTGGGGACTATATGGGTTCTGTTGTTGTTGTTGTTGTTGTTGTTGTATTAGGAATATGCCGAATGAGTGGAGAAGAAACATACCGGTATTAAAATTTAAGAATAAAACTGTTTAATTACGGAGGAATCAAAATTTGGAGCATAGACTTCAAAAAATTACTTTACTTTTGGAGAATTAATTTATATGAACTATGATAGCGAATTTTTTTAAGACTGGATGAAATTGTACAGAGAGCAAAGAAAAGATCTTCAGATGATTTTTATTGATCATGAAAGGGCATATAATGAAGGGGAGCCTTGACGCACCGGTAGAGGTATTGTCGTGTAACCTTGAGGTCATGGGTTCGAGTCCTACAAGCAGCCTCTTGCAAAAATGCAGGGTAAGGTTTGCCTACATTTCACCCTTGTCGTGGGACCCTTCCCCGGACCCTCGTTGCGCGGGGATGCTTTGGGCACCGGGCTGCCCCTTTATGAAAGGACATATAGTCTAATACTACGATATTTGATTTGGTGTGCATTAAGAAAGAAAAATATTAGTCAAAACTGTGGAAAATATTAAAAACACTATTGTGCAAATCAACTGACATAGCCGACACGACGCCACTATGAAAGAGCAAAAAATCATTCTAAAAAATATTGGCCTATATTTCTCATTATGCTCATATAGCTGAATCGCGCATCAAGATACATTAAAAAAAAAAAACCTAAAAATCTATTTCATTTCACTCGCGCTCAGCGTTTCATATGTGCTTTCTTGCGATAAGCTCTTCTATAATCTCGTCCGATATTATTTTCTCTTTTCTACCGACGAAAATTCCCTTACAGTCTCCTCTCTCTGTCTATCGGCGAGGTAATTTGTAGCTCTTCTATCTCTAACGACAGATGATTCTTCCTGGATGAATGTGATATGCCTTCGATGAAGAAAAACAAGTGCTATAGACATGTTTTCGAGGAGTATGATTGATTTGACAAAGGAAAAAAAGCGTTTAAAACGAAGTTTTAAACATCGCTCTGGATAAGAGTTGCATCGTCCCAGATTGGTCGCAAAATAGTTGCTAAGCTAGCAATCCGCGGTGCAGAGAAAGGGAGTCGGCCGCGCGATTGGAGGAGACGGACCGGAATTCTGTGGAGAAATCATAGCCCAATAGTTTTGCAACCCATATCTGTTGCGCCAGAGTGCCAATCTTCTGATTCAGGAGATACCATAAGCTATGATGATCCTTCCAAACAGTGAAGCATCGACCCATTAGGTAGGGACACCAATGTTGCATAAGCAGGTACCAACGCCATAAGATCAAACTCATAAGCAGAGCGGGGGTGGACAATGGCCGCGAACATACAGCTAAAGTAGGCAATGCATTGTCCCGCTTGCATCAACACAACGCTAACTCCAATGCCTGATGCGCCACACGCCTCAATGAACGGCTGAGAGAAATCCAACAAAGTCAAGACCGAGGAGGTGCTAAGGGCTCGTTGGAGTACCTGGAAGGCTGTGGCCACCTTATTTGTCCACAAGAATGCGTCGGTGTCTGATATCTTCAACATCATAGAGCGGGCCTAACAATTCTATCATAATCTCTAATGAACCACATGTAGTACCCAGTGAGACCCAGAAAGCCTCGAAAGTCGCAGAGAGAGCAAGGTGTGAGCCACTGAAGGACGGTCGGTACCTTGTCTTGATCCATCGCTACTCCCAGCGCGGAGATTGTGTGCCCTAAGTACCTGATCTTGGTATGACCGAAAGTGCACTTCTTGGGGTTCACCAGAAAATCATGCTCCTGAAAGGCGGCTAGAGCCTCTGCACATGATGGAGGTGATCCTGCCAGGAGGTATGGTAAACTAAGATGTCATCAAAGAAAACCAAGATGTATTTGCGCAGGGCCGACCAAAACATATCATTTATGGTCGTCTGAAAAGTGTCAGGCGCATTCATCAAGCCAAAAGGCAAGACACTGAACTCATAGTGTTCGTCATGCATGCCGAACGCCGTCTTCGGGATATCCTCCTGTACCCGAATCTAGTGATAGTCGGAGCAGAGGTCAAGCTTAGAAAAGTAGGAGGCCCCCGTAGCTCATCAAGTAGCTCCTGTATGACCGGAATGAGATATTTGTCTGGAATGGTGACCTTGTTGAGCTCTCGATAGTCCATGCAAAAGCGCCAACTACGTCTTTCTTGCCGACCAAGAGAACTGGGCTCAATAACGGACTAGCGCTGGGGCGGATTATACTCGCGGCTAACACGCCACCCACGAGTGCCTCAATCTCGTCCCTCTATGCGTGGTCGGATCGATAATGTTGAATAGATACGGACGTCACGACGCTTGTAATGTGATGCAGTGATCCATCAGGCGGCGGTGGAAGGCGGGTAATGTCAGCAAAAATGCCCGGAAACATATCCAGAATAGCTTGCAGGGCCAGAGGTGTTGGCAGGTGTGGGGCCATCTGTTCAACCACGTGCCATACGTATGCGACAAAATCAACGTCGGTCGTTTTCTGAATATATGTAATGAGACGGGGTAGGGCAAGAGAACAGAGTCGCCCGCCAAAAGTAATGGTGTCCCCGTCTGGATTAACCGCATTGCATGCGATCCCAGTTGACGCTGATGTCGCCCAAGGTGCAGATCCATGCCACCCCCAGAATAATATTCACCCCACCCAGTGCAAACACATAGAAGTAGGCTCAGAGAGGACATGGGCCCACTGTAAGGGCTAGCCGTGAACAAAGGCCGTCAGTCGCCCGATGACAGCCATTCCCCCAAACAGACAGAGAAACATGGGGCAGGGGTCACCGACAACGCCAAACGATCTACTAAGCACTACGATATGAAATGGTGGCTCGCACCACTATCAATCTTGACGACCACTGGGGGTCCTCTAGAGTGTCCCGGGAAGCTTCGTCGTTTGGGGGCCAGAAATCCCTCCAGCGATAAAGACTGGAAGGTCCAGGCGGTGTAGGGCCACGGGTGGAGCATCATCGACATCAGCATCAGCCTCCAACACCTCAAAGTCGACGAGGGTAATCTCATTAACCCAGAGGTCCTTCAGTGGGTAGTCATGGGTCGGTGAATAAGGTTGCTTGCAGTGAAAGCACAAACCCTTCGTGCGGAGATCATGGTATGATTGATGGACAACCGGAGGTGTGTTGGGGGCCTGGGAGGGCGCAACGGTGGTACTGGGCGGTCAAGGAGACCGTGGGATATCTATGGTGGGTGACATGTTATTGTGCGTCTGGTGGCTGGACGAGGCGGGGCTACCATGGGTGGTCAACCCGTGTCCAACAACCAGACTTGGAAGTCAGCTTCAACCAAACGTGCGAGGCCCATAACCTCGACAATAGAAGGCGTGTGGTGTGTACGCAGGCGGGTGCGTATATGTGATAACAGGTCATGCATGAAAAACCTGAGGTAGTGGTCGCGGGGTAGACTCGATACATGCGTGGCTAACACAATAAATTCGTCGATGTAGTCGTCGAGAGAACTGTCTGGCGAATTCCACAGAGACGCTCCATGACGGAGCCTGAGTAACATACATCGTAGCGACAAATAAGGTCTTGTTGAGGGACTAGCCACGAAAGGGTGGGCTTGGAATGACGGAGCCAATGGAGCCAATGGTGGGTGAGCCCTCCATGCCGACGAGAGTTATGCTTACCTTGTGCATCTCCAGAGTCTGATGAATATCAATGAATTGTTCCGCACGAGCAATCCACCATATGGAGTCAGTGTCGTTGAAAGAAGGAACGTCGAACGAGCGGTGTGATTGAAAGAAGCCCGCTGACGGCGGAAACGGGATCTCGTGGAAGGTCTTGATGCGCACTAAGAAGTGACGGGGACTCTGCATTGGAGGTCGAGGAAGTACACGGACACGGTCGGTTGGCGAGGAGGGCATCAAACTTAGCATCTATCCGTAACATGAGATTTTGGAACGAGGAGATGGATTCCACGTGAGCATTGAGGCGACGAGAAATGGCCGAATTCATAGGAGGTCGAGGTGTTGGTCAGTCAGAGTGCGCCATGAAGCAAAGTCGTGGGGGGCATGCACGCGGGAGAGGGACAACACAGTGCAGGAAGCACGAGCGGGCTGTCGGCTACAAAAACAGGCATCAACTGCAAGATCGGTGAGGTCGGGTCAGAGAAGACGTTGCGAAGGAAGCAGGCCGTCCTGTGGGAACGAAACTGTCGACGAGAGGAGGGGGCGTCGCAGGAAGGATCGATGCGGACCACGATCGGCCGAGAAAGATCAATCGCTGGAAGGATCAGTGTGTAGCGGATGCGGAAATAGGAGTTCATCTTCAGGTGACGGAAACCGCAGCCAGAAGAGTGATAGGTCGAACCAGATGTTACGTATTCGGGGAGGAGAAACCAAATTGTCTAGCGGTCTACTAAGGGTGTGCAAAAATACCCGAAGAACCGAAAACCAGACCGAACCGAACCGAATTGGGCGGTTCGGGTCGGTTCCTAGTTCGGTCGGTTTGGGTATGCTTCCTAAAAAAATAGAACCGGTAGTTCGGTTCGGTTCTCGGTTCTGACAGTCGGGTACCCAAGAACCGACCCGAACCGAATATATAGGTTTATTTATTAATTATAAATATAATTTTATAACTTAGCGTGGTCCGTTACTTGGTACCCGTATATGATTTTATAGCCTTGAAATTATAATTTTATACTTAAAATTTTATAGCCTTAATTTTCTGATTTATTACTATATTAGAGAGTTCAACTTTCTCATTTTGTGCAGTAAACTAAGTAATTTATCTTCGAGTGAATTATTATATCCATGTCATACTTGTTGGGATATTAAACTGTATATCCAACTTATTTAACGGTGACATACTTATTGCTTCAAATCGAGAACCGAACCGTTCGGTTCCGGTTCCATACTATAGGACCATGAGACGGTTCCGGTTCCAAAAATTTGGAACCAAACATATATGGGTCGGTTCTTGGTTTTGGATAGAACCGAACCGATCCGAGTTGCACCCCTATGGGCTACCATGATTATAGAGGGAAAGAGGAAGGAAAAGAAAATAACACTGGGGGTTCCCAAATTTCACGATACCACAAAGATGGGGAAATTACAAGTCACAGAGGGTTTATATAACACACTCGGTCTATTTGCAATAAAAGGACATACATTGGGTTTCCAAAAATACGCGCGCCTTAACGACATTCCTGCACTAACGTGTCAATGCCATGCCTTTCGCGACGCTGGTACACTTGCCACACTAATGGACGTCCCTCTTCCTCCTCCACGTCCATAACACATTAGTTGGGAAACACCGTAAGATGGATGCGAGTAAATATTATTCACCAAACTATACAACAGTTGTACAAGATACAATTGACAAACGTTGTCTATCTAAATAGTCACGTCATATGTGATCAGCCAAAGCTGATTTATGACTTGGTGAAAGATGGATCTTGTTCCACTAGAGATTATCTCGCTTAAACTCTCCGAATTAATATTAAGGGTTATTAATTTAAAACAAGAGAGTATTTTAATAAAAGACCTTATTAAAATAAAATATATTTTGAAAAATACTACTAATTTAAACTTTGCATAATCTATTATACAATATCGATGACAAGCAACACACATCACACCTTGTCCCTGAAGGACAAGCTCAATGGGACAATCTTCCTGGATTGATACAAAAATTTGAGAATTGTCATCAAACATGAGCGAAAGCTCTGTCTTAGAGAAAGATCCCCTCAAAGAGCCACTTAGTACTTCATCCTGTTAGGCCTGCAAGCGGTTCAGTTCATTTTGGTTTTATGTAAAACCAAAATCAAACCGAATAGACTCGGTTTTTACACACCCAAAACCAAAACCGAACCGAATCCAATCGGTTCGGTTCGGTTTTTTACCCGGCGGTTCGGTTTTCTACAAGTGGATGATCAGATGATCTCTCGCACCAAGAAATTAAAAAAGAAAATCTTTTGTAAATATCAGCCAAAAAATTTTAAACATTCGATCTGCCTCCTACAAATCAAGCTGTCCGATTATACAATTTTTCCAAGCCCTATTTTTAAACCTTTAATCCTCCCGTGCGGCTCATTCCATCTCCCCCTCCTTCGACTTCGACGGCGCCTACCCCCACTCCATCTCTCGATCTTCCCCTCTCCTTCCACGCAGGGAAATGCATACTTGACGCCCGCGCGCCTCCTCCCTCACTATGCAGCCCCAAAATCTCTGGACAACCCCCCAAGGTAATCCATCGGTTCGGTTCGGTTTAGCCGGTTTTTCCATGGTGAAAACTGGACCGAACCGAATATGGGTCGATTTTCTGCCACCACAAGCCGAAACCGAACCGGTCGGTTCGGTTCAAAAGTCGGTTTGGTTGGAACGGTTTGGCTCGGTTTGAGCGGTTTCGATTTTTTACGCACAGGCCTACATACTGTGCAAACAAAGATACTTACAAGAACTATATGGATGACTCTTTGGACATTGAATGTCTCATGCAAGCCACCATGACCTCTGAGCTTTAGAAGTAATATGAGAGCATGTATTGTTTTAAGATTATCAAGCACAGAAAATGTTTCAGGAGCAGGCTCGATAAGAGAGGTATGATGTTTTAAAGGCGTTATTTAAATGCAAGATGGTAGATCGTGACACAGTGGGAATTCGTGTGCTCAAAATGATTGAGTATATTAAGAACCTTCAAAGATTAGGCTTTCTAATAGGCCAAGAGTTGGTTATTGACTTAATTCTGCAATTATTGTCAGAAATTATGAGTTGTTCGTCGTGAATTACAACATAAATGAGATTGACAAAACATTGTCTGAGCTGCTATGCATGTTAAGAAATGCCAAAAATAACAGAAAGAAGACCAAACCTACTAACCTCATACTGTTGATGTATAAAGGTAAGAGAAAAGCTAAGGGGTTAAGAAGGACTAAGATGAGATTTAAGTCTAAATTTAATCCCAAATTTTCTGTCCTGAAGAACAAAGGAGTGGTTAAGAAAGAAAATTGTCACCATTGTGGAAAGGCAGGACACTGGAAGAGAAATTATCCTATGTATCTTGAAAATCTAAAAACGAAGAAAATAAATGAGACTTCACTTCAGGTATATTTGTTATAGAAGTCAATTTATTTATTTCTTCTGGGTATTGGATACTAGATGTGGTTTTCACATTTGTGTTAATGTGCAAAAATTAATGAGCAGAATGTTCGCTAAAAGCGAGGTGGACCTACAAGTTGGAAATGAAGCAAGGATTACTATCATTGCTATATAAACTTATCATTTATTTGTACCTATTGGCTTATAATATAGTTAGAGAACTGTTATTACTAGAAATATTATTTTTATTTCATGTTTGGACTTGAAAGTTTTTTTTAGTTGTTCGATGCATATGAATTATGTTTGTTTCTATACTACATACATGTTTACTAGTCTTTATATTTTGAACTTAAAGAAGCTCTTCTATAAATTAATAATATTTGTAGGAAAAGCTAAAGCTTGTGTATATATGTATAAATACAAAGAGTGAATACATATATATAGGAGAGAGGAGTAGAGAAATAATCTTATACAAGATGTGGGACTAAAGAGGGGAAGAATACATGGGCCCAAATATGGGCCCTCTATATGGGCTATTCCAACACTCCCCCGCAAGCTGGAGCGTACAAGTCGTAGGATCCAAGCTTGGACAGGCATTGATAGAAGAGAGTACTGGATAGGGCCTTTGTGAGGACATCCGCCACTTGTTCTGTACCCGGAACATGCTTTAACTCTAGCTTCTTCATCTGAACTTTCTCCCGGATGAAATGACAATCAACTTCAATGTGCTTTGTTTTTTCGTGGAAGACTGGGTTCTATGGCAATGTGTATAGCAGCTTGACTATCACACAAGAGGAGAGCTGGTGAAGGAAGTTTTACACCAAGGTCAGTCAGGAGGCTCTCAAGCCACGTGAGTTCAGAGACCACAGATGTCATTGCCCGATATTCTGCTTCAGCTGAGGATCTTGCAACAACTTGCTTCTTACTTCGCCAGGTAATCAGGTGTCCTCCAAAGTATGTGCAGAAACCACTTGTTGACCGTCGATCGTCCAGGGACCCAGCATAGTCAACATCAGAGTATGCCACCAATCTTGGAGTTGACGATGATGTTTTATAAACCAGTCCCTGACCAGGAGCTGTTTTGAGATACCTAAGAATCCTTTCGACGGCCTGAAGGTGAGATTTTCGAGGGGAGTGCATGTATCTGCTGACCATACTCACGGCAAAGGATATATCAGGTCTTGTTACCGTTAGGTAGATTAATTTTCCAACAAGACGACGATAGTATTCTGAGTTCTGTAGTTGCAGGTCTGAGTCGGAAGCTTGAGCACACAGTTTCTGATTGACATCCATTGAAGTGTTCGTCGGTTTGCAGCCTGAGTATCCTGCATCATGAAGGAGATTGAGACAGTACTTTCTCTGAGAGAGGACAAGGCCATCTGGTCTTCTGGCGACCTCCAGACCCAGGAAGTAGTGAAGGTGACCCAGATCTTTTGTCTGAAATACAGAGCTAAGATGTTGTTTTACCGCCTGTATTCCTTTGGCGTCATCTCCAGTAATTATGATGTCATCCACATAAACCAGAAGAATAACTGTTCCCGTTGTCTGTTGGAGAGTGAACAAAGAGAAGTCTGTCGAGCTTCGAGTAAAGCCAATCTCCCGAAGAACCTTGCTGAACTTGTCGAACCAGTTGCGAGGTGATTGTTTGAGACCATAAAGAGACTGCAATAGACGACAGACCAGAGAGGACTCCCTTGTGGTCTCAAACCCGGGAGGTTGCTCCATGAAAACAGTTTCATGGAGTTCGCCGTTAAGAAACGCATTCTTAATATCCAGCTGAAACAATGGCCACTGTCGATGTACGGCGACGAAGATAAGCACACGAACAGTGTTGAGTTTAGCCACTGAAGAGAAGGTCTCTTCATAGTCGATACCCTGTTGTTGAGTGTAGCCACGAGCAACCAAGCGAGCTTTCAGCCGGTCAATGGTTCCATCAGGAGCATGCTTGATAACAAAAACCCATTTACACCCAACGGGTTTCTGTCCTGTAGGACGGGGTACCAGAGTCCATGTATTGTTAGCCCAAAGAGCCTCCATTTCTTCCTCCATGGCAGTGCGCCACCCAGGATGTTGTAGAGCCTCCTGCACAGAGTTAGGAATAGCAATTGTGGACAACGAGGTAGCAAGTGCCTGGAGTTGGGGAGAGAGATGATGTAGGGAAACATAGTTCGTCATCGGATGAGCGGTTGATTCTGTTACCGGATCAGCCAGACGCTGAGTACCCGAGGTTGAGGCCGACTGCGTAGGGGCAACGGGAGGGAGAGTGCGACGAGAGTAGACACGGACGAGAGGTGGCTTGGAGGGGGCAGGAGCAGAACTCGAGGAAGGAGGAGTCGGTGTGTGAACGGGAATGATAGGTCGGAGGACAGACAGTGGGGTAGGTATTGGGGTAGGTATTGGGGTAGGTATTGGCGTAGGTGTGGATACTGGAGCAGAGAAGAATGGCTGATCCTCCCGGAAGGTAACATCCGACGACACAGAGACTTTTCGAGTAGTAGGAGACTAACAGACGTAACCCTTCTGTGTACGTGAGTAGCCCACGAAAATTTGTTTGGCCGCCCTGGGATCTAGCTTGTCCGTAGACTGTCCCGGGATATGAACGTAGCACGTACACCCGAAGATTCGAGGTGTGAGGGGAAAGGCCGGGGTAGAAGGAAAAAGGAGGCTGAAAGGAGTGGCATTGTTGAGGACAGAGGAAGGAAGACGGTTAATAAGAAAGCAGGCTGTGGAGACCCCGAAGTTCCAATAGGCTTTGGGAACGTTCATGTGAAGCATGAGAGAGCGGGCAACATCAAGTAAGTGTCGGTTCTTCCGTTCAGCCACGTCATTTTGTTGTGGGGTGTAGGGACATGAAGTCTGGTGGATAATCCCGTATTCAGAGCATAAATTTGCAAATTCGTTGCCTGTGTATTCACGAGCATTATCGATGCGTAGAGTTTTGATGGTGGTGGAGAATTGTGTGCGAGTTTCAAGGATAAACGCCCGAAAGACGCGAGGGAGCTCTGAGCGATCGCGAAGTAAGTATAACCAAGTAACTCGTGAATAGTCATCAATAAACGTAAGAAAATATCGAAATCCAGAAATACTAATAATTTTATAGGGTCCCCATATATCAGAATGTAATAGATCAAAAGGAGCAGAGCTCCGAGTACAATGTGCGGGAAAAGAAGAACGTGGCTGTTTGCCCAAAATACAAGAATCACATTTAAAAACTGGAAAAGATATATCGGGAAGTGCCTTCTGGAGGACTGGGAGGGGAGCATGGCCAAGACGCTGATGCCACTCAGCAGAGGAGACCGAGGAGAGGATAGTGGGAGAGTCGTCGAGAAGGTAAAGCCCGTTACGCAGTCGCCCCTTACCAATGGTAGTCCGCGTCCGCCGATCCTGTATCAAAAAAGAAGAGGATGTAAATGTCAGGGAGCAATTCAGGTCCGAAGTAAGACGGCTAACAGAAAGTAAATTGAACGGGGATCCCGGAACATGAAGAGCCGAGCGGAGAGAGATGGAGGGGCTAAGAGAGAGGTCAGCCGAGCCAGAGACGGGAACCGTTTCCCCATTTGCCACGGTGATACACTTCGGGTGAGGGGCATTCAAATACGTTGGTGGCTGTGTCGAGGTGATATGATGAGTAGCACCAGAGTCCACTATCCAGCGTGGACTCGTTGAAAGACAGGTTATACCTGTATTGGAGACGGAGGCGACTGAGGCAGGTGGGGACATCATCTCTTGAAGTTGTTGGAACTGTAGGCGGAGAGCGTCATGATCGACACGGGAGACTGAGGGGCTGTCATCAGCAACAGCAGCAGCAGTCGGACGTGGAAGATTCCCAGGCTTCCGATAGCAGGTCGTCTCAAAGTGGTCATCTTGCCCACAGAATGAACATTTTGGTCAAAAACGGCCACCACGTCCCCTTCCCCGAGAGGCAAAACGTTCACCACGAGCTGAAGGAGGCACAGGGAGTAAGGGAGCGGGAGTGTGTTGAAGAAGGGTTGGTGAGGGAAGAGTAGGAGCCGCCATGGGTGCTGAGGTTTTGAGGAGCATGGAGCACACATCTGAGAGGGAAGGAGTGATGGCCGAGGCCAGAACTTGATTTCGGATGCTTTGCAAGTGTGGTGGAACACGAGCCTTCTGAGCTCGTTGAGCAGCGTGATCATTGGTGGACGGTTGATGTTGGATCCATGCCTCGGCCAAAGTCTTGGTGCGAGCAACGAAGGAGATCATGTTAGCAGCCCCAGCCGTACCTAAAGCCTGGAGATCTGTGATGATGTCGTAGAGATGTTGAAGGCTGTCCTTGCCTGAGTATAGAGAGTGGAGCTCATCCCACATTGCTTTAGCAGTCTCGTGATACATCACCATCTGGTATGACTCTCCATCCATCGAGTTGAGGAGCCAAGTCTGAACTCGGCCGTCATTGGTCATTACGGAGCCAGGTCTCCGTAGCAGGAACTGGAGGCCCTTGGGTGAGATGACCAAGAAGTCCCTTGGACTGAAGAACTCGCCGGACCGAGTGAACCCATTGTATGAAGTTTCCTTTTCCGGAGAGGGAGATTGTGGTGATTCGCAGCTCATCACGAAGTTTGGAAGGCTGACCCAGGTTGTCAGGCTGAGGCGGAGCAGGCACCGTGGTGGAGTCAACGGAGGATCCCATTAGAGATAGAATCTGGACGGGCAGGCTGCTGGGAGGAGACCGGCAGGGAGAGGCCGTGCCTGCTGATGACTAGGGAAGGTCGGGCGAGCTGCGGGAGGAGACCGCTTCTGCTGGGAGGAGGAGGAGATCGCTGCTAGAGATCGCTGGAGCGGGAGATCGCTACAGAGGGAGCTCGCTGAACTGGAGAGCTCGCTGGACTGGCGAGACAGAGCTCGCTGGCAGACCGCTGGAGGCCGTACGATCTAGAGGTAGGAGCAGACCGCTGGGAGAGGCGAGCAGGAGAGAGCTTGGGGAGATTGCCGCTGGCAGGGAGAGAGCTCGGCAGAAGGCGAGCTGGAGCAGACCGCTGGGAAGGCCGCTGGCAGACCGCTGGGAAGACCGCAACAGGAGCGGCGAGTAGGAGAGCTCGCTGAGAAGCGCGCGGCGAGCAGGAGAGCTCGCTGAGAAGCGCGCGGCGAGCAGGAGCAGACTGCTGGGAAGGCCGCTGGCAGACCGCTGGGAAGATCGCAACAGGAGCGGCGAGCAGGAGAGCTCGCTGAGAAGCGCGCGGGGAGGCAGACCGCACGGGATTGCAGCAAGACCGCAGAGTGAGAGAGGAGCTGGGGCCCGTTAGGGAGAAGGCTATAAAGAGGAGACGAGGGAAGGCGAAGCGGGATGAGAAGCTAGAAACATACGAGGGTTGCGGTCAGAAACAGGAGCTGCGGTCACAGAAACGGGAGACCGCATGAGGGGAGGAACTTGCAGAGAATAGAAACCGCAGGAGAGGTGCGGTCAGAAAAAAAGAGGAGACCGCAGGTTCGAACCTGGCTCTGATACCATGTAGGAAAAGTTAAAGCTTGTGTATATTCATATGTATAAATACAAAGAGTGAATACATATATATAGGAGAGAGGAGTAGAGAAATAATCTTATACAAGATGTGGGACTAAAAAGGGGAAGAATACATGGGCCCAAATATGGGCCCTCTATATGGGCTATTCCAACAATATTGAAAATTAAAAACAAATAACTCGAATCTTACGTATATCTGGGATTGTCATATAAATGAGAAGCGCATTTTCAAACTCCATAAGGATGAACTATTGGACTCATTTGATTATGAATCATATGAGACATCAGACATGTGAATTTTATTTGTTATGCAAGATGACTAAAGCCCCTTTCAGTAATCATACTAAGAGGACAAATGATCTTTTGGATATATTGCATACATATGTAGGCCCATGAACTCCATGACTAGAGGTGAGTTTTATTATTTTATTGTATTTACTAATGATTTCAATAGGTATGAATTTGTGTATCTTATGAGACATAAGTCTGAATCTTTTAAAAAGTTCAAAGAGTTTGAGAATGAAGTACAAACCAACTAGAAAAAACAATTAAGGCACTATGATCTGACCAAGATGGCGAGTATTTGAGCCAAGAGTTTCAAGACCATCTAAGAGAGTGTGGTATTGTATCACAACTCACTCAACCTAGAACACCACAACATAATGGTGTTTCTAATAAAAGAAATCGTACCCTGCTATACATGGTGCGATCTATGACGAGTCATCCAGATCTTTCAATTTCCTTTTGGGGATATACTTTAGTGACGACAACTTTTACATTAAATAGTGTTCCTACAAAAACGGTTCAGAAGATGTAAGACAAAATATGGACTGGGAAACGTCCTAGGATGTCTTTCATAAAGATTTGGGGTTGTGAAGAATACAAATAACGACAAATGTCTGACAAGCTTGAGCCCAAATCAGATAAATATTATTTTGTGGGGTATCCTAAGAAAACTAAAGGAACCTATTTCTATAAGTATTTCGAGGGCAAAGTGTTTGTCGCAAGAAATGATGCTTTGTTTGAAAAAAGAGTCTATTTTTAGAAGAATTAATAAGATAAAACTTAAAGATGTTCAAGAACCAAAAGATACGAATGAACCTGAGATAGAACCTGAGCAAGGACTACAAGTAGTTGTGGGACAAGAGCCAGCTCAAGAAACACAAGCAAACAACACATTGAGCCTGAGAGAGATAGATTTCTCATGACTCAGCAAGACGATGTATTGCTCATGGATCAAGATGAGCCTACAACTTACCAAGATGTTATAAATGCACCAGACTCCGATAAATGACTTAAGACCATGAGATCTAAAATGGATTTCATGTACATAAACTAAGTATAAACCTTGATTGAACCACCTGAAAGGATAAAACCTATAGGGAGCAAGTGAGTTTTCAAGAAGAAAACTGATGCAGGACGGGCATCACCACCCGCCTGCCACCCTGGAAACCTGGCATCCCACCACAGCCCAGGGGTCCCACCGGGAGTCCACCCGGTGAGCCTTATCAGGTCCCGCAGACCGTACACCCCAACCCATCCCCGGCCTCACCACAGGGACGATAGGTTGTTGAGACCAGGGCTCGATCCCCCGACCTCCTTGATAAAGAGTCCTTAGGAGGACTCTCATCACCAACTGACCGCGCGGCTCAGTTGGTGATGAGAGTCCGCCTAAGGACTCTTTATCAAGGAGGTCGGGGGATCGAGCCCTGGCCTCAACAACCTATCGTCCCTGTGGTGGGGTCGGGGATGGGTTGGGGTGTACGGTCTGCGGGACCTGATAAGGCTCACCGGGTGGACTCCTGGTGGGACCCCTGGGCTGTGGTGGGATGCCAGGTATCCAGGGTGGCAGGCGGGTGGTGATGCCCGTCCTGCATCATAAAAGTGCGAGGTCAGTTGGTGATGAGAGTCCGCCTAAGGACTCTTTATCAAGCAGGTCGGGGGATCGAGCCCTGGCCTCAACAACCTATCGTCCATGTGGTGGGGCCGGGGATGGGTTGGGGTGTACGGTCTACGGGACCTGATAAGGCTCACCGGGTGGACTCCCGGTGGGACCCCTGGGCTGTGGTGGGATGCCAAGTATCCAGGGTGCCCGTCCTGCATCAGTTAGTGAGAGAATAATTGTATTATTAGTATTATATGTGGATGACAATATTACCCGCTGGGAATGGCATTCCAATCCTTGAGTCTGTTAAGACTTGACTAGAGAATTGTTTTTTTATGAAAGACTTCAGTGAAGTAACTTATATACTGAGTATAAAGATAGATCGAATAAATTGTTTGGGCTAAGTCAGAGTACATGCATTGATAAGGTATTTAAGTGGTTCAACATGCTTGATTCTAAGAGAGGATTCTTACTTATGTCTCATGGTGTGAATCTTTCTAAGTCTCAGTGCCCTAAATCTCAGAATGATAGGGACCGCAAGAAATGATTTCATATGATTCTGCAATTGCATCAATCATGTATGCAATGTTATGTACACGATTTGAAGTCACACATGTATTGAGCAACCAGAAATATCCTGAAGTGTTTAAGAAGAACTAAGGATGTATTCTTGGTACATAATGTTGATGATGAACTGGTTGTAAAGGGTTATACGGATATCAGTTTTCAAACTGATAAGGATGACTCAAAGTCTTAACCAGGTTATGTGTTTTGATTAAATGGAAGTGTTGTAAGCTGAAAGAGTTTAAAGCAAGAGACAATAATTGATTCTACTATAGAGACTGAGTACACCATTGATGTTAATGCGGTGAAGGAGGCTGTTTGAATTAAGAAGTTTCGTGAGCTTGATGTAGTTCCTACCACTATTGGTCTAATGATCTTTTAATGTGACAATAACAGAGTCATTGCGTATGGCAAGAAATTTAGATCTCATCAGCGCTTCAAGAACATACTTCGGTGATTCCATCTCATTCGAGAGCATCGATAGAGGAGATGTGAATATATGCAAAGTGTCGACTGACGACAACATTGCAAATCCACTGACGATGGTTTTCCCTCAGAGAAAGCATGATGGTCATACAAGATCACTTGGTAATAAATACTTTAATGTTTACCTCTAGTGGAGACTTGTTGATTTTGATTTTGTCAGTTTTATGTTCATTTGACGACTTGTACTTTGTTTCATTTATATATTTAATACGCTCTCTTTTGTTATGTTTATTCTTGAATATATAGATAATATGAAAACATAATAAATGACCTTAGAATAATTTGTTTCCATAAGAATTCAAGTGCATGACTTGAATATGAGATCCTATGTTTTATATGAAACATTATTTTTAAATTGTCCCTAGTCAAGGTATTATTATAGAACTGGACAATAATGATACATTAAGACTAGTATGTGAGTTAACTGTTGGGAATATTGCCCTCAATATTCCTTTGATTTGAAAAGGCATCACTCACATGATAAGTACAAAGTTGTATTTGATAAAGCTATATTTGTGCAAAAAATACAGGCTCAGGTAACTCAAGAGAAAGGGTCAATCATGCCCTTAGTTCAGGAGAAATCAACTCCTGAGAGATGAAGAATTGTCTCAGCAGAACCGCTGAGACGAAGGGTCAAATCCACTGAGACGAGCTCACTGTCTCAGCGGATCCGTTGAGACGGGAAAGGAGCTGCAGGTAGAAGAGATCTGGCGTGTTCGTCGAACGCAAAACACAGTTCGTCGAACGCTGAGACGAGACAGAAGAAACAGCTGAGAATTGGCGTGTTCGTCGAACGCAGAACTCAGTTCGTCGAACGCTGAGACGAGGTAGAAGAAACAGCTGAGACTTGGCATGTTCGTCGAACGCAGAACACAGTTCGTCGAACGCAGAGACAAAACAGAAGCCAGCGCTGAGACTTGGCGTATTCATCGAACGAAGGATGAAGTTCGTCGAACGCAGAGTGTGGCAAGTTCGGTGAACATGGAGTCTGGCGAGTTCGTCGAACGCAGAGTGTGGCGAGTTCGTCGAACGCAGAGTTTGGCAAGTTCGTCGAATGCAGAGTTTGGCGAGTTCGTCGAACGCAGAGTTTGGCGAGTTCGTCGAACGCAGATTGCGAGTTCTGTCCGTGGCGCAAAGAAAGACATTGTGGGGTCCACCAGTCTCTCCCATACTTGTCAGAAGGACGGCTGAGAGTCGTTGAAGATCAAGGGTGTATAAAAGAAAGAGTTAGGGCACTTTTGAAGCAGCCGACAGAGAACCAACATTTTCCTATTCCATTGACGGCTAGTGTTCTCGTCTTTCTCCTCCTGCTCACTGAACAAGCAAGAAGAAGAGAGAAAAAGAAAGCTCCTCTGCAAGAAGGAGCAAGGTGATCTTCCATCTTTCATCTGAAGAGGAAGATCAGGTGTAGCTGCCATCAACATCTCCAGCTACAAGGAAGCACCAGGTGTGCAGGAACTACAGGGGACTTCTTCTGCTGTCAGCTGTAGTAAGCTTCAACAAAACTTTTACTGTAGGGCTGTTTAGCCTGAGTTTGTAGGGCATTATTGCCTGAGCTGTAGGAGGAGGATTCCTCTGAGGTAGGACCTGGAAGGGGTCTGAGTTGTACGATCTGTGAAGATCTGAGGTAGGGTTGTTTAGCCTGAGTTATAGGGCTTTATTGCCTGAGCTGTAGGAGGAGGATTCCTCTGAGGTAGGACCTGGAAGTGGTCTGAGTTGTAGGAGGTGGATTCCTCTGGGGTAGGGCTTGTTGGCCTGAGATTGTAGAACCTGTTGTGGTCTGAGTTGTAGGATCAGTGGCTGATCTGAGGTAGGGCTGCTGTGCCTGAGGTAGGGTTGGGAAAACCTGAGAGATCCTGAGGGATCTGTGCTGTAGGCTCTTGGAGCTGAGTTTGGAGGAGTTGACCCTGTCTAACACACTGTTAGAAGGGTGAAGGGGGAAAATGGACTACCCATAGACACACTGTCTTGGGGAACCACTATAAACACTTGTGTGTTTTCTGTGTGTGATTGATTTCTTGCATAGAATAGTTTAATTGTTTATATCAAACAAGTAAAAATCAAAATACCTATTCACCCCCCCCCCTGTAGGTGAATTAGATCATATACCTATATAATCTTTCATTAACTAATGATCGAGTCTCATAGATCATGATATTGAATATCAAGTAAACACATAAGTGCTTGTTAGAAAACAAGTGTACTGAACAGACCAACCGTGAGAATGTTTTGTGGATTGTTATATGCATGTTACAAGAAGTTCTCATAGTGACATGGTGTATGTAATTTTTTGAAATAAAATCACTACAATCATTGCATGAGAAGAAACATACTTTGATATCATCTAAAGTTTTTCTTGAGAAATGTTGATGATAACGTTGATTATTGAGTACGTCGCAAATCATGTAGGTGATTGTGAGTGACGTAAATGAAATTTGTCCCTCCTATATAACATGAGTGACATCCATAACCCCCTTAATAGAGTGAAACTATGAAATGCATGCATGTGCTAAATTGAGTCAATATTTGATATTGATCTCATTTATTTGAAATAGTCTACTCGGGAATCAATTAACATAGATTGAATTATTAAGAGGCATGCCCCGAGTTCAGTCTGGAAGTCAAGGACAAAAAGATTAAACTACACTAGAACATTAGTTAATAACAGGTTTTTGAATTACCAACTCTTAGATTACTTGGATATCAATAATGCATTACTAAATACGGCTTATTGTTCGTGAGAGTATGGTTGGTACACTCTAGTTCAAGTGGGAAACAGTTGAAGTCTGTGACCTAGAATCTATAAAGGGATTAATTCTACTGTCAACATAATATGAACTTGTAGGGTTGCACGTTAAGAAGATATGGAAATTTGATTATTGATCGTGTTGATTTGATTTATATTAGATATAAATAAAACCAAATACATAATATATATTTAAGTGGTAATTAATTAATTTGGAATTAATTAATTGAAAATTACTATTTTTGGTTTTGAACTGAAACGACAACTTCTTAGGTGTCATAACTTCCTCTCTTAATGGATTTTTGAAATCCTTTCTTGCCGGGAAAATAAAAGGCGTAGTTTTGGAAACTACTCATGTACGCTATATTTCGGTTTTGATCTGAAAGAGAGCAGTTGCTGGTTTGTCTATCGTGAGAATAAAGAAAACAGAGAAAAAGGAAGAGAGAAGAATTCCTACTAGAAACGAAACTAGTATTTCATCGCAGAGACGGGTGATCATCTTCCATCCTTGAGACTATTGAACAGACTGCGTGGAATTTCAAGCATTCGTGTGGATACTGTTAGAGATGGATTTTGTTCTGTGTTTTAGTTCTCAAAACTACATTTTTTTCACAATATTTGATTAAGTTGTTGGTATAAACTTACTTTCTTGATTTTTTGTGTTTTGCATGGATCTTGTGAGAGTTTCGTGAATTTCCAATGTACACTTGACGCCTATCAAAACCCAACAACATAGTCATCTTAAGGGGGTATTGAGGACTGTAGCCCTTCGAAATTGAAGTTAAACTACATCTTTAGAGTACAAGCATCAATCTTAGTTTGTTGATGGAAGGTATTAAATCTATTTCTATTCAAAGGCTTAAATAAAGGCCTAAAAGTTTCTTAGAATTATACTGTAATTTTCAAGAGGAAATACAGACCTGAAAGATGGTGGAATTCCTGCACTCATGTTTAGTATTCAGCTGTACATTTCCTTCTTCGAAATAGTGCGCAACAACCTGGCATGAATATTTTCAAGAGGAAATCTGTGCTAACTTCAGCAATTTCGGTATCATGGAATCAGTAAATTACCTGCATATTTCCTTTTACTTCCACAACTTGCAAATCATCCTTGAATTCAAGTGTCCATATTGAACGCCAACTGCCATTGCTGCAAAATACCAAGTCAAAAAAGTATGCACTGAGAAACTACATTATACCTGCCCTTTGCATATTAATGAACTTTTATGAATACATAATTGCCTTAGGAAGACCAAACGTAAATAAGTCTAAGAAGTTTTGGGATAGCATTACTGAAGCTGCGACATAATTCTAATATTTTAGGAGAATTATGCAAGGATGTAAAATGAGAAGCATAGCGGAGAAGGTAATTGGACAGGAATAAATTAATAAGAGAAAGAGATAACTGATTTATAAAATATATGTTTAAACCAACTTCACAATTATTCATGTTAGCGTATAAATGTATGTATGTGTGTGTGTATATATACTATGTAGCACGGGGACGGAAACGGGATACCGGATACGATACGAAACGGATACGGGAAACGTGATTTATAAAAAAATACGGATACGGGAAACGTTTTTAATTTTTTTTAATTATTTTAATATAAGTATTAATTAATATAAAAAAATACAATTAACAAACTAAAGTACCATCTCAGTCAGTACATTCAATAAAGAATAATTGGCGCACAATCATGTTGTTTAGGCACAATGAGAAAGATTAGGCTAGGAGAAGGTATTGGATATCATTGGAAGAGAAAATATGAAGAATAGCTCATGCAATCTATTCCTTGAGGTATACAAAAGCGCAAACATTATTTATAGTGCCTACAAGTACACACATTTTAGTTTGATTTATTTATTATCAATACAGATTACTCAAGAGTTAAGATTGGGCCTACAAGTACACATTGAGAACTAATATCATAATATGTAATGATGATCATCAAACTCTTCACATAAACAAGATCTTCTTTAGCATTAAATTAATAAAATGATTTTGCAAGGAGAAGAAATTATTTCTAAGAGTTAGCCACCATTTAATATGAGGCGTGACTGCGCGCCTGACGCCGTGAATAAAATAGCGGGAAACGCGTATCCCGCATGGGGGATACGTGTTTCCCAATTAATTTTTTTATTTAATTTAAATATTGTGTTTCCTACGTTTCGGAAACGCGTTTCCGCGCGTTTCCCGTATCTGATATGCGTTCGAGCCGATACGCGAAGCATTTTTAAGTATCCGTGCTTCGTAGTATATATATATAAATATATTATGAGTACCCAGAATCATTAAAACTTGGGTCTTTTTCTAATTTTAGCCACAACTTCACTTCTCATTCGCCTCTTTCCCTAGCCATAGTCAAGTGAATTCTCTATCCTATTCATGTGATTTATCTGCCCCATCAGCTCCATCCGCTCCTTGTTGTTCTGCAACAACACTTCACTCTTCGGTAAGTCAAGCTATGGTCACAATCGTTGATCTGCTCCTGGTGATCTTGTTTCAGGATCACCCACCTTCTGAGATATAGTCACAGGGCCATGTTGATCGGCTTGTCTTCTTTAAGTCATAACAACTATTCCATGTCGTTGCCAATGCAGCTCGTCTCTATTCGAGTAAAGATGGGGTGTGCTTATAGAAATGTCCTCAAGTGTTGATCCTGCCACAGTGGCATCGACAAAAGATAACTTCCTCGTTCCTGGATATCATGGTTGGCGACAAGAATATAAAGTTGCATGTGACTCAGTTTGCCTCCGGTAAGTTTACAATTTGAAGTTTAATGGTGACAACTTCGGAGGGTGGAGTTGCGGCATGAAGGGTTTATAGGTGGAGAACGTGAGATGCTCTAACCCTAGATGAATTGGAATCAACCATGACGAATGTAATGGAACAAACAATGAACCCTAAAATGAACATGTGGATTAATGCATGCACACAGCTCGATGAACTTATGACGGCTAATCCTAAATTCTAATGCAATGCTCATGAATCACCATGTGAATAATTCCGACATGCAAGTAATTAAACAACAACATTTAACTCACACATTTAATTGTAATTAACCACATGTTCAAATTAAGCAAGCAGGAGGTTATTGCAAATTAATTGAGAGTACTGAAATTAATTGCTAATTGAAGAGGGAACGCACAAGTTGAAATTATAAGAGTCAAATTAATTTTAAAAAAAGCTTTCACTAAGAATATAAGTACATTTATACGATGCAAGAAATGAAACAAACAATAGAAACTCACCAATACATCGGCATCTGGCGTGATGTAAGAGAAAATATTGTATGGTGAAGGCTCGAAGTGGATATGGGCCGTATGTGGACTGATTTCCAGATAGGGGGGTTTTTTGGTGGTAGTGGGAGGGCTAGCAGCGGTTGTAGGGGGTATGAGGAGACTCTAGGCGGCTGTGGAGGGACCGAAAGTGGTCTAGGGGGAATAGTGAAATCCGGAGGGAAGGGAATCTGACGGCTGGAGCGGAGGATGGGAGGGGATCTAGCGGTTGGGATGGGTTCCTGTGGACGGGAAGGCAACAAAAGGCATCAAGGAGCACGAGGAAGATGGCAGTTGGCTCAAATGAAATTAGAGGAAGGTGTAAGAGGCGTTGGCGTGGCTTCCCATGGCAGGGAGGGTCGGTGACTGGCTGGGGAAGGCTCGTCAAACGTCGGAACTGCAGGAGAATGGCTTGTCGGCGGATGGAAAAGCAGTGGAAGGCGGAGGACATGGGAGAGTTGGCACAGCCGGAGGCGGAAACCAGCGGCGTCACACCGTATGCGGCTCTCGGCGTCGCACTGAGAGTAAGACAGAGTGGTTTCTTTCACAAATCTATTCCTCGATCCCCTTACCTGTGAACTACTGAGAATATAAATAGAGGAGTTTTTAGGGCAAATGCCTATGACGGCTCAGAACGTTCGAGAGAGAAATCTAACCTAAATCTCCAAATACTATTCAAAAAGATAAAACAAATACATCAGAAAATGCAGAAAAATAAACCGAACGCGGTCAAGTCTCCGATCGCCCATCTGACGATCCAAAATTGTCAACCAAATCGACTCCCCTAATGTCGCGTGAACGATCTCCATCAATCTCCCAAACTCAAAAGCATTCATCTTCGGTGAATGGAGACTACATGTTTCCAATGCAAAACAGGTTAAGACTTTGTCGCTCCAAGCAGGAAGTGTTTCTGTAATATGTCATTGTGACGCTGACGTAGTTGAAAGTCCCACACACCAAGCAAGTCGCCGTATGGGTGAAGGTAGGGGTAAATGGTGAGGTGAAGGCTAAAGCTAGGAGAAAGGTGGGGCTGAGTTGTAGTGGAGTGTCAGGCTGAAGGTTTCGATACATAGATCGTTCCTCATTTAGAATCAAATCATTTACATCGGATACAAAATAAATACATATATTCCTATTGATATCATGCTCGTACAAACTCAATTTCTCTCATGACAGTGTATCGACCCAATCGCTTAACACTCAGATTCATAGTTGTCCTCAATGGGAACCTCTCAAGTAATGTGCTAATCATCACCCAATCACCTTCTTTGAATATTTGTCTTTTCATGTGATTACCCACGCAATTTTTAGAATATTTATTATATAATATAACTTTACGTCGGAGTATGACATGCAAAGCAAGCAACAAATGAGAATGAACGATGACCGACACGACAAAATGACAAAGTGCATACATTATATAATGGTGAAAATTCCTAAGGATGAGTGGTTTATCTGGAGGTTTTTGGGTGGAGTGTAGAAATATTAGTCGAGTTTGCAAACACCCAAATAATCACAAAAGCCGTCAGTACAAAGATAAGAGAGCATGGCGTGCCAAATATCTCCCGGGGAAGACTCGTCAGGAGGCTCATCGGGTAGTACATAAAAAAATTCGTCGTAGACGATGCAATCTCTCAAAGGGATGTCAAGGAACTCAAAGACGAGTCGAATATCTCTAAAAGCGTAAAACTCGCCAGGTGGATCTCCAGGTACATAATAAAATTCGGCGCGAATGCGACGATCGCCTGAATGAGTACCCAAGTCAACCATATCAGGGAAAATACTTCCCAGGGAGGGAAGCTCATCAAATAGATTTCTTGGGGTCTCGAGAAAGGACTCCTCGCAGGGGTCAATAATATCAAGATGATTCTCCAGATGAGACTCATCGACACTGATAAAATCATCATGAACAGATGGAACAATTACCGGAAAGCCAATATTATGCTCGAGAGTCTCACTCATAATGTAATTCGACACTACGTCGTCGTGAGGCCCTGATGAACAAGTACTCAAGGGTGAGCCAATGGTCGGGGCAATATCTAAATTAACACATGGATAGGGGAAGGACGTGTAACTATAGAATCACTGGATCTCTTGTACCCACTCTCATCCGGGTAGCAAGAAATGAGTCATAATCCAATGGCAGACAACTCATCGGACAAAATACCTCACTGGGATGAGAGAACCCTTCATCAAGTGTCCCATCTTTCGTATACATAAGGACACGAGTAGGTATAGTGGTAGCCTCATGATGAGAGTGAATCACCATAGAACATTCAAAGTGTAAGTCTACTAGACTAACTCTAGTGGCTCTCAAGGACTGCTCGAAATGAAGGACGAGCTGGTATGTCTGCTCGAGAGACTCCAAGTAGTGATGGTTCAACTCGGTACGTATCTCGCATCGAAGTTTAGACCAAAATTGGGTAGTGGTCATAGTTGGCTCCTCTTGGATGTTGCTCCTCACTACGAACTCATCGAACGATCATGGATCTTTGCCGAAAGGTAAATAATTGGTCGAGCAGGAGACTTCTATACGATGCTGGCAAATACTTATGACACAACCTCCGTTTCATCTCTACCCAACTAGTGATGCGGTGAAGATCTCGCTCACGGGTCCTCTCAATGCTAGATTAATACTCTCTCGCCTGACCTAGAAGTCTAAGTTTCGCAAATTTGATGTGACGCTTACAGAATAATGCAAAATAATCAAGATACTATTCCATATCCATGAGCTTGCCACGAGAACGATCTCCATTAGGAGTGTTAGAATCATCTTGGTTCATTGTTTAGGTCTAGGCTCTCACGGGAGAGTTTGCTCTTCAAGGGATCTTGCCCTAAAGAGTTGGTATCGAGCATGTCTCGATAAGTTGTATCATCATTTGGCTTTAACTTATTTTTCAACGATAGCCAAAGCTATCAAACTTTGACAAAATACTTTACTAAATGTAAATTGTCCTTTAAGGAATTTAACTTGTTAATGCTTGTGTTAATCAAAGATGCCTGACCTACTTTTCTTTATGTTTACTACCCACATGCACCCATTGCATGCTGAGATGAAATAACGAGACCAGTTGGCCTACTTTACTTAGTGCTCCCTTTGCATTTAAGAGGTCGTGCTTCGCGTTATGAGAAGTGATGTGTTATGAACCTCCTTGAGGAGATTCGAAATCAGAATTGAGGAGCAGTTGCAGTTGGGGGTATAAACCCTAGAGGGGAGCGCACTTTGACTCTATCAGCGGCAGCCGGAGGCGGTGGAGAGATAAACGGCTTTGTCGTGTCAACCAGAAACAGAGGCTCGGGGGAGAGCGCCAAAACCCTTTGACCTAACTAGAAAGGTGAATTAAGAGGGAACTCAAAATACTTCTTGACAACCTTCATTCATGACCCAAAGGGCCCTAGTATAGAATTACAAAATGATAAAATTGTAATAACCTAACCCATGGATTTATATAAAATACTCAAGAAATTAAAAGACACTGACGTCACTAACGACTTTTATATCATAAAGATTCATAATTAAAAAAATATAAAAACTCTAAATAAAAGACAGGTCGCATACACATGACACATAACAACTCATTCCCCTTTAATTTGAGCTTGTCGTCAAGCCCGAAAGAGGGTGTTAATCATTGGATCATCAGGTTCTTTTATTTCACGCCAAAACAACTACTTAGTACGAATCATTGGGTTTGTGTCGTCATCAGGAAGTAAGCCTATGTCGTGTTTACTGATGCTATGGAGGACGGTGATGATGTCGGGGGTCGTTGCTTGCAAGGAGACGAAGCCGACAAATTTAGTGATTGGCGGTGGCGAGTTATAGTGCTCGGGGACAAGGAGTGTGGGCTCGAGAGTGGAGGATTAGGGTTCCAATGGAGGAGAACCGCTGAGGTCGGCGACTGCACCGTTTGTTGTAGTGTCACAATCGGGCTCGGACGCTCGGTGGCAAAGGTGATTGCTACTCGAACTGAGGCGAGGAAAAATGTGAAAGCGATGATGGTGTAGTGACTGCTAGGAATACATCGGGGCGTGCAAGCTCAAATGGAGTATCGATCAAAGTTCGGATCGGGGCCTTGATTCATCCAGCTATCCACACAGTTCAATGTCGTGCGATTTCTTTTGGTTCATGGCGAGCTTCCATTGTCCATTGTATGTTGTCATGGGGCCTAGCAGTCTAGTCGCATAAGGCGTCGAATCCCTAAGATCGAGCCCTGAAAGTCCGTCAATCCGCGTGTGGAGTTGTGAAGCCACGACTCGTGTTGTCACGAAGATCTCCAATATCTTATGTAGCATGCATAGATGTTATGTTGCATGCCGAAACTTCCCTCTATGCCGAGTGATACAATCAATCAATTAATGAATTCAATACAGAATTAATTAATTAATAATTGATAGAAGGTGTGTGTGGTTTGTCTAGGCGTGGTGCTCGATAGAAGGCATGTGGAGCTCGGTGATTGGTTGCTAGAGTAGGCGTGCTCCAACGAGGTGGGGGGCTGACTGATGGAGTGGGGCTTGAGACATGCGACTAAGATTGAAGGGACGTGCAAGGAAGGTCAATGACATGGATGCATCGACTGAGAAGAAGAAGATGTGGTTGATACCAAGAGATTTTATTATCGACGTCGGTAGAACGATGATACTAAGAATCAACAACCTCAAGGACGTGCTGCTGTCGAGCAAGCAAGACGTCCTGATAGTTTATCGACTCAAGCTGAAGATAGCTAGCTACCTTAGGTGGAGATCGAAGAGGTCTACTGGAAGGGATAGTGTGCTTTGGAGTCGGCTCATATGTTGGGGGAAACACGACGACGGTGTGGGGTTGACGATTTGGTCTTCACGCTCTGCAGTAGGAGGCACGACTTTTGCATGTGTTCTGGAGAGTGGCTTCCTTCCCGTCCATAGAGGCAGGAACAATGAAGGCTTGCGAGGAAAGATGCTCTGATACCATATGTTATGAATCTCCTTGCAGAAATTCAAAGTCGGGGTTGAGGAGTCGGTGGACTTGGTGGGAGGGGTTGGCTCAACCTAGAGGGGAGCGCACTTTGACTATCGACGGAGGCGGAGGGGAGATAAATGAAGTCTTGCTGTGGTTACCGGAGATGGGGGATCAAGGGAAAGCGCTAAAACCCTTCAACCAAACTAGAGAGGAGAACTAAGAGGGAACTCAAAATCTAAGTTATTAAAGGCGCAAGGCGCACCGAGGCGCAAAGGGGCCGTGGAGCCTAGGCGCAAGGCGCAGGCGCGCGCCTGAGGCACATGAGGCGCAAAAATGAGGAAAAATAAAATCAGTGAATTGGGCGTCCAATTCATGGAAAATCAGTTAATTGGGCGTCCAATTCATGGAAAATCAGCGAATTGGGCGCCCAATTAGCTGAATTTCAGCGAATTGGGCGCCCAATTCGCTGAATTTCAGAGAAATTTCAGCGAATTGGGCGCCCAATTCAGCGAAATTAGCGAATTGGGGGGCCAATTCGCAAAATTCAGCGAATTGGGGGCCCAATTGGCTGAATTTCAGCGAATTGGGCGCCCAATTCGATGAAATCGCTGAATTTCAGCGATTTGGGCGCCAAATTCGATGAATTTCAGCGAATTGGGCGCCCAATTCGATGAATTTCAGCGAATTGGGCGCCCAATTCGATGAATTTCAGCGAATTGGGCGCCCAATTCGCTGAATTTCTGCGAATTGGGCGCCAAATTCGCTGAAATTCAGCATTTGGGCGCCAAATTCGCTGAAATTCAGCATTTGGGCGCCTAGGTGCGCCTTGGGCGCGCCTTGGGTGCGCCTTGGGTGCGCCTCGGGTGCGCCTTGGCGCGCCTAGGCGCGCTTCAGGCGCGCCTCAGGCACATCGCCCGCCTAAGCCGTGCTGGGGCGCAATGGGGTGCGCCCGGTGCGCCCGGCGCCTCAGGCGCGCCTAGGCGCGCGCCTTGACAACTTAGCTCAAAATACATCTTTCCTACCTTCATTCATGACCCAAGGGGTCCTTATATAAAATTATAAAAGCGTAAGATCATAATAAGTCCTAACATTTAGACTCATAAATACCCAAAATATTAAAAGATAATAACGACATTAATGACTCTTATATCATAAAGAATCGTGATTAAAATACATAAAGACGCTAATTAAAGATATGATTCATATGTGCGACATGTAACATGATGTTATAAACATGAGGGATGTCGTTTCTAGGCTTGTGAGCCTCGAGAAGGCCCCAAGGCTGTGAGAATTATTCCCACGTTTCATTCTCATACTGCTTTGGCAATGATCAACCTACCAAAGTATGATGGATCTCGTGTTTCGGGCGCAAAAACAAGAGAAGACACAAAAGTTTACGTTGACGATCTTCGAGTAAAGGGAAAGATCTTCGAGGAGTATCTCACAGAGCTTAGCATGGTCTTTGTTACCATGAGGAAGAGCAACATACGGTTAAACCCGAGAATTGTGTCTTCAGGCTAACTGGGGTAAGTTTCTAGGGAACCTACTCACCCAAGAGGATTACAGTATGATCCCGATAAGATTAAGGGTTCATTTGGGGCGGAGTTTGGAGTCCACGTTTGCGGACGCCGCCGCAAGGCGGGTAATCAAACGCCCCAGCGGCGGCGTTTGCCGCGGCTCCACCCGCCGCGCCTGAGGAAAGCGGCAAAAAGCCGCGGGAGGAACCGCCGCTCCCTCCAGTTCGAATGTCGTGGTTCCTCCCGCCGGTTCCGCCCGCCACCGCCGCGCCAAGCCTAAGGCGATCTTGAAGATGGCAACACCAACTACTGTAAAATATATCCAAAAGCTCGCGGGAAGGGTGGCCGGTTTGAGTTGGTTCATCTTAAATATAGGGAAAAGTGCTCGCCTATCCACAAGGCATTGCAGGTAAAATGTTGGTTCCAATTGTGTGTGTGGGATTCTCATTTAACTTATGTATTCATATGTTCTTGTATGATGATAAGTATGCTGAAGTGGTAGCAGAAGGGGTTGGACTGGGTATGATGATATTTTGGTGATTGATGGGTTAGCTGATGATTTGGTGGTCACCTGGGTTGGACTTTAAAGCAACTGAGGAGATAGTTGACTAGGTCATTTATGTACTTCAATCTCACTGCAGTTCTTTAACAAAGGGGCAAAATTTAATAGTTTTTCGGTATCCTATGAGGCAATTCAAGATGTGACATAAGTTATAGATGACTGAGAATTCTCTAAGCTCACGCTTC
Source organism: Dactylorhiza incarnata (assembly GCA_033032865.1). Lineage (NCBI taxonomy): Eukaryota > Viridiplantae > Streptophyta > Magnoliopsida > Asparagales > Orchidaceae > Dactylorhiza > Dactylorhiza incarnata. The sequence goes on from JAWHQI010000017.1 coordinate 13,940,601, forward strand.
TATACAGTTGTCATAAGAAGGTTCATGAGTTATAAGATGGTCTCATGATTGACGAATTAGTAGATGTTATGATGACTTTTCATGTTACAGAGTTTGTACCAGACTACCAGGTCATGACTCATGACATGACAATATATGTTTGCCGATATGGAGATTATGGCAGGACAAAGGTACTGAGTTCTTTTGTCACCATATCATTTGTTGAGATGCAGTTTTCATTAATGATGACTTCTTTACATCGTCTGCTTGATTTTCGTTCTGTTTCAATATGATTTGTAAGGATTAATTTGATCCAGGTGGAGGGTGATGTTATGGAATACATGGCATGTATGAGCTTAAACATTGGTCACATGGAGTTGTGTTTGAGGCTGCGGAGTTTGTTGATTTTATTGGGCTTCCAATTCTTTCACCATTAGGACCCTCAATATATAAATGCCAAGGTGGCAGATGTTGTTAACATAGTATCTAACAGTCAGAGATTTAGGATTGATTCACAAAAGACTTTTGTTGATAGTATGAAGATATTAATGGGTTGGTCATTTGCTGGTACACCTTATGATATAGTGGAATTGAATTGATTCTATAAAGACCGTTGTTAATAATTTCAAGATATTGATGGGCCAATTAATCATTTGCTGATGATTCGAATAATATAGTGGAGTAGATGACTACCTAAAGTTGACCATGTGTCAGTCAGAGAATGGGTGTTGGTGGTATTGGTGGTTATATAGTCACATGTGCACATGGAAGTGATGTTGTGTAGTTTAAAAGTCGAATTATAGAGTTTTAGATTTGTTAAATTGCCCATTGTTAAGGCCCACTCTTCTCCTTCTTGTATTTAGTCTCACACCTCTAATCTGATTTTAGGATCTCCTCTTTGCATATATAGAAGAGCATTGCAATAGGGATTAATTTAGATTTGTGAAATAATATTTTATTTCCTCTCATCAACTATATGGGTGCATTGATGGGACCGTGAAGCAACCTCCTGTCACTGACTCCACATGACGGAAGTGGGAAGCTGATAACTCTCTAGTGGTCTCATGGCTTCTTCACTTTATCTCTCCTTTGATCTATCGCAGTTACATGCTCATGGACTCTGTCTTTGAGATTTGGACTCGGGCACGCGAGACATATTCCCAAATTGGTATCTCCACTCAGGTGTACGAGCTTACCCGCCGCCTTCTCATTTTTTGACAGGGGTCAACCGGGGTTGCGTCATATTTTTCTGACTTCGAACATCTCTATCAGGAGCTTGACTACTTCGACGATTTCACTCCCACGTGCCACTGCAGATGCTCAGGCATTGAAAACCAAGGAGGACCAATACCGCCTCCATGTCTTCCTTATGGGCCACCACATGGACTTTGACATGGTTCACACACACGTCCTGAACCGTAACCCGCTTCCATCTCTGCGAGAAGCGTTCAACATGGTTTTGGGTGATGAAGATCGTCGCCGCTCTCTCCAATTGGATACGGTTCTGGATCGTTCCACTCTTGCAAACATTATCCCGGGCCATCCATCCATTGGTCCCTCGACTAAGATTTGTGCTCACCGCGGGAAGGTGGGACATGTTCGAGCATCCTGTTACCGCCTGCATCATCTTGCTTCTGTCTGTAAGACTACTGGTGGTCGTGTCCGGAGTGGTTCTCGCCCGCATACTTCCCATCCTGTTGCACATATTGCTGACACTTGTCCTGAGACGCTTTCTCCCGATGTTTTTTCAGCTGAAGATCTTATTGCTCTGCGCCGCCTCCTTCGGTCTCCTTGCACCTCTTCTATCGCCGTTTTTGCCACTTTCGGAGCTCCCTGTGTGCAATCTACTTTCGATGTCCCGTCCGAGTGGATCATCGACTTTGGTGCTACCGATCATATGATGGGGGCGTCATCAGGTTTTACCACATACACCCAACTCTCGGGACGTGATAAAGTCGTCACAGCTAATGACTCTCTTTCCTCTATTGCTGACAAAGAGACTGTCTTTTGTTCTTCTGCCATGCCTCTCACATTTGTTTTACATATTCCAACATTTCCTCGCAATTTACTTTCTATTAGTCGCTTGACTATATCATTAAACTGCTCCGTAACATTTCTCCCCGATGGCTGTGTTTTTCAGGATCTGGCAACGAAGCGACATATTAGCAGTGGTCGGAACTTCGGGGGCCTGTACATCTTGGACCATCCTCCAACCCAAGCCCTATCCAGTACCTCTGCTCCCACTCCTGCGGATGTCCGTCAGTGACATCAACGTCTTGGGCATTCGTCCCTCAGTTATCTTCTTAAGATGTTTCCTATGTTTTCCAAATGTTTGGACAAGTTTGTTTGTGATGCTTGTAGTTTTTCTAAACATATACGACATAGTCCGCATAATGTATCTTCTCCAAGTACAATTCCTTTTGATATATTCACACCGATGTTTGGGGGCCTTCTTCTATTACATTTTTCTCTGATCACTGATGGTTTGTCATTTTTATTGATTGTTTCTCTAGTACTACCTGGGTGTACTTATTAAAAAAGAAGAGTGATGTGTTTACCTGTTTTCAACTCTTTCATAAGATGGTTGACACTAAGTTTGGCCGTAAATTCCGTGTCTTCCGCAGCAACAATGGGGGGAATATGACGATCGTGGTATATTTGGTACTTATCTTGCTGACCATGGGATCCTCCATCAAACCACTTGCGTTCACACTTCTACCCCAAACTGTGTTGTTGCACGGAAAAATAAACACCTTCTAGAAGTCACTTGATGCCTCCTCATTACTATGGATCTTCCATTAGGGTGAAGCGGTCCCTACTGCGACATACCTCATTAATTGTCTTCCCTCCAATACCTTACAATATATCTCCCCTCTATCCCGATTATCCACGAAAGGTGTAGTCCACACTTCTCATTTACCACCCACTGTGTTCTGATGTGTATACTTTGTCCACATTCATCAACATACTCGTGATAAATTAGATGCTCGTTCCATAAATGTGTTTTTGTTGGTTCCTCCACTACGAAGGGCTATCATTGTTATCATCCTGCCTCTCTTCATTTCTTCTGTACCATGGACGTAACGTTCCGTGAAGGGGAAAAATTATTTGGCTCACGTTAGGGGGAGCAAGACACCGATGTGAGATGTCGGCGTCATTCCAACTTTTCCCCTTCCAATCATTCCAAATATTCAAATTACTCCTATTGTGGACCCAGCTACTCCTACTGAGGATCTCCCTATCGTATCCACTCATGTTGTCCCGAAACTTATTTCTCCTCTTCCTCAGGTCTATCAGAGACGTAATGCTAGTGTTAAGGTGCTACAAACCTGATGCAGGACAGACGTCACACCTGCCTGCCACCCTGACATCAGCACCAGGGGGCCCACCTTGGAGTCCACCAAGGCGGCTCTCATCAGGTCCGCGGATCGTACACCCCAACCAGCTCTCCGCCATGGAGTCATCACCATGCGGCAGGTTGTTGAGGCCCGGGATCGAACACCCGACCTCCTAGATAAGAGTTTTTGAGTTAAAACAGGTTATTGGAGACCACTCGGTGGGGGAGAGGGGTGTAACAAAGAGGGAACTTGGCATTCAAGTTGGATACCATGTTGTCCAAGTTTATCTATTTCGGAAATTATTTTAATATAATAAATCTTAGATCCAAAATTTAGGATAAGTCTCTTCTTCACATATGAGGAGAAAAGTCCATATCACACAAATCCATCTTAGAGAGAGTGAGATTAACGGTTTGTATGAAAGAGGATAACGGTGGCCACCCTTCTCCTCTTTTTCCCACTCCTAACACCATCAGATACTTTCCCCCTCTTTTCCATATCTCTTTCTATTTATCCTTAGGCCCACACCCTTCCTACCAATCGAGGTAGGATAATGTGGGTACATCTTCACATTCTCCGCTTCCCATACACATTTTATATTATCTTTCCACTTATTGATGTGGAAGTGTCTATTATGAAGAGTATTTTAATCAAGCAATTTAAAAGATTGAGCTTAAAATATAAGTGAGGAAAAATTATCTACTCACATTGCAGAATGCTTACGCATCCCGAATCCATAGAGGCTTAAAACTAACCTCAGGAAATACATCTTAAAGTGAATGTATTCTAGGGAGGGCTTATAAGAGAAAATATAGTAAATTGTGGCGTCCTAAACTTAAAGGACCAAAATGAGAAAGATTTCCAAGTAATTAACACAATATGTAAAGATACTCTAATTACTTAACCGAAATATAAAATTTTCCAAAGTAGTAACCCAAATATAGCAACTAAATCAACGCAGAAAAGATTGATATCCTGTGACAATCATTTATTACAACGTCGGCGGAAAATAAATATCATGATACTCATCTCTCAATCCTTCCACTGAAACCAAAGGATTCCTCAAACAAATCCTTTACTTGAGAAAACAGTACAAGTAGCTCAAGCAATAAATCAATAATGACTCAAAAGTTTACTATGTTGTGAAATGATCCTGAAGAACCACAGTATGAATAATCTTTCAAACAATACACACCAGAAATTTTGTGGGCTAGTTCTTGAAGCAGAAATCACAACAGCAAAATCAAAGTCGGCACCTGGTCCATCCACATCTTTTCCTCTTGTGCAATAAACTGCACATGTTCCTTTGGGATAAGTATCAACAACATATTTGCAAAGTTCAGCATCCAATGCAAACCTACCAATTCTAACAAGATTGAATAAGCAAGAAAACCACAGCAAGTTCAACTAAATTAACAATAAAAAAAGAAAGTTGATACTTGCATTTGAAATAGATTGGAGTGTAGTAAGTGATTATAAAAAATACTAATTAGATATCATGCTATACAGATTCTGCAAGGAATAACTGTTCAAGTAGTCATAGCAAGCCAGCCCAAAATAATCAAAATCATTGAAGCCCTAAACATCTAATAGTAAATTTTCAATATGAATTTGTTAGCTCTTCGAAATTGAGATACTTGCGGGTAGAAATCCGAGGGGGGGAGGAGAGAGAAAAGGGGAGGAAGAGGAATATCCCTTAGGATTCCAAGATTCTTAATTCCACCAAGATAACCAAAATACATATAGCCCCGTGAGTTTATATAACACCCCGGGTCAAATTACAAAAATAAGAAAAGATACATTCGATTCCAAAATATTCGTGTCTTAATGACTTTCCGCCTGCGTGTCATTAGCAGACCTTTCACGACGTTGGTATACTCTCCACACTGGAGGACGTCCCTCTCCCTCCTCCGTGTCTGTATCAATGCCTCAATGCCTCCCTCTGGAAAATTTGCATTGTCCTTGAGGCAGAAATCCAGAAACTGAGCACAGATAACAGCCCGGTCAACCCATGTGGCCTCCGATGGTGGACGATCATACCAGTGCACCAAGACTTGCTCGACCGAGGACTCTTCTTGATTGATAGTACGTGTGTTTGTGACGAGCTGAGGGAGGTAGCCTTGCGAGGTAAGCCTGGGAGCTAGCGGGGGCAAAGACGTCTCGACCGGGTGGTCTCCAATAACCTGTTTTAACTGAGAGATGTGAAACACCAGGTGGATGTGACTGTCGGGAGGAAGGTGGAGGCGATACGCTTGAGTGCCCACCCATGCAATAATCTCAAAAGGGTCGTAGAACTTGGCCGCTAACTTGGAGTGGGTCTGCGGGGTCACTGAAATCTGGCGGTGCGGACGAAGCTTGCCGAACACAGTATCACCTTCAATGAATTGGACATTGCGGTGGTGGCGGTTGGCAAAAGCAACCATTCGGTCCTACGCACGCTGAAGGTAATGGCGTAGCTGCAGGAATATGGAGTCCCTCTCACATAGCAGATCAGACAGAGACGCTACGACGCATTCACCGGAGAGAATGCGCGTGAGGGATGGTGGGGGTCTACCATAAGTTGCCTCGAAAGGAGTGGTGTCGGAACTGGTGTGGAAATAGGTGTTGTACAAGTACTCAGCCCAGAAAAGCCAATCCGCCCATGCCTGTGGGTGATCACACACAAAACACCACAAATATGTCTGCAAGCGACGATTCATTGCCTCGGGCTGCCCGTCCGTCTAAGGGTGGTAAGTTGTACTCATACGAAGTTGGGTGCCCTGCATCTTGAGCATCGACTGCCAAAAGGAGCTCAGGAATAAAGGGTTGTGATCACTCACAATGGAGCAAAGAAACCCATGCAACCGGACCAACCCATCAATAAAAGTTGCGGCAACCACTGATGCAATAAACAGGTGTCTGAGGGGAAGGAAGTGGGCGTATTTTGATAGACGATCCACGACCATTAATATGCAATCCCACATCTTGGAGTAAGGGAGCTTCGAAATAAAGTCCATGGAGATATCCTCCCAGATCCGAACTGGGATATGGAGTGGTTGAAGAAGACCCCCAGGAAAAGTGGCATCATACTTGGCCCGCTAACATGGCAAACAGGTTGTCGAAAGTGCTTTGACGCGTTGGAACATGTCTGGCCAATACAGAGATGTTGTGAGTCGGCGGTATCTCAGAAGGCACTAGCGTGCTCCCCCTACGGGGTCGAGTGAAACTCGGCGAGCAGGCGTGGGATGAGTTGTGTCAAAGCTGAGAGCACTAAATAGTCGCGATGGTGGAGGCGATCCCCTGTGATACTGTATGACGAACGGGTTGTGGCATACGCCCGTAAGGCCTCAACAATCGGTCGGAGGAGTGGATCAACAACAATCTCGCGCTGGACAATGGAGGCATCCTCCCATACTGGTCTCGAAATAGCTATTAAACGAGCAATTTGCGGCTGCCGAGAAAAAGAGCCGGACACGCGGTTGGAGGATCCGACGCAAAATTCGATAGAGAAATCATAGCCCATTAGTTTTGCAACCCAGACTTGTTGTGACGGTGTGACAATCTTCTGATTCAGGAGGTACCGGAGGCTATGATAATTCGTTCTGATTGTGAAGTGGCGGCCCAGCAGGTAGGGGCGCCAGTGCTGCATAGCAAGAACCAACGCCATAAGCTCAGACTCAGAAGCGGAGCGAGGGCGGACAGTGGCCGCAAATATACGACTGAAGTAGGCAATGGGTTGTCCCACTTGCATCAACACAGCGTTGACGCCTGTGTCTGAGGCGTCACATTCCACAACAAACGGCTGGGAGAAATCCGGAAGAGTCAAGAGTGGGGCGGTGCTTAGTTGGAGGGCTTGGAAGGTTGTGACCTCCTCTGGGGTCCACTGGAATGCGCCGGTATCAAATTTCTTCAACATACTAGCGAGGGGATAGCAATTTTGCAATAATCCATAATGAACTGCCGATAGTACCCAGTGAGGCACAGGAAACCTCGGACGTCGCGGAGAGAGGGGGTGTGGGCCGCTGGAGGATGGCCCGGACCTTGTTTGGGTCCATTGCAACTCTCTGCGCAAAAATCATGTGCCTCAAGTAGCTAATTTTGGTCTGACCGAAAGTGCACTTCTTGGGGTTCACCAGAAAGTCATGCTCCTGCTGCAGGGTGGCGCGAGTCGTCCACACATGATGGAGGTGATCTTGCCAGGATGAGCTGTAAGCCTGTAAATTACGATGTCATCAAAGAAAACCACGATGTACCTGCGTAAGGCCGACCGAAACCGATCATTCATGATTTCCTGAAAGGTAGCGGGCGCATTCATCAAGTCAAAAGGCATGACGATTAACTTGTAGTGGTCATCGTGCGTGCGGAACACCATCTTTGGGATATCCTCCTCTCGTACCCGAATCTGGCGATAGCTGGAGCAGAGATCCAGCTTAGAAAAGGAAGAGGCCCTTTTAGATTATCCAGTAGCTCATGTATGATCGGAATGGGATATTTGTCAAGGACGGTGACCTTATTGAGCTCCTGATAGTCCACTCAGAAACGTCAACTGCCATCTTTCTTGCGGACCAGGAGAACCGGGCTCGAAAATGAGCTGGAGTTGGGGCGGATTTATACCCACGACTAGCATGTCGCCCACAAGCGTCTCAATTTCATCCTTCTACGTGTGGCAGTAAAGGTAAGTAAGAATCGATATGGGTGTCACTACCGCTTGTAATGAGAAGCGGTGATCCATCGGACAAAGCGGTGGGATGTTGGTCGTGTCGACGAAGACACCCGGAAACATGTCCAGAATGGCCTGCAGATCCGGGGGGCGATGGCGGGACCTCTTGCTCAATCACGTGCCACAAGTATGGAACCAAATCGACGTCAGACATTTTCTGAAGAGACCAGAGTGATATGGGCTGGCGTAAGAGAGTAGGGATGTCCACCAACAACAGTCGTGCCCCATCTTGGATGAACCGCATTGTCATGCGATCCCAATTGACGCTGACGTCACCCAGATGCGGAGCCATGCCACTCCCAGGATAACATCCACCCCATCAATGCAAAGGCGTAAAAGTCAGCTCGGAGGGGGCATGGGCCCACTGTGAGGGATAACCCTGAGCAAAGGACGTCGACCGCCCGACAACGACCATCCCCCAAACAGACAAAAAAGCGTGAAACGGGGTCAACAGTAACGCCAAACGATCCAATAGGTGTTGTGAGATGAAGTTGTGGATCGCCCCACTATCATTCATGATGACCACTGGAATCCCCTGAAGTGTCCCCGGGAGTTTCATCGTCTGAGGGCCAGAAATCCGGTCGACGGTAAAGAGGGGGAGGTCAAGGCGGTGCAAGGCTGCGTGTGGAGGATCATCGGCATCAGCATCAGTCTCCAGGGACTCAAAGTCGGCGAGGGTAACCTCGGGCTCCACCTCACCAATGAGGACCCATAGGTCTTTCAGTGGCAGTCATACAGCTGCTTGCAGCGGAAGCACAAACCCCTCATGTGAAGATCATGGTACTTCTGATTGTCGGGGTGTGTGGGGGCTGGGAGGGCGCGGTGGTGGATCTGGGTGAACGGGGACGTCGTGGTCCTCCATCTGTGGTGGATGGGGTACTGATGCGGGTCTGGGGACCGGACGAGGGGGGACTCAGGGGGTGGGAGACCAATATCCAGCTGCCTGACTTGGAATTTAGTTTCAACCAAACGAGCGAGGTACATGGCCTCAACAATAGAAGGAGAGTGATGAGTGCGCAAGCGAGAACGGATATGATGTAGTAAGTCATGCATGAAGAAACAGAGGTGTGGTCGGGCGGGAGACACGGCACAACGTGGCTAAGGCAATAAATTCGTCAATGTAGCCGTCGAGGGACCCCGTCTGGCGGACGCTCCACGGCGGAGCCCGGAACGAACATCGTAACGACGAATAAGGTCTTACTAAAGGTCTGACCAAGATAGAGACGGCTTGGACTGCGTAGTCAATGGACCCAATGGAGAGTGGAGTCCTCCATGCCGATGAGAGTCGTACTGAGCTTGTGTTGCTCTGGGATCTGATGAATGTCGAAGAACTGCTCCGCGTGGGCAATCCATCTCATGGGGTCAGTGTCGTTGAAGAAAGGGGCATCGAAGGAACAGAGTGCAGGCGAAAAGTCCGCAGGATCCCGAGGGTCCGGGTGCACCACGAGAAGTGATGGGGACTCCGCGTTGGAGGTCGATGAAGCACTCGGTCGGCCGGCTAGGAGGGCGTAAAACTTAGCATCTATCCGCAACATTAGGGTCTGTAGCGAGGCAATGGACTCCTCATGAGCATCAAGGCGGCGAGAGATGGTCGGATCCATAGGAGGCTGAGGTGTGGGTGTGTCAGAGTGCACCGCAGTCGGACGAGAGAGGGAGGCGTTGTCGAGTGCGATTACCGGTCCTCGTGATCAGCAACGGAGGAATCGCGTCCGGAAGCGGAGGAATCAGCGAGGTGAGACAGGAACGGCTCAATCAGCGAGACAGGGCCAGGCAGAGTGCGCGAAAGGCGAGCGAGATGCACGCGGGTGCAGTCGGGGAGGTCGGTGCTGGCAGGGAGCAATGCGGTCGCGGGAGTCGTGTATGGGAGCGATGTTGGTGGATGTGAAGCGTACGAGCAGAGCGCCCGAGAGGCCGCTGGGACGTGTCTTCGGGCGACGGATACCGTGGCTGGAAGAGAGGCGGGTCGGACCAAATTGCTAGCTCTTCGAAATTGAGATACATGCGGCTAGAAATCCGAGAGGGGAAAAGGAGAAGGGAGAAAATTTGAGAAAGGAATAACCCCCAAGGTTCCAGGATTCTTAGTTCTACCAAGATAACCAAAATATATAGCGTCGCGGGTTTATATAACACCCCCGATTGAATTACAAAAATAAGAAAAGATAAATTTGATTCCAAAATATCAGTGTGTCTTAATGACTTTCCATTGGTGTATCATTAGCAGGCCTTTCGCAATGCTAGTATACCCTCCACACTAGAGGACATCCCTCTCCCTCCTCTGAGTCCGTAACAAAATTGAACCATGTTCACAAGTCATAAATACAATTTATGTTTCTAGGTGGTGAAAGTTTAACATATGTTTATAGAATTACACTATCTGCCAACATGGATTTAACGATAACTTTGTTGATTAATGGCACTGTACAAACAATTTATAGTCCACGGAAGAAACATACCGAAACTCTTCAATATAGGCTGAAGGTAGCTCGTCATCATTAGCAGGCCGTACATTTGTACAAACCTGAAAACTCAAAACATCTAATAAATGAAGGATATAAACTCAAAATTTGTCTAAAGAGCAAGAAATTAAACATACAAAATATATCTTCAAACTACAAAGTAAACACATTTCCCATGAACTTATTCTACAAGAGATACCAATATGCTCTAACAAGCTGCATTACAATACAAGGAGCATAAAGTATTATTGTGACACTTTAGGACCTTTCGCTAGAAGGGTATCATGGTGACATTTGTCATTTCAATTTGAGAGTACTAAATAGATAAACAACAAAAGAATCATTTTTATACCCTGGAAAAAGGGGAAAGCAAATAAAGCATAAGCCTCTAGCAGCCATGTACGACCCAAAGAGAACAAATTGGATGTAGTGATTTGTTGGGATTCTAATTGAAGTTTGAGGGGTTTGACTACTTATGCAGAACCTAGAGTTAATATTCATGTCAATTGTAGTAGAATACTTCAGCTTATGATTAAGAATTTCTAGCTCATCTGCTAACTCAATAATTGTGAAACAGATCTTTTTTTTCTTGATACAATCAGAACTATTATGGAAAAATAGATCATAAGAATTCGAATAATTTTTAAACCACAATGTAGAAATGAATGGCTACTTTCATATCCAAGCTTTGCTAAGTAATAGCTTGCATCTTAAAGGAAAATAATCATGGTTTAGTTCAATGGAGTATCCAACAAATACTAAGATGAAAAAAAAAATGTTGGCACTTTATTCCTTCTGTTGTCCATTGTACCATGTTGGAACCTAGTCTACATCATCACACTATCATCAATTGTATGGTAGCATAGAGTTTGCCGGTAAATCATAGCACTTGTATATTCTTAAGGGCCCGTTCCGCAACCCAAAATTGGAATTTAGAATCGGAATTGGTAAGTTAGTAATTCAATGCCAGTGTTTGAAGGGTTTTAAATAAAGCTTCCACCAATTCATAGGGGTAAATGTCGGTTTTCAAGGTTTTCATGGATTTCGGAAAACAGCTCTACCCCGACGCATCGCTCCGAGCAGCCGCCCCCTTTCTTCTTCCTCTTCTTCCTGATTTCTCATGCCGCCGTCCCTTGTTGCCATCGTCTTCACGCTCATGTCGGCATCTCTGCATCTTCTCGATCTTCTTCACGTCTTGTGTTTATATCGCCGATGCTGTCCCGCGGATTGTCCGTGTTGCAGTCCCTCGATCGGACATTGCCGGAGTAGTGGACTCGATGAGATCGCCGAATTTCCCTCTATAGATTGAGCGTTCCTTTCCCGAGGAGGTACCGATTTTTGGTTCTCTTGCATTCTCCCTTTCTGAATGTGTTTGCCGTATTCTAGGTTCCAGCAAAAAACTATATGATTTGCAAGTAAATTATATGATTTGCAAGTAAATTATAAGATTTGCAAGTAAATTATATGATTTGCAAGTAAATTATATGATTTGCAAGTAAATTATATGATTTGCAAGTAAATTATATGATTTGCAAGTAAATTATATGATTTGCAAGTAAATTATATGATTTGCAAGAAGAAGATGTTAGAGTAAAATTGGCCAATTCCAATTACAAAAAACCATTCTGCAGGTGAACATCATTGGAATTCAAATCAATTTGGATGAGTTTCAATTCTTCAATTCCAATTGCTGCGAACCGAATAGACCCTAATATATTCAACCATTACCCGACTTAATAGTTTTCCTGGATCACAATTTGAAGGCTTATCTACGTCTTACCATTTGTACAGCAGGAAAAAAAATCAGAAGAAAATAATACAAAATATATGCCTTGAGATATATATAGCCTCATAGGACAGACTTAGGCTTCTTTTGGCGCGGCGGTAGTGGTCATCAACGCGTTGGTCATGAACCGTCGTTCGTGATCGCCCGACCTCGCCTACAAAATTCCATGCATTTTATGCTCAAAACTAGTTTATTTTCTTGGTAGCGGTCATAACCTTTGTCATGTCAAACTGTTATGCACCAAATGTACTGCGTTTCTCGGGGCATAAATACACTCGACGGCCGAAGGAGCACACGCGAAGCAACGGGGCTGAACCATCCGGTTCAGCACCCAATCAATAAAAGAGGCTGAGTGGGGCTGAACCACCCCGGTTCAGCCCCTACTTGAGGGGGCCGGCCGGCCCCCTCTTGCCCCGGGTATTAATAGGCACGGGGCTCTCTCATGACGGCAATCAAGTATTATTCTCAGGTATTTCTCTTCCTCCCTCCTAAACCCTAATTTCTCTTCATCTTCTCTCTAGTTTCCTCTGTTGCTTCTCTTCCCCCCTCTAGTTCATAACAATTGGTATCAGAGCATCCTTCCTGCGACCATGGTGACGCGTACCGAAGCCGAGATCGCACGCTTGGCAACCCTAGAGGAAAACTACATGGGGTTGGCGGGCACGGTGGCGGCGATCGAAGAGCAAATGAAGACATCCACGAAAAATCTGGAAGAACGTTTGGATGCCCAAATGGAGGAGATCAAAACCTTTATAACACAAAATCTGAAGGGAAAAGCAGCGACCAACGAAGGATCGGAGACCGAAGCGTCAAATCGACTACCCACGAATGCCAACCTTCCATGGACGGGTGAAGCACACCGGCAACAGCCGGCTATAGGGTCGCAAGGCCCAGATCGGGCGCCGAACGCCTGGATGGACGTCGATCCCGCCTCGGGGCTTCCGTACGGAGCAGGAGCAGCCACCGGGGGGTGGCCAGGGACCGGAAAACATCGGCCTGAGGCGTACAGAGCCGCGGAAGTTTTGTCGGGCCCGATCGGCTCGGGAACGCATGTGACATGCCCGATCGGCCGGGGAACGCCTTCGATGACTTGGAATGGGGCCGGAACCAGCGGCTTGACTACATGGCGACCTCTGGAGCAGGTACAAGGGGATTTTCGACCGATCGGAGCGATGGGCAGTCCGATTGGAGGGATTAATGGACTTCTACCACTTCCCCAAGCTTACGGGCCATATCTGGGGAACGGAACCGGTGGTCAATGGCAAGAATGGCTCCCAACGGTCAATCAACCGGATGGGGGACAACCAGTCGGCAACGGACGCGATCGGGGACGACCTCTATTCGTTGCCGGACAGGAGGGGGTGTATTTTCCTGGACCCCAAGGGGCACCCAACCCTCCCATGGAGCAGAGGAGGCCATTCGAGTATGGACAGGAACTGGGGGGTCACGGCCAGTTGAATCAGAGGGCGTACATGCAACCAAAGAGAACTCGCATGAACTTCCCAAGGTTCAGAGGAGGAGGGGACGCATTGGAGTGGGTGCAAAATGCAGAATTATTCTTCAACTATCAGGAGATCCCCGAGGAGCAGTGGGTGCAGTTGGCGGCCTTCCATCTGGAAGATGGCGCCTACCAGTGGACCAAATAGTTTCTACGCGGCCGCGTATACGCCCCATGGACGGAGTTCGTTGAAGCGTTCTCCGCTCATTTCGGGCCATTGGAGTACAAGGACGTCGAAGCAACGCTACAGAACCTTCGGCAGAAGGGGACGGTGACAGAGTACCGCACGGAGTTTGAGAAACTGGCCAACCGAGTTAGTTGGGAGGAGAAGACTCTTCTTAGCTGCATTATATCCGGGCTGAAGGACCACTTGAGAGATGAGGTTCATGCCTACATGCCACGCAGTTTGAGCCATGCTATCAGCCTCGCACGGATACAGGAGGAGCGCTTTAACAGGCAGAGAAACCGGGCCACGACGAGAGCTCCGACGGCCCCGCTAGCGGCACGGAGGGACCCCCCACCGGCAGTTCAACCTACGGTGACAAGACTGACTTGGTCGGAGCTTCAGGCAAGGAAGGAGAAGGGCTTGTGTTTCAACTGTGATGAGAAGTACACGCTAGGTCACAATTGCCAAAAGGTTCAGGTTTTCATGCTGAGGGAGGAGGACGTTGAGGAAAACCCTACAGATGTTGATGAGGAGGAAGGACTAGACCTAGCAGAGTCTGGAGTTTCCCTCCAAGCCATGGAGGAGTGCACTGCGCCTCTTACTATGCGCATCGCCGGAAGGATTGGCCAAGAGCGGGTGACATTTTGATTGATAGTGGGAGCACCCACAATTTTATCAACCCCGCGGCGACATTGAGGGTGGGCCATACAGTTGACAGGAAGATCGCTTTCCAGGTCATGGTGGCAGACGGCAGCAAGCTGAAATGCGAGGGGGTGATGAAGGGGGTGGAGTTGCGGATGCAAGGGTACGTCTGCTACACCGACGTCTTCCTCCTACCGATTAGGGGATTCGACATGGTCCTCGGGGTTCAGTGGCTCAGACAGTTACGGATGGTCACTACGGATTGGGATAGGATGACCATGGAGTTTACCCAGCAAGGGACGGATCATTGTTTGCACGGCATACAGTAGTCTCTGCTTAAGGAGATTTCTCTCTGGAGCCTGCAGCGGTTGGAAGAACAGGGAAGCACAATGGCGATGGTCATGGGGTTGGCGACATCTTCACCGGCCGCCCCAGAGGAACCTGAGCAGATGCGGGCCTTACTGTCGCAGTACGAGGATGTTTTTCAGGAGCCACACACACTACCTCCGTCGAGATTTCGGGATCATCAGATTCAGTTGAAGACAGGGGCGGAACCCACCAACATCTGACCCTACCGTTACGCGCACATCCAGAAGGCCGAGATAGAGCGCAGTGTTTGGGAGATGCTCGCAACAGGAGTGATACGGCCCAGTACCAGCTCTTTTTCGTCACCTATTATATTGGTGAAGAAAAAGGATGGCTCGTGGGGATTCTGCGTTGACTACTGGGGGTTGAACAGTTCGACCATCAAGGACAAATTTCTCATCCCAATGATTGAAGGGCTTTTGGATGAACTGCACAGGGCGAGATTGTTTACCAAATTGGATCTCCGATCCGGCTACCACTAGATCCGAATGAAGGAGGAAGACATTCATAATTTCGCACTCATGACGGTCATTACGAGTTCCTTGTGATGCCCTTCGGGTTGTCCAATACACCGTCTACTTTTCAAGCGGTGATGAATGAGACTTTCCGGCCGCTCCTACGCCGTTACGTGTTGATTTTTTTTTATGACATTCTGATCTACAGCAGCAACTGGGAGGACCATCTTGACCACGTCCGGCAAGTCCTCACCATACTTCGGGAGCACCAACTTTACGCCAAACGCTCCAAGTGTTCGTTTGGGCAGACAGAGGTCGAGTACTTGGGACATCTGGTGTCCGCACACGGGGTCCAGCCGACCCGAAGAAGATCGCCAGCATGGTGACGTGGCCACAACCCACGACGATCCGGGCCTTGCGGGGCTTCCTGGGGCTTACTGGCTATTACCGCCGGTTCGTGAAGGACTACGCCCAAATTGCGCGACCCCTTACTCAGCTGCTACAGAAGGATGCCTTTCATTGGCATGCGGAGGCAGAAGCTGCCTTCCAAGCTCTTAAGAAGGCAATGACAACCACACCAGTTTTGGCACTCCCAAATTTCTCCAAGGTATTCGTGGTGCAGGCTGACTCATCGGGGGTCGGTATTGACGCGGTTCTGATGCAGGAGGGAAGACCGTTGGCCTTTTTCAGCAAGGCGTTGGCACCGAAGACTCTGGGGCTGTCCACCTATGAGAAGGAAATGCTGGCCATACTCCACGTTGTCGCCATGTGGCGACCCTATCTGTTGGGGAGACACTTCCAGGTCCGCACGGACCATCAGAGTTTAAAGCATTTCTTGGAGCAACGGTATTCGTGGTGTATGGCCAGCAGATTTGGCACTCCCAGATTTCTCCAAGGTATTAGTGGTGGAGACTGATGCGTCGGGGGTCGGTATTGGCGCGGTTCTGATGCAGGAGGGAAGACCGTTGGCCTTTTTCAGCAAGGCGTTGGCACCGAAGACTCTGGGGTTGTCCACCTATGAGAAGGAAATGCTGGCCATACTCCACGCCGTCGCCATGTGGCGGCCCTATCTGTTGGGGAGACACATCCAGATCCGCACGGACCATCAGAGTTTAAAGCATTTCTTGGAGCAACGACTGGCTTCCCCTCTCCAGCAGAAATGATTGACTAAGCTTTTGGGCTACGACTATGAGATCGTCTACAACCAAGGGAAAGAGAACGTGGTGGCTGACGCACTGCCGCGCATAGCGAAGAGCGCCTTGTCTCACGTCTCGAGACACGTGGTTGACTCACTGGATGAGATACAGGCTGAGGTGGCCCAAGATCCCGAACTCCGGGCGATCGTGGAGGCGCTACAACTTACAGCAGGGACAGACCATGGCCCTCAGATACCATTTGCAAGGAGATCGACTCTACTACCACGACCGAGTGGTTATTCCCGCCATCTCAGCGTGGCGAACCGTCATGATGCATGAATTTCACTCATCACCGACCGGCGGACATGTCGGCGTGCTTCGTACACTGCAACGGGCCCGTGCCAATGTCTTTTGGAAGGGCATGCGACGGGATGTTCAACACTTTTGTAACGTCGTCACTATAGCAGAGTCCGTCAGTGTACAGCCAGCTCAGCATTAAAGGCTGTCCATTTCAATATATTTGTAAATATAAGCAACGGTCTTCTTGGGCTGGGCCCAACAGTCATAAAAACCAGTTTATGTATAAATAGTTATGATGCATGTGTAATAGATTAGTTTTGATTAATAAGAATTTCTACTTTTATGTCTCTCCTTACTGCGTCTCTCTTCCCATCCTTTCCTGTTCATCTCTCCCCCTCTGCCCTTCTCCTTCGGGCCTTTCCCCTACTGTGCTGTAACAAATTGGTGCTCTCGTTGATGTTCTCACCTTCCCCACAAGCGATCTTGGCCACAACAATCCTGTGCTATGGCGCCCACCGTGGATCCACCTAACACAAGATTGAAAGATCTCGCCACGGGTCAACAAGAAATACGTACCGAATTATTAAACGAAATCGTCTCCGTTAGCGATGAATTAACAACTACCAAACATGTCACGGATCAACGCTTCAACCGTCTCGAAGATCAAGTAAACAGACTCTGCAATACCATACAACAATCCACGGAGCAACCGAACACATTGGCTCAAGCGTTGACCACCTTTCAATCAATGGTCACGGCACTACTGGAACAACAGCGACCAATTCCTCTTCCAGTCGAGGATACGCGCGGCAAAGGACTTATCGATGATTCTTGCCCACTTGACACCAACCGGCTCGGTATTCTGGGCCCTCAACCGCCGACTACTCATGTGTTCAGCCAACCCACGCCTCGAGGGACGCCTCCTGTACTCCTCTACGAGGGTCAGTCGTCGGGCATCCGTTCTCCGTCCATCTTGGCAGCAGACATATACCAAGCGCCATCAAGTCAAGAACCTCATCACCAGATAAGTCATACTCCACCACGTTTTACTCATAATAAGAATAATAATACTACCACTGCTTCTTCATACCACAGCCACAATGAAATGAAATTTCCCAGTTTTTCAGATGGCGATCCAACGGATTGGCTTAATAAAGCGGAAGATTATTTTTGTTTTTATAATATTGCTCCTACAGATTTTGTTTTTACTGCTGCGATACATCTTGATAGCCCCGCTTATAGTTGGTATCATTCCATGAAGGTTAATTGGACTGATTTTAAATCGGCAATAATTCAACGTTTCGGCCTGTCATATTTTGACGAACCTATAGGCAAGATAACAAAATTAACTCAAATTACAACCGTACAAGCTTATAAAGATGCATTTGAAAAAATTTCTTGTCAAATCACTAGTCTCCCTAGCGTTTTTTACAAGAACACTTTTATTTCGGGTCTCAAAGATCACATTCGTAGGGAGGTTATGGGAAGGGAACCCACAACGTTACACCACGCTTACTCAGCTCGTTTATATGAAGATACGTGTGCCATCGAAACAATTTTCACGACAATTTTCACAGCCACAAAAATCCGGCCCTCACAATAAACAACCTTATAAAACATTGTCTCGAGAGGAACTTCAATATAAACGAAAACGCGGTCTATGTTATACTTGTAATGAAAAATATTTACCCGGTCATAAATGCAAAAGTAATACATCTCTATACTTATTTGATGAAGATATAGAATTTTTGGAAGGGGAGACGGAACATGGTGCCAAGCCATATAGTGCACCAGATCCCGCACCAGCAACCCCTCCAAACACGTCCGATACGCAAATTAGTTTTAACGCACTAGTTGGACGCTTTACTAGCAAATCCATTCGTTTTAATGGATATATATTAAGCCATCCAGTACACATATTGGTAGATTCGGACAGCACTACAAATTTTATTTCAAAACGTCTCTCTACTTTTCTAAAATTACCAATTACTGTCGTTTCACAATTTAACGTGTTTGTTGGTAATGGGGCCACACTTCAGTGTAACGGTATTTGCCTCAATATCCCTTTTACAATTCAATCTATTCCTTTCCAAATCAATGCGTTTGCAATCGATCACCAAGGATCCGATGTGGTTCTTGGCATGACCTGGTTAGAATCCTTAGGTCCGGTAACAACGGATTACACACAAAAGAAAATGAACTTTTCTTTAAATCATAATCTTGCAAGGTATAACTGACTTCGACCCCGCACATGTCTCACCTAGTTCAATTACAGAAATTTTAGGCAAAGAGGCAATCTCGGAAAGCATGCTATGTTTTGTTTCGGCCATTCCTGAGTGCCAAACGCATGCCGAAAATTGTTTGGCAGCAGACCATGCTTTATATCCTCCTATTAATTCTCTTTTGACTGAATTTGAGGATATTTTTAAAGCACCATCAGGTCTTCCTCCACCTCGAGAGTTAGACCACTGAATCCCTCTTAAGCAACCAGATATGGTCACAAAAATTAAACCATATCGCTACCCGCACTTTCAAAAGAACGAAATCGAGATTTTAGTACGCGATATGTTAGACAAAGGTTTAATCCGCCCTAGTACGTCTGCATTTAGCTCACCAGTTATCTTAATTAAAAAAAAGACGGGTCCCGGCGTTTCTGCGTCGATTATAGAGCACTTAACACAACAACTATACAAGACGCCTTTCCAATGCCTACCGTGGATGAGTTACTAGATGAATTATATGGTTCTAAGCTTTATTCAAAATTAGATCACCAATACGAATATCACCAAGTGCGTATGCACCCACACGATATCCATAAAACAGCGTTTCGCACTCACCATGGGTTATACGAATTCATGGTAATGCCCTTTGGGTTGGCCAACGCACCTGCTACTTTTCAGTCCCTCATGAATTTAATTTTTCAACCATTTCTGCGGAAGTTTGTCGTAATTTTCTTCGATGATATATTAGTTTATAGCCCAGATTTGGATATACACTCACATTAGTCATCTTCGATTAATTTTTTCATTACTATGTTCTCACTCACTTTGTGTTAAACAAAGTAAATGCACATTTGCTACTAAGTCCATAGATTTTCTTGGACATATTATCCCTAGGGAAGGAGTATCTCCTCACCCAGCTAAAGTAGCCGACATTATACAATGGCCTAGGCCATCAACTGTTAAACAACTGCGCTCTTTTCTTGGTATTTCCAGTTATTATAGGCGTTTTATACAAAACTATGCCAGAATTGCTGGCCCGCTTACTGATTTGCTAATTAACGAAAAATTTAAATGGACTGATCAGGCAACAGCTACTTTCGAATTACTCAAGAAGCTGCTCACAAGTGCGTCTGTTCTAGCTCTCCCGGATTTCTCAAAAACATTTGTAATTGAAACAGACGCATATGGATGTGGTATTGGTGCGATTCTCAGCCAAGCCAATCACCCTATTTCTTTTTTTAGTCGCAAATGAACTCCTTGCGAACAAGCAAAATCAACTTATTCGCGAGAATTGTTAGCTGTCACTTCGGCGGTGTCAAAATGGCAACATTATTTGTTAGGAGCACCGTTCAAAATTCGTACCGATCACCGAACCTTACATCATATCACCACTCAAGTCCTCACCTCGGCCGAACAACAACGTTGTTTAACAAAACTACTAGGGTATGACTTCACTATCGAATATAAACCGGGACGCATTAATAAAGCATCCGATACTTTATCTCGAATGGAAGGAGTGACAGCTGAATCATTCCACTCTTTTAACATCTCCTTACCAAATTGCCAGTTTTTAAATAGTATTTCAAAGTTTTATAAGAAAGATACTTTAGCTAATCAAATTTTTCAGATTCTACAAAGCAATCCAGGATCTCGACCAGATTGAACCTTAAAGAATAATAACATATTTTTTAAAAATAAACTTTATATTCCGAAATCTATATTACGAACACAATTGATTTCTGAAGCGCATGACTCCAAAATTAGCGGGCATTCTGGGATCAAACCGACCTACTTGAGGTTAGTACATTCGTTTTTTTGGCCAAAATTATTACACGACGTCAAAACATATATTAAGACCTGTGATTTGTGTCAAAAGAGTAAGCCTTCTAATCATCTATCGTACGGGTTGTTAGCACATCTTCCAATCCCAACCCAAATTTGGGCGGATATATCAATGGACTTTATCACTCATTTACCTCGTTCGAAATCGTTCACGAAAATTTTGGTTATCGTAGATCGACTTACAAAAGCAGCACACTTCGCTCCTTTAGAAGCAATTTCAACGGACCAATTGTGGCCCGAGTATTTTGGGAAATCTGTGGGAAATTACACGGTTTTCCAGAGACAATTGTTTCGGACCGTGACTCTATTTTTTTAAGTGCCTTTTGGCAAGACCTTTTTAAACAGCAGGGGACCAAGTTAAAATACAGCTCCGCTTATCCACTGCAAACGGACTGACAAACGGAGCGAGTTAATAGGTGTTTGAACCAGTATCTCCGGGTTTTTACACAACCATCCAAAAACCTGGTCCACACACCTTAGCTGGGCGGAGTATCATTATAACACCAGCTTTCAGTTAGCGGCTGGAATGTCGCCATTTGAGGCTATGTACGGACGCCGCCCTCCGTGCATCCTATTAGGCTATAACTATCCCGGCAAACTGGAAGCAGTAAACACAGAAATACAACAGAGGGACTCCCTCTTACAACAGTTACGAGAAAATTTAAAACGATCGCAGCAAAGGATGAAAGCTCTGGCCGACACCAAACGCTTACCGATTACCTTCAATATCGGTGACGCCGTCCTCCTCAAACTTCAGCCACAACGTCAACTATCCCTACACAACAAACGAGTTAAGCGATTAAGCTTGCGATACTATGGACCATTCGGAACGAATTGGACAAACAGCATACAAACTTAAACTACCAGAACACTCAAAAATTCACCCTATTTTCCACGTGTCCTTACTTAAGCTATATCATGCTGCTTCTACAGAGAGCCCATTACATTTACCTCCACACTCACACAATAACAACCTGATTCATGAAGTATTGTCCATACTTGATGAACGCATAGTATGGGTTAAGGGACAAGCTATTCATCAAGCACTTATACAATGGAAAAACCTTCCACCCGCTGATACTCATGGGAAGATGTTACTCATCTAGATCCCCATGAACGTACACAGTTAAAATTACAAATCACTGATAAATTTTTGTTCTCGCAGACGAAACAACAAACGCCTGCAAGCAGTTGTTCTACAGTCAAGCTGAAGCACAGAAGCATATCTACGAGGACAAGATCTGCATTCTCTGGTCCACCACCACTTTGGGGTACGCCGACCAGGCATCCACTAGTTCCGCACAACAGAAGGTTTGCGCCAAAGCTCCGAAAACTCCTCCAGTTATCTCCCGCGACTGCTCCAGCGACGACAAGTCACTGGATCTCATCAGCAATGGCACTTCCAAGCCATCCCCACCAGCGACTACCACTACCCTTCGTCGTTCAGCTCGTCTTCGACGCACTCGCTTCGGACTTCCAGGCGTCTTCATTCCTAGGCGACGGTGCTCCCTTTGGAAGACACTCCACCAGCAAAACCCTAATACCACAGGCTTTTAAATAAGCGGCCTCAACAACGCGGTCGTTGTTTTTTTCAACACGGCAGCAGTGTAACGCCGTCACTATAGCAGAGTCCGTCAGTGTGCAGCCAGCTCAGCATTAAAGGCTGTCCATTTCAATATATTTGTAAATATAAGCAACGGTCTTCTTGGGCTGAGCCCAACGGTCATAAAGACCAGTTTATGTATAAATAACTATGCTGCTTGTGTAATAGATTAGTTTTGATTAATAAAAATTTCTACTTTTATGTCTCTCCTTACTGCGTCTCTCTTCCCACCCTTTCCTGTTCATCTCTTCCCCTCTGCCCTTCTCCTTCAGGCATCTTCTACCTTTCCCCTTTCCCCTACTGTGATGTAACAAATTTGTACGACAATGTGAGGTTTGCCAGCTCCAGAAGTACGAGACGACATCACCCGCGGGACTGCTTACCCCGCTAGAGATTCCACATCAGATTTGGGACACAGTCTCCATGGATTTCATTGATGGCCTGCCCAAAGTCTCAGGGCAAGTCCGTCATTCTCGTGGTGGTCGACAAGCTGTCCAAATATGACATTTCCTTGCCCTGAGCCATCCTTACACAGGGGAGTCGATCGCTGAGCTGTTCATACGGGAGATTGTTCGACTTCATGGTATCCCTCGATCCATCATCTCCGATCGGGACCCCGTTTTTGTGAGAAAATTTTGGAAGGAGTTATTCCGATTGCAAGACACCACGTTGCGCATGAGTACAACCAACCACCCCCAAACTGATGGACAGGCGGAGGTCCTCAATAGGGGGGTAGAGACCTACTTACGTTGCTTCGTGATGGGCGAGCCACGCACATGGACCCGTTGGTTGCATTGGGCTGAATACTGCTACAACACTTCTTTTCATACGGCTAGCAAGCTCACACCATTTGAAGTCGTCTACGGACGGCCACCACCCACTTTGGGCTCGTTTGAGCCGGACAGCACCGCCCTCCCGGCGGTCGATCGGACAATACAGGACCGAGATCGCACCTTAATGGTGCTACGGGACAACCTACGGGCAGCACAGGAGCGCATGAAGGCACAGACAGATAAACATCGCACCGAACGGGAATTTGCGATCGGTGACGAGGTTTTCCTCAGGCTCCAACCTTACCGGCAACTTTCAGTCTCTCGGTGGGCCAATCAGAAACTGGCTCCACGGTTCTACGGGCCTTTCCGCATTATCCGGCGGGTGGGTCCGGTGGCTTATACCTTGGCACTACCAGAGGGGTCTCGCATACACCCGACGTTCCACGTCTCTGCTCTTAAGAAAAATTGGAGACTCGATTCAAGCCAGCCCATGCCTCCCGGAGGCTACCACCTCCGGCGAATTACGGCCTTCACCGGAGCCCATACTGTTGACCAAGTGGAAAAAATGGGGCACCGAATACCGTCCCGAGGTGCTCGTTAAATGGAAGCATATAGCGGAGGTTCACAATTCATGGGTTGATCTTCTGGAGTTTCGCGAGAGGTTTGCAGGCTTCCACCTTGAGGACAAGTTGGTTCTTGATGGGGAGGGGAATGTTATGCCCCCAAATGTACTGCGTTTCTCGGGGCATAAATACACTCGACGGCTGAAGGAGCACAAGCGAAGCAACGGGGCTGAACCATCCGGTTTAGCCCCCAATCAATAAAAGAGGCCGAGTGGCTGAACCACCCCGGTTCAGCCCCTACTTGAGGGGGTCGGTCGGCCCCCTCTTGCCCCGGGTATTAATAGGCACGGGGCTCTCTCATGACGGCAATCAAGTATTATTTCAGGTATTTCTCTTCCTCCCTCCTAAACCCTAATTTCTCTTCATCTTCTCTCTAGTTTCCTCTATTGCTTCTCTTCCCCCCTCTAGTTCGTAACAATTGGTATCAGAGCATCCTTCCTGCGACCATGGTGACGCGTACCGAAGCCGAGATCGCACGCTTGGCAACCCTAGAAGAAAACTACATGGGGTTGGCGGACACGGTGGCGGCGATCGAAGAGCAAATGAAGACATCAATGAAAAATCTGGAAGAACGTTTGCCCAAATGGAGGAGATCAAGACCCTTCTAACGCAAAATCTGAAGGGGAAAGCAGCGACCAACGAAGGATCGGAGAACGAAGCGTCAAATCGGCTACCCACGAACGTCAACCTTCCATGGACGGGTGAAGCACACCGGCAACAGCCGGCTACAGGTTCGTAAGGCCCAGATCGGGCGTCGAACGCCTGGATGGACGCCGATCCATCCAGGGCGACCATATCTACTCCGGCCGAGCCAATCCCACCTCGGGGCTTCCGTACGGAGCAGGAGCAGCCACCGAGGGGTGGCCAGGGGTCGGAAACCATCGGCCAGAGGCGGTCAGAGCCGCGGAAGTTTTGTCGGGCCCGATCAGCTCGGGAGCGCACGCGACAGGCCGATCGGCCTGGGAACGCCTTCGATGACTTGGAATGGGGCCGGAACCAACGGCTTGACTACGTGGCAACCTCTGGAGCAGGTACAAGGGGGTTTTCGACTGATCGGAGCGACAGCAGTCCGATTGGAGGGATTAATGGACTTCTACCACTTCCCCGAGCTTACGGGCCATATCCGGGGATAATTGAGTTTTTGTCCAAATCACCGGAGCAAATAAGCCATGCCAAACGAAGCCTTAACCTTGTTCGGTTAAATATGTAGTATATTGGAACAGGATTAATTCAACTCCAAAGTATATGCATCAATTTGCCTTATTCAGACACTGAAGAAAAATAGGATATCTAATTGTTGAAATATCCCCCCCCCCCCTTCCATAAATTGTGAACAATATACGAAGAAAGAAACCACAACAGCATGGATCTCACCTTCAAGATTCAAATTTCATAAGTCAGGGCGAAAGAAACAAGACATGACTGAGATAAAGAACAGAGGTGGTTTCAATATAAAATGAGAAATTACCTGTTTCACATGATCCACTGTGGCAACCTGAGCAGTCCTAGGATCAAAAAAGTTAGCCCCATCAATTTCACCAAAGGTTGAGATTATTACCTGAAAGCGATATATATAAACATATAAATAAGGAAAATGAAAGTATATAGAATGAATAGGAATGATTCATGCTATTGACTGCTTGCTATATAAAAATGAAAAAAGGTACATAGATCAGATGATGAATAAGAGTGAACTGCACATTAAAAAATAAATTACATTGGACAAAAACTAAGCTTACTTGAATTGTGCAAATAGGAACAATGACGCAGGGTAGGCCGTGGGACTTGGATGTGTTGACGCTAATATGACCCTAGGTGTTCGTGATGCAAGGTGGACTCAAATAAATACAACTTAAATGAAATGCAAATGGGTTTTAAAATTTAATCCGGAAATAAAATCCTGCGGTGATGTTTTTATAAATGAGGCAAATTAACTCAAGTTGATTAATAACTTTCCGGCACACAAGCAAACCACACCAACATTCGCACAAAGTGCTATCTACCACAATTTCCACGATTAAGCTCTATAGAACAAAGACAATAATGAACAAATACCCTATGAAATCAAAACACCCAAACAAGTACGAAATGTTTTCTCATATTCAATAAAAAGGGAAATAAGCACAATACGATAATACTCACGTAGCAATGAAGATCCGGCAACGGCGGTAGGTGTGGCTCCACGAGATGAAGGCACTGTCTTTGAGGGAAGGGAAGGAGCATTGGATCCGAAGGAGACAGTCAACTGGTGGCTGGATAGGGAGGGAAATGGTTGCCGGTTGCTGGAATTGAAGAGGAGCAGGCTCTTGTTGACTGGATATGGACAGAAATGAAGATTGCGGCTTTACTGGATGGAGCGGGTGACTTTGCAGTGGATCCACTACAGAAGGCAAATAGGAGGAAGGCGGGAGGACGTCTGCTGTCGAGGGGAGGTGAACAGGAGTCTGTCGAGGATGGAGAAGATGAACATGAGCAGTTACGATCCTTAATAGAGCGGCTCGACTTTGTGGCGGGATCGAACAGGAAGGCGCTACCTGGGGAGATTCCGATTTTGCCGTCGATGAACAAGGTAGATGTACAGTGGAGTTGCGGTTAGGTATTTCGTTGCTTTCGTCGTGGACGGGGAATGTGAATAGGATAGCGGGTTGTGCCTCTCGTGAGGGAGGGGGTTACCGGACGGATCGAACGGTTATGGTGGGGAATGAAGCGTACAGGAGGCTCCGTCACTTTCGTGGCTGGGAGAAGAGATGAACAGTAGGAAGATGGGCGGTTATCTCCTTCAGGACGAGGAAAATGTGGGTAAGGGATGATGAACAATGGCGTTTTTTTTACAAAGGATTGTGGGGACTGGAAACAGAGGAATGTCGGAAGATAATAAATGGATAACTGAAATTAATCGAGGCGTCGCACCCCGGGCTCGAGGCGTCGCACCACGGATGATTGTCGATTCTGGATTCGCTCACAAATTCAACAAAAAACATAAAAATACAGCATCCACCCCTATTTATAACAAGAGGGGGCGGTTGGGCACCGGGCGTGAACGGCTATGATTGGTCGTTACGCTCAATGTCCTCAAACATCAAAAACAAATCCAAAAAATAAAATAAAAAACATAAGAATAATAGAACGACGAGCCGGACGCGCTCGTGGTCTCGGAACGCCGATCCGATCATCGCCTCCTGCGCGAATATACAATTTCTAAGGTTTTGTAGAATCTGGGATCTATGTTGCACGGGGTCGAAAACGATACAAGATATGACGCAATGTGAATATGAGATCCACCATTTTAAAAAAAACTAAGATAAGCGATACTTTCTTAAGTTTTAATTATTTAAATACAAATTGATATGAATACATGTGTGACATTCATGTCCTCTTTACTTTTTTCAATCATTATATTTTGTATATCATATATAAAATAAAGACAATGTTTATTCGTGTTACAAATTTATATCGTATCATAAATAGTAACCGTGAATGAAAGAATGTAGTCAATTGGCTCCAACCACTTATCATTCAAACACGCCTTTCTCCATATCATCATCATCAAAATAAACACAAATTGTGTGGAACAGTGAATGAAAGTATATAGTCAATTGGCTCCGACCACTTATCATTCAAACACATGTCTTTCTCCATATCATCATCATAATAATGAACAAAAAATTTGTGCTTTTCCGAGTATAATTGGGCATATTTGGGAGTATCTGGGACTTCTTTTTATTTAAAATTAAAAGAAAAAATTTATGAGGTTTCACGGATGAGTTGAATTCAGTGCTTCAAAAAATTTTAGATATGATACGAAAGGCTGATTCGCTTCCGAGTCTAGGATATTAGATGATACAACTGTAAAATGTCTAATTTTTAGAGGCAATGAAATGGACAAAGCACAGACATTATTGCAGTTTACATTGTAATTTCTGGCTTACGGTTTAACTAAAATACAACTAATAGAATTATATTAAGGAATTATCTTCAGCCATCAGTAATGGTGGTGTTTATATGATTTTGGCCTACTCAAGTTATTTCTTCTCTACTGCATTATCTCCACGATGTAGCTTCTCCATTGGTCCAGCTTTAAAAGCATTATTTAGTCATCAATCGCTAGACTCCTAATTGGATTCTACCCTTCTGCAGGTAACCTTGGAGCCGCACGTGGAACGGGGAAAGGGACATGCGATACCTGCGGTGTTGAATTCACAAAGAAGCAATAAAGAACAGACAACAGGAAAACACAATTTCATTCATAGTGCAGAAACAGCAGAGGAGCCCCATATAAGTCTCCTCGTGCACACGTCTTACGGGTATGGAAACAAATGGCAATGGTTGCACGCTCGCGGGAACAAGTAATGTTCAAAAGCTATTAATGGCTACAGTCGTTACACATGATCCACAATATGTCACACATAACACATGCATAATAACATAAATGACGCATATCAATGCCCCATCCATATAACATTCTTGACCCCAAGGATTGAATGATGGGAAGGCCTTCTACAGCTCGTCACTAAGCCTCCCAGGTAGCTTATTTTAATAGTTGAATTCAACCATTTGAATTAACCCGGGTCATTAGTTTACCTCTCTTTTGGACCAACCTTCTGTCAATGATAGATTCCAAAATTGTCATGATGTTGCCCTCATCGGTAAGGTACTCTGGAAGAGAAGCATCACTTGATAAGTTGGTATGGAACCGATATATTCCTTCAGCTACGACACATGAAAGGTATGGTGAATTTTTTATCCCAGGGGAAGGCGGAGCTGATACGCCACTGGACCGATCTTCTTCATGATTTGGAACGGTCCAAAAAACCTAGGGAATATTTAGTGAAAGTGGATGCTCTCATGTTGGTTTGTCTATAGGGATGAAGCTTGACATATACCTAACTTCTCTCCTCAAATTCCCTCCCTTCTCTTCTTATCGGCTATAGCCTTCATACGATTTTGAGCTTGGTGAAGGTGATGCTTCAGCAGCCTCAATCTGCTCTCTCGTGCTTGCAAACTTCTGTTTGTCGCTACCACTGATGTAGAATCGGAAATGTAAGGAATCCGTGATGGGGGAGGCTGACCATAAACCATCCCGTATGGGGTTAGTTGGATGGGACTACAATACAAAGTGCATACCACCATTCGGCCAAGTGCAACCACTGGCTCGAGCAGTTTGGTTTATCAAAGCAAACACATCGAAGGTAATTTTCTAGGCATCTAACTACTTCTGTTTGACCATTTGATCGAGGGTGGTATGTCGATGATGTATTGAGTTGTACTATTTGCAATCTAAAGAACTCCTTCCAAAATGAACTAAGGAAAATAAAATTCATAAAACTTACCATTGAATGTGGCATATCATGTAACTTGAATACTTCCTTCATGAGGGCTTATGCAACCCCAGGGGGTGTTAATTGTCTGGTCATGGCTATGAAACGGGCATACTTGCTAAATTTATCTATCACCACATTATTATTGAGAACCCATCTGAGCTCTGAAGGCCCTCAATGAAACCCAAAGATGCATCCATCCAAATTTGATCCGAAATTGGCAAGGGTTGTAATAAGCCCAATGAGTTTACCATTAAGAGGTTCGCATTGTTGGCATATTGGGCATTGGTTTACATATGATAGATAAACTCCTTCATATTCTTCCAATAGAAAACTTGCTTGATCCTTTTCAATGTGGCTTGGACCCCTGTGGCCCTGTCCCCTGAATGTCCTCCAGCTGATGAATCATGGTGCAATTGGCAAATAAATTTTTTGACTTCTTCCACTTGGCCTAGCACAAGTTTTCCTTTTCTTTTGAGTATCCCTTGAGAGCACTGATAATGAGGCCGATAGGTGGGATTGGTTTCCTTCTCTTTAATCAGCTCCTTTAGTTTCGGATCTTGGCCATGACTCTTGTAACCTGGTGAGAATGTCAGAGTGGAAGGTAACCATGGTCCTAAGGCTCCTTCCTCTTCCATGACCCTCCATGACAAGGCATCTGTCATAACATTTTCTACTCCCTTTTTGCAGTTGATGGTATAATCCAATCCCATGAACTTAGAAAGGTATATTGATCACGAAATGGACACCCATGAGGCAGTGTTTTCATTTTTGTACTGTCGTAACAATAGCCATTAATTCCTTCTCGTATACAGATAACCCAACATACTTAGGACCCAAAGACTTGCTGAAAAAAGAGATATGATGGCCTTCTTGAAGGAGAAGTCTTTGATTAGATGCATCTGTTTATACAACAAACAACTTTTGGAAGTCAGGCAGTGCCAATACTAGGGGAGAGGTCACCACCACTTTTAAATTTTCAACTGCTTGGGTTGCCTTTCTTGAAAACAAGAACCGGTTCTTCTTAAGTAGCTCACTAAGTGGCTTTGTTATAACTTCATAATTCTTGATAAATCGTTGAAATAACTGATGAGTCCCAATAATCCCCTCAGTTGTTTGAGTATGGTTGGCAGTGGCCATTGAAGCATATCTGAGATCTTATGGGGATTAGTTGAGACACTTTGTCTTGAAATGATGTGCTCGAGGTATTCCACATGGGCAACCCAAAATGTGCATTTGCTCCTTTTGACATATAATTTCTCCCTTCTTAATGTTTGTAATTTAATTCTCAAATGTTGTAGATGCTCTTCCATAGATGTGCTATAAATTAAAATGTTGTCAAAATACCAAAATGAATTTCCTTAGTTGAGCATGGAATACCTAGTTCATTAACCCTTGGAAGGTTGCAGGGGAATTTGTGAGCGCAAATGGCATCACAAGACACTCGTAGTAACCTTCATGAGATATAAAAGTCGTCTTCTCTATATCATTGCTTGTCATTCTCATTTGATGGTACCCTGAGCGTAATCAAGTTTGGAAAAAGTGTTTGCCCTGCTAATTCATCAAGTACCTCTTCTATAATTTTTGATGGTGTTCTCGTTCAGGTGTCGGTAATCAATGCACATCCTCCATGAGTCATCTTTCTTCTTCACCGGGAATATGGGGAATGTAAACGAACTATTGTTGGATCTAATCACTCTAGAATCCAATAATTCTTTAATCAACCTTTCAATTTCATTTTTTTGTAAGGATGGGTACTTATATGGCTTGGCATTTGTGTAAAAATGCGGCTCCTTGGGGTGTATTTGATGGTAATGGGATCTCCTAGGAGGTAATGTTGTCAGCATCGTGAACAAATCTCCAAACTCATCTAATAATTTCAGTATATTTGGATCTCTTCTCTCAGAATTGCTTTATAATATCAGTACCAATATGCATAAGAGTGGTGGAGTGATCTGCCTCTGTTCTCAACCCATAAACGGATAGAAGGGATAGTTGAGATGTCTTTGGAATTAACTTGCCCATTTGTCCTTTGCTAATGGATTTATGATGGAGTGACATGCTTCCAGTTAGGAGCACCTTTTTGTTATTAGTTGTGAACTCCATTTTTAAATTCAAGGAGTCCAATTGAATTGGACCAAGGGTAATCAATCATTGTATCCCTAACACAGCAACACACCCCTTAAACGGAATGATGAGGATATTAGTTTCAGATTTTACTCCATGCTGCTCCATTTGAAATGTTTACATGAATGATGACTAAATGGCCGATTTTCATCAGCCATCAGCACTGCAATTTTGAAGGTAAGAATGTCAGTGAGAATGCAGTAAATCGGTTTGCAATGGCTTGATCCAAGAAGTTAAGGGTTGACCATGTGTCAATAAGGAGGACTAATTAATTCCCCTTATAAGTTCCCATAACCCTCATGATGTGATAATCATGTACGTTGTGTTGGCATGTATAAAGACTTGTGGAATGTCTTCAGGCTCGGAGGCAGTAAGAGAATCCCCAAATACAAACATGTCTTCACCTTCCTTATCTATATTTTAAGCACATATAGATAAGCTCGAGCCACACACTTATGGCCCCTAATATACTTCTCATCACACCATAAGCATATCCTATTATGTTACAATCGAATGCAGTTGAAATGTAAAATGAACAGGAAGAAGGCCATTAGAGGAGTGGACGAAGAGTTGAGAGAAGAATAGGAGGGACGAGAAGAAGATGAAGTTTATTATCAGATTTTTCATAATCATTTCATTACACTAATCAGTATTTAAAGCAAAAGAGATACCCGTTACTCATAATCACCCATTGGCTATTTTACAAATAATTACAATTACACTTGCCACGCAGTCCTGCGCAAAAAGACTGTCGGTCCGGTCCTGAACCGGTCTTTTAAAAGACCGGTCTTTTGGCCAACCAGTCCCGGACCGGTCCCGTGCAAACCAGTCCCGGTCCGGGACCGGTTTTTCTCCTCTGGAGGAGGACCGGCTGGGACCGGAGGACCGGTCCAAACCGGTCCTAACCGGTCCCGGACCGGTCTTTTTATTAAAAAAAATAAAATTTAAAAAAATAAAATATATAATTATAATTATATAAAATTAAATTTTTTGGGATATAAAACTAATGTGCATACAAATTACAAAATAAAGTTAAATAAAACTCAAAATGAAATAAAAACTGATTTTTATTAAATTCCTTAGATTGTAAGTAAGCCGCTAAAGCATCGCGTCTAGTTGTAGAATGACTTACCTGGTGATATTTAGGCTGGAGTACGTCGTGAATGTAAGACGTCATTTCTTCATCGTCGTAGTGGTTGAATGGGAGTCCTTTTTTGATGACGTTCTCCATTTGTCGCTCTCGTTGCCGAGCTTGGTCGTACGTCCAAATGTGCCCGATCGCCGAAATTTGGGCTTGGGTAGACTCCGGGGCTTGCTTAGAAATGCAGGATTTCACATGTCGGACGAGCGTTGTGTTGCTGCCGACGGCCATTAGCTTCCCGCAAAGTTTGCACTTCGCCTTCATTTCGCCATCAACCCGCACTTTATCAAATGTATTCCATATTGCCGCTTTGTGACGGTGCTCCACAATCTCAATATCGGCAGACGCGGAGGAGGACGCCGGCTGGGATGAAGAAGACGCCATTTAATAAATTTGAAAGAGAGAGAGAGAGAGAGAGAGAGAGAAATAGAGAGAGAGAGAGAAGTGGAGAGAGAAATAGAGAGAGAGAATGGGGGAGGGGAGGTATTTATAAAAATAAAATTAATTAAAAAAAATTAATTAAAAAAGAGCCTTAAGGCTCTTTAATTAAAGAGCCTTATGCTCTTTTATTAAAGAGCCAGCCATTCAGAGCCGTTAAGGCTCTTTATTAAAGAGCCGTTAACGGCTCTTTATTACAGAGCCGTTAACGGCTCTTTAATGCTCCTTGGCAAAAACCGGTCCTGGGAAACCGGTCCTGTCCCAGGACCGGTAAAAGACCGGTTAAAACCGGTCTTTTACCGGTCCCAGTCCGGGACCGGTTTTTGCCAAAATATAAGGGACCGGCCGAGCCCCTAGGACCGGTCCGGTCCCGGACCGGTCCGGTCCCGGACCGGTCCCGGACAGGACCGGTCCCTGACCAGTCCTAACCAGTCCGGTCCCGACCGGACCGGTTAGGACCGGTTTTTTTGTACACGACTATTGCCACGTGACAGTATCACAACCTCCGGCCACCCCTCTAATGGCCTTCTCTGAACTCTCCGGCCACCCCTCTAATGGCCTTCTTCAGGCTCGAAGGCAGTAAGAGAATCCCCAGATACAAACATGTCTTCACCTTCCTTTTCTTCTTCCTCTGCCAAAGCGCTCATGAATCGCCAATGTGAATTCATTCCAAGAAATGGGAGAACCAGCACGTTGAGATTTGGAGAAAATTTGGAACAAGCCAATGCTCTGTCTTCAAAATGAATGGAGGCTAGCTTCACCTTCATTTCCTCCGGTGTGCCGTCAATTTTGAGAATTGCTCACTCTAGTAAAGCCAGTCCTTGACCACTTCTCCAACAAAACACGGGTAGTCGTGGCCAAAGGAGAGGACGCATAGGCACCACACTCCATAGTTGTTGCTACCTTCATCTGCCGCAATTCGCCTCTGGTTGCAGAATGTTGGATGTTCATTTCCCGCAACGCCTGCTTCAAAATTCAAATTCCTTGCACATGTCCTGATTGCGGGTGTGGTGATCCCCCATGGCAGAAAAAATGTTGGTTGGAAAGCAGGCTCTGATACCACTAATAGTCTCCTAATTGGATTCTACCCTTCAACGGATAATCTTGGAGCCGCACCTAGAACAGGGGAAGGGGACAGGCGATACTTGCGGTGTTGAATTCACAAAGAAGCAACGAAGAACGGAGAACATCGAAACATAATTTCATTCATAATGCAGAAATAGCAGAGGAGCCACCTATAAGACACCTCGTGCACACGCCCTACAGGTATGGAAACGAGCGGCAACGGTTGCATGCTCGCGGGAACAGGTAAAGTATTCAAAAGCTATTAACATCTACGGCTGTTACACAGCCCACAATATCTCACACACATAATAACATAAATGGCACATCACATTCTCGCTGAAAACTATCCAGAACAAGATTTGGCGAGGTGTGGCAATCTCGAATCACCATTTACACAACCCTAACTCGACCACAACTGAAGATACTTACATCTCCGCTTCTGCCAGGCATCTCGAGCACGACGAGGTGGTCCTTGTTGAAGAGGGGAAACGCCTCTGCCGCCGCCATGTCATACAATCTGTCGTCCCCCATGAGCAGCCGAACATCTGGAAAACCTACAAATGGTTAGAGCGTCGCCGATAAAGAAGCCGGCAGGGAGAAAGAAGGGAGATGAGACCTTTCGCAACGTACTGGATCTCGCCGGCAGGGGCATTAGCTAGGAACCATTTTGCGATCTCCTTCTTCTGCTTCTCGGTCAGTTCCGGGTTCTCCG
Organism: Dactylorhiza incarnata; assembly: GCA_033032865.1. NCBI lineage: Eukaryota > Viridiplantae > Streptophyta > Magnoliopsida > Asparagales > Orchidaceae > Dactylorhiza > Dactylorhiza incarnata. The sequence continues at coordinate 13,975,286 of JAWHQI010000017.1, forward strand.
GGTCCTCTCCCCAGTCCGCCATGAGAGGGAACGAGAACGAGAGTTCAAGATTGTAGGAAGGAGATCTCGAGCAGTCGGATGGAGAGAGCGGGATAGGGTGTTCGTTCCTCCGGCAACGGGAGAAGGAAGTCCGATGAGAATGGCTGCGTTATTGACTGCGAATTTTTTGATGCGGCCAGGCCACATATCTGTCTCCGGCGCTCATAGGATTTTGACACACGGTAGTTCTTTTCGGTTTTATTTTAGAGAGTTCATATTAGCAGTCCAATTTTCGCTATTCGCACCCCCAAAATTGTAAAAATCTTAACTATATCCGCAATCCAATTCTCGTTAATTGCACTCCATCGAATAATCTCCTCCTCTCCATCTCTCTTCTCCCGTTGCCTAAACTCTAGTTGTAGTTTTATCGGTCGAGTCATCTTTCCCTCTCTTAGATTCACCTTCAAAAAAGAAGGAAATTATCCAACGAAAATCCCAAAAAAGTAGTCAGTTTTCTGGTTAGAGAAAGGTTTGCATGTCATTTAACTTGTTTTAGAGTTGATTCCTCTATGCATGACATTTAACTGTTTCCTGCTAGGTTTTTAAATGCCTTAGTCTTTAAGATGTTTCTCTAGGCTTCTAGTGCTTCATAAATCAGCAAAGTGCTTCGCTTATTTGGGATGGGAGTGGGGTGCAAATATAATTTTGGACTGCAAATAAAATTTATGGACTACAAATAGCGATGGACTGCGAATAGCCAATTCCGGACTGCTAATATCAACTCCCTTATTTTAGAGCAATGTTATAAGCACACCAATATAGGGTATTAGCACACCAATATTTTTTCAAAAAACACAAATCCTAACCCCACCAGATTTGAGCGCACACCTACTCATTTCTAATTTCCGCCGAGCCCTTTCGTCCGTCGTTTGGTGATTCTGAGTCGCACACCTCGCTTCGCCCGTCGCCGCCCTTGGAAGAGATCGCCGGCGAATTTCGCCGGAAGAACGTCGCGCCTCCTCCTCAATGTAAGTTTAGGCCTCCATTTCATGCTCATCCTTCTCTATTTCGTTCGAACCCTAATTTCCTGAACCATTACTTACCTTATTTCTCCCCAAAAAACAGTAGAAGAAGGCAATTTTGTAGACATATACTCGGTTAGAGGGTGTTATTGTGAAGATTTCAAAGCTTATTTCGGATTCTTTGGTATACATCAAACATCAAGGTATAATTTTTTTTATTATGTAATGCAAATGCATTATGGGTTGTTCAATTTATAACATTTTAGTGGATTAATTTTGATGACTATTATTTTTAGAACAATTTGGAAAGATAGAAAATTATTTTTTCTTGGATTCTCTTGCTTGTAGGATGAAAATGGTTTCCAAATTAAACGTAGATACATCTAAAATCATTGAAATAGATGTAGGAATGCAATTTGTTACATATATAATTTTTCCTACTAAAGAGAGCTTAGTTGAGTGAGTTTGTAATGTTGTCAAAGGGTTGGGATTCATTGCTACTATCCAAAGAGCAAACAAAATTGATGAAAGACTTAAGCCTGTGGTCTTTTTGGGATGTGATAGATCTGATTTTCCTCGGGATAATCAACAAAGAAAATGGTATGTTAAGAGAAACCTAAGGAAAATTAGTTCGAAGAGATGTGGATGTCAATTTGTCCTACTTGGTCAAAAAAATGCATGTGCAGAAGAGTAGAAAATTGATGTTAAATGTGACACACATAATCACAAATTTGTTCATTTGGAGGCACACAGCTATGCGGGTAGATTGGATGATGAACAAATGATAGTTGAAGAGATGTATGACTCTAGTATGAAGCCCTAAAAAATATTGTCATATTTGAAAAAGAGAAATTCCTCCAACATTTCTATCATGAGAACAATATACAATCAAAAGGTTAAGTTGTATAAGAAGGAGTTTGATGGTGGAACTCCTATCTAATTTCTCTACAAATATATTAGGGATGCAGAGTACACCCGCTACAATTATTTGAATCCTTTAAGGTGCACTTTGGAAAGCATATATTTTGCTCACCCTACATCTATCAAACTGAGTAATATGTTTCCATATATTTTTTATATTGGATTGCACATATAAGACAAATCGCAATAGGCTACTGTTGTTTTCTATAGTTGGGCAAACTTCTACAGATTTAATATTTTTGTTGAATTTGCATTCATATCTAATGAAACTGAATGTAGCTATAAGTGGACATTGGAGTGTTTTAAAAGCATGTTGGATCCAACTTCTTTGCCAAATGTTTTGATAGTGGACAGAGAAATATCATTAATGAATGAAATAAAGGTAGTGTTTCCTCAATCAAGAATTATTTTTATGTCAAGTTCACATAAATAGGAATATACCAACTCATTGTGAGAGATATTTCAAGCAAGGTAAAGAATGTGAAGCATTTTTATCTGAAATGACAAATTTTGGTTTACTCTCCAACAGTTCATGATTTCAATATGCGATTAAATGATATGTTAAGCAAGTATTCTGAAAAATATCTTGATGTTCTAAACTATGTGCTAACGACGTGGGTTGATCCATACAAGGAGTACTTTGTTTTTGCATAGATAGATATGTTGTTGCATTTTGGAAACTCTACCACTATTCGTGTGGAGAATGGTCATAGTCAACTAAAAAGATTTTTGAAAGTATCTATTTATAGTTTGTCTTCAATATGGAAAACATTTCATCAAATGCTTAATTTGCAACATACACAAATTAAGCACTCTTTCGGGCAAAGTTTCATTAAAGTCAACACATGTTGCAGAGAATCATTATATACAAACTTGCTTAAGTATGTTTTGGTTCATGCTTTAGAGCTAATCAAGAAAGAACAAACACATGTGAAGAGTGCTCATGTTTTAGACTCGACAAAGTGTTCACATAAGAGTGGCTCACAATGGGATTGTCTTGTGCTCATGAATATAATTAATGGCATACATGCATCAATCTTCCGCATATCCCTTATGGATGATTCACAAGTAATGAAGACAACTAACTTTGCATTCAAGTACAACCGGTGATACAAAAATAAAGGAGAAAAAAGATTTGTTTGATGTCATACAAGTTGACTTATATGGGTTTCTACAAAAATACAAATAATATAAGTGATATCCAAAGGAATGAAATGAAGAGAAAACTTTGGGAAATAATGAAACCAACCACTACTCAAACTTTAGAACCATTATTAAAGGGAGACCATAAGGGAGCAAAAAAATTTTAAAGACGATTATAAGTCAACAAAAATAGACTTTTCACTATTTGAGCATGTTTTAGTAACGAAAAAAAAAACTAAAAGAGAAGCCTAAGAAAGTGATTCCAAGAAAAATTCAAGTAAAAAAGTTTCTTGAATGCATCGGTGTGGAAATATCATCTTGCATTACTAGTCATTTAATTGATGTCATAAATATACTTAGAGATGGGCATTATGCATGGTTACTGATTAGTATGTCAAGCCTTGGAAATGAATGATAATTGGATGAAAGTACGACAAGATCCATCGGAAGAAATAAAGAATAGTCAAGACTTGTACAACAACATATATGAGAATGTGAGATTGACAGAGTTGTTGACATTTTTGGAATGCACTTCTTCTTCGGCACCACTCGACAAATATATGACGATGTCGGACATGGGATTAGTTATTTTATCATGTTACAATGCAAAACTAGTACATTTTTACAATGCACTTCTTCTTTCTTCTATAACATCACCTAGATTTCTTATGGAATTAATTATGGCAGTTACACGGGAGCAAAACTATGACATCGTCTCATCCTCTCGCATCAACAAAGTATCATAATCCTTCCAGTATGACTTGAGTTTAATAGACATTACCTTTTGTGTGAACCTTTAAACTTAGCTGTGAGTATTGTTGGAGCCTATGTTCCGCATCTCTTGGTTTGAGAATAACAAATACCGTGTTGTATTTAATCTAGTCTTTTGTGTGTTTATAGTGTCCAGGTTGTACGGGTTCAATGAGGAGACAAGTCCTCGTTCATGGGCATGATCCGAGAGTGTGTACACATTAGAAAAAGCAAAAGGGTGAGTTTTGTGTGCTGATCTTAAAATGGCCATAACTTTCAATCCAGGAAGAGTTACAGAACGTGCCACCCCATTTCGGAGATGAGAACAACTCAATCTACAGTCTGGAGAAGTTTCAGACGGCAAAAATGAAGAGGAGATGTCGCCCAGGCGACGTCGCCCAGGCGACAGCTCAGAAGTTACAGCAACAGCCCGCACGACAGCACGACGAGCAGCAGTTTTGCGCTGTCGGAATTCCGACAGTGATGTCGCCCAGGCGACAGTGAAAATCTATAAAATGGTTCTTTCTGTTCGTGCATTGCAAGTTTGGAGAATTCTAAGTTCCTTCCTGATGGCATACGAACCAGAGAGCTCCAGAACTTCATGAACTCCCATTTGTGCTGAGAAGGTTTGAAATTGAAGACGAGATCGGACGCGCTTCTACATCAACGATCATCTCGAGGCTTCAACCTTCCTTTCAGAGATCTGAATTTCTAGGGAGTTCATCATTTCATTTTGTATTTTCATTTATATACATTTCATTTTGTATTGGTAGGGAAATCGTCTCCTTGTGCGTGACGTCTAAGTCCTTACGTGGCTTAGGGGAAAATCGCTTCCTTGTGTGGAGCGTCCAAGTCCTTGCGTGGCTTGGTAGGAAATCGTGGCCTTGTGTGCTACGTCTAGATCTTCCCATAGGCTTGGGCTTGGTCTATGGAGAGACAAGTGATAGCCTTCCGATCCTTGGGAGAAGGATTGGTAAACACAAATTGTTAAAAGTTTATTTTTATTATAGCCTTGATTTTAAGCTTTATTAAGATCGACAATCCTTTGTATTCATCACTTGTGGAAATAAATTTGATTTCCAATTTCTTATGATTTTCTAAGTGTTTATTTGGGTTGTCTAAAAATCTACTTGTTTATCCGTTAAAATTATCATAATATATTAGAAAATTTTCAAAGTAAATTTTAGCCCTTATTCACCCCCCCTCTAAGGGCGCCGCAAGATCCAACAAGTGGTATCAGAGGCAGGTTATTCCAATACGGCTTCACAACCGGGAATAATGGCGCTTCATGATCTCGCATCTTCTAGAGGGGATAATTTTTATGAAAATGAAAAATCATTATGTCCACCATTATTAATGGGTGGAAAATATTAATGAAAAATTTTCTTAAGGCCTTAGATGAAAAAGTTTGGAATATTACTATTAAAAAGCCATCAAGCGTACTAACTAGAAACGAAATTATTTTAAATGCAAAATCTATGAATATTATATTTTGTGCGTTAGACCAAAATATTTTCAAACTTATTTATACTTTACCTTCCGCATATGAAATTTGGAGTTTTCTTGAAAGAACTTATGATTCTCCTTCTACAGGTACGGAACATTCACAAGAACCGGAGAATATGCAAGCCTATGCAAATATTCAAGAAAGCTACACAAAGGATGGATCCATAGAATGCTCATCAAGCGGAAAGGATGATGGAAACTCTTGTTTGGAAGAGGAAGATGAAGAAGACAAAGGAACAATATGTTCAAATCTTGCCTCATCCACGAGCGCTGTAAGGAAATCAAAATCTCCTATTTTTTGTACATCTATTTCTACACTACAATTGCTACAAAATACTAAACGTAAGATTAAGAAACTAAAAATGGCTAATGCAAAACTACGTTTAGAAAATAAAACTTTGAAAGCAAATGTGAATGTAGAAACCAAAAATGAAATGTTTGTATCTCCTGCATTCTCTTCATTTGAAAACTCTATATCTTGTTTTGATTGCAATTTATTAAAAGAACAATTCAAGGAAATTGAAAAAGGGCTCTTAGTTTCTAAAAAGCATAATGAAAAATTGATATTTGAAAATGATGCTTTAACTTGTAAGTTAATACAATTAAAATTTTTTGTTGAAAAATTTCAAAGTTCATGTAATGAATTTCATCATAAGATTTTGAATAACAAGGATAAATTAACTTACAAAATCATTTCTAAAAAGGACCATTTTCACACACTAAATCAAAAGGAGTTTAGTTTCAAAAAGAATTATGATCCTTATAAAATTCTTAAGAGTCACTATTATAGGTCTCAATATATTTTCAATCATGACTCAAATTTAAAAACTCATTTTCATGAAAATCATAATATAAAATATTATCCTTCATATTATAAGAGTGTGTCTATAAGAAAGAGTGGAAATGAAAATCATCAAAATAATAATCAATCTTTTAAAATATATTGTAACCCACTCTTTCAACAATCACTTCTAAAGAAAGACAATCACTATTATAAACTTTCAAAGAATCTATGTAATAAAATTCATTATGATTATCAACATCAATCTATTTTGAAAAATAATTTGAATGAACTTAAATCACAAATGAATTATTTTTCAAACAAATATAATCATATAAAGATGTCACATAATCATAATATGAATTTAAAATATAAACCACCAAGGTATGAATGGAGACCCTTAAAGAAAAATGATACATCAACTTTAATTGAAAAGGCCCATTTACCCTTGTATCCTAAAAAATCATCATGTCATATTTGGGTGCCCAAAGGAACCATTACACATGGTCAACTTTGGATACCTAAATCTCTTATCATTTAGTATCTTTCAAATGCATGAAGTAGAAACTATTAAGAAAATGAAAAATCATTACTCTACTTCATGATATGCTTATTGTCACTTTTCTTTTGTTTATTTTTATTTTTTGAACAAACATGCTATGATCACTTTATATATCATGAAATATGACTTTCATATATTAAGCCTAATGTTTATCAAATCAAATTTGAATTAAAATTGAACATTAAGTCATATATATTTTGCAAAGTGATCTATCTCTCATCTTTGATTGTACTTTATCCTTTTAAATCCTTTACCCTTAATTGTCTTGAATTATCATTAGAAATTGAATTTTGAAATTATTATCAAGACTATTGAAACTATTTTAAAGATTGGATTTAAATGGTTTATTAAAGGGCCTAAACTAAAAATTAAAATGCGCAATATTTTTTTTGATTCTATATTTGTTTGCTGCATATGATAGCCCTTATAATGAAGAACATTATCTAGAAAAATTGAAAACAAAAATTCATCTAAACGCATGTTTAATCTTTCAAAAATGCGAGTTTTCGGTCAAAACTTCAAACATCCATATCTTTTGATCCGCTCGCCTGATTTTCGCGTTTAATATATTTTCGGAAAGAGCACAAAAATCTCCATCCAACGGCAAACTAGGCTTGCTCATTTGAGTTTTTTTGGTGCTGTCAACTTGCCCAATTTCAACTCCATTTTAAAAGCTATCTTAGTTTGCTTGATTTGGAAATTTCTGTGTTTATGGATCTTTCATCACATGCTATCCTTATTAAAATTATTTCATATATTAATTTAGATATTATGTGTGTGATGTGTGTCACCAATGTTTGCATGTAATTTAGACCTTAGAATCATCTTGTATCATTAAGATCAAATCAAAAGTTTAATCATTTCATTCTAGGTCTAAAGTAAATTAATTTAAAAACTTCTCATATTACATGCAACATAATCTCCATTAATCCTATGTAATAACATTGCATTCAAACTCATCATGCTAGCATCACTTCTTAGTTTATGCTTAAATTTATATGCTAGGTATAACATTTACAATGTTATTAAAATATCATGATAACTATGTGATTTAAAATTATATAGAATACTAAAATTCCAACAAACACATAGTTTATGGATTAATCATTATAATATATATGAATATTGTATCATAAATCATATATTATCATGCAAAACCAAAGATCAAAAGATTCAATTATTGAATGCAAATTTTATCATAAATTTCAAAACATTATATATGTGATCTTTGTCTTTAATATGATTACATGATCATCATTTTCTAGACTTAAAAAATCAAACATGCTTATTCAAAAGAAAAATCACCAAATCATATTGTCATAAGTCTAGAAAGAATAGAAATCACATACATCATGATGATCTAACATATATTCTATGCAAAATTCTCTATAATCATAAATCATAATTCATGTTCTATCAAGAAATATCTCAAATCAATAATAAGAATTATGAATCTTATGATAAAAATATGAATATTGCTTTCTTTACATTAGTTGGTGTATGGATATGCTTTGATATTGATTGCATGTATCTCACATATATATAGATTCTAGAACCAACCTAAGAATAATAAAAATACATCAAACTTAATCATCACTCTATTCTAGATCTATAATTTAAAATTCTATTTTGGAATACATGCAATATTAATATTAATCTTATGACATGACATTAAACCCAAAACTCATCATACTAGCTTTATCACTTATTGAATATTAGTAATTGTGCTAGTTATCACATATCGTCATCTCATAAAAGTAGAAAAACTATGCGGCTTTATAACTCATCACATTAAGCAAAACTCATAGTTTATAAATCAACCCATAATTTAAAAAGCTTATGTTGTCCAAAGATTATTCACCTTTGACTTCATATCTCACAATAGCGGGGGCGTAGGGTTGTATGCATTAGAGACCTAACCTCTAAGTCATGTCTTGTCCTTAACCGGGGAGGGTTCCAGTGGGGCCTTGCGAGGCACTGGGGGGAAAGAGTGCTAGGTTGAGTGTTCTCTAGTGTGTGCATATGGGACTAACACCCCAACCTACGGCATGTGTGCAGCTCCTCATGCCCATCCGTCACTTAGTACGGGGCTAGGGTGTAGACATTTAGTCGGGGTAGTCTTTAATCTTAGGACATACTTATTTTACTCTTTGCATGATCATTTTATTTACTTATCACTTAAATCATGCATATTTTGGTTTATTTAATAAAAACAAAAAGGTCCTCTTGTGTTTGCATAATCTATCTTTTTGAGCTTAAATGTTTTTGTAAAACACATGTATTTGAAAAAGCTATAGTTTTATGCAAATTTGAGCAATCAAGACATCTCCATAAATTACAAAATTTTTGCATAAGACTACTCTAAGGGCACTTAATAAATTTCAAAAATCAGATTTTTGAAATTCTCAAAAAATCAAGTACTGTTTCCAGCGCTAGCGTTAGCGCCTGCGCTAGTGTGAGTGTTTGATTTTTCTGATTTTTAAAATTTCTAAAAATCTATAAAAATATTTTAGTTCATATGTACTACTTAGTTTTTGTGTTTCTGACTTTTTGTTATTTTGTTTTTATTCAGATTATGAAAAATCAAATAAAAAATTCAAATTCAAAAATTACAAAAATATAATTTTTTTTTGTGATTTTCTATTTTTTTTATTGATTTAAAAATTATAAACAAAAAAAACTGTATGATCTTTATTGCCAATATCAAGCATGAATGAATTCTATTATTTAGATTTTTTTTTCAATGTTAAAATTTATTCCTTCAAATTACTATGAACATTGTTTTGTTTATCATGCTTTGATATATCTATTTAAAGTGCATAAATTGTATTGAAAAATATGTATAGAACCAAGCTTAGCATGCCTCTAAGTATGAGTAAATGTATTATGATTGATAATGATACCTTTCACTCACTTATTTTGGTAATCAACATGTATGTTTAAATCTAAAAATGCTTGCTTGTGTATTGTATTTGTACAATGAATTAAATCTTGCATAAGATTATTGCCTACACTACATTTGAATTGCACTTGTGAAATTTAGAAAAGTGGTTAAGTTAAAAAATTTTGGGTTTGCAAAACAAGTGTATTCGGAGAATGTTGTCTCACAAATGTTAAAAAAAAAATTATATATGTAGACAAATATAACTCCACCAAGCACTACTTGAACCTCCTGATAAGTCTTCATAAGCATTGTGAGGTTGAGCACCTTGGAAAGAATAGTAAAGTGTCTTGTGCAACCCTTGATTAATACACCACTTTTTATAAAATAGTGTGCATTAAAGTGTGTGAAAGTAAATATACTTGTGTTTAATTGTGCACTTTACTCTACATATGTCTTGTATTTTGTGTTTTAAATAAATTGTTAACATTTCCCAAAATACACTAATGTGCACGTCATTATCTTTCATAACACTTCTTCTCATGATTATTGGATTCTAATGCTTTATCTATACTACTCTTTATATAAGAAATGCACTAGATAACCTAGCATGATCTCTACACTGTTTTTGTATTTCTTGAACTTAAAATTAAGTAACATTGTAGTATATTTTCTTTTTGATGTGTTCATTTCATGCTTGGTATATTTATTAAAAAAAAACTTGAGATTTCAAAAAGGTTAAAACATCTTTTCGTTTTGCACTTAAACTTATATTTATAACACTGATTTTCATGCTTACAAAAAGATGTTTCTTATAATCTTCCGCTTGCTTACAACTCTTTTTTTTGTGAAATCTCTTATATACTATGCTTAAAATATTTATCATTATCTATATTACAAAAGCTCGATCATGCTTTATCATTTATAAGAAATGCCTCCTTACTACCCTCACCTAAACCCTCTTTTGATTCTACCAAAAGGGGAGATTAAATTGCATAAATCTAATATTTAGGGGAAGTGCATTATAATGATATTAAACTCAAAAAAATGGGTATATTTGTAGGAGGAGTAATCATATAGGAGGTGCATACACTATCATATGCTCGATCATGAAAATCCTTCAATAAATGGTTCCTTACCTATCTTAAAAGATATACACTCATCCCTACCCACTTTTGTTAATAACAAAGGGGGAGAAGAAGTTGAGAAATCTAGTAAAATAGATATTTAGGGGGAGTAGTTTATAAGAGACACTAATGTAGGGGGAGGACTTGATATAGAAAGAGTAGGCATTATCGCTTTCAATTCTATCACTCTCTTAATATGTTATTCATGCATATCTTATTACCGCACTTATCTATAAACACAAATTGTCTTAATCTCACTAATTTCTCATACGGGTATTTGTTATTATCAAAAGAGTGAGATTGTTGGAGCCTATGTTCCGCATCTCTTGGTTTGAGAATAACAAATACCGTGTTGTATTTGATCTAATCTTTTGTGTGTTTATAGTGTCCAGGTTGTACGGGTTCAATGAGGAGACAAGTCCTCGTTCATGGGCATGATCCGAGAGTGTGTACACATTAGAAAAAGCAAAAGGATGAGTTTTGTGTGCTGATCTTAAAATGGCCATAACTTTCAATCCAGGAAGAGTTACAGAACGTGCCACCCCATTTCGGAGATGAGAACGACTCAATCTACAGTCTGGAGAAGTTTCGGACGGCAAAAATGAAGAGGAGATGTCGCCCAGGCGACATCGATGTCGCCCAGGCGACAACTCAGAAGTTACAGCAACTGCCCGCACGACAGCACGACGAGCAGCAGTTTTGCGCTGTCCGAATTCCGACAGTGATGTCGCCCAGGCGATAGTGAAAATCTATAAAATGGTTCTTTCTGTTCGTGCATTGCAAGTTTGGAGAATTCTAAGTTCCTTCCTGATGGCATACGAACCAGAGAGCTCCAGAACTTCATGAACTCCCATTTGTGCTGAGAAGGTTTGAAATTGAAGACGAGATCAGACGCGCTTCTACATCAACGATCATCTCGAGGCTTCAACCTTCCTTTCAGAGATCTGAATTTCTAGGGAGTTCATCATTTCATTTTGTATTTTCATTTATATACATTTCATTTTGTATTGGTAGGGAAATCGTCTCCTTGTGCGTGACGTCTAAGTCCTTGCGTGGCTTAGGGGAAAATCGCTTCCTTGTGTGGAACGTCCAAGTCCTTGCGTGGCTTGGTAGGAAATCGTGGCCTTGTGTGCTACGTCTAGATCTTGGTAAGATCTAGAGGATAGGCTTGGGCTTGGTCTATGGAGAGACAAGTGATAGCCTTCCGATCCTTAGGAGAAGGATTGGTAAACACAAATTGTTAAAAGTTTATTTTTATTATAGCCTTGATTTTAAGCTTTATTAAGATCGACAATCCTTTGTATTCATCACTTGTGGAAATAAATTTGATTTCCAATTTCTTATGATTTTCTAAGTGTTTATTTGGGTTGTCTAAAAATCTACTTGTTTATCCGTTAAAATTATCGTAATATATTAGAAAATTTTCAAAGTAAATTTTAGCTCTTATTCACCACCCCCCCCCCCCCCCCCTCTAAGGGCGCCGCAAGATCCAACAAGTATGTCCTACATTTCTTTTTCTTTGGGTATTCGTGGAAACATAAAATTTTCTATAGTTTGCTGCATATATAACATTACTTTTGCATCCTTCCTCTAGCTCTCATTAAGCTGTTTGATTGCATCGGCATCCCAGTCTTTGTTGGATGTTGCAGTCTCAGGTTGTGGAAAATTAATCATTTTGGACTATATCTCACAATCCTTGAGAGATGAACAACATACACATCTACATTCTCCAGAAGAAGTCGTACCCTTCTCCTTCAAACACAACCATTCGGGACTGTGTGAATGAAGAATTTGTCGTCCCTGTTTCTACCATATGATGAAGCCTCGAAGGATTGAGTGATCTGCTTACAATTTGTCGTACGGTCGAGCCCCTCCGCATGGAGGGGTTCGGGGGTTTCACGCTCGTTGCACGCTCAGAACGCTTCTGAGCGCGCTTGCGCGCCCGGAGCACTTTCACATTTCGGGCGCGCTCACTTTTTGTCTTTCTGGCTTCTCACAATTTGTCTTTCTAGCATGCTCGCTTTTTGTCTTTCCAGCTTCTCAAATTTCAGGAACAGCTTGTCCCATTTTTCGCCTCCAACAAAACTGCCCGAACTGCCCGAGGGGCAAGATGGTCAATTACGAAAAATGGCGATCCGTGTGCTCTGAACCGGAAAATATGATTCGTCCGCCAGGTGGTTACGGTGGTTACAACGGCGAAATTACCGGGCTACCCCCGGCCAAAGCTATAAAAGGAGCCCCAGGGCTTCATTTCAAGGGACCTGGCCTTCTGGACCCGGGAGAGCTTCTTGCAGACTTTCACGGAATTCTCCTTCGACGCTTGAAGATCTCCTTCGTGGACTTGAAGATTTCCTTCGTCCCGAAAGGCGACTCAGCATTCTCACTTTTGTTCTCCACAGCATTCTCACTTTCATTCCCAGCAGTTCTCAGAAGGAAAAAGACTTAGTTTTTCTGGAGGTGGTCTGTCACCTTCGGAACTCTCTCTCTCTCTTTATTATTGTAACGAGCAGCGGTCTGTCGCGCTCGACTTCTAAGTCTCTAATTGTAACCCCCCAGAAGATAGTGGAAGTTTGGTCGGCACAGCTCCGGCCGCATGATTTTTTACCCTTTCTGGGTTTTCCACGTTAAAATTAAAAGTCTCAGTGCACTTAACGAATCTCTAATTGACTGTTTGCGCGCTCGGTCCGCTTCCGAGCTAAGGTGGTTCAATTCGGCCAGTCTACCAAAGCACCCGGGCGACCCGCAACAGAAGTCAAATCAACAAACCAATTTCTTCAACGTCTTCGGTTATGATTTTCTGAATTAATGTCTGAACTATTCCTCTAAATTATACATCAATTTTCTTCATATTAGACTATCATTAAAAACATAAAAAAATTACTTTAAACTTTAACTTAATTAAAACATAATAAAAACAGAGTTTAAAAGTATATAAAAAAACAGTCAAAATCCACAGAAGGTTCCAAGCATGAGCTAGCCGTTACTTGAGGATGATCGAGCTACTTGCGGAACTCCATCACGAAAACGCTGGAGAAGTTGCAGAAGACTTTAAAACAAGAAAATCCGGAGAGGAAGGCTAGTTTCTCGAACTCCTTCTCGGTCCTCTCCTTTCCGCTGGGGCTCTCCAGCATCATGGTCACGTCCGCATGGTAGACGCACTGCGCCGCATCGCCGGTCACCGGGGTTTCCGGGAGGATGAAGTCCACCACGATCACTTTTCCATTTTCCGGTAGCGCTTTCCAGCAATTCTTCAGAATCCTTATGCCGTCCCCGTCGCTCCAGTCATGAAGTATCCACTGTGCATTAAAAAATGAGCTTTAAAAAAAACAATCTTACATTAGAGATTCGTATATGTAGTAATAGTTTAGTTATATATACCTTCATGAAGATGGCGTCTCCGCTGGGGATGGAAGCAAACACATCTCCTCCGATGTGATCAACACCTACAGAAATAATGTAGTTCGTCAACGCCCGACCTCAACTAAGGAAATCAATCATTTTGTTATGTTCAAAATTAGTTTTTTTTTGCGACGGTCATGACTGTTGTGATCGCGTCAAACATGTTTCATGACGGTGGCTATTCTGTCTAAACTCAGCGGAGCAAAAAGTCGCGTCAAACGAATGACGATTCGTAATCACTGTATTCACGACAGCCACCGTTGTGCCAAACTAGCTTTTTTGGGTCTGTTTAATTAAGTTAGATTAGAACTTACCATGGAGAGGAGGAGCCTGGGCGATGACATGGGGAAGATCAAAGTTGATCCCCTTAATGTGGGAGTGCTTTGCGGTGATCATGCCGATGGTCCCACCGGTGCCGCCGCCCACATCGACGAGCACGTCGACGTCGTCGAAGCCCCGGTACAGGTCGAGCAAGTTCTTCATGATGATGATGGAGTGGCTCCTCATTCCGTCGTTGAACACCTTGCTGAACCTGGGATCGGACCCATGGTACTCGAACTCCGTCATGCCGTCGTGGGCCAGGTTGAACGCCGGCACGCCGCCGTCCAACACGGCGTCCTTCAAATGGTACCAACTCTCCATGGAGACCCTGTCGGTGATCATCAGCGAGAGGGCCGCCATGGATACGCCGTCCTCGTTCGCCGTCAGGTACTTGCACACCGGGGCGGCGCTGTAACGGTGGACGCGTCTGCCGTCGGCCAGGATATCTGTGGAACAGTTGAGGATGGAGTGGCTGGCGAGGAGGCGGAGGATGCGCTCGATCATGGTGGCGGAGTGAGGGTTGGCGGTGGCGCCGACCAGGACGGCCAGCTCGTCGGAGGTGAGCTTCGCTCCGATGGAAGGTGCTCCGATGATCTCGAAAATGCCGAGCTGAATGGCGGCGGAGAGTGCCATGGGTAGGACGGTTGAACTCACCAGCTTGACGGCGTAGTTGCAGGCCTCCACCTCATCGGAGATCTTCTTCTCCGGCTGGTTCTCCGGCAGCTGGCGGCCCATGATGGTATTTCTAAACAAAGAAGAACTACGGAACAATCTGTCTGCTGATCTTTACTGAGATTGATGGGTGGGTATTTATAAGAAGAATATATAGTTTGTTGATGATTATGATATATTCATATGGTGCAGTCAACACAAGATGTTATTTAGTCAAACTTTGCATGCTGAAGAGTGAGGAATGGCGAAGCCGCCGGATATTTTATTTATTATTATATATTAATTAACCATGAGTTATTAGTACGTGACACTTGTCCGCCAGATATTTTATTTGTTAATATTTCCACGAGTTATTAGTACGTGACACTTGTCCGCTTATTATTACTCCCTAATAACTATAATATAATATATTTATTTATATATATTATATATTATATATTTTTGCCAGCTCTCGGTGAGGATCGCCCATACTCGTCAATACACATAATGTTGGGTGCGCATGAGTTTCTCATGCATAAGTGCTTAACATACTCAAGTAGTTTTTTTTCTTTTCTTCAAAAGTTTATTTTATTTATTTTTAATCTCTTAATTTCTTTTTTTATACTCGCAAATTTTATTCACGATAATATGATAAAAATAGGGATTTTTAAAGAAACACCTTATTTTTTGGCTAGTCGCACGGCAATTTTCTGCAATTGAACCCTAAAATTAGTATTTCAAAAAAGAAAAAAAAACTTGTTGCACTGCACTGACAACTCTCTCCCGTAGCCCCTCGACACCTTTCTCCTCCGAGCGAACCGTGATTCCCGCGCCTCCTTCCACGCCTTGATTTTACCATCTAACTCCCTCTCTCTCCGTCTCTCTCGCTCGCCGGAATCCTACCAAAACCTATTCGTCTTCTTCCCTATCTTCGCAATTCTCTGTGTCATTAATAATTAGATGTAAGAAAGAGGGAATGTGACTGAGAAACTTAAGGTGAAGAAGGTGATCGAGAAGCTTCAATTCGTCAACATGGAGGCCCAGGCCGAGTTTATGCATGGAGGGTGCCATGGCCGGATCTACCAGCCTCTCCGCTCCTGAGATCGTGCTTTTATATTGAAATTTAAGTGTGTTGTCATTAACAATTATGAGTGTATTTAATTAACAAAATATGGGAAACTACAGTACCTTTAACAAAGTGTGGTGCGACTAGTCAAAATTGTGGTGTCTTTAGCAATTTCCTAAAAATATTTAAATAATTTTTTGTTACATTACTTTATAGAAAAATTAAATTAAAACTCGCAATGAATTAGAGCGTTGTTAATAGCACCCTATAAAGGGCTAATAGCACCCCCAAAATAACACCAAATATATGATTTTTTTAGTCCGGCTTGGTCACGCAATCGTATGGTCGCACCCAAAATCGCTAGGTCATCTCCTCTTCTCATCTTCTCCGTCGAAAGGCTCTCCCGTCCGCAGGAATCTCAAGGTGAGAAGGTGGGCGTTCGTTTCCTGGGCCATTTCCGCCGCTTGCTCACGGTGAGAAGGTCGACGACCTCCTTCTTCGACACAAGATCCAAGGCCGATTGCTGGGCGTTCATTTCCTGGGCATTCGTTTTCTGGTGTTCCAGCCGTGATTTTAGGTAAGGAAATCTCTTCCTCCACCCGAAATCTCTTCCTCCAGCCAAGATCCAAGGCCGATTGCTTCCTCTTTTGCACTGAAAACCGAAATGTCCTCTTTTCTTGCGGTGAGTTCCAAGGCCGATTGCTTCCAAAAATTCTATTGAGGGGTCCTATTGAGGGGTCCTATTGAGTGGTCATCTAGGTGGGTTAACGATTGCTTCCGCCTCTCATCCACATCCCCGACATTTCTCGGCTGTTAGTACTAGGCAAGGTACAAATCTGAAACCCTACATTTTCAGATTTTTGAAACCTAAGATCTGAGAACAACTCTAATTATCTTTTCAGATTTTACTGTTGAATTGTTGGAGAGGGCTTCAAGTAGGCATTCACAGTCCAAGTTCTCTTTAAGTTGGAATATTTTCGTCTCTCTATCCTCTTTTTAACGGGGTCTTAGAGTGGTTTTTTGATTGAGGTAACATAGATGTTCTTTCAGGTGGTATATGTTTTTTTAGAAAATGGTATGTGGTTTGTGTAGGGTGCAATGAGTGTGGAAATGCCTAAGTTGCTCACAATGAGTGAGCAACCAAACAGTATCCAAGTTGATGTGTCCACATATTTTCCTGATAATATGTTATTCTCGGGTAAAGATGAGTTAATCCAATGGACCCGTAATATTGGCAAAGAATTGGGGTTTGTAATTACAATCCAAAGGGCAGATAAAGTTACAGAAAGAGTGAGACCTAAGGTCTTTCTTGGTTGTGATAGGTCTGGATTTCCACGTGATAGTCAGAGAAAGGGTTGGGTTAAGAGAAACTTGCGAAAGTCTTGTACAAAGAGATGAGATTGTTTATTCTCACTTCAGGGGCAAAAGGAAGTTTGTTCAGAAGAATGGAGAGTGAAACTTAGAAATGGGATGCACAATCATGAGTTTTTTCATTTAGAGGCAACTCCTATGCTGGTAGATTATCTGAAAATGAGCAAAATATTGTAGAAGAAATGTATGCAACGGGTATAAAAAGCTAGAAAATTTTTAGCAACATTGAAGAAGAGAGATCCCTCCAACTGCACAGTAATGCGGACTATTTATAATGAGAAGTGTAAGCTTTATAAAAAAGAGTTGGCCGAAAGTACGCATATTCAATTTTTGTACAAAGCCATTAGAGATGTTGGGTATGTTAGTTACAATAATGTTAACTCTGCGGGTAACCTTGACAGTTTATATTTTGCAAATCCCACATCCGTTCACTTAAGCAAAATATTCACAAATGTTTTCATAATGGATTGTACTTACAAGACAAATCGATATCGATTACCATTATTATCGATTGTTGTAATGACATCAACAAATTTGACCTTTTTCTCTTCTTTTGCATTTATGTCAAATGAAACTGAAGCTAGTTATGTTTGGGCACTTCAGTGTTTCAAGAGTAACGTAAAACAAGATTCATTACCCGGTGTCTTCATTATAGGTCGTGAAATTGCTTTGCTAAATGCTATCAAGCTTGTCTTTCCATCCACTGGAATCATATTATGTCAGATTCATATTAGCAGAAATATCTTTGCACACTGCAAGAAGTTCTTTAGGCAGGGTAAAGAATGTGAAGGATTCTTAAACATGTGGCACCAATTAGTTGACTCACCAACTATACTTAATTTTCAACAAAGATTCAAGTCAATCCTAAGAATGTACTCAAAAAAGTTTCCTAATGTAATAAAGTATGTGGTTACTACTTGGATTGAGTCATACAAAGAGTATTTCATTTCTGCATGGATAGATAAGTATTTACACTTAGGAAATTGCACAACTAACCGGGTAGAAAGTGGGCATAGCCAACTTAAATGTTTTTTTGAAGTTTCTATTTGCAACCTTACATCTGTTTGGAAGGTATTTGACCAAATGCTTACACTTTAGCACACGGAAATTAAATGATATATTATGATGAATCTTGGTTTCTTTAATATTTTGTTGATGTTGACTTAGGTTTTGAAAAACTTATTATGCTTTGAGACATTGAGTTTTGGAAGAATATGTTATTTCATGAATTTGTGATTGTTATCATTAAATTATGAAGGTATAATATTAGTTGAATTACATATATAGTTCCATAAATGTCTTAACGGTTCGACCCCGGTTCAACCGGTTCAACCGATTGAACCTTGAACCTTTCACTCCACCGGTTCGGTGTCCGGTCCGGTTCTCAAAACCTTGGTTTAAACACGATTTTCAGACATAAATTAGTACATACTAAGTAATCTGGATATGAAGAGACACATTAAAAAGTATAATTCAATGTCTACTACTCATTGAACACAGTGGAGAGCAATCTTCAAACTCATAAAGGGTTAAAAGACTTTGTGAGTTAAATAAGAAGCACTCACCATCAGTAGGAAACGAACAGAGTCGAGGCAGCGACGAGCGATGACCGCAGGAATAAGAGAGTTGATCGAGTTGTTGATAACGAGAGTATTCTATAAACATTATGGGTCTATTTGGTGCGGCGCTGGCGGTCATGACCATTGTGCTCATGAACAGTGGTTTGGGAACGGGGTGGTCTTGACTTGTGGTATGTGAATGGAGTTCTGTTTGGTAAAATTTTACTTTCTGTGGTCATGAACCAAAAAATGCAGTTTGAATGTTTAGCAATACATGAGTTTAAGTTCCAATTCTAATGAAAATGGACCTTCAACTCTATTTCTAAAACCTCAATCCCCTACAAACAAACAGACACTAGCATATTTCATGCTATACATTTGATATTTTGTGAGAGATACTATCTGTAATATCTCTCTAACAACTTTACTAACTTATAATTTATGCGCACACATCAATTTAAATGGTACTAGTACTATTATTAGTTTTAATTGCCAAGGAAATACTATTATTAACTGCAACATATAAAGCTTTTGCACTTTTTTCTATATTATTAATTGTGTAATTCTATTATTTACTTCAGAATCTCTTTTCAAATGTTTACTTCAGAATCTCTTTTCAAATGTTTATTTTCATTGTAATTATACTTTTCTGGATTTTTTTTCTTCAGATTCTATTAATGAGATACATTTTGGCAGTTCTTTTTGTATTGCGTGCAAGTTAAAGGAGGCAAAAATTGTATTCATCCTTGTGCTAGCTGATTCTCGGACTCCTGGGAGTTCCTAATTTCATAGGTACTTTAATGTTATCAAAAAAAGAATTTAATGTTCCGAATTCCATGTAACCAACAGGTTTATAAATTCTGATTTTATTTTTTCATGAATATTGTAATTATCTGATCTCTTTTACTTTTCAACATTTTGTTGATGTTGTTTTAGTCAATATCATTATATTTGTTAGCAAACTATATAATCAGTTGGTTAGCAATATATAAACAGCGTGAGTAATTTATTATTTCTTCCATATAAAAATATGAAAATTCTAAGTCAAGTACGATAATTGGTTGCATGAACAAAATTTTAACTTTGGATGTGAGGTATAAAGAGGTAAATCTGAAATCTTAACTTTGGATGTAGTAATAATATAATCAATCAAATTTTCACGAGTCTAAATCTGAAAAACAACCTGAGTTGTTTTCTTAAAAAGTATGAGAACCAAAAAAGATGAATAAGAAATTATAATAGACTACAAAAAAATTCCAATTTGCAACAAATGTGGGTCAAATCCAGACCCAACAAAGAATAACCAGTAGGCATCTGAGCGAGCAGACATGTAAACCACCATTTATTTCCGTGCACCGTGCCATGCATCCTTCTTCCCCTGAGGTCCGGCTCATCGGCTTAATGGTGCACGGCTCACTATCTTCTCTCAAAACCCTAATAATTTCTCAATGTTCTTTCTCTAAACATATCAGTGGAAAATTATACAAACAATATATCCCCCAAAGCTAGCCAAAGATAGAAATCAATTAATGAATCCGTTGATTAGATAATTGTAGTCTGTTGCGATTAGTCGACACGAAAATTATTCCGAAAATCTTATCATCACATCAACCGAAATTAGATTTGAAAAACAATATGATGAACAAAACAAAGAAGGCAATAGATCAGGAGACAGTGGGAAAAGACAAATGATTTAAAAAAGGCTACAAGTTTTCTATAAGAAATTAAGAATGACAACATTTTTTTTCTCTTACAGCAGAAAGGGGGAATCTAGAGACGTCAGATAGAAGGTGGTAGGTAATTGAGGGTTCGGGTTTGCCATATGAAGTACTTCGCAAACGCTGCTAGATCTGATGAAAGCTCCAGTTGTAGCGAATTTTTTGCTTGGGTTAGACAAAAACACCGTTGTCATAGAATGTATGTTTGGCATGACAACGGTTATGACCGCCGTCAAAAAAGAAAACTAGTTTTGAACATAAAAGTGGACGAAGTTTCTTAGATAAGGTAAGATGTTCACAAACGCCGGTTCATAACCACTGTGTTAGTGACAAACGGAGCCAAATAATAATCGGGTTTGGATTTGGCAGAGCTTCAGGACTGGCATCAAGTTTTGCTTTAACAGCCTAAAAATTATATAAAGCAATTAAAAAGAACAACTTGAGAAACTGATACATACTGTTTCTGGTGAATGAAATCATATGAATATGTTGCAGTGGAGATCTTACAAAAATGACCAACAAAACATTAAAAAAAGGCGAGGTAGTAATCAATTTGATCTTCTTCTTATCTATTATTGTTTTGATCCTTGATCATGTGTGACGTAATAATCAATATGATCTTCTTCTTATCTATTATGATTTTGATCCTTGATCATGTGTGAGACCTGGATTCCTTCTGAAAGTTCCGATCCTCTTGTTTATGAGGCTAACTGTTTCGATCTTTCTCCATATTTTTCCTGTATAATTTCGTAACAAAGCTATGGTTGTTTTGGATCATTTATATGTAGGATTGCTTTGAAATCAAGTTGATTGATGAGTTTTCCTCTCAACTCGAAAGCTATGGTTGATGATTTATGGCTTTGTTTGGAATGATGATTATTGCTGTGGAAAATGTTCTATTCCCACCGTCATTGTTATTTTGGAGGTGATTGTGTCAAAAAGGGTGTTTTCAATTCTTTTTGGAAGGGAGTTGGGAGGGGCAAGAGCGTGTGGTCGGGGTACTTCGCGGCCTGGGCTATTTCGTGGCCGCACAGATTGCCTAGTGGACTCTCTCCTACCTTTAAAATATACATTTTTTTTATAAATGTGTAAAATAATTTTTTATATAGATTATTATTATTATTAACTGTTCATGAGGAAGCAGCGGGTTGTGTAAAATTGATTTCGGCTCCCAACCGCCGGTCCAGTAGTGGTCGGACACAGGACCACCCATGTCGGGGTTGCCAGCCTCCGGCGACCGTGATAGTAGGTTCACTTCATCCCGCCGGCAACTCCATCGCCGCCCCGTCGGCGGTGACTTCACCGAGAACCTGCATAAGAAGCACTCACCGTCGTCCGCCGATCTGGTGCATACCGGCCCCTGAACCACCCACGTTTGGGTCGCCGGCCTCTGACGCCCCATGGTTGCGTCACAACATCCCGCCAGCAGCTCCACCGCAGATGGTGGCCGCCGCCGAGAATCTGCAAAAGAAGCACTCGTTGACAGACTCATTGGCCGTTACCAACAATCTTCTGTTTGTCGTCCCTATAAATTTGTGTCACACCGAATACAAAACTGAAAAAAATTAAGGTGATGATGACTCATTTTTTTAAATTAAAAATACAAATTAAATGCACTTATGAAATGTTGAACATTTTGTGATAAAGAAGGTAAAATTGGAAAGTTGAATTAATGTTTCACCCATAAATCTATTATATATATATACTCTTTTAAAAAGAAATACTGCGGTCTGCAAATAACATGAAATTTATAAGTCATTAGGAAGATCTAATTCGTCCAAAATGACTTGATTAATAGGGACCGTTCAATCAAAACTCTATTTAAGGAGTGCGCTGCTACCCTAACCAGCAAAACGTACGCTAAATTCCCACGGTTATCATTCCACGGGAGCCGCTCAAGCCGCATTCTCATCTCCCCCTTTCTTCGGATTGTTAAATTTTGTGAAGTGAGCTAGCGCTGGCGCTAGCGCCAGCGCCCCGCGGTAGCTCCAGGTTCTGGTGGCGGGTCCGGATCCTATAAATAGGGGGGCAATCCCCCTACAGAGATATATCAGAGACAAGATGCGACTTGGGCGGTCTGAACAGGCGATCTCAAGCAAGAGAGAACTCGGAGTGAGTTCAGAGAGAGCTTGGGCGGTCTGACTGGGCGGTCTCAAGTGGGAAAGAACTCGGAGTGAGTTCGGAGCGACCTAGAAAAAGGTTTGCGAGTTGTGGCTAGCGCTGACGGTAGTGATAACGCTGGGCGGTAGCGGGTTGTGTGAATTGGCGGTCTGCTTCTGTGGTCTCGTCAGGAGGGAGTGCGAGCAGCGAGCTCGCGCGGTCTGCAGTTAGCGCAGGCGGCAGCGCTAGCGCAGGCGGTAGTGATGAGTAGAGAAGCGGACTCTATCCGCGACCAGTTTTTGTTACTTACTCTCGGCTGTTGTGAATCAAGTTGTATGCAACTTGTATTCAGCCCGTTTCTCTTGTAATTGCTGTAACTATTTGTCAAGTAATAAAGAAGTGTTTTTGTTCATTCTTGGTGTGCTTGTCTCAGTGTTCCATCGATCCAGAAAAGTTCACATGGTATCATAGGTAGATTGGAACAAGCACTGAGTTACAAGTACTGAGAAACCAAGATGGACGGCGGAGGAGGCTATGCGAGAGGTCTTGACATTGAGTTACTCACTCAGACAAACTACAAGAAGTGGAAGTCCTGTATGGAGAGTTACCTGCTTGGAGAGGACCTATGGGAGGTCGTTGGAGGAGATGAGCAAGAGGAAGTCGTAGCTGACGGAGACAATGGTCCAGCTGTTAGAGCTTGGAGGAAGACTAATGCCAAGGCGGAGTTCACTCTGAAGAGAGCAATTTCACCTGACTTGTTCGACCACATCATAGGTTGCAAGTCAGCGTCTGGTATCTGGAAAGCCCTCGATGGGCTGTTCAACTAGAAGAATGTAGCGCGACTACAGTTTCTGGAGAATGAGTTGGCGCGGTCCACTCAAGGAGAGCTGTCAATTTCCACTTTCTTTCTGAAGGTAAAGAACTTGTGTGCTGAGATCTCGGCTTTGGATCCTGATGAGCCGATCTCTGAGGCGAAGCTGAAGAGGCATATACTCCGAGGTTTGTGGAAAGGGTATACTGCGTTTGTTACTTCTGTTCAAGGATGGGCTACTCAACCCTCCCTTCTAGAGCTGGAGAACCTGCTGTCATCACAGGAGAGCCTGGCGAAGCAGATGGCGGGAGCGTCTATCTCAGGGGGAGATAGCGAGGTGTTGTTCTCAGGCAAGAAGAAGACCTGGGACAAGAAGAAGAAGAACTCCGGAGATGGACCCTCAACGTCCTCTCAAGGGGAAGTTCCTCCCTGCTCGTGATGAGAGGGGGAGATCTCTTTGCTTTGCTTGCAAGAAGTACATGCACATGACAAAGGACTGCCGGTCAAATCTGAAGGTCGGCCATGTTGTTGAGAAAGAAGGAGGCCACTGGAGAGGTGGAGCGAGAGGTGGAGGTCACCAGGGTGGTGAAGGCGGAGACAAACTGCTTCCTGGCTGAGATGACGACAACGTCGGTCGATGCTTTAGCCTCTGTCAACTTTGAGAATGAATGGATAGTGGACTCCGATTACGGGCACCATCTCACTGGAGATGTGTCTAAGTTTGCCTCCTTGAAGGCATATGGTGGAACTGATGCCATCATCACTGCAGATGATACAGTGCATCCTGTGGAGCAAGAAGGGATGGTGTCCCTGGGAAGCGAAGAGAAGCTGGTCACACTGAAGAGTGTGTATCATGTGCCTGACATGAAGAAGAACCTCTTTTCGGTTGCGAACGCAGTGGATGCAGGATACCACGTGTGGTTTGGACCGAAGGAGGTGAAGTTTCTGAAGAACATTTCGTCTGTTGATGCTGATGTCACGCTCACCGGGAGGAGGGTGAAGGATTTGTATGTTCTTTCTGCAAATGCCTACGTGGACAAGCTGAAGACTAATGACAGCGCAACGATCTGACATGAGAGGCTAGGTCATGTGGGGATGGACAAGTTGAAGATGATGACTGCTAAGGGTCCGGAGAGCGGCCTGCCTAATCTCTCTTCTTGCGGCGACGACCATGTTTGCGAGGGCTGTCAATATGGAAAGTCACATCGACTTCCGTTTGACAAGTCGGAGACGAGGTGTAAGGCACCCCTTGAGTGCGTACACGATGATGTGATGGGGCCGTGCGCCACCCTTACCTATGGAGGAAACAAGTATGCGCTGGTCTTGGTGGATGACTACACCCGCTACACGTGGGTTTACTTTACGAGGGAGAAGGCGGAGGTGTTTGAGAAGTTCCAGGAGTGGAGGGAACTTGTGGAGGGGAGGCTGAACCTGAGGGTGAAGAAGCTGCGAAGTGATAATGCAGGGAGTTTACCTTTAACGCGTTTGCTTCTTTCTGCAGGAAACACGGCATCCGGAGAGAGCTCTCTTGCGCCCATACCCCTCAGCAAAATGGGGTCGCAGAGAGAAAAATCCGCCATCTGGTGGAAACTATCAGGAGTTGGCTGCATGCCAAGGAGATTCCCAAGGCCTTGTGGGCGGAGGGAATGACGTGTTGTTGGGAAAATGATTTCTCTTAACCCCTGAAAATAAGTTGAATATGAATTCTAAGAAAGAAAAATCAAGGTTAAGTAAATATGCGTCGAATAGTATTCGACGCAACGTCGAAGTGGTATCGACGTTCCTTTCAGAATGAGTCGAAGTAACTTTAAGAAGAATTCGACGTATCCTATGTCGACGTAGCTCTGACTTCCAGTCGACGCATCTTGAGAAGTCGACGCACCTTAGTCGACGCACCTTCCTTATTCTTCTCTCAACGTCCAGCCAGGACGAATTCGACGCTTACGTCGAATAGTAATCGACGCACGTCGATTTCTATGTCTAATTCAAAAATCGCCAGATCTCTTTCCTTCTTTTATAGATCTGATTTATATGGGATCAATTTATTCTTTATAGCTGTTCTGAATCATTCTTTTCCTCTAATAGATTCTTGGCTAATTTGACTAAAACCATTATGGACATTATTTGAAATCAGAATGAATTCTTTCCTTCTATTAATATAATTATTATGGAAATATTTCTATCTTTCTATTTCTCTGTCTACTAATCAATTATCCTCCCATAGTATTATTTGAATGGACAGAGCTATAAAATAACAAGGAGGTCGGCAGAGAACATAAGAGAAGTGATCCACCATTTTACATTTGAAAAAGAGGAAAAGCTCTCAAGAGAAAAAGAGAGAGAATTGAGAAATAGTGCTGCAGCAAAGATCAAGCTTCCATCTTCTCCTGCTTCTGAAGTCACCCTGCTGCATACTCTGATAGCTCTCACAAAAGAGAGAAAAGACCTACAATCTCCTTCTCACTATAGAAGAGAGATTTCATTCACTACTTCTTGTGCTTCAAATCTTCTTGCTAGGAAGAAGATTCCTTCTTGTCTTTATATTATCTCTCTTTCTTCTTTACCTTTATTTCACTTTCAAATATTGTAAAAGAGTTTTTAGAATCTCTCTTCAAAGAATTCAGTTGTACTGGTTCTAAGAGTCTCCTTTTCAAAAGACTCAGTTGGTTCTAAGAGTCTCCTTATCAAAAGACTCAGGGTGGTTCTAAGAGTCTCCTTATCAAAAGTCTCAGTGCAAGATAGTGAATTTCCTACCAAGGGGGTAGAAGAGTGGACTACCCAAAGTTTGGGGAACCACTATATTTCCCTGTGTTGTGCTGTGATTTCTTTTCTTGCATTTACTTTCTTTACTTACTTAATTCTTGTTGGTTTGGGAAGCCTTAATCTATGATCATCACATATAAATATATATATAATTGCACAAAATATTTTAAATCTCTATTCACCCCCCTCTAGAGAATTCTAGTGAGGTTAACTGTGCACTTTCAATTGGTATCAAAGCGAGGTTGATCTAAAAAGGATAACTCCTTGATAAAAAAGATCCTACCTCTTATTTTTATATATATATATATTTCTGAAAAATATTTCTTTCCACATGGCACAAATCAAAGATTATGCTTCCACTAGACCACCAATGTGCAATCTTGAAAAGTTTGCAGTTTGGATAACAAGAATTTGGATTTATATGAATTCTATTGATGAAGATTTATTTAATGTTATCTTGACAGGTCCTCCCAAGCCTTATAGAAAAAACTCAAGTGGTGAAGTGACTCAAACACTTGTCCCAAAGGCTGAGTGGACAGTTGAAGAGAAGAAGGCAGGAACATGTGATGCAAAAGCTGTAAATATTCTGGTCTCAACCCTCTCTGATGAAATCTTTCAAAGGGTTGTTGAGTGTGAATCAGCCAAGGAAATTTGGGAGGCTCTCATAAAGATGGTAGAAGGAAGTGATGATGAAAGAAAAAATAGGAAGGCTCTATTGATCTCTCAATATGAGAACTTCCAAAAGAAGAATGAAGAAAGCATCTCTGAGATGTATGACAGATTCAGTCTGATCATCAATCAACTAAGGGACTTGGATAGAGAAATCTCTCTCACAGAGATCAATGACAAATTGCTGATGAGTCTCCCAAGTTCATGGGACTCAAGGATATGGGCAATAAGAGACACAAGAGGACAAAGGGAAATTTCAACAGATGCTCTCTTAGGAAAACTCAGATCCTATGAGCAACTGCTGAAAACCAGAGAAGAGAAGAAGAGAAGAGAAAACACCCCAACTTCTTCAAAAGACAGGAACATTGCATTAAAAGCAACAGAAGAAGAATGCTCTGTCACTGAAGAAGAACTATTCAGTTTCCTGGCCAGAAAATTCAAGAAATGGGTCAGGACAGATGGATCAAGAAGGAGAGAGTCAAAACCAAGGTATGACAAAACTCCTACTAAAGAAATTATTTGTTACTCTTGCAGGAAACCTGGACATATTGCCCCAGAATGTACAGAAAATGCTGAGACAAAGAAAGATCTGAAAAAGAAAGATCTCAAGAAAAAGGGGAAGAAAAAAGAAAGAGGCTTTATTGCAGAAGCCTGGAGTGAGACAGACTCTGAGGACAGCTCCTCTTCTAAGAGTGACAATGAAGAGCCTAAGCAAGAAGACCTATGCTTAATGGCATTTGAAGGCTCAAAGAAAGATGATGGTACCAACTCATGGAGTGAGACAGGATCAGAAGAAAGCATATCTTCTGAAGATGAAAGAGAAAATAGCCTTATTCTCATAGAGGAATCTGAGGATAAGGATGAGGTAAACATTTTTGATGAAATAGATTTTCAAAGTGATAATTTCAGAAATGATTTTATGGGAATGTGTCTAGATCAACTAAAAGCTACACAAGAAATTAATGATCTAAAAGAACAAATTAATATGGCTAAAAACCAGAGAAATAGAGAGGTTAAATGCTCCAAAAATTATGAAGTAAGGGCTAACTTCATAGAAAAGGAAGTAGAAAGGGCTAGAATAGAAAACCAGCTCCTTAAGGATAAGGTATCCCAGGCAAAAGCCTTTGAAGAATCAATAAAGATGAGAAGCCAAACTCTCAAGGAAATCAGTGAACAACAAACAAGGAGACATAAAAATCTTGGTCTAGGAGCTGATCCCTCAATCAGCCAAATTCCATCCAACAAACCTGCTTGGATGATCTCTGTAAAATTCACAAAACCCATCAAATCTAACCAAGAAAAAGACTCACTAAATAAGGAAGAAGACTCCCTCAAGGAAATAAAACAATTTGATGAAACATCATATTATTCAGCTGATGACTCTCAAACCTCATCTGAGGAAGCTACTAAGCCAAAAGAAACAATACATAAAAGAGTAAAATCAGAAAAAGCGAAGAAGAAAATTTATGAAGATACAGTTGCGTCGACTTCATATCGACGCATGAGTGATAGTGCGTCGAATTCTACTCGACGCAATTTCTCGGATGCCTCGACCTCAACTCGACGCTTGAATAAAAGTACATCGACATCAAATCGACACAACTTTGTTCATGCATCGATACCAGATCAACGCAATCTGGAGAAAGCGCCGAATATAAATCGACGCAACTATCAGCATACATCGAATAGATATCGACGCATAAGAACTCAGAGCAACGTAAATTCTTATCCTCCAAAAAACTTCCATCTTAACCCCTATTCAGGACCCATTCATCCTAATCATGATTTCTATCCTAACCAACACCTCTATCCTAACAAAACTTTCTATCCTAACCAAAATTCCCATCTAAATCAATCTTTCTGTCCTAATCAACACTTCTATCCCTCTCTAAATTCAAATTCTCACAATACTAAGATAATCAAGTGCTACATATGTAACAAAACTGGCCACCTTGCCAAACAATGTTGGCACAATCAATCAAATTATCTGTGAAAATTAGTCCAAGACTAACTTAGAAACCTTTAGGATTAGGAAGGAATAAAAAGAAATAAACACCTAGAATCTTTCAGGAAAATTAAAAGTCACGCCGACTTCTAATCGACGCACCGTCGATCACTCAACTCAATAAGTGAAATCGACGCATGCGTCGATTACAATCGACGCATACGTCGATACGAAACCCTAGCATCTTAACGCGGGCTGTATCGACGCTTACGTCGAATTCCACTCGACGTAACGTCGATTTCATAAAAACAAGCGGCAATACTAAAATATTTTCGGTCACATCCACTGAAGTACTGAATAAGCCTCGAATAGTGTCGCATTTCGACGTTTCACCTGACTTAAAAAGACTCTTCAGTTAGAAACCTTCACTACTCTACATCCTTCATCCCTCTTGCTCCTCAGTCCAGCCGATCTCCTCCTCTCTCTCTCACTGACCTAAAATGGCTCCAAAGACCAACTCTGGTTTCGACATTGACCTTGAATCTTTCCAAGCCGCCGCAGAAAACTACAAGAGCATCATTGCTCTGTTTACTGAAGCTGGACTAGATAAGCTCATCTCCACAAGATGCAAGCTCCTGGAAATAGAGCTCACAGAGCTGATAACTCATGTTCAGATATCTGAACAAGGAGAAATCCAAGGAACAATCCATGCGACACCTGTATCAATATCTGCAGAACACATTAGGACAACCTTTGATCTTCCATCAGGTACACCCTAATATTATCTTTGTTCAAAGCAAATAGGGAAAGAAAATCAGCTTCTAAAGAATAACTAAATAAGTCTTCATCACTCCCTTATTAGGTGATGAATCTATAGACCTCACACCTGATGAAATCAAGCATCTGCTAACCACCATGAAGTTTTCAAAAGATAGACCAATCCATCTAAAGAAAACATACTTTTCTGAGGAGTACAGACTGCTAGCAGATATAGTAGGAAAAATCCTGCTATGCAAGACCTCAGCCCATGATGCAGTGCCCAAACAGCAACTGAATATCATGGGGGCCCTGATGCTGAAGAAGAAGGTGGACTGGGCCACATGCTTGCTCAAGATGATAAGCTCTAAATACTCACACAAAGAAAATGCATATATGAGGATTATGAGTCAAGTACTCTTCCACTCCTTCCCTGACCTATGTAGGTCAAAAGGAATCCCTATTCCTCCTAGGAAAAGGATGTCAATAGCTCTATTCTCCAAATGGACCAGGCAAATCCCTAAGCCTGGTTCCATTCCTGAAAAGACTCCATCTCCTCCTAACTCTCCTGTTCATCCATCATCTCCTCCTCCTCCTCCTCAAAGAGACAATCCTTCTCTACCACCATCATCTACTCCACTAGTCTCTACCACTCTCACAACCCCTTGTCTACCTACCTCTTCTCAAACACCTGCTCAAACAGCAGTTTCTCCATCTCTTCCTCCTCATACTTTCTCATCCTCCCCACCTCCTTTATCACCCATACCTCATATATCAACTAACTTCTCTCCAGCTTCATCACCACCTCCACCACTCTATCCTCATCACCAACAACAACATGAACCATCTGCATCCACTGAAGATCTCCTCACTCAGTGCATTGCATCAGCAGCTCAAACATTCCAAGCAATGCTGGATGAGCACTGCTCCCAGATTCATTCCTCCATCCTTCACATGCACACCCAAATAGATGGGGTCAGTGCCTCTGTGCAAAGTTTAAAGACCTCTCTCTCTTCCTCTAGAGTATCCAGGTTTTTCTTAACCTCCTTGGCCAAGAAGGTCAAGAAGGGGGAGAAGCTAGATGAAGAGCAGCCCTCCACTCCTAAATCTCTCTCCCACAAGTCACCTCCTACCTCAAAAACTAATAATCCTGCACTGCTCAAGACAATTGGAAATGAGATAGTACCTGAGCTACATATTAAAGAACAAACAATAGAGGTACTCAATATAGCAAGAGAGGCTGCAAGTCAAGTGGTACTATTACAAGGGGAGGCAAGCAGGACAGAAAATGAAGCTAAAAAGGAAGATGTGGCAGATGGTGAGAAAGATAAAGATAAAGAAGTTGAAACTCAGGAGGAGCTAGGTACTGTGATAGGTGAAATAGGAGCTCAGGGGCCAGGTACTGCTATGACTGAAGCTGGAACTGAAAAAGAAACTGAAGAGGCAGAAGTAGAAGCAACCAAGGAAGTTCCATCCCAGGGGGAGCAAACCTCTTTGACTCAGGGGGAGCAAATTGTTAAGACTCAGGGGGAGCTAAGGGAATCAACTGCTACTGAGAAGGAGCAACCCACAAAAGTATTTACTAGAAAAAGGAAAATTCCTCCTACCCCTCCTGAGTGATATGTTGAAACAATGATGATATACTATATGCTTTCTTATTCTAATTTCTCTTCTGATTGTTTAATATATTTCTTATCTATACAAATGATGTGCTGTGCTAATTATATGTTGATACAATTTCTCTCTAAATAGGGTTAAGACAAATAAGGGAAGATTGTTGGGAAAATGATTTCTCTTAACCCATGAAAATAAGTTGAATATGAATTCTAAGAAAAAAAAATCAAGGTTAAGTAAATATGCGTCGAATAGTATTCGACGCAACGTCGAAGTGGTATCGACGTTCCTTTCAGAATGAGTCAAAGTAACTTTAAGAAGAATTCGACGTATCCTATGTCGACGTAGATCTGACTTCCAGTCGACGCATCTTGAGAAGTCGACGCACCTTAGTCGGCGCACCTTCCTTATTCTTCTCTCGACGTCCAGCCAGGACGAATTCGACGCTTACGTCGAATAGTAATCGACGCACGTTGATTTCTATGTCTAATTCAAAAATCATCAGATCTCTTTCCTTCTTTTATAGATCTGATTATATGGAATCAATTTATTCTTTATAGCCATTCTGAATCATTCTTTTCCTCTAATAGATTCTTGGCTAATTTGATTAAAACCATTATGGACATTATTTGAAATCAGAATGAATTCTTTCCTTCTATTAATATAATTATTATGGAAATATTTCTATCTTTCTATTTCTCTGTCTACTAATCAATTATCCTCCCATAGTATTATTTGAATGGACAGAGCTATAAAATAACAAGGAGGTCGGCAGAGAACATAAGAGAAGTGATCCACCATTTTACATTTGAAAAAAAGGAAAAGCTCCCAAGAGAAAAGGAGAGAGAATTGAGAAATAGTGCTGCAGCAAAGATCAAGCTTCCATCTTCTCCTGCTTCTGAAGCCACTCTGCTGCATACTCTGATAGCTCTCACAAAAGAGAGAAAAGGCCTACAATCTCCTTCTCACTATAGAAGAGAGATTTCATTCACTACTTCTTGTGCTTCTAATCTTCTTGCTAGGAAGAAGATTCCTTCTTGTCTTTATATTATCTCTCTTTCTTCTTTACCTTTATTTCACTTTCAAATACTGTAAAAGAGTTTTTAGAATCTCTCTTCAAAAAATTCAGTTGTACTGGTTCTAAGAGTCTTCTTTTCAAAAGACTCAGTTGGTTCTAAGAGTCTCCTTATCAAAAGACTCAGGGTAGTTCTAAGAGTCTCCTTATCAAAAGACTCAGTGCAAGATAGTGAATTTTCTACCAAGGGGGTAGAAGAGTGGACTACCCAAAGTTTGGGGAACCACTATATTTCCCTGTGTTGTGCTGTGATTTCTTTTCTTGCATTTACTTTCTTTACTTACTTAATTCTTGTTGGTGTGTGGGAAGCCTTAATCTGTGATCACCACATATAAATATATATATAATTGCACAAAATATTTTAAATCTCTATTCACCCCCCCTCTAGAGAATTCTAGTGAGGTTAACTGTGCACTTTCACGTACGTGTGCTACCCATGTGATTAATCGGCTACCTCTGAGTCCTAACAGGATGGTATCTCAACACCAACTCATGTTCGGGGAGAAGCCAAATGTGAGTCACATGAGGGTGTTTGGCTCTACCTGCTTCGTGCACGTTCCGGAGGCTGAGAAAACCAAGTTGGAGCCAAAAGCGAGGAAGTGTGTCTTCATCGGCTACGACGAGCGGAAGAAGTGGTGGAAGTGCATGAATCCGCAGACCCACAAGTTCGTCGTCTTGCGCGACGTGGTGTTTGACGAACTGATCTCGTATCAGGGAGTCTCTACTGTGGTGCTACCGGAGAGTGGAGGTTCTAGCAGGAGTGAAGAGAGAGTCACTGAGGACTCTACTGTGGAGTTGGAGCTATCTCCCAGTGCCCCATCGCCATCTGGCTCAGGGGGAGCTCCAAGTTCGAGAAGTAGGGGGAGCAGTGCTCCAAGAGAAGAGGAGAGAAGAGTTGTAGAGGAGGAGTCTACCGGGGCGGTAGATAGTGGCCAAGCCTTGAGAAGGTCGAAGCGGACCATCGTCTCGCCTTCTTGCTATAAGGAGGGGAACTTCGTCAGTTTGGTCTTGTGCTTCTTCGCAGGACCACTCGACGAGAGGGAACCTGCCCGCTTTGAAGATGTTGTTGGCACTAAGGAGTGAGACATGGCCATGGATGAGGAGATGAAGGCTTTGAAGAAGAATGAGACATGAGACTTTGTTCCCATGGTGGAGGGCATCAAACCTGTCACTTGCAAGTGGGTGTACAATGTAAAGAAGTGAGCTGACGGAGGAGTTGAGCGGTACAAGGCTAGACTTGTCGCTTGAGGTTTCTCGCAAACCTATGGTGAGGACTATGAGGAGACATTTAGTCATGTGGCGAAAATGACGTCGGTGAGGACGGTCATAGCTCTTGCGGCGTGCAGAGGGTGGAAGTTGTGGCAGCTTGATGTGAAGAACACGTTCCTGTATGGAGAGATCGACAAGGACATATTCATGGTGCAACCACCTGGATACGTGTCCAAGTCACACCCACATCATGTGTGCAAGCTGAAGAAGGCCCTCTACGGGTTGAAACAGGCACCGAGAACCTGGTATGGGAAGATTGCGGAGTACCTGCAGTTCTGTGGTTATGATGCCTCAGACTCAGACTCCAGCATGTTTGTTAAGAAGAATGGAGATTTTCATGTGTTGTTGTATGTCGACGACATGATCGTGACCGGGAACAACAGTGAATGGGTCGCGGCGCTGAGACAACAGTTATCTATCCGCTTTGAGATGAAGGATCTTGGTGAACTGCACCATTTCCTCGGAACTCAGGTAGAGAAGAAAAGTGGTGGACTGTTCGTTTACTAGAGGGCTTACACTGAGAAGATCGTCGAGAGATTCAGCATGAAGGAGGGGAAGAGCAGCTCTGTTCCACTGGAGGTTGGGCTGAAGCTTCGGAAGGAAGAAGGGAAGATTCTTCCTGATCTGAAGGTCTTCCGGGCACTGATGGGGAGTTTAATCTTCCTGACTATCACGAGGCCGGACATCACCTTTGCCGTCGACCGAGTTAGTCGGTACATGCGCAGGAGCCGCGGAAGCCTCATCTGGAGGCAGCTAAAGGAATTCTGAAGTATGTGAAGGGGACCCTTGAGATGGGGTTGTCCTATGGAGAGAAGTCTGACTTCAAGCTGCATGGGTACACGGATGCAGACTACGGAGGTGACGCTGATGATCGCAAGTCGACCTCAGGTCATGTGTTTCTATGTGGAGTTGCTGATATCTCGTTGTGTAGCAAGAAGCAGGATTCTATCTCCTTATCCACCACAGAGGCCGAGTACAAGGCGTCGTGCTTAGCAGCCCAGGAGTGTGTCTGGCTGAGGAAGCTGGTGGAAGACGTGCACGAGAAGGTCAGCAGACCTACTATTCTTCGCGGTGACAACGAGAGCGCCCTGAAACTGGTAACCAATCCAGTCTGTCACGTGAGAACAAAGCATATAGAGATCGAGCATCACTTCATCAGAGAGAAGGTGTTGGGTGGCTTGATTGCGGTGGAGCATGTGCGGAGCGAAGACAACATAGCGGATATATTCACAAAGCTCCTATCTGCGGGGACTTTCAGGAGGCTTCGCTCGCTGATCGGAGTGGTTGACGAAGCTCACTTCAAGGGGGAGTGTTAAATTTTGTGAAGTGAGCTAGCGCTGCCGCTAGCGCTAGTGCCCTGCGGTAGCTCCGCGTTTTGGTGGCGGGTCCGGATCCTATAAATAGGGGGGCAATCCCCCTACAGAGATATATCAGAGACAAGAGGCGACTTGGGCGGTCTGAACAGGCGATCTCAAGCAAGAGAGAACTCAGAGTGAGTTCGGAGCGAGCTTGGGCGGTCTGGGCGGTCTGGACGGACTGACTGGGTGGTCTCAAGTGGGAAAGAACTCGGAGTGAGTTCGGAGCGACCTAGAGCAAGGTTTGCGAGTTGTGGCTAGCGTTGGCGGTAGTGATAGCGCTGGGGGGTAGCAGGTTGTGTGAATTGTCGGTCTGCATCTGCGGTCTCGTCAGGATGGAGTGCGAGCAGGGAGCTCGCACGGTCTGGAGTTAGCGCAGGAGGTAGCGCTAGCGCAGGCGGTAGTGAAGAGTAGAGAAGCGGACTCTGTCCGCGACCAATTTTTGTTACTTACTCTCGGCTGTTGTGAATCAAGTTGTATGCAACTTGTATTCAGCTCGTTTCTCTTGTAATTGCTGTAACTATTTGCCAAGTAATAAAGAAGTGTTTTTTGTTCATTCTAGGTCTGCTTGTCTCAGTGTTCCATCGATCCAGAAAAGTTCACACGGATGACCTAGGTCATCCTACCCCTCTGCATCAGGATTCCTACCGCCGAAGTCATCAATGAACCGCCTCCCTCTTGCCGCCGCAGACCTCCATGGAGTTCACACCACCGCCGAAGTCATCCCTCATCAAGACGCTGCTGAATTTTCGTTTTCCGATTTCTGATTTCGTTTACATCTCTGATTTCTTCCTCCTTCGACAATAAGGTTCAAAACAAAAGGAATCCATTATCCTTTTGTCATACTCTCAGGTACGCGGCTACTATCGATTGCCATTCCATAGTGCATCATCCGCCGGATTTAAGGCGGCTTGGTTCCACTTCCATCAGGCTATGGCTCCTTCCCACCAAGCTAAATCGACCTAATCCTCAAGTGCGTCTTCTCCGTCTCAGGATTACACCTACCTAAGCAAAAGCCTCCACGGTTCCTTATTTGCGAACAACATCAACTTTTCGGCGGCCTACTCTTTCTAGGTACCTTTGTTGCCTCAGTTCTGTGTACTAAACGTATGTATTTCATGTTGAACTCTTGATTTTTGAGATATTCATCTGAAAGCAGATTCAATACATTCTTTCAAAGTTATTTCATGTTGAACTCTTGAGTTTTCCTCATATAGATCTATCTGAATACTGTCTGTAATAAGAAAGTGTGCTTAAGAATGTAAAACATCTATCCACAATGGATCCTACACTAAACTCTGATTATCTATTTTGAGCAATAAGTGATGATATGAATAGTCATCTGATCATAAATACATACCATGTAACCTCATTTATGTACTATAGCGCATTAGCTTTAGCGTTGGTTCACAAATCTTAATGTGTGGGGAATGAGTTGACTTCATGAGTTGTTTTATAATCACCTAATTACGACTTTGTTTGGGGCAATTGGAAAGTTTGAGAGGTGGCAGTAAGCACATTGGTGTGTGTTTACATACAGTTCGAACTTTTGTGATATTTTTTTAGCATAAATTTCACTTTTGGGCATTTTGTAGTCCACAATAGTTGAAGTTAAGTACATTATATTAACTTGATTGTGATATCATTTTTCCTTAAAATATTTTTTCAAAAATTAGCTTTTTTAACTGCACCCACAAAAATGATATCTATGTTTTCGTAACTATGTTCATAACTATCACCGCGTTCACACAACTAGAGCATTTGTTATATTCTTAAGGGGATAAAGTAAACCATGAAAATCCCATCAAATGTTAGAAGAATGAATGATGCTTATAATGATTCATTGAGCTCAAAGGCTCAGACTTCACCTATTTGCATGCCTTAGTCATTAATTTGTCTGTAAACTTTATAAAATCGTGCTTCAAGCCATGTTATTAGAACTAGTTTTTTTAATAATAAGTCCTATGTTTGCTTACGATATAACAATAAAACCTAACTAGTCATCCAAAATAAATGCTTGAAACTCACACCTAAATCCTACTATTAAATATTAGAAAGTTAGAATTTCATTACTAACTAGATATTTTATATGAATGATCAAACCGAGTTTATTTTCATCATTTGGACACGCCGAGTTTATTTTACAGCGGCATTGTTTGATGAGTTTATGGCCGTGCTGGGTATAGATTTCTTTCAGAAGGTAAGACTCATTGTCATGTCACTGTCTGTTGTAGTAGTGGATATTGAATTTATAACTGAATATAGGAATAATTACCAAAACATCCATGTAAATTTACATTTCTAAACAATACAAAAACATCCCATGTAAATTTACATTTCTAAACAATATAAAAGCATCTCATGTAAATTTACATTTCTAAACATCCATGTATAAGAATATCCCCCTGCAGTCAATTTTCAGGAGTCTTTTTATGCATGAATGCTATGAATGTATATCTTCCAAGAGAGATTTTTGTAATTACAAAACTAAGAGGAGTGCAACCTGTAACTTAGTAAACTTAGAAATGAGGTCCCGGTATTTTTCAAATAATTAAACTTCCTTCAAATCAAAAAAATGAACTTCCCAAAACTCAAGCTCTTCCAATACTGAAGTTTTCTTTTTCAGCTACCCCTTCAGAATGTCAATGATAGACCAACACAATGTTGTTAATGCAAGGGAACGTCAAGTTAGTCAACTACATTCCACTACACAATATGAACCTCCGACGGTAGATGGTCCTATCGTGGCAAGTGCAAGCAACTTAAAATTGATTAAACCCTTCATAATAAACTGAGCATGCAACACTCCTGGAAGATTATAGTACCCGAATTTCATATGTTAAACTGGCCATGTAATGCTTTTAAGCTTAAACTTTGACTTTGCTTTTTTCATAGCATATGCGAAGCTCCTCGATGGTATGCTTCATTTGTATATATACACTCTTCAATTCTTTTCATTATTTCCCGACTACGGGCTTGTTTGAAAGAGTGTTCCCTTTCCATCACATTTGCCTAAACGCAACGCAGGAGTTAATTGCGTTTGTTTTTACGATTTCCATTTCGAAACCTGGCGTTCTCGATGGCCTTAAAATTTTTGCCATTCGCAACCCGTGAACCTTATCTCCAGTCACCCGCGTTTCCTCTTTCATTCTCGCGCAGCCCGCAGGCGGCAGTAGTGGAGCTCGCGATTTTGCTTCCCGATTCTCCGTTGAAGGTTAGCTTGTAAGATCCCCCTCCCGGAACACAAAACACGGCCGAGGGGAGTCTTATGCCAAGAACAGCCGCCTTGCGGTAGCGTCAGCACACGGGATAACCTGTACCACAAGACGCCTATTCTGCCGGCTATTACCAATATCATTTGTCAACCCATCAATAAATTGAATATTTTCAAGAGTCCATAATTCACAAAGTATAAATGTCCACAAAATATATAAATGACAGGAAGCAAAAAGAGCTCCCAAATATACAATAACAATGTATAGCGGAAGTCTACAACAAGAACTACAATCCCTCACAACCGTATCAGAAGGTGTTGTTGCAAAAGCTGCAACATGTCTCCAAGCCCTATCACTCTGATCTGTCTGGTACTGCCCAGCTGGGTGTGCTCCAAAATAATAGTGGTGTAACAACCGTTAGTCATAAATACTAAGTGGCGTCACATTCTCTCACCCCGGCGACTCTTAGGCACCATGTGGAAGGAAAGAAAGAAAAACTGCAATATAACAGTAAGTACAATATGCAGGTGACAAGGAGGTACTACTAACCTAGCAGTTATATATCAACAACTAACAACATGTATATATATACATCAATCACCTTTCTAGCAAATCTATTATAATAATTCAAGGGGCTACTATGAAGCCGAGCAGTATATATACAAACGAGCATCAAAGTGAGTATACACACGCGATTATAAAAGAGTCTAAGCAGCTGAGAGAGTAAACCAGAGTAGTTATAAAGTGAACTAGATCAAGTAAAGAAACAACTAGAGCAGCTATGGAAGTAACCTCAACTTATGTGTGTACACGCAAACACATAAGCTAAGGGATCTGGAAAGAAGTAAACTCATCGTATAAAAGAGCACATACTAATTTATACGATGAGGTCTCTGTTTTATGCAAGTATGCTATGTCATGATGTGCAATGCAATAATGCAACTCACGCACACGACTCTGTACGTACAGACCTTTTGTAGTTACCTCTGTTTGAGTGTGTCAACTCAGGTACCCAGTAGAGGCAAACAGTGCAGTGGACTGGGCTGTCCACTTCTAGGCTTGTGTAACACCACCCAACCTAGACCTTTGTACGCCCCTAAGAACACACAGGGTATCCGCGTACTATCTGGTAAGCACCAACTCTAGCCCTCTATTCGAGTCTCCGCTCAGGTACCCAGTTGAGGCAACAGGGCAGTGGACCGGGCTGTCCACTTCTAGGCTTGTGTAACACCACCCAACCTAGACCTTTGTACGCCCCTAAGAACACACATGGTATCCGCGTACTATCTGGTACAACAATGCCTCTAAGTGAAACACCAAAATCTTGGTTCGGAGGACTCGACCAGTCCTGCTTATATAACATGGAACCTACCTTTTGCAGGACAACCCCAGTCCTCCCAATAGGATCTCGAGTCTACCGCTCGCAGGACTAACTCATGCTCTTAAGCAAGCAAGGGCTCCAAACCGAGTCCCTTCCCACATTAACTTAGGATGTCGACCCATCCCAATCACTAAACCAAGCCCTCAATGCTACCCGTAGGGAGTTAGCATACTCTTAGTAGTGAGACACACAAGTCCTGAGATTTCACTTCCTACGAACCTAAACTAAGGACTACTTGAGCACAATATCATGTCCTCAAACTAAAGATCAATGGCTAAGCTCGACTTTTAGTCAAGAGTTATTTCTCATCCAACTCTGTTAGATTCAACATATATATTTAAATGTTAATTCATTCTACGCCATCAATCTTTCATCACATCTGAACACTTGGGTAAAAAGAGTGGTTTTACAATGTAGTTATTCCTCTAACGACACATCACAAACAGTATGATCCCCAGGTGCATATACCGACATCGTATAAATATAATCCTCCACATTAGTGGCAACTCGCATGTCTTAAAGTTAGCATTAGTTGACTTGTAAGGGTGTATAAAAAGCTGATCATAAACACTGATATTTACAAGTCTCATAACATTGAAGAATCAACCATGAAGTAGACGGTTAAGTATTCTATTTCTACGAGTACAGTCAAGTCGTGTCTTACCATCATGAGAACATGTACAAACGACCTCTAATTAGCAAGTTTTAGATTCATTACATAATTTGCCCCAACATTTAGGTCATTCACCTCCAATGTTATATTAGAATCATAATAATAACCTTTACATATAATGTAATTAGGAGCATTATTCAAATCACAACTTGCCTAAGGTTTCATGCACACATTTACTGTCCTAGAGCGTCATCAAACAAGTGATTAATCGAGTGGCTATATCAAACCCAAGACTTCTAAAATTTCTACTATATGTCATGGTTAGCATCTTGAGTGTTTACACCAAATCTCAGTTCATTCGGAATAATCATGATAACTTTTTACGGCACAATAATTTTATAACATAATATTGACAAATCACAGCAAGCCCATATCCGAAGATTATGAAATTTAAGAGGGGTGTCCACATTGTCATCAAACATTTAACTACCAATTCCAAACAGCTTCCGATAAACAAAACAAGGTAAATCACCAAAATACTAAGGATCTGTACGCCTACCTCGTCACGCACTAAACAGATTATTTACCAATAACTAATAAAAACTAGCCGGATCTAAGTGTTGATCGGACAACGTCCGGTCATCTTCTTCCTCCAGCCTGGGGCTGATATTTGCCCGACCTGGAGTCTAATAAAACTCCCACATCAGCCACCTTATTTCCCATCCGACCAACCAACACCTCCGCCCCTTTCTCGTATATGAGGTGCATCGACGGGCGGCGAATCGGTGACCGGAGGTGACCGAAATAAATAAACAGATTTCAGTCATCCCTCCATGACTTGCTCTCAAATCAACTCAATTGAGTTCGACATCTCGCCTAATTTGATCTAAGAAAACTAGCACCAAGGGAGAGGGGAGGAAGCTCACCGAGTGTCCATGCATGCTACCCAATAGCCGCGAATGAGGTATTTGTCCGTCGCTCCCGGTCATGGCCGGATCTCGCCGATCCGGATCTCGTCGGACGTCGCCGAAGTCAGCCTTGGATCCCACCGAATAGTTCGTTGTTTGTTGGAGAGGACATTGCTACTGTTTTAAGAGCTAGAATGCTCTCGGTTGGAGCGTCATCGCCGAAAATGGAGAAGATGGCTGCCGCTTGGAGTTAAGCACGAGGAGGAGCTCGGCCATGGATTTGGTCGGCCAAGAAAATAGGAAGGGGAGATGGCTCGGAATAATCCCATTTATAGTTTCATTGAAACTTATTGTTGGATCTGAGAGAGAGATGGAGGACTGCCGACCCTAAAGGAGATCGGAGCTTGGTGGTGTAGGGGTTGCTGCGGAGAGCTGCTCGGCCATGGCTGCTTGGAGAGAGCTTCGGACATGATGGAGTCAGACCAAAACTTAGAGGAGGGAGGAGGGATGAGAGGGGCGGCCATTGGGGAAACTCGCCGGAGCTTGGAGAAGAAGAGGAGAACCTTTCAGATCTGGAGTTAGAAGGGAAAAGGGCTGCTCGGTTTGAGAGGTTGGACTTGCCGGAGAGGAGATCTGGAGTGATTTCCGCCATGGCAATGGCTTTGCCGGAGGAGAAGATCATAGAGGAGAGAGCTCGGCTGTCGGAGAGAAGAGGTCGAAGGTCTCAGCCGTGGAGGGAGGAGGTCGACCTTGGAGAGCTTCTCAGATGGGGCCTTGCCGGAGTAGAGCTCGACGGAGGTGGCGCTGGCCGGAGGGGAGAAGGATCGGCAAGGGGGAGGTGTTGACGGCGCTGGATCGGGCTGCTGGGGAAGGTAAGCTCTAACCTAAGTTTTTTGCGTTTATATTTATAAATAAATATATATATAATAATATTATTATTATTGTTGTTATTTTTACTATCATTATCATTTAATCGCTCGTATATCACTCTAGAGGACTCGGAATTTGTTCCGAAAGGGCTCGTTACGAACGTCTCGTCGATACGCACCCATCGAAATGATTCACGATCAGTTCCGAGTTCGTTTGCTCATTTTATGCTTTTCGGAGCGTTTGCGGCCAAATTTGACTTAGACGTGAAAACTGTCCAAATGACGTCGGAATCGCGAACGGATAGATTCGTTGAACTCATACTATTATTACGAGTCTAACAAGACTGACTGGGGTCAATTGCGAGATCGTTTGGTCAATTTCACCATTTTGGATAAGTATGCTATTCGCAGACCACGTTATAATTTCGCCGATTCTCATCCGAATTGAGCGCGGGCAGTTTCGTTGAACTCGTATAGGCTTCACGAGTCTAACAAAACTGACTAAGTCCGATTATAAGGTCATTTGCACAATAATCATATTTGAGGCGTCGCGTAGCTAGAGGCGACTGATTTTGGCCAACTTCATATATACATTATTTGAACACCATGTCATTTGAGCTAACGTACGCACTATAATTCCTTCAAGGCGGCGCGCTTCCTTCGAGTTCTATTGCTCAAATTATGCTCTCCGGATGGCTTGGATCCCGATACAACAAGCATCGGGACAAAGAAAAGTAATGGAACTCGCCGCATTCGTCGAGTGCACTTCACCGGCTCAAGTGCAAGCCTGGCCCTCAGTACACCCCGAGCCCGAGTCAACTCGCTTGACTCAAAAACGCGCACAAGGGGTCTAGCTCGAATCGGGATGTTACAAATCCAATAAACGAAGAAACAATTTCGTCCCCGAAATATTAGGTTGAGGCTATGAGGATTTTCTGGATGAGAGTAAAATATACTCATCATATTCATTCATGGGCATTTCATCTGTAATAATTTCAAGCTTATATATGCATTCTCAATTGTTGCGATTTATACTTAGAAACTAGATTGCATGCGCACTCTTGCTTTGTGAAGTCATACGAACTAAAAAAAGACACACTATTTCAAAAATCACAACATCAGTCTAACTGATTATGTTGTGATTTAATCTCAAACACACAACACACAAGGGAACATTTAGCAAGGACTTGGTGTGAACGACATCAAGCAGGCTATTTATTTATAAAACCATGATGCAACAGGCTACCACTACCAACATCTATCGCTGTACAGGTTCTATGAACCAACAAGACTGCCGAGCCACCAGCTCGTTTACACCTTGCAGGACTAGATCTCAAAACACTATATCTCTATAGCAAGTGTCATCAACAGTTGTCTTACATCAATATCATATCTGCCTGCCATGAGTCGCCAACACACATCCTCAGTAATTTTATTTAATTTACAATATCATCACATTATGTACGCAAATCAGTGCATAGACACCATTGTTGTGAATTTGTTAACTTAACAACCACGTTGTAAAACCTTGGCACTATGAGTGCTACGATTTAAACCAATTATCCTAAATATGTCACTTTTAAACACACCTCTTTGATCAACAATCAAATACAACTCCAACCCAACAAATTTTAAGGCGTCCCCCAAAATTTGTCGCGCGGTCGTCTGACCGACCATTGATCACTGAGAGGCACTACAACACTATCAAGAGGATTCGAGTTTTCACTTAACAACACCCATGAGGTTCTAATGATGGAACTCATGCTATCAGAACCTAAGGACTACCACCAAGTCCTTAAGTCATCCAAGCACTTGCCAAGATCCGACTAGTGCATAGCAGCACTCGAGGACTGCCAACTCAAGTCATTACCATCACATTTGGATATCATCGCATCCTTCAAATAGTATTGACATCCAACTAAAACCATGCTAAATTTTACTCAACGTTACCCACAAAGGTCCTAATTGGCACACAGCGGGATGTATTCATATCCTCAATTACCCAGCCATATGATTTATCCAGGAGTTCATGTATGAAAACCCGACAACCTCGGTGTATATCCCAAAAGGTTTTAGATCACCATTTCTCCTTGGTCTACTTCTCTGCATAACCTTCGATCAGAGCGAAGACATAACCAACCTTTAGGTACTCACCTTTGTTATTCTAGTAGGGGACTCAACGTAATCCAAAACTTGGTGTTTAACCATCCACCTTGCTTAAAATGCTCATTCAACGAGGAGTACCTAATTCTAATATCGTTGACTTGTAACGACTTAGATGAGAAAACCTCATTATAGCAAGGCTAAGTGAAGCAGTCTACAAAAATTTTTAACTCCCAGTGAAACCTCAGTTGGTCCATTAGTTAGGCCAATAAACGAAGAAATAGGGTTAGCCCTTATACACCTGAGTTATGTTTCTTCGACCACCAGTTTGGTACATTCACCCCCTGTATGCACACCGACCCTATGGGCATGCCGTCCTCGATTAGGAGTTTTACCCTATAAGCACTTGTCACAAGGCACTTGAATAACAGTTCCTAGGACCTATTAAAGTGTTCTAGGCCCTCAAAGCTACCATTTTCAACAACCTTTTTATGGGTCGACAAGTTCCCGACTACAAAATGGCCACTTCTAGACTCGCAGTCTTATTGGATGTAAACTACAGTGAGGAGCGTCACATT
Source organism: Dactylorhiza incarnata (assembly GCA_033032865.1). Lineage (NCBI taxonomy): Eukaryota > Viridiplantae > Streptophyta > Magnoliopsida > Asparagales > Orchidaceae > Dactylorhiza > Dactylorhiza incarnata. The sequence continues at coordinate 14,020,067 of JAWHQI010000017.1, forward strand.
ATGGGTACAAACATCAAACTTAGAAATCTCTTACTGCCCCAAAGTAGATAATGAACACTACTTCTAACCGCGATACTAGTCACGAGTTGCTCTCACTATAAGGGGGGTCTTAACAATCATGTGATTTCACTATATTTACTGTTGATAATTAAAATTTATTTCCCAAATCGTGAATCTTTCTAAAGGCGATCATGATATTTTCGATTTGTGTTCTGACTCTCTATATAATCATATTTCTAGTAAAAAGATTCATACATATAATATACATCTTCCAAATTTAGCAAGTGATCGGCTACCTTTTAACTTTTGGGGGGTAAGGATACTTCCAATGCCATGTCATGGCGAAATATTCATGTGTTTAATCATCAAGAATTTCCACCATTTATCTTTTGGTTCATAAAACAATCAAGTTCGCATTCACCTCATTTCACTTGCCACGACGATATCCTATCTCAATCCATAAATTCCCAACATGATGTTATTGCCTCAAGAATTTAAGCTTGAACAAATTTATATTTTCAATGATTCCCAAAAATCAACATTTGTTCGACCTGTGATGTTTAACAATTTGTCTTAGTGATATTACGAACCACCGTTGCGGGCTTAGAGGGAGGTATATCTATCGCTTCCTTCTAAGAGAACAAGAACCCGAGTCAGGTATTACTTTGGTCCAACCTAGATCATAGTTAGACTTGCACCGAATTCAGAATTTGTGCCGAATTTCTTTTAGGATCCAGATAGTTCCATTTAAAGGGCCTCTTATCGTAAACTTAAACCTTGTCTCATTGTCGGGTTATGATATCGAGCCTCTAGAAATCTACCTTGCCAAGGCAATAATATTACACATGACCCTTACTTGTTCGTATATAGCGTATAAACTCCAAAGTTGCCCACAATCGCCGCTAGAGATTGCTAATGACATGCTTATTCCATGATAAACATTTGAGATTTTAAATCACTTAACAAGTCATACCATCCTTGTCATCTTCATAAATCAAACGTAGACGAATCAATGAAGCCACATTCATTTTTGGCCTTTTACTAGTCGATTTGGATCTATTAATTTTCCCTAGCATCCCTTTGACATACAGGTCATTGCAAATTTCCTAACTTCTTGGGATGGTTGATCATTAAACCACTCGTACAAATACAAACTTCATTATATCATCATTAGGGTACATAATTTCATCAAGTACCAAGCTATAATGTCATCAAAAGTTAAGTATAGATCGATACGGATATTTATCAAAAGGGTTAACTTACTACTTTCCTCGTTTTCTTATTCACATAGTCTTAAAATAGTGCAGTGAGTAACTACTCATCCTTGAAGTACTATCATTTGTTATTCTGCTAGTAAAATTTCATCGATCCAAACTTGACATTAGTAGTCCACCTTGCCAAAGATGAACTACTTCATCAAGTACCATCAATATCAATTGTTGAAAATTTGTGAAGATTCTCAAATCCCAAAGAAACCGCAGTTGGTAACACTGGCCCAATAAACAAAGAGATAAGCCCATCGTAATTCTTGGGCAGAGTCTCTTCGATCGCTAGCGTGATACATCCATCCCCCATAAGCACACATCCTTAGGGCATATAATCCTCGACATGGAGTTTCACCTCGACGATTACTGATACAGTCTTTTCTTTAGGCCTTTAGATCTACCATTTACAACAACTTTTAGGGTCAACATGTGACGAAGTCAAAAGAGATGAGCCTCTTCTAAGATTTAGATTCTTATTCAACCTCTGGTATTTATCATGGTAATAGCTTCACTATGATCAAGATGGAGAGTATTAAGTTATCAATTAGACTTACGAATCTCTTACTACTCTAGTTAGTAGATTATAGGCACAAATTCTCCTCTGGATGGTTCTATTAGTTTGGGTAAGATGATGGTATCAATTAATGAATGTAGAAGGAATATTAAAGTATAAGCCTTGAGCACATACTCTTGCAAAAAAAAAAACTCTTCCCTGAACCACTTGGGTATTCACATAACTCAACCAAGTCTATATCTGAGGTTGATTCTTAGACTAGGATGCGCCACAAAACATGTTGGTAGGTCAAAATAAGGTGGTGTCCTAGTTAGGTTGGCACTCGTTCTAAGGATTAGTGGACATACTTAGAGTGAATCCCATATGGGCACACCACAGCTTCCGCTGCCTCAGTTTGTCCTCAAACTGAATGACCGAGCACGGGTGGTGTCATGGGTTAATGGACTTCTTTATCTCAGGATCGTTGCGCTCTGATACCATTTGTAAGATCCCCCTCCCAGAACACAAAACACGGCCGAGGGGAGTCTTATGCCCAGAACAGCCGCCTTGCGGTAGCGTCAGCACACGGGCTAACCTGTACCACAAGACGCCTATTCTGCCGGCTATTACCAATATCATTTGCCAACCCATCAATAAATTGAATATTTTCAAGAGTTGCCAACCCATCAATAAATTGAATATTTTCAAGAGTCACAAAGTATAAATGTCCACAAAAATATATAAATGACAGGAAGCAAAAAGAGCTCCCAAATATACAATAACAAGGTATAGCGGAAGTCTACAACAAGAACTACAATCCCTCACAACCGTAGCAGAAGGTGTTGTTGCAAAAGCTGCAACATGTCTCCAAGCCCTATCACTCTGATCTGTCCGGTACTGCTCCAGCTGGGTGTGCTCCTAAAAATAGTGTAACAATCGTTAGTCATAAAGACTAAGTGGCTTCACATTCTCCCACCCCGGCGACTCTTAGGCACCGTGTGGAAGGAAAGAAAGAAAAACTGCAATATAACAGTAAGTACAATATGCAGGTGACAAGGAGGTACTACTAACCTAGCAGTTATATATCAACAACTAACAACATGTATATATATACATCAATCACCTTTCTAGCAAATCTATTATAATAATTCAAGGGGCTACTATGAAGCCGAGCAGTATATATACAAACGAGCGTCAGAGTGAGTATACACACGCGGTTATAAAAGAGTCTAAGCAGCTGGGAGAGTAAACCAGAGTAGTTATAAAGTGAACTAGATCAAGTAAAGAAATAACTAGAGCAGCTATGGAAGTAACCTCAACTTATGTGTGTACACGCAAACACATAAGCTAAGGGATCTGACAAGAAGTAAACTCATCGTATAAAAGAGCACATACTAATTTATACGACGAGGTCTCTGTTTTATGCAAGTATGCTATGCCATGATGTGCAATGCAATGATGCAACTCACGCACACGACTTTGTACGTACAGACCTTTTGTAGTTCCCTCTGTTCGAGTGTGTCAACTCAGGTATCCAGTAAAGGCAAATAGGGCAGTGGACCGGGCTGTCCACTTCTAGGCTTGTGTAACACCACCCAACCTAGACCTTTGTACGCCCCTAAGAACACACAAGGTATCCGCGTACTATCTGGTAAGCACCACCTCTAGCCCTCTATTCGAGTCTCCGCTCAGGTACCCAGTTGAGGCAACAGGGCAGTGGACCGGGCTGTCCACTTTTAGGCATGTGTAACACCACCCAACCTAGATCTTTGTACGCCCCTAAGAACACACAAGGTATCCACGTACTATCTGGTACAACAATGCCTCTAAGTGAAACACCAAACTCTTGGTTCAGAGGACTCGTCCAGTCCTCCTTATATAACATGGAACCTACCTTTTGCAGGACAACCCCAGTCCTCCCAATAGGATCTCGAATCTACCGCTCGCAGGACTAACTCATGCTCTTAAGCAAGCAAGAGCTCCAAACCGAGTCCCTTCCCACATTAACTTAGGATGTCGACCCATCCCAATCACTAAACCAAGCCCTCAATGCTACCCGTAGGGAGTTAACATACTTTTAGCAGTGAGACACACAAGTCCTGAGATTTCACTTCCTACGAACCTAACCTAAGGACTACTTGAGCACAATATCATGTCCTCAAACTAAAGATCAATGGCTAAGCTCGACTTTTAGTCAAGGGTTATTTCTCATCCAACTCTGTTAGATTCAACATATATATTTAAATGTTAATTCATTCTACGCCATCAATCGTTCATCACATCCGAACACTTGGGTAAAAAGAGTGGTTTTACAATGTAGTTGTTCCTCTAACAACACATCACAAACAGTATGATCCCCAGGTGCATATCCCGACATCGTATAAATATAATCCTCCACATTAGTGGCAACTCGCATTTCTTAAAGTCAGCATTAGTTGACTGGTAAGGGTGTATAAAAAGCTGATCATAAACACTGATATTTACAAGTCATAACATTGAAGAATCAACCATGAAGTAGACGGTTCAGTATTCTATTTCTACGAGTACAGTCAAGTGATCGTGTCTTACCATCATGAGAACATGTACAAACGACCTCTAATTAGCAAGTTTTAGGTTCATTACATAATTTGCCCCAACATTTAGGTCATTCACCTCCAATGTTATATTAGAATCATAATAACCTTTACATATAATGTAATTAGGAGCATTATTCAAATCACAACTTGCCTAAGGTTTCATGCACACATTTACTGTCCTAGAGCGTCATCAAACAAGTGATTAATCGACTGGCTATATCAAACTCAAGACTTCTAAAATTTCTACTATATGTCATGGTTGGCATCTTGAGCGTTTACACCAAATCTCAGTTCATTCGGAATAATCATGATAACTTTTTACGACACAATAATTTTATAACATAATATTGACAAATCACAGCAAACCCATATCCGAAGATTATGAAATTTAAGAGGGGTGTCCATATTGTCATCAAACATTTAACTACCAATTCCAAACAGCTTCCGATAAACAAAACAAGGTAAATCACCAAAATACTAAGGATCTGTACGCCTACCTCGTCACGCACAAAACAGATTATTTACCAATAACTAATAAAAACTACCCGGATCTAAGTGTTGATCGGACGACGTCCGGTCATCTTCTTCCTCCAGCCTGGGGCTGATATTTGCCCGACCTGGAGTCAAATAAAACTCCCACATCAGCCACCTTATTTCTCATCCGACCAACCAACACCTCCGCCCCTTTCTCGTATATGAGGTGCATCGACGGGCGGCGAATCGGTGACCGGAGGTGACCGAAATAAATAAACAGATTTCAGTCATCCCTCCATGACTTGCTCTCAAATCAACTCAATTGAGTTCGACATCTCGCCTGGTTTGATCTAAGAAAACTAGCACCAAGGGAGAGGGGAGGAAGCTCACCGAGTGTCCATGCATGCTACCCAATAGCCGCGAATGCGGCATTTGTCCGTCGCTCCCGGTTAAGGCCGGATCTCGCCGATCCGGATCTCGTCGGACGTCGCCGAAGTCAGCCTTGGATCCCACCGAAGAGTTCGTTGTTTGTTGGAGAGGACATTGGTACTGTTTTAAGAGCTAGAATGCTCTCGGTTGGAGCGTCATCGCCGGAAATGGAGAAGATGGCTGCCGCTTGGAGTTGAGCACGAGGAGGAGCTCGGCCATGGATTTGGTCGGCCAAGAAAATAGGAAGGGGAGATGGCTCAGAATAATCCCATTTATAGTTTCATTGAAACTTATTGTTGGATCTGGGAGAGAGATGGAGGACTGCCGACCCTAAAGGAGATCGGAGCTTGGTGGTGTAGGGGTTGCTGCGGAGAGCTGCTCGGCCATGGCTGCTTGGAGAGGGCTTCGGCCATGGTGGAGTCGGACCAAAACTTAGAGGAGGGAGGAGGGATGAGAGGGGCGGCCATTGGGGAAACTCGCCGGAGCTTGGAGAAGAAGAGGAGAACCTTTCAGATCTGGAGTTAGAAGGGAAAGGGGCTGCTCGGTTTGAGAGGTTGGACTCGCCGGAGAGGAGATCTGGAGTGATTTCTGCCATGGCAATGGCTTTGCCGGAGGAGAAGATCGTAGAGGAGAGAGCTCGGCTGTCGGAGAGAAGAGGTCGAAGGTCTCGGCCGTGGAGGGAGGAGGTCGACCTTGGAGAGCTTCTCAGATGGGGCCTTGCCGGAGTAGAGCTCGACGGAGGTGGCGCTGGCCGGAGGGGAGAAGGATCGGCAAGGGGGAGGTGTTGACGGTGCTGGATCGGGCTGCTGGGGAAGGTAAGCTCTAACCTAAGTTTTTTGCGTTTATATTTATAAATAAATATATATATAATAATATTATTATTATTATTATTATTGTTATTTTTACTATCATTATCATTTAATCGCTCGTATATCACTCTAGAGGACTCGGAATTTGTCCCGAAAGGGCTCGTTACGAACGTCTCGTCGATACGCACCCATCGAAACGATTCACGATCAGTTCCGAGTTCGTTTGCTCATTTTATGCTTTTCGGAGCGTTTGCGGCCAAATTTGACTTAGACGTGAAAACTGTCCAAATGACGTCGGAATCGCGAACGGATAGATTCGTTGAACTCATACTATTATTACGAGTCTAACAAGGCTGACTAGGGTCAATTGCGAGATCGTTTGGTCAATTTCACCATTTTGGATAAATATGTTATTCGCAGACCACGTTATAATTTCTCCGATTCTCATCCGAATCGAGCGCGGGCAGTTTCGTTGAACTCGTATAGGCTTCACGAGTCTAACAAAACTGACTAAGTCCGATTTTAAGGTCATTTGCACAATAATCATATTTGAGGCGTCGCGTAGCTAGAGGCGACTGATTTTGGCCAACTTCATATATACATTATTTGAACACCATGTCATTTGAGCTAACGTACGCACTATAATTCCTTCAAGGCGGCGCGCTTCCTTCGAGTTCTATTGCTCAAATTATGCTCTCTGGATGGCTTGGATCCCGATACAACAAGCATCGAGACAAAGAAAAGTAATGGTACTCGCCGCATTCGTCGAGTGCACTTCACCGGCTCAGGTGCAAGCCTGACCCTCAGTACACCCCGAGCCCGAGTCAACTCGCTTGACTCAAAAACACGCACAAGGGGTCTAGCTCGAATCAGGATGTAGCTCTGATCCCTTTTTCCCTGTTTTCCATCTTCTTCCCTGTTCTTGATCGACAAAAGCCGATCTTTTCTTTTTCCCTATTCTCCAGGGACGGTGACCTTCCTCCCTTTCCTTCTCCAGCGACTGCGATCTTTTCTTCTTCTCGGTTTTTGTCTCTTTGATCTCGTGGGCTTAGGGCCTGGATATGGGTTCTGCATCAAGCTTCCTGCTCTGGATCTGGAATCATTTGGGATTCACAGTTTGAGTTAAAGCATTTTTTGGATCTGGTGTTTTCTCTGTGAATGAAAGATCAATAAGGCCCCATTCGTTTGGACGGAATTGAAGACTTGGAATTGAAATTCGACATCGAATTCCAATTACGCCGTTCGTTTGTTAGGTAGTTTAAATAACCGAAATTGATTTTAGCCTAAACACAAAATCTAGCTAGACATGTCGAAATTGGGAGAGTCTGACACGCTCGATTTATCGCGTTTTTTGCCCGGGCGCACAATTTTTCGCCCGGGCGCGAGTTTTTCGCACGGACGCGAGTTTTTCGCCCGAACGCGCGTTTTTCGCCCGGACGCCCAAATTTTGCCCGGGCGGAAATTTTCCGCCCTAGCGCGTTTTCCGCCCTGGCGCACGTTTTTCGCCCGGGCGCGTGTTTTTCGCCCGGGGGCGCGTTTTTCGCCCGAGGGCGCGTTTTTCGCCCGGCCGAATGTTTTGTCAACCGGGCGCGCAATATTTTGCCCGTGCGCGAGTTTTTCGCCCGGGCGCGCGTTTTTCACCGTGGCGCGTGTTTTTCGCCCGGGCGCGCGTTTTCGCCCGGGCGCGCGTTTTTCGCCCGGGCGCGCGTTTTTCGCCCGGGGGAGCGTTTTTCGCCTGGGCGCGATTTTTTCGACCGGGCGCGATTTTTTCACCCGGGCGCGATTTTTTCCCCGAGACTGTTTTTCGCCCGGACGCGATTTTTTCGCCCGGGCGCGATTTTTTCTCCCGGACGTGAATTTTTCGCCCGGACGCGAATTTTTCTCCCAGGGGAGAGTTTTTCACCCCGGCGCAGTTTTTTTGCTCAAACGCGATTTTTCGTCAGGGAGCGATTTTTTTGCCCGCGTGCAATTTTTTCGCCCGGGCAAGATTTTTTTCGCTCGGGGGCTATTTTTCGGGCGCGATTTTTTCACCGGGGAGCGGTTTTTTGCCGGGACGCGCTTTTATCGCCTATGTGAGCTTTTTTCGGCCGGGCGGGTGGAAAAATCGTACCCGGGGAAAAATATGCGCCGGGGCAAAAAAATCGTGCCCGGGACACAAAATAGCTGACGAGCGAAAAAATGAGCCCGGGCAAAAAATGCGCGCCCGGGCGGAAAAAATCGCGCCCTGGCGAAAAAATTCATTCTCGGGCAAAAAAAATCGCGCCATGACATACATTTGTTTATGATATATGTGATAAATATTAGCTTATTCGTAATATTTTTTAACAAACGAACAAAAGTATTAATTAATTTCACAATATTCAACAATATTGTTTATTAGACGAATGTGAGAATTGGAATTAGTCACCAATATTTAATTCCACAATATTCATCAATATTCAATTCCAATATCGAATTTAAATTTCGTCCAAACGAACGGGCCCTAACAGTTTTACTGTTTCGGAGTATTCAATACCAGTTTTTTGTTTTTTTTATACTTCTCAATACATTTATGTGAATATTAAAAGTAATCTGCATGTTGTATTTTGATTGCTTGTTCCCTGTTCTGAATATCAGTTCCCAATACATTTCTGTGATTACATTATTGTTATACAGATATCCAGTTAATAAATACATTTTCTAATAAAATGATTTCGCATATATACAAATCTCGCTAATTTTTTATAAAATGAGTTCATCTGTTGAATTAATTGAGTTCATCCGTTGAATTATTTTGATTGCTTGTATGTGTGTATGTTAACTATATGTGTGTGTTGTGTTGTAAAATCAAGTGCAAATCGTAGGACAGGTCCGGTGAAATACCGCAGATGCGTCGGACGCGCACGATCCGCGGAAAAGTAAAAGATCTGGACTGCAATCCGCCTAGCGGACGCACAAGGTTCAACGAACCTTCAGCGTCGTAGTCCGACGTTCAACCGCAACCACCACCGGAGACCAACGCCGTCACCGGAGACAAACGCCACCACCGAGATCAAACGCCGTCAAGGCTAACTGCACACATGCAAGCCTTCAACGTCAACAACGATCTCCACCAAGCCCGACGACAACTCTCTCTCCAATGCCGGCGGCTCACCTCCAAGACCGGCGACACCACCCTCTCCAACGGCGAAAAAGGGCTAATTAAGGCTAAAGGTGAAGCGGTTTTTATTGGGGAGTTGTTAAAGGCAAACCAGAAATGGCTATTGGCAAACCAATTTCTATGAGTTATTACGCGGCTTTTGAAAATATGCTTTGTACATGCATTTTTAGGAAAAGTGTTCAACACGAAAATTGTAGATCTCGTCGAGATCTACAACTTTTGTGTTGAACACTTTTCCTAAAAATGCATGTACAAGACGTATTTTCTTGTTATTTTCAAAAATTCACTATAGTAACGATGAAGGCGATTTTAGGGTCTTGTGCGTGCATTTTTAGGAAATGTGTTCAACACGAAAGTTGTAGATCTCGACGAGATCTACAATTTTCGTGTTGAACACTTTTCCTAAAAATGCATGTACAAAGCGTATTTTCAAAAGCCGCGAAATAACTCATAGAAATTGGTTTGCCAATAGCCATTTCTGGTTTGCCTTTAACAATGCCCATATAGTGCTAATTAAGGCTAAAGCATAGGTAACTGTTGATTTGAAAGCAAAGTTAATGGAGATGTTTAATCAGCTGGAATGAGTAACGTTGAGGTGCCATTATGATAACCAACAGTGACGTTTTTGAGTTGTTTGCAACGTTGATAGTGAGGTTCTGCCACCTTGGCAAAATGTGACGGCGTTTTCTTTCCATTATTCAATTCTTAGCCGGCAACTTTTGCGAAGGATAAAAAGGGTTGAGCTGCCATCGTGTCTACAGTGCAAAAAGGAGAGGTTTTCCGAGGATCGAAGTGGGACCGCTGCTGTCACGGTGTGAAAGATTTGCTTCTGTTGTTTGCTCAAGGAGTCTTTGAGCAAGAACGAATTTTGTCCTTCTCTTGTTGTGTTTGTGCACTCGTGATTTACCCCGTGAAGGGAGTTTGCATTGTAACCTCTAATCTGTGATTAGAGAAGACCCTTTTGGTGATCTCATTATTGGATAGTGGATGGTTAAGTGGCTTACGAGTCCCGTGATTTTTTACTCTCGGTTGGGAGAGAGTTTTTCATGCTAAAACTTGTTTGTTACTATTATTATTTTTCTTTTCTTTCGTGTGCAGGTGAATAGTTTTTCCTACACCACGAGACCGGCGGCCTCCTCGTCGCACGAGAGAGAGAGAGAGAGAAGAGAGAGAGAGAGAGAGAGAGAGAGAGAGAGAGAGAGAGAGAGGAAGAGGGCGGGGGGGATCCAATAGGCTACAGGCGGCTGATTTAATTTCTCCCAGGCGGCATGTTCTCCCCAAGGCATTTGGTTGGCTACCCAGCTCCCTCCCACTCGCTCATCAATGCGCCTCTCGCAGAAAAGGCAGTGCTTACGCCTGCGATGGTGCTGGAAGGGCGCATTCGGCAAATGGAAGAGCAGCAAGCCGAGATGCTGACTCTCGTGAGAAACCTTGGGGCACCTCGAGTTCCCGTTCAGCCTCCAGCATCGAACGCTCCGCCACCCCCAGTTCCGAATCACGCTCCGGTCGAGGGAGCCGTTCGGGAAGATGAAGTCTCTGAAGATTTCTCCAACGCTGCAAGCTCCGCACATCCTGCTCCGCCGGTCAGAGGACTGGAGGCTGACCCCCATCACCATCGCCAAGGAAGAGCTGCTCTTGGCCGAGTAGTAGAAAGAACTACGCGAGAGGAGATACGAGACATGATAACGGAAGAGTACGGTCAGGCAGGGCGACGCACAACCCTCGCTCGCCGTCCCGCGCATCACGGCTCCCCACTATCGCCTCAAGTCTTGGCTCATCCAATTCCGAACGGTTTCAAGCTTCCCAACATCGAAACGTTCGATGGGATGGACGACCCCCTGGAATATGTTAATCACTTCACCACCATCATGAGGATTTACAGCGCTCCCGATCAACTCCTCTATCAAGTGTTCCCGGCAACCTTGAAGGGACAAGCACGCACTTGGTTCCACTCCCTGCGAGATGGGGCTATCAACAACTTCACAGAAATGACGCAGCAGTTCGTGGACCAGTTCATAGCCAATCGTAGGATTGTCTGAGATCCCTCCCATCTCTCGGGAATCCGCCAGAACGACGGGGAAACTTTGAAGGATTTTTTCCGGCGCTTCACCTCTGAGGCTCGACAGATTCCGGGAGTCGACCCCGAGCTCCTGCGAGGAGTTTTCCTCGGAGGCCTCCGCCCAAGTGGTTTCTACTCAGCCCTAATGAGAGAAACCGTGCCAAGTTACCCTGACCTCGTTCATCGGGTTGAAGCTCAGATAGCTGCCGACGAGGCCATCGAAGCGCGCCGTCGACAGTTCGAAGGTAGCCAAGGAAGAAAGAGGGGGTCAGATCAAGCCCCTCGTGGACGAGAAGAGCGGCATGACGAGGGACGCCATAATGATGAACGTCGCCGCGACCCCCGAAGAGACCTGGGTCCGCAGCCTCCCTGGGTCTACACTCCGTTGAATACCACCAGAATAAATGTACTCTATGTCATTCAAAACAACCCAGAGCTCCGCGCACCTCGGGCGTTAGCCCCAAACCCAAAGAGCGATCAGTCTAGGTACTGCGAGTTCCACTGGGGGACCGGGCATACCACTGAAAAGTGTACCAGACTTAAAGACGAAATCGAACGTCTCGTCCGCCAGGGACTCCTAGGGAGATTCCTACAAGGCCAGGTTCCCAATCAGCCTCAGCAGCTTAGGGATGCAAGGGAGCAGCTTCCCGCTCCCCGGGGCGCGGAAGGAGGAAGGCCGATTGTGGGAGAAATTGAAACGATCGATGGACCTCCCGTCCTAGCGGCGCAAATCCTCTCGATTGTCAAACCCCCGAGAGACCACGAAGACAAGAAGCTCAAACATGACATTACGATCGCTTTCGGGGAAGAAGACCTGCAAGGATTACGACTACCGCACCAGGATCCCCTCGTAATCAGCGCAGGGATCGGGGACCCTTGCTTTAACGTGAAGAGGATATTGGTCGATAACGGAAGCTCATTTGATGTTCCGTTCCTTTCTACTTTGCAAAGTATGAAGCTCACAAAGGATCAGCTCAGCCCTGCAGCCGGGCCCATCTACGGCTTCGACAACCGACCTGTCCCTGTTTAAGGCATGATCACTCTCTCAGTCATATTGGGCGAGTTTCCGAGATAGTCAACATTCAACATCCAGTTCGTGGTGGTGGAATCCACTTCCGCCTATAATGCCATCTTCGGGAGACCGCTCCAGTCTATCTTTGGAGCAGTCCCATCTATTCCGCATCTGACTATGAAGTTCCCGGCCACCGCTGGCATAGGGGTCGTAAGAGGGAACCAGGAGGCAGCCAGAACTGCTATTTGAAGCAAGCTCAACCAGCAAAGGCAACCGCTCTCAACATCAATAACTTCGATCTGCGAGACGAAGCTACTCTGCAGTGAGGAGCGCCCGTCGAAGGACTAGTAGAAGTACCGCTCTTCCAGCAAGACCCAACTCGGACTGTTCAGGTCGGGTCACTCTTATCACAAGAAGAGCGGGAAGATTTCACAACCTTCCTGCAGGAGAACGAAGACATTTTTGCTTGGAGCCTAGAAGACATGCCCGGGGTAGATCCCAAAGTCATTTATCACTCTCTAAACATCAACCCCGCCTGCAGGCCTGTAATTCAAAAGAAGAGGAACTTTGCCCCCAAGCGGTTGAAGGCGATCGAAGAGGAAGTAGCTAAACTCCTGGAGGCACGATTCATACGAGAAGCGGAATACCCCACGTGGCTCGCCAACGTGGTCATGGTAAAAAAGGTCTCGGGGAAGTGGAGAATGTGCGTCGACTACAGCAACCTGAACCAGGCATGCCCAAAAGATAGCTTCCCCCTCCCGAGGATTCACCAGCTCGTCGACGCGACGACCGACCACGAGCTACTTAGCTTCATAGATGCTTATTCCGGCTACAACCAGATAAGGATGAATCCCGCGGACGAGGAACATACCGCCTTCCGCACCGACAGAGGAGTCTACTGCTACAAAGTGATGTCGTTCGTCCTTAAGAACGCCGGAGCCACCTATCAGAGACTAATGAACAAGGTCTTCAAGAACCTCATTGGAGAAACGATGGAGGTATACGTGGACGACATGTTAGTCAAAAGCGTCCACCGTTGCGACCACTTGAAAGACTTGGGAAAGTGCGTTCAGCTTCTCCGTTGCTTCCAGATGCGGCTCAACCCCAACAAATGCGCATTTGGTGTGACGGCAGGAAAGTTTTTGGGTTTCATGGTAACCCATCGGGGGATTGAGGCCAACCCCGAGAAGATCAAGGCGTTGGAGGATATGTCGCCACCTCGTTCAATTAAGGAAGTGCAACGTCTGAACGGGAGGATCGCCGCGTTATCTCGTTTCTTATCGCGGACAGGAGACAAGTACCTCCCTTTCTTCAAAATTCTTCGGGGGGTGCGCCACTCTGGGTTCCAGTGGACTGACGAGTGCCAGGCGGCCTTTGAACTTCTCAAACAGTACCTGGCTTCGCCACCGCTTCTATCAAAACCCGTCCCCGGAGAAACTCTGTTCTTATACCTAGCAGTCTCACCTACGGCTCTCAGCTCGGTACTCGTGAAAGACGAAGGAGGGGTGCAACAACCAGTCTACTACCTCAGCAAGGTCCTCACCGACACCGAAACCAGATACCCGGCAGCGGACAAGACAGCCTTGGCCCTCGTCTTCTCCGCCAGAAAGCTTCGGCCCTACTTCCAGGCTCATACAGTGAAAGTGTTGACTCACCTCCCGTTACGAGTAATCCTACAGAAACCAAAAGTCTCAGGAAGACTAGTGAAGTGGGCCGTAGAACTCGGCGAGTTTGACATCCAATTCCTGCCCCGACCAGACATCAAGTCACAAGTACTCGCCGACTTTGTTGTAGAGTACACCATCCCACCAGAAGCAGCTCCTGTCGAAGACACCACTAGCCCCCGTTGGACTCTTTATGTCGACGGAGCCTCAGGATCTGAAGGGGCCAGAGCGGGACTGCTCCTCATAAGTCCCGATGAGGTCACCTTGGATTATGGCCTCCGGTTAAAATTCCCCGCGACAAACTACATTGCAGAGTACGAGATGCTGATCGCCAGTCTCCGACTCGCCATCGATTGCAAAGCAGAGAACCTAACGATCTACGCAGACTCTCAACTCGTGGTTTCACAAGTCGAAGGAGACTACGAGGCCAAGAGCGACCAGATGGCGAAGTACCTCGCATTCGCAAAATTACTCCTCCAGAAGGTCCCGTCATATCAAATTCTACACATTCCCCGGGAGCAGAATTCCAGGGCAGATGCTCTATCCAAACTCGCCACTTCATCCTCCAGCTACTAGTCTCGAAGACGCCGAATAGAAGAGATCGTGATTCCGAGTATTCAAGGGCCGTGGGAGATCGCAACCATCCACCAGGAAGAGTCATCCTGGATGACCCCTTTACGAGCTTACCTCGAGCACGGACACCTCCCTGAAGACCGCCTAGAAGCGCGAAGAGTATGGATGCGGGCATCATCATTCACTATCGTGGACGGGGAGCTCTACAAGCGGGCGTTCTCAGGACCATATCTAAAATGCCTACTGGCGGGCGAGTCAGACTACGCCCTCAGAGAAGTGCACGGGGGAGCCTGCGGAGAGCACCTAGGCGGAAAGGCGTTGGCACAAAAGATACTACGCCAAGGCTTCTATTGGCCAACAATGAAGAGGGACGCAGCCGAGCTGGTCCAAAAGTGCAGAAGCTGTCAGCTGCATGCCAACGTGCATCATCAGCCCCCGGTCGCGCTCTCCACACTCCAAAGTGCGTGGTCATTCGCGCAATGGGGAATCGACCTCTTCGCCCCCTACCTCTAGCTTCCGGGCAGAGGAAGTTCATCATTCTAGCCATCGATTACTTCACCAAGTGGACTGAAGCGGAGCCCCTAGCCAAAATCATAGAAGAGAACGCTAAACAATTTGTCTGGAAGAACATCGTCTGCCGCTTCGGTATCCCAGCAACAATCATTGCCGACAACGACACTCAGTTCACCGGGAAGTCCTTCACTAAGATGTGCGAGGACCTGAAGATCAACCTTCGTCATACTGCCGTAGCACATCCGCAAACCAACGGGCAAGTAGAAGTTACGAACAGCACCATCCTCAAAGGGTTGAAGACGCGCCTGGAAGAAGCTGGGGGACAATGGGTGGACGCACTCCCAAATGTACTATGGGCATATCGAACAACAGAGAGGACTCCCACAGGAGAGACGCCATATAACCTCTGTTACGGTACTGAAGCTGTCATCCCCATCGACATCAGCATTTCGAGCACTCGAGTGCTAACCTTCGAACCCAGTAAGAATGACGGGCTGCTTCAGGAAAACCTCGACCTAATCCCCGAAGTCCGGGACGATGCCGCCCAGCGTGCCGCCTCCTACCAAAGGCGCATAGCCCGACTCTATGACAGAAGGGTGAAGCCCAGACCAATCAACGTAGGAGATCTCGTCCTACGCAGCATCGAGGCGGCTGGAAAGGGTCCCCAAGGAGATAAACTCTCACCCACTTGGGAAGGTCCGTACGTTGTCACTGCGGTCGTAAAACCCGGAACATACATGCTCAGAACAGCGGAAGGAAAGACTCTACCACGCACGTGGAACGCCCAGAACTTGCGCAACTTCTATCAGTAACATCAAGTCTTCTATCAAGTAGAAAGCCGCGAGCTCAGACTCGTGCAAACTTATCTTATATTATTTATTGTATGCAAAGCCGCGAGCTCAGACCCGTGCAAACTTATCTTATATTATGTATTGTATGCAAATCCACGAGCTCAGACTCGTACGAACTTATCTTGTATTGCAAAAACTATGCGCAAAACAATTTTTTACTATAAAATATATATATATGCTTTGACACCTATATTAAATTAAGAAAGATCTTCATTTCGGGGCCCGGCCCCGAGGAATTCGCACCGCCGTCGATTGAAGGTTCGCCCTTCTCCTCCGCCGTAGAGTCCCGGCGTCGTAGGGGTCTGCCCCCCTTACGTTCGCCCCCGGTTTGAATACACCAGCTATTCACCGGCCATCTCGGGGCCCTGCCCTGGGGACTTCGCACCGCCGTCGATTGAAGGTTCGCCCTTCTCCTCTGCCGTCAAGTCTCGACGTCGTAGGGGTCTGCCCCCCTTACGTTCACCCCGGTTTGAATACACACGCTATTCACCAGCCAAGCCTATATTATGTAAAAGTCGCGAGCTCAGACTCGCGCAAACTAATTTCTTATTATTATGAAAAACCCGCAGGCTCGAACCCGCGCAGACTCACCCGTTATCTTGTAAAAGGCCATCAAGCGGTTCGGGTGTCAACGCTAAATAGCAAGCCAGCAACAATCTCAAAGTACGAACACCCTCCAACAACAATTCCTACACAAGGCACCGCAAAGAAAGCAATGATCAAAGCCGCAACGGAAAAATCGAAACCTCCAAACTCCTCCGCGCAGAAGTCCGGACTCCGAAGGTTTGGCCGAGCCAAGCCGCACCCCATGTGGGGTGCGACCGAGCCAAGCCGCACCCCATGTGGGGTGCGACCGAGCCAAGCCGCACCCCCTTGGGGTGCGGCCAAGCAAAGTCGCGCCCCTCCCTCGGGAGCGGCCGCGCCGCGCCCGCCTTTAGGTGCGGTCGAACCGCTCTCCCCCGTAGCAAGGTTGGGGTGAGTCCCCCCTCTTCCGGCTCGCCGCCCGTTTTTCGGGCTCCGGACTTCGCTCGGAGCAATTCCCCGTTCGTTACGCGCTCAGAACACTCCTGAGCGCGCTCAGAGCACTAGCAATTCCCCGTTCGTTACGCGCCCAGAACACTCCTGAGCGCGCTCAGAGCACTTTCACATTTCGGGCATGCTCACTGTTTGTCTTTCTAGCGTGCTCGCTTTTTATCTTTCTAGCATGCTCACTTTTTGTCTTTCCAGTTTCTCAGATTACAGAAACAGCTTGTCGCCTTTTTTTGCCTCCAACGAAACTGCCCGAATTGCCCGAACTGCCCGAACTGCCAGAACTGCCTGAAGGGCAAGATGGTCTTTTACGAAAAATGGCGATCCATGTGCTCCGAACCGGAAAATATGATTCGTCCGCCAGGTGGTTACGGTGGTTACAACTGCGAAATTACCGGGCTACCCCCGGCCAAAGCTATAAAAGGAGCCCCAAGACTTCATTTCAAGGGACCTGACCTTCTGAACCCGGGAGAGCTTCTTGCAGACTTTCGCGGAATTCTCATTCGGCGCTTGAAGATCTCCTTCGTGGACTTGAAGATTTCCTTCGTCCCGAAAGGCGACTCAGCATTCTCACTTTTATTCTCCGGAGCATCTCACTTTCGTTCTCCAACATTCTCAGAAGGAAAAAGACTTAGTTTTTCTGGAGGTGGTCTGTCACCTTCAGAACTCTCTCCCTCTCTCTCTCTCTCTCATTCTCTTTCTCCCTCTCCATTATTGTAACGAGCAGCGGCCTGTCGCGCTCGAGTTCTAAGTCTCTAATTGTAACCCTCCAAAAGATAGTGGAAGTTTGGTCGGCACAGCTCCGGCCGCGTTGTTTTTTACCCTTTCCGGGTTTTCCAAGTTAAAAAGTCTCAGTGTACTCAACGAATCTCTAATTGACTGTTTGCGCGCTCGGTTCGCTTCCGAGCTAAGGTGGTTCAATTCGACCGGTCTACCAGAGCACCCGAGCGACCCGCAACAATCCTTATATATATAATTTATATATATATATATATATATATATAATCTAATGGATCTGATACGATCCCGAACCAAAAAATATAACATGTTGTGTATTATTTGTGAGTATATGTGTTATATCCCATGAATTATTCACGGGTAAACATAGAGATGGCGGCGTTTCTGCATTTAATTTATCAAGAAGCACATCAGCGAAGACGAGTCCAAACCCCGACTAGCGTCGACAGAGCAAATGTAGATAATAGTACAGGCATACGAGTAGGTGTTGATGAGATGAATGCGATGTGTGACTCCATTGCCGAACAACTTTACACAGCTTCTGCGTAGAATGTATGTTTTTAAATTGTTCGATCGGTTGTATCTATGTTTTTTCTAGAATTGGTGCAATGAGAGAAGATTTAAAAAAAATGTCATTCGCAATCGCTATTTTGCCAAACAGCTCAAAAAAAAAAAAACTAATTTTGAACATAAAACTGGATGGAGTTTTAGGGTTTAGGGTGCCACGGTGCCACCAAACCGAACCTTATTTTTGCACCCTATAATTAAACAGTAGCACCCTAATAATCATCATTGTAGGTGTTGATCACGTCGGAGGAGATTTGTTTGCTTCCATCCCCAGCGGAGATGCCATCTTCACGAAGGTATATATAACTAAACTATTACTATATATATAATAAATAAATACACAAGAGATTCAACTCCTAATAGCTCTAAATTAATCTCACGTGATCAATGATGTATCTGAACTGTAGTATATGCAGGAGCAGGTAAAGTGCTGATGCTGATCTGTTTAATAATTAATAAATTAAAAAAAAATTAATGACTGGTTCTCGTGCTTCCATAAGAGGAGATCAATTATAACACTACTTTTCTGAAATCTGCAATTTAAAAATGTTTCCATAGAACATAGAAAGAAGGAGAAGAATTTGAGGTGGAATTGAGTTAATTTCCTCTCAGAATCTTAACTTCACAGTCAATTCGTTCGTAAGATATTGGTTTTCAAGAATTAACATTCAATCCAATGTCAATACACGGTGGAATTACAGTCTTTTGCAACTTCTCCGGCGATTTTGTGATGGAGTTTCGCAAGTAGATTCATCTTCCCAAGTAACGGCTAGCTCAATATGTTTGGAACCTTATGCGGATTTTAGCTGTTTTTTTAAATATATTATTAAACTCTGTTTTTATTATGGTTTAATAAGTTAATGTTTAAAATAATAATTTATGTTCTTAATGCTAATATGATATGAAAATAATTGAAGTATAATTTTAATGGAGGCGTTATCTCTTATTACTTTTAATATATGTTAACAGGTAACACCAAATTTCAATATCTATAAAGAGCTTTGTAAGAGAAGAGTAAGGTATGAAATAAGATTGTTGCGGGTCGCTTAGGGCTCTTGGTAGACCGGTCGAATTGAACCACCTTAGCTCGGGAGCGAACCAAGCGCGCAAACAGTCACAAAGAAATTCGTTGAGTACACCTGGACGTTTTAATGTGGAAAAACCCGGAAAGGGTAAAAAAACCACACGGGCGGGGCTGTGCCGACCAAACTTCACTAACTTCTGAGAGGTTACAATCCGGTGTTTTGAATTCGAGCGCGACAGGCCGCCGCTAGTTACAATATTAGAGAGAGGGAGAGAGAGAACGTTCCGAGGGTGACAGACCACCTCTCGAAAAAACTAAGTCTTTTACTTCTGAGAACGGTAGAGAACGAAAGTGAGAATGCCTTGTCCGCTTTCGTGAAGACGAAAGCGAGAACGCTGTCCGCTTTCGTGAGAACGAAAGTGAGACTGCCGAGTCGCCTTTCGGGACGAAGGAAAACTTCAAGTCCACGAAGGAGATCTTCAAGCGCCGAAGGAGAAATCCGTGGAAATCCTCAAAGAGCTCTCTCTGGTCATCCAGGCGTCCTCCTCTCAAATGAAGCCAAGGGGGTCCTTTTATAGCTTTGGTCGGGGGTAGCCCAGTAATTTTGTCGTTGTAACCACCATAACCACCTGGGAGGACGAATCATATTTTCCGGTTCAGAGCTCACGGATCACCATTTTTCGTAAATGATCATCCCCCCTTCGAGGAAAGACGACAAGCTGTTCCTGAAAAGTGAGAAACTGAAAAGACAAAAAGTGAGCGAGCCGAGTCGGAAATGTGAGCGAGTCGAAAATGTGAACGAGTCAGAAATGTGAGCGAGTCAGAAATATGAGCATGCTCCGAGGGAAGCCCGGAGCCCGAAAAGCGGACGGCGAGCCGGAAGAGGGGAGATGAAGCCTAAAGGCGGGCGTGGCGCGGCCGCGCCTGAGGGAGAGGGGCAACTCCTCTCGTCCGCACCTCTCATGGGGTGCGGCTTGGCCGCACCCCACATGGGGTGCGGCTTGGCCGCACCCCTCCGCACCGCACTCCTCATGGGGTGCGGCTTTGTTGCACCCCACATGGGGTGCGGCTTGGCCGCACCCCTCATGGGGTGCGGCTTGGCCGCACCGCACATGGGGTGCGGCTTGGCCGCACCCCAAAAGGGGGGTGCGGCTTGGCCGCACCCCTCATGGGGTGCGGCTCGGCCGCTCTCCTCACTAGGGGGGGGGGCGGCTATTCGCACCCCGCCAGTGGGGGTGCTAACCGCACCCCAGTAGTGGGGTTCGATCATGGTGGGGCGCGTCGTGCGTGCGTGTTCGCGTGTTGGCGGTGAAAATGGCGGGTTCGGCCCTCTCAACTCGGGCGACCATGCGTTGACCGTTGACCCTACCTCCCTCTAGTGGAGTTTTCCCTAGACGCACCCCAAGGCCTCTACGGGTATGTAACATAAGCCCCCCAAATCTTTGGAGTCCGAATTTCGCCGCGGAGGAGTTCAGAGGTTTTGATTTTTCTGTGACAGCCTTGAACATTGCTCTCTTTGTGGTGCCTTGGGTAGGAATCGCTGTCGAGGGATGCGTGTGTGGTTGCTTTTGCTCTCTTGTTCTGTTTAGGCGTTGATACCCGAACTGCTTGATAGCCTTTTACGAGATAACGGAGGAGTCTGCGCGGGTTCGAGCTTGCGAGTTTTTCATAATAATAACAAGAAATTAGTTTGCGCGAATCTGAGCTCGCGGATTTTATATAATATAGGCTTGGCCGGTGAATAGCTGGTGTATTCAAACCGGGGGCGAACGCAAGGGGGGCAGGCCCCTACGGCGCTGGGACTCTACGGCGGAGGAGAAGGGCGAACCTTCAATCGACGGTGGTGCGAAGTCCCCAGGGCAGGGCCCCGAGATGGCCGATGAATAGCTGGTGTATTCAAACCGGGGGCGAACGTAAGGGGAGCAGGCCCCTACGATGTCGGGACTCTACAGCGGAGGAGAAGGGCGAACCTTCAATCGACGACGATGCGAAGTCCCCAGGGCAGGGCCCCGAGATGGCCGGTGAATAGCTGGTGTATTCAAACCGGGGGCGAATGTAAGGGGGGCAGGCCCCTACGACGCTGGGACTCTACGGCGGAGGAGAAGGGCGAACATTCAATCGACGGCGGTGCGAAGTCCCTGGGGCAGGGCTCCGAAATAAAGATCTTTCTTAATTGAATATAGGTGTTGAAGCATACATTTTTTATAGTAAAAATTGTTTTGTATATAGTTTTTGCAATACAAGATAAGTTTGCACGAGTCTGGGATCGTGGCTTTGCATACAATACATAATATAAGATAAGTCTGCACGAGTCGGAGCTCGCGGCTTTGCATACATAATATAAGATAAGTTTGCACGAGTCGGAGCTCGCGGCTTTGCATACATAATATAAGATAAGTTTGTACGTGTCTGAGCTCGCGACCTTCTACTTGATAGAAGACTTGATGTTACTGATAGAAGCGGCGCAGGTTCTGGGCATTCCAGGTGCGTGGTAGAGTCTTTCCTTCCGCTGTTCTGAGCATGTATGTTCCGGGTTTTACGATCGCAGTGACGACGCACGGACCTTCCCAGGTGGGTGAGAGTTTATCTCCTTGGGGGCCCTTTCCAGCCGCCTCGATGCTGCATAGGACGAGATCTCCTATGTTGATTGGTCTAGGCTTCACCCTTCTGTTGTAGAGCCGGACTACGCGCCTTTGGTAAGAGGCGGCACGCTGGGCGGCGGCGTCCCGGACCTCAGGGATTAGGTCGAGGTTTTCCCGAAGCACCCCGTCATTCTTGCTAGGATCGAAGGTTAGCACCCGAGTGCTCGGAATGCCGATGTCGATGGGGATGACGACTTCGGTACCGTAGCAGAGGTTATATGGCGTCTCTCCTGTGGGAGTCCTCTCGGTTGTTCGATATGCCCACAACACGTTTGGGAGCGCGTCTACCCATTGTCCCCCAGCTTCTTCCAGGCACGTCTTCAACCCATTGAGGATGGTGCGGTTCGTAACTTCTACTTGTCCGTTGGTTTGCGGATGTGCCACGGCGGTATGACGAAGGTTGATCTTCAGGTCCTCGCACATCTTTGTGAAGGACTTCCCGGTGAACTGAGTGCTGTTGTCGGCAATGATTGTTGCTGGGATACCGAAGCGGCAGACAATGTTTTTCCAGACAAATTGTTTAGCGTTCTCTTCTATGATTTTGGCTAAGGGTTCCGCTTCTATCCACTTGGTGAAGTAATCGATGGCTAGGATGATGAACTTCCTCTGTCCGGAAGCCAGAGGTAGGGGGCCGAGGAGGTCGATTCCCTATTGCGCGAACGACCACGCACTTTGGAGTGTGGAGAGCGCGACCGGGGGCTGATGAGGCACGTTGGCATGCAGCTGACAGCTCCTGCACTTTTGGACCAGCTCGGCCGCGTCCCTCTTCATTGTTGGCCAATAGAAGCCTTGGCGTAGAATCTTTTGTGCCAACGCCTTTCCGCCTAGATGTTCTCCGCAGACTCCCCCGTGCACTTCTCTGAGGGCGTAGTCTGACTCGCCCGCCGGTAGGCACTTTAGATATGGTCCTGAGAATGCCCGCTGGTAGAGCTCCCCGTCCACGATAGTAAATGATGGCGCCCACATCCGCAATCTGCGTGCTTCTAGGCGGTCTTCAGGGAGGTGTTCGTGCTTGAGGTAAGCTCGTAAGGGGGTCATCCAGGATGACTCTTCCTGGTGGATGGTTGCGACCTCCCACGGCCCTTGAATACTCAGAATCACGATCTCTTCTATTCGGCGTCTTCGAGACTAGTAGCTGGAGGATGAAGTGGCGAGTTTGGATAGAGCATCTGCCCTGGAATTCTGCTCCCGGGGAATGTGTAGAATTTGATATGACGGGACCTTCTGGAGGAGTAATTTTGCGAATGCGAGGTACTTCGCCATCTGGTCGCTCTTGGCCTCGTAGTCTCCTTCGACTTGTGAAACCACGAGTTGAGAGTCTGCGTAGATCGTTAGGTTCTCTGCTTTGCAATCGATGGCGAGTCGGAGACTGGCGATCAGCATCTCGTACTCTGCAATGTAGTTTGTCGCGGGGAATTTTAACCGGAGGCCATAATCCAAGGTGACCTCATCGGGACTTATGAGGAGCAGTCCCGCTCTGGCCCCTTCAGATCCTGAGGCTCCGTCGACATAAAGAGTCCAACGGGGGCTAGTGGTGTCTTCGACAGGAGCTGCTTCTGGTGGGATGGTGTACTCTACAACAAAGTCGGCGAGTACTTGTGACTTGATGTCTGGTCGGGGCAGGAATTGGATGTCAAACTCGCCGAGTTCTACGGCCCACTTCACTAGTCTTCCTGAGACTTTTGGTTTCTGTAGGATTACTCGTAACGGGAGGTGAGTCAACACTTTCACTGTATGAGCCTGGAAGTAGGGCCGAAGCTTTCTGGCGGAGAAGACGAGGGCCAAGGCTGTCTTGTCCGCTGCCGGGTATCTGGTTTCGGTGTCGGTGAGGACCTTGCTGAGGTAGTAGACTGGTTGTTGCACCCCTCCTTCGTCTTTCACGAGTACCGAGCTGAGAGCCGTAGGTGAGACTGCTAGGTATAAGAACAGAGTTTCTCCGGGGACGGGTTTTGATAGAAGCGGTGGCGAAGCCAGGTACTGTTTGAGAAGTTCAAAGGCCGCCTGGCACTCGTCAGTCCACTGGAACCCAGAGTGGCGCACCCCCCGAAGAATTTTGAAGAAAGGGAGGTACTTGTCTCCTGTCCGCGATAAGAAACGAGATAACGCGGCGATCCTCCCGTTCAGACGTTGCACTTCCTTAATTGAACGAGGTGGCGACATATCCTCCAACGCCTTGATCTTCTCGGGGTTGGCCTCAATCCCCCGATGGGTTACCATGAAACCCAAAAACTTTCCTGCCGTCACACCAAATGCGCATTTGTTGGGGTTGAGCCGCATCTGGAAGCAACGGAGAAGCTGAACGCACTTTCCCAAGTCTTTCAAGTGGTCGCAACGGTGGACGCTTTTGACTAACATGTCGTCCACGTATACCTCCATCGTTTCTCCAATGAGGTTCTTGAAGACCTTGTTCATTAGTCTCTGATAGGTGGCTCCGGCGTTCTTAAGGACGAACGACATCACTTTGTAGCAGTAGACTCCTCTGTCGGTGCGGAAGGCGGTATGTTCCTCGTCCGCGGGATTCATCCTTATCTGGTTGTAGCCGGAATAAGCATCTATGAAGCTAAGTAGCTCATGGTCGGTCGTCGCGTCGACGAGCTGGTGAATCCTCGGGAGGGGGAAGCTATCTTTTGGGCATGCCTGGTTCAGGTTGCTGTAGTCGACGCACATTCTCCACTTCCCCGAGACCTTTTTTACCATGACCACGTTGGCGAGCCACGTGGGGTATTCCGCTTCTCGTATGAATCGTGCCTCCAGGAGTTTAGCTACTTCCTCTTCGATCGCCTTCAACCGCTTGGGGGCAAAGTTCCTCTTCTTTTGAATTACAGGCCTGCAGGCGGGGTTGATGTTTAGAGAGTGATAAATGACTTTGGGATCTACCCCGGGCATGTCTTCTAGGCTCCAAGCAAAAATGTCTTCGTTCTCCTGCAGGAAGGTTGTGAAATCTTCCCGCTCTTCTTGTGACAAGAGTGACCCGACCTGAACAGTCCGAGTTGGGTCTTGTTGGGAGAGCGGTACTTCTATTAGTCCTTCGACGGGCGCTCCTCACTGCAGAGTAGCTTCGTCTCGCAGATCGAAGTTATTGATGTTGAGAGCGGTTGCCTTTGCTGGTTGAGCTTGCTTTAGATAACAGGTTCTGGCTGCCTCCTGGTTCCCTCTTACGACTCCTATGCCTGCGGCAGTTGGGAACTTCATAGCCAGATGCGGAATAGATGGGACTGCCCCAAAGATAGACTGGAGCGGTCTCCCGAAGATGGCATTATAGGCGGAAGTGGATTCCACCACTATGAACTGGATGTTGTATGTTGACTGTCTCGGACACTCGCCCAATGTGACTGGGAGGGTGATCATGCCTTGAACAGGGACAGGTCGGTTGTCAAAGCCGTAGACGGGCCAGGCTGCAGGGTTGAGCTGATCCTTCGTGAGCTTCATACTTCGCAAGGTAGAAAGGAACAGAACATCAACTGAGCTTCCGTTATCGACCAATATCCTCTTTACGTTAAAGCAAGGGTCCCCGATCCCTGCGCTGATTACGAGGGGATCCTGGTGCGGTAGTCGTAATCCTTGCAGGTCTTCTTCTCTGAAAGCGATCGTAATGTCCTGTTTGAGCTTCTTGTCTTCGTGGTCTCTCGGGGGTTTGGCAATCGAGAGGATTTGCGCCGCTAGGACGGGAGGTCCAGCGATCGTTTCGATTTCTCCCACCATCGGTCTTCCTCCTTCTGCGCCCCGGGGAGCAGGAGGCTGCTCCCTTGCATCCCTTGGCTGCTGACGCTGATTGGGAACCTGGACTTGTAGGAATCTCCCTAGGAGTCCCTGGCGGACGAGACGTTCGATTTCGTCTTTAAGTCTGGTACATTCTTCGGTGGTATGCCCGGTCCCCCGATGGAACTCGCAATACCTGGACTGATCGCCCCTCGGATCTGGGGCCAACGCCCGAGGTGCGCAGAGCTCCGGGTTGTTCTGAATGGCATAGAGTACATTTGTTCTGGTGGCATTCAACGGAGTGTAGACCCTGGGAGGTTGCGGACCCAGGTCTCTTCGGGGGTCGCGGCGACGTTCATCGTTACAGCGTCCCTCGTCACGCCGCTCTTCTCGTCCACGAGGGGCTTGATCTGACCCCATCTTTCTTCCTTGGCTACCTTCGAACTGCCGACGATGTGCTTCGATGGCCTCGTCAGCAGCTATTTGAGCTTCAACTCGGTGAACGAGGTCAGGGTAACTTGGTATGGTCTCTCTCATGAGAGCTGAGTAGAAGCCACTTGGGCGGAGGCCTCCGAGGAAAACTCCTCGCAGGAGTTCGGGGTCGACTCCCGGAATCTGTCGAGCCTCAGAGGTGAAGCGTCGGAAGAAGTCCTTCAAAGTTTCTCCGTCGTTCTGGCGGATTCCCGAGAGATGGGAGGGATCTCGGACAATCCTGCGGTTGGCTACGAACTGGTCCACGAACTGCTGCGCCATTTCTGCGAAGTTGTTAATGGCCCCATTCCGCAGAGAGTGGAACCAAGTGCGCGCCTGCCCCTTGAAGGTTGCTGGGAACACCTGACAGAGGAGCTGATCAGGGGCACTGTAAATCCTCATAACGGTGGTGAAGTGATTGACGTGTTCCAATGGATCGTCCGTCCCATCGAATGTCTCGATGCTGGGAAGCTTGAAACCATTCGGAATTGGATGTGCCAAGACTTGAGGTGACAACGGGGAGCCGTGGTGTGCGGGATGGCGGGCGAGAGTTGCGCGTCGTCCTGCTTGGGCGTACTCTTCTTCTATCATGTCGCGTATTTCCTCTCGCGTGGTTCTTTCCACTGCTCGGACGGGAGCAGCTCCTCCTTGGCGGGGGTGATGGGGGTCAGCTTCCGGTCCCCTGACCGGCGGAGCAGGATGTGCGGAGCTTGCAGCGTCAGAGAAATCTTCAGAGACTTCATCTTCCCGAACGGCTCCCTCGACCAGAGCATGGTTCGGAACTGGGGGTGGCGGAGCGTTTGATGCTGGAGGCTGAATGGGAACTCGAGGTGCTCCTAGGTTTCTCACGAGAGTCAACATCTCGGCTTGCTGCTCTTCCATTTGCCGAATGCGACCTTCCAGAACTGTCGCAGGCACAAGCACTGCCTCTTCTGCGAGAGGCGCATTGACGAGCGAGTGAGAGGGAGCTAGGTCGATGCGTCCTTCCGGCATTGCAGTTGGCCTTCAAAGAGTTTTGGGAATGTTCCCACAGACGGCGCCAAACTGTTGCGGGTCGCTTATGGCTCTTGGTAGACCGGTCGAATTGAACCACCTTATCTCGGGAGCGAACCAAGCGCGCAAACAGTCACAAAGAAATTCGTTGAGTACACCTGGACGTTTTAACGTGGAAAAACCCGGAAAAGGTAAAAAAACCACGCGGCCGGGGCTGTGCCGACCAAACTTCACTATCTTCTGAGAGGTTACCTCCTCTCGGCCGCACCTCTCATGGGGTGCGGCTTGGCCGCATCCCAAAGGGGGTGCGGCTTGGCCACATCCCAAAGGGGGTGCGGCTTGGCCGCTTGGCCGCAACCCAAGGGGGTGCTGCTTGGCCGCACCCTAAAGGGGGGTGCGGCCTGGCCGCTTGGCCGCAACCCAAGGGGGTGCGGCTTGGCCGCACCCCACATGGGGTGCGGTTTGGTCGCACCCCAAAAGGGGGGTGCGGTGCGGTTCGGCCGCACCCCTCATGGGGTGCGGTTCGGCCGCTCTCCTCACTATGGGGGGGGGGGGGGGGGGGGTTGCGGCTATTCACACACCGCCAGTGGGGTGCTAACCGCACCCCAGTAGTGGGGTTCAGTCATGGTGGGGCGCGTCGTGCGTGCGTGTTCGCGTGTTGGCTGTGAAAATGGCGGGTTCGGCCCTCTCAACTCGGTCGACCATGCGTTGACCGTTGACCCAACCTCCATCTAGTGGAGTTTTCCCTAGACGCACCCCAAAGCCTCTACGTGCTAAGGTTCCCACAGACGGCGCCAAACTGTTGCGGGTCGCTTAGGGCTCTTGGTAGACCGGTCGAATTGAACCACCTTAGCTCGGGAGCGAACCAAGCGCGCAAACAGTCACAAAGAAATTCGTTGAGTACACCTGAACGTTTTAACGTGGAAAAACCCGGAAAGGGTAAAAAAACCACGCGGTCGGGGCTGTGCCGACCAAACTTCACTATCTTCTGAGAGGTTACAATCCGGTGTTTTGAATTCGAGCGCGACAGGCCGCCGCTCGTTACAATATTAGAGAGAGGGAGAGAGAGAGAGAGAACATTCCGAGGGTGACATACCACCTCTCGAAAAAACTAAGTCTTTTCCTTCTGAGAACGGTAGAGAATGAAAGTGAGAAGATCTTGTCCGCATCTTCAGTATGTTTTACTGTTGAAGGATTTTGATACCATGTTGATGCAAGAGGATGAGATGATGTAGTATTTCTCCTGCATAACTGCCATAATTAATTCCATAAGAAGCCTAGTTGATATTTTAGAAGTAGGATAGTGCCAAAGATACTTCGAACCTTGCCCATGAAATTCAATCATGTAGTATGTCACACTCCATGCTTCTAGTATAATGTGGAGCTCATCCGGACCCATACAATACGATTATTACATATGAGATGTTACATAGTGGCCGCAATAGAAGAGGCTAAGGACATCCTCGATCACTATGTACTTAATCAAAGTAATGAGCTCACTGCAAGCTCATGAGTGCCGGTTAAAATGAGAGCAATGTTAAATGCAGACCGGTTTTGGCTATATGCAGGCCGCGGATATATGCAGGTCAAAAAATTATTCATGTAGGCCAAATTTCATATTTACATACTATATTCAAAAATTAAATTAATATTTTCTTAAATAAATCACCAGGCAAAATAGCATTCATAAAATAAGTAAAATATCATGTGTGCGAGGAGAGAGAGAGAGAGATCGCCGTCATCGCCGCCATTGCCGCCATCGCCGCCATCGCCGCCATCGCCGACATCGCTGACGAAGTTGCGATCGTCACCATCGCCGCCGTCGCCATCGCTTTAGGCTAGTTGTAATTTAAAAACACATCGGCCTCGGACAAACGAGTAAACTCCTTGGAGACACGGTTGCATGGAAGGAAAAAACACATAAGATTAAACTACTCGAATCATTTTTCCTGAAGTTTTAAAAGGAAAAATGATATCTTTTTTTTAAACTGTGGTCTGCATATAGCTAAAATTGGTCTGCGTTTAACATTGCTTTTTTTAAAAAATTGTGGCCTGTGTATAGCCAAAACTGGCCTGCATCGCTCTGAAATGATTCGAGGTTGGCCTGCGTTTAACATCGCTCTAAAATGATTCGACCAACCTCTAGAATAAGCTTTCCAAACAAAAATTATTTTTTCCAAAAAAGAAAAGGTAACAAAAACCTAGTGAATAGCAGAAACCCAACTCAAATCGGAGGTCATATTTTTGGGGAAGAGGTAGAGGAATATCCTAAAACCCTAGAACAATGTACATCTTGGTCTTGCTTACCATCACCTATACATAGGGCTTTTCTGAAACATTGGATTTCCATTTTGAATATTCTTGAACATAATGGATGAAAGTGAACCGTGTATGTTTTACTGTTGGATGAAGGTATTGCAGACAAAAATGGAGGGGTATGTCCTCTTTTTAAGAATCCTCCAGCAAAGAACTCAACTAATCCTTATTATAAACATAGATCGAAATCAACAAACTTTTACGAACATGAAAGGGTTGAAGCATAAACATTGAATGTCGCCACTACACTAATACTAAAGTGGAGAATGCAAAACAAAGAAGCATAGCCTAGTAACACATCCAAGCAATGAAAGGATAATTGTTTGAGAGTAGAATATAATAAAGTAGAGCATAATGACACATTCAATAGTTGTCTGTCGTTCTTCTTCTATTTTTAGTTGTTCTACGAACTTTGCATCATCTTTGTTTTTAAACCAACAATCTCGATCAAAATGAGTCGATTTTTTGCAACGTTTGCATTTAAAATAGCATTTTGCGGTTTCGTGGGTTGATTTTTTGCAAAGTGCACAAAATAAGGTGGGAACATGTGAGTTGTTTGGATGCTCAGATGTTTTGAGGAAATTTTTAGAGGGTTGGCTTCCAAGTATCCCCTTCTGATTTGGAGTCTTGACTACATTTTTGCACTGGAAAACACGATCAAGGTTGGTGTTGTTGTGCCTCTTGAGCCTATCTTCATGGAATTGTATCTTCCCAATTAGTGCAGCAATGGAAAGAGTATCATGGTCATTACTCACCTCTATTGCTACATCAATGTGATCATAAGTTTTGGGTAGGCTTTTCAAGACTTTGAGCACAATCTCATTTTTTGGGATGGGTGCTCCAAGATTGCTCAATTGATTTGTGATATTAGTGATTTTAGGCATGTATTCAAAAATGGATTCATCATCCCTCATGTTGATTGCATTAATACTTCACCTTAAATTCTGACGTCGTATGAATATTACCTTTTTGTCTCCTTGATAGACTTCTTTGAGAGTGTCCCAAGCGACTTTGGCTGTCTTTGCCCCCATGATTCTTTGAAAAACAAAAGAAGTGACAGCTTGCATGAGAAAAGTTAGTAGAGGGACTTCGGCCTATCTCTACTCCTCAAGGTGTCTGTGAATGTTCTGCTTTAAGCCGCATACTGTCATTCCCAAAACAATCTGCTTAGTGAGGCATCAAACCTCTATAGCTAGTCCATTCAGATATCTTGGAGCATGCAACTACATCAACACGTACCATCCGACAATATGTAATATATTCTTTTCATAAATAATCACTCGAGGATGGTGAAAGATTACGGATAAAATAGATCTGAATATTATTATTCCACAACACATGAGAGTAACTAAGTTTCTAAGTATATGAGCAACAATTGAAATAGATCTAAGAAACACAATAACAAAAAATAAAGAACATAAATCATGAGTGTACAACCCTCGTTCTCCGAGGGTGGGTCCATCTAAAGGCCACGTAGGTAGAAATCAAAGTCAATGGTCAGCATTGAGATCAGACAGCGTAACAGGAGCAGGAAACTCGGGAGTGCAAGTAGGGAGTTACTCGCCCCCAATGCCGAGAAGGAAGGCATGCCCGAGTTAGCCATCCGGCCGAGCGAGAAGGTCATACCTGCTCGCATGTGAGCGACTTTCATCAATCTACTCGCCCACCCAGGCCTTTGCTCAAACCATCTCCAAGGGGATCAGGGATAGTCGTCTACTTCCCCTCCCTCAAGATTTGTCGATAAATAGACCCCCATGGGTAACAGGAATGACACTTGTCCAAAATCAGAGCTTCACCCCCCTTATAGGCGAGAATCCTCCCTAGTCAGTGCCTTCCTAGTACCAAGCTCGACCATTCGTGGTTTTGGAGGAGAAGACTCCATTGAGCTTCTGGGTACGTGGTGGGACCTCCCTGCCGTAGCACCTGGGGTTATATTTGTTATCCCTCTAGTTCGTTTGTCATGGCTAACCAAGTCTTCTTGTCGGATTGCCGAGCGAGTAGCCTCCGGCTGCATTGATCCGAATTTTGGAGCCTAGAATTTTCCTGGCTTCAACACTTTGGTGCGATGAGCGTGGATCGTAGCCAGAGGAGAAAAGTTTGGTAAAGCGGCGAGATGGTTATAGTTAGCGACAACGAGGAAGTAGTAGGTAACCCGGCCAGAAGTGGCGAGTTCGTCACGTTAGCAGTCTTTGAAGACTTCGCGCGGCGAATCGAAGGAACCCTGCGAGCAGCTCTCCAACATCGCGCGGAAGGAACGGCGACCTCGCCTCATCGCCCGATTCTGACCGAAGAAGGTGCCCCCCTCGGCGAGCAGGGAAGGAGCATGAAGAGGAGCTGGAGCGACCAAGGAGGTCGCAGTTCTACCCGCAGGTCTCGCAGGGAACAGGCGGAATCCGATTCCGCGAGCAGGAGGAGCAGGCGAGGTACTTCGGTACTCGCCAGGTTAGCGAGTATGGGGGTGATACTCGCCAAGAAGAGGGACGTCGCCAGTTCAGTGGGAGGAGCCCATTCTGTGAGGAGATTGTCGCTGCGCCAGTGCCGGAAGGGTTCAGAGATCCCGCGATGAATTACTACTAGGGGAAGGATGACACTATCCGACACATCCAGTGGTTCGAGGATGTAGCCTCCATCCGAACCATGTCTGATGCCTTCAAGTGTAGGCTGTTCGTGATCACCTTCCGGGGGAAGGCCCGAGATTGGTTCCACCAGTTGCCAGCATGTTCCATCTACTACTTCGAGGACTTGTGCCGGGGGCTGACCATGCGGTTCGCTATGGCCAAGAAGCTGAAGAAGGAGGCCACGACCCTTTTCCATTTGGTGCAAGGAGCAAAGGAAATATTGGGAGATTTTATCGACCGCTTCTAGGAGGAGGTGTTGGACATCCAGGAGGTGGATGGTCGCACCTTGCAGTTGGCCATGACTTTCGGCCTTCGCGAAGGCCTCTTCAAGTTGGAGCTCGGAAGGAGGATCCCTCCCTATTCCTACGACAACCTCATCGAGAGGGCCAACCAATCCGTCTAGAGTGAGGCTTCCAACCGCGACTTCCTAGCCAGGCTCACCCGAGTGACCAAGGAGGATGAGGAGGAGGAAGAGGAGAAGACCCCCGAGAGGAGGAAGAAAGAAGATCCAAGGAGGGCAGAGAAGCAAAGGCCAGAAGGAAGGAGAAGGGAAGAGAGAAGGAGAAAAGAGCCTAGGAAGGAGGAGCCTAGAAGAAACGATGCGAGGAGGCTCATCGTAGCCCCAGAGCGTTGGGAGGAGGAGAGGCGCTACCAAGTCCCCGTTAACCGGACACCTTGGAGGGCGGCCAGGGGACCTCAGCGTCAGAACCGGGGAAGGAGATCCCTGGAGAGAAGACGCTTCGATCAGCTAGAGAGGCGTCAGGAAAGGAGAAGGGAGGAAGCGATGGCGGTTGCCCGGCGAGGCAATCGACAAGGTCATAAGAACTGGAAGCAGAGAAGGCCGCAGGCGGAGGAGATCCCCCTCTATTGTGATCTCCATCAGGTGGAGGGGCATGGGACGATAGCTTGCCCAGATTTTTGGGAAGCTCGTAGAAGGTTGGCAGCAGGAGAAGCAGGAGAGCAGCGGAGGATTGAAGCCCCTGTCGAGCCGCCGACAGTTCAAGCCGTCGGTCGAAGGAGAAATGAAGACCGCGTCGATCATGGAGGTCGAGGAGACCTCATCCAGGGAGGCAGAGGAGTTGGAGTGATTCACGGGGGAGCAGGGCTGGGAGCTTCCCGCAAGGGGAGTCTCCATCAGATTTATCGAAGGAGTGTCGCTTCGACTTCGCAGACACCGCCCCCGTTGGAGGAGATCACCTTCTCAGAGGAGGATATGCTAGGGAATGAGAATCCCTTCCATGATGCCCTCGTGATCCAAGCTGCGATGGAGGACTTCACCGTTGATCGGATTCTAATCGATAACGGTAGTTCCGTGAACGTCGTCTTCAAGGAGACGTTCGACGGGCTGGGAGTCGGCGCAGGAAGAGTCCGGGCGCCGGATGGTCCCCTCTTAGGCTTCTCCGGAGAGAAGAAAGAGGTGGAGGAAGGAGTAGATCTCCTTGTAACTCTCGGTGGCACCCCTCTCCAGTGTCATTTCATCATCGTCGACGCCCCGAGTTGCTACAAGGCCATCTTTGGAAGGCCGCTTCTCCATACCTTCAAGGCCGTTCCATCCTATTACCATCAGTGCCTCAAGTACTGCCATGTGGATGTTCAGATGAGGATCAGGAGCGATCCAAGAGCCACCCGCGAGTGCTATCTTAGCTCGGTCAGCACTATCAGCTGGATGGCTAACGCGGAGGAGTTCGAAAGGGTAGCGGGAGGTGCGGCCCGACTGGAAGCGTCAGAAGAGGTCGTAGAAATTGAGGTACTCTCCGCGGCAGGAGTACCTGGGTTGCTGAAAATTGGAGGAGTGCCGAAGGTCAGCAAGAAGATGGAAGTGGCGGTGTGTCTGCAAGAGAACGTCGACATCTTCACTTGGAGTGCTGTCGAGATGCCCGGGATTGATCCGGAGGTGGCCTACCACCATCTCAACCTTGACCCCGCGGTCAAACCCATCCGCCAGAAGAAAAGATCAAGTGCCACCGTGTTCGCTGGGCCTATCCGTGAAGAAGTGAAGAAGGTGCTAGATGCAAGCTTTGTGTCAGAAATCCAGTATCCAGGCTGGGTCTCGAATGTTGTAATGGTGAAGAAAGCTGGGGGCAGCTGGAGGATGTGTGTAGACTTTTCGTTATTAAACAAAAGCTGCCCGAAGGATTGTTATCTCTTGCCTCGAATCGACGCACTGGCTGATTCGGCCGTCAGTTTTTCTGTAATGAGCTTTCTTGATGCGTTTTCAGGATACCATCATATCCGGATGTATCCTCCCGATTGTCGCGATGTTTCCTTCATCACTGGCGAAGGCTGCTACAACTACAAGATGATGCCCTTCGGGCTAAAGAATGCAGGAGCGACCTACCATCGGATGATGGACTGCGTCTTTGGAGAGCAGAAGGGGAGGAACCTGGAGGTATATGTGGACGACCTCTTGATCAAAAGCAAGAGCGTCCGGGAGCATGTGGCTGATCTGGTGGAGACCTTCGCGACGCTAAGAAAGTTCAAAATGAGGCTCAATCCGGGGAAGTGCGTATTCAGAGCTGGAAGAGGAAAGTTTCTGGGGCATCTCATCACCCCAGAGGGAGTGGAGCCAAACCCTGATAAGGTTAAGGCGATCCCGGAGATGACCTCGCCGAAGACGATGAAAGAAGTCCAAAGGCTGACAGGAAGGTTGGCAGGTCTTAGCCGCTTTCTGTCAAAAGTAGGGGAGAAGTGCTCTCCATTTTTCAAGACGCTCCGAAAGAGCGAGGACTTCGCATGGTCCGACGAATGCGAGAAGGCATTCGGTAGACTGAAGGAGCAGTTGATTCAGACACCTCTCCTTCAGAGTCCGAAAGAAGGCGAATATCTACTCATCTACTTGGGAGTGGGAGCGGAAGCAGTAAGCTCAGTGCTGGTCCGGGAAGAAGGAAAGAAGCAGCTCCCTATATACTATGTTAGTCAGGTCCTCAAGAAGGCAGAGCTGAAGTATCCGATCTTGGAGAAGCTTGCCTTCGCCTTGGTGGTGTCGGCGCGAAAGCTCCGGCCTTATTTTCAAGCTCACTCTATCCGGATCGTGACCGACCACCCCCTCCAAAATATTCTGGAAGGGGTAGAGCATTCAGGGAGGCTGGCGAAGTGGTCAGTAGAACTCAGCGAGTTCGATATTTCCTTCTCGCCCCGGGTGGCGATCAAAGCGCAGGCGGTAGAAGATTTCTTAACCGACTTCTCAGTAGAGGCGGAGCCGGGAGAGGAGGCCTCTACTCCCATCCCTTGGAAAATGTTTGTGGACGGAGCTTCGGGCAAGGGCTCTGTGGGAGTGGGCATTGTTCTTGTCAGCCCACAGGGAACTAGGATCGAGCAGGCAGTCGAGATTCTCTTCCCCGTCACGAATAATCAGGCAGAGTATAAGGCCATAGTAGCAAGCTTGCGCCTCATAAAGGAGCTGGCTCCAAGATATCAGGGCTTTCACTGATTCGATGGTGGTCGCGTCGCAGATTCGGGGAGAGTTCAAAGTGCGCGACATCATTATGCAAAAGTACCTCGTCAAAGTGAAGGGATTGATCAGAGGCTTTCAATCCTTCTTCGTCGAGCATGTACCGAGAGAGGAGAACTCGGCAGCAGATCGTTTGGCCAAGTACGGACCAAGAGCCGGAGGGACTATCACTGAATTATTCCGACCGTCCATCGAGGAAGGAGAGATGATGGAGATCGAGCAGCGCCCCTCGTGGATGGATCCGTTCGCAGCGTTTCTATCAACCGGGCAGCTGCCCGCAGAGAATGAGGTTCAAAGGAAGTTCCGGTACAAGGCAGCGTATTATTTGTTGCAGGACGGGGAGCTATATCGCAAGACCATCTCGGGCCCTCTGGCTAGATGTGTCTCTGAAGGAGAAGTACCTCGAGTGTTGGAAGAGATCCACTCGGGAGAGTGTGAAAGTCATTCTGGGACTCGCACTTTGGAGCAGAGAATCCCGAGGCATGGTTACTTCTGGTCTACAATCCACAAGGATGCGGAGGCCTTCTCAAAAAAATGCCAAAAGTGTCAACTATTTGCACACCTTCAATTGCAGCCTGCCCAGCAACTTCGCTCGATCACCGCCCCGTGACCGTTCGCTATCTGGGGAATGGATCTGATAGGACCCTTTCCTACAGCTAGTGTCAAGAGGAAGTTCATTCTCGTCATGATCGACTATTTCTCCAAGTAGATCGAGGCCAAAGCTCAGTCCAAGACCACCTCTCAAGTCGTGAAGAACTTTATCTGGGGATAGATTGTCTGCAGATTCGGGATCCCCCTCGCCATCGTCACCGACAACGGTCCTCAGTTCGCCAGCTTAGAGCTGGAAGATTTTTGCAGACAGCTCGGAACTGATCTTCGGTTTGCATTGGTACATCATCCAAGGAGCAATGGACAAGTGGGGGCCGCCAACAAGCTGATCATCAACCTGCTGAAGAAAAAAGTCGAGAACCTCAGAGGTAATTGGGCGGAGCAGCTCCCCTCAGTGTTGTGGGTTCTGAGAACCACTCCTAGCTCAGCCACAGGGGAAACCCCGTTCAAACTCTCTCACGGGTCTGAATCCCTCATTCCAGTAGAGTTCGAGGTCAGAAGTCCTAGGGTGATCGCAGCTGAAGACGGAGACGAAGAATGACGTCTGGAAAATGAAGAAGCTCAGAAGTTGTCGCTTGACTACATTGAAGAACTTCGAGATCTAGCCTCAGTTCGGCAAGAGGAGATCAAGCGTCGAATGGCGAGGCACTTCGACAAACACGTTCTCCTTAAGCACTTCCAAGCAGGTGATCTAGTCCTAAAGAAGGTGGACGCGGCAGGGAGATCGGCAACCGTCGGAAAACTCAACCCAAATTGGGAGGGACCTTTCATCATCCACGAATCACTTGCAACAGGAGGATATCGCCTGCAGAATTACGAGGGGGAGCTATTGGGGAATACCTGGAGCGACGATGACCTAAAAAGGTTTTATCCCTAAGCAGGAACGTATGCATCCCTCTCCTGTAAATTGATTGTTTATAAA
Organism: Dactylorhiza incarnata; assembly: GCA_033032865.1. NCBI lineage: Eukaryota > Viridiplantae > Streptophyta > Magnoliopsida > Asparagales > Orchidaceae > Dactylorhiza > Dactylorhiza incarnata. Next base: position 14,057,003 of record JAWHQI010000017.1, read on the forward strand.
TAAATTCCTCACCTCCCTGAAACATGTGAAGGCGAGAGTTTCTTATTTCTATCGCAACAACAAATCTTTGAAAAGGAAGAAGAGCAGGTAAAGCCGACCTCCACGTCAGGTTGGGAAGCAGGCCTCCGAATTGATTCTCATAAGATCCAGAACGGATGATGGGACGGTGTCTCGGTAGTGCGTTCCCCTAAGACCAAGCCTCTGCATTGACGGTCGAGATCAGCTCCCCCCTTGCACGTTGACCGCGGTTCCCTCCGACTGCACCTCTCACCCGACTGGAAAGATTATCAGGAAGAAGTCGTGACACCGACTCCCAACTCGGCAATAGGATGATCGACTTAACCTCTTAGGGGACCCTTGAATAAAGGCGTCGTAAACCCTTGAGAACGAAAGGCTCATGGCCTAGCATCGAGTTTCTGATAACTCTATCCAATCACTTGAGTTGATATGTTTTAATTCCTCTCTGATTGTGAGTAAACAATGAGAAGATTCGTCAAGATCCGGGAATGAGGAAAGTAGGATGGAGACTATCAGGATTATGTGTCCCCTTGGACCCCCCCCGACCGTCCCTCCCTACCTAGCAACTTCCTCGACATCCGGCGGCACAGCAGGAGGAAAACAATTGGGATCGTGTGTCTCTCTAGACCCCCCGACCATCCTTCCCTGCCCATCATCCCTCTCGCCAACCAGGTTGTGAGTAGGGCGCCAACTCGCAAGGGTAACCGTGAGTAACCATAAAGGCAAGTATCTACTACGCGACTGCGAAAAGCTAAGAGGCGAGTAAGGTAAGATAGTCGGGAGACATCTTCCAAAGTCGCCTGGATCAGAATGACAGGTAAGCATATACAAGCGAGCCTATTGTAAGATCCCCCTCCCGGAACACAAAACACGGCCGAAGGGAAGTCTTATGCCCAGGACAGCCGCCTTGCGGAAGCGCTAGCTCACGAGCTAGCCTCCCCCACAAGACGCCTATCCTGCCGGCCAAACCAACTGAACAGCGCCAACCCATCAATAATAGAAAGCATTAAAGTCATAGGTTCACAATAAGTAATAAAGTCCAGAACAGTACAAAGAAAGGCAGAAAGCTACACAAGCTCCTGCAAATCATCAGAGTAACCAGCTAAATGCCCCAAGGGCTACATCTCAAAACACTCACCCGCCTCTGTCACTGACGGCAGCTAAGGTACCCTAAACCCCAGCCCTGCACACCTGACCTGGTTGGCCTTCGGTGTTGAACACTGCTACACCACTAAATGTGCTCCTAAAAAGAGGGACGTAACAACCGTTAGTCATAAAGACTAAGTGGCTTCCCATCCGCTCCCCCGGCGACTCCAAGGCACCGGGCGGAAGGAAAGGAAGAAAAGCTGCAATATAACAGTAATATACAAAGCAGGTGACGGGGAAAGTAAGCTAGTATATACACAAATTCTAAGGTACACAAGTATAAAAGGGGTTAATCTAATCATGTATAAGCGGGAGTATAAGCAGGAGTATAATAAAGGTGTACAGCAGTAAATAAACAGTAAGTAAAGCAGGTAAAGCAAAGCAGCAAGAACAGTAGCGACAAGTAATCAATCTCATACCCTAACTTATATGAATGCCCATACAAACTTATAAGTTAGGATTTCCAGGAATTATAACTCATCATATAAAAGAGCTCATACTAATTTATATGATGAGGATCTGCAAGTGCGTATGCTATGCTTATGCTATGAATGATTATGCAATGAACTCACCCACACGACTCTTTGCACACAGACCTTTGTAGTTCCCTCTATTTGAGAGGAAGCCAACCTCTCGGGTACCAACCGCTGTGACACACGGTGGTAGCGGACCGGGCTATCCACTCCTAGGTGGGTATACACTCTACCAGGCCTAGACCACACGTACGCCTCGACGCTAAACAACCGCGGAGCTCTGCGTACTCTTTGCTGGAGTCCACCAGACTATGAGCCAAGTGAGAGGTGTCTTCGGGGAACTGTCATCCCGACATGCAGCCAAGCTGGCCCCTTAGACCCCTACACACCCGCTAAGTCAATGTACCGCGGTCGGAGTGACGACCTGCCTAGTACCGAAGACCTGCCACATTTCTGAGAAAGTTACCAGGATAATCATCCCCTCGAGGTTCCCGCTCGTCTAACCGAGCACCACAATCCTGCCACTCCCGCAACTGGGAGGAGATACATAAACCCAATCTTACCCAACTATGGCTACTCTTGCCTACTTTAAATGTTATTGCAATTTAGGGTTAATCTTGGACTTCCCGAGGGTTACCCTGTAAGGGGCTCGCTACGGTACTAGGAACTACAATGGGATGACACCCCAAAGTTCCCTTTCTCAAGACACTTAGTATTATTGGTATCCACCCATAAGATTACCCTCATATCATCTCACTTGAATTAAACCTCAGTGCTTTATGACCCTCTAAGGGGAAAGACGATCTTTCGTCAATCCCGAGCACAGCCTTACCCATAGCTCACCAAGCACTCTCTCATCACCTAAACTCCTTTTTGGTGTCCTCAACCTCTTCATCCAAATCAGGTACACCAACTACCTCTCATTCCCGCCTAATGGTCTACAAGTTATCTCCATTCTACCGTTGTACTATTCGCAGACCAAATGAGTTATATGAACCACATAAGGGAAGGTACTACAAATATTCATCCAATTGACTCAAGATTATTACCAGAAGACTATCATGATATTATAAGACTAAGCTCGGCTTTTACTCAAGGGTTGTTTCTCATCCAACCCTGCTAGATTCAACATATATATTTAAATGTTAATACATACTACGCCATCAATCGTTCATCACATCCGAACTCTTGGGTAAAAAGAGTGGTGTTATAAGGTAGTTATTCATCTAACGACACTTCACGAACAGTATGATCCTCAGGTGCATACTCCGACGCCATTTAAATATAATCCTCCACCTTAGTGGTAACTCGCATGTCTTATAGTCAACATTAGTTTACTGGTAGGAGTGTATAAAAAGCTGATCATAAACACTGATATTTACAAGTCTCATATCATTAAAGAATCAACCATGAAGTAGACGGTTAAGCATCCTATTTCTACGAGTACAGTCAAGTCATGTCTTACCATCATGAGAACATGTACAAACGACCTCCAACTAGCAAGTTTTAGGTTCATTACATAATTTGCCCCAATATTTAGATCAATCACCCCCAATGTTATGTTAGAATCATAATAATAACCTTTACATATAATGCAATTAGGAGCACTATTCAAATCACAATTTGCCTAAAGTTTAATGCACATATTTATTGTCCTATAGCGTCATCAAACAAGTGATCGATCAAATGGTTGTATCAAACCAAAGACTTCTAAAATTTCTACTATACGTCAGGGTTAGCATCTTGAGTGTTTACACCATATCCCAGCTCATTCGGAATAATCATGATAGCTACTTACGGCACAATAATTTTATAACCTAATATTGACAAATCATAGCAAGCCTATATCCGAAAATTATGAAATCTAAGAGGGATGTCCACATTGTCCTCAATCATTTATCTACCAATTCCAAACATCTTCCGATAAACAAAACAAGGTAAATCACCAAGTTAAAATGAATTTTTACGCCTACCTCGCCGCGCGCTAAACATATTGTTTACCAATAACTAATATAAACTACACGGGTCTAAGTGTCGATCGAACAATGTCCGGTCATCTTCTACCTCCAGCCTGGGGCTTTGAATTGCCCGACCTGGAGTCTATAAAATCTCCCACATCAGCCACCTTACTTCTTGTCCGACAATCCAATACCACCGCCCCCTTTCTCGTATATGAGGTGCATCGACGGGCGGCGAATCTGTGACCGGAGGTGACCGGAATAAATAAACAGAACACAGATTTCAGCCATCCCTCCACGACTTGCTCTCACATCAACTCATCTGAGTTTGACATCTCGCCTAGTTTGATCTAAGAAACTAGCACCAAGGGAGAGGGGAGGAAGCTCGAAACTCAAGACAGATGAACAACATCTGTTCATCTTCTTCCTCCAGCACATACCAATAACATTTCACCTTCTCTACTCCCATACACCCTCAACAGACCACCAGTATTCACGAAATCAAACTCTAAGTCTTCGTATTGAAGAGAGGAGTTGATTGAAGATGATAACATGGCGAACGGCGCCCTAGAACGAAAGTTCTAGCGTGGTCTCTTCCTACGAAACTTCAAGAAACTCACTGGATCAAACTCTTTTGAGTTCAATGTCTCTCCTAATATTCAGATCAAAAGATCTAGCACCAAGGGAGAGGGGAGGAAGTCACCTGATTTCCGGCCGACGTTCGCAGTGGTCTCCTCCGCAGCATGGCGGCAGTTGGCCAAGACTGATTAAAGGAGTCCTGATCCACAGAAATATCAAACATGTAATCAGTCAACAATAATACGCCATATATAGCAGCCCTAACAGAAGGAGAACAACAGACAGTCGATCAAGGTTAGGCCCAAATAATAGTGTACTAACAGCAACAACACAAATGCTGAATCAACCAACATTATCTAATATGACAGGAGGACACACAGTCGGCCAACACATAAAGAGACAGCTTACGGAGACAACAGCTAACTAGAAGGATCCAAAAGGAAAGGGTACCACAAATATCCTCCGAAATGAAGAGGATAACATCATAAGTTGACTAAAATTTTCAAAGAAAGCATGTACAGATAACCCGAATCATTTCCAACAAAAACCAACATTCGGCCAACCCAACAGCAAAACTGAACTACATAAGAGCAATAAAACCGTAAAACTGGACTGCAAGAGGGCCATAAAACAGAAATATTAACAGCATAAATTAACGACAATATCCCTCTCCAACAACAGGCTGAACAATACTTAACTTAAACCTTCGAACATATGGGGTTTTAGCCATAACAGCAACTCCAAACAGGGACCAACCCAAGCAAAGAAAACCAACATAAAAGACCAACTAACAACGATTGAAACATTCTCCACTTTCCAATTTCCGACACCCCATGATGAAGACCATCCCAAACTAAACGCAAACCAGAAAGAAAGAGGTCAGAGCTAGGATGGCTTACAGTGAGGTATGTATCCAAGAAAACCTTATCAAGCCTTATTTCCAGCACTAATCACCAGCCCCTTTTACGATTTCGTGAAGGAGAAGGAAGGAGATGAGAGGAGGCCCACGGTTTTGTAGTTAGCTGCTCTGAAAAACTGAGAGGTGGGAAGAGAGACGCCGGAGAGGGAGCTTGGAGGAGCTCGCGGAGTCGCCATGGCCGAAGGAGTGGAAGCTTCGTCAAGGAGGAGTTTGTCGAAGAGAGATTGCTAGAGGGAGAGCTTCGGCCATGGGGGAAACTAGAGAGAGAGAAGATCGGAACAAGGAGGGGGAGGCGTGCGGCGCAGCTGGGAGGAGAGGGATCGGGGGTTTGTTTCTAACATAACTCCTTTATAATGTGTATATATATATAATATATATTATATAATAATAATACTATTATTGTTGCGGAACGCTTAGGGCTCTTGGTAGACCGGTTCACTTGAACCCCCTTAGCTCGTGAGCGAACTAAGCGCGCAAACAGTCAATTAGAGATTCATTGATTGCACTGGGACTTTTTAGCGTGGAAAACCCGGAAAGGGTAAAAAACCACGTGGTCGGAGCTGTGCTGACCAAATTCCACTATCTTCAGGGGGGTTACAAAGTGAGACTTAGAACTCGAGTGCGACAGGCCGCAACTCGTTACAGTAGTAGAGAGATAGAGAGATCCGAAGGCGACAGGCCGCCTCTTGGAAAAAACTAAGTCCTTTTCTCCTTCTGAGAAAGGTGGAGAACAAAAGTGAGCTGCTCCGGGGAACAAAAGTGAGCTGCTCCTGGGAACAAAAGTGAGCTGCTCCGGGGAACAAAAGTGAGCTGCTCCGGGGAACAAAAGTGAGCAGCTGCGTCGCCTTTCGGGATGAAGGAAATCTTCAAGTCTGGAAAGGAAATCTTCAAGCGCCGAAGGAGAATTCCGCAAAAGTCTGCAAGGAGCTCTCCCGGGTCCAGAAGTCAAGGTCCTTTCAAATGAAGCCCCAGGGCCCTTTTTATAGCTTTGGCCGGGGGTAGTCTGGTAATCTTATCGTTGGCAGTTTCCATAAATGCTCAGTGGACGAATCATATTTTCCGGTTTGGGGCACACGGATCGCCATTTTTCGTAAATGACCACCTTGCCCTTCGGGCAGCTCGGGCGGCTCGGGCAGTTCGGGCAGCTCTGTTGGAGGCGAAAAAGGTGACTGGCCGTTCCTGAAAAGTGAGATACCTGAAAGACAAAATGTGAGACGCCTGAAAGACAAAATGTGAGACGCCTGAAAGACAAAATGTGAGAAGTCAGGAAGACAGAAAGTGAGAAGTCAGAAAGACAGAAAGTGAGAAGTGCGCGCTCAGAAGCGTTCTGAGCGCGCAACGAGCGAGGGAGCGCTCTGAGCGTGTAATGAGCGCGTGGGCGTTCTGAGCGAACGGAGAGGCGTTCTGAGCGCGTTCTGAGCGCGGGAGCATTCTGAGCGAACGGAGAGGCGATTGGTCGCGATCCGAGAAGGAAAACGGAGTCCGTCGTTCCTGGCGAGGAGCTCGCCCGAAAAGGCGCCCCGTGAGTCCCCCTGTCAGAAAGGGGGGAAGGAGGGGGAGAAATCGGTCACCCTCCCCCGCAGAGAGGGAAGGCAAACGGGACGCACTCCCGAGAGACGCGGCCAGGCCGCACCCAAGGGGGGTGCGGCAAGCCACACCCAAGGGGGGGGGGGGGGGGGGGGGTGCGGCCAGGCCGCACCCCAAGGGGGGTGCGGCCTGGCCGCACCCCACCCGAGGGGGTGCGACCGGGCTGCACCCCTCCAAAGGGGGGTGCGGCAAGGCCGCACCCCACCCGAGGGGGGGGGGGGTGCGGCCGGCCCGCACCCCTCTCAAGGGGGGTGCGGCAAGGCCGCACCCCACCCCTAGGGGGGTGCGGCAAGGCCGCACCCCACCCGAGGGGGTGTGCGGTCGGGCCGCACCCCTCTCAAGGGGGGTGCGGCAAGGCCGCACCCCTCTCAAGGGGGGTGCGGCAAGGCCGCACCCCACCCCTAGAGGGGTGCGGCAAGGCCGCACCCCAAGGGGGGTGCGGACAAGGGGGGTGCGGCCGGGCCGCACCCCATGGGGGTGCGGCGGCGAGGCCGCACCCCGAGTTCGGACGCACCCCTTGCGGGCGTGCGGCTCGGCCGCGCCCCGTGAGGTGGCGCGGTTGCGCGGGACGGCTTCAAGATGGGAGGCGGTCCCGTTGCCATTCTCGGCGTGGCTCCGTATGGCAACTCTGGCTTTATTTCCCTGGATCCCCTGCCAAATTGGTGGGGGGAGCACTTTTGGAAATATCTGCTGTCATTGCGGCTTATAAATAAGAGTCCGTTATACGAGCCCCCATCATAAGCCCCCCAAAACCGTCGGAGTCCAGAACTTGTGAAGGAGTGCGAGGGTTTTTTGAATATTTGCGTGGCGTAACGGACGATGCCGGAGGTAAGCTTTTATTTTTTGAAAAATTTAATTGGAGGGAAGAAAAGGAGGCCGGGCTTGAGCGGCCGGCGTCCGAGCGGCACCCGCGCGCGTGCTCGCGCGTGCTTGCGCGCGGCCGGGGCCGGCGGAGGGGCGCGCGTGTCCGGGTGAGTGGCGGAGGGTGCGGCCGCGGTGGGGGGGGGGGGGGGGGGCGCGGGCGGCCGGCGCTGCTGCGCCCCTACGTGCGGCCGGCGCGCAGGAGCCCGTGCTCGGCCGCGTGCGGCAGGGGGCGCGGGTGGCCGGCGCTGTTGCGCCCCCGTGCGGCCGGTGCCCGCGCGCGGAGGTTCTTCCGCGCGCGGGCCAGCTGTGCGCGGCCGGCACGTGCTTCCCCGCGCGCGGCTACGCGCGGCGGGCGCGTGCTTCCCCGCGCGCGGCGGTGCGCGGCGGGGGGTGCGGACGGCCGGCGCTGCTGCGCCCCTACGCGCGGTTGGCGCGCGGGAGCCCGCGCCCGGCCGCGCGCGGCAGGGGGCGCGGGTGTCCGGTGCCGCTGCGCCCCCGCGCGGCCGGTGCCCGCGCGCGGAGGTGCTTCCGCGCGCGGGCCAGTCGTGCGCGGCCGGCGTGCGCTTCCCCGCGCGTGGCTGCGCGCGGTGGGCTCGCGCTTCCCCATGCGCGGCTGCGCGCGGCGGGGGGTGCGGAAGGCCGGGGCCGCTGTGTCCCCGTGCGCGTCCGGTGCGCGCGGTCGGTGCTGTTGTGGGTCTTGGCGGTGCGGTCCGCATCATTTTGGCCGTTTATCTATTTATTTTAGTGTCCGTGATTATGTGTTTCTTTTTTCAGGCTTCAAAACGGGGCGGTCAGTCGAGGCCGATGTGTCTGCGCTCTTCTCTTGACGGTGCGCGAATTGAGATATGGCGCAAACGGTTTGGACTGCCGCCTAATACTGAGGTGAGGATTCCGGGAGCGGAGGAGCGCTCCCAGAATCCGCCTACTGGCTTTATGACCCTTTCCGAGAGCTGCTTGAAGTCTGGGTTCCGCATTCCTCCATCCGAGGAGGTTCTTGAGATACTTCGGTTCTGCAGTGTCCCGATTACACAGTTTACGCCTGCTGGGATGGCGAATATCATGGGGCTGGTTGTATTCTTCCGGGAGCACAGCGCGCGCTTTTCGCTCAAGCTTTTCAAAGACTGGTGCGAGGTTTCCACCGACTCGGGTGGTCGTATCGAGGTCCGTAGCAACAAGACCTGGTTCCGCTTTGGCGAGAAGGCAGATTACCGTCACGGAAACACCCTCTATGGGTATGTCTGTAATCGCTGGGAGCTGCCGGAGCTTTGGAGAGCGCTCCCTAGTCGTTGCCGTCGGCTGACCGGGCGGGAAGACGAGTTCCTTCCCATTCCCGGTTTCCCTGGTCGGGAGGGCCTGTCGAAGGCTCTGTTCTGTATTCACAGCTGCGTGGAGGAGAGCCGACTACTCTCGGCGGGGCTTTCTTGGGATGCCGAGCGGGAGGCCGCTGTTCCCTTAGAGCGTGGAAGGAAGAGAAAGATTGTTTTCAGGAATGGAACTCCTGGTTCGTGTTCTGCTCCGCCGGAGCCTAGGAGCCACGATCATGAAGCCGGTCCGAGCCGCCGTCGGGGGGAGCCGATTGCTTCCGACCCGGAGGTCGAGATTCTGGCCTCCCCTACTACTGAGCAGGTTGCGCAGGGAGGCTTGCCGCCACCTCCTCCTCATCCACCATCGAGGCGAGTTTCCTCGTCCCTCCAGGCGATGACCTCTGCAGTAAGTGAATCTCTCCTTTCTTGGGTCTTGACTTGTCTTTGCTTTCATTGTTTACGTTTCCTGATTGCTTCCTTCGTGTTTGCAGGCGAACGCTCTGACCAATGTTGCTCTCACGTGGAACGACTGTTACGTGGGCCTCAAGGACAGCTACATCTCCCTCCAGGAGGAGTTGAGCGTGATGAAGAGGGACATGTCTGCTTTACAGAAGAGGAGGGATCGCGATCTGTCCCGCGTCAAGCAGCTGGAGGCCGACCTCTCTTCCTCCCGATCTGAGGTTGAGAAGCTGCAGGAGGCGTATGGTGGAGACAAGGCGCTTGCCCAGGATGCGCTTCGTCAGTTGTCTGAGGCCCAGGGGGAGATGTTTCGTATGGAGGGGGAGCTGGGTTTTCTGCGGAGCGAGGTGGAGCGGTTGTCGTTGGTTGAGCGCAGCCTTGAGGATGCCAAGGCGGCCGGAGTGGCCGAGTTCCGAGATTCTCTTGCTTTTGTCGAGCAGCGGTTCCAGATGGCGGAGGAGATCCGTGCCGAGGTCATGACGAAGGAGGTCGAGCCCTTGTTGGAGGACGAGCGCGAAGTCGCCTTCCAGCGCGGTATTCAGAAGACTCTGCGCCTGGTGGGGAGGAAGTTCGGGTGTGATACCGCTGGTCTTGGAGCGGGCGACCTTTCGGAGGATGAGTGTTCGGACGCAGCCGAGGATTGACGTTGATCGTCTTCTATTTCCTTGCTTTCCATGCCATTGTCTGTTTGTGCGTCGTTCTGAGTTGGTTTGTTTGCATTTTGCTTTTCCGCTTTCCGTATTTTTGTCTGTTTTGTGCGCAGCATTGAGCTGACGCGGTTATCGTGTTTATCGTATTCACTTCTTTGCGTGATCCTGTTAATCTGGTTGTTGGCACCTGCATAGTTTGTCTGTTTTCAAAATGAGTTTCGCACGAGATGGAGCCCGCGGCTTGCAGATGTATATATATATAAAGAGTTAGTATGCGCAAGTTTGTGCCTGCGGCTTTCTTGCACGAGTCTGTGCTCGCGGCTTTGGTGCACGAGTCTGTGCTCACGGCTTTGGTGCACGAGTCTGTGCTCGCGGCTTTGGTGCACGAGTCTCTGCTCGCGGCTTTAGTGCACGAGCCTTTGCTCGTGACTTTTTTTGCACGTTCTATGCCCGCGGCTTTGGTGCGCGAGCCTTTGCTCGCGACTTTTTTGCGCGGTTCTGTGCCTGCGGCTTTGGTGCACGAGTCTGTGCTCGCGGCTTTGGCCTGTGAATAGCGGGTGTATTCAAACCGGGGGTGAATGCAGGGGGGCAGGCCCCCACGACACCGGGACTCGACGGCGGAGGAGAAGGGCGAACCTTCAATCGACGGCGGTGCAGAGTCCCCGGGGCAGGGCCCCGAAGCGGTACCTGCAGCAGAATAGATTGGAGCAAGTAGAATTTTATTAGAAAATGAATACTGATATATGCGCAAGTGTAATCTTGCGATCTTGGGGTTAACAAGTTTCTGAGACAGGCTTTATTGAGGGAGAAGATAGCGTTGAGCTTCGTTTGCGTTGCGCTTGCTCGAGTCTCTTCGGCCGTTCAGCTTGGGGGGCGACAGTGGCCCGGCGGTTGACCCTCGATGGCCTTTTCCTGTGTCTCTGCGCGGAAGGCCTCCAGGTATCCTAATTGGACAAGGCGTTCGATTTCATCTTTCAGTCGGACACATTGCTCCGTTCGGTGCCCTCGGCCTTTGTGGAAGTGGCAAAACTGGGATTGATCTCCCCTGAGCAAGGAGAGCTTTCTGGGCCAGTGGATGATCTTGCTATTACAGATTACGGACAATATGCGCTCGCGCGGTGTATTCAGCGGGGTGAAGCTCCGGGAGCCTTGACTTGCTGACTCTCGGAGGCGGTCTGCTTGGTTCTGAGCGGGCAGTTCGGCTTCCTCGAGCTGCTGCTGCTGCCCCTTTCTCTTGCGGCTTGTATCGAAGGGCGGCGAGCCTGTCAGCGTCTGAAGTTTGTCTTTTCCAATTACTGCAGGAGTCGCTTGGCCTTTCCGTGCACCCTGCTTCTCGGACTTCGATCTCGGCGACGGGTTACTGTTGATCCAGGGGAGCCTGGAGGCGGGTGTGTCGAAACCATGCATCGCGCTCCTGAGGATATTTCCTTTGCTGGTCATGCGTCGGGACATGGAAACGTCGTGGTCCATGGCGTCCAGAAGGAGGCTCCCGAATATCGCGTCGTAGGGGGAGTCTGCTTCGGCGACGACGAACTGTACATCGTACTGGACTGGTTCTGTGTGCGCCCCTACTTGGACGGGGAGGGTGATGATTCCTACGGTAGATACCGTAGTTCCATCAGGGAGCTCCGCTTCGCTGGCCTTAAGCTTGAGGTTCCCGCTTAGGAGCTTGAGCCGAACTATTGCTGCTAGGAATAGAATGTTGAATGAGATGCGGTGAGTTATCAATGCTTTCCTCAGCTCACAGGGGGGACTCCCTATGCTTGCGTCCATGATGAAGTCCATCCATGCGCAGGGGCGCTCTTGGTGAAAATTTGTGCCGATTTTCTCCGATTGCTCGTTCCGCTCCTCCTCCCCTAGGAGGGGTGGTTTGCTTGCACCGGGCTTTTCTTCCCCTTGAATCTTTGTCGTGTGTGTCTCGTGCTGCTCGACGAACAGTTGGGACAACTCGGTGAAGTTGTGTATTGCTCCATTTGGCAAGGATTGATACCAGCGGAGGGCGTCTCCACGCAGTGTTTTGGTGAAGATTTTGCAGCTGACTGGGTCGGGAAGTCCGAGCCTCCGTATCGTTATCAGGAAATGATTAACGTGCTCATATGGATTTTCTGCTCCGTGGAACTCCTTGTCGTACGGGAGCTTTAGCCATGACGGAACTGGGTATTCCAAAATTGACTTGGAGAGGGGGGATCGCCTTTGTCCAGGCGTATCATCGTTCGGATCCTGTCCTGCCGCGAGAGGGGTCGGTTTGCCAGTCGATCCAGGCCAAGGGGGCCGGATGGGTGCAGTGATGAGCGCTCCTTTCACCGGGCTCTTTGGAACTGAGGAGCTGTATGCGTCGGATAGTTCAGGGGAGGTGTCCACTCTTGCTGGTTCCGAGAATTCCGGCGAAGTGGGTACTGCGCACGGAAATGCTTTGCTTAGAATTTGGGAATCCATTCCCACAGACGGCGCCAAACTGTTGCGGAATGCTTAGGGCTCATGGTAGACCGGTTCACTTGAACCACCTTAGCTCGTGAGCGAACTAAGCGCGCAAACAGTCAATTAGAGATTCGTTGATTGCACTGGGACTTTTTAGCGTGGAAAACCCGGAAAGGGTAAAAAACCACGTGGTCGGAGCTGTGCCGACCAAATTCCACTATCTTCAGGGGGGTTACAAAGTGAGACTTAGAACTCGAGTGCGACAGGACGCAACTCGTTACAGTAGTAGAGAGATAGAGAGATCCGAAGGCGACAGGCCGGCTCTTGGAAAAAACTAAGTCCTTTTCTCCTTCTGAGAAAGGTGGAGAACAAAAGTGAGCTGCTCCGGGGAACAAAAGTGAGCTGCTCCTGGGAATAAAAGTGAGCTGCTCCGGGGAACAAAAATGAGCTGCTCCGGGGAACAAAAGTGAGCAGCTGCGTCGCCTTTCGGGATGAAGGAAATCTTCAAGTCCGGAAAGGAAATCTTCAAGAGCCGAAGGAGAATTCCGCAAAAGTCTGCAAGGAGCTCTCCCGGGTCCAGAAGTCAAGGTCCTTTCAAATGAAGCCCCAGGGCCCTTTTTATAGCTTTGGCCGGGGGTAGTCTGGTAATCTTGTCGTTGGCAGTTTCCATAAATGCTCGGTGGACGAATCATATTTTCCGGTTTGGGGCACACGGATCGCCATTTTTCGTAAATGACCACCTTGCCCTTCGGGCAGCTCGGGCGGTTCGGGCAGCTCTGTTGGAGGCGAAAAAGGCGACTGGCCGTTCCTGAAAAGTGAGATACCTGAAAGACAAAATGTGAGACGCCTGAAAGACAAAATGTGAGACGCCTGAAAGACAAAATGTGAGAAGTCAGGAAGACAGAAAGTGAGAAGTCAGAAAGACAGAAAGTGAGAAGTGCGCGCTCAGAAGCGTTCTGAGCGCGCAACGAGCGAGGGAGCGCTCTGAGCGTGTAATGAGCACGTGGGCGTTCTGAGCGAACGGAGAGGCGTTCTGAGCGCGTAATGAGCGCGGGAGCATTCTGAGCGAACGGAGAGGCGATTGGTCGCGATCCGAGAAGGAAAATGGGGTCCGTCGTTCCTGGCGAGGAGCTCGCCCGAAAAGGCGCCCCGTGAGTCCCCCTATCAGAAAGGGGGGAAGGAGGGGGAGGAATCGGTCACCCTCCCCCGCAGAGAGGGAAGGCAAACGGGACGCACTCCCGAGAGACGCGGCCAGGCCGCACCCAAGGGGGGTGCGGCAAGCCACACCCAAGGGGGGGGGTGCGGCCAGGCCGCACCCCAAGGGGGGGGGGGGGGGGGGTGCGGCCTGGCCGCACCCCACCCGAGGGGGGTGCGGCCGGGCCGCACCCCTCCAAAGGGGGGTGCGGCAAGGCCGCACCCCAAGGGGGGTGCGGCCAGGCCGCACCCCACCCGAGGGGGGGGGGGGGGGGGTGCGGCCAGGCCGCACCCCACCCGAGGGGGGGGGGGGGTGCGGCCGGGCCGCACCCCTCTCAAGGGGGGTGCGGCAAGGCCGCACCCCACCCGAGGGGGGGGGGGTGCGGTCGGGCCGCACCCCTCTCAAGGGGGGTGCTGCAAGGCCGCACCCCACCCCTAGGGGGGTGCGGCAAGGCCGCACCCCAAGGGGGGTGCGGCCGGGCCGCACCCCGCCCGAGGGGGGTGCGGCCGGGCCGCACCCCAAGGGGGGTGCGGCCAGGCCGCACCCCACCCGAGGGGGGTGCGGCCGGGCCGCACCCCATGGGGGTGCAGCGGCGAGGCCGCACCCCGGGTTCGGCCGCACCCCTTGCGGGCTTGCGGCTCAGCCGCGCCCCGTGAGGTGGCGCGGTTGCGCGGGACGGCTTCAAGATGGGAGGCGGTCCCGTTGCCATTCTCGGCGTGGCTCCGTATGGCAACTCTGGCTTTATTTCCCTGGATCCCCTGCCTAATTGGTGGGGGGAGCACTTTTGGAAATATCTGCTGTCATTGCGGCTTATAAATAAGAGTCTGTTATACGAGCCCCCATCAATTATTATTATTAATGCAATTAAACGCTCGCACAACGCTCTAGAGGACTCGAAATTTGTCCCGAACAGGCTCGTTACGACCGTCTCGCCGATACGCATCTATCGGAACAATCCATGATCAAATCCGAGTTTATTTGCCTATTTTATGCTCCCCGGAGCGTTTGCGACATAATTTGACTTAAACGTCAAAACTCTTCAAATGCGCCGGAATCGCAAACAGATAAATCCGTTGAACTCATAATATTGTTACGAGTCTAAAAAGACTGATTGGGGTCAAATGCGAGGTCGTTCCGCCTATTTCACCATTTTGGATAAATACGCTATTCGCAGACCACATTATAATTACGCCGATTCTTATCAGAATCGAGCGCGGACAATTTTACTGAACTTGTATATGCTTCACGAGTCTAACAAAACTGACTTGGGTGAATTCCAAGGTCGTTTGCTACGTATCACCTTCTTGAATAGATACGCTATTTGAAAACCATGTCATTTGAGCTAAGGAACGCACTATAATTCCTTCAAGGCGACATGTTTCCTTCGAGTTTTAATGCTCAAATTATACTCTCCGGACAACCCGGATCCCGATACAACAAACATCGAGACAAGGAATAGAAATGGTACTCGCCGCGTTCGTCGAGTGCACTTCTCCGGCTCAGGTGCAAGTCGGGCCCTCAATACACCCCGAGCTCGAGCCACCTCGCTCGACTCAAAAACGCGCACAAGGGGTCTAGCTCGAATCGGGATGTTACACCTATAAGCCTAGCGACATCACAACAGTACAAGGAAAACAGCGGTTGTCATCCATCAAAAAGATAAATATCACTATCAAATGAAAAAAAATGTTATATACCAAAAAATTATATACTCGCAGAGCCGCGAGAAGCATTAAAACTGTTCAGAAACATAAATGTTCACTTAGGCGACGGAGCATAATCAGATGAGTTCGACTCATTTCCCTCCTCGTCGTCTTGATCTTCCTCCTCGCTCGCATTCAGAATGTCAGATAGAAGCCCCTCCGTCGCCAACTTATTGGCTCCCGGAACCAGCAGGCCCGCTACCGAAAGCTTCGCGAAGACTAAGTCGCCGGCGGCAAGGGCGATCTCCCGCCAGAGTGACGAAAGTTCCTGCGAAGTCAAGAAAGATCCTTCAGCCCGGCGAGAAGGTCCTGCTTCCGAGGAGGTATGGGCGGCCATCTTCGACTCTAGCTCGGCATTGCGAACCTACGTCGCCTCCAGCAAGACCTGGCTGGCCCGCAGGTCACTCTCGAGCTTGGAAATCGTCTCGGCCGCGACCAATTGCTCTTCCTGCATAGGCGAGAGGGATGGGGTTACAAAGTATAGATGGAAAAGTTAGAGTCTCAATTCGAGATTGCGCGAAATACCAATATCACCTCGAAGTCTCTGCTGGACTCGGCCTTGTCCTCGGCAGCTTTGGCATGCTTCAAGGCCCCTGCCTCGCGCTTCTCCGCATCTATTGTTAGCTTCCGATATAGGGCGAGTTCCTCTTTGGCGCCGAGGAGGTTTCGTGTGGTCTGGTGAAAGAGCTCTGAGGCACGCAGCATCGCTTGTGATCCCTGATCGACGAGGAATCGAGAAGAAGCCTCCCGCAATACCTTCGCATCATCGCGACAGTGCAGTCCAAACAAGACGCAAAAAGCATCGTCGTTGGGAACCTCATCCTCGCTCCACAAAGGCAGGCGAGTACTCAGGGAGACCTCGATGCGCTCCCTGCTCCAGGAGATCAGCGACTCGCCATCCAAGCCCCTGTTCAACGAACCCTGCCTGAAGTTTGGGTGATTCTCGGGGACGCTATCTTCCTATTCGCGTGCACGCTTCGCCGCTACCCGTCGAGCCACCTCCTTTCTTTTTCTCTTCTTCGTCTCAGGCGGTTCGCCCGCATCCGGCCATCCCGCGGAACGAAGGATCTCGGTTGTGTTGCCGAGCTCAGCAGGTATTCCCGAAAGGGGGGAATCCTCCTCGCCCTCCTACTCCTCGTCCTGTCGCATCGTCGTCGAGGCCGCAGAAGGAGATTGAGGAGGTGGAGTCTGGCCCACCACGGGAAGAGGGGCCGAAGGTAGATACCGGCAGCCTAGAAGAAAGATGTTAGGCAAAAGGCAAAGATCGAACCAAATTAAGCGACGATCAGGAAACGTTACCCTCGCCAGGCTGCACATATTCGAGCTGGTCGATGTTCCTGCACCAGAACACGATGTCGAACTTCTTATCTTTCAACGCAAGGAAGAGGTCCTCGCGATTACCTCGGAGCGAGGGGGTGGTGAGCGCTGCGGTCGGTCTCTGTTGAGGGCGAGTAGGTATCTCGGAGAAGTCGCCGGATACGAAAACGTACTTCTCGTTCCATCGATGGACCTTGTTCGACGTCCCCGATATTTTGCAATGATGACTGCCGAAGAAGATCACCCCCTCTTTGGCCGCGCCCATATAGAATACCTTCCGGAAGACGTCGAGATCGAAAGCGATCTTCTCGCTGCGCAGAAAGCATAGGTATCCCACGATAATCGCTACCCCGTTCATGTTGATCAGTGCGGGAACCCAACCGTAATACCTTAAGATCTGGCAGAATTCCGGCCAGAGAGGAAGTCGCAGGCCGACCTCGAAATGCGAGAACGGGAAGGCGAGTTTCCCCTCCGCGAAGGTGTTGATCCACTCACCGGGGGCGGGAAGGCAAACTCAAAATCCTCGAACCAGATGTTGGTGGACGAACCTCGCTAAGTCGTTCAGGCGCGTGACAGATTTCTTGAATTTCCTCGCGATGAAGTTCTCGGCATAATTCAAGCGCCGAGTTTCAGCATCCACTGAAGGCGTCATCGAGAAGCAGGAAAGAAACTGAGCGAGTTAGTAGTATACTCGTAAGACTTCGGAGAAAGCACGCCAATTTTGGGCCCCTACCCCCCTATTTATAGAAATCAGGGAGGGGGGGGGGGGCGACCTAACCGCGCGCGAGTTGTTTACCTACTCGCCAACTATGATGATTTGAGTAATATCATCCTCGCACTTAACGACGAGCCGCAGTAAGCATAAGAAATCCCTGCAGAAATAGAAGCAACGCAAACGCGAATAACCAGCATAGTTTGAAATTACAACGAGCAGTTCAAGATTATTACAAATACTATCTGAATACAGTCCTTAAAAATACTCGAAGATAAACGAGGCTAGTTCACAGAAGGATCGCCGCGCCTGTCCGAGGTAGCACCATGTCGCCCGGTGAAGCCCAGTTGACGAGCAAAACCCATATGTTCATTAGCCCTCGCCATGAGTTCCTCGCTGAGGCGAATATGTTCTTCCATACGAGTAAGGGTCCCGAGAGAACAAATACTCACCTGCATGCCACAGAGGTCCGTCTTCAACAACTCATACCGATGCTCCAAGTCCGTCATCCGCCGCTCCAACTCGTGTATAAGATATTGCTTCCCTTCTGCCATCTCCAACCGATGCTCGAAGCCCTCGATGTTCGCCACGCGCCCTTCAATCAGAGACATTCGTCGATGAACCTCGTAGGCCATCAGTCTTTCGACCTTTATCTCAAGATCGAGATAGGCTGAGGCCATCTTCATCTATATTCGCGAGTAGGAAGGCCTACTGCCTCGATAAAGGCCGACCCCGGAGACATCGCACGAGCTAAAAAAGATAACGGATTAGTAAAAGAGCCACAAAAAGACAGCAAGATACAGTATTCACACCTGCCCGCACAGGCGCCGCCCTCGGTTGGTGGCGAGGAGAAGAGGATCGTCGAGGACTGAGCCTCCGTCGAGGAGGAGATCGACGCGGCGAAGGCGAGCACCGAGGAGAGTTATGCCGGCCCCCTGAGCGTCTGCCTCGTCCATTATGCGACAACGACGCCGCATCACCTCGCCGAGGAAGATGAGTCGTGGGTACTGCCGAAGAAGATCCTCCCCCTCCCCTCCCCCAGAAACATGGGCACCCGGCGTTTCTTGGGCATTAGTACGAGGGGCCCCGGACGAGGAGGATGGCTGCGAGAGGGTAACCCTGGAGTTCTTTAACGTCTTTCGGGTTCCGCCTGTCGCGTGGTCGGGTTTAGGGGATGACGGGCGAAGAGGTTCCTGGTGGGGGAGGACCCCTGCGGGAAGGACTGGGGGAGGTGGTAAGTGCTCGGTACTTACGCGCTCTCCCACCAGAGACGTCTGCACAGTCGATTCAGCGAGAAGTCCACCTACGAAAAAAACGTCGGCATCAACGAAAAGATAGCGCCAAGATTTCTGCACTTTGAAGCAATAGTTACCTTCTCGGATGTAACAACCCAAAATTAATAATAACATTAATAGTAATAATAATGATAAAGAAAAAACCACTATTCTCCATTTCAGGTCTAACCAAAACCCAGCTCTCCCCCACTTGATTTCCCTCTCACGATTAAACCCCCCGGTCCGAGCCTTCTCGCAAAAACCGCGCGTATTAGGGTTCCCATAGCAGCGATCGGTCCGTCTCCTGCTCTCGATTCCGCAGGCCGACGCCACTCCCGTCTCGCGCGCGCGTCGCAGCCTCCGCCGCCTGGTGCTACCCCTCTCGCCGGCGCCACCTCCTGCTCCTTCCTAGGCCGGCGACTCCGCTCCCTCCAAGCAACCAGTGCCCGTCACCTGCTTCCCTGCCTCCGTCCAGAAAAGGCTAAGGCAGAAACCCTAACCCCTCTCTCTCTCCCTTTCTTCCTCGTTTGGGTCTATCGTGGAAAGAACTCATGCGTGTTCTTTTTTTTTGGACAGCAGCTCGCCTCCAGCAACCCCAAATCTCTTCTCCTTCCCATTTCGGTCGGTGGAACTCAAGAGGGACGCTTTGGATTCGCTCGGATCCGCCCCTACTTGGACGTTTGAGTCAAATCTTGGCTCCCCTTGGGTAAGAACCCCCTCTTTTCCCTTCTATGCAGATTTTATCTGAATTTGAGTGATGGTTTCAGCGCTCCAAGTAGCGCATTTGCATTGAATCAAGCGATCGCCCTCTTGAAATTCATCTAACTCCATATTGTTTGCGTTTTCGGTGTCCCTCGTCGTATCTAGCGGTCGAATCGCGCAAGACCCCTCTTCGAATAGGGTTTTCCCAGATCCAGACACCGCCAAGACTCCCGAACCCCCGTGGTAACTCTTCTCCCCTCATTCCGAGGGAGGTAAATTTTCTTAACTCGCCCCCTTGAATTAATTACGCAATAGAAACACGTGTGTGCGTGTAGGAGTAACATTGAAACAAATATTTTATTTGAATGCATCTCTAACAGGTTCCGCTAGAGTTTAGACCTTGCCTCTTGGCCGCCGCCTTCAAGCTCGGTTTTTCCTTAAGGCAAGTAGAGAAAACTCTCTCGCTTGCAAACAAGTTTTTTTATTTAAGTCACACTTGTTCCGTACTGGCCCCACTTGAATTTATTACTTGCGGATAAGTAAGCTCATTAGACTTCATAGGCAAACAATGAAAGGAAATGTGTCGTTTGATGTGGCACCGGAAAAATGAGTTTACACTTGAATGGTAACAGAAACCAATAAGGGAATCTTGCAAGCACGGTAGCGTAAGCCTTGCATCTACTCCCATGCTAGAATCTTGTACATCAAATAACGACACACACGCCTTTCATTGATTTCTGCTTATGCGTTTGTGTCTAGGCTAAACTCCAGAGTAGGCTAAAAATTTACTAGAGAATCTCAGTTAGTCTCTGACACACTTTACTGCTATGTTTGTTTCCCAGTTTACTTATTTATTTAATTAACTTGAATCTCTTCTATTCATCTTGTTCTGAGGCTTTTCCTTCTGGTTGGATTTGTCTTAGGGTTCGTGACTGCGCCGTCTACTTCCTGAGCTGTTCCTCGCCCCGCTCTCATCTGTTGGAGGTTTACTTTTTTGTAGTTGCTGCATCAGGTCCTTTGTATCTTATTTCTTTTACTTTTGGATTTGTCTTTCCTGTACTAGTTATTGTCAGTCATTTTCCTTGTATCGTGGACAACTCTTAGGATGGTATGGTTGTATTACAGCATTTTATAATTGTTCATTTTGTTTCTGCGGTTTACTAGCATCTACTTTTACATCATAATTGTAGCATGAGAATTGATCAAAGTGCATGAGCATCACTTTTAATTCAAGCTTCCGCATAATAAATCAAACTGGTATTGGTTTTCAAAATCTAATTATTTTCTACAGATATCTTGGTATTACAGCTCCCGCCTGGCAAACATGGTTTCTCTTTGCCCATGTCTGCGGCATCACGACCCGCCCGTAGCGCACTCTGATAATTGTTATTAGACGGGCCGTGACAGTTGGTATCAAAGCGAGGTTTAGCATCTAAAGATAAAGTATTTTAAAATTTTCATATATTTTGAAATCTATTATGTAAATATACGTGCATGCATCATTTCCTCACTCACTTTGTCGTTGTCTGTTGTTCGAGGCTGAAACACGCACACACTCACTCATAAGCATGAGTAGTATGCGTACAAATGTTAAGGGAGTATGAGCAAACTTAACATTTATATGCATATGAATTTCCATTAGGATTTACACCGCTTGCGAATATTAAATTATATGGGCGATATAATATTTTCAAGTGCGATGACATTAAAATCATAATGCGCATGACATGTTAAGTGATATGGGCGCTTAACATGACATGTGTATCAATTCATAAACATTCTAGTGATGCATTGTAGGCATAATCATGTTGCATGCATAACATAACTCATTGCACAAGTGTCTAAGCTAAGAGCAACAAACAACGAATGTACACACATGAATTTTACAAATCATCATCTTACCGCATGTGATCATACCGCCGCACGTGCATCTGCATGGTCGTCACTTAGAGTTGTCCAATGAAAATGTTGTAACTACTACTTGTATTGCTTATCCAACAGTATTAGAATGCTATGACCTGTAATCTCAACCCTCAAGCTTAACTTAGCCGTTGTCTCACTCGGTTCTTCTATGTTTCTTTCTAGATGGCTTCTAAGCGACCGCAGCGCAAGAAGGCTACACCTCCTGCGGGGGAAGCCCCTTTAGGTGAAATTGTCCAACTTTTGAAGCAGCTTGTGGAGCGTGTCACCCGTCTGGAAGGGGATCGCCAAGCTCCTGATCCAGGTTTTGGTCGGCAAGTCGAACCAACGGGGGGTCATCACAGGGGGGACCCTTCTCCCTTGCTTGCTCCTTTCCTGTCTTGTGTACCATGACCTGCTACTCAACACTCGGGACCTAGCCCTTCTGTCCACTCAAAAGCAAGACAAGAAAAACACTTTGATGCTTCCCAACGACTATGACTCTCGCTCGCTGACAGGTAGTTTCAACCACTGGAACATCTTCAAAAGATCTTTCGGGATTGTGTGGTCACCTTCCTTCCTTCTGAGCCTATCGTGTCAACCAAAGCCTGATTCTTTTTTAGAAGAAATAAGCACTCTAAAGTTCAGCGGGGAACTATTGAAGCTTTTTTTTTGCTTTGAGGGGCCCGCTACTATGCCAAGTGAACTCGAAAGATAGGGGATTTCCCTGGCTAGGATAGGATGCTCCTTGAAGGAAGGCATGAATGAGGGGAGAACCTCTGAAGCGAAAGCGGGGTCTTATTACTTTGTCTTCTTACTTATGAATTGAATAGAAAGACAAATTTTTTACTACTTTAGCCCGGGGACCGCTCCGTGGGCTTTGCTAAAGCCGTGAAAAGGAGTGGACGGTTGTCTTTTGTTGGCCTGGTTCGCTTAATCGAAGAGCCCCTTACCGCTCCGTGGGTTCTTCACCGTACTAGACCTCCATATGTGTAAAGAGGGATACGAAAGAAGGGTTTGGCCTTATTCAGTGGATTCGAGAACAATCAAGCAATAGAATCCCTTTCTCTTTCTATTTTACCCTTTTCACAATTTGAGGAAACTATTCCTAATAAGTAAAAAACTCTATTTACAGTGAAGGATTCTTCAATTCCCGCAGCGTGGAGGAAAACCTGCAAGAAGCCACTACGAAGAAGTTCCTGGAGTTACGAAGGAAGCTTCGGACTCATATTGTTCATGGGTTGAGAACGGGAGTTGAACTCTATGAGGTCGAATCTCCCGTTGTTCCTCAGTAGCTCAGTGGTAGAGCGGTTGGCTGTTAACTGACTGGGCACTGACAAATTGAACCAAAGCTTCCATCAGTGGAAAAAGAAGGATATTGAGATGCTCCTGCCCGGAGCCCTAAAAGGCCTTCAAGAGGCGCTTTTTCCGTCGTCGGGTGCATTTCTTTTCTTTTGAAGGAAGACCGGGGGGCTAATGAAGTATGGAGGAATTCTCTCTCTAGTAGAGAGAAAGAATGATGGATTACTTGCAGTTCAAATGGAATATCCTATGCCCTCGGGTGTAATTCAATCTTTCGTTCCCATTTATCTAAGAGCTGTGACTTTAGCTTGAGAGGAGGTCCGTCATGCTCTTTTCTATATGAAGGGGTTGAACCCAGATGGCTGTGTTTGACCATAAACAATGGGAGACAGTCAAGAATAAGAAGACTCTTCTTTTTTGGGTTTTCGTTCTGCTCGTATTGATGAGGCACTTTTGAAAGCTAATGCGGTTTGATCCCGAAAGGTGACTGATTCTATGCTCCAGTTCCGACCTCTTATCTGACTCTTTTCTATGCTCCAGTTCCGACCTCTTACTCTTTTCAATTCGGTTGAGTCCTCTTTCAGTCTTAAGTAGAGGAGTCGCGAAGCGAAGTTGTTTCAAAGAAAACAAAAAGAAGGTGGTCGATTGAGTGAGCTAAGATGCCGAACAAAAGCAATCCCGATCCCTTGGGATCGAGCCTCCGGATCTCACATGAGCTAGTACGAAAGCTAGTACGATAGCTAGTACGAAAGCTAGTACAGAAAAAAGAAAGAGCGCCGGGGTGTGCCTGCCTTTCTAGTTTTGGAATAGAAAACCAAACAAGAGAACGGACAGCCAAGCCATTGACGAGCTCAATCCACTTCTTCGTTCTTTTGCGATCTGCAGATGCAGAAGATCAAGGGTTTACCAGTCACCCGGTTGTTGTCTTTTTCATCTAGAAAGAGATTTCCTCACAAAAACTGATCTAGCTGCTTTTCCTTCGTCTGTTGATTTCATCCTCCTCTCGTCCTGTCCTTTCTTTCAAGCTATGAAAATTCTCGTAGCAAAGAAGTAAACACTACAATGGAACATCATTCTAGGCTGGCGCAAAGCTGTTTCAGAGCCGTCTACTGATTGAATTAGATAGATTAGAGTTGATCGAGGGATCTCCATCGCCCGGTACTAAAGACTCTTCGCTAGCTTTCGGGGATTCCTTCTAAGCTGCACGATGAAGCAACATACTACGTCCTGCTCGTCTGTCGGCACCTCTCAAGATTTTCTCAGCGGCGCTAAAGCCAGTTCGCTTGTCGGTGAACCATCATTCGTCTGTCGGGCAGGCTATTTCTCAAAAGGGAGATCCGCTAAACAATGGGGAATAGCTAAAATTTCGTCGCTAACGCTGCTCAGCTCCAATGACCCTAAGGCTGAGCCGAATCGGAGAACCAGTATTGCCAGTTCGCCTATCGTTGAACAAAAGAAGGGAGTCTAGTTGGCGAAGAGTCTCGAATTCTATGTGAAAAGAAAATGCCCCCTTGTGACGATTACTCCCCGACAAAAGCGGACGAGAAGGACCTCCCACGGAGCGGTGAGCTGATTCGCATAGCGACGAAGTAGGGAAGGGTAAGGGAGATATGAGAGATTCTTTTCTTTTTCACTTTACCAATAATCCGGCTGGTGGATGTGCAGGATGTGCTCCGACAGCCCTCTCCCTCTGTGCACATTCCTTTCTATATGGTCAGGCAATTAGGGAAGCATCGAGTGAGTGAAAGAGACATTCATCGAGGTTGGCGCAAGGTGACCTTTATTCATCCCCAGGTGGGTCGCCTATCGGCTGACTCCTTCCCCTCTAGGGCGAAAATGGGTAGGTTTTCCCCTGGTTGCTCATCTCTCTTTCTTCTCCTGGAAGCAAAAAAGCACTTTTTGATTTCAACTCACTAGCGAAAAAGGGGTTTGTTTTGCCCTGGTTGCTCAAGTCTCTCTCAAGTTGCTCAATTCTCTCTTTCAGGCAAGAGATAGAGTTCTCCTTCCCAGTCGTTTGGGTACAAGAAGAATCCTCTTTTTCTCCTTTCTTCTTTTCCCACTTGTAGAGATCAGATCCAGCCGAATGAATCCCTATCATTACGGGCACCTGTCTTGAGACTCACTCTTACCTTGTGCTCTTTTAGACTTTATTTACCACAGAGAGAGAGAGAAAAAAAAGGGCTCTAGCGCTCACCTCTATCCCATCTCTTGGTTGGCCTTGGGCCTCTAGTGTATGTATGGACGTATGGGGTCTATAGAAAAACGCAGCGGTTTGGGGCTTCTCACGATGATTCGACTGAAGCCACTCCAAAAGAATTGACTGAGGAAGACGAGGATTTCGGGTCCATAGGCAGATAGAAAGTCTCAGCTGTTTATCGCGGAGTAGAGCAGTTTGGTAGCTCGCAAGGCTCATAACCTTGAGGTCACGGGTTCAAATCTTGTCTCCGCAAGGGGGATTTTGGAGACAGGATTTGAACCCGTGACCTCAAGGTTCTGAGCCGGCCAACCTAAAGCGGCAAAGCAGATTAGGAAAAGGACAAACCGCTTGTGCGGGCCCCCGTCAATTCCTTTGAGTTTCATTCTTGCGAACTATAACTGGCTGACTAAAAAGAGATAGGGAGAGAGCATAGGGAACTTGAGAGCCCTCTTTTTTTCTTAGGTGCTCATTTTGTCTGGGCTTTCAGTTTAATGTTTCTATTCAGCGGCCGGGTCTTGCTCTAACTACCGCTTTTGTAGGGGCTTAGCGTTCACCTCTGGCAGCGCAGGGATGTCTGGAGTAGCTGTCACCATTGCCCCTCATGCATCTGATGCTGTAGTGACCCCGACCGTGACCACTCCGGCTGCTATTCCTTTGACGATGGCTGACACTCTGGCTTTCAAGAGGCTAAATCCGTCTGCCTACAATGGTAACCGTGACTACTTCGTGATCACGGAATGGATCTTCCAGATGGAGAAGCACTTCGAGTATGCCATAGTTCCTGAAGCCCAGAAGGTCCTTCTTGCGGCCTATCAGCTGACCGAGGACGCCTATACTTGGTGGCTCCAGCACCGCAGCCTCCCCGGATCTACCACCCTAACTTAGGGGCAGTTCAAGGACGCTCTGATGGAGAACTTCCTCTCTTCTATGGAGCGGGACAAGTTAGCGGAGAGATATTGTCCCTTCAGCAGCCTGGATGGACAGTGACAGAGTATGCCAGGAGTTCTCCCGCCTATCCCTCCTTGCTGCGGAGTTCATGCCGGATGAAGCCAAGAAGATCAGTCGTTTCATGAAGGGACTTCGCCATGACATTCGCCAACATGTGGTAGCACACGATGCCAGTACCTATGCAGAGACCGTGGGAGCCGCCATGCGGGCGGAAGCTATTGAGCTGGATCGTACTGGAAAGAAAGCCCAGCACGGAATGAGCAATGCCGCTGCATCCGACCTCAAGCGCAGGAGTGCTCCACCTCAGGAGCAAGGTTCCAAGTCCATGGAGGTGTGTGCTTACTGCCACAAGGTGGGCCATATCGCCCAAGTCTGTCGGTCTCTCCTGAAGAAGCAGAAGACAGCCACTCCTACACAGCCTCTGATGACACTTGCCTCCGCCTCCACCATTTGTGTCTACTGCAAGTTGCCGGGCCATCAACAGAGGGACTGCCGCCGTAGGCAGAAGGCCTGTTTCAAGTGTGGGCAAGTGGGTCATCTCAAGTTAGACTGCCCTATGAAGGAAGGCCCGGTCACTACTCATCCACTGCAGGCTAACCCCGGAGCCCAGAATATGGGCAAGGCTGTGTTGAATGTCCTTACTCAAGGCGAGGCGCTCACTTCCACGTACGTCATCTCTGGTACGTATGTGTTGTTTTATTTTTCATGCAAGCATTTATGTATGCTTTTATATCAGATACAACCTGAATTGGCGGTTATAACTGCTATTCGTTTTAGGGAGATTTAGAGTCAGAAACAAGTGATTGCAGATTCTCTTTGATTTTGGCGCATTTCACTCGTTTATTGCTCGCCATATCGTGGACCTGCATGGTTGGCCCACTTCACCTCTAGAGGCCCCTTTTGAGATTTCTGTACCGGGTCATCAGCACCTATCAACTAGGGGTATCCCCAAATGCCCAATCTTGCTCGAAGGATTGCAAGTCGTTGCGGATCTCATAATTCTGGAGATGTCTGAGTTCGACGTGATTTTGGGAATGGATTGTCTGGCTGCATATCGAGTGAAGCTGGATTGCGCGGCAAAGAGGATCAATCTCAGCATCGGTGGCATGGATTTCAGTGTTCACGTGCAGAGCCGCGGCCATCTGAAGGTAATTTCTGCTGTACGCGCCACTCGGTTGCTCAATCAAGGATGCACTGCTAGATTTATCTACGCTTCTCATTCGGATGTTGCTGCTCCTCCACTCGAGTCTATTCCGGTGGTTTATGAATTTCCTGACGTGTTCCCCGCCAAATTGCCTGGGATGCCTCCAGATCGAGAGATAGAGTTCTCTATTGACGTGGAACCTGGGACGCGCCCCATTTCTAAGGCTCCTTACCGAATGGCCCCGCGCGAGTTGGAAGAACTTCGGTTGCAGCTGGACGAAATGCTCGAACTTGGTTACATTCATCCCAGCACTTCTCCTTGGGGAGCCCCCGTCCTCTTCGTGAAGAAGAAAGATGGTTCCTTGAAGCTTTGTATCAACTACCGAGAGTTGAACAAAGTTACCGTGAAGAATAAGTACCCGATCCCCTGCGTGGATGATCTTTTTGACCAGCTTAAGGGCAGTAGGGTATTCTCCAAGATAGATCTCAGGACGGGCTACTACCAATTGAAGACCAAGGAGTCTGACATTCCCAAGACCGCTTTCAGGACTCGGTATGGACTCTTTGAATCCTTGGTGATGTCCATGGGTCTGACTAATGCCCCATCTTGGTTCATGGATTTGATGAACCGGGTGTTTCGCGAGTTTCTGGATTTGTTCGTCATCATTTTCATAGGCGACATTTTGGTCTACTCCAAGACCCGAGAAGAGCATGCAGGCCATCTCAGACTCGTCCTCTCAACTCTTCGCCAGCACCAGCTCTACGCCAAATTGTCAAAGTGTGAATTCTGGCTGGATCGTGTTGCTTTTCTGGGGCATGTTATTTCTGGGGATGGGCTATCTGTTGACCCAGCCAAAATCTCTGTAGTAGTGGACTGGAAGCGGTATTCTACCCCTACGGAGATCCGTAGTTTCCTAGGTTTGGCTGGTTACTACCGACGCTTCGTAAAAGGTTTCTCTTCTTTTGCTTCTCCTCTGACACAGCTGATTCAGAAGCATGCCAGGCTCGAGTAGTCAGATCAGTGTGAGCAATCCTTCTCTGAATTGAAGCAACGGTTGTGTTCATCGCCAGTGTTAGCTCTTCCTTCTGAGGGTTTGGATTTTTCTGTGTATACCGACGCGTCCGGAGTGGGTCTGGGTGGTGTTCTGATGCAGGAGGACCGTGTTATTGCCTATGGGTCGAGGAAGTTGAAGATCCATGAGCGCAATTACCCTACTCACGATTTGGAGTTTCCGCGGTGGTTTTTGCCTTGAAGCTTTGGCGTCATTACCTCTATGGTGTGAAGTGCCACTTTTACACTGATCACCAGAGTTTAAAGTATATTTTTGTTCAGAAGGACCTCAATTTTCGGCAGAGGCGATGGCTGGAGTTTGTAGCGGATTATGACTTGCAGATCACTTATGTGCCCGGTAAAGCCAATTCAGTGGCAGATGCGCTGAGCCGACATGCTACGGTTGCCGCCTGCACCCCTATGTCAGCATCCCTTGCAGCCTTGATAGATGACCTCGACCGGATGGACATATCCATCGCACCTGAGGGTCACGAAGGAGTTTCCGTTCTGTTATGGGTAGAGCAGGTGAAGGATTTGCAGCCATCTGATCCAGAACTCCAGCGTATCCGTCGGCAGGTTGAACTCGGCACTCTTCCAGATTTCTCCATCACTGATGATATCCTGCGATTCCGAGGTCGCCTTTGCATCCCTGATGTTCCTGAGCTACTGGATAACATTTGCCGAGAAGCTCATGAGTCCCGCACCTCTGGTCACCCCGGCAATAATAAGATGTACCATGATTTGAAGCAGATCGTGTGGTGGCCTGGTATGAAATATTATATTGCTCGCTTCATCTCCCGATGCCTGACATGCCAGAAGGTGAAAGCCCAGCGTCAGCGTCCGGGTGGTCTTTTGCAGCCTCTGCCTATCCCAGAGTGGAAATGGGAAGACATCTCTATGGATTTCATCACTGGATCTCCCCGTACTCCGAGAGGTCATGATGCGATTTGGGTTATTGTGGACCGCTTGACTAAAGTAGCTCACTTCATCCCGTACATGGAAGGTCATTCCACCGAGAAGATGGCTCGGATCTATGTTTCTGAGATAGTTAGACTTCATGGGATCCCTCTGCGGATTGTTTCTGATCGTGACTCGAGATTTGTATTGCACTTCTGGAAGGGATTCCAGGAAGCTCTGGGCACTGAGCTCAACCTGAGCACCGCTTACCATCCTACTACTGATGGCCAGACCGAAAGGGTGAATCAGATTCTTGAAGGCATGCTTCAGTGTTACATTCTGGACTATAAGGGAGTTTGGGATGAGCACTTGCCACTGGTTGAATTCGCCTACAACAACAGCTATCAAGAGAGCCTCAAGATGGCCCCCTTCGAGGAGTTGTATGGGCGTCGTTGTAGGACCCCTCTCTACTGGTCAGAAGTTGGTGAAAATGTTGTGTTGAGTCCTGAGCTACTTCAGGAAATGGAAGAGGCCACAAAGAAGACTCGTATTCAGCTTGGCCGTGCCGTCGAGAGGCAGAGGAAGTATGCTAATCAGCGTCGCCGTCCGTTGGAGTTTGCGGTGGGTGATCGTGTTTTCTTGAAGGTTTCTCCTACTCCTGGGGTGAAGCGTTTCGGTCGCCACCATAAACTCAGCCCGAGATTTGTGGGACCGTATGTTATTTCAGAACGTGTTGGAGGATCTGCTTACCGCCTGGAGCTACCTGATTCCTTGGCCAGTGTTCATAATGTCTTCCACGTCAGCCAGCTTCGGAAGTACATTCATGATCCTACCCGCATCATTGAGGAAGTTCTAGTGATTCCTGAAGCTAATCTGTCCTATCCAGTCGAACCTGCTAAGATCGTGGAGTATCAAGAACGCAAACTTCGAAAAAGGACCATTCCTATGGTGAAAGTACTTTGGATGCATGGCAAGTCTGAGGAGTTCACTTGGGAGCTCGAAGCTGACATGCGTAGCAAATATCCGCACCTACTCTCCTGATCTTGGTAAGCCTCTGAACTTATTCCCTTCTCTTTTTTTTACGTTCATAGTTAGTCCCATGTCTTGGTTTGAGAAAAGTTCTGTTGGAATGAATAACATCGGAATCGTCGCCATAAGAGACCCCATCCAGAAAATCCTTGAGAGTTTCGGGACGAAACTTCCTAGGTGGGGGAGAATGTGACAACCCAAAATTAATAATAACATTAATAGTAATAATAATGATAAAGAAAAAAAACCACTATTCTCCATTTCAGGTCTAACCGCGGCCCAGCTCTCCCCCACTTGATTTCCCTCTCACGATTAACCCCCCCCCCCCAGTCCGAGCCTTCTCGCAAAAACCGCGCGTATTAGGGTTCCCGTAGCAGCGATCGGTCCGTCTCCCGCTCTCGATTCCGCAGGCCGACGCCACTCCCATCTCGCGCGCGCGTCGCAGCCGCCGGCGCCTGGTGCTCCCCCTCTCGCCGGCGCCACCTCCTGCTCCTTCCTAGGCCGGCGACTCAGCTCCCTCCAAGCAACCAGTGCGCGTCACCTGCTTCCCTGCCTCCGTCCAGAAAAGGCTAAGGCAGAAACCCTAACCCCTCTCTCTCCCTTTCTTCCTTGTTTGGGTCTATCGTGGAAAGAACTCACGCGTGTTCTTTTTTTTTTGGACAGCGGCTCGCCTCCAGCAACCCCAAATCTCTTCTCCTTCCCATTTCGGTCGGTGGAACTCAAGAGGGACGCTTTGGATTCACTCGGATCCACCCCTACTTGGACGTTTGAGTCAAATCTTGGCTCCCCTTGGGTAAGAACCCCCTCTTTTCCCTTCTATGCAGATTTTATCTGAATTTGTGTGATGGTTTCAGCGCTCCAAGTAGCGCATTTGCATTGAATCAAGCGATCTCCCTCTTGAAATTCATCTAACTCCATATTGTTTGCGTTTTCGATGTCCCTCGTCGTATCTAGCGGTCGAATCGCGCAAGACCCCTCTCCGAATAGGGTTTTCCCAGATCCGGACACCGCCAAGACTCCCGAACCCCCGTGGTAACTCTTCTCCCCTCATTCCGAGGGAGGTAAATTTTCTTAACTCGCCCCCTTGAATTAATTATGCAATAGAAACACGTGTGTGCGTGTAGGAGTAACATTGAAACAAATATTTTATTTGAATGCATCCCTAACAGGTTCCGCTAGAGTTTAGACCTTGCCTCTTGGCCGCCGCCTTCAAGCTCGGTTTTTCCTTAAGGCAAGTAGAGAAAACTCTCTCGCTTGCAAACAAGTTTTTTTATTTAAGTCACACTTGTTCCATACTGGCCCCACTTGAATTTATTACTTGCGGATAAGTAAGCTCATTAGACGCCATAGGCAAACAATGAAAGGGAATGTGTCGTTTGATGTGGCACCGGAAAAATGAGTTTACACTTGAATGGTAACAGAAACCAATAAGGGAATCTTACAAGCACAGTAGCGTAAGCCTTGCATCTACTCCCATACTAGAATCTTGTACATCAAATGACGACACACACACCTTTCATTGATTTCTGCTTATGCGTTTGTGTCTAGGCTAAACTCCAGTGTACAACCCTCATTCTCCGAGGGTGGACCCCCCCAAGGCCACGTAGGCAGAAGTCAAAGTCAAAGAGGTCAACACAAAGACCGGCAGTTCAAGGCAGAAGTGGAGAAGACCTCGGCGAGTAAACAGCCAATACTCGCCAGGCTGGCGAGCATGGAACAGAAGACCTAGCGAGTATTGGCCCGGCGTGTGCGAGCAGCACCCAATACTCGCCAGATGGGCGACTATGGCATGGTACTCGCCGAGTAACCCATAGTCGCCGGGTCGGGGGTGGGCTATAAAAACCCCCCCTACCCCTTGGTTTTCCTATAAATAGGACCCCAGGGGTACTTGGATTGGCACCTGGACTTGAGCTTTTAGAACCCTCGCTCTTGCTTTCTGGAACCTGTCGCACTTGGCCGCTACTCCCGGTACTAGCCAAGTCGGTGCCTTCCTCGTACCCTGCTCGGCCATTCTTTGGTCTTGGAGGGGAAGTCTCTTCGGAGCTTCTGGGTACGTGGTGGGACCTCCCTGCCGCAGCACCTGGGGTCCTGTTTGTTGCTCTTCTAGCTTCTTCGTCGTTGCCAGCCAAGTCATCTCGTTGGACTGCTGGGCGAGTAGCCTCCGGCTGCATTGGTCCGAATCTTGAGGTCAGGATTTTCCTGGCGTCAACACTTTGGTGCGGTGAGCGTGGACCGTAGTCGTTGGAAGAAAGTTCGGCAAGAAGGCGAGATGGTCGTAGGTGGCGACCATGAGGAGGAGGTCGGCAACTCGACGGGAGCTGGCAGGTTCGTGACGCTAGAGGTTTTCGAAGCCTTCGCGCAGCGCATGGAGGGAGCCATGCGAGCAGCGCTTCAGCCGCGCGCCGAGGTCACTGCGACCTCGCCGCATCGCCCAGTTCCATCCGAGGGAGGGAGTCCCCCTCGGCGAGCAGGAAAAGAGCACGTGGAAGATGAAACCGAGCGACCAAGGAGGTCGCAATTCTACCAGCCAACCTCGCAAGGTATTCGCTTCCGCGAGCCGTGCGAGCAGGGGAGATACCCAGATACTCGCCCATATGGCGAATATGGTGGTGATACTCGCCAAGTGGAGGATCGTCGCCGGGCAGGAGGGAGGAGCCCCTTCTGCGAGGAGATCATTGCCGCATCGGTGCCAGAAGGATTCATAGATCCCGCGATGAATTATTGCTCGGGGAGAGACGACCCCATCCGTCGAGGGAAGAGACGTAACCGGAGGAATAGCTGGAGGAGGCATAGGGATCGGGTCAGCCAAGGATGTCAAAGAAGTATCAAGGCCGGGGAAGTAGGAGTGAGTTTTGGAGAAGCGGAGCTCGGATCTTTCCGCGAGGCGAATTTCCACCAGACCTACCGCCAAGACTTCGCTCCAACCTCTCAAGCGCCATCCCCGCTAGAAGAAATCACTTTCTCAGAGGAGGGCATGGTAAGGGATGAGAATCCCTTCCATGAGGCCCATGTGATTGATGCGATCGTCGAAGACTTTACCGTCAACCGAATCCTGGAGTGCAACGGGGGATCTGTCCGTGTCATCTTTACGTCATTCTCACGCACACGTTTGACAACCTGGAGATCAAGGAGAGAAGAATGACGATCGTGGATGACTCCCCTTTTTGATTTCTCAGGTAAGCGAAAGAAGGCGGACGCGACAGGAAAAGCAGCCGTCGTCGGGAAGCTCATTCCACGACAGGAAGAACCCTTCATCGTGAAGGGGAGCTGTTAAGAAGCACCTGGAACGGCGATGACCTAAAAAGGTTTTATCCCTAAGGGGGAATGTATGTATCCTATCCTTGTAAATTCATTCCTTTTGAATAAAATTTACGTCGCCCTGAAACATGGGACGAGGAAGCTTCCTTCGCATCAACAAAACCTCAAAATAAGGAAGTCAGGTGAAGTCAATCTCCACGCTAGGTTGGGAAACAGGCCTCCGACTTAACCCTCGTAAAAACTCAGAACGGATGATGGGACAGTGCCTCGGGTGTGCGTTCCCTTAAGACCAAGCCTCTGCAATGACGGCCGAGATCAGCTCCCCCCTTGCATGTTGGCCGCGGTTCCCACCGACTGCATTTCTCGTCCGACTGTAGAGATTACCGGGAAGAAGTCTGGACGCCGACCTTCCGATTCGGCGAAGAGATGATCGATTTCACTAACTCAGGGGACCCTTGAAAAAAGGCGTCATGTACCCTCGAAAGCTGAAAAGCTCGCAGCAAAGCATTTCATTTTCTAAGTTACTGTGTTAGATCATATGAGTTATTGTGCCTAAAGTGTGCTTAACTCCCTGCTAAACTCCCTGAGCAACAGGAAGCAGGACCGATCCACATTCAGCATCCAAGTAGGATGGAGGCCTCGGGATGGTGTGTCCCCTTGGATCTCCCCGACTGCCACTCCCTGCTTGACGTCGTCCTACATCAACAATCACCATCGCGAGTTGGAACACGATATTCCGGCTTAACCCTCGTAAAAACTCAGAACGGATGATGGGACAGTGCCTCGGGTGTGCGATCCCTTAAGACCAAGCCTCTGCAATGACGGCCGAGATCAGCTCCTCCCTTGCATGTTGGCCGCGGTTCCCACCGACTGCATTTCTCGTCCGACTGAAGAGATTGCCAGGGGAGAGCCTGGAAGCCGACGTTCCAACGATGAAAAGGACAGGACCGATTTGAACAACTAAAAGAAAGGAGATCTTCCGGCATCCAAGTAGGATGAAGGCCACGGGATGGTATATCCCCTTGGATCTCCCCAACCGCCATTCCCTACTTGACGTCATTCTTCGTCAACGTCCGGCATCCAAGTAGGATGGAGGACTCGGGAAGATATGTCCCTCCAGGCCTCCCCGACTGCCGTTCCCTATCTCTTTTCCCCTTAAAAATCCATTATTGTTGAGCGAGTCTGATAAACTCTTCACCAGGTACCAGGCAAGACCTTGAAGACATGTGTCCCTCGAAATCCTCCGAGTAGCCTCCACAGCTCAACTCCCTCAAGGGAAACATTGCAGAAGGCGAGCATGCATGTGCGAGTACCTAGGCGAGTATACATGTGCGAGTACCTAGGCGAGTATACATGTGCGAGCATGGAGGTGCGAGTATACATGTGCGAGCATGGAGGTGCGAGTATACATGTGCGAGCATGGAGGTGTGAGTATACATGCGCGAGCATGGAGGTACACTCAACCTCGTCGTGATCCTAAGAGCCTAGCGAGCACTCAACCTCGCCCCGAGCCTAGGATCCTAAGCGGCATTCAGAAAAAGAAGCAAGGACCAAGGAGACAGGCGAGCAAAACATTTGTCCTTTTCATATGTAAATATTTGATGAATATTACAAAAGAATCTTCAAGATGTTTACAAAAGGTCGCCGGGCGAGCAAAAAGGGAGCCCAGGCGACTAGGCGACGTCCTCGCCCAAAATATCTACGTCTGGTTCGTCGCCCCCATCATCGTCGCCATCATCAGCATCATCATCTTCATCCTCCTCAGAGTCGTCATACTCGGCATCACTGGACGGCGGCGAGGATGCTCGCAAAGGGGAGGTGGACTCCTCGGCGAGCAGCGCCGGGATGATGTCCTCCACCCTCAACTCCATTGCGTCCGGCTTCAGGAGATCATCCGCCTTCAGCTGACTCAGGATGACGGTCCCCGTAGCTCGTGCGATCTCTCGGCGAACTCGTGGCATGTCGTCGCCATGCATCCGAATCTGCTTACCGACCCTAGAGGGGCCCGCCACCGCTGGCCGTTGCTCGGCAGGCCGAGTTTCCAGCTCAGCAATTCGCACCTGGGCGGCCTCCAAGGTTTGCCGAGTATCCTCCAGCTCCTTCTCCAGCTGGGACATCTTTGTCGCCATCTCCACCTCGGCGACCTTCAAAAGCAAGAAGACGCAAAGTCAGTAAGTTATTCGGCAAAGGGGCGACTATCCCGGAGGCGAGTATCAAAGAGAAGCGAGTACCTCATGCTCCTTCGCCTTGAGCCCCATGGCGATCATTTTCTTTGTACTAATCCGGATGGTCTCCTCGTACTCCAGCAACCTCCTCGCCGTCGAATGGGCCAGCTCGGCAGATCGCAGCAGGGATCGCGAGGTTTGGTACGCCAGATACTCAGAGGATTCCTCCCGCAGCCTCTCCGCGTCCTCGCGACCATAGACGGCGTGGAGCACGTCAAAAGCCTCGCCTTGATCCTCCCAGTCCTCTGACCAGGGCGGGAGGTTGGAGCTCAGGGACACCACATGGTCGCCTCCGACCAGGCGACTAGGCGGCGTCCGTAGGCGTCCTCGCCACGAACACCCAAGTTGAAGTTTGGGTGGGTATAGGGCTCGCCGGCCTCAGAAGGGTCCGCCTTCTTGCCAAGGTCCCGGTGAGCGACCTCCTTCTTCTTCCTCGAGGGCTCGGAGGGCTCGCCCCTCTCCTTCCGCTTCTTCGACAGCCTGGAGCCTTCGCCGCCGACCAGGGTCTCATCACCTCCCGGCGACAAGTCGATGGGCGAGTAGGCCCCATCCCCGCGAGCAGAGGTCCCTGTGCCTCCCTGGGTGGAAGTAGTCGTCTTCACCACCGCGGGAAGAAGCTCGCGCGGCAGGACGTGGACTGCTGCGGGAAGAGAAGTGATAAATCCAGTTAGTCGCCAAGTGGAAGACGAAGAACGAGTATTGCGAATACTCGCACAGTAGATTACCTTCGCCTACGAAAACCTCGGCGAGCTCATTTACTCGCCTCCTCCAGTGCACCACATCAAGACGGCGATTCTTGAAGGATTCGAGCAGCTTCACGCCACCCTCGCTTAGGAAGGAAGTCCCGAAGACGCTCTCCGGTGGCTGGAAGGATTTGTCGGGGATCGCTTGAAAGTCGCCAGAAATGACGACTAATCGCTCTCCCCAGCGATGATTCTTGTTCGCGGTGCCGACCAGCGTGCAGACATGGCTGCAGAAGAAGATGACGCCCTCGCCTGTCGCCATGAAGTTGAATACTCGCCGAAAGACGGAAAGGTCGAAGGCGATCCCCTGGTCGCGCAAATAGCAGAGGAAGCCCACGATCATCGCCACCCCGTTAGGGTTGATCTGGGCGGGGACTATCCCAAAGTAGCGGAGTATCTGGGAGAACTCCGTCCACAGTGGTAGTCGCAGGCCCACCTCGAAGTGGCGAGTAGGGAGTACTCGCCCATCACCCAGAATGGAATTTAGTCGCTCTCCCTGGCGAGGAAGCCTAGCGATGTACCCTGGCGGGAGGTACTTCGCCCTGACGACCTCCAACTCCTTCTCAGTCGTGATCGACTTCTTGAAGGTGGTCGCCGCAAAGTTCTGGGCGTGATTGGCACGCCGGATGGTCGCCTCATCGGCCATCTTTTGAAGGAAGGGAAGAAAGGCGAGTATCCGAGAAAGCACGAAGAGGAAAGGGAGACGGAAGATACTCGCACGAGAGCTCAGAAGATCGCCAAAAGCGTATTTAAGACTCACCCACCCCCCCTATTTATAGTGGTCGGGTAGCTTGGCGTATCGAGCACGACGGCGCGATTAGGAATAAGGGGGTGGCGAGTATTACGTTGTAATCGCCAACTCAGCAACGCGCGTCAGCAAGAAGTCGACCTCCCAAGCGAGAAGACCTGCAAGGAAAGGCGCGGAAAAAGCTCGCTATGCATAAGGCGAGGAACAGATAGCTACTCGCCAAAATAAAAGAAGATAGAGAAAAAATCAAGATAAAATCCATCACAGAAAGAAGAAGGCAGAACAAGTAGTAAACGACGAGTTTTCTAATACTCGCCGAAATAATATTCCATCAAATCAGGCAATAGTTCAGCAGTACAGAGCTACTCGCCAAAAGGCGACATAGCGTAGAAAGAAGAAAAATGGAGAAAAAGCAGCGTCTAGGGAGGTGCTTGGAGATTCGCTTGAAAATCCGGAGGCTGAGGATGTCGCCCAACGAAGCCCATGCTGCGAGCACGCTTGAAGTGCTCAAAGGCCAGAGACATCGCGTCCTCGCCCTGACGCAGTTGGTCTTCGATCCTCGCCAGCCGACCAACCGAGCCCATGCTCGCGCGCATCCCCACCAACTCGTCATGATGCAGCTGTTGGCGATGCTCGATCCTCGCCAGTCTGCGCTTCAGGTCACCAACCGTATGAAGGCGAGATTCTGCACCAGCTAGGCGAGTATCGAACTCTTCCAGCCGCGATACTCGCACCTCCAGCTCGGTCAAACGACGATGAGCGTCAGAGCTCGCCAGGCGCTCAACTCGCGATTCAACCTCGGACAGGCGGCGATGAGGCTCACAAATCGCCAAGCGCTCCAGCTTGGACTCCAGCTCCAGAATTGCGCGAGTAGCCCTCTCCTGGTACTCGCGAGAAGGAAGCCCGACCGCGTCGATCAAGGCTCCAATGGGGGTATGGGCGCGAGCTGCCAAAAAAGGTAAGAGTGTTAGAACTTAGATAACGAAGCAAAAAGCGAAGTGAAGACAGTAGCGACTATTGAAAAAGACGACCAAATACCTGGCCTAGGACTGCGTGAACGACGGCGAGGAGAGACCCTTGCCCGGCGAGGAGATGTGCTGCGATGATGGTCGTCTCGCCGCGAAGAGCCCCCAATCGCCGGATCCCGGCTGGGAGGCGCGTTCCCCCGACCGCGATTATCGCCTGGTCGCCCTCCCCCTCTGGGAGCGAAGAAGCCCGAAGAGCCCCCAGTCCCGCCACGGCGCGAGGATTCGCCCTGGTGAGTCGAAGGTACAGTAGAAGTCGAAGGGCGCTGATCGCCCTGAAGGGTAGCAGAAGGAGGAAACGGAGGAGGTGGCGGAAGTCCACCTGCGGGCAGCTGCGAGCTGCTCGCCGTCTCTACAGATTGAAAAGGCGGTGGAGGCGGAGGCACGATGCTCGCCAAAGGAGCATGTTGCTCGCTCATCGGCCTCTTCTCCAGCGAGGAGCTGTGAAGAACTCGCCCTGAGCGACCTCCACCCCGAGGCGAGACCATGGGCGACGACCTCAGAGGAGCTACGTCCAGAGAACCCTCCTGAGCGCCAAGGGTAGATGACTCTGTTAAAACAGAAAAGGGGCGATTAACTCTGCAAAGCAAGACGAAAGAAATCAAAACTTGACAATGGCGAGTATATTACTCGCACCTCGCACAGGAGCGAGACTCTCCGGCAGATTCTGGGCCGAGGTCTCGGGAATGCTCGCCCCCTCGATGACCTTAGAAGCAGGAGGTTCCGTGACCGGCGAGTCGCCCTCATTGGAAAGTCCCAGATCGTCCAGCAGCTGTTGGTGTTGGTCGCCCAAGGGAGCGGCGACCTCCTCCTCGGCGGCTTTCTTCTTTTCCTTCTTCTTCTTCTTCTGGGCGAGCCTCTTCCTCTTCTTAGAAGATGGAAGGTCGCCGGATGTAAGATCTGGGTGAGGAGGGAGCGAAATACCATCAAACAGGCCGACAAGACCAGCCATGGCCGCCTTAGCCTCAGCAGCATAGTCGCGCACCATCTTGAGCGAGTTCAGAAAGGACGTGCCGTCAGAGACCCTTGCCCCTCTATTTATAGAGTTCGAGCGTCGACTAGCGAGATACCGATTATCAGCTAATACTCGCCCATAAGGCTGCTCGTCGAATAAGGGTTGGATGATTCTTTCCGAGCAACTGCGTTACTCGCAAAGAGCGGGGATTGTGTACAACCCTCATTCTCCGAGGGTGGACCCCCCCAAGGCCACGTAGGCAGAAGTCAAAGTCAAAGAGGTCAACACAAAGACCGGCAGTTCAAGGCAGAAGTGGAGAAGACCTCGGCGAGTAAACAGCCAATACTCGCCAGGCTGGCGAGCATGGAACAGAAGACCTAGCGAGTATTGGCCCGGCGTGTGCGAGCAGCACCCAATACTCGCCAGATGGGCGACTATGGCATGGTACTCGCCGAGTAACCCATAGTCGCCGGGTCGGGGGTGGGCTATAAACCCCCCCCCCTACCCCTTGGTTTTCCTATAAATAGGACCCCAGGGGTACTTGGATTGGCACCTGGACTTGAGCTTTTAGAACCCTCGCTCTTGCTTTCTGGAACCTGTCGCACTTGGCCGCTACTCCCGGTACTAGCCAAGTCGGTGCCTTCCTCGTACCCTGCTCGGCCATTCTTTGGTCTTGGAGG
The DNA here is from genome assembly GCA_033032865.1 of Dactylorhiza incarnata. Classification (NCBI taxonomy): domain Eukaryota; kingdom Viridiplantae; phylum Streptophyta; class Magnoliopsida; order Asparagales; family Orchidaceae; genus Dactylorhiza; species Dactylorhiza incarnata. Next base: position 14,096,381 of record JAWHQI010000017.1, read on the forward strand.
GGAAGTCTCTTCGGAGCTTCTGGGTACGTGGTGGGACCTCCCTGCCGCAGCACCTGGGGTCCTGTTTGTTGCTCTTCTAGCTTCTTCGTCGTTGCCAGCCAAGTCATCTCGTTGGACTGCTGGGCGAGTAGCCTCCGGCTGCATTGGTCCGAATCTTGAGGTCAGGATTTTCCTGGCGTCAACATCCAGAGTAGGCTAAAAATTTACTAGAGAATCTCAGTTAGTCTCTGACACACTTTACTGCTATGCTTGTTTCCCAGTTTACTTATTTATTTAATTAACTTGAATCTCTTCTATTCATTTTGTTCTGAGGCTTTTTCTTCTGGTTGGATTTGCCTTAGGGTTCGTGACTGCGCCGTCTACTTCCTGAGCTGTTCCTCGCCCCGCTCACGTCTGTTGGAGGTTTACTTTTTTGTAGTTGCTGCATCATGTCCTTTGTATCTTATTTCTTTTACTTTTGGATTTGTCTTTCCTGTACTAGTTATTGTCAGTCATTTTCCTTGTATCGTGGACAACTCTTAGGATGGTATGGTTGTATTACAGCATTTTATAAATGTTCATTTTATTTCTGCGGTTTACTAGCATCTACTTTTACATCATAATTGTAGCATGAGAATTGATCAAAGTGCATGTGCATCACTTTTAATTCAAGCTTCCGCATAATAAATCAAACTGGTATTGGTTTTCAAAATCTAATTATTTTCTACAGATATCTTGGTATTACAGCTCCCGCCTGGCAGACATAGTTTCTCCTTGCCCATGTCTGCGGCATCACGACCCGCCCGTAGCGCACTCTGATAATTGTTATTAGACGGGTCGTGACATCGGAAAAGATCCGGGCGGGCGCTCAGTGGTTCCTCTTCGGTGGTTGGCCGAGGAGCTTCGTCCCCTAACCTCTCGTCGTTCGGCCGAGACAGGGGAGGTTCAGGCACAGAGGACGCAGGATTAACGTGAGGCGCCTCCTCGCCCGGAGGGTTAGGGCGATGATCGAAGGGCCCCGTCTTCCTCTTGCGAGTCTCCGTGCTCTTCGTCTTCTTCATCAACTTCCTCAACAACTCGGCCTTCGCAAACATCTCCTCGGAAGACAGCATCTCGTCGAATATGAAAAAGTGGTGTTGCCCAGGAAGTACCATCCCCCCTATTTATAGATTTCCAGGGACCCCCCCCCCCCCCCCCCCCCCCCCCACACACACACACGGCTACCGAGTAAGTTAGTATCTCGCCAGAAGCAGCTCGTCGAACGCGGGTTGGATGATTCTTTCCAATCAACTACGTTGCTCGCAAAGAGCGGGGATTGTGTACAACCCTCATTCTCTGAGGGTGGGTCCATCTAAAGGCCACGTAGGCAGAAATCAAAGTCAACGGTCAGCATTGATATCAGACAGCGCAACAGGATCAGAAAACTCAGGAGTGCGAGTAGGGAGTTGCTCGCCCCCAATGCCGAGAAGGAAGGCATGCCCGAGTTAGCCATCCGGCCGAGGGAGAATGTCATACCTGCTCGCATGTGAGCGACTTTCATCAATTTACTCGCCCACCCAGGCCTTTGCTCAAACCATCTCCAAGAGGATCAGGGATAGTCGTCTGCTTCCCCTCCCTCAAGATTTGTCTATAAATAGATCCCCAGAGGTACCAGGAATGACACTTGTCTAAAATCAGAGCTTCACCCCCCTTATAGGCGAGAATCCTCCCTAGTTAGTGCCTTCCTAGTACCAAGCTCGGTCATTCATGGTTTTGGAGGAGAAGACTCCTTTGAGCTTCTGGGTACGTGGTGGGACCTCCCTGCCGCAGCACCTGTGGTTGTATTTGTTATCCCTCTAGTTCGTTCGTCGTGGCTAACGACGTCTTCTTGTCAGATTGCCGAGCGAGTAGCCTCCGGCTGCATTGATCCGAATTTTGGAGCCTAGGATTTTCCTGGCTTCAACAATGAGCAATGTTATATGCAGACCTGTTTTGACTTTATGCGGCCGTAGATGTATGCAGGCCAAAATATTATTCATGCAGACCAAATTTAATATATATAGACCAATTTTTTTGGCACCGTTAAAATATTTTAAAAGCTGGATTAGGATGATGAGTTCCCTCTCCAACCTCGCACACGAACTCGCCCCGCCACCGCCCTCCATCAACCGCCGCCCTGCCTATGACGCCTCCTTATCCAGTCTCATCCTCTAAGATTACCTCGTCGGAGCTTTCGAAAAATTACCACAACTCCATCAGGACTCGTTGGAACAGTTCCAACTTCCACATGCCCTGCTAAAAGATTCGAAGGAGCAATGAAGACAAAAAGCAGCGGCCGAAGTCTGGAACCGAAGCCGAGTTCATCCTCCAAGCCTTTAGTTGTGCTCACGTCTCATCATTTCAAAATATTCTCCAATAATAGAATATATTATAATATAATAATAATATAATTAATAAGCGGTGGCTTCTACCGTAATAGTAGCTGGCATTGACTAATTGACTATATATAACATCTTCCACCGGCTTATTATGAATTAATTATTAAATATGGAGGACTACGACACGGAGGCGGAGGCCCGAAACTACGCCGGCAAGCTGGTCGGCTCCGCCATCCTTCCCATGGCGCTCTCCGTTGCCATTCAGCTCCGGATATTCGAGATCATCGGTGAATCCGGCACCGGCGCTAAGATCACCTCCGACGAGCTGGCCGCCCGAGTCGGCGCCGCCGCCAACCCTCGCTCCGCCTCCATGATTGAGCGCATCCTCCGCCTCCTCGCCAGCCACTCCATCCTCAGCCATTCCTCCGAAGTCCGAGCCGATGGCGCCACCGCACACTGCTACAGCGCGACACCCGTGTGCAAGTATTTGACGGCGAACGAGTACGGCGTCTCAATGGGCGCCCTCTCGCTGATGAGCACCGACAGGGTCTCCATGGAGAGTTGGTACTATGTGAAGGACGCCGTGCTGCACGGCGGCGTGCCGTTCAGCCTAGCCCACGGCGGCATGACGGAGTTCGAGTACCATCGGTCGGATCCCAGGTTCAGCAAGGTGTTCAACGAGGGGATGAGGAGCCACTCTGTCTTCGTCATGAAGAACTTGCTCGACGTGTATCGGGGCTTCGACGGCATCGACGTGCTCGTGGATGTCGGCGGCGGCACCGGCGGGACGCTCGGCATGATCATAGCCACGCAACCCAACATCAGGGGGATCAACTTCGACCTTCCCCATGTCATTGCTCAAGCTCCTCCTCTTCCAGGTCAATTCAAATATATCATGATCCTCTCCATTTCGTTAATCCATTTCAGCTTCTTGGTCCACCTTTTATAATATTTTTTAATCAAAAAAAAAAAAAACTAGACCACTAGATAGCTCTTACAGTTATCTCGTCCATTGGATGGTGAAATGAATCCCCTCCATTTCATCAGAAATGGAGATTTCAGACCTAAACAGACCACATCACCCCCACACGTGTGACCATGTGGCCTGCAAATGTGAATGTCGTTTCAAACTGATCTACCGCGTCAGTCTTTCTGTGATCGTCGATCAACCACACTCTAGTTAACTATCTTTAAATAGTACGAGTCTATGAACAGAATTGCTTCTTGAGGTCAAATTTCGCGTTGAAGTTTACAATTGTACGTATTTTTGGAGAAGTTATTGTGTCCAATGGAGAGAGAAGAATTGGGACCGGTCCTACGAGGCCAGCTGCCCGAATCCCCGGAGAAGACTTCCGATCATTGGACACAAAAAACGCCTCTGTATCTTGATGTCAAATTTGTCCTTATTGATTAACTTACGCAGAAGGGAGACAATTTAGACACATCTTGATCTCGTTAAGACAATTTTAAACTCGAATTATTCTAACAATATCTTGACCGTCCATCTTTACTATAATCTTTGCAGGTGTTGAGCACGTCGAAGGAGATGTGTTTGCTTCCGTCCCCAGAGGAGATGCCATATTCATGAAGGTACCTGCCACATGTAGATATAAAATTCAAATTTACCCTAAGAATTAGCATAATTACAGGTTGTACCTCTTTAACTTTTGTAATTACGAAAATCTTTCTTGTAAGTTTATATTTCATAGCGACATTCATGCAGAAAAACATTCCATTCGTTACATTTTCCGGAGTCTTTTGTGCATATAGATGCTATGAAATATAAACTTGTAGAAGAGTTTTTGTAATTTCAAAAGTTAAGAGGAGTCTGGGTCTACCGGGCTTTTTGGACACGGCGATTAATGCAAACTAACCGTATATTGTTAAAAACTCGGCCATGTATGTATAAATTTTATACAGTGGATTCTTCATGATTGGAGCGACGAGGACAACATTAAGATTCTGAGGAATTGTCGTAAAGCACTGCCGGAAAAAGGCAGAGTGATCGTGGTTGATTTCATCCTTCCGGAAACCCCGGAAACCACTAGTGCGGCGCAGAGCGCCTTCCTTTTGGATATGATTATGATGCTGGAGAGCCCCAGCGGGAGGGAGAGGACCGAGAAGGAGTTCAGGAAGCTCGCATTTCTCTCCGAATTTTCTGTTTTTGAAGTTATCTGCAGCTTTTCCAACGCCTTCGTCATGGAGTTCACCAAATAGATCATCATCTTCTAACTGAAGTATATATCTGCTCATGCATTAAATAATCTTGTTTTTTTATTTAAGTTTCTGCAGTAGTTGTAGAATCATATAAAGAGTTATCTTGCTTGGAATTGGAAGTTTCTTCATTGATTTGTGTTTTGCACTCAGCCTATCTCGATTGAATTCATCTATTTATCATCTCTTTCTTCTTTATATAGCTCGCCGCCCTTATGGGCGGCCTTAGACCACTTCGTCTTATCAATTCTTCGCTTATCTTATCTCCCTTTCTCAGTGCCCGTAATAAATAACTTTTAGTAACTAATTGGTCTAGCATGCAGAAGTTATAATTGACCATGATCTTGACCAATTGAGCGAGAACACTTGATCCAACTAATTGGTCAACAGTTTACTCGTAGACGAAGTAAATACAATTTAAGGGTCATGTTGATCATATTTGAGTTTCATTCCCCGACAGACAATAACGGGCCGATCACTCATGACCGCATGAGTCTATTGAAAAATATTTAAGAGGCTGTTTGGCAGAGCAGCATGGTTGTTGTGTGCCACGAATTCGTTAAGCGGTAGCGTGCACAATGGCAACCACCGTGCAAAAAGGCGGTGCACGTACTATGTTTTTGATGCCGCTGGTAGCAATCCTCGATATCTACTGTTGTAGCAATACAGTTTTTAAAAAAAAAAATATTATTAATTATTAGAATAATCAATTATAAAATACTAACCTATTATCATTAAATAATGATATATAACAGTTTAATAGAATTAATAAATAGTATTAACCTATTATAAACTTTATTATTACTTTAATTATATTTAAATGATTAATTTATAATGTTTTTTATAAATATAACAGTATAATATAATTTTTTTTTCAAATAGCACTACAAAACTTATTCTTCCAAAGAGTTTTAGTGGCTTTTGTTGGTCTCAGCGGATGATAGTGTTTTGGTTTGGTCCAGATCTGGACCGGTTCACTTGAACCGGTCTAGGGCTCCTTTGTAAGCTTCACTTAGGAGCAGCCGGTCCTTGACGAATCCATTCTGATCCCGATCGAGAGAGGGAGCAGCGGCGAAACAACGAGAGGGGGGGTCGATCTTGGATGTGTCATCGACGTCCGTGGAGAAGAGGCGACACCTCCGGTTGGCAGCGGCCCAGGCGAGGAGCAAGGAGATCGTCCTGCTATGCTGAGAAGAGGGTTGGTTCTCTAGCCCTAAGGTCAGGGCCGGCTGCAGAAGGAGGAGAGGAACCTCCTCCTACATATTCCAGTACTTCTCCGGCTACGATTCGTAGCCGAGGTTTTGCACTTCTCTTCTCTCACACCCTAAATCTCCTGTTGTGTTTTTCATGGTATTCTAGGGGAGCTTTGCGGTATTAGTCAAGTAGTGGCCAAGCAAGCTCGCTAGTCTCTGTGATGAATGTTTGTAGGGGTGCTTCGTAGTATTGGCCGGTAGAGGGTCAAGCGGAGCACGTAGTCCTCTCTCTTTTCTATTGCACTGTATTATTGTGGTGGCAGGTTGCTTGGGTTTTATTCCCCATGAGGGTTTCCCAAGCTTGTTAAATATAAAGCTAATTGTGAAATTGTGTTTGCCGCTGCGATTGTTCTTGCTTCAGTTTACCCGCAATCCTAACAAAGTGGTATCAGAGGCAAGTTCAGGACGAGCGATTGATTTATTCGGGTTTGCGGTCTAGTGCGGTAGGTGACGACCATCGGTCCGCTCCCTATGTGATCACAATCTTTGAAACAATCAGCTCTAAGATCAGTGGAAGGATTTGCGGGTACTCAGCTTGAGTGGGAGCAGTCAGCCAGCCATGGAAGAGGGGAAGGTGAAAATTGACAAGTTCGATGGGAAGAACTTTGGGTTTTGGAAAATGCAGATGGAGGACTATCTGTATCAGCGGGATCTTTATTTGCCCCTTGGAGGGAAGAAAGAAAAGCCGGAAGACTTGGACGACAAGAAGTGAGAGGTGTTGGATCGCAAAGCTCTTGGGGCGATTAGACTCACTTTGTCGTCATCCGTAGCCTTCAACATATCCAAGGAGAAGACTACAGAAGATGTCATGGCGGCTCTGATGCGGATGTATGAGAAGCCCTCTGCATCAAACAAGGTATTCCTTATGAGACGATTACTGAATATGCAGAAGACTGAAGGAAAATCTATGACTGAGCATTTGAATGACTTCAATGCCATCACGGGTCAGCTAGAATCAGTTGGACTGACATTTGAGAATGAGATGTTAGCTGTGTTGATTTTGTCAAGCCTACCTGACAGTTGGGATAGTCTTGTTATGGCAGTTAGCAACTCATCTGGATCCAATCCCTTAAAATTTGAGGATGTGGTCGGTGTTCTCTTGAGTGAGGACACAAGGAGGAGGAACAACTCAACTGGCAGCAGTTCCGGTGGTGCCCTTAATGTTGGAGAACGGGGAAGGTCTTCAAAAAGAGGTGACACCAAATGGAAGGGACGATCTAAGTCCAAGAGAAGTCAATCAAGAGGTGCAGTGGTATGTTGGAACTGCCAAAAGAAAGGTCATGTGAAGCGCGATTGCAAGGCGCCGAAGAAAGAAAAAGAGAAGGGTGATAAGGAGTCAGTGAATCTGACTATGCAGGATGAATCATCCGATGATGCCTTAGTTCTTTCATGTACTACAAGATGTGATTCATGGGTTCTTGATTCAGGTGCATCATTTCATGCCACCTCCAACCGTCAGTCTTTCTTAAGCTATGAGAAGGGAAACTTTGGCAAAGTATATCTGGGTGATGATGAGCCATGTGAGATAGTTGGAAGGGGGGGAGTGAACATATGTCTTGCTGATGGGTCTACCTTGAAATTAAAACAAGTGAGACATGTTCCCAAGTTGGCCAGAAACCTTGTATCTGTGAGTCAACTTTCTGATGAAGGGTGCATCACTATGTTTGGTAGTGATTCATGGAAGGTCAGCAAGGGATCCATGGTCATGGCAAAGGGAAAGAGAGAGGGCACTCTCTATCTGATATCTACTGAAGGAAATATCAGTGTTGCTACTTCAAAAGTTGATGCCAATGTTTGGCACCAACGAATTGGGCACATGAGTGAGAAGGGCATGAAGGTGTTGGCTACAAAAGGAAAGTTGGATGGACTATCCTCAGTTGACTTACCTTTCTGTGAAGGATGTGTCTTTGGAAAGCAAAAGAAAGTGAGCTTTTCAAAAGGAAAGAGAACTCTGAAACCAAACAAGTTGGATCTTGTTCATACAGATGTGTGGGGACCTTCAAAGGTGCACTCTATTAGTGGCTCTCAGTACTATGTCACATTCATCGATGACTCTACCAGGAAGCTTTGGGTCTACTTTCTAAAAAACAAATCTGATGTCTTTGATGTTTTCAAGAAGTGGAAAAAAGCTTGGTAGAAACTGAAACAGGTTTAAAGTTGAAGTGTCTAAGATCTGATAATGGTGGCGAGTACTGCAGTAAAGAGTTTGAAGAATATTGTGCTATGAATGGCATTAGAAGGGAGAAGACTGTCCCAGGCACACCACAACAAAATGGTGTGGCAGAACGTATGAACAGAACTATAGCTGAACGTGCTAGGAGCATAAGGTTGAATGCAGGTTTGCCAAAGAAGTTCTGGGATGAAGCGGTTAATACAGCCGCTTACTTGATCAATAGAGGCCCATCAACGACCATTGATTGCAGGTTGCCCGAAGAAGTTTGGTCCGGAAAGCAAGTGAATCTTTCACACTTGCGGATATTTGGGTGCACCGCTTATGCTCATGTAGATGCTGAAAGCAGATCAAAGTTGGATCTAAAATCTAAGATATGCACTCTCTTGGGGTATGGTGGTCCTAGCTTTGGCTACAAGCTATGGGACAATATGAGCCTGAAGGCCTTTAGGAGCAGGAATGTGATCTTTAATGAGAATATGATGTATAAAGATCATTCCAAGGAACAAGACAAGCATGAGGAGCCTATGTCTGTTGAACTTGATGACACTGCGAGCGAGCTGATTGGTCATGGATCTGAGTGTGTTGGTGAAGAAATTGAGCATGCCGACACTCATGGAGAGATTGATGTGGAGCCCATTACTCCACCCATTGCATCCCGACGTCCCAGACGGACTATCACTGCTCCAGCTCGTTACTCTCCATCTCTTTACTACCTTCTTCTAACTGATAATGGAGAACCCAATTGTTATGAAGAAGCCACACAAGTTGCTGAGAAGGATGAGTGGAAGAGTGTTATGGATGATGAGATGGATTCGCTATCTATTAATCAAACTTGGGATTTGGTTAAGCTTCCAACTGGGAAGAAAGCCATTCAAAATAAATGGCTATACAGGTTGAAGCATGAGCATGATGGGTCATATAGGTATAAAGCCAGACTTGTTGTGAAGGGGTTCCAACAGAAGGCAGGAATCGACTTCACTGAGATTTTCTCTCCTGTGGTGAAGCTATCTACTATTAGGACTGTTCTAAGTATTGTTGCTGCCGAGGATCTCCACTTAGAACAGTTGGATGTAAAAACGGAATTCCTTCATGGTGACTTGGAGGAAGACATTTATATGCTTCAACCACAAGGCTATATAAAAGCAGGAAAGGAAAATTTGGTGTGCAAGTTGAAGAAGAGCCTTTATGGGCTCAAACAGGCACCAAGACAGTGGTATATGAAGTTTGACAGGTTCATGCGGAAGAACGAGTACACTCGTTGTCATTCAGACCATTGTTGCTACTTTAGGAAGCTGAAGGGTTCCTACATCATATTGCTTTTATATGTTGATGATATGTTAGTGGTAAGTTCTAACATGGAGGAGATTAAACAGTTGAAGAGGCAAATGGCAAAAGAATTCTCTATGAAGGATTTGGGTCCCGCAAAACAAATCCTAGGATTGAGGATTGAAAGAGACAGGTTGAATAGAGTTTTGAAGTTGTGTCAGAGGGACTACATTCAGAAGGTGTTGAAAAGGTTCAACATGGAAAATTTCAAGCCTGTAGCTACCCCTTTAGCTGGTCACTTCAGGAATCTCTCCAAAAGGGACAGTCCAAAGTCTCATAGCGAGAGAGAGAAAATGGCGAAGGTTCCATATGCATCTGTTGTGGGGAGCCTCATGTATGCCATGATTTGCACCAGATCCGACATTGCCCAAGCAGTGGGAGTTGTGAGCAGATATATGTCTGATCCAGGTCAAGAGCATTGGAATGCTGTCAAGTGGATAATGAGATATCTTGCGGGCACTAAGGATATGGTATTGTGTTACTCGAGCACAAAAGTCCACTTGCAGGGATATGTTGACTCTGATTTAGCTGGAGAGATTGATGACAGTAAGAGCACCACTGGCTATGTGTTTACTCTTGGGAGTGCTGCTATTACTTGGATGTCAAGGTTACAAAAGGTTGTTGCCCTGTCAACAACGGAAGCTGAATATATTGCTGCATCTGAGGCCAGCAAGGAGTTGATATGGTTGCAGGGTCTACTGAAGGAGCTCGGTTCTGAGCAAGTTGGTTGCAGCCTATTCAGTGACAGTTAGAGTGTCATTCACTTGGCTAAAAATTCAGCCTTTCACTCTAGAACCAAGCACATCCGACATCGATATCATCACATGCGTTCCTTGATTGAAGAGGGCACATTCAGATTGGAGAAAATACATACGGATGACAACCCAGCTGACATGTTCACAAAGATTGTACCCGGAGAGAAAATTGAGTTTTGCTCAAACTCCATTGGGTTGATTGCCACTAGATAACTAGTGTTGCCACCATGATTTGCAGTGCAAAAGTGCTGTACGTGAGAGGATCAGTCCCAAGTGGGAGATTGTTTTGGTTTGGTCCAGATCTGGACCGGTTCACTTGAACCGGTCTAGGGCTCCTTTGTAAGCTTCACTTAGGAGCATCCGGTCCTTGACGAATCCATTCTGATCCCGATCGAGAGAGGGAGCAGCGGCGAAACAGCGAGAGGGGGGGTCGATCTTGGATGTGTCATCGACGTCCGTGGAGAAGAGGCGACACCTCCGGTTGGCAGCGGCCCAGGCGAGGAGCAAGGAGATCGTCCTGCTGTGCTGAGAAGAGGGTTGGTTCTCTAGCCCTAAGGTCAGGGTCGGCTGCAGAAGGAGGAGAGGAACTTGCTCCTACATATTCCAGTACTTCTCCAGCTACGATTCGTAGCCGAGGTTTTGCACTTCTCTTCTCTCACACCCTAAATCTCCTGTTGTATTTTTCATGGTATTCTAGGGGAGCTTTGCGGTATTAGTCAAGTAGCGGCTAAGCAAGCTCGCTAGTCTCTGTGATGAATGTTTGTAGGGGTGCTTCGTAGTATTGGCCGGTAGAGGGTCAAGCGGAGCACGTAGTCCTCTCTCTTTTCTATTGCACTGTATTATTGTGGTGGCAGGTTGCTTGGGTTTTATTCCCCATGAGGGTTTCCCAAGCTTGTTAAAATTTAAAGCTAATTGTGAAATTGTGTTTGCCGCTGCGATTGTTCTTGCTTCAGTTTACCCGCAATCCTAACAGATAGGTTTAGGTCTCAGCGGATGATGTTGTTGGTCTCAGCGGATAATGTTGTATTAAAAAGCATGTGAAGGAGGAATGGAAAAGATTTTATGGAGGTTTTTACTAGCAAAATTATTACAATACATTGATACAGGTTTCATGGCTTTATATAATAGCCAGAAGAAAATTCTAGATTAAAGCAGTAAATGGGATTAGGAGACAGTTACAACTAAAACAATCATTAAGGTAATTAAATGCATACAGCTAATTAAGATGACGCTGACGTCTTTTATGGTGCAGATTTTTCTTCCAACACCCCCCCCCCCAAATCTGTGCCAGGGAAAACCCCGATATCTGCCCTAAGGCCCTTGAAGCGGTCCCGCGCTAGTGGCTTCGTCAGAGTGTCGGCGACCTGAGCTTCAAATGAGCAGTGGACAAGCTCGATCTTCTTCTTCTCTACGATCTCTCTGATGAAGTGGAAGCGAACATCGATATGTTTGCTCCTTCCGTGATGGATGGGATTTCTTGCGAGCATGATTGTTGATGTGTTGTCGCAGTAGAGAGTGGTCCCTTCCTCAATTTCTTTAACTCCCAGTTCTTCTAACATTCTTCGCAGCCAAATGGCCTCACAGGCGGCGGAGTTTATAGCCATGTACTCCGCCTCCGTGGTGGACAGGGCTACAGAGTGCTGTTTCCGTGAGCTCCATGAGATTGGACATGTACCTACAAAAAAGATAAAACCAGTTGTGCTTTTTCTGTCACAAAGATCACCGCCCCAGTCGGAGTCACAGTAGCCGACCAAGCTCAGTCCTTCTCCTTTCTTGAAAGTAATTCCATAGCTTGAAGTTCCTTTTAGGTAACGCAGAATACGCTTTGCGGTGAGGAGATGGTCTCTGGAGGGGTTGCTTATGAATCTTGCAACTATGTTAACTGCATTCTCTATATCTGGTCTTGTGTGGGTGAGATAAAGTAGAGATCCAATTAGACTTCTATATTCTTGAACGTTAGTTCCTTCATCTTGGTCGGTTTTACTGATCAGTTTAACTCCTGCTGGCATTCGGGTCAAAGTAGGATTGCAGTCGACCATATTGAATTTCTTTAAAGTAGCATGGGTATACAATTCTTGGCTGAGGTCAATTATGTTGGAGCTTCTTTTGATCTGCATTCCAAGGAAGAATGTTAATTCCCCCATATTTGTCATCTCATAGTCTTCTTTCATTTTCTTTCTGAATTGGTTTATGAGGATAGATTGGGTCCCTGTGACAATAAGATCGTCAACATAGAGGCTTACAATCACTTTTTCTCTTCCTTCCTGCTTGATGTACAATGTAGGTTCACTTGGACTCTTGATGAAACCTTCATTTTGGAAATATTGGTCGATGTTATTGTGCCAAGCTCTTGGTGCCTGCTTAAGCCCATAAAGGGCTTTATGAAGTTTGTACACCTTCTCTTCTTGGCCGGCAATTTCAAAGCCGGGGGGTTGGCAGACATAGACCTCTTCACTAAGTTCTCCATTTAAAAATGTAGATTTCACATCGAGATGGTATATTGGGTAGTCATGTTGTACAGCAAGAGATAAGATTAATCTGATGGTAGCTTGTCGAGCAACTGGCGTGAAAGTTTCAGTGTAGTCCTCTCCAAATTTCTGGCAGTACCCTTTTGCAACCAAACGGGCCTTATGTTTCACAATTTCTCCTTCCTAATTCTGTTTGGTCTTATAGACCCACTTCAGACCAATGATTTCCTTGTTGTTGGGTCTCGTAACCAGTGTCCATGTCTTATTTCTTTCAATGCAATTCAATTCTTCTCTCATTGCAGATATACATTCTTCTTCTTTCACGACTTCAGCAAAAGTAGTGGGGGATGAGGCAAGAAGAGCAAATTCATTATTTTGGTATATCTCTTCTAGTGAACGAGTGTTTTTAGGCGATGATGATTCAAGATCTGGTCCTTTAGGATCTGAGACTGATTCAGTCTCCTTGCCAAGGAGGGGTCTGGGGTTTAACTCCAGCTCAACCAGCACTGCAGGAGCTGTAGAAAATTGAGAAGAATCTGAGCCCCAATCCCACTTGTTACCCTCATCAAAGATGACATCTCTTGAGACAATGATATTGTTGGTGGTTGGTACTGGGAGTCTATATCCTTTTCTTTCTTCACCAACACTAATGCTTTTGTTCAAAATATAAACGGCTGTAGAGGTGGCCTCACCCCACAGAGATTTGGGACAGGAGGTATGAGTCAGCAAGGACCTACCCATTTCTACAAGTGTCCTGTTTCTTCTTTCTACTATCCCGTTTTGATGTGGTGTTCCTGGAGTTGTGAGCTGTCTTGATATCCCATTTTCAGAACATAGCTTATTGAATTCTGCCGACAGGAACTCACCTCCTCGATCACTCCTGATGGCTTTGATTCTTCTTTCACATTGATTTTCTATTTGGGCTTTAAATGTTTTGAAAAAGCTGAGTGCTTCAGATTTGAGGGTTAGATAGAAGATCCACATGTATTTAGTGTGGTCATCGACTATCAGCATGTAATACCTTTCCCCCCAGTGTTGGTGTACTTGCAGGTCCCCATAAATCAATATGTAAGAGATCTAAGGGTCCTGTAGCTTTGCTTACAGCAGTTTTTGGAAAAGGTAGACGGTGAGATTTGCATTGAGCACATGTGTCATATTGGCCTGTTATGTTTTTAATTTTGGGAAGCCCAACAACCAAATCTTCATCATGGAGCTGTTGAAGAGTTTTGAAATTTATGTGCCCGAGCCTATGATGCCAAAGGTGTGTGAGATCTTGATGATGGCCCTCATGAACAGTCAGGGCATTTGGTGAGCATGGTCTTAAAATAATAGTATAGATGTTGTTTTGATTCAAACTGGCTGAGGCAATGACAGCTTGAGATTTCTTATGCACTATAACACATGTTTCTTCATCAAATGTTACTTTAAATTCTCTTCTTGTCAACTGACCTACACTCAGCAGATTTTGTGAGAGGGTGGGAACATACTGAACATTATTAACCAGTTTTCTCCCAACATTTGTTTGGACAGCAATGGTACCCCTTCCCTCTACTTTCTCCCTCTTACCATCTCCTAATATTACTTCAGATTTAAAGTCTTTGTCTAGTTCAACAAAATAAGCTATCTCATTCACCATATGGCTTGAGCACCCGATGTTGATAAACCAGACTCCAGGGTCGTTGGTGGTGGATGAGGTACGTGTGAATAGATATTCTTCCTCTCCTTCTAATTTTGTTGTCTTGGCTTCTTCTTGTGTGTTATACCAGCATCTTTAAGCAGAATGGTTTTGTATTTTGCAATTTCTACACCGGAAAAAGCAGTCCTTTATTTTATGGTTTGATTTCTTGGATATTTTACACCCATTTGGAGATGAGGAAGTATCTTTGCTATGTTCGTTTTTAAACTGGTGGTTTACATTTCCTCCCCTCTCGGTCCTCCTTGGTACTTTTGTTTTATTGTCAAGATTCATTTTGGTTTGTAAAACCTTGTCCAAATTTTCTTCTTCTGCAGGAAATAAATCTTCATGCATGGGATTGAAGGGATCCTAGCAGTTCTATGACTGTTAATGTTTCCAAGTCGTGGGCTTCTAGGATGGATGAGACAAGGTGTTTGTATGTTTTAGGCATTGAACGAAGAATTTTCTCCACCACTTGTTGTTCTTCTATCACACCACCTAGTGATCTCATTTGATTAACTAGGCTGGTTATTTTTCCACAGAAAGTTTGAGAGGACTCACCTTCACTCATGAGCAGTGCATCAAACTGTCGTCGAAGGGTTGTTAGCTTAATCTTCACCACCTTCTTGGAACCCTTGAATTCATTTACCAACCTCTGCCAGGCTTCCTGGGCTGTCTTTGAGCCCATGATTCTTGGGTAGATGCTTGGAGAAACACCTTGTTGAATGAGATGAAGGGCAAGAGCATCTCTCATGCCCTCTTCCTTAGTCATTGTTGGTGCTGCGCCATCAACCTCCTTGCCAGTAGATTGAGGACCAGTGGAAACAATATTCCAAAGATCCTGGGAACGAAGGAGGGTAGCCATCCGATCGCTCCAAAACTCGAAGGACTCCCCTGAGAACACGGGGATGGATGTGTGGGTGATGCTTGGGATATTGGTTGATGATGATGACGCCATGCCTGATTCGTATTGGTGATGAATACAGCTCCCAGACAAAGTGGTGCTCTGATACCACTGTTGGTCTCAGCGGATGATAGGTTTAGGTCTCAGCGGATGATGTTGTTGGTCTCAGGGGATAATGTTGTAATAAAAAGCACGTGAAGGAGGAATTGAAAAGATTTTACTGGAGGTTTTTACTAGCAAAAATATTACAATACATTGATACAGGTTTCATGGCTTTATATAATAGCCAGAAGAAAATTCTAGATTAAAGCAGTAAATGGGTTTAGGAGACAGTTACAACTAAAACAGTCATTAAGGTAATTAAAGGCATACAGCTAATTAAGATGGCGCTGACGTCTTTTATGGTGCAGATTTTTCTTCCAACAGTTTTGTCACACCACTCTGCAAAATATTTAATTTTCCCCACTGCTTTTCACCACTCTATTGTCGATCGTCGCAAACGAGCCAGACAAAGCCGGAGTTAACATATCTATGTGTCTAGCCGGGATCAACTGGGTCGCATAAACATGTTAGGTGGCTCACTTGACAATGATTCAAAATTCACAATGCAATGTCTAACGCGTTTGTGAATGCCCAAAATTTTGTGATCTTGCACTTTCAACCCTCGATCACTCCAGTTGTTGTGTTTTCAACCCTCAATCACTGTAGTTGTGTTAGTGCCACTCGATCCAGACATCCAGTCCCACACAGCTCAAACAATTTTTTTTCAAATTGACCCAGATGCTTGCACTTTTGTAAGTGTCATCTTATTAGTTTTGACGTAATCAAAGATATGTATACAAATTCAGTGACCAGGGTGAGGACATCTGGAGGATTAACACGGGAATTCCCTATTGATGTTGTTTACATCAAAGATCGGCTTTAAGCCCTTATCTCTTTACCCTTATCTTAGATGAACTCACCGGACGTATCCAACACACAATACCTTGGTGTTTATTATTTACAGATGATATTGTTTTGGTCGATGAGACGCTTGAGGGTGTAAACGCGAAACTTGAATCTTGGCGAGACACTTTAGAAAAGAATGGTTTTAGGTTGAGCATGACAACGACATAGTATATAGATCTTAAATTTAGTAGTGCAAGAGGGTCTGATAACTCCGTCATTAAATTGGGTGACCAAGATATTGAAAGTGCACAGTGTGCCTCTGAGAATTCTCTAGAGGGGGAGGGGGGGGGGGGGGGGGGGGGGGGGGGGGGGGCGGTGAATAGAGATTTAAAAATTATTTCTATCCTAACTATGCATACAATAAAATACCTAAGGAATTATGCTTCAACAACACCAAGGTGCAGAATAAATGAAGTACAGTAATTATAAAAACAGAGAAACAGTAAGCAATAAATAAGTTGACAGCACAAAAAAAACACAACACAGAAGACACAAGATTTTATAGAGGTTCCTCAAAATGTGGATAGTTATCTCTTCTACCACCTGGTAGGAATGCACAACCTGTGTCTGAGTCTTTTGATAAGAATACTCTTAGAACCAAAGATCTTTTGATAAGGAGATCTTGAACCACTCAGATCTTTTGATAAGGAGATCTTCAATCACTCAGATCTTTTGATAAGGAGATCTTGAACCACTCAGATCTTTTGATAAAGAGATCTTGAACCATTGAATCCTTTGAAAAGAGATTATTAAAACTCTGTACAATTGAAGAAGTTGGAGGAAGTAGGAGATGGATAAGAAGAATTCTGTTCTCAGAATTCTGTAGAAGCTTTCAGTTTCTATTTTTCCTTTCTATGGATCTGCTAATGATGAACCCTTGCTTAAGATTGTGATGTTTTGCAAGGGTTATTTTCTTCAGATCCTTTTGTCTTTCTTTTGTTTGCTATCTAGCTGCTATATGGTGTTGATGAAGAAGCAGCTCAGTTTTCTGTTATAAAAGAGCACTTGTTTTTCTTTGTTTGTCTCTGATAGGGTTCCCGGAGGAAGAAGAAGAAGAAGAAGTGAGAACCCTAATTGACAAAACTATATCAGATAGTGATGAATGCTCTGTATTCTTCTGTCTTCTCTTCCTATTTATTGTCCATCATTAATTTTTGAATTCTTTTCCTCTTTTAGGTTGTCCTAAAAAGGCACAATCTTGGACAATTAATTCTTCTTTCTTCATTTGCTCGCGACCCGTCTGCCAACTTTTTGAATCCTTTCCAAGAAAGTTTTTCATATCTTCTTTACTGCTCCTCTCCATTCTAGGCAATAAACAAGTGGTTGTAGAACGGTCTTTAGTGTTGTGGGCCTTCAGAGAGAGTTCTAAAAGGACAACTGAAAAGGTTTCTTTTTCAAACTGTATTCAACGCTGCGTCGACTTCGTTTTTTCTCTTATCGACGTGCCTTCGAGTTCTTGTAAGAGCAGCTTCGAATTCCTTCTTGCTCTGGTTGAACTCTATTGTCGACGTTGCGTCGATTACTTATCGACGGTACCGTCGAGATGAAGACTTCAATTTGAACTTCATTGCCTGCGTCGAATTATAGTCGTCGTTGTGTCGACTTCAGATTGCTTCGACTGATACTTCCTTCTACGTTGAATTGAAGTCGAGGTTGTGTCGACTTCTAAAATAACTTCGACATGCTCCTTTATCTATGTCGACTCCTATTCGAAGTAGCGTCGACTTGATATACTTTGACAGAGGGATTGAGTTGCTTGGAATTCTAGACTGAGTTGTGTTGACAGCAAGTCGAAGTTGCGTCGACTTCTATTCGAAGCAATTATTAACTCAACCCAAATTATGCTTGTCTTGACCTGGTCTTGACACTCTGAGTTGAGTGTTACATCCTACGACATATAATGACCAAATTACCCTCACTATACAATGATTAATAAAACCTAAGAGATAAAATCACTTTAGTTAATTTGTTAAGTTAAATCCAAGGAGTTTTTCCCAACAGATATTTCTCGCAGTGAGTGCTTTAAATATCTGGGATTGATAATTCAAAAGGATGAAAGTGTAGATAAAGATATGATACATAGAATCCAAGTAGGTTGGATGAAGTGGAGATGTGCGTCTGGGATCTTATGTGATCGTAAAGTACCATTAAAACTTAAAGGCAAGTTTTACCGTACTGCAATTAGGCCAGCAATGACTGTTGGGCAGTGAATAGTGTACATGAGCAAAAAATGGGAGTTGCGGAGATGAGAGTGCTTAGGTGGATGTGTGGTCACACGAGACTGGATAAAATTAGGAATGAATGCATCAGGGATAAGACAAGAGTGGCGCCAATTGTAGAGAAGATGAGAGAAACTCGTTTAAGATGGTTGGACATGTACATAGGAGACAATTTGAAGCACTTGTTAGGCGTTGTGAGAGTTTAGTCACCTTCGGCCCCTCTTCCCCTACCTCGACTCGTCAGTTATTCAAAATTAAAAAAAAAACTCTCCGCTTCGATCTCAGGCCTGCAAATAAAACATCGATAAGCCATCAATGGAAGCTTTAAGGATTAATGGTATGTCTTCTTCTTCCCCCCTTACAGGAAAAATCGGCATAGTTTCTCTGCTGGGACATTTGCTTCAGCTTCAATGGAAGCTTTCACACGAGAAGCTTTTCACTGTAATTGCTAGGGCATTGCAATTTTTTTCTCATTCATCAATAAAAGCTGACCACTGCCTATGCAAGTAATAATTACTCCAGATTGATGTTCTATCCAACTTGAGATATTGTATCCAAATCCAACTAGATATTGGATATATCTATACATACATACTATTTGACATATTTTAGAGGAGCTTGATCTCGTATTTAATGTTATGTTGTTATTTTTTGTCTCTAATTTAAAAAATAATAGACTATACATCGCACAACTATTTTGCCAAACAACTTCTCCGTTTGAAACAACACTGCAAACGATGTTCTTCCAAACAGTTTCGCAGATTATCCCACCACTCTGCAAAACAGCTGGATTTTTCACCACTACTTCTCTAGTCGCTGCAGCTGAGCCAAACAGAGCCTTAGTGAGACTTTGATTAAAGATAGGACGCAATGGCGACAAAGGATCCATATAGCCAACCCCACTATGGTGGGATAAAAGGCTTGAGTGTTGTTGTTGTAGGCTCTGTTTGGCGTGGTGGCGGCGGTCGTGAACGCGGTGGTTATGAACCGTCGTTTCTGACCGTCCGACCTCATCTAAGGAACTTCATCTACTTTTATGTTCAAAATTAGTTTTTCCTGGGTGGCGGTCATAACCATTGTCATGTCAAATATACATTCTATATTGCGGAGTTTTTGTCAAAACACACCGTAGCAAAAACACTGGAGCCACAACGGTAGAGGTCGTGAACTCAGTTGTTATGAACCGTCTTGCCCTTCACCCGACCTCACCTATGTCTTCATTCCATTTTATGTTCAAAACTAGCTTTCTTTTCTTATTAACGCCCGACCTCGGCTATTAGAGAAAAAATAACTAAAACGCATCTTTGTAGCCATGACAATAAAGGACTCATCTCACTCACTGATGTCTAAGGAGAAGTGCTAGTCTAATCAATACTTTAGTAGCTAGAACTTGATTCCACCAATGAATTGAATCCATAAAAATCTTCGAGCTTTGCGGCATCGATCAGAAGCAACTTCAAGCCAGACATGCAAGCATCTCTGTCATAAGGTTTCCACGGTTGGAGAATTTTACCAAATCCAAGCTAAGGAGCTCCTCAATGCTACTCTGCAGTTGGAGAATTTTACGAAAAAATCATGCATAGGGTGTTAAATTTAAGCTACCACCATGCACAAGGACACCAACGATGGACAAAGAAGAAACTCTTTATAACTTGGCAAATAATTACAACTAGACAATCTGAATACAAGGTGCATACACCTTGATTCACGACAGCTAAAATAAAGAATAAACTTTGTCGCGGACAGGGTCCGCTTCTCCACTCAGTGCAGTTGACCTTGCAACGCACTCTCCACCTTCACAACGCACGCAACCCTGCACTCTCCACCTCACTGTGCACTCTGCACTCTCCACCTCACACTGAGGTATGGGTTGGGGTTGGACTCTCTTGGGGTGTAGGCACACTCCCACTCTCTCTCAACTTGATGTCTCTCTACAACTCAGTTCTCATCAACACTCTATTTCTCCACACGCACACTAAGAGGGGTAGGTGAGGGGGGGTATTTATAGGAGAACACAAATAAGGAGAGAAAGGTAAGGGGGGGTGCACTCGCCCAGCACACAGGACACGCCCACTTCATGCACTCCCCCTACAGCATGGACTCGCCACCCCCCTACAACATGGACTCGCCAACCCACTCGCCAGCCACCATGCTCCACTCCCCACTTCATGATGCACTCGCCAACCCCCCCCCCCCCCCCCCATCCTCACTTCAATCTCAACACTCCCCCTTGAAGTGAGCATCAGGGACAACACCAAGGCAAGCACAAAGCTTCTTGAACGGCCCCGCAGATAGGGGCTTGGTGAATATGTCCGCCAGATTCTCTTTGCTCCGCACATGCTCCACCGCAAGCGAGCCACCCAACACCTTCTCTCTGATGAAATGGTGCTCGATCTCTATGTTATTTGTCCTTGCGTGACAAACTGGGTTGGTTGCCAGCTTCAGGGCACTCTCATTGTCGTCATGCAGCACAGTAGGTCCACTAACCTTCTCATCCATATCTTCCACCAGCCTCCTCAGTCAGACACACTCCTGAGCTGCTAAGGGCGACGCCTTGTACTCAGCCTCAGTGGTGGAAAGGGAAATGGAGTCCTGCTTCTTTCTACACTATCAGATGGCAGTGGCTCCACATATGAACACGTAACCTGATGTCGACTTGCGGTCATTAGCGTCACCTGCGTAATCTGCATCTGTGTAACCATGCAGCTTGAAGTCAGCCATCCCTCCATAGAGCAACCCCATCTCAAAGGTTCCCTTCACATACTTCAGTATCCCCTTAGCTGCCTCCAGATGAGGCTTCCGCGGCTCCTGCGTGTACCGACTAACTCGGCCGACGACAAAAGCGATGTCAGGCCTTGTGATAGTCAGGTAGATAAGACTCCCCATCAGTGCCCGGAAGATCTTCGGATCAGGAAGAATCCTCCCTTCTTCCTTCAGAAGTTTCAGCCCAACCTCTAGTGGAACGGAGCTGCTCTTCCCCTCCTTCATGCCGAATCTCTCGACGATCCTCTCAGCATAAGCCTTATGGGAAACGAACAGCCCGCCTAATCTCTTCTCTACTTGAAGTCCAATGAAATGGTGCAGTTCACCAAGATCCTTCATCTCAAAGCGAATGGAAAGTTGTTGTCTCAACGTCGCGACCTCTTCACTGTTGTTCCCTGTCACGATCATGTCGTCGACGTACAGCAGCACCAGCACGTGAAGATCTCCACTTTTCTTCACGAACATGCTAGAGTTTGAGTCTAAGGCTTCATAACCACAGAACTGCAGATACTCTGCAATCTTCCCATACCAGACTCTCGGCGCCTGTTTCAACCTATAGAGGGCCTTCTTCAGCTTGCACACATGATGTGGCTGAGACTTGGACACGTATCCAGGTGGTTGCACCATGAATATGTCTTTGTCAATCTCTCCATATAGGAACGCGTTCTTCACATCAAGCTGCCACAACTTCCACCCTCGACACGCTGCTAGAGCTATGACCGTCCTCACCGACGTCATCTTTGCCACTGGACTAAACGTTTCCTCATAGTCCTCTCTATAGGTTTACGAGAAACCTTGAGCGACAAGCCTGGCCTTGTACCGCTCTACTCCTCCGTCAGCTCTCTTCTTCACCTTGTACACCCACTTGCAGGTGACAGGTTTGATGCTCTCCACCATGAGAACAAGGTCCCATGTCTCATTCTTCTTCAAGGCATCCATCTCCTCATTCATGGCCACGTCCCACTCCTTAGTGCCAACAACATCTTCAAAGCGGGCAGGTTCCCTCTCGTCGAGTGGTCCTGCGAAGAAGCAAGAGGCCAAACTCACGAAGTTTCCCTCCTTATAGCGAGAAGGCGGGACGATGGTCCGCTTCTACCTTCTCAAGGCTTGACCACTTTCTACCACTCCAGTAGACTCCTCCTCTCCAGCTCCTCTCTCAACTTCTCTTGAAGCAGCGGTCCCCCTGCTTCTAGAGCTCAAAGCGGGGCACTTGGAGATACCTCCAACTCCACAGTAGAGTCCTCAGTGACTCCCTCTTCTCTCCTTCTAGAATCTCGACTCTCCGGCAGCACCACAGAAGAGACTCCCTGATACAAGATCAGTCCATCAAACACCATGTCGCGCGAGACGACGAACTTGTGGGTCTGCAAATTCATGCACTTCCATCCCTTCTTCCGTTCGTCGTAGCCGATGAAGACACACTTCCTTGCTTTCGGCTCCAACTTGGTTCTCTCAGACTCTGGAACGTGCACGAAGCAGGTAGAACCAAACACCCTCATGTGACTCACATTTGGCTTCTCCTCGACCATGAGTTGGTGTGGAGACACCATCCTATTAGGGCTCAGAGGTAACCGGTTGATCACATGGGTAGCACACGTCATTCCCTCCGCCCATAAGGCCTTGGGAATGCCCTTGGCATGTAGCCAACTCCTGGTAGTCTCCACCAGATGGAGGATCTTCCTCTCTGCGACCCCATTTTGCTGAGGGATGTGGGCGCAGGAGAGCTCTCGCCGAATGTCATTTTTCCTACAGAAAGAAGCAAACGAGTTAGAGATAAACTCCCCCCATTATCACTTCGCAGCTTCTTCACCCTCAGGTTCAGCCTCCCCTCCACAAGTTCCTTCCACTCTTGGAACTTCTCAAACACCTCCGTCTTCTCCCTCAAGAAGTAAACCCACATGTAGCGAGTATAATCATCCACCAAGACCAGCTGGTGGAGACCAGCTGGTCGACGCAAAAGTGTCTGATGCCGCATTCGTCCGGACCTCTACCGACCCTGAATTATTGCATTTTAATTTTGTTAATTTCGCAAGTTATTTAATTTGCATTTTATTTTGCACGCCTGCGTGCGTAGCCGTATATTTGGAGTTGTTTTGTTTTATCCCCCACATATATATATAATTATATATATATATACACTATTTTCCCCCCAGCCTAACAGTTACAACCGGTTCAGCCGTTCCCCACGCCAATCCATCTCGATTCAGCCTGCACCTCCCGACATTGACGAAACACCATGATCGAGCAGCGACAACTGGTCCACGCTTCGATTCCAGGGCGCGACCTCATCCAGGGGAGGTTTCAGCAACCGCCAGAAGCCACGCCTCCTCCATTAATGGCCGCTGGTTCTGCCATCGTGGCGGGGCGGTTTTACGCTCGTGGGTTGTGGCCGAAGCGACGAAGTTAAAAGCAGATCAGTCCATCGCTTTTGAGGGGAGAAAAGAAGAACCGCTGTTTTTTGGAACGATTCCTACGCTCGACCTGCAACTTGCGTCGGCGAGAAAGGAGATGATGAACAGTGAGTCGATGTCTATTTGTTAGTTGCTTCTGTGGAGTCCTGGGGATTTTTGCTGTGAATGTTGCTGTCGCTGCTTACGTTTCTGTTAGGGATGATGAACAGTACATTAGAATTCCTGTTTGAAGTTTATTTCCTTGGTCTGTATTGTTGGATCTGCCATTTGTGTTGCTATTACTGATCGAATAGAACTTTCCATTTGTGTTAATGTGAATTTTAAAGATTAGTAGCAGAATTAAAATGGTAGAAGGGTGATCTTCCTGTTTGATTTTATTTTGTTAGAGATTACGTGGAACCACTTTCGGTGAGAGAGTGAGTGAATTTAGGTTGTTTAGTTTGTGGCCTCCTTACACTAGCAAGTGTTTGAGATTCCGCGGAACCACTTTCGTGTGAGATTGAGCGAATTTCTCCTTGGTGTCGTGTGCGATAGCGGCCGACTTCGGAGCGGGAGATCGAAGGTGACGAGGAATTCCTCGCGGGATCACCGTCGACTTCGATTGCGGAAAGACGACTCTTTCCGTGGGTAACTCGTTCCTTTCTCCTCCTTTGTGTGAATCTAACTTTTTTTCTCTTTAGGATATTAGATTCATTGTTGGGTCTTCGCCCGAATTTTGTCAGCGAACGCTACGTCGAAAACTCCAAACGGAAACGTATTTGGAGTTCACGATTTCCGTTTGCTACGACAAGGGGAACGGAACGAAAGTTGCAAGCTTCCTTCCCCGGATCTAGAATTGAACCAAATTTCAAGAAAATTCATTTTTAAAACAAAATAGTAATTTTGTGCTTTATAAAACCTAGTTGCTTAATTTTTCAAAGTTCGTGCAATACTCGCTCAATTTTCATTTTTGTAATTGCATGCATTTAGGGTTTCCTAGAAATAGCCGACAGGCGCGCAAACCCTACGCGTCGTCCTGCATCACCAGCGCATACATATTTCCTCCATAAGTCAGGGTGGTGCACGACCCCATCACATCAGCGTGTACGCAATCAAGATGTGTCTTACACCTGGTCTCCGACTTGTCAAATGGAAGTCGATGTGACTTTCCAAATTGGCAGCCCTCGCACACATGGTCGTCGTCGTAAGAAGAAAGATTAGGCAGGCCAAACACCAGACCCTTCGCCGCTATCATCTTGAGCTTATCCATTCCCACATGACCTAGCCTCTCATGCCAGATCGCTGCGATGTCGTTAGTCTTCAGCTTGTCCACGTAGGCACTTGCAAACAGAACATACAAGTCTTTCACCCTTCTTCCGGTGAGCGTGACATCAGCATCAACTGAAGACAGGTTCTTCAAGAACTTCACCTCCTTCGGTCCAAACAGCACGTGGTATCCTGCATTCACTGTCATTACTAGAAAACAGACTTTTGGCCAGGGCAAATTGCCCTGGCAAAAAGTCCAAAACCGTGGCTAAAGAGCTTTTGCCATGGGTTAGCCACGGGAAAAATTCGTGGCTAAAGGTCGCGTGGAGAAAGGTTTTTAGCCACGGATTGGCCGTGGCAAATAGTATTAGCCACGAAAAATATTTCCGTGGCTAATGTCTCAGCCTTTTGCCACGGTTTCAGACTCTGGCAAAAACTTCTCCATAACATCAAAATGGACTATTTGCCACGGTATTTGGGCGTGGCAAATAATCTAACTATTAGCCACGATTTAAAACCCTGGCTAATAGTAATTTTAATATTTTTTAAAAACCTATTAGCCACGGTTTAAAACCGTGGCAAATATTAAATTATAGTTTTTTTAAACAAACTTCAGCATAAAATAAGAATTCAACAGAACCAGACCTAAACCCAAACTAAATAACAACAGAAGGATCTCAAGATTAGGCATAGATTGTCAATTTGCATAAAATAAAAGTCCTCAACAGAATCCGGAACCAACTCAATAATATGCCAAGTATAAAAATTGTTATTTTTACATAACAAGCTCAAATTACACACTTCAATAAATAAATGAACAAGTTAAAGAGAATGCCCTTGCTATAGAATTTTTATCTTGCTGCCCTTGTGATGGTGCCTGCGTGAGAAGATATGTTGTCACTTTTTGGGGTGGAATTCTTAATCTTAAAGCTCCATTGAGAAGGAAGACTCTTGACTGATGGTTTTAGTCTTGATGAAGAAGGCCTGGGCGGCAAGCCTGCTCTTGTTGAGTTTGGAGTTACTGAAGAAAAATTAACCATTGCTGAGTTTATTTGGGAATTCTGTGCATTTCTTGCTGGAATTTGCAAGGAGGGAAGACTGGGCCGTCAAGAACGATGAGTTGATGAAGTTTCTCCTATGGCACTCTCATCTCGATCAAATTCCTGCAAAATCAAGTTCAGGTTCTCAATCATATGCGACCTTCCACAACACCACCCATCAAATAACCATTATGAACTTTATCCACGTTCCATCAACAAAGAGTATCAACTTCCAGATTGTAAAAAAATGTTCAAAGATAAAACAAAGAAGATAGTCAGTTTAGAACTCAACGGATGAAGAAGATCAGATCAAAGCGTTCATAACTATCTCAGTTCAAAGCGTATTAGTGAGACTTTGGCCATGGACTCCATGGCTGAAGGCGAATCATGTGGACGTGAAGTTGTGTGGAGAGAACACACGTTTAATTAAAATGTATAGATCATGAGTGGGTTGAGAAGATTTAAGATAAGAACTTGCACATGCGAAGAAGAGCAGCCGAAGGATCGCAAAATCTGTAGCGTAGACATAAGAATCTACGCAAGGTGCGGGAAGCAACGCCGGCGAGAAGGGATTGAAAATAAAATGATTGTGATAAGAACACCTCATATAATAGTGATTCAAAATACCTGAATGGTGATACACCCACATGCTGATTTATCCACTTATGAAATGAATAATAATCTAATGAAAATAAACCTGAACATAACATGAGGGTATACCTAATTAATGTGTCTTCAACTGTTTTTGGAGCATATAATCAAATACAAAGGTCTTCAACTGTTTTTAGAGTATATAATCAAAAACAAAGAGTTTCAATTGGAGGCATCAAAATACTTTTAGGTCTTCAACTGTTTATAACTCAGTTCTTTGAAGTTCACATGAATATGCAAATGAAATAACTTGAACTGAAAAAAAATGGGAGATCTGCTAATCTTATAGAGAACATCACAGGAACAGCAGGCAAGTCTAAGTATTGAATATATATAAAGAAAATTTATGAAAATGGAAGAACATACCTATAGCACAATCTAAATAACATGCTGCCTTCAACAGAATATCAATGAATCTTCACCTATTCTCTTCAACATAAAAAATAAATGATCTTAAAAATAAATGGATTAAAGTTGGGATCAAGATACTACAATTGAAGAAGGCGAGAACTGCAGCTGTGCTGCAGTTCAAAGAACATTGCAGTTCTAAAAAATTTGTGAACACCATTAGGTTTAAAAAAATCATATGGAAAGAAGTATAAAAACTAGTCTGGCTTGAATGAGGTAAACTGCATAGTGAAAGTTAATAGTTTCTAATATAAGAACCATGAATGCACGTTGCCACCAGGAAGCAACTGAGAGAATGCGTGCCAATCAAACCGAGAGAAAAGATGAGCTAACAATATGTGACCATCCTCATGTACGGCTAATAATTATTGTCTCGAGTGATACCTGATAAGAATATAATGAAACACAAAGATATAGATAAAATATTAATCCTTATATTAAAAAAGATATCATACATAATAGACCTACACACACACACATACAAAATACACGCACATACATACAAAATACACGCACCTAATAAAGAAGAGTTATAAACTGCATAAACATGCTCTTACAGTTTTGACAATAATAAAATACGGCCTTATAAAAAAAATTCAAACAGCCAAGCAAACAGGAGAGGGGAGAGCATACTTTTGGGTCAACATTCCATGGACCAGTCCCAACCAATGCAGAACCACTAATTTTTAAAAATGCTCTCTTCCACCTGGGATTTGATATTGGTTTTAATTTAAAGCTACTTGTTAAGCTAGCTGAAACAGGTGAAGTGGCTGGATATCTGCACAAGCAATCAACCAAATTCATGCAACACAATGAGGTTCATCATTCATGAGGTTCATCAGTAGTACCAAAAATACAACCTATATTGATCAGTAAACATTGACATGCCAAAAAAAAATATGCAAAATCAATGAGGTTCATTATGTTAAATTTCGTATGCTACCAAGTATAAGGAACCAATGATGAAACAAAACGAAGTAAACTCTTTATAACTAGGCAAACAGTTGATTACAAATGAACAAGCTGAATACAAGGTGCATACACCTTGATTCACAACAGCTGAAATATATGAAAAAAATAACTTGTCGCGGACAAGGTCCGCTTCTCCACTAGGTGCCGTTGAGCTTGTCAACGCACTCTCCACTATGCAACACACTCAACCCTGCACTCTCCACCTCTCGCTGAGGTGCGGGTTGGGGTTGGACCTCT
Source organism: Dactylorhiza incarnata (assembly GCA_033032865.1). NCBI lineage: Eukaryota > Viridiplantae > Streptophyta > Magnoliopsida > Asparagales > Orchidaceae > Dactylorhiza > Dactylorhiza incarnata. The sequence goes on from JAWHQI010000017.1 coordinate 14,124,379, forward strand.
TGGGGTGTAGGCACACTCCCACTCTCACTCACTTGAAGTTTCTCTCTCTTCAAGTTCTCTCTCTCTCTTGAATCTCTATCTCATCAACTCAATGCTGGGGGGGGGGGGGGGGGGGGGGGGGGGGGGGGGGGGGTATTTATAGAAAACACAAATATAGGAGAGTGGGGGGGGGGGGGGGGGAGGGGGGGTTCACTCTAGCAGCACTCGGCAAACCCCCTTGAGGTGCACTCGCCAACTCCACATGGCAGCCCTCCTAGGCCCACTCGGCAGCCCTCCTAGGCCCACTCGGCAGCCATGCATACTCCACTCGCCCAAGCCTCACTCAGCAGCCCACTCGCCACCTTCACTTCCTCCACTCGCCCACTACACTAGGCAGACTCCCCACATTCTTCCACTCGCCCCCTCCTCTATTTCCACTCGGCAGCACACATAGGTGCACTCGCCTACATTGCCCTCTCACAACCTCCAACTCGCCAACATACTTGCTGGACTCGCCTCCTCCCATGCATGGCTCCACTCGGCAAGCTCCAAAGGGACTCACCCCTCATGCTCCACTCTTCCACTCACACAACACATGCACAGCACTTCTTCTCTCCACCTTCATACACTAGCCAACTTCATCCTCCATGCTCCACTCGGCAGCCACAAGCTTCCACTCGCCCAAGGTCAAATCTCCCACTCGCCACCTATGGCCTCCAACCTCCACTCGCCCCACTTCAATATTCAACACATTATTCATTGTTTTTCTAGAACAACAGTGCATACCTTCCTTTGATTTTTGCAAGCTGCGATGTCAAAAGATCATTGTATTCCACAAAAATCTGCCACAATAGTGAGAATATGATTCAACATTCGACTGAAAGCAAATAAAATAGGATGAAAGACGAAGAAGATAATTATGATGAACTTCCCGAATGCCATGAGTGAAGGAGATGTTGGAGCTTTTTAGCTGAAGATCATGTGCTTGTTTCTCACGGCGAATTGTGAAAGAAATTGCATGCATGTGCACCTCTCCACACTTGGTCACCAGAAAATTAGAGGAGAACCTCTATGTTTATTCATCATTAATATCTAAAGGAGCCGCAAGCTATAAGGACATAATTGAAAAAAAAATCTGGTAATGGTGATAAAGATGATGATATCCATACACAACATGAACAAGGCAATGATCAGACTGCACCACAAAGCTTGCTTCAACTCCCATATCGACACCATCAGCATCAGGTAGCAACATTAACAGTTCAAGTAGGAGAAAAGCATCAGAAAGTGGAAGCCTATATGATATTTACGATATTATAAAACATGTACAAATGACAGATCATTAATTATTTTGTTTATTGGGAAAGTGCGAATCATTAAGAAAAACTTTGAATGTAAAGTTAGGTTTGAGTGGCAGCAGCAAAATTTAACACAACAAAAAAAACTCTCAACAGAACAAGATCAATTAGCATATAAAAGCATAAATAATTTCTAATGTTGGGCATGGCCTTCAAAATTATGAGCCTATATAAATGATAAGACACTCAAAATATGATACTTTACCAGTGATACACCTCCAGAACCAAGCTTGCACATTGTGTTCACATTCACCTCTGCGATCAATAATCCTGTCATAACCTGCAGATTATATTCACCAACAAAGTACAAACGTAAACCACTCATTCAAGTATACAACGCCTGTTTATCCAATAATTTTCATGCAAAAAGATTCAACCATACAAATATGATTTGTAAAATTTCACTCGCCAATAGTAGACATTAAATTGGCTAATTTACAGGCATGATCGTACCATATATATCCAGCAAAGAATGCATGTTACTGCAGAGGCCAGGAAGCCAGCTTCTTGTGTGATGGCAGCGATTGAAAGTATACCTGCGCCTACCTAAAAACAGTAAACAACATTTCGTACAAATTTGACAAAAAATAGTAGAAACATCCGATATTCAGTGAGTTCACAAACAATGGCGACAGACTGTTACTTGGAGAAGGCCAAAATGGAGGCTGATAGAAGCAGAGGCGGAAGGTTTACTTGGAGTTATTACCTCCATGCATCCGACCATTAGAGCTGGAAATGATGAAGAGGTGGATCAAAGTTGTACGGTCATAGTCCAGCTAAGAGTGTTGAAAGTTGCACATCCTACAAACAAAAATATGCAGAACATCAATAACTGAATTTTAGGCACTTTAAGTAACATCATCTACGAATGGAAAACACGAGATTTTATAATGATTATAACTCAACTAGAGAGATGGGCTTCTGTAATATGAAACTCGCCACCACATCAGCTGCAAGAAGTTGTCATTCCCTCTGCGACTGCCCCATTCTTAAGTGCAACGGTTTTTCTAGTCGACATAGCAGTGAATTATTCTAGTCGACATGTTGAGCTTCTAGTCAACATGAGTAGTGACTCTTCTAGCCAACATGGCTAACTCTTCTAGTCGACAAAGCTAACTCTTCTAGTTGACATGCTAGCGCCAGCGGTAAACCTATCGTAGGCATTTGCGATGTGCTACAGATTTTCTAGTGAATTCATACCAATAGGTAATGGGGTGTTACATCCATTCATATGAACTCAAATTAAATTGAAAATTGAGGACTCATATATTCGACTCCAAGTAGTTGGGATAAAACTATTGATCATGATGATAATCATACCGATGACCCGTCAAATTACTTCACAACATGATAAGAAATGATTATGTATTACTTTTCTCTAGTTGTCTGATTTAAATTTTGCAGTTCATTAACATAATCTTCATTCTTATTTGTGCTAAGATGCAAAGTGAAAATTTAGATTTTTTTTCTTAATAATGCTATTGTTTCTTCACTTGCATGTTTTATATAGGGTACTTGATAAAGACTATCATTGTTAGGTACCTGCTAATGATTGGCACACCAATACAGAACAATCTCTCTAAACAATCATTCCTAGGTGTCATGTCAAAGTGATACAACTTCAATTTCACATTGTGATAAAAAACTTCAGATACTTAAATATAAAAAAATCAAACAAATTGTTGCGCTCGTCAGTCCAAACGAAATATTAGTCAAAATTTTGAATGAAAATCCTTGGAGTGTATGCTTAACTTCCTACCATGGCTAACCTCCAAAGAGGGTGCATCATCATCATGTGAAAGAACCTCGCACTAACATACGTGATGGGCAGACCAGCTTCATTGCATTATATATCACAAAGTTCGGGTGTTGTTTTTGCTCCGTGCACTAAGGAGTGTTCACTTTGTGAGCAAAATCTAGTCTTTTGCATCGATTCAAAATTGAAAATAGTGATCTTCAATAGCATCAGGGGTAGAAACCATGACATAGAGCGGAGGGGATGATAGAGAACCTATCGTTCATTATAGTAATACGAATCTTCACACTTCTGGTTTTAGAACCAATCGTTTGTTAAATAAAATGAAGCTGGGATCTTAGAACAGTTAAAATGTAGCAGGGATCTTAGAACAGCTAAAATGCAGCATGTAAAATAAATGTTTCTGATGATATCAAACAAATGTTACTGCATTTATAAAATAAAAAATAAATTGGAGCATAGATCGTTGAAATACATGGAAGCTCAAACAATAAAATGTAGAAGGTTGTTTGTGATGATATCAAGAAAACACTAAACCCAAAAAATGAGGAACAAAATTGAGGTTACCTAAGGAGTTGGACCTCCCAAAGAGGAATTAGGGCATTACACAGAGCAATGAACCAATCATTCTTATGCGAAAAAAATAAATTGGAGCATTGTTCTTGGAAAAGCCTCAGTTTGCCGGCTAGCTACTCCCCATCTCCTTCAGGCATGAAAGATGTCATCGATAGAAACTTTCACGGCATGGACAGGAGCTCCTCACATCATAAAACTTTTAATTTAGAACAATATTTATGCGTAAGAAAGAGAAAACATTCTTGATTCAGATTTTGAGAACATCATAGACACAAGAACTCTGGATTTGGACAGAAGAATAAACAAAATCTAAATAGAAGAAGGGATTGAATGTAAACGAAAGAAAGAATAGGAGGGGAAGTTCTACCTAGGGTTAAGGGACCGATTTCTGCAGGAGAGAGCATGGGAGATAGCAGCTAAAGTGGAGGAAGAGTAGATCTCTCACGCAGCAATCCGAGGAAGAGCAGATCCAAGTCGCTGGAGGAAGAGGAGATACTCTGAGCAGTTTTGAGAGGAAGAAATGCATATGGGGAGGGCAACGACTTGGACGATCCAGGCAACTGGCGAAGTCGACGTCGGCTTGTAGTGAGGGACGAAGAGGAATGGACACAATCACTGGAGCCTGGAGGAGAAGACTCAAAAGCCCAGCGCAACGAATACATGTGTAATCGAACCGTTGCTCGCTGCTCCGCTCGTCGTCATCTCAGCGCGTCGTGCGGCTCCTGCCCTAATCGCTATGGAGGAGAAGACGGGATAGAAGAAGCGCTCGCTGAATATGGTAGGGGGAAATAGAAACCGAGCGGGCCTTCACGAAAAATAGGGTAGCGCTCTGTTTTTTTGTCGTGGCTAATTAAAACAAGTATTAGCCACAATTATTTTTGTCGTGGCTAATACTTACGTATTAGCCACACATTTTTACTTGCCGTGGCTAATACTTATATATTAGCCACGTATTTTCCTTACCGCGGCTAAAAAATAACTATTAGCCACAGTTTATAAAACGTGGCTAATACTAATGTATTAGCCACGGTTTTTGGACACTGGCAAAAAAAAGTGTAGTTAATACTCTTTTTTCTAGTAGTGTGCATTCGCAACCGAGAAGAGGTTCTTCTTCATGCCCGACACGTGATACACACTCTTCAGTGTCACGGGATTCTCTTCACTTCCAAGGGATACCATCCCTTCCTGCTCAACTGGATGCACCATATCCTCCGCCGTGATGATAGCATCAGTTCCTCCATATGCCTTCAAGGAGGCAAACTTAGACACATCTCCAGTGAGATTGTCACACCCTGGCCTGGTAAGCTCGAGTTAACAAGGCGGGAACAGTAAATGTGAGGTAAAGATCTTTTTATGGTTACACATTTCTAAAGCGAAATCAACAAAACCAACATATTTTATTTATATAAAAGTTTACATGTACATCAGCAGATTGGATATAACATTTTCGTTTACATAGTAAACTCAAAACATAGTAGTCATCCTCACTGCTCACTGACGCCCATATCAGCTAGGATGGTGAGCATTCTGACTCACCTTGAAAGAATAACACAACATATATATGTATGTACAAGTTTTAAGCAAAATGCAAGTACAACAGAAGAGTAGCACATCACTAGATATTCATTTAATTTGTTTGTAAAACCCATTTATTTTTATATCGAAAATATTTGATTTACTAGTTAACACTTACAGTACGCCGGTCGGCCAAACCGGAGGGCTCGTTCATTTGCAGGCGGTACGCCACACAATACAGATTTTTGGTTAGCTAAGCCCAGAAGGAGCGCCACTCCCATGATATAAGGGTCCTCGGACAAAACATTGTGGGCTCGATACTCCATAGGCGGATTGCAAGTAGCTAATTTTGCCGGATTGGGAGCGCTACTCCCGAGATGTTCCCCTCACATAGACAGGGGACCCGGGTAGGGTGAGCAAAATATTGGGCTAGCATAATCATACACATCATTTATTTGTATATCATATTTAAGTAACATGTTATTCTCATTTAACTAGCATATTGGTCAGGTAAGTGTAAGATCAGTGAATCAAATGTATAGCTTTTTTAAATCATTTGTTTTTACTCACATTTCAATCATCTTTACCTCTTCATGCATAGTAGCCTAGTTTGCTCCATTTAGGCTGTGTTTGAGAATCCGGCGGGAAGCCGTTCCGGCGGAGCTGAACCGAAGAAAAACTGTTTGGGAAGCTTGCGCAAGCTCCCTTTGAGGACGGCCGGCGTGAAAGGGGGCAAACCGGGCGTTTTGCGGCGGGCTTGCGGAGCACCGGCGACCGTTGGGAACGATCGTTTTCTCTCTCCTCCCCGGCCGGCCACCGGGACGGGTTCTCAAACACAGCCTTATGCATCCAATACCTACCTAATTATTGATCCATCGATTTCTCATCCACCCTCTAGAGATGAATTAAATTTTCATTAGCACAAGAACTACTGCTGTGCTGTTAAATTTTTCTTTTTCAATTCCTTTCCTTTTGGTCGGAAATCATTGGAAAGGTCTTTACATAATATAATTTGTTTTAATAAACAGCTTCAGATTAACCACATAAATGCATCAAATTGTATATCTAATCAACATGTATTTGAATTTTATAAAACACAAGAAGAATACAACCAAAGCAAACATTTACTATAAAAATTACTGTAAAAAATAACTGTAAACAAAAATCTGTAACGAAAAAAACTCTGTTTGCAGAAATTAAAGCCAGAACTGAAGAATCTTAACGCGCTCTTGCTCTCGCGGCGAAGGCGAAAGAGACGACAGCAGCAAAAACGGTAGTTACAGCAGCAGTACTTGCGGGAGAAACAATCGTCCTCTTCGTCTTGGCCATGAGAGACAGAGCAAGAGAGAGCGAGAGCAGGACAGAGAGAGCGAGAGCAAGAGAGAGAGAGCGAGAGCGCAGGACAGAGAGAGAGAGAGAGAGAGAGAGAGAGAGAGAGAGAGATGGGGGGGCCGGGGAACGAGGGATTTGAGTTTAGAGGTATAGAGGAAGGAGATGGAGAGGCTGGCTGTTATTTCAAGTCAAATCGAATTTCAAAATCTTTGAGAAACGAACTAAGATGACTCGTCGAAAAAATAGCCTTGAAAATCGGAAATTAAATAAATCAAAATAAATAATTGAATAAAGCGGTTTATTTACTGGCATTAATAAATCAGTTCAATAAATATTTGAATAAAACGGTTCATCTAACATAAGGCTTGGATTTAGGGAAAAATACAGTTTTAAATTTTTAATCATCACCGAACATAAGGCTTGGATTTAGGGAAAAAATTTGGTCACTGATTTAGGGAAATTTTTTTGGCCCGGGAGTCCCCCAAAATAAATGATTTTAACTACGAAATTTAAGTTTTTTTATAAAATAAATTACAAAAGGTTAATTATGATTTGTGTTGCCCTCATTTAAATATCTATTTACCTATAAAAAAAATCGATTGGAGTTTTTTATCGCGCCTTTCAAAATTTGAATGGCTATCATTTTTTATTTTTTTAGTCGTGAATTTCACCGGCGGTATGATAATTGATCGGACGGACGAAATCTGGCGTGAACCAAAAAAATTTCCCTAACTTAGAGAACTAAAGAATCATTTCTGGATGAATGATTTTTAGAGCACAAATTTCACGCCTATTTCTTGCAAAGAATGTTATAGCAAAGCATTATTTGGTATGGAGAGCACCATGGTACACATATTAGAGCAAAACATCTTCTCTTGACGGGAGCTCGAGGGGCGCATCAGAACATTGCGCGGGGACGCGCGCCAGAGCAAACTTGAGAGTTGTGCGCTCGAGCGCGCAATGAAGAGTGGCACATGTGGGTAAAGCATCTTTTGGTGAGTGGAGCGCGACAGCACGCACAGGAGTGGAGTGTGGGGGCGTGCACTAGAGCTGACTGGAGATAGTTGTGCGCTGGAGCGCGCACTGGAACAGAGCATGGCGGCGCGTACTGGAGTGGATTTGAGAACGGAGCATGGTGAAACACGCTAGAGAGGAGTGTGGGGCACGCACTGGAGCGACATGTTCAAGACACCGGTGTGTTCACGGTTGTTGGTACCCGAGCATCATGTTCATAACATCGGTATGTTCACTTGAGCATATCACGTTCAATTGAGCATAGCACGATCAATTGAGCGGGCGTGTTCCCTTGGGGCTACACTACGCATGTGGGTGCGATCTTGAGAGCTACGCGCACAGTCGCGCTCTGGCGAACCACGAGCATGTTCTTGGGAGTTGTGCGTGTGTGAACTTGCTGAAGAGCCTGTGTTCAAGTGAGCGCACTGGAAAGACTGTGATCACGCAAGCACACAAAAGACTGCTCATGCGAGCACACATAAGTGTCCATGTTCACGCAAGCGCACAAGAAACTATGTGTTCATGTGAGCACACATAAGAGTTTGTGTTCACACGAGCACACATAAGAGATGTGCACACGAGAACACACTAAACACTACTAGAAAACCGATTTTTAGTGACGAGCTAGGAAACACTGGTACGGGTACGGGTACCGGGTACGATATGTATCTGGTACGGCTGTACACCAAAATATAAAAAATAAAGATACGGGTGCGGCGGGATACGTTGTATTAAATATAATAAATCTATATGTATAATCTCACAAATGTAAATAAAAGTCCTCAAAATAATAAAACATAAAACACAATGCATAAATCACCAATTGAAGTACAATACATAGTTAATGCAATATAATATGAAGTTCTCAAACAAAAAATATTCATAATCATTTCAAATTTAAGAATATTATCAGTCATTTTCTTCTTTTTCTTCCCCATTATTGGAGATTAATGCATCTTCAACTTCTGGTTCGTCTAGAGACAAGTTAGCAAAATATTAAACATAGAAAAATTCATGTTGAACAAGTAGAAACAGTACCAATCTGAAACAATCTTTAAATATATAGTAAAAAAATAAAATGATAAAATTTAAATCAAATTCATTATAGTTTAAATGAAAAAAGATACTTAAATCTGAAGTACATTTTGTTACTATAATAAATAAGTACCGCTAGTTGCATTTATGGGTGATTTTTTTTTTCTAAAAGACACGCATAAGTCTTTTGTTTACTTCAGAAAAACATCCTCTTATTACAATATGCAGAACAATCTGCCAACTCCAAGTGAATCTACAGACTAAAATAACAGGTGTATCCGTGAGTATCGGGTATGTACCGGTACTGGATACGTATCCGGTACGGGTACGTGACCCTCAAGGAAGTACCAGTGCTTCATAGGTGACGAGACATTTCGTCACTAAAAGTTGAATTTTGGTAACTAAAGACATTTAGGTAGCGTTTGTTTCAGCTTATTGGGAGCAGTGCGGCAGGACGAAAACTGAGTTTGATCAAATACCTGTGTTTGGGTTGGCTTTACATAAACTCCATTTACTTTAAAAAAGCCGTTTTAGGGTATTATATCAAAAGTTGCTCCCCTCTCCAGTCCAGCCGCAACTTTTCGGTGATCCGCGCAACAACTCTTCACGTCATCTCCCATCGCGAGCCGTGACATCTTCTCTTCACCACCACGACAGATCCCTTCCGGCGGCCCTATCGATGGCAACGACGAAGAAGAAGCTCCTAAAGGTAGGTTTTCCTTCTCATGTCGCCTATTTGGTTGTTCTTCTTCATTCTTAAACAACTCTGCAAACTTTATTTCATTTAAACAGTTTTATAGCAACACTCTATTTTTCAAAAACAATTACTTTTCATCGGCTCTACTCGATCATCAGCTTTTCCATCAACAACTCTCCCAAACTGAGCCTTAGTGACCAAATCCAGTCCATCACGAAATGGTCACGAATGTCCCGCCACTAAATATATTTAGCAACCACAAAAAATTGGCGATTGCTAAACGCAACCCGATATTAGCTATCTGCCCCCCAAAATTTCAAAAACACATGCTATTTCTTTTTTTTTTCGCAACTCAAATCCTACAACGAGACACCTCCTTCCTGTTGGGGTTCAGCCCCTAAAGGTGATTGGCGCGCAGAAATTTTTTGATTCAGCAAATAGGTTGCAACCTATTAAAAAATAGGTTGCAACTCTTTTAGTTCTGTCCTTCCTGTAGAGCAAAAATTGGCTGAATTTTCTGGACCGGTTCAACTGAACCGGTTTGGCGTGAACTGCTTAGGGCAGCAGTTTATTATTATGTATGGTTTATTATTCCAGAGAACTGCCGACTCTCTATTCCTTCTCTCCCTCTCTCTCGATTCAGTTCTCGCCGCCCTCCCCCTTTCTCTTTCTCTTCTCTCGATCGCCGGTGCTTGGAGAGGGGGTGTCGCCGCCCCTTTGTCGCTGGAAGGAGAAGTTGCTGCCGCTGTTGTCGGAGGTTGGAAGGGTGCTGTCGCCGCCGCCTTGGGAAGGGGTTAGGGCTGCTGCTTTGGTGGAGAGTTGTCGTCGTCGCCGACTTGTGGAGAGTTGTCGCCGCCGCTGATTTAGTGAGGGCTGCTGCTGCCGCCGCTGTGTTGCCGGAAGGAGGAGGTGATTCCTCAGTTTTGCTCGGAGGAGATTTCTCTATCGTTTCAAAGGCCTCTTCGTCTACGGTTCAAGGTGTTCTCTTTCTTGTCTTCGTTTGCTATTTTGCTTGAAGAGAGAGTAGAGTTTTATCCTATTGTAGAGAAGTTGTGTGTTCATCATTGTGGTAGAGAGGAGTGGATTTGTTTGTCAAATCCGGTGGGCGTTCTAGGTTTGGGCAAACCTAGATAATTTTTGTAATCCTTATTTATTATAGTGGATTAATTGTTGTGCCGTGCCCCGTGGTTTTTGACCTTCAAGTGGTGAAGGTTTTCCACGTAAATTCTCTTGTGTTGTTTGTTTGTTGGTTTATTTTTCTCATTTATTGTAGGCTCTATTGATCGGTGGGAGACGTCGTTATCTGCGACCTTCATTCCCTACAAGTGGTATCAGAGCTAGGTTCTTTGGCTTGTCGTCTTTATTTCTCGGCTTCTAACTCGGTGCGGTAGGTGACGACCATTGGTCCGCTCCCTATCCTCTCTTGTTAATCCCTTGAAATAAATCAACTTGTGGATCGTGTTAGAGCAATTGTTGTTTGAGAAAGCAATGGAACAGAACACAAGGATGGTCAGTATGAATGGCAAGAATTGGAGCATCTGGAAGCCTCGGATGGAGGATCTTTTATATTGCAAAGATCTCCATGCTCCGCTGACAGGGAGACCGGCTTCAGTTAAGGATTATGAAGAGTGGAAGAGGATGGATCGGAAGGCAGTAGGGTTCATTAGGCAGTGGCTTGATGACTCTGTTTTTCATCATGTTTCCACGGAGTCCTCGGCTCAAGCCTTATGGAAAAAGCTGGAAGCTTTGTATGAGCAGAAGACTGCAGGTAACAAGGCATTTCTGATTAGGAAGCTTGTTAATTTGAAGTACCGGGAAGGTTCGCAGTTGACTGAGCACCTGAACCTTGCCCAAAGTATTATCAATCAGTTGGAGTCCATGAAGATTACCTTGGGAGATGAACTACAAGATCTGATGGTCCTTAGTTCCTTACCAGAGAGTTGGGAGACTCTAGTAGTGTCGTTGAGCAACTCAGCACCTGATGGCTTGGTAACCATGGAGATGGTGTCTAGTTGTCTCCTGAACGAAGAGTTGAGAAGGAAGGATTCTGGAACTTCCAATTCGGGTGTTTTCCTCATGGAAGGAAGAGGCAGGTCTGTGAAGAAGGATGTGAAGAATAGGGGCACTTCCAGGAGCAAGTCTAGGGGCAAGTCCAAGAAGGACATCAAGTGCTACTATTGTAAGAAGAAGGGTCATTTCAAGAAGGATTGTTTCCAAATGAAAAGAGATTTGAAGGGAAAGATCAAGGAGGTAGGAGAATCCAGTGGTGATGCGACGACTTCGATTATGGAGGCTGAGCCGTTATGCTTGCAGTGCAGTGGGTCGTCTTGTCAGGAATGCGTTGACACAGACTGGATCGTGGACGGAGGTGCATCTTATCATTGCACTCCTCACAGGGATTACTTCTACACCTATTCTGCGGGAGACCTTGGTGTGATCCGGATGGCTAATTCCGGTGAATCGTTGATTATTGGCAGTGGTGATGTCCACTTGGAGACTGAGTTTGGGAAGATTGTTCTCAAGGGCGTCAGGCATATTCCTGACTTGAGAATGAATCTGATTTCCGTTGGTAGACTTGATGACGGTGGTTTCACAAGCATTGAAGGTGGAGGTACCTGGAGGTTGCTGAAGGACTCTTTGGTGGTAGCCAGAAGAAGGAAGTGTTGTGGCCTTTATCGCACTAATGCCAAGATCTGTGGCCCAATTGTGAATGTTGCTGAGGGCGACTCTATGGAGTTATGGCATCACAGGCTTGGGCATATCAGTGAGAAGAGCTTGAAGATCTTGGTGAAGAACAAGGTTCTTCCGGAGCTATCAGGAGGGATTCCCAACACGTGTGTGCACTGCTTGGCCGGTAAGCAGAAACGTGTTTCCTTTGCTGATTCTGAACCAAAGAGGAAGGCAGAGTTACTATATTTGATACACACTGATGTGTGTGGTCCTATTGAGCCCAAGTCTGTGGGCGGAGCCGCCTACTTTGTCACGTTCATTGACGATCATTCCAGGAAAGTCTGGGCATACTCTGTGAAGCAGAAGAGTGATGTTCTAGCAAAGTTTGAAGAATTCAGAGCGAAGGTGGAGAAGATGACCGGTAAGGAAATAAAGCGTGTTCGATCTGACAATGGGGGAGAGTACACTGGTGCCTTCGATGCTTACTGCAGAGAGCATGACATAGTACATGAAAGGACAATCCCGAGGACGCCGCAACAGAATGGGTTGGCAGAGAGGATGAACAGGATGATTATTGAGAAGATCAGATGTATGATTTCTCAAGCTGGCATTGGTAAGCAGTTTTGGGCTGAGGCTGTGCAAACTGCTGTACATCTGATAAATCTGTCTCCTTCGGCACCTCTGAATGGTGATATTCCAGAGCGTGTTTGGTCCGGGAAGGAAGTGTCGTACGGACATGTGCGGGTGTTTGGGTGCAAAGTTCACGTTCATGTCCCCAAGGAAGAGAGATCGAAGCTTGATGAGAAGTCTCGGGAGTGCATCTTGTTGGGATTTCCCCATGAGGAGTTTGGATATAGACTCTGGGATCCCGTGAACAAGAAAATGATCAGAAGCAGAGATGTGATCTTTGTTGAAGATCAAGTGGTTGGTGAGCAGAATGCTGCGGATTCACAGGTTCCACAGTTTCCACCTGCGGAGGAGAGACACTATATTGATGATGGGCCAGTAGAAACTGCTGTTGATGATGGGCATGCTGAGGAGGAAGTTGGTGAGCTTATTCCTGATGAGGAGATGATTCCGGATGTAGGGGGAGCTTTGCCAGTTGATGTGCCACCTGTGGTGGAGGTTCCTAATGTCAGATCTGAGAGAGTCAGAAGGCCCAATATCAGGTATTCTCCTCATGAGTATATCTTGCTTACAGATAGTGGAGAGCCTGAGTCCTATGAGGAGGCTCAGAGTGTTGAAGATCGTGAGGCTTGGACGGCTGCTATGGAAGAGCAGTTATACTCCCTTCAGAAGAACGAGACGTATGATTTAGTCCCATTGCCTAAAGGGAAGAGAGCTTTGAAGAACAAGTGGGTCTTCAAGCTGAAGTTAGATGAAAATCTCTCTCAGCCAAGGTACAAGGGGAGACTTGTAGTGAAAGGTTTCAGTCAGAAACAAGGTATCGATTTCAATGAGATATTTTCCCCAGTGGTGAAAATGTCCTCTATCAGACTGGTGTTGGGTATGGCTGCCTCCATGGATCTTGAAGTTGAGCAGATGGACGTCAAGACGACATTTCTGCATGGTTATTTGGAGGAAGAGCTATACATGGAGCAGCACGAAGGCTTTGTGGCTAAGGGGAAGCATCATCTGGTCTGCTGGCCAAGAAGAGCCTTTATAGGTTGAAACAGGCACCCAGACAGTGGTATAGGAAATTTGACGCTTTCATGATGAAGAGCAAATTTCAACGGACCAGGGCTGATCACTGCGTATATGTGAAGAGGACTGAGAAGGCTTTCACTATTCTGCTGTTGTACGTAGATGATATGCTGATTGTTGGGGATGACAAGGCAAGCATAGCTGAGTTGAAGAAGGAGCTCGGTGAGTCCTTTGAAATGAAGGATTTGGGACCGGCAAGGAAGATTCTTGGAATGAAAATCACCAGGGACAGGAGTGCCGGTCAACTATGGCTATCTCAGTCTGAGTATGTGGAGAAAGTGCTGAAGAGGTTCATGATGGACAAGGTAAAACCCGTTGCTACTCCTTTAGCCGGGCACTTCAGACTTTCTAGTTCTCAAAGTCCTTCATCTGAGGAGGAGGTGGAAGAGATGAGTCATATCCCTTATGCATCTGCAGTAGGGAGTTTGATGTATGCTATGGTCTGCACTAGGCCAGACATAGCTCATGTTGTGGGGTCTGTGAGCCGTTACTTGGCAAACCCAGGGAAAGTTCACTGGAGTGCTGTGAAATGGATATTCCGTTATCTCCGAGGTACCTCAGACCTTTGCTTAAAGTTTGGTGGAGGTCCACCAGAACTTATTGGGTACTCGGACTCGGACATGTCAGGAGATGTTGACACGAGGAGATCCACTTCTGGGTTCGTGGTCACTTTTGGAGGGGGAGCATTGTCATGACAGTCAAGGCTTCAGAACTGCGTGGCATTGTCGACAACGGAGGCTGAGTATATTGCGTTGACTGAGGCGTCAAAGGAGCTTATTTGGATGAAGAAGTTCATGCCTGAGCTTGGTCTCCGACAGGACGTGTACACAGTATTTTGTGACAGTCAGAGTGCTATATTCTTGGCCAAGAACCCCGCATTTCACTCCAGGACGAAGCACATCGACGTGAAGTATCACTGGATTCAGGATGCAGTTGAGGAGAAGCTGTTGGTGGTGGAGAAGATCCACACGGATGAGAATCCTTCTGATATGATGACGAAGGTCGTCCCAAGGGAAAAGCATGATCTTTACCGGCGGTTGATCGGCATGATGTTCACTTGAAGGAGTCAAGGTGGAGATCTCCCCTTTATGGTCTGAAGGGGGAGTTTGTTGGGGTTCAACCCCTAAAGGTGATTGGCGCGCAGAAATTTTTTGATTCATCAAATAGGTTGCAACCTATTAAAAAGCAGGTTGCAACTCTTTTAGTTCTGTCCTTCCTGTAGAGCAAAAATTGGCTGAATTTTCTGGACCGGTTCAACTGAACCGATTTGGCGTGAACTGCTTAGGGCAACATTTTATTATTACGTATGGTTTATTATTCCAGAGAACTGTCGACTCTCTAATCCTTCTCTCGCTCTCTCTCGATTCAGTTCTCGCCGCCCTCCCCCCTTTCTTTTTCTCTTCTCTCGATCGCCGGTGCTTGGAGAGGGGGTGTCGCCGCCCCTTTGTCGCTGGAAGGAGAAGTTGCCGCCGCTGCTGTCGGAGGTTGGAAGGGTGTTGTCGCCGCCGCCTTGTAGAGTGGTTAGGGCTGCTGCTTTGGTGGAGAGTTGTCGCCGTCGCCGACTTGTGGAGAGTTGTCGCCGCCGCTGATTTAGTGAGGGCTGCTGCTGCCGCCGCTGTGTTGCCGGAAGGAGGAGGTGATTCCTCAGTTTTGCTCGGAGGAAATTTCTCTATCGTTTCAAAGGCCTCTTCGTCTACGGTTCAAGGTGTTCTCTTTATTGTCTTCGTTTGCTATTTTGCTTGAAGAGAGAGTAGAGTTTTATCCTATTGTAGAGAAGTTGTGTGTTCATCTTTGTGGTAGAGAGGAGTGGATTTGTTTGTCAAATCCGGTGGGCGTTCTAGGTTTGGGCAAACCTAGATAATTTTTGTAATCCTTATTTATTATAGTGGATTAATTGTTGTGTCGTGCCCCGTGATTTTTGACCTTCAAGTGGTGAAGGTTTTCCACGTAAATTCTCTTGTGTTGTTTGTTTGTTGGTTTGTTTTTCTCATTTATTGTAGACTCTATTGATCGGTGGGAGACGTCGTTAGCTGCGACCTTCATTCCCTACACTTCCTCCTACGAATACACGGCTGACGAGGAGGAGGGCAGACCCATTTGCCGAAGTAACGATGACCGCCCCCAACGAAGAAGAGGAAGTCAGCAACCATGAGTGAAATGTTCCTTCCAAGCCTTTCGTTTCTCCATTCCCCTGCCGCGGCTCTGTGCATTCGTCGTGCTTACAATAATCTGATGTAATCAATAATCTTTAAGAAGCTTTGGTGATTTCAGAACAGAGAATAGAAGCTTTGGTGATTTGAAATTGTCATGCCTAAAATGGAAAGTCATGGCATTTATTACCTGCAGCCATGTCTTGCTGTCAAAGCCAAAGAGGAGTCCACCAATGCCGACATAGAAAGCTCTTGTTCTTCCTTGCGAGGGAGAAACACTCCTTAAAAGTTGAATCACTTGCTGCAGGTCCGCCTCCTTCCATGATTCTTCCTTCTCTGCCCAGGTTTATTAGTGGGGCGGACTCCGTGACTTCTTTCTCGATTTTATTCCTGTAGAACTATATTAGAAACATTGGTAGAACGGAGATTGGCTTGGAACTTTGTTCTTTAAGGAACAGTGGAGCAGCCTCTGTGGCGACAAAGGGAGAGAAAAGGGGAAGAAAGGAAGGATTTTGAAGCGGAGAAATTAAGAGAATGCAGAGTTACCGCAATGACGGAGACATTTTACTGAAGCTCCGCCAGTCCCGCACAAATCAGGTTGCGGATAATATTTGGGGTTGCGGTTAACATTGGGGTGCGACAAGCCAGATACGGGTTGCGGTTAACATTGGTGTGCGACAAGCCAGATACGGGTTGCGGTTAATAATCGCCAAAAAAAATGTCACTAATTGTACATTGTTAATGACCAAAATATTTACCGTTACCTATATGAGTTTTGGTAACCAAATTTATTTTGTCACCAAATAAATTTTTAGTGGCCAATTTGAACCGGTCACTAAATGAAGTTTTAGTGACCGAATTGGTTCGGTCACTAAATGAACTTTTACTGACCAATTTGATTCGGCCACTAAATGAAATTTTTGTGATCAAATGGGTTCGGTCACGAAATAATATTTTAGTAACCGAATTATATTATTAATAGAGAAAAAAGAGGGCGAGAGATAGCACAAGCCCCCTCAATACATGGTAATATTATTTTCAAATATAATTAAACTGAATACATGAAGAAATATCTATAATAAGGAAAAAGGTCTCAGGCCCGATGTCTCATGATCATCAAAGAAGGTCTTGCACTACAGCGAGCAGGTTCCAGAAGGTCATGCACGCCAACCTGATAATTAAAAATAATAAAACAAATTTGAGTATAGGAAAATAATTTCATAGATTCACGAGGAAGTTAATCAAGACCTACATTTCCATTATCTTACCAAGGATACCAGTTAACCAGTGTTTATAGGTTCAGAGAATCAATGGAATATCTAGATGCAGTCAACAGAACCACCACGAAATCGGCGAGTTAGAGTTCGAAGCTTGAAACTCGCTCGACATTTACCCGTCTTAATATTGAGTCCATCACAAGCTAAAAATTTACTATCTCGAACATGATCTGAAGCTGAAACATCAACAATCATTTACCTGTATGTCCATGCTTGGAGCAACTCAAACTATAATCATTTACTTGATTCCTTTGATGTTTGAAAATATGGAACCAAACCCAACAAGAAGCAAAAGAAGCAGAACTCTGAAGAGAAAAGTATAAACCATATGGAGTTTGACGAAACATTCCAATCATAGAAAAAGGAGTGCAACCAAACTTGTATGTTTCTTTAACTCAGAAGAAGATAAACATTAGGTATCGAGGTTCCTTATCGAAAGCAGTTGGGTGTGTGCTCGACTAAATATTGTATTGGTTAGCAGCCACACCAGGTGATCAAGGCACTACTTATTGGAAGACCGTAAAAAGGACTAGATACTTATGGGTTTTTCAACCAAGCTTTATGCTATAAGTGCTACCTTGATTCTATTTTTTTAATGTACTTGCTTATTACAAAGTAATCTTGGTCTGTTGCTTGGGCTGTAGCACTAAATAGCTCAAAAAAATCCTCATGAGTCTAAATATCTTGACAAGAATGGATAGAAGGGTGCTAACATATAGTGACTGCACAACTGCAATTACATGTGTGAATGATAAATGGTATATTGATTCTGACACTGAACACATCAACATGGAACATAATTTACAACATTTCTACAAGCCAGATGTTGGTTGATCCTGGACTGCTTTCTGAGTTTATTTCACATCTAATAATTTGTCCATGTTTTATAATGATTTGACATGATTAATTGCTCAAGTAAGATAGTGTCTCATGTTTTAGAGATAAGCCCTCAGTGAGGAAAGATTTGCTAATATATATATGGTGGGTTTTGTTTCCTAAATATGAGCGGAAAGTGGTGAGTAATTCACTTAAATGAGCATTTAATAACACTCAAATTATAATTAGGATAAATATGCAACCACAACTATCTTTCTTCTTTTGAAGATCTATATGTTCAGGTAACTAAGCCCTAAAGAAAACAATAAGTCTGCCAAACGCATGAGCAAAATGGCAAGAAATTTATGAGTTTCATGCTTATAAAAAGAGGCAAAGAAACATGGCACAAATGATTCGGGATTGAGCATGATCTATGCTGCCAATTGAATTAAACAAGGCTATTTAAAATTAAATAAAACTATTATAACTAAAATCATAAATTACACCAAAATAACAATAAAAACAGCAAACTCCACCTTGCTAGCTGCACTATTGCCATCTCTGGGGACATGAGAGGAGACGCTAGTTGAGTGGATGTTGTCCAACTGCAATAGAAAACAAAATCTGGGAGTTATATCACGTAGGAAGTAAGCAAAAGTAAAAGTCAAATATTATTTCTACTAATTGAACGAAATGAAATCGATTACTAGTGAGAGCATGAAATTTGCTATAACAGCAAACTACTCAAAAAACAATTCATTATAGACCGCCAAACCCATGAAGACATCTATTCACTCCTCTTAAGGCTTATAGACTATTATCCTAAACCAAAGTTTATCTCTTTCACTGGAATATGTTAACTTTCACAAGAATTAAGCATAAAAATTTGCATTACTCATGCTTTATTAGTTGAAACACATTTAAAACTACCAAAAGACAATTATCATCGCCATCAAACTCCTTATTTTCCACAGGCATGAGTCACGTTAGATTAAATCTGGATAAAAACACGTACGCACTTACCAAATCAGAGATTTTTCAAATCAAAAATCATATCAAATCAAGCAGCGCGCCATTTACAATTTGCTATCAAGATCTCATCAATTTCATGAAGGAAGAATGCACATAAACAAGAGCATTTGCTTGGACAATCTAATCTGGAGTAGCATGCCAAAAGAAGAATCATTCTGCTATAAATCAGTGGGATTGTCGGCATACCTCAGACATGTTAAACAGGGGAGGGGTAGACCAAAAAAGACTTGGAATGAAACTATAAGGAAAGATATGATGTACTTAGGTATTAATGAGGCTATGATTAAAGATAGGGCGCAATGGCGACAAAGGATCCATATAGCCGACCCCACTATGGTGGGATAAAGGCTTGAGTGTTGTTTGTTTGTTGTTGTTGTATTTAGTTCACCAAGATATCTTTCCTAAATTCAAGGGTAAACCTAGGGAAAAAATTTAAAAACAAAAATTCCTACTGCTTCTTTTTATCCAGCTATCACCAGGGGGAAGCATCAGGTTAGTTCATCTTTAATATGACATAATGTTGAAAACAAAATTAACTTTTCTTTGATCAATATTTTGTGGTGTTGTGCGTGCTTTGTTTATATGTAATTGAAATTACGTAATGAAAAATGATGCGGTTGTTTTATTCAATAGCTTGCTCATTCTCCACTAAAGCATGTATGATTTACTTTTTTTTTAGGGCCATTTACCGGGACCACCCCTCTAACTTTGCTAAATTACTGAGAGCACCCCTCTTATTTTCGAAATTACAAAAAACTCTCCTATAAGTTAGCATAGTTACAAAAATTTCCCTTAAAGTTTTAATTTCATTACAAAAAAACCTCATCGGTGTATTTCATTACAAAAAAATCCTGATTTTTTATTCATGGTGTTATGAAATGAAAAGTTCAAGGGAGGTTTTTGTAATTTCGAAAATAAGAGGGGTGTTGTTACCGACTTGCAGGAGGGAGAACCGCCATGACGGGTGTACGCACGGCGACCGCGCGGATCGGGCAACAAGAAAGCAGCGGGCACTACGGTGTCGTCCGACGTTATGGACGGCGACACCGGGGGCGACAGCGAGACCGGCGGCGTGGGTGAAGGCCTTGGGCATGCTTAGTGTTTATTGTTTTGGTAGGGGGTATTTTGGGTATTTGGTTTGGGACCTCATAGTATAAGAGGTTATGTTGAAACCTAGAATGTATCTTTGATCACTCATGCAAGTTGGGGCTGCTCCCCCTTTCCTCCTCCTCCTCCTCTCTCTCTCTCTCTCTCTCTCTCTCTCTCTCTCTCTCTCTACATATATATATATCTCCCGTCTACCTCTCTATCTCTCTCTCGCTCGGTCTCGCTAGCGCCACCACCGCCCGGCGGTACCCCAGCGTTAGCTATCGCCCCCGCTACCGCCCCTCTCTCCGACGCGATACCCTAAGCGGTATCATTGGTCCGACCTGCCGCTCCGCCCCGCCGCCGTGCCGCCGGAAACTCGACACTATGACCGTCACCACCCGCCAAAACCCCGCCGGCTCCCTCGATGCGACGGAGGACCTCCGCGCTCGTGCCGACGCCCAGGAGGCGGACATCTCTGACCTGCGAGCGTCCTTGGCATCCATCCAAGCTCTCGCCCTCGCCAACCAGAACACCAACGCCGCCATCCTCGCCCGCCTCGAACACCTCTCGCCCGCCTCCCCCCTCGCCGCCGCATCAACGTCCACCCGGGATGGCGGCTCGATCCTGGGACAACCCCCCGTCCCGCAACAGCCGGCCGTGGCGGCCGAACCACGCCTCGCGGCCCATCTTCCGGCGCCCGACAGACCGCCTCTCGCCTTGGAGCTGTCGTCCTTTACCGGGGTCGATCCAATGGGATGGATAGCTCGCGCCGAACAATTTTTCGACCTCCATTACACTCACGATGATGACAAGGTGGGCACTGCTGTCGTCGGCCTTTTTGGCTCCGCCTTGCATTGGGCGCGTTGGCTCCGCCAGGTGCAACCCCACATTTCATGGGCCGAGCTGAAGCACGAAATGCTTCAGCGTTATGATGCGCGCCACTCCGGCTCCGCCATTGAGCGCCTCTGCAGCATTCGCCAGTCCGCCGATCTGGATAGTTATATTGATGAGTTTGTGGCATTGGTCTCCCACGTACCGGGGCTTCCACCGGACCACTATTTTGGCTTCTTCCTACAAGGATTGCTACCCGCCATCCGCCTCGCCTCCGCACTCATCATACCCACACCGTTTCGGCTGCGATCGACCTCGCTCGCGCCGTCGAAGCGGATTTGGGCATTCGCCACCCGCTACCAGCCCACCATCCGCCACCTCTGTCGACTCCTCCTCGTGACGTGGCTCCTCGAGCGTTCCAACCGGGTGGCCAACGGCCGGGCCGTCCCACCTTTCTCAGATGGGGAATACAACGACCTCCGCCGCAAGGTCTTGTGCTTCCGGTGCCGCCAACCTTACTCTCCCAATCACGTTTGCTCGGTCAAAGAATTTCATGCTCTGTTTGAGGACGACACTTCCACGGAGGCGCTGGCCGAGGGCGACGAACTGGCCCTACCCGAGACCACCGAACCGCCCCTTAACACCACCGAGCCCCTCCACTGCCTGGAGCTCCCTTACTTCTCCGTCGGAGACATCACGGGCCCTCGCACGATGAAACTCCAAGGACACATGCGGGACCGCGACATCGTCCTCATGATCGATAGCGGCGCGAGCCACAACTTTATCTCGGAACAGCTGGCGCGAGACCTCGCTCTCGCCCACCTCCCATCCGCGGAGTTCATAGTTTGCTTGGGAGACGGTCGCCGGCGGCCGACACAGGGCCTTTGCCAAGCGGTCACGTTAACCATTGGCTCCTGCACCGTCACGACCGACTTCTACATCTTCGGGTTCGGTGGCATTGACGCCATCTTGGGGGGTTGCATGGTTGCAAACGCTGGGCGACGTTCGGGTGAACTGGGCAAAGATGACCAAGAACTTCCAACAGGGATCGACTTCGTGCTGCCTTATGGGTGACTCGACCCTCCTCCGGACGCCAGTCTCGTTCCGGGCCCTGCAACGCACCTCGACTGTTGATTTTTCCGCATGGCTTTGGCCTCTTCAGGGCGACCAAGAGGACACGAGACCCATACCGGACGATCTCCGGGGCATCTTGGACGAGTTTGCCGAGATCTTCGTGGCCCTGACCGGACTACCCCCGGTCCGCCCCACTGACCACGCCATCGTCCTCCACCCGGGGACAGTTGTGGCGTCGGTTCGACCGTACCGCTATGGACATGTCCAGAAAGACGAGATTGAACGCCTAGTGCGGGAGATGCTTTTGGGAGGCATCATTCGGCGAATGTTCCCAAGACTGCGTTTTGTACTCACGATGGCCACTTTGAGTTCCTGGTAATGCCGTTCGGTTTGACCAACGCTCCGGCAACCTTTCAGGCTACAATGAATGACATCTTTCGGTCGGTACTCCGCAAACATGTCCTTGTTTTTTTGACGATATATTGGTGTATAGTTCCAATTGGCAGGAACACCTCCGGCACGTCCGGGCCACCTTCCGCACCCTCCGTGGCCACAACCCCGTCCTGAACCGGAAGAAGTGCTCCTTCGGGGTCACGTCGGTTAGCTACCTGGGCCACACGATTTCGGCCCACGGGGTGGCCATGGATGTCGACAAGATCGCAGCGGTGCTCCACTGGCCGACC
This sequence comes from Dactylorhiza incarnata, assembly GCA_033032865.1. Classification (NCBI taxonomy): domain Eukaryota; kingdom Viridiplantae; phylum Streptophyta; class Magnoliopsida; order Asparagales; family Orchidaceae; genus Dactylorhiza; species Dactylorhiza incarnata. Next base: position 14,146,967 of record JAWHQI010000017.1, read on the forward strand.
ACCACATCCGTCCGCGAGGTGCGCGGTTTTCTGGGTTTGATCAGCTACTACCAGCGGTTCATTCAAGACTATGGGACGTTAGCCCGCCCCCTCACCCAGCTACTCAAGAGTTCGAAGGAGGGCCCCTTTCTCTGGTCGGTCGCGGCCATGGCGGCGTTTACGGCTCTACAATCGACCCTCATGCACGGGTCGGTTCTGGCCATGCCGGACTTCCAACATCCCTTTGTGGTTGAATGCGACGCGTCGGGCACCGGTGTCGGCGCGGTCCTCATGCAGTCCAGAAAACCAATTGCCTTTTATAGTCGTGCGTTCTCCTCCATCGTTCGCAGCCGGTCGGCGTACGAGAATGAACTCATGGCCCTTGTATTGGAGGTACAACATTGGAGACCGTATCTCCTCGGTCGGCCGTTTGTGGTTCGGACGGATCACCACAGCCTCCGCTACCTCTTGCAACAAAAAATCGCAACACCGGCACAACAAGTTTGGGTCGCCAAGCTCTTGGGCTACGACTTTTCGATCGCTTTCCGCTTCGGAAAAACCAACCGGGTCGCTGATGCTCTCTCCCGCCAGCCGCACGCACCGGAGTTGACCACCATTTCTCGGCCAGTCTGGGAAGAGGGCTCCGACATTCAGGAGGGCGTTGAGAAAGACCCCTACTTATCATCGATTCGTACGGCCCTCATCGCCGATCCGGCGGCGCACCCTCCCTACTCGCTCATTGGCGGCCGACTGTTCTACCGCGGCCGTCTGGCGCTGTCCGCGTCCTCCGCATGCATTCCGCAGTTGCTGGCCGAGTTCCACGCGTCGCCAACCGGTGGTCACGTAGGCGCATTCCGGACCTACCGCCGATTATCAGCTTCCTTGTTTTGGCCACAAATGATTCGTCAAATCAAGGCCTACGTCGCCACATGCCTTCCCTGTCAGAAGGCCAAGTATGAGTCAATGTTTCCCGGCGGTCTCCTGCAGCCCCTTCCGATACCGGACCGTATCTGGGAGGACATTGTCATGAACTTCATCACCCGGCTACCACGGTCTGACGGGTTCGACTGCATACTGGTGGTGGTGGACCGCCTCTCAAAGTACGGCCATTTCATCCCCCTTCACCATCCATACACGGCGAAATCGGTAGCAGATAGTTTCATTGCCGGCATCGTGCGCCTTCACGGGTTTCCGCGCTCCATCGTGAGCGACCGAGACCCCCTCTTCTTGAGCAGCTTTTGGACCTCCTTATTCCGTTTGCAAAGAACTCAACTTCGCATGAGCACCGCCTACCACCCGCAGACGGACGGGCAGTCCGAGGTTCTCAATCGGTTCCTCGAAACCTACCTCTGGTGCTTCATTGGCGAAAGATCGGGGACTTGGGCCAAGTGGCTTCCTTGGGCTACTCTTACAATACGGCCTATCACTATGCGGCCAACACCTCCCCATTTGAAGTGGTCTACGGCCGCCCACCCCCTTCGATTGTGCGGCACCTTCCGGGCGAGTGCCTTGTGGACGGCCTCGTGGTTCACCTTCAGGATCGCGACACCATTCTGGACAACTTAAAGCATCACCTGCGACGCGCCCAAGCCAAAATGACCTCTTTTGCAAATCGCAAACGCAGGGACCTACAACTCAACATTGGGGAGAAGGTGTTCATCAAGCTGCATCTCTACCGGCAACTGTCCGTGGCTCGCCGTACGTGCCCAAAATTGGCACCGTGTTTCTTCGGCCCATTCAAAGTGATCGGCTGGATTGGAGCAATGGCTTACCACCTTCGGTTACCGGACGACAGCCGGATTCACCCCGTCTTCCATGTGTTGCAGCTTCGACGGGTCATCGGCGACCACCCGGCCGTGGATCACATCCCAACCGATTTGGACTATTCATGTACGGCACCCTTGTACCCAGCCAACATCATCGACCGTCGGTCATCTCACTCCGGTGCGGAATTTCCCGAGGAAGTCGGGTGGCGTGGCGGCACCGGCCCCAGTCTGAGAGCACATGGCTGATTCGAGACGATTTCCGCCGTCAATTTCCAGATTGCTGCCTTGAGGACAAGGCCAATTTCCCAGACGGCAGCATTGTTACCGACTTGCATGAGGGAGAGCCGCCATGACGGGTGTACGCACGGCGACCGCGCGGATCGGGCAACAAGGAAGCAGCGGGCACTACGGTGTCGTCCGACGTTATGGACGGCGACACCGGGGGCGACAGCGAGACCGGCGGCGTGGATGAAGGCCTTGGGCATGCTTAGTGTTTATTGTTTTGGTAGGGGGGTATTTTGGGTATTTGGTTTGGGACCTCATAGTATAAGAGGTTATGTTGAAACCTAGAATGTATCTTTGATCACTTATGCAAGTTGGGGCTGCTCCCCTTTTCCTCCTCCTATCTCTCTCTCTCTCTCTCTCTCTCTCTCTCTCTCTCTCTCTCTCTATCTATCTCTCTCTCCCGTCTACCTCTCTATCTCTCTCTCTATCTCGCTCGGTCTCGCTAGCGTCACCACCGCCCGGCGGTACCCCGGCGTTAGCTATCGCCCCCGCTACCGCCCCTCTCTCCGACGCGATACCCTAAGCGGATCAGGTGCTCTCAGTACCTATGCTAACTTACAGGGGAGGTACGGGTAATTATTTCTTTTTTTATTTCCCATATTATACTTTTTTTTTATATTTCCCCCATAGGTAAGAGACATTTACACCAATAATTAATTTTTCAACCCATCCTTGGCTCATGCACTCATTAATCCAAAATATGTGGAAACTACACAGAAATCTTTTATCTCATTGTTTTCCCTACCAACTCAGATCCTAGTTATTACCCATAACAAATGAATTTTGCCAAATTTCAAATTGGAAGGAATACAACACTATTGTCATGTTTGTAGGGGTTCAGGATGTTGTAGTAGGCATGAGTTACAAACATGGTTTTACTGGAGCATAGTTTGTTGGTTTAATGATCCATCAAAATTTCATATCTCAAAAAGTAGAAAGCAACAACAAGATTGTTGTTGCATATGATGTTATGGATGAATGATTTGTACCGGTAGTTGATCAAATAAGTGGCATTAATCTGATCCACAATGTTATGTATAGCTGTGGGTAAGGACATTTTTTATTATCAGTTTTGTCTCAAGCAAAAACACTAACCACTTTTCAAAAACAGGTATACATTGAGGGTTGTAAGTTTTGTATATGAATCATCATTATTGATGCCCAAATTGCATAATAATGATATTTGATTGACTGTACTCATAAAAGTTATAAATATATATATATATATATGCATCATTAATGATGCCCAAATTTCATAATGATGATATCTGGTTGGGTATTCATAAAAGTTATATCTATACTATTCTATAAACAAAAAAACCCCTTTGGTGCAACATTCATATTCCCACTTTTACCCTCTCATTCTATTACTAATTCAGCTATAATTTCAAATTATTTTGAAAATAATCGGTTATTTCAGACATTTCTAATATCCCGCTCAATTTTCCCCCGCACCAAAATCCACTTCCCTCCGAATCACATTCCACCCAAAGCCCGATAGATTACATTTCTTCCCCTTCGCGACCCGACAAGCAGCTCCATGGCGATCTCCAAATGCTGCTCCCTGCGATAATCTCCGACTCCATGACACTGATCTTCTTCCCAGTTCTTTCTTCCTTCACAAAACATGAAAGGAAGTTGCCTTCTTAGGGCAAAAGACTCCATCGGATAAACAGGTACTCAACTATCCAACCTTCCATTCTCTACCACGCTAGCACCTTCCAACCCCTCCAGTTGTAATCTTCCCTAAATCGACGGTCGACTCCCCCCTTCCTTTCACACTCGACATCCCTACCTCTCACGCTCCACCTCCAGACGGATTTAATTTTAGGGTCTACCCGTTTAAAGGCCATTCCACGCTCGACATCTCCGCTTGATCGACAGCGGCTCCACCTCAAGTACAGATTTATTTTTAGTGTTTCTCCATTTATAGCCCATTCTTTCTTCCTCCCGCAGAAAGGAGATCTTTGACAAGCTGCTCGCAGATTTACATCTGACATGGGTCAAGCTGCTCCCAGATCTACAACCAAAATGGATCCTCGCAGGCTTTCACTCCCATTTTTTTGTCTTGCAGGTCTCCATCCTCTCCAGGTACCTAGATCTACATCTCAAAGATCTCCATCGACTTGCTCGCAGATCTTCATTCATATTACTTCACAGCTGCTATTTTTTTTGCTTGCAGGTCTCCAGCTCACGCCCTTTTCCTACTAACGCCATTTACCAGTTGAAAACCAGAGTATTCTTATTTTGTTCTGATTTTATTTTTATATGCTGAAATTTGCAGTGTTAAAGTATATTCTTTAACATAAATTACTAATATATTCTTTGTGTTGGCTGTTAAAATCTGAATAGAAATCTGAATAGAAATTTCAGTTACAGATTCCGGTTCTATTTTTGAATGCTGAAATTTCCCGAATGTTTGCTGCCAACATGGATTTCAAAAGCTTCAGCTTGATAGGTATTTCTGATGCATAGGTTTGGGTTGCAAATGGAATTAGCATTTTTTTAAGTTTCTTTTTTTTCTTCATTAGATAATTTAAGAAGTTACAAAATGTACATTACCTAGAGTTTGTAATAGTTAATGCTATGGATTTGCTTGGTTCATGTCTTCTATTTGCTCAAATAATTTTTAGCATCTGCTTATTAATATACTATTGTTGTTTTTGTATCCATGCTTTGCAGGCTATGAATTTCTTTGCAGCTCTTCTATTACTGTTGATGTTTGAAGAGAATGCATTTTGGCACATTTTTCTTATTTTAATCTCTTGGGTTGAAGATGAGATGCTTAGGTTTGTTTGCAGGAATTACTATAGAAATTGATTTTGTTTCATGTTGTTCAGTCAGTACGGCTTCTATCATTCTGGTTTTGAGCTATAATGTAAATTTTTTTACTCACATACGATAATATTAACTTATTACTTTTACTGCAGAAAGAGCAGTGGGTTTTCTCCTGCGGCATCGATCTATCATGGAGTTACTACGTGATTATGATTTTTATCTGAAGCATGGGTGTCATTATATTTTCCCGGGAATTATTTCTCAAGTTATTTCTACTACCATTTGATGCTAAATTAATCTATGAGATCATCACTCAATGAATCATGTTTTTTATAATTGCATGCCACATGTTCGATGATTTGCCTCCTCAAAATCTAATCTAATATAATATATTGCGAATACTCAGATTATTTTTTAATCTATATTTCTAACTTATTTTTGGTTATCTTCGTGATATATATACTAACCATTATGATCAGAACTCTAGATGTAGAACTTGCCTTATTTAGAGGTTAGTGATAGGAAGAATGTTGCCGACCCCGCCGGAAGTCGCCTCTCCCGTCGGATGTTGCCACTCCCTCCGGATGTCGCCTCCCCCGTCGGATGTTTTTAATGAACCCAGTTTCATTCCGGTAAGCAGATGCTAATCCATTTATTTGTTCAACCTTTTCTAATCAGTTTAATGTTTGCCAAAGAATTAGGCAGCAACTCCTAATCAGGTTTGCTCCAATACTACTTTCCCCTATACATTCATTTTATGCCAGTCTCATCATTGCACTGAATAAATTTAATATTGTATTTATACTCCCTGACGCTTTCTAGCTCTCATTAGTAGTAAATGTTATTCTAATTTTTTTAACATTGAGCTGCTTGATTTTTTGAATTATCATTCTTTCTTTTTATTTAACTAATTGTTTCAAGGTAGTTGAATCAACCTATGAGTCCAAATGATTCTCTGCTTCAATCAAGGCCAGCAACTCTATTATTCTTCATGTACTTATTTAGATCTTCCTGCATTTACATGTGTTTTCCAGTGAAATATATAAAAGGTATTCACAGATGTTAGAGGCCTAAGTACTCGAGTTCCTTGATAGCTATTGCAGGTTCCTTCTGATTTATTTGAGTTTTACTCAAAACTAATATTCTGATCTATAAGATAATTTTGAAATGTCATAAAGCTTAAGAACTATACGTACATGAACAACATTCACCTATTTTGTATTGCAATTTAATTGTTCTAAAAGTTCGTAGCTAGATTGTTTGATTTGTTTACTCAATACATGTGAGGAAATTGCATTTCATTTCATCGCTAACTCAAATACAAGTGACAGTGCAAGTGCCGCCCCGACGAATGTCGGCCCCTCCGACGAATATCGCCTCCCCCGACGAATATCGCCTCCCCCGACGAATATCGCCTCCCCCGACGAATGTCGCCTCCCCCACGACGAAGGTCGCCCCCACGACGAGGTCGCCTCCGCGACGAATGTCGCCCCCACGACGAATGTCGCCCCCAAGACGAATGTCGCACCCGCGACGAATGTCGCACCCGCGACGAATGTCGCACCCACGACCAATATCACCCCCCAAGACAAATGACACCGCCCACGACAGATGCGGGCGCAGCCCGCCCGAATGCGGGTGCATCCCGCCCGAATGCGGGCGCTACCCGCTTGAATGCCAAGCGGGCGAAGCCCGCTTGATTACGGGCGAAGCCCGCAGCGACGCATCGAGAACGGGGGTAGCCCGTTCGAAGATGCTAGTATATATATATATATATGTTATGCAAGAGGAAGGGAGAGAGCGAGAATGAAGGAGATCTAGAGAAGAAGAGGAGATTAGGGTTAGGGTTGAGAGGGAACACTACTAGAAAAGTGACTTTTAGCCACACTTTTTTTTGCCACGGGTCAAAAATCGTGGCTAATAGTGAAATATTAGCCACGACCCCTAGTTCGTGGCTAATAAACAAGTATTAGCCACGGATGTCTAATTCGTGGCAAAAAAGAAACCATTAGCCACAGTTTTTTTAATTCGTGGCTAATAAGATAGTATTAGCCACGGTATTCTAATTCGTGGCTAATATTTTTGCAACATTTCTTAATCTATGGCTAAAAACGAAGTACTAGCCACGATTTTAGGTCGTTGCAAGAAAACACTATGAGAAAATTGATTAAAATTTATTTATTTTTATTAATAATATGTGCAAAAAATATTAATATTAATTAAAACCTTAATTATCACAATTAATTAATTAATCTGTGTCACATATAATTCGATCACAACACGTGTTATGATCATCTTAATTATTTATATATTTACAAATTAATTCTCATATAAAAATGAGTATTGAGTGTTGGTAGAAAGAGAGAGCAAAACTTCTTAAGTGTGACAATCTAAAGATGATTAGGAAGTGTAGAAGGAACATTTTGCTCATGTAACATCCCAATTTTAACGAGTCTAGCTAGTAGATTCACTTGACGCACAGTGAGCAGTCTAATTGGGTTCATGTGACACATTTACCTGATTATGACTCAAAACATATCAGATATTTTAAGTATACGCAAACTCACCGATACGAACCCATAAAGTTATAAGGAGCTCCAAGGGGTGCAATTAGCAAAAGCCCTGCCATGGGAAAGCGGAGGCAATGAAGCCGAGTTCAACTCCATTAAAAGGGAATATGTGTGAGAGTAAGAACCCGCCTGGCAGCATCACCCGCACGGGTAGCAACAAGGCCAAACCCCGCCATCGCCGGGTACGATCGTAGCCACACCCCACTAAGTAGGTGCGGATAGACGTGCACCCCACTATAGGAGTGCGGGCCGCACCCCACTTAGGGGGCGCGACCAAAGCCGCACCCCGTGGGGACGGCCAAGGCCGCACCCCCCATAATTGGGTGTGGCCAAGGCCGCGCCCCCCATGGGGGGCGGCCAAGGCCGCACCCATGTGGAGGGAGCGGAAGCGCTCTCTGCGGAGAGAGATCGCTTTCTGCGGAGCGGGAGTGGCAACTCGAATCTGCTTAGCTGCAAGATTTAGACCGGCATCAGAGTTGGAGCCGCCTTACGAGTCCGGGCGAGGCTGCGATGAGAAAGCTTTTCCGAATCAACCCGAGCCCTTTTAGGGGAACCCCATCAGCCGACATGATGCTCGCACGAAGTGAAGTGGGGGGATCGACAGCTCGCATGAAGAGAAGTCGGGATTGGGTTTGCACGAAGACAAGCATGCAGGATCGCAATCAGGCCAGCCTATAGAGGCACTAAGTTCGATCCCGGGAAAGATCACGATTGATTTACAAAATATGTATTGTAGGATCATGTGATCCTATGATTCGGATCTTGCGATCCTACGATTCGGATCACACAATCCCGTTAACCATGATGCGGATGCACGAAAGTCGTGGAAGATGGCAGGAGGCTAATTTTTCACGACATATGGCAAAATTTTGGAGGAAAATCATGATTTTATTTCCCTAGATACACCATTTTAACTTTTAATTTTGTCTATACAGACCTAATTTGTCTTTTCATTTTTACTCTTGCCCCCAAATTTCTCCCCCCTAGTATATTTGGAGGGAAAAAACATATTCCCCCAAATTTTTTATTCTTTATTGTCACATCCCCTCCTCCTCAGTCCACGATAGTTTTTGCGCCCTTCTCGAAGCGTCGTCTTCCCGTCGCCCTACTCCAAGCCCCATCGTCCCGTCGCCCTGCTCCAGTCGCCGTGCTCCAGTCTCCCTCCTCCCGTCGCCGTGCTCCAGTCACCCTCCTCCCATCGCCGTGCTCCAGTCACCGTCCTCCCGTCGCCCTGCTCCTGTCGTCATGTCCTAGTTGTGACGAAGAAGGAACTCGACATCCTCGACGAAGAAGGTGCTCGACTCCCTCGAAGGTGCTTGGTTCCCTTGACCTGAAGTTCCTGCTCCAGATCTGCGAAGCTTCGGCATCCTTATTTCGCAAGGTAGCTTCTCCTTCCCAGATAGATGCTTTTACCCTATTTTTTCGTGCATTTCTTCAAGTTTTTTTTGGTCAGAATAGTTTTCCTGCTTTCTTCTCCGTGTTTTTTTCCCAGATTTCTTCTACAATGTTCAGAAAACATGATTCTTTTGTTAGGATTGGGTTGCTGAAGGAAATCCGCAAATATTGTGTCAATGATCACAATATTGAGGGAGTGTTTGGTTCACTGTTGGAGTTAATAGAATGTGATGAAAAATTCTTTACTTCTGTTGAAGTTAATGCTGGAAATAGGTACCATGTTATTTTATATTTCAATTTCTCTTTGATGATTTACTCGGAACGTATCTGGTTATGCTTCATTTGGATACTTTCATCTATTTCTTCTGAAGATTTGATTGAATCTAACTCATATGAGTGTGATACCTGAGATTTGTTTGCTATTATGTGCTATTTTTGCCATTTTTCCTATAATAAATGAAGGAAAAATGAGCAGGGTTGCTAAACTGAATGAGGAGGATTGTTTGAAGCTTTCCAATTTTTATGCCAGGTTCATCAATTAGCTGTTTCCCCCTTCATTAGCACAAATGTTGCAGAGACATCTGAACACTTCAAGATGAGCATGGTGGATTTTCACAAATTCTCATTTATTACGTCTTTAATGGACGGGCAAAGCAAGCATGCCTTGGAGCAGTAGTGGTTATTTCTCTCTTAATTTGTTGCCTTAACTTGAAGCTATTTTAAATTAATTTGTCGCCTTAATTTGTTTTCCTCTCACAATTCCTGCATTGTATGAGAAGTTTCAGGTTGCATCGAGGCTGGTGTCATGAGGGTTCGTGGTTGATATATAGTAGTTGCATTTGCTTGGACATGTTTGAAGGAGGAGATTTTAAGTGATCTTGGAGTTTTGAATATGTTTTGGGTATGTTATTAACCAAATTAACTTCCTGTTGCAATTTTTCTTTCTCAACTTTGGGTTGTAGTTTCGATTTGTTTCTTGGATTTTTTTTTCCAAATTTGGGTTTGATGCGGAAATTGAGTTGTATTTCGGCATGGACTGTTCTTCGTGGCGTGTCGGCGTGAGATTGAATTGCGTTTGAATTAATAGCCTCGAGTTATTATTGGTTGGGTTTCTATGATTAATGCTACGGCTCGAATTGAGGGATAGGGCTGCCACTGCTCCGAGGGTGCCTCATTATCCTTGGATTGATGTTCCACAGTTGCATATCTGTTGATTGCGTCTCGTTTTTTTTTTGTTTTAGGAATCACTGGAGGTTTTTGATGGTGCCAGTAAAGGGAAGTACACAATTGGCCTTGGGCAGGATTGTATGGCCTTCTGTACGGAGTTGGAAGATGTGATCTCTATGAGGTAATTGATCTATCTTTTCTGTGTTTTTACCTGATGCATGTTACCGTTCTGGGAATGCATTTGGGTTTTCTTTTGTTCCTTCTCTTGTTTGATCTTAATATATTTGTTTGGTTTAGACAAACCTTTTGTCCATATGGAGGCTACTTCGCTTCTAAGCTTATCTTCATGCTTTCTTAAGAAAACAGGGGGAAATTAAGTTCTCGGATTAAAATTTTTGAGATTCTATTTTAATGATAAAGTGTTTGCCGTTGGAAAGTTTTTTTGGTGTGTGTGTAGGCAGCATGCATAGTTCATGCTTTTTTCACAATTTTCTACTATTTCTCCATGAATCCTTCACATCAGTTTGGTAAAACAATGGAAAATAACAAAGAAGTTATCTTGATCTCTATTCTTTGCATAGGATTTGTTATTGGTCGGATAGATCTTCTGTGCTTTAGTATTATTAGAGTCCTTATTAACTATATTAACGTAAATTTTGTTACTTTTTTTGTGTGGTGAAAACATTTCGATCAAGAAATAAGATTCCCCTTCTTTTGAACTCATTGTTGAAAGTTGGATACATATACTTTATCATGTCATCATTTCATACTTGATCTAAGATAATATAAGAATTGAAATCTTAGAAGATGGTGTTAAAAGTTTTTAGGAAGCCTTATGGTGTTTTTCTGCTGTGTATAGCTGCGAGAATAAGGTAGCTCTCCAATGTCATCCTGAGTTATATGAATTTAAATGGAGTTCTCTATGAGGATCTAATATACAAAATTGATGTAATTTACACTTATATGTGTACATACATAAATTCCACTTATGAGAATTTATTGAGCTTCCTCAATCAATACAAGTGATAGTCATACATAGCAAATCAAGTTAGGTCATGAATATCATCTTTATTCTTATACTACTGTTGGATTTGGCTTTATGTGGCCTTAAATCTATGTTGTACGGATAGATTTGGACAACCAATCGAAGTTATGATCCATCTACCTTTTTCTCTTCATAATAACTTGACATTATCGCTATTTTCTAGCATTTATTGTACATGCCCAAACACCTAACCCTTTTTTTTCACTACCCTGCCTTCAATAATTACTCACCCAACTAATCAAATTATGGCATTTAATATACTCTATCTCCTAATACTAGGAAATCCTAATTGTGGGAATTTAGAGAAGTACCCATAACTGTTGTACAGTTTTTATTAGCTGGATGAATAGAATCTAATTGCAAACTTTATCATGAATAATTCATGTTGCAACTTGATTTCTTTTTGTTCTATAAAATCAATTCAAATCTTTCTCATCAGAATATTTTCATTCTATCTTATATGCTTCATCTGTTATTAGTTCTTAGGATCTTCTTAAATCACGCTGCATCCTTTTGGGTTTATAGCAGTCTGAAGTCCTACGATGACCCACCTCGAGAGTTTCTATTTCTATATTTTAGGTGAATTCAAATGGATTTTAACAATTCATATTGAATGCTCTTTTATTTGTAAACTTTGGTCATGTTATCCTAAGAAATTGAGTTGAATGTAAGCATATAACTGATAACCTTGCTGTTCTTTTCTAGTTCTTTGTTTAATACAATACATATGGTCTTCTGAGATCTAGTCGTGGGTCATATTTTCATGTAGCTTGACGGTTACCACTTCCCTACTTGAGAAATATCACATATATTGATCCAAAACAAATTGGTCGCTTGGAAGTTGGTAGTGAAACAGTTATTGACAAAAGCAAGTCAATCAAAACATGGTTGATGAAGATTTTTGAGGTTAGTTTTTTACATTTACCAGATTTAAAACTGCTCTATTTTAAAACTGCACTGGTATCCAGATTAGAAGTGAAAGATGAGCTTCCATGAGAGATCCTCGGGCGAGGAAGATGTTTTACACATCGCAACCAGATTAGAAGCAAAAAAATAACTCACTCATGGCTTTGCTATACGTACACACACACACATTGATGTAGGAAGCTTTTAGTAATGATGTGTTGTTGTGAATTAAGCTCTGTTGGGTTTGTAATTTCATTTTTTGTTTCTTTCAAGAGAGGCAGCGGAGAATTATAAATAGGCATGCCACATCACCCTGAATATCAACATTGGGGATGGCTCGAGCTTGGATTCTATTAAAATGTATTTAATTATTTTTCATAGATTTAGACCGTGATAAATTTTTTTAAATAAATCAAACATGTATTTGCCACGATTTCAAATCGTGGCAAATACTTTTAAAATAAAATTTTCAAGTATTTGCCACGGTTTCAAACCGTGTCAATTTTTTTAAATAAATATGCCTAGTATTTGCCACGGTTTCAAACCGTGGCAAATATTTTTTTTAAAAAATGTCAAAGTATTAGCCACGGCAAAATACCGTGGCTAATAATGAACTTTTAGCCATGGTCGAGGCAACGTGGCAAATAACTGTTGAAATCAAGACATTTAGCCGCGGTTTAAATTCGTGGTTAAAAGGTCGTGGCTAAAGGTTATTATCCACGGAGTGGGCGTGGCAAATACTATTTGCCACGCTCGCATTGCCCACGCCCATTTGCCGTGGGCAGGCCGTGGCTAAAAGGATTTTGCCACGGTTTGGGACTTTTAGCCACGACAATTTGCCCTGGCTAAAAGTCCATTTTCTGGTACTGGAAGGAGGGAGAATACCTGAAATATAAACTTCTTAGCCCATCCAAGAGAGTCCCGGGGTTATAAATACCCTGAGACTAGAGGGGACCCACCGGCCCCCTCAATAGGTGCTGAACCGTGTGGTTCAGCCCCGTCGGCTTCCTTTTAGTGATCGGGGGCTGAACCGGATAGATGCTCCTTGTGGCTTCCTTTGGTCAGCGAGCATAGTGATGCCCCATGAATCGCAGCGCGTTTGGGGGCGTAACATTCCCCTCCCCATCAAGCACCAACTTGTCCCCAAGGTGGAAGTATGGAAACAAGTCACGGAACTCTAGCAGATCAACCCAGGTGTTGTGTGCAGCTGTCAAGTTCTTTCATTTAACCAAGAGCTCGGGACGGTATTCAGTGCCCCGCTTCTTCCACTTGGTCAGCAAGATTTCCTCCGATGAGGGCCGCAGTTCCCCTGTCGTGGTAGCTTCAGGTAATAGAGGGCTCGCCTGAACTGCGTCGCCAATCTTCTTTTTGAGAAGGGAAACATGAAAGGTTGGGTGAATACGAGAACCTTCCGGGAGCGCTAAGGTGTAGGCCACCGGTCCGACCCGATGAGTAATGCGGAACGGCCCGTAGTACCGTGGTGCCAATTTCTGATTTGCCCTGCGGGAGACAGAGAGCTGTCGGTAAGGTTGTAGTTTGAGGAAGACTTCATCTCCGACCGCAAACTACTGCTATGCCCGATGTTTGTCTGCCTGTGTTTTCATCCTGTCCTGGGCCGCTCTGAGGTTGTCTCGTAGGTGTACCAAGGTGCGATCTCGGTCGCGCAGTGTGCGGTCGACCGCTAGAAGAGTTGTCCTGCCTGGCTCGTAAGAACCCAAGGATGGAGGCGGGTGGCCATAGACGACCTCGAACGTGGTAAGCTTGCTGGCTGTATGATAGGTGTTGTAGCAGTACTCTCCCAATGTAACCAGCAGGTCCAAGTGTGTGGCTCGTCCATCACGAAGCATCGGAGGTATGTCTCCACCCCCCGATTGAGAACTTCCGTCTGTCCGTCTGTTTGGGGATGGTTGGCTGTGCTCAGGCGCAACCGCATACCTTGTAACCGAAAAAGCTCCCGTCAGAAGTTGTTGATGAACACCGGATCGCGATCCAAAATGATAGACCTGGGTACGCCATGCAGTCGAACGATCTCGCGGACAAAAAGATCGGCTACCGATTCCCGGGTGTAGGGCTGGCTCATGGAGAGGAAGTGCCCGTACTTCGAGAGTTTGTCGACCACGACCAAGATGATGGACTTGCCCTGAGATTTGGGTAGGCCATCTATGAAGTCCATGGAGATCGTGTCCCGGATATTGTGCGGAATTTTCAGAGGAGTGAGCAAACCCGCTGGGGAGGTTGTTTCATATTTCTGTCGTTGGCAAACCTCACATTGCTGCACAAACTGTTGTACGTCCTTACATAAGCCTTTCCAAAAGACATTCGCCCGCAACCGTTGGAGAGTTCGGAGCACGCCTGCACGTCCCCCCATCGGAGAAGAATGAAACTCATGCGTCATAACTGTCTTCTAGGCCGAGGTAGGTGGAAGAACGACACGGCCCTGATAATATAAGTGCCCTCCCTGTAACTGGTACCCCGGTGTGGTCGTTTGTCCCTATCGTAGTGCATCCACGATGATCCGGAGCTCGGGATCCTGTTGTACCTCCTTCTGTATGTCGTCGAGGGAGTCGATCAGGGGACCCGAAATGTGGGAGAGGGAGCTCTCTGGGAGTCGTGATAGAGCATCTGCAGCCACGTTCTCTTTCCCTTGCTTGTAGACGGTCTCATAATCATAGCCCAACAACTTGGTCACCCACTTCTGCTGAAGAGGGGAGGCTACACGTTGCTCCAGGAAGTGTTTCAAACTCTGGTGGTCTGTGCGAATCTTGAAGTGGTGTCCCAGCAAGTACGGCCTCCATAAGGCCACAGCGTGTATGATGGCTAACATCTCCTTTTCATAGGTAGATAACCCCAAGGTCCTCGAAGCTGGTGTCTTACTGAAATAGGCCAGGGGTTTCCCTTCCTGCATCAACACTGCTCCAATCCCTACCCCGGATGCGTCGGTCTCCGACACAAACTCCTTGCTGAAATCCAGAAGAGCCAGGACCGGTGTAGTCGTCATGGCTCGTTTTAAAGCCTGAAAAACCTCCTCGGCGTCCTCTTGCCACACAAAGGCATCCTTCTGTAACAACTGAGTGAGCGGTCTCGCGATCTTGTCGTAGTCCTTCACGAACCGACGGTAGTAGCCCGTGAGCCTGAGGAATCCTCGTAGAGCCCGGATCGTCGTAGGACGAGGCCAGGTTACCATGCTCGCGACTTTGTATGGGTCGGCCCGAATGCCATGTGACGAAACAAGATGGCCCAAGTACTCGACCTCTGCTTGGCCAAAAGAGCACTTGGACTGCTTGGCATATAGCTGATGTTGGCGCAAGAGGGCGAGGACTTGTTGCACATGCTCCAGATGCTCCTCCCAACTGCTACTGTAGATCAGGATGTCGTCAAAGAAGATCAACGTTGAGCGGCGCAGGAGTGGCCGAAAGATCTCGTTCATCACGGCCTGGAATGTGGACGGGGCATTGGACAGCCTGAAAGGCATCACGAGAAACTCGTAATGTCCATCATGGATCCTGAAAGCAGTCTTGTGGATGTCTCCCTCCCGTATCCGAATCTGATGGTAGTCGGAACGCAGGTCCAGTTTGGTGAATAAGCACGCTCCGTGTAGCTCGTCTAACAGCTCCTCAATCATGGGTATGGGAAATTTGTCTTTGACGGTAGAACTATTCAGGCCTCGGTAATCAACGCAGAACCTTCATGAACCGTCTTTCTTCTTCAATAGAATGATGGGCGAAGAGAAGGAACTTGTACTGGGGAGGATGATCCTGGTAGCAAGCATCTCTCTAACGCTACGCTCGATCTCTGCTTTCTGTATGTGCGGGTAGCGGTACGATCTGATATTGGTGGGTTCCGTCCCCACCTTGAGCTGAATTGTGTGGTCTCTGAACCTCGGCGGGGGAAGTGTGTGCGGCTCCTGAAAGACATCTTCGTACTGGGTTAATACGGGTCGCATCTGTGCCGGAATCTCTGATGGAATATTAGTGACCGATGCTAGCACCATGATCATCGCCATCGAGCTTCCCTGCTCGCCCAGATGTTCCAAACTCCTGACAGAGATCTCCTTCAGCGGAGATGATTTGAGGTCGTGAAGGCAGTAATCTTCCCCAAGCTGTGTGAACTCCATGGTCATTTGGTCCCAGTCAAGAGTGACTCTCTTCAACTGTCTCAGCCACTGGACTCCTAGTACCATATCAGATCCCCGGATGGATAGAAGGTAGATGTCAGTGCGGCAGGTGTACCCCTGCATCTGCAATTCGACTCCCATCATCACCCTTTCACACCTTAGTTTGCGCCTATCTGCTACCATGACCTGGAACGCGGCGCCACGGTCTATGGTTTGTCCCACCTTCAGTGCCACTGCAGGGTTGATGAAGTTGTGTGTGCTCCCACTATCGATCAGAATTGTAACCCGCTCCTGGGTCACTTTCCCGGCTATGCGCATAGTGAGGGGGGCCTCATAGCCCTGCATTGCCTATATGGACACCTCAAATTCCGTCAGATCCAATTCCTCCTCTAGTTCCAACGCGGTGGTTTCTTCATCCTCGTCCTCCTCTCGCAGCATGAAGACCTGGATCTTCTGACACTTGTGCCCGGGTCCGTACTTTTCATCACAATTGAAGCACATGCCTTTCTCCTTCCTCGGCTGCAGCTCAGGCCAGGTCAGTCTGGTCACCGTCGGGCGGCCGGTCGCCGGCGGGTCTCTCCGGGCAGGTGTGGTAGTTGTGGCTGCTCGGCCCATGGTGCGGTTCCTCTGTCTGTTGAAACGCTCGATCCTCTTGTATCCGTGCGAGACTGATGGTGTGACTCAAGCTGCGGGGCATATAGGCATGGACCTCGTCCCTCAAATGCTCCTTCAGACCCGAGACGAAACAACTCAGCAGTGTTTCTCTTCCCATCGAACCCTGTTGGCCAACCTTTCAATCTTAGTGCGGTACTCCATCACTGTTCCCTTATGCCGAAGCTTCTGTAGCATGGCCTCAACGTCTTCATACTCCAGAGGGCCAAATCGAACTGCAAATTCTTCTACGAACTCATTCCAAGGCGCGTAATCACGACCCCTCAAGAACTACTGCGTCCACTGGTAGGCGTCCTCCTACAGGTGAAAAGCTGCCAGCTGCACCCATTGTTCCTCGGAATTTCCTGGTAATTGAAAAATAGTTCCGCTTTCTGTACCCACTCCAACGCATCTCCTCCTCTGAATTTGGGAAAATTCATTTGAGTCCTCTTCGGTGGCATGTACGCTCTCTGATTTGCCTGCCCGTATATCCCAGGTTCCTGGTCGTACCCTCCCTGCCTCCGTTGCTCCATGGGGTGATTGGGTGGTCCTTAGGGTCCCTGAAAATACATGCCTCCCTGTTGAGTGGTTGTTGGAGGCCGTTCGTATCCTTGGTTTCTGTTGCCGTATCCTCTAGGTGGTCTGAAGGTCTGTGGCAGCGGTAGGAGTCCAGCAACACCTCCAAACGAAGCGCTCGATGCTCTGTTAGGTTGAAAACCCCACGATGTATGCTCTGGAGGGCGCCAATTAGGCGTACGCCCCGTCCCGGCCCCATTCCAGGCTGTCGCTGCAGTCCCTGCTCCATTTCCGGTCGCCGATGCTGTCCCCGGGGAGGACGGCCCAGCCAGATCCTCCGCAGGCCTCCACGTTCCGGGACGGCCTCCTCCGGCTCCGTTTCCTCTAACGGCGGCTGCTCCCATATCCAGCGGCTGAGACGAAGTCTCCCCGCTCCTTCCCGTATGAAATTCGGCGAATCTGGACGGGTCGGTCCCCATCCAACCGCTCGACGGCATGTCCGTCGCATGAATCGGCGGAATCGACCTGTCCGTCGCGTGAATCGGCGGGATCGGCTGCTGCCGAGCGTAATCCCCCATTCCGTGAGGAATCGATTGATGTTGCGAGTCCTCCGCCTCCGATCCGTCGTTGGCGGTCATTTTTCCTTTCAGAGTTTGAGCGAAGAGGGATTTGATCTCCTCCATGCGAGCGTCCAAGCGTTCTTCCAACTGTTTCGTGGATTTCATCATCCTTTCTTCCATAGCCGTCACCGTATCCGTCAACCCAACGTAGTTTTCCTCTAGGGTTGTCAATCTTGAGATTTCCGCGTCCGAGCGTGTGGTCACCATGGCCGCAAGAAGGTGCTTTGATACCAAATGTTATGCAAGAGGAAGGGAGAGAGCGAGAATGAAAGAGATCTAGAGAAGAAGAGGAGATTAGGGTTAGGGTTGAGAGGGAAGGAGGGAGAATACCTGAAATATAATCTTCTTAGCCCATCCAAGAGAGTCCCGGGGTTATAAATACCCCGGGACTAGAGGGGGTCGGCCTCCCCCCTCAATAGGGGTTGAACCGTGTGGTTCAACCCCGTCGGCTTCCTTTTAGTGATCGGGGGCTGAACCGGATAGTTGCTCCTTGTTGCTTCCTTTGGTCGGCGAGCATAGTAATGCCCTGTGAATCGCAGCGCGTTCGGGGGCGTAACAATATATATATATCTAAACTACTATAATGGAAATATAGTTGCAGTGGCTTCGAAATTAGAATAGTCGTCCGATTGAGGGTTCATAATTCTACTGTCGTCCGATCGAGCTCAATCAAACCACACCCTCTCTCCATATTTTACTAGGTCTCCTAAACCTACTATTAGGGTGTCCTAAACCTATAAAATTACGATTTTGCCCCCTACTATAGTGTACTAAAATTACGATTTTAGGTCTACTAAAATTACGATTTAGTCAAGACGACACCGTTTTAGATTTTGATGAAGCCTGCCATTGGAGTCCTTGTTCGATGAGTTAACTTTTCTAGAGAGTAGAGGTACATGAGAGGATATAAAGAACTTTATTAAATAATATAGATTGATAAAAATGTTTTTTTATTTAGGAAGGAAGGAAAAAATGAATATTGGGAGAAAAATTTCAAATTTAATGACCAAATTACTTTTGTTCACAAAATTAGTGATCGAACTTATATGTCGTTACTAAAGATATGTCTTTAGTGACTGGACTTATATTTCATCACTAAAGGCATGTCTTCAATGTTCGAACTTATATGCGGTCACTAAAGACGTGTCATTAGTGGCCAAACGTACATTTTGTCACTGAAGACACGTCTTTAGTGACGAAATATATTTCGTCCCAAAAGACACGTCTTTAGTTACGAAATAAAATTTGACACAACAATTCTATCAAAAACCAATTTTCTTGTAGTGAAAGTGTTGTGTGTACGTGAAAATTGGAGGATCCCACTGCCTTCCTCCGAATAGCTCGTGTTCACGCTTGCATTTGCCACGATAGGACTGTTGAAGCCTGGAAAATCCCGGCTTCAAAATTCGGACTAAAGCAGCCGGAGACTACTTGCCAAGTGGCTCGAAGAGACGGCTTGACCGGCGACTATGAGGAAGCTAGAAGAGCAACAAACAGGACCCCAGGTGCCACGGCAGGGAGGTCCCACCACGTACCCAGAAGCTCAGAGGAGACTTCCCCTCCACAACCAAAAATGGCCGAGCAGGGTACGAGGAAGGCACCGACTTGGCTAGGAACTAGGAGTAGCGGCCAAGCGTAACAGGTTCCAGAATGCAAGAGCTGAGTTTCAAGAGCTCAAGTTCAGGTGCCAATCCAAGTACCCCTGGGGTCCTATTTATAGGGAAACCAATGGGTAGGGGGGTTTTTATAGTCCAGCCCCTGCCTGACTACTATGGGATACTCGACGAGCATTAAGCCATAGTCGCCCATCTGGCGAGTAGTGGGTGATGCTCGCACATTTCGGGCCAGTACTCGCCCAGGTCTTCTACTGCTCCGGTATTCGACGAACTCCTCTCGGCTGACTTTGTCTTGGTGTCATGAACCATTGACTTTTGTGTTGACCTTTTGACTTTTGACCTTTGCCTACGTGGCTTTTGAATGGGCCCACCCTCGGAGAATGAGGGTTGTACACAATCCCCGCTCTTTGCGAGTAACGTAGTTGCTCGGAAAGAATCATCCAACCGTTATTCGACGATCAGGCCTTCTGGCGAGTATGGATTGATAGTCGGCATCCCGCTGGTTGACGCTCTGGTTCTATATATAGAGGGGAAGGGGTCTCTGAGGGCACGACTTTTCTGATCTCGCTCAAGATGTCGCGTAGTATTGCCGAGGAAGCTGGCGCTGATTTGGCCGAGCTCGCTAGTTTGTTGCCACCGTTGCGGAAGCCCGCTCGCGACGCCGAGCTTGAGGACTTCCTCGCCTCCAGGAAGAGGAAGAGGCTTGAAAAGAAGAAGGAGAAGAAGAACAAGAAGAAGAAGAGTGCCGACGCCACCGAGAATGTCGTTGATTCTCAGGTCGGCACTACCCAGCAGGTACGCGCCGACTTGGGTCTCGGTCAGTCGGGTGGCTCGCCTGCTCCTAATCCTCCTGAGTCGAGCGTCCCTCCGGAAGCGAGTACGGCTGAAACCTCGGCACAAGTTCAAGCTGAACCCCCTCCTTTACAAAGTGAGAGCTACTTACTCGCCATTATTTCGGTTTGAGTCGCCTGTTTTTACTGGCGAGTTTCTGATACTCTTTATACTATCCCGCAGATCCGTCGCTCACCGATGTTCGGGAGGAACCTTTGGTCGTTATCCCTCTGCGATCGTCGCCCATGATCTCGCCCAGGACTGGGGAGGGTTCTCATCGCGGCAGTGCGGTTCGGATCCTTCATAGCTCCCTTCTGGAGAAGAGGCCGTCGAGCGAGCATAGGACTCCCTTGACGAGTAGCGCGCCTCTACTGCCACTGTCTTCTAATCCTTCGGAGCTGGCGAGTAGCTCGCAGCTGCCCGTTGAGAAGCTTCCGCCACCTCCTCTGTTCCCTCCTCCTGTCGATATTCAGGGCGTTCAGCGCCATTCGTCTTCTGCAGTTCCCTCAACCCATCTAGGGTAATCCTCGCGCCGAGGCGGGGTTGGGGGTTCTTCCGGGTTCTTTGCCCCAAGGGGGGGAGGGAGACCAGTGGATGGTCGCGGCCGGGGGGAAACTCTTCGCGACAGGGAGCCCTCTGCCGGGAACCCGTCCGGTCGGCGAGGTGCTGGTCATCACAACTCTTCCCCTCATCGAGGAAGGAGTCCCCCTCCTCGCAGTCCTCCTCGCAGCTCGAGGAATGATACTCGCAGACCTGGTAACTTTAACTACTCGCTCTGCGTGAAGCTGCCTCCCCTGTATCCGTTTACTAAAGCTCCTTTTATCTTTGTCGCCCTCGCAACTCGCGCACAGACTTCCATGGGAGCTTTGATTGACGGAGTGGGGCTTCCTTCGCGCGAGTATCAGGAAAGGGCTACTCGCGCCATTCTGGATCTGGAGGCGAAGTTGGAGCGCCTAGCGATCAGCGACCCGCATCGTCGCTTGACAAAGGTGGAGGATCGGGTCGAGCGCCTGACGGCTAGCGAGCCTCAGCGTCGTTTGACCGAGTTGGAGGCGCGAATGTCTCGGTTGGAAGAATTCGATACTCGCCTTGCCGTTGTGGAAGCTCGCCTTCAGTCCGTCCACGATCTGGAGCGTCGGTTCGGCAGGATGGATCACCGAGTGCAGCTGCACCAGGACGAGCTGGTCGGGATTCGTGCGAGCATGGGTTCGGCCGGTCGCCTGGCGAGAATGGAGGAACAGCTGCGGCAGGGGGAGGACGCGATGTCAGTGGCCTTCGAGCATTATCGGCGCCCTCGTCGCATGGGTTGGGTCGGGCGACAACCCCAACTCCCTGAAGCTCAGGCGAACACTCAGGATCTCCCTTAGGATCTGTTCTTTTTCTTTCTTCATTTTTATAGCCGCTAGGTCGCCATCTGGCGAATGTCTGTGATCGAACATTTCGCTTTGTAATATTATTCGGCGAGTGGTTTAATCTCGCCCTTTAATTCTTGGTTTGTTATGCTGAAATGCTTGTTTTCTTCTATCTTCTTTTTTGTCGTTTTGCGAGTAGCGGTTGCATGTCGCGCCTTTTGGCGAGTTTCTCTGGATTCTGATGTAGGTACTCGCCAGTTTGGCGCTAGTGATTTGACGTACGCCCTTGGTTTTGGCGACTTCCCTCGATACTCGTCACCCCTGACTCGTGCTCGCGGCGGCGTATGCGGCAAGCCAAGTTTTGTCGAGTACTATAAATAGGGGGGTGGGTACGCATTTATTACGCTTTTGGCGATCTTTCCTTTCTTTCCAGCGAGTATCTGCCGATTGTTCATCTCCTCGCCTCTTTGATACTCGCTTCTTCATTTTCTCTTCTTCTAAATGGCTGACGAGGCAACTATTCGTCGTGCGAGCCATGCGAAGAACTTTGAGGCGACTTCCTTCAAGAAGTCGATTACTCGGCCGAGCGACCTGAAGGAGTTTTCTACCAAGTTCTTATCGCCGGGGTATGTCGCCAGGCTTCCTCGCGAGGATGAACGCCTGAATTCCTACTCGGCGACCGAGGTGATCTTCCCCACTCGCCATTTCGAAGTCGGCCTACGACTATCCTTGTGGTCGGAGGTCTGCCAGATACTCCGTTATCACGGGATAGTCCCTGCTCAAATCAACCCAAATGGAGTGGCGATGATCATGGGCTTTCTCTGCTTCTTGCGAGAACAGAAGATCGCCTTTGATCTCTCCGTCTTCCGGCGGGTATTCCATTTCGGCACTACTGGCGAGGGCGTCGTCTTTTTGTGCAGCTATGTCTGCACGCTGGTCGGCACGGCGAACAAGAACCACCGCTGAACCGAGCGATTAGTCGTCATCAAGGGCGACTTTGGAGTCGTGCCGACTTCATCCTTCCAGCCGGCGGAGAGTGCTTTCGCCACTCCTTATTTGGAGGAGAGCCGGGAGAAGCTACTCGACAGCTTCCGGGGTCGCCGCTTGGACGTAGTTTTCTGGAGGAGGCGGGTATATGAGCTCGCCGAAGTGTTCCTAGGCGAAGGTAGTCTTCTGAGCGAGTATCTGGTCATACTTGCCAATTCGTTTTCAGTCGACGTCTAATGTCCTTCTCTCTGTCTTGATGCAGCTACTCGCTCCTTACCGGGCGAGCTTCTTCCTTTGGCGCCAAAGGCAGGGACTTCTGCACCGATTGATTTGTCGCTGGGTGGCGATGAGCAGGAGGTCGCCGGCGATGATGCTGGGCCCTCGAAGAAGAGGAAGGTCAAGGCGAAGTCCGCCGAGCCTGCGAGGAAGAAAGAGGTCGCCAAGAGGGACCTGAAGGCGAAGGCGAACCTTTCGGAGGCTGGTGAGCCCAGCGATCATCCGCACTTCGGCGAAGGCATTCAAGGTGAGGATGCCTATGGTCGCCCCTTGGTGTCCTGGGCGGAGCGAGCTCATGAGGTGACTTTGAGCACCAATCTTCCTGCCTGGTCGGAAGATTGGGAGGACGTCGGCGAGGCTTTTGACGTGATGTTCACCCTCTATGGTCGCGCGGACGCCGAGTCTCTGCAAGACGTATCCGCCGAGTATCTTGCACATCAGAGCTCGCGAGCTTACCTGCGGGCTGCCGAACTTGGACATGCGGCGTCCAGGAAGATGCTCGAATATGAGCAGACGATCAAGATGCAGGGCAAGAAGCTTATCTTTATGGGGCTGGAGGCCGCCAAGTGGAAAGATCAGGAGGTACTCGCTCATCGCCCTTTTGATTTTTTTTGGATAGTCGCCTTTCGTGCCGATCGAGTTTTTCCTAATAGTTGTCTTCATCTCCACAGGCCGCCAAAGTGGAAATGGCGAAGAAAGTGTCCCAGCTAGAGAAGGAGCTGGAGGATACTCGGCAAACCTTGGAGGCCGCCCAAGTTCGTATCGCCGAGTTGGAAACTCGGCCTGCCGAGCAACATCCTTCGTCAGCGGGCCACTCCAGGGTCGGCAAGCAGATTCGGATACTCGGCGATGATATGGCGTACATTCGCCGGGAGATCGCGCGAGCAACCGGGAAGGTGGTTCTAAGCAGCTTGAAGGCCGACGGCCTCCTGAAGCCGGAGGCAATGAATCTGACTGCTATGGACATCATCCCGGCGCTGCTAGCCGAAGAGTCCAACTCCCCTATGCGAGATCTTCCATCCTCATCCACCGATTCCGACGATGGCGACTCTGAGGACGAGGGTGATGATGGTGAAGATGTCGACGCAGACGGCGAGGATCATGGCGATTATGATGAATAGTCGCCTGTCTCTATCTGTACAACATTTTTTGTGAATGTACTTATGAAAGCAAATGAATACAATTTTTTGCTCGCCTTTTGTAGTCGTTTTTTGCTTTTCGTCTTTCGTGGTTATGCCGAGTAGGCTCTTAGGTTCGGGGCGAGGTTGAGTGCTCGCTAGGCGACTAAGTATAGACGAGATAGGATACTGAGGACCACGATCATACCGTGTCGCTTAATGGATACTCGCCCATATATACTCGCATCAGCATGCTCGCATTGTCATACTCGCATCCGCACATGAAGAAGGGTCTTTGAGATATGCACTTCTGAGACTTCATCTGGTGTCCCTATACTTAATTATGATGTAGAGGTCGGTACAGTAGGGAATGACTGTCGAGGAGGTTCCAATGGAGCACCTTCCAAGGAGCACACCATCCCAAGGTCTCCATCCTACTGTTCTTGCTAATGTTGTTGAAGAGATCGACACAATAGGGAATGACTGTCGGGGAGGTTCCAATGGAGCACCTTCCAAGGAACACACCATCCTGAGGTCTCCATCCTACTGCTCTTGCTAATGTTGTTGAAGAGATCGACACAGTAGGGAATGACTGTCGGGGAGGTTCCAATGGAGCACCTTCCAAGGAACACACCATCCCGAGGTCTCCATCCTACTGCTCTTGCTAATGCTGTCGAAGAGATCGCCACAGCAGGGAATGACTGTCGGGGAGGTTCCAATGGAGCACCTTCCAAGGAACACACCATCCCGAGGTCTCCATCCTACTGCTCTTGCTAATGCTGTCGAAGAGATCGCCACAGTAGGGAATGACTGTCGGGGAGGTTCTAATGGAGCACCTTCCAAGGAACGCACCATCCCGAGGTCTTCATCCTACTGCTCTTGCTAATGCTGTCGAAGAGATCGTCACAGTAGGGAATGACTGTCGGGGAGGTTCCAATGGAGCACCTTCCAAGGAACACACCATCCCGAGGTCTCCATCCTACTGTTCTTGCTAATGCAGTCGAAGAGATCGACACAGTAGGGAATGACTGTCGGGGAGGTTCCAATGGAGCACCTTCCAAGGAACACACCATCTCGAGGTCTCCATCCTACTGTTCTTGCTAATGCTGTCGAAGAGATCGTCACAGTAGGGAATGACTGTCGGGGAGGTTCCAATTGAGCACCTTCCAAGGAACACACCATCCCGAGGTCTCCATCCCACTGCTCTTGCTAATGCTGTCGAAGAGATCGACACAATAGGGAATGACTGTCGGGGAGGTTCCAATGGAGCACCTTCCAAGGAACACACCATCCCGAGGTCTCCATCCTACTGCTCTTGCTAATGCTGTCGAAGAGATCGCCACAGTAGGGAATGAATGTCGGGGAGGTTCTAATGGAGCACCTTCCAAGGAACGCACCATCCCGAGGTCTCCATCCTACTGCTCTTGCTAATGTTGTCGAAGAGATCGTCACAGTAGGGAATGATAGTCGGGGAGGTTCCAATGAAGCACCTTCCAAGGAGCACACCATCCCGAGGTCTCCATCCTACTGCTCTTGCTAATGTTGTCGAAGAGATCGACACTTTCCTGCTTTGCTTGTCAACCAGAGAGGATCTATACACATCCACTCAAATGTTTGGAAGAAATAAATGGAAGCGAAATGCTTTGTTGCGAGCCTTTGGCTTTCGAGGGTGTGTGACACCTTTATCCAAGGGTCCTCGCAAGGTTACGTGGATCATCTCTTCGTTGGATTGGGAGGTCAGCGTCCAGACTCCTTCCTGATAATCTTACCAGTCGGGTGAGAGGTGCGGTCGGAGGGTTCCTGCAGCCAACGTGCAAGGGGGGAGCTGATCTCGACCGTCAGTGCAGAGGCTTGGTCTTATGAGAACGCACTACCGAGGCACCGTCCCATCACCCGTTCTGGGTTTCATAAGAATCAAGTCGGAGGCCTGTTTCCCAACCCATCGTGGAGATCTACTTTACCCCCCTTTTTTGACCATCAATTTTTACGAGATGAGAAGAAAAGAAACTCTCGCAGCCCGTTTTCCGGGGGGGGGGGGGGGGGGCGAGGTATTTTTATTTATCGTAGGGAGTTTACAAAAGAGGGGGAGAATACATCTTCCCTGCTCAGGGATAAAACCTCTTCAAGTCGTCGCCGCTCCAAGTGTTCCCCAATAACTCTCATTCTTGGTTCTGTAGACGATATCCTCCCGTTGCGAGCGCTTCATGGATGATGAAAGGCCCTTCCCAATTTGGGTTGAGCTTTCCTACGGCTGTCGATCTTCCTGTCGCATCTACTTTCTGCATGACTAGATCCCCCGCTAGAAAGTGCCTGAGGCAGACATGTTTGTCGAAGTGTTTTGCCATTCGGCGCTTGATCTCCTCCTGTCTGGCGGATGTCAAGTCTCGGAGTTCTTCAATGTAGTCGAGTGACAGCTCTTGTGCTTCGTTATTCTCCAATCGCCATTCTTCGTTTCCATCCTGGGCCGCAACCACCCTGGGACTTCTGACTTCGAATTCCACAGGGATGAGAGCCTCGGACCCGTGAGAGAGTTTGAACGGGGTTTCCCCTGTGGCTGAGCTAGGAGTGGTTCTCAAAGCCCACAAGACAGAGGGGAGCTGATCCGCCCAATTACCTCGTAGGTTCTCGACCTTTCTCTTCAAGAGGTTGATGATCAGCTTGTTGGCGGCTTCTACTTGCCCATTACTCCGGGGATGGTGGACGGAGGCGAAACGGAGATCAGTCCCGAGTTGTTTGCAAAAATCTTCCAGCTCCAAGCTGGCGAATTGGGGACCATTGTCGGTGATGATGGCGAGGGGGATTCCGAATCTGCAGACGATCTCTCCCCATATGAAGTTCTTTACGATTTGGGAGGTGGTCTTGGCCAGAGCTTTGGCCTCGATCCACTTGGAGAAGTAGTCGATCATGACTAGGACGAACTTCCTCTGGCCAATAGCCGAGGGAAAGGGACCTATCAGATCCATCCCCCAGATAGCGAACGGCCACGGTGAGGTGATCGAGCGAAGTTGTTGGGCTGGCTGTAATTGAAGGGGGGCAAACAGCTGGCACTTCTGGCACCTCTTTGAGAAGACTTCTGCATCCTTCCGGATAGTGGGCCAAAAGTAGCCATGCCTTAAGATCCTTTGCTCCAAAGTGCGAGTCCCGGAATGGCTTCCGCACTCTCCCGAGTGGATCTCCTCCAACACTCGAGGTACTTCGTCTTCGGAGACACATCTAGCCAGAGGGCCCGAGATGGTCTTGCGATACAGCTCCCCTTCTTGCAATAAGTAGTACGCCGCCTTGTATCGAAACTTCCTTTGGTCACCATCTGCTGAGAGCTGTCCAGATCCTAGGTAGGAGATGAACGGATCCATCCACGAAGGACGTCGGTCGATCTCCATCATCTCCCCTTCTTGAATGGACGGTTGGAATAGCTCCGTGATGGTCCCTCCTGCCCTTGGCCCGTACTTGGCCAGACGGTCCGCTGCTGAGTTCTTCTCTCTTGGGACATGTTCAACGTAGAAGGACTGGAAACTTCCCACCAATCCCTTCACCTTGGCCAGATACTTCTGCAGGATGGTGTCGTGTACTTCGAACTCTCCACGGATCTGTGACGCGACCACCATTGAATCCGTGAAGGCCCTGATATCCTGAATCCCCAACTCTCTTGCGAGACGCAAGCCTGCCATTATGGTTTCGTACTCGGCTTGATTGTTCATGACGGGGAAGAGGATCTCGATTGCCTGCTCGATCCTAGTCCCCTGCGGGCTGACTAACACGATGCCCACTCCCACAGAATTTTTGCCCGAGGCCCCGTCTACGAACATCTTCCAAGGAATGGGAGCGAAAACTTCTTCCCCTGGTTCCGCTTCCACCGAGAAGTCAGCCAGGAAATCAGCTACCGCCTGCGCTTTGATCGCCACCCGAGGCGAGAAGGAAATGTCGAACTCGCTGAGTTCTACCGACCATTTCACCAGCCTTCCCGAATGTTCCACCCCTTCTAAGACATTTCGGAGAGGATGGTCGGTTACGACCCGGATGTAGTGAGCTTGAAAGTAAGGCCTGGATACTGGATCTCGGATACAAAACCTGCATCAAGCAATTTCTTTACTTCATCTCTGATAGGTCCAGCCAGCACGATGGCACTGGACCTCTTCTTCTGGCGGACAGGCTTAGCTGCCGGGTCCAGGTTGAGATGATGGCAGGCAACCTCTGGATCGATCCCTGGCATCTCAGCTACACTCCAAGCGAAGATGTCGACGTTCTCCCGCAGGCACGTCGCCATCTTCACCTTCTCGCTGACTTTCAGCGATCCTTCGATCTTCAGCAACCCAGGTACTCCTGCAGCAGAGAGTACCTCGGTTTCTTCTATCTCCTCGGATGCCTCCAGCCTGGCTGTGCTCCCCTGCATCTTCTCGAACTCCTCGGCTTCGGCCATCCAGCTAATAGTGCTGACGGCGTTGAGGTAACATTCGCGGGCGGCTCTTGGATCGCTCCTGATCCTCACCTGAACGTCCCCCTGGCAGTACTTCAAGCACTGATGGTAGGAGGATGGAACGACCTTGAAAGTGTTAAGAAGCGGCCTTCCGAAGATGGCTTTGTAACAGCTCGGGGCCTCTACAATGACGAAGCGGCAGGTAAGGGGAGTGCCACCGAGCGTTACGAGGAGATCTACTCCTCCTTCTACCACCTGCTTCTCTCCGGAGAAGCCAAAGAGAGGTCCATCCGATGCTCGAACTCTTTCTGCTCCGACTCCCAATCTGTCGAACGTCCTCTTAAAGATGACGTTCACGGAGCTACCGTTATCGATGAGGATTCGATCCACGGTGAAATCTTCCACGGCTGCTTGGACAACGAGGGCATCATGGAAGGGGTTCTCATTCCCTAACATGTCTTCTTCGGAGAAGGTGATCTCCTCCAACGTGGGCGGTGTCTGCGAGGTCGAGGCGACACTCTTCCGATAAATTTGATAGAGACTTCCCTTGCGGGAAGCTCCCAGCTCTGCACCCCCGTGGATCACTCCTACTCCTCTGCCTCCTTGAGCCACCTCTCCTCGACCTCCATGGTCGACTCGGTCCTCGTTCCTCCTTCGACCGACGACTTGAACTACCGGCGGCTCGACAGGGGCTTCATTTCTCGTTAGCTCCCCTCCTGCCTCTCCTGCTGTCAACCTCCGACGGGCTTCCCAAAAATCTGGGCAAGCCATCGTCCCGTGACCTGCTACCTGATGCAGATCACAAAAGAGGGGGATATCCTCTTCCTGCTGCATCTTCCTTCGATTCTTCTTTCCTTGCCTGGCGCCACGCCTGGCTATTGTCATCGCCTCTTCCCTCCTTCTGTCCTGATGCCTTTCCGGTTGATCGTGACGCCTTCTCTCCGGGGATCTCTCCCGATTCCCGCGCTGAGGTCCCCTAGCCGGCCTCCAAGGTGGTCGGTTAGCGGGAGCTTGGTATCGTCTTTCTTCCTCTCGACGCTCCGGTGCTACGATGGGTCTCTTCTCATCGTTCCTTTTTGGCTCCTCCTTCTTTCTCTCCTCCCTCCTTTTCTCTTCCGGCTTCCTTTTCTCCGCCTTCCTGGGCTCTTCCTTTTTCTTCTTCTCGGGGGTCTTCTCTTCCTCCTCCTCTTCGTCCTCCTTGGTCACTCGGGTGAGCCTGGCTAGAAAGCCGCGGTTGGAAGCCTCACCCTGGACAAACTGGTTGGCCCTTTCAATGAGATTGCCGTAGGAGTATGGAGGAATCCTACCAATATCCAACTTGAAGAGCCCTTTCTGAAGGCCGAAAGTCAGAGCCAGCTGCAAGGTGCGACCATCCACCTCCTGGATGTGTAATACCTCCTC
Source organism: Dactylorhiza incarnata (assembly GCA_033032865.1). Lineage (NCBI taxonomy): Eukaryota > Viridiplantae > Streptophyta > Magnoliopsida > Asparagales > Orchidaceae > Dactylorhiza > Dactylorhiza incarnata. Next base: position 14,176,754 of record JAWHQI010000017.1, read on the forward strand.
CTGGAAGCGATCGATGTAGTCCCCCAACGTTTCTTTCGCTCCCTGCGTCAGATGAAAAAGGGCCGTAGCCTCCTTTTTTAACTTCTTCGTCGTGGCGAATCGCATCGTCAGCCCCCGGCAAAGGTCTTCAAAGCAGTAGATGGAACCCTTCGGTAACTGGTGGAACCAGTCCCTTGCCTTCCCTCGGAGGGAGATCGCGAACAGCCTACATTTAAAGGCGTCAGACATGGTCCGGATGGAGGCGACGTCCTCGAACCACTGGTGTGTCGGATAGGGTCCTCCCTCCCCGAGTAGTAATTCATCGAGGGATCCCTGAACCCCTCCGGCACTGGCGCGGCGATGATCTCCTCACAGAATGGGCTCCTCCCTCCAATCTGGCGACGGTCATCCATCTGGCGAGTATCGCCCCCATACTCGCTATATGGGCGAGTATTGCCTCCATACTCGTTATAGGGGCGAGCACCATAATACCTCGTCTGCTCCTCTCCTCGAAACCGGACCCCGCCAGCACCTTGCGAGTTTTGCGGGCAGAACCGCGACTTCCTTGGTAGCTCGATTTCTTCGACATGATCCTTCCCTGCTCTCCTAGAGGGAGCACCTTCTTCGATCTCCACCGGACGATGGGTTGAAGTCGTCGTTCCCTCTGTGTGAGTTTGAATAACTGCTCGAGTTCCTTCCATTCGCTTCGAGAACTCTTCAAAGGCCGCCAACGTCACGAACCCGCCACCACCGGCCGAGTTGCCGACAACCCCCTCCTGGTCGCCTACTACCACCATCTTTTCTTCCCACTAAGCTTTCTTTCTCTGACTGCGGTCCACGCTCACCGCACCAAAGTGTTGAAGCCTGGAAAATCCCAGCTTCAAAATTCGGACTAAAGCAGCCGGAGACTACTTGTCAAGCGGCTCGAAGAGACGGCTTGACGGGCGACTATGAGGAAGCTAGAAGAGCAACAAACAGGACCCCAGGTGCCACGGCAGGGAGGTCCCACCACGTACCCAGAAGCTCAGAGGAGACTTCCCCTCCACAACCAAAAATGGCCGAGCAGGGTACGAGGAAGGCACCGACTTGGCTAGGAACTAGGAGTAGCGGCCAAGCGTAACAGGTTCCAGAATGCAAGAGCTGGGTTTCAAGAGCTCAAGTTCAGGTGCCAATCCAAGTACCCCTGGGGTCCTATTTATAGGGAAACCAAGGGGTAGGGGGTTTTTATAGTCCAGCCCCTGCCTGGCGACTATGGGATACTCGGCGAGCATTAAGCCATAGTCGCCCATCTGGCGAGTAGTGGGTGATGCTCGCACATTCCGGGTCAGTACTCGCTCAGGTCTTCTACTACTCCGGTATTCGACGAACTCCTCTCGGCTGACTTTGTCTTGGTGTCTTGAACCGTTGACTTCTGTGTTGACCTTTTGACTTTTGACTTTTGCCTACGTGGCTTTTGAATGGGCCCACCCTCGGAGAATGAGTTTTGCGCGCCATCAACTCCCCCCGGCTTGAAGGCACTCATCTCCTGTGAGTGAAGACGATTATACTCTCTATGTAGCTGTGGGGCAAGTCCCTCGAGCTCCTCTAAAGAAATCCATGTGGCGTCGTAGAGCGGGCGACCGCTCCAAAGAACAATATAACGTACAATATCTCGTCCATCTGCGGTATAGAAGTCATTTCCCATGATCTGAAGTATGTCACTAGTAGAAGAGGCTCTGATTGTGAAGCATCTCCGTCTGACTGCTGGGTCGGTGGTACCATCGCTGGAGCTGGTGTTGGGTGACCCTCCTGGAGCGACCTCTCAGGTGGGAACAGGGAAGGATTAGTATGCACCAAAGGAGGTACATACAAGCTCAAGTGTGGGTGTGGGGAAAGGGTCCAAATATGCGCGCTCCTCGTAATAAGGGGTCAAATCTTCCACGTTGATTACTCGGCTAATGCCCATACCACGAGGGATGCCAATTTCATATGCATTTGTACCGATCCGCCGCACAACTGTATAGGGGCCCATTCAGCGAGCTCTTAATTTATTTGTTGGCCCTTGCGGGGCCCTCTCAGATTGGATGTGAATCATCACTTGGTTTCCCGCCTCAAAGATTTGTTCCCGCCTGTGCTGATATGCTCGATCCTTATAGTAATCATTACTAAACTGTGCGGCCACGAAGTACCCCGGGCAGCGAATTACCCCGACCACACGCTCTTGCCCCTCCCTACCCCCTTCCAAAAATAATTGAAAATGCCCTTTTTGACACAATCACTTTTTCCGGCGTCAGAAAACCATACGCCTCCAAAATAACAATGACGGTGGGAACAAAACATTTCCCACAATCATCATCGTTCCAAACAAAGCCTTAGCGAATCAACTGATTTCAAAGCAATCCTACATATAAATGATCCAAACAACCATAGCTTTGTTACCAAATTATACAGGAAAAATATGAAGAAAGCTTGAAACAGTTAGCCTCATAAACAAGAAGATTGGAACTTTCCAGAAGGAGTTCGGGTCTCACACATGATCAAGGATAAAAACCATAATAGATAAGAAGAAGATCCTTCACATCCAAAGTTAAAATTTTGTTCATGCAACCAATTATCCTACTTGACTTGCAATTTCATATTTTTATATGGAAGAAATAACAAATTACTAACACTGTTTAGATATTGCTAACCAACTGCTTATAGTTTGCTAACAAATATTATGATATTGACTAAAATAACGTCAACAAAATGTTGAAAAGTAAAAGAGATCAAATAATTACAATATTTATGAAAAAATAAAATCAGAATTTAAAAACATGTTGGTTACATGGAATTCAGAACATTAAATTCTTTTTTTGATAACATTAAAGTACCTATGAAATTAGGAACTCCCAGGAGTCCGAGAATCAGCTAGCACAAGGATGAATACAATTTTTGGCTCCTTTAACTTGCACGCAATACAAAAAGAACTGCCAAAATGTATCTCATTGTTAGAATCTGAAGAAAAGAAATCCAGAAAAGTATAATTACAATGAAAATAATATAACCCATTTTTTTATAAACATTTGAAAAGAGATTCTGAAGTAAATAATAGAATTACACAATTAATAATATAGAAAAAAGTGCAAAAGCTTTATATGTTGCAGTTAATAATAGTATTTCCTTGGCAATTAAAACTAATAATAGTACTAGTACCATTAAAATTGATGTGTGCACATAAATTATATGTTAGTAAAGTTGTTAGAGAGATATAGTATCTCTCACAAAATATCAAATGTATAGCATGAAATATGCTAGTGTCTGTTTGTTTGTAGGGAATTGAGGTTTTAGAATTAGAATTGAAGGTCCATTTTCATTAGAATTGGAACTTAAACTCATGTATTACTAAACATTCAAAACTGTTTTTTTTTCGTTCATGACCAATGAAATGTTAATTTTCAAAACTTGTTGACAAAAAAAAAACTATATGCCTTTTGAATAATCTTATAATCCATGCTATAAATAAAATAGTTAGTAGGTGAATAGTCGATTGTTCACGGAAACACGTCTGTCAACGAGTGCTTCTTTTGCAGATTCTTGGTGAGGGCCACCGTCGGCGGTGGAGCTGCCGGCGGGATGTTGTGACGCAACCGTGGGGGACGTCGGAGGTCGGCGACCCCAACGTGGGTGGTCCGGGGGCCGGTCGGCACCGGACCGGCGGACGACAATGAGTGCTTCTTATGCTGCTTCTCGGGTACACACAACATCAAAATCTTCAAATAGAAAATTGGGTCATTTAGACTATAGGAGGCTATCTCTATGGACTCCTTGGGATGACTACCAGACACAATGAGACTTTAGCAAACATATAGTTTTGAAAGAGCACCATAAAAGAGGTGGCAACAAGCGTTTTCCAACACAAGTTAGGAAGCAAAATTGGCTACTTCAATCTTTTCAGATAAATATAATCATTTTCTAAACAAGTTTTGGAAGTTACCTACGTTAAAAGGCAAATTGGCTTAGGCTCAACAAGAGATGATCGTGTCATAATAAGTGATTAGGGCTTCTCATATATATTCTTTCGGTGGCTGTGCGGATAGAGAGAGAGACGAGAACATAAAACCTAAAGGTGTGGTCTCTTAGAATGGCATCAGAGCGGTGAAACCGTGGTCATCGATCGGCATCACTACTCGATCTGTTTCGACCTAAAGGTTTATTCTCCGGTTGCACTTTATCCTCCTCCCTCGTTACAACGACCCGTCGTTGTTTCGACTGGATCGTCCCTCTCGTATCCGACAACTCGATCGACTCTCCTGTTCCTACGGCCAACGCTCGTCGCTGCCTCGACTCTGTCATTTCCTGCTGAGGGTGAGTGCTTCCTATTTAACTCAAAAAAGTCTTTTAACCCTTTATGGGTTTGAAGATTGCTCTCCACTGTGTTTAATGAGTAGTAGACATTGAATTATACTTGTTAATGTGTCTCTTCATATCCAGATTACTTAGTATGTACTAAGTTATGTTTGAAAATCGTGTTTAAACATTGTGTACTGTTTTCAATTTGATCATTGTGTATTGTTTTTTAGATTAAATGGTTAAAAATCTAAAGATTGCTCTCATTCAGCATTTGAATCTTCAGCCTAGAAGATAAAAGATAAATGTTTTCAGTTGTTTTTACACACATTTCAATCTTAATGCATAGTAGCCTAGTTTGCTCCATTTATGCATCCAGTTTATCTGATGTGATTTTTTTCTTCATCACTAATAAAACAGGCCAGCTTACTTACCTAATTATTGATCCATCGATTTCTCATTAAAACAGGCCCCTTTCATTTCTTTACCACTTTTTTTTTATTTTCCAAGCAGAGATTGTCATCATCCATCTTCAAGAGATGAATTAAATTTTCATTAGCAAAAAAAATACTGCTGTGCTGTTAAATTTTTATTCTTCAATTCCTTTTGGTCGAAAATCATCGGAAAGGTCTTTACATAATATAATTTGTTTTAATAAGCAGCTTCAGATTAATCACATAAATTAAAGGCATCAAATTTTATATCTAATCAACATGTATTTGAATTTTATAAAACACAACGAAGAATACAACAAAAACAAACATTTACTATAAAAATTACTGACAAGCTGTAAACAAAAAACTGTAAAAAATAACTGTAAACAAAAATCTGTAACGAAAAAACTCTGTTTGCAGAAATTAAAGCCAGAACTGAAGAATCTTAACGTGTTCTTCCTCTCGCGGCGAAGGCGAACGAGACGACAGCAGCAAATACTGTAGTTACGGCAGGATAGAGCCACTTGGAATTTCTCCACTTCAACTTCATCCTCTCCTCCTCGAGTTCACTCCGGCACAAATCTTTCTCCGCCACAGCACGCTCGAGATCCCTCTCCATCACATTCTTCTCTCTGGATGCAGCAAGAAGCATCTTTTTCGCCAAACAGAGCTTCGCAGCAGAGGCATCGGCCTTCTTCAACAGAATCGACGTAGTCTCTGCGGCGGCCGCCTTCTCCGCAGCCAGATCGGAGCCCGCCTTCCGGAGCAGCGCAGCATAACCTTCGACGGTGGAAGCGAGGTGGGAGGAGACAACTACCCCGCAGACGTCGCGCTGGATGCCCTCGTCGATGCAACGGTCCGCTGAGACGGCGGCGAGCTCGGAGCGGAGCTGCCTGATCTGCTCCCGGAGGTCCTTCGTCTCCTTGATGAGGAGGAAGTTTAGGGTTCTGAGGTGCTGCATTGCGCCTTGCGCGGATGGTTCGCTCGCCGGTGGATATCCGGAAGCCCCCGCAGCAGTACTTGTGGGAGAAACAATCGTCCTCTTCGTCTTGGCCATGAGAGCAAGACAGAGCGAGAGAGCGAGAGAGAGAGAGAGAGAGAGAGAGAGAGAGAGAGAGAGAGAGAGCAGGACCAGGACAGAGAGAGAGAGAGAGCGAGAGCAGGACAGAGCAAGAGAGATGGGGGAACGACGGATTTGAGTTTAGAGGTACAGAGGAAGGAGATGGAGAGGCTGACTGTTATTTCAAGTCAAATCGAATTTCAAAATCTTTGAGAAACGAACTAAAATGACTCGTTATTCGAAAATATAGCCTTGGAATTCGGAAATTAAATAAATAAAAATAAATAATTGAATAAAACGATTTATTTACTAGCATTAATAAATCAGTTCAATAAATATTTGAATAAAACGGTTCTGGCAACTAAAATTACTATTTCACTCAAAAATAGAGTTTTAAATATGTTTTAACTTCAAAATTTAAGTTTTTTATAAAATAAATTGCAAAATGTTAATTATGATTTTTTGACATCATTTTAATATCTATTTACCTATAAAAAAATAATTTTAAAAAAAAAAATTTACTGGATATCACGCCCTTTAAATCCGAATGGATATCATTTTTTATTTTTATTTTTAATCATGAATTTTGTTGGTGGTCTGAAAATTAATCGGACAGATAAAATTTGACACGGACCAAAAAAATTTCCCTAACATAGTGAACTAAAGAAGCAATCCTAGATGAATATTTTTAGAGCACAAATTTCAAGTCAGTTTCTTGCAAAGATTGTTAGAGCAAAGCATCATTTGGTAAGGAGAGCACAAGGGGGCACGTTAGAGCAAAACATCCTCTGGCGAGGAGAGAGCGAGGGGGCCCATCGGAACAGAGCGCGGGGACACGCCCGAGCAAACTTGAGAGTTGTGCGCTAGAGCGCACAATGAAGAGTCTAGCACATGAGGGTAAAACATCTTTTGGTGAGTGGAGCGCTAGAGCGCGCACAGAAGCGGAGTGCGGGGCGTGTACTAGAGCAGACTGGAGATAATTGTGTGCTAGAGCGCGCACTGGAATGAAGCATGGGGCGCGTATTGGAGTGGACTTGAGAACGGAGCACGGTGAAACACGCTAGAGAGGAGTGTGGGGCAGGCACTAGAGCGACATGTTCACGACAACAGTGCGTTCACGGTTGTTGGTACCCGAGCATATGTTCACAACATCGGTATGTTAACTTGAGCATATCACGTTCAATTGAGCATAGCATGGTCAATTGAGCGAACGCGTTCACTTGGGGGTACACTACGCACGATCTTGAGAGCTACACGCACAGTCGCGCTCTGGGGAATTACCACGAGCATGTTCTAGGAAGTTGCGCGTGCCTGTACTCACTGAAGAGTCTGTGCTCAAGCGAGCGCACTGGAAAGACTGTGTTCACGCAAGCACACAAAAGAGTCTATGCTCAAGTGAAAAGACATAAGTGCTTATGTTCTCGCGAGCACACATGAAACTCTGTGTTCATGTGGGCACACATAAGAGTTTGTGTTCACATGAGCACACATAAGAGATGTGCACACGAGAACACACTAAACATTACTAGAAATTTGACTTTTAGTGACGAAACAAGAATATTTACTTGGACAATCTAATCTGGAGCAGCACACCAAAAGAAAAATCATTCTGCTATAAATCAGTGGGATTGTCGGCATACCTCAGTGTCATCCTCAAGCCCATTTCCCTTAGCGTCGTGATTGTGCATTGAAATCGTAATTTACAATTATTACTAAAAGCCAAAATTGTAATTTACTATTAAATAGAGAAAAAAGAAGGCGGAAGATAGTTCAAATCCATCAATACATAATACTATTATTTTCAAATATAATTAAACTGAATACATGAAAAATATCCATAATAAAGAAAAAGGTCTCGGACCCGATATCTCATGGTTGGCAAAGAAGTTCTTGCACTCCAGCAAGCAGGTTCTAGAAGGTCATGCGCGACAACTTGATAATTAAAAATAATAAAACAAATTTGAGTGTAGGAAAATAATTTCTTCATAAATCAAAGTTTGAAATATCTGTCACGAGGAAGTTAATCAAGACCTACATTTCCATTATCTTACCAAGGATACCAGTTAACCAGTGTTTATAGGTTCAAAGAATCAATGGAATATCTAGATGCAGTCAACAGAACCACGAAATCGGCGAGTTAGAGTTTGAAGCTTGAAACTCGTTCGACATTTACCCGTCTTAATATTGAGTTCATCACAAGCAAAAAATTCACTATCTCGGCCATGATCTGAAGCTGAAACATCCACAATCCTTGGAGCAACTCAAAATATAATCATTTAACTGATTCCTTTGATGTTTGAAAATATGGAACCGAGCCCAACAAGTAGCAAAAGAAGCAAAACTCTGCAGAGAAAAGTATAAACCATATGGAGTTTGATGAAATATCCCAATCATTTGAATCATCTAAATTAGCAAGATAAATTAAAGGCGGTGTTATAGGAAAACCACATTTAGATATTAGCACCTCAAAAAAACCCGCTTTTAAAGGCATTATTTCATATTGTCTATGGTTTTATTAGCAATCCTATTCCCTCACCGACGGAAACCACGCGTTTTGCTCCCTGCTTCGGTCGAAGGGGAGGTCGGCGCTCCCCATTCCCCGCCGATTCCTATACGTGGTCTGGGCATTTTGCTCGCTACTTCGGGCGGAGAGGAGGTCGGCATTATTTCTTGATAGATTTTATGTCGGCGCTCCCCAATCCCCCACCGGCTCCAATTCGTGGTATGGGCGTTTTTGCTCGCTGCTTCAGGCGCAAAGGTGGTTGGCGCTCCCCATTCCCGGTCAAGGTTGTCCCTTTTAGGTCAGACGAACCCTTTCCTGCATTTATGATTCCATATCATTGTTCTTGTTGCGGGTCGCTTATGGCTCTTGGTAGACCGGTTTACTTGAACCACCTTAGCTCGGAAGCGAACCAAGCGCGCAAACAGTCAATTTGAGATTCGTTGATTACACCTGGACTTTTTAGCGTGAAAAACCCGGAAAGGGTAAAAAACCACGTGGCCGGAGCTGTGCCGACCAAACTTCCACTATCTTCTGGGGGGTTACAATTAGAGATTTAGAAGTCGAGCGCGACAGGCCGCTGCTCGTTACAATATCAGAGAGAGAGAGAGAGAGAGAACGTTTCGAGGGCGACAGGCCACCTCTCGGAAAAAACTAAGTTTTTTTCTTCTGAGAACGGTAGGGAACGAAAGTGAGAAAGCTTTGTCCGCTTTCGTGGAGACGAAAGTGAGAAAGCCTTGTCCGCTTTCGTGGAGACGAAAGTGAGAAAGCCTTGTCCGCTTTCGTGGAGACGAAAGTGAGAAAGCCATGTCCGCTTTCGTGGAGACGAAAGTGAGAAAGCCTTGTCCGCTTTCGTGGAGACGAAAGTGGGAAAGTCTTGTCCGCTTTCGTGAAGACGGAAAACTTCAAGTCCGCGAAGGAGATCTTCAAGCGACGAAGGAGAAATCCGTGGAAATCTTCAAGGAGCTCTCTCTGGGCATTCAGGACGGATCCCCTCAAATGAAGCCTGGGGGGTCCTTTTATAGCTTTGGCCGGGGGTAGCCCGGTAATTTTGTCGTTGTAACCACCATAACCACCTGGGAGGACGAATCATATTTTCCGGTTCAGAGCCCACGGATCACCATTTTTCGTAAATGACCATGCTGCCCTTCGACGAAAGGCGACAAGTTGTTCCTGAAAAGTGAGAAACTGAAAAGATAAAAAGTGAGCGAGCCGAGTCGGAAAAGTGAGCGAGTCAGAAATGTGAGCGTGCTAGAAAGACAAAAAGTGAGCGAGCCGAGTTGGAAAAGTGAGCGTGCTCAGAAGCGTTCTGAGCGCGCAACGAACATTGAAACGCTTTGGTCACGTTGCGAGGCGTTCTGAGCGAACGGTGGAACGGAGAGTCGCGCCCCCTAAGGAGAAAGCGAACTCCGACCACACCCGGCGAGGGGATGCGGTTTCGGCCGCATCCCCCGCGGAAGGAGACTCGGCCGCATCCCCCCATGGGGGGTGCGGTTTGGCCTCACCCCCCAAACCACACCACCCATGGGGGGTGCGGTTTGGTCTCACCCCCCATGGGGGGGGGGGGGGGGGGCGGTTTGGCCGCACCCCCCATGGGGGGGGGGTGCGGTTTGGCCGCACCCCCCATGGGGGGTTGCGGTTTGTCTACACCCCCTATGGGGGGCGCGGTTTGGCCGTACCCCACATGGGGGGGGGGGGGGGGGGGGGGGGGGGGCGGCTGGGCCGCACCCCCTATGGGGGGTGCGGATTGGCCGCACCCCCCATGAGGGTGCGCGCTGACCTGGCCGCACCCCCCATGGGGGGTGCGGGTCGACCTGGCCGCATCCCACGTGAGTGGGGGCGGGCTATCCGCACCCCACTTGGTGGGGTGCGGACGCACCTCGGTAGCGGGGCGCGGCTCCGTGCACTCCCGGCGCCGTTTACGGTGTGACGTGCTTGCGCGACGGATCCTCCACTTCCGCGATCATGGGCTTGACTGCTGGCCCCACCTCTCTTTAGTGGGATTTTCTCTATACGCACCCCAAGGCCTTTATGGATATGTAACATAAGCCCCCCAAACCTTCAGAGTCTGAATCTCTGTGTGAGGAGTTCGGAGGTTTTGATTTTTCTGTGGCGACTTTATCCACTGTTCTATTCACGGCGCCTTGGGTAGGAATTGTTGTCGAAGGGTGAGTGTGTGGTTGACTTTGTTTCTTTATTCTGGTTAGGCGTTTCTCGCTCTGCGCTGAGTTGTGATAGCCCCTGATGGTCCTGCTGCCCTGGTTGCTGACGAAGTGTTGATTGAGGGAAGATGCTTTAAGTTGGCCGGTGAAGGGCGTTGGTTCCCTGAGATTTTTGTTGGCTTGCTGCCTAACATTGATATCTGAATAGGTTGGGTGCTTTCTGCAAAATAACAGATGAACTTGCGCGGTTCTGAGCCCGCGGCTTTTATAGAAAATTAGCTTGCGCAAGTCTGTGCTTGCGGATTTTTTGCACGAGTCTGTGCTCGCGACTTTTTTGCACGAGTCTGTGCTCGCGGCTTGGCCGGTAGCGGGTGTATTCAAACCGAGGGTGAACGCAAGGGGGGCAGGCCCCTACGACACCGGGACTCGATGGCGGAGGAGAAGGGCGAACCTTCAATCGACGGCGGTGCAAAGTCCCCGGGGCAAGGCCCCGAAGTGGCCGGTGAATAGCGGGTGTATTCAAACCGAGGGTGAACGCAAGGGGGGCAGGCCCCTACGACACCGGGACTCGACGGCGGAGGAGAAGGGCGAACCTTCAATCGACGGCGGTGCAAAGCCCCCGGGGCAAGGCCCCGAAGTGGCCGGTGAATAGCGGGTGTATTCAAACCGGGGGCGAACGTAAGGGGGGCAGTCCCCTATGACGATGCAAAGTCCCCGGGCAGGGCCCCGAAGTAAAAAATTTTCTTTATTTAATATAGGTGGCAAAGTATATGCATATTTTCATAGTAAGAAGTAGTTTTACACATAGTTTTTTCAATATAGGATGGGTTCGCACGAGTCTGAGCTCGCGGCTTAGTACATAACATGAGATAAGATAGATTTGCACGAGTCCGAGCTCGCGGATTTGCATACATAATATAGGATAGATTTGCACGAGTCTGAGCTCGCGGCTTTGCATACATAATGTAGGATAGATTTGCACGAGTCTGAACTCGCGGCTTTGCATACATAATATAACATAGATTTGCACGAGTCTGAGCTCGCGGCTTTCTTCTTGATAGAAGACTTGATGTTACTGATAGAAGCGGCGCAGGTTCTGGGTGTTCCAGGTGCGTGGTAGAGTCTTTCCTTCCGCTGTTCTGAGCCTGTATGTTCCGGGTTTTACAATCGCAGTGACAACGTACGGACCTTCCCAGGTGGGTGAGAGTTTATCTCCTTGGGGGCCCTTTCCACCCGCCTCGATGCTGCGCAGGACGAGATCTCCTATGTTGATTGGTCTGGGCTTCACCCTTCTGTCATAAAGCCGGGCTACGCGCCATTGGTAAGAGGTGGTACGTTGGGCGGCGTCGTCCCGGACTTCAGGGATTAGGTCAAGGTTTTCCCGAAGCAGTCTGTCATTCTTGCTGGGATCGAAGGTTAGCACTCGAGTGCTCGGAATGCCGATGTCGATGGGGATGATCGCTTCAGTACTGTAACAGAGGTTATATGGCGTCTCTCCTGTGGGAGTCCTCTCTGTTGTTCGATATGCCCATAGTACATTTGGGAGTGCGTCTACCCATTGCCCCCCGGCTTCTTCCAGACGCATCTTTAATCCTTTGAGGATGATGCGGTTCGTAACTTCTACTTGTCCGTTGGTTTGCGGATGTGCTATGGTGGTATGACGGAGGTTGATCTTCAGGTCCTCGCACATCTTAGTGAAGGACTTCCCGGTGAACTGAGTGTCGTTGTCGGCAATGATTGTTGCGGGGATACCGAAGCGGCAGACGATGTTTTTCCAGACAAATTGTTTAGCGTTCCCTTCTGTGATTTTGACTAGGGGTTCCGCTTCTATCCACTTGGTGAAGTAATCGATGGCTAGAATGATGAACTTCCTCTGTCCGGAAGCCAGAGGTAGGGGCCGAGGAGGTCGATTCCCCATTGCGCGAACGGCCACGCGCTTTGGAGTGTGGAGAGCACGACTGGGGGCTGATGAGGCACGTTGGCGTGCAGCTGACAGCTCCTGCATTTTTGGACCAGCTCGGCCGCGTCCTTCTTCATTGTCGACCAATAGAAGCCTTGGCGCAGAATCTTTTGTGCCAACGCCTTTCCGCCTAGATGTTCTCCGCAGACTCCCCCATGCACTTCTCTGAGGGCGTAGTCTGACTCGCCCGCCGGTAGGCACTTTAGATATGGTCCTGAGAATGCTCGCTTGTAGAGCTCCCCGTCCACGATAGTAAACGATGTCGCCCGCATCCGTAATCTGCGTGCTTCTAGGCGGTCTTCAGGGAGGTGTCCGTGCTCGAGGTAAGCTCGTAAGGGGGTCATCTAGGATGACTCTTCCTGGTGGATGGTCGCGACCTCCCACGGTCTTTGAATACTCGGAATCACGATCTCTTCTATTCGGCGTCTTCGAGACTGGTAGCTAGAGGGTGAAGTGGCGAGCTTGGAAAGAGGATGTGCCCTGGAATTCTGCTCCCGGGGAATGTGCAGAATTTGATATGACGGGATCTTCTGGAGGAGTAATTTTGCGAATGCGAGGTATTTCGCCATCTGGTCGCTCTTGGCCTCATAGTCCCCTTCGACTTGTGAGACTACGAGTTGAGAGTCTGCGTAGATAGTTAGGTTCTCTACTTTGCAATTGATGGCGAGTCGAAGACCGACGATCAGCGCCTCGTACTCTGCAATGTTGTTTGTCGCGGGGAATTTTAACCGGAGTCCGTAATCCAAGGTGATCCCATCGGGACTTATGAGGAGCAGTCCCGCTCCGGCCCCTTCAGCTCCAGAGGCACCGTCGACATAGAGAGTCCAACGGGGGCCAGTGGTGCCTTCGACAGGTGCTGCTTCTGGTGGGATGGTGTATTCCGCGACAAAGTCGGCGAGCACTTGCGACTTGATGTCTGGTCGGGGCAGGAATTGAATGTCAAACTCGCCGAGTTCCACGACCCACTTCACTAGTCTTCCTGAGACTTCTGGTTTCTGGAGGATTGCTCGTAGTGAGAGTTGTGTCAACACTTTTACTGTATGAGCCTGGAAGTAGGGCCGAAGCTTCCTCGCCGAAAAGACAAGGGCCAAGGCTGTCTTGTCCGCTGCTGGATATCTGGTTTCGGTGTCGGAGAGGACTTTGCTGAGGTAGTAGATTGGTCGTTGCACCCCTCCCTCATCTTTTATGAGCACCGAGCTAAATGTCGTAGGCGACACAACCAGGTATAAGAATAGAGTTTCTCTGGGGGTGGGCTTTGACAGAAGCGGTGGTGAAGTGATTGACGTGTTCCAGGGGGTCGTCAGTCCCATCGAACGTTTCGATGTTGGGAAGCTTGAAGCCGTTCGGAATTGGATGAGCCAAGACTTGAGGCGATAAGGGGGAGCCGCGGTATGCGGGATGGCGGGCGAGAGTCGCGCGCCGTCCTGCTTGGGCGTACTCTTCTTCTATCATGTCGCGTATTTTCTCTCGCGTGGTTCTTTCCACTGCTCGGACGGAAGCAGCTCTTCCTTGGCGGGGGTGATGAGGGTCAGCCTCCGGTCCTCTGACCGGCGGAGCAGGTTGTGCGGAGCTTGCAGCGTCAGAGAAATCTTCAGAGACTTCATCTTCCCGAACGGCTCCCTCGACCGGAGCATGATTCGGAACTGGGGGTCGCGGAGCGTTTGATGTTGGAGGCTGAATGAGAACTCGAGGTGCCCCTAGGTTTCTCACGATAGTCAGCATCTCGACTTGTTGCTTTTCCATTTGCCGAATGCGACCTTCCAGAACCGTCGCATGCATAAGCACTGCCTCTTGTGCGAGAGGCGCATTGATGAGCGAGTGAGAGGGAGCTGGGTCGATGCGTCCTTCCGGCATTGATCCTTCAGTAGTGCGAGCACTCTTCCTTGCCATTACAGTTGGCCTTCAAAGAGTTCTGGGAATGTTCCCACAGACGGCGCCAAACTGTTGCGGGTCGCTTAGGGCTCTTGGTAGACCGGTTTACTTGAACCACCTTAGCTCGGGAGCGAACCAAGCGCGCAAACAGTCAATTTGAGATTCGTTGATTACACCTGGACTTTTTAGCGTGGAAAACCCGGAAAGGGTACAAAACCACGTGGCCGGAGCTGTGCCGACCAAACTTCCACTATCTTCTGGGGGGTTACAATTAGAGATTTAGAAGTCGAGCACGACAGGCCACTGCTCGTTACAATATCAGAGAGAGAGAGAGAGAGAACGTTCCGAGGGCGACAGGCCACCTCTCGGAAAAAACTAAGTCTTTTCCTTCTGAGAACGGTAGGGAACGAAAGTGAGAAAGCCTTGTCCGCTTTCGTGGAGACGAAAGTGAGAAAGCCTTGTCCGCTTTCGTGGAGACGAAAGTGAGAAAGCCTTGTCCGCTTTCGTGGAGACGAAAGTGGGAAAGCCTTGTCCGCTTTCGTGGAGACGAAAGTGAGAAAGCCTTGTCCGCTTTCGTGGAGACGAAAGTGGGAAAGCCTTGTTCGCTTTCGTGAAGACGGAAAACTTCAAGTCCGCGAAGGAGATCTTCAAGCGCCGAAGGAGAAATCCGTGGAAATCTTCAAGGAGCTCTCTCTGGGCATTCAGGCTGGATCCCCTCAAATGAAGTCTGGGGGGTCCTTTTATAGCTTTGGCCGGGGGTAGCCCGGTAATTTTGCCGTTGTAACCACCATAACCACCTGGGAGGACGAATCATATTTTCCGGTTCAGAGCCCATGGATCACCATTTTTTGTAAATGACCATGCTGCCCTTCGACGAAAGGCGATAAGCTGTTCCTGAAAAGTGAGAAACTGAAAAGACAAAAAGTGAGCGAGCAGAGTCGGAAAAGTGAGCGAGTCGGAAATGTGAGCGTGCTAGAAAGACAAAAAATGAGCGCGCCGAGTCAGAAAAGTGAGCGTGCTCTGAGCGCGCTCAGAAGCGTTCTGAGCTCGCAACGAACTTGAAACGCTTTGGTCACGTTGCGAGGTGTTCTGAGCGAACGGTGGAACGGAGAGTCGCGCCCCCTAAGGAGAAAGCGAACTCCGACCACACCCGGCGAGGGGATGCGGTTTCAGCCGCATCCCCCGCGGAAGGAGACTCGGCCGCATCCCCTCATGGGGGGTGCGGTTTGGCCGCACCCCCCATGAGGGGGGGGGGGGGGGGGGGGGGGGGGGGGGGGGGGCGGTTGGGCCGCACCCCCCTATGGGGCCTATGGGGGGGGGGGTGCAGATTGGCCGCACCCCCCATGGGGGGTGCGGATTGGGCGCACCCCCCATGGGGGGTGCGGCTTGGCCGACCTGGCCTCACCCCACTTGAGTGGGGGGCGGGCTATCCGCACCTCGGTAGCGGGGCGCGGCTCCGTGCACTCCCGGCGCCGTTTACGGTGTGACGTGCTTGCGCGACGGATCCTCCACTTCCGCAATCATGGGCTTGACTGCTGGCCCCACCTCTCTTTAGCAGGATTTTCTCTATACGCACCCTAAGGCCTTTATGGATATGTAACAGTTCCCGTATCTATTTTGTTCTTCTTCCAGCTTGATTCCATCTCATTGTTCCCTGCAATAGATAGCAGTTCCTGCTTAATGCAAGATTGTTCAGTTCCTGCACATGCTGTTGTTAGTTATATTATTAATATGTCCGTGCGTGTCGGGACCGACTCGGAACGACCCGTCAGGTTATATGTCACTAGGGTTAGGCTCTATGCTGGAGATACAACATAAGACCATTCCACACCGATGAGTCTTAGTGGACTATCTTGAGCGAAGCCGCAATTACAACTGTTTATTTTACATGATAGTAGTTCCCGTAACTAGTTTCTGTAAATTGTTCATGCACTATATATCTAATTGATATTTCCTGCAATAGATAGTATTTCCTGCAATTGAAAGTATTTCTGCTGCAAATCAGTTCCTGCAAAATGATTGTTCAGAATAGCTTGTTTATGCAGTAAATCTTTTTCTGTTCAGTATCAATATGCAAATCTCCGGATTATTGGTTATAAGTGTTTTTATCCGTAATGAGCTTTGATTTAACTTTATTTGCGACATCTTCACAACGTTGCTAATCTTTTTTTTGGCATAATATAGTTTTATTTTGGAGAGTTCGAAGAATTTCACTTAAATAAAGTAGAAAAATCTCATCAATTTCTTTAACACGGTGAGTCTTACTTTCATATTTGAAATTTTAATGAAATGTGCATCGTACTCTAACTGTGTATATTTTTTGGCAAAATATGTGATTGTTTTCGAGAAGTAGAAGCAGATTTTTGAATCAACTTGGTGGAAAAGTTGGGGTTATTTTTAAAAAAATTTAAAATTTTAGTGCAAAAAATGTTGTAAAAGATGAATTAAAATGAGTCTTGTTTGGGGTAGAATTGCAAAGTTTTTTTTTTAAGAAAAATTAATTTGCATGGCTTGCTAATAACAAAATATATTTGCTAATAGCCGTCTGCACAAATAAAGGTTTGCTAATAGCCAAACATTATTTGCATTTTTTATGTTGAATTTTTAGGAGAACAAGTGTCACTATTTCCTTATTATTATTATTTTATAAAAGGGATCTTGTAAGCCGTTCAATCACAGATCGGGCGGATGAAATGTATCCTGGTCCCTTACCTAATTGATACGATGACAAAACACAGTTTCCTTATTAATAGGAGGACAAACTCGTGGTCCTACTAACTGGTCATTTTCTAGATGTATTTATTTTTTTCTAACATTAATTAATATTTAACAATAATAAATAAATAAAATAGTCTGTCCTGGTGTGGTGCTCACTGGTCATATTCTAATATATATTAATATATATAAATATTATATGCAATCTTTATAATAAATAAAACAGTAGCCGGCGGCTTTGCCTCTCCTCGCTCCTCAGCAAGAAGGTTTGACTGAAAAACCTTTTGCGTTGACCGCTCGATGATTCTTCATAATCACCAGCTACTATAAATTCTTCTTATAAATACCCACTCATCCATCTCAGTAAAGATCAGCCGATTGTTCTGTAGATCATCTTTGTTTAGAAATACCATCATATATGGGCCGCCCGCTGCCGGAGAACCAGCCGGAGAAGAAGATCTCCGAAGAGATGGAGGCCTGCAACTACGCCGTCAAGCTCGTCAGCTCCACCGTCCTTCCCATGGCACTCTCCGCCGCCATTCAGCTCGGCATTTTCGAGATCATCGGAGCACCTTCCATCGGCGCGAAGCTCACCTCCGACGAGCTGGCCGTCCTGGTCGGCGCCACCGCCAACCCTCACTCCGCCACCATGATCGAGCGCATCCTCCGCCTCCTCGCCAGCCACTCCATCCTCAACTGTTCCACAGATATCCTGGCCGACGGCAGACGCGTCCACCGTTACAGCGCCGCCCCGGTGTGCAAGTACCTGACGGCGAACGAGGAGGGCGTCTCCATGGCGGCCCTCTCGCTGATGATCACCGACAGGGTCTCCATGGAGAGTTGGTACCATTTGAAGGACGCGGTGTTGGAAGGCGGCGTGCCGGCGTTCAGCCTGGCCCACGGCGGCATGACGGAGTTCGAGTATCATGGGTCCGATCCCAGGTTCAGCAAGGTGTTCAACGACGGGATGAGGAGCCACTCTGTCATCGTCATGAAGAACTTGCTCGACCTGTACCGGGGCTTCGAAGACGTCGACGTGCTCGTCGATGTCGGCGGCGGCACCGGTGGGACCATCGGCATGATCACCGCCAAGCACTCCCACATTAAGGGGATCAACTTTGATCTTCCCCATGTCATAGCCCAGGCTCCTCCTCTCCCTGGTAAGTTCTAATCTAGCTTAGGGTCCGTTTGGCACAACGATGGCTGTCGTGAACACTGTGATTACGAATCGTCACTCGTTTGACGCGTCTTTTTGACACGATCACAAAAGTCATGATCGTGACAAAAAAACTAATTTTGAACATAACAAAATGATTGATTTCCTTAGTTGAGGTCGGGCGTTCACGAACTAAATCAATCATACTGAATTAATTAATCACTGTAGGTGTTGATCACGTCGGAGGAGATGTGTTTGCTTCCGTCCCCAACGGAGATGCCGTCTTCATGAAGGTATATATAACTTATAAACTATTACTATATATACCAATCTCTAATGTAAAATTGTTTTTTTTAAAAGCTCATTTGTATGCACAGTGGATACTTCATGACTGGAGCGACGAGGATAGCATAAGGATTCTGAAGAATTGCTGGAAGGCGTTGTCGAAAAATGGAAAAGTGATCGTGGTGGACTTCATCCTCCCGGAAACCCCGGTGACCGGCGATGCGGCACAATGCGTCTACCATGCGGACATGATCATGATGTTGGAGAGCCCCAGCGGAAAGGAGAGGACCGAGAGGGAGTTCGAGAGGCTCGCCTTCCTCTCCGGATTTTCTAGTTTTAAAGTCTTCTGCAATTTCTCCGGTGCTTTCATGATGGAGTTTCGCAAGTAGATTCATCAATATGCTTGGAACCTTACGTGGATTTTAGCTGTTTTTTTAATATATTATTAAACTCTGTTTGTTGAAACCGATAACCGGCCTCTTGAGTTCAGACCCACAGGGGGTGCAACCTGCACCTACTTCTCCCTTACCGACGCTCTTGATTGTGGATAAAGAAAAATGAATAGACCCAAAGCTGTAGCGAGGAGATCCCGCCACACACCCGGAAGATCTTAGAGAGCTTCCCCTCCCAAACCAATGCTCAACCGGGCAACTTGGAGGGTAACACGAGCCAACCAAAACTAGCTAGGAGGAGAGAGCCAAAAAGATATATATGATCTCCTCCAAGTACCCTTAAGGGTCTATTTATAGATTTTCTAGTCTGGTCTGCAAATAACGTAAATCCGCATTTTTAGTTTTACTAATCGCTCCCCAAACTGGTCTGGTAACAACCAAACTCCGCTGCTCTGAAGGGCTATTGGCAGCCCACAAAGTGTATCTAGGTCATTTCCTCACTAAAGCCTTCTGGGCGAGTGATCCGTGAGGGCACTACTCGCCAGACTTCTCGCGCACCAGGCTCCACTATGCGGGTGGTTCGTAGGGGCACCACTCGCCCGATACTTGGCTCGCTCGGCGAGTGGTGTTCCGCCCTCACTCGCCTTGGCCTCCCGTGCATTCACACTCCTAAGCGAGGGAGTGCCTGGCGGATGAGGCACGCACTCGCCCTGAGGGTCCACTGCCTCTCCTGACCCGGGCTAGTGCTCTCCTTGACCTACCTTGCATGCCCCTTGACCCTTTGGGACCCGGGGACCCACTCGACTAATACGAGGTTGTACACAATCCCCACTCTTTGCGAGCGAGTTCTACGATCAGAAAGAAAAGTCCAACCCTTAGTATTCAGTGAGTGCTTGCTGACCTGGAGGGAATCTTTTTGGTGGGCCCCCACCCCCCGGCTATATATATCTCTGGTCGCTGCCTTGAGGGTGTTTGTCTTCCGATTACTATTTCTCTTTCTCCCCTCTGAGCTCTCGCCATTTCAATGACGTTCATGAGGCCGTCACCGAGACCGCTTTTGCAAAGTCTGCTGGAGCGTCTTGCCGCGGCACAGAAGGAGAATTCCTCTAAGTCCGCTCGCTACGCCCCTGGCTTTCGACGAAGAGGGAACCATCCTTACCCAATCAGTCCAAGAAGGCCAAGGCGGTTCGACGGGACCCCCTGGTGACCGAGTCCGTGTCGAGGACTCTGCCCCCTTCCCGCAATCCTTCTGACAACATCGTCGATGTAATGTGATCTAGCTTGCTCTGTGGGTAATGCTGGTTGATGCGCTAACTCAATATTCGATACCACTCACAGGGCAAGCTGGGGACAAAAGGCGACCCCGTGACCAACCTGGCGGGCGCTGACGTGCTCCCGCCTGTTGTCCTGGATGTTCCGCTGGCCCAGAAGTCTTGCCCTCCCGCCACTCTCGGAGGGACACTGCCCGAAGACCGGTAAGCCGCTTGTCGCTTTCTCACCTACCTTGTTACCTATCTTCTTTCTTACCCTGTCTTCCGCAGCCGCCACCTTCGGAACCACGGGGCTATCTTTGGTCCCGCACAGCTCTCCAGCCTGCGAGACCGTCACCACTCTTCCGACATTGGAGCCAGAACACTCGTCTGGGAGGGACCTCAACCGCGATTCCCCCCGCCGCCGATTTAGCCACCACTTCCGCCGCCAACCAGGTTCTTTCGCACCCTGGCAAGGGGAAATCGCTTCATCCCCCCAGCCAACCATTCACAGGGCAACCCGGCTCCTCTCACCAGCCCCCCGTCGAAGAATATGTACCAGGTTAGTTGAGTCATTCGCTTTGACCTTTACTCGCGTGAACAACTAGAAACGACTACTTAACTTTCTCTCCCGCAGGCTACCGGGAGGCCTCACCGATGGACCCTCGGTTCGAGGATGAGGTGATCTCACCGCCCCTTCCCCCAGCGACCTCTCAGACTTTCTCGGAGATCCTGTCGATCCCAGGACGATGAAGGAGAGGATGACGAAGGTCCTCGACAAGCTGATCTGGTTGCAGCGAGAACAAGCCAACTAGACGGATGAGCACCGGATGGCCTTTTAGCGTAGGTTGAGCGCTCTCGAGAAGGATTACTCATATCTCGTGGGTGAGATGGAGCGGCAGGGAGGCGTGTGAGAGGGGACTTCTCCCGGGAGGCACATTGCGCGGGCTAGGGATCAGATGCGCTTGGTCAATCAAGAGCTCACCGCCGTAAGTGCATACTACTATCCGCGAGTGCCACCGAGGACGGGGAGGCGAGGCCGGGGTTGATGGCAATGGATTCAATACTGAGCCTACCGACACTCGCCCCATGTACCCCCTCACCCCACACAACTAATTTATTTCTATAATGGATGTCGAGATCGGCTTTGTAATGTAAACAATCATGTACTTTAGATGTTAATCGCGCTTCTATTCTGCGTAATTTCCTTTCTGTTTTGCCGAGCGGTGAGCTTAATTCCCTGATCTCGCTTCGCTTTATGTTGCTTTCGCCTTTCTGCAGAGGACTCTGTGTGCGGCCATTGCCACTCGCCAGTGAGTGGGATGGAGGTGGGGCTGGCTCGAATCCCAAGGTGTCGGGGGTAACGCGATCACTATTCGCGCCCCACGCCTCGGAAAGTTCTTGATTCCTTTATTTTTCTATAAATAGTCGACCCACCCACCGCATTTATCACTCACTCTTTTTTCTCTTTCTTGTTTTCACACTCGCACTCGCACCTCTCTCTAAATTTCTTTCGCAACCTTTCTCTCGCGTGATGGTGGTCGAGTCTGATGGTAGGGCAGATGTGCTCAAGCATTCATCAACCATGATTTTTCCACCTGCGACTTATCCGAAGAGGATTTCACTCTTGTGATCGCGGACTACTTCCTGCGGGGGTTCGTCGCGCGCCGCCCTGGAGATCGCGACCGCATCAACCAGTTCTCGCCATCCCCCTGGAGCACTTCGAGGTAGGACTCCGCCTCCCCCTCTGGCTCGAGCTGCGGCAGACCTTATTTTAAATTTGTTTTTCTGTGCAAGGTAATAGGTACTACCGTTTTTTATCCAAAATGATTTGCCGGGTCTCTATGCAACAATACATTTACTAGTTGTCTGGCGATTTTTGCTCCTAATAAGAATAACTCTTTATATGGCAGACCCTTACCTATAAATTTAAGTTTTTGTGTTAAATTTGGACATGAGTTTTAGATAAGATTTCTTAGAAATGAATTTGAACATGAGTTTTAGATAAGATTTCTTAGAAATGAATTTGAAAATGAGTTCAGATAAGATTTTAGAAAGGAAATTTTTGTGTTGAATTTGAACATGGCGATCTAATGGAGAATACATCACACCTGCTTGAATTGCTTTGCCAGCAGCTTGCTTGAACTGCTCCACTACTATTCCTGGTATCTCTGCTGTGGCTAGCCGGCGAGGCCTCGGATAGGTGCCATATTTTCCACCGGGCATCAAAATCCTCTACTTCCCCGAGATCGGTTTATTCGTAGAGGAAACGAGATCAGGATCGTCACTGGGTTGGTATACTGCAAAGTCCAAATGTCCATAGTTCCTTACAAAATTTTATAGGACAGAGGAACTAAGGTCATATTCTGATGAGTATTAGCCCAAAAATATTATGACAAACTCGCATATATCTTCATGCTACACACTCTTTCATTCGTTTCTTGTAATTGTTTTAGATAAGATTTCTTAAGTGAGTGCTTGTTACGCGTACGCGCGTATTATTAGTGTATTCCTTATTGCTTTAGGATTTTGGCATGTGAGCCCCCCCCCCCCCCCCCTCCTTCCTATATAAGGAGGTGGTTTGGGAGTAGATGACATCTTTGGATCATTTAGGTTTTGGGCTCTCATTTGAGAGAGGGATCATAGGAGGACCCAGCCTCCTTGATCTTGGCCGGAGTTCACTCCGAATTGTATCCGTGTTCTTGATTAATGCAATCTTGTCTCGTTCTTCTTCTCTAATCGTAACAGTGCTGGACTAGGTATTATAGTCCATAAGTTCTATTCTTTTTGAAGTTGGAGAGGGTTTAGAAGTTAACGATATATGGATACTTTTTGTAGTCTTATTTTTATCAGTTTTTTTTTATGCTGTGAATTCTTATATGAATTTTCTCTATTTAGGTATGCTTAATTTTGGAGCTAGGAGTAGTGGAGGAGGCAGAAAAAGACTTTACTCCATTGGAAGATAGAATTTATGTAATGTGTAGGCTAGCATATTAAGACACCAGTTGCAGATTAGTTATTTTCTAGGGTCTGAAACCGTGGCAAAAGGTCAAGGTATTAGCCACGGAAGTATTTTTCGTGGCTAATACTATTTGTCACGGCCAATCCGTGGCTAAAAATCTTTCTCCAGGTTCATCCATTAAGAAAGTGATTTAGTTCAACTATACCTTAAGAAAGTTCTCATGCCTTGAAAAAGTCATTCTTCAAGAGGTTTGTTACTTACGCTCAAGAAGTTTTTTGCCTCTAGGGTGAAAAGATGAATACAAAGAAAATACAAGACAACAAAATAACAAAGCCATATTTTCATATATCATTGTCAAATTAAAATTGATTACATGGACAATTAATTATTTAACCATAAATAAATCATAATATAAATGCTCCGGGATATCTTACTTCCAAATTTTGATTATATCCAATATTTGTATTACTTAAATCTGTATAGTTTTGAATCATAAACCTCAACCTTTCCGGCTACCCATTGATGCTCAAGCTAAGAAGTCCAACAATCAATGCAGAATATGAGTCGTCTCTTCAGACATGAACCAAGACTACTAAAAAACGACTACCTCCTTCCATGATTCGATGTGCTCGTTGCTTCAATTATCCGATTACGAGTTTCCTAGATGCCTTTTTTAGGGTACAATAAATAGTATGCCTCTTAGTTTAAAAAATATGTAGGCAACACACTAGAAGATGATGGATACAATGCTCAAACAACAAGAATAAAAAACATAGATATATAGGTGTACATTGATGAACTCCTCGTTAAGAGCAAGATCATTGATCAACACCTCTCTGACCTCTTTCAGACCCCCGTCACCTTGAGAATACACAAGATAAAGCTCGACCATGGGAAGTACATCGTTAACGCTAGTCAAGGGAAGTTCCTTGGTGACATCCCCACCCAGCGGTGTCGTGTTAAACATTATAAGGTAAGAGCGATCTTGAAAATGTTGGCTCCCATTAACATCAAGGAGCTCCCATTACATAACAGTTGAGTGGCCTCCCTAAGTCACTTTCTCTCTCGATTAGGTGATAATTAATTCTCATCTTTCTTCAGGGTGATGAAGGGCAACGAAGGACTTGGAGCAAAAAGGAGATGATCAGATTAGTACTCGCGGAAGAGGACGAAATGATATATATATACTAGTCAACCATGTTAGTAGGGTGTTGTTGGCTCTAAACTTGGAGATCCACAATGAAAATGCTAGCATTTGCTTTGGTTAGCTCTACCCACAGAATGCACCCCTAATTTTTGTCTTTTTAATGCATAAAAGTGGCGACGACACATCATCTTAAAGTTCATTACGGCAAGGCCATAACATTCACATTGCTGAAATTGTCCTAGAGCTAAGAGAGTTCGATCTATCTTTCTTATGTACCACATTTGTCCATCAAAGCATAAGTACTCGTCGGGCATTGAATTTCTTATTGAACTACGAATGTTGCTTGTATCTCCACCTACCGATCGAGAGTTGTCATACGCATGTTGATGGTGCCACCAACAACAACAAAGTCGCCCTAAAAAGCAGTTTGTCGAGCTTAAATTTTAGGCAACTGAAAATCAAGCAAAATACATGAACCTCCGAGCCAAGTTTGGAGACTCATCCATTCATACTAGATTGACACATTATAAGACACATTACTAGAATGAGATCCCAAAGGTAGCTAGGTGAAAATAAAATAATTTTATAGAAAATAGTATGATAAATTAAAAATATTGAGAAGAGTATATGGATAAAATTATTTTTGCCTCAGAGAAATTGAATATCAAAATATCCCTGAAAAAGAAACACGTGTGCGAAACTCACATGCACATAACTAGAGTTGTCACTTAAAAAACCGAAAACCGCAATCTGAATCGGAACCACAAATTAAAGTGCATGATCAGACCCGTTGGGAATTATTTGGGTCCTGTTTGAATTTTGGAACCGTGCGCATGCGTGATTCCTTCATTTTATTATTTGAATCGTAACCGGAAACGCAATATTCAAGTCTTAAGAGATTTCAGAATATCTAATTCCGATCCGAACCGGATCGAAGCAGAACCGAACCGCAACCCATTTATTATTATTATTGTATATTATTGTATTTTTTTCATTATATAATATTTTGTTACTCTATTTGGCTCAACATTAGATAGTTTATATTGCATTAAAATATATAATAAATTAATAATGTGATATAAATGCTTTTATATATTTATTATATTATAAAGACATTTCTTTTGGGCTTTCACACCAGACAACATTATCCGACCGACAAGGAGTTGTATCAAGGAGCTCGATACCCTAATTCCTATCATATTCCTATTCAGTCGGCCTGTACCAAGGATTCAAGGTGCTTGATACCCAACTAGCCTCGGTAAGCACCGCAGACACCGAGAGACCGAGACGTCGCGCGTGAAGTAACCTACGATCCACGATCATTGACCTACGATCCACGATCATTGACTACGATTCACGACCATTGACCTACGATCCACGATCATAGGTGTTTCCGCACTTCCACATCACCACTTCCTGTAGAGTTCTCAGTTGCGACCTACGATCCTTTCTGAGAGCAGAGTCACGGTCTCTCTCTTAGACGGAATACGTGATAGAAGACAATGACTCGTTCGCGTGATCACAGAGAGCATTCTCCATTCTCCAAGCAGGCAGAGGACATTCTCTCGACACATAAACACGCGCGTAAAGGGCATTCTCCATTCTCCAAGCAGGTAAAGCGTCCGCCGACCGAGCGGGAGTAGAGGGAGAGTCCAGATCCGATCATCCGGAATAGTTTGACGCATCATCAGAGAATCCATATTGAAGCGCCATACTTCGATTGTCGTTTTTGGTAATTGAATATTGCCCAACCCTCGATGCCCCATCATTCGATTGTCATTTTTTGGTAAATATCACTTCCTCTTCACATGTGAACGAAGCTTTGTCATGAACCTGTGGTGGAGCACGAGTTTTGCGCCCGTTCGGGGCCAATTGTCCATCTGCCATATTTAGCATTTCTGGATCGACAATCTGACTCCACAGATGCACATCAACCCTCTAAAAACCCTGTAACTGAATCCAAAGCTCCTCCTTTCCAACTATAGTACATCACTAGTTCGGCCTCCGTATAGAAACCTCTACTTTCGGAAACATCGGATCTCCACGCTACGGCCTTCCCTACTTCGTGAGGATGTAATACATGAAATCGAATCGGAAGCGGACCGAACCGCATAGAACTGCACCGAACCGCAAGTGAATAATTTAGTTTTGATTCTTATTTAAAAAATTGTCACCTTAACGATTCTGTTCACAGTTTTAGTAGAACCGGAATACCTACTCATCATATAACATAAAGGATATGTAGAAAAAAAACATAAATTGAGAGTTTTAATTTAATTTCTCTATCATGTAAAGTAACAAAAAAATTATTTAGATATTTTTAGGGAATTGTTAAAGACATCATAATTTTGGCTAGTCACACCACACTTAGTTAAAGGTACCGCAGTTTCTCATATTTCTTTAAAGACACTCATAATTGTTAATGACTGTTGCAGATCACTGAAGGCTCCGGTAGACCGGACTAAATTGGACCGCCTTAGCCCGAGAGTGTTCAAGCACGCAAACAGTCACAGAAAAAGGGAAAGCTGACAAAGTAATTTTTTAACGTGGAAAACTTGTAAACTGAGTGAAAAACCACGTGGTCGAATCTGTGCCGACCAAACTTCTACTATTTGCTGACGTTGTACAGAGCCTTTTAAGAGAAGGCGAGGGCGACAGGCCACTCCTCGTTACAATTGTTGGGAGAGAGAGAAAGAGAGAAGGGCTCGGAGGGTAACAGGCCACCGCTCACGAAGCTAAGTCTTTTGCCTACTGCATGCAGAAGGGAATGACGCGCTCTGGGCGCTCTGGAGTCTTCGACTGCTGCTTGAAGGTTGGATCGGTGTGCTCTGCACGCCTTTCTCTCTGCGGCTTGTCTCCTGCTGCGTGAGAGGAGTCTGGAGTGATGGTCTTGTTAGTGGTTGGAACGCTTGTTCTTGAGAGAGCGGAGCGCACAGAGGAGCGCCTGAACGGTCTTGAGAGCGATGCGCACGGAGGCGCGCTTGGAGCGGAGCGCACGGAGGCGCATTTGGAGCGGAGCACACGGAGGCGCGCTTGGAGCGGAGCGAACGGAGGCGCGCTTGGAGCGGTCTTGAGAGCGGAGCGCACAGAGGAGCGCCTGAACAATCTTGAGAGCGGTGCGCACGGAGGCGCGCTTGGAGCGGAGCGCACGGAGGCGCTCTTGGAGCGGAGCGCACGGAGGCGCGCTTGGAGCGGAGCGCACGGATGCACGCTTGGATCGGAGCGCACTGATGCGCGCTTGGAGCGGAGCGCACAGATGCGCGCTTGGAGCGGAGCGCACGGATGCGCGCTTGGAGCGGAGCGCACGGATGCGCGTTTGGAGCGGAGCGCACGGAGGCGCGCTTGGAGCGAATGCTCGCTCGAAGGAGGATGAACGCCTTCGTGGGATCTTCAAGACGCTCGAAGATCTTCGAAGGATTCTTCGAAGACGAAGGAGATCTTCGAAGGAGGAAGAGGAAGGAGGAAGGAGGAAGGAGAAGGAGAAAAGAATGAGAATGAAAGAGAGCTTTGGGGTCCTATTTATAGGTCTCAGAGGTGGTTACGGTAGTTATGCGGTTATTCGCAGGTCGTAACCACCATAATTGTTATTTGCAGGTTGAAACCACCATAATTGCTATTTGCAGGCCGAAACCACCATAATTGCTATTTGCAGGCCGAAACCACCATAATTGCTATTTGCAGGCCGAAACCACCATAATTGCTATTTGCAGGCCGAAACCACCATAATTGCTATTTGCAGGCCGAAACCACCATAATTGCTATTTGCCAGCCGAAACCACCATAATTGCTATTTGCCGGCCGAAACCACCATAATTGCTATTTGCAGGCCAAAACCACCATAATTGCTATTTGCAGGCCGAAACCACCATAATTGCTATTTGCAGGCCGAAACCACCATAATTGCTATTTGCCGGCCGAAACCACCATAATTGCTATTTGCCGGCCGAAACCACCATAATTGCTATTTGCAGGCCGAAACCACCATAATTGCTATTTGCAGGCCGAAACCACCATAATTGCTATTTGCCGGCCGAAACCACCATAATTGCTATTTGCCGGCCGAAACCACCATAATTGCTATTCGCCGGCCGAAACCACCATAATTGCTATTTGCAGACCGAAACCACCATAATTGTTATTTGTGACGATGGCGGCGATGGTGGCGATGGCGGCGATGGAGGCGATGGCTATACTTCGGGTAGTTACGTTGCTAGCGTGGTTATTGGATAACCGCACACCCATAAATGAGGTGTGGTTAGCGCCTTTAAGAAGACCCTATCAATGACATCACACTTAAATTTCAATATAAAAGCACATCAAAAGGCAATTTGACCTCGGCCTGAGTGGAGAGGCTGATAGATCCGGCCATAGCACCCTCCATGCATGAACTCGGACTGGACCTCCATGTTGACAAATTTAAGCTTCTCGATCACCTTCTTCACCTTAAGCTTGTCATCGCATTTCCACTTTTTTACATCTAATTAACAGCACAGAGAGAATTGCGAAGACAGGGAAGAAGACGAATAGGTTCTGGTAGGATTCCGGCAGGAGAGAGAGAGAGAGACAGAGAGAGTTAGATGGTAAAATCAAGGCGTGGAAGGAGGCGCGGGAATCACGGTTCACTCGGAGCTACGGGAGAGAGTTGTCAGTGCAGTGCAACAAGTTTTTTTTTCTTTTTTGAAATACTAATTTTAGGGTTCAATTGCAGAAAATTGCCGTGCGACTAGCCAAAAAATAAGGTGTTTCTTTAAAAATCCCTATTTTTATCATATTATCGTGAATAAAATTTGCGAGTATAAAAAAAGAAATTAAGAGATTAAAAATAAATAAAATAAACTTTTGAAGAAAAGAAAAAAAACTACTTGAGTATGTTAAGCACTTATGCATGAGAAACTCATGCGCACCCAACATTATGTGTATTGACGAGTATGGGCGATCCTCACCGAGAGCTGGCAAAAATATATAATATATAATATATATAAATAAATATATTATATTATAGTTATTAGGGAGTAATAATAAGCGGACAAGTGTCACGTACTAATAACTCGTGGAAATATTAACAAATAAAATATCTGGCGGACAAGTGTCACGTACTAATAACTCATGGTTAATTAATATATAATAATAAATAAAATATCCGGCGGCTTCGCCATTCCTCACTCTTCAGCATGCAAAGTTTGACTAAATAACATCTTGTGTTGACTGCACCATATGAATATATCATAATCATCAACAAACTATATATTCTTCTTATAAATACCCACCCATCAATCTCAGTAAAGATCAGCAGACAGATTGTTCCGTAGTTCTTCTTTGTTTAGAAATACCATCATGGGCCGCCAGCTGCCGGAGAACCAGCCGGAGAAGAAGATCTCCGATGAGGTGGAGGCCTGCAACTACGCCGTCAAGCTGGTGAGTTCAACCGTCCTACCCATGGCACTCTCCGCCGCCATTCAGCTCGGCATTTTCGAGATCATCGGAGCACCTGCCATCGGCGCGAAGCTCACCTCCGACGAGCTGGCCGTCCTGGTCGGCGCCACCGCCAACCCTCACTCCGCCACCATGATCGAGCGCATCCTCCGCCTCCTCGCCAGCCACTCCATCCTCAACTGTTCCACAGATATCCTGGCCGACGGAAGACGCGTCCACCGTTACAGCGCCGCCCCGGTGTGCAAGTACCTGACGGCGAACGAGGATGGCGTATCCATGGCGGCCCTCTCGCTGATGATCACCGACAGGGTCTCCATGGAGAGTTGGTACTATTTGAAGGACGCCGTGTTGGACGGCAGCGTGCCGGCGTTCAACCTGGCCCACGACGGCATGACGGAGTTCGAGTACCATGGGTCCGATCCCAGGTTCAGCAAGGTGTTCAACGACGGAATGAGGAGCCACTCCATCATCATCATTAAGAACTTGCTCGACCTGTACCGGGGCTTCGACGACGTCGACGTGCTCGTCGATGTCGGCGGCGGCACCGGGGGGACCATCGGCATGATCACCGCCAAGCACTCCCACATTAATGGGATCAACTTTGATCTTCCCCATGTCATAGCCCAGGCTCCTCCTCTCCATGGTAAGTTCTAATCTAGCTTAAACAGACCCAAGAAAGCTAGTTTGGCACAACGGTGGCTGTCGTGAATACGGTGATTACGTATCGTCATTCGTTTGACGCGACTTTTTGCTCCGCTGAGTTTGGACAGAATAGCCACCGTCATGAAACATGTTTGACGCGATCACAACAGTCATGGCCGTCGCAAAAAAAAAAAAACTAATTTTGAACGTAACAAAATGATTGATTTCCTTAGTTGAGGTCGGGCGTTGACGAACTACATTATTTCTGTAGGTGTTGATCACATCGGAGGAGATGTGTTTGCTTCCATCCCCAGCGGAGACGCCATCTTCATGAAGGTATATATAACTAAACTATTACTACATATACGAATCTCTAATGTAAGATTGTTTTTTTTAAAGCTCATTTTTTAATGCACAGTGGATACTTCATGACTGGAGCGACGAGGACAGCATAAGGATTCTGAAGAATTGCTGGAAAGCGCTGCCGGAAAATGGAAAAGTGATCGTGGTGGACTTCATCCTCCCGGAAACCCCGGTGACCGGCGATGCGGCGCAGTGCGTCTACCATGCGGACGTGACAATGATGCTGGAGAGCCCCAGTGGAAAGGAGAGGACCGCGAGGGAGTTCGAGAAGCTAGCCTTCCTCTCCGGATTTTCTTGTTTTAATGTCTTCTGCAACTTCTCCAGCGTTTTCGTGATGGAGTTCCGCAAGTAGATCGATCACCCCCAAGTAACGGC
Source organism: Dactylorhiza incarnata (assembly GCA_033032865.1). NCBI lineage: Eukaryota > Viridiplantae > Streptophyta > Magnoliopsida > Asparagales > Orchidaceae > Dactylorhiza > Dactylorhiza incarnata. The sequence goes on from JAWHQI010000017.1 coordinate 14,207,749, forward strand.
TAGCTCATGTTTTAAATTAAACTCTGTTTGTTATTCAGAGCCAACCTTCTCCTTCTCTTCTTACTCTGTTTAAATTAAACTCTTTGTCAGAGCTTTGCAGATTTCTTTCTATCTTAGTCTATCGATTCTGATTCGTCAAAAGAAATCGCTCTTTAGTACCACTTTAGGCTTCTTTGGGGCGGCGTGAGCGCCGGTGTGGGAGCAGACGCCGCCGCAAGGCAGAAAACCGGGCGTGTGGCGGCGTTTGTTCCCGCTGCTCTCAGCAAAAGCCGGCCCAAAGCTCCGTCTCCAATCCCGCCTCCCCATCTCCGGTCTCAGCCCTCTGTTCCACCACCCGTTAAATGAAAACTATCGTCAACGAAGAAGGATAAAATCCAAATTTTTCCTACCGGTTTGGCCAGAGGCACCATTATTGAGTTCCTGGTAAACCGGGGCCGGACTGGCTATCGATGCACCGGTTCAATCCGAGGCATAAAAAATGAGTCCATGGGCGATGCGGGCCCAATAGCTAATCGGGGTCTCGGTTCGGCTAGGAAACTGCAACCAGCACCTGAATTTAACGAAGCCTATTGGGGCCGATACCCAAGCAGGATCCCAACATGGCGCGCACGATAGAACTTGTTTTTTCTATATATACTTTGGGTTTTATTGTTTGGCGTAGTTTTTATTTTCGTTCCTTAGGTTCGAGACGTCTATTATAAGGGGCGGGGAGAATCTTCCCTCGCTCCGTCGCTCCTCTCGTTCGTTCCTCGAAAATTCTGATCGCCGTCACCTACGTACACTCCTACACCATTGCCCCAATTCTACCTCGTGACAGGAGGAAGATTTCTTGCAAGCACACCTTCGTCCTCCTTCTCTTGCGTGATGGGCAAACAACCCTTTCTCCGTCATTCCCGATGTACGGGGCATGCATCGCCTCGAAGTGCGCACGCACCGCGGTGCCTTCGAAGGAGTTTCATGCTCTTCACTACAAGTTAGAATAATGGAAGAACAAATAAATGAACTAAAAGTTGTTACGATAGATTTGTGGTCTAATTGCAGCACGGTAAACCCTGCCTTTAAGTTTTAATGGTACTTTACGCTCACATAAGATCCCTGACGCGCATCTCCACTTCAACCAACCTGCCTGGATTCTATGTATCACATCATTATCAACACCTCCATCTTTTTGAACACACACAAAGGAAGGTGGTCGGTTGATGATGCCAGCGATGGAAAAGATCGGGAAAATCGGAAAAACATGATGACCGCGCCGGTGGGAGCCGACCGGAGAAAAAGGTTAAGGGTAAGAGGCGAAACCCAATCAAGAAGAAGTATTAAACGTGAAATTGGAACATGTAACATAAAATCAATTATCTATAGAAGGAAGCGAACATAATCTTCTATATTAAATGCACAAGGCTACATTAATTTCCCGTTGTTGTACACGTGTAAGAGTCTTTGACCTCTTACACGTGGACTTTTAAATTTTTTTTTTAATTGGATGGTGTGGGAGTAGCCAGTTGGGCCTAATCTATAGGTCGAGGGACTCGGGATCAGAATCTATATCAAATGCACGGGGTAACATGAGAAACAACTAACAAAATCCGCGCTTTTTATTCGTATCCAGAGCTATAACAGCAGCTCTCACTCCAACTCAGGCTTCACAACAATGGAAATCTCACAGTTTTCACGCACGCACGCATACACACAGATAAACAAGCACAGTAACGACACAATGTTATAAAGAAGAAGAGAAGAAGGCTGCTACTTCGCTCACACACTACCTATTCGCTCTCCGTTGGCTACCCGACCTCTCCGGTATCTCCTGGGACAAGGTTTTGGGATCGACGTCTGCTAGAGAGGCAGATACTTTGGTAGGACTGGAAGCGGGAACAGCTCACACCTCATAAGGAGAGGAGCGCGTCTTCACCAGCCCTCCTCCGGCCCCTCCCTCGTATGCGTCGGAGGAGGAATACCTTCGAAATCGATTCCATTCCTTGCCCCCTGCTCAAATGGGTAAAATATACAAAAAAAATCAGAAGAAATGGAGAGATTTATTCAAATACAATTGAAAAGAATGGGCTTATTAGAAAACAAGAAAGAAATGAGGATTCATAAGGTAAACCCAACAGTTAGGATAAAGAGCAGAAGACGATTATTGTCGCATTTATAGGAAGAACGAGTCGCAAAATAATAAAGATGATATGAATCCTGCACGAATGGCCAAAATTGAAACAGATCGGGCACATGAGATTGAGTTGATGATGATTAGTTGCTCGAATGGGGCCTGAGAATTTCCAAAATGGCCTTATCGCTCCCCTCGCCACAAGCAGCAGGTCGGCGACCTCCCGATCGCAACGGTTGTGAAGTTGTTATGCAATATGTTCTGAAGGCTTCAAACTTGTCGAAGTTGTTAAGATATCGAACCATCGAAAATTTGATCCCTCATAGAAATGTGCAATCTCCATCTTTCTTCCATGATAACTACAAAGAATATCTTAGATAAGGATCATGGTACCCCCTATGATGTCTATAGATAGGGCACAAATTCACTTATTTGGTAAATTTTACCCATGAGAGAAAAGTCGCTGAAGAACCCATAGCCGCGATCATTTGGAGGCCTATCTTAATGCTATCGACATCATAAATTTTGATTGCCCGGAATTTCTAAAATTTTGGCTGTCGGAGACATGTCGTGAATATTTTAAAATACGACTTTTCATTTCTTATAAAAGGTTAACATAACGAATAAATGAACAATGAGTTATGTATATCTCAACATAAAGTTAAAATGTATCCAAATAAAGTATTAAAAACACTTATGACAACTACTAACAAATACAAATATTTAAATCATAAAATTCATTTGATATTATACAATAATTTTATTTAAATAGTACTAAATTTGATAATAAATAAAAAGATTTAAAAGTTAGATATTCTTGTTCGATAATAAATCTTTTCATTCTTAATAAATTTATGTTAAAAATACAAAAGATATTAACTAATAAATGTGTTGAAAGTTTTAATATTTTGTAATACGAAATAAAAAGATACAATGGGAAAAAATTATATAAATTTGATTTTAAGAACAACACATGTTGGAGAGAATAAAACAATACGTCTAAGGAAATTGTTAAAGGCACCGCACTTTTGGCTAGTCGCACCGATTTGTTAAAGGCACCGCACTTTTGGCTAGTCGCGCTGCTTTGTTAAAGGCACCACACTTTCTCATGTTTTGTTAAAGGCACCTAAAATTGTTAATTGCACCGCAGTAATGTTAAAGGCACCCCAATTTGAATTCCATGGGATGAAGATCATGGATGGTGGGAACCTTAGTTCGTGACCGGTTTCCCTCGGCCCAACTCCCGCCTTAGGCGTTCCCACACATCCGGCACGTCCTCGCCTCCGGCAACGCCCCCGTCTCCAGCCACCCCCACCCCCGCGCACATCTGAAACAATGAAGAAATCATAATTCCACGGGAATGAGTTTAGGTGTCTGTGCAAGAACTCTGTTGCAGAAAGAAAATAAAGAAGCTAGATGCTCCCGTCTAGGGCAAATGAGTTGGGTGAGGAAACTTAGGTGCAAAAACTGCTACTTGGTGAGGAATGACCAAATATAAAACTTTCGCTTGGTTGCAGTTAAGAAAACCGGTGGTGATGGTGGGTGGATACACAGGAGGTCGGCATCCGCCTAATCCACGCCCTCAACGCCATGCTCTGAGGCGGTGCATCACGAGAATTACAAAGTAGCAGACGTTCTCGTCAAGCAGATCTCCATACGCGGAGGCGGTACTTGGCCGAGTCTCTCGCCAACATCCTTGCCGACCTCGAGCCCTACATGCTCAGTCCCTTTCTCCGGCGAACGGTGGATCCGGCGAGCCTGAGGTCGTCACAATAAACTCAATTTTCAATCTAGTGTGGTGCGAGTTAGTGTGGTGCCATTAGTGTTTTTTGGGGAGTAATTTTAAGGTTAAATTAGGAGAAATTGCGGTGTGACTAGCCAAAATAGTGGTGCCTTTAACAACTCCCAAAGTCTAATTGATATAAGCATATAAAATATGATGCATAGAGAGGACTTAAGAAACTTACTAGTAATAGCAAAAGTCATTGATACGTAGAAGTTGCGTCGTATTAAGAACCACGAACAAGAAAGATGAAACTGCATTGCATGAAGAAAACACAGATACAAACTTGGGAGACATGCTCCGCCAAACACCTGGAAGCTAGGCCCTCCGAAGAGAGCCCGAAAGACTATACTCCAAAAATTACAAAAAGACTCACAACCTAAGGGCTCCTTATATAGATGAAGACCCCACTACAGGCCGAAGCATTCGAGTCGATACTACCAAGGCATAAGACAGTTTCTCTAGGATAGGATACTTTGTCTCAGCGTTCGTTAGTACCCGACTTACATAGTAGGTCTGCATTTGTATAGCTCCTTCCCGAACCAGTATGGAGCTTACTGCTTCTTCTCCGATTCACAAATACAAAAAGAGATCCTTTCCCTCTCGCGGGCTTTGTAGTAAAGGAGCGCTGGTCAGATGTCGTTTGAGACTGAGGAAAGCATCCTCACATTTCTGGGTCAACTTGAACTTCTGACTAGTTCGGAGCGTTTTGAAGAATGTGGAGCACTTCTCCCGGGACTTGGAGAGAAAACGACTCAGCTCGGCGATCCTCCCGGCCAGTCACTGAACTTTTGTAGTGTCTTTTGGCGCCGTCATCTCCAAAAGAGCTTTAACTTTGTCGGGATTCGGCTCAACTCCATTGGGCATGAGGAGATGTTACAAGAACTTTCACTTCCCCGCTCCGAGCACGTACTTGGCTGGAATGAGCCTCACCGTATACTTCTACAAGGTGGTGAAGGTCTTTGCCAGATCTCCCAAATGATCTTTTAGGCTTTTGCTCTTCACCATCAAATCGTCCACATACACCATCAGGCTCCTTTCCTTTAGCTCCTTGAAGACACGGTCCATCATCTTTTAGACTTTTAGTATGTTGCTCCCATTTTCTTCAGCCCAAATAACATCATAGAGTAATAACAATCGTTGTTGGTGATGAAGGAAGTCTTTGGGATGTCCAGGGAATGCATTCAAATTTAATGGTAATCTGAAAAAGCATCGAGAAGCTCATTACAGGAAAACCGACCGTTTAATCAACCAACCCGTCGATCTGAGGTAAGGGCTAGCAATCTTTGGGCATGCTTTATTCAACAAATAAAAATCAATGTGCATTCGTCATTTTTCCCGAGCCTTTCTGACCACTACAACGTTAGAGACCCCCGGGAAATGAATCTCATAAATGAATCCAACGCTCAACAACTTATGAACTTCTTTGTGGAAAAGCTCGATCAGAGTTATTTCAATGACGTGCTTCTTCTGGCAAATGGGGTGCGTCCGAGTCCAGGTTAAGGCGGTGGCAGGTGATGTCGTCGTCAATGCCAGGGCTGTCTGTTGTGTCCCAGGAGAAGACATCGATGTCATCCTGGAGACACAAGACCAACTCCTCTTCTTCTGACAGCTCCATGCTGACCTTCATGCTACTTGGGTCTCCTCTGTCGGTCGTCAGCGCGACCTCCTTCGTCTCCCCTGTCGCTTCTAGACACGCCGCTCCCTCCAAGGCCTTGTCAACTGTCTCGGCCTCCTCCTTCCAGGTGACGACATTGACAGTGTTGAGGTAGCATTCTCAGGCCACCTTAGAATCACTGCGGGCCCAGATGCCTACTCCCCCCCCCCCCCCACCCCCGATGTTATATTTCAGGCATTGGTGATAGGAAGAAATCATATAATAGAAGGCGCCAAGGAGGGGCATGCCAAAGATGGCATCGTAGTTGCTTGGGGCGTCGATGATGTCGAACCGACAAGTCTTCGTGGTGCTACCCAGGGTTACCAACAATTTGACTCCTCCTTCAACCTCCTTCCTCTTGCCAGAAAAGCAAAACAGATGGTCGTCCGGAAACATTACCAATGCCACCTCCACTGCCATGGCATCAAAGGCCTTCTTAAAAATTATGTTGTCAACGAGAATCCTAAAAATCGTGAAATCCTCGATCGTCGCCATGCTAACCACCATGTCATGGAATGGATTATCATTCCCCGGTATGTCTTCTGCGGAAAAGATAATTGCGTCGATGGGGGGAGGAGCACCCGTGGTGGAGAAGACATCCCTCCGATAGATCATGTTCAGGTTGGACTTGCGCGAGGCCTCGCAGGCGAACCTCATGAATCGTCCAGATGCCGCCTCAAGTGTCAATATCTTGGTCATTCTCACAAGGAGGTTGCGCATAGGCATTCCCCAGAACTTATGCTTCGACTATGGTGTTCTGGGAGTCCTCTTATCTCGCCGGGTCGACTCCTGCAGTCTTTGATCCCTAATCATTCTCTCCACCGGGTCGTGGAAACCCTGGCAGGTTGTCGTGTCGTGACCCTCCCCGTGGAAGTCAGAGTAAGGCGTGGTGGTGCCTATGCGTTGTTGTTGTCTGCCTCGCCCGCGCCGATAATTTCCTCGCTGAGTGATTGTCATGGCTTCGCGAGGTGGAGAGAGTTGTGCCCTCTACGCTCGTGGCCCCGGCGTCATTAGAGAGAGTAATGGCAATCTCGACTGAATTTGCGAGGTCTACTTTGCGGCCTCCATTGTGGCCTCGTTGGGCGAGGGGTGGCTTATCTCTACGCGCACCGGTCCTTGTTGCGGCTCCTGGCGACGTTATTCCTCTTGTCTTCTCTTCGGCCTCCTCCGTTCCTCGGGTCATCGGTCCTTGGTCGGCTTATGATTCTCCCCACGGGTCAGCCGCGTCAGCGAGTCAAGGAAGGCTCTGTTCGTCATCTCGCCCTCAATGTATCGGTTCTCCCGATCAATGAGTTCTTCAAAGGACATCGGTGGGTCGTAACTGATTTCTAACTTAAATAACCCCTCTTGCAACCCACACATCAGGTCAAGCTGAAGGTTGTACCGGTCAACCTCCTGGATATCCATGACCTCTTCCTGGAAGTGGTCAACGTAATGTCCCAGAGTCTCCAAGACTCCCAATTTGATCGTGAAGAGATCCTGTAGACCCTTTTCCCTCTTCTTGCAAATGGCAAACATCATTCTCAGTCCTCGACAGAGGTCATTGAAACAGTAAATCGCGCTCGCTGGGAGATGGTGAAACCAGCTGCAAGCCTTCCCCTTAAATGTGATTGCAAATACAGGCACTTAAAAGTGTCGGTCACGTTGCGAATCGAGACGACGTCATCAAATCACTGGAGGTGGTTAAACGGGTCATCTTGCCCAGAGTAGTAGTTTAGGGTCGTCTCGCAGAACCCACCGGGATCAGAGCCATCAGGATCTCCTCGCAGAACGGACTTGGTCGTGTCTGGATGCTGGCGAGGCGGGTAGAAACGGTCCTCCTGCTCAAATTCAGAACGCAGTGCAGCTGCCGCGGTCGTGTCCCGAATTCGATCGAGCCTCTAGTGATCTTCTACAGTGAGTTTCTTCTCAGGTCGCCGAGGTGGCTCAGGTGTATCAGAGGGGGCGAAAGTCGACGGGGGCGTCGTCGAGGTCTCGGCTTTAGGTGCGAGTTGGCCCCGGAACAGTTATTCTATCGACTTACTGAAGTCATCGAGGTTTGCAAGAGTGACGGACTCTCCCCGAGGGCACCGATTCTCTTGATCTAAATCCTGTTAATTTTCTCGTGTCACGGTGCTTTTCTCCGCGTGTTTTCCTCATCTTCCCAAAGTCCACACTCACTGCACCAAGGAGTTGAAGTCGAGGAATCGGCTTCGGCGTTCTGACACGTATCTACCCGGTACCCGTACCGGTAATTTCTATGTGCTAGGTTGGAGGGGGCGCCAAATGTGCTATATAAAGCTTGTTTATTCTGAGTGAGGTCTCCTGTGAGTTCTTCGCACTGTCTTTTCCCCTCGAGATGAGTCGTATTTATAGATATCGACAGGGCGATATACCTTGTACCCAGAGGTGGGTCCCACCCCTACGTGAGGTCAAAAAGGTCGTCGGCAGGCTGTGACGAGCTATTCTCGTTGCTTGGTGAGGTGAAGCGTTGTCCGGTTGTCCCCAGCGAGGTGGCTGCAACCTGAAGGCGAGCCGACTCTTATGGGGTTACTTCGGTAATCATCTCTCTCTTGGATGTCTACGTCAAATCTCGACGAGTACGGGTTGTACAATTCTGACTTGAATAAAAACTTGTTTGTGATCCTAAAGTAATTGAAAAGTATGTCTATAACACATGTAATTTGGACTTTTTAGCAAAAGAGCAAAAAAAGGACAATTGTTTGAGCATAGATCTTCAAATGACTAAGGCTTTGTTTGGCGCGATGGTGGCGGTCGTGAACGTCGTGGTCTTGAAACGTCGTTCGTGAACGCCCGACCTCACCTAAAAAACTTCATGCATTTTATGCTCAAAACTAGTTTAATTTCTTTATAGCGGCCATAACCTTGTCTTGCCAAACATACATTCTATAATAATGATCTTTTTGACCAAACTCACCAGAGCAAATAAGCCGCGCCAAAATCAGCCAAATTTAATGTCAAACGAGCTCACATTAACTCAACCTGGGTCGGATCAATTGAATATAGGCGTAGTAAAATACGTTTCCCTTCTTAGTTGGAAGGAAATTCGGTACCGTTGCTCTAGACAACGGTTATCAGGTCCGCTTGAACGGACCTGGCAGAAGTAACTAGGAGAATCATGTAATTCTACATGGATCAATTCTTATTGCTTTCAAGTTCATTAAAAATTGTTACTGATTTCGAAGTTGAAAAATCCTGCTGGATAGCTTCAAATCTATGCTCAAACAATGCAGCCATCAAATCTTTAAAATGTGTGATGTGCCTGAACCATGAAGAATCTTTGCTGCATATTTCACGAGACTGCCCGAAATCAATCCAGGTTTGGTCACTTCTTGTGCCTCCATCTTTTGCTCACTTCTTCGATGGAGATTTAGTTTCTTGGATCGATTTAAATGTAAGGGGGAGGGATGATATTTTTGTCAAAGGGATTCACTGGAAATATTTGTTTATATTGATGATCTGGCGCCTTTGGACAAAACGATGTTCTCATGCTTTTGACAGGGAGGAGGTGGGTGTGGATGTCAATTGTGTTTCACATAATGTGCTTGTCTCGGCGACGGAGGTGCAGAAACTTGAGAAAACACCGATCCACCACTTGGGCCCTCTTCGACAAATCAAGTGAGAGCCTCCGCCATGGGGGTTTGTTAAGCTAAATACGGACGGGGCGGCACGGGATAATCCAGGTAATGCGGGTGCTGGTGGTCTGCTTAGGGGAAGTGCCGGGGAATAGCTTTGTGGATTTCAAGCCTACTTGGGGGGTATGTACTAATGTTGCTGCTGAATTGTACGCTACACGAATTAGGTTGTTGTTAGCTTGGGACGAGGGCTATCGTCATGTCATCAGCGAGATTGATGCTAGACCATTGTCAACCTTATTAAGCGGGATCAGGTGGATTTTCAACCTCTGGCATCTCTTGTTTTGGATATCAGAAGTCTTCTCCTTCGTGACTGGAATTGCTCCATCCAAGATGCTTTCCGGGAGGCAAAATTTTCTGCAACAGCCTTGGCTAAGGGCGGTTGTGCGACTGATCTCGAGTATGAGGTGCTGAGGGAGCCACCACATTACCTTGGACCAACGCTTGATGCGGATTATAGGGGGTGTCCTTCTCTCGAGGTTTTAGAGTTTGGTAGGTGTTTTTTCAGATTCCCATGTAACAAAAAAATAGATATATTAAAATGTATAATAATTTCAGAAATGTGAAAAATAAACGAAGCAATAAACGTCTTCCGGAGCAAACCACCGTCTAGAGCAACGGTTGGATAAGGGTGGGCCAACTGGATGAATCTAAGAACAACATTGCCCTACAATATTTGATCATGAAATATTCCAAATAAAGACCCCTCTACTCCAATGAAATCTATACAGAAGGTTTCTTTTTCGCTCATTTGACAAGTTCTCTCTACGAAGAAAAGAACTATAGAAAATCCCTCTTCTTGGTTGATGCTTACGCTCCATAAGGTTGTTTTTTCAACCAAAATTGCAAAAAAGTATAACTTGTTGTATGAAAATGGACCATGTGTACTGATTTAATACAATATACTGGAAACTGTTCGAATGGGTAAAGCCCCATTAGTTTTTACAAATTGAGAGCTCTTCATGTAAAAGATCCTAATTACCTCTATTACTAGTGTGCTATGAACATCAAAGCTTTGTGAAAGAAATTCATTAAAATCTATTATTTCATAGAAACCACTCTAGAGTACAACAATGGTGAATTACTAAGGCTCCGTTTGCGCACTTGGGACAAAAACATCACCGTGAAAAGAAAACTAGTTTTGAACATAAAAGTGGATGAAGTTCCTTAGGTGAGGTCTGGCGTTAACGAACGACGGTTCATATGGTTTGAGGGATAAGTGTAGATGTTACACATACACTTTCGCTCACGTGGACCCCGCATGGAAATCACCGACGTAGGCTTATGGACGCCGCCGCAACTATCTGGAGCTCGTGCATGGAAGCCGCCATGATTATTATTATTTTATTTAAGTGAACTAAGTGTGCTAATTATTTAATTAGTATTAATTAAATAGTTTTTAATTAATATTAATTAGATATTATGATTATTAAATGTAATGTCTTAAATTGTGTGCCCTCCCCCATCTATATAAGAGGGAGGGGTAGGAGTTTGTAAGGGATGCTGGAATGTATGCAAGTTTTTAGGGTTGCTCCCTAAGTTTCATCTTTATCCTTCCTCCTTTCGTCTCGCCTTCCACCGCCGGCCTTCCCCCCTTGCCGGATTCTTCCTCTCTCTCCCTATCTATTCGGTAACAATGGTCCGACCTGCCGCTCCGCCCGCCGTAGCGCCGCCGGCTCTCGGCTCTCCTTCCATGGCTACGAACACGCGTCTCCACACCGCCAACCCTAAAGATTACATCCGCGCCCGGCTCGACGAACACGAGGCCGCACTCGCGAGCCTGCAGTCCTCCGTCAACGCCGCCCTCGCCAATGAGGCGCTCATTCTCCGCCGCCTTGACGCCCTTATGACCCCGCAAGCACCCACACCCTCAACGGGATCAACATCTTCGACCGCCACAGGAGGTCTCTGCCCTCTGCCCTTGCAGCGCGCATGGGAACCTCAGGAGGACATGTCCTCCCCTGCCAGCGTCGAAAAGACTGCCCCACCCTCCCCTTCCACCGGCGAGCAGCTAGCCCCGCAGCCCCCTTCCAGCGACGAGCCACAGCCGCCGCCGCCGCACCTCCTGCGTCCAGCAGCAGCCGCCGCCGCACCTCCCACATCGTTTCCGCCACCCGACGTCAAACAGACTACCCCATCATTCCCGTCCTGCGTCGAGCAGGCAGCCCCACAGTCCCCCTCCAGCGTCGAGCAGGCCGCCCCACCTTCCCTTTCCAGCGTCGTCATCATCTTCCCCGCAAGCACCCGCACCCTCAACGGGATCAACATCTTCGACCGCCACAGGAGGTCTCTGCCCTCTGCCCTTGCAGCGCGCATGGGAACCTCAGGAGGACATGTCCTCCCCTGTCAGCGTCGAAAAGACTGCCCCACCCTCCCCTTCCACCGGCGAGCAGCTAGCCCCGCAGCCCCCTTCCAAGGACGAGCCACAGTCGTCGGCGCCGCACCTCCTGCATCCAGCAGCAGCCGTCGCCGCACCTCCCACATCGTTTCCGCCACTCGACGTCAAACATACTACCCCATCATTCCCGTCCTGCGTCGAGCAGCCAGCCCCCAACGTCGAGCAGCCAGCACCACAGTCCCCCTCCAGCGTCGAGCAGCCCGTCCCAGCTTCCCCTGCCAGCGCCTCCGAGCAAACTGCAACCAAGCCTCTTCCCACGGTTTCGGCGTTCCCCATCGCCCTCGCCCTAGACTCGCCAGGCAGCGGCCCCGACCCAGGAACTGCCTCGCCGCTCCTTTCCGTCCAGCAGTGCACGCCAGCCTCACGCATTGCTGCAGATTGCCTCGTCTCTCCCACCATCCCGCCAACCAATCAGGGCATCGGCGCGTCTTCCCCAGCCATCGAGCCACGCGCCCGCTGGGCTCCTTCCAGCAGTCCAGCATGTCATTTTTCCCATACTATCCTCACTTTTCCCGGGCCCCACACAAAGCAGCCTCCTTCATATCCTTTTGTCTCTCCATCCACGCCATCATCACTGTTCCCGGCCCCACAAATGAACCTACGCCAACACATCCACATTGTTCCTCCCTCCTGCAGCCCCATCATATCGTACATCAGTTCTCCTCTCTCTTCCTTGAGCCTCCCACTAGCTGCCAACACCCTCACCTACTTTATTTTTCCTCCATTGTCTTGTCACATCATTTTTGTTTGTCCTTTCTTTAATTGCCCTCTTCCAAACAAAAGCACAACCACTTTTTTCTCTACTAGCTGCCGCCCCCCCCTTTCCACACCCAGCCAACACCCACTTTCACCCTCATAATCCCACCCACTCTTGTCGTCTCCCTTTCTTCTAGCCGCACCCCCCTAAAACAAAATTTCAGCCGCAATATTTCCTTTTTGTTTAACACCTCGTCGTTCTTCCTCCTCAAGGCACTCGCCCCCGCCACTAGCAATGCACATCTGCTTTCTTGCCAACATCCTTAAAGATCCCGATAAAAGCATAACACTCGACCTTGAGGACAAGGTCGATTTTCAAGGGCGGTATAGTGTTACGCATACACTTTCACTCACGTGGACCCCCCGCATGGAAATCACCGACGTAGGCTTATGGACGCCGCCGCAACTATCTGGAGCTCGTTGTTACGATCTCCGTGACATCGTGCATGGAAGCCTCCATGATTATTATTATTTTATTTAAGTGAACTAAGTGTGCTAATTATTTAATTAGTATTAATTAAATAGTTTTTAATTAATATTAATTAGATATTATGATTATTAAATGTAATGTCTTAAATTGTGTGCTCTCCCCCATCTATATAAGAGGGAGGTGTAGGAGTTTGTAAGGGATGCTTGAATTTATGCAAGATTTTAGGGTTGCTCCCTAAGTTCCTCATCCTTCCTCCTTTGTTCGTCTCGCTCACCACCGCCGGCTTCTCCCCTTGCCGGATTCTTCCTCTCTCTCCCTATCTATTCGGTAACAGTAGATAAGGTGTGTGCTACCCTCATAAATTCCGGTCAAAATATAAGTCATATATATATATATATATATATATATATATATTATAAAGCAATATGCATATGTTGAAGCACACCAAAGGTTTGATACCATCCGTTGGATTTAGAATCAACCGTTGGATACATCATCGGACCAAAGAGAGAGAGGAAGAGAAAGAGGAAGAGAGTGGGGAAGAGAGAGGGGAATGGGGCCCGTCTAATAATTATGCTCGGCTGCTTCTTGAGGAAGAGAGAGAGGGAGAGAGAGAAATAGTGAGGGGAAGAGAGAGGGAAGTGGGGCCCATAACATAAAGAATTAGAGGGAGAGAGGGGGCGGCGGAGGAATTGGGGGGAGAGGAGAGAGAAAGAGAGAGGAGAGAGGCGCGGACAGGGGCGGCGGAAGAATTGGGGGGAGAGAGTAGGGAGAGAAAGAGAGAGGAGAGAGGCGCGGACAGGGGCGGCGGAAGAATTGGGGGGAGAGAGTAGAGAGAGAAAGAGAGAGGAGAGAGAGGCGGGGCCCGCTTGAATGCGGGCGCGGCCCGCGGCGATGCACCAAGCACGAGCAAAGATGCTAGTATATATATATATCCTTACTACACCATCAAATTAATCAAAATCATCCCATAAATTATATAATAACTATCACATGAATATTTTGTTTAAAATAAAAGAAAACAACAAAATAACTTTAATACCTTTTTGAAATCTATAAAATAACTATTAAATGAAAATATAAGGAAAATATATGAAATCAGTCCCTTAACTTTAATACCTTTTGGAAATGATTTTGGTCCCTTAACTTTTCCAAATCAATGAAACTAAGCCTTATTTATGGTGCCTCACTAGAATGACTTCAAATTTTGAGGGACTAAACTCATGCAAAAAAGAGTTGAGAGATTGATTTCAAAAGGATGTTCAGGTTAAGGAACTGATTTCCAATATTTTAAAAACCCAACTGGACCGGCCGGTTCGACCGGCTGGACCGTGAACCGGCCAGGTATCCGGCCCGGTCAAGCCCCAAAACCGGCTTATAACGGAGCCGCTCAGAAACTCGTTAACCGGGAGGGCTAACCATTGACCCGACCGGAGCAGGTTTTGAAAGTCTGTCTGGTTCCAATACAAACTTTAAAATTCATCCTTTTTTTAATTAAAACATGAAAGCTGTCAGGATTCGAACCTAAGACCTCTCTCTTGTGTAGGAGATAGATTCCGAACCAACAAACCAAGGAGGCAACTAATTGAAATTGGACAAATTGAAATTGAAATATTAACCGTGTTATTCACTTTATTTGGGGCTCACAAAATTGAAATGCTAATAAACTTTTAACACATAATCATTATTTAATTTTTAATTTTTTTATTTGAGTACCAAATTTTTTAGCTATAAGTACCAAGAAATAATAACCTAAATAGATTTTCAATTCCAATCAAAGATCATGTATATTTGTGCTAAAGAATGAATGCAAAACTCTGTGGATATAAAATATAACCTTGTTCTACTTTTATAAAAAGTTTCTCATATTCAATAAGAAGAGAAGAAGAGAAGGCGTTAGAAAACAAAATAACTGACAATGGCGCTGGAGACTTGAGCAGACAACTGACATGAGGCTAGAGATTTCTCTTTTTGATAGAAGACAGCTGGGATTTTTGGCTCTTCCTAATTAGGGGGATTTGGCACATTGCACCCTAAGATTCATTCTTTGGCACTTTGCACCCTAAGATTCATTCTTTGGCACTTTGCACCCTAAGATTCATTCTTTGGCACTTTGCACCCTAAGATTCATTCTTTGGCACTTCGCACCCTGATTTCATTTCGGCCATTTTTTTAGTTTCAAAAAATAATTTTATAATAAACGACAGGGGTATTTTAGGTATTTGAGCGTCTTCCGTCTCCCGCGAGATCCAGGTGAACCTTCTCACCGGCGTCCTCTCTCCCCTGCAACCTCTCTCCCCGGCAAACCCTATCTTCGCACCTTGAACTGCTTGCTGTTCGTCCGGAAGACCACAACGGGAATGTAATGAAGCCAGACAAGAATTCTTCTTTAAATGAAGAAAACCCATTAGAGCAAACCATTTCACCAAGTTCCATACATCAGTAGAAAAGAGGGAACGACTTCACACCCAAAATTCCATTCTGCGGCAACAAATGGCCCGATTCGAAGAATCAGATACATCCCCGCATCCTTAACAGTAGTGACAAATTTTATGAGGTCGAAGCGATCCTCGAAGGAATATGTTACGAACCTAATTAATTCGTATGTAAAAAAGAGGACAAATTTCCTAAGGCTTGTAACCTGAACGGAAAAATAGAGGGGTCTCCTTATGGGAGAGGCCCGGGAGTTTGCAGGAACAGGGGAAAGGGAGAAATGATTCACACGATAATATTTTGCCTACATAATTCAGAAAACATATGAGGCTTTTATAGGCTGTTGCACGGTGAATCCATGACTCCATGAAAGCCACTAACGACACTACACGCATGAGATCGTTGTGATCTCCCAGGAGATCGTTGTGATCTCCCAGGAGATCGTTGTGATCTCCCAGGAGATCGTTGTGATCTCCCAGGAGATCGTTGTGATCTCCCAGGAGATCGTTGTGATCTCCCAGGAGATCGTTGTGATCTCGAGTTGGAACTCTTACTTGGAACAACAATGGTGGTGTTATGCGGTAAAATGATTTCAAATTATTAACCGGACTCTTCATACATATATATATATATGAACCCAATATCTAACACTCCCCCTCAAGTTGGGTCGTGGAAACTTTCCAGACCTAACTTGTTACATATGAAATTCATTCTGACCCCAGTAACTCCTTTCGTGAGAATATCAGCAACTTGGTCTCCAGTCTTCACATGGCTCAAGGAAATAAGGCCTTCTTCATACTTCTCTCGTACGAAGTGACAGTCAACCTCGATGTGCTTCGTGCGTTCATGAAATACAGGATTGGTTGCTATCTGTATTGCAGCTTGATTATCGCACCATAACAGAGTTGGGTCATGAACAGGGTATCCGATTTCACAAAGAGTCTGTCTGATCCACATGATCTCAGCAACAGTGTGCGACATAGCCCGATACTCTGCCTCGGCACTAGATCTGGCGACAGTGGTCTGTTTCTTGCTCTTCCAGGAGACAAGGTTTCCCCCCATAAATATAGTAAATCCTGTGGTAGACTTCCGAGTGGCTAAACAACCTGCCCAGTCGGAGTCACAGTAAGCCTCTATATTGGAATGACCACGATTCTTGTATGATATTCCTAGACCAGGATCCTTCTTTATGTACCTAACAATGCGGAGAACAGAGTCCCATTGAGAGATAGTTGGGGTAGCCATGAACTGACTGACCTTACTCACAGCACATGCAATATCTGGGCGAGTCATAGTAAGGTAGTTAAGTTTTCCAACTACTCTACGATACTTCTCTGGCGAATCAAAAGATTTGCTCTCGGCATGAAGGCTCTTTTCTCCTGGTTCAAGGGGAGAATCCATAGGGAGGCAGTCAGACATTCCAAGATCAGATAACAGATCAAGGGCATATTTACGTTGAGACACAAAGATAGAGTCGTCATGATCAGTAACTTCAATCCCAAGGAAGTATCGCAACAGCCCTAGATCTTTGGTTTGGAAGTTGGAGTGTAAGAACGCTTTAAGATCGGCTATCCCTTTAGGATCACTACCCGTGATGACAATATCATCAACATAAACAATTAGGAGCACAGTACCAGCTGAGGAGTTCCGATAAAAGAGAGATGAGTCTTTGACACTTTTGGTAAGGCCGAATTTGGTGACAACAGACCGAAAGCGAGCAAACCACTGGCGCGGGGATTGTTTCAACCCATATAAGGAGGCAAGGAGACGACACACCTTGTTACGCTCCCCCTCAGCAACGAACCCAGGTGGTTGTTCCATATACACCTCTTCCTCCAAGGACCCATGAAGGAACGCATTCTTGATATCCAACTGATGGAGAGGCCACCGGTGAGTGGCTGCAAGAGAGATCACGATCCGAATAGAGGACATCTTGGCAACGGGTGCAAACGTTTCCTCATAATCCACGCCATAAGTTTGGGCATAACCTTTGGCAACAAGGCGGGCTTTCAAGCGAGCAAGAGAGCCATCAGCATTGGCTTTAACAGAATAGATCCATTTGCAACCAATAGCACGCTTTCCAGGAGGCAAAGACACAAGTTCCCAAGTAGTATTCAGTTGAAGTGCCGTCAATTCCTCTTGCATAGCAGCCATCCAGCCAGGATGAGTTTTGGCCTCCCCAACCGTTGAGGGAATGGTGTACTGATCCAACATCAAGTGAAGAGCGGTATGAGAAGCAGATAACCCCTGATAAGAGCTCACATAGAGAGGCCTATTCTGGCAAGTCCGACTTCCCTTTCGGAGAGCAATAGGAAGCTCGGTACTAACCAGAGGTGGAGCGGTAGGCACTTCATTTTGGTTCAGGTCCTCACTTGCAGGAGCAATCTGAGGAACAGTAGTTGTGCCATCAATGGTTGAGGTAGGCTGAGATGGTGGTATTTCAGTTCTGTCAGAAGTACGACGAGAGTAGATTTGTCCCCAAAGGGAGACGAGAGCAGAATCAGGACGAGGAACTAGCATCTCATCGAGAGAGGGATCAGAGGATGAAGTGCGAAGGGGAGAGCCAGTGGTACGATAAGAGTCAGATTCGAGGAAGACAACATCTGAAGAAATGATATATTTGTGAAGGTCTGGAGAATAACAGCGATATCCTTTGGTAGTCCGAGAGTATCCAAGGAAGATACACTTCAAAGAGCGAGGATCAAGTTTGGAAACGGAGGGACGAGCATCCCGGACATAGCAAACACACCCAAAGACCTTGAAGGGTAGAGGAGGCCCCGAGTGGTCGGGATAGAGGATGTGATAAGGTGTCTCCCCCTGAAGTATATGAGTAGGAAGATGATTAATGAGATGGGCAGCGGTAAGAACAGCATCTCCCCAAAAGTGTTTGGGAACATGCGTATGATGAAGGATAGCCCGGGTTACCTCAAGAAGGTGGCGATTTTTCCGTTCGGCAACCCCGTTTTGTTGGAGGGTATCAGGGCAACTGGTTTGGTGTATGATACCTTTGTCGGAAAGAAAGCTAGACATGGACTGGGACATGTATTCCCTCCCATTATCAGTACGAAGACATTTCAGACGAACAGAAAATTGAGTGAAAATTTCATTCCACAAATGTTGAAAAATAGATAGTAATTCAGAGCGATTTTTCATTAAGTAAACCCAAGTCATGCGAGAAAAATCATCAATAAAGGTAACATAATATCTGTGTCCTAACAACGTAGGGACAGGACACGGTCCCCAGACATCAGAGTGAAGTAAATCAAAAGGTGCAGAAGCACGAACATCTACACGAGGTACATAGCTAACTCTATGGAGTTTAGCAAACAAACACGACTCACAGCTGAGATGGGAAACGTTCCCAAACTCAGGATACAAACGACGCATGACCTGCATAGAAGGATGACCATGACGGTAGTGGAGGTCCAAGAGTTTGGCCGAAGCAGCAGAACAGGCAATGTGGGAAACTTCATCCAGAACATAAACACCACCACGCAGCTTTCCTCTACCAATAATACGGCTCGTCGACTGTTCCTGAAAAATGCAACCAGAAGATGTGAAGATAGCAGTACAGTTTAAATCACGAGTAAGCTTACTAATGGACAATAGGTTGTAAGCAGATTGAGGAACATGAGCAACCGAGGATAGAGGCATATCCGGTGTCACATTGCAGCTTCCAAAGCCAACAATAGGAACAGTGGATCCATCTACAACAGTAATGGAAGACCCAGAATGGGTATGATACGAATGCAAGATACCTGAAGAGCTAGTCAGGTGGTCAGAAGCTCCAGAATCTGCCAGCCACTGAACTGGGCGCTGGGTGGTCTGGGAAGTGCAGGCAGGTTGAATAGTCTGGGCCACAGCAGCACTATGAGGTGGAGAGGAAATTGGAAGAGCCTGCAGGCGACGATAATCCTCCTCAGAGATCTGGACCGTGTGGTGACCCGGAGGAGCCGGTGTCGAGTCGGCAACGTGAGCAGATCGAGGTGAAGCTGACGAGGTTTTGGCCGCCCAGTCTGGCTTCCCATGCACGAGCCAGCACGTATCCCTTGTGTGACCACGACGTCCGCAATGAGTACAATGTCGCGTATCAGTCTCCCGACCACGTCCAGAACCAAACCGACCACCTCGGCTAGTGCCCCTTCCCCCTCGAGAGGCCAGCGCAATTGACTCGCTGGAGGAAACATGTAGAGCAGCAGGAGAAGCGGCAGAGCCCGCTTTAGTCAGACGATGGTACACACTAGCAGTCTGCAAAGTAGAAGGGCTCGCAAGCATTTCCGTTCTTGTTGTTGAGAAATTTGGATCGAGTCCGTTCAGAAGCCAGATGAGGACTAAATGCTCACGTTGAGCCTGATGTCCTTCACGGGTAGAGGGGATCTCCCAAAGATCCAGGATTTCATCGGCAAGAACCTTCCATTCGGCGAAGTACTCAGCGACCGGACGAGCTCCTTGTCGTAGCTCAGCCATCTTGGGAAAGAGTTCACCAAGACGAGAGAGGTTGTTAGCTTGAGAAAACATCATATGCAGGGTGTCCCACAGCTCCTTAGTGCTATCACAATTCTTGCACATTTGTTGAACTGATGGATCCATGGAACTCAAAAGGAGCACAAAGATACGACAATCATCACTGTACCAATCGTCGTGTTCGGCACTTCCCACGGCATGAGTGGGCAGTCTAGTAAGGTGGTGAGTACGTCGGATGCCTGCTAGAGACATAGTAACCCCCTTTTTCCACAACTGAAAGTTGGAGGAGGCAAGGATAGTGGTAGCCAACCTTGCATTGGAAGGAAAAGTGTTGGTAGAATCCCCTGAGGGAACAGGTGTCTGAGCGGTGCTTGTGGCCGAGTCCCCCATGGCAATGGCAGGAGCCTTCAATAATCAGCAGGAGATATCAAGGAACAGTGCCCGGAGACGGCATCGCAGTAGCAGCGCTCGATGTTCGACATCAGCGTAGCAGAGGTGTCCTCTAGGAGCAGCTTCGACGGGAGGACGACAGCAGGACGACTGCGGCTTCGACGGCAGGTAGCAGCAGCGGCTTCAGGCGACAACAGGACGACAGCCGCAGATCTTCAGGTAGCAGCAGCGGCTACGATAGCAGCAGATCCTCAGGCGTCGGCTTCAGGAGGTAGTGATGGCAGGCGGCATCACGGCGGCGCGCCTCCGTCTAGGGCACGGGAGGAACCAGACGGCTAGAAGAGAAAGGCGAGCGAACGAGCGAGAGGCGAGAAATCTGCGGAGAGGCGAGCGAACGAGCGAGAGGCGAGAGGCGAGCGACGGCGAGAGGCGAGCGAACGAGCGGAGAGAGCGAGTCGAGCGCGGCGGCGGCTGTGGGAGAACCCTAGCGGAGAGAGCGATGCTCTGATACCATGTTATGCGGTAAAATGATTTCAAATTATTAACCGGACTCTTCATACATATATATATATATGAACCCAATATCTAACAGGTGGCAATGACGAGCGCGAGCATCTAAGCTCGCACGGATTCACTCAGAACTAGCTCTCTAGTGGCTCGGAGCTCCTAAAGAGAACTAGGAAAGGTAAGGTTACGCTAATCACCTTCTCCCCAACCAGGTTTTTCCTATACGAATGCAAAGCTAAAAAAATGTCTTTCGACATTGCAGGCTTTAAAGCACAAAATAGTTTGTGATGGATTGGTGATATTCATGAATCATGATTCTTCTCATGTTGTCTTCATTTGCCATTAAACTAATCCATAACCAGTTTATGCGATAACTTTCGGTTCTCCATGTTCTAATATGTGATGCACTCATTTTTTATACTATTGATGTTCTTAGATTATATGTGCTTCACCAATGCTCTGGATGCTGAATGAAGGAAGCATGGTTATGTGCACATAAATCAAAATGGATTCTTGGGTCTGCCCTCTCTGATGTCTTTGGCTTTGATTTGAGGGCATGATTCCGCAGCAAACGCGACGGTATAAGGGGGCCACTATTTCAGTGGTATTCTGTGAGCAGCCACTTTGTGCAATTATTGTCAAAGGTTAGGTCTTTCTCCTCTGAGAGAAGCCACTTTGTGCATAGTGCCAAAGGTTAGGTCTGTTTCCAATCTTCCCCCGCCCATACCCCCAATGATTGGGGACTATTTGGGTTCTGTTGTGTGATGTTCTTAGATTAACCATAACTTTTGACTAATTTTAGTCTATTTATGCTGTTTTATTCTAAAAGCAAGTATTTTCAAATAATTGTTAGAGGAAGGCAAATCCTCTGTTCCAAAATAGAGCATGCGTGGAGAGGAGATTAATTACCATGGTTAATTCCTTTTCGTATATTGCTGAGTTCACTTAGTTTAATCAAATGAATTTGATCTCCAGCATGATCATGTGCTTTTTTTTTCTATATTTACTTTGGTCCATCTATTCATGTATTATTTTAAATGAAAACCCGTCTGGTCATGCAGAGTGGCATTTTTCCAGTTGAAATCTTAAATATGTTAAAGTAAGGACAGTCTAATTCTTCATATCATGCAGTTGGACAAAGATGGTCTTCTTGCTGGTGTGATTAATCACATTAAAAACTGAAGGACGGAGCCATTGAGATCGCCAAAGTCTGCACAATCCCATCAAATTCCGATGAACTAACGATTGAGATTAAGCACGAGGGCACCAGCAGCAATGGCTTCTTCATCAAAGCATCCTTCTGCTGGAAGGAGAGAACACCGTAGAAGGTTCTTCGGGGAGAGAGGTCGCCGGGAAGAGAGGTCGTCGGGGAGAGAGGTCGTCGGGGAGAGAGGTCGCCGGGGAGGATGTTCGCTTGGAACTCGCGGGAGACTAAAATACCCCTGTCCGTTCATATAATATTATTTTTTGAAATTAAAAAAATGGCTGAAAAAAGGAGAGGGTGCAAAGTGCCTCTACTAAAGGGATTGTGAGGTGCAAGTTGACAAAAAATGTATTTTATGGCGCAATGTGTCAAACCCCCCTAATTGGGGGGTGTTAAGTGCCAAAAATCCCAGACAACTAACATGAGTAGAAAGGAAGAGAAAAAAGGCTAGAGGGCCTAGAGGCTCGAGGTTTCTCTTTTTCTTCAGAAAGCACAATCCGGCAGCGGACATAAATGCCTAATTTTGGCTTTAGGGTACGCCTCTTTACAAACCTATCACTAGCCTTTTGGTTTTCTCAGAATTTACACCCAGGCATGTGCCCGGGTGTGTCTGCACTTGGGTCCGCCCCTGTGTGTGTATGTGTGGGCACATGTGTGCACATACTTATACACTAATATATTTACATGTATATGACTAAAAATTGCTAAAACAAATTTCAATTTAACCTTAAATGGCTATGAGCACACCATAAAATGGAGTAATACCTCTAAAAACCCTAGATTCATTCTATTTTTCCTTCCACTAAGTATAGCCAACCCCGACCACGCCCTCCCTCGCGCGCGATACCAGGGTCTCGTTCTCGTCCGCTCCCTTTCTCGACGAAAGCCCCCCGCAATCCCGATCTTGATCTCCAATATCTCCATCTCCAGGCCGACCTCTGCCATTGCAAGCCGGCTGTTGTTCTCACCGAAGGGTTTCGGACGCCATATCTCTGCTCTTCCAGTCCCAACCGCAGGCGCCAAAGGATTTTTTGTTTCCAGATCTGCGTTTCTTCCCTCCAACTTCAGTTCTGCGTTTCTTCTCTCCAACTTCAGTTCTGCGTTTCTTCTCTCCATCTCCAGGCGCCAAAGGATGTTGTGTTTAGGGTTCCAGATATGCGGTTCTTCTGCATTTCCAGATCTGTTGTTTTTCTGCATTTCCAGATCTGTTGTTTTTCTGCATTTCCCCCATTACCAGTAAGTTATTTTCCCCCATTACCAGTAAGCTATTTTTTCCCATTACCAGTAAGCTATTTTTCCCCAATTACCAGTAAGCTATTTTTCCCCAATTACCAGTAAGCTATTTTTCCCCAATTACGAGTAAGCTATTTTCCCCAATTACCAGTAAGCTATTTTCCCCCATTACCAGTAAGCTATTTTCCCCCATTACCAGTAAGCTATTTCTTCCCCATTACCAATAAGCTATTTCTCCCCCATTACCAGTAAGCTATTTTTCTCCTCTTCCTAATAACTTGTCTCTGCTATTTTTCTCCTCTTCCTAATAACTTGTCTCTGCCATTTTTCAGATTAAGCTCTTGAGAGAACTAGTGTAGAACCTGAAATCCTACCATTGTTTTCATTCAAGGCATTAGATGTTGGATTGCATTCAAAACATTCAAAGCAATACTTGGTAAAATTCAGTACCAAGCCTCTACCTAACACTTGGTAAAATCCTACCATTTTTTTTGTTAGTGGTTGTGCTTTATTTATGATAATTATCATGCTCGTGTTTGGATTTCAAATGAATGTTTTTATTTCGATTTCGTATAGATTAAAATGAAAGAGGAACAAACATTGTTGTTAATGAGTAGTTCATCTAAAGGCAGTCAATTAGATGTTGGATTGCATTTTATGACTGATACCATATTCCATAGTAAAGAGGAATTAATTGAATGGGCTCGCAATGTCGCCAAAGGATTGGGTTTTGTTGTTGTTCAAAGGGTTGATAAGCTTGATGGTAGGCCAAAAATGGAAAAGAATGTGAAGGTTTTTTGTTCGAATGTCAAAATTTGGTAAACTCACCTACAATTCATGAGTACAACGTGTGTTTAAACTTGTTATTAAGCAAATATTCAGAAAAATATCCTTTTGTTTTACATTATATGATGACTACTTGGATAGAACCTTATAAGGAGTATTTTGTTTCGGCATGGATAGATAAATTAATGCATTTTGGTAATTCCACCACTAATCGAGTGGAGAGTGGGCTTAGTCATCTCAAAAGGTTTTTGGAAGTATCTGTTTGTAACTTGGCATCCCTATGGAAAACATTTGATCAAATGTTTACTTTGCAACATACAGAAATTAAACGTTCTTTTGGGCAAAGTTCAATATAAGTTAATACTGGTTTTAGGGGATCATTATATACAGAGTTGCTTGGTTATGTTTCGATTGCGGCTCTTGATGCAATAAAAAAGGAGGAAGAATTGGTTAAATGTGGTTATCCAGAGTCAACCGAATGTGTGCATAAAATGTGAAATACAATGAGATTACTATGTGCTCATGAATTGATAACTTACATGAACCAATCTTTGGCATTCCTTCTATGGATGGTTTATAAACATTGGCGTCAAATTACTTTACAACCAACATCAAAGGAGGCAACAAAAATAAAAGAGGGGGATGAACCAGTGAAAATCATACAAATGGAGTTAGACGGTATACTAAAAAAATACAATAGTATTACCGATTCTCAAAGGTATGAAATGAAACGAAAGTTACGTGAAATATTGGAGCCCACAACCACTCAAACAAAAGAACCATCAATACCCTTAAGATTAAAAGGAAGGTCACCAAGAAGCTACAAAAAATTTAAAGATGAGGAAATATCAACAAAAAAAGAACTCTCGTTATTTGAGCATGTTTTGATAGCGGAACAACATGCACAACGTCGGGTAAAGAATCTAACTACAAGAAGAAGAGCGGGAAATAACAAATTTGTTGAATGCATTCGTAAGGATATGCCTCCATATATATCGACTCATATAATTGATGCCAAAAATGTGATTGTGATGGGCATTGTGGGTATCGAGTGGTAAGTCAAACACTTGATATGGGTGAAAATTGGTTACAAGTGCGAAAAGATCTTGCAAAAGAAATGAAAAATTATGAGTTTTTGTACAACACCCTGTTTGGTAATGTGAGACATGCAGAACTACTATCATCAATGGATTGTACTACAGTACCAGCTCCCCTGGACAAATGGATGACAATGTCGGACATGAGATTAGTGATCGCATCTTGTTATAATGTGACAGTTGTTCATTATTCAAAGTTTCAGTCTTTTACATTTCTACCTTTACATTCTACGCCTCCTGCGAGCCGAAAGATTATATTTATTGGATTTGTTAATGATAATCACTTCATTGGATTGATGATGCATAAGGATTGTCCCCTACCTCCAATAATCACTACATGGCGGAGATATCATGTTACCATTGCGGACGCGTGGGATTTGAATTACAGTTCAAGAATTAGAGAAGTCGGTAGCAAAGAACAAGTAAAAGAAATAATTAATTTGACAGATCCATGACAAGTTATACTTAATTTTCTATTATTATACATACACACTTACGTTGCTAATTGTGATTACTAATTGTCATATTATTATTTTTTGGTGCAGATAAGTGAACATTAAAGGTTTAATGGATAATCATCTTTAATATTTATCATCAAACCATATCTAGATAAAAACTTGTATTTTTTAATACTTTGTTTTATATTGTACATAATCTCATTTTTTATAATTTCATTTTATTGCAGGAAGAGGGGATTGACACAAGAATTGAGTTTTGAAGATCAATCACAAACTCATTTTGGACTTGTTTAACTTTTTCTTTGATTACTAGTGTTTTTTGACACTTCTTTTTTCTTGTATGGGACTGTTTAAAATATTTTTTTTGTTATGCCAAAAGACTTCTTTTGAAATTTCTCATTTTTCTAGTGAAAACAACTATTTTTAATAATTGGTGTCCATAGCCGGTTGGTGTGTACATAGCTGAATTTGGTTGTACATAAATTTTAGTTGTCCATAGCCATATTAGGTGTGCCCGTAACACCACTCTTTTGTTTTAGACGAGTTTGATTTATTTCAATGTTTTATATATTATAATATCAAAAATAATATTAAATATAATATTCAATATGCAAATACTCTATTTAATTGTATTATTTATAATTTATATTAGAAATATAATATTATTTAGATAATTATAAATACTTATTTACATTTATTATTTAATTACGGTTTAACCCTTGGTTAATCGGTCCGACCGATTAAACCTTGAACATTTTCTTTCCCCGGTTTAATGTCCGGTCCGATTCTCAAAATTTTGTTGATTTCATATTTTTGCGCAAAATAAAAAAGGTATAATAAATTTTAAAAGTATAGAGAGGAAATAGAGCAGCAGCTAAATGTATCGTCGCCGCCAAACACTGCACAATCAAGCACTCTTATATACTTGGCAGCTAGGAAGCACCGGTACGGGTACGAGTACCGGGTACGATACGAATCCGGTACGGCGGTACGACAAAATTTAAAAAATAAGAATACGGGTGCGGCGGGATACGTTGTATTAAATAAAATAAATATATTTGTATAATCTCACAAATGAAATTAAAAGACCTTAAAATAATAAAGCATCAAACATAATTGCATAAATCATCAATTGAAGTACAAAATCATAGTTAATGCAATATAATATGAAGTTCTTAAACAAAAAATATTCATAATCATTTCAAATTTAAGGATGTCTATCAGTCATTTTCTTCATCTTCTTCTCCATTATTGGAGATTAACGCATCTTCAATTTCTGGTTCGTCTAGAGACAAGTTAGCAAAATATTAAACATAGAAAAAATTCATGTGGAACAAGTAGAAATATTACCAATTTGAAACATCTAATCCTTAAATATATAGTAAAATAATAAAATAATAAAATTAAATTAAATCCTTTATAGTTTAAACGAAAAAAGATACTTAAATATGAAGTACATTTTGTTACTATAATAAACAAGCATCGCTAGTTGCATTTATTGGTCAATTTTTCTTTTCTAAAAGGCACACATAAGTCTTTTGTTTACTTCAGAAAAACATACTCTTATTACAATATGCAGAACAATCTACCAAGTTCAAGTGTATTTACAGACTAGAATAACAGGTGTATCCGCAAGTATCGGGTACGTACCGGTATCGGATACGTATCCGGTACGGGTACGTGACCCTCAAGGAAGTATCGGTGCTTCATAGCTTGGCAGATACATGACCAAAAAACCTCAAGGATGGAAATGACCTTGGGACCACAAAACATTAATAAACTCCCGGCTAAAATAATCTGGCACGCATCAACTACCTTCCCATCCACAACATCCTTGTCCTCAAGGATGGAAATGTAAAAAGCGTTTTTGAATCATCCAAAGATCTTCCCACGTGGCCTCGGCTTTCGTGCTTTGTGACCACTGAATCAATATTTGCGTAACCACCTTGCCGTCCCGGGGAACGATGCGACGATTTAACACCGCCATTGGCTCAATCATCAAGTTACCTTCATTGTTGATCGCTGACAGAAGTGGGATGGTTTGTGTCAGAGGGACTCCATGGTATTCCAGTAGTTGCGAGATGTGGAAGGTATGGTGGATCTTCACCTCTTCAGGAAGGTCTAGCCGATATGCTACTGCGCCCACTCGTTCCACCACTTGGAACGGACCGAAGAATTTTGGGGCTAATTTGTGGCAGCCCCTTGGGCGGATAGATGTCTGGCAATAGGGTTGTAGGTGAATATATACCCACGAGCCCACCTCCAATACTCTCTCTCTCTCTTCATTTTTTATCCGCCATGACTCGCATACGATTCTGGGCCGCCGCGAGGTTAGCTGTCAATAATTGGATGACTTGTTCTCTTGCCACTAACGACCGGTCCATATCCTCAACTTCCGCAAGACCCTGGCTGTAGGTGGCGTGGAGTGGCGGTGCTTGCCCGTAAACCACCTCATATGGGGTCATTTTGATTGCGCTTTGGTACGTAGTGTTGTGTCGCCATTCGGCTAGAGGTAGCCAATGGGTCAAATTTTTCGGCCTTTCAAAACACATACACCTTAGGAAATTCTCCAAGCATCAATTCACCACCCCCCGTCTGACCGTCGGATTGCGGGTGATAGGCGGTTGATAGGTTCAGCTTGACTTGTAGCATGCGAAACAGTTCCTGCCAGAATTGACTCACAAAGATGGCGTCCCGGTCACTGACAATGGACTCCGGCATGCCATGTAACCGGAAAATGGAGTCCAAGAATACTTGAGCGACACTCTCGGCCGTATAAGGATGAGATATGACCACGAAATGCGCTTGCTTGCTAAGGCGGTCAACGACTGCCAATATTGTCGTTTTACCATTGCTTTGGGGAAGCCCCTCCACAAAGTCCAAGGATATGTCTTGCCAAATCATTGTCGGTATCGGAAGAGATAGGACTTAGGAGTAACCCCACTGCCTTGCGAGTATCCGATTTGCACTGTTGACACACGGCACAACATTGGATATATTCGTAAACGTCCACCTTCACTTTCTTCCAAAAGAACATTTTCCGCAAGCGATGATATGTTGAAGTTATGCCAGAATGTCCGCCCCAAGCATTGTCGTGGTACATTTGCAGCAGCTTCGACTTGATGGCAGCATCGTCTTCGACCACTAACCGCCCCTTCCGCTTCAACAACCCCCTCTCCCATTGATATTTCGGCTTATGGGTGCTGTCCGCCATTTTTTGCGCAATAATGTCCTGAATTTTGGAGTCCCGCTGCCAAGATTCCTTGAGCTGTCGTAAGAAGTCTGAAGTAACCGTAACCAACGCGCAAAATTCCTCCTCTTCCTAGATGTCCCTCCCGGATAGAGAGTCCACACACAGGCTTTCTTTCCCTTGTTTATATTGGATAGTGTAGTCATACCTCAACAACTTTGACAGGTATTTTTGTTGTGCCGGTGTGGCCAACTTCTGATTCAACAAAAATTTCAAACTTTGTTGGTCCGTGCGGATAACAAATGGTCCGATAACGAGATAATGCCGCCAATGCTGAACGGCTAAAACCACCGCGAGTAGCTCCTTTTCATAAGTCGAAAGCATCGAGTTCTTCTTGCCCAAGGCCTTACTAAAGAAGGCGATTGGGTGTCCGTTCTGTAGGAGGACAGCACCAATGAGGCGTCGGATTCGACCACGAAAGGCTTGGTGAAGTCGGGCAGGCTTAGTATGGGCGGATGTAAGACCGCCATCTTGAGCTAGGTGAACGCTTGTTCGGCCGCCTCATTCCAATGCAACCGGGTTGATTTGAGGAGCTTCGTTAGTGGTTTGGTGATGCATCTGTAGCCTTGAATGAATCGCTGGTAGTATCCAGTGAGGCCTAGGAAGCCTCGCGCGTGCTTCACGGTTGTGGGGGTTGGCCACTCCAACATGGCCCGAGCCTTCTCCGGGTCCGTGGCTACTCCACTTGATATGATATGACCCAAGTAGTGCATTTCTCTTTGGCCAAAACTGCATTTGCTCATCTTGAGGAATAAGCTATTTCGGCGCAGTGTCTCAAAGGTAAAGGCGAGATGCTTTGGAATGTTCCTGCCACGATTTGCTAAAAATCAATATATCGTCAACAAAAATTAAGATGAATTTCCTGAGTTGGGTTTGAAAGATCTTGTTCATCAAGTTTTGGAATGATGATGACGCATTGGTCAAGCCGAAGGGCATGACCAAAAATTCATAGTGGCCATGGTGGGTCCGAAATGTCGTCTTGTGCACGTCTTCCTCTGCCATCCGGACTTGGTGATATCCCGCCAGCATGTCCAGTTTTGAGAAGAAAACAGTCCAGTGCAACTCGTCAATGAGCTCCTCAATGATAGGGATCGGAAATTTATCTTTTACTGTTTGTAGGTTGAGTTGGCGGTAATCAACGCATAGCCTCCATGTTCTGTCACCCTTCTCGATGAGTACTACCGGTGATGCATAAGGGTTGCAGCTTGGCCGTATGATCCCCGTATAGAGCATTTCGTCCACCAACTTTTCGATCTCCTTTTTTTGGAGCGGCGGGTAGCGGTAGGATCTCAGATTAACTTCCCCATGTCCATCCTTTAGGGGAATGTGATGTACATGCTCTCGGTGAGGTGGTAATCCGATGGATGCCCGGAAAACATAGTCAAAAACTGTCAGCACCTTTTTAATTGAGCGGACTCCTCTAGCAACAAGGTATCCGCAGATTCAGTGCCCCCGACCAGCTCACACTGCTCGTCGTGCACCTCTTCTGGACCGGCCAGAGCATTCGTAGGTGGGCCTTGAACCTCACAGATGTCACATATGGACAGCATGTTCAAGTGCCCGCCCTTGGCAATAATTTTCTCCAGACTTTGTTGCTTCATCCATGTACCGACAAAATGTTTTGACCCTCGCAGCGATATCTTCCAACCATGACTCGTGAAGTCCATGCGGAGGTTACCAAAATCCCAGTGGATCACCCCCAAGGTACTTAGCCATTGGACCCACAAAACCACCTCGCAACCGCCGAGGGGAAGCACCAACATGTCGGTGGTGAATAGGACGCATTGCATGCGCCATGTGAACCCATTACTTTGTGAGAGCTCGAAACCCGTCTCCCGTCCACGATCGCCACATTGAATGTCGGTATAGGAGTCAAGTTGCATTGTAACCGGTGGGCGGCGCCCACGTCCACGAAGTTATGAGTACTTCCCGAGTCGATCAATACTTGAATGGCGTGGCCATGGTATGAGGTCGTGACCTTCATGGTGTGATATTGGGTGATGCCCATTAGGGCATGTACAGATAAGTGTTGAATGGCCTCCGTATCCTCGGTTGCATGCAGACTTTCGGAATCATCTGCACTGGTTGGGTCCAGTGGGGTGTCTTCGGTTTCATCAATCAGCTCCAGGGCGTAGGACCTCCCCTTCGCCAAACAACGGTGATCCGGCGTGTACTTGTTGTCGCGCCGCCCTTTATTGCGCTTGTCTTCAATCTCGGTCGAGGTTAAACGCCGATTGCTACCTTGGCCCCATGGATGTGGATTAAGGGGGACTCGGGTCGTCAGAGGTTTGGGCACCGATATTCGTCGTTCGAGCATCATGCTAGTTTCGGTCGTGTTGTAGAGACTCCACCACTATTAGGATGTCGTCCGCTGCTCTTCCATGCGAGCCAAAGCAAAGACCTCTTGAAGAGTTTTCGGTTGGAACATGCGGATAGCGTAGCCGATTTCATCTTTGAGTTTGTCGATGCAAAAATTGATAGCATATTCTTCCGTGACGTTCACCTGATGCAGGAGGATGTCGAACTCATCCAGGAATGCTTGGACCGTGCCTTTTTTGTTTTAGGTTCTTCAGTTCCGCCATTGGATCGTCGAAGAGGACGGATCCAAAACGTTTTGATAGCGCTTGTCTGTAATCTTCCCAGTTTGTCCAATGTCGTGTAAGTCTGGACTTCATGTAGGCTAGGTGCCAATATAAGACCTTACCCTCCACATGTGCCGAGGCGATTTTCACCTTCAAATCATCCGGTGTGTCGTCGAGTTCGAAGAACTGCTAAGCTTTATAGATCCATTCTTGCAGTCCGTCACCATAAAAATGGGGGAACTCCAAGCGTGCCATCCGGTTACTCATGTGGTTGTCTTGAGTGCTGTAGTTGCGGCCATCGGAAGCGGATCCACGGCCGCCGGAGTCCACAGTTTTGTCTGATCGAAAGTTGGTGAGGTGGGCTAACATTGCCTGTAGTTCGTCCAACGTCTTGCTTTGTTGATCTAAATGCGTGGTAAGGGACTGGATGGACTGCGCCATGGTGGCTTGTTCTTGTCGGATGAGATCCAGATCCGGGTGAAGCTCCTTCGAACGGGTACCTTCGGAAACCGGCATCGCGTCTCCTACCCATTGTAAGTCTAATACCAGTTGATAAGAACCAAACGCACAACACAGCAATGAAACGGTACAGGGAATATAGGAAACAATAAAGCTCTTGAATTAATCACTTCAATGAGGGAAGAACACCAACCGGAAACAGGGAAATACAATCCCCCAAATCACAGACAGGATAAGAACCACCCTAAGGGCAAGCACTGAACAGGTGAGAGAAAACCGTAAGGAGGAGCTCACCCTTCTTGTCGTTTCGTAGCAGCCACACACAAGACAAAACATAAAAACATATAAAACCCTACCTTCTGCCTTATATACTTGGCAGATACATGACCAAAAAGTCCCCCCCTACCACATTGAAATGACCTTGGGACCACAAAACATTAATAAACTCCCGCCTAAAATAATCTGGCACGCATCACCATGTGTCTATTGGGCTAGGAAAAAATGTTGGTGTGTAACGTACCTTAGATCACCGTGCGCAACCCCCGATCCTGCTGTATATTTCCACCAGCACGAATTTTCGCGCATGATTGATCTAAAATACGACCACTTTTAAATACGACCGTATTACACAAATACGGTCGCATATTTTCGCAAGCAATCTACACAGTTGAAATACTGATCATACGGTTTACGGTCGCATATTTTCGCAAACAATCTACACGGTTGAAACCACGGATCATACGGTTGTATCACGCACGGTGCGTTACCCGTACCTAAATATCTCTCGTTGGGCTAGTATTCTAAGAAAAAGAAGGGGGTGTGAAGGAATAATTAAGACAATTAGAATTAATTATCTCTTTACGATATGAATAAAAATAATCTAGCAAAATTCGACAATTGATGATATTTCAAGGAAACATTTCTCAAATCTTGAGCTAAAATACGCCGGGGATATCCAAATCTAATTCTCCTTGCAACATATCTATCTGTACTTGAGCTCATAATAAGATTGGAAGGAGATTCAACTGGGAATTAAATTTTCTAGGGCAAAAGTTGACAAATTAAGTGAAAAATTAAAAAGAAAAACTAAGGCTTCATTTGGCGCGGCGGCGGCGGTTGGCGGCAGCGGGTCGATCGGCGCGGGCGGACTGGAGGGGGAGAGCAGGGGATCGAAACGGAGCGGTTTCGAAGCTTTTCCCCCTTGCTGCGGGCGCAAACGGAGGAAACGGAGACGGCGGTCTGTTTGGTTAGCCGCTGTGCGGGAGCGTTTGCTCCAAACGCCGGGCGAAAACGCCAAGCCAAATGAAGCCTAAGACATTAATTTGTTTGTTTTGAATAAAAAAATTTAAACCCGAATCGATTTTCCTTAAATTTCTCCACAACTTAGAAAGTGGCAACCCCGAATAGCAATTATGAGTCAACATCTTCACAAATTAGACAGATTCAAAATTTAAGTGTTCAGGTTTTCATCTTACAAAAAAAGTAGAAACTACAGCATAAACCCTAGTATCTGCACCCTTGGATCTAGGGTTCTTCAACGAAATCAGAACAAAAGGAAGTAATACATCTGATGCGCAAACTCTCAATCAAAGAAAACTTACGGGAAAATGGGGATAGTGGAGGAGTGTTATCTGCCGGCGAAGGCGGCGGCGTTCCGCTGGCCGGTGAAGGGCATCCAGCAGGCCTCTTGATCATAATACTCCTCGTCACCCTCGGCGAATTCTCCGGCAAATCAGCGCTGTAATACCTGCCGCCGTCGCCTAACTCGTCTTCCGCCGTCCAAAATCCACCCGTCAGACCACAGTATCGGAGAAGAAAAAAAAACTCAACTGCGAAAATAAGAGCAAGCTAGACTCGATCTTCCTCTTACCTTTGAAAGAATCGGAGCGGATCGAGAGGGGAGCGGGTTTCCGGAGGCGGCCCAGGCCGCTCTCCGGCCTCGGTCCGGCGAGGGTGTCGTCCCAGAGCTTATCGAGAAGGCCCATGATTCTGATAGTGGATACTGGATAGGATGGATATTTCACTCTGGTGTTTTGGCAGAAATCCTATGCAAGTTTTGTGCACGTTGAAAATCATATGGAATGGTTCCGCACCTTCCATCTGCTTGTGTCATTATCAGATGATAGGCAAATGAAACTAACGTTTGGATTCAGCGTTGGCTGGAGAGCATCAGAACCGTTCATCATGAGGGGAAATCGACGTCAGAGGCGGAACGCACGAGAATCAGGAATGACAAGGTCTAACGCTTATTTTGTCTCTTTGCAAGAAAATTTTTAGAGCGCCACGAGCACACCTATTTTCGATACGAGCACGCCACGAGCGCCACGAGCACACCACAAATTTTATTTGCTACTCATTTTTTAGGGCATTTATATTTGCAGATCTCAGATAGCTATTTGCAGCCCTTTGATATTTGTAACCCCCAAATTGCTATTTGTAGCTCCAAATTGCGAACTGATCGGACTTCAAATGAGGGGGCGGCAATTAGAGTTGTTGCGGATCACTCAAGGCTCCGGTAGACCGGACTAAATTGGACCGCCTTAGCCCGGGAGCGTTCGAGCACGCAAACAGTCACAGAAAAAGGGAAAGCTGACAAGGCAACTTTTTTAACGTGGAAAACCCGTCAACTGGGTGAAAAACCACGCGGCTGGGTCTGTGCCGGCCGAAACCTCCACTATTTGTTGGTTGTTGTACAAAGCTACTTTAAAGAACTCGAGGGCGACAGGCCGCCTCTCGTTACAATTGTTGAGAGAGAGATACTCGGAGGGTGACAAGCCACCGCTCCTGGAGCTAAGACTCTTGTCTGATGCAGAGGGGGAATGACGCGCTCTGAGCGCTCTGGAGTCTTTGACTGCTGCTTGAAGGTTGGATCGGTGTGTTCTGCACGCCTTTCTCTCTGCGGCTTGTCTCCTGCTGCGTGAGAGGAGTCTGGAGTGATGGTCTTGTTGGTGGCTGGAACGCTTGTTCTTGAGTGCGCAGAATGCTTGTTACTGAGTACGCCGGGGCACACTTGGAGCGGGGCGCACGGAGGCGCGCTTGGAGTGGTGCGCACGGCGGCGCGCTTGGAGCGGGGCGCACGGAGGCGCGCTTGGAGCGGAGCGGGGCGCACGGAGGCGCGCTTGGAGCGCAGCGCAAGGGGGCGCCCTTGGAGCGGAGCGCGCGGGGGCGCCCTTGGAGCGGAGCGCGCGGGGGCGCACTTGGAGAGGAGCGCACGGAGGCGCGCTTGTTAGCGCGCAAGGAGGAGGCGCGCTTGTGAGCGCGCAAGGAGGAGGCGCGCTTGTGAGCGCGCAAGCAGGACGCGCGCTGGTGAGCGCGCAAGCAGGACGCGCGCTGGTGAGCGCGCAAGGAGGAGGCGCGCTTGTGAGCGCGCAAGGAGGAGGCGCGCTTGTGAGCGCGCAAGGAGGAGGCGCGCTTGTGAGCGCGCAATGAGGAGGCGGAGAGAGAAAATCCGTAGGAGGATTTTCCAGGTCGGAGAGAGAGAGAGTCTCAAAAGAGGGGAGAGATGGAGGAGGAGAAGATCCCAAAAAGAGAAGCATTGGGGTTCTATTTATAGTTTTTGAGGGTGGCACTTTCGTAATTAAATGGATGGTTAGGGTGGTTATGGTGGTTATGCGGCTACCCGCACACCATAACCAATTTATGTGTTATACGCACACTTATCATGAATATAGCTACGCGCACACCATTTTGTATAGTTTTGCGGTGATATGTATTCATATGACGGATATAGTTATGTGCACACCATAACCATATTATTTGTTATACGCAAACCGTATTGAAGGATTTTACTATTTGCACCCCCATGTTGGAGGATTTTACTATTTACACCCATATGTTGGAGGATTTTACTATTTGCACCCCATGATGATGGATTTTTACTATTTGCACCCCATGATGATGGATTTTTACTATTTGCACCCCATGATGGGGGATTTTTGCTATTTGCACCCCCTGATGGTGGATTTTTGCTATTTGCACCCCCTGATGGGGGATTTTTGCTATTTGCACCCCATGATGGGGGATTTTTACTATTTGCACCCCATGATGGGGAGTTTTACTATTTGCACCCCATGATGGGGGATTTTTACTATTTGCACCCCATGATGGGGGATTTTTGCTATTTGCACCCCATGATGGGGAATTTTACTATTTGCACCCCATGATGGGGGATTTTACTATTTGCACCCCATGATGGGGGATTTTTACTGTTTGCACCCCATGATGTGGGATTTTACTATTTGCACCCCATGATGTGGGATTTTACTATTTGCACCCCATGATGGGGGATTTTCGAGGATAGTGGGGTTCATCTTGGTCAACCCTATTTCCTCCACCAAATGAGGCGAGTGATGTTCATTAGTGCATTGCCTGAACGTTTTGTGAGACCATATCACATATCATCTTTACGGGTGCACATCATAAGCCCCCCAAACCTTCGGAGTCCGAATTACTGTGCGGAGGAGTTCGGAGGTTTTGATATTTCTGCGGCGGCTTCGATCATTGATATCTTCGTGGCGCCTTGGGTAGAAATTGTTGTTGAAGGATGAGTGTGCAGTTGTTTTTGTTTCTGTATGACATATACAAGCACTTTGTTCTGGGAGAGGCCATAGTCCCGTGTGGGATGATCTAGACACTCTGTTCTGGGAGAGGTCAGAGTCCGTTGTGGACGATCTGAACACTATGTTCTGGGAGAGGTCAGAGTCCGTTGTCGGACGATCTGAACACTCTATTCTGGGAGAGGTCAGAGTCCGTTGTCGGACGATCGGAACACTCTGTTCTGGGAGAGATCAGAGTCCGTTGTCGGACGATCCGAACACTCTGTTCTGGGAGAGGTCAGAGTCCGTTGTCGAACGATCTGAACACTCTGTTCTGGGAGAGGTCAGAGTCCTTTGTCGGATGATCTGAACACTCTGTTCTGGGAGAGGTCAGAGTCCGTTGTCGGACGATCTGAACACTCTGTTCTGGGAGAGGTCAGAGTCCGTTGTCGGACGATCTGAACACTCTGTTCTGGGAGAGGTCAGAGTCCGTTGTCGGACGATCTGAACACTCTGTTCTGGGAGAGGTCAGAGTCCGTTGTCGGACGATCTGAACACTCTG
Source organism: Dactylorhiza incarnata (assembly GCA_033032865.1). Taxonomy (NCBI): domain Eukaryota; kingdom Viridiplantae; phylum Streptophyta; class Magnoliopsida; order Asparagales; family Orchidaceae; genus Dactylorhiza; species Dactylorhiza incarnata. Next base: position 14,244,475 of record JAWHQI010000017.1, read on the forward strand.
TTCTGGGAGATGTCAGAGTCCCTTGTCGGACGATCTGAACACTCTGTTCTAGCTTTGAGCACCGGCTTGTGATAGTAGAGCTTTTGTGGTGTTGGAACCGACATTTTGCGCGGTTAACTATGTGTTGCTTCTTTGATGTTGACGGTTGGAGGACGAGACCCAGGTGGTGCTGGAACCTACTACGTGGGCGAATGGCGGGCGATTCGAGCCGGGTAGTGGGAGGTTCGCGTTACCGACTTGTGGGATGTCGTTGATAGTAGAGGACGAGACCCAGATGGTGTTGGAACCTACTACGTAGGCAAATGGCGAGCGATTCGAGCCGAGTAGTGGGAGGTTCGCGTTACCGTCCTGGGGGATGTCGTTGATAGTAGTGGTGAAGGGCAAACGCTTCGAACCGTGAGCGTGAGGGGGGCTGGCCCTGCCGACGTGGCAACCTACTGCGGGGAGAAGGGCAGACCTTCGATCAGCGGCAGTGAGAGGTTGACGTGAGCGCGCTGCCCGGAGGCAGTTGCTGTTAAGATAGATAGACGTCCTCTCATTTGGGAGCTGTGAATACGTAGCTTTGGTAGCGCGGACAATGATTATCTTATACAAGCCTTTCTCCAGGGATATCCGTATTGAGGGTTGCCCACCAGTCCTTCATGGCAGGCTGCTAGCTGATCTCCTACTGGCCGAATTGGTGCCCTTCAAAAATTATGAACTTCTTCATGCGTGAGCCTTCCATCTGCAGGCTCATGACTTGCCGCTTCAGGGCAGTTGCGGTGATACTGTGCTTCAGGTCCTCCGTTAGGACGGGCCCCGCGATCTTGGACATTTGTACTGGAGAGCTCTCCTTCGGGTTTGCTGATAAGCGAATGGAGGGGAGCTAGATCAGCATGCCCCCCGTGGATTGATTCTTCACTTGTGCAGATGGCTTTTCCTGCCATGATCTCTAGTCACGAGTACCATTGTGCAGTGGGTACTGTCTTCAGATTCTTCTTCAAGCTTTGGGGGAACTCCGTTTCCCACAGACGGCGCCAAACTGTTGCGGTCCACTCAAGGCTCCGGTAGATCGGACTAAATTGAACCGTCTTAGCCCGGGAGCGTTCAAGCGTGCAAACAGTCACAGAAAAGGGAAAGCTGACAAGACAATTTTTTTAACGTGGAAAACCCGTCAACTGGGTGAAAAACCACGCGGCCGGGCCTTTGCCGACCAAAACTTCCACTATTTGTTGGTTGTTGTACAGAGTTTTTTTGAAGAACTCGAGGGCGACAGACCGCCTCTCGTTACAATTATTGAGACAGAGAGAGGTGCTCGTAGGATGACAGGCCATCGCTCTTGGAGCTAAATCTTCCGCCTGCTGTAGAGGGGAATGCTACGCTTTGAGGGCTCTGGAGACTTTGACTACTGCTTGAAGGTTGGATCGATGTGTTCTGTGCGACTTTGTTTCTGCAGCTTGCCTCTTGTTGCGCGGGAGGAGTCTGGAGTGATGATCTTGAGTGCGCGGAGTGCTTGGATCGGTCTTGAGAGCGAAGCGCACGGAGGCGCGCTTGGAGCGGTCTTGAGAGCCGAGCGCACGGAGGCACGCTTTGAGCGATCTTGAGAGCGGAGCGCACAGAGGCGCGCTTGGAGCGGTCTTGAGAGCGGAGCGCACGGAGGCGCGCTTGGAGTGCTCTTGGGAGCGGAGCGCACGGAGGCGCGCTTGGAGCGGTCTTGGGAGCGGAGTGCACGGAGGGGCGCTTGGAGCGGTCTTGCGAGCGGAGCGCACGGAGGCACGCTTAGAGCGGTCTTGGGAGCGGAGCGCACAGAGGCGCGCTTGGAGCGGTCTTGAGAGCGGAGCGCACGGAGGCGCGCTTGGAGCGCTCTTGGGAGCGGAGCGCACGGAGGCGCGCTTGGAGCGGTCTTGGGAGCGGAGCGCACGGAGGCGCGCTTGGAGCGGTCTTGGGAGCGGAGCGCACGGAGGGGCGCTTGGAGAGGTCTTGCGAGCGGAGCGCACGGAGGCACGCTTAGAGCGGTCTTGGGAGCGGAGCGCACAGAGGCGCGCTTGGAGCGGTCTTGCGAGCGGAGCGCACGGAGGCGCGCTTGGAGCGCTCTTGGGAGCGGAGCGCACGGAGGCGCGCTTGGAGCGGTCTTGGGAGCGGAGCGCACGGAGGGGCGCTTGGAGCGATCTTGCGAGCGGAGCGCACGGAGGCGCGCTTGGAGCGCTCTTGGGAGCGGAGCGCACGGAGGCGCGCTTGGAGCGGTCTTGCGAGCGGAGCGCACGGAGGCGCGCTTGGAGCGGTCTTGCGTGCGGGGCGCACGGAGGCGCGCTTGGAGCGCTCTTGAGTGCGGCGTGCACAGAGGCGCACTTGGAGCGGTCTTGCGTGCGGGGCGCACGGAGGCGCGCTTGGAGCGCTCTTGAGTTCGGCGTGCACAGAGGCGCACTTGGAGCGGAGCGCACGGGGGCGCGCTTGGAGCGGAGCGCACGATGGCGCGCTTTGAGCGGAGCGCACGAAGGCGCACTTGTGAGCGCGCAAGAAGGAGGCGCGCTTGTGAGCGCGCAAGGAGGAGGCGCGCTTGTGAGCGCGCAAGGAGGAGGCGCGCTTGTGAGCGCGCAAGGAGGAGGCGCGCTTGTGAGCGCGCAAGGAGGAGGCGCGCTTGTGAGCGCGCAAGGAGGAGGCGCGCTTGTGAGCGCGCAAGGAAGAGACGCTCTTGTGAGCGCGTAAGGAGATAGGAAATCCGTAGGAGGATTTTCTCGGGAGAGAAGAGAATGGAAAAAGAGAAGCCTTGAGGCTCTATTTATAGTTTTTGAGGGTGGCACTTTCGTAATTAAATGGGTGGTTAGGGTGGTTAGGGTGGTTATGGTGGTTATGCAGTTACCCGCACATCATAACCAATTTATGTGTTATACGCATACTTATCATGAATATGGCTATGCGCACACCAGTTTGTATAGTTTTTGGTGATATGTATTCATATGACAGATATGGTTATGCGCACACCATAACCATATTATTTGCTATATGCAGACCGTATTGAAGGATTTTGCTATTTGCACCCTCATGTTGGAGGATTTTACTATTTGCATCTCATGATGAGGGATTTTTACTATTTACACCCCATGATGTGGGATTTTTCTATTTGCACCCCATGATGGAGGATTTTACTATTTACACCCCATGATGGGGGATTTTACTGTTTGCACCCCATGATGAGGGATTTTTACTATATACACCCCATGATGTGGGATTTTACTATTTGCACCCAATGATGGGGGATTTTACTGTTTGCACCCCAAGATGAGGGATTTTTACTATTTACACCCCATGATGTGGGATTTTACTATTTGCACCCCATGATGGGGGATTTTACTGTTTGCACCCCATGATGAGGGATTTTTACTATTTACACCCCATGATGTGGGATTTTACTATTTGCACCCCATGATGGGAGATTTTACTATTTACACCCCATGATGGGGGATTTTACTGTTTGCACCCCATGATGGATGATTTTACTATTTACACCCCATGATGGGGGATTTTACTGTTTGCACCCCGTGATAAGGGATTTTTACTATTTACACCCCATGATGTGGGATTTTACTATTTGCACCCCATGATGGGGGATTTTACTGTTTGTACCCCATGATGAGGGATTTTTACTATTTACACCCCATGATGTGGGGTTTTACTATTTGCACCTCATGATGGGGGATTTTACTGTTTGCACCCCATGATGAGGGATTTTTACTATTTGCACCCCAAGGCCTTTATGGGTATGCAACATAAGCCCCCCAAATCTCCGGAGTCCGAATCTCGTTGTGAGGAGTTCGGAGGTTTTGATTTTCCTGCGGCGGCTTTATCCATTGTTCTCTTCGCCGCGCCCTGGGTAGGATCTGCTGTCGAAGGATGAGCGTGTGGTTGACGTTGTTTCTTTATTCTGGTTAGGCGTTTCTCGCTTTGCGCTGAGTTTTGATAGCCCTATGATTGTCCTGCTGCATGCGTTGCTGACAATGTGTTGATTGAGGGAAGACGCTTCAAGATAGCTGGCGAAGGAAGTTCGTTCTTCGAGATTGTTGCTGGCTTGCTGCCTAGTATTGATATCCGAACAGTTTGAGGGCTTCCTGCAAAATTACGGATGAACTTGCACGGTTCTGAGCCCGCGGCTTTTATGTAATAGAAAATTAGTTTGCAGGAGACTGGCTCGCGGCTTTTTTGCACGAGTCTGGCTCGCGGCTTTTTTGCACGAGTCTGGCTCGCGGATTTTTTGCACGAGTCTGGCCCGCGGCTTTTTTGCACGAGTCTGGCTCGCGGCTTTTTTGCACGAGTCTGGCTCGCGGCTTTTTTGCATGAGTCTGGCTCGCGGCTTTTTTGCACGAGTCTGGCTCGCGGCTTTTTTGCACGAGCCTGGCTCGCGGCTTGGCCGATGAATAGCGGGTGTATTCACACCGTGTACGAATGTAGGAGGGGCAAACACTTACGACGTCGGGACCTTACTGCGGTGGAGAAGGGCGAACCTTCAATCGACGGCAGTGAGAGATTGTTGTGAGCGTGCTGCTCGGGGGCAGTTGTTGTTCATTAGTGCACTGCCTGGAGGCAGTTGTTGTTTATTAGCGCACTGCCTGGAGGAAATTGTTGTTCATTAGCGCACTGCCAGGAGGCAGGTGCTGTTCATTAGCGCACTGCCCGGAGGCAGGTGCTGTTCATTAGCGCACTGCCCGGAGGCAGGTGCTGTTCATTAGCGCACTGCCCGGAGGCAGGTGCTGTTCATTAGCGCACTGCCCGGAGGCAGGTGATGTTCATTAGCGCACTGCCCGGAGGCAGGTGCTGTTCATTAGCGCACTGCCCGGAGGCAGGTGCTGTTCATTAGCGCACTGCCCGGAGGCAGGAGCTGTTCATTAGCGCACTGCCCGGAGGCAGGTGCTGTTCATTAGCGCACTGCCCGGAGGCAGGTGCTGTTCATTAGCGCACTGCCCGGAGGCAGGTGCTGTTCATTAGCGCACTGCCCGGAGGCAGGTGCTGTTCATTAGCGCACTGCCCGGAGGCAGGTGCTGTTCATTAGCGCACTGCCCGGAGGCAGGTGCTGTTCATTAGCGCACTGCCCGGAGGCAGGTGCTGTTCATTAGCGCACTGCCCGGAGGCAGGTGCTGTTCATTAGCGCACTGCCCGGAGGCAGGTGCTGTTCATTAGCGCACTGCCCGGAGGCAGGTGATGTTCATTAGCGCGCTGCCCGGAGGCAGGTGCTGTTCATTACCACACTGCCCGTAGGCAGGTGCTGTTCATTAGCGCCCTGCCCAGAGGCAGGTGCTGTTCATTAGCGCCCTGCCCGGAGGCAGGTGCTGTTCATTAGCGCGCTGCCCGGAGGCAGGTGCTGTTCATTAGCAAGTGAACATCTTTACGTAGTTTCGATGGCGCAAGATATGACATGCGTGAAGTAAAACTTTAAAAACTCTTAGTCGTAGTGGTAATTTACACAAAGTTCTGATAGAAACAAAGTTGATAGAACATTTCAGTGGCGCGGGTAGAGCCCCGCTAATAGGTGTGAAGCATTCTCCCGGGATGACTGACCTAAGGGTTGCCTCCTAGTACTTCTTGGCGAGGCGTTCGCTAATTTCCTGCTGGCTGAATCGATGCCTAGCCTCGTAGGAATTTCCCCAATTTGCCTTGTTGGACGAGACGCTCGATTTCATCCTTAAGCTTGGAGCAGTTTTCTGTGTCATGTCCTTGTCCACGATGGAATTCACAATATTTTGTCTGGTCCCCTGCGTTATTAGCGAGGGGTCTGGGCTTACGAAGCGCTTTGTTGCTATCGCGGATAGCGAGGAGAACATTAGTCCTGGTAGTGTTCAAGAGAGTGTAGTCCTGATGCTGGCGAGTTCTTCGGTCTCGGCTGGGGTTGTCGTGACGCTTGTTGTTCTTATTGGGAACTGTCTGCGGCAGCGACTCCTCTTTCTTCCTCTTCGAGCTCCCCTCGAACTGCCGGTGGTGCGCTTCAATTGCCTCATCTGCTACTATCTGGGCCTCGACTCGCTGAACGAGGTCAGGATAGCTTGGTACGGTTTCTCTCATTAGAGCTGAGTAAAAGCCACTTGGGCGGAGTCCTCCAAGGAAAACTCCCCGCAGGAGCTTAGGGTCAACTCCTGGGATTTGTCGGGCCTCCGTAGTGAAGCGCCGGAAAAAATCCTTGAGTGTCTCTCCGTCATTTTGGCGGATCCCTGAGAGATGGGAGGGATCTCGAACAATTCTGCGGTTGGCGATGAATTGATCCACGAACTGCTGTACCATTTCTGTGAAGTTGTTGATGGCCCCATTCGGCAGGGAGTGGAACCAAGTGCGCGCTTGTCCCTTCAAGGTTGCCGGGAACACCTGACAGAGGAGTTGATCAGGGGCGCTGTAAATCCTCATGATGGTGGTGAAGTGATTGACATGTTCCAATGGGTCGTCCGTCCCGTCGAATGTTTCGATGTTGGGAAGCTTGAAACCGTTTGGAGCTGGATGGGACAAGACTTGAGGCGATAGTGGCGAGCCGCCGTGGTGCGCGGGACGACGGGCGAGAACAGCGCGTCGCCCTGCTCGGACGTACTCTTCTTCTATCATGTCGCGTATTTCTTCTCGCGTGGTTCTTCCTGTTGCTTGATCAGGGGCATCTCTTCTTGGGTGATTGCGATGGTGGTCAGCTTCTGGGCCCCTAGCCGGCGGGGCGAGGTGTGCGGAGATTGCTGCATTGGAGAATCCTTCCGAGGCTTCGTCCTCCCGAACTACCCCTTCGTTCGGGGCGTGATTCGGAACTGGGGGTGGCGGTGCGTTCAGGGCCGGCGGTTGAATCGGGACTTGAGGAGCCCCGAGATTCCTTACGAGAGCCAACATCTCGGCTTGATGTTCTTCAATATGCTGCATGCGCACTTCCAGCCCAGCTACGGGAGCAGGCACTGCCTCCTCCCCGGGAGGTGCATTGATAAGCGAGTGGGAGGGAGCTGGGTCGACGCGCCCTTCCGGCATTGGTCCTTCAGTAGTGCGAGCACTCTTTCTTGTCATTGCAGTTGGCCTTCAGAGAGTTTTCGGAACTTTTCCCACAGACGGCGCCAAACTGTTGCAGATCACTCAAGGCTCCGGTAGACCGGACTAAATTGGACCGCCTTAGCCCGGGAGCGTTCGAGCACGCAAACAGTCACAGAAAAAGGGAAAGCTGACAAGGCAACTTTTTTAACGTGGAAAACCCGTCAACTGGGTGAAAAACCACGTGGTCGGGTCCGTGCCGGCCGAAACCTCCACTATTTGTTGGTTGTTGTACAAAGCTACTTTAAAGAACTCGAGGGCGACAGGCCGCCTCTCGTTACAATTGTTGAGAGAGAGATACTCGGAGGGTGACAAGCCACCGCTCCTGGAGCTAAGACTCTTGTCTGATGCAGAGGGGGAATGACGCGCTCTGAGCGCTCTGGAGTCTTCGACTGCTGCTTGAAGGTTGGATCGGTGTGTTCTGCACGCCTTTCTCTCTGCGGTTTGTCTCCTGCTGCGTGAGAGGAGTCTGGAGTGATGGTCTTGTTGGTGGCTGGAACGCTTGTTCTTGAGTGCGCAGAATGCTTGTTACTGAGTACGCCGGGGCACACTTGGAGCGGGGCGCACAGAGGCGCGCTTGCAGTGGTGCGCACGGCGGCGCGCTTGGAGCGGAGCGCACGGAGGCGCGCTTGGAGCGGAGCACACGGAGGCGCGCTTAGAGCGGAGCGCACGGAGGCGCGCTTGGAGCGCAGCGCACGGGGGCGCACTTGGAGCAGAGCACGCGGGGGCGCACTTGGAGAGGAGCGCACGGAGGCGCGCTTGTTAGCGCGCAAGGAGGAGGCGCGCTTGTGAGCGCGCAAGGAGGAGGCGCGCTTGTGAGCGCGCAAGCAGGACGCGCGCTGGTGAGTGCGCAAGCAGGACGCGCGCTGGTGAGGGCGCAAGCAGGACGCGCGCTGGTGAGCGCGCAAGCAGGACGCGCGCTTGTGAGCGCGCAAGGAGGAGGCGCGCTTGTGAGCGCGCAAGGAGAAGGCGCGCTTGTGAGCGCGCAAGGAGGAGGCGCGCTAGTGAGCGCGCAATGAGGAGGCGCGCTTGTGAGCGCGCAATGAGGAGGCGGAGAGAGAAAATCCGTAGGAGGATTTTCCAGGTCGGAGAGAGAGAAAGTCTCAAAAGAGGGGAGAGATGGAGGAGGAGAAGATCCCAAAAAGAGAAGCCTTAGGGTTCTATTTATAGTTTTTGAGGGTGACACTTTCGTAATTAAATGGGTAGTTAGGGTGGTTATGGTGGTTATGCGGCTACCCGCACACCATAACCAATTTATGTGTTATACGCACACTTATCATGAATATAGCTACGCGCACACCATTTTGTATAGTTTTGCGGTGATATGTATTCATATGACGGATATAGTTATGTGCACACCATAACCATATTATTTGCTATACGCAAACCGTATTGAAGGATTTTACTATTTGCACCCCCATGTTGGAGGATTTTACTATTTACACCCATATGTTGGAGGATTTTACTATTTGCACCCCATGATGATGGATTTTTACTATTTGCACCCCATGATGGGGGATTTTTGCTATTTGCACCCCCTATGGGGGAATTTTGCTATTTGCACCCCCTGATGGGGGATTTTTGCTATTTGCACCCCCTGATGGGGGATTTTTACTATTTGCACCCCATGATAGGGGATTTTACTATTTGCACCCATGATGGGGGATTTTTACTATTTGCACCCCATGATGGGGGATTTTTGCTATTTGCACCCCATGATGGGGAATTTTACTATTTGCACCCCATGATGGGGGATTTTACTATTTGCACCCCATGATGGGGGATTTTTACTGTTTGCACCCCATGATGAGGGATTTTACTATTTGCACCCCATGATGGGGGATTTTACTATTTGCACCCCATGATGGGGGATTTTCGAGGATAGTGGGGTTCATCTTGGTCAACCCTATTTCCTCCACCAAATGAGGCGAGTGATGTTCATTAGTGCATTGCCTGAACGTTTTGTGAGACCATATCACATATCATCTTTACGGGTGCACATCAAGAGTTTTTTTGGTTAAAATCTCTTGAGAATTAAAAATTTTGGGGCTATAAATAGCTATTATAGGTCTGCAAATATAAACGCTTTTTTTTAAGAGCACACCTACTTAAAAAAATTAAAAGACTGTTTTCTTGAGCAAAAATTAAATGCAATTTAGTACACGAATATCTTCAAAATTATGGACACGAATATCTTCAAAAAAAAATTGAATAAAATTTCAACATTCAAGATTCAATCACACACATACACCACAGAAATCAAAGCGATGTACAAAGAATTAGATTTATACCTCCAAATGACCCGGAGAAGAGAAATCACGAATCTGAGCAGTCGGCATCATGGAAGGAGAGCTAGGAACTCGGATTTGAGCAGTCAGACTATACGAAAAAGACGGCAGCCACAGCTAGGCAGATCGGAGCGAGGCAGTCGGACGAAGAAACAGGGAGAGGGAGGGAGCCGGCGCACTCATATCTGGGCGCTAGTCGGCGGCGTAGGGCGGGGGACGAAGAAAACGGCGGCCTGCGCTCCTCTGGCTTCGAAGAGGTGAACGTGGCGAGAGAAACCGGTTATACACAGGTTAGGGTTTAGTCGGAACAAGGGTTTTCACGTTGGAGAGAAACAACAGGGAAGACTAATCCGGGTGCGCGCGACAAGGGCTCACGGGAATAGAAATAATACGTATTATTTTTACATTTAGGTGTGCTTATAGCCAAAATAGACGTGCTCCTAACAATGCAAAAAATTGAGTTTGAAAGAGCGTCTCTCATGGTAATGGAAAAATTTTTCATACGGGCAGTTGATATAAAAACAAATTTACATAATATTAATTATGAGTTTTTTAGAATCATTTTAAGATCTTATTTATCTATAAAATAAGTATTTTTAAAAAAATCCGCCCGGTCATCGCGCCTTGCTAAAATCTGATCAGACATCGTGCTTTGTTTTTTCCCTGACGATTTGATAGCAGGTCGCACGGACAAGATCTCCCCGCACGATAAGCCTGGTACACGCACGTACTTAAATATTTCTCCATAGCAAAGCACGCTCACGTGCATTACAGTAGGACATGTCATACACACTCAAAAATTGCGCAGGAGACACAATAACGACGAAATCTCATTGGTCCCATTTTTTTTACGGAGAGCAAACGGAGAAATTTCACCTTCGGCCGAGTTTTAGTTCAGCGTATTCTGTTCTATTTTCTATTATTCTACCACTCTCTCTTCGGCTTCATTACCACTCACTTTTCCGTTAAATGTCAGTTCATTATCCTACTAAGAAATAGAAAACTACAAGATAAGATTTACAATGTTTATGATTTAGGGTTTAGGGTTTATGATTGACGGTTCTCTATGATTTTTAATTTGGTCTGTCATTAGCATTGGTCTGCCCTTAACTTGAATTGGTCTGCTCATAAAAAAAGACATATAACGTCATATAGCAAGCGACATGCAATATTTTTTAAATTATGTAAATATTTTTTAATAAATTTATCTATACAATACCTAAATATAAAAAAAATTATCTTAGCTTTCTATTTTTTTTGTACAATACCTCTAAATATACAAAAATATCCATATTTTAATAAATATTTTTCATACTGTTATACCACCCGTAAAGGCCTTGGGGTGCGCCTAAAGGAAGCTCCGCTGAAGAGAGATGAGGTCAGCAGTCAACACGCAATCGCTCGAATCAAAGAAACCGAGCCCGCCATTTCCGCCGCCAATCGCCAGAAACAGAGCGCGCGGAGAGCAGACCGCAAGCGCGTGCGCTACCGCACGCACGCGCGGCAGCACGCGGGCAGCGCCCCCCGTCGTGGGAGAACGGCCCCGCCGCACCCCCCTCAGGGTGCGGCTCGCGCGGAGCCGCACCCCTCAAGGGGTGCGGCCAAGCCGCACCCCCCTTGGGGGTGCGGCCCAGCCGCACCCCTTGGAGGGTGCGGCCAAGCCGCACCCCCCTTGGGGGAGCGGCCAAGCCGCACCCCCCTTGGGGGTGCGGCCCACCCGCACCCCTCCAGGGGTGCGGCCAAGCCGCACCCCCCCCGGGTGCCACTCAGCCGCGCCGCCCGTAGTGTGCGGCCCGGCCCCCTCCCCTCGCCTTTTTCTGCAGGGGAGCTCGCAAGGGGCCCCGCCGTATTTGCGCCCCCTCGCCAGGTGCGTCGGATCCCAATTCCTCCTTGGGGGACGACTCCCCGCTCCGTCGACTGCCCAGGGCGCCTCCGCGCTCAGAACGCCTCCAAGCTCGTTCAAAGCTCTTCCACATTCGTTGCGCGCTCAGAACGCTTCTGAGCGCGCTCAGAACGCCTCCGCGCTCACGCGCGCTCGGAACGCCTCCAAGCGCGTTCAAAACACTTCCATGTTCATTGCGCGCTCAGAACGCTTCTGAGCGTGCTCAGAACGCCTCCAAGCGCGTTCAAAGCACTTCCATGTTCATTGCACGCTCAGAACGCTTCTGAGCGCGCTCAGAATGCCTCCGCGCTCACGCACGCTCGGAACGCCTCCAAGCGCGTTCAAAGCACTTCCATGTTCGTCGCGCGCTCAGAACGCTTCTGAGCGCGCTCAGAACGCCTCCGCGCTCACGCGCGCTCAGAACGCCTCCAAGAGCGTTCAAAGCACTTCCATGTTCGTCGCGCGCTCAGAACGCTTCTGAGCGCGCTCAGAACGCTTCTGAGCGCGCTCAGAACGCCTCCGCGCTCACGCGCGCTCAGAACGCCTCCAAGCGCGTTCAAAGCACTTCCCTGTTCGTTGCGCGCTCAGAACGCTTCTGAGCGCGTTCAGAGCATTCTCACTTTTTGTCTTTCAGGCTTCTCACTTTTTGTCTTTCAGGCGTCTCACTTTTTGTCTTTCAGGCTTCTCACTTTTTGTCTTTCAGGCGTCTCACTTTTTGTCTTTCAGGCTTCTCACTTTTTGTCTTTCAGGCTTCTCACTTTTTGTCTTTCCGGCTTCTCACTTTTCAGGAACGGTCAGTCGCCTTTTTCGCCTCCAACAGAACTGCCCGAGCCGCCAAGGCTGCCCGAAGGGCAAGGTGGTCATTTACGAAAAATGGCGATCCGTGTGCCCCGAATCGGAAAATATGATTCGTCCACCGAGCATTTATGGAAACTGCAAACGGCAAAATTACCGGACCGCCCCCGACCAAAGCTATAAAAGGACCCCCAAGGCTTCATTTGAAAGGACCTTGACTTCTGGACCTGGGAGAGCTCCTTGCAGACTTTTGCGGAATTCTCCTTCGGTGCTTGAAGATTTCCTTTCCGGACTTGAAGATTTCCTTCATCCCGAAAGGCGACGCAGCAGCTCACTTTTGTTCCCCGGAGCAGCTCACTTTTGTTCCCCGGAGCAGCTCACTTTTGTTCCCCGGAGCAGCTCACTTTTGTTCTCCACCTTTCTCAGAAGGAGAAAAAGACTTAGTTTTTCCAAGAGGCGGCCTGTCGCCTTCGGATCTCTCTATCTCTCTACTACTGTAACGAGTTGCGGCCTGTCGCACTCGAGTTCTAAGTCTCACTTTGTAACCCCCCTGAAGATAGTGGAATTTGGTCGGCGCAGCTCCGACCACGTGGTTTTTTACCCTTTCCGGGTTTTCCACGCTAAAAAGTCCCAGTGCAATCAACGAATCTCTAATTGACTGTTTGCGCGCTTAGTTCGCTCACGAGCTAAGGTGGTTCAAGTGAACCGGTCTACCCAGAGCCCTAAACATTCCGCAACAGTTTGACGCCGTCTGTGGGAACATTCCCAAAACTCTTTGAAGGCCAACTGCGATGGCAAGAAAGAGTGCTCGCACTACTGAAGGATCGATGCCGGAAGGACGTGTCGACCCAGCTCCCTCCCACTCACTTATCAATGCACCTCCCGCAGAGGAGGCGCTGCCTGCACCTGCAGCAGGTTTGGAGGTGCGCATGCAGCAGATCGAAGAACATCAAGCTGAGATGTTGGCCCTCGTGAGGAATCAAGGGGCTCCTCAAGTTCCGAACCAACCGCCAGCTTTGAACGCACCGCCGCCCCCGGCTCTGAATCATGCCCCGAACGGGGAGGCTGTCCAAGAAGACGAAGCTTCAGAAGGATTCTCCAATGCGGCAAGTACCGCTCACCTTGGCCCACCAGCTGGAGGCCCAGAAGCTGATCACCGCCGCCACCACCACGGAAGAGCTGCCCCTGAGCAAGCAGTTGAAAGAGCTACGCGGGAAGAGATACGCAACATGATAGAGGAAGAGTATGCCCAAGCAGGACGACGCGCCGCTCTCGCCCGCCGTCCCGCGCATCATGACTCCCCGCTATCACCTCAAGTCTTAGCCCATCCAATTCCTAATGGCTTCAAGCTTCCCAACATCGAGACGTTCGACGGGACGGACGACCCATTGGAACATGTCAATCACTTCACCACCATCATGAGGATTTACAGCGCCCCTGATCAGCTCCTCTGTCAGGTGTTCCCGGCAACCTTGAAGGGGCAAGCGCGCACTTGGATCCACTCCCTGCCTAATGGGGCTATCAACAACTTCGCAGAAATGGCGCAGCAGTTCGTGGACCAATTCATCGCCAACCGCAGAATTGTCCGAGATCCCTCCCATCTCTCAGGGATCCGCCAAAACGACGGAGAAACACTCAAAGATTTCTTCCGACGCTTCACTACGGAGGCTCGACAGATCCCAGGAGTCGATCCCGAGCTCTTACGGGGAGTCTTCCTTGGAGGACTCCGCCCAAGTGGCTTTTACTCAGCTCTAATGAGAGAGACCGTACCAAGCTACCCTGACCTCGTTCAGCGAGTCGAGGCCCAGATAACAGCAGATGAGGCAATTGAAGCGCACCGCCAGCAGTTCGAGGGGAGCTCGAAGAGGAAGAAAGAGGAGCCGCTGCCGCAGACAACTCCCAATAAGAAAAGCAAGCATTACGACAACTCCAGCCGAGACCGGGGATCTCGCCAACATCAGGACTACACTCCCCTGAACACTACCAGGACTAACGTACTGTACGCAATTAAAGACAACCAGACGCTCCGCAAGCCCAGACCCCTCGCTAAAAACTCAGGGGACCAGACAAAATATTGTGAGTTCCATCGTGGACAAGGACATGACACGGAAAATTGCTCCAAGCTTAAGGATGAAATCGAGCAACTCGTCAAACAAGGCCTACTGGGGAAATTCCTACGAGACTAGGCGACTATTCGGCTAGCAGGAGATCAGCTAGCGGCTTGTCAAGAAGTACTTGGAGGCAACCCTTAAGTCAGTCATCTCGGGAGAACGCTTCACACCTATTGGCGGGGCTCTACCCGCGCCACTGAAATGTTCTATCAACTTTGTTTCTATAAAAACTTTGCGTAAATTACCACTACGACTAAGAGTTTTTAAAGTTCTATTTCACGCATGTCATATCTTGCGCCATCGAAACTACGTAAAGACGTCCACTCGCTAATGAACAGCACCTGCCACAAGGCAGTGCGCTAATGAACAGCACCTGCCTCAAGGCAGTGCGCTAATGAACAGCACCTGCCTCAAGGCAGTGCGCTAATGAACAGCACCTGCCTCAAGGCAGTGCGCTAATGAACAGCACCTGCCTCAAGGCAGTGCGCTAATGAACAGCACCTGCCTCAAGGCAGTGCGCTAATGAACATCACCTGCCTCAAGGCAATGCGCTAATGAACAGCACCTGCCTCAAGGCAGTGCGCTAATGAACAGCACTTGCCTCGAGGTAGTGCGCTAATGAACAGCACCTGCCTCGAGGCAGTGCGCTAATGAACAGCACCTGCCTCGAGGCAGTGCGCTAATGAACAGCACCTGCCTCGAGGCAGTGCGCTAATGAACAGCACCTGCCTCGAGGCAGTGCGCTAATGAACAGCACCTGCCTCGAGGCAGTGCGCTAATGAACAGCACCTGCCTCGAGGCAGTGCGCTAATGAACAGCACCTGCCTCGAGGCAGTGCGCTAATGAACAGCACCTGCCTCGAGGCAGTGCGCTAATGAACAGCACCTGCCTCGAGGCAGTGCGCTAATGAACAGCACCTGCCTCGAGGCAGTGCGCTAATGAACAGCACCTGCCTCGAGGCAGTGCGCTAATGAACAGCACCTGCCTCGAGGCAGTGCGCTAATGAACACCACCTGCCTCGAGGCAGTGCGCTAATGAACAGCACCTGCCTCGAGGCAGTGCGCTAATGAACAGCACCTGCCTTCAGGCAGTGCGCTAATGAACAGAACCTGCCTCGAGGCAGTACGCTAATGAACAGCACCTTCCTCAAGGCAGTGCGCTAATGAACAAGACCTGCCTCGAGGCAGTGCGCTAATGAACAACACCTGCCTCAAGGCAGTGCGCTAATGAACAGCACTTGCCTCGAGGCAGTGCGCTAATGAACAGCACCTGCCTTCAGGCAGTGCGCTAATGAACAACACCTGCCTCGAGGCAGTACGCTAATGAACAGCACCTGCCTCAAGGCAGTGCGCTAATGAACAGCACCTGCCTCCGGGCAGTGCGCTAAAGAACAGCAACTGCCTCCAGGGAGTGCGCTAATGAACAACACCTGCCTCAAGGCAGTGCGCTAATGAACAGCACCTGCCTCAAGGCAGTGCGCTAATGAACATCACCTGCCTCCAAGTAGTGCGCTAGCTAACGGGGCCCTGCCCCGGGGACTTTGCACCGCCGTCGATTGAAGGTTCGCCCTTCTCCTCCGCCGTCGAGTCCCGGTGACGTAGGGGCCTGCCCCCCTTGCGTTCACCCACGGTTTGAATGCAAACGCTATTCACCGGCCAAGCCGCGAGCCAGACTCGCGCAAAAAAGCCGCGAGTTAGACTCGTGCAAAAAAGCTGCGGGCCAGACTCGTGCACCTATTTCATTATGTAAAAGCCGCGGGCCAGACTCGTGCACCTATTTTATTATGTAAAAGCCGCGGGCCAGACTCGTGCAAACTAATTTTTCAACTAGTATACAAGCCGCGGGCTCAGATCCGCGCATACTCATCTGTAATTTTGAAAATAATCAAACTATACAGGTGCTAACAACCAGATCGACAAGATCGTGCAGATGAACAAGTATGATATATACAATAAAAGAGATACAGCCACATCCGACAAACACGCAAACAAGCAACAAAACTAAAAGCAGGAAGGAGAAAGATAGACAACATCAGTCCTCGGCTACATCCGAGTAGCCATCTCCAAAAAGATCTCCGGCTCCAAGGCCGGCGGTGTCGCATCCGAACTTCCTCCCCATCATGCGGAGGGTCTTCTGAATGCCTCTCTGAAAGGAGACCTCATACTCGTCCGCTATCATGGGCTCTACCTACGATGTCAACTCCTACCCAAGGCCCCACAAAGAGAGCAATGATCAAAGCCGCCACAGAAAAATTAAAACCTCTGAACTCCTCACACCGAAACTTGGACTCCGAAGGTTTGGGGGGCTTATGTTATACCACCCGTAAAGGCCTTGAGGTGCGTCTAAAGGAAGCTCCGCTGAAGAGAGATGAGGTCAGCGGTCAACACGCAATCGCTCGAATCAAAGAAACTAAGCCCGCCATTTCCGACGCCAATCGCCAGAAACAGAGCGCGCGGAGAGCAGACCGCAAGCGCGTGCGCTACCGCACGCACGCGCGGCAGCACGCGGGCAGCGCCCCCCCCCCCCCCCCCCCCCCCCCCCCCGTCGCGGGAGAACGACCCCGCCGCACCCCCCTCAGGGTGCGGCTCGCGCGGAGCCGCACCCCTCAAGGGGTGCGGCCAAGCTGCACCCCCCTTGGGGGTGCGACCCAGCCGCACCCCTTGGAGGGTGCGGCCCAGCAGCACCCCTTGGAGGGTGCGGCCCAGCCGCACCCCTTGGAGGGTGCGGCCCAGCCGCACCCCTTGGAGGGTGCGGCCAAGCCGCACCCCCCTTGGGGGTGCGGCCCAGCCGCACCCCTCAAGGGGTGCGGCCCAGCCGCACCCCTCTAGGGGAGCGGCCCACCCGCACCCCTCCAGGGGTGCGGCCAAGCCGCACCCCCCTGGGGTGCGGCTCAGCCGCGCCGCCCGTAGTGTGCGGCCCGACCCCCTCCCCTCGCCTTTTTCTGCAGGGGAGCTCGCAAGGGGCCCCGCCGTATTCGCGCCCCCTCGCCAGGTGCGTCGGATCCCAATTCCTCCTTGGGGGACGACTCCCCGATCCGCCGACTTCCCTGGGCGCCTCCACGCTCAGAACGCCTCCAAGCTCGTTCAGAGCTCTTCCACATTCGTTGCGCGCTCAGAATGCTTCTGAGCGCGCTCAGAACGCCTCCGCGCTCACGCGCGCTCGGAACGCCTCCAAGCGTGTTCAAAACACTTCCATGTTCATTACGCGCTCAGAACGCTTCTGAGCGCGCTCAGAACGCTTCTGAGCGCGCTCAGAACGCTTCTGAGCGCGCTCAGAACGCCTCCAAGCGCGTTCAAAGCACTTCCATGTTCATTGCGCGCTCAGAACGCTTCTGAGCGAGCTCAGAATGCCTCCGCGCTCACGCACGCTCGGAACGCCTCCAAGCGCGTTCAAAGCACTTCCATGTTCGTCGCGCGCTCAGAACGCTTCTGAGCGCGCTCAGAACGCCTCCGCGCTCACGCGCGCTCAGAATGCCTCCAAGAGCGTTCAAAGCACTTCCATGTTCGTCGCGCGCTCAGAACGCCTCCAAGAGCGTTCAAAGCACTTCCATGTTCGTCGCGCGCTCAGAACGCTTCTGAGCGCGCTCAGAATGCCTCCGCGCTCACGCGCGCTCAGAACGCCTCCAAGCGCGTTCAAAGCACTTCCCTGTTCGTTGCGCGCTCAGAACGCTTCTGAGCGTGTTCAGAGCATTCTCACTTTTTGTCTTTCAGGCTTCTCACTTTTTGTCTTTCAGGCGTCTCACTTTTTGTCTTTCAGGCTTCTCACTTTTTGTCTTTCAGGCGTCTCACTTTTTGTCTTTCAGGCTTCTCACTTTTTGTCTTTCAGGCGTCTCACTTTTTGTCTTTCAGGCTTCTCACTTTTTGTCTTTCAGGCTTCTCACTTTTTGTCTTTCCGGCTTCTCACTTTTCAGGAACGGCCAGTCGCCTTTTTCGCCTCCAACAGAACTGCCGGAGCCGCCAAGGCTGCCCGAAGGGCAAGGTGGTCATTTACGAAAAATGGCGATCCGTGTGCCCCGAATCGGAAAATATGATTCGTCCACCGAGCATTTATGGAAACTGCAAACGGCAAAATTACCGGACCGCCCCCGGCCAAAGCTATAAAAGGACCCCCAAGGCTTCATTTGAAAGGACCTTGACTTCTGGACCTGGGAGAGCTCCTTGCAGACTTTTGCGGAATTCTCCTTCGGTGCTTGAAGATTTCCTTTCCGGACTTGAAGATTTCCTTCATCCCGAAAGGCGACGCAGCATCTCACTTTTGTTCCCCGGAGCAGCTCACTTTTGTTCCCAGGAGCAGCTCACTTTTGTTCCCCGGAGCAGCTCACTTTTGTTCTCCACCTTTCTCAGAAGGCGAAAAGGACTTAGTTTTTTCCAAGAGACGGCCTGTCGCCTTCGGATCTCTCTATCTCTCTACTACTGTAACGAGTTGCGGCCTGTCGCACTCGAGTTCTAAGTCTCACTTTGTAACCCCCCTGAAGATAGTGAAATTTGGTCGGCGCAGCTCCAACCACGTGGTTTTTTACCCTTTTCGGGTTTTCCACGCTAAAAAGTCCCAGTGCAATCAATGAATCTCTAATTGACTGTTTGCGCGCTTAGTTCGCTCACGAGCTAAGGTGGTTCAAGTGAACCGGTCTACCCAGAGCCCTAAGCGTTCCGCAACACATACAATATATACAAATATGTGATTACGGCTCTGTTTGGGATGCCGTTTTGGCCCCATTTCGTTCTAGCCGGACCGGAGAAGAGGCGTTTGGCAACAATCAAATTGGTACCGTTTTATAACGGCCGGTTTAAAACCTGCTTTTTCCTCCGTTTTGAAAAGGCCCAGGATACCTCCATTCTCCCTTTCAAAACGGCCGTTTGGCATATTTTTAAATTTATTAAAAATTTATTTAATCAAATTAACTCCTATTAAAAATAAAATTATATCCATAAATTTGTAAAAAATTAACATATTTAATACTTAATTTTGTTTTAAAAAATTCAGAAAATATTGGCCTCAAATAAATAAAATTCATGTGAAAATAGTTTTGAAAATAATTAAACCGCTACCGAAACGAAAGGTACCCAAACAGAGCCTCAGTTTTGAAATTACAGTTTTGAAAATACAGTTTAAAATCTCCCTTTTAAACTTCTCCCGTTTAAAACGACACCGGTTTCTCAAACAGGAGCCTACATGGCGATAGATAATTATATAAATAGCTACATACTTAATTTTGAAACCGATATTTACAATGTTTGTCTTCATTGTTGGAACATAGTACTTACATGAGAACTACTTCCATCAACACGAACATCAGAGCACGGCCAAATTACACGAGAAAAAATAGGGCAATGTTAATAGCACCCCGCATCTTGCTATTAGTCGCTATATTATAATAGCATCTCGTAGAATTTTATTTTCACACCATGAAGCTATTAGCGCACCATCCAAAAAAACAAAAAAAACATGCATTTCAAACCACAATCTATAGGATCTCCATCCCGATCAAAACATCAACAACACGCAAAATATATATAATTTTACAATTGGATCAAAAGCAAAAAAATCAAGTGCGCCAAAATATCATGAACACTCGAAAGGACCTCAAACCGCGTCTTCTCATTGTCGTACAGTACTGGAGACCCTCTGCCTATTCTTGCATCATATATATACTTATATATATATATATATATATATTTGCCATTGTCAACACTACTGCCACCTCGTATTCTTCTCATTGCCGACATATATTTGCCATATCAAACAAATGAGACTCTGCTTCGCACAAAATCAAGTCCATCATAGTTATCTTCATCTCCGTCAAATTTTATGGCGTTCCGCCACCGCCAGCTAGCCACCACATATGCGGAGGATTTACTCCTTCTAACAGTACGGGAGGTCGTCCTCCGACAGTGGCGGATTCAGGAATTTTGTAATGGGGGTACAAATTTTTTTCCGTAGCAAACTCAGTTTAAAATATTGTCATTATAAAGTCATACAAAATTACATTTCATTGAAGCAATTGGAAAATACAAAAAATTACAAAAAAATTGCAATTGCCAACGACGAGTCTTCATTTTTTTGAAAACGATCAATAACGTCGTCATCACAGACTTCCAAAAATGCGTCTCTCTCAATAAAAGTAACGAGACATTCATTCAACATTTGATCGCTCATACTATTGCACAACTTGTTCTTGATATAGTTAATGTCTGAGAATACTCTTTCCACACTCGCAGTAGCCACAGAAAGAATCAGTAAAAACTTCAAAAACATGTAAATTGGTTGATAGGCAACATGTTTACCTGTTTCAACAAGCTTCGCAGAGAGATGACCAAGATCCTTCAAATCTGAAAATCTCTCATAGTTTCTTATGTCGACAATGAAGTTATCGAGTTGATAATCAAAATTAAACAACTCAAAACTTGAAAAATCATTAGTATAAAACTCTGCAAGTCGTAGTACTTTTTGCTTGTCAAAACAAGCAAATGAATTAACGGGATTCAAGCAAGCCATACAATTAAGCAACTCTATACTCACATCATCGAACCGATTGTTAAGCTCTTGTAGTTAGATTGACAACTTTTAAGAATATTTGAACTCGGTAATGATGCAAATTTGTGTAGTCTTCGACAAATCGTCTTGATCTTCCGCGAGGTATATACTGAGTATCCATATTGGGAATATGAATATTATGTTTCCCACAAAATAACAAAATCTTGTTGAAAAGTGTGTCTCATCCATCATCTCTTAAGGTTTGCAATTGTCTTTTTGTCAAACTAACAAAAGACATTGCATTAACAATATCTTAATCTTTTCTTTGTAATGCAAGATTTAACTCATGAGTGTACCCAAATATAGTGGTCATTACGTGAACCATTAAAACAAAGTCAAATGATTCCAATGCAAACAACACAACATGTGCCTTCAACCGATCATTTGCTTTGCTCTTCCCAATTTTCAGAAGTGCATCAATCATATTAGGGTATAATGAAATAATATGCACTAATGTTTTGTGATGTGATCCCCAACGAGTGTCTCCCGACCTACTCAAATGAAGCTCATGATTTAAACCTGATCCAGATTTCAGTTCACCCTCTTCCAGTGCCTTGGCAACCTTTTGGATTTTGCTTTCTCTAAGCATTTCAATTCGCTTACATGATACTACAATCACATTTAATAAAGTTGCAATTGCTTCAAAAAACCCTTGACAGTCATCATTTATCTTAGCAACCGCAACTTGTGTTAACTGAAGTTGATGAGCAAAACAATTGCACATGGATTTTCCCTTAAAATTAAACTTTTAAGACCATTTATCTCACCACTCATATTACCAGCTCCATCATATCCTTGCCCACGAATTTTAGCCAAGTTCAATGAATGCTCCATTAGCAAAGATTCAATTTTAGATTTAAGTGACAATGCAGTTTCCTGAACATGCACAATATTGAAAAATCGCTCTATTAACTTCCCTTTCTTGTCAACATAACGCAAACAAAGAGCCAGTTAATCTCTATGTGTCACGTCATCATGTCCACGCAGGGACAATCCTTGACGCAAAAGAAATCTCAAGCATTTAAGAGATGTTTATAATCGTGTTTTATGTTCATGTTGTAAGACCACCCTCCCCCTCCCGAAACACAAGACACGGCCGAGGGGTGTCCAATGCCCAGGACAGCCGCCTTGTGGAAGCGCCAGCACTCGAGCTAGCTTCTTCCACAAGACGCATATCCTGCCGGCCGAACCAATATCATTGAGCCAACCCATCAATAATACAAAAACAAGAAGTCATATATTCGCATATAAGTAAAGGTGTCACAATTATACAAAAGGCAGGTAGCTACGAGAGCTCCCGCAAGTATCAGAGTATCAAAAAGGAATTCCCCAAGGGCTACATCTCAAAACTATCGCTCAAATCTGTAACTGACGGTAATGATGGTATCATAGTCTCTGGTCCTGTCGTCCTGACCTGGCTACCCGCCTCCAACGTCGTGCGCTGTTGCTCCTAGGTGCGCTCCTAAAAAAGAGGGGCGCAACAATCGTTAGTCATAAAGACTAAGTGGCTTCACATCCTCTCCCCCGACGACTCCAAGGCACCGGGTGAAAGGGAATGAAGAGGAGCTGCAATATAAACAGTAATAGCAAAAGCAGGTGATAAGGAAAGATGTAATCACAGCAGTATATCAAGTGTAAGAAATGTACGTCTAACAAGTAATATGTCCACGACAGAGTATAAGCAAGCAGTGTAACAGTACAAAAATAAGCAGTGTATTTGCAGTTTCAAAATGTTCCTTAATTTATATGAATGTTCATACAAACTTATAAGTTAAGGTTTCCAATTTAGAGTCCATCATATAAAAGAGCCCATACTAATTTATATGATGAACCCGATGCGGTGCAATGCTATGATCATGAAAGGATGAATGCAATGCAATGATTATGATATGATGACTCACCCATGCATATTTGTTATGTCGTCATAGACCCATAGTTCCCGCTTTTCGAGGGTAGCTAACCACTCAGACACCTCACGTCGTGGACAGACGGAGACAGTGGAACGGGCTCCTCCATTATTAGGCGGGTATGGACACTACCAGACCTAGACTTATGTACGCCTCAATGCTAAGAACACATAGCGGAGACCCTGCGTACTGCTCGCATCATGCTGAGTCTTCATAACACGGAAGGGGTCTTGAGAAATGAACACCAAGAACACAGCCTAACCGGTCTAGAGTCTAACTGCCGGCTTCTGTCAGTGTCACGAGTAGCAAGCCCGTAGACCCGCCACAAGTAATCCTCCAACCAGGATCATTACACCACCATGTGTAAACCATGCACATTCATGTGATTTCCATGCACACCCGTGCTATCAAGCACCCAAGGGCTCACGGAAGGAGTTATTACCTTTCTCCCCCTGCAATCAATGTCGATGCTAATTATCATCCAAGGTCCCCAACCATCGGGTCCTTAACATTGCCCCTTAAGATTCGACCATATCTTGTACTCGTAACAAACCATCAAGGCTACCCATACTGAGCGGTTATAACACTTATGTAGTGGCGTGCGTATGACACTAAAATTACTCTATGAGACCCTGCAGGACTACTTGTGCATATAGAGACGTAATCATATCTTACTAAATTCATCATTCCATTATGTGTCGCAATTGTTGGACATGTGTGTCACATCCCTTTGTTTGAGAATAACACATCCCAAATTGTATTTGATCTTGCTTGTCGTGTGTTTATAGTGTGCAGGAACTGTATGTGCAATACTCCACAGGTAGAAAGCAGCTGAATTCAAAAATCTGGAAGAATGCGCTACCGCCAGGCGCTAGCTCAGGTTCCGTTCGACGAACTTGAAGCTCCGTTCGACGAAAATTTTCGTTCGACGAAAGTTTGTTCTGCCACGCCGCCGACGGTTCCGCAACCGCTACCGCCAGCGCTAGCGCTACCGCCTGGCGCTATCTCAAGTTCGTGCCCGGCGCCACGCCACCGACGGTTTCGCAACCGCTCACACGAACGCTACCGCAGGCGCTAGGAGCTACCGCAGACGCTATCTTCAAGTTCTATAAATTGATAGGCTCTTTCTCATTTTGGCTAATCCATCTCAGAGAGATTGCAAGTGCCACAACTCTATTGTTGTTATGCTGCCGAAGATGGATCTCCCACTAAAAGCTTAAGGAGAATTCTGGAGGAGGACAACATCACGCTACATCCGAAGGACGATCGCTTCAACCTCGCTTATGCTACAGTGATCCTTCATCCTCATCTTCAGAAATCTCATATAGGGAGTTCTTATTATTGTTATCTTTATTTTCATTCCATACTTTCTTTGTAACCGTTTAGTTAATTCGCCTTGTGTTGGCGACTAGGTCTGGGTAGGACTTAGGGAGGAATTAGCCTTGTGTTGGCGACTAGTTCTAGGTGATTATATCTAGGGAGTGCTCGAGGCCATATCCGGGGAAGGATTGGCTAGAGCGGCTTGAGGCCTTATCCGGGGAAGGATAGGCTAAAGCCAACCGGTTTGTGAGGATACAAGTTGGTATAGAAAAGGAAAAGATATTTACATTTGTACGCCTCCGATTTCTAGCGTTATTGAAATCAAATTTATGTAAACACTTTTTCCATATAATATAATCATGTCTCTTTTTGTGTTTACATGATTTCTATCTTTTGGCATAATCTCTACTATATTGGTTACAAATTTTCAATTCGTATCACTTTATCTAAATTGTGTATTTCAATCTCTTTCATCATAAAAGTTTCTAAATCTTAAATTACAAATTACAATATTCTCTTTCTTTAACTAAATTGTTATTTTGCCTTCTCCTATTATAAAACAATTTAGTAATTTTCATAACATTATCACAAAGAACTTTTATTCCCTTATTCACCCCCCTCTAAGGGCGTCGTTTGATCCAACAAGTGGTATCAGAGCTAGATTATTCCAATACGACTTCACAACCGGGAATAATGGCGCTTCATGATCTCGCATCTTCTAGAGGGGATAATTTTTATGAAAATGAAAAATCATTATGTCCACCTTTATTTATGGGCAAAAATTATAATGGGTGGAAATTTCTTATGGAAAAATTTCTTAAATCTTTGGATATTAAAGTATGGAATATTACAATTAAAATGCCCCCAAGTATTTTAAATTAAAATGAAATGTTTTTAAATGCCAAATCAATGAATAATATATATTGTGCATTAGATCAAAATATTTTCAAACTTATTTATACACTTCCTACTGCTTATGAAGTTTGGAAATTTCTTGAGAATACTTATAGTCTTCCTTCCACAGATGATGAACAAGAGGAATTTCTTATGGATCCAAGAGAAGAAATCGATGAGGACTTATGCTTGGAGGAAGAAGAATACAACGTCACAATATTGGACTCATTTGTTGGCAACACTTCAAGCAAAAGAGAAGACGAAAATTCAACTATGGACGAGGAATACGAAGAAGATGTCAAAGGAAACCTTGGTTCAAATCTTGCCTCATCCCATAACAATGTAAGAAAATAAAAAACTTCTCTTTTTGTAACAAATTCCATTTCTACATCGCGTATGCTTAAATTTGCTAAACGTAAAATTTTAAAGTTAAAATTTGCTAATTCCAAATTACGTTTAGAAAATAAATCTTTAAAAGCAAACGATAACGTAGAATCAAATATTGATGTGATAAATTCTCTTTCATGCTCTTTAGTTAAAATTCCTATTGCTTGTTTTGATTGCAATTTATTAAAAGAAAAATTCAAGGAAATTGAAAAAGGGCTCTTAATTTTTAAAAGACATAATGAAAAATTGATAATTGAAAATGATGCTTTATCTTGTAAGTTATTACAATTAAAATCTTTTGTTGAAAAATTTCAAATGACATGTAATGAATTTCATCATAAGATTTTGAATAACAAGGATAAATTAACTTACAACATCATTTCTAAAAAGGATCATTTTCACACATCAACTCAAAAGGAGTTTAGTTTCAAAAGGAATTATGATCCTCACAAAATTCTTAAGAGTCACTATTATAGGTCTCAATATATTTTCAATCATGACTCATATTTAAAAACTCCTTTTCATGAAAATCAAACTATAAAATATTATCCTTCATATTATAAGAGTATGTCTATAAGAAAGAGTGGAAATGAAAATCATCAAAATAATAATCAATCTTTTAAAACGTATTGTAACCCACTCTTTCAACAATCACTTCTAAAGAAAGACAATCACTCTTATAAACTTTCAAAGAATCCATGTAATAAAATTCATTATGATTATCAACATCAATTTATTTTGAAAAATAATTTGAATAAACATAAATCACAAATGAATTATTTTTCAAACAAATATAATCATATAAAGATGTCACATAATCATAACATGAATTTAAAAGATAAACAACCAATGTATGAATGGAGA
This sequence comes from Dactylorhiza incarnata, assembly GCA_033032865.1. NCBI lineage: Eukaryota > Viridiplantae > Streptophyta > Magnoliopsida > Asparagales > Orchidaceae > Dactylorhiza > Dactylorhiza incarnata. Next base: position 14,270,474 of record JAWHQI010000017.1, read on the forward strand.
CCCATAAAGAAAAATGACATATCATCTTTAATTAAAAAAACCCATTCATCATTATCTTCCCAAAAGCCACCACGATGTATTTGGGTACCCAAAAAAACCATCCCACTTGGTCCCCTTTGGATACCTAAATCTCTCATTCATTAGTATCTAATCATTTGCATGAAGTAGAAACAATTAAAAATGAAATATCAATACTCTACTTCATGATATGTTTATTGTCTCTTTTCTTTTGTTTATTTTTTTTATTATTTTTTGAACAAACACATGCTATGATCTCTTTATATATCATGAAATATGACTTTCATATATTAAGCCTAATGTTGATCAAATCAAATTTGTATTAAAATTGAACATTAAGTCATATATTTTTCAAAGTGATCTATCTCTTATCTTTGATTGTTCTTTATCCTTTTAAATCTTTTACCCTTAATTGTCTTGAATTATCATGATAAATTGAATATTAAAATTATTATCAAGACTATTGAAACTATTTTAAAGATTGGATTTAAATAGTTTATTAAAGGGCTTAAACTAAAAATTAAAATACGCAACATTTTTTTTTTGATTCTTTTCTATTTTTGTTTGCTGCATATGATAGCCCTTATAATGAAGAATATTATTATCTAGAAAATTTGAAAACAAAAATTCATCTAAGCGCATGTTTAATCTTCAAAAATGCGAGTTTACGATCAAAACTTCAAACAGCCATATCTTATGATCCGCTTGTCCGATTTTCGCGTTTAATATATTTTTGGAAAGAGCACAGAAATCTCCATCCACCGACGAACTAGGCTTGCCAATTTGAGTTCGTTTGGTGCTGTAAATTTGCCCAATTTCAACTCTGTTTTAAAAAACTATCTCAGTTTGCTTGTTGGAAATTTCTGTGTTTATGGATTTTTCATCACATGCTATCCTTAGTATAATTGTTTATGTGATGTGTGTCACCAATGTTTGCATGTAATTTAGATCTTAGAATCATCTTGTATTATTAAGAGCAAATCAAAAGTTAAATCATTTCATTCTAGGTCTAAAGAAAATTAATTTGAAAACTTCTCATATTACATGCAACATTATCTCCATTAATCATATGTAATAACATTGCATTCAAACTCATCATCATAGCATCACTTCTTGGTCTATGCTTATATATTTATACTGGGTATAACACTTACAATGTTATTCAAATTTCATGATAACTATGTGGTTTGAAATCATAAATAGAATACTAAAATTCCAACAAACACATAGTTTATGGATTAATCATTAGAATATATATGAATATTGTATCATAATCATATATTATCATGCAAAACCAAAGATCAATAGATTCAATTATTGAATGCAAATTTTATTATAAATTTCAAAACACTCTATATGTGATATTTGTCTTTGATATGATTACATGATCATCATTTTCTAGACTTAAAAATCAAACATGTTTATTCAAAAGAAAATCACCAAATCATATTGTCGTAAGTCTAGAAAGAATAGAAATCACATAGATCATGATGATCTAACATATCTTCTATGCAAAATTCTCTATTATCATAAATCATAATTCATGTTCTATCAAGAAATATCTCAAATCAATAATTAGAATTATGAATCTTATGATAAAAATTTGAATAATGTTTTCTTTCCATTATTTGGTGTATTGATATGCTTTGCTATTGATTGCATGTATCTCTCATATTTGTAGACTCTAGAATCAACTTGGCAATGAAGATATAAATCAAACTTAATCATCACTCTATTCTAGATCTATAATTTGAAATTCTATTTTGGAATACATGCAATATTAATATTAATCTTATGACATGATATTAAACCCAAAACTCATCATACTAGCTTTATCACTTATTGAATATTAGTAATTGTGCTAGTTATCACATATCGTCATCTCATAAAAGTAGAAAAACTATGCGGCTTTATATAACTCATCACATTAAACAAAACTCATAGTTTATAAATCAACTCATCGTTTAAAAGCATAGGTTGTCCAAGTATTATTCACCTATGACTTCATATCTCACAATAGCGAGGGCGTATGGTTGTATGCATTAGAGACCTAACCTCTAAGTCATGTCTTGTCCTTAACCGGGGAGGGTTCCAGTGGGGCCTTGCGAGACACTAGGGGGAAAGAGTGCTAGGTTGAGCGTTCTCTAGTGTGTGCATATGAGATTAACACCCCAACCTACGGCATGTGTGCAGCTCCTCATGCCCATCCATCACTTAGTACGGCGCTATGGTGTAGACATTTAGTCAGGGTAGTTTTTAATCTTAGGACATACTTATAATTCACTGCATGAACTTTTTATTTACTTATCACTTAATTCATGCATATTTTGGGTTGTTTAATAAAAACATGTGTCCTCTTGTGTTTGCATAATTTATATTTTTTAGCTTAAATGTTTTTTTAAACACATGTATTTGAAAAAGCTAAAGTTTTATGCAAATTTGAGCAATCAAGATATCTCTAAAAATTACAAAATTTTTGCATAAGACTACTCTAAGGACACTTAATAAATATCAAAAATCATATTTTTAAAATTCTCAAAAAATCAAGTACTGTTTGTCGCGCTAGCACTAGCGCCGACGCTAGCGTGGGTGTTTGATTTTTCTGATTTGTAAAATTTCTAAAAATCTATAAGAATATGTTAGTTCATATGTACTACTTATTTGTTGTGTTTCTGACTTTTGTTATTTTTGTTTTATTCATATTATAAAAAAAACAACTATAAAAGTTCAAAATTAAAAAATACAAAAAATATGTTTTTGAGATTTTCTGTTTTTTTATTTATATTATGGAAAATCAATTATAAAATTTCAAAATTCAAAAATACAAAAATATGTTTTTATGGTTTTCTGTTTTTATTTATATTATGAAAAATCAACTACAAAAATTCAAAATTCAAAAATACAAAAAAATGATTGTGTGATTTTTCTGTGTTTATTTCATTAAAAAAATCCAAAACATAAAAAAAATGTATGATCTTTATTGCTAATATCAAGCATGAATGATTTCTATTATTTAGAATTATTTACAATGTTAAAATTTATTCTTTGAAATTACTATGAACATTGTTTTGTTTATCATGCTTTGATATATCTATTTAAAGTGCATTAATTGTGTTGAAAAATATGTGTAGAACCAAGCTTAGCATGCCTCTAAGTATGAGTAAATGTATTATGATTGATAATGATACCTTTCACTCACTTATTTTGGTAATCAACATGTGTGTTTAAATCTAAAAATGCTTGCTTGTGTATTGCATTTGTACAATGAATTAAAACTTGCATAAGTTTATTGCCTACACTACATTTGAATTACACTTATGAAATTTAGAAAAGTGGTTAAGTTTAAAAAATTGGGTTTGCAAAACAAGTGTATTCGGAGAATGTTGTCTCACAAATATGAACAAAAAATTATATATGTAGACAAATATAACTCCACCAAGCACTACTTGAACCTCCTGATAAGTCTTCATAAGCATTGTGAGGTTGAGCACCTTGGAAAGAATAGTAGTTGCTTGTGCAAACATTTGTTACTACACCACTTTGTTAAAAACTATGTGCATTAAAAGTGTGTGAAAGTAATTTACTTGTGTTTTATTATGCACTTTACTTTACATATGTCTTGTATTTTGTTAATTTAAATCAATTGTTAACATTGCCCAAAATACACTTATATGCACATCATTCTCTTTCATAACACTTCTTCTCATGAGTATTGGATTCTAATGCTTTATCTATACTACTCTTTATATAAGAAATGCACTAGATAACCTAGCATGATCTCTACAATGTTTTGGTATTTCTTGAACTTAAAATTAAGTAACATTGTAGTATAATCTCTTTTTGATATGTTCATTTCATGCTTGCTATCTTTATGAAAAACTTTGAGATTTCAAAAAGGTTCAACATCTTTCAATTTTGAACTATAACTCATATTTTTACTTATGCTTTTCATGCTTGCAAAAAGATGTTTCTTATAATCTTCCGCTTGCTTACAACTCTTATTTTTTTGTTTGAAATCTCTTATATATACTATGCTTAAACTCTTTATCATTTCATATATTACAAAAGCTCGATCATGATTTATGACTAGCCTAAAGAATGCCTCCTTACTACCCTCACCCTACCTTCTTTTGATAATACCAAAAGAGAGAGATTAATTGAAGAAATATATATAGGAGAAATATAGAAGATTAAGGGGAGAATAATTCATGTAATCTATCATTTATGGGGAGTAAAATATAAATTGCATTTATGTAGGGGGAGCATTAAGATAGGGGGAGTATGCATATCATCATGCTTATCATATACTATAGTTGCACTATCATCTTGCTTATCATATACTATAAACACTATTGTTGATTTCTTGCTAAGTGGATTTGTTATTATCAAAAGGGGGAGATTGTTGGACATGTGTGTCACATCCCTTTGTTTGAGAATAACAAATCCCAAATTATATTTGATCTTGTTTGTCGCGTGTTTATAGTGTGCAGGAACTATAGGTGCAATACTCCACAGGTAGAAAGCAGCTGAATTCAAAAATCTGGAAGAATGCGCTACCGCCAGGCGCTAGCTCAGGTTCCGTTCGACGAACTTGAAGCTCCGTTCGAACGAAAATTTCGTTCGACGAAAATTCTGTTCGACGAAAGTTTGTTCTGCCACGCCGCCGATGGTTTCGCAACCGCTACCGCCAATGATAGCGCTACCGCTTGGCGCTATCTCAAGTTCGTGCCTAGCGCCACGCCACCGACGGTTTCACAACCGCTCACACGAACGCTACCGCAGGCGCTAGGAGCTACCGCATGCGCTATCTTCAAGTTTTATAAATTGATGGGCTCTTTCTCGTTTTGGCTAATCCATCCCAGAGAGATTGCAAGTGCCACAACTCTATTGTTGTTATGCTGCCGAAGATGGATCTCCCACTAAAATCTTAAGGAGAATTCTGGAGGAGGACAACGTCACGCTACATCCGTAGGACGATCGCTTCAACCTCGCTTATGCTACAGCGATCCTTCATCCTCATCTTCAGAAATCTCATATAGGGAGTTTTTATTATTGTTATCTTTATTTTCATTCCATACTTTCTTTGTAACCATTTAGTTAATTCGCCTTGTGTTGGCGACTAGGTCTGGGTAGGACTTAGGGAGGAATTCGCCTTGTGTTGACGACTAGTTCTAGGTGATTAGATCTAGGGGTGCTCGAGGCCATATCCGGGGAAGGGTTGGCTAAAACCAACCGATTTGTGGGGATACAAGTTGGTATAGAAAAGGAAAAAATATTTACATTTGTACGCCTCCGATTTCTAGCGTTATTGAAATCAAATTTATGTAAACACTTTTTCCATATAATATAATCATGTCTCTTTTTGTGTTTACTTGATTTCTATCTTTTGGCATAATCTCTACTATATTGGTTACAAAGTTTTCAATTCGTATCACTTTATCTAAATTGTGTATTTCAATCTCTTTCATCATAAAACAATTTAGCAATTGTTTCTAAATCTTAAATTGCAAATTACAATATTCTCTTTCTTTAATTAAATTGTTAATTTGCCTTCTCCTATTATAAAACAATTTAGTAATTTTCATAACATTATCACAAAGAATTTGTATTCCCTTATTCACCCCCCCCCCTCTAAGGGCGTCGTAAGATCCAACAGCAATGTCCCATTTTAGAACCATAACATTCTCCTACGTCTCGCCCAATTGATATGGGAACCCAGGAACTCCTACCACAACCAAAAGGAGAACCTGAAAATTTTATGTTTGCTAACACCGGCGGTAGAGCTACCGTCGGGCGTTAATGATCCAGTCGACACACCTTCCCGTAGACATTGGGGGTCGACGGGAAGTTATACCTTTCCATCGACCGATCGACATGCTAGCGCCGGCGGTAGAGCTATCCTCGGGCGCTTAGTATTCTAATAGCACTCCTTCCCGTCGACCTTAAGTGTCGACGAGAAGTTATCCTTTCCCGTCGTCCCGTCGACTCGCTAGCGCAGGCGGTAGGGCTACCGTCGGGCGCTAGTGATTCTATCAACTCCCTTTCCGTGGAAATTAAGTGTCGACGGGAAGTTACCCCCTTCCCGTCGATGTCGGCGGGAAGCTAACCCTTCCCGTCGATTTTCCCATAGCCTTTCCCCGTCGACGTTTTGACACCTTAGCGCCGGCGGTAGCGCTTCCACCGAACGCTAGTGATCCTACCAGCATCCCTTCCCGTCGACATTAAGTGTCGACGGGAAGTTATGCCTTCCTGTCAGCAAGTTGACATGCTAGCGCCGGCGGTAGAGCTACCGCCGGGAGCTAGCTTAACAGAGCAGATCCTCTGTTTTTCATTTCCAAATCTCTTCTTTGGCAACCCAGCTCTAATTCATATACATTTTATTTCTTTCCTTAAGAGTTGGACTCCCAGCACTATTAATATTTCTAATATTAATCAAGTTAAGTATTTGCTATCATATATAGATTAAAGACCTTTTTAACATGGACTATTCATCATCTTCCCCAATTAAGGGTTAGGTCATTTCACTTTCTCTCCTCCAATACTCCCTCATTAGACCATGGATTTCTACAAAATCAAATCATAACTCTTCCTTTTGAAGAGAAGAAGTGATTGAAGGAACTTTCGCGGCAATCGGTGCCCTAAAATGAAAGATCTGGCTTGATCTTTTTCCTAGGAAGCTCCATTAACTCACAAGCCAAGCTCTTTTGAGCTCAACACCTCTCCTAATTTTTCTTCTACGATCTAGCACCAAGGGAGAGGGGTAGGAAGTCACCTGATTTCCGGACGACGATCGCGGTTGTCTCCTCGGCGGCATGGCGGCGGTCGGCCGAGCTCAAATCTTTCTCCAAGCTTGCTCTTTAAGGAACCCTAAGTTAACTCTCTTGAGGGATGAAGAAGAAGATGAAGAAAATAAAAAGAAGAAGAAACAGAAGAAGATGAAAAAGAAGATGAATAGGGCATCTGATTAAGAGATATCGGCCCCTTTGAGTTAGGAGAGAATGAGGAGAGAGAGAAATTTACATTAAATGAGCATTAAATGCAAATTCCAATTTCCAAAACTTATGTTGAAATTTTACATTAGGCGCCAGCTAATTTTTTTTTACTTTTTTATTCCACCATTATCTCATATTTATTTAATTTAGGCCACCCCCATGGAAGAAGTCACGTCCATAGATTCGGTCGTTACCGCCAGCGCTAGCTCCCTGTTATCAATTCCTTGCCATTTGCTTCCTAGATTAGGGTTATACCCACTCCTAGAGATCAGAGCACCTCCTTGACACCATTAGGATCTCAAGACCCTACCTAGCTCAAGCATCTCCAAGTGACCCGTGTCACTCGAGGGGTCTAGTTCGAAGTGGGATATTACAAATCCAATAAACAAAAATATTAATTTCGTCCCGAAATTTGAGTTTGGGGATACGGGTATTGGAGCGAAGTATGACAAGCTAGTTTAGATCTTACCTGGGGGAAACAATCCTGGGTAACGTTGTTGCATAAGGTTCATCAGCTCCCAAGTGTATTTATCTCGTCCGTGGTTGGAGCACAAAACTTTCACCAATGGAACACTCTTTCTCCGCAGAACTCTGGTCTCTGTATTCACTATGCGCACAGACTCCAGACGAACAGATCTGTCGGTCCCAACAGGGCCCAACGCAGCTGGGACATGCTGATCAGGGCAAAGCAATGCCCTCCGAAGGGAGGATACAGGGAAGACGTCATGCAAATTCGCCAACTCCGATGGCAGCTCCAACCGATAGGCTAAGGGGTCAATCCGCTCCAGGATGGTATAAGACCCCGTATAGTGAGGACTAAGCTTCTTCCTTCCCCGAGCACGAGACACTTCGTGCATCGGCCTGATATTCAAGAACACCTCGTCACCAACCTGAAAATCCACTGCCTTGTGCTTCGCGTCATAATATTTGGCCTGTCGGCTCTGTGCCTCGAGCATGCGGTCTCGAATCAATCTGACCATTTCATCGGTATCATCAATGAATTCCACCCCCAATGATTTCGGGTCCTCATCTTGGACCCACGATAAAGGTGTCCTGCACCTCCTTCCATAAAGCGCCGCATAAGGATCCATGTTGATGCTTGCCTGATGACTGTTATTGTAAGAGAACTTCACCAAGGGAAGGAGTCTCTCCCACGGCTCTCCTCGGTCTAGAACACATAGGCGCAACAGATCTTCCAAAGTCCTGATCGTCCGCTCTGGCTGGCCATCCGTCTGAGGGTGAAAGGTCGTGCTAAAAGTAAAGCGAGAGCCCAAATAAGATTGCACTGCTCTCCACTCCTTGGAGGTGAAAAGACCATCACGGTCTGAAACGATAGTCTTGGGCACTCCATGATATCGAATGAACTGCTTGACAAAGAGTCTCACCAACACCTCGACGTGTGTGTCCTTCCTCATCGGTATGAACCTGGCGACCTTCGTCAGACGATCCACAATCACCCACACTGAGTCATTCCCGGAGCGGGAGCGAGGCAGACCGTGAACAAAATTCATGGATATGTCATCAAATTTCCACTCAGGGATGGGCAACGACTGCAACAACCCAGCGGGACTCCTACACTCTGCCTTCACCTTCTGGCACGCCTCACAGTGGGTGACAAAATAGGTGACATCCCTCTTCATACCTGGCCAAAACATTGTCTTCCGCAGATCCACATACATCTTGACGATTCTGGGATGCACCGAATATTTGGTGCAATGCGCCTCTCTCAGTATGTCCTCCCGGACCCCAGCTCCTGCGGGTATGTATAAGAGGCCCCAGAAATGAACAAGGTCATCACGTAATGTATAGTCTCCTGCGCTGCCCCCTCCCAGGCTCCTGAATACCATCTCTAGTGATGCATCCTATCTCTGTTGTGTCCTGATGTGGTCTCGGATGTCACAAGTAATGCTCATGGCAGCTATGTACTCTCTGTAGGCCTCAGGCTCGGCCCCGGATACCAATGTGATCTCCATGTCCTCTAACATCTTCACCAGCTCCATAGCCATCACTCGGGGATCCGGTCCAGACGTACCGGCTCTCCTACTCAAGGCGTCCGCCACCGTGTTTTCCTTCCCTGGATGATAGTGCATGGTGTAGTCGTAATCGCATAGGAACTCTAGCCACCTCCGTTGGCGTAGGTTTAGATCCTTCTGAGTATCTATATACTTGAGGTTCTTGTGATCAGAAAAGATCTCACAATGAACTCCATAAAGATAGTGCCTCCAAATTTTCAAGGCGAAGATCACAGCCCCGAGCTCTAAATCATGTACTGGGTAGTTCTTCTCGTGCTTCTTCAGCTGTCTCGATGCATATGCTATGGCGTGCCTGTGCTACATTAATACTGCACCCATTCCCTAATAGGGTGCGTCCGTGTAAATCTGAAATCCCTCCTTCCCAGATGGAAGGGTAAGGATCGGGGCTGAGGAGAGCTTATCCTTCAGCTCCTGGAATGCTGCCTCACACTGAGCTGTCCAGGTAAATGCGGCATCCTTTCTTATCAGAGTGGAGAGGGGAAGTGCGACCTTCGAGAATCCCTCTATAAACTTGCGGTAGTAGCCAGCAAGCCCTAAGAATCTACGCACCTCCACTGCTGACTTCAAAGGCGGCCATTCTCTCACTGCTCGTACCTTGGCAGGATCCACTGCTAAACCTGCTTCGCTGATGACATGGCCCAGGAAGGCAACTTCCCGGAGCCAGAACTGGCACTTACTAAACTTTGCAAACAAGCTGTGCTCCCTCAGCTTCCCCATAACAAGTGATAAATGATGTGCATAAATCTCCTCGGTCCTGGTATAGAACAGAATGTCATCTATAAATATTATCACGAAGACATCCAGTTACGGTTCGAATACTTTATTCATCAAGCTCATGAATGCGGCGGGGGCATTCGTGAGTCCGAATGGCATGATGGTAAACTCACATAAACCATACCTCGAGCTAAAGGCGGTCTTCGAGATATCCTCCTCCTAAATCCTCAATTGATAATAACCCGAACACAAGTCAAGTTTGGAGAACCAGTGAGCTCCCTCCAGCTGATCAAAAAGCTCGTCGATCCTTGGCAATGGATAGGTGTTCCGGACCGTCAACCGGTTGAGCTCCCGATAATCTATATATAGTTAGAGCGTACCATCCTTCTTCTTCACGAATAGAACAGGGGCTCCCCAAGGCGATGAACTGGGGCGGACGAACCCCAAATTTACTAACTCTTGAAGCTGCGTCCAAAACTCCTCAAGCTCCTTCGGTGCCATCCTATAGGAAGTCCTAGAAACGAGTCGAGCTCCCGGAGCCAGTTGGATTTGGAAATCTGCCTCTCGATGCGGGGGTAGTCCGGGCAACTTGTCCGAAAAGACATCAGGAAAGTCTCGAACTAACGGCACTTCAACAACACTGATCTCTAATCTCCTTTGTCTCAAAGCAGATCATATAAACCTCATCGCCCTGCTGGTGGGATTTGACCATCTGAATAGATGATAATAATAGATGGGAGGTGGGGGTAATACCTCCGATCACAACCTCGAAATCTTCGTGTCTCAGTACAATTTTCTTCGTCGGGCAGTCGATCTTGGCGTGGTTCCAATGCAGCCAATTCATGCCCAGGATCAGATCAAAATCTGTCATTTTCAGCAGTGTCGTCGGTGCTTCGAATAACCTTCCCCCAATCTCAATATTCATGTTACACTTTGCGCACGATAATATTTCCAATCCGTCTGCAAGCCGCACCTTCCTATGGAGGCCTTCAAAGTGTTGCACTTGGTCTAGATCGTTTATGAATTCCTCCGAGACGAATGAGTGCGAGGCACCCGTATCGAATAAGGTGTAGGAGGGTTTACCATAAACAAGTACTATACCTGGATGATTTTTGCTGTTTGGGTATAAGTTAAACTAAAGCGAAAGTTTGTAAGGTACCAATTAATCATAAGAAGCACGCTAAAGTACATGTGATGACCTCCTCAGGGTTCTAGGGCTCTGCGAGATCCAACGCATACATCTGCTCTGGTCGTTGGCCTATGTCGTGAGGTCCTCGCCCCGACCTCATCCTCGGCCTCGTCCTCGTTGTGCTGCTGAAGGAGCAATGGGACGATTCGGAGCATCGCCTTGCAGCTGCGGGCATTAGATCCAAATATGGACCGACTGGTGATAGTGATAGCAAACCCTTTGAAAGGGCCCCCAGACTGCTGAGGTGCCTGGCCCTGAGCCTGCTGGGGCGGGGGCAATGGTAGCGGTCGTGCTGGCTCCTCTGTCCTGAAATCTGGGCGGAAACGCCCCCCACCTCTCCTCTGGTCTCCTCCTCTGCCCCTGACGTTCTGCCTCCTCCTGAAGCTGGGTCCTGCTTCCATCACACCCTCCGCGAGCCTCTTACTCCTAGCCTGGACCCCCAAGTGGTCCACCTCCAACTTATGTGCCATCTCTATGATCTGAGCGAGGCTCGAATCGATGATGAAGAGAAGATCTTGTCTAAGGGGATCGCGCAGACCCTTGTAGAACCGCTTTGCGTAATCGCGGTCATCCAAGTCGTAGGAGTCCGCGAACCTGGCAAGGCGCTGAAAATCCCGTTGGTATTCAACTACAGATCTAGATCCATGCTTCAGTTGCAGGAACCTCTCCTCGAGCTCATCACGGGCCGTAGAAGAGATGAAGTGCTCCAGAAATGCATTCGCAAAATCATCCCAACTTATGTCAAGGTAGTTATGCCCTTCAAAAGTGGAGCCCATAAGGGACTTCCACCACCTCTTGGCATGTAGATCCAAGGCTGTGACTGCCAATGTGACTGCCATATTGCCCAGGCATCGAATCCCCGCCAGCACCTCCTGCACTGTGTCTAACCATTCCTCAATCTGGATCGCCGACTCCATCCCGTGATAGGTGGGAGGAGAGAGATCTCGGAAGGTGCTCAACCAATTTGAGTTCGGGGCTTGCTGCTGCACCGGGGTTTGCTGAGACCTGAAGGCATCCAAGATCGTCGTTAAGGTCTGGCCCAGCTCAGACTGCTGGAACGAAGTAGGTACTGGAGGTACGGGGGTGCCAGCTGCTGGCTCCAAACGTACCGGGATCTACACGTAAGGTAGATTTTTTGGTTAGGTTGGCTACTTAAAGAAAGGTAATGGACACATTTAATGTGAATCACACATGGGCACACCACCGCTTCCGCTCATTCAGTTTGTCCGCAAACTGAAGAAGTGAGAGGGGTGACATCATGAGGAAATGGGCTTCTTTATCGCAGGATCGTTGCAAGCTGATACCATTTGTAATACCCCTCCCCCCTCCCTGAACACAAGACATGGCCGAGGGGAGTCATATGCCCAGGAAAGCCGCCTTGCAGAAGCGCCAGCACACGAGCTAGCCTCTTCCACAAGACGCCTATCCTGTCGGCCGAACCAATATCATCGAGCCAACCCATCAATAATACAAAAACAAGAAGCCATATATTCACATATATGTAAAGGTGTCATAATTATACAAAAGACAGGTAGCTCCGAGAGCTCCCGCAAGTATCAGAGTATCAAAAAGAAATGCCCCAAGGGCTACATCTCAAAACTATCGCTCACATTTATCACTGACGGTAATGATGGTATCGTAGTCTCTGGTCCTGTCATCCTGACCCGGCTATCCGCCTCCAACGTCGTGCACTGTTGCTCCTGGGTGCGCTCCTAAAAAAGAGGGGCGCAACAACCGTTAGTCTTAAAGACTAAGTGGCTTCACATCCTCTCCCCTGGCGACTCCAAGGCACCGGGCGGAAGGGAATGAAGAGGAGTTGCAATATAAACAGTGGTAGCAAAAGCAAGTGACAAGGAAAGATGTAATCACAGCAGTATATCAAGTGTAAGAAATGTACGTCTAACAAGTAATATGTCAATGACAGAGTATAAGCAATGTAACAGTACAGAAATAAGCAGTATATTTGCAGTTTCAAAATGTACCTTAACTTATATGAATGCCCATACAAACTTATAAGTTAAGGTTTTCAATTAGAGCTCATCATATAAAAGAACTTATACTAATTTATATGATGGACCCGATGCGGTGCAATGCTATGATCATGAAAGGATGAAAGCAATGCAATGACTATGATATGATGACTCACCTATGCATATTTTCTATGTCGACATAGACCCGTAGTTCCCACTTTTCGAGGGTAGCTAACCACTCAGACACCTCACGTCGTGGCCAGACGGAGACCGTGGAACGGGCTCCTCCACTACTAGGCGGGTATGAACACTACCAGATATAGGCCTATGTACACCTCAACGCTAAGAACACATAGCGGAGACCCTGTGTACTGCTCGCATCATGCTGAGTCTTCATAACACAGAAGGGGTCTTAGGAAATGAACACCAAGAACACAGCCCAACCGGTCTAGAGTCTAACTGCCGGCTATTGTCGGTGTCATGATTAGGAAGCCCGTAGACCCACCACAAGTAATCCTCCAACCAGGATCATTACACCACCATGTGTAAACCATGGACATTGTTGGAACCTTAGCTTTTTGATTTGAGTTAGAATCCATCCTTATATTAATAAGTCATCTAATAATTTAGGTCAATTAAGAAATCTAAGTAAATATAAATTAAATATGATGCGATCGAATCGGAGAATATAATTAAGCATAATAAAAGTTCTCTGCGCTCGACGAATGACTAACAGCGCTCGAAAAATAGCCAGACAGCCAGCGCTCGACAAATAGCCAGACAGCCAGCACTCGACAAATAGCCAGACAGCCAGCGCTCAACAAATAGCAAGACATCCAGCGCTCGACAAATCCTCATCAGAACAGCATTCGACAAATGGCAAAATGCGCTCGACGAATTCAGTCAGAGAAATCTCAGCGGTCTACGAATTCTAAGATAGAGAGAATTGCTCAGCACATCAGATGGCGAGCCCAGCCTCACAAATGTAGAGCAGGGATGGACGAATTCCTTTCTGAATAGTTTTAATATTCTTTTTACTGTCTCTTAGCCGTTGTACATCAATCAATGGCATTAGCCGTTGCAATTGCTTTAATGAAAAGAAACGGCAGGTTATCCTCTCGAGGAGTCAAAGCATTGATGGAGACCTCAGCTCTTTCCTTCTTCCCAAGAGAAGAATTCAAATTAAGAGCAAAGGCTCTCAGATTATAAAAGAAACAGAGCAGTACACATAAAAAAAATATACGACAGAAAAGAGAAAAATTATTTTTGTTCTTCAGTACTAACATCTTCCTGCAGATTCAAAATATCTTGAGACACAAACCACAATTACTTGCTCAGGATCATCACTGCAAGAGAAGGAAGAAACAGTTAAAAGGAGAAGCTCTATCCACAAGCTGTCATCAACTCTAATTAGACAAGGGGAGCCTTCTTCAACATCATATTCAGATCCATTCAACTTCAAACCAGGATCTTCAAGAGTCTTCTTATACAGAGAAGAACAATATAATTTCTGCTTTTATTTCTAATTCCTTTCCCCATCCTGTACAGGGTTATAATTCCCTTCAAAAGTTAACTCTCGGTGACAGGGCACCTTAGCAAAAACCTGCAGTTTGGTTAGAGCACCTTATCAACAGCTCACCTGGTGTGAGGGCACCTTATCAACAACCTCATAGTGGATTCCTACCAGTGGGTAGAAGAGTAGATGTACCCAGTTGAGGGGAACTACTATACATCTTGTATCATCTGGTTTTGTTTGTTGTTTGTTTTTACTTTACTTTTGTCTGATGTGCTGTGATTTTTCTTATGCACTGTTAGTGCTTGATTTTATTCCTCACCCAGCATACATATATATATATCATTACTTTAAAGAAAAACTTAAACAAGATCTTTTAATAAAATAAATAAGAACTAGACCCTCCTTTCAGACATTCATGTAATTCACATGCACACCCGTGCTATCAAGCACCCAAGGGCTCACAGAAGGAGTCTTATTACCTTTCTCCCCCTACAATCAAAGTCGATGCTAATTAACATCCAAGGCCCCCAATCACCGGGTCCTTAACATTTCCCCTTAAGATTCGACCATATCTTGTAACCCGCAATAAACCATCAAGGCTACCCATACCGAGCCGTTATAACACTTATGTAATGGCGTGCGTATGACACAGAAATTACTCTATGAGACCCTGCAGGACTACTTGTGCTTATAGAGACGTAATCATATCTTAATAAATTCCTCATTCCATTATGCGTCGCAATGTCCCAGTTCGGAACCATAACATTCTCCTACGCCTCGCCCAATTGATATGGGTACCCAGGAACTCCTACCACACCCAAGGGGAGAACCAGAAAATTCTCTGTTTGCTAACACTGGCGGTAGAGCTACCGCCGGGCGTTAGTGATCCAGTCGACACACCTTCCCGTCGACATTGGGGGTCGATGGGAAGTTATCCCTTTCCGTCGACCGGTTGACATGCTAGCGCCGGCGGTAGGTCTACCGTCGGGCGCTTAGTATTTCTAATAGCACTCCCTCCCGTCGACCTTAAGTGTCGACGGGAAGTTATCCTTTCCCGTCGTCCCGTCGACTCACTAGCGCCGGCGGTAGGGCTACCACCGGGTGCTAGTGATTCTATCAGCTCCCTTTCCGTGGACATTAAGTGTCGACGGGAAGTTACCCCTTCCCGTCGATGTCGGCGGGAAGCTAACCCTTCCTATCGATTTTCCCACAGCCTTTCCCCGTCGATGTTTCGACACCTTAGTGTCGGCGGTAGCGCTACCGTCGGGTGCTAGTGATCCTACCAGCTTCCTTTCCCGTCAACATTAAGTGTCGACAGGAAGTTATGCCTTCCCGTCAGCAAGTTGACATGTTAGCGCCGGCGGTAGAGCTACCGTAGGGAGCTAGCTTAACAGAGCAGATTCTCTGTTATTCATTTCCAAATTTCTTCTTTGGCAGCCCAGCTCTAATTCATATACATTTTATTTCTTTCCCTAAGAGCTGGACTCCCAGCACTATTAATATTTCTAATATTAATCAAGTTAAGTATTACTATCATATATAGATTAAAGCCCTTTTTAACATGGACAATTCATCATCTTCCCCAATTAAGGGTTAGGTCATTTCACTTTCTCTCCTCCAATACTCCCTCATTAGACCATGGATTTCTACAAAATAAAATCATATCTCTTCCTTTTGAAGAGAAGAAGTGATTGAAGGAACTTTCGCGGCAATCGGTGTCCTAAAATGAAAGATCTGGCTTGATCTTTTTCCTAGGAAGCTCCATTAACTCACAAGCCAAGCTCTTTTGAGCTCAACACCTCTCCTAATTTTTCTTCAACGATCTAGCACCAGGGGAGAGGGGTAGGAAGTCACCTGATTTCCGGGCGACGATCGCAGTTGTCTCCTCGGCGGCATGGCGGCGGTCGGCCGAGCTCAAATATTTCTCCAAGCTTGCTCTTTCAAGAACCCTAAGTTAACTCTATTAAGAGATGAAGAAGAAGATGAAGAAAAGAAGAAGAAGATGAATAAGAAGATGAATAGGGCATCTGATTAAGAGATATCATCCCCTTTGAGTTAGGAGAGAATGAGGAGAGAGAGATTTGCATTAAATGAGCATTAAATGCAAATTCCAATTTCCAAGACTTATGTTGAAATTTTACACTTGGTGCCAGCTGATTTTTTTTTACTTTTCTATTCCACCATTGTCTCATATTTATGCAATTTAGTCCACCCCCATGGATGAAGTTGCGTGCACAGATTCAGCCGCAACCACCGGCGCAAGCTGAAGTTACCGCCGGCGCTAGCTCCCTGCTATCAATTCCTTGTCATTTGCTTCCTAGATCCAAAGGGTTAGGGTTACACCCACTCCTGGAGATTAGGGCACCTCCTTGACACCATTAGGATCTCAAGACCCTACCTAGCTCAAGCATCTCCAAGTGACCAGTGTCACTCGAGGGGTCTAGTTCGAAGTGGGACGTTACACATGCTTATTAGTGTCTGATTGTTTATAAAGAGCAACAATGATAGACTTTTTGGGCTCTTTTAGAGCTTGATATTTCTGTAATGTTAGTTGATGAGCACTATTAATCTTGCCTACATGTTTTTGGAATCTTTCAGGTTTGTTCCATGATCTATATCCTCCACCAGTGACAAATGCATCACCCCTAACAGTACTGTTTGCAGTATTATTCTTGAACAAGTTACACACAAAACAAAATGATGCATACTTTTCAACACTATACTCAAGTCAATCAAACATATCAAACCAGGTGATAGCAAACCGACGATCTTGATCTCCCATTTTTCTCTGAGGAAAAGAATGACATTTTGGTTGACAATAACCTCTCAGTATATGTCTTTCTCACTGCATCTTGTTCATTTAACGGAAATGTCGATATATTTTTCATTTTTCCTGGATCATGTGGAAGCAACTCCCCATCTTATTCATATACACAATCCACAACAATATCTTGAGTTTGCGGTGATGGTGATGGGAACACATTTACAACATCATCGGATGGAGAAGGGAGAATCTCCTCATTTTCACTCTCTTACAGTGATGGTAAAGAAGTCTCTGTAGATTTTAACTTCTTTTGAAACATAGACGCGATGAGACTTGTTCTCTTCTTCTGACCCTCCATTTTCACGACTATGCAAATTTAAAAAAAAAACATTACAATTGAATTCTAAAACTAACAGTGCAAAGTAAATAAAAATTTATATGCTCTGCTTGACCCTCTACCGGCCAATACTACGGAGTATCCCTACAAACATTCATCACAAAAGTCTACTATGTTTTGCTTAGTCACTAGTTGACTAATACCTCAAAACACACCTAGAATATATGATGCATTAATATAAAAGGAGATATAGTTGAAGAGAGTTACCAATCTTTTGAACCTTTGGTTAAAAAGCACGTAATCCAATCTTGTGTGTACCCAATATTGTTACCAAGAGTCCAAGATGAGTAGCTTAAATTTTGCAGCACTTCTTGCACGGTTGCACCTGCATTATATTAAAGAATAATTAAAACATTGTTCGCATATTATATTTATTCTCAATGTGTTCTCCCCCAAATAATATGCACTTCTAATATGCACTTATAATATCACTTCTAAATAATATGCACTTCAACTTTTTAACATATGTAAAACTCCCCCAAATCCCAATATGTAGTGGGCAGTGATGGTCTCTATTTTAGGGTAGTGATAGGACTGGTTTTTATGTAATATGTAATAGAACTGATTTTTGTGTAGTGATCCAGATTTTTGGTGCTCTATACTAATGTTTAATATTCTAACCATTAACCAAGATCTGAAGATGCAGTGCTTGAGAGGAAGGATTCTAACCATTAACCAAGATCTGACCATATGCAGAGGAGAATTGTTAAGGTATATTTAGCAATAATAAGACGGGTCTTTAACGGAACCCTAACGGTCCGTTAAAGCACCATAACGGGTCGTCGGGGATTTAGGGCTCCGCCTATAAATACCCCTTTGGGGGCAACGGGTAGAGTGGTTCCAAACTTGACGCTCACCCGGATGCTTCGAGCACTCCTATCATTCTCGAAGTTTCTTCCGTGCGTGTGCCCTAGCCCCCTCTCCGGCGCGCTCTCTCTTCCGTTTTTGTGGAGTCGTAACCGCCGGGGTTCTCGCCGATTGAAGTAGATCGCCATCGATCTCGCTGCCGTCAATCCCTATCCCGCCGACGCAGTGCGTCTTCCCCCCTCGATCACAACTCAAGGCGTCAGATCTTGTAACCGTCGGGTTGCGCCTCCAGTACTGCCCTAGCGGAGAATTGCTCCAGCCGAGGAGTCGCACCACTCCAGTCAAGCTGCCTCCAGTCGACGCCCTCTTTTCTGTGGCGAAGAATAAAGTTTCAGCACTACCGCTGCTGTTGGAGAAGGAGTTAGACGCCGCCGCGCTTTCCTTCATCCCGTTCGCTCTTCAGGCCGACTGGAATTTTTCCATCTCCCGTGCGCAGAGAAGAGGAGTCGTTGCTCCTCTCTGTCATCTCTAACGTCACAGTCGTGCCGGTACAGTAAAGCGTTGTCGCTGCTAAGCCGCCCCCTCATCGAAGAAGACAGCGGTTATTTTCCCCGCAATTCGTCGAACGGATTTTCCAGCATTCGTCGAACGCAGTGAATATCAGTGCAGTTCCTCGACAGATTCAATCCTCCAGTACTTCTGATGGCTTCTCTTCAGAAGAATAGTTCTCTCTCCTCTCCTGTGTCGATGGTCAAACTGGAGAAGTTCTCCCATTCTGAGTTCAGTGCCTGAAAGCAGAACACCCGGTTCGGTATGAAATATCTGAATGTATTTTATACACTGCAGACTGATTTAACAGAATTCAAAGGAGGAGACGAAGAGGCTCAATGGATCAGCGATGAAGATTTCTGTCGTGATTATCTTCTCAACTGTCTCTCCAATTCGTTAGTCGAGACGTTTAGGAAGCTGAAGACCGCAAAGGAAATCTGGAATGCACTGGAAGATCAGTTCAAGGAGGAGGAGAACATGTCCAAGACGCATCTGGTGGACAAGTTCATGGGATTCACCTTCTCTGAGGACAGGGAAATCCTTCCTCAGATTATAGACCTGGAGAATCTGGTGGCCAAGCTCAACAGTGAAAGTGTCCCTCTACCAGATGGATTCGTTGCTGGTGCCATCATTTACAAGCTCCCCTCGGCGTGGTACTCTTTCAAGACGGAGATGTATCGGAAGAAGACTCGGGTCAGTATGAAAGACCTCAAGCGGTTCATCTGCATTGAGGATGAGAATCGGACAAGGCATGTGAAGGAGGTGGTGAGCAAGTAGCAATCTGCTGCTAATATGATCACACACCCAATAAGGAAGCCTAGGTCTGATCGAACTCGACCTCCCTCCAGTGCACCCGCAATAGTAGACACGAGCAAGAAAATCAAAAAGTTCAAAGGCAAGTGCTACAACTGCAACAAGTGGGGTCACTGCGCTTCTGACTGCAGGCAACCCAAAAAGCCAGATGCTAACCCACCAAAGCCTAATCACAAAGCTCATATGCTCCATCAGACTGCGCCCTCCCACTTTGTTGCCAAGGTTGGGAACGTTCAGGCCAGTACTGATTGGTGGTTGGACTCGGGGGCGACCTATCACGTCTACAACAATCCCGCTCTGTTGAAGGATGCCACTCCAGTCTCTAAGTCTGTTACAGTTGCAAATGGAGCCACTGCTGAGGTACTCCAGACAGGGACTGTGGATCTGCTACTCTGGTCAGGTACGCATTTGATTTTAAAAGATGTTAAATTCATTCCTACATTAGCTGCTAATTTAATTTCAATTAGTCTGTTAAGCGATGCGGGTATGTCCTTTAACATTAGTGGTGGTAGGGTGACCCTAATGGTCAACTCTCATTATTTTGGTTGCGCCTATGTTTTAAATGGGATGTATAAACTGAGTCTAGCAAACAAAGCAGTTAATCAGGTTAGTTCAAATTTGATTGATCCTAAGACTTTACATGCAAGACTAGGACATGCCAATTATAGAAAACTACTCCTGCTAGCTAGAACTCACAACATACCCTTAGACACTAAAACCAAATTTGGCAAATGTGAGATATGTGCTCAAACTAAGATAACTAGAACACCATTCAGTCCGGTGTCTAGGAGTACACATTTACTAGAGTTGATACACTCCGACATTTGTGACTATAAGAGTTTTTTCACACGCAGTGGTCGGAAGTACCCGATAACTTTTATCGACGACTTCTCTAGATATACTCACATTTATCTCTTAAAATCCAAAGATGAAGCTTTTGAAAATTTTCAAATTTTCAAAAATAGGGTTGAGAACCAATTGGATTTGAAAATTAAGAGACTTAGGAGTGATCGAGGAGGCGAGTACGTCTCGGGTGAGTTTAAGGACTTTCTTGCCAGCAATGGCATAATTCTTGAAACCACTGCCCCTTATTCGCCCCAGTCAAACGGTATTGCCGAGCGAAAAAATAGAACTTTAACAGAAATGTTGAATTCTATGTTGTTAATTGTCGGTATGCCTGCCGCTTATTGGGGAGAAGCAGCCCTCGCGTCGAATCACATCCTGAATATGGTTCCTCATGCTAAATTAAAGCAAATCCCGTATGAGCTTTGGTTTAAGAGATCGTCCAGATTCGATAACCTCAAAACCTGGGGTTGTATCGCCTATGTTAGGATACCTGACATAAGGAGATCTAAGTTAGGACCTAAGACGAACACTTGTGTATACTTAGGATGTGCAGTGGATAGTGCTGCAGACCGATTTCTAGATCTCTCTGCCAACTCAGTCATTGAGTCTAAAGATGATGTGTTCTTTGAGGACAAGTTTCTTAGAGATAAGAACCTGAGTCTTCTGGGTCTGCCAGACACCAGTTCTGATACCATCGTTGGGACGGAACTACGACTCCCTGACACTGAGCCTGTTCACACTAGTGTCCTAGAGTCCACTAGGTTATCTAATAGGGAACGTGTTCCTAAATGCTTCGGTACAGCCTTTGTGACTTACCACATTGAAGCTGATCCATCCACCTATAAGGAAGCGATGCGATCTAGGGATTCCCTGTTATGGAGAGAAGTCATTGATGATGAGATGAACTCTCTCATGGAGAACAAAACTTGGACATTAGTTGACCTGCCCAAAGGAGCTAAAACCATTGGGAGCAAGTGGGTTCTTAAGAAGAAGCTGAATCCATATGGGAGTATCGCTAAGTACAAAGCACGTCTAGTTGCAAAAGGCTTCACTCAAGTGAGTGGAATAGACTACTTTGATACATACTCACATGTTTTTCACATTGCAACGATCAGAGTTCTTCTCGCTATCGCATCTATTGAACGTTTCGTCGTTCATCAGATGGACGTAAAGACTGTATTTCTAAATGGAGATCTTTCTGAGGAGATCTACATGCGCCAACCTGAAGGGTTCGTCGTAGAAGGTCTCGAAACCAAGGTCTGTAAGTTGATTAAGTCACTCTACGGATTGAAGCAAGCACCGAAGCTATGACACGAGAAGTTTGACACTTGCGTAAAAGGCCTGCATTTTAAATCCAGCCTTTCAGATAAATGTCTATACATACGGACAAGTCCAAATTCCGTCGCTATAATCTGTTTGTATGTTGATGACATGCTAATTCTGAGTACTGATCAGTCTGAGGTGGAAGACGTTAAGGTTACCTTGAAGTCAAAATTTAGCATGACTGACTTAGGTGTGGTGAAAACCATCCTAGGAATGAAAGTGAACTTTACGAATAAGCGTATCGCCCTTAGCCAGAGTCACTACATCAGAACTCTACTAGAGAAGTGGGGTTATGATAAGTGCAGAAAGATTGAGACTCCATATAACTATAATAATAGACTGAAACCTCACGACGGTTCACCTATTAGATAGTTGGATTACTCCAAACTTATTGGCAGTCTAATGTATGATACTACCTGCACTCGACCCGACATAGTCTTTACGGTCGGCATGTTGAGTAGATTCACTAGTAACCCTGGAAAGGACCACTGGGACGCCTTGGAAAGGCTAATGCGATACTTAAAGTATACTGAGCAGTATGCTTTATGTTACAGTGGACACCCTCCTGTGCTTGAAGGGTACTATGACGCCTCCTGGTGCTCAGACATTGGTGATAGTAGGTCCACTAGTGGTTATGTGTTTACCCTAGGAGGAGCCGCAGTAGCTTGGAAATCTAAGAGGCAAACGTGTATATCACTATCCTCTATGGAATCTGAACTCTATGCTCTTGCTTCAGCTGCCGAAGAAGCAGAGTGGGTTAGAGATTTGGCTATGGATATTCCAATGACGAGTCTGAAAATGAACTCTATCTCGATATTTTGTGACAATCAAGCCACAAAAACCATTGCAACCAATTCTCTGTTCAATGGTAAGCGAAGGCAACTACGGATAAAACATGTCTGGTTGACCTATCTCACTAGTCAAGGGATCATTTCCCTCTTAGACGTGAGATCTAAAGATAATGTAGCAGATGTCCTTACCAAGGGCTTATGCAAGGTTCTTACATCTAAAACATCGGGGGATATGGGATTAAAGTCTATTTAGTGGGACTTAATACCTATATTATGTTTAAGATTTTAGAACCGAGTCTGCCTACATTCACGCATCTAGACTTAGTACACTGAAGTGTTCCAGATGTTACTTGATGAAAACCTGAGATTGAATAGTTGTCAGTCATTCCAAACTTGACGATTTACGCAATTATTCTATTCAAAGGCTGAATTGGGTATCATTCCAAAAAGGAATACTAAAGTTACTGTTTGTGCCATGATATCAGGATTATTCATCATATCATTCCAAATCTGATGATATAATGGTCATAGGTTGTTGTATCATTCCAAACTTGATGGTATGACACACTTATGAAATGTTTAGATAATGATTCTGATAATCGAAGGAACAGAGTTTGGTTATATGAAACCAATTTTCTAATTTTGTGTAAATTAGATAGAGATGCGGACATGTGAGTCTTTCTTCCTAGTTAGAGTATTATGTTCTAAATTGTCAGAACTAATCACTTTACCTTTGAAATGCATATGTATGGATTCATTGAGTTTTGTTCTCATGACATTCAAATGTTTAAATGCAGATCAATTGAAGTCTGGAGCAGAGAAAGTGGATTTCGACATATATAGATGGAGATGATCTGCTGTTTGAGTAGACTGATCCGTCATCAGTTTTGAGTTTTTCTTCAGATTACTGTTCTTGCTCTTGCTTTTGCTTTTGCTTGTTTGAGACCTGTTTGAGTTTAGACGGTTGCTCTAAAACTCTTGTTGTTTTAATCTGAAACTCAATTTTGTCGTTATCTATATATGTTTTTGTTTAACCCGTTATGTGATACAATTGCTACAATATAGAAGGAGAATGTTAAGGTGTATTTAGCAATAATAAGGCGGGTCTTTAACGGAACTCTAACGGTCCGTTAAAGCACCCATAACGGGTCGTCGGGGATTTAGGGTTCCGCCTATAAATACCCCGCTGGGGGCAACGGGTAGAGTGGTTCCAAACTTGACGCTCACTCGGATGCTTCGAGCACTCCTATCAAGAACTCACGCTTGGATGAAAGAACTTGAGCTTGGAGGAGAACTCGCGCTTGGCGGTCTGGACTCTGGCGGATCATGTTTGCGCGGTCGGCCGCCGGCGACGCTTCACGCTTGGATGAAAGAATCGTCACGCTTGGTCGCCGGTCGGGAGGGAGAAAGGAGGTCGGATTGGATGGAGGGTGTCGGTCGGGGTAGGGACGGAGCCACGGAGACGGAGGTCGCTGTTTTAGGGTTGAATCCGGGGGGATCGTGAATCACTATTTTAGGTTGAATTCAGACTGCAAATAGACTACTTGGTGTGCGAATAGCCATGTTAAATTTTTACATTTTTTTTTTGTGCATAAAGCAAATCTAAAAAAAAGGGGGGAGGGCACGTGTCCCTATGGCCCCCTATAGATCCGCACATGTCCTACATAGCGAGAAGGCGGTTTTTGAAGTAGACGAGTCCAGCATTCACATTGCCGACACCAAGAGAGGAATCGACGAGACCTAGGATGCCGCATGCAAAAAATAAGAGGCGGGTGATCCGTGAGTGGACATGAAGCTCTTCAATGGGGTGTTATTATAGAAGCCTTTAAAAAGGGCGGGGGGGGGGGGGGGGGGGGGGGGGATCCGCCCATGTCCTCCGACATAGCGAGAAGGCGGTTTTTGAAGTAAACGAGTCCAGCATTCGCATTGCCGACACCGAGAGTGTAGTTGACGAGACCTAGGATGTCGCAAGCAAAAAATAAGAGGCGGGTGATCCGTGAGTGGACATGAAGCTCTTCGATGGGGTGTTATTATAGAAGCCTTTAAAAAGGACGTTGTTAATAGCAAACATTGAGCGGATATTAGCAAACCATCAAAACTTAAAAAAATACGCGGTATTTGAAAATATGCTTTATAGGTGCATTTTTAGGAAAAGTGTTCAACATCAAAGTTGTAGATCTCGTCGAGATCTACAACTTTCGTGTTGAACATTTTGCCTAAAAATGTACGGGTTAGACGTATTTTCAAAATGCACAAAATATTTCACAATAGTCTCGCGCATTTTGAAAATACGCTTAACCCGTGCATTTTTAGGCAAAATGTTCAACACGAAAGTTGTAGATCTCGACGAAATCTACAACTTTGATGTTGAACACTTTTCCTAAAAATGCACCTATGAGGCGTATTTTTTTTAAGTTTTGATGGTTTGCTAATATCCGTTCAAGGTTTGCTATTAACAGCGTCCTTTAAAAATAATACATTAATTTATAGATTTTCACTTTCAGTGCTATCAGCAAGATGCGGGATGCTACTAACATTGCTCAGAAAGTACATGCAAAATAAAGATTAAAACAAATTATAAGACACCACAAATCTTAGGCTTCGTTTGGCGTGGTGGTGGTGGTCGAGAACACGGTGGTCATGAACCGGGCTCATGAACACACCTCACCTAAAAAAATTCATGCATTTTAAGCTCAAAATTAGTTTATTTTCTTGGTAGCGGTCATAACCTGTCTTGCCAAACATACAATTATCTATGATAATGACATTTTTGACCCAACTCACCGGAGCAAATAAGCCGCACCAAACGAAGCCTTGATCTTCTTCTTGCCCAATAATAATTGACTTGATTTCATCATTTCAAGGGTTAATAATCAAGACCTCCCCGAAAAGTTTGCATAATTACAAATAGCACCCCCTATCTTTTAAAATTACATTTCTCTCTCATGTAGGTTACCTCAGCTTACAAATAAATAAGAATGAAAAGTGATAAAATCAGTGAAACGATTTTAAATATTTCATTCACATCCGGGAGAATTTCGCTCAGTTTGGCGCAACTTTTTTTTTCTCCGATGAGTTTGGGCAAAAACGACACCATCATAGAATGTATGTTTGGCATGACCGCTATTAAAAGAGAACTAATTTTAAACATAAAGTGGACGAAATTCCATAAGTGAGGTCGGGTGCTCATGAACGTCGGTTCAAAACCACCGCATTCGTGACGGCCAGCACCGCGCCAAACGAAACCTTGATCAAGCATTTAGCGTGGAGGCAAATGTAATTTTAAGAGAGAGAGCATAATACGTAATTAATCAATTACGCAAACTCTCGTCGATGATCCCGATTCAATAGATAAGCTGCAAACTAGCGCTAACAAAACCGTCCTCAACAATGCAGAATCTTTGTTCGAACTCGCTATTTATATGTGAGCGTACTTCCACGAAAGTTGCTGGAGCGGATAATTTATTTTTCGAAATAGCAGTGTACTCAGAACAAGTTCGCAATCGAATTAACAAAATAACATTAAAATATTTCAAGCCAACAAGGACCAGCAGCCTAGCTGATATGTTCATCGCCAGGAGGAACAAATCAAACCCCGCATATTTTTCGCTTATTAGGAGTAAAAGACGCGCAAGAAATGGCAGAGCGGGGCGAAGAAAAAGTTCAAATTTCAATATTAGGAGGGGCAAAATAGATTAAAGTGGCGCCCGACCAGCGCCTGCTCCTGTTCGCTTCGAAAAATGGCGCCAATAACTGAAACCGGGAGTACAAAAAGAATATCATTCGGGATAACAAATTGATAATTGAGATAACAATTGAATATAATTTCATCGCCTTAGAATATATATATACAGTTGAAACAAACTCACCAAACTGTCGCCTCATAAGCTGGTGCGCCTGGAGAGGATCGACTAATTTCGCTCTCTTCTCCGACGGCTCGGGAAGGAAAATAGCGAATAATGGCAGAAATCATGTGTAATGCCAAAAAAACTGACTGACTACTTCCTGGAGACTTTCCCTCCAGCTAGTTTAGCCTTCTTTGCCATTGGCTTCTGGATGCTCTTCTTTGATTTCTTTGATTCTTCATGCTTGTTTTTCTTAGGCTTCTGCGTGTTTTTTGTTTCCTTTGATTCTTCATATTTTCCATGTGGATCAACATCTTCATACTTTATTGGCTTGATAATAACACCAGATCTCTTCACAACCTGCTCAATAAGCTCATCCATCAGATAAAGATTAAGGATAATTTGTACAATTAGACTTAGAATATAGTCCCTCGTCTGGAAACTCGTACGAATTTGTGCACTTAATATAGATTCTGGGTCGCTCAACCTACAACGCAATCGCATTTTGGTTGTGTTGGTGGGGTTTTAACAGGGCGTGAGGGCAAGGATAGGCTCGATGGCCTATTTTATGTGGCCCTCTCAACTAAAAAGAACTCTAAACGTTAAAGGTCAAAGACCCTTGAGAAAATGTCTGAGTGTTAGTATTGTTTACATTACTCTATAATGTAGAGAGGTGTGAAGCCGAAAGAGGGTTCCGCTCTTACGCTTCCGCCCATCAGCCCGCTTTCGCCGATTACCCATTTCCCGCACCATCGATCCTTCGCCGCAACTCAGCGCCCCGTAATATCCCTTTCAGTCGGCATAGAAGCCTCCTCCAGCGAGAAGACCGTCTTTTGGCTCGTTCCCACCTGTTGCGTCGATCGGTGTTGATAGATTGAAATGGGGTGCTGAGCCCATTCGACCGTCAGATCCACTCCAGAGTCCTTTCACGGCCTCGCATCTCTCCTCCCTACGTCACACTAAAGGGATTCCTTGATTTATTGGTTGGATCTTTCTAGATTTCTGATCTAGATTTTTATGATTCTTCCCTCTTGTTTGAGAAAAATGTCTCTACCATACAACTGGCTCTTCTATGTCCGTCAAACCTTCTGAATGATGTGTTCTCGGGATTTGACCGGTCATAATGAAGGGTTAATCATTCTCAGCCAACTCCAGTGATTCTCCGACAAATTTTCTGGCGACCGTTCAGCGGGTGTTTTGTGCTTTGATTTAATCTCAAGCTTCTCTTGCCTTCTCATCGTTAGAATGTAAGATGTTGTTGATTCAAGGGACCAGTCGACTCCCGCTGGGTCTACCCGGGGTAGTCATGATCATAAGTCCCTCTGATTACAATTATTCGCCTACGCAATACAAATTACTTGTCTTGGTCGAGGTCCATTACTTTGACACTTCAGAGTCGGAAGATGTTTGGATATGTAAATGGGAGCATACGAGAACCTGCACAGGATACTGCTACCAAGGGCAATAGGACTCCGAGAACTCATCATTCATGTCATGGCTTATAAACTCTATGCTGGAGTACATAGCTTGCAGCCTAAGTTATCAAAGGCGCAAGGCGCACCGAGGCGCAAAGGGGTCCTGGAGCCTAGGCGCAAGGCGCAGGCGCGCGCCTGAGGCAAGTGAGGCGCAAAAATGAATTGAGCACCCAATTCACTGAAAATCAGCGAATTTGGCATCAAATTCATTGATTTTCAGTGAATTGGGTGCCCAATTCACTGAAAATCAGCGAATTGGGCATCCAATTCGCTGAATTTCAGTGAATTGGGTGCCCAATTTGCTGAATTTCAGTGAATTGGGTGCCCAATTCGCTGCTTTGCAGTGAATTGGGCACCCAATTCACTGAAAATCGGTGAATTGGATGCCCAAGTGCGCCTAGGTGTGCCTCGGGTGCGTCTGAGATCATGTTTTTGCTCCCCTCGGGGCCCCTCCCAAAAAAACATGTTGAAGAAAACAGCTTGAAAAGCCCAGGCGCGCCTTTGGTGCGCCTGGGAGTTGGTCAGGCGCGCGCCTAAGGCACCTCGCCCGCCTCTGCCTTGCAGAGGCGCTAGCCGGTGCGCCTGGTGTGCCCGGCGCCTCAGGCGCACCTAGGCGCGCGCCTTGATGACGTAGCTTGCAGCTGCTTGTTCTTTGACACAGTCACCGGCATTTGGAAGATGGCTATAAAAAAGGGAATCATGCACACAGACCTTTCAACACAGAAAGAAGATCTTTCTCCGTCGCCAAGGTGATAATCCTCCATCTGCCTACTATTCTTATTCACTTGATTATATTAAGAAATAAGAATATGACCACTTTGATTCTCTTACCTTGCTTTATCATGGTGATGAGCATCTCATTGGGGCACAGGAAGATCACAATCGTGTGTTTGAGTTTTTACACGGTCTTCATAGGGATTTTGATCAGATCATTGTACAGATTCTGGGTCGCATACTTGTTCCTTCCTTACCTGAGGTTTATAATCTTGTTCAGCAGAAATATGATCGCAGATAGTCATGGCTATCTGAACATGCATAAGAAGGCTCTGCTCTAATTACATACTCAAACTCAAGAGGACACTCTTTACATGATTTCAAGCCAAGGACTACAGACAAAGATCATCGTGTTTGTGACCACTGTGGAAAAACTCGCCTTACCCTGGAGACCTGCTTTAAGCTACATGATTTTCCCCTTTCTCGAGGACCTACCACGCGTGGAGGTTGTGTCCGTGGGAGATTCCAGGGAAGAGGACCATCTCCCCAACATGCTGCTTATCTGACTAAAAGCTTTGAAAATAATAATGAGGGGAGTTCAAGATCTAACCTCATCTCAGTGCTCAACTCTCTCTCTCTCTCTCTCTCTCTCTCTCTCTCTCTCTCTCTCTCTCCTAAGGAAATCACATGTCTTCCGCAGGATGATACAAGGCCTCTCTATTAAGACTTCTTCTAAAACGTCCTCCTTTGCCAACATAAGTATTCTTAGTACCCACTTTGCTACTACCCACTCACCGCACTGATTATTAATTCCGGTGCTAACCGACTCCTCATTGCGAGTGGATCTCTTTCCTCCATTATAGAGAAAGGATTCATTCATGTTCTTCTCCTACTTTAATTTATGTCCTTCATGCACCAAGTTTTACTCAAAATTTGTTTTTTGTTAGTCACTTGACTACATCATGCAATGCTCAATTATCTTTTACCCCTCTCATTATGTTTTCCGGGACCTGCAGACAAAGTGACGCAGGACGAATCTATAGGCGGCGGATAAGCCGTGACCTAACCCTACATGCTATGCAAGTCCGACGGTTAAGCCACAGTTAGATAATAAATTTAAACATCCCACGCAAATAATTCTAAGCAAGGCAATATAGTTTATTAAGCGAGCAAGCTTTGGTTTCCCTCCGCGTGGAGGGCCAAAGATAGAGCGCGCGGCGAATAATTCCAATCCTGCAGTTAGAGATTAATCTAGGCACAAATAATTATAATAACATGAACATCCAAGCAAGCATATAATATTCCAAACGTTAACAATGTTTTACAACCAAAATCCAATACAAAACACAACACGAAATCTGAAATAAACTAGGGCTGCAGCGATTTAGAACAAATCTGAAGTTTGGAGGCGAAATGGGGTCTTTCCGGGTGGTGGAAGACTAGATCGGGTAAGGGGGAGGTGGTTCCACGGGAGGAGGGATGTAGGCAGCAAATCTGGAAGGTTTGGGGGGCTGGGTATGAGAGATGCGGGGGTGGGATTGGGACTGTCTGGATCTGGGCTGTGCTGCCCAGATCTGGACAGATCTGCTGGCGGCAGGGAGAGGAGCGGCTGGAAGGGGAGGCGGCTGGAGGGGGGCTGGCGGCTGGTTCCTGGCAGCAGGGGCGGGGCTGTTTGGGCAGAGGAAAGGCTGCTGGAGGGCTGGCGTCAGGGAGAGGAGCGGCTGGAAGGGGAGGCGGCTGGAGGGGGGTTGGCGGCTGGTTCCTGGCAGCAGGGGCGGGGCTGTTTGGGCAGAGGAAAGGCTGCTGGAGGGCTGGCGTCAGGGAGAGGAGCGGCTGGAAGGGGAGGCGGCAGAGTTGCTGGGAGATAGGGTGGCGGCAGGAGGCTAACGGTGGGCTGGCGGTGGATTAGAGAGGGGAAAAGAATATGAATGAATAGTAAATTTAATATTTGAACAGTGGAATGAAAATTATGGATGAATATGCAGCAAAGGGGCTGGACGTTGGGCTTCAGCAAAGGGCTGGCGGCAAGGATTGAGAGAGGGCTGCGGGTGGAGGAAGGAGAGAGGCTAACAAAGAGAACACTTACCCAAGGAGTCATCACCAAGGGGTTCCACGGAGTCGGCACCGCGGAGGGGATCACCGGAATGAAGGAAGAAGCTCTCCAAATCATTCAGCAATAATAATTCCTGCAGCCCTAGGTTCATATTTATAATGAAATAAGATTAGGGCACCCAAGATGGACGGCTATGATTGGCCGTCAATCTCGGCGCCAAAACAATACTAAATATTACTCAAAATACAACATGCTATATATGAAAATCCATCAGAACGACGAGCCGGACGCAACCACGGAGTCGGATCGTCGATCCGGGTACGCCAAATATGGTAAGTCGCCAAATCAGCCCGAGTGGGCCCAAAACTAGTCCTTCACTGCTCCGCATCACAAAGAAAGTGATTGGCCTAGGATGCAAGACGGTCTTTATGTGTTCGATTCTACTACTTCAGCCCAAAGCTATGCATGTCTCTCACTCACTCTCTCTCTCTCTATGCTAAGGAAATCACATGTCTTTTGCAGGATGATAACAGGCCTCTCTACTAAGCCTTCTTCTAAACCGTCCTCCTTTGCCAACATAAGTATTCCGAGTGCCCACTTCGGTACTACCCACTCACCACACACTGATTATTGATTCCGGTATTACATATTACATAACCGACTCCTCATCAGATTTCGTTTCTTCTCATTATTTAGCAAAGACAAAGTATGCATTGCGAGTGGATCTCTTTCCTCCATTAAAGAGAAAGGATTCATTCATGTTCTTCTCCTACATTAATTTATGTCCTTCATGCACCAAGCTTTACTCAAAATTTGTTTTATGTTAGTCACTTGACTACATCATGCAATGCTCAATTATCTTTTTCCCCTCTCATTGTGTTTTTCGGGACCTGCAGACAAAGAAAGTGATTGGCCCTGGTAGGATGCAAGACGGTCTTTATGTGTGCGATTCTACTACTTCATCCCAAAGCTCTGCATGTCTCTCACACTCCATCTTTAGATTGTTAGTATCATCCTCTCCCTCTATGAGAATTTTATTTCCTAGTTTTCCTTCTTATGTCTTACAGAACCTTAACTGTAATGTATGCAAAATAGCTAAATATAAGTGTGTTTCTTTCATGCATTTTTCATTTTCATCTACTATTCCATTTGATGTCATTCATTCTGATGTTTGGGTGTCTTGTCCAATTGCTTTTATTTTTTATTATAAATCGTTTGTTACCTTTATTGATTGTTTTCACAAATCACTTGAATTTATTTGATGCACCAAAAAAATGAGGTCTCCCCTCTGTTCAAAAGTTTTTATACCATGATTTTTACCCATTTTGGTGCCACCGTTAAAATTCTTCGCAACACCAATGACCGCAAATACATTGATGCCTTCTTCGAAACATATCATTCTCCTGCTCAGAATGGGGTTGTTGAATAGAAGAATTGTCATCCTCTTGAGGTTGCTCGTTGCCTCCTCTTTACCATGCATCTTCCTCGATACTATTGGAGAGATGTTGCTCTTACTGCTACCTACCTTATAAATTGCCTACCTACTCAAGTCTTATGAAACAAGACTCATCTTCATACATTGGGTGTCTCTCCTAGTCACCTAACCCCAAAATATTTTGAGTCTCTGTTGTTACGGACACAGCACTAGCCCCGTTCTCAAACCATGATTTGTGCTGCCTTAGCTTCATTTTTGCACCCTTTGCAATAGCTAAATCAGTCTCCACCTCTTCTCTACGTAATTATGCACACACAAACAAGTATATGTTGAAGAGGGAAACACTCAAGAAAGAATACTCAAACTTCTATTCACAATTTCAAAGTTGTACAACTCTCGACTCTTTGATGGCTTGTTTACATTGCTTTCAGGTTTGCTTCCAAGATTGTTTAGCCCAGATGACCACTTATCCCTTTTTTATAACATCCATGAGGTTTTCCCTCCAACCAAAGAAAGACTCTAGAAACTCCTTACTTTATACTCTTCTACCTCATCTCATGGCTTTATACAAGCATTCACACTATTTTTCAACATTCAAAAGTATTCTAGACTATTCTAGAATACTGCCTATTTCCACAAAATTCCACAACATTCTAGAAAACTCTCCGCACACACCTAGAATTATCTATAAGATTTCACGCTCTTCTCGAATATTCTAGATTATTATATACTCTACTATAATATTCTAGAAATATCTACAAAATTCCATCATATTCTAGAGTATTTTACATGGCATTAGAATCTTCTAGAAGACTCCATATTATTTCATAATCTTTTGTTAAGTCTTGCACATGGTATTAACACTTTTTGCACGTGTATGGACTTAATGCGGTATACCCATATGCCTTTTAGCATGATCCACCACTTGATGCAATTCATATAGTTTGGATTCATCATTTATCATTCATGCACTAAGTGTGCACAACAAGCCTTTGATATTGATATCCTTTACCGCAAGCCTCCACCGCCCTACTAAGCCATTGCACTAAGGCCTCGCACCATAGGTAATGCCTATTGTAGGCATGCCATGACCTCTTCCTTTGTCTGCAAGCGACTAGAGCTGTCACTTAGAACCGAGAAATGTAAACCGAACCAGAACCGGGCCGAACCGTTCGTGAATTATTTAGGTCTGGTTTGAATTTTAGAATCCTGAAAAACAATGGTCCGGGTCAGTTCCGTCATTTTATTATCCAGACCGGAACCGGAACCAAAATCGCAACATACAAGTTTCGAGCGATTTCAGAATTTATAGACCCGATCTGGACTGGGTTGGGCCGAAGTAAAACCAAACCGCTACCCGGTTATTATTATTATTATATTTTTTTCATCTTTCCCCCTAACATCCCCCCCCCCCAAAAAAAAACCACTACAGCCCCCCTGCCTATTATGATAATATAAATATATAATGTCTTATGCTTATCAATCACAGCTTTTCAATTTTCACATAAAAATGTCAAACCAGATATCAACATCTTCGTAAATCGTGCAAATCACAATCCATATGCAATCACTGATCTCTCATTGAACATTCGTCGAGCCTTCTATCCCAAATCATTGTGAGTTTGTTTATGGTTGTGAATTTCTAGTGTTGAATGTTGTGACTATTATTGGAATATTGTATTGTAATCTTTGTGCCAAGGTATCATGTAACTTGTAGGGCTTTATTTGCTTGTGTTTTCTCCAACTCCTGTATGTGTACAGTTTTCCTTATTTACAAATTCTTTTATTGCAGTGTAGTTTCTAGATTAGTGTCTTGCTCATATAATCATCGTTAGCAGTCTCTCTCTCGATACCTCGTTTAGAACCATCTTGCATCAGATCTCCTTGGGTTCACATGATTCTGTCTCCCACAAAACATGGCGTGGGTGCGCAGAACTGGTGTTTGAGATAAGGAATGTCCGTCATCTTCGGAGGTTGTAAGGGTCGGAGCATCACCGGAAGCTTAAAGTCCTACAGAGAAATGGTAGATTGGGTAGATGGTGCGGGATTCGAGCCACATATCAATGCATTCGAGGTGGAAGTCCCACACTCATCTGTTTGAATTATGTAAGCAGCTTAAAACCTTAGTTCCTTTCTACTTTAAATTCGTTTTTGCCATCATTTGAGCCCCTAGTTCAAAAGATGCAATCATCCACATATTTTTGAGTGTAGTACAAAACAGACATCTAAATGAACAAGTAAAATTAACTCCACTTGGAATTCCTGAAGCTAAGAGAAGCTAAAGGTGTGTTATTAGCAATTGGAAAAAATATGTCAACAGTAACTTTCTCATAAGGTAAATTATCATTATAAAATTGATACTCACAGCTGGTCGATTGAGAGCGCCGATGGATATTGCGGGATTATAGTCCGGTCCAATGGGCATGCGGATGCTCTGTTCGTAAACATCCTTGGAAGTATAAGGGAAGGGCAAAGTCTTCGCATGGAGTTTCTCAGCCTAACAAAGAAAACACAATGTCAACAACGTGCACGAATATTAGCTTGAAAAGATGTCGCATACAAATCCAACATTTAAGCACAATGGCAAACATTATGAGTTGGAGAAAACATTTTGGGAGCTTTCGGAGTTTTTCCTACAAGCTGCAGTATCAATCTCCGCCTTTTCAGAATTTATAAGTTTAAGAAGAAATTCATTTAAAGATATGAATGCCAATTACAACTAAAATCATAAACATAATAAACAAAGGATCAGTAGTACTTAATATAAACACGTTGCTAAAACATGATTCTTGCCATGAACCTGATAGCCGGTGATATCGTAATATTTCCAGCCGAGAAGACACTAAAAAATTTGAACTCAAGTCATAAAAGAAGCACCGACAGACAAGTATTAAAATGCAAGTATTCTACTAGTTAACACTGCTTCCATGCCAACTCTTGTCACCGAAAAGAAATTATACAATTGGAACTTAAACTTTGCTTTAAACTGCGGCTCCTAGAAATTGTATCTAGACTAAACAATTACCAAGACTGTAGAGAAGTGTAGAAAGCTTATATCAGCTTAAATTGTATCTGCAATGTCTTTTCAAATGAAAAAATTTACCTTTTTGTCAATCTTCTCTGAGATAATTACATGTTTAAGATGAGCATCCTTCCTTTTTTTGAGGGCTTCTTCTCTCTTCCTTTTTGCTCTTTCATGTTCTTCCGTGATAACAGAAGGAATGCCCTTTTTCCTTTGTATGTGAGTCCACTGACCCCATCCAGGAAGTAAAACAGGTTTTTCAGGTTCAGGATTCTCCTCATTAAGGACATCCATTTTATCCTTTTCAAACTCCATTTCGACATCATCACCAGCAAAGGCACGGCGTATAAGGTCATCTTGAGGTGGAAGTTTATAATCATCAGATTTAGGGTCAGAAGATAAAAAACCATCCACCATCTTCAATTCTGATTCGGAATCACTGTTGTCTTCATCTCCCTTCAACAAAGCAATCAAACTATTACAATATGGAGACATAATAAACACTAAATTAATTGAGGACCAAAATAATTTACCACAGAATCCCGACTCGAAGGGGCAATATTATCATCTACTGCCTTGACATTCTCTGAAGGATTTTTGCCCCCCATGTGCTTGCACTGTTACCAAATCAGATAAATGAAAAAGAAGTCGGAAAGAATCAAAGTAGTACCAAATAAGGAAAGCGAAAAAGAAGTTAGAAAGGATAGCGTAAAAAAATTTGACCTTTCTCCAAGAATCCGAGGCAAAAATTGCAACTTCATATGTTGTTTTTGACCCAGGGTTTTTAACAACATCACCAAATTCCTGCTCCCAAAAATTCAACACACCAACCAAGTGGAAATGAATATTAAGAATCAAGACAAAAAATGAGTAATAAAGACATAATGTGCATACCTTATAAATTGTTTCCTGGCCTGTCTCTATATCATCATCAGGAACAAGTGCAGATCGAATATGGACATCCTGTTGGACAATTTCAACTTTAGGCAAATCTTCTTCCTCTCTGATCTCAAAGTCACCTTCACTATCACTACCATTATGATTAGAAATAGGCCTCGCAGGCTGCAATTTAACTCCACCAAAAACTCTTCTACCAGTTTTGATTTCAGTTGACGGGCCCGTCTCATCATCCTCCCCAAGTTTCCCCAGAGACAACTCGTATTCTTGAAGAGCAAGGTGAGCTTCTTCAAAGGCGGCATCTTTTTGTTTTTTTAAACCACGCTCCTGCATATAATAAGAAAAACTTATCAAAATCAATGTTGAAAATATAACCACACTTCGAAAAATTTATGTAGGCATGTGCATTCAATATAGATCCTTGGCTCCTCTGTGTAAATGACTTTATTGATTGACATTTTAGATCCCTATGAGATAGTGAAAAGTCATTTCACCTTGATATCAAATGTATTAAGTTATGAGAGATGAGAAAACCTAAAAACCATATAATATGCATGACCGTGCTATCATAGCAACCATATAATTTTTATTTTTATAAGGTAGTCATGCTACAACATAAATCGAATCCGCACAAGACCTGTTGATTGACATTTTACATCAATGACTGAACAGCCATAGCAACTGGTTATTATTTTAAAACAAAAACTCTAACATGAACAGAATATGCACGGCGGTTGATTGACATTTCAGATGCCTATTAGAAAAAGAAGCATCCTTCGTAATAAAAGCAATAGAAAATAAGAACATAAGAACGGGAATATGACAGAGAATGTAATCAAGATCATAACAAGTGAAATTCGTGATTCCAAAACTCTAAAGACTGGTTCAAGATCAATATTCTATCTTTTAAGAAAATATCCACGCGCACAATGGTGATATCGATAGAAGACGAACTTCTTTAGGCACAGTTTCAAGTTCAAATATTGAACGTGAGATAAATGCGAACGTAAAGACAGAGATGTATTTACAATTAAGAAGGATAAGTTGAGTAATTATATCATGGGGTAATGAGAATAGCATGTATTGAAGAAAAATAATAGTACAATTAGGTGGTTTAGAAATGCACAACAAAGGAAAGAAAATACACCCAAATAGACAAGTACAAAAGATAGTGTTGGAGGACTACAAAAGAGACGAGGTTGTTCAAAGCTGACTTGAATGAAAATTGTTCAAAATGACTTAATAAATTAGGTTTAACACATCGGGCATAAATCAACAAAAATGAACAGAAAGAGAGTAAACACAATGACGGGCCCAAACTGTTGGGTTAAGGCAATTGATAATGATGATCACTAAAGGTAGCATTATGTTGAAAATTATAAAAATGAGAACAAAGTGAATATTTCTTTAACAGTTTAGTTTTCTATAAACAGTGGCATAGTTCCAAAGTAATTTAAATCATTTAAACAATAAAGGACTAGGTATGGCTCGAAAGAAATTATCAGAATCATCTTCAAAAGACGAATTACAATAACTTTACGATCATAGAAAAAAATCGCCATGACCTGCTAAAATTAAATAGAAATAACATTAGTTTTAAAATTGAAACAAGTGATAAAAGGTCAAATTGCAAAAAATACGAAACAAACTTCTGTATTTGTAACCTCACCAATTAGAGAGAATCTACAATAGAATCTAATGAACCCAAAAGGGACCTAATGAATAAAAAAACATGAATAATCAAATAGATAAAAGGTCAACGGTGGATGAAACAATCTATGCCTTCAGAAGTCAAGGAACTTCTTATAAAACAGACAAAGTAATTGCAGTCATTGAACATGTAGAATTTTGAGGAGAGAAATATTGTTGTCTAATGGCTGAGTTCCATCCTTCTTGAAGAGGAGAACCAGAGAACAGATTTTACGGTTTCTGGTCCGAATTATAACATCCAAAGGCATGGGGGAAAAACAAACAAACAAACAAAAGAGTAAAATACACAAAACAACGCAAAATATTACATTCAATTCAATGGCATTGGTATTAAAAGATTTTGATTATTCATTCAGCTGAAATAATGATAATTTGGATCTTTGTCTCCAGAATAGGAATGCACTGGCATGGCAAGCAGACAAACATCTTGCCATCAACTAATATAGTATTAGTAAGAAAACATGTGACAGAAAAGGGGGAAAAGAGGAAGGGCATGGCAAAGTGTGTATGCAAAGGGCTGAGTAAGGTTAAGTGGGGGTAGTCTGCGCTTCTGGAGTGTAATAGAACAAAGAATCCACCTATAAGAAGAGCATCTGAAGCTACGAGGAACCGAAAGCAGCGCGAAGCCCCGGTGCGTGGATCTGCGAATGCCAAGCCAAAACCATGGTGGAAAACCTCGGGTGTGGTTTCGTTCGCGCGAGGACAGCGGGGCGACAGACTGCCGTGCAGCCAAATGGCTGTGGAGCCGCCTCGTCGTTCCGCCTGATTCGTGCGGCAGGTTTTCTGCCCCACCAAATGGAGCCTAAGACACATCTATT
Organism: Dactylorhiza incarnata; assembly: GCA_033032865.1. Lineage (NCBI taxonomy): Eukaryota > Viridiplantae > Streptophyta > Magnoliopsida > Asparagales > Orchidaceae > Dactylorhiza > Dactylorhiza incarnata. The sequence goes on from JAWHQI010000017.1 coordinate 14,309,165, forward strand.
ACAAGTGAAGAAGACTGGACGAATTAGGAAGCAAATATGCAAAACAAATTACCAACACAATTAATCCGCAGCATAAGACATCAGAACAAACCAGGCAAAAGTTATGGGTTAATGGACTGAAATATATGCTTACCATGAAAGGCAATGAAAAAACTCCTGATTTAGGTATTTCATCTTCTTCTTCCATGGCCTTAATTGTCTTGTTTTTAGCTTTATTAAGGATTTTGGAAACTCCTTCATTATCCGAACCAGGTGAAAGATCATCAGAATCATTATCACTACTTTCATCACTACTGCTATTCTCGTTCATAGAATTCATTTTCCTAGTTAGAAGAGCATGCTGGTGAAGTTGATCAGCGATAGCCGTCCGAGTTCCATCATCTTGAGCCTTTAAACCTCGCTTTAATATTCGTTTCGCCCACTTCGAGCTATTTTTGTGCTTAAGCGTCATCCGTTCCTGTAGAATATTGTAAACAACATGCATTAACTGACACAAACATTCAAAGGATGACTAGAAATACTAGAGAAATTACAAGTATAAAGTATAACAGCTCACCTCAGCTCGTTTAAACTCCTGCTTAATAGCGAGCTCTTTAGCTTCTTCAGGATCCACATCGATCTCAGTTGAGGCTGTTTTTTGTCTCTGCTTCTTCAATATACGATGATAAGTCTTCGACTTGATATTCTTAATATGTTTAGACTTCATTTCATGACGGAAAAGAAGGCTGCGCATTTTAGCCAGATAATTCTGACGATCCCTCACATCCTCAATCGAGACCTACAATAGTGTTGAAAAATTTGAAGAAAATGTGATAAAGTTTATCAACAAACCAAATGAAGGGCAAAGGTCAATTGTCACATCTATGAGTACAAAATAGCATAAAAAATAAGTGCTTTCAATGGGAATATTCATACAAAAAATCTATGAAAATAACTGCAGACTTACAGAAATGTTTGAAGGAAACTGCGCTATGGATATCACAATGAGACGAAAAAATTACGCCGCAATATATTCAATCTAAGAAAATGGAAATATAACTGAAGCAACAACAAAAATCTACAACATTCAGAAATCAATAAACAATTGCAAGTGCCAATTGATCATAGATTTAGTAAAATTATTGCAAATATCAATACGACTTCCAAAAATATGGATAATTATACAATAAGTTGTGGTTACCCATGTAACTGAAGTTAAAGTAAGTAACACATTGAATAGGTTTCCTTAAAAAAACATTTTAATCTGAAAGGAGATTATGATACCTTATTGAGCTCCAAAATTTTAAAACCATCATTCCTCTGAGCCTCCCTAATCTCAGGAGCACGAACAAGTTCAGCCATTTTCTTCTCAAATTCTGTCCTCGGTTCATGTTCGGCAGCGATTGCTCCAACTGTATTGACTCCCAAGTTTATCTTTTCACCTAAGAAAAGAGTGGGAGCCTCTCTGTTCCTCTTAACCAGTGGCTCCCATTTGGTAATATCTTTTTTTGATTGCTCATAAGCCACCTTCCTCTCCAGCTTCTCCTTCTCCACTTTGGGGAGAGGAGCCTGAATGGCCATTGGTGCCTTTTCCAACAGCTGCAATCTCTTCCTGAGCTTGCTGTACCCAGCCTTACCATGAAGAGGATCTAACAAATCAGTGATACTGATCTTCTCATGGCCAAAATCACCATGAACATCTGATAAAACTACATCCTTCCGTTGTTTATCTATAAAGAAAATGTCCAAATTCAAATTTACATAAAATATAAAGGGGGTATGTGTCATAAAGAGTGCCGCATTTCCTCTTCAGGTAACTGAGAAAGGAGAGTAATTCATACCTTCGAAGGCTTTAGCTGGTAATCCAGTGATCGATTGAAGCATCCTCGCATGCTTTTTAGCAGCATCTCCTTTCTCCTCTTCATCGTCTTCCTCGCCATCCTCTTCATCTGATGGCACATCCTCGTCCTACAACCGAAATATTGAGATCACAAACACATTAGTAAGCAGATGATGAAGAAATCCAAGTTTAGAAGAAATGAAAGAAGATGGAGAGCTAACCGCAAACTCCTCGGGAAGTTCGTAGTCGTAGTTGTCAACCCGATCAAAGCGCCGATTCTCCTTCCTCTCCTCTTCTGGTAGTTTCTCCTCATATTCATAAAGATCGTCACTCTCATCATCTCCTTCCACTTGGTCCGATGAATTGGATATGGGCTTCTGAAATCCAATTTCTTTCAGGAACGAAGAAGGAAGATGAGGACCAGACTTTGCTCTGCGACCATCTTTCGTCTCTTTCATGTTCTTCTTCTTCGTCTTACTTTTAGTGAAATTTGGGGTTTTCGACACCCTATCTGCCTTCATTTTCCCGGGCTTCCCCATTTTGTTCTTCTTTTCCATAGTTTTTCAAAAGGAAAAAAATAAGTTTGTAATCAGATTGAAGTCTTCAAGGGTCCGTTCGGTTCACAGGTTTTGGTTTTGAAGAATTGGAAACGAGGTTTTGGTTTTGCCTGAATTCCAATTATGTTGTTTGGTTGCAGGAAGGTTTTGAGCTCCAGGAATTGGAATTTGGCAATTCTGTTGTTCGGATGCAAGATGGAATTGATTTTGGTTTTGAGCTGCAGTATTTACATAATTCTACTATAATATAGTACCTTGCAGACAAATCTACCATAATAAAGTACATTACAACATTAATATACAAAACTGCAAATAAGGTAAAATTGCTGAAAATGCTGTAATCGGGTACCCATAGGCATAAAACTGCACTAATCACCTCAACTAACTCCCTGTAAAAATGCAACAAATGGAGAAATGTGCAGAGGATGATAACTTAACAAAAGGGGCCCGTAAGCGAGAGAAAAAAATTGCAGCAAAATCGAAAAAAAAATCGAAATCGGGTAGAAAATACGGGATGGTCGTCGGCGAGAAAGAGGAATGACGCCGGTGAGAAAGAGGAAGGACGCGGCGAGAAAGAGGAAGGCCATCGGCGAGAAAGAGGAAGAAGGATGCCGGCAAGAAAGGGGAAGTTGCGGCGGATAGCCTAGATTTAGTCCATTTCCAAAAAAAAATTGAACAGGTAGTTGGAGATGAGAGGAAGAAGGAGCTGCAATAGTTACCTTCAGCGAAGAAACCGCCGACGACAGTGGTCGACAACGCTGGAGGAAGCAGCAGATCGCTCTTCTTTGCGGGCGCCGTCCAAAACCCGTGAAAACTTGGGAAAAGACGTGTTTTTTGAGCTTACCCTATTTTGAAAACATTGGGTTTTCAGCGAAAACCAAAACCTGGTTCATTTCCTTTGAACCGAACGCCATCAGAAGAAAATGCAAGTGCAAGAAGATCTTCCACTGTCGTCCGTAGAATAGAAGTTAGAAGAGATGCCGACAGACCTGCAGTCCCAGTAGAATATAATCACGTCACGCCCGTAAAGCACGCTCGCCGATCGGAGCGTCGGGTGTCCAGATCTTCCGCTTCTATAGGTCTTGGGGGATTCTTTTGACTACCGATCTTGGGAGCGTCGGGCGTCGCGGGAAGCCGTCGGCGACCAGAATCGCTGGAAGGAGTTGCGGCTGCTGCTTGCGTCGAGCGAGAAGGGGGCGCAGTGGGAGATCGCGGGATTTAGGGTGACCTGCGCGTAAATTCTTTTCTATCGGGATGTATTTAGTAAAGGGAGTTATTATTTGTATCCCTTAATGAATATTTAGACTCATTAAATTTGTTTTTATTACCAAACAAAAACTGGAACAATTGGCACATTGCACCTCCCATTTACACACTTTTGGCACTTTGCACCCTAAAATATTAAATTTGGCATTATGCACCCCCCATTTACACTTTCTTTGGCACTTTGCATCCCAAGGTAATTTAATTGGGGGTATTTTCGTCTGGCCAGTCCAACCTTTTCATAACTCAAGCGGTGCAGTCCAACCTTTTCATCTTCTCATTTCCCGGAGCCCGCAGGTTTCTCCTTCGCAATACCTAGGGTTCCTGGAGCGTTCTTCATTTGGAGCACGTCGAGCATCACCTCCTCTTCAGGTTCCGAGATCATCGGTGGCTGTGATTGCAGGGCACGTCGAGCACGTCGAGCATCGGTGGGTGAGATCGAATCTGCAAAGAACACGTCGAGCAGCGCCGCTCGATTCTGTCGTCCTTCTTCTTCGCAACATTCAGGTCTTCCAAGTAGTTTGCATCTGCGATCAGCCCAGAGAAATATCTGCATTTTTGTTTTTGGCTGTGCATTCCACAGAACACGATCGGTAAAACCCTAACTTGTAGCCTCTGCATTCCTAGCATTTTTGCCTGTTAAATTAGTTGTTTATATAGTTTTATTTTCGATTAAAGGATGTCGCATGCCGGTGATTTTGAATGGGAGGGTATGCTGATTGATAGTCATTCTCAAGAGGGGTTGCCCTTAGGTAGTAGTAGTGATTCAGAAGGAATGGAAGTGGGCTCAGAAGAAAACGATTCCTCATTTTCGGATGTTTTGTTGGAAAGTGATTTTGAGTTGGATAATGTCATGTACGACGAAAATATTGATGATGAAATTGAACTGGTTGGGATAACGGAAACTCCCGCTTTTGGGAGTATAAATGTTGCAGTGTCTACCAGAGAACGTGCTAAGAGTCATTTGTCGTCCCAATTGGAAAAAGGAAAAAGTTCACAAGTTCAAATTTATGAAGGTGATGCTAACGATTCTGATTTCGAGTTTGATGTTGGTTTGTGCTTTAATACAGCTTCAGATTTTAGGGATGCAGTAAGACTGTACGCTACAAAACAAGGAAGACCCCTAAAGTTTACTAAAAATTGTAGTGATAAAATCCAAATTACATGTGATTGTGGTTGGGTTTTATTTGCTTCTTTTATTTCAACGCATGAGCGAACTTTTCAAGTGAAGACTATTAAAGGGGAGCATACATGCCATAGGGTTGCAAATTCCCAACATTGTAACTCTAAGTTTCTTGCAAAGAAATATGAACACCACATTAGGAGCAACCCAACATGGCATGCTTGTTCAATGCAAGAGGTAATGCAGATGGAGAACAAAACATCTTTAAGTATTTGGCAGATGTATCGAGTGAAAAAGCATGCTGCCAAAGTAATTAGTGGCACAGAATTGGAGCAGTATGCCAAGCTTTGGGAAATTTTGAAGTCCGAAGACACCCACGGTCTTGGAGCTAATGGAGGGTTGATCTTCAATTTTTTGGGTTTATCTTCATTATGATGTTATGTTGGTTGAACAAGGATGAGTGCAATATGTTGGTTGAAATGGTTATGGTTAACTGTTATAGTAATGGTTAATGTTATGTTAATGTAAGTTCCATGTTGACGGTAATTTAATAGTTGTTGTGGAGTTGTTGTGTTAACAGTTAGTTAAGTATATATTAACAATTAGTTAAATATATATGTTGACAGTTGTTGTGGAGTTGTTGATGTTGAATGTTATATTAAGTTACATGCTGTTGTTCCATGGCCATTCAGGAAAAGCAAATAGCTAGCCACTCCGAAATGAATATGGGGTGTGCAAATAGCCATACAAAAAATCTGAACCGAAACAATTCGGGGTGTGCAAACAGATATGCAAAAATTCTTGACCGAAAAATTCTGAACCGGCGTGGTGTGCAATTAGCATTCTTATCATATGATAACGTTGAATAGAAGCTATAAAAAATCTGGATTAATGTTGAATAGAAGCTGGCTACAGTTGAAGAAAATTTTTGGTCCAGAATTTGCGTTGAAAAGAATTCTTGGTTCTGAACCGGCCACAAGAAATGCAAATTTTTGGTCCAGAATTTGCGTGCAAAAATAATGAAATACAAAGCAATGAGGCAAATGGTCAATTTAAATAATTCTGCCACAAGAAATGCAAATTTTGACCGAAATACCCCTCAGATTTTAGCCTAGGGTGCAAAGTGCCAAAGAAAGTGTAAATGGGGGGTGCATAATGCCAAATTTAATATTTTAGGGTGCAAAGTGCCAAAAGGGTGTAATTGGGGGGTGCAATGTGCCAATTGTTCGGAAAAACTGCCCTAAATTTAACTCTTCGCCCTGCAGCCGACCGCCCTTCCGCGCAAACCGACCGAATCCATCTTCGCCCTGCAGCCAACCACCTCCTTCGGCGGGACTTCCCTCCTCCAGCGCCTCCGGCGGGTCTCCCCTCCTCCAGCGCCGAGAAGAGCCCGACCACCTCTTCCAGCGGGGTTCACCTCCTCCAGCGCCTCCCCTTCTCCAGCGGGGTTCACCTCCGGCAGTGCACTGTGAGCTTTTCATTTTTTTTGGTTATAAGTTTTTTATTTCAGATTTTAGGTTAAGATTTCAGATTTTTAAGTTATGATTTCAGATTTTTGGTTATGATTTCAGATTTTAGATTGTATGATATCAAATTTTTGGGGGATGCGTTGATTTTGAATGAAGAAATCTAAATTTTGGGGCACAATTAGTTTTGTTTTTCATAATGTTTGTTGTTTTAGCAAAACATTCTAAATGAATGTCTACTTCATATGTATGTTTTTATAGTTTTTCAAGCTTTGGAATTCGAAAGAATATTTTCTAAAAAAAGCGAGAAAAAAATACTAATTTGTGTTTAGAAAATGGGTACAAATATCATGTTTGGGTACAAATATAAATTTATGAGTACAAATATCCATGGGTTACAAATATCCATTAAGGGGGTACAAATAACAACTCTCTTAGTAAAAGGGTTTATTTTCATAAATATTTTTTTGTGTGTACATGGTAAAAATAGGCCTGCATATAACATAGGCTTTTAATTTATTTAAGTAATCGTTATTTGCAGATTATAAATGTCTATTGGCAAATCAAATTTTTTTTTATTTTAATTGAGTTTATAAATTATTATCCGCAAACCAATTTTAAAATTTGAGCTCTTCGTTCTCCGGGGCCCGAAAACAAATAAACATCTCCGACGACCTTCTGAGTACTTCAATGTGTGCACGGATCGTGATTCATAAAATGAATGAGCGGTTAGAGACCGAGTTGATGAAGAAAGACGATTTCTTCGATGTTTATCGATTTCAATTTGTTTAGGAAGATTTAGATAGTTAGGGTTTGTTTGTGAAGATTTAGATAGCTAGTGTTACTCTCTCCCTGTAGTGAGGAGAGTGTAGAGGACAACCAAAATTCTTTTTTTATATTTTTTTACTAATCTGTGGATAACAAAAATATCTACGAATAACAAATTTGACTTTAGAGCTGCAAATAGATAAAATCTGTAAATACACAAACGCGATTTGCGAATAACAACTGCCTTTATTAATCCCCAGAGCCAATTCTCTGATATTTGTTCCGCCGCCCTGAACCCTAAATGATTTCCTTCTCTTTGGGCCCCTGGGCTGGTATGCTTGAAGCTAGGTAAGAACGGAGATAAGAAGCAATTTGGGAGCATTTAGTTGAGGTGTATTCCAATTGTCGAAGAGGAGAACCGCTCGAAACCCTAGCAGGAAGCAGAAGATTGGTGTACCTACTATTTTCACGAGAGAGACGCTCCACGGGCTATACTGAAAAATGTTCGCAGCCACCGCAGAATGCGCAAGGTCCTCTGCGAACCGATGAGCCCTAATACCGTTGTTTTGACGTTCGTGGCAGCGTATTCAAAGCTCTATTAGGATGAGTTGTGTACAAATTATGTCAAGTCCGACATCGTCCTCCCCCCCGGTCGGGCCTCACTCCGGTCGACTGATTTTGACTGAATTTATGCGATCTCGTAAATGCCCCCAGCCTCTCATGACATCCAAAGAGTCTCGCTGCAGCAGTTTTCACCGCTCGGTATTTCTCTCCTCCCATCCGCGAAGCAGCGCCCCCTCTCCTCCCCCGACCATTTTCTCTCGTATACGCTTCCGCCTCCCGCAAGAGCTGCAACTCGCCAAGCCAAGCGTGCCGATATCTGTCTCTTCCCCAGGTTTTGCGACGACGGTGGCAATTTTCCTTCCGCCACGATTTCACCACTCCCAACTCTCCTCCCCCAACCTCTCACAACCCGCCGCTTCCAGCCGCGATGCGGCGCCCCACTCCAAGATGCGCCGCCGCCACCCCGACTCTCGATCCCGCATCTGTAAACTCCCGGTCCTGTTTCCCAGCCGCCTCATCCACCATATCCCACGACCAGTCGCCGCTCCTTCAGATTAGGCGACTCTCCCAAAACAGAGGATTTTTCAGAAGCTACAGTAAAAAAACAGAGTAATTTAGCACAAGGGTCTAAATCACCTCAGAGAAGATCAAGAAAAACTGATGGAGAAGGGAAAAGCATGGAAGATTCAGTTCAACACAAGTTGGAACAGTTCTATGAGGGATCAAATGGACCACCTCTTCGTGTACTACCTATAGGTGGCCTGGGAGAGATTGGGATGAACTGCATGCTAGTTGGTAACTATGACAGATATATCAGAAATCATATTGGATATTTATTAATAGATTATTTAATTTAGTGACTTTATCTGTAGTTTGATTATTGTTTAGTATATCATTACAATGCTCAAGTAAATTAGGATTTTGTGCTTATGTTGACTGAATCCACAACCTCATCCTTACTTCCTTTTGTTTGGCTGCCTTGTGCGTAATAGTTATGATGAGTTAGGAGTCCAGAAAATAACGTTTAAGATTTACTTACTTGGGAGTTCTCATGTCAGCCTTCTAATCAAAGAGTTATTTTAGTTGGAATGTTTGACAAGGGGGATTACTTTTTAGCAGCAGGTGACTTATAATTTATATAGTTATTGTGTCTTTTTTGTATATACTAGTTTGTTAGTTGCATTTATACCTGCTATCATGTTGACACTAGCCCAATTAATCACTCAAAAGGTAAAATAGTAATAATCTTAAGTGACTGTTAACTATAACTGAAACTATATGTCATCCTGTATCAAAAATTTAAGCGGGAGATTTATAACAAGTTTGTCATTTTATTCTTAGATGAAGTATTTTCTCTTTACTGCCATTTGTTGTGGTACTGTTGAGTTTACAAATATTCTTTTCATCCATCCAAAATCGCAAGTTGCTTACCATACATTGCATATGCCACTACAGCCGATTAACATCCATTTTATTGTTGAACTCCATTGTTTTTAATTATTATCGTGCTCTTATCTTTTTATAATATATCTGGTGTTCGCTCATGAACCTTACATTAATTTGCAGGAAAAGGAGTGGATTTTCAAGGGGCGCTTCCATCTATAGAGGTGTCACTAGTTAAGTAAATCATATGTAGAACCAAAAGATTTTTTAGTTCAAATCCACACTGCTGATAATATTTTGCATAATGTTATTTTGAAGGCAGCATCAGCATGACCGATGGCAGACAAGGATTGGTCGGGTCGCAGACAACAAAGATCTTTACTTGGGGACTTTGGTGAGTGTTTATAGTTTCTGAAGATGTTGATTTAGCTGAGTCTGTTTGGTCCACTTAAAATTGCTGCCAAACTATAAATGGCAATGCCATATTTTATGGTGATTAGGCTCCATTTGGGCCGGAGTTATTCATGTCCTACATCCGGTGGGAACGTGCAAAGGTCTGTCATAAGATGGCTTGTGTTGTGCTTGTTGGACATAACATTTATTGACTTGATATTGATGTTCTTCTCCACATAGCACATGTTTAATTTTATAAACCAAACTAATTACTTAACCATAGGCTTTGATAAATGTTTGAGTTTCTTCTCCACAGAGCAGAGGTTATCTTCTCCCCTGCAAATTGTATTTTTTTATAGTATTTATGATATGCAATTTGGGATTTGGACAAGTTTGTATTCAAATATATATTGATCATGGAGTATTGCTTGGCTGCAGGTTATGAATGTTGGACCAGGTTGTGGAAGCTGGAGGGAGAGGTGCGGCAAGAGGCGAAAACATAGTTCATTGAAATCTAGATGACCTTGGAGGCGGTGCTCGGCGACAAGAAGTATTTTGTCTGCGATGGGTTCGGGCTGGTGGATATTGCCTTGGTGTTGCGATTCTTCTCATTTAGATTCGTGGAACTTATGGAGACATTTGTTTTTGGTTTAATTATATTTTTTCTGTTTAGCTCGGCCAAATTTAGGGCTCTTATAATGTTGAGGGTGGGGATAGGTGGAATGATATATTTAAACTGCGTGAAATGTATTTCGGGTAGTTTTGATGGGTAGCTGATGGCTGAGCATTTGTGTGGGTTGTAATCCTTTCTTTCTTATAAAATAAAATATAACCTTCATTAATAAAATTATACATATATATATATATCACATATATTTTTAGGATAACATACGCAGGGCTAAAATTAATTTATATTGTTTAAACATGCTTAATAAATAAGATGCTTGCCAGTATATTGTTGTGTACACAAACTGTTAGATACACAATGAACTTGATTTTGTATGTGGACTTAGCACAGAGGTACATGAACGGTCTTGCAGTCTTCAAGAAATGTAAGTTACTTTCTTTTTTCAGGTAATAATTAACCGTTGTAAAGGAAAAAAATGATTTGTAAAAATTATAACAATAATCATTGTTGCGGGTCGCTCGGGTGCTCTGGTAGACGGGTCGAATTGAACCACCTTAGCTCGGAAGCGAACGGAGCGCGCAAACAGTCAATTAGAGATTCGTTGAGTACACTGAGACTTTTTAACGTGGAAAACCTGGAAAGGGTAAAAAACCACGTGGTCGGAGCTGTGTCGACCAAACTTCCACTATCTTCTGGGGGTTACAATTAGAGACTTAGAACTCGAGCGCGACAGGCCGCTGCTCGTTACAATAATAAAGAGAGAGAGGGAGAGAGCTCCGAAGGTGACAAGCCACCTCCAGAAAAACTAAGTCTTTTTCCTTCTGAGAATATTGGAGAACAAAAGTGAGAATGCTGAGTCGCCTTCCGGGAGAACAAAAATGAGATGCTCCGGAGAACAAAAGTGAGAATGCTGAGTCGCCTTTCGAGACGAAGGAAATCTTCAAGTCCCGAAGGAGAATTCCGCGAAAGTCTGCAAGAAGCTCTCCCGGGTCCCGAGGGCAAGGTCCTTTCAAATGAAGCCATGGGGCTCCTTTTATAGCTTTGGCCGGGGGTAGTCCGGTAATTTCTCCGTTGTAACTTCCATAACTACCTGGCGGACGAATCATATTTTCTAGTTCAGAGCACGCGGATCACCATTTTTCGTAAATGACCATCTTGCCCTTCGGGCAGTTTGGGCAGTTTTGTTGGAGGCGAAAAATGCGACAGGTTGTTCCTGAAATCTGAGAAGCTAGAAAGACAAAATGTAAGTATGCTAGAAAGACAAAATGTAAGCGCGCTAGAAAGACAAAATGTGAGCGCGCTAGAAAGACAAAATGTGAGCGAGTCGGAAAAGTGAGAATGTTCTGAGCGCGCTCAGAAGCGTTCTGAGCGCGCGCGAGCGCAAAAAGTGTTCTGAGTGCGCAACGAACATGAGAGCGTTTTGAGCGTTCGACGAGCGCCGAGGCGTTCTGGGAGCCTAGTGAACGCGGATGTGCTGAACGCGCGATGTGTACTTTGTGGCGTTCCGTGCGTGTTGTGAATGTGAACTTAGGAGGGGAACGCGTCGTGAGTGCAAGAGCGTACCGTTCATGGTGATGAGGGTACGATTGCGGGGGCGCCAAATGTTCGACCGAAGCCTCTTGCTGCGCGGGGGGAAACTCCGCAATTGGGGAGTGCAAATTGCACTCCCCAATTGAGTGCGGTCATGGGAAACTCCCCAATTGGGGAGTGCGATTAAGGGAAAACTTCCCAATTGGGGAGTGCAAAGCACTCCGCAATTGGGGAGTGCCACGTGAGGGGGCTGACTTGGTCAGCGCCCCCTTTGGCGCTGGGGGTGCGGCAATGCCACATACCCTTAATTGATTATGGGGGGTTGCTTGGCATTGGGGGGTGCGGCAATGTCGCACCCCATTAATTGATTATGGGGGGCCCCTTATTTGGAAATGGGGGTGCGACATTGCCGCACCCCCTAATTGGTGATGGGGGTGCGGTATTGCCGCAGCCCCCTTGGTGCGGCATTCGCCGCACTTTTTTGGTGCGGCAAGTGCCGCACCCTTTCGGCACGGCGCCTTTCCAACACGGCGGGTGCCGTGCCGTTTTGGCGCGGCGCGTGCCGCGCCGTTTTGGCGCGGCGAGCTCTTGCGTGCTCGGCGGTACCTATCTGGATACGTGATACAGAACCACATCCCGTATCATTTTTACGGGTGCATATCAAGCATATCACTCTGAGAAATGTTTTATATAAGTGTTTAATGAAGCAACATTTTCAAGGGACTAGTACTTCTCAACATATTCCACCAAATAATCTAAGCTTAGGGTTGAAGGTCAACCACAAATATAGATTTACATACTACAATAAATTGAGGCGTTCACCTTTAAGCTTTATTAAATGCATGTCTGTGAAAATATCGGTTCAGTGTTGTGTCTAACGTCTTTTTTCCTTGATGATCTTCCTCCGCGGGCAAAAAATGCTTAGTTGAAAAAAGTTCATAATACTCTTCACTAGGATCAATGGTGGATATTAGGAAGTCTGTGAAATTATCTCTTCCCTAGGATAAATGAACTCCGCGCAGATCCAAAAGGTTCTCCGCGGAGATCCAGAAGGTTATCCGCGGAGATCCAGAAGGTTCTCCGCGGAGATCCAGAAGGTTCTCCGCGGAGATCCAGAAGGTTCTCCGCGGAGAGAAAATGGTTTTCCGCGGAGAGCAAATGGTTCTCCGCGGAGATCCAAAAGGTTCTCCGCGGAGACTGATAAGAAAAATTAAATCTTCTTCTTAGGGTTTATGATTTGTGATTATGCGAAGAAGATTGATGATATTTTCCAAAACTATATTCGATGAAGGCAAGTGTACCTTGTCGTATATAATATAGGATATTTTATAGAAATACCAAGGTCGTATTAAACTCGGGTTTGTCGAGTACTTCTACTTCGAGAAAGCGGACTATTATTTTATCGGAGAGAATAATTTGGAAAGGAAAGAAAAGCTAATTAAAAAGAGAATAAAAATAAAATGAAGAAAACAAAACTTGATTTAAAACAAAACCTTAAAATGAAATAAAAAGATAAATACTATCATTCAACTCTAAGCCTTGACCGTGGGGATTCCCGAAGCTCGAACATGCCTCTCTCGAGGTTAATGCCCAACTAAGCTTAGGAAAAATCAACCGGACTCTCGTCCTATAATTGATTACCTAAGACTTGCTTTACGATGTGAATCCCACTATAGGATTTGACTCCTATCCAGAAGATTTACGTCATCCTCTCTCGAGGGGTGCGTGCAACTCTTTTTATTCTCGAGTGATCGATTCGTACGCACGTCCTCTCGGCTAGCTAGAATACGAAAACAAATACCGAAATTCATAACCGGAATATGAAACCGATATCGTTATATTTCGAGAATAAATCGAAGGAGAGAAGATACGATAATAAGGAAAGAGATGATTTTGATTCAAAGCTTGCTAAAAATCAAGACTACAAAATAATTGCTAAAGGAAAAAAAATAAAACAAGAAAGAGAGAGAAAGAGGAAGAAAGAGAGTTTGCATAAAAGAAAGAGATAACAAAATTTCATTTCATAAAAAAGGAGATTACATAAATTGAAAGCTACATTACATTGCATGAAATTAAAGCTAAGCTACTTGCATGGAAGAAGAAAACAAGACATTAAAAAGGAAATAAGAAAATTACATGAAATTAAATCTAAACCTAAAACATGAAAAATAAGGAAAACTATACAAGAACAGCCCAAATGGGCAGGGGGAAGGGAGAGGAATGCTGGAGGGGAACCTCTGAATTTATAGGAAAAAATTCCAGGTTACACGCCCTCGGTCACGGGCGTGACCTAGGGCGTGTAATACTTGTTCTGCACGGCTGCGACATCGGCGTGGGCTTTGCGTGACTATGTCGCGAAAAAGGACATTACACGCCCGTGTAACTTTGGTCACGGGCGTGTACCTGGGCGACTTCATCAATGCGGCGTGGGCTTGAGTGCGACGCTGCAGCGAAAAGCGATCAAGCGCGAAAAGTCACGGGCGTGACTCATGGGTCACGGGCGTGACTGGGGTCAACTCCATCAATGCGGCGTGGGCTTGAATTCGGCGCAGCAGGGAGCTGGGATCACGCGGGAAGACACGGGCGTGACTCTTTGGTCACGGGCGTGACTTGGGTCAACTCCTTGACAGCATCTCCACGTCTCGTCGGTGGCCAGCTGGGAAGATTCTAAGATTACACGCCCTTAGTCACGGGCGTGACCTGGTGTCACGGGCGTGACCTGGGGCGTGACTTGCTGTGGACTAGCTCAATCTGCTCGGCAACACTTCTGGACTGATCTTAGTGTTACACGCCCTTAGTCACGGGCGTGACCTAGGGCGTGTACTATGGAATTTGTCCAAAAATACCAGAAAATCTGCAAAACAAAAATACAATTATATTTAGAACTAAAATTATAAAAGAAGTGATTTTTAACTAAAATATAAATAATATTTACAAAATTATATTAAACTTAACCTAAATACTATAATTAAAATAAGCATAAATCCTACTTATCAAATACCCCCATACTTAAGCTTTTGCTATTCCAGAGCAAAAGTATGAGAAATATTTATAAGACATTTAATAAAATTTTTAATTAAGCCTAAAAATTTATTGAATCATAAGTAAGCTAAAAAGAAAATTTAAGGATCAACGAATTAAGTCCTAAATTATGAAATTAGAATAATAAGAGAAAAATATTTAGCCAAGAGTTCTCAAAAATATTAACTAGTTAACAAAATTGAGTAATAAGTAAACAAAATTAGATTTAAAATTTATAAAAACCATAACTTCGAAAAAGCTAAAGGAAAAATGTAACTTACTAAGTATTGCTCTCTCCATAACATAATTTAAATCTAGATCAAAGATATTGGGTTGGGGGGATTTCATAAAATTTGGCATAAGAAGAGAAACTTTTGAATGGAGGAAATGGAATTTATCATGAAATTTTCTTTTTTTTTTTCTCTTCTAATAAAAACCCAAAATGTATATGGTTTAGGAGTAATGAATTTTATCCTCTTACTCCATGCCATATAATCTTTTAAATGATTTTGGGTGCATATGTTTAGGGAATAATGAATTTTATCCTCTTATTCCCATGACATATGATCTTTTAATACATTTTTTTTTTATGCCATCAAAGGGGGTAGGGTGGAGAAAAGATTTCTAGCTTATAAATTAATTAATTTTGAGAGCAAATTTTAGTAATTTAAACTTTCCTAAGATTTAAAAAGCTTAAGGTAGAAATAAATAAAATCTAAAGGTGTTTTAAGCAAGATTACTAAAAATTTGTAACTATTTAAAATAAAAGAGAAGAAGTGCTAAAGAAATATCTCTAATCACATTAAAATCATAAAATATTTCTTAACACTAAATCACTTAATCAAAAGTTAGATTTAGCAAACCATGATAGAATAAATGATTAGCAAAAATATAAATGCTTATAAATAAACTCAAAATTGATTTTGGAAATAACAAAAACCAAAGTAAGGGCTTATTATATTTTTGGGATTTTTTTCTAAGTTTTATGTACTAATTTTTTGGAAATTTTTTTTATATTATCTTTTTTTTTTGGAATTTTTTTTTTTTAGGATGAGAAATAAATACTAAAAATGCTAAACATAAACTAATAAACCTAATTTTTTTTGTTTGTAAATTAATTCTTGGACTTCCCAAGGTCTACCCGGTGAAGGGCTCGCAAGGTACTAGAGGCTATGATGGGAATTCAAGCCCAAAGCGTCCTTTCCGAGAATTAAAATTTTCAATTTTCTAATTTTTTTTTGAATATTTTTGGGTTTTCTAATAAAAAAATTTTTTTTTTTTTGAAAAAAACTAATTTTTCTTTTGTAAAAGACAATAAAAAGGAAATAAATTATTTACAAAACTATGTACACAAATATTTTTGGAATTTTTTTTTTTTTGATTTTCAAAATTATTTTTTTTTTTGGAAATTTTCTACGATTTTATAATTTAAAAGAGAGGGAAATACACCCCCATACTTAAAATTCAACATTGTCCCCAATGTTGAAAGCTAAGTATGGAGAATAATAAAATAGAAAAATATAAGAGCATGATTATGAAAGAAAGAGAGGAAAAGAAGTACGTCCCTGATTTGGAGACGGACGACCGTCACGATTACCTGCAAAAATTTTCTTTCAAAACCATAAGACAAAACATAAGATTAAATGAAAGAAAACATAAAAGTTACTTAATAATATTTTTTTTTTTTGAATTTTTGATAAAAGTAATAGCGCTCTCTCTTTTCAAAATATCGACAAAATATCCCCGGCAACGGCGCCAAAAACTTGATAAGAAAAATTAGATCTTCTTCTTAGGGTTTATGATTTGTGATTATGCGAAGAAGATTGATGATATTTTCCAAAACTATATTCGATGAAGGCAAGTGTACCTTGTCGTATATAATATAGGATATTTTATAGAAATACCAAGGTCGTATTAAACTCGGGTTTGTCGAGTACTTCTACTTCGAGAAAGCGGACTATTATTTTATCGGAGAGAATAATTTGGAAAGGAAAGAAAAGCTAATTAAAAAGAGAATAAAAATAAAATGAAGAAAACAAAACTTGATTTAAAACAAAACCTTAAAATGAAATAAAAAGATAAATACTATCATTCAACTCTAAGCCTTGACCGTGGGGATTCCCGAAGCTCGAACATGCCTCTCTCGAGGTTAATGCCCAACTAAGCTTAGGAAAAATCAACCGGACTCTCGTCCTATAATTGATTACCTAAGACTTGCTTTACGATGTGAATCCCACTATAGGATTTGACTCCTATCCAGAAGATTTACGTCATCCTCTCTCGAGGGGTGCGTGCAACTCTTTTTATTCTCGAGTGATCGATTCGTACGCACGTCCTCTCGGCTAGCTAGAATACGAAAACAAATACCGAAATTCATAACCGGAATATGAAACCGATATCGTTATATTTCGAGAATAAATCGAAGGAGAGAAGATACGATAATAAGGAAAGAGATGATTTTGATTCAAAGCTTGCTAAAAATCAAGACTACAAAATAATTGCTAAAGGAAAAAAAATAAAACAAGAAAGAGAGAGAAAGAGGAAGAAAGAGAGTTTGCATAAAAGAAAGAGATAACAAAATTTCATTTCATAAAAAAGGAGATTACATAAATTGAAAGCTACATTACATTGCATGAAATTAAAGCTAAGCTACTTGCATGGAAGAAGAAAACAAGACATTAAAAAGGAAATAAGAAAATTACATGAAATTAAATCTAAACCTAAAACATGAAAAATAAGAAAAACTATACAAGAACAGCCCAAATGGGCAGGGGGAAGGGAGAGGAATGCTGGAGGGGAACCTCTGAATTTATAGGAAAAAATTCCAGGTTACACGCCCTCGGTCACGGGCGTGACCTAGGGCGTGTAATACTTGTTCTGCACGGCTGCGACATCGGCGTGGGCTTTGCGTGACTATGTTGCGAAAAAGGACATTACACGCCCGTGTAACTTTGGTCACGGGCGTGTACCTGGGCGGCTTCATCAATGCGGCGTGGGCTTGAGTGCGACGCTGCAGCGAAAAGCGATCAAGCGCGAAAAGTCACGGGCGTGACTCATGGGTCACGGGCGTGACTGGGGTCAACTCCATCAATGCGGCGTGGGCTTGAATTCGGCGCAGCAGGGAGCTGGGATCACGCGGGAAGACACGGGCGTGACTCTTTGGTCACGGGCGTGACTTGGGTCAACTCCTTGACAGCATCTCCACGTCTCGTCGGTGGCCAGCTGGGAAGATTCTAAGATTACACGCCCTTAGTCACGGGCGTGACCTGGTGTCACGGGCGTGACCTGGGGCGTGACTTGCTGTGGACTAGCTCAATCTGCTCGGCAACACTTCTGGACTGATCTTAGTGTTACACGCCCTTAGTCACGGGCGTGACCTAGGGCGTGTACTATGGAATTTGTCCAAAAATACCAGAAAATCTGCAAAACAAAAATACAATTATATTTAGAACTAAAATTATAAAAGAAGTGATTTTTAACTAAAATATAAATAATATTTACAAAATTATATTAAACTTAACCTAAATACTATAATTAAAATAAGCATAAATCCTACTTATCAGAGACCTAAAAGGTTCTCCGCGGAAAACCATTTGGATCTCCGTGGAGAGTCATTTGGATCTACGCGGAGATCCAAATTGTCGCAGCGGTGATAAGAATTGTCACTGCAACGAGCATTCCTCTCTCCTCAATTTTTTTCTTCCTTTTCCCTTTTTCTCTTCCTCTCTCCCCCTTTCCTTCTCCTCCCCCTCTTTTTTCTCCTCCCCCTCCTTTTCTTTCTCTTCCCTCCCCCTCCCCCCCTTTTCCCCCCTCATACCAGAGTAGAACCCGGTGCCCCCCCAACTACGTGTAATGGGTCTGAGAACCGCCCGACTAGGTCATTGTCAACAACGATGGGTTAAGCGATGAGGATAACGCCATATAAGGGTGGGGGCATTTGTAACGAGGCGGATCTTTCATCTAACGGCAGTACAACGATAGTCGCAAGGAAATTCTTTGATCCAACGGCGGGAATTAAGCAAGCACAGATAATCCAAGACAATGTTGAATATTATGTTAATTGAAATTTTTTGATGAAAAATCACGTGTAAATATTGACAATTGTAAATGACTGATAAATGTCTAATGAAGTAGCCGTTATTAGGAGACTTTAGCCGTAATTAGAGGATGAAATTTTGCTTAATAAATTAAAAAAAAATTGTCTCCTCTTCTCCTAATCACCTTCTTCTCCCAGCCCCGACCATTTCCAAGCCATTCTTCTTCCTCTCCACGGCCCCTCTCCTTGGTCATTTCCGCATTAACTCCTAACAATGGTTACTAGGACCTAACATTTGGTGCTCTCGTCACTGATCTCACGCTTCTATATAGTGATCGACGACTACTTAGTCGTGCTTGATACATGCCAAAAACACATGGATGAACATTTTCAACGCGTTCTTGATGACTTGCGACAACGATCCGATCAACTCCAACAATCTGTCTTGCTCGAGTTCCACGATTTGAAGGGACGCATATATGCTGCCTTCACAAAGTTTCATTCCGCTCTGAAGGATTTTTAAGAAACCATTCAAGATAGCTCTGTTAATTCCTTATCGGAGCATCCCCAATCCATGTTTGCACCCCAATGATGAAACTTGAACAAGAGCAAATTGGGATCAATGACGCAATTATGGCTACTGTTATTACTAGTTCATTCCTGTCCTCTACCATCGACAAGATCAATAAATACATTAAACATTGTCCCTGGAGAGGTCAATGTCAATGTTGATAATGCTTCCATCATTCTTGGCATTCCCCTTCATTCTTCCATCGTCGAAGATATCATGGTTCTACAAAAACATCTTGCGGAGAAAACAAATTTGTCGTTGTTACTGACACAACCATCCGAGCAAGAACGGCTCATTATTGGTGAGGTTAGGCCAATACTGGCAACTCTGGTTATTCTTGTTTGCGATCCAGAAGGAGCAAGGATGTATTTTCTGTCATCCTCACAATGACATTAAGACAAGTTGTCTTCCAACATTTGTGGAGTTCCCAACTCTCATTGTTTCGTCTAGGCACAAAGTGAAACATGGAAGATCTTGAAAACAGGACAGATACCCAAAGTGATTTTATTGTGGATTTGTCAGAAGAAAGAAACCTCAGACATTGTAAAGATAAAAGGAACACGGTTGAAATTATCATCATTATGATTTTCAGTATTCTTACTCAGTTTTCTTGGCCAAAGCCTGCAAAATAAGGTGCAAAAGTAAAACATATTAATTCATTATCAGAAGTTGATTTCTGCAATTCCCATTCTCTCAGGGGTACTATAGTAAAAAATTTATGCAATGAATCATCAACACTATAAAGGATGACCTTGAGTGTCCTGGGAATGTAATGGTTGACAAGGACATAGGTGCATGTACAGATAATGTTATACCTGTTGAAACCTCGAAACCGGTTCAACTGAGTTTAGATCAAGGGGTGACCAAAGGTTACTAGTTTAGTGGTCGACCCACGTGAGACACGGCGAGAAGAAGCTAGAGAACACAAATAACGCCTCTGAACTACCTACAAACAAGGCCCACGTGTTGCATCGAAGAGGTCCCGCCACATACCCATAAGTCTATAGGAACTTTTCCTCCTAAGTCAATGCTGAGTTTGACACAAGAGAGGCGGACATTGAATTCGTCTAGCCCCTAGAGAGAGGGGGGGGGGGGGGGGGGGGCAAAAAGTCCTTCTACTTGTGTCTTGGGGTCCTATTTATATGCAAATCCAAAAAAGGGATGGCCTGCAAATGGCCGCTCTTGCCTTTTGAGATGGACTGTGAATAACTTCATCCTCCTTAACCAAAATACTATTCACAGACCCAAATGATCTGCGGATATCCTATCCCGCCTTACACAAAATGTTATTCCCATACCCATATGGGGTGCAGGTACTCTCCTGGAGGTCGCTGAGTACTCTCTTTGAGTTTGTCGAGTACCCTCCTTGAGTCTGCCGAGTACTCTCCTTGAGTCTGCCGAGTACTCTCCTTGAGTTCGCCGAGTACTCTCCTTGAGTGATGAGTACTCTCCTTGAGTGATAAGTCTGCCGAGTACTCTCCTTGATTCTGCCGAGTACTCTCCTGGAGGTCGCCAAGTATTCTCTTTGAGTCTGTCGAGTATTCTCTTTGAGTCTGTCGAGTGCTCTCCTTGAGTCTGTCGAGTAATCTCTTTGAGTCTGTCGAGTAATCTCTTTGAGTCTGTCGAGTACTCTCCTTGAGTCTGTCGAGTACTCTCCTGGAGATCGTCTAGTACTCTCCTTGAGTCTGTCGAGTACTCTCCTGGAGGTCGTCGAGTACTCTCCTTGAGTCTGTCGAGTACTCTCCTTGAGTTTGTCAAGTACTCTCTTTGAGTCTGTCGAGTACTCTCCTGGAGGTCGCCGAGCTGGTCTTCTAAGGTGTCTTCCTTAGACATTTTGGATCTCGACGAAGTACGGGTTATACAATACCCGTAATTCTTCGAGACCAGAAATACATAAAAAATACCTCAAGTGTCCAGTTCGGCGGCTTCAGGCCTTTAGTTCGGCTTCCTCAGGCCTTTAGCTCGGTGGCCTTCAGCTTGACGACCGGCCTTCATCTTCGGAATTCAATTCGGCAACCTCTCGAAAACCTCCTAGAGACCTCATTAGGGGGAGGTGTACCCCTATCTTTTGCCTATAAATATGACCTCATTATAACATTTTGAAATTAGTTCACACCCCGCGACGAGTTGCCACCTATTTTCCACGCAGAGTTCATACACGCACATCACGTAAGGTTCCCCATGACCCACTAGGACTCCAACCTCTTTTATTTAGTTATAAAACACCACGCCCCTTCCGACGTAGCACAAGTAGCATCATTATATATAAGTCTTCTCGAATCACAGGATCACTATCCCATTACATATATTCTCTAATCATGACATCAACATGCAATGATCCTACACTCATGCTCTACACGTATTACAATATTATGTCTACCCCAATCCAACAATCCACCAATCTCTTAAGATAACATACAAGCATTTCGAGACTCTTACTCATAACCACGGTGCTTGGAGGCGTTCAACAAAGGTTACCTGAGAGCCATCGTCGTCGGTAAATTCATGAAATCGAAAGATCACAAATTCACAACCCTCACAAGGTTACAAAATCACTTATACTTACAACCATTTAGCCTTAAAACCGATGTATCTTCCCTATTAAACTTTCCCTCAAAACTAACGCATCACCATCCACTACAACAAACTGCACATGTTGTAAGGACTGAAATATAACTAAAACACAGTTTGTTACTAATAGTTATATTTAGTAACAAATTTTTTGTTGTTGTTACAAAAAAGTATTTTTTTGTAACGAATATTTTAAATTTTGTTACAATAATAATTAATTCGTTACTATAACTGTAAGTATTTGTAACAACACTAATGTTACGTTACAAATAGAAAACTTTTCTCACAATAAGTATCAATTGTAACCACATCATGAAAGTTTTTTGTGACAAAGACATTGTCCTTACTAATAGTAATATTTTATTATTAAAGTTTTGTTACAAAAAATATATCATATTTTATTTTCAATTTTTGTTCTATTTTATTATCAAAATTTTGAATTATTATTATTTAAAAAAAAATTTGTATGCGCGCGACAGTACCCCACCTCGATAGTGCTCTAACGCGACGACAGTACTCCTACAACTCGCAAACATCCGTGCGCGGCTGTCGCAGATATGTGGTACTATTGCGACATGTATTTTTGTGCATACGGGATTTTTTATAAATCTTTAACTTTTTATAAAAGTTTTTCTGCCTCTCTCTCATGCAGCTCTATCCAGTGGCGGGTGCAGAAATTTTTTTCAGTGAGGGCGGAGTACAAAAATATTCAAAAATAAGGAAATTGATAAGTATAAGAGTAAATTATTGATAACCTCCCTTATCGTTTACATAATAGTTAAATCTCTCTTATCTTTAATAATAAGTGTGTAACCTCATTATCTTTCTTAACAAAGTTAAATCCATAATATTTAGAAATGTCTATATAACTTTTTTTTATCATAGTCAATAACCATCTAATCTTTACAAATAATTATTTTATATAAAATTAGCTTTTATTAAATTTTTTTAATAATTTGAAAAAATAATATCAAAATTATTTTTTACTTAATGTTTACAATACAAATTAATTAAGCTTTTAAAATAAAATTTAATTAGAAAAATGAGTAACGAGAACAAGTATTAGTGTGTGTGTGTGTATGAGTACGTGGGGACACGAGAACAAGTGTTGAGATACGCTTAAAGGAGAAGAGCATTTAGAAATATAAGATTTTCATAGTTTTTTTATTGGACTGTAAATAACAAATATTTGTGTGTGTGAGTAACAAATAATTGTGTGCTTTTGATTGCATGTATTTTGAATTTTAATCATATTTATTGGTGTGTAAATAAAAAATATTGTTGTTTGTTATATTTTTAAACAATAATATTGGAAAAGACAACTTTATTTA
The DNA here is from genome assembly GCA_033032865.1 of Dactylorhiza incarnata. Classification (NCBI taxonomy): domain Eukaryota; kingdom Viridiplantae; phylum Streptophyta; class Magnoliopsida; order Asparagales; family Orchidaceae; genus Dactylorhiza; species Dactylorhiza incarnata. Next base: position 14,332,189 of record JAWHQI010000017.1, read on the forward strand.
TAAAGTAAAATGTAAATTATAAAAAAGTTGTGGTTGGTGGGAATTGAACCCATGACCAAAAAGACAAAATGTCTATACTCAACCAACTAAGCTAACAACAATATATTTCTAATTTTATATAGCATATAATATATGTAATACGTAACAAGTTCACCATGGTAAAAAACCTATTTTTATTTACCGAATTATAATATGTTTAAAACTCAGTGTGGGCGGCCGCCTACGCTAGCCCCTACGTGGGTCCGCCCCTGGCTCTATCTCTCTCTCACATGAATGAATGGAATATACAGATGAAAATTTCCCTCCATAAAATTTTGAATAAAACAAAACAAAAAATTAAAAATATATTAAATGTAAAAATGAATGCAAATTAATATGACATTAATTTTTTAATATAATTTTGGAATTAAAATAAAATCACGCACGAACCCGCGTGCACGCAAATGCACTCTCGCGCACATGCAAATGCACTCTCGTGCGCACGCAAATGCACTCTCGTGCGTGTAGTTTTCCTTTATTTGCTTGAGAGCTAGCGCGTATTGCATGTGTCGGGGCTCAAACACAGACACATGCACACACACAGACACGGACAACCAAACACACAAACATCCATTTGCGAGCTGTAGCAATGTCTTTCACGTACGGCCGCCGCCGTTGTCTCCCCTCTCTTCGACGGCCGCCGCCGCCGTCGCCTCTCTCTTCCACGGCCGCCGCCATCGTCGTTCTCTTTCTCGGCCGTCGCCGCGCGCCGTTCTCTTCCTCTAGTTTATTAAGTTTTGTCTATTTCCTTTCCCCTCACATTAATGAAATATATGGAAGGAAATTTTCCTCCATAAAATTTTGCACAAAACAAATCAAAAAATTTAAAACATATTAATATAATTTTTGAATAAAAATAACAATCGCGCACTGGCCCCGCATGCACGCATATTTTTTCATTGTGCGCATGAGTGAAATAATTGTACCCTTCGAGCGCCCATTTTTCGCTCGAGCACGTGCTTTTCACTCGGATGCACGTTTTATTTCCTGAGCACACATTTTTTTTCAGTCGCGCGGATTGCACTAGCTCTATCTTTTTTGCTCTGGAGCATAAATAAATTTGTCAGTGCACACGTTTTGTGCTCGGGAGCTAGCGTTTTAATGAAAATATATGTCATATATATATTGATTGATGGATGACACGTGCTTTAATGAAATAAATGTGTAATGAAATTCATAAATACATGTCAAATCAATTCATAAATACAACGCGTTGTTCAATAAAATTTACTTTTTAAATAAGATTTATGTTTTTTTTAAAATAAGAATTACCCCCGCTCAATTTTGTCCGCTCTCAGGAGCTCGATCAACTGACAGTGCACATGAGACCTGTACAACCCTTATTCTCCGAGGATGGGACCCACTCAAGGCCACATAGGCAGAGGTCAAAGTCAAAGAGGCAGACAAATCAGCCAGCAGGAACCAAAGAAGGCTTGGCGAGTATTGGCTAAATACTCGCCCGAGGGGCGACTATGGTCGAAGGTATGTGCCGAGTATCCCGTATGTCGCCCCAAGTGTCCGGCAAGCCACAGAAGACCTGCGCGAGTATTGGCCCGGCTTGTGCGAGCAGCAACTAATACTCGCCAGATGGGCGACTATGGTCGGAGATACATGCCGAGTATCCCGTATGTCGCCAGGTTAGGGCTGGGCTATAAAAACCCCTACCCCTTGGTTGCCTATAAATAGGACCCCAGGGGTACTTGGATTGGCACCTGTGCTTGAGCTTCTGGATCCCGATTTCCGAATTCTCGAGCCCGTCACCCCTGCTTGCTAGCCAAGCCCGTGCCTTTCTCGTACCCTGCTCGACCATTCTTGGTTGTGGAGGGGAAGACTCCTTTGAGCTTCCGGGTACGTGGTGGGACCTCCCTGCCGCAGCATCTGGGGTCCTGTTGTTGTTGCTCTCCTAGCTTCCTCATAGTCGCCAACTTGTCCATCTCGTCAGACAGCTGGGCAAGTAGCCTCCGGCTGCAAAGGTCCGAATTTTGAGGTCAGGATTTTCCTGGCGTCAACACTTTGGTGCGGTGAGCGTGGCTCGCAGCCAGAGGGAGAAAACCTAGTAGGAAGACAAGATGGTCGTAGAAGGCGACCACGAGGAAGTGGTCGGCAACTCGTCAGGAACTGGCAGGTTCGTAACGATGGAAGTTTTTGAAGCATTCACCCAGCGCATGGAAGGGGCTATGCGAGCAGTGTTCCAGCAGGGTGCGGAGGTCACGGCGACCTCACCTCATCGCCCGATTCTGACCGAAGAAGGTGCTCACCCTCGGCGAGCAGGGAAGGAGCATGGAGAGGAACTGGAGCGACCAAGGAGGTCGCAATTCTACTCGCAAGTCTCGCGTGGAGCTGGTAGAATTCGACTCTGCGAAGAGGAGGAGCAGGCGAGATACCAGGATACTCGCACATATGGCGAGTATGGTGGTGATACTCGCCAGGTGAAGGATCGTCGCCGGGTAGGAAGGAGGAGCCCCTTCTGCGAGGAAATCTTTGCCGCTCCAGTGCCAGAAGGATTCAAAGATCCCGCTATGAATTATTGCTCGGGGAGAGACGACCCTATCCGTCGGGGGAAGAGGCGTAACCGGAGAAATAGCCGAAGGAGGAATAAGGATCGGGTCAGCCAAGAATGTCAAGGAAGGATCAGGGCCGGGGAAGTAGGAGTGAGTTTTGGAGAAGCGGAGCTCGGATCTTTCCGCAAAACGAATTTCCACCAAGCCTACCGCCAAGATGTCACTCCAACCTCTCAAGCGCCATCCCCGCTAGAGGAAATCACTTTGTCGGAGGAAGGCATGCTAAGGGATGAGAATCCCTTCCATGAGGCCCGTGTGATTGATGCGATCGTCGAAGACTTCACCGTCAACCGAATCCTGGAGTGCAATGGGGGATCTGTCTGTGTCATCTTTACGTCGTTCTCACGAACACGTTTGACAACCTGGAGGTCGAGAAAATCAGGATGATGATCCTGGACAGTTCCCTTTTTTGATTTTTTAGGTAAGCAAAAGGTGGACGCGGCAGGAAGATCAGCCGCCGTCGGGAAGCTTAATCCAAGACGGGAAGAACCCTTCATCGTGAAGGGGAGCTGTTGGAAAACACCTGGAACGGCGACAACTTGAAAGGGTTTGGCTCCTGAATGGGAGTATGTACACATCCCACCCTTGTAAATTTATTGTCCATAAATAAAACCATCACCTCCCTGAAACATGGGAACTGGTGAGTCTTTTGTCATTTCCAGCTATGCGTTTTCAAGTAAAAGAAGAAAAGCAGGCAAAGCCGATCTCCGCGTTAGGTTGGGAAACTAGCCTCCGACTTGATTCTCGTAAAAGCCCAGAACGGGTGATGAGACAATGCCTCGGGTATACGTCCCCCTATGTCCAAGCCTCTGCAATGACGACCGAGATCAGCTCCCCCCTTGCACGTTGGCCGCGGTTCCCACCGGCGGCATTTCTCATCCGACTGGTGAGATTATCAGGAAGAAGTCTGGACGCCGACCTCCCAATCCGACGAAGGAATAATCGACTTCGGCAAAGGTGGTGCTCGCCCTTATCTGCTTCGTCAAAAATGCGTTTTCAAGTAAAAGAAGAAAAGCAGGCAAAGCCGATCTCCGCGTTAGGTTGGGAAACTGGCCTCCGACTTGATTCTCGTAAAAGCCCAGAACGGGTGATGGGACAATGCCTCGGGTATACGTCCCCCTATGTCCAAGCCTCTGCAATGACGGCCGAGATCAGCTCCCCCCTTGCACGTTGGCCGCGGTTCCCACCGGCGGCATTTCTCATCCGACTGGTGAGATTATCAGGAAGAAGTCTGGACGCCGACCTCCCAATCCGACGAAGGAATAATCGACTTCGGCAAAGGTGGTGCTCGCCCTTATCCGTTTCGTCAAAAATGTGTTTTCAAGTAAAAGAAGAAAAGCAGGCAAAGCCGATCTCCGCGTTAGGTTGGGAAACTGGCCTCCGACTTGATTCTCGTAAAAACCCAGAACGGGTGATGGGACAATGCCTCGGGTATACGTCCCCCTAAGTCCAAGCCTCTGCAATGACGGCCGAGATCAGCTCCCCCCTTGCATGTTGGCCGCGGTTCCCACCGGCGGCATTTCTCATCCGACTGGTGAGATTATCAGGAAGAAGTCTGGACGCCGACCTCCCAACTCGACGAAGGATGATCGACTTAACTGGTCAGGAGACAGTGCCTCGGTTGTTCGTTTCCGAGTTTTTCCTCCTATTGTGTGAGTTAATGTGCTTAAGTGTGCTTAACTCCCCGTTCAAATTGTTGAGCAACAGGAAACAGGTTGGGTCGACATTCAGCACCCGAGTAGGATGAGGATCTTAGGATGCTGTGATCCCTTGGAAGGTGCTCCATTGGACTCCCCCTACTGTCATTCCCTACTGGACGATCTGCTTGTTAATATCCATCACCGCCAGTTGGGAAACGAGCCTCCGACTTGTACCTCGTAAAAACCCAGAACGGATGATGGGACAGTGCCTCGGTTCAGCAACCCTCTAAGACCAAGCCTCTGCATTGACGGTCGAGATTAACTCCCCCCTTGCATGTTGGCCACGGTTCGTATCGACTGTGCTTCTCATTCGACTGGAGGGATTACCGGGAGGAAGTCTGGACGCCGATAGCCCAACTTGAAAGAAAGAGGTGATCGATTCGACCGAACGAAGAACGAAGACTTCAAGCATCCAAGTCTGCTGGTACCTAAGGACGGTGTGTCCCCTTGGACCTGTCCGGCTGCCATGCCGTACTTGACGTCATCCTTTGAAGACACCAGGCTTTCAAGTAGGAGAGAGGCCTCGGGATGATATGTCCCCCCGGGCCTCCCTGACTGCTAAACCCTACTTCTTCCTTCCCTTAAAGAGCTCCTTTGATTCTTGCTTAAAATCCTAACGGCGCTCTTCACTAGGTGCAAGTCAAGGCCTCAGGAGCAAGTCTGCAGGTGCGAGTATGATGGTGCGAGCATGCATTGCGAGTATACAGGTGCGAGCATACATCCTCGCCAAAATCCTAAGAGCCTAGCGAGCACTCAACCTCGCCTCGAGCCTAGGAGCCTAAGCGACATACAAGCAAGGAAGTAAATACATGAAGAAAGAGGCGAGTAAGACTTGTCAAGTTCCTTTCATTTATGCAAAAAATCTTGTGTACATCAAGTTACAGGTATATCGAAGAACTGCACAAAAAGGTCGCCGGGCGAGCAAAAAGGGAGCCCAGGCGACTAGGCGACATCCTCGCCTTCTATATCTACGTCAGCATCTTCAGCATCACCGCCGTCGTCGTCATCATCATCATCATCATCATCATCATCGTCGTCCTCATCATCTTCATCCTCGGCATCGCTGGGCTGCGACGAGGATGCTCGCAAGGGGGAGGTGGACTCTTCGGCGAGCAATGCCGGAATGAGGTCCCCCACTGTCAATCCCATAGCTTCCGGCTTCAGAAGATCATCTGCCTTCATCTGGTTCAGGATGACCTCCCCCGTTGCTCGCGCGATCTCCCGGTGAATATAAGGCATGTCGTCGCCGTGCATCCTTATGCGCTTGCCCCTGGGAATGGCCGCCTCTGCTGGTTGCTGCTCGACAGGCCGAGTTTCCAACTCGGCGATACGGATTTGAGCGACCTCCAGGGCCGAGCGAGTATCCTCCAACTCCTTCTCGGCCTGGGACAGCCTCTTTGCCGACTCCAGCTCGGCAGCCTGCAGCGAGCGAAAAGAAGAAGGTTAGTTTAAAAAAGTTTGCAAGGTAGCGAGTATCCCAAAAAGCGAGTAAAGTCGCAATGGTGAGTACCTCGAACTCCTTAATCCTGTTCGCCATGGCGATCATCTTCGGGCCCTGCACCTTGATCGCCTGCTCATACTCGAGCAGTCACCTTGCTGTTGCATGAGCCAGCTCGGCTAACCGCAAGAGGGAGCGCGAGGTCTGGTGAGCCAGATCCTCGGTAGTTGTGTCCTGCAGGACTTCGGCGTCCGCGCGACCATAGAGGGCGTAGGTCACGTCGAAGGCCTCCCCCTTGTCCTCCCACTCATCCGACCAGGCGGGGAGGTTAGAGCTGAGGGTCACCTCATGGGCGCGCTCAGCCCAGGTCACCAATGGGCGACCATAGGCATCCTCGCTGCGGGTGCCCTCATTAAAGAGAGGATTAGGCCTGTAAGCAAAAACCAACCGAACCGCCAAACCGAACCGAACCAAACCAAACCGCACGGTTTGGTTTGGTTTCAGTAGGTCGCGGTTCGGTCATGGTTTTGATTTTAGAAAAACCATACGGTTCGGTTCGGTTCATGGTTTTTTGTGGCAAACCGAACCGAGTCGAACCGAACCATAATGTATACAAATATTTAATTTATTTTTATATTTTAATCTTTGCATAAGACTCATAGTGAACCGTAGTGTATTTATATTTCATTAAACTATTAATTACATCTCATATTATATTTTTATATTTCATTAAACCGTAGTGTATTTATATTTTATATTCTCGAAGTGCGGAACTCTCCTGGATGCATGGCTGGAGCTAGGTTTTCTTAATTGCTCCACGCTGTTGATTTCTCCTCATCCTGCAAACGTCGAGTCGCCGCTCCTCATCCCGTCGGGCGCCGGCCGCCGCGCTCATCGCAGGTGAGCCCTCTTCCTCTTCTCTGTAATAAGCTTTCATTGTTCATATTATCTTCTGGACTCATTTCACAGGCAAGCCCATCCAGCACAGATCTTGCTTCTTTGTCACTTGATATATAGAGTGATTTTTGTCCTATGAATACTTCTCTAATCTAGATCTTTCTCCAAACAAATAATGTTGATGAATATTTCATTTTTCATTCATGTTTTCAGCTTGAATAACAATACATCTAAGTTGTCTACTTTTTTTTATATATTATTGGTTAATTAAAAGATTTGATTTTGGAGTCCTGAAATGGTTAGGTAATAGGAAATTAGAAATTGTGTTCACTGTTCAGGCATCACTTGGATCACATTATTTAATTCATGTTTCCAGCTTGTTGATAACTTCTTAAAAAGAAGTTATTAACTCCCTTATTTTAATAAATATTGAGAAAATATACGAAATACAACGATGAATTCACTAATATATTTCATATCTGTAATTGTGGACAGTTTATTGGCAAACGAGCAGCATATTTGTGCAGGAGTGCGAAAAATCCATGAAAGAACGGACAAATTTAAGCTGAAATTATATTGCTGGAAAGAATGGAGCAGATTGGTCATAACCGGGTCGTAACATAGCGGTTTAAATTGAATATTCTGAACCAAAAGTACAACATTTCGAAATAATAAAAAAAGGCCTGCGGTTCCTGTTGAAAGGACGCCTCTTTTCAGCCTTTTGGACTGTAGCATGGCAAATAAAAGAAGAATTTGGCAGTTTCAAACCGGGGAGACGGGATTATTTCGAGAGAGAGAGAGATACGGCTTGATTTTTAGAGAGAGAAAAAGTAAAGAAGGTTTGGAGAAGAAGAAAGAGACGACATATTGAGCGGATTTGACAACGAAAAGGACAAATTCCCGCGCTTAAATTTAAACTCCGAACAATGTCTTGTAAGATCTTTTCAATTTTGTTTGTCATTTCAAGGATCATGAACTAATTTTTCGTATCTTGTATGTCGTGAGTACTATTTTTTGTTGTGATGTTTAATTTATAATTTTTCCGTATGATTTCTTGGTTTGCTATCTTTATCAATGTTATGATTTATTGCGAGAGATTTTAATCATGTTTATCTTCAACATTTCGTGGTGAGATTCGAGAGAGGAATCACGATTGATTTAAGATAAATACTTAATGTTATGCGGTGAGATTCGAGAGATGAGTCGCATGAATATCTAATTTAAATCTTTACTTCTATACTACGCCGCGAGATTCGAGAGAGGAGCGGTGTGTTTACATCATAATTTTGATATTATAAAAGAGAGAGGAAGAGATTCCATCACCTTAATTATTAGCAAAAGCGATTTGAGCAATTTAATTTACCTAGCATTTTTCTAAGTTAGAGATAACTAGCGAAATCTAGGTTATGAGAATTCATAGATCGAGAGATTATGATTCCTAGTTTTTAATCGAGCAAGATAGTGAAACAAATATAATGCATCGGTATATTTAGCAAATATCACAACAAATCTAGGAAAGCGATATACAAGATTCCTTTCTCTAAAAGTTGATAAAAATTTACTTAAGTACTTTTAGCATTTTAAAAATTAGTTTTAAATATTCTGCAAATTAGTTTCGTCCAACTAATCGAATTATTTAACTTGTATTTAAGGAAAAGAGTAAACTAATATTCATAAGCGTTAGAGTGTTCACTTCTCCGAGGGAACGATCTTAACTCACTATTATATTACTTGAGCCGGCACGTATACTTGCGTATATACACTAAAGGCGTATCAAGTTTTTGGCGCCGTTGCCGGGGAAGCGGCAATCTGACGGTTTATTTCTTATGATATTAGTGAGCTCTTAGTAATTAGAGACCAAGTCGTTATTTTATTTCAATTTGACTTTTTGTCTAGTGTATGTCACGATTCCGTAACATTGAAATATTACCTTTGAATCTAGAAATCGAACGTACTTGTAGACGGAATAGACAAACTGTTAGAGCAAGCACTATTATTCATCAAGAGATGGATGTTAATCAGCACAGAAATGAAAATGACCATGGGGGTCAGGTAGATCCTAATGGTCAAGTCGAACACAATGGTCATAATATTCAAAATGCTGCACCACGAATGACTTGTCGAGACTATAACGCACCGTTAAGAGGAGGTTTGCAATTTAGTATAGCGCGACCCACAATCGCCGCTAATAATTTTAAAATGGACTCGACCACAATGCAACTCGTACAACATAACAAGTTTGGGGGTCTAAATCATGAAAATGCAAACGCTCATTTAAGAACATTTTTAGAAATCTGTGATATGTACAAGGTAAATGGGGCTTCAGATGAAGCTATTCAATTGAGATTATTCCCATTTTCTTTAGAGGGAAGAGCTAAAGACTGGCTTGATTCTCTACCACCTGGTTCCATCACTATGTGGGATCAATTGGAAGAGAAATTTCTGAATAAATATTTCCCCCCTTCTAAAACAGCTAAGTTGGTTAGGGACATTACCACTTTCGTCCAAAATCATGGCGAAACACTTTATGAAGCGTGGGAAAGGTTTAAGGAGATGCTTAGGAAGTGTCCGCATCACGGGTTGGCCCAACACCAACAAGTAACCACTTTTTATAACGGTTTACAAACCACTACGATGATCCTAGTTGACGGAGCCGCGGGAGGGTCTTTATTAAAGAAATATCCAGAAGATGCTATGGAAATTTTAGAAGATCTTACTTCTAACAATTACCAAGCATTCAAAAGGCAAGGTAATAACCAACCAGCCGGTATTCATCAAGTAGATCAATTCACTTCATTAACAGCCCAAATGGCCACTCAATTTAATTTAATAAATAAGAGGTTAGATTCTCTATCTACCCCTTCAACAAGTGCACCAATGACAGTGGAACAATTAAACCAAGTAACTGAAGAAGTACACTATCTAGGAGGCCAACAAAGGCAAGGACCTTCAAATTTCGGAAATCATTATAATCCAGATTGGCGAAATCATCCTAATTTTTCTTGGAAGAATTCACAAAATGCAATTCAACCACCAGGTTTTAATCAAAACATTAATCCTATACCAACCCAAATGCTTAATCAACAAACCAATAATATGAAATTGACTGATGAGTATATTATAGGTTTGTTTCAAAAGAATAACTCTAGGATGGGTGGTATTGAGTCTTCACTCCGATCTTTAGAATCCACAATTGGTCAATTGGCCAATGCTTTAAATCAAAGAACAATAGGATCGCTACCATCTGACACCACACTTAATCCAACAAGAGAAGAACCAAATAATCATTGTAAAGCTATTGCATTAAGGAGTGGGGTAGAGATCTCTAGTGGGGATGGATTACTAGAGAAGTTAAGGGAAGAAGAGATAAGAGAAAATACAATTATGAAAGAAAAGTCTATAGAAATTAAGGAGCCGGAGGAAGTGGATCCACAAAATAATAAGAAGAAAGAAATCATTTACCCTCCTCCACCTTTTCCATCAAGATTAAATAAACAAAACTTGACAAACAATTTCAAAAATTTATGGAAATTTTAAGAAGCTTACAATTAATATTCCATTTGCCGAGGCATTAGAGCAAATGCCTAGTTATGTCAAGTTTATGAAAGATATTTTATCGAAGAAAAGAAAATTTCTAGATAAAGAAATAGTTGCATTAACGGGGGAGTGTAGTGCGATTCTGCAAAAGAAATTGCCTCAAAAACTTAAGGACCCCGGTAGTTTTACCATACCTTGTTCCATAGGAGTAAAATTTGTCGGGAGAGCATTATGTGATTTAGGTGCAAGCATTAATTTAATGCCCTTATCTATATATACAAAGTTAGGTCTAGGAGAGATAACTCCAACAACTCTTACTCTCCAATTAGCCGATATGACTTTAGCATTCCCTAAGGGAATAGTTGAGGATGTATAGGTTAAAGTGGAGAAATTCATTTTTCCGGCCGATTTCGTAGTGTTGGACATGGAAGAGGATAAGGATGTACCCATAATCTTGGGAAGGCCATTTTTAGCAACCGGAAGGACTTTAATTGACGTACAAAAGGAGAGTTAACTATGCGAGTTAATGAATAGGAAGTAACATTCAATATCCTAAAAGCTATGACATTTCCAAATGAAAAAGAAGATTGTTACTCTATTGAAGAAGTGGAGATTAAAAATTAATTAATTAAGGGTAATGATGATGACCTAGAACAAAGACTTCTCACAATTTTGACAAATGAAGAGTGGGATGATGATTTAGAATTGGATCAATGCGTTAAAGTTTTAGAATCCCATTATAAACTGCCTATCTTTAGGAATTTTGAATCTATAACTAGGTCAAGTGAACCAAAAATTATGAAACCCTCAATTATTAAACCTCCAACTTTAGATTTAAAACCTCTTCCGGAACATCTTAAATATGCTTTCCTTGGAGAAGAAAATACTCTTCCGGTAATAATTGATGCATCATTAAAATTTGAAGATGAAGAAAAACTACTTCTTGTTTTGAAAGAATTTAAAAAGGTCATGGGATGGACTATAACAGACATTAGTGGCATTAGCCCTTCGATTTGTATGCATAAAATCATATTAGAAGATGAGGCTAAAGGGTCAATTGAACATCAACGTAGGCTTAGTCCACCTATGAAAGAAGTAGTTATGAAAGAGATAATAAAATGGTTAGATGCAGGCATTATTTATCCTATTTCAGATAGCAAGTGGGTAAGTCCGGTACAATGTGTACCGAAGAAGGGAGGAATTACGGTGGTAAAAAATGATAGTAACGAGTTGATACCAACTAGGACGGTTACCGGTTGGAGAATATGTATGGATTATAGGAAACTAAATAAATCAACTCGGAAGGATCACTTCCCATTACCTTTTATTGATCAAGTACTTGACAAGTTGGCGGGAAATGATTATTTTTATTTCTTGGACGGGTATTCCGGCTATAATCAGATTATGGTTGCTCCGGAAGACCAAGAAAAGACCACATTTACATGTCCTTATGGTACGTTTGCGTTTCGCAAGATGCCATTTGGATTATGTAATGCACCCGCCACTTTTCAAAGGTGCATGATATCTATTTTTACTGATTTAATGGATGACGGTATAGAGGTGTTTATGGATGATTTCTCCGTGTTTGGGAAGTCCTTTGACTGCTGTTTAGAAGTCCTTAGGAAAGTATTAACAAGATGTATTGAGACAAATTTAGTGCTAAATTGGGAAAAGTGTCATTTCATGGTGAGAGAGGGAATTGTCTTAGGCCATAAAGTATCACGCAAGGGATTGGAGGTAGATCGGGCTAAAATAGAAGTTATAGAAAAGCTTCCTCCCCCTAAGAATGTCAAGGGCATTCGTAGCTTTTTGGGCCATGCTGGGTTCTATAGAAGGTTTATTAAAGATTTCTCTAAAATATCAAAACCTTTATGTAACTTGTTAGAAAAAGACACTCCATTCTTATTTGATGAACATTGTTTGCATGCTTTTGACACATTAAAGCACAAGTTAGTTTCTTCACCTATTGTCACAACACCGGATTGGTCGTCACCTTTTGTTCTTATGTGTGACGCTAGCGATTATGCCGTAGGAGTTGTCTTAGGACAAATCCGGGATCGAATTTTTCATACTATATATTATGCTAGCAAAACACTTATTGATGCACAAATAAACTACACCACAACCGAGAAGGAACTCTTAGCCGTAATGTTTGCATTTGATAAGTTCCGTTCGTATTTAATAAATTCTAAAGTGATAGTTTATACGGATCACTCGGCGATCCGATATCTTTTGGAGAAGAAAGACGCCAAACCTAGACTAATTAGATGGGTGCTCTTACTTCAGGAATTTGATATTGAAATCAAAGACCGAAAAGGAGCGGAAAATCAAATAGCCGATCATTTATCGAGATTAGAACAAAGCGATGAGAGGAATCAACAAGTAGGGATAAGAGAAAATTTCCCGGACGAACAGATATTAGCTGTCTCTGTGGGCAGTACACCATGGTATGCTGATTATGTGAATTACATAGTTAGTAATATAGTACACCCGGATATGGACTATCAACAAAGGAAAAGGTTCCTCCAGCAGGTGAAATATTACCTGTGGGATGAGCCATACTTATATAAAATCTGTTCGGATCAAATTATCCGGAGATGTGTTCCTGAAGTAGAGGTTCTTAGTATCATAGAAAAGTGTCATTCATCACCTTATGGAGGACATTTTAAGGGAGACCGGACTGCGGCAAAAGTTATGGAGTCTGGTTTTTATTGGCCCACCTTATTTAAGGATGTGCATTTATTTGTGAAGAGTTGTGATAAGTGTCAAAGAACAGGAAACCTGAGTCTTAAAGCGAGCATGCCAATGAATACCATTTTAGAGGTTGAAATTTTCGATGTTTGGGGGATTGATTTTATGGGCTCATTTGTTAACTCGGATGGCAACTTATATATTCTATTAGCAGTCGATTACGTGTCAAAGTGGGTCGAAGCTATTGCTACGCACAAGAATGACGCCAAGGTCGTATTAAAATTTTTAAAAACTAATATCTTTTCAAGATTCGGTACACCTAGAGCGATTATTAGTGATGGCGGAAGCCACTTTTGTAATTCACAATTTATAACATTACTAAGAAAGTACGGAGTGACGCATAAGATCGCTTTAGCATATCATCCCCAAACTAACGGTCTGGCCGAGGTTTCCAACAGGGAAATTAAATCTATTTTAGAGAAAACGGTAAGTGCCAATAGGAAAGATTGGTCACAGAAATTGAATGATGCATTGTGGGCTTACAGGACTGCATTTAAGACGCCCATAGGACTGACCCCCTACAAGATGATCTATGGAAAATCTTGCCACCTCCCTGTCGAGTTAGAACATAAAGCTTATTGGGCTACAAAAAAATTAAATTTTGATTATCAAGAAGCCGGTAAGAATAGGTTGTTTTATCTCAATGAACTCGATGAGATGCGATTTCATGCATATGACAGTGCAAAATTATATAAGGAAAGAACAAAAAAATGGCATGACGCTCGCATAGAAAAGAGGGAATTTATTCCGAATCAATTAGTATTACTTTATAATTCTCGCCTTAAACTATTTCCGGGTAAATTGAAATCCAAGAGGTCCGGTCCGTTTCGAGTTCAAGAAGTCCATCCTTTTGGGGTAGTTTCCATTTGTAATGACAAAGACGGTTCTATTTTCAAAGTAAATGGACAAAGACTTAAGGCTTACTTTCATAACAACGAGCCGCGAGAGGTGATGGTGACGAACTTATCTGTCTAAAGAATGGCTGAGGCTAGCCGAGACGTTAAATCAAGCGCTAATTGGGAGGCAACCCAACTAAAATATATTAATTAAGTAGTAATTATAAAGGTTAAAGGTTGAGCAGCTTTAGGAAAGTCCGTGAAAATTTTCTGCATTAAATTGTCAAGACAAGGTTGTCACTTTTTATTCTCTGTCCTTTTGACTAAGAAAACAAGCTAAAAATATATATATATTTATTAAAAAAAGAACAGGAACCACCGGCCCAAGATATACATGTAACGTCGACCGGTCAGCTTGCGGAAATACCCTGAACCGCTGGCTAAAAAGTTGTTATATCAATTGGAGTAAACCGCCGGTTCAACATGAGGTATTTAACGAAATGAAAATCGGTTCAGGTCTTATTTTCCCCTCCCCTGGTTCGACGGCTGCAGTTTAGGAACCCTATCTCCTTTTTTCGACGAAGAGCAGCGTCGACTATTCGAACGACGAGGCGGCGAGCAGCATTCGAGTCCTCATCCAGATCAGACGGCGTCCGCGTTCGAGTATTCTTCCAGACCAGGCGGCATCAGTTTCGAGTTCTCTTCACGACGAAGCGGCGACAACCTTCGTGCCTTCTTCAAAAGAGGCGGCGATTCCTTCGAGCAAGGCAGCGACATTGAAGACTCGATTTCACCCTTGATTCGGTAACCTTTCGCAACCATTCTACCTCCTTTCAACAAGATGATAAAATCTTAAAATATTCTAGGGTTCTTAAGAATATCAATTTTTTTTTTTATAAATATCAGAAAATGTCCTCTAAGCGTAAAGCTAAGAGCAAATCCGCACCAAGTCCTCGTAAGGATTTTCGATTTGTAAATGATGAAGCCAAACAGCGATATGAAGGTTTACATGATAAGTCTTTCATTTTCGAAAGAAGATTTGAGATCGAAAAGAGGGCATGGAGTATGGAATATGTCACAAAAATGAAAGATCTTGGATGGGAATCATTTTGCCACCCCCGAAAGGAAGCAGTGTTGCCTTGGATCTATGAATTTTATGCTAATGCGCTTACCGTTGATGAGAGAAAAATTTATGTGCGAGGTCATTCTGTGGATTTTTCCGGTAAGGCGATTAATAGCTATTTTGGCATGACGGTTCCGAATGAGGAAGAGTATATGCGTGTACAAGCCACAACACCGCCATCCGTCATTGCGGAAGAAATCTGTAATAACGTCGAGACAGCTTGGATTTCAACGGAAGGTTCCAATTTGAAGGCGAATAGTTTAAAACGGGAGGCCAAGGTGTGGCTTTTGTTCATCAACACAAGCATAATTCCTACCAAAAACACAACACGCGTCGCTATGGACCGTGCCATTTTAATCTATTGCATTTTAAAGGGCATTCGTTTTGATGTTGGGAAAATAATATCAGATCAACTTCAGAAGAGAATCATTGCTATGGATAGGTTGCAATTATGGTTCCCTACTCTAATAACTGAACTTTGCCGTGTTAGCGGTGTAACATCCCGACTTTTATTGGGCCACTAGACCCTAGTGAGCCCAATAAAAGTAGGCCCGAGCAGTAGAAAACGACCATTTCGGGTATCGTCGCGCGCCACTACCTCATTGTTATGAATAGTGGCCGTACGAACCCCGAATTAACTTCCGTCAGTTCCGTTGGACTCGTATGGACAATACGAGCGCAACGGAATTCGTTGCACTTCGATCCGAGGTCGTTTGGAGAAAACGACCATTTCGGGTATCGTAGCGCACCACTACCTCGTTATTATGAATAGTGGCCGTACGAACCCCGAATTAACTTCCGTCAGTTCCGTTGGACTCGTATGGACAATACGAGCGCAACGGAATTCGTTGCACTTCGATCCGAGGTCGTTTGGAGAAAAACGACCATTTCGGGTATCGTAGCGCACCACTACCTCATTATTATGAATAGTGGCCGTACGAACCCCGAATTAACTTCCGTCAGTTCCGTTGGACTCGTATGGACAATACGAGCGCAACGGAATTCGTTGCACTTCGATCCGAGGTCGTTTGGAGAAAACGACCATTTCGGGTATCGTAGCGCACCACTACCTCATTATTATGAATAGTGGTCGTACGAACCCCGAATTAACTTCCGTCAGTTCCGTTGGACTCGTATGGACAATACGAGCGCAACGGAATTCGTTGCACTTCAACCCGAGGTCGTTTGGAGAAAACGACCATTTCGGGTATCGTAGCGCACCACTACCTCATTATTATGAATAGTGGCCGTACGAACCCCGAATTAACTTCCGTCAGTTCCGATAGACTCGTATGGACAATACGAGCACAACGGAACTCGTTGCGTCTCGATACGAGGTCGTATGGAGGGTATGCCATTTTAGTCCTATGCAAATCGCCTCAGTGCAACGCACGAAATATAAAGCACACGAACCCGGCATCGGCCCCGGCGACTCTTATCATGTCCCGGGAGCCGAGGAGGACCCCGCCCTAAGTTGACTTGGTCAAACCCCCCCCCCCCCCCCCCCCCAGTCTGAAATTACTTAGGAAAGAGACGAAAAGAAAAAAAGGGGGGGGGGGGGGGAAGAGAAGCCCCTCCCCCAAAAAGGAAGGGCTGCCTATTCATGGGCAGCCCCCCTATTTGGGCAGGAGAGAGAGGAGGGAGGGGAGGGGGAGAAATATCTCCCCCTCCCTTATCCCCACGTGGAGGAAGAGGAAGGGGGGGAGGAGAGCTTCCCCCTCCCTATAAAAGGAGGGGCAGCCCTCTCTATTTCCCCCCCCCCCCCCCCCCACACACACCACCTCTCCCTCTCTCTCAGTCCTCCCCTGACGGCAGCCCCCAGCCAGCCAGCCCTCCTCCACCACCTTGCCGGAGCAAGCCTAAACCCTAGGCCGACCACCTCCTCCTCCTCCTCCATGGCCGGCCACCACCACCAACCCCCAACCCCCCAGGTAGAGATCTCCCCCTCCCCTTTCCTACCTCCCGGAGGAGGCGTTCAGGCCGCCGGCAGTCACGGCCGGCGGCGGCCGCGTCTTCCCCCTCCTCCTCGCGCTCCCTGTAAGGGAGTTACTCCCTTCCCCGGCGGCGGACGGCGGCGCCAGGCTGCCGGGCCACCGCCGGACGGCTGCCCCCTCCCCGGCGCCCCGACCAGGGGCGGCAGGGAGGGCTGCGCGCGAGGGGGGCGGCGGTGCAGCAAGCCGGCACGGCTCGGGCTGGCTGCACCGCGCCTCCCCGCCCCTTCTGCCCCGTTGTCCGGTGGGGTCCGGCGGCGCCCGGCCGCCGGGCCACCACCGGAGTTGGCGCCGGCCCCCGGCGCACCGACCGGGGGCGGCGCCGGTGACCCTCCGACGGGAGGGGCGGCGGCACAGCGGCCTGCATGGCCCATGCAGGCCACGCCGCAGCCGCCCGCCCCTATTACTCCCTTCCCCGGCGGTGGCCGGCGGTGCCAGGCCGCCGGACCACCCCCGGAGGAGTCGCCGGCCCCCGGCGTACCGGCCGGGGGCTTCCCCCATCCCTTCCCTCCGGTGGGGGCGGTGGCGGCAAGCCTGCATGAGGCGTACAGGCCGCCATCGCCCCCGTGCCCTTGCAGCACGAGCCCCGGCGGTGGCCGGCGGCGCCAGGCCGCCGGACCACCACCGGAGTGGTCGCCCGCCCCCGGCGCACCGACCGGGGGCGGCGCCGGCCACAACCGGCCGCTGCCGGCGGCGGCAGCGGCCGTCTCCCGTCAGGGCTGACGGGAGCCGTTCGATCTCCCCCGGGAGATCAACGGCTCCTGTAGCCTTAACTCCCGCCCCCGCGTGGGTTTGAGTGCCCCCACAGCGGATCCGCTGTGGATCCGCTGTGGGGACAAAGGACGGCGCCCGGTGCGGCGCCCCCAAGTCCCTCCCTGCCTCTAGTTGCACCCCAAACACCCTATAGGCTTCTCCATTTTTCTGAGGAAAAATGGGGCCGTTTCAGAAAAAGTTTTCTAAATGAAAAGTGTGCCTCACCCTTAGGGGCACCCTCTGTAATTTTTTGGGATTTTTAGGAGGGGTTTTACTATTTTTAAAACCCAATATAAAGTTTATTTTAGGTAATAAAATACCCAAATGAGTCTCTAAAATTCCCCAAAAATTAGGGGCACTAAATATAGGTATTTTACAAATACTATCAAAGATAGGAAGTGTGGACTTGTGATTTGACCCCTCGAAAGCCTTTTCAAACAAAAATAGACGCCCGGAAAAGAGCGAAATTCATTAAAACGAATCGGCGTCTCCTCGACGCATATCTTAAATACTTATCCAAAATTATGCGTATTAAACTAAAAAGATCGACTAAGCTCGGGGAAGCAACGCAAAAATCGGAACGACATCGCGACGCAGCACCAAAACGTAACCCCGCCGCGACAATAATAAAAGAACGGAGTCGTCGATCGAAGCCTCCTCTTAAGGAGTGATTGGACTACTAACCATTTCTTCTTATGCAATTACTTTCGTTTAAATCCAGTCTCGCACTGGTCCCCCGTACTTATTTTCTGTACTCTCAATTAAATCCAGTCTCGCACTGGTCCCCCGTATGTATTTTCTGTACTCTCAATTAAATCCAGTCTCGCACTGGTCCCCCGTACCTATTTTCAGCACTTTCGTTTAAATCCAGTCTCGTACTGGTCCCCCGCATTTACATTCAGCACTTTCGTTTAAATCCAGTCTCGTACTGGTCCTTATTACATGGCCTTTGCTTTCGGCCTACCTTTCTGTTTATTACATGGCCTTTGCTTTCGGCCTACCTTTCTGCTTATTACATGGCCTTTGCTTTCGGCCTACCTTTCTGTTTATTACATGGCCTTTGCTTTCGGCCTACATTTCTGTTTATTACATGGCCTTTGCTTTCGGCCTACATTTCTGTTTAAATATTATGGCCCATGCTTCGGCCTAATTTATTTACTAGTGAAGAGCTGCCGTGGCAACAAATGCGGTGCTTATCCTCCCTTCGGCGGGGCCTTAGTTGGGGAAAACTCGGAGTCGAGTCTCTCCTCCCAAGTTAGCCCCAAGCAAGGAGCACTCATACCACTAAGCCTCCCGGTCCAAGGTCATGCGACCGGTCGAGTATGAATTGCCACGTGGCCTAAAGGTTCGTTTAAAAATAAGCGGGTGAAGATTGTTTGGAAGTGGCGGGTCGGTCACGATCGCAGACCGTTCGTACCGGTGCGGGTGAGTTGACGACTCATGGCGACAGGGAGATGGGCACAGTGGGTTATTACCCTCTGAGCCTGCAGTATCGCCTCCGCTGGTCGGCCTAAAAATCGGTTCGCCGGATGTCGCTCACATCCATTCAGTACACCAAGTTGTACGGGAGGGCCTGAATGATACGGTACGACTACATTCAGAAGTGGCAGGACTGGCCACTGTCACCGACGGCCACATCGGTGAGGCCCGCGGGATTAGCTCCCCTGCTTGAACTAAAGCGGTCTAAAAACTGTGTCGACACAGGGTCTTTGTGTGGGTACAGGTCTTGAGAACCTGGGGTGTGTGTATACGCGCGATAGTATTATAGATTTATTATGCCGCGCGATTGTGGTTATTCGGGCAGGAGCCCCGCTTTATATATATAGATGTGTATGTATATGATTACCTGCTGCTAACCCTTTCCTTGCTTCGGCTATTTCAATTCTGTCTTTAGCCGCCCCCTGGATACGGATCCGGGGAGGGGGATGTGTTTTCTGCTTAGCTCTGTGACTAACGGTTATTTCTTATAACCAATCACAGGAGACGGGACAGCGTGAAGCCCCCACATCACAGGTTGACCGGGAAGCCTTGGAGATGATCCGTTCGATTACCCCAGCCTCCCCTTCTATCTTCAGAGATGTGAGTACGAGTATATAGGGACGAGCCCAGGACTCCCTTTTGTCTTAGCATATGTAGTCTACGGACAATATTTTGTAAACGATAGGCTTCGGCCCCGTTAAGTTGTAAATATAAGCTGTATGTTTGGTTTGCCCATCTTTTGATTGCTTCCGCTATGTGTTCTGATGTGAGGTTATGATTCTTGTGCCTGACAAGGAGACCGCTCAGCGCTCGAGGGGGGATGGGACGTCACCACCCGGGGAGCGTTAAGGGGTCATCCTTGGGCAGTAAGATCCCCCCTCCCTGAACCTGGATAAGGATTAGGGAGGGGGGGGGGGGGCCTTACAAGCGGAATATGGGGAGACAAAGAAACTTTAATAACCAAAGTTGGACACCATATTACTAAGGTGGTAATCACAAGCAATATTCGGGATAGTTCAGATAATCTTGAGAGCACACCGCCTCCGGCTGGTAATACATATACTGTCTCCAAGCCCGCTGCGAGTACTCCTTCTTCTTCCACCGCACCAGCACAGGTTGACTTATCAGAGATCATTGATAATATGGTAAGCGCAACAGAAGAAAGGGAATACATGAAATGTTATCAACGATTCAGTCATCTACTCATTAATGAAAAATGTGATGATCTTCTGCGGAATCAAGCACGACTCATGGAGGATGCTGGTTTGGATACCGTGAAGACCGTCTACCAATACAAATCGAGATTTGATCAGCAAGGTTATTTTCTTTATCCAGATGGCGAGCGGATTGATATTAGTGAAGCCCACGGCATGGATGACGAGATGCCCGATGCTTAGCTCTTCTTAGTTATTACTTTAATCAGACAATGGTGGATTTTTATTTTGTTATTTTGTTATTATCAAGACTTATATGCTACTCCTAATATGCTGCTATGCTACTTCTAAATTGCTGCTACTCTATTACTGCTATTGCTACTTCTATGTGGTTATGCTACTTCTATTGCTACTATGATTTTCTTTCTTTTAAGAGGAGTTTATGATATTCTTACAATCCTGTTTTAATTTTGCTCCTCTTATTTGATGATAAACTGATATTACCTTCCTGCCATTTTTCCTTCATGTTTTGCTGTTATAAGGTTATTCACCTAAAGACGAAATATATTCTACCTTTATGTTTTACTTGCATTCCTTACATCCAGATTTAATGATTTATGTGCAATAGCAAGAATCAATCGAAACTGTCCCAATCATAACAATTGCTTATATGACTATTTGACTAATGTGAATGACTAATAAGTGTTTTGCTTTTATTTGCATGAGTTAATTTGTACTGTTTTACTTATATCTGCATGAGATTTTGTGCAGTGTGCTATAAGAATGTCCTGCTCTGAAATGTTAGCATTATCACACTTCTTGCTTTACTATTTTTGTGCTCCACTAAATGCAGCTCTCATAGTGCTATGAATGAGTATCTTACCAATTGCTGCCACATGTGCATTGAGCATCCTTCCTGCCAAATTTACAGGGGAGTATTGTATTTTCAATTAATATTTTCTTTGGATTCTTATTTAAATTTATTTAATTCACTACATTCTCAATGAAGTCTCTGCTAGGGTCTAGCAGAAGATTAAGTGTGGGGGTGACGTCAGTCATCCTCCGTTTCGATTCACATATTAAATTTCTATTCTGGGCACATTTCAATAAGTTATTCATTGTGTTATCACCAGGCGGCTTAACTAAGTAATTTCATGTAACATTAATTGGCAGATTAATTAAAATTGAAATTTCATATAATGAATTTAACGTTAGTAAGATGCGGTTATAACTCTCTTAAGTATTTCAATTATGCACTAGATTCTCTAAAAAAAAATTTTTGCTCTCTACAAAATAATGTTATTAACCTATTAACATAATTGTGGAAGGATAAGCATGAACTAAGTCAATGTTGTAAGCTAAAACATAGAGTGTGTAGTTAATTGATAACAATGAGTAGGTTCACCTTTGGATCAGATCACACCACAAAACTATTCTTGATTATCCATCAGTCTTTGAGCTTGAACTTATCATTTTGATACCATTTGTCCAAACACAACTTTCAATAATTTCACTAGTTATTTCTTAGTTAACTTTCCGACTTTGGGGGTTTAATAAAAAAGTGTGTGAGGCATAGTGATATGTGGCCTAAGTGTGTGTACACCTACTTAGAATGATCCCAACTATGATCATAAAGTAAAAGAAAACTTATATAAAAAAAATGATGATGAGAAAAATGTGTAATGACATGGTGATATGTGGCCTAAGTGTGTGTACACCTACTTGGAATGATCCCAACTATGGTCTTAAAATTGATGATGGTTAAAGAAATAAACCTCAAAGTATGGAGAGTCATTAAGAATTTTAACTAGGGAAATTCCGTTCTCTATCAAAATTTATCCATAAAGCCTTCACCAAACCAAGTCATTCATTTTGTATGCTCCTATGATTTCTTATCAAATTGAACTATTAAAATTTTGTGGAGGCCAAAACAAAGACTAGGAATATTCTTATCCTTTTCAATTATGAGTATGTTTAATAAGTTAAGTTGTTTGAGAGTGAATGATTTTAGAGAAGAACACACACAACACTAGAAGTATTGAGAGAGTGTTACTTGTTATCTAACTAACAGAATTGTGAATGTTTGAAATATCTTTTAAGAGATCTGCCTTAGTTAATTTGAAATCCTGAAGTAAGCCTAAGCTGGTGTACGTAAAGAAGATGATTTTTGCCTTGTCCCAATAGAGGTTTTCATATTTATTTGCCAGAACTGGTTAATGTTTGCTAGAGACTAGCAAAGATTTAAGTGTGGGGGTGTGATAACTTCTTAAAAAGAAGTTATTAACTCCC
This sequence comes from Dactylorhiza incarnata, assembly GCA_033032865.1. Lineage (NCBI taxonomy): Eukaryota > Viridiplantae > Streptophyta > Magnoliopsida > Asparagales > Orchidaceae > Dactylorhiza > Dactylorhiza incarnata. The sequence goes on from JAWHQI010000017.1 coordinate 14,354,737, forward strand.
TTATTTTAATAAATATTGAGAAAATATACGAAATACAACGATGAATTCACTAATATATTTCATATCTGTAATTTTGGACAGTTTATCGGCAAACGAGCAGCATATTTGTGCAGGAGTGCGAAAAATCCATGAAAGAACGTACAAATTTAAGCTGAAATTATATTGCTGGAAAGAATGGAGCAGATTTGTCATAACCGGGTCGTAACATAACGGTTTAAATTGAATATTCTGAACCAAAAGTACAACATTTCGAAATAATAAAAAAAAGGCATGCGGTTCCTGTTGAAAGGACGCCTCTTTTCAGCCTTTTGGACTGTTGCATGGCAAATAAAAGAAGAATTTGGCAGTTTCAAACCGGGGAGACGGGATTATTTCGAGAGAGAGAGAGATACGGCTTGATTTTTAGAGAGAGAAAAAGTAAAGAAGGTTTGGAGAAGAAGAAAGAGACGACATATTGAGCGGATTTGACAACGAAAAGGACAAATTCCTGCGCTTAAATTTAAACTCCGAACAATGTCTTGTAAGATCTTTTCAATTTTGTTTGTCATTTCAAGGATCATGAACTAATTTTTCGTATCTTGTATGTCGTGAGTACTATTTTTTGTTGTGATGTTTAATTTATAATTTTTCCGTATGATTTCTTGGTTTGCTATCTTTATCAATGTTATGATTTATTGCGAGAGATTTGAATTATGTTTATCTTCAACATTTCGTGGTGAGATTCGAGAGAGGAATCACGATTGATTTAAGATAAATACTTAATGTTATGCGGTGAGATTCGAGAGATGAGTCGCATGAATATCTAATTTAAATCTTTACTTCTATACTACGCCGCGAGATTCGAGAGAGGAGCGGTGTGTTTACATCATAATTTTGATATAATAAAAGAGAGAGGAAGAGATTCCATCACCTTAATTATTAGCAAAAGCGATTTGAGCAATTTAATTTACCTAGCATTTTTCTAAGTTAGAGATAACTAGCGAAATCTAGGTTATGGGAATTCATAGATCGAGAGATTATGATTCCTAGTTTTTAATCGAGCAAGATAGTGAAACAAATATAATGCATCGGTATATTTAGCAAATATCACAACAAATCTAGGAAAGCGATATACAAGATTCCTTTCTCTAAAAGTTGATAAAAATTTACTTAAGTACTTTTAGCATTTTAAAAATTAGTTTTAAATATTCTGCAAATTAGTTTCGTCCAACTAATCGAATTATTTAACTTGGATTTAAGGAAAAGAGTAAACTAATATTCATAAGCGTTAGAGTGTTCACTTCTCCGAGGGAACGATCTTAACTCACTATTATATTACTTGAGCCGGCACGTATACTTGCGTATATACACTAAAGGCGTATCACTTGTATCACATTATTTAAACCACCAAAACCGAACCGAACCGAGTCGAACCATTCAGTTCGGTTTGGTTCGGTTTCAATGTTTTGGCGGTTCGGTTTAGTTCCAAATTTTTGGAACCACATATAGGTGGTTCGGTTTACAGTTTTACTGAAAAACCAAACCAAACCAAACCATTACAGGCCTAGAGAGGATGGTCGCTCGGCTCGCCAGCCTCCGAAGGATCCGCCTTCTTGCCCAGATCCTTGTGGGCGACCTCCTTCTTCTGTCTCTTGGGCTCAGCGACCTTAGCCTTACCCGTTCGCTTCTTGGACGTCCCGGCCTCATCGCCGGCGACCTTGAGATCGTCGCCTCCTGGCGACAAGACGATTGGGGAGGAGCCCCCAACCTCGCGCGCCGAGGTTCCCGCACCCCCTTGGGTGGCAACCGTCGCCTTCAACGCGGGAGGAAGAGCGTCGCGCAGAAGAGTTTGCACGCCTGCAAACAAGAAGACCAAAGATTAGTCGCCTGATCAACGCTCAAAGGCGAGTATGGCTAATGCTCGCGCAAAAGTACCTTCCCCTAGGCGAACTTCCGTGAGCTCGTCTATTCGCCTCCTCCAGAACACCACGTCAAAGCGACGATGCCTGAAGGAGTCGAGCAGCTTCTCCTGACCCTCCCTCAGGACGGGGACCGTGAAGACATTCTCCGACGGCTGGATGGGCGAGCTGGAGATGCCCGCGAAGTCGCCCTCGATGGCGACTAGTCGCTCCACCCAGCGGCGATTCTTGTTTGAAGTACCCGTCAGAGTGCAGACATGGCTGCACAGGAAGATGACGCCCTCGCCGGTCGCCATGATGGTGAATACTCGCCTAAAGACCGCAAGGTCAAAGACGATATTCTATTCCCGCAGGAAGCACAAGAATCCCATGATCATCGCCACTCCGTTGGGATTGATCTGCGCAGGAACTATCCCATAGAAGACGAGTATCTGGCGGAACTCGGGCCACAGAGGAAGTCGCAGACCAACCTCGAAGTGGCGGATATGAAGTATCATCGCCAAGGGCGAGGAAGTGTTTAGTCGCTCAGACTGGCGGGGAAGCCTGGCGACATACCCCGGAGTCGCGAACTTGGCGTTGAAGTCATCCAAGTCCTTCTGCTGGGTAATCGGCTTCTTGAAGAGTTCTCCTCGAAGTTCTTAGCATGGTTAGCCCGCCTGATGGTCGCCTCGTCAGACACTTTGAGAAGGAAGGAAAGGGAGCGAGTATGGAAGAGGTGCGAAGAGAAGAAGTCTGGAAGATAGTCGCTCAAGGAGCTAGAGATCGCCGAAAGCGTATTTAAGACTCACCCACCCCCCCTATTTATAGTAGTCGGGTAGCCTGGCTTGTCGAACACGACTCCGCGAGCACGACTAGGGGTGGCGAGTATCGAAGTAAATCGCCAAAGGCTCAGAGCACGTCAAAATGCCGACCTTCAGCTAGCGAGTACCTGCATCACAGAAACACGAAGAAACTCGCCAGAATGCAGACGACATTCAACATATGCTCGGCAAACAGCAAAAAGAAGATAGAGAAAAAATCCAAACAACAACAGATAAGGTAAAGCAAGACAAGAATGAAAGGCGAGTATCCAATTACTCGGCAAATCAATACTACTTCAAATAATAAAGTGTTCAAAGATACAAGATGCTCGCCAGGAGCTACAAGCTACAAAGAAGAAGAAAAATGAAGAAGGGGCAGCAGCTAGGGTTGTGCTTGGATGTTCGTCTGGGTATCCTGGGGCTGAGGATGTCGCCCGACCTAGCCCATGCTGCGAGCACGCTTGAAATGCTCGGAGGCCACGGACATTGCATCCTCGTCTTGTCGCAGCTGGTCCTCGATCCTTGCCAGCCTCCCCACCGAGCCCATGCTCGCGCGCATCCCGACCAGCTCGTCATGATGCAGCTGCTGCCGGTGCTCGATCCATGCCACCCTGCGCTCCAAGTCGCTGATAGACTGGAGACGAGCTTCAGTACCCGACAGGCGAGTATCAAACTCCTCCAGCTGGGATACTCGCACCTCCAAATCAGTCAGGCGACGATGAGGGTCACTGGCTGCTAGGCGCTCAACCCGCGACTCCATCTCAGTCAGGCAACAATGAGGCTCGCAGATCGATAGCCGCTCTATCCTGGACTCCAAATCCAAGATAACGCGAGTAGCCTTCTCCTGGTACTCGCGAGGGGGAAGCCCGACGGCGTCGATCAGTGCTCCCACGGGAGTATGAGCGCGACCTACAGAAGAGCATATGAAGAGTCAGAACTCCAGCAGAATCAAAAGAGCGGTGGCAACTATCCAAAGGCAGCGACCAAATACCTGGCCGAGGACTGCGGGAACGTCGGCGACCAGGGCTGCGAGATCGCCGGCGAGGAGAGACCCTTCCTCGATGCGGGGAGAGGCTGCGATGGACGCCATCTCGGCGAGTAGAGTGGCCGCCAGGATGATCCCAGTTATGGGGCGTGCTCTCCCGACCGCGACCATCGCCTGTGCGCCCTCCACCCCTTGGAGCAAAGAAGGCCGAAGACCCTCCAGTCCCGCCTCTGCGCGAGGACTCCCCTTGGTGGATAGAGGGAGCAGTTGAAATAGAAGGGCGCTGATCGCCCGGAGGAGCCACTGAGGGCGGAAGTCCAGGAGGAGGCGGCGGCAGCACGACCCCGGGCAGATGCGAGCTGCTCGCCAGCTCTGGTCGCGAGTCAGGTGGTGGCGGAGGAGGATTGATGCTCGACAGAGGAGCCCCATGCTCGCTCATCGGCCTCTTCTCCACGGAAGAGCTGTGAAGAATCCTCACCGCGCGACCACCCCGAGATCCACCCTCAGGCGAGAGCAGCAAGGATGATCGCAGCGGCAGAACGTCCAAAGGTTCCTCCCGAACCTCGGTACTCGTCGGATCTGAAAACAGAAGCAAAAAGCGTCAGAAGTCTCGCCAGGAGTAGTTATTATATCAGCATAATCAGAACAACGACTAAAGAGCTCACCTCGCGCAGGAGGAGGGTCCGGTTGGGCTTGAGTTTGGGCCCCAGCCCTACTCGCCTCCGGGGCGACCTCTGCCGAAGGAGGAGGAGGAGCAGGAGCAGGCGAGAGCCCCTCGTGAGAGAGACCCAAATCTTCCAGCAGCTGCTGACGCTGCTCGCCCAGAGGATCGACGACGTTATCCATAGTCGCCTCCTTCTTTTTCTCTTTCTTCTTCTTCTTAGCCGCCCTCTTCCTCTTCTTATTAGCGGGGAAGGCGTCTACCTCGTCGTCCATGCGAGGAGGAGGCATGGGAACGCCGATCAGATTCGCGAGATCAGCCTTGGCCTTTTTGGCAGCCTCAGCAAAAGCTAGCGACATTGTAGGCGAGTGCAGAAAGGTGGTTCCGTCAGAGACCCCCCCCCCCCTATATATAGAGCCCAGACGTCGGCCGGCAAGATTCCGAGTATCTCCCAATACTCGCCCAGACAGAAGTTCGTCGAATAAAGGTTGGATGTTTCTTTCCGAGCAACTATGTTACTCGCAAAGAGCGGGGATTGTGTACAACCCTTATTCTCCGAGGATGGGACCCACTCAAGGCCACGTAGGCAGAGGTCAAAGTCAAAGAGGCAGACAAATCAGCCAGCAGGAGCCAAAGAAGGCTTTGCGAGTATTGGCTAAATACTCGCCCGAGGGGCGACTATGGTCAGAGGTACGTGCTGAGTATCCCGTATGTCGCCCCAAGTGTCCGACACGCCTCAGAAGACCTGCGCGAGTATTGACAATACTCGCCAGATGGGCGACTATAGTCGGAGATACATGCCGAGTATCCCATATGTCGCCAGGTTAGGGCTGGGCTATAAAACCCCCTACCCCTTGGTTGCCTATAAATAGGACCCTAGGGGTACTTGGATTGGCACCTGTGCTTGAGCTACTGGATCCCGATTTCCGAATTCTCGAGCCCGTCACCCCTGCTTGCTAGCCAAGTCGGTGCCTTCCTCGTACCCTGCTCGGCCATTCTTGGTTGTGGAGGGGAAGACTCCTTTGAGCTACCGGGTACGTGGTAGGACCTCCCTGCCGCAGCATCTGGGGTCCTGTTGTTGTTGCTCTCCTAGCTTCCTCATAGTCGCCAGCTTGTCCATCTCGTCAGACAGCTGGGCAAGTAGCCTCCGGCTGCAAAGGTCCGAATTTTGAGGTCAGGATTTTCCTGGCGTCAACAAGACCCATGTTCCCCGCTCGACAATACCCCCGCCTCGACATTGCCCGACAGTGCACATGATGTACAACCCGTATTCACTAAGTGGGCCCCCCAAGCCCACTGGCGAGACCTAGGTTAGCCGGACCATTCGCCCAGGCTGAGGCGGGTGGAAGGACCCCCGGTGTAAATAGGGGGCGAGCCATGGGCGGGAAGAAGAAATCGGCGAGTGGCACTCTCGTGGACCACTCGCCCAGAGATATAAGCATTCGCCCAGTCGAGTGAGCATTCGGCGAGTGGTACCCTCATAGACCACTCGTCCCTAAGGGCTTTAAGGAGGAAATGACCATGATGCCCCTTGTGGGCTGCAAATAGCCCTTCAGAACAGCGAAGTTGGGCTAGTAGCAGGCCGATCTGGGGTGCGGTTAGCAAAATTAAAAGGCGGATTCATGCTATTTGCAGACCAGCCTGGAAAAACCTATAAATAGACCCTTAAGGGCACCTTAGGCGATTCCTTAAGAGTCCTCTTCTCCAGGCTAGTTTTGGTTGGCAGTCAGTGTCCTCCAAGGTGCCCGGCTGAGCTTTGGTTTGGGAGGGGAAGCTCTCTAAGATCTTCCGGGTGTGTGGCGGGACCTCCTCGCTACAGCCTTGGGTCTATTCCAAGTTTCTCATCCACCGGTCAGAGAGTCTAGGGAGGGAGAAGTAAGCGTCGGCTACACCCCCCTAGTGGGTCCGAACTCAGGAGACCAGTTGCTGGTTTCAACATTTTTGGTGCGGTGAGCGTGGACCGTAGCCGGTGAAGGAAAATCTCAAGCTAGGTTCGATGACAGGAGATGGGGAAAATGGTTCTGACTCAGGCCACTCGCAGCCGCCAGCAACAGGGGAGTGGCTGGAGATGTTTAAGAAGTTCAAGCGAGAAGTCCTGCAGACAGTTCTCGCTGGGCGGAGCGAGTGTGAGACCCTGGCAGTCCCCGTGGTTCCGCCCCTGCAGATCGGCGAGAACGCACCGGGGCAGCGGCTGGGGAAGGAGGTGCCAGCAGAAGGCAGTGCGCGAGATCTCCCCGGGCGGCAGCTGTTCAGCTGCCCGGCGAGTGCTGAGGTGTGCGAGCTGGCTCCGCGCGAGAGGACCATTCGTCGAGCAGGGGAAGGGAGACCCTTTTGCGAGATGATTCTCTCGGCCCCAGTGCCAGTGGGGTTTCGAGGGCCGGAGATGTCCTACTACAGCGGCAAGGAGGACCCAGTCGTACACCTGCAGTGGTTTGAGGACATGACATCAATCCTTCCCATGTCGGATGCTTTTCAATGCCGACTCTTCGCAACCACCCTGAAGGAGAAAGCAAGGGACTGGTTCCACCAGTTTCCCGCAGGTTCCATCTACGCGTTCGAGGATCTGCGCCGAGGCTTTCGGCTGCGCTTCTCGACATCAAAAAAGAGGAAGAAGGATGCGGAGGCTCTCTTTAAGATCAGGCAAAAGGAGGGGGAATCCCTGGTGCATTACGTGGATAGGTTCCAGGAGGAGATACACCTTGTGCAGGAGGTGTCGGGATTCGCCCTTAAGATGGCGTTCATCGTAGGGTTGCGAGATGGGTTCTTCAAGATGGACCTGAAGAGAAGGCCTCCTTTGTCCTTTGAGGAGTTGATGGAGCGAGCAGCAGAGGAGATTGAAGGGGAGGCGGCCAACCCGGAGTTCTACAAAAGGTTGGCGAAGATGAGCGAGCCTGAGGTGAGGCAGCAAGAAGGAAGAAGGCGAGAAGAACCCAGGGGTCAGGGGTTCGAAAGACCGCCTCGGAATTGGAGGAATCAAGAGCCCAACAACAGGTTGGGCTGGAGGCACCAGGATGGACCAGCGAGAGGTCAGGAAGGGGGGTACCAAGGAAGAGAGGTAGGAGGAATGAATCCGGGGTGGAGGCAAGGCCCCAGACCCCCTCACCCCCCAAGGGAGCAAGCTATGACAGTAGGCCGAGGAAGAGGAGGTAGAGGAGCAAGAGGAGGGAGAGGAAGAGCAGGAAGAGGGGACAGGGTGGCGTTGCCCTATTGTGACTTTCACCAGGAAGAAGGTCACGCGACCGCCACCTGCCCAGAATTCTTGGAGATGAGAGGGAGAGGTCAGCCACGGCGCCAACAGGCCAGGATCGAGGAAGTGCTCCCAGAGGCGGAAGAGGACCGATGCGAGGACAGGGCGGATACAGGAGCCAGGGGAATCGGGATGATTCTTGGTGGGGTTGGGATAGAGGCCTCTCGCAAAAGGAGCTTCCAGGCGATGTTCCGGAAAGACGTCGCATCAACTTCCCAGACCCCACCCCCCACAGAGAAGCTCACCTTCTCCTCGGAAGATATGCCCGATTATGAGGACCCGTTCTGCGACGCCCTGGTGATCCAGACGGCGATAGAAAACTTCACGGTCTCCCGGATCCTGGTGGACAATGGGAGCTCAGTGAATGTTATCTTCAAGAAGGCTTTCGATGCGATGGAGGTGGAGAAGAAGAGGGTGCAGGCCTCTGATGGGCTGCTGTTTGGTTTCTCAGGAGAAAGGAAGGAGGTTGAGGGAGGTGTCGGCCTCCATGTGATATTAGGAGGGGTCCCGAGGAACTGCCGGTTCGTCATCGTTGACGCTCCGAGCAGCTACAATGCCATATTTGGGCGCCCCCACATCAGTGCCTTCCGATGTGTGCCCTCATCATACCACCAGTGCTTGAAGTTCCATAGTGGAGGAGTCCAGATCCGAATCCGGGGAGATGCAAAGGTGGCCAGGCAGTGCTATGTGACTGCCTTCAATACCATCTCTTGGATGGCGGAGGCTGAGAAGATGGATGAAGAGATGAGGAGGCCGGAGGGGCCAGAAGAAGGAGTGGAGAAGAGGGGAGAAGAGGAAGAGGGTAGTGCCCGAGGAAAGGAGATGGAGGTAGCTCAGGAGGAGCAGGTCGAACCAATGGAGGAGGAAGGTGCGGCGGAGGAGAAGGCCAGGGTAGAGGGGCGAGAAGCGAGGGGCAGATGGGAAGAGCCGGACCGGCTTGAGGCGGCAGAGGAAGTAGTGGAGATGGAGGTTATCACCCAGGGAGGAAGGGTGGAGAAGATGCGTGTCAGCGGGGGCCTCAGCCCGGAAGACAGGGTGAGGATGCTGGAGTGCATTCAGAAGAACGTGGACATCTTCGTATGGAGCGCGGCAGACATGCACGACATCGAAGCGGACGTGGCTTGCCATCGTCTCAACCTTGAGCCAGGAGCCCGCCCCATCCGACAGAAAAGGAGGGCCTTCGCCGACAAGCTCGAAGAACCAATCCGCGAGGAGGTGGCCAAGCTCCTTGAAGCAGGTTTTGTATCGGAGATCCAGTATCCAGGCTGGGTCTCCAATGTCGTCATGGTAAAAAAGGGCGATGGTCACTGGCGTATGTGTATTGACTTTTCTTTATTAAACAAAGCCTGCCATAAGGATTGTTATCCCCTGCCTCGGATCGACGCGCTGGTTGACTCAGCCGTCGGTTTTTCTGTGATGAGTTTTTTGGATGCTTTTTCAGGTTATCACCAGATCAGGATGCACCCCCCGGATATCAAAGATGTCTCTTTCATCACCCGGGAGGGGTGCTACTGCTATAAGATGATGCCCTTTGGGCTGAAAAATGCAGGAGCAACCTACCAGAAGAAGATGGACCGGGTTTTTAAGGAGCAAAGAGGAAGAAACTTGGAGGTTTACGTAGATGACCTCATGGTGAAGAGCAAGAGCGTGGGCATTCATCTCCAAGACCTCAAGGAAACCTTCGCCACCCTACGCAAGTACAAGATGCGCCTGAATCCCCTAAAGTGTGTGTTCGGGGCCAGTAAGGGGAAATTCCTAGGACACCTTCTCAACCCTTCGGGGTAGAACCTAACCCGGACAAGGTCAAAGCCATCATGGAGTTAAGATCGCCTCGGAATGCCAAGGAGGTCCAGCGCTTGACGGGAAAACTCGCCGGGTTGAGCAGGTTTCTCTCCCGGGCCGGAGAGAAATGCTCCCCCTTCTTCAAAACGTTACGAGGCAACCAGAAATTCGAGTGGACAAAGTAATGCGAGGAGGCCTTCCAGGCCTTGAAGGGTCAGCTCACCAAGGCTCCGCTACTCCAAGGTCCCAAGGAGGGGGAGGACCTAGCCTTGTACCTCGGAGTCGGGACTGAGGCCGTAAGCTCCATCCTGGTCCGAGAAGAAGGCAAGAAGCAGCTGCCCATCTACTACGTGAGCAGGGTCCTGAGGGAGGCGGAGCTCAGATACCCGATCTTGGAGAAGTTGGCCTTTGCTCTGGTTGTCGCAGCAAGAAAACTCAGGCCATACTTCCAGGCCCATTCAATTCAAGTAGTGACGGACCACCCTCTTCGCCAGATCTTCGAAGGAGTAGAGCATTCGGGGAGGCTAGCGAAGTGGTCAATAGAACTCAGCGAGTTCAATATCACCTTCGTCCCTCGGCTATCCATGAAGGCACAGGTGGTGGTGGATTTCATGGCAGATTATGTGGCCGAGATGGAGGAGGGTCAAGCCCCTCGTCATGTTCCATGGAAGCTGCTGGTTGACGGGGCCTCGGGTAAGAATTCTCTCGGAGGAGGGGTAGTGCTGGAGAGCCCTCACGGGATGAAGATCGAGCAGCACTCGTTATACATTTCCCAATCACCAACAACCAGGCAGAGTATGATGCAGTGATCGCCGGCTTGCGTCTGGCTCGGGAACTGGGAGTCCATGATGTGGAGGTTCTCACCGACTCAATGATAATAGCCTCTCAGATCAAGGGGGGAGTTCGAGACGAGGGAACCTACACTCATAAGATACTTAGCCAAAGTGAGAAGCCTCATTGGAGCGTTCAAGACTTTCTCCATCAGGCACATCCCTCGGGAGGAGAGCACCCAGGCGGATCGCTTGGCCAAGGTCGGTCCCCGAGCCGGAGGAACCCTAACAGATCTGTTCCGTCCTTCGATCGAGGAAGGGGAACTCATGGAAATAGAGCAGCGGCCCTCTTGGAAGGATCTCTTCGTTACCTTCTTTGCAACAGGGAAATTCCTAGAGGATGTTCCAAACCAAAGGCGCTTCCGGTACAAGTCCGCCTACTACGTGCTCCATGAGGGGGATCTGTATCGGAAGACCCTCTCGGGCCTCTTAGCCCGATGCATCTCGGAAGATGAAGTCCCGAGGATCTTGGAAGAAGTTCACTCCGGCGAGTGTGGCAGCCACTCGGGGAGCAGGATGTTGGAGGCGAGAATAATGAGGCAGGGGTACTTTTGGCCGACCTTGAGTAGAGATGCGGCGGCCTTCGCTAAGAAATGCCAGAAATGTCAGATGTTCGCCCCGCTTCAGCTCATGCCTGCTCAGAGGCTAATGAGTATCACGGCGCCCTGGCCGTTCGCCATATGGGGGATGGATCTGGTGGGACCCTTTCCCCAGGCCAGTGGGCAGAGGAGATTCCTCTTGGTCATGATCGACTACTTCTCGAAGTGGTTGGAAGTCAAGGCGCTGGCCAAAGTCACTTCCCAGGTGATCCGCAACTTCATATGGGGGGAGATCATCTGTCGGCATGGTCTTCCGCTGGCCATAGTCACGGACAACGGTCCGCAGTTTGCCAGCGAGGAGCTCATCAGTTTTTGTAGCCAGCTGGGGATAGACCTCAGGTTTGCATCCGTCCACCATCCCAGGAGCAACGGGCAGGTGGAGGAGGCAAACAAGATTATCGTGAACTTGCTCAAGAAGAAGGTGGAAAATCTTAAGGGCAATTGGGTGGAGCAGCTCCCCTCGGTCCTGTGGGCTTTAAGAACCACCCCAACACCGCCACTGGAGAGACCCCTTTCAAGCTCTCTACGGCTGCGAGGTCGTCATTCCCATAGAGTTCGAAGTCATGACGCCACAGGTAAAGGCCGCCATGAATGGAGAGGAAGATTGGAGAGCTGGGAACGAAGAGGAGTTGCGGCTCTCCCTCGACCTCATCGAAGAAGCCCGGTATCTAGCAGCCATTCGCCAAGAAGAGGTCAAGCGGCGGATGGCCAAGTACTTCGACAAGCACATCAGGGTCAAGCAGTTCGAAAAAGGGGACCTAGTGCTCAAGAAGGTTGGCGCGGCCGGGAGGTCTGCCGCAGTGGGAAAGATTAATCCCAACTGGGAAGGTCCCTATGTCGTGGAGGAAGCGCTAAAGTCTGGGGGGTATCGCCTTCAGAACGTGGAGGGCCAGCCCCTTAGCCACACCTGGAGCGGTGACGATCATAAATGTTTCTATCCCTAAAACCATGTAATGAAAATGTTTTGAAATAAGAATATTTTGTTTAACATATGTGTTTGAGATTGATACTGCAGCTTGTAGGAAAAACTCTGAAAGCTCCAAAGATGGCCCCGAGCAGACCCACTGTGCAGGCTCTCATCTAGTTGGCAGGTCCGAAGGCTCACTCGGTGGCAGGTTCTATGTTGAAGGAAAAATGGCCCCGAGCAGACCCGCTGTCCAGGCTCTCATCTAGCTGGCAGGTCCGAAGGCTCACTCGGTGGCAGGTTCTATGTTGAAGGAAAAATGGCCCCGAGCAGACCCGCTGTCCAGGCTCTCATCTAGCTGGCAGGTCTGAAGGCTCACTCGGTGGCAGGTTCTATGTTGAAGGAAAAATGGCCCCGAGCAGACCCGCTGTCCAGGCTCTCATCTAGCTGGCAGGTCCGAAGGCTCACTCGGTGGCAGGTTCTATGTTGAAGGAAAAATAGCCCCGAGCAGACCCGCTGTCCAGGCTCTCATCTAGCTGGCAGGTCCGAAGGCTCACTCGGTGGCAGGTTCTATGTTGAAGGAAAAATGGCCCCGAGCAGACCCGCTGTCCAGGCTCTCATCTAGCTGGCAGGTCCGAAGGCTCACTCGGTGGCAGGTTCTATGTTGAAGGAAAAATGGCCCCGAGCAGACCCGCTGTCTAGGCTCTCATCTAGCTGGCAGGTCCGAAGGCTCACTCGGTGGCAGGTTCTATGTTGAAGGAAAAATGGCCCCGAGCAGACCCGCTGTCCAGGCTCTCATCTAGCTGGCAGGTCCGAAGGCTCACTCGGTGGCAGGTTCTATGTTGAAGGAAAAATGGCCCCGAGCAGACCCACTGTCCAGGCTCTCATCTAGCTGGCAGGTCCGAAGGCTCACTCGGTGGCAGGTTCTATGTTGAAGGAAAAATGGCCCCGAGCAGACCCGCTGTCCAGACTCTCATCTAGCTGACAGGTCCGAAGGCTCACTCGGTGGCAGGTTCTAAATTCTCAAGGAGTGACCTCAAGAGCACTCGCATAGACCACGCGCCGGAACGGTGATCTCACCTCCCTTTCATAACTACCTAAACGCAGCCCCGTGATGCGCGAATGGTCCAAAGGCTCACTCGGTAGCGGGAAGTCGAAAAGAGCGATGCATCCTAGGTCGTCAACGAGCAGCGGCGAGTGGTCAAGACAGTTACACTACGGCCTAGCGTCCTAATGAGCCTAGCGAGGTATAGCGGCGAATGAGAAAAAATTAAGATAGCACAAAAATTGTAATCAATATATATCTTTCAAGGGGACTCGCCCAGTTCATGATTACATCCAAAAATGAAGAATAAAAAGAGAACAAAAAAATACAAAGGGCCCATCTCATGGATCGGCAGGCTTCTCGCCAGAAGATCCATCGCTTTCGCTCGAATCCGGTAGGAGGGCGTCTTCTCGCGGCTCGCCGTCCTCATCTTCCGGGAAGGGGATCGGAATGTAGAGCTCGGGGATGACCTGTCGGGCAGAGAGGCATTCAGCCTCCTCCTTCAGGTACCCAGCCTGCCGTAGCACCTGCAGCGCGTGCTTCACGGCGCTTTGAGCATTCTCCTGCATCAGCTGCTCTAGCTCATGGTGGGGATAAAAGTGCCCCCTGCTTCCTGAGGCGAGTGCCAAGGCATCGGCTTCTCGCGCCTGCTGGACCTCGCCTTAGCCAGCCGGACTTCCTCCTCAAGGTTTCCCACTCGCGCACGAAGCATCTCGGCGATCATAGCGTCCTGAGAAAATGAAGATGGTGAGAAGAAAGTGCGGCAATCATCAACGGTCATTCGCGGGGAGGGGGGGAGGGGGAAATATACCTCTCTGACGGGACGGCTGGCGAGAAGGGCCTCCGCAGCTTCCAGTTTCACCCTGAGGTCGCGCGCCTTGGCAGAAACAATAGCCCTGGTCTCCTCAACCTCCGCCAAACTCCGCGCCAGATTGATGCTCCGACGCGAAGACATATGCGCAAGCTCAAGGGCCCGCAGCAGGGCTCGAGCGGTCTCGTGGGCGAGAACCTGAGTCTTCTCGGCATCGAAGACTTCGGCATCGTCACGGCCATAGAGGGCATACGCCATGGCGTAGGCCTCGCCGGTAGCGACATCGCTCTCTATCCAAGTCGAATGGAGGGTGGAGAGCGAGACCCGGTGAGTGTTTCTGTCCCACTTCACTAGAGGAGCCCCCGAGGGATCCACGTACTTCTCGCCATTTGCGAAGTTCCGGTGGTCCCTGGGCAACGGAGGCGGCGACAACGACGATCTCGCCTGGATCCCAGTCCCGTCTGGCACACCCGACCCCAAGGTTTGGGCCGGCGCATCTATCCCCTGGGTTAGGGCCGGCGCGCCCGTCCCCAGGGTTTTGGTCGGAGCACTCGCCCCTGGGGTCTCGTCCAAGATCCCCTTCCCCTTGGCGGAAGGACTTTTCGGCTTCTTGGAGGAAGAGGAAGTGAGCGCCCCGGGTTTTCATTTCTGGCCGCTAGGTTTGGAGGAGGAAGGTTCCTCCCGGCAGGCATCCGCGGCCGCCTGTGCAAAGGATTCGGAAACCCCAGGAGGTCGCGGCGGGTGAAGGGGGAAATTACGCACACCTGCATAAGAACGCGAATGGTTTAGCGAATGACGTAAGATCCACCAAGCCGAAACAAATGCAGAAGGTCTCGAAAACTTACCCTCACCCTGCGGAATGGGCGGGAGCGAGTTGACATTTCGCCGGAGATGGACGAGGTCCATCCCGTGCTGAAGTATGTGCAGCTTGGCCTCGTGCCCCCCTAAGGTCGGGGGGCGAAAGGTCGACTCCTCCTCCTGCACCGGGGCAAGAAGGGTATTCCCAAGGCTCCCGCCGACGAAGATGAAGCGGCGGACCCAGTCGTGGTTCTTGTTCGGGAGACCGTAGTGTTTGAGAGGGTTTTGACCAGAGAAGAAGGAGATGCCGTGTGAGCAGCGGAAGGTGTACAGTTTGCGGAAGACGGGTAGCGAGAACTCGATCCCCTCTTCTCGCAGGTAGCACGCGTACCCGACCAACATGGCGATGGAGTTGGGATTGAGCTGGCCGAGCACGACCCCGTAGTACCGGAAAGTCTGGCGGAGTTCCGGCCAGATGGGAAGGCGAAACCCCACCTCGAAGTGCTCTAGCGGGATCGCGAGAGTACATGGCGAGATGGAGTTTAGACGCTCCTCCGGCCCGGGCTTTCGCGCCTCGAATGCCGGCGGAACGTAGTCAGCAACCGCGGTCAAGAAGGCCTCCTCGGAGAGGTCGCAGGAGTCGAAGACATGATTGACGAATGCACTGGCACACCTGGCCCTACCTTCAGCGTCGCCACCCATTTCACGAATGCTGGAGAAGACGGGAGCAGCAGAGAAGAGAGAAGCGCGAGTGCTAGCGCGAGGAGAGAGAGGGAGTGGATGGCAAGGTAATTAATATGGTGGTTGAACGGCCTATTTATAGAAGAACTAAAAAACACTTGGGCTTTCGAGGCAGCGGGTGTGCGGATAGCAATCGCGTCTTCCCGACGCCTCGAAACCCGGGCCGATCCCTCTCAACCATTAATGGCGAATGACCAGTGGCTATCCGCTCGACGGCCACGCGAAAGAGTTACGAAAGCATTCAGCAATATCATATCATTCGACATGCTCAAGCAAGTTGCGAAAAATATAAACGAAAATAGAAATAAAGCACTCGCCAAGCACAGAATGTAAAATTATTACAGGCGTAAATAGAGTCCAGTATCCTCAACACCATAAATAGAATAAAAGGAAAAATACATAGGAGGCGAATGAAGACCAGACTAGCGCTCCTCCCAGTACCACCGACCATGCCCTCGCGGCCCAGCCTCCGGAGGCATTCGCGGACGATAATACGCGAGCATGGAGGTGATCTCGTGAGACGCCAGCTGAAGCTGATCCCAGGCTCGCGCAACGTGCCTCCCGGGAGAAAGCTCCCCTCCTTCACCTCCCAGACGCTCCACCGCCGCGAGAAGGCGCGAATAGTCCTTCCGAAGGTCCTTCAGCTCGCGCGTGACCTCCATCCGCACATCATCCACCTGGCCGACGATGTTCCGTTGGATATGGATGAGCTTCCCCAAGACCTCCATGACTCGCTCCTTCAGGGTCGCATGATCTGAGGAGTCGCTGAGGAAGTCAGAGAGATCCTCAGGAGAGGGGAGAGGCGAGAGCATTCCGTCTTCCCCCTCGTGGTAGGATCCAAAGGGAGAGGCTTCCCGATAGCCTGCGAGATCATAGACTGGTCAGTCGTGTTAAACAAAGCGAATGCGCTAAATGAAGCAGAGATCGCTAACCTAGTGAGGGGTCCCCATGACCGGGGGGACGAGACGAATGGGGGTGCGTTTTAAACAAACCGGCGGGAGGTAGGACCTTTCCCTTTCCAGGACGGTAGGGTTGTGAAGAAGGGGCTGGAGCATCCGCAGGATCATCCGCGCGATCCTGTTGACCGGGTCCCTTCTCGGGAGACACCCTCGGCTCATGCGCAAGCACGGAAGGATTCGGTCGAGCAGGGGAACTCGGAGGAATGAAGTCCCGCGGCGAAAGGTCGGGGTCGAGGGCTACGAAAAACAATGGTCAGTGACGAGCAGTATGAAGGACGAATCAAGAGGGTTCACAACTTACCGGACTGCAATGTGGTCTCCCCCGGAGGGGGCGGAGGAGCAAGGTACAGGTCTGGAGGAGGCCTCTCGTTCGCAAGAGGTGGCACCGCGGCACTGCTCGAGACTGCCCCGTGGCCGGCCTCAGGCACCGAAATCCCCTGCGAACGACCAGAGCGAATGCAGGATAGGGGACATGAACCAAACAGAAAGACAGGAGGAATCCTCATACCTGCATCCCGGGATCCGGAGGATTTCTCGCCGGAGGAGTTTTCGCCGGAGGGGTATTCGCCGGAGGAGTTTTCGCCGGAGGGGTATTCGCCGGAGGTGTATTCGCCGGAGACTCAGAGGCAGTCTCGCCTCTTTGACGATTCAGCCGAATCGCCTTGGCTCGACGCGAGACGTAGGGGGCACTCGGATCCCGTTTAGACATAAGTCAGGGAGCAAATTTGGCAGCCTTGGGGGCGGTTACACTTTGGGCCGCAGCCAGGCGCTCGATCATCTCCTGCGAGAGGGCTCTCGCGGAAGGTTTGTGGGAAGACATTGATATCGGCGAAAGGCTAAGGGAGAGAAGAAGCTCCGAATCGAGGAATGAAAGCGTTGCAGGAAAATCTGACATGAAGAGATATATATAGGGCAACGGTGGGACCCACAGAATCTTATGGGACCAGTCAGCCAGCACTCACCGAATACCAGGTTGGACTGTTCTTTCCGAGCGTAGGAACCACTCGCAAAGAGCGGGGATTATGTACAACCCGTATTCGCTGAGTGGCCCCCCCAAGCCCACTGGCGAGACCTAGGTCAGCCGGACCATTCGCCCAGGCTGAGGCGGGTGGAAGGACCCCCGGTGTAAATAGGGGGCGAGCCATGGGCGGGAAGAAGAAATCGGCGAGTGGCACTCTCGTGGACCACTCGCCCAGAGATATAAGCATTCGCCCAGTCGAGTGAGCATTCGGCGAGTGGTACCCTCATGGACCACTCGTCCCTAAGGGATTTAAGGAGGAAATGACCATGATGCCCCTTGTGGGCTGCAAATAGCCCTTCAGAACAGCGGAGTTGGGCTATTAGCAGACCGATCTGGGGTGCTGTTAGCAAAATTAAAAGACGGATTCATGCTATTTGCAGACCAGCCTGGAAAAACCTATAAATAGACCCTTAAGGGCACCTTGAAGAAGAGGCGATTCCTTGAGAGTCCTCTCCTCCAGGCTAGTTTTGGTTGGCAGTCAGTGTCCTCCAAGGTGCCCGGCTGAGCTTTGGTTTGGGAGGGGAATCTCTCTAAGATCTTCCGGGTGTGTGGCGGGACCTCCTCGCTACAGCCTTGGGTCTATTCCAAGTTTCTCATCCACCGGTCAGAGAGTCTAGGGAGGGAGAAGTAAGCGTCGGCTACACCCCCCAGTGGGTCCGAACTCAGGAGACCAGTTGATGGTTTCAACACATGAGCTTTAAATAAGATTTATATATTTTTAAATAAGGTTTATCCGTTTATGTATTTTTTAAGAGTAAGAATTACCCCGCTCAATTTCGTCCGCTCTCAGGCGCTCGATCAACTGAATAAAAAATAATTTCATCATCGCACTGGGACACTATCGAGGCGGAGGTAATTAATGCCGTGTGGGGCACGTGCGCTTTTCCTATGCATTGTTAGGTTATCGATCGAGCGTCTGAGAGTGGGAGAGTACAGTTTTGGCGGAGGTACCGTCGCTGCCGGGATACTGTCACAACGGAGAGTATCGAGCACGGGCATACCTTTATGATGCAGTCTTCGTGGATGCGCGCACACAATCAACACAAGGACAATAAACGAAGAGGGCAAGAGAGAAACACTTGCCCGACGGAGGATCGCTAAACCTCAACGGATCAAACAAGGGCTATAGGCCCACGTCCGATCTAGCGAAAGGGGGTAATATTGACCCCGGACGTTGGTGTTGTACCAAAAGAGATTCACCCAAAACAAAGGGCCGCAAGGGGGTGATCTCTCCCAACAAAATCCTCGTTTACAAAAAATTTCAATGACAAATACGATGGGCACCGCGCGACTAGGCTAAGCCATCCCTACGTCGCACACGATTTCAACGCACGCAATAATCGATTGGAGGCACATTATTAGCATGCATGCACTAGAGAAAAACCTCAGCAACAATATCCCTATCACAAGCAACTGCCAACGTTAGCGGTGAACTCGCGGGCGCAATGTTTGAGCGGCGTGATTCTTCCGGGTTAGGAAAATCTCAACAAAGTTAAACAACCGCGCATGTTTCCTTTCCGATCTATTGAGCGGGGAAGCAGCGACGAACGAGGCTCGCTCCGACTCGTTTTAAGTTCCGACCATACACCAATCTAATCAACAACACACAAGACTAAAATGGCGAGATGAATCACTCAAAGATCTGATGAGAAAGCGTTACCCAACCGAACTTAGGTCCGGGGAAGAAATGGTGGTGCTGGACACGGGCGGAAGAGTGAGGATCCTTCGCTGTGGTCGCCTGGAAGTCGATCAGGAGGAGGGAGACTCGCTGGTCGATGGTTGGGCCGGAGCTTGGTCGACCTAGGTTGTAGGTCGAGCAAAACGGGGCTGTTCCGGGCGGCAACAAGGGGTGGATGATGTCGGAACCTCCGAGCAGCAAGGGAGCGGATCGCCGGCGTCGAAGGAAGGGGAGAAAGGGGCACCGGTGTCACGCCGGGCGGAGCCTCCGGTGTCACGCCGGGAGCAAGGGGGGATCGTTCTGGGCGGAAAACCCAAAGCAGACCGAGCTTTTTTTTTTGGCAGCAAAAACAAGTGATCCCTAATACATTAGAAGGGGGTTTAAATACTCCCCAAGAGAACCATCCTAGCCCTACATCAAGATAAAAAAATCATAACCATCCAAAGTTCTTGGCCAAAAGAAAATGCAGAAAATAGGAAAGAAAATAAGAGTCCGCTCTTGACCGCTTAACAATTTGGTCGAGCCGGACGGAACGGAAGTGCTGTAAATAGTTAGAAATAACATGACAGATAATTTTAAAACTTGCGGAGCATGTCACGATATGATTTCTTTGTATTTGGGCGAAGGTTGTAGCCGGGTGGTGCGTCGTTGGGTGGGACCGGGTCGCCGCCATCAATCCTCCTCCGCTTGAAATCACTCATCACCGGTGAGTGGTCCAAGCGGTAGCGAAGCAGCATGTCATCATCAAGGCGCTCCATCTCGTCGGCGGTCACCCAAGTGGCGTCACAAGCGGGGCGGTCTTTCCAACGAACCAAGTAACGGTGCACACCTCCATTTGAAGAAGCCAAGACGTCTTCGTCCAATATGCACTCCGGGACGGAGATAGTCGTCGGGAACCTGGGAAAAGCATTAGGAGCAAAAATATGATCGACCGTACCCCCATGTGAAGGTGTGGCGGGTACGTCCGATGCGGCAACATTAAGGGGTGGGGGGTCACTCACTATCCCATGAGAATGGCCGAAAGGAGATGAAGAAGAAGAAGGGGAAAATAGTTATTGCGGTGCTTCATGAAAAGGTGTGAGATCGGAAACATTAAACACGGGGTGTATTCCCCAATCGTGAGGCAAGTCAAGCACGTACGCGTTATCACCCAACTTCTTTAAAATCTTAAAAGGTCCGGCACGCCGGTTGGCCAATTTTTTTACGGCACCGGTGGGAAACCGCTCGGGAATTAACTTGACCAAGACTAAATCTCCGACGTCAAATAGTTGTGCCCGTTTGTGTACGTTCGCGTCCGATTGATAGACCTTGTAAGTAGTGACTAGTCGTTGGTGGATCTCTTTGTGCAAAGCATGAAGGTGATGAGCAAAATCATGTGCAAATTGACTTGTTTTATATGTGGGAGGTAACGGAACCAAGTCAAGCGGCACACGTGCGTTGTAACCATGCACAATTTCATTCGGCGAGAGGCCCGTAGAGCGATTCTTAGAATTATTATATGCAAGTTGCGCATGGGGAAGGATGAGATCCCAAGTCCCCTTATGGTCGCCCACGAGACACCGCAACAAGTTACCCAAACTCCGATTTACCACTTCGGTTTGACCATCCGCTTGGGGGTGTTAAGCCGCGGAAAATAGGAGTTTGGTGCCCACCAAGATCCATAGAGTTTTCCAAAAATAAGAAGTAAACTTGACATCCCTATCGGAGACAATAGTCTTAGGGAGTCCACGATGACTAACAACTTCTTTAAAATAAAGTTTTGCGATGTGAGATGCGTCGTTGGTGCGGTTGCATGAAATAAAATACGCCATTTTGGAAAAGCAATCTACAACGACCAAAATAGAATCGTGTTTGCGTTGTGTTAGGGGAAGACCCAAAATGAAATCCATGCTAACGTCATCCCATGGGACGGAAGGTATGGGGAGCGGTGTATATAAACCCGTGTTTTGCTTGGTGCCTTTAGCTAGTTGGCATGTGTTACAACTACTAACGACTCGATTAACCATACGTTTCAAGCCGGGCCAAAAGAATTTTTCTTCAACCAAAGATATGGTTTTGTCGCGGCCAAAGTGACCACCTAAACCACCGCCGTGCATCTCCCAAATGATAAAGAGACGGAGGGAGGAATCCGGAATGCACAACCCTTGAACAAATATCCATCACGAAGGACATATTCGGAAATAGTGTGAGAAGTGTGGGTTTGGATAGAGTGAAAAATATCCTTAAAGTCTTTGCACTCGGCATACTCGCGACGGATACCTTCAAATCCTAAGACTTTCACATCAAGGGTAGTTAAAAGTAAACTAACACGGCTAAGCGCGTCGGCAACACGGTTATGCTTGCCCTTGCAATGTTTGATCACAAACGTGTACTCTTGTAGGAAAGAGACCCATTTGGCTTGCCGCGGGCTAAGCTTATGTTGAGAGTTAATATAATGTAGCGCGTCATGATCCGAAAGTAGGATAAATTCTTTGGGCAAAAGATAATGACGCCAATGGCGTAGACTTTGGACTAGTGCATAAAACTCACGTTCGTAGTTTGAATAATTGAGCTTGGGCCCACTTAATTTCTCACTAAAGAATCCAACTGGATGGCCTTCTTGACTTAACACGCCACCTATACCCGCACCCGAGGCGTCACAAGAGACCTCAAAAATTTTATTAAAATCGGGTAACCGGAGAACCGGTGCCTCGGTCATCAAGGTTTTAATCTTAGTGAAGGCAAATGAAGCGGATTTGGGCCAAGTAAAATCACCAAGTTTCATACATTCGGTAATCGGAGCCATAATGGCGCTAAAGTTACGAATAAAACGGTGATAAAAGGTGGCTAAGTCATGGAAGCTACGGACGTCACAGATAGATTTAGGTTCCGGCCAATCTACAATCGCTTTAATTTTTGCGGGATCAACCTTAATACCTTCCGCACTAACAATATAACCTAAGAATGAGACGGAAGAATCCATGAAGTGACATTTCTTTAGATTGATAAAAAGTTTTTCCTTCCGGAAAACTTCAAAGATTTGTCTTAAATGGTCAAGATGATCATTGGTGGTCACACTATAGATTAGTAAATCATCAAAATAGACCACTAAAAATTTACCCATAAAATTATTGAAGAGTTGAGTCATCATGCGGGAGAAGGTGCTTGGGGCATTGGAGAGCCCAAACGGCATGACCAACCATTCATACAAGCCTTCCTTAGATTTAAATGCGGTTTTCCATTCGTCCCCTTCTCTAATTCTAATTTGGTGGTAGCCACTTCTAAGATCAATTTTGGAAAAGAGTGTGGCTCCACTAAGCATGTCTAGTAAATCGTCCAATCGTGGGATAGGAAACCGGTATTTAATTGTGATTTTATTTATTGCCCGGCTATCGACACACATCCTCCAAGAGCCATCTTTTTTTGGGGCAAGAAGTGCCGGCACCGCACAAGGACTCAAACTATGTCGGATAAGGCCTTTGGAGAGCAAATCGGAGATTTGGGCTTGAAGCTCGGCGTGAGCGCTAGGATTAAGACGATAATGGGGTAAATTGGGGAGAGAGGAGCCCAGAATAAGATCAATGGCGTGTTGGATACTCCTAAGAGGCGGTAATTCGGAAGGGAGTTCCTCGGGGTGGACATCCTTAAACTCGTCAAGTAACGTGACGATATCGGCGGGCAAAGAGGAAGTGGGGAGTGGAATGCCGTTAGCTTGAAGTAAGACCAACGCATAGAGCATACCACCGGAAAAACTAGTCTTTTCGAATTCCTTAGGATGAATGAAAGTGAGTGGTTGCTTGACGGCGGGGACGGTCGTGTCCTTGGTTTTAAGGTCCTTAGGTGCGGCGGGACGTAACGTGATGCGTTGGTCTTTAAATTTAAATTCATATGTGTTCGCGCGTCCATAGTGAGTGACATTGTAATCGTAAAGCCAAGGGCGGCCTTGAAGGACATGACAGGCGTCCATGGAAAGAACGTCACACCAAACTTGGTCGACATAATCTTTGAGGACAAGAGGTACTAAACAACGTTTGGTAACCGGAATGGAGGTCTTATTGACCCAAGCGACTTGGTAAGGAGTGGGGTGTGGCTCGGGAGTCAATTTCATTCGGAGAAGAGCGGCTTCGGAAACCACGTTCATGCAACTCCCACTATCAATAATGAGCTTGCAAGACTTGTCACCGCTCTTAAAATATAAGGAGAAGATGCTAGAGCGCTTCCAATCATGACTACTACGTGGGGTAGTCAAGATGCAACGCATAACCGCAAGATTGTTGGAGGTGTAATTGTAACATCCTAATTTTGAATTTCTAGACCCCATTGTGATTATATGAACCACTAGGGTTTTGTGGGCTCGGTTGACACCCAAATGGTCGTTAGTTTCCTTATTGGGTGTTATTGACCCGACAAGTCATTCAATCCACCTACCGGGTCATATGAACCTATTCTACCCAAAACGAATATAGGACCCCGTATGTGTGTAAATTGACACATTAAGTCTTAGGAAACCTTACTAACACACAAATAGTGCACCACACTCGAAACTAGTCGAATCGACCCATTATGATACCTAATATCTGAGATGATCGACCTAAATTGTGTGAAACCCAATTATCCTGATTAGTCTAAACGCACACCGAGTTATCCGACTCGACCAAATTTGCCGAATAAAGATGCGACGACTCGCCGATACATCCAAGGGGATGCATTATGGGCCATGATTGGAGTAGACACCTCTATAGTATCAAATTTACATTTAAATAATTTAATTAATCAATTAAATAATTGACAAATTATTAAGTGATGCTAGATAAAAATCGTGACAAACGAACCCCAATCAACACCAAATTTTATCGCAACATTCCGATAATATTTTGAATAGGATGAACAATTAAAAATGTAAATAAGTACATTTAAATGATTTATGAAAATATGTTTTATAGAGTAATTAATTAATTAAATAATAAAGGGGTTTTGAGAAAAATAGATAATGGAATTATTCTTCTCCCAAAATTTTATCATAGGGTCCTATAAATATATAAAAGAATAATATTAATTAAAATCTAATAATTAATGAAAAATTTAATTATTTTGATTTAACTCTATTTAAAACACCAAATAAATAAAAATAAATATAAAACTTTATCAAAAAATTATAAAATAATTTATAAAAATCATAAATGACATAGGGAGGCTGCCATAAAAATTGGAATTAAAAATAAAATATATTTAATGGAAAAATTCGTTTTAAAGCCAATTAATTACATTTAAAACCCCCCCTCATCAATAGCATTAACCACCAGCCATGGGAATTGATTCCCCTCCCTTCCCAATGCCTTGGTAAGGGCTTGGCCGGCTGGGATGTTGAAGGGGGGCGGATCTACCAAAGGAAGGAGCATTAACTCCTCAAACCCTAAAATCAGCCCCCACTCCTATATAAACCCCCCCCCCCCCCCCCCTCCACTTAGGATTTCGTTTTTCCCACCTCCACAGCCACCATCCAGCCATAGAAGAGCCCCGGTGACTTTCCGGCAAGCCTCCTCTACGAACTCCGGCGAACTCAACCACTAGCAATGGCCGCGCGACGATCCCCTCGCCTAAACGGCACGAATGTAAGTTCTCATGACTCCTCCTCGCCCTTAGATCCCTTCTCGTCGACCCCTGCCGTCTCCGACCACCGGAGCTGGCGATCCCGACCTTGGAAGCTTCGGACCGCCCCCACGAATCTCTGCCACCACCGCGGGCTTCGGCCTTGCATGGGGCGTGTGAAGGGGAGGAAGAGTCCCCACGACCCTTCCTCAAGGCCCTTGAGGCGAGGAGATCCATCGGAAACCGCTCCGGCGGCCCCCTCCTCCCAAACAGAAAAATTTAATATGTATATGCATTTTTTTTATTATCTCCGGCCATCGCCGGCGGCGGCCGGCCGCCGGCAGTCACCCCACCGGAGGCCCTCCCGGGGGTACTCCCGCTGGGGGTAGCGGCCGGAGCTAAATCCCCCACCAACGGCGGTGGGGAGGCCCGTAACTCCCTCCCTGCTTCAAGGTGGCGCACAGCCACCTTGGACCTGGAGAATAATTTCTCCAGGTCGCCGGCGGCGGCGGCGGAAGGCCGCCGGCCGACGTCCCGATGGAGCGCCCACCCTGGGCGACACCATCGGGGGTGGTGGCCGGAGCAACAAGTGCTCCGGCCGGCCACGGGGCTGCCCGTAATGCCCTCACGGTGGCTGCATGCATGCAGCCACCGTGAGCCCTGCCCCTTTATTGCGTATCGCCGGCGGCGGTAGGCCGCCGGCCGGTGATCTACCGGTGCGTCCTCCCCGGGCGAACCCATCAGGGGTGGTGGCCGGAGCAACGGCTACTCCGGCTTGTGGGGGAAGGGCCCGCAAGGCCCAGATCCACGGTGGCGTACAGCCACCGTTAGATCTGGCCGGCCATCCTCGGCCGTCTGATTACCTCGGACGGCCTGAGCCAATGATTGGCGATCAGCGGGATCCTGTGCACCCCCCCCCCCCCCCCCCGTTGTACTCACTAGTCCGATCGATCTCAGGCCATCGGAATCGCGCCAAGATCTGTGCGCGGAAAATTATATTTCTTAGGCAGAAAATCTGCCAAGTTTCGGAAGATTTACTTGTTTTTTAAAATGGGTTTCTAATAGTCATAGAGGCAGTTTTGGAAGATTGCTGTGAGACACAATATTGTAGACACTTATTTACACTACAACTCCCATATTATATGTTTTCTGTTTTAATGTACTTAACAAATTTATTTTTACACCCTAATAGTGCAATCTAAGTTCAGAAACCTGTTTGTCCAGAAAACTGTTATTTTATATAAACTTCACCCTCTGTTTTGGAGACCTTAGACTCTGTTTTAGGAAAAACTTGTGAGACATGATATGGTAGATAAATAGATGTACTACAACTTTCATGTTTTGTACTTTCTGATTTACAGCCTCTAAGTAATTTTAATTTAGCCCCTAAAAGTGCAATCTAAGTTCAGAAACCTGTTTGTCCAGAAAACTGTTATTTTATATAAACTTCACCCTCTGTTTTGGAGACCTTAGACTCTGTTTTAGGAAAAACTTGTGAGACATGATATGGTAGATAAATAGATGTACTACAACTTTCATGTTTTGTACTTTCTGATTTACAGCCTATAAGTAATTTTAATGTAGCCCCTAAAAGTGCAATCTAAGTTCAGAAACCTGTTTGTCCAGAAAACTGTTATTTTATATAAACTTCACCCTCTGTTTTGGAGACCTTAGACTCTGTTTTAGGAAAAACTTGTGAGACATGATATGGTAGATAAATAGATGTACTACAACTTTCATGTTTTGTACTTTCTGATTTACAGCCTCTAAGTAATTTTAATTTAGCCCCTAAAAGTGCAATCTAAGTTCAGAAATCTGTTTGCCCAGGAAACTGCTATTTTATATAAACTTCACCCTCTGTTTTGGAGACCTTAGAATCTGTTTTGAGAAAAGCTTGTGAGACATGATATGGTAGATAAATAGTTGTTCTGCAACTTTCATGTTTTGTACTTTCTGATTTACAGCCTCCAAGCAATTTAAATTTGACCCTAAAAGTGCAATCATAAATTAAATTCTCAAGTTTTGAATATTGATATTTATACTACTTCATTTACCACCTTGTGCATGAGGGCATGGGAGGGTGCATGGTTACCGATGTGGCGGGTTCGTCGGCTTCCCCATAATATACACTATGGGCGAAGTTGTGACGACGAACTCTTTTGTTTTGATGGTGAAGAGGACCGGGGGCTAGCTACCACTTCCACACATGTCCGTCTCACACCTTTTTGGTTATGTGCCAAGAGGATCTCCGCACGAGGTGAGGATGTGTTCCCACTGAGAGTACCTATTCTTCATAGAGGTACGAAGGCCTAGGAAGTTTGGGGTGTATCCATAACCTAGAAGTGGGAACGACCGACCCACTGTCACCGTCTGGCCACGGCGGTGAGGCCTGGGAAGTGAGCTCCTTCTCTTAATAGGTCACTATGTCGACATAGGGGAAGGTGATTGAGACACATCATTCGAGTGATAGGGAGGACAACCATACATGCACACCATATCATATGTTTACATTATTTATGCTCTCACCTTGGTCCGACATCGTATAACCACCGTTAGGAAGGTTATACGATGGCGGGTGAATTTACCACTTTAGTTGTTTCACTCCTTTTGAATTGTTTCGGATTACTGCTTCATTTATATATTTTTCTTCGGCTATTGTGCTAACCTTCCATGCAGGTGTTCTCCTTGGTGCCCATTAGGGGGCTGGGGAGGAGCGTGAGATTTACTTGGTCCGTCGTGGCTAACGTTTTGTACGTTATCATTTTAGGAACCGATGCACCTACCAACGGAGCGGGAGCGGATGGACGAGCGTAGGCGTGCCCGAGACGACGAGGAGTTCCCTGAGCCAGCTCGGACGATTTATGCGGACGTGGGGGTACTATTTTGGGAGAGGAGAGGATGAGAGATCACTTTTGAGTAGACATTTTGACGTCTTTTGACTATGTTGGTTGTAACTGCGAGACCTTATATACCCTTTCGTGGGTTTGCATCTATGTTTTATTCTATATCATGCTATGATGTTCTGTGATGTTTTGCTTCCGCAAATTTTATATTCTGTGAATGTTTTTCTGTAATGGTGCAACAGCCTTACAGGGCGAATGTTCCGCCACTTGGGTCGTGGGTCAGGTAAGAGGGCGAGACCTCTTCGGACACGCGAACCTTTTGGGGGGACGCTCGCCCTGGGCATAAGGATCTCCTGCGTTGGAAAAAGGGGGGTCCTTACAGTAATCCTCTTCCATGTCGCTAGGAATATCGGATTCCTCAACATCACTAACCTCCTCATAGATAAGATCATCGGCGTCGGCCGTGGGTTCGATCAAAGTGACCAATTTCTTGCGGGTGGGACATTCAACCGCGTAGTGCCCGGGTTGGTCACAAGCGTAACAAGTAACATGTGCTTTGCTAGTTTTGCCGATGGGGAGACGCTCACCCGTTTTATCATTGGCTTTTCTAGCGGTGATGATAACAGATTTAGAATTATCGGGCGAGGCATGTTTGCCCTTAGAGGTAGTATGGTACGTGGATGTGGATTTGGAGTGGAAAAATCCCTTGGAGGAAGATGCTCGCGAAGTGGCGGTCATTGACAGTTGTCTTTCAACGTCAAGGGCGGCATTCATTGCCGAGTCTAGGTCATGGTACTCATATCGCCGGATTTGATTTTGAATTTCCGAACGAAGGCCCTTTCGGAAGCGGGAGACGGTAAGCTCGGGCATCTCATTAATATCACATCGGATCATTAATTCATTCAACTCGCCCATATACTCACTCACCGATTTAGTGCCTTGGCGTAAAGAGGTGAAGTCGTCGAACATATTTGTTCGGTGGTAGGTGGGGACGAAGTGATTAGTGAGGATGTTACGCATTTGTGGCCATGTATGTGGAATCCCACCGACACGACGCTCTTCATTGAGCCAAAATACTTGAGCGCGTCCCTCTAATTTCATACGAGCGACGATAACCTTTTGGTTATCCTCCAAGCTGTGCCAATCAAAATAGCGTTCTATCTTAATAAGCAAATCCTTAAATTTGGTCGGGTCACCCATTCCATCATACGTGGGGGCATCAAATTTAATGCGTCGGGTGAGGTCATCATTCCATTCACCCTGCGGTGCTCGGTTGGCCGCATTCGCATGTGGGCGTGGAGGGTTGTTTGGTGGGTTGCGATGAGGGGGATTATTTTGGGGAGGCGGATTTTGAAAACCAGGTTGAAATGTTTGTGTGAAGGTGGTAAACGCGGCGGTGAGGTGAGCGATTTGGTCGGTCAAATCCTGTTGGACCGCCGCCAATTGTGCCTGTGTGACTTCCCGAATATCGGGGTTGTCATCCATCGTGCCAGACGCAGATGAGGACCGAGAATAGTCGTTCCCCGACCGTGTGTGCATGCAATTCAACGTGGACACGAGAGGACCGACAAAAGTTAAGAAACTTTTGCACCGAAGTCTGATACCAAATTGATGCAGTCTTCGTGGGTGCGCGCACACAATCAACACAAGGACAATAAACGAAGAGGGCAAGAGAGAAACACTTGCCCGACGGAGGATCGCTAAACCTCAACGGATCAAACAAGGGCTATAGGCCCACGTCCGATCTAGCGAAAGGGGGTAATATTGACCCCGGACGTTGGTGTTGTACCAAAAGAGATTCACCCAAAACAAAGGGCCGCAAGGGGGTGATCTCTCCCAACAAAATCCTCGTTTACAAAAAATTTCAATGACAAATACGATGGGCACCGCGCGACTAGGCTAAGCCATCCCTACGTCGCACACGATTTCAACGCACGCAATAATCGATTGGAGGCACATTATTAGCATGCATGCACTAGAGAAAAACCTCAGCAACGATATCCCTATCACAAGCAACTGCCAACGTTAGCGGTGAACTCGCGGGCGCAATGTTTGAGCGGCGAGATTCTTCCGGGTTAGGAAAATCCCAACAAAGTTAAACAACCGCGCATGTTTCCTTTCCGATCTATTGAGCGGGGAAGCGGAGACGAACGAGGCTCGCTCCGACTCGTTTTAAGTTCCGACCATACACCAATCCAATCAACAACACACAAGACTAAAATGGCGAGATGAATCACTCAAAGATCTGATGAGAAAGCGTTACCCAACCGAACTTAGGTCCGGGGAAGAAATGGTGGTGCTGGACACGGGCGGAAGAGTGAGGATCCTTCGTTGTGGTCGCCTGGAAGTCGATCCGGAGGAGGGAGACTCGCTGGTCGATGGTTGGGCCGGAGCTTGGTCGACCTAGGTTGTAGGTCGAGCAAAACGGGGCTGTTCCGGGCGGCGACAAGGGGTGGATGATGTCGGAACCTCCGAGCAGCAAGGGAGCGGATCGCCGGCGTCGAAGGAAGGGGAGAAAGGGGCACCGGTGTCACGCCGGGCGGAGCCTCCGGTGTCACGCCGGGAGCAAGGGGGGATCGTTCTGGGCGGAAAACCCAAAGCAGACCGAGCTTTTTTTTTTTGCAGCAAAAACAAGTGATCCCTAATACATTAGAAGGGGGTTTAAATACTCCCCAAGAGAACCATCCTAGCCCTACATCAAGATAAAAAAATCATAGCCATCCAAAGTTCTTGGCCAAAAGAATGCAGAAAATAGGAAAGAAAATAAGAGTCCGCTCTTGACCGCTTAACAATTTGGTCGAGCCGGACGGAACGGAAGTGCTGTAAATAGTTAGAAATAACATGACAGATAATTTTAAAACTTGGGAAGCATGTCACAATATGATTTCTTTGTATTTGGGCGAAGGTTGTAGCCGGGTGGTGCGTCGTTGGGTGAGACCGGGTCGCCGCCATCACTTTATAATATATATATATATATAACCGGTTATATATATAATAAATTATAATAATAAATTTAATTATATATAAACGTGTATAAAATTATATATATAAACGTATTTCCAAAAGGCGCGAAACCTGAGCGTATTTCCAAAGTACGTCTTGTACATGCTTTTTTAGGAAAAGCGTTTAACACGAAAGTTGTAGATCTTGTCGAAATCTACACCTTTCGTGTTGGACAATTTCCTAAAAATGCATGTACAAGACGTATTTCCCAAAGACGCGAAAAATTAGGAGAAAGTGCGGTGCAACTAGTCAAAACTGCGGTGCTAATAGCACCGCCCAATAAAAAATTAGAGGCTCAGAGGACCCCCAAAACTAGAAAAGGAGGAAGGCAGACGAAACTTAAATGGGTTAAATTTATGATCAACCCAATCGGGGTCTGACCAAGGGCTTATGAATTGTTGGGTGGTTCGTGCCACATTGGGAGTAGAATTTTGTAGCACATAATGACTTTTTCGCAGTGATACCATCGCCTGCATGATCCCAAGCGATGGTTGTTAAATTGATATGCAACACGATCATTTGGATCACACCCAAGCTTCATGGGGGTTGCATACTTGGTGCGCTTCTATAATGCCTTTACAGAGCGCTTTGTGTCCCTTTCTAGTGACACAAGCCCGATTTACTTGACTTCCCTTGGGTTCTCAATCCAACGCAACTATGGCTTGATATAGTGCGCTAAGCCACGCCAAGACTTAGTGGTGGGTTTGGGTTGCCAATGTGCAGCTCGATTAAGGTACCCAAAATTGGAATTGATTTAGCTTGAGCCATATAGCTCAAAAAACAAGGGTCAGTGGAACCCATTTGGGTAACCACCATATCACCTTTAACATGTCTAATTTTGCATGGGTCCCCCAAATCTAGAGTGTTTGGTACCCAATTGGGTCACCCAAACCGAGTGTGCTCATGTTAGGTCTTAATGGGACCAATAAACAAACTTGGGTTAAATTTATGATCGATCAACCCAATTGGGGTCTGACCAAGGGCTTATGAATTGTTGTGACGTCTCAATTTGATGCAAAATATTCAAAGTAAAATTGATGGTTTGAGTGAACCTAAATATACTCGGTTGGGTCAATCGATCACATAATTGAGGTGACCTCATCTAGTTTGGATTGGGATACTTTTGATGGTTATGTCAATTAGTGAATTCACCCCTTGGATTGAAATTCGCTCATTCTAGGCTAGTTGGGCCCCGCTATGGGATTCATGTCTAACATATCTAATTGGTCAATTTGGCATTTGCGGGTTTGTCCCCAAGATGTATTTATAACACGTACTGGTCGACGCCAAGAAGCCACATCATGGCTAGAGAATTTTGGGACAAACATTGTGATTGCATTAGGTTTAATTGGACGCGTATGTTTAAACATCATAGTCTAAGTGCGTATTGCTTGGATATTCTAATTGTTTCGAGGAAAACATACAAGCAATATAATCAATACTTCGTTAAGCCAAAAAATCACATAATATGTGTAAGAATTTGGGGATGTACACTCTCTAATTTTTATGAATCCATGGGGTTTACTTAATCGTCATTGGCTAAGTGCATGCATGATCTATGCATTTTAGTTATTGCGAGAACAAAATGCATACATTGACTTTAATAGAGCGAGATCGTATAAGTAATTAGCAACGAAGTTGAGACAACTCATCAAATGAATAAACATTAGAATGTCATGATCGTGGCTGACCAAAGTATAATTGAATGCAATTCTGTTGGGTTGAAAAGGCATGACAAGGATCTTGTAATGTCCTATGTATTTGTGTAAGGTAATCGTAGGAGTGCAAATAAGTCGAGCTCGATTCGAGCTTGGCAAAATTTTCCAGCTCGAGCTAATCATTTCGAGCTCGAGCTCATTCTGCTCGGATCGAGCTCAAGACCTACTTATTGAGCTCGAGTCGAGCTCGAGCTGCTCAAGAGCTTTTCAGTTCATGAGCCTTTTTTTAAATGCACGAATAAAAAGCTCGCGAGCCGACTCGCGAGCTGATGAACAATAATATGTGAGCTCGATCTTAGCTCGTAATCGAGCTCGAGCTTCACAGACTCGAGCTCGAGACAAGCTTTTTTCGAGCCGCCTTATCGAGCTTTTGAGACGGCTCAACTCAACTTGCACCCTAAGGTAATGACACATATGTGATCTATACGGGTATGATGACAACTGAATTTAGTGCATGCCTTGCTTTAAAAAGTACGTGGATTCGTAAAGTTTGTCAATCAACTCATCAACATTTGGATCAGAGAAATCGCCATCGACTGTGAAACACTATGCGCAGGATAATCAATGCAGAACCGCCAAGAGTTTATGAACAAAAAGCATCGACGTTGTAGCAAATTATACAATCGCTCATCCTAGCAACAACTAGGTTTTTATTTTGATGGTTTGTGGTGGTGTGTGGTTGATAATACTGTTGTTGAAAACGAATGTGATTTTCGCGGTGAAAGTTGATTAGAAGCCGACAATACATACAATTAGGGGCGGATCCAGGAAGTTCAACAAGGGGAGGTCAAACATAGTCTTCCTTCAGTCATAATTTTTTTTGAATGTCTCTATCTTACCAGAGTAATTTCTTCTTCATCCGGACACCATTTTTGTCGTGTAAGTAGTCAAAATTCTTTTCTTCGACGAGGAGTCCAAATATACTATCCATTTAGCAAAAATCTTGGGGGGTCTGGGCCCCAGCCCGCCCTCCCTTAGATCCGCCCCTGCATACAATGATGTCAATATTTAACCCCAACTCATCCAATAACAGTTCGTGTGGAGCGCATACGATAAATATGAGTGAAGAGCGTAGTACCAAGATCTTTAGGTGGCCGATAAGTTGCGCCGATGGTGGTATTGGCAAAATGAGCCGGTCAGGCGAACTTGGACAAGAAGACTGACCCAAACGAATCAAATTTCGCTCTAACATCAACATTTGGTAAGGCGAAGATGTTCTACAACACGGAATTGTATGAGACGATATGATGAAAGCATCAAGCACATGTCTATCTTGCTCTTACAAATGCCATTCATAAATCATAACCATTATTTTTTTGAACCAAAAAATAAAAAACGTATGTGCGAATATCAATCCCTCTCCACATAAAACTTCTCTTCATAAAAGTACATGTTTTAAAAAAAATTGTGACATTACATTTGTTCTCTTCTAATTGGTTCCAGACGAAAATGTAGACACAGCCCGTTTTGAAAAAAAATTCTGCTTCAGCGCGGACAATTTTTGATACGGATAACACTACACCATGATATACGGTGTGAGATTTATTTTAGTCGTAAGATTTGCGATCTTATGGCGGACCTTCGGCGCGAAAATACGGGCAGATACGCTCGTATCAAAAATCCGGAAAATATGGCCTGATTTTCGATCAAGCATACTAACGGAGAGTCAAATGTTCACGCGCACCTTCATCACGGTGCGAGATTAATTTCAGCCGTAAGATTTGCGATCTTTAAGTGAATTTTCGGCGCAAAAATACGGGTCGATGCACTCATATCAAAAATCCAAAAAATACGCCCGAATTTTCGATCAAGCACTCCAACTGAGGATCAGATGTGCTGTGGGTTACCTGTGCCAACAATTTCCTCCTTTGACACAGTAATATTTTTAGGGCAATGTTTTAAGCAGTCCTATAACGGCTAAACATAGTCAATTCATATTCACAGTCCAATGAATTTAATTGTTTATAAGACTGCGAATAGTCATTTTAAGTGTTTTATGACTGCAAATAGTCATCGTATTATCTGCTAATAACATCGCCCTTTTTTTATATTTATAGTAGTGATATGGGCAAACCTACTTTGGCTAATGGCAGATTGAAAATATTAATGTCAGATCGATACTTTTAATATCAAACCAAAATGGCATTGGCGGCGGCGACGATGGCATGGAGTTGGCGGCGACGACGATGGCGTTGGTGGCGGCGACGATGGCGGAGGTGACGATGGCGTTAGAGTTGTGAGAGCAGAATCTCTGCTGAGCGGAAGAATAACTCGAAAAGCTCGCCACCGACAGCATATTCCATCGGTTCCAGCAGGAGAAATTATCAGGCTGCCCTTAGTGAAAATGAGGAGGAAAAAATGCTTAGATTTTCAAATTCCTGGTTTGCCAATAGCCAAAAACGATCTGCCCGTACCATTACACTACATTTATCATAAACATAGTAATTTTTTTAGGGCAATGTTTTAAGCAGTCCTATAACAACTAAACGTAGTCCATTCATATTCACAGTCCAATAAATTTAATAATTTTTAGGACTGCCAATAGCCATTTTAAATATTTTAAGACTGCAAATAAACATCTTAGGACTGCTAATAACATCGCATTTTTTTTATCACCCCGGTTTTCCCCCTTCGTCTCGTATATATCTCTCAATTTCATGGTTGCCGGAGTTTGACCAGACCGGCGATCATAAACGCCCGTGAAACGCTCGGGCCGCCGGCTCTCTGTTCGAAAAAGAAGCTCCTTTTCCCCCCCCCGTGAAACCCGGTCTCCTTCTCCGCCTTTTTACCCCGCGCTCGAAATCTGTGCCTTGCGTGTCCGACCCGCCACCACCTCCCACCGCCCCTGTTCGCATTCATTGTCTCCCCTGAACTTCCACTTTCTCTCCGGCGCCACCGCCGCCGCCTCCATGTCAAACTCCCTCGCACCCCTCGCGAAGACCATTCCCGAAAACCGCTGAGGCACTCGCAGATGTATATATATCTATATATATTATATACATATAATACTAGTACATAAACTCATAGAACAGAAGGGCGGCAGTTGGACGGAAAATTTTAACTTATGAACTGTCTGGAGCGGCGGAGGAGATGATGATTTTCATAGAGCTAGCTCAGTGAGATTTTTGGCACCGGGCTTCGTTTTCAAATCTAGTCGGAATTTGAATTCGCGCCGTCAAATTCGGGGAAAAGTGAAATGCACTTTCGCGATTTTCTTCGGGCAGGTTCCCCGGACCAAAATTTGAAACCTGAGCTCGGTCCGAAAAAACTTCCCCCTTCCTCCACACGCCTCGGTCTTAAATTTGAAAACAGAACCCGCAATCAAAAAACTCGCTCTGTTTGAGCAATGCCACAAAGAATCCGTTGCCCATTCTGAAATCTTCGTCCGGGATGTGCTCTATTCCTCCGCGTGAGATTTCGAAAGGAGGAGATCAAAACTAAAAAATCGAACTGGAAAAGTGAACCGGTTCGGTTAATTTGCTCAGTAGAACCCGCAGTCCGTGCATCGGTCGGAAAAATTTCGCCATTTTTCGGAGAAAATTTCCAATCCGTTCCGAAAGGATCGTTCGGGACAGCCATGAATCTCATCACACGATACATTTTACGTGCAAAACAAAAAAAAGAGAGGGCGGGCGGTCGCGGTTCGCGATCACACGCTATCAACATGCTACCTCCGGGAAGCCGCATATTTCATGACGGTGGCGTTTTTGTCCAAAAGCAGCACAGGGGCTGAGCACTCTCAAAACTCTTTTCAAAGAAATGGATGGATCTAATCTAACCAATACCTGCACGGAGACTGCCGGAGCGGCGGCTGCGGCGGCGGAGGCGAGAAGTCCATGTTGGAGAAGGGGAGCACGTGCAGAGCGACGGAAACAGAGGAAAAGATCCAGCCTTTTGCACGTGCCCTGCTTCTCCAACAGAGGCTCCTCACCAAACCGAAGGAGAGGGAAGATGAAGGATTCGCAGAGGAGGAGGATGGGTTTATATAGAAGAAAGTAATAAGAGGAGAGAGAGAGATATATAGAGAGAGAGTGAGTGGGGAGAACGATGGAGTCCAGAAATGGGTTTGCTTACAGAGACGGCATGGCGCAATCGAGTGCAGTTTCTGCCCCTCGCTTTAATAGAAAACTAAGAACTGTGCGACGGGGCCAGCTTGTCGGCCTCTCGATCGCCTGCCATTAATTTTTTTTTGAATTAAAGAAGCTGCTGTGGGATTTTAAAATGGGGCTTCTTCCTGCGCCTTTTTGGGTGTGGAAATCAAAAACAGAGGAGGAGAAGTGGGCGGAGGGATACTATAGCAGTAAAATCAGCTAAGAAGTGAGAAAAAAAAATAGTAAAAAATACCCCTGAAATCTCATCGAAAAACTCACTAACTCGATTAACGCGTTTGTTTTAGGCTCTGTTTGGCTCAGCTGCAGCGACTGGAGAAGCAGTGAGGGGAAGCAGTGGTGGAATAATCAGCTGTTTTGCAGAGTGTTGATAGAATCTGTAAAACTGTTTGGAAGAACAACGTTTGCCCTGCTGTTTTAAACAAAGAAGCCAAAAAACTGTTTGGCGAGATGCAGCTGGAATGTTGGGATCTGGAAGAGAGGTCAGAGATTGTCGGCGAGATTGCTAAGCGAAAGATTGACGGAGAGATTGCCGGCGGATCTGTAAGCACAGCCTTAAAAAAGCTTGCATGCGAGATTGCTGCTCCAACAAGAAGAAAGTCCAAAAATGTCGGAGGGGTTTGCTGCTCTAGCTAGGTCGAGGCGGAGAGGAAGAGCCTTGGCGGAGAGGGAGAGCGAAAATGGCGGAGAGGGAGATCCACGGCGACGCCGGAGAGAGAGATAGCCTTGGGGCTAGGTCGAGGCGGAGAGGGAGAGCCTTGGAGGAGAGGGAGAGCGAAAATGGCGGAGAGGGTGATCCACGGCGACGCCGGAGAGGGAGAGCCTTGGGGCTAGGTCAAGGCGGAGAGGGCGAGTCGAGCGAATCGCGTTTTTCCGCGATTGAAGAGTCGTGATAACAGATCACGACTCGAAAACGCTGAATAACAGCGTTTACGAGCGGCTGCTTTTCTCAAAAATTCGTCCCCTATTTCCTGTTTGGCGCGATGGGTGGAGAAGCCGTGGGGTGCTGGACTGAAAACGTGGAGCCAAACACAGCCTTAGCTGAGATAAGTGATTCTATTAAAGCGACTTTTTATCATTCTATGATATGCATATAAGCAGGTTTGCAAGAGAGATACTTGCGTGTGTGTAACAGAGCAAATATTCTGTCATATTTGTGTACTACGATCGTATTAAATGTTGGCTATATTTTAAAAATCGTGCTAGAGGAAATAGACAGTGGGATTGGAGGTTCCGCATCGTGATCTTAGGTGTGTTATTTGCACATACAATTTAGCCGGGTTGCACAGGGTTCCCCGTGTGAACGTGATAATACACCAATCATTCGTCATTTTCATGATAATTTTGTCTGAAGGGATAATGACTTTTTTTAAAATAACATAAAACTTAAATTGTAATAAAATAGCATAAAACTGTAATAAAAGGGCCGGGGTAAATTTGGAAATATGAATTCTTCATAAAATGGTGTTTCTCTGGAGAAAAAAGACACGAGTCATTCATCATCTTCGACTCTTCGTAAAATCAGCTTAGAAGTGAGAAAAAAATACTCATGAAATCTCCTGGAGAAACTCTGTAACTCGATACGACTGTTTGTTTTAGCTGAGATAAGTGATTCTATTAAAGTGACTTTATCATTTTGAGATAAGTGATAATACACGAGTCATTATGTCATCTTCGTGGCAATTTTGTTTGAAGAGTTACCGAATTAAAGCCACTTATATAAACTATATAAAAATGTTAATAAAAGGGTAAAGTTGGAAATATGAATTCTTCATCAATGGGTATTTCTCTCGAGAAAAAAAAACAAGTCTTTCATCATCTTCATAAAATCAGCTTAGAAGTGAGAAAAAGACCCATGAAATCGTCTGGATAAACACTATAACTTGATGCGTGGACAGCATCGTGCGTCTGTTTGTTGTTTTGGGTGGGCCGGGGCTACGCCGTACTCAGTTGCTTCTGACCCACAGACTGCCTCTGTGAGGGAACACTCGGCTTCGCCCATGCAAGATTGCTCTCAGCGAATGGGTTGGATGTAGCGAGACTGGCGTGTGGGCTCAAATCTGGATGCTAATAAAAATTATTGTGCAACGGTTCCGTCATTTGCTAAGATAAGTGATTTTATCAATTTATGACAATACATCAGTCATTCATCATCTTAGTGAAAATTTTGTTTAAAGGGATGACATTTTTTAACAAAATAAAATGAAAGAATATAAAATTAAAAGTCACTTGTAAATTAAACTATATAAAAATTGCAATAAAAAGGGTAAAATTGGAAATATGAATTCTTCGTCAAAAAGTGTTTCTCTCTTATATATAGTGATAGATGTAAGTTGTTGATGTTTATTTGCAGTCTGATTGAATATTCACTAACGAAGGTTAGAAAAAAGGTAAAAGTCATCTCAAAGCGATTACAAAATAAAACAAAATGATGTATGATGAGACCTCAAGTCTCATTGCATACATTGCAAAATACTTTGAAGTTCCCTTTCTCTTGAAAGAAGCTACGAAATGACAAGCGGAATCGACTGTGGAAGCGAAACGCTAAAACCCAAATGAATAAAAGAAAACAACTCTCCAACAATCGCCGCCTCCTAAACTATGAAGCCAAAGCGATCCTTTGAACAAAAATACGGTAGCAAAACCTAGAAAATGCAAATCAAGAATCAATGCATAGAGTAAATGGGAGGAGCGGTTTGGATTCGACATCGGAATTGGAGGGTAGGACGAGGATAGAAGACGATATATGTTTGTGAATGGAAGCACTGTCCTCCTACTTCTTCATTTTCTTCTCCTTTGTTAGGCGATTGATCGAACACACCGCCGGACACCACACACCAGGGGATACTCCATGCCACCTTCCCGTTGGAGAGTGGGGAAGCAATTGCCCAAAAAGATTGTGTGGGATGGAGGGAGGCGGAGGTTGGGCAACTGTACGTGTGGGGCGGGTTTTGTGTGAAGAAGAGATTATCGGACTTGGGCGAAGTGGTTGTGGTTAGTAATAATTGGTGTTACAAAAAAAGATCTGAGAGTAAATTTAAGTGGTGTGAATAACAACGAGGATATGATAATATCAATGCCCAATATAAACTGCTAAAACTGAAGCTTAGTAACCCCAGTTGGCCCAGTTATGACACATGTCCTTCTTCCTTTTGAAAGAAGGTTTTTTGGCCGATAAATGTGTAGAGGCTTCAACTTTAGGTGTCAGTGGCTTCCGATGAGGTTTGCCAGATCGTGAAACGAAGTTGGCAACCTGTGAGGATTGATCAACTTGCTCCAAGATCTTATCAGCATCATTTTGATCCTCAATATGGAAGAACCTTTTGAGTACTCATCTAGTGCGATTCACTCCTTCAGCCTGCGCATTTTAGTCTTGAAGGTGATCCACTCAGGAGGCAGCTTGTTCAAAATCAGACTCACAAAAAGATTATCAGACATGTCATACTGTTTATCTTCTAGCTTGAGCCGCATATTTTTCAGTTCTATAAGCTGAGAGGTGACTGACGAGTTCATATTAAATTTAAAGTTGAAAAACTTCTCCCTGAGGAGAATTTACGGCGGCAGTCTCTCTTTCTTCTGGAAGTGTGCGTTCAAGCAGTCCCATATCTCTTTCGCGGACTTGAAACTATTGTAGGTCATTGCAAGTTTAAGGTTCAGGGAGTTCAAAAGATAGTCCATGCATAAATCCTTGTCATTGCTCCACTGATATTCGTCCACGTCTTCGCAAGTCGTTGCGAAATCACTAAGAACGATGTAGACGATCTCACCTTCTTTCATTCCCAATTGGACATGCAGTTTCCAACCTTGAAAGTCAGCGACGTCAAAGGACTGCAACTTGACAATGTCGTATGCGCTTCGCTTAAACGTCTTGGACTTAGCTTAAATAAAAAACTGGAAAGAGATCACTTGATCCAAGTAGAGACGAGTCAATCCACTTCAGATCCAATTCAGAGCTAAGTCAGTACTTATCCTGCTTGCTGCAAACATACCCTTGTCAACGAGACTGAGGACTTATAACAGCACTAGAAGAAGTATGTCTGGTATTGACTAGACCTTTAGTCGATAGAGGAATATCGACGAGACCTCCAGTAGAAAAGTCTCTTTGTCGACTAGGCAGCACTAGAAGAAGTCTTCCTGGTATCGACTAGAGCTTAAGTCGAGAGAGAGGAATATCGGCGAGACCTCCAGTCGACAAGTCTCTTTGTTGACTAGATCGACCAGCAGTCGATGGAGGAAAAATCAGCGAGACCCCCAGTCAACAAGTCCCTTTGTCGACAAG
Source organism: Dactylorhiza incarnata (assembly GCA_033032865.1). Lineage (NCBI taxonomy): Eukaryota > Viridiplantae > Streptophyta > Magnoliopsida > Asparagales > Orchidaceae > Dactylorhiza > Dactylorhiza incarnata. The sequence continues at coordinate 14,395,016 of JAWHQI010000017.1, forward strand.
AACTGCCACTTGTCGGCAGGACCACTAGCAGATGTCGACGAGAACCTGACACGATATCGACGAGACTTCGAGTCGACAAATCTCTTCTCGGCGAGACCAAATGCTTGTCGACTAGACTAAGGAAGCATGTCGACGGGGCCTCCAGTCGACACGAAGGCCTGTCGACGAGAACAATTCCTGTCGATGTGAAGCTTCTACTATGACGAAAACGGGGCCTCCAGTCGACACGAAGGCCTGTCGACGAGAACAATTCCTGTCGATGTGAAGCTTCTACTATGACGAAAAACACCTGAACGGCAGTGTCGACGACGAGATCGGCAACGGCGGGAGCGAAAGCAATTCTCCAGGCGGCGGCTGCGAGATCTTGAGAAAGATCTCCTCCAGCAGCGACAAAGAAGACCGCAACGACGTGAGCAAGGGTTGAAGGACCTTCTCCCGGCGGCGGCGCCGACGAGAACGAAGACAGAAGAACTCCTCCCTTTCGATCGGCGACAAGAGAACAACCAAGAATCAAAGTTCTCCCTCCCTCGATCAAGCATCGACAACAAGATCTCGCACGGGAGCGACGATGACTAGCGGAAATCGCGAACGGCTGCATTAGCGGAAGTAGAAAAACCCTTAGCGCAAATATTTTGAGAATTTTAGGCCTCGCTTCGCTCAAAGTATTCTACAATATACTATCAGATTTGAAATGACTATTTATAGTACATCCAGCGTAGAGCCTTGCCCTAGGCAAACACGAAACTCATGGGTCACTACCGAGTCGGTCTCGACACGCGCATACATATACTATATATATAATCAAAATTTTTTTATCTACAATAAAAATTGTGCTCTCCTCGCCGCTTGCAAACCCCCGCTCACACAACAAAATTGAGCGACGGACGCAATATATCACTCAGATGTTTGCAAGCGGCGGGAGCACCGTCACGTGGATATCTTAGTACTGTCACGCGGGGTCTCTCGTGCACTGTCACTTGTATATATATAAGAAAATATTGATTTGTTTTGAAGGAAAACTGAAGTGGAAGTCTGAAACGGCCAATTATAAAAAGGATTGCTTGGGACAGTTAAGTTAAGAAAGCTGAAATATATATATATGGATGAGATATGAAGACAACAATCATCATTACTTCCACGACATTATAATACAACCATAGCTGTCTTCCCTTGGCAGATCTACAAGCAGCCATTATATAATTAAATAAATATATATATATTATATAAGAAATGCTTGTTCTAAACTTATGAAAAACCCAGACAATTAATTATATGTATGTGGCATGGGCAATCAACTACTCACACACGTGAGGTTATATATATTAATGAACATATGATTTTATATTGGTCACGTAGGGCATGTAATTGTCATCACCATACATATCCGCGGGAAATTGCGGGACGCGAAATGATGTTTCGTGATCGCCAGCTCATTGCCCCCGCGTTTTTGAGCACAGATTCCGTCCCATTTGGGCTATGTTTTTGTTCGTTATGGTGACCGTGAGAAAATTTTTATTCACATTGTCACCGCTGTTTTGGAAGTCGAAATTGTGTTTTGGGATTTTGCGCTCCCACTTAATTTCATGCTTCTTTTCCCGTCAGCCGTCATTTTCTTTTTCCTTCTCCGGATTTTTGTCACTGCTTTTCTGACAACTCACAATGGTTTCTCATTACTTGTTTCTCTGCAGCCATTGCCATCCCAAACAGAACCTTAGAAGCTACACACTTCCAAAGTTATTGATATATGCTTCGTTTGGCACGGTGGTGGCGGTCATGAACGCGGTTGTCGTGAACCGTCGTTTGTGAACGCCCGACCTCACCTAAAAAAATTCATTCATTTTATGCTGAAAACTAGTTTATTATGTTGGCAGCGGTCATAACATTTGTCTTGCCAAACATACAATATATAATAATAGCATTTATGACCCAACTCACCGGAGCAAATAAGCCGCACCAAACGAAGCCCGCGAGCTGATGAACAAGAACATGTGAGTTCGAGCTTTACAAATGATCTGTTGAGGTATATTTATATAAATTAACAATTCTTATTGAGTTTGGAGTGGATCCGGTAGGCATCCAATATATAACTTGTCGGGGATTTAGTGTTACGTCTATAAATATTTCTGCCGGGGGCAACGTGGAGGTTGTTCTAAACTCGACAACCATAAAAGGATGCTTCGAGCACTCTAACATTATCTCTATCAAATTGGTGGGTTCCAATTGTCATCCCCGGCCCCTAGTTTCTCGTACACCCTCTTCGGCGCTCTTACCTTCTCCCACGTCAACAAATGATCTCTATCAAATTCATCGCTTCATACTAATTTAAAAACATTACTCAATTCACATATATATAGTGATTTGGATGGAGAAGTGCGCGTACGAATTATGTTTAAGCGGTTTTTATAGAGGAATTAAGGCTCTGTTTGTTCAGGTGTTTTTTTCGTTGCGTTTAAAAAAAAAGCTTATATTATTATTTGAACGTCTCCTTGGTCTTCATTTGGAACCATAGATCTCTCAAAACGCTATTTTAGATCTGATTGTAACCGCAGTGAGAGGGCTCAATCCAAGAACATTATTTTATCTTCATGATCTCCAACTACGATCGCCCGCCCAGACAGACCTTCAGTACACAATGCGCGTTTGAAAGAAGAAGACACGACGCGGGAAGCTTCTGAGCAGAAGCATGCAGTACGCAACAAAACATTATGTAGGATCTGTTAAGTGTGACAGCTTTGGAAGGAACTACTCCCATTTGTATGCACGTCAATGATTCATCCATTAAATCTTGCTTCATGGAAAGGGGAAGGCTTAGAAATCATAAATAAATAAATAAATATATATATATATATATCTTAACAACTATAACTAAATACAGACAAACTTTTAATTCAGATATTTGGATTTGGATGCATAATTAAAAAAAAAGGACATGTGAGTGAGAGAGAGGGAGAGATTACTGTTTTGACGTCAAAACGTAAATTTTTTTTTACAAAATAAAAATTATAATATTGATTTAATATTTTTACGGTCATTTTGAGTACTCATATGTATATGTTGCGGGCGTAGCCTGCCTTTCGCCTGTCGGGGGCGGGCAAAGCCCGCCGTCGCTGTCCGGGATGTTGTAAAATCCGGTACAAACGCAGACACAACTATAAAATAATGCAAGTAACAAGAACACAAAATAAGACCAAAACTGCGCCAGACAAAACCCGCCGGCACACAACCACAAATATATATTAAATCAAACAATATATAAATGCAATTACAAGAAATAATAGGAGAAGAAATGACCGTCCGGTGAAACACCGCAGATGTGCCGGAAGCGCACGATCCGCGGGCGAGTAGAATATCTGGACTGCAATCCGCCTAGCGGACGCACAAGGTTCACCGGAACCTACAACGTCGAGGTCCGACGTTCAACTGCAACCACCACCGGAGACCAACGCCGTCACCACAGACAAACGCCACCACCGAGATCAAACGCCGTCAAGGCTAACTGCACACATGCAAGTCTTCAACGTCAACGACGATCTCCACCAAGCCCGACGACAACTCCCTCTCCAACGCCGGCGGCTCACCTCCAAGACCGGCGACACTACTCTCTCCAACGGCGAAACACCAACGCCCGCGACGGCCTCCCCGTCGCACGAGAGAGAGAGAGAGAGAGAGAGAGAGAGAGAGAGAGAGAGAGAGAGAGTGGGAGAGAGAGAGAGAGAGAGAAAGTGGGCGAGGGTTTTCTCCAAAGCTACAGGCAGGCTCTCTCCAAAGCATGCAGCTGCCCTTTAAAACATACGATTGTTGTTCACCGATAAGAGGAGCGGGTACGTACAGGTTTTATAAAACCTAAAACCTTAATTATTTTCTATATATATGTATATATCTTTCTATATATATAATAATATATATAATCTCAGTATATATATAAATCATCCGAACCAAATATAACAATCCACCATCTTGGTTCAGGATCCGGAGCCACCACCTGCACGAAACAATCTCTGTGCGAAGCAACAACTGTGCGAAACAACACTGCGCGAAGCACCGACCACCTCAAAGTCCTGAGGCGTCAACCGACCTGCTCCAGTCGACTCATCCCTGCTCGGGCTCAACCCCTAAATGTCGACGCAACCAGAACGCTGAATTTGACTCGCCTAGTCAGACTACCAGAAGGGCGATCCTCTGCACCACCTCGACCATCCACCCTGTCGACCGCAGAAATCATGGGCACACCACCTCGCATCGTGGTCCCCATCAGCCGGTATAGACTACCGTACTGCATAGCTCGCATGAGCACTGTGCGCCCTCGCGTCACCTTTAGAACTCCATCTCTCGCCGCAAAACTGCATCCTCTGGAGTCCAATCTACCCAGCGATATCAAATTCCTGCGCAGCTTGGGTACCAGGCGTACTCGCTCAAGCCTACACACTGCTCCGTCATACATCCGGATGTCTACCGTCACTGTCCCCATGACCTCACATGTTGAGCTGTCACCCAAAAAGACCGACCCAGTCGTCACCTCCAGTGAACTGAACATCCCTGCATCTGAGCAAATGTGCTGCGAAGCACCAGCTTCCAATATCCAGCTATCCGAGTCACATGGACTCTCAGTGATGAGGAGAGAAACATCATTATCATCTGCCGTAGCTACCGCCGCCTTGCCCGCATCCTGGACGTCCCCGAAAATCTGCGCACGCTGCGGACAATGTCTCCTAATATGGCCACTCTGCCTGCAATGGTAGCACGTCACTGCCTTCCTCGATGCGGATCTGGACCGTGCACTCCCAGACCCCTTCTCAAACTGCCTCCCTCGTCGTCCTCCTACTGCCAAAGCATGCTCACCCTCAGGAGTGGGGTTCGACATCATCTGACTGGACAGTAATGCAGATGTGATCTGCTCCACGTCTACTGTATCCTTCCCATACAGCAGAGTGGTCTGCATGTTCTTATACGACGTCGGGAGCGAGATAAGAAGCAATAAGGCCTTGTCTTCTTCCTCCACTTTCACACCAACCGCATGCAGCTGGCTAAGAAGTCCATTGAACACATTGAAGTGTTCCTGCAAGTTACCACCTTCCTGCATCTTTTCCTGCATCTTCAGGCCGTACAGTCGCTGCTTCAGCAACAACCTCGTGGTCAACGACTTGCTCATGTAGAGTCCCTCAAGCTTCTCCCATAACGTGACAGCGGACTCTTCAATATCGATGTTGAACAGCACCTTGTCGTCGACGCACATCCCAATAGCGTTAGTTGCGCGCTCATCCATCTCAGTCCACACTCAGAATCCTTCACCGGAGCGGGCAAAGAATCATGCCCCCGCATCACTTGGATCAACCCCTGCTCAACCAGCATATCCTTGACCCGAATCTGCCATAGGCGAAAGTTCCCGCTACCGTCAAATTTCTCCACCGAATACCTGGCCAAAACAGTATTCTTCGCTGCCATAGCTGCCTGCAGTACCTCTAGGTAATCTGATTAATTCACGGATCAGATCTGGGAAGATAGGGAGCGGACCGATGTCGTCACCTACCGTTGACCCAAACCTAAACCGAAACGTCCAATCAATAACTTACTCAGAACCTATCTCTGATACCACTTGTTGTAAAATCCGGTACAAACGCAGGCACAACTATAAAATATTGCAGGTAACAAGACACAAAATAAGACCAAAACTGCGTCAGGCAAAACCCACCGGCGCACAACCACAAATATATATTAAACCAAACAATATATAAATGCAATTACCAGAAATAACAGGAGAAGAAATGACCATCCGGTGAAACACCGCAGAAGCGCCGGACGCGCACGATCCGCGGGCGAGTAGAATATCTGGACTGCAATCCGCCTAGCGGACGCACAAGGTTCACCGGAACCTACAACGTCGAGGTTCGACGTTCAACCGCAACCACCATCGGAGACCAACGCTGCCACCAGAGACAAACGCCACCACCGAGATCAAACCCCGTCAAGGCTAACTGCACACACGCAAACCTTCAACATCAACGACGATCTCTACCAAGCCCGACGACAACTCCCTCTCCAACGCCGGCGGCTCACCTCCAAGACCGGCGACACTACTCTCTCCAACGGCGAAACACCAAGGCCGTCGGCAGCCTCCCCGTCGCACAATAGAGAGAGAGAGAACGGGAGAGACAGAGAGAGAAAGTGGGCGAGGGTTTTCTCCAAAGCTACAGGCCGGCTCTCTCCAAAGCATGCGACTACCCTTTAAAACATGCGGTTGCTGTTCACCGATAAGAGGAGCGGCTACGTACAGGTTTTATAAAACATAAAACCTTAATGAATTTCTACGGGTCGCGCTTGGCCGTAGGGGGCGGAGCCCCGTGTTGGGCACTCCACACAGGCTTCGCCGCCGGGTGTGCCGTCGGGGGCGGGCAGGGTACTAACGCGCGGGGGCACGAGTGTCCCCCCGTGCACTGTCACTCATGTGTGTGTAAACAAAAATCTTGGTCATTCAAAATGAGAAACTTTTGATCTCATCCTTACAATGGAGAGAGAAGTGTATATATATACACGAGTGAAACGGCACGGGCCTCCGGCCCTATGTGAGTGCAACGACGTGGGCGGCGACACTTGTCGTGGGCGCATATATATATATACACGAGTGAAACGGCACGGGCCTCCGGCCCTATGTGAGTGCGACAACGTGTGCGACGACATTTGTCGTAGGCGCTGACTCTCTCTCTCTCTCTCTCTCTCATCGGGGCGGTGACATTTGTCGTGCTCGCTGACTCGTAGCGGGCTTCGCCCGCATTCGAGCAGGTTGGACCCTCTTATGAGCGGGCTATAAGAGTAAATTGTTGATAACCTCCCTTCTTTTACATCATAGTCAAATCCCTCTTATCTTTAATAATAAGTGTATAATCTTTCTCTTTCTTACCAAAGTCAATAAATCTCTAATATTTAGAAATGACTATATAAACTCTTTTATTTTTTATCATAGTCAATAACCCCTTAATCTTTACAAATAATTATTTTATATAAAATTGGCTTTTATTAATTTTTTTAATAATTTGAAAAAAGTAATATTAACATTATTTTTTACTTAATAATTGCAACAAAAATTAATTAAACTTTTAAAACAAAATTTAATTAGGAAAATGAGTAACGAGACCAAGTATCGTATGCGTATTTAGAAATACGCTTAAAGGCCAGAGACGAGCATTTAGAAATGTAAGATTTTCATAATTTTTTTATTTGAGTGTAAATAACAAAGATTTGTGTGTGCGAGTAACAAATAATTGTGTGTTTTTAATTCCATGTATTTTGAATTTTAATATGATATTTATTGGTGTGCAAATAAAAAATACGATTGTTGGTTATATTTTTAAACAATAATATTGCAAAAGAAAACTGTATTTATAAAATAAAATGTAAATTATAAAAAGTTTGTGGTTGGTGGGAATTGAACCCATGACCAAAAGGATAAAATATGCATACTCAACCAACTAAACTAACAACAATATATTACTATTTTATGTAGCATATAATATATGTAATACTTAATAAGTTCACCATGGTAGAGAACCTATTTTGATTTAATGAAATATAATATGTTTAAAACTCAGTGTGGGCGGCCGCCCACGCTCGCCCCTACGTGGGTCCGCCCCTGCATATAAGCACTGTCTTTTATTCAAAACATATGCATATGAGTACTTAAAATGACCGTACAAAAATATGAATCAATATTCCTATTTTTATTTTGTAAAAAATTATATTTTTACCTAAAAAATTAATTTCTCTCTACCTCTCTCTCTCCCTATCTCTATTCGTATCCCTCTCTCATATAGGTATAGGAGGGCTATAAAGATTCCTTCTCCCTCTCTCCTCCTCACTTTTCTCACTTTCTTTCTCTCTCTCCATTCTAAGGATGAGATCAAAAGTTTGTCTTATTTTGAATGACCAGCTCCGCATGGGTTTCGTCCGTGCTCGCTGACTCTTAGCGGGCTGCGCCTGCATTCGAGCGGGTTGTGCATGCATACGACAATACCCGACCGGCGATGGAGGGCTTCCCCCACAACTTATACAAATGAGTACTCAAAAAAACCGTAAGAAAATATACATCAATATTTTATAATTATTTTTTTCAAAAATATTTATATTTTAACAAAAAATAATTTTAAAGTGAGTCATTATATTTCGAAATTAGTTTTTGGAGACATAATGATTACATACCATAGTAGGTGTAGGAGGTCTACTAAAAAATGTTTAGATTTTATAAATTTCCGTTATTATTTTTATTATAGGAATATTGTGTAATTACACAAATAGCTATTATATTTTATAAATATTCATTTTTTTCATATTATATGTTAAGTCATTGGAGTAAAAGAATGAGGCTATATTTGATAATTTGAATGTTGCACCAAAGGCAACTTCTTGTATATAGTAGTTAAAGATATATATAATCACTGACTCTTAGCGAGTTGCGCTCGCATTCGAGCGTATTGTGTCTGCATATGACAGTATCCGACCGGCGACGATGGGCTTCCCCCGCTACTTATACATATGAGTATTCAAAATAACCGTAAAAAACATACATCAATATTTTATAATTATTTTTTTCAAAAACATTTATATTTTAACAAAAAATCATTTTATATTAAGTCATTGTATTTCGAAATTAATTTTTGGAGGCATAATGATTATACTAAAAAGTTTTTGCATTTTATAAATTTCCATTATTATTTTTATTATAGGGATATTGTGTAATTACACAAATAGTCATTATATTTTATGAATTTTCATTTTTTTCATAATATATGTTAAGTCATTGGAGTAAAAAAATGATGCTATATTTGGCACTTTAGAATATTGCACCAAAGACCCCTTGTATATAGTAGTTAAAGATATATATATAGTTTGGAATATATAAGCTCAAGCTTTTTTAACCCTTAAAAAGTTTGAGCTCGTTCTTCCAGAATACATGTCAAAATTAGATAAATAATATATGCATTTTATAGCCAAGAATGAGATCTACAACTTTCATGTTGAACATTTTTCCTAAATATGCATGATTTGGCTGGAATATGGCCCGAAAGGTTACTGACTCGAATTTTAAAATTTATTATTATTATATTTATTTCGACCCAGCAACATTTTGGGCCATATTACAGTCAAACCGTGCATATTTTGGAAAAATGTTAAACATGAAAATTGTAGATCTTGTCTTTGGCTACAAAATGCATATATTATTTGTCTAATTTCGACATGTATTCTGGGAGAACGAGCTCAAGCTTTTAAGGGTTAAAAAAACTTGAGCTTTTTTAGTATATTAATTATATATATATTTACAATATTAAAAGAGAAAAGTTGGCTTGGGTGAAACATTCAAAATTGTCAAATATAGCCTTATTATTTTAATCTAATACTTAACATATAATATAATTGTTATACACCCGTAAAGGCCTCGGGTTGCGTCTAAAGGAAGCCCCGCCGAAGAGAGGTGGGGTCGACGCATAATCGCTTAAGTTTGAGATATCGAACCCGCCACTTCCACCGCCCGCCGCCGAGGTCAAAGCACGCGCAAGCCACAGGTACGTACGCTACCGCGCGCACGGAAGCGCACGGTAGCGCGCGGGCAGCGCCCCCCCCCCCCCCCCCCCCCCCCCCCCCCCCCCCCCCCCCCCCCCCGTCGCGGAGGAGCGACCCGGTCGCGCCCCGACCGCACCCCTCCCAGGGTGCGGCCAAGCCGCACCCCTTGGGAGGTGCGGCCCAGCCGGGGGGGGGTGCGACCAAGCCGCACCCCCCTTGGGGGTGCGGCCCAGCCGCACCCCCAAGGGGGTGCGGGGCCCAGCTGCACCCCTCAAGGGGTGCGGCCAAGCCGCAGAGGGTGCGGCTCGGCCGCACCACCCATTGGGTGCGGTCTGGCCCCCTCCCCTCGCCTTTTTCCGCAGGGGGGCTCGAGGGGCCCCCGCCGCGTTCGCGCCCTCTCGTCGGGTGCGTCGGATCCCAATTCCTCCTTGGGGGACGACTCCCCGTTCCGCCATCCGCCCGGGGCATCCCCGTGGTCCGTGGCACGTTCGGAGCACCTCAGCGCTAGCGCGCGCTCAGAACGCTTCTGAGCACGCTCAGAAGCTTTCTCACTTTTTGTCTTTCCAACGTGCTCACTTTTTGTCTTTCCAGTTCTCAGATTTCAGGAACAACCTGTCGCCTTTTTCGCCTCCAACAGAACTGCCCGAACTGCCCGAACTACCCGAACTGCCCGAAGGGTAAGGTGGTCATTTACGAAAAATGACGATCCGTGTGCCCCGAACCAGAAAATATGATTCGTCCGCCGAGCACTTATGGAAACTGCAAACGACGAAATTACCGGACTGCTCTCGACCAAAGCTATAAAGAAGCCCCAAGGCTTTATTTGAGGGGACCTTGACTTCAGAACCCGGGAGAGCTCCTTGCAGACTTTTGCGGAATTCTCCTTCAGCGCTGGAAGATCTCCTTCGGGGACTTGAAGATTTTCTTCATCCCGAAAGGCGACACGCCTTCTCACTTTTGTTCCCCGGAGGCTTCACTTTTGTTCCCCGGGCCTTCTCACTTTTGTTCCCCAGAATTCCCAGAAGGAAAAAGACTTAGTTTTTCCGAGAGGTGACCTGTCATCTCCGGAGCTCTTTCTCCCTCTATATTATTGTAACGAGCAGCGGCCTGTCGCGCTCAAGTTCTAACTACCAAATTGTAATCCCCAGAAGATAGTGAAGTTTGGTCGGCACAGCTCCGGCCGCGTGGTTTTTTACCCTTTCCGGGTTTTCCACGTTAAAAAGTCCCGGTGTACTCAGCGAATCTCGAATTGACTGTTTGCGCGCTTAGTTCGCTCATGAGCTAAGGTGGTTCAATTGGACCGGTCTACCAAGAGCCCTAAGCGTTCCGCAACAGTTTGGCGCCGTCTGTGGGAATTTCCCAAAACTCTTTGAAAGCCAACTGCTATGGCAAGAAAGAGTGCTCGCACTACTGAAGGGTTAGTACCGGAGGGACGCGTCGACCCAGCTCCCTCCCACTCGCTTATCAATGCACCTCCCGCGGAGGGGGCACTGCCTACACCCGCAGCTGGGCTGGAAGTACGCATGCAACAGATTGAAGAGCATCAAGCCGAGATGCTGGCCCTCATGAGGAATCTCGGGGTTCCTCAAGCTCCGATTCAGCCACCAGCTCTGAACGCACCACCGCCCCCAGTTCTGAATCATGCCCCAAACCAAGAAGCCGTTCAGGAGGACGAGGCTTCACAAGGATTCTCCAACGCGGCGAGTTCCGCTCACCTTGCCCCGCCAGCTGGAGGCCCAGAAGCTGACCACCGTCGCCATCACGACAAAAGAGCTGCCCCTGAGCGAGCAACAGAAAGAACTACGCGAGAAGAAATATGCGATATGATAGAGGAAGAGTACGCCCAAGCAGGGTGACGCGCCGCACTCGCCCGCCGTCCCGCGCATCAGGGCTCCCCGTTGTCGCCTCAAGTCCTAGCCCATCCAATTCTGAATGGCTTCAAGCTTCCCAACATCGAGACATTCGACGGGACGGACGATCCTTTGGAACATGTCAATCACTTCACCACTGTCACGAGGATTTACAGCGCTCCTGATCAGCTCCTCTGCCAAGTGTTCCCGGCAACCTTGAAGGGACAAGCGCGCACTTGGTTCCATTCTCTACGGAATGGGGCCATCAACAACTTCACAGAAATGGCGCAAGAATTCGTGGATCAGTTCATCGCCAACCGCCGAATTGTCCGGGATCCCTCCCATCTCTCAGGGATCCGCCAGAACGACGGAGAGACACTCAAGGATTTCTTCCGACGCTTCACTACCGAGGCTCGGCAGATCCCAGGGGTTGACCCCGAGCTCCTGCGAGGAGTTTTCTTGGGAGGACTCCGCCCAAGTGGCTTCTACTTGGCTCTCATGAGAGAAACCGTACCAAGTTACCCCGACCTCGTTCATCGGGTTGAAACACAAATAGCTGCAGATGAGGCCATCGAAGCGCACCGTCGGCAGTTCGAAGGAAGCCACAGTCTTTCCTTACCAGGTTCTTGGAGAACGGGAGCCTCCTCTTTATACCGACCAATCCTTCTTTTCCACATAACGTTCAGAAGGAAAACGTGGATTTTCCAATGCTACCTTTCTCTTTGTTGATTGAATCTGAGATTAGTGAATGGCGAAGCTCTTGAATCGAACCCACGGGCACGGGGCGGTGACCGGAAGATGGCGAAGAGAAGAAGGGCTCTGCCTCCTTAGGGAACATTTCTGGAGCCGAATCGTACCCTATCTGAACTTGTCAGATAATGTCCAAATCTGGAACTGTTGAAGCATCCTACCTTCCTACTGTAAAGTGGGTCGTAGAGCTCGGCGAGTTCGACATCCAATTCCTGCCTCGACCTGACATCAAGTCGCAAGTACTTGCCGACTTTGTTGTGGAATACACCATCCCGCCAGAAACAACTCTTATTAAAGACACCACTAGCCCCCGTTGGACCCTCTATGTCGACGGTGCCTCCGGAGCTGAAGGAGCCGGAGCAGGATTGCTCCTCATAAGCCCCGAGGAGGTCACCCTGGATTACGGACTCCGGCTAAAATTCCCCGCAACGAATAACATTGCAGAGTACGAGGCGCTGATCGCCGGTCTCCGACTCGCTATCGACTGCAAAGCTGAGAACCTGACGATTTACACAGACTCTCAACTCGTGGTCTCACAGGTCGAAGGAGACTACGAGGCTAAGAGCGACCAGATGACGAAGTACCTCGCGTTTGCGAAATCACTCCTTCAGAAGATCCCATCATATCAAATTCTGCACATCCCCCGAGAGCAGAACTCCAGGGCGGACGCTTTCTCCAAGCTCGCCACTTCACCTTCCAGCTACCAGTCTCGAAGACGCCGAATCGAAGAGGTTGTAATCCCAAGCATTCAAGGGCCATGGGAGATCGCAGCCATCCACCAGGAAGAGTCATCCTGGATGACCCCGCTACGAGCTTACCTCGAATGCGGGCTTCTTCCTGAAGGTCGCTTAGAAGCACGAAGACTACGGATACGGGCGGCATCGTTCGCTATTATAGACGGGGAGCTTTACAAACGGGCATTCTCAGGGCCATATCTGAAATGCCTACCGGCAGACGAGGCCGACTACGCCCTCAGAGAAGTGCACGGGGGAGTCTGCGGAGAACACCTAGGCGGGAAAGCATTGGCGCGGAAAATACTGCGTCAAGGCTTCTATTGGCCGACAATGAGGAAGGACGCGGCCGACTTTGTCCAAAGGTGTAAGAGCTGTCAGCTGCACGCCAACATACCTTGTCAACCCCCAGTCTCACTTTCCACGCTGCAAAGTGCGTGGCCATTCGCGCAATGGGGGATCGACCTCCTCGGCCCCCTGCCCCTAGCATCCAGATAGAGGAAGTTCATCATCCTAGCTACGAGCTAACCTCGACAATGGGTGAACGCGCTCCCAAATGTGCTATGGGCGTATCGCACAACAGAGAGGACTCCTACAGGGGAGACGCCTTATAACCTCTGTTACGGAACCGAAGCTATCATCCCCGTCGACGTCGAAGTTCCAAGTATTCGGGTGCTAACCTTCGATCCCAGCAAGAATGACGGACTGCTTCGGGAAAATCTCGACCTAATCCCTGAGGTTCGGGACAACGCTGCCCAACGTGCTGCATCCTACCAAATGCGTGTAGCCCGCATCTACGACAGGAGGGTGAAGCCCAGGCCGATCAACGTAGGAGATCTCGTCTTACGCAGCGTCGAGGCAGTCGGCAAAGGCCCCCAAGGAGATAAGCTCTCACCGGCCTGGGAAGGCCCGTATGTAGTCACTACGGTCGTGAAACCCGGAATATACATGCTCAGAACCGCGGAAGGGAAGACTTTGCCACGCACCTGGAACGCTCAAACCCTGCGCCGCTTTTACCAGTAATCTGGGGACTTCTACCATATGCTAAGCCACGAGCTCAGACTCGCGCAAACTTATCTTAAAATTCCTGTACCAAGCCGCGAGCTCAGACTCGTGCACTTATCTTAAATTACATATTATGTAAAAGCCGCGAGCTCAGACTCGTGCACTTATCTTATATTACGTATTATGTAAAAGCGGCGAGCTCAGACTCGTGCACTTATCTTATATTACGTATTATGTAAAAGCCGCGAGCTCAGACTCGTGCACCTATCTTATCTTAAATAAAGCTACGCGCCAAATGATTTCTTACTATAAAACTATATATGTATATTTTGACATCAACATCCATTTAAGAAAAATCTTTGTAACGGGGCCCTGCCCTGGGGACTTTGCACCGCCGTCAATTGAAGGTTCGCCCTTCTCCTCCGCCGTCGAGTCCCAGCGCCGTAGGGGCCTTCCCCCCTTACGTTCGCCTCCGGTTTGAATACACCAGATATTCACCGGCCACTTCGGGGCCCTGCCCCGGAGAATTTGCACCGCCGTCGATTGAAGGTTCGCCCTTCTCCTCCATCGTCGAGTCCCGGTGTCGTAGGGGCCTGCCCCCCTTACGTTCACCCCCGGTTTGAATACACCCGCTATTCACCGGCCAAGCCGCGAGCACAGACTCGTACAAAAAAGCCGCGAGCACAGACTCGTGCAAAAAAGCCGCGAGCGCAGACTCGTGCAAAAAATCCCCAAGCACAGACTTGCGCAAGCTAATTTTCTATTATGTAAAAGCCGCGGGCTCAGAACCGCGCGAGTTCATCTGTTATTTTGCAGAAATCACTCAGCATATGCAGATATTAATGTTAGGCAGCAAGCCAGCGACAACCTCAGAGAACCAATTCCCTTCGCCGACCATCTTAAAGCGTCCTCCCTCGATCAACGCTTTGTCAGCAACCAGGACAGCCAGACCATCAGAGGGCTATCACGACCCAGCGCAGGGCGAGAAATGCCTGTCCAGAACAAAGAAACAAAGTCGACCACGCTCACCCTTCGACCGCAACTCCTACCCAAAGCGCCGCAAAGAGGGCGGTGAATAAAGCCGCCACAGAAAAATCAAAACCTCCGAACTCCTCGCCCCGAAACTCGGACTCCGAAGGTTTGGGGGGCTTATGTTATACACCCGTAAAGGCCTCGAGTTGCGTCTAAAGGAAGCCCCGCCGAAGAGAGGTGGGGTCAACGGTCAACGCATAATCGCTTAAGTTTGAGAGATCGAACCCGCCACTTCCACCGCCCGCCGCCGAGGTCAAAGCACGCGCAAGCCACATGTACGTACGCTACCGCGCGCACGGAAGCGCACGGTAGCGCGCGGGCAGCGCCCCCCGTCGCGGAGGAGCGACCCGGTCGCACCCCGACCGCACCCCTCCCGGGGTGCGGTCAAGCCGCACCCCTTGGGAGGTGCGGCCCAGCCGCACCCCCAAGGGGGTGCGGCCCAGCCGCACCCCTTAAGGGGTGCAGCCAAGCCGCACCACCTAAGGCCCAGCTGCACCCCTCAAGGGGGGTAGCGCGCGTTCGCGCCCTCTCGTCGGGTGCGTCGGGTCTCAATTCCTCCTTGGGGGACGACTCCCCGTTCCGCCGTCCGCCCGGGGCATCCCCGTGGTCCGCGGCACGTTCGGAGCATCTCAGCGCTAGCGCGCGCTCAGAACGCTTTTGAGCGCGCTCAGAAGCTTTCTCACTTTTTGTCTTTCCAGCGTGCTCACTTTTTGTCTTTCCAGTTTCTCAGATTTCAGGAACAACCTGTCGCCTTTTTTGCCTCCAACAGAACTGCCTGAACTGCCCGAACTACCCGAATTACCCGAACTACCCGAATTGCCCGAAGGGTAAGGTGGTCATTTACGAAAAATGACGATCCGTGTGCCCCGAACCAGAAAATATGATTCATCCGCCGATCACTTATGAAAACTGCAAACGACGAAATTACCGGACTGCCCTCGGCCAAAGCTATAAAAGGAGCCCTAAGGCTTCATTTGAGGGGACCTTGACTTCAGAACCCGGGAGAGCTCCTTGCAGACTTTTGCGGAATTCTCCTTCAGCGCTGGAAGATCTCCTTCGGGGACTTGAAGATTTTCTTCATCCCGAAAGGCGACACGCCTTCTCACTTTTGTTCCCCGGAGGCTTCTCACTTTTGTTCCCCGGGCCTTCTCACTTTTGTTCCCCAGAATTCCCAGAAGGGAAAAGACTTAGTTTTTCCGAGAGGTGACCTGTCACCCCGGAGCTCTTTCTCCCTCTCTATTATTGTAACGAGCAACGGGCTGTCGCGCTCAAGTTCTAACTACCAAATTGTAACCCCGCAGAAGATAGTGAAGTTTGGTCGGCACAGCTCCGGCCGCGTGATTTTTTACCCTTTTCGGGTTTTCCACGTTAAAAAGTCCCGGTGTACTCAGCGAATCTCGAATTGACTATTTGCGCGCTTAGTTCGCTCATGAGCTAAGGTGGTTCAATTGGACCGGTCTACCAAGAGCCCTAAGCGTTCCGCAACAATAATATATTTTAAAAAAATTAAAATGCAATGCCCATTTAAGTAATTACATCATATCCCCATATTAAAAATAATGATGAAAATTCATAAGATCGAAAAAGTTTTTTGTAGTGCTCCTACACCTACTGTTATAAGCTTATTTTCGATGAAAATTCAAAATAATGTCAACGATATTTTCGAGGAGCTACCATTAAACTTATCAATTTTATTAAAGTTGATTTAACATGCATGATAATATATGTATTAAGGTGAATTTTTTTTAATAAGAATTGAAAAGTGATGTATACGACTTTGCGTATTAATTAATTGATAGTGTGTTTATTTTAAGCTGTTTTAATTAATTGATAGAGACGGAGCCCCGTAACTATCGGGGTCGGAGTGCTGGCACAATTGATCGCAGAGAAAAGTTATATTAAAAGGGAAAAGTTGCCTTTGGTGAAACATTCAAAATTGCCAAATGTAGTCGGCCTTATTGTTTGCATCTAATGACTTAACATATATTATAATCTATTAAAATAAAAATAAAAATAATGTCTCTTTAAATAATTACAGTTTATTCTAAATTTAAAAAAATGATAAAAATTCATAAAATTGAAAAGGTTTCAGTAGAGCTCATATACCTACTATGGTAGGCTATCATTAGACATGTCAACTTTATTAAAATTTATTTGAAAAGTAATGATGGAAACCAATTAAAAGTAATGATGGAAAAATTAAAAATATTCGAATAATTATAAGATTTTTTTAACAAAAATAAAAAAATGGGTGTATAAGTATTTTCCGCATTAATTAATAATTTGTTTATTTTAAACCGCATTAATTAATAATTTGTTTATTTCAAAATGAATTAATTAATTGATAGGGCGGAGCCCCGTGCCTGTCGCAGTCAGGGTATTTTCACAATCGGAGTACTGTACAGTCGGGGTACTGTCGTGGTTGGTCGTAGGGGCGGAGCCCCGTGATTGTCACTCGTGTGTGTGTGTATACATACGTGTGACAGTGTAAGACCCCTTTTTTGCGAACAATACCGAGTCTTACCGCCCAGAACCGCCGTCTTGCGGTGGTACCATTTCACTACATGGTCGCCGCCGCAACTCGCCGATCCTGCCGGCTATTCAACATTATCCAGGCCAACCAAAATCATAAAAGGAAGAATAAACTAGAAGCACAAGTCCACATAAAAATAGAGAAACATGTCCAACATGAGAGATGGTTATAGATAATTCAGGAGTTAATCAGAGTGCGGAAATAAATCATAAACTACAGTTAGGGCCTAAGCACGATCTAATGTCGCTTTCTTCGCCTCTCGCCGGGCGAAGATATAACAGTCTAAGCAGCCGCACGGCTCGACTCCCTCAATAGCGTATAACTCTGCCCTCTGACCCGGGTAGATGTGAAGCGTAGGTACATGAGGGGTCTTACTTACCAGAGCTCTCCCGGCAGCAGCTGAGAGTCCAACTTCGGGCCTGGTCACCGTCTCAGGTACCACCCTCTGGGGGTTGACCCGCTCTCCCTAGTTCTCCTGTAATAACAAGGTCCACTGACCGTCAGTCTAAAAGACTCAGCACATTCCTCACCGCCTCCACCCGCGACTCCTAGGCACCGTGCGGGGAGGAGAAAGCGGATGACAACAAGGGGTAACAAAATAAGCAGATGACAGGTGACAAGGAAAAACTAGTAATAATACATTAAATAAATTGTTCTAGCAGTTCTACTATCAATCTCAAGGTAGAGCAATAAAATAGAGGAAACTACTGTAACAGTAATATGAGCAGGTAAAGTAATATGTAAGCAGCTAGGAAAACTAACCTTAACTTATATGTGTAAACACAAGACACATAAGTCAAGGGATCTGGCAAGAAGTAAACTCATCGTATAAAAGGGCCCATACAAATTTATACGATGAGGTCTCTGATTGTGCAGACATGCGATGCTAAGACGTGCAATGCAATGATGCAATGATTGGATTATTATTTCATACACATGCAACACACCCACACGACTCTGTACGTACAGACCTTTAGTTTCCACTTTTCGGAGGTAGCTAACCTCTCGGGCACCTCCCGTCGTGGTCAAACGGGGGCAGAGGAGCGGGCGTCTCCTCACCTAGGTGGGTAAGTCACACTACCAGACCTAGGCCCTAACGCACGCTGTGATACCGGTACCCGGTACTCACGAACTCCTGCGTACTCTTGCTGGATCCGAAGATACCAGACCTTTATTTGGCCAGGCAGAGTTTGGGGAATTAGTCCCGTTGAACGCGCAGTAAAACAACTTGGCCCCTTTTTAAACCTCTAGCGCTGCCGAGTCAACGAACTGCTGTCGGTGTGACGACTAAGCCAGAACCGAAGACCCACCACAAACTGTGCACATGCATTTATATACACATATATGATTCCTTACTACCGAGCCTCCAGCTCGAAGTTCTAAGCTGACTTATAAATATCGAGCCTACCGCTCGCAAGATTATCCTAGTCTTATATTAAACTACGAGCCTACCGCTCGCTAGACTACACCAGTCTTATATTCTGCTACGAGCCTACCGCTCGTAGGACCAACCCAGTCCTTCCTTATAACCTGAGCCTAACGCTCGCAGGACTATCCCAGTCCTTTCTTATAACCCGAGCCTAACGCTCGTAGGACTATCCCAGTCCTTCCTTATAACCCGAGCTTAACGCTCGCAGGACTATCCCAGTCCTTCCTTATAACCTGAGCCTAACGCTCGCAGGACTATCCCAATCCTTCCTTATAACCCGAGCCAAACGCTCGCAGGACTATCCCAGTCCTTCCTTATAATCTGAGCCTAACGCTCGCAGGACTATCCCAGTCCTTTTTTATAACCCTTTCTGGTTAGGATGAAAGTTAACTTGTCCAGTTCTCCTACTTAGTTAGTCTTGTCTATAATTTAGTTGATCTTAGAAGCTTGGGGTGAATCCTGGACTTCCCGCGGGTTACCCGGTGAGGGGCTCGCAACGGTACTAGGGAATATGCTGGTCTAAAGCCCAAATTCCCCTTTCCACGATGTTTATTTTATTTTGTTACTACCCGTTCTTGTATGCCCGCTTGCTCTCCAATTGCTCTAAGGTCCTAGGGTGGATTGCCATTTGACTCGGGCAGACATGTGTCGGTGATCTATTGATCACCGAACCATGTCATTCCTAGTGTCCGACTATTTCCTTGTGTTATCTCTCAATCACCATTTTCACTTCTTGGTAAGTCATCTTTCGCCTCCCTTACTAGGTCCTTGTCAATTCCCTGAATTGCTAGTTTCTCTAAACGCACCCCGTCTTTATTTCCAATGACTGTCCTTGGTGAGTAAGACCTTAACTCAATTGGGCATCCGCAATTTTTCCTAGAGTTAGTAATTCTGGGGGTAGTGACCATAAGGTAGGGGTCCGAATCTATGTTTCAGTTTCTACTGTTCGCAGACCAAGGTGGGATTGAACTAAGTTGACTTTCAAGGCGCAATCTTAACCCTATCATGTCCAAGTGGGTTTCAAGTCTTGTCCTAGGTTCTCAATGGGTAACGATCTAGAACCTCAAATCTTAGTCTTCATGATTTTCTAGGGGGGTTTACTTATGAACTTTATTTAAAACGGATGGTGTGCGAATAAGGTGTAACATCCCGACTTTTATTGGGCCACTAGGCCCTAGTGAGCCCAATAAAAGTAGGCCCGAGCAGTAGAAAACGACCATTTCGGGTATCGTAGCGCGCCACTACCTCATTATTATGAATAGTGGCCGTACGAACCCCGAATTGGCTTCCGTCAGTTCCGTTGGACTCATATGGACAATACGAGCGCAACGGAATTCGTTGCACTTCGATCCAAGGTCGTTTGGAGAAAACGGCCATTTCGGGTATCGTAGCGCGCCACTACCTCATTATTATGAATAGTGGCCATACGAACCCCGAATTGGCTTCCGTCAGTTCCGTTGGACTCGTATGGACAATACGAGCGCAACGGAATTCGTTGCACTTCGATCCGAGGTCGTTTGGAGAAAACGACCATTTCAGGTATCGTAGCGCGCCACTACCTCATTATTATGAATAGTGGCCGTACGAACCCCGAATTGACTTCCGTCAGTTCCGTTGGACTCGTATGGACAATACGAGCGCAACGGAATTCGTTGCACTTCGATCCGAGGTCGTTTGGAGAAAACAACCATTTCGGGTATCGTAGCGCGCCACTACCTCATTATTATGAATAGTGACCGTACGAACCCCGAATTGACTTTCATTAGTTCCGTTAGACTCGTGTGAACAATACGAGCGCAACGGAATTCGTTGCACTTCGAGCCGAGGTTGTTTGGAGAAAAACGACCATTTCGGGTATCGTAGCGCGCCACTACCTCATTATTGTAAATAGTGACCGTACGAGCCCAGGATTAACTTCTGTCAGTTCTGGTAAACTCGTACGGACAGTACGCGCACAACGGAATTAGTTGGGCCTCGATTCAAGGTCGTATGAAGAGTATGCCATTTTTCGACTATGCAGATCGCCTCAGTGCAACGCACGAGATATAAGGCATACGAGCCCGGCATCGGCCCCGGCAACTCTTGTTGGACCCCGGGGGCCAAGAAGGACCCCCCCCCCTATTGGGGCAAAGGGGCAGGATAGAGAAGGGGGGGGGGGGGGGGAGAAAATATCTCCCCCCACCCACTCCTTCCTTTTAGCCCACATGGGCTAAAAGGAAGGAGATGGGAGGCCCTTCCTCCCTCCCCTATATAAGGAGGGGCTCAGCCCCCTCCCTGAATACAAACCCCGCCCCCCTCCTCTCAGCCACCCCCTCCTCCTCCTCCACCTTGACGGAGCAAGCCAACCCCAAGGCCGCCGCCCCCACCTCCTCCCTCATGGCCGGCCGCCCCTCCACCCGAGCCCCTCCCCAGGTAGAACCTCCCCCCTCCTCCTTCCTACCTCCCAGTGAAGGCCAACCCACCCCTCCCCGTCGCCGGAGCGCCGCCAGCCGCCGCCCCGAGCCTTGCAAGGCTCGGGAGGAGGCTCGACCGTGGAAGCCCCTCCCCCATCGCCGCTGGTGGCGCTGGGGGGGGGGGGGGGGGGGGGGGGAGTAGGTCCCCTCTCGGGGACCTCGGCGCCGGCGCAGGGGAGGCAGCCGGGCCGCCGGAGGAAGCAGCCCCGGCGGCGCCCATGGTCCAGCCCCCCCCCCCCCCCCCCCTTCCACTCTCGTTTCCTGTACAGGGGATAACCCCTCCCCCGGCGGCGGCCGGCGGCGCCAGGCTGCCGGGCCACCGCCGGAGTAGGTGCCGACCCCCGGCGCTCCGACCGGGGGCGGCACCAGTGGCCCCTCGGCAGGAGGGCGGCGGCGCAGCGGGCCTGCATGGCCCATGCAGGCCACGCCCCCGCCTCCCGCCCTCTGTATCTCCTCCCCGGCGGTGGCCGGCGGCGCCTGGCCGTCGGACCACCCCCGGAGGATTCGCCGGCCCCCGGCGCACCGACCGGGGGCACTCCCCGCGCCCCCCCCTGGCAGAGGCGGCGGCGGCTAGCATGCACATTGCATGCAGGCCGCCACCGCCCCATGCCGTTTTCGGCACTAACCCCGGCGGTGGCCGGCGGCGCCAGGCCGCCGGACCACCACCGGGGTGGTCACCGGCCCCCGGCGCACCGACCGGGGGCGGCGCCGGCACCAGCCGTCCGCTGCCCGGCGGTGGCAGCGGCCACCTTTCGGCCGAGCAGCGGGAGCCGCACGATCTCCCCCAGGAGATCGTGCGGCTCCTGTTTTATCGTTCCCGCCCCGCCCCTTTACCTCCACTTGAGTGCCCCCACAGCGGATCCGCTGTGGATCCGCTGTGGGGACCCAAGGAGGGCGCCCAGTGCGGCGCCCTCTGGCTTTTCCCTGCCTCTAACCGCACCCCACCCCTCTTTTTCCTTCCTTATTTTTCTAAGGGAAAATAGGGCCTCTTCAAAAGAAACTTCCTAAATGAAAAATGTGCCCCACTCTTAGGGGCACCTCCTGTAATTTTTTGGGATTTTTAAAATGAATTTTACTATTTTTAAAACCCATTATAAAGTTTATTTTAGGAAATAAAATGCCCAAATGAGTTTTTAAAATTCCCCAAAAATTAGGGGCTCTAAGCATAGGTATTTTCCAAATACTATCAAAGTTGGGAGGTGTGACCTCTTGTTTTGATCCCTTAAATGCTTTTACAAGCATAAATAGACGCTCGAAAAAGGGCGAAATTCCTCAAATAAATCGGCGCCCCTCGACGCATATTTCAAAGGCTTATCAAATTATGCGTACCAATCTAAAGAATCGACTAAGCTCGGGGAAGCAACGCAAAAAGCGGAACGACATCGCGGCGCGGTGCCGAGATTTAACCCACCGCGACGATAATAAAAGAACGTAGTCGTCAATCGAAGCCTCCTCTCTTGGAGTGATGGGACTACTAACCAATTCTTATTATGCTTTTACTGCTTTCCGTACTTTCAATTAAATCCAGTCTCATACTGGTCCCCCGCACTTATTTTCGGTACTTTCAATTAAATCCAGTCTCGTACTGGTCCCCCGCACTTATTTTCGGTACTTTCAATTAAATCCAGTCTCGTACTAGTCCCCCGCGCTTACTTTCCGTACTTTCAATTAAATCCAGTCTCGTACTGGTCCCCCGCACTTATTTTCGGTACTTTCAATTAAATCCAGTCTCGTACTGGTCCCCCGCACTTACTCTCTGTACTTTCAATTAAATCCAGTCTCGCACTGGTCCCCCGCACTTATTTCCTGTACTTCCAATTAAATCCAGTCTCGTACTGGTCCCCCGCACTTACTTTCTGTACTTTCAATTATATCCAGTCTTGCACTGGTCCTATCATTATGGCCTTTGCTTTCGGCCTACTTTCTGCTTATCATTATGGCCTCTGCTTTCGACCTACATTTCTGTTTAATGTTATGGCCCCTGCTTCGGCCTAATTTACTTATTAGTGCAGAGCTGCCGTGGCGACAAATGCGGTGCTCGTCCTCCCCTCGGCGAGGCCTTAGTTGGGAAAAACTCGGAGTTGAGTCTCTCCTCCCAAGTGGGTCCCAAACAAGGAGCCCTCATACCGCTAAGCCTCCCGGTACAAGATCGTGCGACCGGTCGAGTAGAATTGCCACGTGGCCTAAGGGTTTGTTATATAAAGCAGATGAAGATTGATTGGAAGTGGCGGGTTGGTCACGCTCGCAGACCGTTCGTACCGGTGCGGGTGGGGTGACGACTCATGGCGACAGGGAGAAGTGCAGAGCAGGTTACCACCCTCCGAGCTTGCAGCTATACCTCCGCTGGTCGGCCTACAAATCGGCTCGCCGGATGTCGCTCACATCCAGTTGGTACACCCAGTTGTACAGGAGGGCCTGAATGATACGGTACGACTACATTCAGAAGTGGCAAGACTGGCCACTGTCACCGACGGCCACATCGGTGAGGCCCGCGGGGTTAGCTCCCCTGCTTGAACAAAAGCGGTCTAAACTATGTCGACACAGGGTATTTTGTGTGCGCACAGGTTTGAATACCTGGGTGTGCGTGTCTGCGCGTTATGGTGTTGTGTACTAGCTATACGGCGTGGTTACGAGCTTTAAGGCGGGCAGCCCTATATTTATATATATACGGAGATATAAATGTTTACCTGCTGCTAACCCTCTACCTTGCTTCGGCTATTTCATTTCTGTTCTTTAGCCGCCCCCTGGATATGGATCTGGGGATGGGATGTATTTTCTACTTAGCTCTGTGACTAACGGTTATTTCTTATAACCAATCACAGGAGATGGGACAGCAAGGAGCCCCCACCCCGCAGGATGAGTTACGAGCCTTGGAGATGGCCCGTTCGACTACCCCAGCCTCTCCTCCTATCTTCAGAGACGTGAGTACTAGAGTATAAGGACTAGCATAGGGCTTCCTTTTGTTTTAGACTATGTAGCCCTCGAGGCAATACTTTGTGAAACGATAGGCTCCGGCCATGTTTAATTATGTAATATAAGCAGTGTGCTTGTTTCCTTTAGATTATCTGCTTCCGCTGTGCGATCTGATGTGATGTAATGATTCTGGTGCCTGACAAAGAGACTGCTCAGCGCTTGAATGGGTGGGACGTCGTCACCCGGACGACACTGGGTAGTCTTCTTTGGGCAGTAAGATTCCCCCTCCCGGGACCCGGCTCAAGTCTGGGGAGGGGGGTCTTACATAGGGTTTGTACGTCGAGTATCAGTTAGGGATCTCTATAAGTCCTGATGGTCTCCTACGTCATAGTATTGGTCTCTAGACCCCAGATCCTAAGTCTCCTATTTAAACCCAAGTGTATTTGTCATTATTTATCATTATTACGTTTTGCTAAACGCACTCAATTTCCCTACACTCTTAAGTCCAAACTTCAACTTGAAGTTCAGAGAATTCCACTCATGCACATGAGTTGAATTCTTAACTAGAGGTGGTTGTTATCATGTCTAAGGCATGGACAAATCTTCAAGGTATTTGTATGAGTCCAAATCACTAAACCCACCAGATGCACTTTTGTACACGTCTCCCTAGATGTGACCTAAAAGGAGCTACACCTAACCAAATGACATGAAATCAGTGGCATTTTAAAGGTAACCTCAAGGTCTACCTTACCCATGTTAATCACTAACTCCAGAAATGAACTTAACCTAGGTGGAATCAACATATAGTGCTGTACAAATTATTTAACTTAACAAATTACAGATTTGTACATGTCACACCAAAAATTACATAGAAAGAGTTATACTTATCCAAATGACATGAAGTCAGTGGCATTTTAAAGGTGACATCAATATATACAGAATTCATATGGATCATTTCCTCCAGAAATGGTCCTAACCTAGGTGGATTCAACATATAAATGCTGTACAAATTATTTAACTTAACAAATGACAGATTTGTACATGTTACACCAAAAATGACATAGAAAGAGTTATACTTATCCAAATGACATGAAGTCAGTGGCATTTTAAAGGTGACATCAATATCTACAGAATTCATATGGATAATTTCCTCCAGAAATGGTCCTAACCTAGGTGGATTCAACATATAAATGCTGTACAAATTATTTAACTTAACAAATCACAGATTTGTACATGTCACACCAAAAATGACATAGAAAGAGTTATACTTATCCAAATGACATGAAGTCAGTGACATATTAAAGGTGACATCAATATCTACAGAATTCATATGGATCATTTCCTCCAGAAATGGTCCTAACCTAGGTGGATTCAACATATAAATGCTGTACAAATTATTTAACTTAACAAATTACAGATTTGCACATGTCGCACCAAAAATTACATAGAAAGAGTTATACTTATCCAAATGACATGAAGTCAGTAGCATTTTAAAGGTGACATTAATATCTACAGAATTCATATAGATCATTTCCTCTAGAAATGGTCCTAACCTAGGTGGATTCAACATATAAGTGCTGTACAAATTATTTAACTTAACAAATTACAGATTTGTACATGTCGCACCAAAAATTACATAGAAAGAGTTATACTTATCCAAATGACATGAAGTCAGTGGCATTTTAAAGGTGACATCAATATCTACAGAATTCATATAGATCATTTCCTCTAGAAATGGTCCTAACCTAGGTGGATTCAACATACAAGGTTGTACACAATGTTTAACATACAAAGTACATTTACACATGTAAATAAAATGTGACCTAAAGGGGAACTATTTAACAACCTAGGAATTATGAGCCCAAAAATTTCCAACCTACCCAAAGGTGATGAATTTAGTCAGATCACATGCATGGACAAAATCTCATTGCTAAGTAGTGAGCCATTTGAGAGTTATTCTTCAAACTCCACCTTTATGCTAAATGCACCCCATTTCTTCCATACACTACTTTGCATGCAAGTGAAAAATTCCAAACATGCACAAGGCCAAATGGCCTCAAATTTCTACCAGAGGTATAGATATATATAAAGAGCTCTCCACCCAAATTTGGGGTGTTTGGAGTTATACAACTCCAAAAATACCAAAAATTTACTTTTACTAATAAATAGAATAACTCAATGGATATATGCCCAAAAAGTCTCAAATTTAAACCCTAGGTGTGTCATCATACCATGCATGCATGGTAGAAATTTCAGGTCGAGGTGAGGTCTAACAAAAAGGTTATAAGCAATCTAATTTCTGACCTAGCCTAGGACCAGTCCCACCAAAATAGGTGCCCTGGATCCTACACACCTCCAAATGGCCTGAACTCAATTCCTATGTAAAGTAGACGCAGAGATCTACATGATCTGTCTCTGGGCATTTTTTGATTTTTGGCCTTTAAGGGCTTCAAATTCAGCTTACAATGTCGGGCCAATAAGTGTGACATTTAATTAATTAATGGGAATTAAAACATTTCATGGGCTGCGAATAAGCAAAGCAGCCAGATCGGACGGCCAGGGGTTATCGTCCCCGATGAGCCAACAGCCCAGATCTCACGCGCCTGGGCCGTTTTGCGGGCTCGTTTCCGGCCATCCTAGGTCGTCTCCGGCCAAACCCCCAAGCCAACACCTCCACCCGACATAGGGCTTCCGTTTGGCGGTGGCCGTTTGGCCGGAGGTGGCCGGAGGAGGCCTGCGGCTATTTCCGATTTTCGGTCTTAGAACATTGAAAACTTGAACGGCGATTTCTCCATTCTTCATTGAATTTGAAAAGGGAAGAATGGGGAGGCTAGCACAAGTGGAGAGGGGAAGGAACGTTGCGGCGGAGGAAGATTTGGTTGGTGTTTCCGGCATCCATGGCGTTTCCTGTGCGGCTGAGCTCGAAATCTCTGTCTGAAGAGGGGGCTCGACTGCTTGAGGGTTCCTGAACGTGGTGTGCGGGAGAAAGGAGAGGGAGGGAGTGTATATGGTCGGCTGCCATTAAGGCCATTCGGCCAACCACCTTGTCGCCCATGGCAGCCAATCAAAATCTCCTCCCCACTGCCCAAAACTGACGGGAATTCATTCCCCCAGCTCAGAGCATGCTTGGGGAATGAAGATGAGGTGCCATTTGGCAGCCATCCCCCATTCCCTCCTCTTTTGCCTCCCCTTGTCTTCTTCCCCCATTAAAGCTCAATCCCATGTGTAATTACCTCTTCAAATTCGAAATTTCAGGTGCTCAAGGTCTGGTCACCATGTGGGCAGCCTTCTTGGGCTATGGAGTTGGGCTAAGCCCACTTAGCTTGGGTTTGGTGCTCACTTGACCCAATTAGGCTAAAATTGGGATTTTGTGTTTGGGGCTTGATCCAATCTCACACCACTTAATGTGACTGAGTCACATTGCTCCCCTAGGCACTATGAACTCCTCCCAAGGGGAATTGAGTCCATGTGGGGTCAAATGGGACTTGATTGCACTTATTTGCCTATAGGGGCAATTTGGGTATTTTGGTGATTTTGCCCTAATTCTCCATGGTTGAATGCACACCATGGTCCATTTAGGTCTCATATACTCCCTTTAGGGTTTATGGGTGATCAATTTGGTCATACTAAGTCAATTGAAGACTAATTTGGGTTTTTAGCACATTTAGGTCAATTTGGGGCTTTTTAGAAATTGGCCCAATTTTCCCAAATTGATGGCCCTATGATGGGGCTTTTGGGTCCATTAGGTCCCCTAAGGAGGTTTCCATAAGGGGGTGGGTCCAATTTGATCATTTGGAGTTCAATTGCCCTTATTTATGGTGGTTTGACCTAGGATAACTCAAAGTTGACTTTTGGTCAAATTGACCAATTTTGGTTGACCCCAAGGGTCCCTAGTGGCCTACTTACCTCCTTGGAGGGTCATATGGATCCTAGTGAGGTTATGATGGCTTTTTGGAGACTTTTGGTCACCCTTAGGCTAGGACATAAAAAAAATGCTAAATGCACACCAATGTGTATTCCTTCTTAACTTGTGGAGTTCATGGGGCCTCCTTGGCCTATTTTGGGTACTTGACTCATCCTAGGGAAATATCCATGGTTATGTGAGGTGCATAAGATGCTTTAGCCTCTTTTTAGATCACTTTTCATTAGGGTGGTCCATGGTGGCTGAGTGCACACCAAGTGTATTTCACCTCTTTCATTATCATCCTAGGGCTCTAGGTCACTTATCCTATTTTTGTCATGACTTGTCATGACAAAAATTATCTAGGGGCCTAGTAGTTTGGGGGATGTTACAAACAGTGCACGGGGGGGCCCCGTGCCCTACGCGACAGAATTTTGCCCGTCCCCGACGGGTCCCCGTCGCCTGCTCCCGACACGCACCCAGTTATATTTAAATTTTTATTTTAGAAATTTAAAAAATTATAAATTATGTATTTTATTTTTATAATTTTTAAAATATGTGTATTTTATATAATATATATTATATATAAAGGTTATATATTTTATATAATATAATTTATATATTATAAAGATTATATATTATATATCTAAAAAAATTATGTATTATAAAATTTGTAAAAATTATAAAGATTATAATTTATATAATTTATATGTTTTTTTTAAACCGCGCCCCAACGAATCCCTTCCCCGCCGATGCCGGAGCCACTGTCGGCCTGACCGCGGAGCCTACCGGCGAGGTTGCCGGACCCCGGCGAACCTGCAGGGTTAGTCTGACGACGCTACACTAAGGGGGTGCTGGCCGCGCTGCACTAAGGGGGGCGGGTCGCGCCCCACTAAGGGGGGCGGGTCGCGCCTCACTAAAGGGGTGCGACCAAAACTGCACCCCCATAGGGGGTGCCCCTAAGCCCGCACCCCCCTTGTGGGTGCGGCCAAAACCGCACCCCTTGGGTGGTGCGGCCGAAGCCCCCCCGCCCTTTTAGGGGGTGCGACTGCCCATTTTATGGGGTGCAGCCAAAAGCCGCACCCCCTGCCTCTTGAGGGGCGCTCTCTTTCTCTTATGGTCGCGCCTCTCCGGCATCGTTCAACCTCCTTCTTGGTTTCAGTTCGCAATGCGCGTCAAGCACTTCTAAGTCCACGACGTGCTCAGAATGTCTTCGTGTTCACCGCGCGCTCAAAACACTTCTGCATTCTCAGAACACCTCCAAATTCCCGACGCACGCGGTAGTTAATCTTTCTTGATTTCTCAGAATGCAGGTCTTGTTCATTGCTCTCATCACCATCAACGAAGCTGCCCGAACTGCCCGGGTGGCAAGACCGACATATTCAAAAAATGGCGATCCGTGTGCTCCAAATCGGCGAACGTGATTCGTTTGTCAGGTGGTTACTGTAGTTACGACGACAAAATTACTAGGCTACCCCTGTCCAAGGCTATAAAAAGAGCTCAAAGTCTTCATTTCAGGAGACCTTGCCTTCAGTGCCTGAGAGAGCTCCTTCGAAGATTCTTCAGAGTTCCCCTTAGACGTTCGAAGAATCTTACGAAGATCTCCCTCCCCTTTGAAGCTCTCCTTCGAAGGAGATTTGAAGATCTCCCTTTGGCTCTTGGAGATCCCTTCGTCCTTAGAGATTTCTCTCTCTTTCTTCTCTACACCCCCTACAACGAGCGGTGACATGACACTCTCTTGCATTCAACAACTTGTAACACCAAAAGAGATAGTGAATTAGGTCGGCACTGATTTGGCCCCGTGGTTTTTCACCTTTTCTAGGTTTTCCACGTAAAAAGTCTTCTTGTCTTATGTCTCACCTTTCTTTAACTGATTGCGCGCTCGGCTAACTCTAGAGCCGAGACGATTCAATTCGACAGGTCTAACGAGAGCGTCGAGCGACCCACAACAAGCATAACGAATGTTGATTGCGCTGAGCGCAGCTAATAATATCATATGAAAGTGCTCTTTCAATTTAATTACCTGTAAAATTTGTGTTAAAATACTTTACTTTTTTCCTTGATATGTGTAATTTGTTTATTATGATTTTCTGTCTCTCTAAATGAAATTCAATATATGTGAAACAAAAAATTAATAGAATAAATCAAATAGATGCAATTGACAATGTTTGAAGATTGGTGGGCATATGGCTTTGAAGATATGAATGCTCATGTTTGAAAAAAAATACTTTGTAATGACTCGACTGACACAATATAAGAATTATTATTCAATAATTGGTTTATTTAAGACCATAGTAAGCTGAACCGCATGATTTTGCTATTTTTCATAGGTGGTCTACGAGCACTAATTCCCAGTACGTCACTCATCCCAGGACTATTCTCACTAGAGCACACTTAACCAGGGGCAGACCCATATTCGGGCGAGAGTGGGCGGCCGCCCACACTAGAAATCGCGATTCGCAAGCAGGAGCGAGGCAGCGAGTGGCAGCCAGCAGAGAAATAATACTCCAACCTCTCCTCGTTGTCGTCGGGCTCCCTTTAGACAACGTTCCGCTGCGGCTCCAACAAGGTAAGCTCCATTAATCTTTCTCGCCTCTCGGTAAGTCTCCACCTTCCTCCGTTGCTCCATTATCTTCTTCCTCTGCACTTATTTTAGGGTTGCCAACGACGTTCCTCTACTGCCCTGCAGTTCCGAGCTTCCTCTACGGCCTTGCTCTGCAGATCCGGCCTTCCTCTACACTTCTGCAGTCATTAAATCCGACCTTGCTCTGCAGATCCGACCTTCCTCCCATATTCTCAGGCACTGCATATTCTGAAATTTGAATCTCTATTTCTGAATCTCTGATTCTAGGATTGATTTCACAGCACTGAAGCGAGTGAATTCTTCTCTGCATTTTCAGGTTTGTTTTAGTTCAGTAATAATTGGAACAGAAGTAGATGCTTTGCTAGCCATGTGATAGGAAACAAACATTTTAGATTGTTTTACTGAACTAAAAGTTCTCTATTTCTGAATCTCTATTTCTGAAGCCCCTGTTTTCAGGTTTGTTGGATAATTAATGAACCATACCATATATAAGTTGTCTTCTTAAAATGAGCTTGGACTTCAAAATTTAGATGGGTTGTAACTTGTAAATCAGGTGTAAAGGATTCTCAACATGCCCAAAAATTAGCTTAGACTTCATAAATTTGCTCTGTAGCATAAATTAGATGTTGCCATATCTTGGAGTTAAACATGAATGTTAAACTCATTCATGCTTTGATTCCTGTTTAAAGCACTTAAACAGGAATGTTAAACTCATTCATGCTTTGATTGTTGTTTAACATTCATGCTTTGATTGTTGTTAAACTCATGCTTTAACATTCATACTTAAACATGAATGTTAAACTCATTTATGCTTTGATATTAATATAGCTGTGCTGAGCAAATATTTTATACTTAAACATGAATGTTTTATTTAAACAGGAATGTTATACTCATGCATTTCATATTTTATGATTACAGTTAGCTCTTCATTATGGACAAATATTTTAAAAGGAAAACAAGTGAAGAATCAACTAGTTCTTCTAATAGAGTTGTATGCTCACGATTAAAGTTCAATAATGACGATCATCCCGCGGACCCGAGATTACGGAAGAGTATTTATGATTATGATCCTAATGATAGAGAGAAGGTTCAGAGATGGTATCTACAGAAAAAAGCTTTCCAACCAAAAATTCATAATTTCCCAATTAGTC
The DNA here is from genome assembly GCA_033032865.1 of Dactylorhiza incarnata. NCBI lineage: Eukaryota > Viridiplantae > Streptophyta > Magnoliopsida > Asparagales > Orchidaceae > Dactylorhiza > Dactylorhiza incarnata. The sequence continues at coordinate 14,426,897 of JAWHQI010000017.1, forward strand.
TTATTGTAAACGACCCACGCAGATTTATTCGTTCTTGGTTTGAAAAATACAGTTATTGATTGGAGTATAACATAGTAAAAGATGCTGCATTTTGCTTATGTTGTTATCTATTCAAGCCCGAGCATGGTGACTAAGGCGGAAGAGATGCTTTTGTTATTGGGGGGGGGGGGGGGGGGGGGGGGTCACAAATTGGAAGCATAAAGACAGATTGGATGTTCATGTTGGAAACCATAGTAGCATCCATAACAAATGCTTAAAGGCTTGTCTTAACTTGATGAACCAAAAACAACACATTGAAGTTGCTTTGCGCACTCAATCTGACCAAGCTCAAAATGATTATCGCACCCACCTGGAAGCTTCATTGGATTCTATTAGATTTATTTTAAAGCAAGGATTAGCGTTTCGTGGTCACGATGAATCTGAAGAATCATGTAATCGAGGAAATTTTCTAGAACTCCTTCAATTTCATGTGGATCATAATGAAAATATCAATAAAGTTGTATTAAAAAATGCTCCTGAAAATCTTAAATTAGTAGCACCAAGTATTCAAATAGATATTGTCCAACCTGTAGCAACAGAGACTACACATATCATCATTAAAGATATTGCACAAGCTGAGTTGTTCTCTGTTTTAGTTGACGAAGCTCGTGATTCATCTGTTAAAGAACAAATGACAATTGTTCTACGCTATGTTGATAAGAAAGGAAGGATAATTAAGCGCTTTTTGGGCATTGTCCATGTTGAAAATACGAGCACTTCATCACTTAAGTTTGCGATTGAGCATTTTTTTTCTAAAAATGGGTTGAGTATATCAAGCTTACGGGGACAATGATACGATGGAGATAATAATATGCAAGGTGAATTCAATGGTCTAAAAACATTGATTGTGACAGAAAATCATTCTGACTATTATGTTTATTGCTTTGCTCATCAACTTCAGTTGACACTTGTTGCGTCATCAACTTCAGTTGACACTTGTTGCGGTCGTAAAGAAACACAAAAAGATTTGTTCTTTTTTTAGCATGGTAACAATTATCACAAACATTATTGGAGCATTGTGCAAACGTAGAGACATTCTCCGAGAGAAGCAATATATAAAGGTTATTGAAGAAATCTCAATGGTGAAGTTGTAACAGGGAGAGGTTTGAATCAAGAAAAAACTTTGAAAAAAGCTGGAGACACAAGATGGAAGTCTCATTATAGAACTCTTCTGAGTTTAATTTGCTTGTTCTCATCAGTTATTGATGTGCTTGAGGTCATTGAAGAGGATGCCACACTTTCAGAGCAAAAAACTGAAGCGAGTGAATTATTAAATGTTATGCAGTGTTTTGAATTTATATTCCTGATCCACTTAATGAAAACTATCTTAGGGATCACCAATGAGTTGTCACAAGCATTACAAAGGAACGATCAAGATCTTGTAAATGCCATGACTCCTGTCAAAATTTCCAAGCTACGGTTACAAACATTGATGGACAATGGATGTGATTCTTTATTTTATGAGGTAACTCTCTTCTGTAATAAACATGAAATTATTGTTGTTCCAAATATAGAAGATAAATTCGTTGCTCGCGGGAGATCAATATGTAAATCTAAAGATACTACAAACCTTCATCTTTATTGTGTGGAATTATTTTATGCGGTAATAGATCTACAACTTGTCGAGCTAAATAATCGATTTGATGAAGTGAACACTAAATTGCTTTTATGTATGGCAAGTTTGGATTCATGTAATGGATTTTTTTGCATTTGATAAGCACAAATTAATTCGATTTGCTGACTATTATCCTATGGATTTTTCTCTAGTTGAATTAATGGAGCTCGATAATCAGCTTGAATGTTATATTTTAGACATTCGCTCAAATGATGACTTTGTAGAGGTGATTGGGCTTGGTGGATTAGCTATCACTACTAGAAAAATGACTTTTAGCCACACTTTTTTTGCCACGGGTCCAAAATCGTGGCTAATAGTTAAGTATTAGCCACGACCCCCTAATTCGTGGCTAATAAGTAAGTATTAGCCACGGATGGCAAATTCGTGGCAAAAAAGACAACATTAGCCACGGTTTACCGAATTCGTGGCTAAGAAAATACTATTAGCCACGGTTTTCTAATTCGTGGCTAATATTTTAGCCACAATTCTTAGTTCGTGGTCAATACATAAGTATTAGCCACGGTTTTTTGCCGTGGCAAAAAATTATTATGAGATAATTAACAAAAAATTAGTTTTTAAATTTATTCATAACATATGCATAAATATATTAATATTAATTTAGACATTAATTCTCAAATACTTAATAAATTTGTGTCACATGCCATTCAATCATGTATATACTATACATCACGTGCTATGAGGAGATCAACAACACTCAATCTAAGAGCAGAACTACTTTCGAATAATTATGTGAAGCTATAATATTGATGAAGCTATAATATTGATGATAGCTAGCAACGATCTCAAACGTCGTGACCTTTATACGAATAATTATGATGAATGCATGTGTTCACTATGAATATGATCGATGTTATCGAATTGTAATCATACGTAACTTCTAGCGTCGACACATCAGGTAGCTAATATTTGGCTTGTAGTTCAATAATCTCATCAAATTGTTATCTGCGATCATACCAAGATATTTTTTTTTCATATGGAGAATATGATTACATCAATGAGGCGCTAGGTGAATGTTCTAAGGAATAGTAGGAACTGAGTAGCACACGATAACCACAAAAATGACAACATCGATGAGCCAATTAAACGAATTGTACCTAAGATGATTGAGATCTCAGGCTCGTATCAAATGCCCCTAGCTACGAAGAGTTTTTGGGGGTTCCGAGATCCCAACCTCGTATCATGCTGCCCCTATATGTATAGTTATTGTGGGTTTCACTGCCCAATCTTATATCAAATGCCCCATGTCCAGTTTTCGGGGGTTCCGCTGCCCGGTCAGCGGATGGGGATCAAGGGGGCAGCGCCCCCAGCAGGGTCCGGGGGCAGCGCCCCAGGCCCAATTTTTTTTTGTATATTAACTACGACCAGCTCCGCACGGGCTTCGCCCGTGCTCGCTGACACTTAGCGGGTTGCGCCCACATTCGACAGTACCCGGTCGGCGACGGTGGGCTTCGCCCGCAACATACACAAATGAGTACTCAAAATGACCGTAAAAAAATATACATCAATATTTTATAATTATTTATTTCAAAAACATTTAATAATTTTGTTGTATCATTTTTTATTTTTCAATAATTAATAAAAACACTCTTAATAATTTATGGCAACCAACCTAAAAATAATGGAGGGAAACTAAAAAATCTCTCCCCCCACAAAATTTACTTAATTATTTTTCATTTTTTAAGCCAAAACCTATAGGTCAAAATCGAGCCTTTTTTCCTTTTTCCTCGGTTTTGCACGCAGCCTTCTCGACAGAATGAACCCCGCCCGCAAGGCGCGCTCCTTCCTTCTCCGTCGAAATCGCCGATCCTCCTCCTCACCGCCGACTTCATCCCCCTTCTCCTCTCCGGCGAAGGTCCAGTGGTGCTCCATACTCCTTCTCCTCTCCGGCGAAGGTCTGGCGAAGCCCTAGAGCATTGCATACGGCGACCTAATCGGCCGACCACTGCAGTTCGCCGCTCCTTCTTCCTTCTCTCCGGCGACGACAGCTAGGATCTTCATCCTCCAACGTTTTCCTTCTCTCCGGCGACAACAACGAGGGCTTCTTCCTCCTTCTTGGCCCACCTTCAGTTTAGGTATAAAAAACATTTTGCCCCCTTTTTCATGATTCGATTTTACCTTGCATTGCATAACAGGTTGTATGTATTTTGTGGTTGTGTGTGTTGTGTTTGTGTATGAATGTGTTAACTGTGATGTTGTATGTGTTTTGTGCTTGTGTGTTGTGTTTGTGTATTTATGTGTTATGTGGTTGTGTGAGTGTCTTTGATGGCAGACGGGAAAATATGAGCCGAGATCAGCATCCCTCCCTCTGGTAGCCTGAATTGACCTATCCTGAAGGAGAATCAGGTTGTGTACAATTAGTTCCTACGGTTTCTCCCACTTCCAACCGCACAGAACAACGACCGACCATTGCCAGAAGCCGATTTTCACTACAACAAACTGCACTTATAGTAAGGACCTAATTCGTTACAATAAGTGCCAAAATTCGTTACAAAAACTCTTTGGTAACGAAAAAAACTTTAAGTAACGGTCCTCCTCTAAAGCTCGACGCTAAAGGTTATTGTAACGAATGTATGCATTTCGTTACAAATAAAGTAATTGTAACAAATGATACTTTCTCACAAAAAAGAGATTCTTCCTCACAATAAATTGGTCACAATAAATATTATTTCGTTACGAATGTTATTTTTTTCTCACAAAAAAAGAGTTATGATTACAACTATTTCGTTACAAATGTTTTTTTTTCCTCACTAAAAATAAAATAACTTCGTTACAATAAAGTATAATAAACATTATTTCGTTACAATAGATTAAACAATAGTAATGAAAAAATCGTTACATTTGTTTTCCATTCTTCTTACTACAACCAATTCCTTTATATATCAAAAATATTCCATTTCTATTTTTTGTATACCCGAGATTTTATTACAAATAATAATCTTGAAAACACACATATTTAATATTTCGTAACAAGATCAACATATATTTATTCACACCAAAAAGTATTACATAGAGTACAATTTATTATCATCTCTTCTAAAATAATACAATATTACATTACAAGATCAACATGTTTCTAATAAATCTTCTGTCATTTTTCGAAAAATGAATCGTCCATCATTTTCTGACTAATGAATCTTTCGTTACTTGTCGGTCAATGCTCGAGCACCCTACAAATAAAAGAGAGCAATTAAGATCACCTTACAAATAAATGAGAGCAGAAACATTCATACAAACTCACATCCATACATACATAATCCATACACACCACATTAAACAAGCGTACAATAAAACACACACTTGCCGCCCGTTGTTTAGTTCACACTGAAATTAAGATCATGAGGGAGTTCAATGTTTAGTTGTAATGTTCTGAAATTAAGATCACCTGTTAATGACACTTCACTGCACTTAAAATCACACACTTCACTACACAACTCTTTAAAACGTACATCACGCACATAATTTACTGCACTTAACATTGATCGCACACACTTCACTGCACAACTCTTAAAATAGCACACACATGCACACATTTCACTGCACTTAACATCACACGCGCACATACAAAGCTCATAAAAACACCACACACACACTGCACTTAACATCACACACACATACACAACTCTTAAAAATAGCACACACATACACACAGACATTTCAATTCACTTAACATCACACACACTTCACTACACAACTTGTAAAAACACCACACACACACTTCACTGCACTTAACATTTCACTCCCTTTACTACACAGCTCTTAAAAACAACACACACGCACTCACACACTGACACATACACTTAGCTGCAATTTTCCCAAACTGCACATAATTTCGTTGGAGATAAATCATGTCGTGCAATGCGATGGTGAGAAATCTTTGAAAATACCAATTATCATCTTCTCAAAAATCTAGTTTAAGCAATGTTGGAGATAAATCATGCAGTGCCCGGAACAAGTAAAAAGAACATAAGCATGTCATGTTAGCAATTCTCATTAACCTCTCCAGCAATGGCATATACAAAAAAATGAAAAGAAATAGAACTCAAAGAATGATCAATGATGCAGTACTAAGCAATATATACATGTAGAGTAATCAAACTTAGAAACTAACCAATTTCAGATGGAGAAGTCGAGTAGGGAGTTTGATATCTACAAGGTAAGGACTTCAAAACCTGCAGCAGATCAGGGAGTTGCAGCAGTCGGGTGAGAAAGATGCATGACATTAGCCCCTTTACCGGTCAAATGGAGAAGGAAAAGTGTGCGGGCCTTTACCTTGGAATGCTTAAAAAACATAACATTAAATTAGATTAAAAAAGATGCTGAAACAGTACATTTATAAAAAATTTCAACCGATCAGCAGGAGAAGTTTCAGGGCCTTTACCTTGGAATGCTTAAAAAAACTGATCATTAAACTACTTCTTTAAAAACATTGAAAACACGCTGATTGAAAATGGAACATGAAACTTTTACTATGAAGGATTGAAAAACAAACTACACTACCAGAAAAATAGAACATTTCTGTAATACTTTTATTAAAAACAGAACATAAACTTTTGCTATAAGACCAAAAATAGAAACGCACTGCAATGTAAGACCAAAAATAGATTTCATATAGGGCTAGAATGCAATTGTTAATACCTTTTTTAGGGATTTCTGGAGGTAGAACGAAGGAGGAAGTGAACAACAACGTGGAGCCTAGGAAGCCTGGGAGCAAATCGCAAGCCCAAATCTGAGGTGTTGGTGAAGGCGGCTGCTTGGTCGTCGACGGAGGAATGAGGGGAGGAGCGAGATTTAGAAGGGGGTGGGCAAGATTTAGAAGGGGGTGGGCTGCTTGGTCGTCTGACTACCCGGAAAATAGAACATCTCTGTAATACCATTATTGAAAATAGAACATAAACTTTTACTGTAAAACCAAAAACAGAGATGCACTGCAATGTAAGACCCAAAACAAATTTCATATAGGGCTAGAATGCAGCTGTTAATACCTGTTCTTAGGGTTTTCTGGAGGTAAAACGAAGGAGGAAGTGAACAGCAATGTGGAGCCTAGGAAGCTTGGGAGCAAATCGCAAGCCAAAATCTATTAGTGAAGGCGGTTGCTTGGTTGTCTACGGCGGAATGAGGGGAGGAGGAAGATTTAGAAGGGGGTGAGCGAGATTCAGAAGGGGGTGGGCTGCTTGGACGTCCGACTCCGACTGGGATGAGGGTAGGAGCGAGAACTTGAGTTGGCGAAGGAGTAGCTGTCGAGGGGACACAGTAGGGTTTGGAGTTGAGTCGGCGAAGAGGAGTTGCTGAAATCTGGAACCAGAATAGCGATGTTGAAAGCTGAAAATGATTGAGCAGGTTTCCGTGGATGGAAGCAGTAGTTGAAACCTAAAATAGATTCAGATGGGTTGCTGTATAAAGGAGCCTGGAATGCCGAGCAAAAGCGTAGACAGAGAGAGAGAGAGAGGGGAGCTTGAAGAGAGGTGGCCATGGAAAGTTACCTTCTATGATCTTTGAGTTGGTTGAAGCTCTCTATTTTGACAACCAAAGATCACATACCTCTACAGTCGCAGCAGCCGTAGTTCCCCTGGTGACGCAGCAACCGTAGTTCCCCTGGTGACTGCAGATTGAGAAGAAGATGGAGTAGTTAAATGCGAAGAAGATGATGAGGGTTTGCGAGGAGGGTTTGAAGAAGTCAGAGTCTGCGAGGAGGGTTTGAAGAAGTCGGAATCTGCGAGGAGGGTTTGAAGAACTCGCCGGAACTGCCGAGGAAGGAGTCGGGGCCGGAGAGTGTGAGCTGCCGCTGCCTGCAGAGATGATGCGTCTGAGAGGAGTACGTCGACGCTTTGTCGGCGATGGAGCGGAAGATGGAGTCGCTGGTTCTTCGTGGGAGGAGTTTAGAGAAGCCGAACGGCGGAGAATGTGCGATGGAGTCGTGGGCGAGGAGGGTTTCAGCGCCGATCGAAGTGTGCTTAGAACTTAAAAGAAAAAGAAATGTGCGGGAGTTTTGCCGCCAAGCATTTTATGTAACACCCCAAATCTGGTAGTTCCGCGAAGTAGGCGGAGTGGTAGTGCGGCACGTGAAGCAGGCTAGAAGTTTCCCTGTCTGCTCTTAGCGCACGATCAGTGGCCTCTTCGCGCACGACCAGTGATCGTGTGCCAGCGATCGTGCGTTAATTCAGAAGAGAATCGAGTTCTGTCTCGGACAGTGCGCACGACCATTTCCCTCTTCGCGCACGACCAGTGATCGTGCGCCAGCGATCGTGCGCTTATTCGCAAGAATTCAGAGTTCTGTCCCGGATAGTGCGCACGACCATTGCCCTCGTCGCGCACGACCACTGACCGTGCGCCTGTGATCGTGCGCCCTGTTTATTCTGTTCCGCGATTTTGAGCGGAGAAGAAGATCGGGCCGTCCAAATCTTTTGAGATCTGATCCGATGGCCAGGATTAGATGCTGGAGGCTTTTAGGGCTTATGAGAGGAGATTAATCCTCATTATTTTGAGGTGTTTCTCTCTCCTAGGCTAGAGGAAGAAGAAGGAGGCAAGGAAGAAGAAGGAAGATCCCGCCATTGACGGAGCTCCGGAGCTCCGTTTCGCGAGCCGTTTCCAGATCCGGAGAGTGCAGCCCGGTGCGGTTCTTTCCCTCCGCGTAGAATCTCGGATCCATGGCGAAGAGGAACACGTCTAGGGTAACGATTCTTCCTCCCGAACTTTGGACTTGTATTTGTCCATTTATTCCTCTTTCTTTGCTTGCATGAGGTATCTCTTTCACCAAATGGGTGAAGTGTAGGATTTCCTCAAGTCCTTCGGGACTCCGGGTAGATTGTGTCCGTCCCCGGCATATTGCATGTAGAAAATCCGGTAGTCGTGCGGATTTAGGCATTTTGTGTGAAGCCTATTCGTGGCCGTGAGCCCGAATCGGTGATGCTTGATTTGCGACGTTGCATTTAGGTTAGACCTAGAATGCGTGCCGGAGAATGACTCCGTGAACTCACCTATAGTATTGCGGGGGTTAAGTGTAGGCGTCTTGTGAAGATCCCTACGAAAGCCCCATGCTTTGAGTTTTGGATGAAGGCAAACCTTCACCACGTTATTGATGCGGAGCGTATGTACCTCCCTTGTTGAGAATTCGCGAAGCCTAGATCCTTATGAAGGGGTTAGGTGCGTAGCGTATATTTTTGAGGAGCACTTGAAAGTGCTAAACCCTTACGGGCCGAGGTGAAGCCGTACCCGCGTCGTGCGATAGATCGCGACGATTAGAGCACGGGCAAAGCTGAACCGAACCCGTTTCCATGCAGATCGGCGAGAGGTCCCTTCCTCATGAAGGCCGTGTGATCATGGGAGAGGTCGTGGAAGGTGTCATACCTAGACCGACCAAAAGCTCTTGTTTCCCACCTAAGGTTGTGACCCTTAGGGTGGAGTGTTGTGAATTTGATGTTATGTTTAGCCTCATGCGATTTGCTTAGGCGGTTGTGGGAAACCTTCGGGTGAACCCAACCAACATCATGTGCATACCTAGGTTCCCTTCTTTTTGATGCTCAACCTAGAAGATTGATTGTGCTTGAAACCTCACCTCGTGTAGTTGCACTTTCTTTAGTTTAGTACTTGTGCTAGTATGGCTTACTTGCAGGGTAGAATCTCCGCCACCCCGGGAAAGGGGTGGGGTCGTTATAATTTGGTCAGCTGTGCTGACCGTTACTTTGTTTGCCACCGCTTGGTGGAATGTTCTTATGCAGGTGCAGGTGAGCCTAGCGGGAAGTAGCGGGCGTTGGCCCCTTTGCTGTGTTGGCCCTCGAAGGCCAGCCTTTTTCCTGCTTTCTCATGTTTTGCCGGCCTGCGTGCCGATGTATGTTTTGTTGGAGTTTTGTACATTGATTTGATGTAAGGCCCTAAGGCCGTAACTCTCATTTCTGGATTCATTCCAATAATAGTGGACATGTCTATTTGAATGGTGTAATTAATGCTTCCGCTTACGTCTTGTACTCTCGTTAGTTGTTACTTTTCTGGTTATCACCTTTTAACTCCTAGCTAGTGTGGTTTGTATGGCGTGGGGTCCCGGCCGGACCTGCTGTTATACTTTTTGTACTGGCAGGGTGTTACAATTTGGTATCGGACTTAAGGCGTCGATCCGTAGTTTAGCGAATTCGGGACGAATTCCTTTTAAGGGGTGGTGCGCACGGGCTGTGCATTCACTTAAAACGACAAAAACTAATAAGAATGTCCACTTAGGAATGAAAAAACATACTTGTTTGCGGAACCTGAGCGTTCCATGATTGATGTTTGATATGTTTAGGGTCACTAAATTGTGCCTTGCATGATTATAGGTGACTAGAAGTGCTGCGGGGCGGTCTCAACCCCGTAACACCGCTGAAAGTAGTGGGTCGGCTGAGGTGCCAGCGACCACTCCTTCGGCTGAGATGATCAGAATGGTCGCAGAAGCAGTCTTCGCGATGATCAATGCTCAACCGCAAAGGCTTGCACAGCCTGCTACGCCTACTACTGATGCAGCCCCGGTAGTTGAACCTGCAGTGGAACCTGCGGTAGCACCAAGGGTTGATGCCCCTGTGCCAGTAGCTGCAGTGGAACCGGCGTTAGCACCGAGGGTGGAGCGTCAAGTTGCGCAAGTAGTTGCGGGGCGAGCGCGTGACCAACAATTAAAGCACTTCTTGAGCTTTAATCCTCCTACCTTCTCGGGATCTGAGTCCCCAACGGAGGCAGAAGACTGGTTGTCAAGAGTTAGAAGAACTCTGAGGGCGACGGCGACGGACGAAGCCATGATGGTCACCTTAGCCACTTTCCTTCTTGACGGAGAGGCTGTGCTGTGGTGGGAAGAGCAGGAACTGCACAAATTCGGCGATAGAGACATTACTGAAATATCAATGGCTGAGTTTTCAAAGTCGTTCCTCCAGCGGTTTATCCCCTCTGCCCAACGCATTGCGTTACAAAACCAGTTCCTGAGGTTAACTCAAGGGGATCGCTCCGTTGACGATTACTTACATGAGTTTACCAGACTGAGTCGCTATGCGGGGGCATTGGTGGAGGATGAGGAGACGAAGACGAATAAATTCTATGAAGGGCTTCGGGACGAGTTGAGGCTGCTCCTTGCAGGCCCTATGACGTTTGGCTTCCAAGTGATGGTGCAAACCGCCAGATCTTTGGAGTTGGACATGAAGAGGGTACAAGCAAAGAGTGTTGTAAAGAAACCCGAGTTTCATGCGCCGGCCTCTCAGTCCAAGCCGGACTTCAGAAGGAACAAGCGGAAGTTCAAGCAGGCGGAACCAGCTTCTTCGAATGTTTCGGGAGCCACGACCGCGCGGACTCCTATTACGTGTTTCACCTGCGGGAAGGTGGGACACAAAGCTGCGGTGTGTCGAAGTGGTCCCCCAAAGGCGGCAAATCGAGCGGTGGATTATGCTCGGGCTGCGGAAAAGGGCAAAGCGGCAGAGTCTTCGGCCTCCCAGCACATTCCGACTCAGCCGAGAGTCTATTCGCTTGGCCAACAAGAAGCTATACGACAACCCGATGTCGTCACAGGTACGAATTAGAAGTTAGCTTTTACAGCTATGTTATGATTCTTACTGTGGTACGACTATATGTGTTATTTGTGTACAATTAGGTTTCGTCCTAATTTTCAACTATCCGGCGAGAGCTCTATTCGATACGGGTGCATCGCACTCTTTCCTGTCTGAGGACTTCGTGGTGCGAATCGGAGTGCCGTCTACCTTTGTAGAGGATAGATTGGAAGTAGTGCTACCCAATGGATCTCGAATGAGTGCGGATAGGAAGAGCCGTGTGAAGGTGCGGATCGGAAGTCGAGATTTCGACTTGGAAGCGTCGTTACTACCGTTAGCTGAATTCGATGTGATCTTCGGCATGGACTGGCTCTCGGAGCAGCGAGCATGCATAGATTGCAATACAAAGGAGATCACTCTGGGAACGAACACCGACGATGAAACCACATTCGCCGGTATGCGAGGAGCGAGCAAGACGCTGATGTCTGCTCTCCAGGTGGTTAAGGCGGTGAGAAAAGGCGCCGAGTTGTTCTTCACCTTGTTGGAGGCTTCGGAGCCAAAGCCCAGGTTGTGTGATGTCCCAGTGGTAGCGGAATACGCCGACGTGTTTCCTAACGAACTCCCTGGGGCTCCGCCTCATCGGGAGATTGATTTCTGTATCGAGTTGGTGCCAGGTGCCAAACCTGTGGCCCGCTCACCATACAGAATAGCGCCAAAGGAATTGGCAGAGTTGAAGGTCCAATTGCAAGAGCTGCTAGAGCAAGGCTACGTACGTCCAAGTTCTTCGCCTTGGAGTGCACCGGTCCTCTTTGTGAAAAAGAAGGATGGGAGCTTGCGTCTATGTATTGATTATAGAGAGCTAAATAAGTTGACCGAGAAAAACCGATATCCGATTCCTAGAATCGATGATCTTTTCGACCAACTGATGGGGTCGACGGTTTACTCCAAGCTAGACCTAAGGTCCGGCTACTATCAACTGCGATTAAGGGAATGCGACATCCCAAAGACAGCGTTCAGTACCCGCTTTGGGCACTTTGAGTTCACGGTAATGCCGTTCGGTCTATCCAACGCACCGTCGGTATTCATGGACTTGATGAATAGGACATTCCGTGAGTATTTAGATCAATTTGTGATCGTCTTCATCGACGACATTTTGGTATACTCTCAGTCGGAAGAGGAGCATGTAGGGCATCTGCACGCAGTCCTGAGCACCTTGAGGAGGAGTCAGCTATATGCCAAGTTCTCCAAGTGCGAGTTTTGGCTACCGTCAGTGGCATTCCTTGGTCATGTTGTTAGTGGCGAAGGAATTGCAGTTGATCCGTCGAAGATAGAAGCGATCCAAGCGTGGCCTTTGTTGAAAAACGTAGCGGAAGTCCGAAGTTTCTTAGGACTTGCCGGCTATTATAGGCGCTTTGTGGAAAACTTCTCGAGGATCGCACTTCCTCTCACAAAACTGACTAGAAAGGATAATAAGTTCGTTTGGTCGCCCGAGTGCGCACGAGCTTTTGAAGAGCTAAAGAGCCGTCTGACCACGGCGCCCATTCTATGCTCGCCACAAGGTACGGAAGGCTACGAAATATATAGCGACGCCTCAGGAAGTGGTTTGGGTTGTGTCCTAGTGCAGTTCGGGAAGGTAATTGCCTACGGCTCCCGGCAACTGAAGGTTCACGAGAGGAATTACCCGGTCCATGATTTGGAGCTAGCGGCCGTGGTTTTTGCCCTCAAACTTTGGAGGCACTATCTATATGGCGTGAAGATCGATATCTTTACCGACCATAAGAGCCTCAAGTACTTACTAGATCAAAGGGAGTTGAACATGCGCCAAAGGAGGTGGATGGAGTTCCTTGGGGACTACACCTTCGATATCAAATATACTCCTGGTAAAGGAAACGTAGTTGCAGACGCGTTGAGTCGTCGGGCTCCCGCACGAGCAAATTGGATTTTGATGCACGATGAGCGTCTAATCCGTGAGCTAGAAGATATGGAGATCATATGCATTGATAGGAGAACGTCTACTTCAGCATGCTTGAACTGGACGGAAGTTCACTACGACCTTGCCGACCGAGTTCGACAAGCATTGGAGTTGGACGAGAGCTTGAAACGATACAAAGCGGAAACCGTTGAAGGGTTAAACGCTGATTTCTCCTTCGAAGACGACCTTATGTGGAAGCAGGAAAGATTATGCATCCCAAACGTTGGTACTCTACGGGCGGAATTGATGTACGAGGCTCATCATACCAAGTACTCGATCCACCCGGGGAGCACTAAAATGTTTATGGATATGAAGAAACTGTTCTGGTGGCCGGGCATGAAGAAGGACATTGCCCTTTACGTGGCCAAGTGTCATACTTGCGCGTTGGTGAAAGCGGAATGTCAACGTCCCGGTGGGTTTCTGAAGTCCTTGCCGATTCCGGAATGGAAGTTTGATGATATTTCGATGGATTTCGTGCACGGATTGCCGAGATCGCAACATGGAAACGACGCCATATGGGTGATCGTGGACCGTTTGACAAAGGTATCACACTTCATTCCGAACCGGAAGGATGATTCCGTAGAGAAGCTAGCAAAACTCTATGTGGATAGTATCGTGAGACTGCACGGTGTCCCTCGTAGCATCGTCAGTGATCGTGACGGGCGTTTCACATCGAAAGATTGGAGGCTTATCCATGAACTGTTGGGCACAAAATTGAAGTTCAGCACGGCCTTCCACCCGCAAACGGATGGACAGACCGAGAGAACCAACAGGACTATGGAGGATATGCTCCGATTGTGCGCTCTAGACTTTGGAAAGAGGTGGGAGGATCACCTCTTTATGATCGAATTCGCCTACAATAATAGCTACCAAGCCAGCATAAAGATGGCTCCTTTCGAGGCCCTCTATGGTAAGAAGTGTCGTACGCCGTTGTCTTGGGCGGAAACGGGCGATACTAAGCTATTGAAGCGAAAGGATGTTGAAGAAGCAACGTCGACGATCCGGACTATACGCGAAAGGCTATTGGTTGCCCAGGATAGGCAAGCAAAGTATTTCAACGCCAAGCATAGGAACTTAGAGTTCGCCGTCGGTGACCGGGTTTACTTGAAGATCAAACCGTTCAAAGGGGTATCAAGGATTCGACGCTTGAAAAAGCTCAGTCCGAGGTACTTAGGACCGTTCGAGATCGTGGAGCGTGTTGGTGATGCGGCTTATCGGCTTGCGCTATCTGCAGAGCTGAGCGGTCTGCACGACGTGTTCCACATTTCAGTGTTGAGGAAGGCAGTGCAAGAGCCTACTCATATCGTTGCGGTCGGCAAAGTTCCGGTCGATAGTGGGTTGTCGACGAAAGTCAAGCCTTTACGCATCGAAGATACCGAAGTAAAGCAGCTGCGGAACAAGTCCATTCGGATGGTAAAAGTCCGGTGGGATAACTGCGGCCGAGAGGAGCTCTCTTGGGAGAGAGAGCAAACGATGCTTGCGGAGTATCCCGAGCTATTTCCCTCAGGTAAAGTATAACGGTAATTTATGCTATTACTGTTTCCTGGATTTCGGGACGAAATTCTTTTAAGGAGGGTGGAGTTGTAACACCCCAAATCTGGTAGTTCCGCGAAGTAGGCGGAGTGGTAGTGCGGCACGTGAAGCAGGCTAGAAGTTTCCCTGTCTGCTCTTAGCGCACGATCAGTGGCCTCTTCGCGCACGACCAGTGATCGTGTGCCAGCGATCGTGCGTTAATTCAGAAGAGAATCGAGTTCTGTCTCGGACAGTGCGCACGACCATTTCCCTCTTCGCGCACGACCAGTGATCGTGCGCCAGCGATCGTGCGCTTATTCGCAAGAATTCAGAGTTCTGTCCCGGATAGTGCGCACGACCATTGCCCTCGTCGCGCACGACCACTGACCGTGCGCCTGTGATCGTGCGCCCTGTTTATTCTGTTCCGCGATTTTGAGCGGAGAAGAAGATCGGGCCGTCCAAATCTTTTGAGATCTGATCCGATGGCCAGGATTAGATGCTGGAGGCTTTTAGGGCTTATGAGAGGAGATTAATCCTCATTATTTTGAGGTGTTTCTCTCTCCTAGGCTAGAGGAAGAAGAAGGAGGCAAGGAAGAAGAAGGAAGATCCCGCCATTGACGGAGCTCCGGAGCTCCGTTTCGCGAGCCGTTTCCAGATCCGGAGAGTGCAGCCCGGTGCGGTTCTTTCCCTCCGCGTAGAATCTCGGATCCATGGCGAAGAGGAACACGTCTAGGGTAACGATTCTTCCTCCCGAACTTTGGACTTGTATTTGTCCATTTATTCCTCTTTCTTTGCTTGCATGAGGTATCTCTTTCACCAAATGGGTGAAGTGTAGGATTTCCTCAAGTCCTTCGGGACTCCGGGTAGATTGTGTCCGTCCCCGGCATATTGCATGTAGAAAATCCGGTAGTCGTGCGGATTTAGGCATTTTGTGTGAAGCCTATTCGTGGCCGTGAGCCCGAATCGGTGATGCTTGATTTGCGACGTTGCATTTAGGTTAGACCTAGAATGCGTGCCGGAGAATGACTCCGTGAACTCACCTATAGTATTGCGGGGGTTAAGTGTAGGCGTCTTGTGAAGATCCCTACGAAAGCCCCATGCTTTGAGTTTTGGATGAAGGCAAACCTTCACCACGTTATTGATGCGGAGCGTATGTACCTCCCTTGTTGAGAATTCGCGAAGCCTAGATCCTTATGAAGGGGTTAGGTGCGTAGCGTATATTTTTGAGGAGCACTTGAAAGTGCTAAACCCTTACGGGCCGAGGTGAAGCCGTACCCGCGTCGTACGATAGATCGCGACGATTAGAGCACGGGCAAAGCTGAACCGAACCCGTTTCCATGCAGATCGGCGAGAGGTCCCTTCCTCATGAAGGCCGTGTGATCATGGGAGAGGTCGTGGAAGGTGTCATACCTAGACCGACCAAAAGCTCTTGTTTCCCACCTAAGGTTGTGACCCTTAGGGTGGAGTGTTGTGAATTTGATGTTATGTTTAGCCTCATGCGATTTGCTTAGGCGGTTGTGGGAAACCTTCGGGTGAACCCAACCAACATCATGTGCATACCTAGGTTCCCTTCTTTTTGATGCTCAACCTAGAAGATTGATTGTGCTTGAAACCTCACCTCGTGTAGTTGCACTTTCTTTAGTTTAGTACTTGTGCTAGTATGGCTTACTTGCAGGGTAGAATCTCCGCCACCCCGGGAAAGGGGTGGGGTCGTTATAATTTGGTCAGCTGTGCTGACCGTTACTTTGTTTGCCACCGCTTGGTGGAATGTTCTTATGCAGGTGCAGGTGAGCCTAGCGGGAAGTAGCGGGCGTTGGCCCCTTTGCTGTGTTGGCCCTCGAAGGCCAGCCTTTTTCCTGCTTTCTCATGTTTTGCCGGCCTGCGTGCCGATGTATGTTTTGTTGGAGTTTTGTACATTGATTTGATGTAAGGCCCTAAGGCCGTAACTCTCATTTCTGGATTCATTCCAATAATAGTGGACATGTCTATTTGAATGGTGTAATTAATGCTTCCGCTTACGTCTTGTACTCTCGTTAGTTGTTACTTTTCTGGTTATCACCTTTTAACTCCTAGCTAGTGTGGTTTGTATGGCGTGGGGTCCCGGCCGGACCTGCTGTTATACTTTTTGTACTGGCAGGGTGTTACATTTTAGGGGTCATAATTTTGGGATTTCAAATAAAGATTCAAATTTTGGTAAAAGAAAAGTGCTAAATGTTTAAGAAGTAGCATAATCTTTTTTTTTTTGCCTCTTTTTTTTGGTTTGCCGTTATGTAAATATTTTTCCCGCTTATTTTTTTTAATAAAAATGTCGCCAATTTTATATCAAAAATATAATTTTTAGTGGTTTTGTAAAAGCGCATAAAAATGTCGTCATATCTCTATTTTATAGGAGTAACAAATTTGTGTTCTCACCAAATATGCATATTCTGTTATATAATATAGATAAACTGCAATGGTCTTGATTCTTGCGGGAATGAAAGGGGATTGAAGTGGTGGAAAGCGAAAATGAGTGGATAATGTAAAGGAAGTGATGTGCAATGACCTATGTTTTTGTTGACGCTTTTATTAAAAAGCGGTGAATTCCACGTATTGTAAATTCTATAACGTACGACTTTTTATAAGTGCCGCAAAAAATGCCTCGTATTACTACTTTGTATATATATATTTTTTTTGAAAATGTATATATTATTTTTAAAAGTGCCGCAAAGCATGGAAATTTTGGAAATGTATATTTTATTTTTATTTAAAAACATGTATTTTGTAACAAAACAATTCATTGTTATTTTTGCACCAACAAAAATAGTTGCTATTTTTGAAGGTAAACGCAAAATTCATATATGTAGGAGCATTTGATATGAGGTTATGATCTCTCATCTTAGACTTTGTTTAATCGACTCGTCATTGATCGATGCAGTCATCTTTATCATTACGCAACTCATGATACTTACAATATTGGAACATTCACCTAACGCCTCATCGGTCAAAATAAACATATTCTCCATACAGAAAGAAATATCTTGGTATGATTGCAGGGTATTCCATAACTAATAACATTTGACAAGATCATTGAGTTACAGGCCAAAGAATACATGGCTCGTATCAAGCTTACGATCGAGATTGTCGCTATCATCAATATAACTTCACTACCATCAAAAATATCAGTATTAGAACTTTAACAGAAGATTGTATATGTTTTGATGTCGACGCCGGGTTCACCGTCTGCCACAGCCGTCTCCCGACCATGGGAGTGCGGATAGTCAGTTGTATGGTGATGGGTGTGCGCATAGCAAAATACCCTATTATGGCGATGCGCATAGCAAAGCATATGATTATAAGTATGCGCATAGCAAAACACCCTCATCATGAGGGTGCGCGTGCATAGCCAAGCGTAGTTATGCGTGGTGCTCATAATAATTAAATAC
Source organism: Dactylorhiza incarnata (assembly GCA_033032865.1). Lineage (NCBI taxonomy): Eukaryota > Viridiplantae > Streptophyta > Magnoliopsida > Asparagales > Orchidaceae > Dactylorhiza > Dactylorhiza incarnata. The sequence continues at coordinate 14,444,969 of JAWHQI010000017.1, forward strand.
CCCATCATGGGGGTGTGCATAGCCAAGCATATGGTTATAGCGCATAGCGAAATACCCCATCGTACATATGAATGGGTGTGTGCATATAGTTATGTGCGCATAGCAAAATATATATCCGGCCATCATGGGTACCGGTGCGCATAGCCCCCGGCCCAAGTAGTGCATGATTATGGGTGCATGTGTGCATAGCAAACTACCCATATCATTGGAGTACGCACATAACCAAGTGTATGGTTATGGGTGTGTACGTGCATATAGATAAGACTGATATATATCATAAACTTAAACATGCATAATGTGCGTTGTATACGTACTTCATGTATTTCATGCATCATGCTCCTGAGAGCGGGGAACCAAGGCCTCATGTGCAATGTCGAGGCGGGGGTATTGTCGAGCGGGGAACATGGGCCTCATGTGCACTGTCAGTTGATCGAGCTCCTGAGAGCGGACAAAATTGAGCGGGGGTAATTCTTATTTTAAAAAAGGCTAAATGGTGATTTCAGTCCCTAACCTTTACACACTTTATGATTTCAGTCCCAAACTTTTTTGCTTTAGGATTTCAGTCCCCAACGTTTCCTAACTTTATGATTTAAGTCCTACTTAACACCTATATAACGGAAAAAATATTTAAATAGTTAAAAACAACATTTAAATCATTAAAAACTGCATTTAAATAGTGAATTGTTTAAAAATTGTTGTTTTAGCTGTTTCAATACTCACGAAAAAGCATGCCAATATTTAGTGCTGTTTTTTTGGATACATTTTAAATAGTCGGGGAGTAGTCCTTGAACAAAAAATCAACAAAAATATTCTAAAATTATGCCAGAGCATGCCAATATTCAGTCCTCAACAGCAAAATTTTTGGAATCATATTCCCTTCATGTCCTTAATTCCTATTTAAAAAAAAACTTGATGAGGAGAAGAGTCAAACTAGAATTTCACACACATTTGACACAGTTAAATGCTCTAAAAACTACAACAAAATAGATATATGGCGGCGTTTTTTACGCGGCGCTTGTTAAAACGCCGCAATGCTGGGAGGAAGAAACGAAGGCGGCGCTGGGAGGAAGAAACGAAGGCGGCGCTGGGAGGCTTTAGAAGTCAAATGTTAACACATTTAGCAGGCGGCGCTGGCGCGCAGGCATCGTATTGCTTCACCTCCGACGATTTGAGCTCCAACGAGACGAAGGGGTTCTTGGGGGAGACGGGCGTGGTTCTTGCGGGAGAGGGCGGGGTGTTTAAATGCAGCAATTTTTAAACAATTCACTATTTAAATAAAGTTTTAACGGTTTAAATGTTGTTTTTAACTATTTAAATATTTTTTCCGTTATATAGGTGTTAAGTAAGATTTAAATCATAAAGTTAGGAAACGTTAGGGACTGAAATTCTAAAGCAAAAAAGTTTGGGACTGAAATCATAAAGTGGGTAAAGGTTAGGGACTGAAATCACCATTTAGCCTTTAAAAAACATAAATCTTATTTAAAAAGTAAATTTTATTGAACAACGCGTTGTATTTATGAATTGATTTGACATGCATTTATGAATTTCATTACACATTTATTTTCATTAAAGCAAGTGTCATCCATCAATCAATATATATATATATGACATATATTTTCATTAAAACGCTAGCTCCCGAGAAAAAAAACGTGTGCGCTGACAAATTTATTTATGCTCCCGAGCAAAAAAGATAGAGCTAGTGCAATGCGCGCGACTGAAAAAAAAACGTGTGCTCGGGAAATAAAACGCGCATCTGAGTGAAAAGCACGTGCTCGAGCGAAAAATGGGCGCTCGAAGGGTACAATTATTTCACCCCTGCACACAATGAAAAAATATGCGTGCATGCGGGGCCAGTGCGCGATCGTTATTTTTATTCAAAAATTATATTAATATGTTTTAAATTGTTTAATTTGTTTTGTGCAAAATTTTATGGAGGGAAATTTCCCTCCATATATTTCATTAATGTGAGAGGGAAGGAAATAGACAAAACTTAATAAACTAGAGGAAGAGAATGGCGCGCGGCGACGGCCGAGAAAGAGAACGACGATGGCGGCGGCAGTGGAAGAGAGAGGTGACGGCGGCGGCGACCGTCGAAGAGAGGGGAGACAACGACGGCGGTCGTACGTGAAAGACATTGCTACAACTCGCAAATGGATGTTTGTGTGTTTGGTTCTCCGTGTCTGTGTGTGTGTGCATGTGTTTGTGTTTGAGCCCCGACACATGCAAAATACGCGCTAGCTCTCAAGCAAAAAAAAAGGAAAACTACACGCACGAGAGTGCATTTGCGTGCGCGCGAGAGTGCATTTGCGTGCGTGCGAGAGTGCATTTGCGTGCGCGCGAGAGTGCATTTGCGTGCGCGCGAGAGTGCATTTGCGTGCACGGGGTTCGTGCGTGACTTTATTTTAATTCCAAAATTATATTAAAAAATTAATGTCATATTAATTTGCATTCATTTTTACATTTAATATATTTTTAATTTTTAGTTTTGTTTTGTTCAAAATTTTATGGAGGAAAATTTTCATCCGTATATTTCATTCATTCATGTGAGAGAGAGAGAGAGCTGCATGGGAGAGAGGCAGAAAAACTTTTATAAAAAGTTAAAGATTTATAAAAAAATCCGTACGCGCAAAAATACATGTCGCAATAGTACCACATATCTACGACAACCGCGCACGGATGTTTGTGAGCTGTAGGAGTACTGTCGTCGCGTTAGAGCACTATCGAGGCGGGGTACTGTCGCGCGCATACAATTTTTTTTTTCAAAAAAAAATAATAATTCAAAACTTTGATAATAAAATTGTACAAAAATTGAAAATAAAATATGATATATTTTTTGTAACAAAACTTTAATAATAAAATATTACTTTTAGTAAGGACAATGTCTTTGTCACAAAAAACTTTCATGATGTCGTTACAATTGATACTTATTGTGAGAAAAGTTTTCTATTTGTAACGGAACATTGGTGTTGTTACAAATACTTATAGTTATAGTAACGAATTAATTATTATTGTAACAAAATTTAAAATATTCGTTACAACAAAGTTAGTTTTTGTAACAACAAAAAAACTTTGTTACTAAATATAACTATTAGTAACAAACTGTGTTTCAGTTACATTCCAGTCCTTACAACAGGTGCAGTTTGTTGTAGTGTTTGCTGCATTCTCTGCGTGAAATCACCGTAGATTGGGTATTACTGCTGCCCAATGAATTGTACAACCTATGTCCAATTCAGGACAACAAACAAATCCCTTTCCAGGAGTCCAACCTGCAGCCCAACACCTGCTTTCAGCCGCCCAGAACAAACATTATTGCTTTTTGGTGCTGTCACACATTGTAGAGCACAAGTCCAGCCATCATTCAAAGAGTTCTTATCCACCGGCAAGCCCTCCACATCTAATTCAAGCCTGAAAATTGCCGTAAATATTCACAGTTTGGTCTTACTTGTTTATGTTGTTTATGTTGTATGTGTATGAATGTGTTGTTGTATGTGTATGAATGTGTTGTTGTATGTGTATGAATGTGTTAACTGTGATTTTTCAAGATCCGATTTTTGTAACAAAAAAGATTTCCTGATGAGTTATAATAATTTGGCAATATTTTTGATAAATGCAAGTAAAATTAGGTATTATGATGATCTTTAGAGTGAAAGTTCACAGAGAATTCCTACAATAATTTTGCTAATTTTGCTAATTTAATTCTGCTAATTATGTGAAGTTATAATATCAATGATTAATTTCAATATTTTTTTAAATAGCAGGTAACAAGATAAGAAGGACTTATCGTTGGTTTTACGGCACTTCTCCGGCTACAGATTGTGGCATAGGTTTCACTCTCTTCATCTCCATCTCCTTTTACATTCCTGTATTCTAGGTGTGCTTTGAGGTATTAGTCAAGTAGTGGCTAAGTGAAGCACGGTAGACTCTGTGATTGATGTTTGTAGGGGTGCTCCGTTGTATTGGCTGGTAGAGGGTCAAGCGGAGCAAATAGATCTTTATTTACTTTGCATGTACTTTTTCATGTTTTACTGATTTCTAATTTAATATCCCCCCCTGTAAATCACTTATTATGAGCTTCTATGTAGGTTACTTGAGCATATAACATGGATAAAAGTTGGATTGATTTGCAAAATAGAACTTCAGATGAATATATTAAGGGTGTTGACAAGTTGTTGGATTATGCTTATCAAAACAAGTCAAGTGATTTTGAGACTAGGATTTACTGTCCTTGCAAGAAATGTACCAACCGTTATCTTGTAGAGAGAATTGTTGCACATGAGCATATAATTATTCATGGGTTTCAAAAAAGTACAAGACATGGAGTTTTCATGGGGAGTTATGTCATTCACAAAATTATAGTGGAGATTGCTCAATTAATCATCATTTAAATTTGAGTGATGATATGATTGGAATGATACATGAGGCAGCTGGCATTCCTGTAATTGATGCTAGCTTGCATGAAGATCCACATACATCAAATAATCCAATAGATGATTTCACAGAAGGGGATGTCAAATTTAGAAAACTTGTTGAAGATGCAGAGTCTCCATTGTACCCTGATTGTGCTAAATATACATCACTGTCTTTTATGGTTAGGTTACTACACGGGAAAACAATGTATGGATGGACAGATGTATCATTCACTTGGTTGTTAGAAACTCTTATTGATGCGTTTCCCAACATAAAACTACCAAAATCATATTATGAAGCTCAGAAAATCACTAAAGACTTGGGGTTTTCTTACGAGACTTGGGATGCATGCCCTAACAATTGTATGTTATTCAGAGGAAATGATTTGTCACTTGATAAATGTGAGATATGTGGGGAATCAAGATATAAAAAACCTAATGAAAGCTCAGGTAATGTAGAGTGCACAACTACAAAAATTGCTTCAAAACAAGTAAGATACTTTCCTATTAAGTCAAGGTTAAAAATGTTATTCATGTCATCGAAAACGGCACATTTCATGTGATGGCATATAGAAGAACGCATAGATGATGGGATCATGCGACACCCTGCAGACACTCCTCAATGGAAAAAATTTTGATAATGATTTTCCTGAATTTGCAGCTGAGTATCACAATGTTAGACTTGGTTTAGCATCTGATGGATTTAATCCTTTTAGAACCATGTCTATTGCTCATAACACATGGCCGGTTGTTTTAATGCCTTATAATTTACCACCATGGATGCTTATGACACAAGCTTTTCTCTTTCTTGTTGTGTTAATTGATGCACCAAAGGGGCCAGGTAATAAGATAGATGTTTATCTACAACCGTTGATTGAAGAGTTGAATGAACTGTGGAGTTATGGTATGATAACATATGATGCATCAAAGAATCAAATGTTTACACTTCGTGCTGCACTACTTTGGACAATTAATGACTATCCAGCATATTCCAATTTATCAGGATGGAGTACAAAAGGTAAATGTGCTTGTGCAAATTGTAATCACCAAACTAGATCGCATTGGTTGTCAAATGGCAGAAAATTTTGTTACTTGGGTCATCGTCGTTGGTTACCTTGTGGGCACAGGTTTCGAAGAGATAAGGTATCTTTTGATGGACATCGAGAGTTTGAAGATAAGCCTCCTAATTTAAAGGAAAGTGACATTTTAGCACAGTTGGATGGTGTACTTACTGAGTACAAGAAAGATGACCTTAAGAAAAGGAAGAGAGAAGAGCGTAACCTAGTAAGTAATATTGGTAAAAAACCTGGTTGGAAAAAAAGAGTATCTTTTTTGAATTGCCATATTGGGGGTCTCTTCAAGTACGACATTCCATCGATGTGATGCACCAAGAGAAAAATGTAGGAGAAAATTTGCTATATACCATATTAGGCATTACAGGGAAATCAAAGGATGGATTGAAGGCAAGACAAGATTTAAAGGTTATGGGTATTCGCACTATGTTGCACCCACAACTACTTGCATCTGGCAAGACTTTATTGTATCCAGCTCGCTTTACAATGGATAAAACACATCAAGATATCTTTTTAAGAGTGTTGAAAAGCATCAAAGTGCCCGATGGTTATGCTTCAAATATTTCGCGATGTGTTCATTTGAAAGAGAGAAATATTTGGGGTCTTAAAAGTCATGACATGCATATAATTATGCAACAATTCCTTCCAATAGCCATTAGAAAAGCTCTACCGATAGACGTTGTGAAGGTATTTATTGAGTTATCCAATTTCTATAGACAATTGTGCTCCAAAAGTAACAAAGTAATTGACTTAAAGTCCTTGCAAGAACGTATTGTTCTCACACCATGTCATCTCGAGAAGATTTTTCCACCAGCATTTTTTGATATTATGGAGCATCTAACTATACATTTAGCTGAAGAAGCTGCCATTGCTGGCCCGGTCCAATTTCGATGGATGTATCCCATTGAAAGGTAATGATGTTTGCTTGTATTTAACAATATTCTACCTTCTTTTATTAACATAATGTGTATTTTAATTTAGGTATCTACTTACTCTTAAGAGATATGTATGTAATTGTGCTCATCCCGAAGGTTCTATTGCTAAAGGCTATCTTATGGAAGAATGCATGAATTTTTGCGAGAGATACCTAGATAGAGTGGAAACAAAGTCTAATCGCCCAAGTAGAAATTATGATGGAAGTTATGTTTCTGGTCGTCCTTTCAAGAGAGGCAAAAAGGTGCTTCTTGATGAAATTACATTGACACAAATGCATCGCCGTGTTCTTTTCAACACAGATGCAATCACCATATTTCTAGAGTGAGTTTCTAGAACTTATTCAAGTTTAATATCTTTTGTATTAGTTGTTTATGATGGTGAAATTTATTATAGGAAACACATTGAATCACTAAGAAAAGATTTTCCTCGAGCAACCAAAAAACAAATTGACAAGCTTCATAATGAATCTTTTCATTTATGGTTCAAACAACATGTGAGTATATTCAACAATATTTTTATTAAAGCATTATGATTATCTATAAAATTATTTAACTACTTATGACCAGCGATATCAATATATCAGAGGAAATTAAGCATTTTAGTGAAGGTCCAAGTGATTGGTCATGGAGATATAATGGATATTTTATCAATGGATTCCGTTTTCGTACAAAGTACATGGATAGTAGAAGAAATACACAAAATAGTGGTGTGATGCTCAAAGCAAACACTATGAGCTATGCTAGTTCAAAGGATAAGAACCCTCGTATTGGAGGTGTCACTTATTATGGGAAGTTAACTGATATTTTTTAGATTCATTATACTAATGAATTCAAGTATATCTTATTTAAATGTGATTGGATTGATCCTCAGGTAGGTAAAAAGGTTGATGAGTTTAATTTCACCCTTGTAAACTTCAATCATTTGTTGTACAAGCATAACAAGCTGACAGATGAGCCATTTATATTATCCACTCAAGCAGAGCAGGTGTGTTATGTCAAAGATCCTTTAGAACTCGATTGGGAAGTTGTTATGCAGCTGACAATTCGAGATTCATTTGATATGTACTCCAAGGATTCAGCCCATGTTTCTCGGCTTGTGCCTCAAGTTGAACCACTAAGCCAACAAGAATTAGATGATAGAATATATGCGCGTGATGATGATGTTCATTGGGTTAGAGATGGAGTTGATGGTGTCTTAGTTGATGATGCACAACTGGATGTTGATAATGACATTGATAATGACATAATTGAAGATTAAATGTTCTTCCTGCATTTCAAATTCAACACATGCATTATTCATCCAATGAAGCATGGATCCCACACACCCAAATGCACTCATAAGTTTGGAAGCATGCGCGATTGTGCATCAATGGCATCACTAACTACTTGTCAGCGGGGAAGAACTTAGAACACAAATTCGTAGAATAAAAAAGCGACATTATGTAAGCCACAAGTGCATGCTTGTGTTTTAATTAGGGATATTAATTTTGCTCTAGTTAATAAGATTACAAGTCAGCGGCTCATATTGCTTTTATGATCGTATGTGGAAATAATTTTGAGCAGCTGAATTGCATGCAGCAGATTTGAAATCTGTGGTAATCTGAAGGTACCAAATACTCAGCTCTCCATGGAAGCTCGAACATACGGAATTCTAGGGATATTGTGCTCATTGTTATTATGTTTTTTTGCGCAGGATCTGTTCACCATAACGCTTGGCTGGCTATTGTTTGGTGGTCTTCCTTTTGATTTGATGGGTTGATATTTCTCATCCATATTATTTAGACTTCAGTTTGTTTTTAGCTTTCTTCCTGTTTTTGTGCATGAAGAATTTATTCAATTGTTTTCTTGTTTTCCCCAAAATTTGCTTCAGAAATGTTATTTCTGAAAAGGAGAACACAAATTTTGGCTTAGAAATCAAATTTTTTTAAATTCTGAGAGCGAAAACATATAAACATAATCTGTGCCCAACATATCTGATAAGGGCCTCGCTTGGCGGGGATGATCCGCCACGGTCGGGAGGACGGCACCGCCCGGTCGCAGTCCCACGCTGTTTGGTAGGGCAGTGGTCGGGCGGCGGGGATCGGCGCGCCGCTATTTAGCGCGGATGATAATCCGCGCCAAATGAGGCCAAGATTTCTTGGTTTAATATTGCGAGATCTTTTAGATTGTATATTTATCATGTTGAGGATTGCCTTTCTTGCTCTACAAGTGATATCATTTCAGCTTAGCAGGTTGAAATTTCTTGCTCCAGTTAGTTTTCACATCATTATATTTTGTAGCAACATACAGAAGATTGACATGATTCAGTAGGAATGCCAGACAATCATACTTATTTTTATTTTTACTAAATTGTCTCTAGCTTATAATTTTAACATACATAATAATTTATATGACATTCCTACTGAATCATATTTGGCAACTTAGTAAAAATATATAAGTAAAAATAATATTTGGTAAGATTCTGGGTAAAAAATATTGTATATCAAACAATTGGAATTTGTGCTGGTGATTTAGACGGTGCAGTGCAGATCTCTCTTCCAGTCTCCAGCTTTCCAGTTCCCTACTCTTTTGTGGTAAGCAATTTTTTTTGGATTGCCAATTATTTATAACACTGAAAAACAGCGAACCGGGTGCCCAGTTCACTGAAAAACAGCGAACCGGGCGCCCAGTTCACTGAAAAACAGCGATCCGGGCGCCCAGTTCCCTGAAAAACAGCGAACCGGGCGCCCAGTTCACTGAAAAAACAGCGAACCGGGCGCCCAGTTCACTGAAAAAACAGCGAACCGGGTGCCCAATTAACTGAAAAATAGCGAAGCGGGCGCCCAGATCACTTATTTTCAATAAATTTAATGTCAATATTACTATTAATATTATTATCTTCAATTAAAATTTTGTGCAGGAATGAGGAAGAAAAAGCTTGCAGGACGGGCTATGAATGCCAAAAAACAACTGGCTTCACCCACAACACATCCACCATCATTAAATGAACCTTGCACCACTACACCTTCAGTTTCCCCTCCCACTACACATCCAGTACCATTTTCTATTCCTGCAACCACTATTAAGTCAGTATTTCGAGCCACTAAACATCCAAGACCATCGATCTCTCTTCACACCACAAATACACCACCCACCACAAATACACCACCCACTACAAATACACCACCCACCACAAATACACCACCCACTACAAATACACCACCCACCACAAATACATCACCCACTACAAATACACCACCCACCACAAATACACCACCCACCACAAATACACCACCAGTCTCCCAGTCAACCACTATGCATGTACCATCCCTCTCCCAACCGACATCTAATTCAACTGCAAGTGCATCTGCAGGTACTTGAATATTGTATTGCTTAATTACATGAGAATTATGGTATATAATTTTGTCATTTTTATGAAGGTGCCTCAGAATTAAATAGTAGTAAGAGAGGACGTGGTGGAGCTCAAGGCATTTCAACGTGGGGCACGGGAGAGCGGTTTCATATTGATTTTGATAAGCATGGGTTGCCTATTGGTAAGTGTGAGCAACCTTTAATAGGACAACTTGGTTTGCTAGCGAGGAATGGATTTAAAGTATCGCTAACATATGCACGATGGAGTGATTTACCTGATGATGTTCTTGATGGTTTGTGGCGGGAGATACATGTATATATGCTATTCTTTTAACAAGTTAAAAACATAAATAATATTGTTTAATTTTAATTATCTTACGGTGTAAGTGCAGGATAATACAGATGCACCTCAAGAATTTCGAACTAAATGCTTGCATATAATTGGAGAGAGATGGAGAGAATGGAAACATTACATCAAACGTCATAACTATAATATATATAAGACAGATGAGGAGCGTTTATCTATCGTCCCAGATCGTGTTGTTGCTGATCAGTGGAGAACACTTGTTCAGTACTGGGGGCAAGATACTATAAAGTCTATATCAGCACAAAATTTATTCAACCGTGAGTGTCAAGGAGGATATCATAAGATGGGAAGATCGTCATTTCGCTCCATTCGACAAAAGGTAATTAATTAACTAAAAGTATTTATAATTATGCATTCAATTGAGATTAATGTAATATAATGTATTATTTTTTTAGATGGAGGTAGAGAGAGTTGAAATGGATAGACTTAATGTTTTTAAAAGAACACGAACTGACAAACATGGAAAGATTGAGCTTGAAGTTAAAGAGCTTATTGTAAGATCCATTTTTTATTATAGACTTTCCTTCTAAGAAAAAAATGAATTAATAGAAATTATTTTGTATCTTCATAAAGCAGGATGATGTGACTAGTTTGTATGAAAAGTTGCCCGAGGAGGAGTGCACTCCAAAATATAAAGATGCTTGCTTTGTTAAGGTCATGGGAGAGGATGGCCATGGTCGTGTGCGTACATGGGGTTCCGGTATAGGCAATCCACAATTAAACGAGGAAGCATCAAATTCAATTCGTTCACAAATTCGAGAGGAGGTGCAATCTCAAGTTGATTCTCAAATTACTCAAATGAAAGCACAAATGGATGAAATGACACGTGTTCAACAAAATATGCAAGTGCTTTTAGAGCGTGCTGGCATTCCATTAACACTAACAATGAATAGAAGTGACGACCCTTCCACTCCATCTAGCACTGGACAGGTTTGTATTTAATGTTACTTTTCAATTGCTAATTTTTTTAAAAACTTGTAATATTTGAAATTTTATAGGTTGGAGATGAACATGATGATTTAGAAGACGGAGAGTTGGAGGGCATGGTGCATCAATCAAAAAATTAATTAATATGCAGTAGTTTTTTGATTGGTTTTATTTTGTGGTTTGGGAATGATTATATTTGGAGTTTAAGAATGATTTGATTTTGGTTTGTGCTATAAACTATTGAAGACAATTTATATGAATTAATATTGTACTTTTTTATGCATATATCGTGTGTGTGTGTGTGTGTGTGTGTGTGTGTGTGTGTGTGTGTGTGTGTATTAAGATAAAAATTGACTCCTTTTAATATTCATTATTTTGGTACCAAATATTTCTCCAAAAAGTTGTGTTGATGGTCTAGCTAGATAGAAGCTCATAGTTTTTGGGAGTACATTGAAAGTTCATCGAGGAGAAAATGAGATAAAATAAAAGAGTACAAACACTTATTTGCGGGTGTTATTTTGATTAATTTATTAGTAATTTGATGATCATTGGTAATTGTATTTGATTAATTATAATTTTTGTAAAATTGTGTATAATTAATGAAACATGAAATAAATTTTAGCCACGGGGTGGAATCGTGGCAAATAGTTAATCATATTATAAAAATTGTTGCAAAATAAATATAAAAGGAAACTATTAGCCACGGTAATTTGCCGTGGCTAATAGTTATCATATGTAATAGCTTCAGCCATGGGCCGAAGTCGTGGTAAATGAGGATGATACTGGACTTTTAGCCACGGTGGAGATTTCGTGGCTAATAGACGATAAAACTGGGACTTTTAGCCACAGCTTAAATCTGTGACTAAAGGTCGTGGTTAAAGGTTATTAGCCACGGAGCGGGCGTGACGAATACTATTTGCCATGCGCGCATTGCCCACGCCCATTTACCGTGGGCAGGCCGTGGCTAAAAACCTTTTGCCACGGTTTAGGACTTTTAGCCACGACAATTTGCCCTGGCTAAAAGTCCCTTTTCTGGTAGTGTATGCGACTAATTGAATTGAAGAAGGATGTTCTTTATCCATTGGTGTATTTACTTGTGAAGCTCGCACTATTATTACCTGTTGCAACTGCAACTGTAGAAAGAGCTTTTTCGACAATGAAGATTACCAAGTCATCACTACGTAATTGAATGAGGGATGAATGAATGAAAGCATGTTTACTGACATATATTGAAAAAGATATATTTTTTACCATCAACAATGAGGTGATAATGAAATGTTTTCAAAACATGAAAGCTCGAAGAGGAGTTTTGTAAGCAAAGTTATTTACTTCTTTATAATCACAATTTTTGTATAAATTTTGTGATTTTAATATATTTGTCATATTTTTTGTACAAAAAATTTTCTTTAAGCTTTTAGGTCCGCCCACACAGGAAAAATTTTCTGCATCCGCCACTGCACTTAACTATAGAGTTTCCAACATAACTCCATTAGTTGCTCCGAAAAGGCACCTATAATATCTGAAAATCTGAATTATTAATTATTTAAGTCTAACAACTTTCCTTCCAATTTCGATGTAAGATTCAGTTCATTCATGCACCTATTTTCACCTAAAGCCATACTATAATCCTATCATGAGCTGCTTTTTCTGGTCTTCACTGCCCCCCCCCCCCCCAAAAAAAAAAAAACACACTCCACTCCATCATTGGACCGCTCTAATCAGATTCAAGATAATACAAGCCCACCAACTTTCACATGGTTTGTCCCTGAACCACACATTGTACTGCGCACGTCCGACTCTGGTATCATTTATAACAACATGACCCACATAATATCAAAAATATTGTACGTTTGGTTCATCTCAGCCAGTACTGAGCTGAACCACGCGGTTTTTCTCTTTTCCATAGCTGCCATACGAGCACTTCTCAGGAGGTCACTCAAGTCATCCCAAAACTTTTTCCACCAAAACACGTTTAACTATGATGTTTCCAACATAATTTCACCAATTACTCTGAAAAAGCAACTATGATATTTGAGGATCAGAATTATTACTTAAGCCTAACAAATTTTCCTTCAATTTCAATGTAAGATTCAGTTCATTCATGCACCTCCTTTCACCTAGAAGTCAATGATTCTATAAGTATGTTGGGAGATGCTTTTATTAGTATTCACTGCCCCTAAAACACTCTCCGCCCTCATTGGAATGCACTCATCGAATTCAAGATGTTACACACTTAGTGGCAAAGATGTTATTGCTAAAGAAGAAGATTGAGTCTCTTTATAGAAATGACACATGGAATGTACCAAATAGAATTCATGCAGATTCTTTGACGGTCGGTTGCAGCATGTTATATAACGTAGATGATGATAGACTGATTATAAGTTGTTGATGCTGATGACGATAATAGAATTCGAGATGGCGAGGAGATTTGGGTTGAGGAGGAATAGAAATTGACAATAGGGGAGGCGTTCATATGGGATCGGGGGAGGGCGGAGTTAATGTTTGATAGAGAAATGAATTTGGGATAGTGGGAGATCGTGTTTAGTTCAGTCCCTCAACTGCAATTGTAATCACAACATAAGTGTAGTAAGGACAATGAAATGTCTTCCATGTCAAAGTTTGCAACGTTTAATGTCCTGGTTGTAACCATGGTAAGAGCCATGTGGTTTTGAAATCCACAGCAAAAACCAATGTGGTGCATCCTTTTTTGGAGTTATCATTGGATGAGAATGAGTCTTCATGATAAAATAAGTCTCTTCCATCAAAGTATGATGAATGTGTACAGGAGGTAAGGCTCTTGGCCATGAGCTATGTTTAAAAAATAGTAGAATTCGATGAAGTATTTTATCTAATGGTGAGACATGTATTAATTCATACTATTTTATTTATGATAGAAATCTATAATATGTCGTTAGAATAATTCTTATGTATACATTTTTGAATTTGCGAATGGAAATCTTGAAGATTTATATGCAACATTCTAAATGCATCATGGTCGAATGAGATGAGATCCTTGTTTGCAAGTCTAAGGAATTCTATATTGATTGAACCATTCACACGAAGACAATATTGCAGAAGTGATTCCATCACTTCATTACATTGATTGAATTTAGGGGGATTTTGCAAGGACGGAGTGTGTTCCCTAGGATATTTGATAATGAAGCTAGAATTTATCTTCTTATTTTGTCGATAATATGATAATAACCTCGAATAATAAAGAAAAGGTCAAAAATTTGAAACTCCAACTAAGTCTAGAGTTCTACATGAAGGATCTAGGGACTATTATCAATGATTTGAGATATCATGGAAATGGTGGGAACAGTAATATAATGACAATATATATGTTTTGACTATGAATATGATGATGTCAGCCATGTGTAATATATGTACTTAATTACTTAATTCATGACCCAAATATCATATATATCGACACTTCCATCATTCATTGTTTTGTTATTAATTAAGGTCAATTACTGCGCTGCAGTAAAAAATATAAAAAAAAATCTTAATTTTATGACCCATACTCATCAAAACCAACAGAAGACAGCCACGCAAGTCAGAACTACCCAAAGGGACCTACAAAGTGGAGCTCACAGACACCTCACAGCAACCTCGCCCGAACATTTGTCATCACCTGATCAACTGGCATGATCAACTCGTGACACCTCGTCGAAGACCCGATGTACCTCGCACATAGGTGGGGTCCACCCTCTAATGATGGAGTATACTCCCTTGTAGTTACCTATAAATACGATCTGCTGTCGAGGGGGAGCGAGAGGCGGTGTTGTGCTAACATCTCACAAGAAAACTCACCTAGAACTAGCCGAACTCGCTTGTTTCTAGTTTGAGTATGCCCCTCCCCCTAATATGGCATAACATCTAGTTTGGAAGGGTGAGTTCCTATACACTCATGAGTGTGTGACAAGATCTCCTAGTTGTAGCTTCAATGTAATCTCATTACAAAAGCAATTCACATTTCCACTTTCTCTCATGTTCATTTCGTGTCTGTGATTGTTCCTTCCGTAGTCCATTCTCAACTACGAACTTTGCGAGCCGAGATATGGCTACAACATTGATAAGATGATTTGTTGAAGATTTAGGTAGGCTCAAGCCATGAGGCCTCGAAGGCGGTTGATAATAAATTTGAGTGTCATCTGCCTTCCAAAGAACCAAATAGCCTATGAGAGCACAAAATTCCATATAATATTACACCATACATGTTCATTTATTAATGCAATTGAAGAGAGGAGATGATTGTCCAAGGTGAACCATTCACACACACATAGGCGGACCCACTCCTAGACACACTTGGGCACGTGCCCGAGTGTGTTTTTGGAAATGTGTCGATTGATAAGGCATTAGAAGGACTGTGATATGCGTAAATGATGCCATAATCTTTAATTATTGCTCCACGGGGCGCAATAATCAGTATTGTGGTCGACGCCATCACAAGGTGAATCGAGATCAATAGAGATTCATCCACTGCATGAGCAAAAGGTTGAGGCTATCGACAAAATTGTCGGAGAAGGAGTGTATGAAGAAGATTCAAAGGTCTGAAATTGTGAAGAATCGATTCAAAGGTCTGAAATTGTCAGAGAATGAGTTTATGAAGAAGATTGAGGCCATCAACGAAATGATGCATCTAAATATTGTACCTCTCTTAGCATATTAATCCAACAGTGAGGAGAAGCTACTGGTATACGATTATATTCTGAAAGGAAATCTCTCTTCCCTTCTCCATTCATGGTGAGCTTCTTTTAATCTGAATCACTTCGTAGAAATCTAATTGACTTACCCAAGAACTTTTCTAAGCTCGCTTCGCTCTCTCTTCTCGAAACAGGCACCGATTAATTTCACATTTCTACGATATTTTGAAATTTTAATTAGTAAAAGGTCAAGTTTTCTAATTTTAAATACCTTTCGATGTTTAAAGCCTTTCAAGTGTCTGATAAAATGCTATTTAAAGAGTTCATAGTGTTGAAACCCAAAAATTGGGATTCGAACAGTTCGAAATCGGGGTAGGCAGCTTGGCCTTACTCCTCTCGGGTGAAGATGAACGACCAGTCGCTTAGAGTCTAGGAACCTCTCTACCCCTGGACTTAGATAAAAATAGACCCCGCGAGCTACAGCGAGGAGGTCCCGCCACTAACCCGAAAGATCCAAAGATCTTCCCCTACCAAGCCAATGCTGAGCCTGGACACCTTGGAGAGCACTAAGAAACACCTGCCTGCTGACTAGTCGAACAGGGGGTTGGAGTGCTATCTCGCAAGTAACACGCAATGGGGAGGGAAGAACCAACCTCTCCCAAGGTGCCCATGGGGGTCTATTTATAGACTTCCTAAAAAATGATCTGCGGATAGTCGAAATGGTCTGCGGATAGCGAACTTCCACTGTTTGAAAAGACTAAACGCATGCCAAAACATTACTTCCTGAATCCTCCCTGGAAACCCTGCGACCTTGCAACCATGCAACCCTGCGACCCTGGCGAGTGGGGGTCTACCCCCACCCGCCCCCAAAGGGGTGAGTAGGGGTCTCCCCCACTCGCCCCCAAGGGGGTGGGCGAGTGGGGAGGGGGGTCTACCCCCACCCGCCCCCAAAGGGGCGAGTGGGGGTCTCCCCCACTCGCCCCCAAGGGGGCGGGCTAGTGGGGAGGGGGGTCTCCCCCCATCCGCCCCCAAAGGGGCGAGTGGGGATCTCCCCCTACCCACCCCAAGGGGCGAGTGGGGGTCTCCACCTTTTCTTATTACGGTCATTTCTGAATGCGTTCGAGCGGCCATTTTACCCTGTTGCGATCATTTTTATCATCGCGATCATGTACACGATACGCTACACGCGCTCGACAAATACGGGGGTTGTACATTTACCTCGGTCTGATCTCGACGAATTACGGGTAATACACATAGCATAATTTATATTTGGTGAACTGAAAATTGTACAATTTTTGTTGATTGTGATCCGAGAAGCCTTCAAATCTTCAAGTAAGCAGTATTAACTTGATGCCAAATTTGAATGTTTTTTGTTAGCTAATTTGCACTTTAACTTCAACCAAATTTGCAATTTCTATTGTTATTTTCAAAGTTTTCGTAATTTTGCTCTATGATTGTGATATATTTCAACAATTACTTTTTAGTTTTAATTTATCGTGCCCAAGCTTAATGAAAATCCTAGTTCCGACTCTTGCACACACATTTACAATGATTATACTTTGTTAAGCTAAACCAGATTCACATTGGCGGGGCAACACAAAAATGAACTATAATAGACAAATCAACATTCGCTAATTTTGCACGAAAGAGAACCTTCGGAGCCGCGTCGGGCCACCGGTTAGTTAATGAATGACTCACTCAATTATATGGTTCATTCGAGCAACGCCTATCAATAGAAAGAAGAAGATGTTTGTAGCTATGAAACCCTTTTTCAAGTTGAAAGCATTTCTTCCTACAAATAAATCATACCAAACTTTAACTGTAATGGATGCATAAAGTTTTAAAATTATTGTTGCGGGTCACTCGACGCTCTTCCAGACCGGGTGAATTGAACCGTCTTAGCCCGAGAGTGGGCCGAATGCGCAAACAGTCACAGAGAGAATAGACAGGTGGCAAGAGAATGTTTTTAGCGTGGAAAACCCGGAAAGGGTGAAAAACCACGTGGCCGGATCGGTGCTAGCCAAATTTCACTAAGTGTTGGTGTGTTACAAACGAAGTTACAAGTTCAGAGAGCGACATGACGCTTCTCGTTACAATTGCAGTTGAAGAAAATTCTCCGAGGGTGACAGGCCACCTCTCAGAAAAGCTAAGTGTCTTGGTGTTGCAGGAAGTCTTCAAAGTCCGGAGAAGATCTTCAAGTGACGAAGGAGATCTTCGAACCGCGAAAGAGATCTTCAAACCACGAAGGAGATCTTCGAAGGAAATCTTCAAGGAGCTCTCTCGGATGCAAAGTGTCAGATCCCCCCAAATGAGGATTCAGGGTCCCTTTTATAGACTTGGCCGGGGACGACCCAGTAATTTCACCATTGTAACCACCGTAACTACCTGATGGGCAGATCTCGACCGTTGATCGAGAGCACACGGATCGCCACTTTCTGAATATGAAAATTTCACCCCCCGGTCAGTTCGGGCAGTTCAGGCAGTTTCCGATTGCAATGTGTGAATCCTGCAATCTCAAGAAGGATAGTGGAGTTAGCAACTGCGCGCGCTATGAACTTTGCAATGTTCAAGTGCGCGCGGATCAAAAGCACGCTACGGACTTGGGGGTGCTAAGCGCGCGTTGAGCACCGAGCGGGAACGCCGTAAAAACATGATCGGAGTTGTGCGAGGACGACGCAAGGGGGTGGCGGGCGTGCCGTGCGTCGAGGGAGATCGACCGGCAGGCCGCACGCGCGCTAGCGCGCAGGCCACGCGCTAGCGCGCAAGTTGCGCACGCGCCAGCGCGCGGGTTGCGCTAGCGCGGAGGCCGCGCGCTTGTAACATCCCCATTTTTGAATTTCTAAACCCTTTCGTGATTAATTGACCCGCTAGGGTCTTGTGGGCTTGGTTAGCACCCAAATGATAGGTTAGTACTCTATTGGGTATTATTGACCCAATAAGCCGCACATTTTCCTTAACAAATCTATCTTTTTGACTTCTGTCTGCGTTCGTCGGAATTCGTCGGGAGTTCTCGAGAACATTCGACGAATTGACTTAGCCGCACACTTTTTCCTTCACAAGTCTGCCTTTTTGAATTCTGTCTGCGTTCGTCGGAATTCATCGGGAGTTCTCGAGAACATTCGACGAATTGACTTAGCCGCACATTTTCCTTCACAAGCCTGCGTTTTTTACTTCTGTCTGCTTTCGTCCAAATTCGTCGGGAGTTCTCGAGAACATTCGACGAATTGACTTAGCCGCACATTTTCCTTCACAAGCCTGCCTTTTTGACTTCTGTCTGCGTTCGTCGGAATTTGTCGGGAGTTCTCGAGAACATTCGACGAATTGACTTAGCCGCACATTTTCCTTCACAAGCCTGCCTTTTTGACCTCTGTCTGCGTTCGTCGGAATTCGTCGAGAGTTCTCGAGAACATTCGACGAATTGACTTAGCCCCATATTTTCCTTCACAAGTCTGCCTTTTTGACTTCTGTCTGCGTTCGTCGATATTCGTCGGGAGTTCATGAGAACATTCGACGAATAGACTTAGCCGCAGAAATTTCTTCTTCAAACTAGATATTTGGCTTCTATCTGGATTCGTCGAGATTCATCGGAACTTCACGAGACATCTCGACGAATTGACTTAGGAAAAATTTCCTTTCTTCTGAAAACTTGTCATAACACATCTAAACAAGAAATCATCAAATACATCCTCAATTCAATTTAGTTCACTAGGGGACATCTTCAAATCCCAGTAATTGTGGATACAATACCCAACAATAATGATATTATTTTCTCCTAAAATTTTTATCATAAGGTCCTATAAATATATAAAAGAGTAATATTAATTAAAATCTAATATTTAATATAAAATTTATTTATTTTGATTTAACTATAATTAAAACACCAAATAAATAAAATAAAATAGAAAATGATATTCAAAAATTATAAAATAATTTCTATAAATAATATATGACACGTACATGCTGTGATAATTATTTCAATTGAAAATAAATTTTATTTAATTAATTATTACGTTTGTAAGTATTTGATAATGAGTATAACCCCCCTAATTAATGCATCATCACTCCCCAAGCCTATGGCCGGCTGGGGGGAGTAAATTATCCCCTTCCCAATGCTTTGGGAAGGGTTTGGGCGACTGGAAACTGAAGGGGGGGGGGGGGGGGGGGGGGGGGGGGGGGGGGGGGGGGGGGGGGGGGGGGGGGGGCGATTCACCAAGGGAGGAGGCATTAACTCCTCCCCAAACCCTAAAACCAACCCCTACCTCTATATAAACCTCTTGGGGGATTGGGATTTCGTTTTTTCCCATCTCTACAGCCCCCAACCAGCCATAGAAGAGCTCCGGTGACCTTCCGACGAGCCTCCTCCACGAATTCCGGCGAACTCCACCGCTAACAATGGCCGCGCGACGATCCCCTCGCCTAAACGGCACACATGTAAGTTCTTATGACTCCTTCCTGCCCTTAGATCTCTTCTCGTCGACCATCGCCGTCTCTGACCACCGGAGCCGGCGATCCCGGCCTTGGAAGCTTCGGACCACCCACTTCAATCTAAGCCACCGATGCGGGTTTCGGCCTCGCATGGGACGTGTGAAGAGGAGGGAGGGCCTCCACGGCTCTCTCTCACGGCCCTTAAGGCGGAGGGAGCAGTTGGAATCCGCTCCGACGGCCCTCTCCATTCAAAAATAATAGTAATAATAATAATAATATAAGAATTTTCCGGCCACCGCCGGTGGCGGCCGGCCGCCGGCAAGTGCCCCACTGGAGCGTCCACCCTGGGCCCACCCACCGGTGGTGGTGGTCGGATGAGTTCTCCCCAGCGGCGGTAGTAGAGGGTCCCGTAATGCTACAGCCATGCATGGCGTCTTTTTTTTATGCATATAGAAGATGATGGGATCCCACACAATGCTGGCTGGACTCAACCTGGTCCAACTGATCTGGCACCATCGGATCTGCGCCAAGATCCGTGCGCAAAATTTTATTTCCTTGGGCAGAAAATCTGTCAGGTTTCGGAAAATTAACTTGTTTTTAAAATGGATTTTTAATAGCCTTAGAGGCAGATCTGGTAAGTTTACGTGAGACACACTATTAAAGATATTTATTTATACTACAACTCTCATGTTATAAGCTTTCTG
Organism: Dactylorhiza incarnata; assembly: GCA_033032865.1. Classification (NCBI taxonomy): domain Eukaryota; kingdom Viridiplantae; phylum Streptophyta; class Magnoliopsida; order Asparagales; family Orchidaceae; genus Dactylorhiza; species Dactylorhiza incarnata. The sequence continues at coordinate 14,465,803 of JAWHQI010000017.1, forward strand.
ATTTAGATCACCTAACTAAATTAATTTTGCACTTGAAAACTATATTTAATCATTCTAGAGAATTTAGATTTCTGTTTGTTCAAAACTGTTATTTTTAATGAAGTTTAGTCCCCACTTTGAATGTCTTAGAGGCCAAATCAGAACATACACCTTAGACATATTGTTAAAGTTTAATGTTTTCCCTACAACTTTCGTGCTCTGAGTTTTATAATCTGAGGTTTCTAAATAAATTAAATTCGGCCTCAAACGTTCAATATATTTCTAGTTGCTGTTTTGTCCAGCAAACATCTATTTTATGCAAACTTCAACCCTCTGTTTTGGAGACCTTAAACTCTGTTTTAGGAAAAGCTTGTGAGACATGATATGGTAGATAAATAATTGTACTACAACTTTCATGTTTTGTACTTTCAGATTTACAGCCTCCAAGTAATTTAAAGTTAGCCCTAAAAGTGCAATCATAAATTAATTTCTCAAGTTTGAATATTGATATATATAACTACTTCATTTATCACCTTGTGCATGAGGGCATGGGAGGGTGCATGGTTACCGATGTGGCGGGTTCGTCGTCTTCCCCATAATATACACTATGGGAGAAGTTGTGACGAAGAACTCTTTTGCTTTGGTGGAGAAGAGGATCGGGGGCTAGCTACCCCTTCCACACAGGTCCGTCTTACACCTATTTGGTTATGTGCCGAGAGGGTCTCCGCACGAGGTGAGGATGTGTTCCCACCGAGAGTACCTATTCTTCATAGAGGTACGAAGGCCTAGGAAGTTGGGGTGTATCCATAACCTAGAAGTGGGAGCGACCGACCCACTGTCACCGTCTGGCCACGGCGGTGAGGCCTGAGAAGTGAGCTCCTTCTCTTAACAGGTCACTATGTCGACATAGGGGAAAGTGATTGAGACATATCATACGAGTGATAGGGAGGATAACCATACAAACTAATCATATCATATTGTTACTTTACTTATGCTCTCACCTTGGTCCTACATCGTATAACCACCGTTAGGAAGGGTTATACGATGGCGGGTGAACTTGCTACTTTAGCGTTTCCCTCTTTATAAATTGTTGAAGGATTACTGCTTCGTTTGTGTAATTCTAGCATATATATACTTGCTTCGGCTATTGTGCTAACTTTTCTTGCAGGTGTTCTTCCTGGTACCCATTAGGGGGATGGGGAGGAGCGTGAGATTTACTTGGTCCGTCGTGGCTAACGTACTCTTGTACGTTATCATTTTAGGAACCGATGCGCCCACCAACGGAGCAGGAGCGGACAGACGAGCATAGACGTGCCCATGACGACGAGGAGTTCCCTGATCCAGCTCGGACGATTTACGCTGACGTGAGGGTACTACTCTGAGGAGAGGATGAGAGATCACTTTTGACCACATGTTTTGTCGTCTTATGATTAGTAGAATCATTTCTATGAGACTCTATATACCCCTTCGTGGGCAGTGCCCATGTTTTATTATTTATCATGCTGGGATATTCTGTGATGTTTTGCTTCCGCGCAAATTAATTTTATACTCTGCGATTGTTTTCTTTCTGTAATGGTGCAATTAGCCTCACAGGGCGAATGTTCCGCCAACTGGGTCGTGGGTCAGGTAAGAGGGTGAGACCTCTTCGGACACGTGAACCTTTTGGGGGGACGCTCACCCTGGGCATAAGGATCCCCTTGGTTTGAAAGAAGGGGGACCTTACAAAGGGTATCAGAGGAAAAAAAATGATCCAGTTTTATAACATCATCACAGATGGCCACCGTGATATAATACCTAGTTCGAGGGCGAACTGTGCAGCGGAAGCGTGGTGGACCGCAAAAGATTCAGGATAAAACATCACGCAAAGTTTCGCTAATAAAACCCAACCGAACTAATTCTTCGACCAAGTACCTACCTATTAGCTTGATTAGATAGTTCTGACACACATATTTCAATAAACTGAAACAGGAATTTCGGGAGCCTTGCCTCGGGATAAGAAATGAGAACACCAACGACACCGACGAGGACATATACCGCCCCAGCACCCCAGTTGACGAGTGGGCCCCTCCACCTCCTGCTGCACCCACTGGCCAGGCAGCACCAGCCCAGCCGACTCCGTTCGGTCTGACGGAGTTTGGGCAGACTCTCACTGCCCTACTGGATACCTTCTGGGCCTCGCTACAGCAGCATCAGCCATTACAGGCTCAGGGCCCTTCGGATGTAGAGAGACTGGTCAAGTTCAGAAGTTTTCGTCCCCACAGAGTCAGCCATCCAGACAGAGGATTGGTTGGAAAGGATCGAAGAACTACTCAAGGGAATGCACTGTCATTCCTATTATGCGGTTTCCCTAGCTACAACCCTTCTGGAAGGGTATGCTAGGCAATGGTGGAGGTCCGTCCTACAGACCACGTATAGGGACCGCCGACTGGCGGAGATCTCATGGAGGAACTTTTCTACCTCGATGATGAAGCACTTCATTTCTAGCTCCGACCGGACAGAACTGCAGGAGCGTTTTCTACATCTTCGGCAAGGTACATGACAGTCATAGAGTATCAGCGAGAGTTCTCCCACCTCTCCCGATATGCTGGAATCATGGCCATAGAGGATGAGAACTGGGCCAAGAGGTTCTTTCAGGGCCTCAACGACTCCATCCGGCAACCACTGATGACAGCAGCTCACGCTCCCTTCAAGGTTATCGTAAACCCTGCAAAGACGATGGAGGCTGACATAAAAACCACCCGGGAGAGGAACAGGTTGAAGAGAATAGCAGAGACACCCCAAGGACATGATCAGAGGGGTCAGGGGACCAGGCACCAGCGCGGACGCGGAAACGACCGGGGAGAACATAGGGGCTATGATCGAGGAGATAGCCACCAGCCACCTCGTGACTATCATCGGAGGAGGACACCACCGCCTCCCCCAGCACAGCAGCGAGCCCTTCCTGCACCAGCATACGCGGTAGAGCAACGACCTTTTGAGAGGCGTTGTTTCCACTGCAACGAGTTGGGGCATCTACGACCTCAGTGCCCCCTACTGGCGCCCAGGGATGGACATCGGGACTTTCACCGGGGCGGAGGTCGTGGGCGAGGCCAGCCTGGTAGAGGACAGCAGCGACCTCCCCAGCAGGCTTATGCCTTGGACCTAGAGAGGGATCGAGCCATCGCGGACGTGGTGAACGGTACGGAAAATTTTATATACATACGAATACTTTGCACACTACTTGTGATACCTTTTATTACGTGCTTATATATATTACTTTCAAAAAAAATCAATCGATTAAATTGAAACCTCAGGGATCCTTTGGATCAACGATCGGGCGGCTCGAGCGCTCCTTGACACGGGCGCCACTCGATCCTTCGTGTCCCATGACTTTATACATCAGGAGCCAGGAGTGGTTTACCTCACAGGGAACCCACTGCGGGTACGACTCCCTGATGGATCAGAGATGATCTCCTCAGATTTATGCAAATTTAAAGTAAAGATTGATGATCGGGAGATGGAGGTTGAAGCAGCAGTACTCCAGCTGTCAGGATTGACCTGATATTAGGAATGGACTGGCTCGCGGATCATGCAGCACAGATAGACTGTCAGAGCAGGAAGGTGACCCTCCAAGTGCCAACGGGAGGAACAATCACCTATCAAGGTCAAGCTTGTAGATGTCGGCCGACATGTCCGACATGTCGGCCGACATGTTATTTTTGAGGGGAAATCGTAACGTTAGCGACACAAATGAGAAAAATGGCGTTTTCCAGTATGACGTCCGACATGTCGGACATGTCGGCCCATTATGGCGGGTTATGGCGGGTTATGGCGGCCATTAGAAATTAATAAGTTTTTTTATTAAATTTTATAATTAAATTAGTTTTTATTATATACTTATATAGTTATACTACGTTTGCCCCTCACGATGACTCCTCAATCTCCCCTGCGTCCTCCTTACGACGTTCTGGGCTCTCGTCTTCTTCGCTTGCCCTAATCTCTACTTCTGACTCTCGTCTTCTTCGCAGCTCTCGTCATCTTCACAGCTCTCCTTTGGTTACACTTCGACATTTTGAAAGTATGCAACATTTCTTATTTATTATAAATTGATTAAACACTTGTTAGTAGATTCATTTTCTAATGTGATTTTTAGTGTATACTTCATTAAATAAAATAATTACTTTCTAATTAAAAAATATTATGATATATAATATATATATACATATAATATTACAATCCGACATTTTGAAATGTCCCCGATATATCCCCCGCAATCCGACATCCGACATAAAAAACCCAAACCGACATGAGTCCGACATCTGACATCTGCAAGCTTGATCAAGGTATACCGTTTATCTCTCGTCTCGTGCTTAATTCAATACAGGCAACGAAGGCCACCATGAGAGGTGATGAGGTGTTCGTGGTCTACTTTGAAATGATGGGGTAGACCATAGAATTGGCCGAAGTAAAAGTGGTAAAGGAATTTCCGGATGACTTCCCGGAGAAGCTTCCAGGCCTGCCTCCACACCGGGAGGAGGACTTCAAAATTCACCTCCTTCCCGGGGCTCGTCCAGTCTCGAGATCTCCTTACAGGATGGCACCAAAGGAGCTAGCATAATTCAGAGTGCAGCTTCAAGAATTGGTAGACTCGGGATTCGTCCGACCCAGCTCTTCTCCTTGGGGAGCACCTGTACTCTTCATGAAGAAGAAGGACGGATCCCTACGACTCTGCATCGACTACCGAGAGTTGAACCGGCTGACCGTAAAGAATACATATCCTCTCCCAAGGATAGAAGAATTGTTTGATCAATTACAGGGGGCTCGGTGCTTCTTCAAACTCGACCTTCGGTCGGGATACTACCAGCTCAGGATTGATGATAAGGACATCGAGAAGACTGCATTTTGCTCTCGTTACGGGCAATAAGAATTCACAGTGATGTCGTTCGGCCTCACTAATGCCCCGGCAGATTTCATGTATTTGATGAATCGGGTGTTCGAGCCCTTCCTCGACCATTTTGTCATTGTATTCATCGATGACATTCTGGTGTATTCGGCTTCGGAAGAGTTGCATGTCACGCACTTAGAGAAAGTGCTTCAAAAGCTGCGAGAACACCAGTTATACGCAAAGTTTTCAAAATGCGAATTTTGGCTTAAGGAGGTCGGCTTCTTGGGTCACATCGTCAGCGCCAACGGCATAGAAGTGGATCCAGCAAAGATTCGGTTAAGTCCTTTCTTTAAATCCAACGGCATAGAAGTGTTAAACTTAGTGCTCGCAAATATCAGTTAAGTCCTTTCTTTAAATCCAAGTCAATCGAATATCGTAATTTCAATTATGAAAGAAAATTATAAGTGACAAATTCAAATAATAATAACTATAAATCCTTGGAGAAAATACTTTTCTAACGACTAAGAGAAATAATCTTGTATTGTGATTTCCTAAATCTAGTGCAATGATTATTCAAATAAAACTTTATGAAAATTGCGTGGTGAAATGTTCTTGCAACGATTTTAATTTAGAAAATCGTATCTCTCGATATCGGATTCCCCTAATCCCTTATCTCCTCTGTCATCTCTAACTCGAGTGAAATAAAGAATCGCATAAGAAATAAAAACCTATGTTGCTAACGCCAAGGGGAAGTCTCTTTCTCCCTTCAAACGCTATATCGAACTTATGATACTCTTGCGCAACTCATCTCTCGAATTATGAAGCGCAGTAGAAAAACGAAACCTTGGCCAAAAGTTCTAAAATAAAGATCATAAGAATAATAAAAATCATTCACTAAACATTCTTAAAGGAAAATTAAAGCGTAGTTATCATTACACAAGAAATAGTACTCTCACAACACAAGATTGCAGAAATTAGTTCATGCTAGAGGGAGAAGAACAAAATAAAGGATAGATCTTACTAGACATGATGTATATCAAGTAAATCTTCCCTTCTTCAATGATTTGACAGCGTTTCCCGCCTCCGAAATGAAGTTCCTGGGCTGATCTCCTTCTTGGTCGAAAATCTCTCTCTAGTTTTCTCTCTCTACAATGGCCGAAATTCTCCCCGAATTCCCTTCTTCAATGGCCGAACTTTCCTTTTAAATCTTCCTCTTTCTCTCTCTAGGCGGGGCCCACTTTTGGTAAGTTTTAATTGCTGAAAAGATGATTGCGTTTCCATCCGTAACCGTCGGAATCTAATTAATTTCGGATTTAAAAATTCTGTAACTGCCGACAAGTTGCAACTTTTCGGCGGAAATGTTGCAACTGTTGAAAATCTAGATTTTCTGCCTTTTTTGACCTGTCAGCTTTGTTATAACATTTTTCAGATTATGTTACAACATATTCCAGTTTTTCAACAACACTTAGTCTTCGATCTTGACTCGATTTCTTCACATATCCTTTCATAAAAACATACAAAACTAAACGTAATAATCATTTTAACTCCAAATAATAATTCATTTGAATATATATACTTTTCATTCATAATTATCACATAACTTAACAAAAAGGGTTAAAATAATGATCAAGATAACTTCTTTTTGAGAAGTTATCACCTACGACAGAGACGGTGGTTGGAGTTCTTGTGCGCCTACGACTTCGACCTCCAGTATCACCCGGGCAAGGCAAACACTGTTGCGGATGCCTTGAGCAGGAATCCTATAGCCTCAGCTAACTGGATGATTGGCACCCCGAGAGTTATAGTACGGGGACTTGAGGAGATGGGGATCACAGTGATCGCCCGAGGAGATTCGATTGCGGCAGCACATCAGTTGTATTGGACGGAGATCAAGTGCGATCTTCGGGACAGGATTAGAGATGCCTAGCAAGATGACCCATTGTTCGAGGACGGGATTGCCCGTTGAAGGCTGGAAAGGAGCACCCATATTTTAAAATACGGGACGGAATCCTTTACTTCCGTGATAGGATGTTCGTCCCTTCAGGTGGACAGTTTCGGCATGAGATTTTGTATGAGAGCCATCACGCTCGCTACTCGATCCATCCGGGCATCACAAAGATGCATGCAGATATGAAGAAAACATTCTGGTGGCCTGGGATGAAGCGAGACGTCGTCACTTTTGTGACACATTGCCCGACGTGCCAACTTGTTAAGGCAGAGTGCAGGAACCATGCCGGGTTACTACAACCACTTCCCGTCCCCGAGTGGAAATTCGAAGACATATCCATGGATTTCATCCATGGCCTGCCCAGCTCTCGGACCGGGAATGATTCTATCTGGGTGGTGGTCGACCATTTGACGAAGGTTGCGAGATTTATTCCCAACCGCCAAGACGATGGTGTTGGAAAATTGGTGCGCCTTTTCATTGAAAATGTGGTTCGGTACCACGGTGTGCCAAAAAACATAGTCTCTGATCGGGATGGTCGATTCACCTCAAATGAATGGAGGAGCGTTCAAGCATATTTGGGGACTAAACTAGCATTCAGCACATCATTTCAACCCCAAACAGACGGGCAAACTGAACGCACAAACCGGACCTTGGAGGATCTCCTCCGGTTATGCTTGGTGGATAAGAAGGAGCCATGGGAGCAGCTCCTACCTTTAGTCGAATTCTCCTACAACAACTCGTATCAGACAAGCATTGGCATGGCCCCATACGAAGCTTTATATGGCCGGAAATGCCGTACTCCACTTTCTTGGGCCCAAGATGCGGATCTGAGGGCCCTGGGGCCCGTTTTTATGGAAAATATGACGGAAATCATTCAGCTAATACAGGAACGGATGCGTGAAGCGCAGAGTCGCCAAGCCAAGTACTACGATGCCCGTCATCGACACGTTGAATTTGTCGTGGGTGATAAGGTTTACTTGAAGATCCGCCCTCACCACGGTGTATCTCGACTCCGCCGACAACGAAAGTTGAGCCCAAGATACATAGGGCCGTATACCATCACGGAGCAGATCGGTGAAGTGGCGTATAGGCTGGAGCTACCCCCGGAGCTTCAGGGGTTGCATGATGTATTCCACATCTCTTCATTGAGACGTGCACTATTACGCCCAGAGCATGTCATTCAGGAGACCCCCGAACCAGTAGTGTACAACCCGTATTCGCCGAGTGGGCCCCTCAAGCCGAGTGGCGAGACCTGGGTCAGCCCGATCATTCACCCCGGCTAGGAGGTGGAAGTACCCCCGGTTTGGTGGGGGTAAGGTGCAGAAGAGAAGGAGCTAGGCGAGTGGTGCTCTCGCGGACCATTCGCCCGGGAGCGTGGGCATTCGCACAGCTTGGCGGGTGCCCAGCGAGTGGTGCCCTCACGGACCATTCGCCCAGGATGATTTGAGGGGGAAATGACCCTGATACCCCTGGTGGGCTGCAAATAGCCCTTCGGAACAGCGGAGTTAGGCTGTTGGCAGACCAATTTGGGGTGCTGTTAGTAAAACCAAAAGGCGGATTCATGTTATTTGCAGACCAGCCTAGAAAAACCTATAAATAGACCCTTAATGGCACCTTGGAGGAGATTCGATTTTAGAGAATCCTCTCCTCCAGGCTAGTTTTTGGTCGGCGGCTAGTGCCCTCCAAGGTGCCCGGTTGAGCTCTGGTTTGGGAGGGGGAGCTCTCTAAGATCTTCCGGGTGTGTGGCGGGACCTCCTTGCTTCAGCCTTGGGTCTATTCATATTCTCACATCCACCGTCAAGAGGGTCTAGTGAGGGAGAAGTAAGTATCGGCTACACCCCCAGTGGGTTCGAACTCAAGAGACCTGTTGAAGGTTTCAACATTTTTGGTGCGGTGAGCGTGGACCGTAGCCGGTGAAGGAAAATCTTGAATTAGGTTCGATGACAGGAGATGGGGGGAATGGTTCTGACTCAGGCCACTCGCAGCCACCCGCGACAGGAGAGTGGCTGGAGATGTTTGAGAAGTTCAAGCGAGAAGTCCTGCAGACAGTCCTCGCAGCAAGGAGCGAGTGCGAGACCCCGGCAGTCCCCGTGGTTCCACCCCTGCAGATCGGCGAGAACGCACCGGGGCAGCGGTCGGGGAAGGAGGTGCTAGCAGAAGGCAGTGCGCGAGATCTCGCAGGGCGGCAGCTGTTCAGCAGTCCGGCGAGTGCTGAGGTGTGCGAGCTAGCTCCGCGCGAGAGGACCATTCGCCGAGCAGGGGAAGGGAGCCCCTTTTGCGAGATGATACTCTCAGCCCCAGTTCCAGAGGGGTTTCGTTGGCCGGAGATGTCCTACTACACCGGCAAGGAGGATCCAGTCGTGCACCTGCAGTGGTTTGAGGACATGACATCGATCCTTCCCATGTCGGATGCTTTTCAATGCCGACTCTTCGCAACCACCCTGAAGGAGAAAGCAAGGGAATGGTTCCACCAGCTTTCCGCAGGTTCCATCTACACGTTCGATGATCTGCGCCGAGGCTTTCGACTGCGCTTCTCGACGTCAAAAAAGAGGAAGATCGATGCGGAGGCTCTCTTCAAGATCAGGCAGAGGGAGGGAGAGTCCCTGGCACACTACGTGGACAGGTTCCAGGAGGAGATACACCTTGTGCAGGAGGTACCGGAATTTGCCCTTCAGATGGCGTTCATCATAGGGCTGCGAGATGGGTTCTTCAAGATGGACCTGAAGAGGAGGCCTCCCTCATCCTTTGAAGAATTGATGCAGCGAGCAGCAGAAGAGATCGAAGGAGAGGCGGCTAACCCAAAATTCTACAGGAGGTTGGCAAAAATGAGCGAGCCCGAGGTGAGGCAGCAAGAAGGGAGAAGGCGAGATAAACCCAGGGGTCAGGGGTTCGAAAGACCGCCTCGGAATTGGAGGAATCAGGAGCCCAACAACAGGTTGGGCTGGAGGCACCAGGAAGGACCGGCTAGAGGACAGGAAGAGGGGTACCAAGGAAGAGAAGCGGGAGGAATGAATCCGGGGTGGAGACAGGGTCCCAGACCCCCTTACCCCCCAAGGGAGCAAGCTATGGCAGTAGGCCGAGGAAGAGGAGGCAGAGGAGCAAGAGGAGGAAGAGGAAGAGCAGGAAGAGGGGGCAGGGTGGCGCTGCCTTATTGCGACTTCCATCAGGAAGAAGGTCACGCGACCGCCACCTGCCCAGAATTCTTGGAGATGAGGGAGAGAGGTCAGCCACGGCGGCAGCAGGCCAGGATCGAGGAAATGCTCCCGGAAGCAGAAGGAGACCGATGCGAGGACAGTGCGGATACAGGAACCAGGGGGAATCGGGGTGATTCATGGAGGGGTTGGGATAGAAGCCTCTCGCAAGAGGAGCTTCCAGGCGATGTTCCGAAGAGACGTCGCGTCGACTTCCCAGACCCCACCCCTCTCAGAGATGCTCACATTCTCCTCTGAAAACATGACAGATTATGAAGATCCGTTCTGCGACGCCCTGGTGATTCAGACGGCGATTGAAAATTTCACGGTCTCCCGGATCCTGGTCGATAACGGGAGCTCGGTGAACGTGATCTTCAAGAAGGCCTTCGACGCAATGGAGGTGGAAAAGAAGAGGGTGCAGGCCTCAGACGGACCACTGTTCAGTTTCTCAGGAGAGCGGAAGGAGGTCGAGGGAGGTGTTGGTCTCCAGGTGACGCTAGGAGGAGTCCCAAGAAACTGCCGGTTCGTCATTGTGGACGCTCCGAGCAGCTATAACGCCATTTTCGGACGACCCCTCATCAGCGCTTTCCGGTGCGTGCCCTCATCGTACCATCAGTGCTTGAAGCTCCATAGTGGAGGAGTTCAGGTCCGCGTCCGAGGAGATGCTAAGGTGGCGAGACAGTGCTATGTGACTGCCGTCAACACCATCTCTTGGATGGCAGATGCTGAGAAGATGGATGAGGAGATGGCGAGGCCGAAAGGGCCGGGAGAAGAAGTGGAGCAGAGAGAAGTAGGGGGAGAGGGCGGTGCCCGAGAGGTCGAGCTGATGGAGGTCGCTCGTGGGGAGCAGGAAGTCGAGCCGGTAAAGGCAGAAGGAGTCGCAGAGGAAGAGGCCGGGGCAGAAGGGCGAAGAGCAAAGGGCCAATGGGAAGAGCCAGCCCGGCTCGATCCGACAGAAGAGGTGGTGGGGATGGAGGTCCTCACCCAGGAGGGAAGGGTGAAGGAAGTGCGGATCTGCGAGGGTCTCGGCCAGGAGGACAGGATGAAGATGCTGGAGTGCATCCAGAAGAACGTGGATGTCTTCGCATGGAGCGCAGCTGATATGCCAGGAATCGAGGCGGACGTGGCTTGCCATCGTATCAACCTCGATCCGTAAGCCCGTCCCATCCAGCAGAAGAGAAGAACCTTCGCCAGCAAGCTCGAAGGACCCATCCGCGAGGAGGTGGCAAAACTCCTCGAAGCAGGTTTTGTATCGGAGATCCAGTATCCAGGCTGGGTCTCCAATGTCGTAATGGTAAAAAAGGCCGATGGCCGCTGGCGCATGTGTGTGGATTTTTCATTATTAAATATGGCCTGCCCTAAGGATTGCTATCCCTTGCCTCGGATCGACGCGCTGGTTGACTCAGCCGTCGGTTTTTCTGTGATGAGTTTTTTGGATGCTTTTTCAGGTTATCACCAGATCAGGATGCACCCCCCAGACGTCAAAGACGTCTCGTTCATCACCAGGGAAGGATGCTACTGCTATAAGATGATGCCCTTCGGGTTGAAAAACGCAGGAGCAACCTACCAGAAGATGATGGACCGGGTATTTAGGGAGCAAAGGGGAAGGAACCTGGAGGTCTACGTGGATGACCTTATGGTGAAGAGTAAATGCGTGAACTCTCACATCCAGGACCTCGAGGAGACCTTCGCCACCCTACGCAAGTACAAGATGCGTCTGAACCCCCTGAAGTGTGTGTTCGGGGCTAGCAAGGGGAAATTCCTGGGGCATCTTCTCACCCCTTGGGGAGTAGAACCTAACCTGGACAAGGTGAAGGCCATAATGGGGCTGGGGTCGCCGCGGAACGCCAAAGAAGTTCAGCGCTTGACCGGAAGGCTCGCGGGGCTGAGCAGGTTTCTCTCCGGAGCCGGGGAGAAATGCTCCCCCTTTTTCAAAACGTTGCGAGGTAACCAGAAGTTTGAATGGACAGAAGAATGCGAGGAGGCCTTCCAGGCCTTGAAAAGCCAACTCACCAAGGCTCCACTGCTCCAAGGTCCCAAAGAGGGGGAGGATCTATACCTATATCTTGGGGTCGGGACATAGGCCATAAGCTCCGTCCTGGTTCGGGAGGAAGGCAAGAAGCAGCTGCCCGTCTACTACGTGAGCAGGGTCCTGAGGGAAGCAGAGCTCAGATACCCGATTTTGGAGAAGTTGGCCTTTGCTTTGGTCGTCGCAGCAAGGAGGCTCAGGCCATACTTCCAGGCCCATTCAATTCAAGTAGTGACAGACCACCCTCTCCGCCAGATCTTCGAAGGAGTGGAACACTCGGGAAGGCTCGCAAAATGGTCGATAGAGCTAAGTGAGTTCAACATTACCTTTGTCCCACGACTATCCATGAAGGCGCAGGTGGTGGCTGATTTCATGGCAGATTATGTGGTCGAGATGAATGGAGATGGAACCCCTCGTCACGTCCCGTGGAAGCTGCTGGTGGACGGGGCTTCGGGCAAGAATTCACTCGGAGGAGGGGTGGTGCTGGAGAGTCCCCAAGGAGTAAAAATCGAGCAGACACTAGTGATACACTTCCCAATCACCAACAACCAGGCGGAGTATGAGGCGGTGGTCGCCGGTCTACGGTTGGCCCAGGAGCTCGGTGTCCATGACGTGGAGGTCCTCACCGACTCAATGGTAATAGCCTCTCAAATCAGGGGAGAGTTCGAGGCGAGGGAGCCTGCGCTCATAAGGTACTTGGCCAAAGTGAGAGGTCTCGTGGGAACGTTCAAGACTTTCTCCATCCGACACGTCCCTCGGGAGGAGAGTACCCCGGCGGATCGGTTGGCCAAATCCGGCCCTCGAGCCGGAGGGACCCTAACAGACCTATTCCGTCCTTCGATCGAGGAAGGGGAGCTCATGGAAGTAGAACAGCGACCCTCTTAGAAGGATCCCTTCGTAGCCTTCCTCGCAACAGGGAAATTCCCAGAGGAGATCCCGGACCAGAGACGCTTCCGGTATAAGTCTGCCTATTACGTGCTCCATGAAGGGGACTTGTATCGGAAGACTCTCTCGGGACTCCTGGCCCGATGCGTTTCAGAAGAGGAGGTTCCAAAGATCTTGGAAGAAGTCCACTCCGGCGAGTGCGACAGCCACTCGGGGAGCAGGACGTTGGAGGCAAGAATAGTGAGGCAGGGGTACTTCTGGCCAATCCTAAGTAAAGACGCGACAGCCTTCGCCAGGAGATGCCAAAAGTGCCAAATGTTCGCCCCGCTCTAGCTCGTGCCAGCTCAGAGGCTGAAGAGTATCACGGCGCCCTGACCATTCGCCATATGGGGAATGGATCTGGTAGGACCCTTCCCCCAGGCTAGTGGGCAGAGGAGGTTTCTCCTAGTCATGATTGACTACTTCTCAAAATGGTTGGAGGTCAAGGCGTTGGCCAAGGTCACCTCCCAGGTAATCCGCAACTTCGTATGGGGGGAGATCATTTGTCGGCATGGGCTTCCACAGGCCATAGTCACGGATAATGGTCCACAGTTCGCGAGCGAGGAATTCATCAGCTTCTGTAGCCATCTGGGGATAGACCTCAGGTTTGCATCCGTTCACCATCCCAGGAGCAATGGGCAGGTGGAGGCGGCAAACAAGGTCATCGTGAACCTGCTCAAAAAGAAGGTGGAGAATCTGAAGGGCAATTGGGTGGAACAGCTTCCATCGGTCCTGTGGGACCTGAGAACTACCCCCAGCACCGCCACAGGAGAGACCCCTTTCAAGCTCTCTCATGGCTGCGAGGCCGTCATCCCCATAGAGTTTGAGGTTATGACACCACGGGTAAAGGTCTCCGCTAGTGGGGAAGAAGATTGGAGAGCCGAGAACGAGGAGGAGTTGCGGCTCTCCCTCGACCTCATCGAAGAAGCTCGGGACCTGGCAGCCATTCGCCAAGAAGAGGTCAAGCGGCGGATGGCCAGGTATTTCGACAAGCACATCAGGGTCCAGCATTCGAGAAGGGAGATCTGGTGCTCAAGAAAGTCGACGCGGCTGGAAGGTCCGCCGCAGTGGGAAAACTTAACCCCAATTGGGAGGGCCCCTACGTCGTGAAAGAGGCACTAAGGTTTGGGGGGTATCGCCTTCAGAATATGGAGGGCCAACCTCTCAGCCACACCTAGAGTGGTGACGATCTTAAACGTTTCAATCCCTGAAACCATGTAATGAAAATGTTTTGAAATAAGAATATTTTGTTTAACATATGTGTTTGAGATTGATACTGCAGCTTGTAGGAAAAACTCCGAAAGCTCCAAAGAAGGCCCCGAGCAGACCCGCTGTCCAGGCTCTCATCTAGCTGGCAGGTCCGAAGGCTCACTCGGAGGCAGGTTCGATGTGAAAGAAAAGAAGGCCCCGAGCAGACCCGCTGTCCAGGCTCTCATCTAGCTGGCAGGTCCGAAGGCTCACTCGGAGGCAGGTTCGATGTGAAAGAAAAGAAGGCCCCGAGCAGACCCGCTGTCCAGGCTCTCATCTAGCTGGCAGGTCCGAAGGCTCACTCGGAGGCAGGTTCGATGTGAAAGAAAAGAAGGCCCCGAGCAGACCCGCTGTCCAGGCTCTCATCTAGCTGGCAGGTCCGAAGGCTCACTCGGAGGCAGGTTCGATGTGAAAGAAAAGAAGGCCCCAAGCAGACCCGCTGTCCAGGCTCTCATCTAGTTGGTAGGTCCGAAGGCTCACTCGGAGGCAGGTTCGATGTGAAAGAAAAGAAGGCCCCGAGCAGACCCGCTGTTCAGGCTCCCATCTAGCTGGCAGGTCCGAAGGCTCACTCGGAGGCAGGTTCGATGTGAAAGAAAAGAAGGCCCCGAGCAGACCCGTTGTCCAGGCTCTCATCTAGCTGGCAGGTCCGAAGGCTCACTCGGAGGCAGGTTCGATGTGAAAGAAAAGAAGGCCCCGAGCAGACCCGCTGTCCAGGCTCTCATCTAGCTGGTAGGTCTGAAGGCTCACTCGGAGGCAGGTTCGATGTGAAAGAAAAGAAGGCCCCGAGCAGACCCGCTGTCCAGGCTATCATCTAGCTGGCAGGTCCGAAGGCTCACTCGGAGGCAGGTTCGATGTGAAAGAAAAGAAGGCCCCGAGCAGACCCGCTGTCCAGGCTCTCATCTAGCTGGCAGGTCCGAAGGCTCACTCGGAGGCAGGT
The DNA here is from genome assembly GCA_033032865.1 of Dactylorhiza incarnata. Taxonomy (NCBI): domain Eukaryota; kingdom Viridiplantae; phylum Streptophyta; class Magnoliopsida; order Asparagales; family Orchidaceae; genus Dactylorhiza; species Dactylorhiza incarnata. The sequence goes on from JAWHQI010000017.1 coordinate 14,480,923, forward strand.
TCGATGTGAAAGAAAAGAAGGCCCCGAGCAGACCCGCTGTCCAGGCTCTCATCTAGCTGGCAGGTCCGAAGGCTCACTCGGAGGCAGGTTCGATGTGAAAGAAAAGAAGGCCCCGAGCAGACCCGCTGTCCAGGCTCTCATCTAACTGACAGGTCCGAAGGCTCACTCGGAGGCAGGTTCGATGTGAAAGAAAAGAAGGCCCAGAGTAGACCCGCTGTCCAGGCTCTCATCTAGCTGACAGGTCCGAAGGCTCACTCGGAGGCAGGTTCGATGTGAAAGAAAAGAAGGCCCCGAGCAGACCCGCTGTCCAGGCTCTCATCTAGCTGGCAGGTCCGAAGGCTCACTTGGAGGCAGGTTCGATGTGAAAGAAAAGAAGGCCCCGAGCAGACCCGCTGTCCAGGCTCTCATCTAGTTGACAGGTACGAAGGCTCACTCGGAGGCAGGTTCTATGGGAAAGGAAAGAAGGCCCCGAGCAGACCCGCTGTCCAGGCTCTCACCTAGCTGGCAGGTCCGAAGGCTCACTCGGTGGCAGGTCCCAAGGTGTTGAGAAAATGACCCCGGGCAGACCCGCTGTCCAGGCTCTCTTCTAGTTGGCAGGTCCGAAGGCTCACTCGGTGGCAGGTTCAAAATTCTGAAAAGGTGACCTCAAGAGCACTCGCATTAACCACGCGCGGGAGAGATGACCTCACTTCACCTTCATGACTGCTTAAGCAAAACCCCGGTTTGGGCGAATGGTAAGGAAGTGCGAGTGGGGGAGGTAGCGGGAAGCGAAGGGGGGCGACACGCCTAGGTCATCCTCGAGCATTCGCTAGGTGCCGGGACAGTTGCACTACAGCTTAAACGTCCTAATGAGCCTAGCGAAGTTATAGCGGCGAATGAGGAAGAATTAACGTCCTAGCGAGCCTAGCGAGACATAACAACCAATGAGGGAAAAGTGGAGATGGTACAAAGATGGAAAGCACAAAAATCGTGATCAATATATACATCTTTCAAGGGCACTCGCCCCGTTCATGATTACATTCAAAAGATTTTGATTAAAATACGGCAAAAAATACAAGGCCCATCTCAGGGGTCGGCAGGCTTCTCGCCAGAAGATCTATCGCTCTCGCCTGAATCCGGTAGGTGGGCGTCTTCTCGCGGCTCGCCATCCTCATCTTCCGGGAAGGGGATCGGGATGAAGAGCTCGGGGATGACCTGTCGGGCAGCGAGACATTCGGCCTCTTCCTTCAGGTACCCAGCCTGCCGCAACACCTGCAGCGCATGCTTCACGGCGCTCTGGGCGTTCTCTTGCATCAACTGCTCCAGCTCGTGGTGGGGGTAGAAGTGCCCCCCGCTCCCCAAGGCGAGTGCCGAGACCTCGGCTTCTCGCGACCGCTCGGCCTCGGCCTTGGCCAGCCGGACTTCATCCTCAAGGCCAGCCACCCGAGCACGAAGCATCTCGGCAACTGTGGTGTCCTAAGAATGATAAAAAAGGTGGTAAGAAGAAAGTACATCGGTCGGCAATAGGTCACTCGCGGGGAGGGGGAAAAATATATACCTCCGCAACGGGGCGGCTGGCGAGAAGGGTTTCCGCAGCTGCCAGCTTCGTCCTGAGTTCCTGCGCCTCGGCAGAAACGACGGTCCTGGACTCCTCAACCTCCGCCAAGCTCCGCGCCAGTTTGATGCTCCGGCGCGAAGACATATGCGCGAGCTCGAGCGCCCGCAGCATGGCCCTGGCGGTCTCATGGGCGAGGACCTGAGTCGTCTCGGCATCATAGACTTCAGCATCCTCCCGACCGTAGAGGGCATACGCTATGGCATAGGCCTCACCACTCGCGAGGTCGCTCTCTATCCACGACGGGTGGAGGGTGGAGAGCGAGACCCTGTTGACGTTCCTGTCCCACCTTACCAGGGGAGCCCCTGAAGGGTCCACGTACTTCTCGCCGCTGGGGAAGTTCCGGTGGTCCCTTGGCAGGGGAGGCGGCGGCAACGACGATCCCGCGCGAAGGGTGGTCTCGCCTGGCGCGCCCACCCCCGGGATCTGAGCCTGAACACTCGCCCCTAGGGTCCCATCCAAGACCCCCTTCCCCTTGGCGGAGGGGGGATTCTTTGATTTCTTGGAGGAAGAGGAGATCAGTGCCCCAGGCTTTCGCTTCTTTCCGCTAGGCTTGGAGGAGGAGGGTTCCTCCCGACAGGCATCCGCTGCAGCCTGTGCGAGAGACACAGAAGCCCCAGAGGGACGCGGCGGGTGAAGGGGAAAGCTACGCACGCCTGCATAATATGGCGAGTGATTTAGCGAATGGTATAAGAGTCACAAGATCGAAACAAACGAAGTCCCAAAAACTTACCCTCGCCCTGCGGAATGGGCGGGAGCGAATTGACGTTTCGCCGGAGATAGACGAGGTCCATCCCGTGCTCCAAGATGTATTGGTGGAGTTTGGCCTCGTGCCCCCCTAGGGTCGGGGGGCGGAAGGTTGACTCCTCCTCCTGCACTGGGGCGAGAAGTGTATTTCCCAGGTTCCCGCTGACGAAGAGGAAGCGCCGAACCCAGTCGTGATTCTTATTCGGGAGCCCGTAATGCTTGAGCGGGTTCAGACCCGAGAAGAATGAGATGTCGTTGGTGCAGCGAAAGGTGTAGAGCTTGCGGAAGACGGGGAGCGAGAACTCGATCCCCTCCTCTCGCAGATAGCTCGCGTACCCGACCAGCATAGCGATGGAGTTGGGGTTGAGCTGGCCGGGCACGACTCCATAATATCTGAAGGTCTGGCGGAGTTCTGGCCAGATGGGCAGGCGAAACCCCACCTCGAAGTGCTCTAGCGGGATCGCGAGAGCACAGGGCGAGATGGAGTTTATGCGCTCGTCCGGCCTAGGCTTTCGCGCCACGAACCCAGGCGGGATGTAATCCGCGACCGCAGTCAGGTAAGCCTCGTCGGAGAGGTCGCATGAATCAAAGGTGTGGTTGACGAACACGCTGGCGCACCTGGCTCTGCCTTCCGCATCACCACCCATGACGCGAATGATGAAGGATAAGAAAGCAGCAGAGAAGAGAGAAGCGCGAGTGCTAGCGTGAGGAAAGAGAAGGAGCGGATGGTAAGGTATTTAATACGGTGGTTGAAAGGCCTATTTATAAAGGGGGCAAACGGCGTTTGGGCTTTCGAGATAATGGGTGTGCGGATAGCAGTCGCGCCTCCCCGACGCCTCGGAACCTGAGCCGACCCCTCTCGCCCATTCATGACAAACGCCCTGTGACTATTCACTCATCGACTACGTGAAAGAGGCTAAGAAAGCATTCGGCGATAGCAAAACATTCGGCAATACCCAAGCGAGATGTAGGAAATAAAAGACAAAGAATAGAACACTCGCAAAACACGAAGCATAAGGTTATTACAAACAGAAATTAAAGTTCAGCATCCGCGGTATAGAAAACAAAAGAATTACAAGAAGGGCGAGTGAAGACTGGCTCAATACTCCTCCCAGACCCACCGACCTCGCTTTCGCGACCCAGTCTCCAGGGGCATTCGCGGGCGGAAATGTGCGAGCATGCTGGTGATCTCATGGGAGGCCAGTTGGAGTTGATCCCGGGCTCGCGCGGCGTGTCTTTCGGGAGACAACTCCCCTCCTTCACCCCCCAGGCGCTCCACCGTCGCGAGAATGCGCGAGTAGTCCCGCTGGAGGCCCTTTAACTCATGCGCGACTCTCAGCCGCACGTCGTCCACCTGGCCGGCGACATTTCGCTGGATGTGAATGAGCTTCCCCAAGACCTCCGCGATCCGCTCCTTCAAGGTCGCGTGATCGGAGGAGTCACCCAGAAAGTCAGCGAGATCCCCAGGGGAAGGGAGGGGCGAGAGCATCCCCTCTTCCCCCTCGTAGTAGGAATCAAAGGGGGAGACTTCCCGATAGCCTGCGAAATCACAACTAGGTCAGTAGCGGTAAAGTATACGAGTGCGGTAGGGGCAGGCGAGTGAACTGACTGGGGTGGGGTCCTTATGACCTGAAGGGCGAGACGAATGGGGGTGCGTTCCAAACAGCCCGGCGGGAGGTAGGACCTTTCCCTTTCCTGGACGGTAGGGCTGTGAGGTAGGAGCTGGAGCATCCGCAGGATCATCCGCGCGGACCTGTTGACCGGATCCTTCTGGGGGGACACCCTCGGCTCATCCGCAAGCACGGAGGGGTTCGGTCGAACAGGGGAAGTCGGAGGAATAGAGTTCCGCAGCGAAAGGTTGGGGTCGAGGGCTACAAAAAACAGTGGTCAGCAGCGAGCAGCATGAAGGATGAATCTAAAAGGGGTTACAACTTACCGGACTGCAATGATGTCTCGCCCGGAGGAGGTGGAGGAGCAAGGTCCCGATCTAGTGGCCTCTCGTCCGGGGGAGGTGGCACCACGACACTGCTCGAGACGGCCCCATGGCCGGTCTCGGGCATCGAGATCCCCTGCGAATGGTCAGAACAAAGGCAAGGTAAGGAGAGGAATTGAACAGAGGGACGAGAGGAGTCCTCAAACCTGCGTCCCGGTGTCAGGGGTATTCCTCGCTGGAAGAGTATCCGCCGGCGGAGTCCTCACCGGAGGGGTACTCGCAGGAGATTCCGGGGCAGTCTCGCCTCTCTGACGATTCAGCCGAATCGCCTTGGCTCGACGCGAGACGTAGGGGGCACTCGGATCTCGCTTAGACATAAGCCAAGGAGCAAATTTGGCTGCCTTGGGAGCAGTTATAGCTTGAGCCACGGCCAGGCGCTCGATCATCTCCAGCGAGAGGGGTCTCGCGGAAGGCTTGTGAGAAGACATTGATCTCGACGAAGAGCCAAGGGAGGGAAGAGGTTCCGAATCTAGGGTTATCAACGCTCCAGGAAGTTCTGGCATGAAGAGATATATATAGGACAACGGTGGGACCCACAGAATCTTGTGAGTCCAGTCAGCAAGCACTCACCGAATACAGGGTTGGACTGTTCTTTCCGAGCGTAGTAACCACTCGCAAAGAGCGGGGATTGTGTACAACCCGTATTCGCCGAGTGGGCCCCTCAAGCCGAGTGGCGAGACCTGGGTCAGCCCGATCATTCGCCCCGGCTATGAGGTGGAAGTACCCCCGGTTTGGTGGGGGTAAGGTGCAGAAGAGAAGGAGCTAGGCGAGTGGTGCTCTCGCGGACCATTCGCCCGGGAGCGTGGGCATTCGCACAGCTTGGCGGGTGCCCAGCGAGTGGTGCCCTCACGGACCATTCGCCCAGGATGATTTGAGGGGGAAATGACCCTGATACCCCTGGTGGGATGCAAATAGCCCTTCGGAACAGCGGAGTTAGGTTGTTGGCAGACCAATTTGGGGTGATGTTAGTAAAACCAAAAGGCGGATTCATGTTATTTGCAGACCAGCCTAGAAAAACCTATAAATAGACCCTTAAGGGCACCTTGGAGGAGATCCGATTTTAGAGAATCCTCTCCTCCAGGCTAGTTTTTGGTCGGCGGCTAGTGCCCTCCAAGGTGCCCGGTTGAGCTCTGGTTTGGGAGGGGGAGCTCTCTAAGATCTTCCGGGTGTGTGGCGGGACCTCCTTGCTTCAGCCTTGGGTCTATTCATATTCTCACATCCACCGTCAAGAGGGTCTAGTGAGGGAGAAGTAAGCATCGGCTACACCCCCAGTGGGTCCGAACTCAAGAGACCTGTTGAAGGTTTCAACAAGTAGAACCCAACCGATCTGTATTCCTCAAGCCGGTGCGGATCGTGGATACCGAGACTAAGGTCCTGCGGCGAAAGAGAGTTCCCCTTGTCCGAGTTCTATGGGACAACTGCGGGACCGAGGAATCTACCTGGGAACCCGAGGACCAGATGCGAGAACTTTACCCTGGCCTCTTTACGCCAGGTAACACAAATCTTTTGGACTTCTTATTTTAAGTATAATCATTTTGCGCAATTTTGAAAATACTATGACCCAATCGAATTTTCGAGGACGAAAATTTGGTTTGACTTTTTGGATTTGTAACATCCCAATTTTTGAATTTCTAAACCCTTTCGTGATTAATTGACCCGCTAGGGTCTTGTGGGCTTGGTTAGCACCCAAATGATAGGTTAGTACTCTATTGAGTATTATTTACCCAATAAGCCGCACATTTTCCTTCAGAAGTCTGTCTTTTTGACTTCTGTCTGCGTTCGTCGGAATTCGTCTGGAGTTCTCGAGAACATTCGACGAATTGACTTAGCCGCACACTTTTTCCTTCACAAGTCTGCCTTTTTGACTTATGTCTGCGTTCGTCGGAATTCGTCGGGAGTTCTCGAGAACATTCGACGAATTGACTTAGCCGCACATTTTTCTTTCACAAGCCTGCCTTTTTGACTTCTGTCTACGTTCGTCGGAATTCGTCGGGAGTTCTCGAGAACATTCGACGAATTGACTTAGCCGCACATTTTCCTTCACAAGCCTGCCTTTTTGACTTCTGTCTGCGTTCGTCGGAATTCGTCGGGAGTTCTCGAGAACATTCGACGAATTGACTTAGCCGCACATTTTCCTTCACAAGCCTTCCTTTTTGACCTCTGTCTGCGTTCGTCGGAATTCCTCGGGAGTTCTCGAGAACATTCGACGAATTGACTTAGCCGCATATTTTCCTTCACAAGTCTGCCTTTTTGACTTATGTCTGCGTTCGTCGATATTCGTCGGGAGTTCATGAGAACATTCGACGAATAGACTTAGCCGCAGAAATTTCTTCTTCAAACTGGAAATTTGGCTTCTGTCTGGATTCGTTGAGATTCATCGGAACTTCACGAGACATCTCGACGAATTGACTTAGCATTAACCAAGGTAGGAAGCATTAACTCCTCCCCAAACCCTAAAACCAACCCCTACCTCTATATAAACCTCTTGGGGGATTGGGATTTCGTTTTTCCCAACTCTACAGCCCCCAACCAGCCATAGAAGAGCTTCGGTGACCTTCCGACGAGCCTCCTCCACGAATTCCGGCGAACTCCACTGCTAACAATGGCCGCGCAACGATCCCCTCTCCTAAACGGCACACATGTAAGTTCTTATGACTCCTTCCTGCCCTTAGATCTCTTCTCGTCGACTACCGCCGTCTCCGACCACCGGAGCCGGCGATCCCGGCCTTGGAAGCTTCGGACCACCCACTTCAATCTTCGCCACCGATGCGGGTTTCGGCCTCGCATGGGACGTGTGAAGGGGAGGGAGGGCCTCCACGGCTCTCTCTCACGGCCCTTGAGGCGGAGGGAGCAGTTGGAATCCGCTCCGACGACCCTCTCCATCCAAAAATAATAATAATAATAATATAAGAATTTTCCCGGCACCGCCGGCGGCGGCCGGCCGCCGGCCGCCGGCAAGTGCCCCACTGGAGCGTCCACCCTGGGCCCACCCACCGGTGGTGGTGGTCGGATGAGTTCTCCCCAGCGGCGGTAGTAGAGGGTCCCGTAATGCTACATCCATGCATGGCGTCTTTTTTTTTCTGCATATAGGAGATGATGGGATCCCACACAATGCTGGCTGGACTCAACCTGGTCCAACTGATCTGGCACCATCGGATCTGCGCCAAGATCCGTGCGCAGAATTTTATTTCCTTGGGCAGAAAATCTGCCAGGTTTCGGAAAATTAACTTGTTTTTAAAATAGATTTTTAATAGCCTTAGATGCAGATCTGATAAGTTTACGTGAGACACACTATTAAAGATATTTATTTATACTACAAATCTCATGTTATAAGCTTTCTGATTTAGATCACCTAACTAAATTAATTTTGCACTTGAAAATTATATTTAATCATTCTGGAGAATTTAGATTTCTGTTTGTTCAAAACTGTTATTTTTAATAAAGTTTAATCCCCACTTTGAATGTCTTAGAGGCCAAATCAGAACATACACCTTAGACACATTATTAAAGTTTAATGTTTTCCCTACAACTTTCATGCTCTGAGTTTTATAATCTGAGGTTTCTAAATAAATTAAATTCGGCCTCAAACGTTCAATATATTTCTAGTTGCTGTTTTGTCCTGCAAACAGCTATTTTATGCAAACTTCAACCCTCTGTTTTGGAGACCTTAGACTCTGTTTTAGGAAAAGCTTGTGAGACATGATATGGTACATAAATAATTGTACTACAACTTTCATGTTATGTACTTTCAGATTTACAGCCTCCAAGCAATTTAAAGTTAGCCCTAAACGTGCAATCATAAATTAATTTCTCAAGTTTGAATATTGATATATATCTATAACTACTTCATTTATCACCTTGTGCATGAGGGCATGGGAGGGTGCATGGTTACCGATGTGGCGGGTTCGTCGGCTTCCCCATAATATACACTATGGGAGAAGTTGTGACGACGAACTCTTTTGCTTTGGTGGTGAAGAGGACCGGGGGCTAGCTACCCCTTCCACACAGGTCCGTCTCACAACTATTTGGTTATGTGCCGAGAGGGTCTCCGCACGAGGTGAGGATGTGTTCCCACCGAGAGTACCTATTCTTCATAGAGGTACGAAGGCCTAGGAAGTTGGGGTGTATCCATAACCTAGAAGTGGGAGCGACCGACCCACTGTCATCGTCTGGCCACGAAGGTGAGGCCTGAGAAGTGAGCTCCTTCTCTTAACAGGTCACTATGTCGACATAGGGGAAAGTGATTGAGACATATCATACGAGTGATAGAGAGGATAACCATACAAACTCATCATATCATATTGTTACTTTACTTATGCTCTCACCTTGGTCCGACATCGTATAACCACCGTTAGGAAGGGTTATACGATGGCGGGTGAACTTGCTACTTTAGCGTTTCCCTCTTTATTAATTGTTGAAGGATTACTGCTTCGTTTGTGTAATTCTAGCATATATATACTTGCTTCGGCTATTGTGCTAACTTTTCTTGCATGTGTTCTTCCTGGTACCCATTAGGGGGCTGGGGAGGAGCGTGAGATTTACTTGGTCCGTCGTGGCTAACGTACTCTTGTACGTTATCATTTTAGGAACCGATGCGCCCACCAACGGAGATGGAGCAGACGAACGAGCGTAAATGTGCCCATGACGACGAGGAGTTCCCTGATCCAGCTCGAACGATTTACGCTGACGTGAGAGTACTACTCTGAGGAGAGGATGAGAGATCACTTTTGACCACATGTTTTGTCGTCTTATGATTAGTAGAATCGTTTCTGTGAGACTCTATATACCCCTTCGTGGGCAGTGTCCATGTTTTATTATTTATCATGCTGGGATATTCTGTGATGTTTTGCTTCCGTGCAAATTAATTTTATACTCTGCGATTGTTTTCTTTCTGTAATGGTACAATTATCCTCACAGGGCGAATGTTCCGCCAACTGGGTTGTGGGTCAGGTAAGAGGGTGAGACCTCTTCGGACACGCGAACCTTTTGGGGGGACGCTCGCCTTGGGCATAAGGATCACCTTGGTTTTTTCGCCCGGTCGCGTTTTTTTCGCCCGATCACGTTTTTTACCCGGGGAGCGTTTTTTTGGCCCGGGGGCAATTTTTTTCCGCCCGAGCGAGATTTTTTCCCCCGGGCGCTTTTTTTTGCCCGACCGGGCGAAAAAAATGGGCCCGGGGGAAAAAATCTCGCCCGGGCGAAAAATACTGCGCATGGGCGAAAAAATCGCGCCCGGGCGAAAAAAACGCGCTCGCGAGAAAAAATCGCGTCCGGAAAAAAATATCGCGTCCAGGCAAAATATATCGCGCCCGGCCAGAAAATTCGCTTCCGACTGAAAAAATCGCGTTCGACCTTAAAAACCGCGTTCGGCCGGAAAAATCGCGTTGGGTCAAAAAAAGTGCGCCCGAGCAAAACAAACGCGTGCCCTGTTGAAAATTGTCCGGCCGGCCGAAAAATCCACGGCCGACCAAAAAACGCGCGCTCGGGCGAAAAAACGCCAGCCTGAGCAAAAAATGAATGCATGATCGAAAAACCCACGCCGACCGAAAAACACGCACACGGCGGAAAAACCCACTCCCGGCAGGAAAAAAAGCGTAGGCGGAAAAACTCTGGCAAAAACACTCGATTATGCGGAAAACTCATGGGTGGAGGTAAGAATTGGCGATTTGATTTTTTAGTTCAAAGTCAAAGCCATGAGTTTTCATATAAAAGCAAATATTCTCGTAAATTTCGTTGCGAATGTCAATTAGAATTGGATTTCAATTCCAGAAAGTCAATTCCAGAAAGTCAATTCCGTCCAAACGAACGGACCCTAAGAGTTCTACTAAAAGTTTTTTAAAATTTTATAGATTTTAATCGTTTTTTTTTTAATTAGGGATACGACGTAATTACTTTTAATAATATATTTGAAAATTTTGAATGTTTTAGGAAAGTCAACTTTTTCGTTTAAATATTGTATAGATTTAGAAAGAGTAATAATAGTGGAATAATAATTTAAAATAGATGTAAATATTAATATATAATAAGTTAATAATGAATGGCGTGTAATTATTATTTAATAATGATGGGTGGATTGGATTGTGGAGATTTATATGCGCAAGAGATTTTACCGCGGGATGGTTGCGTGAGACGCAAGCGGCAGAGAAAGAAGAAATATGATAGATGGACAGATAGAATGATAGATGGAGAGTTATAGATAGACAGATGGAGAGAGAGAGAGAGAGAGTTGGTAGAGAGAGATTAGAGAGAGAAATTGTAGAAAGTGAGAGAGAGAGAGAGTACACGAGAGATTCATATATAATAGAAAGAGAGAGAGAGAGAAATAAGTGTGAGAAAATGAGAGAGCAGAGAGATTCATATATAGAAAGAGAGAGAGAGAGAGAGAGAGAGAGAGAGAGAGAGAGAGATCTTTTTGCAGGGAGAGAAATACGGAGTTCAACAGAGAGGGGGGAGATTTGAGACTGTAAGTGTCTGACGCTGACTTCAGAGGGTTAAGGAGAGAGAGAGAGAGAGAGAGAATTGATGGAGAGAAGTTAGAGAGAGAGGTTAGAGAGAGTGGGACGGGGGAGATTTGAGACGGGAAGTGTATTATGCTGACTCAGAGAGTTAAGGAGAGAGAGAGCAAGAGAAAAGTTAGCGAGAGAAGTTAGAGAGAGAAGTTAGAGAGAGATTAGAGAGAGAAGTTAGAGAGAGATTAGAGAGAGAAGTTAGAGAAAGATTAGAGAGAGAAGTTAGAGAAAAGTTAGAGAGAGAAGTTAGAGAAAGATTAGAGAGAAAAGTTAGAGAGAAAAGTTAGAGAGAGAAGTTAGAGAAAAGTTAGAGAGAGAAGTTAGAGAGAAAACTGAAGAGAGAGAGTGGGATGGGGGAGATTTGAGACTGGACGTGTATTATGTTGACTAAGAGAATTAAGGAGAGAGAGAGTTGATAGAGAGAGGAAGAGAGAAGTTAGAGAAAAGTTAGAGAAAGAAGTTGGAGAGAGAGCGTGGGATGGGGGAGATTTGAGACTGGAAGTGTATAATGCTTGACTCAGAGTCTGAGAGAGTTAAGGAGAGAGAAAAAGAGATAGAGTTGATAGAGACAGGGAGAGAGAGAGAGAGATTAGAGAGAGAGAGAGAGAGGGATGAGAATGGGAGAGGGGGGGCAATACTGATATGATGCCCAAATTTATGGCAGTATACCATACCCAAGCATGACCAACATCACATCATTATTGCTTCCTATAACAGCCATGATACTATTATGGCAAATTATATGATTTTCTTGTGATTTTTTTTATTTTAATTATATTAAAAAAAAGTGATGTTACAGGCCCTCCTAAAATAATGGCTATTCGCATCCCGAAAACATCCCAAAAATCTATTTTATAATCGCAGTCTAAAAATTAGAGAACTAGAAAATATTTATGCACGAGAATTTCTCCATCACTTGCTCTAAATAAATTGTGAATATTTTTTTGGACTGTGAATATCAACGAAAGCCAAAATCGGAATTATCATAACATTGCTAAAAATATATGTATATATTAATAGAAGTTGTAGCATTTTTTTCGGGCTGAAAATGGAGCTTAAACACCCAAATAAACATGAGAGATGGTTACGTACGGGTAACGCACGTGCGGGAGCAAGTACAACGGTATGATCCGAGATTTCAATTGTGCAGATTGTTTCTGAAATATACCGTCGTATTAATGTAATACGACCGCATTGAAAAATAATCATATTTTAGATCAATTACGTGCAAAAATTCATGCTAGCGGAAATATATGACGTGATCGGGAGTTGCGCACAATGATTTAAGGTGCGTTAATAATTCACACATTCACTATCTTTTTTCTCGTCGTTGACCTTCTTAACATGCTTATTTAAAATTTATATAATATTTACCAATCTATGCGATAAATGATCCGCATAACGGAAAAATGTAAGATATTTTTTTGAAAAACACTTAAATGAAGATTTTTCAAACAGTTTAAAACTTTTCCAAATGTCACCACTGATTTCTCACCACTGAGTTTATCCACCTCCGTTGCCACCCTAGACAGAGCCTTAATAAGAGTAATTAGTCACCACTGAGTGTATAAGCTCGACGACGATCGGAGACGGGAAAAAAATATTTTGAGATATGTGATTACTGTTGCGGGTCGCTTAGGGCTCTTGGTAGACCGGTCGAATTGAACCACCTTAGCTCGGGAGCGAACTAAGCGCGCAAACAGTCACAGAGAAATTCGTTGAGTACACGGGGACGTTTTAACGTGGAAAAACCCAGAAAAGGTAAAAAACCACGCGGCCGGGACTGTGCCGACCAAACTTCACTATCTTCTGAGAGGTTACAATTCGGTGTTTAGAATTCGAGCGCGACAGGCCGCCGCTCGTTACAATATTAGAGAGAGAGAGAGAGAGAGAGAGAGAGAGAGAGAGAGAGAGAGAGAGAACGTTCCGAGGGTGACAGGCCACCTCTCGGAAAAAACTAAGTCTTTTCCTTCTGAGAACGGTAGAGAACGAAAGTGAGAATGCCTTGTCCGCTTTCGTGACGACGAAAGTGAGAGTGCCTTGTCCGCTTTCGTGAGAACGAAAGTGAGACTGCCGTGTCGTCTTTCGGGACGAAGGAAAGTGAGACTGCCGTGTCGCCTTTCGGGACGAAGGAAAACTTCAAGTCCACGAAGTAGATCTTCAAGCGCCGAATGAGAAATCCGTGGAAATCTTCAAGGAGCTCTCCCGGGTCCAGAAGGCAAGGTCCTCTCAAATGAAGCCTAGGGGGTCCTTTTATAGCTTTGGCCGGGGGTAGCCCGGTAATTTTGCCGTTGTAACCACCGTAACCACCTGGGAGGACGAATCATATTGTCCGGTTCAGAGCCTACGGATCACCATTTTTCGTAAATGATCATCCTGCCCTTCGAGGAAAGGCGACAAGCTGTTCCTGAAAAGTGAGAAACTAAAAAGACAAAAAGTGAGCGAGCCGAGACGGAAAAGTGAGCGAGTCGGAAATGCGAGCATGCTAGAAAGATAAAAAGTGAGAGTTCCCGAGATGTGAGAATGCTCCGAGCGCGCTCAGGAGCGTTCTGACGAGGGCGCGAATATAGGAGGGCCCCTTGCAAGCCGTGCACGTTGCGGTTGGCGGTTGGTGGCAGTAATGGCGGTTCCGGCTTTTGAAAGTGCACAGTTAACCTCAATAGAATTCTCTAGAGGGGGGTGAATAGAGATTAAAAATATTTTGTGCAAAGTTAATATATATGTGTATGATCACAGATTAGAGCTTCCCACACACCAACAAGAATTAAACAAATGAAGTAAATGCAAGAAAAGAAATCACAGCACAACACAAGAAAATATAGTGGTTCCCCAAACTTTGGGTAGTCCACTCTTCTACCCCCTTGGTAGGAATTCACTATCTTGCATTGAGTCTTTTGATAAGGAGACTCTTAGAACCACCCTGAGTCTTTTGACAAGGAGACTCTTAGAACCACCCTGAGTCTTTTGACAAGGAGACTCTTAGAACCAGTACACTGAATTTTTTGAAGAGAGATTCTAAAAACTATTTTACAATATTTAAGTAAGAATAAGAAAGAAGAAAGAAATAAGAACAAGAATGAATCTTCTTCCTAGCAAGAAGATTGGAAGCACAATAAGTAGTGAATTAAATCTTTCTTCTATAGAGAGAAGAAGATTTGTAGCTTTTCTCTCTTATGTGAGAGCTATCAGAACTTGCAGCAGAATGACTTCAGAAGCAGGAGAAGAAGAAGTGCTTGAATATTGCTGCAGGACAATTTCTCAATTTTCTCTATATACTTGGGAGCTCTTCCTCTTTTTCAAATGTAAAAATGGTGAATCACTTGTTCTACTTTTTCTGCCGACCTCCTCTTTTTTTATAGCTCTGTTGATTCAAAATAATACTATAGGAGGATAATCAATTAGCAGTCAGAGAAATAGAAAGATGAAAATGTTTCCATAATATTTATTTCTGTAGAAGGAAAGAACTAATTCTGATTTCAAATAATGTCCAAATAAGTTTAATCAAATTAGCCAAGAATCAGATATAAGGAAAGAATGATTCAGAACGACTATAAAATATTGACATTTATTCCATACAAATCAGATCTACTGAAAGAAGGAAAGAGATCTGACGCATATTTAAATCTGTCATATAAATCGACGTGCGTCGATTACCACTCGACGTAAACGTCGAGTTCTTCTTGGCTGGACGTCGAGAGGAGAATAAGGAAGGTGCGTCGACTAAGGTGCGTCAACTTCTCCATATGCGTCGACTAGAAATCAGAGTAGCGTCGACAACACATACGTCGAAATCTTCCTAAAGTTACTTCGACTCAATCTGAAGGAAACGTCGACTTCATTTCGACGTTGCGTCGAATAGTATTCGACGCATATTTACTTAACCTTGTTTTTCTTTGTTAGAATTCATTTTCAACTTATTTCTAGGGGTTAAGAGAAATCATTTCCCCAACAGCTTTGATCTCCCACTCTCTCCCACTAAGGTAGTGGGGGGAGTGGTTTATGGGAGTAACCGCCATCCGGTTTTTCTCATAAAAGAGAGCCCATGATGAATCCTCATCACAAGCCCCCCAAACCTTCGGAGTCCGATCCTCCGTGTGAAGGAGTACGAAGGTTTCATCTCTTGCATTGACTCCAGTCTTCGTTATTGTCGGCGTGCGGCGCATTGAACCATGGTGGAGGTAAGCTCTCCCATTATTTTTGTTTCGTTTGCAAAGAAAGGAGGAGATGGCGGAGCGCGCCCGCGAGGGTGGTTTCGACCGAGGGGGCGAGGCGTCGGGAGGGTGCGCGCCCACGCGTGGGCTGCTCTGACCGTGGGAGCGAGCTCGTGCGTGGGCGCTGCCGTCCGCGGGGTCGAGCCACCGGCTGCCTTCGCGACCCGCATGCGCGGGTGCTGCCGGCCGCGGGAACGGCCGCCGACGGAGGGGGGCCGTGCGGCCTGTGCCGGGTGTAACACCCCAAAAATCGTAGTTCAGCGAGGTAGGCGGAGTGGTAATGCTGCGCTCGGGATAGGCTAAAAATTCCACAACAGTTCTATGCGCACGACTATTGTCCTCTTCGCGCACGACCAGTGATCGTGCGCTAGTGATCGTGCGTATCTCGCAAGGAATAGGAGTTCTGTCTCGGCTTATCGCACGACCATTCTCCTCTTCGCGCACGACCAGTGATCGTGCGCCCTGTTTATTTCTATTCCGCGAAATCGTGCGGGGATGACGATCCGACCGATCAAATATTTTGGGATTTGATCCAGCGGCTGAGATGTTTCGCTGGGGGGCTTTAGGGCTTGGATGAGGGGTTAATCCCTCATATTTTCAAGCCTTTTCTCTCTCTTAGGTTGGAGAAAGGAGAAGGGGGCAAGGAGGAAGAAGAGGGAAGATCCACCATTGTTGGAGCTTCGGAGCTCCGATCGCCGATCCGAGACCGGCAACGCGTAGAGGGCGTCAAGGCGCTTCTTCTCCACCGTTGGTTTGCAAGCTTCTCATGGCTAGGAGGAGATCTCAAAAGGTAACGACATTTCTCCTCCCGGTCTTTAGGATGCGTGCTTGGCATTCCTTTATTTTCTGCATTTTGGCACCGGATCCGTCGAGTGAGAGGGATCCGGGTCGCCTCGGTTCAAAAGGAACCATCGGGTTGATTGAGTCCGTCCCCGACATGATTTGCACTAGAGATCCGCTCCGTTAGCGGATTAGGCATTGTGGGTGAAGCCGGATTTGTGGCCGTTGGTCCGATTCAGTGATGTTGATTTACGCGCATTTTAGGGGTTTTGTTAGAAATCCGATTACAGCGAACTCGCCGTTGTGATGCCCTTGTAGCTTCGTGTGGTAACGAACGTTGGGTTTAGGGCGGAGAAATAATGTGCGGAATATGGGGCTTGTGATGCCTAGTGTTGTGCGAAGGCGCGATTGGTCTTTGTGGTCGGCTGGCTATCCCGTGAAGACTGAGATTCACGTGTGGAGAGTGTACCGGCAAGATTAGTCCCTTCGATTGTTGAATGACGAGAATGTCTGTGCTACGGATGAGTCCGTTGACGGTCGCCAGGCGAGGCAATCGGTGGACGTTGTCCCGAGAATAAGTCCAGGGCCTTGGGACGTTTTGGTTAGCCAGAATTCTTAGTATCGGTCTTAGTGTGTTGTTGATGGCCCGAGCGTGTGAGCTGTTAGACAAGCCCGATGGCGTGGTGAGCCAGGCGAGGTGGGTCTCAGCGAGAGCTCTTGGCCTTGGGTTATGATGCCCTTGCGGGGAAACGAAAAGTACCCTTGTGTTTGTGATGTGATGATGATGTATGATGATGTGATAGATTCATACGCTTTAGGGTGCCTTGGGTGAAACCCGGGTTTGCATTCATTCTGCACTGATAGGCCCCTTTTTATTATCTGCTCAACATAGAAACGTGGATGTTGTATGTGACACTCATACCTATTTTTATGTTGTTTTCCGTTTATGTACATTTGCATACAAAGTGCTGACTTGCAGGGTGAAGTAGTTCCCCGGGGTCCGCTAGGACGGCCGGGAGGAGGGATGTTGTTACACCGTTTGTGGTCAGCCATAGCTGACCCTCGTTTACCGCTCTTTGTGATTTGGTTGCAGGGCAAGAATCGCAGGCTGGACCCAGCGCGCCGGCCAAAAAGGCCTAAAGCCTCATGAAGTGTTTACCTTGTCTTCATGCACTTCTTTTATTACTTTTGTTGTAACCGGCTTGCATGCCGAGGTAGTTTAGGTAAAACTATTATCTGTCCCCTTTTGTTGGGACGTCCTTTTGTGTTGAATATTTGGTGATTTGGACTGTGGTTTGTATGGCCTTAAGGCCAGTTGGACTCCTATGTAGTATGGACAATCTCTGTGTTTTTGTTTGTTTCCGCTGTGTTGTCTGAGTTTTGAGAATGGGTAGTCAATATCATCTTTTAATACTGAAGCTGTGGCGGTTATATGTAGTGGGGTCCCGGCCGGACCCATGTTATATGATCATTGCAGGGGAGGTGTTACAATTTGGTATCAGAGGGAGGTTTTAGTATTCTTGCGAGGTCTAGTGTTTTTGGATCGCGTAAGAGATTGTCCACATAGGAGTATTGTGCGGGATCATGAGTATCCCTGCGTTCGAGCCTTTAGCGGAGAGAGCTATTCCGATGGGTGATCGATTCATGAAGTATTTCTTGAGTTTCCACCCTCCGACATTCAAGGGAGTGGGCACTCCAAAGGATGCCGAGGATTGGCTTTCGAGGATCCAGGAGCTCTTGAAGGCAGCTGAGACCCCAGCTGAGAGGCAGTCTCACTTTGCGAGCTTTATGTTAGAGGGCGATGCGAAGTTGTGGTGGGTGAACCATAACGGTTGACATTTTGTTGGGCGTGTTCCGTCCATGGAGGAGTTCGGAAACGCTTTCCTAAAGCGTTACATTCCGGCTTCAACAAGGTTAGCACTGCAGCGGCAGTTTCTGCATTTGGCGTAGCGGGAGAAGACAGTGGATGAATATCTGCAAGAGTTCACTCGATTGGGTCGTTATGCGGGTACGACTATGGCAGGTGATGAAGAGAGAGATAACCTCTTTTATCAAGGGTTGAGGGAAAATTTAAGGCAACCACTCATAGCCTTGAAGAATGCGGGATTCAATGAGTTGGTCGAAGTCGCTCGCACGCTGGAGAGCGACTTGGAGCGAACTCAGCGGCGAAAGGGTGTTGCGGCAAGGCAGGGAGAAGGAAAGCCTTCTCAGTCTCAGCCCCAGTGGAAGTCCGAGGGCAGCCGATGGAAGAAGAAGCCCCGTCCTAATAGGCCTGGGGAGAGAAGTGGCGCACCTTCGGGAGATTTCCGTTCCAAAGGTCCGGTTACTTGTTACCAGTGTGGCAAGGTGGGTCACATTAGTCGTTTTTGTACCGAGGGCGGAGCTGGGCCAGAGCCGAGACAAGAACAATCGGTGCGTTCGGGTCCCAGTGTTGCAGAGAAGGGGAAAGCGGTGGAGTCGAGTGCTTCGCGGTTCCCTCCAGTGCAGCCTAGAGCCTATAATCTTGGGCAACAGGAAGCGATACGTCAACCCGATGTGGTGACAGGTTTCGTGCTAGTTTCGGGCTACCCCTCTCGAGTGTTGTTCGACACGGGGGCGTCACACTCTTTTCTTGCGGAAAGTTTTATCCGGAAGATTGGTGCTGAGTCCGTAGTGGCAGAAGTGGAGTTGAGTGTGCGTATGCCGGATGGGTCTTTCATGACTACCATGAGGAAGGGACGCATTGTGATGCAAATTGGCGATTGTGTTTTCGTGTTAGTAGCAGCGATTCTGCCACTAGCCGAATTCGATGTTATCTTGGGAATGGACTGGCTTGCGGAGCAGCGAGCTAGTATCGACTGCCAGTTGAAGGTGGTAACCCTGAGAGGTGAAGGTAGAGCAGAGGTCAAGTTTGAAGGCCTAAGCGGAGTGGCTTGCTCCCTGATTTCCGCTATGCAGATGAGGCGTGCGGTAAACCAAGGAGGCGAGGCGTTCTTAGCTTTGTTGGAGACTCACTCCACAAAGTTGGCTATTAGAGAAGTTCCGGTGGTGAAAGAATTTGAGGATGTATTCCCCGAGGAGCTTCCGGGAGCACCTCCTCAGCGTGAAATTGATTTCTCGATAGAGTTGGTACCGGGTGCGAGGCCGGTGTCGCGTCCTCCGTTTAGGATGGCACCGAAGGAACTGGCCAAGTTAAAGGTTCAGTTGCAGGAGTTGTTAGAGCAAGGGTACATTAGGCCCAGCTCTTCGCCGTGGAGCGCGCCGGTATTGTTTGTGAAGAAGAAAGACGGAAGTTTGCGGTTGTGCATCGATTATCGTGAATTGAATAAATTGACCGTTAAGAATAAATATCCGATTCCCCGAATCGATGATTTGTTCGACCAGTTAGTGGGGTCGGTGGTGTACTCCAAGTTGGATTTGAAATCGGGGTACTACCAGCTGAAGATTCGAGAAGAGGACGTTGCCAAGACAGCGTTTGGGACTCGGTATGGACACTACGAGTTTTCGGTGATGCCGTTTGGACTGACGAACGCGCCATCTGTGTTCATGGATTTGATGAACAGGGTTTTTCGCCCGTTCTTAGATTCGTTCGTGGTGGTGTTTATTGATGACATTTTGGTGTATTTAAAATCGGAGGCAGAGCATGAGTCTCACTTGAGGCAAGTATTGCAGACTCTAAGGGAGAATCAGCTTTATGCTAAGTTCTCAAAATGCGAGTTTTGGATCGAGAAGGTGGCTTTCTTGGGTCACGTAATTAGTGGAGATGGGGTGGCGGTAGATCCAGCGAAGATTGAAGCCATTAGAGATTGGCCTGTTTTGAGAACCGTGGCGGAAGTCCGGAGTTTCCTTGGACTAGCCGGTTATTACAGAAGGTTCGTGGAGAACTTTTCGCGGATGGCGTTGCCCCTCACCACTCTCACTCGCAAGGACCAGAGGTTCGTATGGACACCGGAGTGTGCCCGTGCATTTGAGAATCTGAAGGAAAGGTTGATGTCTGCTCCAATCCTTAGTCTTCCTAGTGGGACGGAAGGATTTCAGATTTTCAGCGACGCGTCAGGTTGCGGGTTGGGTTGCGTGCTGGTGCAGCACGGCAAGGTGATCGCTTATGAGTCAAGGCAGTTAAAGACTCATGAGAAGAATTATCCCATCCACGATCTGGAGTTGGCGGCGGTAATCTTTGCGCTAAAGTTGTGGCGGCACTACGTTTATGGTGCGAAGGTGGAGATCTTCACAGATCACAAAAGCTTAAGGTATCTTCTAGTCCAAAAGGACCTGAATATGCGGCAGCGTAGGTGGGTCGAGTTCCTTGGGGACTACGACGTGGAGATTCAATATACGCCGGGTAAAGCCAACGTGGTGGCGGATGCTTTGAGTAGGAAGTACTCCGGGCAAAGTAATTGGATGGAGGCGCATAACGAGCGTTTGATTCGAGACTTGGAATCCCTTGACATTTCTTGTGTGGCTAGAGGTGAGTCTAGCGTAGCTCATTTGAACTGGATTGAAATGCAGTGTGATGTAACGGATCGAATCCAAGAGGCGACCAGTGCGGACGAGGAGTGCCAACAGTTGGTGTTGGAGGCTCAGCAAAGCGAAGGCACTGCTTTGGAGATGGTTGGTGGAATTCTGAGGAGAGACGGAAGGATCTGTGTTCCGCGTTTCGGCAAGCTTCGCGAGGAGTTGATGTTTGAAGCTCACTTTACGAAGTACTCCGTTCATCCAGGAAGTACAAAGATGTACGCGGATTTGAAGAAATCTTTTTGGTGGCCTGGGATGAAGCGGGATGTAGCCGAGTACGTGAGCCGATGTCAGACTTGTGCCTTGGTGAAGGCTGAGTGCCAAAGGCCTGGTGGGTTCTTGAAGCCTCTTCCCATTCCCGAATGGAAATTTGATGACATCTCTATGGATTTTGTGCATGGGTTGCCTCGATCGCGGCAGGGTAACGGTGCGATTTGGGTGATAGTGGATCGCCTGACAAAGGTGGCCCACTTCATTCCGAATCAGAAGGGCGATGGCGTGGAGAAGCTCGTGGAGCTTTATGTTCGAAACATTGTGCGGTTGCACGGGATTCCGAAGAGCATCGTTAGTGATCGCGATGGGCGATTCACCTCGAAGGACTGTAGATTAGTGCAGAAAAGTCTAGGCACGAAGCTCAAATTTAGTACTGCGTTCCATCCGCAGACCGATGTTCAGACGGAGCGAACGAACCGTACGTTGGAAGACATGTTGAGGATGTGTGCTCTCGACTTTGGCAAAGGTTGGGAAGACCACCTTTTCATGGTGGAGTTCGCCTATAATAATAGCTTCCAGGCGAGTATCAAGATGGCGCCATACGAAGCTTTGTATGGAAGGAAGTTTCGAACGCCGATGTCTTGGGCAGATGTGGGAGACACTAAGATTTTGGGAAAGCAAGTGGTGGGAGATGCTTGCGAGATTGTGCGGGCGATTCAGGAGCGCATGAAGGTTGCTCAGGATCGACAAGCGAAGTATTTTAATGCGCGCCACAGAAATGTGGAGTTTGCAGTGGGCGACATGGTCTACTTGAAGATCAAGCCGTTCAAGGGTGTTTCGCGGGTGCGGCGACTCAAGAAGTTGAGTCCGAGATATTTGGGTCCGTTCGAGGTTACGGAGCGTATAGGCGAAGCAGCCTATCGTTTGGCGTTGTCCGCAGAGCTGAGTGGATTACATGACGTTTTCCATGTCTCCGTGCTGAGGAAAGCTTTGGTAGAGCCGAGCGTCGTGGTCGAAGCGGCGGCGGTGTCGGTGATGGAGGACTTGGGGGCGAGGGTTCGCCCGGTGTGCGTGGAGGATTCCGAAGTCTGGCAGTTGCGTAACAAGCAAGTCAAACTTGTAAAGGTGCGATGGGATAACTGCGGGCGAGACGATTTCTCTTGGGAGCGTGAGCAAGCGATGCGGGAGGATTTCCCGGAACTTTTCGCTCCAGGTATGCGTCGTGGTTTTCCTGTTTAAATTCTGAAATTTCGAGGACGAAATTCTTTTAAGGGGGGTGGAGTTGTAACACCCCAAAAATCGTAGTTCAGTGAGGTAGGCGGAGTGGTAATGCTGCGCTCGGGATAGGCTAAAAATTCCACAACAGTTCTATGCGTACGACCATTGTCCTCTTCGCGCACGACCAGTGATCGTGCGCTAGTGATCGTGCGCTAGTGATCGTGCGTATCTCGCAAGGAATCGGAGTTCTGTCTCGGCTTATCGCACGACCATTCTCCTCTTCGCGCACGACCAGTGATCGTGCGCCTGTGATCGTGCGCCCTGTTTATTTCTGTTCCGCGAAATCGTGCGGGGATGACGATCCGACCGATCAAATATTTCGGGATTTGATCCAGCGGCTGAGATGTTTCGCTGGGGGGCTTTAGGGCTTAGATGAGGGGTTAATCCCTCATATTTTCAAGCCTTTTCTCTCTCTTAGGTTGGAGAAAGGAGAAGGGGGCAAGGAGGAAGAAGAGGGGAGATCCGCCATTGCTGGAGCTTCGGAGCTCCGATCGCCGATCCGAGACCGGCAACGCGTAGAGGGAGTCAAGGCGCTTCTTCTCAACCGTTGGTTTGCAAGCTTCTCATGGCTAGGAGGAGATCTCAAAAGGTAACGACATTTCTCCTCCCGGTCTTTAGGATGCGTGCTTGGCATTCCTTTATTTTCTGCATTTTGGCACCGGATCCGTCGAGTGAGAGGGATCCGGGTCGCCTTGGTTCAAAAGGAACCATCGGGTTGATTGAGTCCGTCCCCGACATGATTTGCACTAGAGATCCGCTCCGTTAGCGGATTAGGCATTGTGGGTGAAGCCGGATTTGTGGCCGTTGGTCCGATTCGGTGATGTTGATTTACGCGCATTTTAGGGGTTTTGTTAGAAATCCGATTACGGCGAACTCGTCGTTGTGATGCCCTTGTAGCTTCGTGTGGTAACGAACGTTGGGTTTAGGGCGGAGAAATAATGTGCGGAATATGGGGCTTGTGATGCCTAGTGTTGTGCGAAGGCGCGATTGGTCTTTGTGGTCGGCTGGCTATCTCGTGAAGACTGAGATTCACGTGTGGAGAGTGTCCCGGCAAGATTAGTCCCTTCGATTGTTGACTGACGAGAATGTCTGTGCTACGGATAAGTCCGTTGACGGTCGCCAGGCGAGGCAATCGGTGGACGTTGTCCCGAGAGTAAGTCCAGGGCCTTGGGACGTTTTGGTTAGCCAGAATTCTTAGTATCGGTCTTAGTGTGTTGTTGACGGCCCGAGCGTGTGAGCTGTTAGACAAGCCCGATGGCGTGGTGAGCCAGGCGAGGTGGGTCTCAGCGAGAGCTCTTGGCCTTGGGTTATGATGCCCTTGCGGGGAAACGATAAGTACCCTTGTGTTTGTGATGTGATGATGATGTATGATGATGTGATAGATTCATAGGCTTTAGGGTGCCTTGGGTGAAACCCGAGTTTGCATTCATTCTGCACTGATAGGCCTCTTTTTATTATCTGCTCAACATAGAAACGTGGATGTTGTATGTGACACTCATACCTGTTTTTATGCTGTTTTCCGTTTATGTACATTTGCATACGAAGTGCTGACTTGCAGGGTGAAGTAGTTCCCCGGGGTCCGCTAGGACGGCCGGGAGGAGGGATGTTGTTACACCGTTTGTGGTCAGCCATAGCTGACCCTCGTTTACCGCTCTTTGTGATTTGGTTGCAGGGCAAGAATCGCAGGCTGGACCCAGCGCGCCGGCCAAAAAGGCCTAAAGCCTCATGAAGTGTTTACCTTGTCTTCATGCACTTCTTTTATTACTTTTGTTGTAACCGGCTTGCATGCCGAGGTAGTTTAGGTAAAACTATTATCTGTCCCCTTTTGTTGGGACGTCCTTTTGTGTTGAATGTTTGGTGATTTGGACTGCGGTTTGTATGGCCTTAAGGACAGTTGGACTCCTATGTAGTATGGACAATCTCTGTGTTTTTGTTTGTTTCCGCTGTGTTGTCTGAGTTTTGAGAATGGGTAGTCAATATCATCTTTTAATACTGAAGCTGTGGCGGTTATATGTAGTGGGGTCCCGGCCGGACCCATGTTATATGATCATTGCAGGGGAGGTGTTACACCGGGCGACCCTCCGCGCGGTGGCTTTGCGCCCGGCTGGTGGGAGCTGCGGGGGGCGCGCGCTCCCCCACGTGCGCGCGCGGCGGTTTGCCGCGCACGCACGCGAAGGTTCATTGCGCGCGTCCCCACGCGCGCGCGTGCGCGCGGCGGTTTGCCGCGCGCGCGTGCGCGCGGCGGTTTGCCGCGCGCGCCCCCACGCGCATGCATGTGCGGTGGTTCGCCGTGCGCATCCCCCGCGTGCGGCGGTTAGCCTAGCACGCGGGGCGCCGGGTGCGTGTGGCTCACCGTTCGTGCGGTTCGTTGCGCGCGGAAGCCGTTGCGTGAGCGATTTGCTGTGCGCGTGACTTGTTGTGCGCATGTGATTAGCTGCACGCGAATTGCGGAGTGCGCTCGGCTTATTGCTTTCATGCGGTTGGTCGGTGTGATTGCGTGTCGGCGGGTTGATTTTACCTGACGCGCGTCTTTTGGGATCTTTATTCACATGCATTCTCATTTTGTTTGATGTATGCGCTTATGCGCGCGAATTTTTGCTTTCAGGTTTCGAAACGGAGTGGCCAGTCGAGGCCGATACGCATGCGCTCTACTCTTGACGGCGCGCGAATAGACATATGGCGGAAGCGGTTCGGGTTGCCCCCTGACGTTGAGGTGAAGATCCCACGGGCGGAAGAGCGCGCTCAGAATCCGCCGACCGGTTTCATGGCCCTTTCGGAGAGCTGTTTGAAATCCGGGTTTTGCATTCCCCCACCCGAGGAAGTTGTTGAGATATTGCGGTTCTGCGGTGTCCCGATTACCCAGTTCACACCGGCTGGGATGGCGAACATTATGAGGATGGTGGTATTTTTTCGGGAACATAGCACGCGCTTTTCGCTCGAGATTTTCAATGATTGGTGCGAGGTTTCTACCGACCCGGGCAGTTGTATTAAAGTTCAGAGCAACAAAAGCTGGTTTCACTTTGGAGCGAAGGCTGATTACCGCCATGGGAATATTCTTTATGGGTATGTCCGGAATCGATGGGAGCTACCAGAGTTATGGAGATCGCTTCCTGGACGCTGTCGCCGGCAGACTGGTCGGGAAGATGAGTTCCTTCCTATCGCTGGTTTTCCTGGCCGAGAGGGGCTGTTGAAAGTCTTGCTTTCCATTTCTGGTTGCGTGGATGAACGTCGACTGCACTCGGTGGGGCTTTCCTGGGATCCCGAGCGGGAGGCTGCTGTTCCCTTAGATCGTGGGAAAAAGAGGAAGATCGTTATTAAGAACGGCCCTTCCGGTCCGCTCCCAATTCCACTGGTGCCTACGAGTCAAGATTGTGAGGCCGGCCCGAGCCGTCCTAGGAGAGAGCCGGTCTCGCCCGATCCGGAGGTGGAGATTTTGATGTCTCCTATTGCCGACCGGGTCCCGCTGGAGGATTTGCCGCCACCACCTCCCCTCATGCCGGCGAAGCGAGTTTCTTCCTCACTCCAGGCGATGGCTTGTGCGGTAAGTGAAGCTCTTCTTTCTTGATCTCAGTCTTTACTATCCGTTCTTATTTATGCTTGCTAACCGTTCGACTTTTGTTCGCAGGCAGAGGTTTTGACTAGCGTTGCGCTCACATGGAACGATCATTATGTGAGCCTAAAGGATAACTACTTCGCTCTCCAGGAGGAGTTACGCGTGGCGAGGTGTGACATGTCCGTTTTGCATAGGAAGAGGGACTGTGATGCAGCTCATATCAAGCAGTTGGAAGGCGAAGTTGAGAAGCTGCGAGCAGAGTACGACGGTGATAAGGCGCTTGCCCAGGATGCCCTTCGTCAACTATCGGACGCACAGGGGGAGATGTTTCGCCTGGAGGGGGAGTTGGGCTTTCTACGGAGCGAGGTGGACTGATTGTCGTTGATCGAGCAGAGTCTTGAGGAGGCCAAGGCGACTGGGGTAGCCGAGTACAAGGATTCTCTCACTTTTGCGGAGGAGTGCTTCCAGATGGTGGAAGAGATTCGCGCTGATGTGATGACGAAGGAGGTAGAGCCCTTGATAGCGGACGAGTGCGAAGACTCTTTTCAGAGAGGCATTCAGAAGACTCTCCGTATGATGGGGAGGAAGTTCGGGTGCGACACCGCTGGCCTCGGAGCCAGAGATCTTTCTGGGGATGACTACTCGGACGTGGCCGAGGACTGATGTTGTTTATCTTTCATCTTCTTACTTTCAGCTTTTTTGTTTGTTTGTGTGTTTGTCGGATGTGGTTGTATCTCCTTTATTGCATGCGTCGTACTTGTTTCCCTGCATGATCTTGTCAATCTGGTTGTTAGCACCTGCATAGTTTAATTGTTTTCAAAATTACAGATGAGTTTGCGCGGATCTGAGCCCGAGGCTTTCGTACTAGTTTGCACGAGTCTGTGCTCGCGACTTTCTCATTATATATAAAATTAGTTTGCACGAGGCTGTGCTCGCGTCTTTTACATAAAAAATTAGTTTGCACAAGTCTGTGTTTGCGGCTTTCGCACGAGTCTGGCTCGCGGCTTGGCCGGTGAATAGCGGGTGTATTCAAACCGAGGGTGAACGTAAGGGGGGGCAGGCCCCTACGACACCGGGACTCGACGACGGAGGAGAAGGGCGAACCTTCAATCGACGGCGGTGCAAAGTCCCCGGGGAAGGGCCCCGAAGTGGCCGGTGAATAGCTGGTGTATTCAAACCGAGGGCGAACGTAAGGAGGGGGGGCAGGCTCCTACGACGCCGGGACTCGACGGCGGAGGAGAAGGGAGAACCTTCAATCGACGGCAGTGCAAAGTCCCCGGGGCTGGGCCCCGAAGTGGCCGGTGAATAGCTGGTGTATTCAAACCGGGGGTGAACGTAAGGGGGGCAGGCCCCTACGACACCGGGACTCGACGGCGGAGGAGAAGGGCGAACTTTCAATCGACGGCGGTGCAAAGTCCCCGGGGCAGGGCCCCGAAGTGGCCGGTGAATAGCTGGTGTATTCAAATCGGGGGTGAACATAAGGGGGGCAGGCCCCTACGACACCGGGACTCGACGGCGGAGGAGAAGGGCGAACCTTCAATCGACGGTGGTGCAAAGTCCCTGGGGCAGGGCACCGAAGGCGTTCCTGCAGTAGAACAGTTTAGGATAGATAGAATATAGCTAGAAAATATTGATACATGCGCAAGTGCAATCTTGCGGCTTTTGAGCCCGTAAGTTTCTGATACATATTTTACGATAGAGGAGGTAACGTCGAGCTCCCGTTGTGCTGCGCTTGCTCTAGCTTTTTCGGTCGTTCAGCATGGTGGGCGGCGGTGACCCGACGACTGATCTTTGGTGGCATCCTTCTGTGCCTCTTCACGGAAAGCCTCCAGGTGCCCTAACTGGACGAGGCATTCAATTTCTTCTTTCAGACTTGCACAGTGCTCCGTTCGGTGCCCTCGGCCTTTGTGGAAGTGGCAAAATTGGGCTTGATCTCCCCTGTGCAGGGAGAGCCGTTTGGGCCAGTTGATGATCATGCTATTGCCGATTACAGACAATATGTGTTCGCGGGGGGTATTCAGTGGGGTGAAGCTCCGGGAGCCTTGATCTGCTAGCCCTTGGGAGCGGTCTGCTCGGTTTCAGCCAATGTGGGAGTTGCGTGATCCTTCCGCGCGCCTTGCTTCTCAGACTTTGGTTTCGGCTATAGGTCGTTGTTGATCCAAGTGAGCTTGGAGCCTGGTGTGTTGAAACCATGAATCGCGTTCCTGAGGATACTCCCTGTAACACCCCAAAAATCGTAGTTCAGCGAGGTAGGCGGGGTGGTAGTGCTGCGCTCGGGATAGGCTAGGAATTCCATAGCAGTTCTCTGCGCATGACCATTTCTCCTCTTCGCGCACGACCAGTGATCGTGCGCCAATGATCGTGCATTAGTCGCAAGGATTCGGAGTTCTGTCTCGAACAGTGCGCACGACCAGTGTCCTCTTCGCGCACGACCAGTGACCGTGCGCATGTGATCGTGCGTTAGTCGCAAGGATTCGGAGTTCTGCCTCGAACAGTGCGCACGACCAGTGTCCTCTTCGCGCACGACCAGTGACCGTGCGCATGTGATCGTGCGTTAGTCGCAAGGATTCGGAGTTCTGTCTCGAACAGTGCGCACGACCAGTGTCCTCTTCGCGCACGACCAGTGACCGTGCGCATGTGATCGTGCGCCCTGTTTATTCTGCTCCGCGATTTTGAGCGGAGAAGGAGATCGGTCCGTCCAAATCTATTGGAATTTGATCCAACGGCTGCGATGGATGGCTGGGGGGGTTTAGGGCTTGGTAGAGGAGTTAAACCCTCATTATTTCCAAGGCTTTCTCTCTCTTAGGTTGGAGAAAGGAGGAGGAGGCAAGGAGGAAGAAGAAGGGGAATCCGCCATTGCCGGAGCTTCGGAGCTCCGTTCGCCGATCCGAGACCGGCAGTGCGTAGAGGGCATCAAGGCGCTTCTTCTCCACCGTTTGTTTGCAAGCTTCTCATGGCTAGGAGGAGATCTCAAAAGGTAACGACATTTCTCCTCCCGGTCTTTAGGATGCGTGTTTGGCATCTCTTCTTTTTCTGCATTTTGGCACCGGATCCGTCGAGTGAGAGGGATCCGGGTCGCCTTGGTTCAAGAGAAACCACCGGGTTGATTGTGTCCGTCCCCGGCATGTTTTGCACTAGAGATCCGCTCCGCTAGCGGATTAGGCATTGTGGGTGAAGCCGGATTTGTGGCCGTTGGTCCGATCCGGTGATGTTGATTTACGCACATTTTAGGGGTTTTGTTAGAAATCCGATCACGGCGAACTCGTCGTTGTGATGCCCTTGTAGCTTCGTGTGGTAACGAATGTTGGGTTTAGGGCGGAGAAATAATGTGCGGATTATGGGGCTTGTGATGCCTAGTGTTGTGCGAAGGCGCGATTGGTCTTTGTGGTCGGCTGGCTATCCCGTGAAGACTGAGATTCACGTGTGGAGAGTGTCCCGGCAAGATTAGTCCCTTCGATTGTTGACTGACGAGAATGTCTGTGCTACGGTTGAGTCCGTTGACCGTCGCCAGGCGAGGCAATCGGTGGACGTTGTCCCGAGAGTAAGCCCAGGGCCTTGGGACGTTTTGATTGGCCAGAATTCTTAGAATCGGTCTTGGTGCGTTGTTGGCGGCCCGAGCGTGTGAGCTGTCAGACAAGCCCGATGGCATGGTGGGCCAGGCGAGGTGGGTCTCAGCGAGAGCGCTTGGCCTTGGGTTTTGATGCCCTTGTGGGGAAGTAATGAGCACCCTTGTGTTGGTGATGTATGATGATGTGTTAGATTCATACGCTTTAGGGCGCCTTGGGTGAAACCCGGGCTTGCACTCATTTTGCATTGTTAGGCCCCTTTTATTACCTGCTCAACATAGAAACGTGGATGATGCTTGTGACACTCATGCCAGTATTTATGTTGCTTTCCTTTGTGTACATTTGCATACGAAGTGCTGACTTGCAGGGTGAAGTAGTTCCCCGGGGTCCGCTAGGACGGCCGGGAGGAGGGATGTTGTTACACCGCTTGTGGTCAGCCATAGCTGACCCTCGTTTACCGCTCTTTGTGATTTGGTTGCAGGGCACGAATCGCAGGCTGGACCCAGCGCGCCGGCCAAAAAGGCCTAAAGCCTCACGAAGTGCTTAGTTGATTTCCTGCATCACTTTCTTCGTACTTTGTTATATCCGGCTTGCATGCCGAGGTAGTTTAGGGAAAAACTATCTTTCCCCTTTTGTTGGGATGTCTTTTATTATGGAATGTTTGATGTTTTGGACATTATTTTTGTAAGGCCTTAAGGCCAGTTGGACTCCTTTGTAGTATGGACAATCTCTGTGGCTTAGTTTGTTTCCGCTGTGTTGTCTGAGTTATGAGATTGGGTAGTTAATATCATCTTCTAATACTAAAGCTGTGGCGGTTGTATGCTGTGGGGTCCCGGCCGGACCCATATTATATGGTCATTACAGGGGAGGTGTTACAATTTGGTATCAGAGCTAGGTTGGTTCTAGTATTCTTGCGAGGTCTAGTGTTTTTGGATCGCGTAAGAGATTGTTCACATAGGAGTATAGTGCGGGATCATGAGTATCCCTGCGTTCGGGTCTTGCGTTTAGATCCTGATGAGCGTTTGTTTGTTTCCTTGTTTATTCTAGGATGTTGGCGACGATGCGGTGACATCGAGGAGGCAAGAGGAGCCTTCGGGGAGTAGTTCTACTGCTCCAGGCCTCATGAATGTGGGCATGTCCCCGACTGATTTCTGTCGCATGCTAGCGGAGGCAATGGTAGCGGCTCAAGCTGGAGCGATGCCACGGGTTCCTACGCCGGTGGTGCAAGTTGCGACCCCTGTCACTCCGGCGGCTACGCCGGATACACCGGATGTCGAAGTAAGGCAAGCAGAGCCTCTAGCGGAGAGAGCTATTCCGATGGGTGATCGATTCATGAAGTATTTCTTGAGTTTCCACCCTCCGACATTCAAGGGAGTGGGCACTCCAACGGATGCCGAGGATTGGCTTTCGAGGATCCAGGAGCTCTTGAAGGCAGCTGAGACCCCAGCTGAGAGGTAGTCTCACTTTGCGAGCTTCATGTTAGAGGGCGATGCGAAGTTGTGGTGGGTGAACCATAACGGTCGACTTTTTGTTGGGCGTGTTCCGTCCATGGAGGAGTTCGGAAACGCTTTCCTAAAGCGTTACATTCCGGCTTCAACAAGGTTAGCACTGCAGCGGCAGTTTCTGCATTTGGTGCAGCGGGAGAAGACGGTGGATGAATATCTGCAAGAGTTCACTCGGTTGGGTCGGTATGCGGGCACGACAATGGCAGATGATGAAGAGAGAGATAACCTCTTTTATCAAGGGTTGAGGGAAAATTTAAGGCAACCACTCATAGCCTTGAGGAATGCGGGATTCAATGAGTTGGTCGAAGCCGCTCACACGTTGGAGAGCGACTTGGAGCGAACTCAACGGCGAAAGGGTGTTGCGGCAAGGCAGGGAGAAGGAAAGCCTCCTAAGTCTCAGTCCCAGTGGAAGTCTGAGGGCAGCCGATGGAAGAAGAAGCCCCGTCCTAATTGGCCTGGGGAGAGAAGTGGCGCACCTTCGGGAGATTTCCGTTCCAAGGGTCCGGTTACTTGTTACCAGTGTGGCAAGGTGGGTCACATTAGTCGTTTTTGTACCGAGGGCGGAGCTGGGCCAGAGCCGAGACAAGAACAATCGGTGCGTTCGGGTCCCGGTGTTGCAGAGAAGGGGAAAACGGCGGAGTCGAGTGCTTCGCGGTTCCCTCTAGTGCAGCCTAGGGCCTATAATCTTGGGCAACAGGAAGCGATACGTCAACCCGATGTGGTGACAGGTACGAAAGGTTTAAGTTCCGTTTGTTACTATAATGTTATTTGCGGCCTTTCATGTTTGTTTTGCACGTGGTTAGGTTTCGTGCTAGTTTCGGGCTACCCCTCTCGAGTGTTGTTCGACACGGGGGCGTCACACTCTTTTCTTGCGGAAAGTTTTATCCGGAAGATTGGTGCTGAGCCCGTAGTGGCAGGAGTGGAGCTGAGTGTGCGTATGCCGAATGGGTCTTTCATGACTACCATGAGGAAGGGACGCATTGTGATGCAATTTGGCGATTGTGGTTTCGTGTTGGTAGCAACGATTCTGCCACTAGCTGAATTCGATGTTATCTTGGGAATGGACTGGCTTGCGGAGCAGCGAGCTAGTATCGACTGCCAGTTGAAGGTGGTAACCCTGAGAGGTGAAGGTAGAGCAGAGGTCAAGTTCGAAGGCCTAAGCGGAGTGGCTTACTCCCTGATTTTCGCTATGCAAATGAGGCGTGCGGTAAACCAAGGAGGCGAGGCGTTCTTAGCTTTGTTGGAGACTCCCTCCACAAAGTTGGCTATTAGAGAAGTTCCGGTGGTGGAAGAATTTGAGGATGTATTCCCCGAGGAGCTTCCGGGAGCACCTCCTCAGCGTGAAATTGATTTCTCGATAGAGTTGGTACCGGGTGCGAGGCCAGTGTCGCGTCCTCCGTTTAGGATGGCACCGAAGGAACTGGCCGAGTTAAAGGTTCAGTTGCAGGAGTTGTTAGAGTAAGGGTACATTAGGCCCAGCTCTTCGCCGTGGAGCGCGCCGGTTTTGTTTGTGAAGAAGAAAGACGGAAGTATGCGGTTGTGTATCGATTACCGTGAATTGAATAAATTGACCGTTAAGAATAAATATCCGATTCCCCGAATCGATGATTTGTTCGACCAGTTAGTGGGGTCGGTGGTGTACTCCAAGTTGGATTTGAAATCGGGGTACTACCAGTTGAAGATTCGAGAAGAGGACGTTGCCAAGACAGCGTTTGGGACTCGGTATGGCCACTACGAGTTTTCGGTGATGCCGTTCGGTTTGACGAACGCGCCATCTGTGTTCATGGATTTGATGAACAGGGTCTTTCGCCCGTTCTTAGATTCGTTCGTGGTGGTGTTTATAGATGATATCTTGGTGTATTCGAAATCGGAGGCAGAGCATGAGTCTCACTTGAGGCAAGTATTGCAGACTCTAAGGGAGAATCAGCTTTATGCTAAGTTCTCAAAATGTGAGTTTTGGATCGAGAAGGTGGCTTTCTTGGGGCACTTAATTAGTGGAGATGGGGTGGCGGTAGATCCAGCGAAGATTGAAGCCATTAGAGATTGGCCTGTCTTGAGGACCGTGGCGGAAGTCCGGAGTTTCCTTGGACTAGCCGGTTATTATAGAAGGTTCGTGGAGAACTTTTCGCGGATGGCGTTGCCCCTCACCACACTCACTCGCAAGGACCAGAGGTTTGTTTGGACACCGGAGTGTGCCCGGGCATTCGAGAATTTGAAGGAAAGATTGATGTCTTCCCCAATCCTTAGTCTTCCTAGTGGGACGGAAGGATTTCAGATCTTTAGCGACGCGTCAGGTTGCGGGTTGGGTTGCGTGCTGGTGCAGCACGGCAAGGTGATAGCATATGGGTCAAGGCAGTTAAAGACTCATGAGAGGAATTATCCCGTCCATGATCTGGAGTTGGCGGCGGTAATCTTTGCGCTAAAACTGTGGAGACACTATGTTTATGGTGCGAAGGTGGAGATCTTCACGGATCACAAAAGCCTGAGGTATCTCCTAGACCAAAAGGATCTGAATATACGGCAGCATAGGTGGGTCGAGTTCCTTGGGGACTACGACGTGGAGATTCAGTATACGCCGGTAAAGCCAACGTGGTGGCGGATGCTTTGAGTAGGAAGTACTACGGGCAAGGTAATTGGATGGAGGCGCATAACGAGTGTTTGATTCGAGACTTGGAGTCTCTTGACATTTCTTGTGTGGCTAGAGGTGAGTCTAGCATAGCCCGTTTGAACTGGATTGAAATGCAGTGTGATATAACGGATCGAATCCGAGAGGCGACCAGTGCGGACGAGGAGTGCCAACAGTTGGTGTTGGAGGATCAACAAAGCGAAGGCACTGCTTTGGAGATGGTTGGTGGAATTCTGAGGAGAGACGGAAGGATCTGTGTTCCGCGCTTCGGCAAGCTTCGCGAGGAGTTGATGTTTGAAGCTCACTTTACGAAGTACTCCGTTCATCCAGGAAGTACAAAGATGTACGCGGATTTGAAGAAATCTTTTTGGTGGCCTGGGATGAAGCGGGATGTAGCCGAGTACGTGAGCCGATGTCAGACTTGTGCCTTGGTGAAGGCTGAGTGCCAAAGGCCCGGCGGGTTCTTGAAGCCTCTTCCCATCCCCGAATGGAAATTTGATGACATCTCTATGGATTTTGTGCATGGTTTGCCTCGATCGCAGCAGGGTAACGATGCGATTTGGGTGATAGTGGATCGCCTGACGAAGGTGGCCCACTTCATTCCGAATCAGAAGAGCGATGGCGTGGAGAAGCTCGTGGAGCTTTATGTTCGAAACATTGTGCGGTTGCACGGGATTCCGAAGAGCATCGTTAGTGATCGCGATGGGCGATTCACATCGAAGGACTGGAGATTAGTGCAGAAAAGTCTAGGCACGAAGCTCAAGTTTAGCACCGCGTTCCATCCGCAGACCGATGGTCAGACGGAGCGAACGAACCGTACGTTGGAAGACATGTTGAGGATGTGTGCTCTCGACTTTGGCAAAGGTTGGGAGGACCACCTTTTCATGGTGGAGTTCGCCTATAATAATAGCTTCCAGGCGAGTATCAAGATGGCGCCATACGAAGTTTTGTATGGAAGGAAGTGTCGAACGCCGATGTTTTGGGCAGAGGTGGGAGACACTAAGCTTTTGGGAAAGCAAGTGGTGGAAGATGCTTGCGAGATTGTGCGGACGATTCAGGAGCGCATGAAGGTTGCTCAGGATCGACAAGCGAAGTATTTTAATGTGCGCCACAGAAATGTGGAGCTTGCAGTGGGCGACATGGTCTACTTGAAGATCAAGCCGTTCAAGGGTGTTTCGCGGGTGCGGCGACTCAAGAAGTTGAGTCCGAGATATTTGGGTCCGTTCGAGGTTACGGAGCGTATAGGCGAAGCAGCCTATCGTTTGGCGTTGTCCGCAGAGCTGAGTGGATTACATGACGTTTTCCATGTCTCCGTGCTGAGGAAAGCTTTGGTAGAGCCGAGTGTCGTGGTCGAAGCGGCGGCGGTGCCGGTGATGGAGAACTTGGGGGCGAGGGTTCGCCCGGTGTGCGTGGAGGATTCAGAAGTCCGGCAGTTGCGTAACAAGCAAGTCGAACTTGTAAAGGTGCGATGGGACAACTGCGGGCGAGACGAATTCTCTTGGGAGCGTGAGCAAGCGATGCGGGAGGATTTCCCGGAACTTTTCGCTCTAGGTATGCGTTATGAATTTCCTGTTTAAATTCTGAAATTTCGAGGACGAAATTCTTTTAAGGGGGGTGGAGTTGTAACACCCCAAAAATCGTAGTTCAGCGAGGTAGGCGGGGTGGTAGTGCTGCGCTCGGGATAGGCTAGGAATTCCATAGCAGTTCTCTGCGCACGACCATTTCTCCTCTTCGCGCACGACCAGTGATCGTGCGCCAATGATCGTGCATTAGTCGCAAGGATTCGGAGTTCTGTCTCGAACAGTGCGCACGACCAGTGTCCTCTTCGCGCACGACCAGTGACCGTGCGCATGTGATCGTGCGTTAGTCGCAAGGATTCAGAGTTCTGTCTCGAACAGTGCGCACGACCAGTGTCCTCTTCGCGCACGACCAGTGACCGTGCGCATGTGATCGTGCGTTAGTCGCAAGGATTCGGAGTTCTGTCTCGAATAGTGCGCACGACCAGTGTCCTCTTCGCGCACGACCAGTGACCGTGCGCATGTGATCGTGCGCCCTGTTTATTCTGCTCCGCGATTTTGAGCGGAGAAGGAGATCGGTCCGTCCAAATCTATTGGAATTTGATCCAACAGCTGCGATGGATGGCTGGGGGGGTTTAGGGCTTGGTAGAGGAGTTAAACCCTCATTATTTCCAAGGCTTTCTCTCTCTTAGGTTGGAGAAAGGAGGAGGAGGCAAGGAGGAAGAAGAAGGGGAATCCGCCATTGCCGGAGCTTCGGAGCTCCGTTCGCCGATCCGAGACCGGCAGTGCGTAGAGGGCATCAAGGCGCTTCTTCTCCACCGTTTGTTTGCAAGCTTCTCATGGCTAGGAGGAGATCTCAAAAGGTAACGACATTTCTCCTCCCGGTCTTTAGGATGCGTGTTTGGCATCTCTTCTTTTTCTGCATTTTGGCACCGGATCCGTCGAGTGAGAGGGATCCGGGTCGCCTTGGTTCAAGAGAAACCACCGGGTTGATTGTGTCCGTCCCCGGCATGTTTTGCACTAGAGATCCGCTCCACTAGCGGATTAGGCATTGTGGGTGAAGCCGGATTTGTGGTCGCTGGTCCGATCCGGTGATGTTGATTTACGCACATTTTAGGGGTTTTGTTAGAAATCCGATCACAGCGAACTCGTCGTTGTGATGCCCTTGTAGCTTCGTGTGGTAACGAATGTTGGGTTTAGGGCGGAGAAATAATATGCGGATTATGGGGCTTGTGATGCCTAGTGTTGTGCGAAGGCGCGATTGGTCTTTGTGGTCGGCTGGCTATCCCGTGAAGACTGAGATTCACGTGTGGAGAGTGTCCCGGCAAGATTAGTCCCTTCGATTGTTGACTGACGAGAATGTCTGTGCTACGGTTGAGTCCGTTGACGGTCGCCAGGCGAGGCAATCGGTGGACGTTGTCCCGAGAGTAAGCCCAGGGCCTTGGGACGTTTTGATTGGCCAGAATTCTTAGAATCAGTCTTGGTGCGTTGTTGGCGGCCCGAGCGTGTGAGCTGTCAGACAAGCCCGATGGCATGGTGGGCCAGGCGAGGTGGGTCTCAGCGAGAGCGCTTGGCCTTGGGTTTTGATGCCCTTGTGGGGAAGTAATGAGCACCCTTGTGTTGGTGATGTATGATGATGTGTTAGATTCATACGCTTTAGGGCGCCTTGGGTGAAACCCGGGCTTGCACTCATTTTGCATTGTTAGGCCCCTTTTATTACCTGCTCAACATAGAAACGTGGATGATGCTTGTTACACTCATGCCAGTATTTATGTTGCTTTCCTTTGTGTACATTTGCATACGAAGTGCTGACTTGCAGGGTGAAGTAGTTCCCCGGGGTCCGCTAGGACGGCCGGGAGGAGGGATGTTGTTACACCGCTTGTGGTCAGCCATAGCTGACCCTCGTTTACCGCTCTTTGTGATTTGGTTGCAGGGCACGAATCGCAGGCTGGACCCAGCGCGCCGGCCAAAAAGGCCTAAAGCCTCACGAAGTGCTTAGTTGATTTCCTGCATCACTTTCTTCGTACTTTGTTATATCCGGCTTGCATGCCGAGGTAGTTTAGGGAAAAACTATCTTTCCCCTTTTGTTGGGATGTCTTTTATTATGGAATGTTTGATGTTTTGGACATTATTTTTGTAAGGCCTTAAGGCCAGTTGGACTCCTTTGTAGTATGGACAATCTCTGTGGCTTAGTTTGTTTCCGCTGTGTTGTCTGAGTTATGAGATTGGGTAGTTAATATCATCTTCTAATACTAAAGCTGTGGCGGTTGTATGCTGTGGGGTCCCGGCCGGACCCATATTATATGGTCATTACAGGGGAGGTGTTACACTCCCTTTGTTGGTCATGCGCCCAGACATGGAAACGTCGTGATCCAGGGCGTCCAGTAAGAGGCTCCCAAATATTGCGTCGTAGGGGGAGTCTGCCTCGGCGACGACGAACTGAACGTCGTACTGGACTGGTTCCGCGTGTATCCCTACTTGGACAGGGAGGGTGACGACTCCTATGGTGGGTACCATTGTTCCGTCTGGGAGCTCCGCGTCGCTGGCCCTGAGTTTGAGGTTCCCGCTTAGGAGTTTGAGTCGTACTACGACAGCCATGAATATGATGTTGAAGGAGATGCCGTGAGTTACCAACGCCCTCCTTAGCTCACAGGGTGGACTGCCTATGCTCGCGTCTAAGGCGAAGTCCATCCATGCGCAGGGACGCTCCTGGTGAAAATTTGTGCGGATCTTCTGTTGCTGCGTGCTCCATTCCGCCTTCCTTAGGCGGGGCGGTTCGTCCGTGCCGGGCTTTTCTTGCTCTTCTTCTTGGATCCTCGGCGCACGCGCTTCGCGCCATTCAACAAACAGCTGGGACAACTCGGTGAAGTTGTTAATCGCTCCGTTTGGCAGGGATTGATACCAGCGGAGGGCGTTCCCGCGCAGTGTCTCGGTGAAAATTTTGCAGCTGATTTGGTCGGGAAGTCCGAACGTCCGCACCGTCATCAAGAAGTGATTAACGTGCACGTACGGGTCTTCTGTTCCGTGGAACTCCTTGATGCGCGGGATCTTTAGCCACGACGGGACTGGGTATGCCAAAATTGACTCTGATAGGGGGGATCGCCTTTGCTGGTGCGCGACATCGTTCGAATCCTGCCCCGCTGTGAGAGGGGCCGGCTTGCTAGTCGGTCCATCCCACTGGGGCTGGATTGGTGCAGCGATGAGCGCTCATTTCGTCGGGCCTTCAGGGATTGAGGAACTGCATGCGTCGGATAGTTCGGGGGAGGTGTCCACCCTTGCTGGTTCCGTGAACTCAGGCGAAGCGGGCACTGCGTTCTGAAATCCTTTGTTCGGTAGTTGGGAATCCGTTCCCACAGACGGCGCCAAACTGTTGCGGGTCGCTTAGGGCTCTTGGTAGACCATTCGAATTGAACCACCTTAGCTCGGGAGCGAACTAAGCGCGCAAACAGTCACAGAGAAATTCGTTGAGTACACGGGGACATTTTAACGAGGAAAAACCCGGAAATGGAAAAAAACCACGCGGCCGGGACTGTGCCGACCAAACTTCACTATCTTCTAAGAGGTTACAATCCGGTGTTTAGAATTCGAGCGCGACAGGCCGCCGCTCGTTACAATATTAGAGAGAGAGAGAGAGAGAGAGAGAGAGAGAGAGAGAGAGAAAGAGAGAGAGCGTTCCGAGGGTGATAGACCACCTCTCGGAAAAAACTAAGTCTTTTCCTTCTGAGAATGGTAGAGAACGAAAGTGAGAATGCCTTGTCCGCTTTCGTGACGACGAAAGTGAGAGTGCCTTGTCCGCTTTTGTGAGAACGAAAGTGAGACTGCCCTGTCGCCTTTCGGGACGAAGGAAAGTGAGACTACCGTGTCGCCTTTCGGGACGAAGGAAAACTTTAAGTCCACGAAGGAGATCTTCAAGCGCCGAAGGAGAAATCCGTGGAAATCTTCAAGGAGCTCTCCCGGGTCCAGAAGGCAAGGTCCTCTCAAATGAAGCCTAGGGGGTCCTTTTATAGCGTTGGCCGGGGGTAGCCCGGTAATTTTGCCGTTGCAACCACCGTAACCACCTAGTAGGACGAATCATATTGTCCGGTTCAGAGCCCACAGACCACCATTTTTCGTAAATGACCATCCTGCCCTTCGAGGAAAGGCGACAAGCTGTTCCTGAAAAGTGAGAAACTAAAAAGACAAAAAGTGAGCGAGCCGAGTCGGAAAAGTGAGCGAATCTGAAATGCGAGCGTGCTAGAAAGACAAAAAGTGAGCGTGCCCGAGATGTGAGAATGCTCCGAGCGCGCTCAGGAGCGTTCTGACGAGGGCGCGAATATGGGAGGGCCCCTTGCAAGCCCCCCGGTGAGGTAAGCGGAAGGAGGAGGAGGCTCGGCCGTACCCCGTCTCGGGGAGGGGTGCGACTTGGTCGCCCCCCGCAAAGGGGGGTGCGGCTTGGCCGCACCCCGCAAAAAAGGGGTGCGGCTTGGCCGCACCCCAAGGGGGGTGCGGTCCGGCCGGCCGCACCCCCAAGGGGGAGCGGTCCGGCCGGCCGCACCCCTTGCGGCGCGGCCGCACTCCGTGGGTGCGGCTTGGCCGCACCACGTGGGTGCGGCTTGGCCGCACCCCATGTGGGGTGCGGCTCGGCCGCACCCCACTAGGGGTGTGGTTCGGCCGCACCCCGCGGGGAGTGCGGTTTGGCGCGGCCCGCTTACCAGGGGGGACGGCGCCGCCGTGCGCGTGCGGTTGGCGGTTGGTGGCGGTAATGGCGGTTCCGGCTTTGATCTCCCACTCTCTCCCACTAAGGTAGTGGGGGGAGTGGTTTATGGGAGTAACCGTCATCCGATTTTTCTCATAAAAGAGAGCTAATGATGAATCCTCATCAATTACAAACGGAAAAATAAATTTACATAAGTAATTAGTTTAATCTGAGTCTTACTTTAATTTAGTTTAATCACATATATTGAAAGGAAATAACTTTTAATATTTTGAATTATATTTTATAAAACTAACTTAGCTAATAAATTACACATTGTTTTATTATCACATATGTGTCCTAAGTATTTTTTTTATTTATATAGTTAAAATTATATATGCTTAACAGAAAAAATAAAATAAAAAATTTATTAATTTAAATTTAATTATTTGTGGGACTAGTTGTTATCGGATGATTATGAGAGGAACATAGTTGAAGAACACTTTGTCTTTCTGGATATGAGTTTCATTTCTGAATCTTCATTCAGACGCTCTACTTTTGTCTGCCGCGAAGCGCACGAAAACCGCGTCGATGATGATTCATGGCAGGAGAAACTAGAAGAACGACGAATCGATGCCGTCGGCGGCATCTGCGTTGGTCACGAGATGTGGTGATCATGAGATGTGGTAGGTCGCCAATTGCGGGAGTTCGCCTTGGTGTGCACATAATAAAGCTGATTTAGTGGTATTAATTTTTCATTTGGGTGTGCACATAGCTGATCGATTGTGGTGTGCGTAACTACGTCCATAATTAATCAGATGAGAGATATACGAATACTTTATTAATATATTGTAATGAAATCGGATCGAGTACCGCGGTAGCGCAACGGAATAAATCGAGCAAAAATAATTACGCAAAAATAAATAAATGAGAAATTTCCAAGCACACACAGACGACACAAAGATTTACGTGGTTCGGAGAGAAGCTCCTACGTCTACTGGGAGAGCACCGGAGAAGATCCACTATAATAATAAGAGAATTTGTAGTGCAGAGATTACATTGAGATCGATAGATGTGAAATACGCCACGAGAAACACCGCTTGCGACGCCGGCCTCCAAGGAATCTCCGCCTGAGATCCCGCCGCCGATGAGGGGATCGGCCTCGACTCAAACACCGGAGTCTCCGAAAGGATCCGCCCTCCTTGCCGTCAGATCGCCGGAGAAGCCCGCCGCCGCTGATGAAGAAACTGCAGCTGGCCGCCTGTAGCCTCCTCCTCTTCTATTTCGGTGGTATTGAGGAATTCCGATTGCTTGATTTCTCTTTACCAGAACCCCACTATTTATAGATTTTGCCATCCATATACATGATTGCCCCTCCATTAAATCAGTCAAAAAAATCTCCATTTAAATCTTCATTTAAATAGGCATCTAATTTAAGAGGTATGCCAAAAATAGGGGGAAGAATAAGGAAGGCCAGCCCGGTTACAATATGGGAATATATTCTTCCTAAAAAAATGTCTACTCTCTCGAATACTCTAGAGAAGGTCGGACCAGACCGGAACTTGAGGCGGCACAGTACAACAATCTCCATCTTGACGCCTCACGTATGAAAAGCTCCACCTGCAACTTGAATCTTCTCCCTCCGGAAAACTACCCCCTCTCCCTGGGGTCACCACGATCAGCAAGCACAAATATGAGCCAAGTCAAGGCAGTGCTTGAACTTGACTCCCGATACAGGCTTTGTCAGCATATCTGCAACATTGTCCTCCGTGGGGACTTTCAGCAACTGTATGTCTCCGCCTCCGACGAACTCTCTCAACTTGTGGTAGCGCACATCGATGTGTTTTGTCCTTGCATGATAGACCGGGTCCTTTGCAAGACAGATCGCACTCTGACTGTCACAGTGCAGCTTCACCGCCTCCTGAGTAAACCTGAGTTCCTTGGTGAGACCTTTAAGCCAGATGGCTTCCTTTGCGGCCTCCACCGCAGCAATGTACTCCGCCTTTGTCATGGATAGAGCTACTATGTCATGAAGAGTGGCTTTCCAACTGATGGGACTGTCACCAAGAAGGAAGATATACCCAGATGTAGATCTTCTTCGGTCGAGGTCCCCAACATAGTCAGAATCAACGAATCCCTCTAGAGCACCACCGACCTTGCTCCTTTTAAAGAGTAGCCCGACATCTGGTGTTCCTTTCAAATATCTCAGGATCCACTTTATTGCTTCCCAATGTTGTCGCCCTGGATTCGCCATGTATCTGCTGTGTTGAAGCCATGCGGTCTCAAAGGGTTGAAGCCGAGCGGTCTAGTGCCAGTGGTCTGCGCGGTCTCCCAGAACCAGACCGCACCTTCTCCTCAGAAGTACGAGACCGCGTTATATGAAGATCAGTGGTCTCCAGCCCCATCAAGTAACGGTCTAATAACCGCGGTCTGTGCGATCTCCCAGCACCAGACCGCGCCTTCTCCTCAGAAGTGCGAGATCGCGTTGTATGAAGATCTGCGGTCCCCAGCTCAATCAAGTAACCATTGGAAACCGCGGTCTGTGCGGTCTCCCGGAATCAGACCGTCGTCTCTCCTCAGGAATATCAGATCGCTTCATATGAAGAGAAGCGGTCTGGTCCCCCTGGTCTCTCCCTTACGGGGGAGTGTTCGCCAGAGCAGTCTCACGGTCTGTTGGCCTTCTCTGTCACCCGACCTTCCTCCTGTCGTGTGACCGTCAGTCTCCTCTCCAGACCGCAGAGGTCGATGCGGTCTCGTTCTCCCTGACCGCCTGACCGCCCAGCTCTCTTTGTGTATTTTATTTGTATTTAGTCTCACATTGTGTATTTGGTTTTTCCCTTTTCCCTCCTAGTCTATATAAATGAGGCAATACTCTTGTAATACTTAGATTTTTTGGAAATAAAAATTCTGCTATTTTCAAATTCTCACATGGTATCAGAGCCAGGTTACGATCCATGTGTTGTGAACTCTCTCTCTTTGGCCGGTCTCTCTTCCTCCAGACCGCGCGATC
Organism: Dactylorhiza incarnata; assembly: GCA_033032865.1. Taxonomy (NCBI): domain Eukaryota; kingdom Viridiplantae; phylum Streptophyta; class Magnoliopsida; order Asparagales; family Orchidaceae; genus Dactylorhiza; species Dactylorhiza incarnata. The sequence continues at coordinate 14,523,188 of JAWHQI010000017.1, forward strand.
TCCCTTGTTTTTCGGCCTTCTAGCCGCGAGACCGCGCGATCTCCTTTCCTCCTGCCAGTCTCTTCTCATGGGTACTCCTTCTGAGACTGTTCTCACCTCCACTCATGTGGCTACTCCAGCCTCTACCTATACTACCTCTATCTCTACTTCTGGCAATCTTGGCACCTCCTCCAAGCTCACTAGCTCTAATTATCCTGATTGGAGCGTCTCCTTCACCTTCCTCTTACGCTTTCAACGCAAACGACACAATCTCACCGATGATCCTCCTCTCAAAGGGTCTGCTACCTTTGATGATTGGGATGCTAGCGATGCTCTGGTCCGCACTGGCTTGCTAACAGACTCTCTGATGAGTGTCTTCCTATCATTCATCATGATGAAACCGTCAAAGCAGCTTGGAACCATCTTGCTGCCCTTTATTTCAAAGGTGTCAAAACCTCCCGCATTTACACCTTGTATGCTGATCTATTTTCCCGCCCAACCATGGATCCCGCCACAGCATATCAAGAGGTTCAGGCCCTTGGGGCTGAACTCCTTCAGCATCATCCCTTCTCTGCTGATCTTGCGGAACAACATAAACACTTCCAGGAGCTCCTCGTTGTGTGTTACCTTCTCCGTCTTCCCGAGTCCTATGATATGATCCGGCAATAAATTCTTGGGGAAGCTGACTCTCCAACCCTTGATGCTACCGCTGCTCGGTTCTCTGCCGTCACCTCCCTTCTCCAATGACCCTTGTTGTCCTCTCCTCCTCCAGAGAGCTTTGCTCACCGGGCTGAACGTGGTCACCCCGGTGGCCGTGGTGGTTCTATTGGTGGCCGCGGACCTCCTCGGTACATCTGTTCTCATTGTGGGCGGAAGGGTCACACTATTGACCGCTGTTATCTCAAGCATCCTCACCTTCGCCCCGCTGCTGTGACTTCTCATCCTGGTACTACACAACCGACTGCTTCTGTTGCTACCTCCTCAGGTAGCGTGCACATGGTTACTGAAGGTAAGTGGCTTATTGATTCTGGAGCAACAAATCATATGACAGGGAACTCTCACCTTTTCTCGCAGTTACTAGAACACAAGAATTTGCCCCCAGTTCTAACAGCAGATGGTTCTCCCTCACATGTGTGTGGGACTGGAGTTGTTCAAGTCACTCCAAAGATTTCTCTTAAGAATACTCTTTATGTGTCTACATTTCCTGCAACTTACTATCAGTCAAGACTCTATCTCAACAGTTATAATGTTCTATTATATTTACTCCGACTAACTGTTATTTTCAGGATTTGCACACGAAGGAGACAGTTGCTACTGGGACTGAGAGTGGAGGCCTCTACTTCCTTGACGTTCTTGCTGCTCATTCTGCTTCCACAGCCTCTGATTCTCTCCATCAATGGCACCTCCATCTTGGTCACCCTCCACCTCGGCTGCTGTATCAACTTCTACCTCAACTCGCCAACGATACCTCTCCTCTCAACTGTGAAGCATGTCAACTTGGAAAGCACCATCGGGCTTCCTATCCTGCCAAGCATGGTCGTAGCTCGACTCGTCCATTTGATCTAGTTCACTCCGATATCTGGGTTGCTTCTCCTACCAAGACTGTGGGTGAGAGTAGTTTGTATTTTGTTACTTTTATTGATGACTTTTCTCGATGTACTTGGGTGTATCTTTTAAAAGAACGCTCTGAACTGTTTACTGTTTTCTCAACCTTCTATAATGAAATTTCCACTCAATTTGGAGTGTCTATCAAAGCTATTCGCACTGATAATGCTAAAGAATATGTCTCTCATTTTTTTTCTGAGTTTTGCATGAATCATGACATTATACATCAAACTAGTTGTCTTTATACTTCTCAACAAAACAGGATCGCGGAACGTAAGAATCGTCATCTCCTTGACATGACTCGCACCTTACTCTTCCAGATGAATATGCCCAAAAACTATTGGGGTCATGCCATCCTCGTCTCCTGCTATCTCATTAACCGCATTCCCTCCGCTCTTCTCCAAGGCACCACACCTTTTTCTCTTCTATATCCTACCTTGAAACCTTTCCCGCTACCTCTAAAAGTCTTCGGTTGTATTGCGTTTGTCCACACTCCTTCGCCAGGTCGGGACAAACTCTCCCCTCGGGCAGTTAAGTGTGTCTTTGTTGGTTACTCTCCTACTCAAAAAGGTTACCGATGTTATGACCCTCTTCTTCGCAAACAATATGTTTTCGCTAATGTCACCTTCTTTGAAGATATACCATATTTTCTCACTCTTCCACCTCTGTGCCTCCTACAACCCATCCACCACCTCCTCTCATTCACTCCCCACCACCAACACCCTCTCTCCCAACTCTACCACCTCCTCCTCTCACTCCACTATCTATAGAGTCACCTACCGTTTGTCCTCCTACTCCGGGGCCTCCTCTCCCAACTCTTGGGCCAGCACTATCTTCTTCCGATGATGACTCTCCTGCTAATACAATCACTACTGCAGACCTCCATATTGCCCTTCGAAAGGGAGTTCGCTCATGTACGCAACATTCTATTCATGATGTTGTGACCTATGCTCAACTTTCCCCCTCTGCTAGGGCGTTTGCTATTGCTATTTCAGATACTGTCATTCCAGCTAATTATCAAGATGCTCTTGCTATCCCACAGTGGAAGGTCGACATGGATGAAGAAATGACCACTCTTCAAGACCGTGGCACGTGGACCCTTGTTCCTCCACCTCTTGGGGTAGACGTTGTTGGATGTAGATGGGTCTTTGTGATCAAATATCGTGTTGATGGCTCTGTCGACCGATACAAGGCTCGCTTGGTTGCTAAAGGTTTTACTCAGACATATGGCGTTGACTTCTTTGACACCTTCTCCACTGTTGTTCGTCTTACAACCATCAGGGTCCTCTTCTCTGTGGCCGTCAACAAAGGGTGACAACTCTCTCAATTGGACGTCAAGAATGCCTTTCTTTACGGTGATCTTCAAGAGGTGGTTTTCATGGAGCAACCTCCAGGGTATGTTTCTCCGGGGGAGACTCGTGTATGTAAGCTCAAGAAGTCTATCTATGGTCTAAAGCAAAGTCCTCGTGCCTGGTTTGAAAAGTTTAACGAAGTAATCAAGGTAATTGGGTTTGCCCGCAGCTCTGCAGATCACTCTCTCTTCATTCGCAAGACCTCTCATGGAATGGTTGTTCTGGCTGTCTATGTTGATGACATCCTTCTCACTGGCAATGATATTGAAGGTATCACCCTTACAAAGAAACATCTCTTTTAACACTTTGTAACCAAAGACATGGGGACTCCAAAGTATTTTCTGGGTATTGAGATCTCAAGAAAGCAGAGTTCTTTTGTCCTCTCATAACGTAAGTATGCTATTGACCTTCTGAAGGAAACAGGTCTTCTTAGTGTTAAACCTGCTAAGTATCCAATGGCAATAGGAGACGACAAACGCTGGAATGACAACTCTCCACCTCTACCTGATAGCACTAGATACCGTCGTCTTGTAGGCAAGCTCATCTACCTAACTGTAACAAGACCTGATATTTGTTATGTCATTGGGAAGGTCAGCCAATTCATGCAAGCCCCAAGAGAATGTCATCTTCAGGCTGCTCTAAAGATATTGGAATATATTAAGGGATCTCCAGGAAAGGGACTTTTGTTTCAAAGAAACAACCATCTCAAGGTAGAAGCCTACTCAGATGCTAGCTACGCTGATGATAAAGGGGACAGAAAATCCACGTTTGGGTTCTGTACTTTCGTGGGAGGAAATCTTGTGAGCTGGAAGAGCAAGAAACAAATAGTAGTATCCAGATCGAGTGTTGAGGCCGAGTACAGGAGCATGGCCGAAACTACATGTGAATTGAAGTGGTTACGGACTCTCCTTTTAGATTTTGGAGAAGTTTACAACCATCTCTTACCAATGTTCTGTGACAATAAAGCTGCAATCTATATATCTCAAAATCCAGTATTTCATGAGAGAACCAAACACATTGAAGTGGACTGTCATTTTATCAGGGAAGAAATCTTGAAGAAACAAATCTGCACTCCATTCGTAACTTCGGATAAAGAGCTGGCTAATATCTTCACCAAACTCATATCTTCATCCTTCTCGGATGTGTGCAACAAGCTAGGCATGATTGATATATATGCTCCAGCTTGCGGAGGAGTGTTGAAGCCACGCGGTCTCAAAGGGTTGAAGCCGAGCGGTCTAGTGTCAGCGGTCTGTGCGGTCTCCCAGAACCAGACCGCACCTTCTCCTCAGAAGTACGAGATCGCGTTACATGAAGATCAGCGGTCTCCAGCTCTATCAAGTAACGGTCTGATAACCGCGGTCTGTGCAGTCTCCCAGCACCAGACCGCGCCTTCTCCTCAGAAGTGCGAGATCGCGTTGTATGAAGATCTGCGGTCCCCAACTCAATCAAGTAACCATTGGATAACCGCGGTCTGTGCGGTCTCCCGGAATCAGACCGTCGTCTCTCCTCAGGAATATCAGATCGCTTCATATGAAGAGAAGCGGTCTGGTCCCCCTGGTCTCTCCCTTACGGGGGAGTGTTCGCCAGAGCGGTCTCACGGTCTGTTGGCCTTCTCTGTCACTCGACCTTCCTCCTGTCGTGTGACCGCCAGTCTCCTCTCCAGACCGCAGAGGTCGCTGCGGTCTCGTTCTCCCTGACCGCCTGACCGCTAAGTTCTCTTTGTGTATTGTATTTGTATTTAGTACCACATTGTGTATTTGATTTTTCCCTTTTCCCTCCTAGTCTATATAAAGGAGGCAATACTCTTGTAATACTTAGATTTTTTGGAAATAAAAATTCTGTTATTTTCAAATTCTCATATGCTGACCACGCTCACAACCTGAGCAATATCTGGTCTCGTACATATCATCGCGTACATCAAGCACCCAACCGCACTAGCGTACGAAACCTTGAGCATCTTCTGGCATTCCTCTTCTGAGTCAGGACACTGCTGTGCTGATAATCTGAACTGTTGTCCCAAGGGAGTCATAACAGCTTTAGACTCCATCATGTTGAACTTTTCTAGAACCTTCTGAATATAACCAGTCTGAGAAAGCCAGAGCATGCCTCTCTTCCCATCTCGCTTGATCTCCATCCCAAGGATCTTCTGAGCATGACCAAGATCTTTCATCTCGAACTCAGCATGTAGCTTCTGCTTCAGAGATTTGATATCCTGGTCTGACTTGCAGGCAATCAGCATGTCGTCGACATATAACATCAGAATCAGAATGCCCCCATTTACCTAGAACTTGTAATAGACACAGCTGCCGTACTGGTTCATGCAGAATCCCTGTGAGGCCGTGAATGTGTCGAACCTCTTGTTCCACATTCTCGGAGCCTGCTTCAGACCGTAGAGAGATCTCCTTAGCTTACACACCTTTTTCTCGTCACCGGGTTGAATGAACCCCTCAGGCTGCATAATGTAGATCGCATCTTCTAAGTTGCCGTGAAGAAAAGCCGTCTTCACGTCCATCTGCTCTAGCTCCATGTCCTCCATTGCCACCATCGTAAGAAGCACCCGTATGGAATAATGTTTTACCACCAGTGAGAAGATTTCAGCGAAATCAACTCCTTTCTTCTGCGCGAACCCCTTGACAACGAATCTGGCTTTATATCTCCATTGATCTTTTCCGGATGCGGGCTATTTTTTCTTGAACACCCATTTTGAACTGATCACATTGGCTCCCTTGAGTAAGGTAACCAAATCCCATGTCTTGTTCTTCTGAAGAGACTCCATCTCTTCCTCCATTGCAGCTTTCCACTGAGAGCTATCTCTGCTCTCTATAGCTTCACGAAAGGAACAAGGATCTGAGGAGATTACCTGAAATGCGCATGCTACAGTGTCCTGTAGCCTGAGAGGCAGTCGGACCTCTCTCCTAGACTTGCCTCTGGCAATCGAATACGGCTCCTCCTCGGTAGGTTGCATAGTGTCAGTATCCTCTGTGTCAGAGGAATCATCATCGTCAGCTTTGTCATTTCCTTCCAGCTCCACCTCCACTAGTGTGACTGGAGTCTTCTCCTCTTCTTGAGACTTCTTCAACATAGAAGCCTCATCGAAGATAACATCGCGCTTGACCTCCACCTTCTTGGTGTCAGGGTTCCACAGCTTGAAGGGACCAGGAGAAAGAGAAGGAATAAGAAGACGAAGAAGATGGAGGACGTGATGAAGGAGATGGCCAAGGTGCATGTGGCCGAGTAAGCGCGAGAAAGCGCATTGTAATGGTATGTAATCTATTTATAATGTATCAAAAGTAGTTAAAGATAGTATCTAGATCGATTCCTCGACTGGAGACCACTTGCCCGGGCTTGTTGATGTCGGTCGCTGGGAGGCTCGTCGGGTAGATTCATTTTAGGCCGAGTCCTCGACTGGAGAACACTCGCCCGGGCTTATTGATGTCGGTCGCTGGGAGGCTCGTCGGGTGGATTCGTTTTAGACCGAGTCCTCGATTGGATACCACTCGCCGTGCTTGTTGATGCCGGTCGCTGGGAGGCTCGTCAGGTGGATTCGTTTTAGGTCGAGTCCTCGACTGGAGACCACTCACACGGACTTGTTGATGCCGGTCGTTGGGAGGCTCATCGGGTAGATTCGTTTTAGGTCGAGTCCCCGACTGGAGAACACTCGCCCGGGCTTGTTGATGCCGGTCGCTGGGAGGCTCATCGGGTGGATTCATTTTAGGTCGCTTCCTCGACTGGAGACCAATCGTCCGGGCTTGTTGATGCCGGTCGCTGGGAGGCTCGTCGGGTGGATTCGTTTTAGGTCGAGTCCTCGACTGGAGACCACTCGCCCGGGCTTGTTGATGTCGGTCGCTAGGAGGCTCGTCGGGTGGATTCGTTTTAGGTCGAGTCCTCGACTGGTGACCACTCGTCCGGGCTTGTTGATGTGGTCGCTTGGAGGCTCGTCGGGTGGATTCGTATTAGGTCGAGTCCTTGACTGGAGACCACTCGCCCGGGCTTGTTGATGTCGACCGCTGGGAGACTTGTCTATGTCAGTTAAGGCTTCAGGAAGAGAAACTGGCTTTGGGAAGGTGTTGAGTTCCTCTGCCTCCAGGTAAGTTAAGCTCCTAGGATGTGGACTGGTTCTCCTCCCCCAGGTGGTTTGGGAAGGTGTACGTTGAGTTCCTCTGCCTCCAGGTAAGCTAAACTCTTAGGACGTGGATTGGTTCTCCGCCCCCAGGTGATTTGGGAAGATGTTGAGTTCCTCTGCCTTAAGGTAAGCTAAGCTCCTAGAATGTGGACTGGTTCTCCGCCCCCAGGTGGTTTGGGAAGGTGTTTAGTTCCTCTGCCTCCAGGTAAGCTAAGCTCCCAGGATGTGGACTGGTTCTCCGCCCCCAGTTTGTTTGAGAAGGTGTTGAGTTTCCTCCATCTCAGGTTGAGTTCAGCTCGACTAGAGATGTTGAGTTCCCTCCATCTCAGGTTGAGTTTGGCTCAACTAGATATGTTGAGTGCCCTCTATCTCAGGTTGAGTTTGACTCGACTAGAGATGTTGAGTCCCCTCCATCTCAGGTTGAGTTCGGCTCGACTAGAGATGTTGAGTCCCCTCCATCTCGGGTTGAGTTTGGCTCGACTAGAGATGTTGAGTCCCCTCCATCTCAGGTTGAGTTCGGCTCAACTAGTGATGTTGAGTCCCCTCTATCTCAGGTTGAGTTCTGCTCGACTAGAGATGTTGAGTTCCCTCCATCTCAGGTTGAGTTCTGTTCGACTAGAGATGTTGAGTTCCCTCCATCTCAGGTTGAGTTCGTCTCCACTAGAGATGTTGAATTCCCTCCATCTCAGGTTTAGTTCAGCTCAACTAGAGATGTTGAGTTCCCTCCATCTCAGGTTGAGTTCGGCTCGACTAGAGATGTTGAGTTCCCTCCATCTCAGGTTGAGTTCGGCTCGACCAGAGATATTGAGTTCCCTCCATCTCAGGTTGAGTTCGGCTCGACTAGAGATGTTGAGTTCCCTCCATCTCAGGTTGAGTTCGGCTCGACTAGAGATGTTGAGTTTTCCTCCACCTCAGGTTGAGTTTAGCTCGACCTAAGGTGTTGAGCTTTCTCCCCCTCCAGTTGAGCTCGGCTCACAGGAGGGTTGTTAAGTGGAGAAAGGTTTGCTTTCCATCTCAGGTTGAGTTCGGCTCGACTAGAGATGTTGAGTTTTCCTCCCCCTCATGTCGAGTTTAGCTCGACCTAAGGTGTTGAGCTTTCTCCACCTCCAGTTGAGCTCGGCTCACAGGAGGGTTGTTAAGTGGAGAAAGATTCGCCTTCCACCTCAGGTCGAGTTCGGCTCGACTATAGGTGTTGAGTTTTCCTCCACCTCAGGTCGAGTTTAGCTCGACCAAAGGTGTTGATCTTTCTCCACCTCCAGTTGAGCTCAGCTCACAGGAGGGTTGTTAAGTGGAGAAAGGTTCGCTTTCCACCTCAGGTCAAGTTCTGCTAGACTAGAGGTGTTGAGTTTTCCTCCACCTCAAGCCGAGTTTAGCTCGACCAAAGGTGTTGAGCTTCTCCACCTCCAGTTGAGCTCGGCTCACAGGAGGGTTGTTAAGTGGAGAAAGGTTTGCCTTCCACCTCAGGTCGAGTTCGACTCGACTAGAGGTGTTGAGTTTTCCTCCACCTCAGGTAGAGTTTAGCTCGACCAAAGGTGTTGAGCTTTCTCCATCTCCAGTTGAGCTCGGCTCACAGGAGGGTTGTTAAGTGGAGAAAGGTTTGCCTTCCGCCTCAAGTTAAGTTCAGTTGAGAAGCTCGACAAAAGTAACCCGTTAGCAGGTCCCTCCGTGGATTATTCTAAAGCCCCACCTACGCGTCAAATAGGTGGGTTGGACTTTCTTTCCGAGCTTAAGATAAGCTCAAAAAGAGCGGGAATTGTGTACAACCCTCATATTTGTCGAGCTGGTGTGACCCGACGCAGGTAAGATCGCAATAGTGAGGGTAGTCGTGGCACGACGAATCGACCTATTGAAGGTGTCCGAAGCCACCCAAGGCAAAAGGAGGGGGAGGTAGACGAATCGGTCCACTCCCTCGCATTCCGCCAAGGCCTAGGGGGCGAGTGGACCTTCGGGCCACTCGCCCAGTCCTAGGGGTGAGTGGACCTTCGGTCCATTCGCCCGGCCCTAGGAGGCGAGTGGACCTTCGGTCCACTCGCCTAGGCCTAAGGGGAGAGGGGTGAGTGGACCAAGGGTCCACTCGCCCAGGCCCAGGGGCGAGTGGACCTTCGGTCCATTCGTCTGCTCCTTATGCTAAGGGAGGGGCGGGCTGTCCCGGCAAGGGGGGAAGTGGACGTCTCATCTCCACTCGCCCCCCTCCTATGTTGGTCGTTCAAGTTCGTTGTTGAGCTGCAGATAGTAGATTTTTGGCTATCCACGGCCCAATTTTGGGAAGTCTATAAATAGACCCCCATGGGAACCTTGGGAAGTACGTGCTGGTCTCTCCTCTCCCTCGTGTACATCTTGTGAGCAAGCACTACCCCTTCCCCCTGTCAGTGAAGGTTGACGGTGAGGTGGTCCTTAGTGCCCTCCAAGGTGCCCAGGCCCAGCATTTGCTTGGGATGGGAAGCTCTCTTTGAACTTTCGGATGTGTGGTGGGACCTCCTCGTTGCAGCTTAAGGGGTCTGTTCAAGTACTTCATGTGTTCTTAGGTGCAAGGCCTTTCGGTTCTCAGCAACTAGTCAAGGTTCTAGCTCGGGTCAAGTAAGGGTCAGCTGCATACCCGTTGCGAACGTCGAGACCGGTTCTCTGGTTTCAACAGTAATAACTTATGATCAATTAAGTTTGAACTACTTGGTTAATGTTATCATTATTTAAGCTAACTCTATACATTTCATTTATCAAATAAGCACAACCAAAATAATGTAAATTAACAGTTAATGTTAGTCTATCATTTAAGGTTGTAAATCACATCTCAACCTTATCTAGCAAATTAACTCATAGAGATTAAATTTTTAGTTAAGGAAGAAATTACTCTAACATATATGCTTTAGAGTTAGAATCTTACCTGAAGGGAATACCAGATTTGCAGTCCCAGCATGAGTCACTTGCGTTTCTCCTCCATTGCAGTTCTGTGCAGTGTCCTTGACCGCGATCACCTCAGTCAGAAGTCCTTTCTCACTAGTAGCATGACATGTAGCACCACTGTCCAACCACCACTCAGAAGATTCACTGTCATTGTGACCTCTCCCCATCATAGTTGTGAATGATCGGGGACAATAAGTGCTCATCAACATGTTCGTCTTATTCTGAGGTGCATCCTCCTTGATCTTCTTTGGAGCTTTGTAGTATGCGGCCCAGTGACCACACTTTTCACAATTATGAGACTTGCCCTTCTTTTTTTGAAAGAAGGTTTTTTTGGACTGGAACTATGAAGATGATTCACCTTTAGGTGTCGGTGGCTTCCTATGAGGTTTGCCGGGATGTGGAACTAAGTTAGCAATTTGAGTAGATTGACTAACTTGTTCCGCACATTTCCTGACAACATTCTGATCCTCAATGTGGATGAACCTCATGAGTTCATCAAGCCCAATCTGCTCATTAGTCTGTGCATTTCAGTCTTGAAGGTGATCCATTCAGGATTCAGCTTGTTAATGATTAGACCGACAGAGAGATTATCAGACATGTCAGACTTTTCGTCATCCGGCTTGTTCCACATATTCTTCAGTTCGATCAATTGTGAGGTGATTGTCGAATTTGCATTCAATTTAAAATTAAAAAACTTCTCGGCAAGGAGAGTTTTCGACAATCCCTATTGCTTTTGGAAGTGCGCGTCCAAGCGATCTCAAATTTCCTTTGCAATTTTGAACCCGTTGTGGTCATCGAAAGGCGGGGATTCATGAAATTCAGAAGGTAATCCCTGCAGAAATCCTCGTGTTTGGACCACTACAATTCGTCTACGTCTTTAGTGGTCGTTTCGAAATCACTGAGCACCGTGTAGAAAATCTCACGTTCTTTCATTCCAAGTTGAACGTGCAGTTTCCAACCACGGAATTCAGTGGGATCGAACGGTTGCAATTTCATTATGTCGTACGTACCATGCTAATTCGACATCTTTAAATATAGAAAAACGCAAACTGAAAAATATTACCCTTCCCCAATCTGCGCGATTGAAACGAAAAAGAAGGCGCGATCTTCCTATCTCTGTTTCTGATCTGCCATTATCGCGGCTCTTTCCTTCCCTTGCGAGCGTACAACCACTGAAGACCGAAGGATGGGATCGGTGACGGCTTTGTTCAGCGATCGACGCAGGCCAGTAAATCATGGGATCTCCTTTGGAAGTGACAAATGTTACGATCTTGGAGCGACACAGAGATCGACCAGTGGCGAGGTGGCGACTTGGATCGATTATCTACCAACAGTGGCGGAATCCCTCCCTACGGTACGAACCCTAGCATACGGGACCTCACTCCGACAAGCGACGACGATCTGCAGGGAGAAATGAGATCGAGGGCGGAAAGAACAGAGAGTGTGATTTCTTTTTTTCCCTCCCCGACGGCTGTGTATGTGCAGGAAAACGAGAGCAGAACTCGGAGGGTACGAAAACCCTAATTGGTTACTTTGAGAATGTTTGGGCCAGGTCACTCAAAGTATTCTACGAATATTCCTTCAGAGTTTGTAATGAGTAGTATTTATAGTACATCTGGGTAGAGTCATGCCCTAGGTCGACACGCCATTAATGAGTCACTATCGAGTCGGTCCAGATTCGTCCAGACATATATACAAAATATTTAACAGTATCGTCATGTCACGGCACTATCACGACCTCACAGGGGACCCGGCCCGTGCACTGTCTCTCGTGATAATATAATCCAAATGCATGTTTGGATAACTAAGGAGAGCATGACGATAAATATATTGAATTTGTCTTATACTCTATAGTAATTGAACTCCTCCGATCTCAATACTGTTTACTACGTCATGATTCTGATTTAATTTTCCTTCCATTAGCAATGCATCATTTTTATTATATTGCAGTTTCACTTGGACTACTCTAGAAAGTCAACGTTCTAAATTAATTTTCCAGTTAATTGATTAGTCATTATTATACAACGGTTATTAATTAATTACGCACTTAAAATATATAATAAGTTAATTACATAAAATCTTTATCATTATTTTTTTGGCAAAGTAAGTATTGAAATAGTTCATTTGTCATTTTTTGAAAGTCTTGTTGAGTTGCTAGATGCTGTTTGGCACGATGGCGGCGGTCGTTAACACGATGCGCCGGTGGTTATGAACCGTCGTTTGTGAATGTCTGACCTCACCCGAGGAACTCCTTCCATTTTTAGGTTCAAAAGTAGTGTTTTTATCCTCGCCCGACCAAACGGGCTCTTAATGAGTGTGACGAGGTCTTTTCAATGATTCAATATTGATAATTTCATCTGAATAAATTGCATTTTTTTCCTCGCACCGCAGTTTTGAAAGCTTAAGGCTTCGTTTGGTTCGACTTATTTGCTCCGGTGAGTTTGGATAAAAACGTCATTGTCATACCAAACATTTTATCTTATAACTAGTTTCTTTTCTTGATAATGATAGTAACATTTGTCATACCAAACATACATTCTATGACAATGACGATTTTGTCCAAACTCACCGGAGCAAATAAGCCGAGCCAAACGAAGCCTAAGTTCATAATGTACGTACTATGGCCTATATATGAGTCCGCTTGACACAACGGTGACAGTCATCAACACTGTGGTTATGAATCGTGGCTCGTCAACACTCGACCTGATCACTTAGGGTCCGTTTGCCAAAACAATGGCGGTCGTGAACGCATTGGTTAAGAACTGTCATCCGTTTGAAGTGACGTTTTTGCTAGGATGAGTTTGGACACAAAAACGTCATCGTAATGAAATATTTGACATAACGATTATGACCGCCACCAAGAAAAAAAACTAACTATGAACATAAAAATAAATGAAGTTCCTTGAGAGAGAACGTTGACCCACCAAAATGCGCGAAACATTTACCATAAGTTAAGTGTATAAAAAATGCAACACTACTAAAAAATTGTCTTTTAGCGACGGAATTAATGAAAATAAGCAAGTTTGATAATGAAATTACAATTTAAATGTAAAACTAGCTATATATGAACAATAAAGTAAAAGCACTCCATATATACATAAATTGCCATAAAAAATGAGGCACAAACTATTCACAAATCTCCATTCATGAGAACACCATCATCTCCTCTTTCAATCTACCCTTTCTAGAACAATAACATTTGAAGAACAAACAATGAGAAAGCTTTCGCAACACCCGAATATATAGAAGGAAGGGCTTTTCTTATACTGCCTAACATTATCGTACAAACTCGGCCACCACCACCGACAATATCTGACGAGCTTTCCCACGCTGTCTTTGCAACGAAAAAGAGTTTGTGACAGCGTCAACTCTTCACCACACGAATACTTGAACGGAGGGCGACAAAGGCTGTCAAATTGTGGGAACTCTGTTACAACTATCTACTATATATATAGAAATTAAGGATTTTAACAAAACAATCTACATGATTAATTTATTAATTAATGCGGGGTAAAATATATAGGAATATTTAATTTTACACGAAATTAGAGTCGTGTATCTACACAACACACACATATACTTATGTAAATATACAAGCAGACTTGCACAGGGTTCGCCCACGCTTTAGCGTGAGAGTGCAATTAGGTAAACACAAAACTTAATAAAAATTGAAGAGAGGAGTGAGTACATACTTTATAAAATAAAATGAAAAAGTAAATAAATTTAATTTAATTTAAAAAGTTGTAAAATTTGAAATAATTTGGCTCTGTTTGAGGTGGAGGCCGTGAAAAAAGCAGTGGTGAGAAATCAATTGTGAAATTGGAGCTGTCCGGAAAGCTATTTTGAAAAAGTTATAAAATGTTTGGAAAATCTCCATTCAAAGTGTTTTTCAAAAAAAAAATTTATTTTACACATTTTTAATAATAATGTTTTATGCTAATTATTTATATCAAATAGATAATTAAATATTATATAAATTCTAAATAAGCAAGTTACAAAAATTCAACCACAAGAAGAAAATATACTATATGGTGAAGAATCATGCACGAATGAGAGAAGAAAATATGTGTAATTGAGAGAAAGAAGAAAGACAGATTGCGAATGAGCGGGACGTGACTTTCTTAAACCCTCTAATAAAAGAGGAAAATTTGAAATCTGAGAAAACGCTTTTTAAAAAGCCATGCATGTTGGACCGGTTGATAAAAAAGCCCTCAAAACACCTTTCTTGAAAAAACTCCTCATTCAAACACCTTAAAAATGACGGTGTCGGTGAGATTAGAGCTTTTCCTATCGCCACGGCCGCCCTAAACAGAGCCAAAGAAGTATAAAATTGAATATATATATATATATATATATATATTATATAAAACAATAGTGATGTTTGGAAATACACCAAATATTGATTTGGACCGTTGGATGGGGCTGCTTCAAAGAATAGCCACCGGATTCAAGATAATGGGTCTGCAAATATCCATTCCTCCAAAAACACCAATCTCGCAACTCTAGAAATCCCGATGCCATCTTCTGGAAAAAAATACGCACAACAGGGCTTCACTGCCTCCTGCTGCCGCCGCCGGCGGAGCCCCCGATGGCCTGCCCGGCGCCCACCGGGGGGTTCGCCGACCTCGGGCGAACCCGACGGGGGTTGCCTGTGAGCCACCGGACAACCCCCGGCGGGTTCGCCGGAGGACGGCGAACCCCCCCCCCCCCCCCCCCCCCCCCCCGGTGGGCTCCGCCGTCGGCGGTAGCGAGGGGCTCCGTCGCCGGGGGCTCCGCCGGCGGTGGCAGCGGGGGGCTCCGCCGCCTGCGGGGGCTACGGGGGCTACCGCCCGTGCTCGATGCTCTCCGCTTCGACAGTACTCCAGCAGCGGTACCACCGCTCAAACTAGATCGTTCTAGAATGCTCGGTCAATTAACAGTGCATGTGTTGCCCCTGTGCCCCGCGCGACAGTACCCCCGCCTCGACAGTATTCCAGCGCGACGGCGCTCCCGCCACTCACGAACCCACACACGCACGACAAAATAGATGCAAGCTACTGTAATAAACAACATGTGATGAAATAAGTAAGAAAATTGCAATAAAGGATCGATATAGAGAACATGTAGTGCTTATTATGTTGAAATACAATTTTTCCCCCACAAATCACAACTATTATTAGTTCTTTAAATTGCAAGGAGTGCATTATATGCATCGTAAATTTCTTTTCATGCCATCCAAACATTATAGAATATACAATGATAAATGACATTCAGTATATCATATGACATTTATGTGAAGAGTGTTGCTCGAAGCATCCGATTGCGGATCAAGGTGGAATCCACTAACCGCTGCCCCTAGTCGGGCTTATATAGGCAAACCCTAAAATAGAATGGGTAACGGATATCCCCGTATCCGTAGTAGACCCATTATGCCCCTTAACCCGTTATTTACCCAAACATACACTTACAGTTTAAAATTCAGAAATTAATTCTTAAGTTAGGGAAAAATATTCAATGCAGGAGGCCAATGAGCTCATTCTCCATTGAGGGAGCTCATTCACCTTTGAAAAGAGGGTTTGGCTATGAGAACTCAAAAAAGGATCTCAAGTTCGACATCGAAGTCGACAACGAATTCGACCACGAACTCGGTGGCGAACTCGGCATAGAACCTCACAGTTTTATATAAATCACATGTGATTTCCTTTCCCTTCTATAATGACGGGCTCCTGACCGAACCTGGAGCACATTGCCCGCTGCCCAAACACTACACTACATTTATTTACTACAACAATGTTGACAACCACCCCCCCCCCCCCCCAACAAGTTTAGTGTTATGTTCCATGTATCCATAAAGCTAAATCATAGCATACAAAAAACTTGGTAGTGTTCTGTTCCATGTATCCATAAAGCTAAATCATAGCATTTTATCCACATATTGTACAGGTACAATAATGATTATAATCTTCCTAAAAGACAATTTCTATTTTATGTAGCATTGATGTTTCATATATTTCTTTTATATTAAATATATATAATTACCAAAACTTCACCTGGAAGTTAGCATATTTAAAGGTTGCACCCCTCTTACAAAAAACTCCCTTGAAAGCTTACATTTCAGAGCATCCATGTGTGAAATATTTTACTCGTGGTCGGAAGAACACGTCAACCAACAAGAAAATAAGGACACCAAGAGATGAACACAAACTTTCACAATTAATAAAGCTTGACAGCTAGTTACAAATGAACAGGGCTGAAAACAAGTTGCATCTAACTTGATTCACAACAGCCAATAGTAGTAAAGAAACTGGTCACAGACATTGTCCGCTTCTCCTCCGGAGCACACCACGTAGGCGATACTCACTACTCGCTACCGCGGGCGCTAGCCACTAGCGCGAGCGATAGCCACTAGCACGAGCGCTGGCGCTAGCTCTCAAGCTCGCTACTCGCAATCTCGCTACTCGCAAGCTCATTGCTCTTCGCTTCCTCCTCTTCTCGCTACCGCAGGCGCTAACCACTAACGCCGACGCTATCTCGCGAGTAAGGAACTCTCTCTAGGTCGCTAGCCGAACTGACTCCGGGTTCGCTGCTCGCTAGGTGGCACTCTGGTATCTCAAACTCGCTCAAAGTTGATGATACTCATCACTATCTGAATGTCTTGTCTTAGAGGGGGTCTACCCCTCCTATTTATAGGCAAGGGAAGAGGTCTTCTAGAAGCTGAGCTAGCGTTGGCGCTAGCCCTAGCGCAGGCTCTAGCTCACTTCAATTCTAACACTCCCCCTTGAAGTGAACTCCGGGAACAACTCCAAGCAACGAGTGAAGCTTCTGGAACGGCCCCGCAGATAGGGGCTTCGTGAATATATTTGTAAGGTTGTCTTCACTCCGCACATGCTCCACTGCGATCAAGCCACCCAACACCTTCTCTCTCATGAAGTGATGCTCAATCTCTATGTGCTTGGTCCTTGCATGACACACTGGGTTGGTTACCAGCTTCAAAGCACTCTCATTGTCCCCGCGAAGCACAGTAGGTCCGCTGACCTCCTCGTCCACATCCTCCACTAGTCTCCTCAGCCAGACACACTCCTGAGCTGCTAAGGACGACGCCTTGTACTCGGCCTCCATAGTAGAAAGGGAAATAAAGTCCTACTTCTTGCTACACCACAAGATAGCAGCAGCTCCACACAAAAACACGTAACCTGATGTCGACTTGCGATCATCAGCGTCACCTCCGTGGTCTGCATCCGTGTACCCATGCAGCTTGAAGTCAGACTTCTCTCCATAGGACAACCCCATCTCAAGGGTTCCCTTCCCGTACTTCAGAATCCCTTTAGCTGCCTCCAGATGAGGCTTCCGCGGCTCTTGCATATACCAACTAACTCGACCGACATCAAAGGCGATGTCCGGCTTTGTGATAGTCAGGTAGATTAGACTCCCCATCAGTGCCCGAAAGATCTTCAGATCAGGAAGAATCATCCCTTCTTCCTTCTGAAGCTTCAACCCAGCCTCCCGCGGAACGGAACTGCTCTTCCCCTCCTTCATGCTGAATCTCTCGACGATCCTCTCGGCATAACCCCTCTGGGAAACGTACAACCCGCCTCTTCTCTTCTCAACTTGAAGGCTAAGGAAATGGTGCAGTTCACCAAGATCCTTCATCTCGAATCGTATGGAGAGCTGTTGTCTCAGCGCCGCGACCTCCTCAGGGTTGTTCCCTGTCACGATCATATCATCGACATACAACAACACCAGCACGTGAAGACCACCACTCTTCTCCACGAACATGCTAGAGTCTGAGTCTGAGACATCATAGCCACAAAACTGTAAGTACTCCGCAATCTTCCCATACCAGGCTCTCGATGCCTGTTTCAACCCGTAGAGAGCCTTCTTCAGTTTGCAGACGTGATGTGGAAGTGACTTGGACACGTATCCAGGTGGTTTGCACCATGAATATGTCTTTGTCAATCTCTCTGTATATGAATGCATTCTTCACATCAAGCTGCCACAACTTCCAACCTCGGCACGCCGCCAGAGCGATGACCGTCCTCACCGCGTCATCATTGCGACAGGACTAAATGACTCCTCGTAGTCCTCTCCGTAGGTCTGTGAGAAGCCTCGAGCGACAAGCCTCGCCTTGTACCGCTCTACTTCTCCATCAACTCTTTTTTTAGCCTTGTACACTCATTTGCAGGTGACAGGTCTAATGCCCTCCACCATAGGAACCAGGTCCCATGTTTCATTCTTGTCTAGGGCCTCCTTCTCCTCAATCATGGCCGCGTCCCACTCCTTGATGCCAGCTGCATCATCAATGCAGGCAGGTTCCCTCTCGTCGAGTGGTCCTGCAAAGAAGCAGGAGATCATACTCACAAAGCTCCCCTCCTTGTAACGTGCAGGCGGGACGATGGTCCGCTTCGACCTCCTCAAGGCTTGACCACTATATACCACTCCGGTAGACTCCTCCGCTTGAGCTCCTCTCTGAACTCCTCTTGAAGCAGTGCTCTCCTTGCTTCTAGAGCTCGAAGCTCCCCCCTGAGCCAGAAGCTCCCCCTGAGCCAGAAGGCAATGGGGCACTTGGAGACACCTCCAGCTCCACAGTAGAGTCCTCAGTGACTCTCACTTCTCTACTGCTAGAATCTCCACTCTCCGGAAGCACCACAGAAGAGACTCCCTGATACGAGATCGTTCGTCAAACACTACATCGCGCGAGACGACGAACTTGTGGGTCTGCGATCCATGCACTTCCATCCCTTCTTCCGCTCATCGTAGCCGATGAAGACACACTTCCTCACTTTCGGCTCCAACTTGGTTCTCTGAGCGTCCGGGACGTGCACGAAGTAGGTAGAACCAAATACTCTCATGTGACCCACATTTCGCTTCTCTCTGAACATGAGCTGGTGTGGAGACATCATCCTGTTGGAACTCAGTGGTAGCTTGTTGATCACATGGGTAGCACACGCCATTCCCTCCGCCCATAAGGTCTTGGGAATACTCTTGGCATGTAGCCAACTCCTGGTAGTCTCCACCGGATGACAGATCTTCCTCTCTGCCACCCCATTCTGCTGAGGGGTGTGAGCGCAAGAGAGCTCCCGCTGAATGTTGAACCTCCTGCAGAAAGAAGCAAACTCATTGGAGGTAAACTCCCCTCCATTGTCGTTTCTCAGCTTCTTCACTCTGCGGTTCAGCCTTCCTTCCACAAGTTCCTTCCACTCTTGGAACTTCTCGAATACTTCTGACTTCTCTCTCAGAAAGTATACCCACGTATAGCGGGTGTATTCATCCACCAGAACCAGCTCATACTTATTGCCTCCATAAGTAAGGGTGGCGCACGACCCCATAACATCAGCATGTATGCACTCAAGAGGTGCCTTACACCTGGTCTCCGATTTGTCAAATGGAAGTCGATGTGACTTCCCATATTGGCAGTCATCGCACACATGACCGTCGTCGTAGGAAGAGAGATGAGGCAGGCCACACACTAGGCCCTTCGCCGCCATCATCTTCAGTTTATCCATCCCCACATGACCTAGCCTCTCATGCCAAATCCAGCGCTGTCGTTAGTCTTCAGCTTGTCCACGTAGGCATTTGCAGACAGAACATACAAATCCTTCACCCTTCTCCCGGTGAACATGACGTCAGCATCGATAGACGATAGGTTCTTCAGGAACTTCACCTCCTTCAGTCCAAATAACACGTGGTATCCAACATTCACCGTGTTATCAATCGAGAAGAGGTTCTTCTTCATGCCCAAAACATGATACACACTCTTCAGTGTCACGGGCTTCTCTTCACTTCCAAGAGATACCTTCCATTCTCGCTCCACTGGATGTACCGTATCATCCGCAGTGATGATAGCATCTGTTCCTTCATATACTTCCAAGGAGTCAAACTTCGACATATCTCTAGTGAGATGATGCCCGCAACCGGAATCCACTATCCAGTCATTCTCGAAGTTGATGGAGGCTAAGACATCGACTGACGTTGCCGTCATCTCTGTCAGGAAACCATTGTCTTCTCTCTCACCGCTCTGGTGACCTCCACCTCTTCCTCCACCTCTCTGATGGTCCCCACCTCTCTGGTGGTCTCCCTCCTTGTTAGCAACATGACCGGCCTTCAGATTGGACCGGCAGTCCTTTGCCATGTTCCTGTACTTCCTACAGGCATAGAAAAGGGATCTCCCCATCTCATCGCGCGTGGGGAGGAACTTCCTTCCATCTCTCTGAGAGGACGTTGAAGGTCCATCTTCGGAGTTCTTCTTTCTCTTGTCCCAGGATCTCCTCTTTCCTGAGAACAAAGCCTCAACATCTCCCCCTGAGATGGATACTCCCACCATCTGCTTTGCCAAGCTCTTCTGTGACGACAGCAGGTTCTCTAGCTCCAATAAGGAGGGTTGAGTAGCCCATCCTTGCACAGAAGTAACGAAGGGGACATACTCCTTCCTCAAGCCTCGGAGTATGTGTCGCTTCAACTTCGCCACTGAGATTGACTCTTCAGGGTCTGAGGCCGAGATCTCCCCACACAAGTTCTTCACCTTCAGGAAGAAGGTGGATATCGTCATCTCTCCTTGAGTGGACTGTGCCAACTCATTCTCCAGGAATTGTAGCTGCGCTACATTCCTCTTGTTGAACAGCCCATCGAGGGCTATCCAGATCGCAGACGCTGACTTGCAACCTACGATGTGGTCGAACAAGTCAGGTGATATAGCTCTCTTCAAAGTGAACTCCGCTTTGGCATTTTTCTTCCTCCAAGCTCACACAGCTGGACCATTATCTTCGGCAGCTACTACTTCCTCTTGCTCCCCACCACCAACGACCTCCCATAGGTCCTCTCCAAGAAGGTAGCTCTCTATACACGACTTCCATTTCTTGTAGTTGGTCTGAGTAAACAGTTCAATGTCAAGTCCTCTAGAATACCCTCCTCCGCCTTCCATCTTGGTTTCTCAGTCCTTGTTCACACTATCTCTCTGATACCATGCGAAATATTTTACTCGTGGTCGGAAGAACACGTCAACCAACAACGGAATAAGGACACCAAGAGATGAACATAAACTTTCACAATTAATAAAGCTTGACAACTAGTTATAAATGGACATGGCTGAAAACAAGTTGCATCCAACTTGATTCACAACAGCCAATTGTAGTAAAGAAACTGGTCACGGACATTGTCCGCTTCTCCTCCGGAGCACACCACGTAGGTGATACTCTCTACTCGCTACCGCGGGCGCTAGCGCTAGATCTCAAGCTCGCTACTCTTCGCTTCCTCCTCTTCTCGCTACTGCAGGCGCTAACCCTAGAGTAAATCTTCAGGGGGGGGCCTTTTTGCACATGGATGCTATGAAATGAAAACTTTCATGGGAGATTTTTATAATTTCAAAAATAAGAGGGGTGCAACCTGTAAGTAAATGACCCTAAATATATGTAATAAATATCATAAAAAATAAATTACTTGACGAAACTATTACTGAACTGAAAAGATTCAATGTGTAAGAAGCTGGATGGACATGGGGGAGGAGGTACATTAATAAATTCTTATGAATAGCAGGAAAGGAGGATATGCTATGATCAACAAGAACATGCATGAACCTGCTAAAAGGTCAAGGTACTAACAATAACAGTGTACTAATAAAACATTTCTAACTTAATTGGAGGCAGTTTGTTTTGGCACGTTGACATCGATCACACTCCATGTTTATACATCATAAACTTGAAAGCTGGAACCGTGAGGGAGCGAGCTAGAAGGATTTGACTTGAATTGTTATTTGCAGTTCAGCATCAGGATTAGATATTCAGATCGAATGAACATGATTTATTTGATAACTTTTAAATACATGAAATTAAACAGTCATTCATATAACTTTATATATATATATCTACTATATATACAGAAATCCTCTTGTCGATGTAATATCCAGCCAACTAATATCCACCGTTCGATAAGGAGAGAGAAAGAGAGATGGAGAGAGGGGAGAGAGAGAGTGGGGCCCACAATTAAGAGAGAGGGGGAGGATAAAGTGTGCGGCATCTTTGAATTGGAGAGAGAAATAAATAAGGAGAGAGGAAGAGAGAGGGGAGAGAGGGAGTGGGGCCCACAATTAAGAGAGAGAGAGAGGGAGGAGAAAGAGGGGGCGGAATTGGAGAGAGAAAGAGAGAGAAATAGAGAGAGAGAAATGAAAAAAAATACAAAATATTTTATAAAATCTAAATATTTTAAAAATAAATATTTAATATATATAATATATATTACATAAATTTTTAAAATTAAAATACATAATTTTTACTATTTTAAATTTCTAATATATATATAATACCTAATCTTTATATATAATATATTTATATAAAATACAAAAATTATATAAAATACATAATCTTTATAGTATATAGATATAAATTAAATATAACTAGGTGCGTGCCGAGGGCGGGAGAACGCCGCCGGGGGCGGGCAGGCTACCGGGGGCGGGCGAAGTCCGCCGGGGACGGGCGAAGCACCTCTGAGGGCAGGCAAGTTACTGTGGCATGGGGCATGGGGTGCCCCCCGTGCACTGTCACTCGTATATATATATTGTACAACCCCGATATTCGCCTAGTGGATGATCGAGTAAAAGTAATGTGAGCTGGGTTCTCGGGAGGGATATACGTTAATAGGCAGAAAATAAGAGAAAGAGCAAAACCGACATGTGCCAGACTCGTCCGACGAACGGCGCTCTATGCTCGACGAAAAGGATCAAAGTTGCGTTCGGCGAGATTCGGGCAGTGCTCGACGATCCCGCCTCAACTCAGCGATCGACGGAGTGGCTTCTCAGTCCGACGGCCGTCTCAGCGGTTATCTCTATCCCGTCTCAGCGGACCCGCTGGGACGAGCACTTAGCCGACTGATCGCAAGAAGGCGAGCGAGTCAAGAGTGCGAGAGGGGAAAGAGTGCGAACCAGATCTATCAAAGGTCACTCGCGGGAAGCTCCCGCGAGCCCAAGCCTCAAGGTCGACCGACAAGAAAGCGTGCGAGCTAGGTGCTCGCTGAATGCTCACAAAGAAGTGTGCGAGCCAGGAATCCGCTGAATGATCGCAAGAAGGCAGGCGAGTCGGATTTTTTCCAGAGTCTCCGTGATCGACGAATCTCAGTCGAGGTCGACGAACTCATCCCGGCGCCCGACGAAGTGCAGGCTGCTTTCGACGAATTCGCCAAGACTCTGTGTTCGACGAACTCTCCAAGCTGTCGCGTTCGACGAATCCGCCGATCTTTTATGTTCGACGAAATTACCTCTCTACCCCCGTTGACCTGCCATTAGTCTATCCAAACATCGGAGTTCAGTGGTTAATTGGGGTGCAGTTAGTAAAATCAAAAGGCGGAATTCCGCTATTAACAGACCAGTTACACAAAAACTATAAATAGACCTCAAAGGGCACCTTGGGTGAGGATTCAACTCTCAGATCTCTGAGCTTCTTCTCCCCTTGGTTACTTTGGTTTAGCTCTTTAGCTCTCCAAGGTGCCCGAGTCTCAGCTTTGGCTTGGGAGGGGAAGCGCTCAACGATCTTCTGGGTTAATGGAGGGACCTCCTCGCTGTGACTAAGGTCTTAGTCACCTTCCTAGTCTTCGATCTACCTTCTTCGAGGGATCAGTAAGGGCTAGCTGCCCCTCATTTCGGTGAGGGCCCCGAGCTTCACAAGAGACCGAGAAATCAGTTTTAACATTTTGGTGCGGTGAGCGTGGAGCGTGGCTGGTCCAAGAAAGTTCTAAGGAGCAGATATGACAGGAGGCGAGGATCAAGGCGAGAAGTTCAGCGAGTCACCACAGGTGGTGACGCCAAGGATGTTCGCGGATTTCAGGAGGGAGGTGCTTGACACTTTCGGACTCACGGTCGCGGCGCTGCGGAGTGAGTTCGCGACCCCAACACCTCAGGCGACCCCTCCCCCAGCGGCGGTTGGCGAGAACGCCCCGGGGGGGAAGGGCCAGAAAGGAAGTCGTCGGAGGATCAGTGCAGGACTTAGAAGGGCGAGTGCTGTTCGCCAGCCCGACGAGCTTCGTGTCGGCGAGCTCCGTGCCAGCGAGCTCTGTGCCGGCGAGCGAGCGTCCAGAAGACATGGCGACTGTGGGAGTGGTCCAGGCGAATACCATTCTCGCGAGCGCAGTCCCCGCGAGCCCGAGTCTGGCGAGAGAGCTTGGGGTCGGGTGGAGCGAGAAAGGGTAGCATAAGGGGGAGTCCCTTCTGCGAGTTGGTACTTTCTGCACCTGTCCCGGCAGGGTTCGGAGAGTGGGACAGGGTGTACTACAACGGCAGGGATGACCCTGTCCAATATCTCCAGTCTTTTGAGGACTCGGTCTCCATCAGGCCGATGTCAGATGCTTTCAAGTGTCGGCTCTTCGCCGTCACTCTTAAAGAAAAGGCCAGGGACTGGTTCCATCAACTCCCTACAGGGTCGATCTACGCCTTCGAGGACTTGCGCCGGAGTTTCTTGTTGCGATTCTCCACTTCAAAAAAAAAGAGGAAGAAGGATGCCGAGTCCCTCTTCAAAGTGAAGCAGGAGCCAAAGGAGTCGTTGGCCCGCTACGCGGATCGGTTCAAGGAAGAAGTGCTGCTCACTCGGGAGATGCCAGGGTTTGCACTCCAGCTCGCTTTCACCGTCGGGCTAAGGGAGAGCTTTTTCAAAATGGCTTTGAAGAGGAAAGCCCCCGTCTCTTACGAGGAGTTGATGGAGAGGGTGACAGATGAGATTGAGAGTGAGGAGGCCAACCCGGAGCTCACCAAGAGGCTAGCAAAGCTCAGTGAGCCAGAGGTCAGGCAGTGGGAAGTGAGGAGAAGGGAAGAGCCCAGGGCCCCGGAGGGGGAGTGGAGGCAGCGTGCCGAAGGAATGCAAGGTCAGGGAAGGGGCTACGGCCCATGAAGGGGTAACTTCTATGGAGGGCAAGGAAGACCCCACCAGTTGGGATGGAGGCAGGGTCTGAGGCAGCTGCCTCCCCCACCTCAGCAAGCCATGGCGATCAGGCGGAGACGAGGAGGAAGAGGAAGAAGAGAAGAGGCTATAGAGGAAGCAGGGGCAGGGAGAAGGAGGAGGAATAAGGTGGCGGAAGGTGAGGCAGGGGAGGTGACGTTGCCGTATTGTGACTTCCACGATGAGGAAGGTCACGCGACGGCCACCTGCCCAGAGTTCCTGGAAACAAAAAGGGGTCGAGTGCCCGCGCCGAGGCAACATCAACATGTGAGAATTGAGGAGGTCGAGCCTCGAGGGGAGGAGGAAGAAAGGTGTGAAGACAGAGTTGATGTGGGGAGTAGAGGAGAGATCAGGGTGATCCATGGGGGGGTAGGGGTGGAGGCAACCCGCAAGGCTAGCCTCCATACCATCTATCGGCGGAGCGTGGCCTCAACATCCACTGCTCCACCCACAGCAGAAAGAATTACTTTCTCCCAGAAGGACATGCCAAGTTATGAAGACCCGTTCTGCGATGCCCTGGTCATCCAGACCGCCATCGAGAACTTCACCGTCTCGCGGATTCTAGTCGATAATGGGAGCTCGGTCAACGTCGTCTTCAAGAAGGCGTTTGACGAGATGAAGGTGGAGGCCAAGAGGGTGTTGGCCTCGGATGGCCCCCTATTCGGCTTTTCGGGAGAAAGGAAGGAGGTAGAGGGTGGAGTGGGGCTACATGTGACCCTCAGAGAGCAGTCCCGGAACTGCCGCTTCGTGATAGTGGACGCCCCAAGCAGCTATAGCGCCATCTTAGGACGGCCTGTCATCAGCGCGTTCAGATGCGTCCCTTCCACCTTCCACCAGTGTCTCAAGTTCAACGCGGGTGGAGTCCAGGTCCGGATCCGAGGAGACCCCAAGATGGCGAGACAGTGCTATGTGACGGCTGTCAACACCATCACCTGGATGGGAAAAGCAGAGGAGTTCGATAAAGTGATGGAGGAGGCGGCAGGAGCCGGAGGAGAGAATGGAGTCGAGGAGAGGATGGAGGAAGAGGGAGTTCGTGCCCAGGAAGGGGTCGTTGAAGGACCCAGGGCGGAGAGAGGAGGAGAAGGGGAGAAAGAAGAGGGTACTCAGGAAGGAGGAGTGGAGGAGTTGATGATGGTAGGGGAGGAAGAGACGAAGGAAGGAGCCCAAGCGCTCGCTTGCGGCGGAGAGAAGGGAAGTGCTTGGGGAGAACAATCTAGGCTGGAGGCCGTGGATGAGGTCGTGGAGCTTGAGGTCACCACTCGGCTTGGGGTGGTGGAGAAGGTCCGAGTCAGCGGGGAGCTCAGTTCGGAGGAGCGGGCTGAGATCCTATATAGCCTGTGTGCAGAAGAATGTGGACGTCTTCGCTTGGAGCGTCGCGGAGATGCCCGGGATCGATGCGGATGTGGCTTGCCACCGCCTCAACCTCGACCCCGGCACCCGCCCCATCCGCCAAAAGAAGAGGGTCACGACAGACTAGCTGGAGGGACCAATCCGCGAGGAGGTGAAAAAGCTCATACAAGCAGGTTTTGTGTCGGAGATCCAGTATCCAGGTTGTGTCTCCAATGTGGTCATGGTAAAAAAGGGGGGAGGTAAGTGGCGCATGTGTATCGACTTTTCACTTCTTAATAAATCATGCCCGAAAGATTGCTACCCCCTGCCTAGAATCGACGCGCTGGTTGACTCAGCCGTTGGTTTCTCTGTAATGTCTTTCTTAGATGCTTTTTCAGGTTACCACCAAATTCGCATGCACCCCCCGGACATCAAAGATGTCTCCTTCATCACGGGGGATGGATGTTACTGTTATAAGATGATGCCCTTCGGGCTAAAGAATGCAGGTGCCACATATCAAAGGATGATGGATCGGGTCTTTCGCAAACAAAGGGGAAGAAACTTGGAGGTCTATGTTGATGATCTCATGGTAAAGAGCCGGGACCTTGGGTCTCACCTCCGAGACCGTGAGGAGACATTTGGGACCCTACGAAAGAATAAGATGAAACTCAACCCCCTGAAGTGTGTCTTTGGGCCTAGCCGAGGGAAATTTCTAGGTCACTTGCTCACCCTAGCGGGGGTGGAGCCTAACCCGGACAAGGTCAAGGCAATAATGGAGTTGGGGTCGCCAAGAAACCCGAAGGAAGTTCAGAGCCTCACGGGAAAGCTGGCCGGACTCAGCAGGTTCCTCTCCAAGGCGGGAGAGAAGTGTGCGCCCTTCTTTAAGGCGCTAAGGGGCAACAAAAAGTTTGAATGGACTTCGGAATGCGAGGGAGTCTCCCAAGCCTTGAAAGAGCAACTCACCCAAACCCCCCTACTTCAAGGGCCGAGAGCGGGAGAAGACCTATCCCTATACCTGGGAGTAGGGTCTGAAACAGTAAGTGCAGTGCTGATCCGGGAGGAGGGGAGAAAGCAATTCCCTATCTACTATGTCAGCCGAGTGCTGAAGAAGGCGGAGCTCCGATACCCAATCTTGGAAAAGTTGGCTTTCGCATTGGTGGTGGCGGCTCGGAGGCTCCGGCCCTACTTTCAGGCACACCCCATCAGAGTAGTGACAGATCACCCGCTTCGCAAAATCATGGAAGGGGTGGAACACTCGGGAAGATTGGCGAAGTGGTTCGTTGAGCTGAGCGAGTTCGATATTACATTCGTGCCCAGGACATCAATCAAGGCCCAGGCGGTGGCGGACTTCATGGCCGACTACACGACCGAGGTGGGGGAACATGAACCGCCTCCCCCAGTGGCATGGAGGATGTTGGTGGATGGTGCCTCAGGAAAGCACTCCTATGGGGGGGAATCATCCTAGTGAGTCCCCAAGGGACAAAGATCGAACAAGCTCTGAACATCCACTTCCCGATTACCAATAACCAAGCTGAGTACGAGGCGGTGATAGCGGGCCTCCGGCTGGCCCAGGAATTGGGAGTGCAAGATGTGGATGTCTCGACGGACTCCATGGTGGTGGCATGCCAAGTCCGGGGAGAGTTTGAAGCGAAGGATCCGACTCTCCAGCGGTACCTGGAGAAGGTCAAGGGAGTCATCGGGCGATTTCGCACTTTCTCCATCAGACACGTGTCGAGGGAGGAGAATACCCCCGCGGACCTCCTAGCCAAGTTCGGTCCCCGAGCAGGCGGAACGGTTTCGGAACACTTCCGACCCACCATCGATGAGGGGGAGCTGATGGAGATAGATCAGCGGACCTCGTGGATGGATCCTTTCATCACCTTCCTATCATCAGGGAAGCTCCCTGAAGGGGACATAGACGGGCGACGCTTCAGGTATAAGTCAGCTTATTATTCCTTGTATGCAGGAGGGCTATATAGGAAAACTCTCTCGGGACTCCTAGCTTGTTGCGTCTCCGAGGAGGAGGTCCCGAAAGTCCTGGAGGAAATTCACTCCGGGGAGTATGGCAGTCATTCCGGGAGCCGAACCCTGGAGGGGAGGGTGTTGAGGCAAGGCTATTTCTGGCCCACCCTCAGCAAGGATGCGGCCGAGTTCGCAAGGAGGTGTTCAAAGTGCCAACTTTATGCTCCACTCCAACTCCTCCCAGCCCAGAGACTTCGGACCATCACGGCTCCCTGGCCTTTTGCCATATGGGGGTTGGACCTAGTTGGCCCTTTCCCTCAAGCTAGCGGCCAGAGAAGGTTCTTGCTGGTCATGATCGATTACTTTTCCAAGTGGGTAGAAGTGAAGGCGCTCGCGAAGGTAACATCTCAAGTTGTAAGGAATTTTGTATGGGGAGAAATAATTTGCAGGCACGGCCTCCCCCTGGCTATAGTGACGGACAATGGGCCGCAATTTGCTAGCGAAGAATTTGTTAGCTTCTGCACCCAGCTTGGCATCGACCTCAGGTTCGCATCGGTTCACCACCCAAGAAGCAATGGCCAGGTGGAAGCGGCAAACAAAATAATCGTCAACCTACTGAAGAAGAAGGTGGAGAACCTCCGAGGGAACTGGGTAGAGCAACTATCATCCGTTCTCTAGGCCCTGAGGACTACCCCTAACTCCGCCACCGGGGAGACCCCGTTCAAACTTTCTCATGGGTCCGAAGCAGTCCTTCCCATAGAGTTCGAAGTAAAGACCCCCAGGGTGATCGCCGCAGGTGAAGGAGATGAAGAGTGGCTAGTGGCTAATGATACGGAGCAAAGGCTATTCTTAGACCTGGTGGAGGAACTCCGGGACCTGGCCACCATCAGGCAAGAGGAAATAAAACGACGAATGGCCCGATACTTTGACAAGCACATCCGAATAAAACACTTTCAGAAAGGAGATCTGGTCCTGAAGAAGGTCGACGCGGCCGGAAGAGGAGCTACGGTGGGTAAATTTAATCCCAACTGGGAGGGCCCATACATTGTAAGTGAAGTGCTCAAGTCGGGGGGGGGGGGGGGGGGGGGTATCACCTCCGGGATGTGGAAGGGGTACCTCTCGACCGAGCCAGAAGTGGAGATGATCTGAAGCGGTTCTACCCTTGAAAGTTTCTTACTATATCATTTGTCGAGTGTTGTTTCTTTGGGTAATGGTTATAACTGCTGTGCGAAGATAACAAAGGTGACAAGTATTGGTGCTGGAATGCCCCAGATCGATTTCGCTCCCGGGCCTCACTAGACGGGGGCGTTCAGGTTGATCTCTGGAGAGGCTGGCAAGGTAACAAGTATTGGTGCTGGAATGCCCCAGATCGATTCCGCTCCCGGGCTCTCACTAGACGGGGGGTTCAGGTTGATCTCTGGAGAGGCTGGCAAGGTAACAAGTATTGGTGCTGGAATGCCCCAGATCGATTCCGCTCCCGGGCTCTCACTAGACAGGGGGGTTCAGGTTGATCTCTGGAGAGGCTGGCAAGGTAACAAGTATTGGTGCTGGAATGCCCCAGATCGATTCCGCTCCCGGGCTCTCACTAGACGGGGGGTTCAGGTTGATCTCTGGAGAGGCTAGCAAGGTAACAAGTATTGGTGCTGGAATGCCCCATATCGATTTCGCTCCCGGGCTCTCACTAGACGGGGGGTTCAGGTTGATCTCTGGAGAGGCTGGCAAGGTAACAAGTGTTGGTGCTGGAATGCCCCAGATCGATTCCGCTCCCGGGCTCTCACTAGACGGGGGGTTCAGGTTGATCTCTGGAGAGGCTGGCAAGGTAACAAGTATTGGTGCTGGAATGCCCCAGATCGATTCCGCTCCCGGGCTCTCACTAGACGGGGGGTTCAGGTTCATCTCTAGAAAGGCTGGAAAGGTAACAAGTATTGGTGCTGGAATGCCCCAGATCGAATCCGCTCCCGGGCTCTCACTAGACGGGGGGTTCAGGTTGATCTCTGGAGAGGCTGGCAAGGTAACAAGTATTGGAGCTGGAATGCCCCAGATCGATCCCGCTCCCGGGCTCTCACTAGACGGGGGGTTCAGGTTGATCTCCGGAGGGGCTGGCAAAGTCACAAGTGGTTTGGGCCGGTATATAAGTTACTCATAACAAGAGGTTTGGCTCGCAAGCGACCTCAAGACCCGGGCGAGGCGAGACCGAGGGTCCGCTCGCATACGAGAATCAATCGCGGCAGGGCAATAGAGCCGGCGGCTCACAAAGTCACTCACGAATTTTAGCGGAGCGAATAAAGACGGCGAGCTGGGGAGGGCCCGTTTTCGCGGTGATCCGTGGATAACGGTAAGAGCTCGCAAAAGGCGAGTGCGAATGAGGCAGGCTAATATAGATCCCTCCCGCAAGGCTCCCCAACGAGGTGCGTCCCGAACAGGGATAGGGTCCTACAACCTGAGTCCCGACGTCACCGCAGAAGAAAGGTAGGCAAGAGCGACCTGGATATAACATAACGAGGAAAAAGCTGTCAATAAAAGAGATGCGGGCGCGAACGTCGAGCGAAAGTCCAAAGACGCGATCATAAGAAAATTGGGATCGCGCGGGCACGAAAGAAAAGATCACATGCGAATAATAAGTAAAATGGTAATATGGGAAAGACAGACAAAATATTTCCTTTCATTCCTCACAAAAATCATAGTCCAACGGCGGTCTCGCCACAAAAAAGAAAAAGTTTTTTACATTATCAACAACAAAAAATCAAGGTGGCTCGCCAGGCGGCTCTTAGTCGCTCTCGCGGTCTTCCGCCTCGGAGATGGGCGCGAATAGGTTTGGGACGACTTCTCCCGCAGTAAACTCCATGGCGTCGGGGACGATCATGTCCGCCCCTTTGAGGGTATCAAGGACGAGCTCCGCGATCTCCATCGACCTTTTGCGGTCGGCTTCTTTCTCTTCTCGCGACTGACCGCGAGTCCCAGCTCGTGGAGGAGGGGGAGGAAGCACCGCCGAGGTCAGGTCGTGGACCTGGGCTTTTAGGCAGGTGTTCTCCATCTCTAAGTCAGCGATCCGCGCGTGAAGCTGGATGACGGACTCGGCGTCCTGCAAAAAGTGGGTTAGCGAGAAAAGAGCGAAGCTGAACTGGCAAGGATTTTCGCAAAGCATTACTTACCAGTCCGCCTTGAAGACTGGCGAGGAGGCCCTCCGATAAAGCCTCATTCCCCTTGAGCCCCGCGACCTCGTCCGCAGACCTCTGGAGCTCAACATTCAGCTCCCTGATCTCCCTATCTGCCGTAAAATATCGGCGACCCACCATGTGGGTTAATTCCATCGCCCGAAATTGGTCTCGCATGGCCTCGTATACGACTCCCTTCGGCGTGAAGGACCGAAAGAGGGAGGCGTCCTCGCGACCGTAGAGGCCGAAGGCGAGGGCGAACGCCTCACCCCCGGCCTTGTCGTCCTCTACCCAGGAGGGGAGTAGAGAGGAGCAGACGACCTTATTCTGGTCGGGGTCCCACGCGAGCACCGGTTCGCCAACCGCATCCGCAAGCTTCATGCCAAGACCGAAGTTAGTGTGGCTCGTCGGCTTGGGCTTGGCGGCCGTCTCCCCTGGCTCGCCCCCCCTCTTTGGCGAGCTCCTGATCCGCAGCGGAAGGAGAGGGGAGATCGGATTCAGATAGGTCCACGACCTCCTTCGCCTTGGCAGCAGAGGGGGCCTTCTTGGTCTTCTTCGCCGCCCCCTGCGAGGCAGGCCGGCGTGGGGGAGGAGAGCGCTTATTTCCCGACGAAGAACTCAGGACGTCACGACAGGCCTCGGCGGCCGCGCGCGCGAGCGAGCTGGAGGCGAGGGAAGAAGGAGGCGCGTGAGGAGGGTTGAGTGCGAGTTCGCGCTCTCCTGTGAAAATAACGGGAGACGTTAGACAATCGGAGGAGGAGAGGGCAAGGAAGTTGGCGAGTGCGAGTCAAACCTTCTCCTGGGGGGACGGGTGGCAGGTGGTCCACTCGCTCTCGAAGGAAGGCAACCTCGAAGTTTTTTCCCTTGAGGTATTGGTATAGGGCCGCATCACAACCCCCAAGCGAGGTCGGAGGGCGGTAGGCGGCCTCGTCTCGCTGGGTGGGAGTGTAGGAGACGTTGCCGAAGGACCCTTCACCAGGACGAACTTCTGCGTCCAATAATGGTACTTATTCACCGTCTCGCAGACGATGACATGCTGGCTCGCAAAATGAGTCGTCCCGTCCTTGTACGCGCGGAACGAGAAGACCTTGCGGAAGACGAGCAGGCTGAACTGGTTCCTCTCCGCCCTGAGGTAGCTGGCGAACGCGACCAGCACGGCGATCGCGTTTGGCGTTAGCTGACTCGGCAGAACGCCGAAGTACTTAACACCTGGAAAAGTCAATAAGGGTTAAAGCGCCATTCGCAAAGCGAGTCAGGAGTGTGAAGGTCAAGAAATAAACATACTTGGCGCACTTCCAGCCAAAGTGGGAGTCGCAATCCATTCTCGAAGTGGGCGACGTGGATAGCAAGCTCGTCAGGATGCGGGTCGCTGATAGAGTCCCGCTCGGTAGGGCAGCGAGCCGCGAATCCAGAGTGAATGTATTGGTCAGCGGTGGCCTGGTATTCCTCCTTCGTGAGGTTAGCGCCGAAGAAGAGACCGTCGAGGAAGGCCCCGACACATTTGGACCGCCCCTCAGCTTCTGCCTCGCCAACCATGATGTTTGGGATCCGCGAAATCGCTAAGGCCGTGAGAGCGAGCTGGGTCTGCGAGAGAGTCAGAAAGAGAGGGAGCGCGAAGAAGGAACAGTAAATGCGGTGGTTGGAAAAGAAAAAGGGTCGACTATTTATAGAAATGAAAAAGGCGGGAAGAAGTCGGAGCGTCGAAATCTGCAGATAACGTATTCGCGCGGTACCTGATCGCTCTGGGGGATCTATTCGCCCCCAGCGAATTGGCACCCTGTCAAAGCTTTCTCCCGCTAATCATTATCGAGCTAGCACTAAATAATAAAAAATAAAATAAAAAGCGAGGGCAATACGCGAATGCGAATAATAGGAACACAAACATAATCCACGCAGGAGCGAGCCAGGTAAGACAAAAGAAGAGGTGATGAACAAGGAAAGTAAATGGCTCGCAAGCGAGTCGAGGTATCATTATTACAAACTTATAAAAATTGTTCACGACCCCTCCTATTGAAGAGGAGGGGGAAGGAAAACAATGAAAAGCGATACAAGAATCCTCAATATCGCAGCCACTTCCAGCGACCGCGACCCCGGACACCGGAGCGAGGGGGACTCGCGGGTAGTGATACTCGCGAAGAGACCGGTTCGCCTGGCTCGTCAGCCGCATATAGTCATCAATACGGGCAATGTAGACCCCGGGGAAGGTCGCGTCACCATGATCGGTCGGCCGTATCTCGACGAGAACGCGCGCGTTCGCATCCTCCATCGCGGAGAACCTCTCCTCATTAGCGAGCCGATCCAGCCGATTCTGCTCATGTAGATCCCTCAGCAGGGTGGTATGCTTCTGGAATATCTCAGTGACCGGTCTCTTCATTCACTCTGGATCGCTGGGATCCCCCAGAAAGTCGGCGACCTGACTCGGCGAGGGGGGTGGAGATATATCCAATGCTCCAGACTCTGACTCGGAGAGCGGGGTCGTGGGATTGCCTGCAAAGTAGGATTCAGCGATAAGGGGAAAAGTAACACACAAGGGCGACAGTCTAACCTAGTGGAAGAATTTGAGTACTGGGCCGCTGGCGGGAAGTGACCGGCTGGCCTCAGAACGCTTCAATAAAGGCAGGGGTGAGGGCCTTACCCAGACCGAGGGCGAGCGCGGGTCTAGACCCAAGCCCGGGCTCGGCCATCAGCATCCCTCCCGGGCTCCTCTGACCAAAGGAGCCGAATCCAGGAGTAGGGATGGTCTGGTTCGGCAGGATGGGCGGGTCCACCGGAGGAGGAGCTTGTCCCTCTAGGGCCGCGAGAGGGGACACTGCATAAAAAGTAGGTGTGATTCAACGAGTCGAGAGGCATGAAGGAAGACAAGGTAAATCACTCACCTCGTTGCGAAGGTGAGTCCCGTCGGCCGACGGCCCCCACATCCACAAGAAGGGCGCCAGCTCCACCCGTAGAAGGGAGGTGGATCTCTGTGATTGGCCTTCCCAAGGCGCTCTCATCCGGGGGATCATTCTGCGAGAAGGATAAATAAGGTCGAAAGGAGAGAACATCAAGCTAGCGAGCTGGGCGACAATACCTGCGAGGCGAGCCCGTCATCAGGAGAGTGCGGCGAAGAAGAAGACCCACCCCCGCCGGCCGTGCGCCGAACAGCCTTTGCGGTTTTTAGGGAGGGCCGAGGCGGGGAGCGCCGCGGAGAAACCCAGGAGGCGATGGCGGCGGCTTTCCCCTTCTAGGCCGCTTGCGAGGCCTTCAGGCGAGCCAACATCTCGTCTTTTTTCGACATCACGATGGGGCTCGCGGCAAGTAAGAAAAGAGAGAAGAACAAAAAGCTCGAATGACGGCCAGGGAAAGTGATATTTATAATGGTGGGCATGGGGACCACCTTCTCGCCACGTCACCAAGAGGCCGGCGAATATCAAGGGTTGGATGATTCGTCGCGAGCCTAAAAAGCCTCGTGAAGAGCGGGGATTGTGTGCAACCCCGATATTCGCCTAGTGGATGATCGAGTAAAAGTAATGCGAGCCGGGTTCTCGGGAGGGATATACGTTAATAGGCAGAAAATAAGAGAAAAAACAAAACTGACATGTGCCCGACTCGTCCGACGAACGACGCTCTACGCTCGACGAAAAGGATCAAAGCTGCGTTCGGCGAGATTCGGGCAGCGCTCGACGATCCCGCCTCAACTCAGCGATCGACGGAGTGGCTTCTCAGTCTGACGGCCGTCTCAGCGGCTATCTCTATCCCGTCTCAACGGACCCGCTGGGACGAGCACTTAGCCGACTGATCACAAGAAGGCGAGCGAGTCAAGAGTGCGAGAGGGGCAAGAGTGCGAGCCAGATCTATCAAAGCCTCAAAGGTCACTCGCGGGAATAGGCGCGAGTCAAACTCCCGCGATCCCAAGCCTCAAGGTCGACCGGCAAGAAAGCGTGCGAGCCAGGTGCTCGCCGAATGCTCATAAAGAAGTGTGCGAGCCAGGAATCCGCCGAATGATCGCAAGAAGGCATGCGAGTCGGATTTTTTCCAGAGTCTCCGTGATCGACGAATCTCAGTCGAGGTCGACGAACTCGTCCCGGCGCCCGACGAAGTGCGGGCTGCGTTCGACGAATTCGCCAAGACTCTGCGTTCGACGAACTCTCCAAGCTGTCGCGTTCGACGAATCCGCCGATCTTCTATGTTCGACGAAATTACCTCTCTACCCCCGTTGACCTGCCATTAGTCTATCCAAACAGAGGAGTTCAGTGGTTAATTGGGGTGCAGTTAGTAAAATTAAAAGGCGGAATTCCGCTATTAACAGACCAGTTACACAAAAACTATAAATATACCTCAAAGGGCACCTTGGGTGAGGATTCAACTCTCAGATCTCTGAGCTTCTTCTCCCCTTGGTTACTTTGGTTTAGCTCTCTAGCTCTCCAAGGTGCCCGAGTCTCAGCTTTGGCTTGGGAGGGGAAGCGCTCAACGATCTTCCTGGTTAGTGGAGGGACCTCCTCGCTGTGACTAAGGTCTTAGTCACCTTCCTAGTCTTTGATCTACCTTCTCCGAGGGATCAGTAAGAGCTAGCTGCCCCTCATTTCGGTGAGGGCCCCGAGCTTCACAGGAGACCGAGAAATCGGTTTCAACATATATATATATATATATACGGCCCCGCCAACCGGCGCACAGTCACGACCTGTCGGTGCCGTTCGCTCCACCGCAGCGTATCCGCAGCACCAAAGGGGGCCTATATCATTATATATATAATGATAAATAATTAAATATACATAGGTTGCGTGGCATAAACGTTGACAGCTTCGCTTTAAATGTCGGGCCGTACAGACGGCATGCAAGCCTTCAACTTCAACCAGCCAGCCGTGATTCAAAAGCATTCAAACCCGCAGTTTCCGATGCCTTATTCGGCCGCATGAAATCATTCCGCGTCTCAGAACGCGGTAATCTAACGCCATTGATGCGTTCGCCTGACCGCTAGATTTTGGAGACGATTTGCACTTCACGTTTGCGCGGAGGACACTCAAAGCAGTACCCCCTCCAACCATAGATCTGCATATATATATATATATATATATATATATGTGGCAATTGTTATAAGCACGCCAACTGATTTTTACGAGTTATTTCGCGTCTTTTAAAAATACGTCTTGTACATGCATTTTTAGGAAAAGTGTTCAACTCGTCGAGATCTACAACTTTAGTGTTGAACACTTTTCCTAAAAATGCATGTACAAGGAGTATTTTCAAGAATTCGCTAAAAATTCGTTATAGTTATAATCAGGGCGACAATACACCTTGTGCATGCATTTTTAGGAAAAGTGTTCAACACGAAAGTTATAGATCTCGACGATATCTACAATTTTTGTGTTAAACACTTTTCCTAAAAATGCATGGACAAGGCGTATTTTCAAAAGGCGTGAAATAACTCATAGAAATTGGTGTGCGAATAGCCAAACTGGTGTGCTTATAACAATTGCGGGGCTAGGGGTGTAAACGAGTCGAGCTCGAGTCGAGCTTGGCAAAAATCCCAAACTCGAGCTCGAGCTCGAGCTAAATATTTCGAGCTCGAGCTCGTCGAGCTCACCCTGCTTGGCTCGAGCTCGAGCTCGAGACCAGTATATTGAGCTCGAGCTCGAGCTTTCGAGCTCGCGAGCTTTTTGCTCATGAACCCATTTTTATTTTTATTTATTTATATTTTTAAAAAAAAATACCCAAAAAAAAGCTCGCGAGCCGGCTCGCGAGCTCAAGAACAAGAGTAATCGAGCTCGAGCTCGGCTCGAAATCGAGCTCGAGCTCGGCTCGAAATCGAGCTCGAGCTCGGCTCGAAATCGAGCTCGAGCTCGAGCTCAACTGGTTCGAGCTCGAGTCGAGCTTTTTTCGAGCCGGCTCATCGAGCTCACGAGCCGGCTCGACTCAACTTGCAGGGCTACAATTGCCTATATATATGCCCTTTTCTGGCCTGGTGTGCGCATAGCTAAAAAAAAATTTGCGAACGCGAGAGAAAATCGGACCCCCCATCCTCTATTTTCAGATTTTTGACGCATCATTTTTAATTCAAAAGGCAGCCGGCGTGCCTCGGATGATATATAGTTATAATAGTAGTAGCGCTATACTATCCATTTCACGGTGTAGATGTATATTGCGGGCTGATTCGACGGGTTGAGTAATCCTATACTTTTATTTTATTCTTTTAATTAAAAAATATCTGCACCACTATAATAAATGAGAATAAGTCTTGTCCATTGGATGGGGAAATGACACTATTCATTTCGTCAGAAATGGAGAGGATCCGGTTCCATGGCTTTTGGGGTTCATGCCATCCCGCCGATCTGTTTAAGACAAATCATAATTATTTACTAGCAGTCGTGCACGAGATTTCGTCACAGACCGTGTACTTATTCGGATTCCTTAAGCCCGCTGAGTAGATATGTGTATAGTTGAAGTGTTTCTTCTAATATAGTATATAGTATAGTAAGTACCTCACATTGTTGTGCAAGTGTACGTTTATTGAAAAATATTGGGCAGCTAATTAAAGATAGTGTGATTAGGTGAAATCCCTTGTGTTATGTTGTTATTGTTTATTATTTTTGTATGGAGTAGAAGCCGTGTGCGCTATCCCCGTGTGCGTGATCCCCGGTGCGCAATCAACCATTAATTGAGCAACAACATTTTTTTAAATTTTATGCTAGCTACATGTAGACGTGTTCAAAAAAATCGGGCACGGGGCCCGGACCGGAAAAAATCCGGCTAGGCCCGGGCTCGGGCTAGCCCGCCCCGTGCCCAGGCCGGGCTATGGGAGCCCAACAGAACCCCCATATATATCCAAAGCCCGGCCCACCTAAGCCCGGACACCGGGCCTTACCTGGGCCTGGCACCGAGGCCAAGCACCAGGCCTAAATAGGCGGGATTTATTAGCAGGGCCTGGTCTGGGCCCGGCCTGGCCCGGCCTTGGGGGCCTTGGCAGGCCCCCTGCTGGGGCTGGTACCCGAGCCCGGCCTGAGCCCGGCTAAAGCAAGGTCCGGGCCCGTGTGACAGAAGCTCGGGCCCGTCAGGCCCGGTACCGGCCCGGGCAGAATTTTTGGACAGGGCCCAAAATTTTCTTTTTGTGATATTATTATTGCACAAAGTCTACAGTTGTGACTAAAGGGTTCTTGCCAAGTTCTAGCCCTGGAAAATGATTTGTGACTAGTTGTGCGCATGGTGCGGTTCAGTGCAGTTTGAGCCTAAACAATAACCACAAACGTTAACATGTTGTTTTGGCGAGGGGAAGGCCGCGCCGCACCGAAAATGTTCAGTGAGATTTCGTTGCAGTGTAGTTTTCTGCGGTATGGTTAAGGTTGGGGTGTGATTTTTTACGTGTTTAAGTTACATAGAAAGTTAGAAACAAAAAAAGATTAAAAAAAAAGGTTCTCCAAAAAAATATAAAAATTCATGAACCTTGTATAAACAATTAATCATTAACAACTTGTAGTACATAAACTTTCAGAAGACAAATGATACAAAATTATGCATGATTGAGTTATTTTACCTTCCGCCCTTTTGGTAAGTGACGTGAGTGGGATTGGATCCGGATCCCCTGGAGTTCCCGCGGGAAGTCCAGAGGTGGAGTTCCCCCATTAATAGTCCTTGTATTAAATCCAAAGACTGTGGGCTTCTCGCATGGATTAAATCCCCTGGAGTTCTTGCATAGATTAACTGCATCGCATGGATTAACTGCATAGGGAACTCCACCCCATGGCTCTCGCCTAGTGGAGTTCCCGCATAGGGAACTCCATCCCTGGAGTTCCCGCAGGAACTCCAGGGGATCCGGATCCGAGTGGGACTCGAGCATTGAGAGGTTTCACGCTTCAGGCTTTGGTAGAATACATAACTAAAACCAAGGCCCCAAGCAGAAATCACTACAAGATAATACGGCATTGGCGACGTATTTAATAGTCTACGGCGACGTTTTTCAAACGCCGTCAATGTTTTGGCGGCGTTTATATAAACGACGCAAAGGCGTCGCCGCATAATTCGTCACGAAAGCATTCCGCGACGTATTTTTTTACATTCGTCGCTAAACAATGGCGGCTTTTATTTATAAAAAGCGTCGCTAAACGTGGCCAAAGTTGATTAAATTAAATATATATATATATATTTTTATATTACACAGATTTTACACATTATTACACAAATATATTAATATTATATACACAATAAACGTAGTGAAATGCAAAAACCTATAGCGACGTTTTAAAAAGTTTCATAAAAAAAACACCGCTATAGATCTACTATAGCGAAAGGGCAAAATTCCAATATATAATATAGAAATAGTAATCAAATTTAAATTCTAATAACCGAGGCAGACCGGGACGACTGAATTACTTAACACACAATCTTTCGGGCATGCCTTCGGTGATGTATTCACCTAAAGCCTGAACTTCGGGACGGTAGATGCTTCCATTTCATTCAAACATATATTTTCGAGCTCATTTTGATACACTTTGATAGCTCACATCGCGCGCGCTACGGAAGAAACACGAAAGAAATCAAAATAAATGATTTATTACTATTTAATTCCTTGGAAACCCGACATTGTCCTCCGCCAATGTCGATGTGTATCTCAATTGTTATTTATATGCCTCAAATCCAAATTCGTCTGGGCAACGCACTTGAAGACGATATAGGGTTTGATACACGCGACATTCTGAACATCATGTAATCATCTTTGTTCTTCATTTAGTGAAACGGCCTGCTTTTGCCCGTGGACGTACCCACCTTGGGGTGGAACATGTAATCTTGTGTTTTACGTATTGTGATTGACGGTCTATGCAGGCGTTGAACTATCAAATTACCCGAACAAAAAAGAAAATGATAATTTGGGAAGTAAAGACATTTTTGTATCACATGATATTTACTTATCAAAGCCTTAAAAAAGGGGCGCTGCTATTAGCACCGCAGTTTTGGCTAGTAGCACCGCACATTTTTCTAATTTTTCGCGCCTTTTGTAAATACGTCTTGTACATGCATTTTTAGGAAAATTGTTCAACACGAAAGTTGTAGATTTCGACGAAATCTACAACTTTAGTGTCGAACACTTTTCCTAAAAATGCATCTATAAGGCGTATTTTCAAAAGACGCGAAACCTGGGCGTATTTCCAAAGTACGCCTTGTACATGCATTTTGAGGAAAAGTGTTCCACACGAAAGTTGTAGATCTCTTCGAAATCTACAACTTTCGTGTTGGACAATTTTCCTAAAAATACATGTACAAGACGTATTTCCAAAACGCGCAAAAAATTAGGAGAAAGTGCGGTGCTACTAGCCAAAACTGCGGTGCTAATACAGCGCCCTAAAAAAGACTTAGCTTGCTTCAAGACTTAATAATCATCTCAAAAACTGGCTTCAGTAGCTAAATGCAAAAAAACAAGAACCTTTGCATCATTATAACTAAAAAAAATGTAAAAAAACAAGAACCTATATTGGAGAAATTTCTAAAAACAAATAAACAATTTAATAAAATAATAAAACAGTAAAAAAATGGAAAAAAAATATGTGTGAGAGAGAGTGAGGGAGAGACCGTGACTATTTTGCATAAGAACTAAAATTGAATAGAGGATCGAAGTGATCAACTGATTGACGAAATGATTGTAGATGACAATCATCGAGGCAAAAAAACACCGGTCGAGTATAGAACTAGAAGAAGTTAAGCGGCCAAATATAGCTCGAATTTCATTGAAGGTGCATTCGTTACAATGGAATTGGGGCTAGAGCTGTCACGGTTCCGGTTCGGCTCCGGTTGTACTAAAATCGTGAATCAAACCGCTAAGGTAACGGTTCTTCAAATTAGAACTAAAATCGTATTTGATTTGACCGGTTCCGGTTCTGGTTCCAGCATAATTTTTGGAACCGTCGTGTTATCGGTTCCGGTTACGGTTCAACAAGAACCAAAACCAAACCGGTCACTAACAGCTCGGTCCAGCTCTATGCGGTTCGATCCGATTCTAATTGGTTCCAACCATAACCACAACCAAACTTGGCGGACTGAATGATGGATGTCAAAAATAAAAGACCAGAGAGGGAAAGTATGCACGTTCGATTATTTTTGCAAGAGGGACTTCGAAGGCTAGCACAGGCGCAGGAATTTCGCTTTACACCAAGTGAGAGTAGTTTTTGTATAATATATTGTAAGTCGGGTTGAAAGTTAAAAACTGAAACCGCAAAACCACAAAATTGCACCAGACCGCACCGCTTTTAAAAATTCAAATATCACGATTGTGTAATGCTGATGTAATGTTCATATTGTTGAAGACCACGACTCAACATAGAGCAAAAAACTTTGAATTGTTGCTCTTCAAATCTTATTTTACGATTAAAATTTTGTTTGAAGAATTAGTTAAATCAATTTGACTAATTTATCAGTTATAATTAGATGTCTTCCGTGATTACTATTAAAAGATAGTTGTATATCCTCTATATTTTTAAAATAAAATATTTCAGAAAAATAGAGTAAAGTTGAAAATACATTATATGACTGTATAATAATCGAAAGTACATCACAAAAATCGACTCCAAACTACACCAATGTCAAATCACACAACACGATTTGATGCGGTGTGATTTTGTTCAGTCCAAAATCGACCCCCTTTGTTGCGATTGCGGTTTGGGTTCAACCCGCACCAGTTTCATCCATATTAGTAAATATATATATTATAAATATATTATAAAAAATAACGATATAATAATAATAATAATTGTTGTGGGTCACTCAACGCTCTTCCAGACCAGGCGAATTGAATCGTCTTAGCCCGAGAGTGGGCCGAGTGCGCAAACAGTCACAGAGAGAACAGACAAGTGACAAAAGACCGTTTTTAGCGTGGAAAACCCAGAAAGGGTAAAAAACCACGTGGTCGGATCTACGTCAGCCAAATTTCACTAAGTGTTCGAGTGTTACAAGTGAAGTTGCGAGAACTGAGAGCGACAGGCCGCTTCTCGTTACAATTACAGTTGAAAGAAAGTCCTTGAGGGTGACAGACCACCTCTCAGAAAAAACTAAGCATTTTACTATCGTAGGAGGTCTTCAAGGTCCGAAGAAGATTTTTAAGTGACGAAGGAGATCTTCGAACTCTGAAGGAGGTCTTCGAACCGCGAAGGAGATCTCTGAAGGAATTCTTCAAGGAGCTCTCTCGGATGCAAAGTGTCAGATCCCCTCAAATGAGGGTTCATGGACAGTTTTACTTAGGGCAGAATTAGAACTGGAGGTCAATTTTATAAAAAAAATGAATCCCAATTCTAATTACGAAGTCTCAGTTAAGTACAATTGAATGAACCCTAATAGAAAATTGTACGCGTAGAATGTCACCAAAGTAGAAACAATTGGCCCACTCCTTTAACGTAGGCGAGGGCACTAGTTTAGGGAAAATAGACTCTATGATAGTGTGGAATATGAAGTAAAAGTTACTCTAGATGAGGTGAGTAGAGATTTAAAATATTTAATATATTCAATCACAGAACATGTCACAGATTATATAAGCAAAATAAAAAATTATGCAGTAAATATATTCTAAGCTATATAGCAGATCATCCAGATGCCACAAGAGTTTTATATAAGTTCCCCAAAAACATGGGTGCATCATCTCTTCTACCCCATGGTAGAAATTCACTATACAAGTGCTGAGTGTTTTGATAAGGAGTCTCTTAGAACCACAACTGAATCTTTTGATAAAGAGATTCTTAGAACCACCGAGTCTTTTGATAAAAAGACTTTTAAAACCACTTAGTCTTTTGATAAGAAGACTTTTAGAACCACTAAGTCTTTTGATAAAGAGACTCATAGAACCATTGAATCTTTTGGAGATGGATTCTTAAAACTCTTTTGGAACTTGTTGATGCAAAATGCTTTTCCACAATACGAACCTTTCGTCGACAAGCTCTAAATGGATCTTTAAATTGATAAATCTATGTGGATATTGATTCCTTTAATCGACTGTTCTTGAAGATGGAAGGCAAAACATTAATTAGCTTCTTTTCTATTCTCAGGGCTGACAACAACAACTCCTTCAAATCGAGAGAGAGAGAGAGAGAGAGAGAGAGAGAGAGAGAGAGAGAGAGAGAGAGAGAGAGAGAGAGATTTGGATTCAGAGAGAAGATTAAATCCTCGAGAGAATTGTGAAAGAAGAGAAGAAGATTCACAATTCGTATTTCTCTCGGTTGAATTTTCTGCATATATTGCCAACCAATTCAATACTTTCCATCTTCTTTTGATTTCTCATAATCCCTTTCTTTAATTGAAGCATCAATGACTTGATTTGAATTGCAATTACGGACTCAATCTGCTCAATTGCCTTAATAACAGTCATCTTGTAAGAATTCGAAGTAAGCTTAAGAAAATGTCGAATGCTTCTCGACGATTATCAGAAATCTATGTAAGCCGAATTCTTATACTCTGAACTTCGACTCCTTTTATGCTTAATAGAAGTCGATGTAAGTTTTATTAGCTCTTCAACGTATGTGGATTACTTCTCGACGTACAAAACTTTTTTCAATGTTTTCCTTTGTTTTTTCATGCCTTTCAGTTTTACAATAATGATATATTTGTTTTTCTATACATTCATAAGACATTTCTAAATCACTTATTTAATCTGATATACCAAATTAAAAAGTTTTATCCAATACTTTAAAAGAGAGAATTTAAGGAGGGTCAAAGGAGAAAAAAAATTGGAGGGGGGTTAGGGTATGTTCCCGAATTCAATTTTCGGAGGAAAATATAGATTTTTTAGGTGCATACGAGTTGAAAAACTTTAAAGGTTGATTTTTCATCGGTCACTAAACAAGAATCTTAATCTGAAAGATGCGTTGAACTTATGTTATAAAAACACATAAAATAGACTCTTCAATCAAATATTTTCATGGAGTATTTATGTCTCACCCGTTTCAGCCAAATCAACCTTACAGAGCTTATTATATTGTCGTAGGTCCAGTGATTGG
Organism: Dactylorhiza incarnata; assembly: GCA_033032865.1. Lineage (NCBI taxonomy): Eukaryota > Viridiplantae > Streptophyta > Magnoliopsida > Asparagales > Orchidaceae > Dactylorhiza > Dactylorhiza incarnata. The sequence goes on from JAWHQI010000017.1 coordinate 14,567,429, forward strand.
ATTAATTAACGAACCATCACCGCCATCATACCCGGAGACGCAATATGAAGAATCCTACACCCGCTATCGATCATCCAAATTGCTCGGCTCCGGTTTTGTAGATTGTAAAATTTTAATTCTTTTAACTTCGTGATTGAATTAAGTTAAATTTCTAATTCCACCAAAATTAAGGAGGGATTTCGTATTCATTCTTGATTTGGGCACTTTGTTTCCCTTTGAAAGGATGATTTCAACAATTTATACTCAGAAAAATTGAAATTTATGTAATTTTAAGAACAGAGCTATCATGAAGTCAATTGCGTTCACGGGCTGCGCATAGCTGAAGCCGGCCTGCATACAGTTATTGACTTAATTTAATACACCGTGTTTCTGTTTAAAGTGTTTGACCCCCTGTCCCATGAAGTCCTCTTTTCTAGTGTTCGGCTTTGGAAGTAGAAAATAGAAAAAAGAAAATATTTATGTCCTTGCTGGTATCAAAAATGCGAAAATTTTAGGCGATTGATATACGCACATTCAATCTGGCTATTCGCAACTCATATTTTAAGTTTTAAAATTAGAAATCAGAAACTCTACCCCAATATAATCGCAGCCCCCTTTCTTTTTCCTGAAACGAGGGGCTTTTCCCCCTATTTCGACCAGTTTGTTGTTGCCTTTCCCGCACCCTCGCTTGAGCCTGTCGGAGGTGCTTCGCCCGCTCCCCATTCTGGCGCCAACGCAGGAGGTATCTTGCCGGAGGGACTTCCATGGATGTTATTGATGCCCTAAATTGTTTTTCCATCTTTTTTTGTGATTATAAAATTTTTGTGTTATACTTTTGAATCTTCTCTTTTTTGGGGGAGTTTTAGGATTCATCTTCCCAAAAAATTTGAGAATAAAGAAGAATTAAGGTATATTATCTAAATAACGATTTAGAAATTGAAATTTAGAATTCTAAATGCGATTTTTTTTGTTTTATGCTACGAATAGCAACATGATGTACACGTAGCAATTTAGGGGCTGCATATATCAAAAGGTTGTGTATATCTAATTAAGAGGTGCCTATATCAATTGCCAAATTTTGGGCAAAAAAAAAAGATTTTGGGCTGCGAATATCGAATGGATAGGAGCTAGAGGACTGTCATTAAAGATGAGCTGTGTATATCAATTGGGGGCTGCTAATATAAATCCTCAAAAATAATTTGGTTGTGTTGCCTTCCTCTTTCTATCAGCCACAGTCCCTTCGTCTTCCCTGTCCAAATCCAGTAACACCTCGCCGGTATTACCAACGCCGCCCGCCGTCCACAGCCGGGCCATCATCTCGTCCACCATATTATGCAAACCTTCGGCCTCCGGGACCGAAAAGTCGCCGGCGAAGAACTCGTGAATTTCGCCGTCGATCTCGAGGGAACTGCATCCAGGCGTCTTCTTCACACCCAATCTCTCCATGTGCGCTCTAATGGCGGACACTTCGTTCCACCTCCCCATCTTCGCGTAGACATTGGAGAGCAGCACGTACGCGCCGGTGTTACCTGGCTCGATCTCGATGAGGGCTCCGATGGCCGCCTCACAGGAGAGGATATCGCCGTGGGTTCTCGAACCGCCGAGAAGAGCTCCCCAGATGAGTGGATCGGGCTGCATCGGCATTGACCTAACCGTCGACCACGCGCGATCGAGCAGCCCGACGCGGGAGTAAAGGTCGACCATGCAGCCAAAGTGTTCGATCGCCGGCGTGACGCCGAACTCTCGGCTCATTCCGGCGAAGTGCTGCTCGCCCTCTCGGACTAACCTGCCGTGGACGCAGGCCTGGAGGACGGCGACGAGCGTTACTGAATTTGGCGTCGAGCCGGGAGTCCGGACCATGTCGTGGAACGCGGCGAGGGCTTCTCCGGCGAGCCCGTGAACGGCGAGACCGGATATCATGGCGGTCCATGCGGCGGCGTCACGGTTTTCGGGCGGCAATTCGTCGAACACGCGGCGGGCGCTGTCGATGCGGCCGCACTTGGCGTACATGTCGATGAGGGAGGTGGCGAGGATGGCGTTGACGGGGAGGCCGAGGCGGGAGACGAAGGAGTGGGCCCAGATGCCGTGGTGGAGGGCGCCGAGGCGGGCGCAGGCGGAGAGGACGGTGGAGAGGGTGAAGTGGTTGGCAGTCGGTGCTCGGATGTCGGCGAGCATTGACCGGAAAAGAGAGAGGGCGGCGCGGGGATGGTCGTGCTTGACGTGGCCGTCGATGAGGGCGGACCAGGAGACGACGTTTCGGCGGGGCATTCCGTCAAACAGGTCGCGGGCGTGAAGGAGGTGGCCTGCGCGGAGGAGGGCGGAGAGGAGCGAGTTGGCGGTGGGGAGATCGTCGAGGGGGAGCGGTGCGGAGAGGAAGAGGAGGAGGTCGGAGGGGAGGAAAGAGTAGGCGGATACGAGGGAGGAGAGGACGTGGCGGTGCTGGGAGTGGCCGGAGAGGAGGATGTGGGCGTGGAGTTGGGGGAGGACGGCGGGGAGTAGATGCGGGAGGAGGGAGAGGGAGGAGAGGAGGAGGGGGAAGGTGTATGAGTCGGGGCGGGAGCCGTGCCGGAGGAGGCGGAGATAGAGAGAGACGGGGTTGGGGTGGGACCGGAGGAGGCGGTTCCAGGCGAAGATTTCCGGCGTTGGGTGGCGCAGGTGGAGGATGGGGTGGTTCGACGGCATGACACAAGCTGAACTTCCGGTTACTTTCTGACCCTGACTCAAATTTCCCGGCATCAAATCTATTTTGGTTTCAACTGCCTTCGAAATTCACTAATAAATTAAATTATATATATATATTATCTCTTGAAATATTCAATTTTACTTATTATTATAAAAAATTTTAATTTTTAATTTATGTTTTTTTTGTAAATTAAAAAAAATGTGCTCTCATATAGACAAAATTACATACATACAATTAAAAATGTGTCTCATTGCACCTCACTAACCGGCGTGCACACAGAAATAATGAGCAACGAGCGGAGTATAACGCTTAGGGGGTTTGCTAGCGGTAGGAGTGTAGTTGCGCCGGGGCAATGTCGTGGTCGGAGCTGTCGCGAAGGGCACTAGGGGCCCACGTGCATTATCGCGGTCGTGCGAAGGGGCAGAGCCCCGTGCCTCTCATTCGCGCGTGTCTATATATTTTGATTAAAGCATGGCTTGAACCAACATGTAATGCCTTTATATAAGTATGGACGAGAAACAATACCATTACCCTTAGACATTGTGTTGTGAGGATCATGAATGAAGTATTGACATTATCATCGCCTTGCACTAAAAAAGAAAATGACTGTCGGCGCCCCTTCGTACTCAGAGTCCTCTCAATCGCAGACATCATCATCTGGCTAGGTTTTGCAGGTATCAACAACGAGAAACCCAAGGGGAATGGAAACAACTCACTATTGCTTTTGGCCAGACAATGTCTTAGGCGTGATATGCCTAGACGACGACGCCCGTCCTGGGACAGAGTAAGTAGATTGAGAGGTTGTTCCGCCCCTTGTCCCCGAAGATGGTTAATATGTTCTCAGACAATGTTACTCCGACTTTTCGTCTATAGGGCCTAGCTGGTGAGCGATCCCCGTCCACGACAGAGAACAAGACAGACAAGGGGCACGAGCGATCAATGGTATTGCTATTGTATCACGGGGAACTCCTGTGCACTATCACTCGTATAATCTTTTTGAAATTCAAATTGCTCGTGACATAAAAAGAAGGCACTAAGGAAGAAAGCGATGACTGTTATTTATTAGCGAAGAACTACGCCTCGGCTGCTGACCAATGATTAGAGCTCAAGGAGTAAGGGTACAAGTATAATTATAAATGAGGGTATCATAAAGAAACTAAGCTAATTTATTAGGTTAAATGCGTTGCTCGCCTTTAATGGTCGCTTGACTTCCGTCTTTGTCTCAATTTTACGTTGGTCTCTATCCACCCATTTGACACGAACGGGTCGAGATCTTTGATGTTTTGATAGGGATGAAGCGGGTTTTTTCTCCATTGCATTTATAAAAAAAACGTTAATACTAATTTTTACATTTGAAAGGCCTCCATTTGTAATACCGATCCCCAAAAACGTCATTTTATGTATGATTTCAACTAGGGAGAGATCTCAATTCAAGAACAATGTTTATCTTCATTTCTAACCGCTCCATCTCCAACCTCAATCATCCACCCAGACATCTCATAAGTTTTGTTTGATACGCACTTGTTGGCTTGTGAACAAATAGGCCTCTACTACGTGTATAGCGCATTTCATCGCCGACTTCCAACTTTTATGTGTGGGATTGCGTTGTCTTTCTGTGCCCATTTCGCACGTACGCCTATACGCAAGTGTTTGTCGGCCATGACCATTTTGGCTCGTTGAGCGTCAGTGAAGTGTGTTACAATTCATGGCGGCAACTTTTCGCTTTCCACCCGCCGAAAATTTAATATTTGTCGACTCAGTTGACTTTTGCGGACGCATATCATCCGTCGGAGGTCACCGGCTCGTCATTCAATTCAAATTGATTTTGGGTTGAATGCATAATTTACAACAGAAGATGCTAATTACATTGAACAATTTTTCAGGGGCATAACTGGGAAGCAGAGGATACAAAATCAACATTTTTGACTTTATATTCATCAATTTAAGCATTTTTTTTAAACAGTGAATAATATTTAATGCAGACTAATGATCAAATAATGGACGGTCCTTCTTCCTCATCAGTGTTGATGTGGGGGATGATCAGCCGTTGGTGCGCCCGCTCTTCTTCAGTTGCAGCATTCAAGTGTTTGGGCGCTTTAGGGTTCATGTAGACTTTGTAGAGTATGAGTTGAATGCTTCCCAGGATGAATCCTATTCCATTTGCAATCTGTGATAATTATCATGAAAAAATGGGAATCTTAATATTGACAAATATAAGTTAGGGTTATTTACTGTGACCCCCCTTCAACTTTGCATAATTACAAGGACACCCCTCTGTTTCAAAAATTACCAAAACTTCCCCTTCTGAGTTTACATTGAGGTTTTTTTTTTGTACATGCTAACAATGCAGAATTTGAGGTGAAGGTCTCTGTCATTATGCAAAGTTGAAAGGAATTTTTTGTAATTATGCAAGGTTGGTAGAAGTGGAGAGCCGCGTCAGGAATCTTCTGTGATCGATAAGTACCATTAAAACTTAAAGGCAAGTTTTACCGTACTGCAATTAGAACGGCGATGCTCTATGGTTCTGAGTGTTGGGCAGTGAATTGTGTACATGAGCTAAAAATGGGAGTTGCGGAGATGAGAATGCTTAGGTGGATGTGTGGACACACGAGACTGGATAAAATTAGGAATGAATTGCAGAGAAGATGCGAGAAGCTCGACTAAGATTGTTTGGACATGTACAAAGGAGACCATTAGAGGCACCTGTTAGGAGTTGTGAGAGTTTAGTCACTAGGCATGTTAAACGGGGGAAGGGTAGACCAATAAAAACTTTGAATGAAACTATAAGGAAAGACATGGTGTACTTAGGCATTAGTGAGATTATGACTTAAGATAGGGCACAATGGCGACAAAGGATCCATATAGCCGTCCCCACTATAGTGGGATAAAGGCTTGAGTGTTGTATTCCTATTAGTGATTGATTTGTCGAGGAGATAGTTCGTATCTTATAAAAGTTGAGCCGGAAAAATTGTCTGGTGTTTGGCGGAAAAATAGTACGGTAGTAGTGTTTGGCGGAGTCTGGTCATATTAGGAATGGCTAGAGGTTGAGATGTGATCGGCTATTAGCGAGTGTAAGTTAGTATCAATCGCTAAATTATTGTGACTTCGGCCTTGTTTAGGGTCGCTCGCACTCTATCGAGGCGCCCGGCATTTGGAGATGCATGTGCCCCAAAAAGGTAATTGACCTCTGGCGGTGTTCTGCCTCCGATGGAGAAGGGAATAAATTCTGGTGTGGCTCCATTTCACGCCAGAGACGACCTCCGCCGGTAGCGTTCTGCCTCTAGTCAGTTCCCCTCCATCTCCTCCCCCTCGCGAGCCTTCATTTCACAACTCACATATCCACTTTCCCTTCAAGCCAAACAAAACTTTCTCATGCCCATGAAATCTGAGTGGTGTCCTTAAACGTGAAGGGTACCCCTTGAATTTGAGAGCTGACCTAGAAACTTTCACCTACCCTGGGATATCAAGCTGCCAAAACTACGTTATGATACACTGGAGTGATCACTTTCACATTCTTATTATATATTTTGGAATAATTACAAAAAACACCCCTTTATATTTCAAAATTACCAAAACCTCTTTTCTAAGTTTACATTGTTAGCATATATGTACAAAATCCAAAATTAATGTTTTCAGTTATGTTTCTCAAAATTATTTGAAATTTACATTTTAATACCTCTTTATCATTTATTAAAAGGTGGGCACCCCTCTATCTTTCGAAATTACATTTACTTCCCCCTCTAAGTTTCCTCAGTTTACCAAAATGCCCTTTCATTAGAAATATGGATGGAAAATGATAAAATCAGCCAAATTGTTTTATCATATTCAATTTATCCTTTGCAATGACTCTACATTGAAAGGTGTGACCTTTTCTGTTACGCCCGGCGTCATTACCAGGTTATGGTTCAGCCCGCCAGTATTAATATAAGGAGCACCGGGGCTAAACTGCACCGGTTCAGCCCCTATGGGGGCCGGCCGGCCCTAGGGGTTGGGTGGGCATAAATACCCAACCCCTCCTCCTTGGTTGATCATGAAAGACTATTAGCAAGGTATTTCCCCTCTTCTCCCTCAAACCATAACCCTAATCTCTAGTTTTCTCTAGTTTCCTCTAGTTCTTTCCCTTTTTCTAGATAGTTCATAACATTTGGTATCAGAGAATCTTCCCTCCAACCATGGTGACACGCACCGAAGCCGAGAATGCGCGTTTGACCACCATCGAAGAAAACTACGTCGCCTTGGTAGATTCGGTGGCCGGGATCGAAGAACGAGTCAAAACCTCTACGAAAAATCTGGAAGAACGCATGGATGGACGCATGGAGGAGATCAAGGCGTTGTTGATGCAGTCCTTGAAGGGGAAAGCGATTCCGAGCAGTGATTCTGAGGCGGAGGCGTCACACCAGGCACTGCCGACTACCCACGGAGGGTTGGGGGGCTCGGGCGTGATCTTCCCTGGCGGGATCGGGATCGATCCGAGCCGCACGGAGCCAGCAGTCGTGGGATCGGCCTCTGCCTAGATCGGGGCTCCGCACAGCCAGGCGGGCTGGGCGTCGGGGCCAGAGGAGACCGGCCACGGCCGACCTGGGGGCGGCTATCTCCCCCGCCAGCCGCCGGCCTGGGCCGCCCAGCAGCAGCCGCATCCGGCTGTTCAGCCGGGTAGCGGGCCAGGAGGCCCTTCCGCCGCCCAGAAGAGGGTCGGTGCTGCCCCGTGGAGGGGCCGAGAGGCCCCAGCAGCCCCGTATCGACCACCGGGGCTGTCGACGTCACTTTCGGAGGAGGAATGGGCCTCCTACCTACGCCACTGCACGTTGGATGGCCGATGAGGTTCGGAAACGGCGAAACATGGCACGAGCAACCTCCCAGGCAGGGATTTCAAGGCGGAGGACAGCAATGGGGCGGCGGCCAAGGGGGAGCGAATCTCCATGACCCTTACGGCCGACCACAGCACGGACCGGGGGCCAACGGGAGATATGAGAAGATGCAACAACGACCGTACATGCCTCCGAAGAGAACTCGCATGAATTTCCCTAAATTCCGCGGCGGGGATGCTTTGGAATGGGTGCAGAAGGCGGAGTTGTTTTTCACTTACCAGGAGATTCCAGATGACCAGTGGGTACAGCTGGCGTCCTTCCATCTGGAAGACGACGCTTACCAGTGGACGAAGTGGTTCCTTAGGGGGCGCACCTATGCACCCTGGGAGGAGTTTGTGGAGGCCTTCTCGGCTCGCTTTGGACCACTGGAGTACGAGGATGTAGAGGCAATATTGCAGAAGCTGCGGCAGAAAGGAACAGTCACGGAATACAGGACAAAGTTTGAACGATTGGCTAATCGGGTCAATTGGGAGGAGAAGACGCTCCTCAGTTGTTTCATATCCGGCTTGCGAGATGAGTTGCGGGACGAGGTCCACGCCTATTTACCACGAAGTCTGAGCCATGCAATCAGTGTGGCAAGGATACAGGAGAGATTCAACCGGCAGAGGACTCGTACAGTGGTGAGAGCTCCTGCGGCTGTACACCCTCCTCGGGGGGCTCCCCCGGCTGAGGGCAGGCCAACAGTGACAAGACTGACATGGCAGGAACTTCAGGCCAGGAAGGAGAAGGGGTTATGCTTCAACTGCGATGAGAAGTACACCCGAGGGCACGCTTGCCAGAAGGTCCAGGTATTCATGCTGCAGGAGGAAGCAGAAGATGTTACTCGCACTGAAGAGGAGGGAGAGTTGGCTTTCGACGACTTTGGAGTATCCATCCAGGCCCTGGAGGGGGGCACCCCATCTCCGACCTTACACCTGGCTGGGAGGGTCGGCAGGGAGACAGTGGCGATCTTGATGGACAGCGGGAGCACTCACAACTTCATCCAACCCGGTGTGGCCCAGAAGACGGGATGTCTCGTAGATCGCAGCGCAGCTTTCCACATCAGGGTAGCGGATGGTCGTACACTGCAGTGCGAGGGCGTGATGAAAGGGGTGGAGCTCCAGATACAGGGGTACACGGGGCATATTGATGTTTACTTATTGCCGATCCAGGGTTCTGACATAGTGTTGGGCGTACCGTGGCTGCAGCAACTTCGGTGGGTGACCTTCGATTGGGACCAGATGGCTATAGAGTTCAGCCAGCAAGGGAAGGGGTACCGCTTGGAAGGCCTCAAGTTGTCTCAGGTAAAGGAGATTTCACCCCGCAGCGTGGGACGACTAGGGGCACCGGATAGTACGATGACCATCGTTACGGCGAGTAGAGCGGAGCCTACGTCTCCAACAGAGGTCTCGTCTCAGATGCAAGTCAGAGCCGACTTGTTCCAAGAGCCGCACGCTCTCTGCCTCCAGCTTGAGGACAAGCTGGTCCTTGATGGGGGAGAGAATATTACGCCCGGCGTCATTACCAGGTTATCTGATTACTGTGCATGTCGACCAAAGGAGAAGGCGGAGGAAGACCGGGCTGAACCATCCGGTTCAGCCCGCCAGTATTAATATAAGGAGCACCGGGGCTGAACCGCATCGGTTCAGCCCCTTTGGGGGCCGGCCGGCCCTAGGGGTTGGGTGGGCATAAATACCCAACCCCTCCTCCTTGGTTGATCATGAAAGACTATTAGCAAAGCATTTCTCTCTCTTCTCCCTCAAACCCTAACCCTAATCTCTAGTTTTCTCTAGTTTCCTCTAGTTCTTTCCCTTTTTCTAGATAGTTCATAACATTTTCCTTTAGAAATATAGTTGGAAAGTGATCAAATATGTCAAATTATTTTATGATATTCCAATTTCATCCTCTGTAATAACTAACTCTACATTGAAAATGGTGCATTACATTTTACCCATTAAAATGAAACTATAATCATCATAAAAGACTAAAATTCAAATATCATAAAATAATTTGGCTGATTTTATCATTTTCCATCCATATTTCTAAAAGCAGGGGCATTTTTGTAAACGGGAGAGACTTCGAGGGGATGCAAATGTAATTTTGAAAGATAGAGGGGTGTAACTTGTAATTATGCAAATTCCCAGGGGAGGTTTTAGTAATTAACCCTTTATTAAATTTAAAATTAGAGCAGTGGACAGGTATAAATCATGATCATGACTTGATGGGAGAGCATACCCCCAAAAAGAAGTCTCTGTCCAGCACAGCATAGATTGTCCAAATGCCACCATTCAACATGAGGAAGAAGGACAGGAAGAAAGGCATGTACTCCACACTCTTTGTTGTCACAACAATTTTCTGCAGGTATTATATAGAAATGGAGGAAAAATCATAACATGCAGTATAGCTTCTCAAAATTTGCCTATTAAATGCAGCAAAATCATGAAATTCTAAGGTTTTCATTTATGGGCACATGACTCGAAAAACAAAACTCATCCTTTAATCATGACCGTAGGCTATGGCGAGATGACCGTAGGTTACGGCTCTCTTTGCAACTCCATTTCTCGCTTTGAATTTGAAACCTCCATCAACCGTTTTCTCAAACCCTAAAGCTTGGGCCCGGGCATGGATTGGACAAGGCCCGGGTAATGCTCGAGCCATGTAGGCTTTATTGCACTCCTATTGGAGGATGATGGATCTAATTTTCAAAAAGCACTAGGAACACAAGAACATCAAAGTCTATGCGGATGAACCCCTAGTAAGGATTAAGACCTTCGAATAATATCCTCACTGTTTTGAGCGAAGCCGTCGATATTCTGCAGAAGAATAACATGTGTCCTAATTGAATAAGTGCGCTCGAGGCCAACGGAGAGAAGTTCTAAAGGCATCTCCTAACCAAATATAAAGTGGAGCCTAATACAGACAAAGAGAACATTATTATGAAGATGACAACACTTATGTTAGATATTAATATCGTATACGTATTTTTCCGTATTTTGTTTTTCCTGTATTTCAGAATATATATATATACGAGTGACAGTGCACGGGGGGCTTCCCGTGCCCCGCGCGACAGTACCTTGCCCGCCACCAGCGGGCTTCGCTCGCCCCCAGCACGCACCGACTTATAATTTTTTTCCTTTTTTTCATTTCTGAAATTTAAAAAAATAAAATATTGTGTATTTTATTTTTAAAATATTTAAAATCTCCGTATTTTATAAAATATTGTGTATTTTTTTATTTTTGTATCTCTCTCTTAATTGTGGGCCCTACTCCCTCTCCCTCTCTCTCCTTATCTATTTCTCTCTCCAATTCCATGATGCCGCTCACTCTCCTCCCTCTCTCTCTTAATTGTGGGCCCCACTCTCTCTCCCCTCTCTCCCTCTCTCTTTCTCTCTCCTTATCGAACGGTGGATATTAGTTGGCTGGGCATTACACCGATAAAGAGATTTCTTTATATATAGTATAGTATATATATATATATACATCCTCATACCTGACTCAGTGTTCATAAACGTGTTATTCTATTTTTAAATTTTAGAACATATAAGTATACTTAGTATACATGTTTTTTTTATTTAGGAGATGAAAATCCGATATTTTAAAATATCACCGACATGTCTCCGACTTCTGATATCCGACACATAAAAATCTAATCTGACACGTCGCCGACATTCGATATTTATAACCTTGACAACAACACAAGACATTGCACTCATTCGTCAGGGTCATACCAAAGACACGTGTTGTGTGCATGGAAAACTCTAATTGGCAACCAAACCCCTTCCTCCATTTTCCCGCTCTGCTCACCTTGTTGGATCTGCTTTTGGATCTGGGATCAAGAGGACTATTGAGATATCTGAAGAGGAGTATCGTCGCCTTCAGGCTCTCCAGATTGAGACTCTGACCCACAGTGTTGTTGTTGCTTAGACCGTTCAGCCTGCATGTAGTTCTTAGCGACCTGTTTGTTGGCTGACAGATTATGAGGCTTTAGATCATCTTACCAGTACTCCAGGCATATTAAATTCGTACAAACCTCATAGTGGATGTATTATAGTGGCAGATAGATCAATTTTATCCATTGTTGGGTTTGGTAGTTGTGATGTGACTCTTGACATGGCTCGGTCATCGGTTGTTCACGTTCCTCAATCTGCTTACAATTTACTGTCCATTAGTAAGCTCACTCGAAATTTAAACTGCATTGGTACATTTACATCTTTTGGTTGTGTATTTATGGAACAGTTGACGAGCCATATTATTGATAGAGAGAAGCTGAGTGGTGGAGTGTATGTTTTGGATGAAGTCTCGCCCTTGCTTGTTCTGCTGCTTTCGCCAAGGTTTTGGATTTCCATTGTCGCTATGGTCACCCACCTATCTTTGTTCTACATCGGTTGTATCCTGAGTTGAGAAATGTTTCTCATCTCATTGTGAGTCTTATTATTTTTCTAAATATCAAGAGTTAGTTATGTTCCTCGTGTTGAGACTCGTGCTGCTGCACCGTTTGATTTACTTCATTCTGATGTATGGGGACCGTGTTCTGTCCCAACTTTACTAGGACATAAATATTATGTTATTTTTATTGATGATTTTTCTCGCATGACTTGAGTGTACTTAACGAAAAATCGTTCTGAACTTCCTTCTATTTTTCAAAGTCTATGAAATGAAATATTTACTCAATTTTCTGTTCGTATTAAATGATTTCGCACTGATAACAGGGAAGAGTACTTATCTCAATTTATGTCCTCTTTCCTTTTATACAAGGGTCTCTTGCATCAAACTACTTGTCCTGATACCCTCCAACAAAATGGCGTGTTGAATGAAAAAATCGTCACCTTTTTGAAGCTATCAGTGCCATTCTTCATCACACATTTAATTAATCATCTTCCCTCTCATATTCTTCAGGGGGAGACACCCTACCATACTTTATTCCCTACTCAGTCTAGTCACTCCTTACCTTTACGTGTATTTGGGTGTGTCTGCTATGTTAGAGATGCTCGTTCCTAAGTTTCCAAACTTGACCCTCGCTCCTTAAAATGCTTATTTCTTGGATATTCACGCACTACTAAAGGTTACAGATGTTATTCTCCTGACCTGAAAAGATACATCATCTCTGTTGATGTTGTCTTTATTGAGTCAGACTGTTATATTCCTAGCACTCCTAGCTCCATAGATCCCGGCTCTTCTCTTGATTCTATCTCGTACCACATCCTGAACCTGATGTGTTGTCCCCGGAGGACGTTCAGGATCCTCTCTGGGGGAAAGTTTACTCTCGACGCCCCTATGACAGGACATCCACAAACCAACCTCAGCCTACCTCTTACCACGATAGTCATATGACTGTTCCTCGGGAAGAAACTACTTATGCAAACGAAGATGCTCTGCCTTCTGACATAGAGCCACTCATTATCGTGCATAAAGGAAGTCGTGCTTGTCGGAACAAACCTCTGTTTGTGACTTCTTACCAAGGTTTATCTGCTTCTTTTACTGCACTAACCTCCACACTTGATCAGTACAACATTCCTTCCACTGTTACTGATGCACAAGCTCATCCTGGATGGGTTTCTTCTATGCAAGATGAATTGGATGCTCTACAACTAGATCAAACATGGGACTTAGTTCTCATGCCCTCAGGCAAACATGTTATAGGTTGCAAGAAAATATACTATGTCAAAGTGAATGGCAGATGGTTCTCTTGACTGGTTAAAAGCCCGCTTGATGGCTAAAGGCTATACTCAGACGTATGGAGTGGACCATGACGAAATGTTCGCTCCGATTGGCAAAATGTCCTTCGGCATCTCCTATCTCTTGCAGCCTCTCACTAGTGGCCCCTACAATTGGATATCAAGAATGTTTTTCTTCATGAATCATTAGAAGAAGAGGTGTATATGGAGCAACCACTTGGGTTCGTTGTTGAGGGGGAGAGAACTAAGGTGTGTCACCTCAAGAAGTCTTTATATGAGTTGAAACAATCCCCTTGAGCATGGTTTACTCGATTTAGCTCTGTTGTCACTAAGATTGGTCTTACAAAGATTGAGAAAGACTCGTCCCTCTTCTATCAGACTGTTACGGGCCTCCTCGGGGCTTCGTCGGAGGTAGAAATACAAGGGGGCTAACCCTAGAATGAGGAAGGAGTTGAGAAAAGGAACCAGAGAGAGAAGGGAAACTTTGGTTTAATTCTTGCAAAATCTTACATGACCCCAAGGGCCTATATATATAGGCTCTGATAGCATAACCGTAAATACCCAACATACAACAAATAACTTAAAACACTTAAAACGCTACGACGACTATGACTCAATACAAGACGACTCGATACAGTGACTCGATACAATGACTCAACTTTAACATGTATATATAATAATAATAATAATAATAATAATAATAATAAGATAACTGACGGAGGACCTGTAACATCTCCTATTCCCTTGACATCGAGCCTGCCCTCAAACTCGAGCTCCAGTCGGATGATCGGCTCCTTTGGCTCCTTTATTTCGTGCCAAAATAGAGCATCGCATAGGTGATGGCTTTGGCGAGGAGCAGCGGCGCCGTCGGAGCTACGGGCAGCGGACGAAATGTGTCCGGTGGGGCTGGCGAAGCAACGATGTGCAGCAGCAAGGGTGTCGGAGGAACAACAACCGACAGCAGGAACGGATCCGTCGGGGTGGGCGGAGCACGGGCCGGTAGAGGAGGCGGTGATGTGGTCGGTGGAAGCGGCAAGGCAGGGGCCGAAGAAGTAAGAGCCGGTAGAGGACGCGGCGAGATGGTCGGAGGCGGCTGAGCGGAGTCCGACAAGGCGGGCGACGACGTGACTGGAGGGACCAACAGGTCAGTGTTCGGCGGCGCAAGCGACAGAATGGCCGGCGGTGTAAGGACCTCAGGTGGTGGCGGCGACACGTCGTGGACGAGGAAGAGCGATGGCGGCATCACCATTGGAGGGGGCAGCGACGACTCCGGCGACGGTGTTAGTGGAAACAGAATAACAACCATCGAGACACGGGACATGCGGAGGGCGGCGAGCTTGAGGTCGAATTGAGCTTCCAGGTGGCCAAGCGGAGCCTCCGGTTGAGCAATACGACAGTCCAGCTCAGCGAGCCAGGGAAGCAGCGCAATGCGGTCGGTGCGCTGAGCAACATAATGGAAATATATAATAATTAATTAACTATTAATTAATAATTATGATATGAAATTTAAAATCTAATTAATCAGGGAGTGATTAATTAAGTAGGAAAAGAGGGGCGGTTGGGAAGAAAATAAAATAAAAAGGGTGCACATACGTGGCTTGGGGTTCGAGGAGAAGGGGGTGGTCTGCTCGAAATGGCAGCGAGGAGAGCGTCTTGAGTACTGGACTTTGCAGGCGGGTCGATGGAAAGGAAGAAGGCGTGCTTCTGCAGTTGTGACTGCACGTAAGACGATCGACAGGAGGAAGAAGAAACGGCGAAGGGGAAATGCAAATCATCAAAGAAGCAACATGGAGGAGAAACTGCAGCGAAAAGGGGAGAGGAAGCAACGTTATCAGGGTTTGGCGGGCGTTGATAACGTCTCAAAAAGACAGTTATTTTGATCATTATTTTAACCATTTTTTGTCAAAGTATGTGATAAACATGTTTAAAAGGTAGATAAATTCAAATTTATTGTTATTTGGAGTTAAAATGATTATTACATTTAGTTTTGAATGTTTTTATGATAGGATTTGTGAAGAAATCAAGTCAAGGATCGAAGACTAAGTGTTGTTGAAAAACTGGAATAAGTTGTAACATAATCTGAAAAATGTTATAACATAGCTGACAGTTTTAAGAAGCAGAATTTCAGATTTTAAAAAGTTGCAACATTTCTGCCGAAAAGTTATAACTTGTCGGCAGTTACAGAATTTTCAGATCCGAAATTAATTAGATTTCGGTGGTTACGGATGTAAAAGGAGGCATCTTTTCAGCAATTAAAACTTACCAAAAGTGGGCCCGCCTAGAGAGAAGGGAGGAAGTTAAAAGACCATAATTTCGGCCATTAGAAGCATTAGGCAAGGACGGGAAAAACGCAAGGAAGAAGAAGAAAAGCTGCTTGGAGAAAATCAGTCCAGAAATTGCGTCCGGGCTGTAGGAAACGCTGTCAAATCATTGAAGAAGGGAAGATTTACTTGATATACATCATGTCTAGTAAGATCTATCCTTTATTTTGTTCTTCTCCCTCAAACATGAACTAATTCCTGCAATCTTGTGTTGTGAAAATACTATTTCTTGTGTAATGATAACTATGCTTTAATTTTTCTTTGTGGATGTTTGGTGAATGATTTTTATTGTTCTTATGATCTTTAGTTTGGAACTTTTGGCCAAAGTTTTGCTTTTCTACTGCGCTTCATAATTCGAGAGATGAGTTGCGTAAGGGTATCATAAGTTCGATATAGCGTTTGAAGGGAGAAAGAGATTTCCCCTTGGCGTTAGCAACATAGATTTTTATTTCTTATGTGGTTCTTTATTTCACTCGAGTTAGAGATGACAGAGGAGATAAGGAATTAGGGAAATTCGATATCGAGAGATACGGTTTTCTAAATTAAAATCGTTGCAAGAAATTTCACCACGCAATTTTCATAGAGTTTCATTTAACAAATCATTGCACTAGATTTAGGAAATCACAATACAAGATAATTTCTCGTAATCGTTATTTTTCTCAAAGGTTATAGTTATTTTAATTAGAAATTTTCACTTATAATTTTCTCTTATAATTGAAATCTTGGTATTCGGTTGACTTGGATTTAAAGAAAGGATTTAACTGGTATTTGCGAGCACTGAATTAACCACCTCTCCGTGGGAACGATATTTAACTCATATTATATTACTTGAACTGGCACGTGCACTTGCGTTCAAAATACGCAACCGTTTTCGGGCGTATCAAGTTTTTGGCGCCGTTGCCGTGGAGGTGCAAATAATTCAGTGTTTATTTCTTGCAATATTAGTAAAACCTGAGTATTTAGAGCTCAAGTGTTTATTTTATTCTTATTTTATCTATACTGCTGTCTAGTGCATGTCTTTTTTTTTTAACATTTTTTTTTATCCTAATCTATTTTAAAGTCTATTAAGCAGATTATCCGTGTCTGATATAAATTTTTAGGGTAGTTTATTTTTGCAAAGATATTTTAATTTTATTTTAACCGCATCCGTTCAAGAAAATGTATACACATGTGAGATGCGAGTGGTGTGGATCGTTTAGTCATACAACTGATGCGTGTTACATGGGGACTGTTGGGTATCATTCGTGGCTCGCAAAACTAGAGAATATTTAGGGCCCCAATATTGTGCGGCAAATCATTATAACATTGCGTCCCCACGTCAAATAATTCCTCGACCATATGACTCAACTCCTTGGTTGTCGAGCAGTAATGTTAGGAAGTGCTTATTTTGTCATAATACGGATCACGTCTTGAAAGATTGTGTCGCTTACAAAAGACAGATGGAGAAAAATTATGAATCGGGCATCCAGATCATGTCTACTATCCCAGTACCACCATTTTTGCGTGGGACTATTGCTGATAAGCCCCTCATAATTGTGGGCCCGTATATTGATATTGATGCGTCATCTCCCCATACTCATTCATCACATAGTTTTGATTCACCCACGAAGGAACCTGAACATGTATTTTCTGAATTAGATATTAATAGCGTTTCTACATTTTCTTTGCAAAATATTTCTACACCTATTTTTATCGATCCTGTCGAAGATATTGCGCAAGGTGATGACCCAGAACCTGAGGCTGCGCCAAAGTGGGATGAAGATATTTTTCTCTCCGATGGGGGGAATAATTCTTTGGAGCACGATGCCGCGCCAATGTGGGATGAAGAAGATATCCTTTTTAATGAGAAGGTTTGCACTTCTTCATTGGATGGGGATGTCCAACTCACCACAGAGGCCCTTGAGTTCTTGGGTTCCCCTTGCTATGATGCTTACGATACCGACAACGATCAACCTTTGGAACCTGCTAGGAGTGAAACCGGGATCACTCCTATAATTAGAAATCATTTATGTTCTTCTTCTATTTTATTTCCTAATCTCCTTTCATTATCTGAGCCAAAACAAGTTGATGTGTCACAGATGCCTCAGGAGGATATTGAGCATTATCCTCAAGTTGATGAGATGGGTATCCGCTTAATTGAGATGGTTGATCCCTTCTCCATAGTGCAAGCTCCATTCATTTTCTTCTCCCCATACAGCCTTCCTGTTGATGATGATACCTTGTTGGGCAAGGATACATATTATGGTGAGAATAGTGAGGAACACTCCTCATGTTCTTACTTTTTGTTCTCTCTACCTGTGTTGTGCACGTATTATTATTTAGGTAGATGAGTAGTTGTTTTATCGTCGTATCGGTACCCATTACCGACACGAATATTAGAACAGTCACCTGTTTATTTTTCTTTTCATCGTCCAATAATTTAGAAATTTAAAATTTCTGAATAAGTCGTGCTGGGAGGACAATAACCCCAGTAGTTATCTTATTTTTCCTGCATTTTTATTGTTCCAAGTCTATTTTAATTAGTTTAATTTTATTTTTGTTTGCCTATTTTTCCTTGTTTGTTGGAGCTCATCACTGCAGGTACACTTCATTTGGACTTAGTAGCAGGATCTTTGATTTTAATTCGCCTCCTAGTATGCACAAATAATGAGCATGAGAACATTAGATCAAAGGAGTAACTTTCATAACAGTGTATGTACAAGAAGGGATGTGAAGATGCTTTGGGTTGTTGATTCCAGGGGAGTATTCACATTCAGTTTTTATTTTCATTCTTTAAATACTCCTTTACAAAAATATGATTTATTGTATGCATGCATTTTTCAAGAAATCTTTTACTAGGGACTAGTAAAGGTTAAAGTATGGGGGCACGTCCCTCTGTAGCTTATATGACAAATCGTTTCTGACGTGTAATTCGGGAAATTCTATTCTTATTTTCCTTAATAATTAAACTATTCAAGTCTTTCAATTTAATTTGAGGGATAGACTAGTTAATCCTACGAGTTCAGACTATGAAATTGAAATTAGTAAGATTTGTTAAAGCTCTCTTAAGAAATCAGTTTATTACGCACTATATTTCTTAAAAAGAATTTGCTCCCTTTGAATTGATTTAATTGACTTCGAAACTTAATGGTGAGAGAGCGAGCAAGATCTAATTCAATGATATTAACCAATACGTTGAGCGTACGTAGTTAACTTCGCTTCCACATAAAGCCTAACCTTTGTGTCATCACCCATTATCCTTTGAGCTTCAAGTCTTGGTTCTTTATTTCCCTATTTTCATTTTATTAGTATCTTAGTATGCTTACCAGTTATGAGTGTTTATTAAAAAAATGTATATCATAGTGATATGTGGCCTAAGTTTGCTCACACATATTAGAATGATCCCAACTATGATGAAAAATTCAAAAAAAATATAAGTATCTTTATATCATAGTGATATGTGGCCCAAGTATGTTTACGCATATTTGGAATGATCCCAACTATGAAAATATCAAAAGAAAGAAAAAATGTTATTGAAAATTAAACCCTATAATTTGGAGAGCTACTAAGATGATTATTTCGGGAAATAGTCACCCATCATACCAAATTCATCAAGTCATTTTATTTGGTCCCCGTTACTACCAAACTCATGTAGAGGTCATATCAAAGTTTTAGTCTACTCTTGATCTTTCTTTTTGGTGACGAAGTTTAAGAAAATAAATTGTAAGGGAAGTGAATAATTTTTAAGGAATAGCACACACAACACTTGAATTCTTAATTGAGCTTTATCTTATATCGAACTAAAGGATTTGTGAAGGTTTGAACTTTTATGGATTAACAAGTTTACCAACGTTAATGCGAATTTCTTGAATAGATTTTGTTTGATTTATAATGAAGAGTAGGATGAATCGAATTTACACTTTCATAAACATTTGACATTACATGCTCTACAATGATTTACCTTTGCTAGGGACTAGCAAAGATTTAAGTATGAGGCTGTGATAACGTCTCAAAAAGACAGTTATTTTGATCATTATTTTAACCATTTTTTGTCAAAGTATGTGATAAGCATGATTAAAAGGTAGATAAATTCAAATTTATTGTTATTTGGAGTTAAAATGATTATTACATTTAGTTTTGAATGTTTTTATGATAGGATTTGTGAAGAAATCGAGTCAAGGATCGAAGACTAATTGTTGTTGAAAAACTGGAATAAGTTGTAACATAATCTGAAAAATGTTATAACATAGCAGACAGTTTTAAGAAGCAGAATTTCAGATTTTAAAAAGTTGCAACATTTCTGCCGAAAAGTTATAACTTGTCGGCAGTTACAGAATTTTCAGATCCGAAATTAATTAGATTTCGGTGGTTACGGATGTAAAAGGAGACATCTTTTCAGCAATTAAAACTTACCAAAAGTGGGCCCCGCCTAGAGAGAGAAGGGAGGAAGTTAAAAGACCATAATTTCGGCCATTAGAAGCATTCGGCAAGGAAGGGAAAAACGCAAGGAAGAAGAAGAAAAGCTGCTTGGAGAAAATCAGTCCAGAAATTGTGTCCGGGCTGTAGGAAACGCTGTCAAATCATTGAAGAAGGGAAGATTTACTTGATATACATCATGTCTAGTAAGATCTATCCTTTATTTTGTTCTCCCTCAAACATGAACTAATTCCTGCAATCTTGTGTTGTGAAAATACTATTTCTTGTGTAATGATAACTATGCTTTAATTTTTCTTTGTGGATGTTTGGTGAATGATTTTTATTGTTCTTATGATCTTTATTTTGGAACTTTTGGCCAAAGTTTCGCTTTTCTACTGCGCTTCATAATTCGAGAGATGAGTTGCGTAAGGGTATCATAAGTTCGATATAGCGTTTGAATGGAGAAAGAGATTTCTCATTGGCGTTAGCAGCATAGGTTTTTATTTCTTATGCGGTTCTTTATTTCACTCGAGTTAGAGATGACAGGGGAGATAAGGGATTAGGGAAATCCGATATCGAGAGATACGGTTTTCTAAATTAAAATCGTTGCAAGAAATTTCACCGCGCAATTTTCATAGAGTTTCATTTAACAAATCATTGCACTAGATTTAGGAAATCACAATACAAGATTATTTCTCGTAATCGTTATTTTTCCCAAAGGTTAGTTATTTTAATTAGAAATTTTCACTTATAATTTTCTCTTATAATTGAAATCTTGGTATTCGGTTGACTTGGATTTAAAGAAAGGATTTAACTGGTATTTGTGAGCACTGAATTAACCACCTCTCCGTGGGAACGATATTTAACTCACATTATATTACTTGAACCGGCACATGCACTTGCGTTCAAAATACGCAACCGTTTTCGGGCGTATCAGGCGTCGAAGCTTGACAAGTGGTGGTACGGTGAGCGCGGAGTTCGGCACATGAAAATTGAGGGAAAAGGGGCGGGAATCTCTTGTTGATGGAGGAATGTTTTGAGGGAAGGTTCGCAACGAGGAAGGAGTAGCTACTGGGATGAGCGGGCTTAGAGGAGACGTCGACACTCGACAGAAGAACGACGTACGGAAGAACGTCGACAGTGGATGGCGGTGATGGAAGAGGACCGAGTGGCTCTGATACCAAGTTGTTACGGGTCTCCTTGGGGGCTTCGTCGGAGATAGGGATGGAGGCGGGGATACAAGTGGGCTAACCCTAGAATGAGGGAGGAGTTGAGAAAAGGAACTAGAGAGAGAGAAGCTTGAGAGAGAAGGGAAACTTTGGTTTAATTCTTGCATAATCTTACATGACCCCAAGGGTACTATATATATAGGCTCTGATGGCATAACCATAAATACCCAACATACATCAAAATAAAAAAAAAACGTAAACGCTACGACAACTCTAATAACGACGACTATGACTCAATACAACACGATTCGATACAGTGACTCAATACAATGACTCGACTCAACATATATATATATATAATACAATAAGATAACTGACAGAGGACCCATAACACAATCCTCTCTTGCAATTCAAAGGGGATAATCAAACTCAAAGCATTCTAACATACCAATTTTCAAACAAAAGATCTAAACGAGTAAGATTACTTTCTTAGTATAGAAGTAACAAATTATAATATCTTCATCTTCATACGTCAGAGAAAGTATGTTATTGATTAGCTAAATGATTTAGGGATGTCTAAGTGTGATCATATAGATTCCCCACTCGAACTAGGAGAAAAGAACCTCTATGCCGAAAGTAAGTTATTTGATTCACCTGAGAAATATCGTAGAATAGTTGGAAAATTGAACTATCTTACCATGACTTGCCCAGATATCGCATGTGCACTAAGTAAGGTCAGTCAATTTATTTTAGTTACTACCAAATCCTAATGAGAATCTGTCATCTGGATTACTAGATACATAAAGAAATTTTTTGGCCTTGGGATCTCATATAAAAATGAAGGACACTCAAACATAAAAACTTACTGTGACTCTGACTGGGAGTTTGTTTAGTCACTCGGAAGAGACTACATGGTTTGATGTTTTTATGGGTGGAAATCTTGTCTCTTGGAAGAGCAAGAAACAAACCACCAGTGCCAAATTCAGTGCTGAAGCAAAATATCGAGTGATGTCTCATACTATTGCTGAGATTATGTGGACTAGACAAACCCTTGGTGAAATAGGATATTGTATTCAAGTTCCCACCCAACTATGGTACGATAATCAAGCTGCAATACAAATTGCGACTAATCATGTTTTTCTTGCACGCACTAAACACATCAAGGTTGATTGTCATTTTGTTAGAGAGAAGTATGATGGACTTATCTCACTAAGTCATGTGAAAACCGAAAATCAAGTTGCAGATATTTTTACTAAAGGAATCACTGACCCTCGAATGAAATTTCTAATGTAACAAGTAGGGTCTGGTTGATGCTCATGACCCAACTTGAGGGGGAGTGCTAGATATTAATATTGTATATGTATTTTCCTGTATTTTATTATTCCGGTTTTTCAGACTCTCTCTATATATACATCCTTATATCTCTTATGAGGAATGAAGTTCTCCAAAAACCTAACCAACATCACCGCCAAGGAGATACGTCTTAACGGAAAAAAAAAATGGGCTTAAGCCACTTCATCTTGAAGTCGGAGAAGGGGTGTTCATTGTTTTACAGAGTGTTTAAGGCGAAAGACTGTTTTGTTAGGATGAAGAAGGCAATCATGGAGTCAGAGAGGACTCAGTCAGTTCGGTACTAGTTCTGGAAGTTAAAAAGAAGCAGGTATTTTATTATATAAGCTAAGTACTAAAGGATGTCGAGATTAGGTCAGTGTAACCGTGAGTTTGGTGGCTTTTAAAAGCCCCGTAGGTGTTTGTATTTGAGAGAAGAAGAAATTAGTGTCGAACATTTTTAAAGAAAGAAATTAATATTGTGTGTTCTTTATCTTCTTCCACCTTTTGCATTAGTTTTGAAAGCTGCGTGTGAGTTATTTTTGTATTCCATGAGTCCTCGAGATTTCGTCTTCTTCCTCAACCAAAAAATATCAGCAAGTTTTTTTTGGAGTTTTTTTATTGTTCTGCTACAGAGCTTCTGTTCGTCTTCCTGTGTGCAGAACTCAGACCCGATTAGTGAACCTTTATGTATCCCGATCCTACAATTTGGTATCAGAGCTGAAGGAGAACTATTGTTGATGTTGCGTGTGTGAAGGACCGTCTATGCTGCAGTTGGAGTTGATGGTCGTTAGAATTACCAGACACTGAGAAGCATTGGGTTCGCCGATTATATCCAGGGGAAGGAGGAGCATAGCTGATGGCGAGCTCCAAAAGTTTATCGTTGGGGCAAATACCGCTACTATGACTTACTAACATTAAATTACGACAATTGGAGTATCCAAATGCAGACACTGCATGGTGCACAAGATCTGTGGAAAGTCGTTGAGATAGGCTTCACTGAGGCGGCTGATACCGCAGTATGATGGCGAACCAACTAAAGACATTAAGAGAGACGCGAGCGAAGGATAAAACCGCTCTCTCCCTGCTATACCAAGAAGTAAACAAGTTAGGCCTTGAGAAGATTGTCGGAGCGACAACTTCAACAAAAGCGTGAAAGACTTTAGAGACAATGTTAAAAGGAGACGACTGTGTCAAGCAAGTGTCTCTAAACTCTGAGATGCGAGTTGGAAGGAATGAAGATGGATTCAGAACGTGTATCTAATTACATCACGCATGTGCAAACCGTGATGAAACCAGCTCAAGAGAAATGATGAGATATTGTGTGCGTGATCGAACCGTGTTGAGCGATGTATGAGTTGTTGTGAAGATACTGCGGTCGTTAACCAACAATTTCGAGAACATTGTGTGCACGATTGAAGTGTCAAAGGACTTCAACACACTAAGAGTTGATGAGCTTGCTGGCTCTCTCGAGGCACACGAGCAGAGAAAGGAGGAGGCGCTTGAAGAAGCTTTTCAATCCAAGACGACGAAAATATACTCTATTGTCAAAATTCTCGAGGTAGATGTCGCGACAGAGGAGGTCGCGGTGATAGAGGTGAAGGAGGACACTATAAGCAAAAGGGGCACACAAACCAGCAAAATTCGAGAGGTCGAGGACGAGATCGTGGAAGAGGCGGACGGTCAAACTACTAGAATGTCGAGTGTTATAAATGTGGCAAGAATGATCACTACGTGAATGATTATAACTCCGACAATTGTTACAATTGTGGCAAGCCTGAGCATTACATAAGAGACTGCTATGCCGAGAAGGAGGTCGAAAGAACACTAATTTGGTCACAGAAGCGAAAGATGAGTATCTCCTGATGGCTCGTGACGAGGAAGAACCAAGATAACCAAAAATGCCAAGTCGACAAGTGTGTGACTCGACAAGCGAGGAACATATACTGTCTTTTGACGGATGCCGAGAACATAAGCTTTGGAGAAACGGTGAAGAACGAGAAATGCCAAGCAACCATGGATGAGGAGATCAAGTCGATTAGGGGAAACAAGACATGAGAGCTCACAGAACTACCGAAAGGAAGTTGGTCCATTGGAGTAAAATGGGCATTCAAGAAAAAGATGAATGCTCGAGATGAGATAGAGTGATACAAGGCGCGACTTGTTTTAAAGGGTTGCAGATAGAAGGCGTGGATCGACTATGACAAAGTCTTTGCCTCGGTTGCGAGAATGGAGACAATTCGACTCCTTGTCTCTTAGGAGGCACAATTTGAATGGTTGATATATCAGATGAACATCAAGTCGACATTCTTGAATGGTGTTCTAGAAGAGGAAGTCTATCTCAAACCCACCTGGTTACATGAAAGCCAGAGAGGAGTAAAAGGTGTTGAAGAAGGTGCTTTGCAGGCTAAAGCAAGTTTGGAATATTCCCATCGACGTGTATTTCAAGGAGAACGAGTTCATTCAATGCCCATAAGAACATGCATTGTATGTGAAGAAAAAAGGAGTCAACTTGCTGTTTGTGGCTCTCTATGTTGATGACCTAATCTTTATGGGAAATAGTGGCGAGATGATTGAAGAGTTCAAAGGAGAGATGGAGCGAGAATTCGAGATGACAGACTTGGACTTGATGAAGTATTTCCTTAGTCTGGAGGTTAGACAAGGAAATTCAAGAACTTACGTGTCACAAGAAGCAAAACTAAAAAAGACATCCTGAAGAAGTACAAGATGGGAAATTATAATTTAGTATCAATACCTATGGAACCAGATGCGAAACTCACTCAAAAGCGAAGGAATGTAAGTTGGTGGGATACTCGAACAACGACTGGTGTGGAGACATACATGATCATAAGAGTACATCGAGATGCATGTTTTTCATGGGAGACACGACATTCACATGGCTATCGAAGAAATAATTGATTGTGACACTCTCGATATGTGAAACAGAATACATGGCAACATCATGGTGTGTGTGTCACGAAATTTGCGTAAGGAATCTGCTATGCGAGTTGAATATCCAACAATAAGAAGCAACTGAGATTAGGGTTGATAACAAGTCGACAATCGAGCTAGCAAAGAATTCGGTACATCATGAAAGAAGCAAGCATATTGATGTTAGTTTCACTTCATCTGAGAACATGTGAAGGAAGCGTGAGAATAAGTCATGTTGCGATTCATGATCAGTGACCGATATATTTACAAATCCGTTACCTAATATATTGCTCGAAAAATGCGAAGTGGCAATTGACATGAAGGATGGAAGAGAATTAAGTTTAAGGGAGGAACTTGTGGATAAACTCAAGATTAACCGCCGATCGCCGATCGCCGATCGCCGATCGAACAGTGTGGTAACAGATCGACGAACACCTATCAGATAAGATGTAATTGATCGATGATCGCCGATCGAATAGTTGTAATCGATCGGCGATCACCAATCAGCTAGTGAGTCACGGATTGGCGATCACCGATCAGTGAGCGTGTTTTTTATGAGTCATGCAGGAAGTGATGCGAAAATGGTGGAAATGTGCGTAGCTGGAATTGTGATACCTATAATTTAGTTTTTTGTTAATTGTTATGTGTAACAGTGAATCTGGTGGCTTTTAAAAGCCGTACGTGTTTGTATTTGGGAGAAGAAGAAAAAAGAGTTAGATATTTTAAAGAACGAAATTAATATTGTGTGTATTGTTTATCTTCTTCCTCCTGCTTCAGTTTTGAAACCTGAGTGAGTTATTTTTGTATTTCGTGAAACATTAAGATTTCATCTTCTTTTCCACCTTAAAATATCAGCAGATTTTTTTTTAAATTATTGTATCGTACGGATCCAGAGCTTCCGTTCGTCTTCCTGGGTGCAAAATTCAGACCCGATTAGTGAGCTTTTGTGTATCCCGATCCCCCGAAATTAGTACAATGAGTTTTGCGGCGGGATATTGTTGCTAATTCTGCAGAGTGATGTCGGGAGACATGTAAAGATGCGGCCTTCTTGCCAACGGCGTGCACCTTTACAACTGCAACTGGCACATAAGTTGAAGGCAATTACCAGTGCTGGGTCATTCATCATATGGACAATAGACCTACTCGGGCTTTTTTGCCAAGCAAACGGGCAAAGGCAGTTAGGCGGTCTATCCTAGCTATTGTAGACTACTTCTCCATGTGGATAGAAACAAAAATATTACCAAAGAGAATCGTAGAGAAGAGGCTGAGAGAATTGAGTGAATCAATCGTCTGCCAAAGTATGGGGATTAACTTGAGATTTACCTCAATCCATCAACCTAGAAATAATTGGCAGTTGGGCAGACACTTAATTTGCTAAAGAGGAAAGCTGAAGGTGTCAAAGGAAATTGGTTGATGTTATGGGTTTTGATGCACCACATTGACCACAACTACACAAAAAAACTCCTTTCCGGTTAACTCACAGGTCCGAGGTACTAACGCCCATCAAATTCAACGTACTCAACCCAAGGGTGAGAGCAATAACTGAAGAAGGTGCAGACTTGGAAGAATGGATGAGCCAAAATTATGAGCAAGCAGTCACTACATTGAATCTAGTTTAAGAATGGCGAAGTAATCATTAGGAAAAAAGTAATAAAGAAGGATAACGAGATATTATGACTAGAAAGTAAGGATATTAATAGGAGATCTTGTTGATGGTGAATTCTGCAGTAAGGAGCGCTTCAATTTACAAGCTCAGTGCAAATTGAGTTGGGGCTAAGAATCTAGCATAGCACTCCACTCATGAAGAAGAAAAACACCACAATCAATTTGAGTAGGATGATCTTGCAAGGTTCTACTCCCAGAGAAAATCACTCCATCGAGGTGAGACTATGATATTGTATACCAGGGAAGTAAAATTATAAGAAAACCATAATATTTTTGTCTATAAATCAAGTTAAGCTTATGAAAGGAAACACCATCGGTGGTGAAAATTGCCAAAAAAATGCAAAGGTAACTAAATCAGGACCGTCTAATGGCGCCACGGCAAAACAATTTATTCACCAAGCGCCACACACGGACACGGAGGGTGCAATGCTAACAAGCAACAAGAGCTGTAAGCAAAAATAATAATGTCATGCCGAAATAAAAAAAAAATTAAGACCAAACCTAGGAAAACCTAATCATGTTAAAAACATGAAGACTTGCATGAATAAAGAAAATATTAACATACATTACATTGACAAAATTATATAGTTATTAAATGTTGAATACATTATCTAATTATTGAAAATCAAGAAGAACTATTCGAGGATGACTCATCAGAACCATTCAAGTTCCTCAGATCAACGCGCGGTTAAATAGCAGGAACGAAGCCATTAAAAAAACAAAAAAGGGTCAACAAGTCCTTATTCCTTCGTTCAGAAGCATGATATCCCCCACAATATTCATTTTCTCTTGAAACTCCTTGTCGCCAAGGATCTTCCAATGAACCTCTTCACAATTTATTCCAGACTTCAGTCTTGCCCCGTCACATTCTGTTCAACAACTTGACGATGAATATCAACATAATGTGGACACCTTGCATCTCCAATTCAGCACCGATTTCAACTTTCAATCTCAATCATGGATTGAGAGCCAGCATGCAGGTCCTTCAAGCGCTGGATCTCTACAACATGCTCATCAGCAATCATACCATATGAGGCATTTTGCCCCTCGAGTTGCTCCTGGCCTTGATGCAAATAAATAATAGAAGAGCACATAAAGTTTTTGCTGAGAGTACCAGAAATGATAAAGCACGTGAGTAATGGCTTTAGTTGAACATCAGACCCATTGAGTATCCGATAGTTATTCCTCAACACGTCAACTTCCCACTCTTGCTTCCCGAAAACATTGTGGGCTTGCAAAAAGGAGCATTCCATGAAGCAAATAGCCATGAAGGCATACAAGAATCACTCCCAGGCATCAAAATTAGGCGGCCGACATTCTGGATAGGCCATGAAGCTCTGATAAGGAGCACATGACCCAAGTCGAAAGCAACACAAGTATCATTGGGGGAGAAAAAATGGAGGTCAACATGAACTTGAACAACATTGCAATCGTTGTCAAAGTGAAGAAAAGGGTGGCCTTCAACATGACGAAGCAATCTCATAGTCGAAGAAGGGATGGTTGTGGGGATTCGTAACAGCCGTCTGAAATGAGTTAATCGCACGAGAAGCTACGGAAGCCTGGGATAAAAGGGATGCAGAACTTAGAGGCATAGAAGCTGCGAGATGAACAAAAAAAGAAGACGCACATTAAGAATCATGAGGAGGAAAAGTGACGCGGGACGAATCTATAAAATGTGGACTTATGATGCCCTAACCCTAAATGCAATACACGTGAACACACGATGAATGTAATGGACCGAAGATGAACCCTAGGATGAATATGCAGATGAGCACAAGCACACAATCCAATGGACTAACAAAGGATAACCCTAACGCGATGCACATGCGATGACTCAATCAGACAAGTATTTTCTGAAGCACAGTTAATTAAACAAATTAATTTTAAAATTTCATGCAAGCGTCGTACTTGATTACAAATATTGCAATGAAAGTAAGCAGACAACAATTATAAGTTAGTTGAGAGTGCACTAAAATTAAAATGCAAAGCGAATAAATCTTTTGTACGCCAATAAAGAAATACAAAAGTCGAGTTAATTCAAGCCAAGTATTACTAACAATACAAGATATCGATACAATGTGAAGAAATAAACACTAGAAGTAAAATCTCACCAAGTAATTGAAGTCAGTGGTGATGGGAAAGCTCCGATGGTGGCGGTGGCGGTGGCTGTCCGGGAATTAAGATACTGCAGTGTGGGGGCTGTCGGAGAGGTTGTTTGGTGGGCTGGAATGGGCTGGGAGGGCGGTTGGAAGAAAATGAAAAGACTGGTATGGTGTTGGGGAAGCGCTGGAGTGGACACACGGAGGGGGGGGGGGGGGGGGGTATAGCTGTGGAAATGGAGGGCTGGAGAGGCCTCTAGTAGGTGTCTGGGAGTGGATTTGGCAGTGGAAAGGGGCTGGACAGCAGGGTGTAACAGCGGGGAGGTGCTGAAGCCTGAATGGTGTGATATTGGAGCGGGGAGGGGCAGGAATGCTGAAATTGGAGGAGGGAGGGCTGGACAGAAAAGAGGGCTGCTGGAAGGGGAAGATCTGAGCAATGGGGAGGATCTTCGGCTTAGATCTGCAGCCCCATGTGTTGGCAGTTGAAGGGGAGAGGTTGAGAAGGCGTGGGAAATGTAGAAGAAGCTTGGTTCGGCGGGATAGAGAGTTGTTGGACTGCTGGAAGACGAAGGGAGGCTGGCGGCGGCAAGGATTTGCGGCAGTGAAGGAGGCAAAGGGCTCACAGGAGGGTTGAGGTGGCTGATGGAGGGGCTGGCGTCGGCACCAGCAGCGACGGTAGAGGCTCCCGGCGTCGGCACTGGGAGGGGGAGGAGTCTTCTTGCCGATAGAAAGGCCCGCGTTATGCGGGTCGAAAGGCTCGCGTTATGCGGGTCGAAAGGCTCGCGTTATGCGGGTCGATGTAACAATGTCTTCACGGACTTAAGATCGTTTTCTTTTTCAGTGAGTTAACTTCTCCCGACTATAGGAGGCGGAAAGGATCATTGCGGAAAAGGAGGCGGAGAGGATTGTTGTGGAGAAGGAGGCAGGGCGGATTGTTGCGTAGATGGGGGAGGAGTCTGCGAGTTTGCGGAGGGAGCTTGCTGAAAGGAAGGTGGAGCTCGAATGCTTGCGAAAAGAGCTTGTCGAGAACCAGCAGAGCGAGCCTACCCCCGCCCTCTAGGCCGTGGAGGCCGTGGTGTTCCGCATAGTAGAGTGATGCTCGTTGACGCCGCACGCCAAGGACATTCAATTTTGAAATATCTTCACAGAGCTCTTCTAGGAGAGCTCGTCATTGCCCAGCTCGTCCAGCGCATCAGCGACATCTCCGGATCAGAGCGCTACTGGCGGCGATAACATCGAGGGAGGCAGTGGGGCCGCGGAGGGCGAGGTTGGGCATGAGGTCACTGAAGAGGGCAACGTCCAAATCGATTGACCGAGCCCATTCATCGTACTGTTTTGTTTTTTGTCTTTTGAGGTCGCCAGACGTAAGTTTTTGGATCGACTTGCGACCTGAAAATACTTTTTCTTAATGTACTTTATTGAGGTCAGCGGACTCTCGGGCACGTTGAGAGACGAGTTCGTTGCGAGGTGTGATAGGCTCTTAGGCGCATTGAAAGATGAGTTGTTGTGAAGTACAGTAGGCCTTAGGCACATTGAAAGAAGAGTTCGATGCGAGGTTCTTGTACAAGAGCTACATTATCAAATTTCTTGGAGATATTTCATTATCGGCAAGGCAACTGTGATGAGGTGAGGTCAACTTTTCTCTGTGATGTTAGTTTCAGATCACTAGGGTCAACACACTTCCAAGTCATTTGCGCAACGGGCGAGCTCAATTAGAGGAGGTGGATAATGAGGCGGACTGGTTCATCTCCCTCGTCTCAGTAAGGCTCTCTTAAGACGTTCGTCCTACTGTCCCCTGGAGAGTTGTAGACTGGCGAGGGGGTGCGAACACCCAAGAGGTAGCCAACCAACGTGCAAGGGGATCTGATCTCGGCCGACAATGCAGAGGATTGGATTTAGATACATGCACCATGGGGCGGCGTCCCCTCGTTCGGCGAACTATCTTCAGAAGACGGAAGAGGTCACGTATATCTAGGAGGAACCTCGGATACGTGTCATCACAGTTCGCGAGGGGGAGTCGTGCTAGCCGGGGATAGTCAACCAACGTGCAAGGGGGAGCTGATCTCGGTCATCAATGCAAAAGCTTGGATTTAGAGACATGTCTCCCGGGGGCGGGGGGCCACCTCGCCTATGGTCGGGATTTTTGTTAACTAGGTCACGATGCATCGATTAAATAAATACCAAACAAGTAATCTTACTAATTAATCATGTATAAAAAAGGTACATTCAATGCTTATCTTTGTACGCGAGCCTTTTGTCGTATGGATACACATGGGTCGCTTCAACGGAGCGAGTTTGCACGGAAAAAATGTCTGACTTGAGGTCGCCGATCTGTTCGTTCATCAACGTCGAGCCCTCCGCAGCTTGTAGAGGGCGTCAGCGCCTTTGCGGGGTAGCCTTCCTGAGGGGAACTCTCCGAGCGGGATATCCTGCTTTCCCTGTGCGTGTACCGAAACCAGACCGAGAACCGAACTCACGTGAGTCCGCGTTGACCTGGCATTGCTACCGAGGCTCAACCCGCTTTGTGGGTATAATAATGTGCGTCAAACGCCAATCTTTCGAAAATCTTCACATGTGCTCGCTATTTCGGAGTGTGCGACCTGTAATACCTCAGAGTGAGGGGATTAGGCACCCTCCGCGAGGTGTTGCGACGTAGCTCTAGTTTGCCGCAAGGCATCACGACCCTCTCCTTCAGCAAGCTTCCCAACGTCGCAAACAACTACCCTGGGGTTTTCCTTCCTTTTCCCAAAGTCCACGTTCACTGCACCAAGATGTTGAATTCAGGAACCCGACTTCAGAGTTCGTACTTGAGTATGGGCAGAGGTTACTGTCCTATGGAGATAGAAGTCGCGGACGAAGAAGGCCGAACATGAAGGTGAATAGAGGCAGCATGGAGGTCTCGTCTCACACCCGGGTGTATATAGGAACTCCCCTCCCAAATCAAGTGTTGTGTTGGGTGAAGGGGATGAGGCAGGCTTGCGAAGTGCGCGGGGGAGCTCGCTAGTCCTAGGCGAGGTCCTCGAGAGCTTGATCGCGCTATCCAACACTGCTTGGAACTGCCTCTTCCCCCTTGACGGCGGGTCATATTTATAGACGACTGCATGGGGCCATGGGGGTAATACCCCCCGCGAGGGCGGGTCTTCCCTCGATGTGAGGTTAACTCAATAGTTGGTGAGCTGGGGCGAACTGGTCTCGACTACTGTTGGTTTCCAGCATGACGTCTGCTGACTGAGTGTGAGGTGGTTGTGGGTTGAAGAGCTTATAGTGAGCTGATGTTGAGCCTACAACAAGTTTACTAGGAGCTTATGGCGAGCTGACAGCGAGCTCGTGGAGGGATGATAGTGAGCTCATTAGGAGCTGATGGAGAGCTGATAACGAACCTATATCGAGTTCGTGGCGGGATAATAGCGAGTCAATTAGGAGCTTATAGCGGGTTGATAGCGAGCATATTGCAGGCCTACTCTTTGGGGGGGGGGGGGGGGTATTTTGGTTAATGTCTCACCTGGCTTTCTCGGATTGGTCGTGCTGAGTACAGGTCGTACACTTACCGAATTTGGCACAATTGTAAATGGTTGATTAATAGTTAGCGCAAAGTAGTCGACACTTGGCAAAGCGTGTGGCGAGACAATGGAGATGGTGTTGGATAGACGGCGCCGCCTATGAAAAATATGTGTTTGCACCTCAGCTTATTGAGATGGGGTTAACACGCTCAACCGTTTGTCTATTTCAATGCTCGATCAACTCCAACATATTCCCACTAAACTCTTGAAATTAACCTTGCATATCCTATCTAATTTCTTGATATCAATTCGCGATGTTTTGTCCTTAAATTATACAAATCTTAACCTAAAGTTTTCAAACAAAATATAATAACAACATGAGATTGTAATGATAGGAGGAAAGGAAAGGATAATGCATTACCATGACAGCCAATGGAGCCCCATACATGAGCAAACTAAGGCAGGCACATATTACTCCAATCACAATAAGCCTCATCTCCTCTTCCACGGCAAAAAATGTGCCACCAACCAGAAACCCTAGAAATCCAATGTCCAATGTAGCCACCAAGACGCCAGCCTTCAACTGCCAAAGATTTGAAGCTATCAATGATCAATTTCTAAGGATTTAGGGTTTATGGTTAGGATTTAGGGCACAATTAGAACATCAGATTTGAGCATAATTTCCTCCAGATTCTCAAACTTTGAAACCATTTTTTGGATAGAATAGCATCAGTCGTCGCATACCTTGAGCGGAGGAGAGGCGAAGAAGATGTAGAGGGAGATGTATAAGGCCTCGAACACGGCGCCGGCGCCATTGACGGTGGCGACGAGGAGGCCGCCGGGCTTGAGGATGCCGTAGTAGGCCCACATCGATGCGCCGAGGAGAGTCGTGACGTAAGGCAGCGGATCGAACTCTTCGGTAGATCCCATCTTCGCGATCCTCCAGAATGTAGCACTGAACGCATTTCGAAACGCGCATTCAACGGCAGCTGGGGTTTATAAGAAATCGGGGAGAAGCGGTGGTGGCGATTTGACTTACATGGGGCAGCCGTAGAGGAGGACGGATACGACATTGCCTGCTCGCGAAGAAGAGATTAGAGGAGGAAATGGCGGACAGATTATCGAAGCTATGTCGGGGTAGGTTACCTATTAACCCTATGAGAAAGAGCAATTCCGCCATTGATAACCTCTCCTTTCGAGAGAACCGAGGGGAAGAAGAAGAAGAAGAAAAACAAGAAGAGCCCTTATTCCTTCTCAAGTCAGGGAAGTATAAAAATTAAAAAGTGTTCCAAAGTTGACTAATTTATAGTTGACTAATTGACTAATTCATAGTTGACTAATTTGAGTATATGCCTCCAAGTCAACTATAGGTCGCGCCATTTTTAAGTTTTGTAATTAGATTGGTTTGTGTTGCAACTTGATGGGCCACGTGGCTTCATTGAATCATCACGTGAGCAACCTTCATATGGTGGTGACATAATATTGACTGAATTGCAAAATCTTTGGCAATCTCTTGTGGGCTCGCCCATAACACGTCGGTAGAGTCGTCAGAGTATGGCCGGAGGCGGGGATGACGATAGCGAATGATACAATGGAGCTGAAACCATGACTGCTTAGGCGGGATGCGCTCGACAGGACAGAGCTGCCACAATCTCATCAAAGGGGAAATGAATAGACTAACTTATTGCTTATGATCTTTAAATAATAGATACAATGGGTATAAACGTAATTAAGCCATCAATACTTGGACTACAATGGGTATAAACGTAATTAAGCCATCAATACTTGGACTACTACATAAATGATAAATACAAATATAAAGACAACACCCTTCAAGAAAGACTACACACCTCAAGAAAAGACGACATAATAAAACAATAAAGACATCATCATAATAACTGGGCACAAAACCCATAATCATCAGAGGCTTTGGATTTTGCCGCAACCCAAGCACAATAAATTTTAATTAGCATTATGGGCAAAAAATGAAGTATTTAGAACAACTTTGCAAGTGAAAACATACGCATTCAATTAACATTTGGACTACTACAAAGAGGCAAAGACCCGTCACATATTCACATTACAAAAAAAATTTGGGGGCAACCGGGCAAATAGGCAATTACTTGAGATTTGATTAATTCGTAAGTTTCAATTAACATTAAAATTGACGAGAAAGACATGCACATTATCACTTAATTTACATTCACTTGAAAATCGATATTTAAAAAACTAGGAAATCGAAGTCGAAAGAAGATGACTAGAAATTGAAGATGACTAGGAAATCGAAAGAAGATGACTAGAAATTGAAGATCTAAGTCACAAATCCGAGCCTTAAATCAAGAAGATGACTACTACATAAATAGAAAATCGAAAGAAGATGATTGTAGATTGAAGATCCCAGACACAAAACGGGGCCCTAAATCAAGAAGATGCCTGAAATCGAAAGAAGATGTTTGGAATCTGAAATGATACTTGCTCAGCTGCTCTCGATGACTGGTTTTGCACTTTTGCCGACTGATCAAGCCTCCAGAAAATCGAAGGAGAATAGGAGGATTGGAGACGATGCCTACTCGAAAAAGAATAATCATGGAAATCAAAGAAAATTAAAATCGAAGAAAGCAGGGGTGGTCCAGGCGGAGAAGAAGTTACCTGTTGTTCGGCCACTCGAGGACGAAGACGTCGATCCATCGGGGACGAATGGATGACAAGGACGAAGCAAGAGTGTACACAGATGCAATGGAAGATTAGCGCGCAAGCGATGGTCTAGGTCGATCCAAATTCCAGGCGTTCGTGAGATCCAAAAGGAAATACATGCATTAGGCAGAATTCCACTATTTCACGCTCGGCCGCATGCCCGGGCGTACTTAACTTGGGTCCGCCCATTCCCATAACATCTCGCTCGTCCTTCAAATTTAGCTTGTCCTCGAGCTCGAGCGAGGCTCGCTGCTTGATCATCTGACTCCTAAGTAATTTCCCGCCAGAATAGTTTTTGGTAGCACATTCTTTAGTGGAGACTGCATTGAGTGGTAGGTCATCATCATGCTCACATATGACACGAAGGGCTACAGAGATCTGCAGTGGCGGTGACGCTTACTGAGGATAGTCTATCATGCATAGTTATTGGAGGTAGGGCAAGTGTGTCGGGCGAATGGGATTCATGGCGATCGGAAGCGGTGACTCCGGCTGGCGGATGATCATCAGAAGGAATGGCTCCAGAGGGGCCGTCGGAACAAGTGACTGGCGCGGAGGGCGCTGGATGGAGGGGGTTGGCATAACAAATGTCAAGGGGCACATAGCCAATGAGATCCGCGGCAAAGAAAGCAACAATTGTGTTTGGAGGAGGCTTCCAGGAGTTGGCGGCGGCATGGGTTGCGGGGGAACAATCATCAGGCTTGGTGGCTGATGGCGAGCTCGTGTTTCTTGGTGTCGGGCTTCCACGGCGGCATATGATGCCATAAGAATGTGCATCTGATCCATAAGATAACTGAGTTTGTCCGAGAATTCACGCATGTCAAAGTAATTAATAACTAATTAATCATTTAATGTGATTGAATTTAGGCGGCGAAAAGGAAGGCGCGTCGTGGCTCCAACACAATTGATTAATCAATTAAGCAAGCAGTTGTCGGTTAAATAAAAATAGAAGCGGGGCTGGATGACATGGCTCTTGCTTGGGGCACAAAAGCATGTGCGTGACAAAAAGGCGAGGGTATAGCAGCAGCATGCTCTGGTATCTAGCGTACAGTGAGCATGGCTCAAAAGGCAGGCCAGGGGGCTCAAAACGTCTGGAGATCGACGGGCATAGGCGAGGAGCATGGATGTCGGAACGTTTGGAGATCGACCTGCACGTGGCTCGAAAATGTTCCATTGAAGAACTCCGGACATGTTCTCCGCGAATGAATTTATGAATCGGCATCAAGTCTGGGCGTGAATTCTTAGATCACGAAAGTCGTGTTTTTCGACGTACTTGTAGATGATGATGCAGTCTGAGGCCGCGATCCATTTCGTTGTCGGTTATACATAAGGCAAAACCCTATTGACGCGCTTTAACCGAACAATATTCATTTTCTACGGTTGCTCGTGCGCACAAAAGTTTTGTTACATATTATTTACCAATGGAGGTTAGTGCAAAATATCAACATGCTCTTTGATAAACAATTTCCTCAGTCCAAAAATTGTGTTAGTGCTACGAACCTCCGCATCATTACCAACTACCGAAGCCGGCTGCCCATTCCCAACACCAGTCTACCGTCCCTACCAATGCAGAACTGCCTCCACCCGAAGCATCGCTGCCTTTATGACTTACCTTTTCAATGTTGTTATTTACTATTGTCATTTATTACTGCATTTAGTATTGCTATGTTTTGAGGCTATAAAATACCTCCCGTGGAATGTAATGACACGCAAGTTTAAACCGTTTCTACCTATGCATACGCTGCCGGAGCCCGCTTGCCTGCTGTCCGGCGGTGTTTGCTCCAAACGCTGGCAACAAACGTCACGCCTAATGAAGCCTAAGGCTTCGTTTGACATGACTTATTTGCTTCGATGAGTTTGGTCAAAAAACGCTATTATCATAGGATGTGTGTTTGGCAAGACAAAGGTTATGACCGCTGCCAAGAAAATAAACTGGTTTTGAGCATAAAATGC
Source organism: Dactylorhiza incarnata (assembly GCA_033032865.1). NCBI lineage: Eukaryota > Viridiplantae > Streptophyta > Magnoliopsida > Asparagales > Orchidaceae > Dactylorhiza > Dactylorhiza incarnata. The sequence continues at coordinate 14,604,666 of JAWHQI010000017.1, forward strand.
ATGAATTTTTTTATGTGAGGTCAAGCGTTCACGAACGACGGTTCATGACCACCGCATTCACGACCGCCACTGTTGAAACCAGCAACTGGTCTCTTGAGTTCGGACCCACCGGGGGTGTAGCCGATGCTTATTTCTCCCTCACTAGATTCTCTTGATGGTGGATGCGAGAAAAGGAATAGACCCAAGGCTGAAGCGAGGAGGTCCCGCCACACACCCGGAAGATCTTAGAGAGCTTCCCCTCCCAAACCAAAGCTCAATCGGGCACCTTGGAGGGCACTGGCTGCCAACCAAAACTAGCCTAGAGGAGAGGATTCTCTAAAATCGGATCCCCTCCAAGGTGCCCTTAAGGGTCTATTTATAGATTTTTCTGGGCTGGTCTGCAAATAGCACGAATCCGCCTTTTAGTTTTGCTAATCGCACCCCAAATTGGTCTGCAAATAGCCTAACTCCGCTGTTCTGGAGGGCTATTTGCAGCCCACAAGGGGCATTATGGTCATTTCCATAGATCCTTTTGGGCGAGTGGTCCGTGAGGGCACCACTCGCTGGGCTCTCGATTGGCTGGGCGAATGCCCATGCTTCTGGGCGAGTGGTTCGTGAGGGCATCACTCGCCGAGCTTCTTTTCTCCTGCAGCTTACCCTCACTAACCCGGGGTTATTTCCACCTGTCTTAGCTGGGGCGAATGATCTGCCTGGCCCAGGTCTCGCCAGCTGGCCTGCAGGACCCACTCGGTGAATACGGGTTGTACACAATCCCCGCTCTTTGCGAGTGGTTCCTACGCTCGGAAAGAACAGTCCAACCCGGTATTCGGTGAGTGCAGGCTGACTGGGCCCATGAGATTCTGTGGGTCCCACCGCTGCCCTATATATATCTCTTGATGTCAGACTTCCCCGGAACACTTTCATTCCTCGATTCGGAGCTTCTTCTCTTCCTCAGCCTTTCGCCGATATCAATGTCTTCCCACAAGCCTTCCTCGAGACCCCTCTCGCAGGAAATGATTGAACGCCTGGCTGCGGCCCAAGCTGCAACTGCCCCCAAGGCAGCCAGATTTGCTCCTTGGCTTATGTCTAAGCGGGACCCGAGTGTCCCCTACGCCTCGCGTCGAGCCAAGGCGATTCGGTTGAATCGCCAAAGAGGCGAGACTACCTCGGGGTCTTCAACGAATACGCCTCCAGCGAATACTCCTCCGGCGAAGACTCCTCCGGCGAAAACTCCTCCGGCGAAGACTCCTCCGGCGAAAACTCCTCCGGCGAGGAATCTTCCTGACCCCGGGATGCAGGTATGAGGATTCCTCCTGTCTCTGTTTAGTTCCCGTCCCTTACCCTGCATTTGTTCTGACCATCCGCAGGGGATTTCGGTGCCCGAGGCCGGCCACGGGGCCGTCTCGAGCAGTGTCGCGGTGCCACCTCTCGTGAACGAGAGGCCTCCAGATCTGGACCTCGCTCCTCCACCCCCTCTGGGCGAGACCATATTGCAGTCCAGTAAGTTATCACTCTCTTTTGATTTACCCTTCCCGTTGTTCGCTACTGACCACTGTTTTTCGCAGCCCTCGACCCCGACCTTCCGCTGCGGAACTCTCTTCCTCCGAGTTCCCCTGTTCGACCGAACCCCTCCGTGCTTGCGGATGAGCCGAGGATATCTCCCGAGAAGGGACCTAGTCAGCAGGGCCGCGCGAATGATCCTGCGGATGCTCCAGCTCCTTTCTCACAGCCCTACCGTCCTGGAAAGGGAAAGGTCCTACCTCCCGCCGCGCTGTTTGGAACGCACCCCCATTCGTCTCGTCCCCCCGGCCACGGGGACCCCTCACTTGGTTAGCGACCTCTACTTCTTTGAGCTCATTCGCTTAGTTTAACGCGACTGACCAGACTATGATCTCGCAGGCTATCGAGAAGCCTCTCCCTTTGGATCCTATCATGGGGGGGGAAGACGGGATGCTCTCGCCTCTCCCCTCTCCCGGGGATCTCGCTGACTTCCTTGGTGACTCCTCAGACCATGCGGCCCTGAAGGAGCGAGTTGCGGAGGTCTTGGGGAAGCTCATCCACATTCAACGGAACATCGCCGGCCAGGTGGATGACGCGCGGATGGAGGTCACGCGCGAGCTGAGGGACCTTCAGAAGGACTACACGCGCCTTCTCGGGGTGGTGGAGCGCCTGGGAGGTGAAGGAGGGGAGCTTTCTCCTGGGAGGCACGCTGCGCGTGCCCGGGATCAGCTTCAGCTGGCGTCTCACGAGATCACCTCCATGCTCGCGTATTATCGCCCGCGAATGCCTCCGGCGGCTGGGCCGCGAGGGCATGGTCGGTGGTACTGGGAGGAGCGCTAGTCTGACCCTCATTCGCCCCCTTTGTATTTTTTCCTTTTCATTCTATTTATGATCCTGAGGATACCGGACTTTATTTATGCCTGTAATAATTTCATATTCTGCGCTTTGCGAATGCTTTATTTCTATCTTCGTTTTTATTTCTCACAGCTTGGTTGTTCATGCCGAATGATATGATATTGCCGAATGCTTTTTCGTAACTCTTTCGCGTGGTCGTCGAGCGGATAACCGCTGGGCATTCGCCTTTAATGAGCGAGAGAGGTCGGCCCGGGTTTCGAGGCGTCGGGATGGCGCGGTTGCTATCCTTACACCCGTTGCCTCGAAAGCCCAAGCGTTTTTTAGCTCTTCTATAAATAGGTCATTCAACCACCCTATTAATTACCTCGCCATCCGCTCCATCTCTCTCCTTACGCTAGCACTCGTGCTTCTCTCTTCCCTACTGCTCCCGCCTTCTTCAGCATTCGCAAAATGGGTGGTGAAGCTGAAGGTAGGGCCAGGTGCGCCAGTGCATTCGCCAACCATGTCTTCGACTCCTGCGATCTCTCCGAAGAGGCTTACCTGACCGCTGTCGCGGACTACGTTCCGCCGGGATTTCAAGCGCGGAAGCCCGGACCAGAGGACCGCCTAAACACCATCTCGCCATGTGCTCTCGCGATCCCGCTAGAGCACTTCGAGGTGGGTTTTCGCCTTCCGATCTGGCCGGAACTCCGCCAGACCTTCCGGTACTACGGGGTCGTGCCCGACCAGCTCAACCCCAACTCCATCGTCATGCTGGTCGGGTACGCGAGCTACCTACGAGAAGAGGAGATCGAGTTCTCGCTGCCCGTCTTCCGCAAACTGTATACCTTCCGCTGCACCCACGGCGTCTCCTTCTTCTCGGGTCAAAGCCCACTCAAGCACTACGGGCTCCCGAACAAAAACCATGACTGGGTTCGCCGCTTCATCTTCGTCAGCGGGAGCCTGGGAAACACTCTTCTCGCCCCGGTGCAGGAGGAGGAGTCAACCTTCCGCCCCCCGACCTTAGGTGGGCACGAGGCCAAACTCCACCAATACATTCTGGAGCACGGGATGGACCTCGTCTATCTCCGGCGAAACGTCAATTCGCTCCCGCCCGTTCCGCAGGGTGAGGGTAGGTTTTTCGAGATCTCCTCCTTTCCTTTAGGCTGTGTATCTTACACCATTCGCTAAACCATTCGCGTTCTTGTGTAGGTGTGCGAAGTTTCCCCCTTCATCCGCCGCGACCTCCGGGGTTCTGCGTGCCTCTTGCGCAAGCCGCAACGGACGCTTGCCGGGAGGAACCTTCTTCATCCAAGCCCAGCGGCCGGAAGCGGAAGCTCGGAAAGGATTCCTCCCCTCCTTCCAGCAAGTCCCGATATCCCCCCTCCGTGAAAGGTAAGGGGGCTCTGGGCGGGACCTCCGGAGCGGATGCTCCAGCCCAGACCTCCGGAGCGAATGCTCCGGCCCAAACCCTGGGGACAGCTGCGCCGGCCCCAACCTTGGGGTCGGGTGCGCCAGACGCGAATGTTTCTCTGGCGGGATCGACGCTGCCGCCGCCTCCGCTGCCTAGGGACCACCGGAACTTCTCGAACGGCGAGAGGTACGTGGATCCCTCCGGGGCTCCTTTGGTGAAATGGGACAGAAACGCCAACAGGGTCTCGCTCTCCACCCTTCATCCATCTTGGGTAGAGATCAACATCGCCAGCGGCGAGGCCTACGCCATGACGTATGCCCTTTATGGCCGGGAGGATGCCGAGGTCTTCGACTTGGAGAAAACGCAGGTTCTCGCCCATGAGACCGCCCGAGCCATGCTGCGGGCCCTGGAGCTCGCGCATATGTCTTCGCGCCGGAGCCTCGAACTGTCGCGGAACCTGGCCAAGGTTGAGGAGACCAGGGCTCTCGTCTCTAAGTAGGCGAACGAGCTCAAGGTGAAGCTGGAAGCCGCGGAAGCGCTTCTCGCCCGCCGCCCGACTGTAGAGGTATACTCTCCCATCCCCGCGAATGACCATTGCTGGTTTGTCGCACCTTCAACTCATCGTGTTTTATTTTATCTTTCCAGGATGCTACAAGTGCCGGGATGCTCCGCGCGCGGGTGATCGACCTCGAAGAAGAAGTCCGCCTTGCGAAGGCCGAGACCCAACTGCTGCGAGAAGCCGGTATACCGGCACTCGCCCCGGGAGGTGGGGGACACTTCTACCCCCATCACGAGCTAGAGCAACTGATGCAAGAGAATGCTCAGGGCGTCGTGAAGCACGCACTGCAGGTGCTGCGGCGGGCTGGGTACCTGAAGGCGGAGGCCGAATGTCTCACCGTTCGTCAGATTGTCCCCGAGCTCTACATCCCCATTCCTTTCCCGGAAGACGAGGATGGCGAGCCGCGAGAAGACCACCTCCACCAGGACTCGAGCGAGAGCGAAGAATCTTCTGGCGAGAAGCCTGCCGACCTTTAAGACGGACACCTTGCAATTTTTGCCTTCTTTCTCTTTTCTTTCACTTATCCTTGACTGTAATCATGAACTGGGCGAGTGTCCTCAAAAGATATATATATCGATTACAATTTTTGTGCTCTCAACTCTTGTGCTATCTCAATTTTTTCTCATTCGCCGCTATATCTCGCTAGGCTCATCAGGACGTTAGGTCGTAATGCGACTGTCCTGGCCACCCAGCGAATGCTCGAAGACGACTTAGGTATGCCGCCTCTTTTCGACTTCTCGCTACCCGCCCTATTCGCGCCTCCTTACCATTCGCCCAGGCCAGGGTTTCGCCTAGGTAGTTATGGAAGTGGGGTGAGATCACCTTTCCGGCGCGTGGTCTATGTGAGTGCTCTTGAGGTCATCTTTTGAGGACTTAGAACCTGCCACCGAGTGAGCCTTCGGACCTGCCAGCTAGATGAGAGCCTGGACAGCGGGTCTGCTCGGGGCCATTTTTCCTTTCACATAGAACCTGCCACCTAGTGAGCCTTCGGACCTGCCAGCTAGATGAGAGCCTGGACAGCGGGTCTGCTCGGGGCCATTTTTCCTTTCACATAGAACCTGCCACCGAGTGAGCCTTCTGACCTGCCAGCTAGATGAGAGCCTGTACAGCGGGTCTGCTCGGGGCCATTTTTCCTTTCACATAGAACCTGTCACCGAGTGAGCCTTCGGACCTGCCAGCTAGATGAGAGCCTGGACAGCGGGTCTGCTCGGGGCCATTATTCCTTTCACATAGAACCTGCCACCGAGTGAGCCTTCGGACCTGCCAGCTAGATGAGAGCCTGGACAGCGGGTCTGCTCGGGGCCATTTTTCCTTTCACATAGAACCTGCCACCGAGTGAGCCTTCGGACCTGCCAGCTAGATGAGAGCCTGGACAGCGGGTCTGCTCGGGGCCATTTTTCCTTTCACATAGAACCTGCCACCGAGTGAGCCTTCAGACCTGCCAGCTAGATGAGAGCCTGGACAGCGGGTCTGCTCGAGGCCATTTTTCCTTTCACATTGAACCTGCCACCGAGTGAGCCTTCGGACCTGCCAGCTAGATGAGAGCCTGGACAGCGGGTCTGCTCGGGGCCATTTTTCCTTTCACATAGAACCTGCCATCGAGTGAGCCTTCGGACCTGCCAGCTAGATGAGAGCCTGGACAGCGGGTCTGCTCGGGGCCATTTTTCCTTTCACATAGAACCTGCCACCGAGTGAGCCTTCGGACCTGCCAGCTAGATGAGAGCCTGGACAGCGGGTCTGCTCGGGGCCATTTTTCCTTGCACATAGAACCTGCCACCGAGTGAGCCTTCGGACCTGCCAGCTAGATGAGAGCCTGGACAGCGGGTCTGCTCGGGGCCATTTTTCCTTTCACATAGAACCTGCCACCGAGTGAGCCTTCGGACCTGCCAGCTAGATGAGAGCCTGGACAGCGGGTCTGCTCGGGGCCATTTTTCCTTTCACATAGAACCTGCCACCGAGTGAGCCTTCGGACCTGCCAGCTAGATGAGAGCCTGGACAGCGGGTCTGCTCGGGGCCATTTTCTGGAGCTTTCGGAGTTCTTCCTACAAGCTGCAGTATCAATCTCAAACACATATGTTAAACAAAATATCTTTATTTCAAAAAGTTTTCATTACATAGTTTCAGGGATAGAAACGTTTAAGATCGTCACCGCTCCAGGTGTGGCTGAGGGGTTGGCCTTCCACGTTCTGAAGGCGATACCCCCCATACTTTAGTGTCTCTTCCACGACATAGGGACCTTCCCAGTTGGGATTAAGCTTTCCCACTGCGGCAGACCTCCCGGCCGCGTCAACCTTCTTGAGCACTAGGTCCCCTTTTTCGAACTGCTTGACCCTGATGTGCTTGTCGAAGTACTTGACCATCCGCCGCTTGACCTCTTCTTGGCGAATGGCTACTAGATCCCGGGCTTCTTCGATGAGGTCGAGGGAGAGCCGCAACTCCTCTTCGTTCCCAGCTCTCCAATCTTCCTCTCCATTCGTGGCGGCCTTTACCCGTGGCGTCATGACTTTGAACTCTATGGGAATGACGGCCTCGCAGCCGTGAGAGAGCTTGAAAGGGGTCTCTCCAGTGGCGGTGTTGGGGGTAGTTCTTAGAGCCCACAGGACCGATGGAAGCTGCTCCACCCAATTGCCCTTCAGATTTTCCACCTTCTTCTTAAGCAGGTTCACGATGACCTTGTTTGTCGCTTCCACCTGCCCGTTGCTCCTGGGATGATGAACGGATGCAAACCTGAGGTCTATCCCCAGCTGGCCACAGAAACTGATGAACTCCTCGCTTGCGAACTGTGGACCATTGTCCGTAACTATGGCCTGCGGGAGACCATGCCGACAGATGATCTCCCCCCATATGAAGTTGCGGACCACCTGAGAGGTGACCTTAGCCAGTGCCTTGACCTTCAACCACTTTGAGAAGTAGTCGATCATGACTAAGAGAAACCTCCTCTGCCCACTAGCCTGGGGAAGGGTCCTACCAGATCCATCCCCCATATGGCAAATGGCCAGGGTGCCGTGATACTCCCCAGTCTCTGAGCTGGCATGAGCTGAAGCGGGGCGAACATTTGACATTTCTGGCATTTCTTGGCGAAGGTGGCCGCGTCTTTGCTTAGGGTTGGCCAAAAGTACCCCTGCCTCATTATCCTTGCCTCCAACATCCTGCTCCCCGAGTGGCTGCCACACTCGCCGGAGTGAACTTCTTCCAAGATCCTCGGAACTTCCTCCTCAGAGATGCATCGGGCCAGGAGGCCCGAGAGGGTCTTCCGATACAAGTCCCCCTCATGGAGCACGTAGTAGGCGGACTTGTACCGGAAGCGCCTCTGGTCCGGAACTTCCTCCAGAAATTTTCATGTCGTAAGAAAAGTAACGAAGGGATCCTTCCAAGAGGATCGTTGTTCTACTTCCATGAGCTCCCCCTCCTCGATCGAAGGGCGGAAGAGGTCTGTCAGGGTCCCTCCGGCCCGAGGGCCGGTCTTGGCCAAGCGATCTGCCGGAGAGGTCTCCTCCCGAGGGATGTGCCTGATGGAGAAGGTCTTGAACACTCCAATGAGGCTTCTTACTTTGGCTAAGTATCTTATGAGTGTAGGTTCCCTTGCCTCGTACTCTCCCTTGATCTGAGAGGCTATTACCATCGAGTCGGTGAGGACCTCCACGTCGTAGACTCCCAGTTCCTGAGCCAGACGCAGGCCGGCGATCACCGCCTCATACTCCGCCTGGTTGTTGGTGATTGGGGAATGTATAACGAGTGTCTGCTCGATCTTCATCCCGTGGGGGCTCTCCAGCACCACCCCTCCTCCGAGAGAATTTTTGCCTGAAGCCCCGTCCACCAGCAGCTTCCACGGAACATGTCGGAGGGCTCCGCTCTCTTCCATCTCGGCCACATAATCTGCCATGAAATCCGCCACTACCTGTGCCTTCATGGATAGCCGGGGGACGAAGGCGATGTTAAACTCACTTAGTTCTATTGACCACTTTGCGAGCCTCCCCGAGTGCTCTACTCCCTCGAAGATCTGGCGGAGGGGGTGATCGGTCACTACTTGAATTGAATGGGCCTGGAAGTATGGCCTGAGCTTCCTTGCTGAGACGACCAGCGCGAAGGCCAGCTTCTACAGAATCGGGAACCTAAGTTCTGCCTCCCTCAAGACCCTACTTACGTAGTAGATGGGCAGCTGCTTCTTGCCTTCTTCCCGGACCAGAACGGAGCTTACGGCCTCAGTCCCTACCCCGAGGAGAAAAATCAACACACATACGCCAGCGGCCATCGACCCTTTTTACCATGACGACATTGGAGACCCAGCCTGGATACTGGATCTCCGATACAAAACCTGCTTCCAGGAGCTTGGCCACTTCCTCGCGGATCGGTTCTTCGAGCTTGTCGGCGAAGGCCCTCCTCTTTTGTCGGATGGGGCAGGCTCCTGGTTCAAGGTTGAGACGATGGCAAGCCACGTCCGCCTCGATGCCTGGCATATCCGCCGCGCTCCATGCGAAGATGTCCACGTTCTTCTGGATGCACTCCAGCATCCTTGCCTTGTCCTCCGAGCTGAGGCCCCCGTTGACACGCACCTTCTCCACCCTTCCTCCCTGGGTGAGAACCTCCATCTCCACTACTTCCTCTGCCGCCTCAAGCCGGGCCGGCTCTTCCCATCTGCCCCTCGCTTCTCGCCCTTCTACCCTGGCCTTCTCCTCTGCCGCGCCTTCCTCCTCCATTGGTTCGACCCGCTCCTCCTGAGCTACCTCCATCTCCTCTCCTCGGGTTCTACCCTCTTCCTCCACTCCTTTCCTCGCTTCTTCTCCGGGCCCCGCCGGCCTCCTCATCTCTTCATCCATCTTCTCAGCCTCCGCCATCCAAGAGATGGTGTTGACGACAGTCACATAGCACTGCCTCGCCACCTTTGCATCTCCCCGGATTCGGATCTGGACCCCTCCACTATGGAACTTCAGGCATTGGTGGTATGATGAGGGCACACATCGGAAAGCACTGATGAGAGGGCGTCCGAATATGGCATTGTAGCTGCTCGGAGAGTCAACGATGACAAACCGGCAATTCCTGGGGACCCCTCCCAACGTCACCTGGAGGCCAACACCTCCCTCAACCTCCTTCCTTTCTCCTGAGAAACCGAACAGCGGCCCATCCGAGGCCTGCACCCTCTTTTTCTCCACCTCCATCGCATCGAAAGCTTTCTTAAAGATAACATTCACCGAGCTCCCATTGTCCACCAGGATCCGGGAGACCGTGAAGTTTTCTATCGCCGTCTGGATCACCAGGGGGTCGCAGAACGGATCTTCATAATCGGGCATATTCTCCGAGGAGAAGGTGAGCTTCTCTGTGGGGGGCGGGGTCTGGGAAGTTGATGCGACGTCTCTTCGGAACATCGCCTGGAAGCTCCCTTTTCGAGTGGCCTCTATCCCAACCCCACCATGAATCACCCTGATTCCCCCCCTGGCCCCTATATCTGCCCTGTCCTCGCATCGGTCTTCTTCCGCCTCTGGGAGCACTTCCTCGATCCTGGCCTGCTGCCGCCGTGGCTGACCTCTCCCTCTCATCTCCAAGAATTCGGGGCAGGTGGCGGTCGCGTGACCTTCTTCCTGATGAAAGTCACAATAGGGCAATGCCACCCTGTCCCCTATTCCTGCTCTTCCTCTTCCTCCTCTCGCTCCTCTTCCTCCTCTTCCTTGGCCTACTGCCATAGCTTGCTCCCTTGGGGGGTGAGGGGGTCTGGGGCCTTGCCTCCACCCCGGATTCATTCCTCCCGCCTCTCTTCCTTGGTACCCCCCTTCCTGACCTCTCGCCGGTCCTTCCTGGTTCCTCCAACCTAACCGGTTATTGGGCTCTTGATTCTTCCAATTCCGAGGTGGTCTCTCGAACCCCTGACCTCTGGGTTCCTCTCTCCTTCTTCCCTCCTGCTGCTTCACCTCGGGCTCGCTCATCTTCGCCAACCTCTTGTAGAACTCCGGGTTGGCCGCCTCCCCTTCAATCTCCTCTGCAGCACGCTCCATCAACTCCTCGAAAGACAAAGGAGGTCTTCTCTTCAGGTTCATCTTGAAGAACCCATCTCGCAGCCCTACGATGAACGCCATTTTGAGGGCGAATCATGGCACCTCCTGCACAAGGTGAATCTCCTCCTGGAACCTATCCACGTAATGTGTCAGGGATTCCCCCTCCCTTTGCCTGATCTTAAAAAGAGCCTCCGCATCTTTCTTCTTCTTTTTTGACGTCGAGAAGCGCAGCCGAAAGCCTCGGCGCAGATCATCGAACGCGTAGATGGAACCTGCGGGAAGCTGGTGGAACCAGTCCCTTGCTTTCTCTTTCAGGGTGGTTGCGAAGAGTCGGCATTGAAAAGCATCCGACATGGGAAGGATTGATGTCATGTCCTCAAACCACTGCAGGTGCACGACTGGATCCTCCTTGCCGGTGTAGTAAGACATCTCCGGCCCCCGGAACCCCTCTGGCACTGGGGCCGAGAGGATCATCTCGCAAAAAGGGCTTCCTTCCCCTGCTCGGCGAGTGGTCCTCTCGCGCGGAACCAGCTCGCAGACTTCAGCACTCGCCGGGCAGCTGAACAGCTGCCGCCCGGGGAGATCTCGCGCACTTCCTTCTGCTGGCACTTCCTTCCCCGGCCGCTGCCCCGGTGCGTTCTCGCCGATCTGCAGGGGCGGAACCACGGGGACTGTCGGGGTCTCGCACTCGCCCCGCCCAGCGAGAACTGTCTGCAGGACTTCTCGCTTGAACTTCTCGAACATCTCCAGCCACTCCCCTGTTGCTGGCGGCTGCGAGTGGCCTGAGTCAGAACCATTTCCCCCATCTCCTATCATCGAACCTAGCTTGAGATTTTCCTTCACCGGCTACGGTCCACGCTCACCGCACCAAAAATGTTGAAACCAGCAACTGGTCTCTTGAGTTCGGACCCACCGGGGGTGTAGCCGATGCTTATTTCTCCCTCACTAGATTCTCTTGATGGTGGATGCGAGAAAAGGAATAGACCCAAGGCTGAAGCGAGGAGGTCCCGCCACACACCCGGAAGATCTTAGAGAGCTTCCCCTCCCAAACCAAAGCTCAACCGGGCACCTTGGAGGGCACTGGTTGCCAACCAAAACTAGCCTAGAGGAGAGAATTCTCTAAAATCGGATCCCCTCCAAGGTGCCCTTAAGGGTCTATTTATAGATTTTTCTGGGCTGGTCTGCAAATAGCACGAATCCGCCTTTTAGTTTTGCTAATCGCACCCCAAATTGGTCTGCAAATAGCCTAACTCCGCTGTTCTGAAGGGCTATTTGCAGCCCACAAGGGGCATTATGGTCATTTCCTCCTCAGATCCTTTTGGGCGAGTGGTCCGTGAGGGCACCACTCGCTGGGCTCTCGATTGGCTGGGCGAATGCCCACGCTTCTGGGCGAGTGGTTCGTGAGGGCATCACTCGCCGAGCTTCTTTTCTCCTGCAGCTTACCCTCACTAACCCGGGGTTATTTCCACCTGTCTTAGCTGGGGCGAATGATCTGACTGGCCCAGGTCTCGCCAGCTGGCCTGCGGGACCCACTCGGCGAATACGGGTTGTACAGCCACCACCCCGCCAAACGAAGCCAAAATATGGGGCGACTTAAACGTTGGGTTGGCGCCCAACATTTAGGGGTGGGCACACGCCGAGCTGCGAGAACAAGTAATGGGTCGGGCCGAGCCACAACTAAATATGGGGGGAGTTGAGTAGGCCCAAGCCTAGACCTGAGCCTTATCAGGCGGGTTTTCTAAACCAGGGCTTTTTGTGCACTTCTACCTCAAAACATAACAATACTAAATGCAGTAATAAATGATAATAGTAGATAGCAACATTGAAAAGGTAAGTCATAAAGCCATGGAACTCATCTCAACCATCCAATTATTTAAGGGTGCTGTTATAAGCAAACCCCATTTGGTTGCTAGCAAACCAATTTCTATGAGTTATTACGCGCCTTTTGAAAATATGCTTTGTACATGCATTTTTAGGAAAAATGTTCAACACGAAAATTGTAGATCTCGTCGAGATCTACAACTTTCGTGTTGAACATTTTTCCTAAAAATGCACGCACAAGGCCCTAAAACCGCCCTGATCGTAACTATAGTGATTTTTTGAAAATAACAAGAAAATACGCCTTGTACATGCATTTTTTAGGAAAAGTGTTCAACACGAAAGTTGTAGATCTCGACGAGATCTACAATTTTCGTGTTGAACACTTTTCCTAAAAATGCATGTACAAGGCGTATTTTCAAAAGGCGCGTAATAACTTATAGAAATTGGTTTGCTAGCAACCAAAAAGGGTTTGCTTATAACAGCACCCAATAACCATATTTATTTTAAGCTAAAATGCAATAAAATATAAAATACAGGTTTTATAAAATAAAAAAATTTGTTTTAAATTGTGAGTGTGTGCTTGTTACTACTTACCTCCCATGCAAGTTTGCATAATTACGGGTAACTTCGCTCTATGTTTTGAAATTATGCAGACCTCCCCTATAAGTTTGTCAAGTTTACAAATTTTTCCTTCCATCTAAAATTTGAATGAAAAGTGTCCAATTCAGCAAAAAAAATATTTGTCATATTCCAACTTTACCCTTTTCCTACGATGTCATTTCGAGCTATTACAAAGAGTAAAGTTGGAATATAAAAAAAAATTATTGAATTCGACACTTTTCATCCAAATTTTAGACAAAATGGGGGAGTTTATGAACTTGGCATAATTTAAAATATGAGGGGAGATACCTGTAATTATGCAAACTCGCAGGGGAGGTTGAGTGCCATACATGCATCGTATAATCTCGCAAATATTATTTTGATGTGTAGACACCATCAAACTCATCATATCCATCTAATATATTTAGGGTCATGTTATATGCATGTCAATTTTGGATGTACGCAGTCCAAGGATAAATGCAGGTCAAACTATAAACCTATAAGAATTGTGAACCCGTTCAAGAATTGGCCTGCATATAGTCATTTTCAAATTGTACGGTCTGGACATAGTTGAATTCAGCCTGCATATAGCTATTGCCTATATTTATCAGCATTATTATTACTATTTAAAAATGAGTTTAAACTAAAATATAAATTAATTTAAAAATAATTCCAAAATGATTGTGTGATGACCGAAGTACCGCCATAAACTGTGCATGAGACTAATGTAGGCTCCGTTTGGAGCAGCTTTTTTTTTGCTCCGATGAGTTTGGACAAAAAAGGCCACCGCCATGAAATGTATGTTTTGCATGACAACGGTTATAACCGCTACCAAAAAAGAAAACTAGTTTTGAACATAAAAGTGGATGAAGTTCCTTAGGTGAGGTCGGGTGTTCACGAACGACGGTTCATAATCACCACGTTCGTGATCGGCACCGCTGTGCCAAACGAAGTTGTAGTCACAGGGGAGGATCCAGGGGGGCAAAGGGACACTGGCACCCTCATTTCTTTTACAATTTGTTATTCGCATAACAAATTTGGCTATTCGCATAACAAATTTGGCTATTCGCAGATCAAGTTCAGCTATGTGCACCCTCAAAATTAATTTTCAACCCGTGACCCATAGCCCGCCAACTCACCCCGCTAACATTTTATGTACTATTGTGTTCAAAAAAAATTTGTGCACCCCAATTTATAATTTTTTGGATCCGACACTGTGTAGTTAAGCATAACAAGGTTTACTATAATTGTGATGCGGTTGGATATCATAGTTCTTCAATTAGTTAATTTCTTCCACCATTGTTAAAATGTAAAGGGAAATTTACCTAGACCACCCCTCTAAATTTACTAAATTACAGTTTACACCCTCTTACTTTTGAAATTACAAAAACGTCCCCCGTAAGTTTACATTACATACCATCCATGCACCAAAAAAAACCCTAAAAATTTACTCCTATGGGGTATGTGCATGGATGCCATGAAATATAAACTTACAAGGGAGGTGTCTGTAATTTCAAAAGTAAGAGGGGTGTAATATGTAATTATGCTAACTTTCAGTGAAAATTTTGGTAATTATTTCAAAAATAAATGATTAATTAACTCGGTCACCCCTAGATTTACCAGGGCAACAGAAATATCACAACTCTCCTTGAAGAAACACAAACAGTAGTTACCATTGATCTCCTCAATTATAAACTTACATGCTGCATGAACAGTATTGAGCCGTTGAGCTTTTTAAATTCAAATTTGAAGTCCACAATCTAACAGAGTTCCCATCTGACCAAGGATAAGATCACAGCTTCGAATTCACCTGATCAATCGGAACACTCTGCATTGGAAATTGACGATCAAGATTAGAGACGCTTGTCAGGCGAACATAGGCAGAAGATAGAGAATAGTGAACAAGCGAAATGGTCCGTCGACTATTCAGGATGTAATGATTTTGGCACAAGACCTTCCCTTTTTTTCGATATACGATCTCTGTACTAATGCGCTCGCCTAAAAGTAGCGGTTTCATTGGTCCGGTCATCAAAAACCAATAGAAATAGATCACTCGAGAAACGTGCCAAAGGAAGTGGTGACATTTCTTTGCCCAAGAAAATGACTATTTATAGCTTGCAAACTCTAGTTATTTCCATTAGTCCATTCATCGAAAGTCAATGCATCCAACCTAAAACCAATTGATTACAAGTAGCAAGGACTATGATCTACATTAAGGGCACGGGACTATGATCTACATTAAGGGCACGGGGCTATGATCTACATTAAGGGCACGGGGCTATGATCTACATTAAGGGCACGGGACTATGATCTACATTAAGGGCACGGGACTATGATCTACATTAAGGGCACGAGGCCATGATGAGTTTCTTGATTTAGGATTGTATTGCCAACGCCTGCCGTCACGTGAAGGGTCTTTAACCTCGCACATGAAATTCTGTTTAACTAAATGATGCGAGAGTGTGTCGTTGGTCCTAGCATGCGCTAATACCATGTTAGAACCTATGCATCTAACCTAAGAGGCTAAGACCAGTTGATTATAAATAGAGGGGCCCAAAATTGATATTAAGTGCACAAGCTATGAAGCACCGATACATACTTGAGGGTCACGTACCCGTACCAGATACGTATCTGGCACCAGTACATACCCGGTACTCGGCGGTACACCTGTTACTCTAGTCTGTAGATATGCTTGGACATGGCAGATCGTTCCACTTATTGTGATAGGAGTATGCTTTCCTAAAGTAAACAAAAGATTTCGGCGCATCTTTTAAAATAGAAAATTTGTGACTCATAAATATGTGTTTATTTATTGTAGTAACAAAATATGCTTCAGATTTAAGTATCTTTTTTTCGTTAAAACTATAGAGAAATTTGATTTAAATTTTATTATTTCATTATTTTACTATATATTTAAGGATTAGATGTTGCAAATTGGTATTTTTATTTTCTTACTATATACTGTGCTTCTATTTATATAAGGCAATTTTAATTATGTCATACCCCAAACGTACCCGTATCCTTGTTTTTAATATTTCCCCGTACCGACGTACCGGATACGTAGCGTACCCGGTACTCGTACCCATACCGGTGCTTCATAGTGCACAAGGTTATATGAGTTTCCTGCTGTGAGATTATATATACTCTTAATATAAGGATCGTGTTAAGCACACGTAATGAGCAAAAGTGACCTTTCGTAGCTAAGTAAACACGAGCTTTCCCCTACCCCCGTTAAGATTTAACTTAAGGTCCAACTGTCTTTATTAGTCTAAGAACCACAATAAGAGAAAAAGGGTAATTTCTCATAGACTACCTTGTTGCTTACCAGAGGAATTCCATTAGCAGCTCTGTGTGCAAGGTATGAACTTGGCTTAAAGAAATTCCCGTAGGCCGTTGACCATTCCTTCAGTCGTTTGTTTATGTACTTGGCGCCGAGAGAGTCTGCCCAGAACATAACTCCACCCCTACAGATCAAAATATCAAAACAAAAGTCTGAGAAGACGAAATAGTATCATAACAAACTAGAGATAGTTTGGAAAAAGGAAAAAAATTGTCAACCTGAAGGCGGGGAAGCCCATTCCCATAATGGCAGCAATGTCCAGATCTGATGCTTTCACAGCAATTCCTTCATCGAGGACGCGGCAGGCTTCGTTCACCACTGGTAGGAAGATCATCTCCACTATGTCTTTGTCTGATAACTTCGCAAGCTGTGGTCACACACAGGAGGGCATGACGAAGAAGAAGGATTTAGAATAGCCAGTTAACTTTAGAAAGGTTAAATGATGCAGTTAAAAAATTGGGGACCTGAGAATCAGCCTTAACACCAGCCATTTTTCTTGATTTCTCTATATATTTGCATATCTCGGGGTCAGGGATAGCCTTTCGTCTATCGTCGTATAAATAGAAGCCTTTTCGAGAACCTTCACCTGTCATGGATCGAAAAAGATATAGAAGATGAGGTGATCATGTTCTAGAATGTAGTTGCTATTCATTTGTTTATGTAACATGGGCTGGGAGAGAAGAAAACTGAGATTCAGTTCAAGGATCACATGAATGAGGATGCCAACCTTCAAATACTTCACCCGATAAATTTCAAATAGATTTTATAAGTTCTCATGTGCCACATGGGCACGTATGTAATACTACATTTATATAAGTCATACAAACAAATGTTTTATGTGGCACAAATTATCTAGGATTAGTAAACATGGCGATGATAAAAGAAGAAAGAAAGGAATGAACTTGAGTTCTTTTTATTTCTAAATCCTCGGTGAGAACCGGTGGTGAAAGTGGAGCCTTGACTGCCTAGAGGAGTGCTCGGCTAGTAGGAGGGGAGGGTCGGGGTAGTAAATGAGAGGATTTCGAGAGGGAGAAGAACACAACGGCGATTGGATTGGAGAGGGAGGAGTCTGCGAGTGGAACTGGAGAGGAAGAAGAGGCATCAGCTGGATGGGATACCATAAGATCCTTAGGAGGTGTGAAGGAGAAGCACGGCTAGAGTTGGGGAAGAGAGAACACCAAATCTCTAAAAAGAAACTAATTAATTGATTGCACTATCCCAATGGACCGATATTAAATCGGATAGTCTTGAGCCCTTACAAAAGAAAACCAATTTACAACAAAAATAGACCGACTCTTAAACCATAAATTAAGAAAACTAAAACAAACGACTATTGCTCGAAAATAAACCGACCCAATCATTATATGAAAAGCAACAAAATAACATTCCTTGGGAATTATCATATGTGATTACGTATTCGGAGCAATATTTTAAAAGATTTTGGGGAAAGATAATTTATCTATCAGGAAGAGGGGCATGAACACCATAAGATGGCTAATTCCATTAAAACTGTCGTAAATATTTTATGTGAGTTTAAAAATAGACTATTTTTATTCATAGGGAGACGTGGAGGTGTAACGAGGAGATATAAGAAAGTATCAAGTAAACAAATATGTATTTAAAGGGCGACAAAAACTGAACAATATTGCGGCTTATATTGATTATTTGACTTAGGCTCTGTTTGGCGCGGCATTTTTGCTCCGGTGAGTTTAGACAAAAACGTCACCGTCATAGAATGTATGTAATACGAACACGAAGAAGAATGCTTGAATTAATGAACCGCGAATACAATTCGGAGCAAGCTCCGGCCAACTCTCAGAGGTTGGTTCCTCTAAAGAGCTTCTTTCTAATGAGAGCTCAAAAGACTAAGGATCCAAAAGATATCTAATATCTTAACTCCCCAAAACCACCTCCTTATATAGGGAGGGGGGGGGGGGGGGGGGGCTCACATCAACCCTAATAACATTTAAAGGAAAATACTAATAATAATAATAATAATGATACGACGCCGCGTGCGCGTAACAATACACCCTGTCAGAAAAACGACCTTGACCCCAAGGTCGGCCCGCCGCCCGCCGTTTACTTGAGTGAATGTACCCGCAACATGTGGACCCGTAACACTCCATCCATCCTTCAAAACGAGCTTGCCCTCCAGCTCGGGTATCAAGCGGGTGGCCGGATCCACTGGTACCTTGACCTCCCTCCAGAACAGGGCCAGGTAGCGCGTAGCAGCGGTGGCGGTGTTGGTGAGTAGCGGCGGCGCCATCGGAAAGACGGGCGGCGAAAGCAGTGGCTCCTGCAAAGTCGGTGGAGCGGTGGTGAGCAGCAGCCATAAGGATGTCGGAGATGCGACGACCGGCAGCAGGAATGGATCCGTCGGGAACAACGGGGTATAGTGCGACAGAAGAGACGGCGATGCGGCCGGTGGAAGTGGCAAGGCAGAGGCCGGCGGAGCAAGAGCAGGGAGAGGATGCAGTGAAATGGACGAAGGGGACGGCAGAGCGGGTGACCGGAGAGGTGGCGGAAACGGTGGCGGTACGACCACCGTGGGGAGATGCAGTATATCAGCGGTCGGTGCGATTTCAACGGGAGGATCGACTATAGGGCGGAGGGACGGGTTGGTGTCGTAGAGGAATGTTGGGGGCGGCATGGCCGGATAACTCTCGCATGGTAGAGGAGGCGGTCGTAGTGGAGGCGACCTAGGGCATGGAGCCTCGAGGGAGGTTGCGAAGGCCCGTCCGTCGAGAGCGAGGAGACGATCGACTTTGGCGTGGAGCGAGGCGCATGTGGCCAGGATTTGTGCAGCGAGGGCAGAAAAATTCAACCCAGGGCTGGTGTCCGCCGATGGTAAGAACATCGGCCCGGGCGCGGCCGATTGGGCTGCGACCATGTTGCCGAGGAGGTAGACTGGAGATGATATCAACCGATTGGTGTGTAGAAAGGGCAGATTTGGCGGGGAGAGGCAGGTAGGTGGCTGATTTGATGACAACGGCGGCAGGAGTTGGGCGGAATCCGGGCGGAATTGAGCGGTCCTGAGGGGGGGAGGGGATGAGCGGAATCTGGGCGGAAAGGGGGCAGATTGGTGCCGCACGGGGCAGATCCGGCCAGCAGGCGGCCGGGAGCGCTGGCGGAATGCGGTTGGGAGCGCGGGTCGGACGGGATCGCTGGCGGAATGCGGCTGAGAACACACACGGCTGTGCTGGTGGAGTACGCACGCGGCTGGGATCGTGGGCGGGACGACGATCGGGCTGGACGGGGCTGTGCGCGGATCTGGGACGCCGATCGCACGAGCCGCAGCGACACGATGCGGGAAGATCCTTGGCTGAGAGCGAGACTCCGGCGGCTAGGTCAACGGGCGGAGCGGCGGGTCGGACCAAATAATACGAACACGAAGAAGAATGCTTGAATTAATGAACCGCGGATATAATCCGGAGCAAGCTCCGGCCAACTCTCGGAGGCTGGTTCCTCCAAAGAGCTTCTCTCTAATGAGAGCCCAAAAGACTAAGGATCCAAAAGATATCCTAATGGTTAACTCCCCAAAACCACCTCCTTATATAGGGAGGGGGGGTTCACATCAACCCTAATAACATTTAAAGAAAAATAGTACTAATAATAATAATAATGATACGACACCGCGTGCGCGTAACAGTATGTTTGGCATGACAACGGTTATGACCACCAAGAAAATAAAATTACTCTCAAACATAAAAGTAGATGAAGTTCCTTAGGTGAGGTTGGGCGTTCACGAACGACGCTTCATGGCCACCACCGCCGTGCTAAACAGAGCCTTAGTTAAAGATAAAGACACCGTGGAGAGATGTAAACATTATTTTGACCAAGTTATTAAATGAGAATTTTAAGGAAGAAAGTGTTCTCAAAGAGTATAATGCATAGATTAATGAAGCATAATATAGATTGATCCAATTGAGTGAGCGGAATTAGATTTTAAGAAGAAGCATCAAGGCGATGTTTTAGATCCTGATGAGATATCATTGTTTGGTTAACAAATGTTTTCAATGGATTTTGAAAACAGAGAATATCAAATGCCTATGGAAGAAGCAATTGAGTGTCAGTATTTAACAACAAAAGAAATATCCAAGATTGTGCTAAAAAAAGGGCAGCGCGGTGCACAAAGCATCCCCATGCAGCGAGGGTCCAGGGAAGGGTCCCACCACAAGGGTGAAATGCAGGCAAACCTTACCCTGCATTTTTGCAAGAGGCTGCTTCCAGGACTCGAACCCGTGACCTCAAGGTCACACGGCAACACCTCAACCGATGCACCAAGGCTCCCCTTCAAATATCCAAGACTGTGCTAATTATAGAAAAATCAAATTTATAAGTCAAGCAATATAGTTATATGAAAGATTTATGAAGTATAAACTTAAAATAATTATGTTAATTTCAGATAATTAATTTAGTTTCATGTTAGAAAGATCAACTATGACAATGATTTTGTGCTAAGACAATTCATGGAATAATATAAAGTTAAGAAAAGATTTTCATGTGTCTTAGGTTTTGGTTTTATTCTATTTGAGCTTGTATGTTTGTCACTCCTATATATTGAGGAGCGTTACATGTTTCATAATATCAAGTATTATTTTTCTCCTCTCAACATGGTATCAGAGCGTACGGTGCCCTAATTGGTCCTGTCTATCGTTGATCCCGCCGCCCTCGTTCGCGCCGTCTTCGATCTCGTCGCCCAGGCGTCTGCGCCGATCCTGCCCGTCTAGCTGATCCCGTCTCTAGCGCCTCTGTCTCTCTCGTTTCCGCCTCTGTCTCTCCCGTTTCCGCCTCTCCTCCCTCTCCCGCCCCTTCGTCAGCCAGGAGGCTCCCGTTTCTTCCTTTTCTCTTCGCATGAGCACTGGACGCCATTGCTGCTTCTTCAAATGCCTTCGTAGGCCTGATTTCTTCTCCCGACGTCCAGTCCTCCTTCTTGCGGGGATGAACCCCTCCTTGGTCCCTCTATTGATGTTCTTGGCTCAGAAACTTCGTCGGGCTTGCTTCGCCTCGTCTCTTTCTATGAGCAACGTTTAGTATTGTGCACCTTTGTTCTCGTGTGTGCTTTACCGTGGTTTCTATCCTCGGGTTGATATGGACGGGAGTGTGGAATCTCCCCCTTTGTCCTCTGGCTCCTCCCCAGTATCTGCATTGGGCTCCAACCGCCCTATCCATGATCATGGGACTCCGCAGATCACCACCATGAAACTTGATGGCATCAACTATCTGTCGTGGGCTCGTTCTATCACTCTTGCATTAAAGAGCCGTCGTATGTTTGGATATGTAAATGGCATTACGCTTGCTCCTGCTTCGACCTCTCCTGAGTGGTCTCAATGGGAATCAGAAAACTCCCTGGTGATGTCCTGGTTGCTCAACTATATGCATGAATGCATTGCTCGGAATATCTATTCCTGGACACTGCCGCTGATATTTGGAAGCGTGTCTAGGTTACATATTCCTGCCGTAACAATGCTGCTCAGGTCTTTCAACTTCGCCGACGGATTTTCCTGTTGCGGCAAGGCGATCGCTCTCCTTCTTCCTATTCCTGAAGACGAAGTTCTTGTTCGGACTCGTGAAGAACGTAATTGTATCTTTGATTTTCTCCATGGCCTGCATCGTGACTTTGATCAAATTAGTGTCCAGATTCTTGGGCGGTCTCCTCTTCCTTCTCTGTCGGAGGTTTACAGTCTTGTTCAACAAGAATTCGATTGTCGTCAGACTTTACATTCCGACCCTACCTCAGAAGGCTCTGCTCTTGCCGCTCACTTTCGCCGCGGTGGGCGTCCTCGTGACTTCCGCCTAAGTCTGGTGAGAAGGATCATCAGATCTGTGATTATTGTGGGAAGGCCCGTCATACCAGGGACACTTGTTTCAAGCTCCACGACTTTCCTCCGCCCAGAGGGGGTCCTGCTACTCGTGGTGGTCGTGGCTATGGTCGCTCTTAGGGCCGTCATCCCCAGTCCCGCTCTGCTCATCTCTCGGATGCTTCTGATGTATGTCTTCTCCGGCATCCCCTTCAGTTCTCTCTTCGGACGAAATTCTTGCCTTTCGTCGTCTGATGCACGGCCATCCTTCAGAGACTTCTCCTTCATCCTCCTCATATGCCCAGCAGGGGCCCCTAGGTGCTCATTATGCTACCAGCCGCCACTCCACCCAATGGATCATCAACAACGGAGACACCAAACATATGACTTGACACTGCTTCAGATTTTGTATCCTACTCTCCTCTGTCTGGTCGTGACAAAGTGAGTGTTGATGATAGTTCCTTTTCCTCTATTGCTAGCAAAGGAATCATTCCCTGCTCTTCCCTCACTCTCTCGTTCGTTCTTCATGTTCCTAAATTTACTCGAAATCTTCTTTCTATTAGTCATTTGACTAACTCTATGCACTGCTCAGTGACTTTTTCCCCTCTTCTTGTATCTTTCAGGAGCTGTCGACGGGGAAGGTGATTGGCTCTGGTAAATTGGCTCTGGTAAATTGTGCGATGGATTGTATCTATTTGACCCCTCCTGCCCGACTCCTACTCCTCCGCGTGATCTTCATGTGACTTCGTCTTCTACTTTGGATTCCTACTCCTCCTTTGCCGGTTTATACTCGTCGACGAAGGGGCACAAACAATCAGTTTTTGCATACTATACCAGAATCCACGCCTGATCCGTCTACCGGTCCTCAAGGTAACCGTGTTTTCACTCGGCATTCCTTATCTCATTATGTGACTTGTGACTCATTGTCTTCCCGGGACAGAAACTTTGTCACTTTTCTGTCTTTCATTTCTATCCCTTCTTCGTGGCGGGAAGCTCTAGGGCATCAAAAGTGAAAAGATGCTAAACGGGAAGAGACGATAGCCATTGAGAAGAATTTCACATGGAACCTTGTTTATCTTCCTCAAGGCAAGACCGTGGTTGGATGTAAGTGGATTTTTTCGGTGAAACAAAACTCCCAAGGTCTTGTGAACCGTTACAAAGCAAGGTTGGTGGCCAGAGGATACACACAAACGGCCGTGATTGATTATCAGGAAACCTTTGCTCTCGTTGCAAAGATGAACTCTATCCGTATTTTGCTCTCGTGTGCTGCCTGCAAAGGGTGGAGTCTCAGCCAGTTGTACGTGAAGAATGCCTTCCTCTATGGAGAATTGGAAGAG
The DNA here is from genome assembly GCA_033032865.1 of Dactylorhiza incarnata. Lineage (NCBI taxonomy): Eukaryota > Viridiplantae > Streptophyta > Magnoliopsida > Asparagales > Orchidaceae > Dactylorhiza > Dactylorhiza incarnata. The sequence goes on from JAWHQI010000017.1 coordinate 14,627,838, forward strand.
GAAGTTTATATGTCTCTACCTCCTGGTCTTATCTCTGAGGGATCTGAGGGAAAGGTATGCAGACTGAAGAAGTCTCTATACGGCCTAAAACAATCCCCGAGGGCTTAATTTGGAAGGTTCCAACGAGCAATGGTGACATTTGGGTATACTCTGAGTAATGTTGATCATACCCTATTTGTAAAATACAGACAAGGGAAATTGACGGCGTTGATATTTATGTGGATGACATTGTCATAACTGGGGATGACATGGAAGAAATCAAAAATCTGAAGACAAGATTGACTAGTGAATTTGAGGTAAAGGATCTTGGGAACCTCAAGTACTTTCTTGGCATTGAAGTTGTCAGATCCAAGCACGGTATCTTTATCTCACAGAGGAAGTACATCTTTGACCTGCTGGAGACTACGGGGATGAGTGGATGTAAACCTGTGACACCCTCATTGAAGCAAACCATAGATTGGGGAGGGATGGTGGAGAACCTGTCGCAGAATCAATGGCTTTCAACAGCTGGTGGGGCGACTCATCTACCTATCCCATACTCGCCCGGATATCTCTTATACTGTTGGAGTTATCAGCCAGTACATGCACGCTCCCAAATCTCACCACTTGGATGTTGCCCATCGGATTCTCAGATATCTCAAAACCTCTCCTGGACGTGGCATCTTGTTCTCTCCGAAGAAAGAATTCACCATTGAAGTTTTCACAGATGCTGATTGGGCAAAGTCAGTTGATGATCGTAGATCCACTTCCGAGTATTGTACCTTGGTTGGGGGAAATCTGGTGACCTGGAGCAAAAAACAACATGGTGCTGCCAGATCCAGTACCGAAGCAGAATTTAGGGCTATGACCCAAGGAATATGTGAAGGAACGTGGATTCGATCCCTTTTGCTTGAACTTGGGATTCAAGGCAAAGGCCACATCCGACTATACTGTGATAACAAGGCCATCATTAGCATCGCACACAATCCTGTTCAGCATGACCGCACTAAACATGTTGAAGTCGATCGACATTTCATCAAGCAAAACATAGTGAGGGGAGTTGTTAGCACTCCATTTGTCCCCCTGATCAACAGTTGGCTGATGTGCTAACAAAGGCATTGTCTCATAGGGGTTTTGGTAACATTATGTCCAAGTTGGGTGTGACAGATATCACAAGCCAAACTTGAGGGGGGGTGTTAGATTTTGGCTTTATTCTATTTGAGCTTGTATGTTTGTCACTCCTATATATTGAGGAGTGTTACATGTTTCATAATATCAAGTATTATTTTTCTCCTGTCAACAATATGATTTTTAATCATCATTAAAAAAGCACGTGACCAAGTAACATGAGAATTGATTTGGTATGCATTAATGAAGAAATGTGTGTCAAAAGTATGTTAGGCGATTAAAAATAACTTGATGAAACACCAACTAGTATTAGTAGTTGAGTGACAAAATTTTGAATCAAATTAGGCATACATCAAAGATCATCGTTGAGTTCATATATTTTTGTTACTATTATGGAGACAAAAAATACTCAAAACTAGATGTCTAATGTATGTTTTTTTGCATGTGACAATTCAAATTAGTGAGTTATCCACTGAATTAAGCGAAAATAACAGCAGACGAGAAATTGTTCAAAAGATAAAGGGCTTTTAATTAGTAAAACAAAGGTAGAACAAATGATATTAAATTTTAATGGGAGTTATATTCGTTAGATTGTAGAGACTGATTCACTGACTGATTTGGTATATTAGGCCTGTTTTCGGCCTAGAATTTTTTCGGTGTAAGAAAAACGAGAGGGAGAAGAGGCGGCTCTAGGAGAGGTGTATTGCTTGTATTCTTGACATTCTTCATAGTGGATTTCGTGGCACGGGTGGCTTGTGATTTTTTCCCCGGATTTGAGGTTTTTCCACATTAAATCTCGTAGTTCTTGTTTTCGATTTTTTGTGAATCTTGTATTTTCGTTTTTGCTCCGCGGGTATTTCCTATCAATATTATCAATTTATTTTCTAGAACTAAGACAGAGTGGTTAAAATGAATAAGTGCCTGACAGTATTATGCGATAAGAGATAGCATGAAAACTTAAAGCTATTTTTTTATAAAACCACAATTAGACCAACGTTGTTGTTATGGATCAAAGTGTTGAAAATAAAAATTTCATTAATATATAAGTTAAGTGTGACAATATAAGAATGCTAAGATGGATATGTGATAAAATTATAAAATATGAATTAAGGAATATTTATATTTGAGGAATAGTGAGAGCTACATTCATTGAAGATAAAACAATAATTTGTGTGATTAAGAAATGTACAGCGAACATTAGAAAATGCACCAATTAGATGAGCTCATGGAGCTCGTGTCAAAGGATTAGGTAGGAGAAATGATAAACTCGAGGTAACATGAATGGTGGTTTACAAGATGATTTGTGTAGTTTGGGTACATCTAAAAAAATACTCGACATGAACAAACAAAAAAATAGGATTCATAAAGCCAACCAAAAATAATTGGCATAAGACTATTGATAATGATGATAATGATCCGTCAACTTAAAGAATTGAATTCTACATTAGTAAAGTAATGTGATTAATTATGTGAATGGTAGCGGGATAATCGATAATTTACTATATGACAAGGACATTACAAAGTAGAATGATTGAATTTGCTCAAGCTCGCTCAAGCATACTTCTTCTCTCATCTCGATTGTACCAAGAAAACCGGGATACCCAGGACTCAAGTTTTCATGAGAAACCGAAATCAGTGAACTAACTTCTCCCTCCTAAGTCCTAACAATTCTCTATGTTGGTTTGTTCTTCATTGATTTGATTTGTTGTGTTCTCGCTTCTCAAGAAATATTCCCAATTTGTTGACTTCACTATACTACGACTCCCTTGTTGTCTACGACTTTCACTACGAATCGTTCTTCCCTGCAGTTATACGTTCCACCAGCTCTAACCAATCATTGATCTTTTTTGTTTAAGCTAGCTATATACATAAAAATAGTTATGCATGCACGATGCAGTTGTCTCAAAAGAAGTACATCGAGAATGTGTTGGTGCACTTTGAGATGTGGAAGTCCAATGAACTTAGTGCTCACTAAGCTAGTGAAGTTGACAATCTTATGTATACCAGTGTGTGCACTATGACGCAGGACGAATCTATAGGCGGCGGATGGTCGATGCCATAACCCTAGATGCAATGCAAGTGAACAAACGGCGAATGCAATAAACACAAACCACAAACCAACAAACAAGAGGCTTACAACACAAACTCGAATGCAATGCACACACAAATGATCCAATCATGCAATTACTTCCGACGTGAAAGTAATTAAACAACGTTAATTTTAAAACTCACGTATTTAATCAAATCAAGCACAACATTCAAATTAAGTAAATAAAGGACAATGGCAAATTAATTAGGAGTGCACTAGAATTCAAAGCACATGACGAAAATGAAATACACGCCTTTGGAAAGAAAAATAATCAAATTAATTTAAGTAAAATATAACTAGCAATGCAAGATATCCGTGCAATGCGAAGAAATGAAAGTTGGAAGTAAAAAGCTTACCGAGTAATTGATGTCGGTGGTGGCGGGGAAGGTACGGCGGTGGTGGTAGTTGTCCGAGAGTGTAGATGTTGTCGTGTGGGGCTGTCGGAGCGAAGAGCGAGCTCGACTTGAGGTGGGGAGGTTGTGAGGGGGGCTCAAATATGGGGTATAAGGGTTGGAGGGGTCGGGTAGGCTTAGAAGGGGGTGTAGTTGTCAGGGAGTGTAGATGTCGGTGGTGGCGGGGAAGGTCCGACGGTGGTGGTAGTTGTCCGGGAGTGTAGATGCTACTGTGTGGGACTGTCGGAGTGAAGAGCGAGCTCGACTTGAGGTGGGGTGGCTGTGAGGGGGCTCAAACAGGGGGTATAGGGGATGGAGGGGTCAGGTAGGCTTACAGGGGGCGTTAGTGACTGTATGAAGGGGATTTAGGGTGGGGGAAGGCTGCTGGTGGATGGGTAAAGGGGGAGGGGGGCTGGTCGGCCTTGGAATAGGCTGGGGAGTCGGGGAAGGGTACGAGGATGGCTGGTCGGGGCTCAGCAATGGGAGGCGGCAGCTATGAGGGTGTTGGAAGAAGGCTGGAGGAGGGAGAGACGCGGTAGCTGGGTGGGGTGGGGTCACTAGAGGCGCTGGAGGCTAGGAATGGCGGCGGCGGCGGGCTCAGGACTACAAAAGAATGGTCGGGGAAGGCTCGGCGGCGGCTGGAGAGGTGGTGGAAGGCGGTGGACGGGGGAGTCGGCACCCCCGAAGGCGGGATCTGGCGGTTTCACACCGCGCGGGAGGCTCGGCGTCGCACTGAGCCCACTGTCACGGACTCACCACGCTCGAGGGTTTCTATCTTAGAAATTGTAAGCTCTTGATCCCTCCTTCTGTCGACTGTTGGGAGCAAATAAAGGAGGGAATTAGGTTACATGATCCGATGGCTCAAATCGACCGATCAGATTACTTGACCTAAATCCCAAAATATACATTCAAAAATAAAAATAAACGCAAAAAAAAATACAGAAAAAATGAGCTTGACGCGATCATGGACTCCGATTATCCATCTGACGATCCAAAAATGTTAACCTCATAAATCTCTCAAATGCAGCGCGATCGATCAGATTCATTGATACGATCCATGTTATTAGTGTGGTCGATAGGTTTTTGGGAAATCCAAGATTCATTGAGATTAAAAGAAACAAATTTTATGATACTTAAGGGGTAACACATAAGGTTTGGCATTTGGTCATCACATAGTTGCATATGGAGCCTTTACAAGTTATGCAAATAGCAATTTGGAAGGTGATCTCAATAAAAGGCCTCAATTGACGGGTATGTTTTCACACTTTTTGGTTGTCATGTCAATTAGAAGGTTACACTTTAGATTACTTTTACTTAGATTATTGATGTTTTGTCTACACCTAGTCAGAGTATATGACTTTTCCTAAGGTAATGAAGGAGGCTATATAGTAGTGTGATTTTGTGAGTAGACTGGTGTTCCACAATGTTGAAATAATTTGTACAATGGCCCATTAAATGGCTTATTTTTGTTTAAAGATTAGTCTCACATCTTAGGATGGAGTTGAGCCTTCACTCCTCCTCACATACACACACACACACTTGTTGTTTAAGATTTTTTTTATATAAGGAAAATAATGAAATATTAAATTATTTCCTCCCAATTTTTGTGTTTTTCTACATGGTATCAGAGCTACGTTATCCATTGTTCGGATTTTGCACGATTGAGCGCCTGCTCTCGTCGATTGGGACATCCCTGTGTCAGGCACCGCCAGGCGATCTCCCATTTGTAACCACTCGGTGTGCCGTGGCGGACACTATTTCTGTAGCCGCGCAAGCTCGCGGATTCTGCTCTCCAGCCTGGCCTTCTGGTCAAATTTTTTTTGCATCCCGTTTGACCTTTTTATAAGCCCGGTTCGAAGCTCGCTTGGGCGGATTTCTCCTCTGACCCCGCCCAATGTTCTACCTGGTCTCTCCTGCTGAGACCGCGACCCCTTACCTGTTGTGAACTCTCAGCACAGCCGCAGAGACTGCCTGACCCCTTCTCTTTGTGGCCTCCCCGCCATTCTCTTTGACGCCGACCTCGCAGCTCCCTTGTTGAGGCCGCAGAGACTGCCTGGCCCCTTCTCTTTGTGGCCTCCCCGCCATTCTCTTTGACGCCGACCTCGCAGCTCCCTTGTTGAGGCCGCAGAGCCCACCCATCCCGACGAGTCCGTCCGTGTGACTGGCTTCCGCACCATCCCCCCCCCCCCCCGCCTTGGATTTCACTGTTCAGCGAGCGCAAGAGGAGGCCGTGAGCATAGCTCTCATGATGGCCCGGCTACCTCCCCATCTTAACAGCGTCCGGGCAACCATCCTCTCCTTCCCCACTTTCCCTTACGATACTTAGTTGACATTCATAGAAAGGATCTAATGAATTATGAGTTCAATAGATCCTGTTTAGCAGAAAGACGGATATTCCTTGCTCATTATCAGACAATCGCTTATTCACAAACCTCGTGCGGGGCTATTAGTTTTCATTCCTCATCTCCTCCCTTTTCGCTCCGCTTAGCCCTATCCCCTTCTAGAGGTATTTTAGTGATAGGTTCTATAGGAACTGGACGATCCTGTTTGGTCAAATACCTAGCGACAAAATCATATGTTCCTTTCATTACGGTATTTCCAGGAACTCATTCCGCCTCCTGATGTTGTGTTGCCTCCCTCTCCTCTACACCGCTCCCCGTACATGCGCCCTTTCCTGGGTCTCAGGGTGGTCGTCATGGCTCCCGCAGCGGCGTACATGATTGTCACAATCGTCCCTCTCGGACGAACAATCGTCTTTGTACTTACTGTGGTCGCCTGAATCATACTGAGGCCATCTGCTTGAATAAACATGGGTTCCCACTGCCGTCATCCAATACGCCGACTCATGCTTCTCATGTGGTGGATGTTCCTTCCACCTCCCGCTTCGAGATTGACGTCTTGAGAGAGGAACTGCAACATCTTCGGGGGATGTTTACTCGGGCCTCTGACTCCGTCGCCTTTACCTCCATCGCAGGTATATCTATTTTTCCCACAGTCCGGTGTGGATATTGGACTCTAGGGCTACCAACCACATTTCCCCACACAAACCTTCTCGGTATTCAGATGCTTCTTCTCCTAAGTTTATCATTGTGGCCAACGGTGATACCACACCTGTCTGCGGGTCTGGCGATGTGCCTCTCAGTCAATCTCTTCCTCTCCGCTCTATCCTTTATGTTCCTGACTCCAAATTTAAGCTCCTCTCTGTCAGTCGTTTAACTCAGGATTATGATTGTTTAATCATGTTTTCTTCTTCTTCCTTTGTGATGCGGGATCGACGGACTCAGAATATCATTAGTTGGGGGCGACTGTCTAATGGTTGTACACTATGGATCTCTCCCCCTCAGTTCACACCTCCGTTACTTCCACTGACTGTTACCAACGTCTTGGACATGCTCTTATGCTTATCCTCAAGCGGGCTCTTCCTGATTTTTCCTTTTCTTATTTTCAATGTAAATCATGTATTTATGGGAAAAAACATCGTTCTACTTTTTCTCCTCATTGTACTCGGAGCGCTGCTCTTTTTGATTTAGTACATTCTGATATTTAGGGCCCCTAAAAATGGCTAGTGTCTCTGGCTATCGTTATTTTATTACTTTTATTGATGATCATTCTCGCATGACGTGATTGTATATGATATGTGATCGCTCCGAGTTACTGCGGATCTTTCGCTCTTTTCTCGCTGAGACTAAAACCCAGTTCTCATGATCCCTTAAAATTCTTCGAACAGATAATGCGCGTAAATATACAAGTCACAGTTTTCAGTACACCTGAGCTACGTAAGACATTATTCATCAAACCTCATGTCCCTATACACCGCAACAAAATGGTGTGGCCGAGCACAAAAATCGTCACCTCCTCGAGGTTGTCAGGTCCCTAATGTTCCAAATGCAGGTTCTCATAGTTTATTGGCATTTCGCAGTTTCCACCGCCTACTACCTTATTAATCGCATGCTCTCCTATGTTCTGAACTTTGCGACGTCAGTCTCCATCCTCTTCCCCTCCACCCCTCCCCTTTCCCTGACACCTCGTGTTTTCGGCTTTGTTTTCGGCTGTGTTTGTTAGCTATTCTCGCACCCAGAAGGGCTACGTCTATTACTTTCCACCTCATCGAAAACTTGTCACCTCCGCCGAAGTCACCTTCCATGAAAATCAACCATTCCACAAATCCGCCCATTCAATCCCTTCCTCCCCAGGCATTCCACGTCCATATGTGCCTACCACCACTGAATCTCCTCCTCTGCTACCCACTCCTCCAGTTGTGTCTCTCACATCGCTACCTCCTCCTTTTCGTGTCTACACACGACGACTTCCTCGGTCTACTGCCCCGTGAGAGTCGTCCCTACCTACTGATACTTCTCAGGCCGCTGATCTGACACCAGCCTCTACCGCTCACCCTCTTTCAAATTATGTCTCTTTGCATCGCTTATCTTCGACGCTTCACAGGTTTGCGACCTCTTTGTCCTCTATTTCCATCCCTTCTTCTCTACAAGAGGCTCTTCAGCATCCGGGGTGGCGGGCCTCCATGGATAAGGAAATGGCTACCCTCTGGGCTAATCACATCTGGCACCTTGTCTTTCTTCTTTCTGGACAAACTTGTGTTGGTTGTAAGTGGGTCTTCACTGTGAACCATGATCCTGATTGGGCGGTTGAATGTCTGAAAGCTCGACTGGTGGCTCGTGGTTTTACTCAACAACACAACCTCGACTACGAGGAGACCTTTCCACATGTCGCGAAGCTAAATATTGTCTGGGTCTTGATCTTCTTGGTTGTTCATCGGTATTGGCCGTTATATCAACTAGACATAAAAAATGCTTTCCTAAATGACGGTGTCGTTGAGACTGTCTACATGCAGCAGCCTCGTGGTTATGAGACCACGGAGGAGTCTCTTGTATGTCACCTCAAGAAATTTCTCTATGGGCTCAAACAGTCTCCTCAGACCTGGTTTGATAAGTTCAATAGGGTTGTTTGCGATGTTGGCTTCACTCGAAGCTCGACTGACTTCTTTTTATTCACTCGTCGTCGCGCGACAGGCACAATGATACTTTTGGTGTAAGTTAATGATATCCTCATCACAGACGATGATCTCGATAATATAACTATGATCAAGAAGCACCTGACATCTGAATTTCAGACTAAGGATTTGGGATCCCTCCGATATTTTCTTGGCATCGAGGTGGCCCGTCGACCTGATGGTCTCATTTTGTCTCAAAAGAAGTACTGTCTTGACCTTCTTTATGGCGCTGGCTACTCTGGATGCAAGTCCGCTGACACACTTATCGATGCCAACCATAAGATTTGCGTTCATGCTTCCGACTCTGATTTGCTCCTTCCTAACCCGGAGTACCATTGTCGCCTTGTGGGCAAGCTAATTTATCTTGCAGTTACAAGACCTGAAATATCCTTTGTCGTTGGGATGGTCAGCCGTTTTATGCATGCTCCACGGATCTCCCATCTACAGGTGGTGGAGCTCATCCTTCGGTATCTGAAGATTGCTCCGGGACAGGGGCTTGTGTATAAGCCCTCTTCCACCTCATCTCTCGTTGCCTACTCTGATGCTGACTATGCTGGCTCTCTAGATGATTGTCGATCCTCAAGTGGGTACAACACATACTTTGGTGGATATCGTCACCTGGCGGAGCAAGAAGCAAACTTTGATTGCACATCATCTGCAAAAGTTGAGTATCGATTAATGGCTTCTGCCGTTTCTGAACTTACATGGTTGGAGAGTCTTCTGAGAGATCTAGGTGTGAAACTCCCCTCTCTGGACAGACTCTTCCGTGAAAGCCAAGTTGATATTCATATTGCCAAGAATCTTGTGTTCTGTGAACGTACCAAGCACATCGAGGTCGATTGTTATTTTGTTCGGGGAAAAGGTTATATGTACATACACTTGTTGTTCGAGATCTTTTTTTATATATAAGGAAAATAATGAAATATTAAATTTTTCCTTCCAATTTTTGAGTTTTTCTACACACAACAATGTAAGTTGAACGGTGTGATACTTAGAATGCAATACATTTGATCGGAATCAAATGTTTTACGAGATAATGAAACATGTCGATATATGCTATTACGGAAGCCAATATTCTGAGTTAGAAGATTGTTACACCAGAGAACCTGATAGACTTGTTGACCAAACATTTTTCAATAGAGAAGCTCAAGAACTACCTGGTCACTAATTGATGTTGTAGCTGATCTTGAGGGAGTCTAGGCAAAGAGACAGATTGAAGATTTTCACTATGGATATACGACTTCGGGAATCCTAGCCAAGAGAAGATTTGCTAGCTATATATATATATATGGCTTAAATGCAGGATGAACTTGTTCAGGGATGCTTTGAATTTTCCATCCAGAGCTAGAGGAAAGGCGGTATTTAGTAATAAAACAGATAATACTTGAAATCCTGCTCAATCCTGTCCTGTGTATGAGTAGTTAAAATGAGCTTCATACAGCTTATTTTAATTTAAAATGAAATAACTGGACAAAACTGAAGAATAATACACTTTTCATAGCTTGCGCACAAATATTAAACGTACCTGTCCGGTTATCATCAAGCATGAGCTTCATTAGTCTAGAAGAGTAACATCTTTCAGGGTAACTTTGAAGATATTGCAGACCAGTAGCAACGGCAACACCAAAACCAACAAGATCAGCCAATCTACATACCATGCAATTGAAACAGTTCAAAAATAAAAATAAAAATTCAATAAACAGTATTCAAGATCAAAGAAATTAATGACCCTTAACTGCTCCAACATTCAAGTCAGAACCTCATACCTGAATGGGCCCATTGGCATGCCAAATTTGGTAATTGCGCGATCGATATCATACACATCTAAACCATGATCTACAAGTAACAGCGAAGATTGTGTGTATGGAAAGAACATGCGGTTGACAGCAAATCCAGTACAATTCCCAACCACAACAGGAGTTTTCCGTATCTTTTTTCCGACAGCCAGGAGGTCCACGACAACTTGAGGAGATGTGTTGTGGGTACGAACTATTTCTAGAAGCGGCATTATATGCGCAGGGCTGAGAAAGAACAAGAATTAGTTAGAGAACAACATCAAGGAGGTTATGAAGCAATTCCCCTTACCTAAAAAAATGCGCCCCCACAATTCTGTTGTGTGATTTCGTCTTTTCACCGATGAGGTTCAAATCAATAGTTGAGGTGTTGCTAGCAAGGATACAATGTGGAGGGCAGTACTTTTCAAGATCAGCAAATATTTGTTGCTTCAAATCCACCTTTTCAATAACAGCCTGCCAGAAGAAACATTGATCAAGATTTTAATTCTTAGACAGAATAGAACAACTCAGGCAGGATTCATCACAAAGTTTTTACCTCAATGACCAAATCCACATTCCTAAATTTGTCATAGTCAAGAACACCTCTGAGGAGAGAGAAGATTTTCTCAAAGCTCTCTTGTGTCATCATCCCTTTCTTAACACGACTCTGCAAATTCTCTGAAAGACAACTGCAGGTTATATTTATGAAAAAAGAAAGTGGAAGAAAAAATTTTCAGTTCTACCTTTGACTCTGCCAATCCCAGCTTGAAGGAAGTTGTCATTTACTTCTTTAAGGATCACAGGGTAATTGCTCAATATTAGTGCAGTTGCTATCCCAGAGCCCATTAATCCACCACCAAGAATAGCAACTTTACTTACAGTTCTAGGTGTTAGGCCAAGGTCAGAAATTCCAGGAACCTAAATCAAAAGTTAGAAAAATGACAATTGGTAGGAGATATGCAAATGATGACATGAACTGGAGAAATATTGTACAAGAAACATGCAACATTAGTCTTGTGTTTCTTATGCAAAAATGCCTTGTACTTTTATCAATTATCCTTCTATTTGATCATTCCATTACAACTCCTGATATAAAAATTACCCCATGAAAACAAGTGATGCTGCACAAACAAAGAAATGGATGTGAACGCAGACCATATTATTGTAATTAATTCATCAACATCTTGTTGGGTTTCCAATAGTAGAAGCGCAATCCCCAGGCTAAATCCCCATGAGATAACAAGTGCTTCGCAAAATTTTATTAGCACAATAAAAATAGTGTCAAAATTAAGAGATAAATCTGAAAATATATTGCAGAAGAACTCGGACCGGAAAAATCCACAAGAGTGATTTTAACTTTTATATACAATGCTCAAAATTAAGAGATACAAGTCCAAAAATATACTGCATAAGAACTCGGACTGCAAAAATCAACAAGAGTGATATTAACATTGATCATGATAATTTTGATTACCACATGGAATCCGTAGATACGAACGCACAAAATTCATAATAGAACATTCATCATTGTAAGACGGTCCACCACCACCAAAGAAATAACACCTCTAGGACTGCAGTCTTGCAGCGCCTACGTAGCACGCTGTCGTCGGTCGTGCACAACCTGCTTCCGCACCACCACTCGTAGCACCTACCTTCTCAACCACTCACCAAGAAATGGCTCGGTCTCCTTCCGTGTTGATCATCACTCCCTTGCCACCACAAGCCATTATATAATATTCCTTTCTTATATAATATTGACAACCATTCAATGGCTCCAACTTCTGCTTCATGCCATGCAAAGTCAAAAGAGTATGAAGCATAGTTTTCAATCTTATTAAAGGTGGTCCAATAGAAAAGCTTGAGTGGGTCATATCCCATAACATTTCTCTTCATGATTAAATAACATTCACATGGGACTGGCTGCTTTTGGGAGAGCTGGATGATGAATAGTTAGCAGCCACTCAAGAAAATCATCAAACTATCTTTGGCTTTTTCTGGAAAAAAATTGAAGCTAACCTAACAAATCACCACATAGGTTTGATATTTCAGAAGACACCGAAACCTGCACGAAGCATCTTGATGGGGTCTCGCCCATTATATAGGCATTCCGGGTTGCGATTAGCCGAAATCCCTTAACCTCCCACTGCCTTAGTGGGGAGTTAAGGAAAAACCGTCGCGCGCACGATCAACGCACGCGATCATCGCGCAATATGCCGTCCTAACCGCCCATGTGGGCCAACCGCCGCCGGCATCCCGTCACCGGCACCCCTCCCCGGCCGACCGCCTCGGACCGGGCACCGGCGGCACGCGACCGCAAGGCCGCACGACCGGCCGAGCAACCGCCACCCGGCCGTCCTCGGCCGCGCGCCCACGACACGCGACCGTCGCGCCACCCGTCCGACCGCCCGGTCGGCCGGCCAAGGCCGCACGCTCGCAGGCGCGCGGCCAAGGACGAGAGAGCGCCCGCAGGCGCATAACCAAGGCCGTGAGGCCGGCCGCCCCGCGATCCGGATGACTGAGTGGTCGGTCGGTTTTGGTCGCGCGACCGCAAGGCCGCAAGGGCCTTGCGGCCATGCGGTCGGCCGCTCGAGGTCGGTCGCCCCTCCGGCCGACCTTCCCCCCTCGTCGGTCGGCCGTCTCCCCTCGCCGACCGGTCTCCTCGCCGAGCGGAGTTGGCCACCGGCCGGGCTCCCCGCCGTGGCCGTCCGATCGTCCGCTTGCGTTCTCCACCTTCCGATTAACGGGTAACCACCCGCGTAACCGCCAGTGTAACCACCCGTAGTGGGCGAGTGCAAATATCCGGATCCACATTGGTTTGCGCTTAGAGAAATTTCTAATTAATGTGCATCGTAATTCTTATAGAATTGGTCTGCTTTTAGTATTTATGGTGGTTACGGCCTGCGATTATCCGCATAACCACCATAACCACCCATGAGGCCTATAAATAGAACCTCAAGGCTTCTCTTTTTTCCCATCTTATTCTCCTCCTCCTTCCTCTTAAGTTCAAGAGAGAGAGAGAGCTCTCTTGAAGATCTCCCTCCTCTTCAAAGTCATGCTTCAAGGAATCTTCAAGCACTTCAAAGACAGACGAAGATCTTCGTCCTCCTTCAAGCACTCCGAAGGCCGTCCAGTAACTTGCACCCCCAAGTTCCAGAGTGCCCAAGTTCCAGAACGCCATGTTCCAGAGCGCGCCAAATTCCAGAGCGCGCCAAGTTCCAGAGCGCGCACAAGTTCCAGAACGCCAAGTTTCAGAACGCCAAGTTCCAGAGCGCGTCAAGTTCCAGAGCGCGCACAAGTTCCAGAGCACGGTGCTCCCCACCGCTGCAAAGAAGAAGTCTGAGCTTCAAGAGTGGTGGTCTGTCACCCTTCGAACGCCTCTCTCTCACCCCAAAATTTGTAACGAGGAGCGGTCTGTCGCCCTCGGCCTTTCAAGCAAGTCATGTAAAGAAGCAGCAAATAGTGAAGTTTGGTCGGCACCGTCCCGGCCACGTGGATTTTTATCTTTTTCCGGGGTTTTCCACGCTAAAAAGACTCTTTGTCATCCGTCTCGTCTCTCAGCAACTGATTGGGTGCTCGACCGCTCCCGGGCTAAGGCGATTCGTTCTGAACCGGTTTTAAGAGCCTTAAGTAGACCGCAACACATCTATTCTGCACAAAACATCTATTCTGCACGAAGCACCCCCTCAAATCTGCATCTATTCTGCACAAAGCACCACCTCAAATCTAAGGTAATAGTCGACTTATCCTAGTCAACTACGATCTCTTCAACATGCACACTTCAGGGCGGTCGACACACCAAGATCACAAAAATTAATTCACTCGACCAGAGTAAAAGTAGAGTGATCCCCTGCACTACCACGACCATCTGCTCTTTCCTTCTGCAAAAATCATGGAAGCACCACCACGCAGAATGTCTCCAACAACTGATAAAGACACCGAACTACACGACCATCATGAGCACGACACACCTACGTGTCACCATCCGAACTCCCCCTCGTTGAAAATCCACAATCCGTGGAGTTCATCTGCCCAACGAAATTACATTCATGTGCAGCTTAGGTACCAATTGTACCCTCTCAAGCATGTGCAGCTTAGGTACCAATTGTACCCTCTCAAGCATGTGCATCATGTTGTTGTGCATCCCATGTCAATCGTCTTTGTATATGTGACTTCACAGACTGAGCCAGATAGACCAACCAGGTCATCACCTACATAGAATTGAACATCATGTTGCGAGAAGTTGTAATCTGAAAATCGTCGTCATAGTCATCACGACTCTTAGTGACGATGATGATATCATCACTCTCCACTCCCAAACCCAGCGTCACCATACCCACATTTTGAACTTCTCCAAAACCCGGCGCACAAAGCGAGCGGTCTCACCAATGTGACCGCTCCGTTTGCAGGGGTAACATGTCACACCCTTTGATGACTCAAGTTCGACGAGTCAGATTCTATGATCCTAGTGGTCGACATCCCAGCGTGAACCAGAGTAGGGATGGTACTTAGTGCAAGTGGTGGCTCTGGATCACGAACCAAGGTAGTGGTTTGTTGAGTATTAGTTCTGATCCAAATCAGAATCGGATGCGGATCTGGTTGGTGTTATGATTAGTCTTGACGAGACCTAAAGGCTCTCAATCCCGATACTGAGAGCCGCATGAATAAACCTCCCACAGATTCCGGATCTCATCCAAATAAGTGTGAGGCCTGATTTATCTTCCTCTTTTCGATATGCAACAGGCCGGGTGCGATTGTGCAGAGGTGGTGGTGAGTTAGCTACGACGATGGGAGGTGGCCAATGACATGGAATGTCGGCGGTTGGGACCGATTGGCTAGGTATGGAGACTGGTAGGGCGTGCACAAGCAGTTGTGTTGTGTTGGATGTGTGATGTGGTCGAGCGCATGGAAGAGGAGAGTTGGACGGTGCTCAGGCAATGATCTGCACTCGGCAGAGGGCAGTGAATGTGGGAGCGGACAACAAGCTACATAGTTGTGGCAAGGTCATGTCCATTGGGGGGCTCTTTCTCCCGAGGTGGCGGCATTTGGACATCTGACGAGGACGAAGATTCGTGTGAACCTTGTGCATCCTTTGTTCAACATATTGCAGTAAGTCTTACTATTCCTCAGCGGGTGGAGGTGCCCGATTCCACCTGTGGTGCCCTTTATCGGATTTTGTACTTTCTCCTATCATTTTTGTATTCTACACTTTATCTGTGATTATATAAACTAGCATGGATGTGTTATATAGTCGGTGGGATTGCCGATTGTCTATTTTGTGTATTCTTGGATTGCCCTGTATTTACAACTGCACCTATGGAAACCGTCTGGATTTCCTAACACATCTATAATTTCATATGGCTCGATCTAAATGCCCTCACTTGTAAATAAATTTAGTTTTATGTGACGAGGGTCAATAACATCGATCAGAGAACTTGTTTCAGGGCCTTCTTACGGTTATTTTTTCTTCACAAACAACTACAGAGCCGTCATTTGAATGATTGGAGCATGCAAATGCGTACATCATTTTTTACTTATATCTATTTTTTATATTGTTTTAAGTTGTGCGTAAATATTTTTAGCAAGGGAATGATTAGGCAATCAACTTCATTTGACATAGGATTAGGGTGTTTAAAAAGTGTAGATGTGGAGATTATTAATGATCAGGGTTTTTTGAAAAGAAACAAAGCCATGTCGGTGTTGTGGAGAACCTGCATCCGGTACTGAAATTAGCTTACATTTTTCCTATCTTCCCTAGTGTCGGAGCCAGACGCCTCCACCACCTCCTCCGCCCATAACGGATTCCAGGATCGTTGCTTCGACTCAGTCGGATCATCCAACCACCTTTGCTTCCTCTACCCTGTCTGCATATCACTGCCTTCTCGTCTACCTCCACTCGCAGATCACCCCCTCCTCGCGGCATTGTCCTCTACCTCCACTCGCAGAGCACCCCCTCCTCACTGCCTTGTCCAGCCCAGCCGTAAAACCGCCTCCTCCTCTACCTCCAGCCACGGCGCACCTCTCCATTCCTCCATAGTTGACACTCGCTGCCTATTACAGCCCTAGACGCAGACCCTTCCTCCTTCCTTAGTCCAAACTGAGCCCCCATCCACCATCTTCAACTCCACCCGCAACATCATTCCCTACTAGCTAGCTAAACCACCCCAAACCCTAAATTCCATGTTTAATTTTTGCTAACCACGAGCTAGCACCTAAGCTTCATTCCTACGGTGCCATCTTCGTATCTAGCCTTCCTACTTTGTTGTATTTAGTTTCATGTTTTCTTACATTGTACAAATAATATTTGTATTCTTTGTGAACATCTGCTATTAATTTGCTCATCCATATTTCAGTACTCATAGAATTTATTCACTTTGGTATTTATTTTCTGGCACTTCGAGTAGTAAACAATTACTACCCATGAACATTGAGTTTGATTTATTTGCGATAAAGAGTGACAGTTGCACAAGTTTTAAAACTATATTATTCAATCAATTGTGTGCCAGATAATATTCCATGTTGACTAATATAATTGCACCACATTAGTGTTACGCCAACATTTTCCCTATAGCCTTGTCCTGCATCAATATGTATACCTACGGTGGGTCTAAATGCCTTCACATTCGTATGGCTTGTCAAGAAAAATATTAAGGATTAATAGGTGAGTAAAATCATAATTTCAAATGTCGAGGTCAAACAAGTACGAGTGCAATGGGACTCGAAAAACAAGATAAGAAACTTGACCCGTTGGGTACGTCAGTTCCATAGTTAATTGCACAAATTTAAATATGCTCATGGATTTTTGCTGCAAAAATATTAGCAAACTCAAACATGTAAGTGCACGACATATTTATGTTCAGTCTTTTTGTTGGGGTAACCATCTGGTGGAAAAATACTCTGGTTCAAGAATAGTTCAGCAAAAAAAGGAAAGTCGGGATCAGCGAGGTCAGACCTCACACAACGCAAACCTTAGTCGTGCATGATTTTATTGATTAGAATTTAGGTTACATCAGATTACATTCATCAAAGGTTCTAGTAAGAGTATAAGACGAGCTCACGAGCATAGTTCGGAATAGGTGAGAGTATTCGACTATTTCTAGGCCTGACTCCTGTGTCCCCTCACTATATTGTTCACCCATATTTATACTACTCGGGCTCCTGCCTGGCGGAAAGGTTACATAAAAAAGAGATGTCCGACCACGGAAAAATGGACAGATGATAAAAAAAGAAGCTATGAAAGTGCAAAAGAGCAGTATCCGTCAACGGGGCGTCGATGTGAAGAGTTATGGAGCTCGCGGGTTCTACCGAGTACCTGCGAGTACTAATGAGCACCAAGATGAGGGTTGTGAGCACTCGTGATAACTCGGAAGCTTGGTCAGTTCTGGGGTTGTTAGGCCTTAGTTATGGGCCAACTCGAAGCAGTGGCCGGAGTAGTGGTCGGAGGCGGAGATGATGATGGTGGAGGATACAACGAAGCCTTAATCGCGGTTGTCTAAGCGGGGTCTGCTCGTTAGAGGAGAGAGCTACCAAGATCTCACATTCAAAGACATAGAATTAGAACTCTTTCATTGCTTACCATATGAGACCCTTAAGGTCCTATAAATAGAGATACAAAGGGGAAAACATGTAACTTCCCCAGACACAATAACATAATAAAAATACTACAAGAACACATAACATAATAAGTGGGTCCAGAGCCCATAACATTATCATTGGGCACGCAGCCCATAAGAACCTTCTTCGGAGGAGGTCCCGCGGGAACCTATAAAGTGCGCACCAGCACTCACCCATATCCTTACCCAGGTTGATTTCTTCTATGAAGATAGAGATTGCGGAACTTTGGGTAGACACTTTTGTTGTTAAACAAGGCGATATAATGCATTTTAATACTACTTTAGTACTTTATCATTGAATAACTCATATTATATTCGTGTATAAAATCATTTATTTTGAGCCAGAATTTTAACTTTAAAATAGAAAATAAGTATGATATATTTTTTAAGAATAAGTACAAACTTGTTAGAGTGAGACCGTTTAAATTTTAGTAGAACGGACTCTGCCTTGCGGGTTACAGGGTATTCTTTTACTCACAAAATTTTGAATATTTATATAGTGTTAAAGCTAGATCTATGAATGCTATTTATTGTGCTCTGGGTAAGAATGAATTTAATTTGATTTATGATTATGAACCTGTACAAGCTATATCTTGGAAGTTACACATGAAGGAACATTTCAAGTTACAGAATATAGATTGTTTATGCTTGGAAGTCAATATGAATTGTTTTGCATGAAAAAAGAAGAGAGCATTAGTGATATTGATAGCTTAAACATCTCCAAAGCGTTTGGCAATATATACCCACGATGAGATTATATTAGGAAAATCTCGAGATTTATTCCAAGACAGTGGGATCCAAAAGTAATTGTCATCTATAATAGATCTAGATAAGATTTTTTTCATGCACTTATAGGAAATCTCATGACTCATGATTCATGAGATAGATCTATGAATATTTACAGTGTTAATGCTAGATCTATGAATGTTATTTATTGTGCTCTTGATAAGAATGAATTTAATTTGATTTATGATTATGAAACTGTACAATCTATATCTTGGAAGTTACGCATGAAGGAACATTTAGAGTTAAAGAATATAGATTGTTTATGCTTGGAAGTCAATATGAATAGTTTTGCATGAAAAAAGAAGAGAGCATTAGTAATATTGATAGTTTAAACATCTCCAAAGTGTATGGCAAGATATACCCACAATGAGAGTATATTAGGAAAATCTCGAGATTTATTCCAATCCAAAAGTAATTGTAATCTATAATAGATCTAGATAAGAATTTTTTCATACACTTATAGGAAATCTCATGACTCTTGACTCATGAGATAGGCCTTAACCTCTGAAAGTCGGTTGAAGAAGATGCACCTAAATCCAAGAACACAGCGCTCAAAGTCGGGGGAACTAATGGAGGTAAGTAACATTTGCAATAATGAAAAGGTTGCTAATGATCTTGATATGGCTTTTATAGTTAAGGGGTTCATGACAAAATGAGAACAAAAGATGTTGCAACAACAAAAAAGTCTATAAAGACAAGACAAAGTAAGCATTTGAACCCGCTATATGTTACAAATGCAGAAGTATAGTCAGATTAGTTGTAAGTGCCTATTGTCCAAAACATAAAGGATGAAAAGAAGAAGAAAAATACTTAAAGCGATATGGATGACTCTAAGGATGATTCTTCATCTGATAATAGTGCAATAAAACAATGATTTGCTTCATGGGAAAGGATACTTCATATGATTTAGTTACGGGTCAAAATTAAGACACAAGTACCAGTGATGCATGAAGGCGCGAGGAGTTTAAAAAGATGAGTGTGTATCTTTATTTCGTATTTTTATATGCTTTTGACTATCACATCTTTACTCGCACTTGTTAACCCTTGTGAGAGTCATTTTGGATATGCTTGGTAAGACCTTATTTTCCTTAGCCTAGGCAAGGGGGAGGAGAATGATTATGAAATAAATTAATATCAAATTCTCTCTCGATATATATTCCCGTGCAGGATAGACGGAGCCCTTTGAAACCCTCAACTAGGGTAATACCAACGGCTCTCATTCCTCCCTCCCTAATTTATCTGGTCATCCTCTCCCTCCGGTGCCACCACAAGGCCCTTCGGCTCGAGAAAGGGGAACTCCACTCCTCTGTGTGACTTCTCCCTCACAATACGGGGCTCATAACAACTTGGTATCAAAGTCGCATGATTCCTCTGACACCGTCCATTATGCCTCTTGCCACGTCGATCATGGTCGCCTGTCGTTCGCTATTGTGTGTGAATCGCGATTAACGAACATGATGCACCTGACAACCCCGCTCTGCACCCAATACAACAACTGAACACAGGACAATCGACCAGCTCTGTGCTCCATCCGAGTAGCACGGGCCTCCTTCCGAGTTCCGACCCCTACAAAGCCCCTTACGAAACCACCTCTTTCTTATCCACGGGGTCACGCCTCCATGAGCAAAGGCGAGTTCGCCTCGGCTCAGGTCATGGAGATGTTTCAGAAAATGATGGCCGGCCAAACTATGCAAGCCACACTGCAATATGCCATATTGATGGCTCTCTCCGCCCGGATTGATGGCATGCATCTTCCTCAACATGCCCCGACTAGTTCTTCCCATGACGGCCACTCTGGATCCACGCACTCCAAGTTCAAAGGGAACTGATCCAAAGATAGAGGTGTCCGCACATGTGAAGATGGATTTTCTGCTCTTCAACGGCTACGAAGACCTATTGGCTTGGCTTATGCACTGCGAGCGGTTCTTCACAAACCAGTGCGCTCCGTACGACGAGTAAATAAGTGTTGCATCTTTCCACTTGATGGTCTATGGACAGTCATGGTTTGCACACTACGGCGGCAGAAACCCCATTTGGGTTGGGATGACTTCAAGATAAATTGTAATTTGTATTTTGGACCACCCCTCCACGACATCCCCATTGACGACCTCGTCTCCCTCAAACAGACGGGTTCAGTCGAAATACTTGGAAAAGTTCCAAGTCTTACTAGCTCGTGGACCCTCCGTTATTCCAGTCTTCCAGAGCCCTAAGTGTCTATTTTCACAACAAGAATTCAAAAAAGTCTACGTCTGGATGTCGAATTTGAAACCCTAAAGGATCTCACAGTCACCATGAGTTTTGCACGAGTTTGCGAGGAGCGATTGCTGATGAACCTACCCTACAACTGTCGTCAAGAATGTCATATTTGTATGTACGATGAACTTAAAATTGCGACGGAAATTGTAATTCTTGTTAGAAAAGAAACTAGAAAAATCCATGTAATAGGCCCATATACAGGCCCATTTAATCCTTCTTCATTTTAGTCTCACACCATGTATAGGTTTTTTTGTCTCTCTCTCTCTCATATATATATGTATTCTTCCTTTGTATTTATACATCTGAATATATATAAAAGTTTTGGGGATTTCAACATGGTATCAGAGCCAGGTTTTCCGTTCTGAAATCGCGTCCCCAATCTTGCCTGCACGGTCTCCTCTTCGTTTTTTTAACCCCCCCCCCCCCCCCCCCCCCCCCGTGCGGTCTTCCTCCTCTTGTGCGGCCTCCCCTTTGTGAGACCCCCCCCCTCTTTCCTCCCCTCTCTCCTTCGTGCTCCCTCCCCTCTCTTTATACTCTCACTGTCCTCTGCCAGCTGGGACCCACCGCTACTCAGATCGCTGCTCAGATTCGGCCAGACCGCTGCTCAGCTTCGGCTAGATCACTGCTCAGAGTTCTCTCTATTCGGCCAGACCGCGGCTTAGATCGCTGCTCCAGCTCCAGCTCGCACGAGCTCCAGACCGACATCAGCCAGCTCCAGCTCGCACGAGCTGCTCAGATCACTGCTCCACCTCCAGACCGCTCCCCAGTCCGCAGATCTCCATCGACCGCTGCTCAGATCGCCATCGGCCAGATCGCTTCTCAGATCGCCATCGGCTGCTTAGATCGCTGGGCCAGCTCCAGCTCGCACGAGCTCCAGACCGCCATCGGCCAGCTCCAGCTCGCACGAGCTGCTCAGATCGCTGCTCCAGCTCCAGACCGCTGCTCCAGTCTGCTCTCCAGTCCGCCGACCACGGGCTCTCTCTCTCTCGCGCGGCTTTATCCTGCTCGCGTGGTTTCCCGGTCTCGCCCCGGCTCTCTCTCAGATAGCTCTGTCCGCGCGACCTCTTCTTGCTGCTCTGTTCAGCTTCATGGGTTCCTCGGTCAATTCCTCTGAAGTGTCTGCTGCTCGCGTCACTCCTTATCCCGAACTCCGTGATGAGCTACGGATCACTATTATTTCCCTATCCGGAAAGAAAAATTTTGTGCATTGGGTGCACTCCGTTTGCCGGGTCCTTCAGGCAAAAGGACTCTTACTTCATCTCACGCAGGCACCTCCTTCCCCTTCTACCGACGATTGGTTGCGGAATGACGGTCGAGTTCAGACATGGCTTCTCAACTCCATGGATGGCGAACCCTACCAAATGGCCATGTATCACGAGACGGCCAAGGGTATGTGGGATGAGCTTCACTACTTGTATTCAGGCAAGGACAACCTCCAGCACCTCTATGACATTATTACTGATCTCCAGGCCCTGGATACGGGTGGGGCTGCGGACATGACCTCCTTTGTTGCTCGTGCTAAGGGTCTTACTGAAGCATGGATCCAGCATCAGCCATCTACCACTGATCTCGCGACTCAACGGGCTCAGAAGGAATCCGTCTGTATTGCTATGATGATGGCCCGTGTTCCTCCACATCTGCACAGTGTTCGGGACCAGATACTCTCCTCCACTACCACCCCTTCCCTCCATGATGTTTGCTCTATGTTACTCAGGGTAACTCCTCCCTCTGAGACTCCTACAAGTTTCTCCCCGGCTCTTCTTCAGCAGCCCCTTCTTCCCACTCTTGGTTCTTCTCGTGGTTCCTCCACTAAGGGAGGCCGCCACCCGTCTCGTGGACGAGGACGTGGTGGTCGCTCAACTATGCGTTGTACTTACTATCACCGCGAGGGACATCTTGAAGCCACATGTTACCGCAAGCATGGCCTGCCTCCTCACCTTACTGCCTCTGCCTCCGCTGGAATGCCTTCACAGGAGTCTGCCTCTCCTACCCACCAAGACATCAATGAGCTCCGCACCTAACTCCAACAGCTCCAAGCTTAGTTATTAAAGGCGCAAGGCGCACCAAGGCGCAAAGGGGTCTTGGAGCCTAGGCGCAAGGCTCAAGGCGCAGGCGCGCGCCTGACGAAGGCAAGGCGCAACCATATTCAATTTAATTAATCAGCATCAAACACCACTTCATCTTCTTAATCAGATTTTTTCATCTATTCTACTCATTAATGATTCATTACTATCATTTATATCTCTTATAAAATAGAATCAATGTGATCACTTGCATCATATCTAAGTCTCAACGCTCGATTATGTTTCACACACTAAATCATGGAAAAAAAATATTGAGTTCTTACATTATCTTTCTTTATTTTGGAAAAAAAAATTACAATAGAAATTGTACTTAGACGTGTCTTTTATGCTCCAAAGGCGCACAAAAGGCGCACTAAGGCGCAAACCTCTGAGCCTGGTGAGCCTTGAGCCTTAGGCGCGCCTGAGGCGCGCCTTTAACAACTTAGGCTCCAAGGTGTTCTCAACTGCCCTTCTGCCACGACTACCATTCTCCACTGAAGGTATAACCTGTCTTTCTCAGAGCCCCCACTGGATTGCCGATTCCGGTGCTACGTATCACATCACCTCCCAGAGGCCCCAAAGTATATACAGTCGGCTCATCCTTAAGTTCATCACTGTTGCTAATGGCGACACCACCCCGGTCTCTGACGCAGCTGACCTTCGCCTCACTCCAACTCTCCCTTTATCCTCGGTTCTTCATGTTCCGGGATCTCCCTTCAATTTACTCTATATTAGTTGTCTAACGCAGGAACTTGATTGTTTTGTTACCTTCTCTTCTTCATCTTTTGTTGTGCAGGATCGCCGCACGCGGAATATCATTGGTAAAGGGCGGCTGGAAAATGGATTGTATCTCATGGATCTCCCACCTACCACTCTCTCTGCTATCTCCACCACTGATTGACATCGTCGCCTTGGGCATGCTCCCCTTCCAGTTCTCAAGAAAGCTCTTCCTAATGTTTCCTTACAAGAGTTTACTTGTGAATCCTGTATCTATGGCAAACAACATCGTTCGTCTTTTCCTTCTACTTGTACCCGGAGCAGTACTCTGTTATCTTTAGTTCACTCTGATATATGGGGCCCCTATAAAGTCCCTAGTATTTTTGGATATCGCTACTTTGTGACATTTATTGATGATTACTCACGGCTTACTTGGTTATATTTACTGCATGACCGTACTGAATTAACATCTGTGTTCCGCACCTTTATTACCGAGATGCGTACACAGTTCTCTACTCCGTTAAAAATCATCCGAACTGATAATGCTCGTGAGTACACCGGTCGTACCTTCTCCAATCTTTGCTCCGAGTTTGGCATCATCCATCAAACCTCCTGCGCTTATACTCCCAAACAAAATGGAGTGGCCGAACGAAAGAACCGCCATCTCATTGATGTAGCTCGGTCCCTTATGTTCCAAATGTAGGTACCCACCGAATATTGGAACTTTGCGGTTTCTACTGCTTGTCATCTCATTAACCGCATGCCCTCGTCCGTCCTTGCTTTCGCCTCCCCATTCAGTCTCCTTTTCCCCTCCACCTCTCCTTTCCCTCTCACACCCCGTGTCTTCGGCTGTGTTTGCTATGCTCATCTCCTTGGCCCATCTACCGACAAACTCACTGCTCGCGCCGTCAAGTATATGTTCGCTGGTTATTCACGAACTCAGAAAGGTTGTCTGTTACTCTCCCACTGAAGGCAAGCTAGTGGTCTCGGCTGATGTAACCTTCTCTGAGGACCAACCATTCCACTCCCCTACCTCTCACTACTCTCCCTCTTTCCCGACTCCCCTTCCTCGACCAGCCATCCCGGTCGCGACTCCGTCTCTACCAGCAACTCCACCTACGATTTGCATCCCTCTCGTGGCACCTCCACCTCTTCTGCGTGTCTATACTCGCCGAATATCCAAGGATGCTCTCCTACAACAGTCTCCTGATGCCAATGACATTCCGACAACGGCTGATCCAGCGACCACCTCTACGGTTCATCCCTTGGCCAACTACGTATCTCTACATCGCCTTTCACCCCCTCTCCACCAATTTGTCACCTCTTTTTCTTCTGTTTCTCTTCCTAACAATGTGCAGGAGGCTCTTCACCATCCAGGTTGGCGAGCAGCCATGGACGACGAAATGACAGCCCTCTGGGCTAACCAGACATGGGATCTGGTCCCCCTTCCTCCTGGACACTCCTGTGTTAGCTGCAAATGGGTCTTTGTTATTAAACATGTTGCTGATGGCACCATTGATCGCTTGAAAGCTCACATCGTGGCCAAGGGTTTCACTCAGCAACAAGGACTCAATTATGAGGAAACCTTCTCTCGGTGGCCAAACTGAACATTGTTCGTGTTCTTATCTCCTTGGTTGTTCATCGCCATTGGCCCCTCTATCAGCTCGACATAAAAAATGTCTTCCTTAATGGTGATCTCCAGGAAGTAGTCTATATGCTCCAACCTCCCGGGTTTGCGACCACGAGGGAGTCCTTGGTCTGTGTCTCCGGAAGTCTATATATGGTCTCAAATAGTCACCGCGCGCTTGGTTTGACAAATTCAGCGTGGTTGTCTGTGCTATGGGATTCACTCGCAGCACGGCTGATTTCTCTCTATTCACTCGCCATCGGTCAACCGGCACTGTGATTCTTCTTGTATATGTTGATGATATCCTCATCACTGGCGATGACACCACAGGGATACAATATGTTAAACAACAGCTAAACTCGGCATTCCAGACAAATGACCTGGGAAATCTTCGATACTTCCTTGGGCTTGAAGTAGCGAGACGACCTGACGGTCTTGTTTTATCCCAACGAAAGTACTGTATTGACCTCCTTCAAGATGCTGGATACTCTGGGTGCAAACCTTTGGACACTCCTATGGATGCAAACCACAAGCTCTCTGCTCATAGCTCTGACTCCGACCAACTGCTTACAAACCCCGAATACTATCGACGCTTGGTCGGAAAGCTAATTTACCTTACGGTGACACGACCGGACATCTCATTTGCTGTAGGAATAGTAAGTCGGTTTATGCATGCTCCTCGGACATCTCATCTTCAAGCTGTTGAGCATATTCTTAGATATCTAAAGAACACTCCCGGTCAAGGACTGTTGTACAAACCATCTACCTCTCTATCTCTTGTCGCGTTCTGTGATGTCGACTACGCAGGATCTATCGACGATAGGCGCTCCGCCACTGCTTTTTGTACATACTTCGGTGGACATCTCATTACCCGGCGTAGCAAGAAACAGACTGGTTCCTCGCTCATCTGCTGAGATTGAGTATCGGGCCATGGCAGCTGTTGCGTCTGAGTTAACCTGGCTTGAGAGCCTTCTAAACGATTTAGGTATAAAACTCTCATCTCCGACAATTCTTCTTTGCGACGGTCAAGCTGCAATACACATTGCCAAGAATCCAGTCTTCCATGAACGAACAAAGCATATCGAAGTTGACTGTCACTTTATCCGGGAGAAGGTCCAGTCAAAGAAGATAGATTTGGAGCATGTTCCCGCTACAAGACAGGTTGCTGGCATTTTTACTAAAGCTCTCTCCCGGCCATTATACTATCATTTTTTATCCATGCTTGGTGCATACGACTTGTATGCTCCAGCTTACGGGGGAGTGTTAGAAAAGAAACTAGAAAAATCCATGTAATAGGCCTATATATGTATTCTTCCTTTGTATTTATACATCTGAAAATATATATAAAAGTTTTGGGGATTTCAACAATTCTGATGAAAGAAAATTTTATTTTGAAGAAAGAAAATCTTCTTTAGAACATGAAAAAGATGAACTTTCTAATATAAGTGTATGTTAGAAGATAAAATCAATATTATGCAAAAATAAATTGAAAACATTACTATTGAGAATATTTAATTGCATTTTATTGAATTTTCTTATAATGAGCTAAAAGAGAGTTGAGATCACTTCTTTGTAAAGCGATAGAAGAAATTAAGAAGAGATTTTAAAGGAAATGTTTCATGCTTGTTAGTAAAAATACAGTTTTAAAATTTACAGTTTATGATTTACAAGTGATTGTAAATAATTTTTTTAATGGAGTAGGGAAAATGAATTTATTTTTGTCTAACACTCGCTTTACAAGGAATAAACAACTTTTAGGCCTTAATGAGTACTCGTACAAGTATGATAATAAGTGCAAGAGAATTGAAAATAAACATTTTATAAGGAACACCGATGAAAATAGTTCTAGTTTGATAAGATATTCTGTATACAATAAATTTGGACACATCTCTAGCGCTTGCTTAAGGAAAGACTTGGTCACAATTGTAAATCGAAAGTATGGTTGGCATATGCCAAAGCACTAGCATAATCAAAACCAAAACTAAAAATGTAAGCATACATTGATCAAGAAAGTAGTTTGACCTTGATTGTAGCTCGTTGCGCAAAAAAAACATGCACTAAACTTTTGCTTGTGTGCGAGAACTGAAGCTTCCAAGATGCATTTGCTTCCTGAAGAATGAAACTAAAACTCATTAAAAGCACAGATACATAGATTCATGTTAAAGGAGAAAATATGCAATGTAAATAAAAGATACCTTTGAAAGTCCACCACGAGGCCCTGACACTATACCATCTTCAATAACATCGATACAAACTTGTATATGCTCAAGATGAGCAGATTGCTTTTGTGCCCGACTTCTTGCAAATTTGAGAATTTCTTTAGCTTTACTTAGGGACTCCAATTTGTCAGTTTTGTAAAGACTATTTATCCATGGCCGCTTGCGCTCTGCAATTTCTATGGCCCACTGCCGAGCAGTTTTTATTAAATCGCCAGGTGGAACTATGGAATCAACGAGCCCCAGCGCATAGGCTTCCTTCCCTATGATGGGTTTTGATGTCTATTTAGAAAAACTGACACGTGTAAGTTAAAATAAATGAATATTGAAAGCCAAACTTAAATTGTTCATCAAAAAATCTATAGGGGGCCAATTATATCGTCTCACTAGCATCATTTCAAGAGATTTGGAAATGCCAATAAGCCTTGGAAGCCGCTGTGTTCCTGCATCAGAAAACCAGTGAGAACTCCCAAATAGAACGTCATTAGTCGCACTAAAGAATCAAGAACTTAAGAAGATGAATTGCAGTTGGAATATTTTTTTCTCTTCTAGCAAGTAAATTGAAAAGTTTGTTTTAAGTTGAGTAGATTATGCATAAGAAAATTTCACACTCAAAAACATGGAGGATAGAGTAGGATGATAGAAGAGCCATCAGCTTCCTGACATGGGGTGGCAAGTACACTTCTCTTCCAAGAGGAACAAGTTATATAAGGTTTTCAATGCACACATCTTTAGAACACCTCTTAGCAATATCATGCTCCCCAATCTCTTCCATGGGCGGGACAGGAGCAAAACCAGTTCTAGGTTTTAATACTCAATTTGTTACAGAGGACATCGCCAGCATCGTAACCACCAGAGCGAGGCTGACACGGGCATGTAGCGCAACTATTCGAGGCCAGGGATGTCGCCGGTCAGGACGGAACCGTCAGGAGATGGATCCAAGTGTAGTATCTTTTAATTACATCTTTTAATTCTTGCATTTTACATTTGCGTTAATTACTAGTTTGCCCATGTGGGTCTATTTAAGTATATGTTGTATGAACAAATCATCATCTTTGGATCATTGGTATTTTGAGCTTAGGGCTGGTCAAGAATCTTCTCCAATCTTCTCCTTGGACGCCTCATCCTCCCAGTCTCCGTTGTTAGAGGCTTCTCTAAAGTCTGAGGACATCTCCCTCAACATCCAGTCCCATCGGCGTCCAGTCTCTCCTGTTCCAGCTCGGTCCATCAAATCCGTTCTCTGTCGTCCAAGTTCTGTTCGACATTTTCAATACCTACATGTAGTCTCCTGCACTTTGTTTGGCCTCCGGTCAGCCCCTCCACCTCCGTCCGACCTCCCACAATTTGTAGCCAGTCAGTCTGCCACCTCCCAGTCATCTTACCACCTTCATCGAGTCCCAGTCAACCATCTTCTTCGAATCCGAGCAGTCCACAGCCTCACAAGCCTCTCCATAGGCCCAAACCCGCATTCGAAACTACCTGAACCCTCCTACCAGAGTCGAGAGAACCCAATCTCCATGCATATGTGAACCTATGGGTATAACTCTCTCTCTTTGCCCTACTTTTGTTAGATTGATTTAATGTTTTTTATTTATTTGATCTTTAAAATTTCAGAGTGTGCTTGCCTTAATTTTCATTCGTACAATATTTGTTATAAATTTGGAAAAACTATATTGTTCGTCGTTACTTACGTACTTGTGGATGAGTTATTTCAAGTTGTTAATTACGTTCGATTGCTAGATCCATACAAGAGTCTTACGAACCCTAAGTTGATTACCAATTTTTATTATTCAATGAATCTAATGTGCGCCGCTCAAGTAAAATCGACCGCAAAAATAACTTACTATCGAAGCCCTAATTTTGTTTACATCAAGCTCTCATCCTATGTAGAGCAAGTGTTCAAAACCCTTTCAACTTACTATATAGTTCATTTCACCTAGCATAGCCAGACAACCTCTTCACGATTAAAGTTTTACTTGGGAAAATTCAGTAAGGATCTTGTTGTAAAACAATGTGATCTTCAGCAATCACAGTTTGCATATAACGTGTTAGGAAATAATGAAGAAATATAATTATGTGCTTCGACTAGTCGACAAGCTTCCTTCTCCTTGCTTGCATTGAATGAAGAAATGGAACTTGTTAGTCGACTGCACTCGTCATAGTTGAATGCTCACAGCCATTGATTGGATAACACTTTCGTTGTTATGCACATCGCTAGCTTCGTTTCAATGGATCTATGTTGGATTTCAAATCTTCTCCGCAAGCTTCGAAGGAATGCTTGGACAAGGCTCGTTGTGGTGAAGGACGACTTGTTTGAGGAAGATAGGATTCCAACAGATCAAGTGAGCAGCTGCAGTAGCAAATAAAAGAGAGAATGGCTCGGGTAGGAATAAAACTTGAGACTTCGACGAAGGAGAGTAAAGAAGAGATTACGTCCAAGACGGGAATTGATGTACTCTCCGTCGCATCCAATGGCACATGATATCAACACGTGTCATAAATCTTTTACCTTTATTTTATGTCGCGTATTTTCTTTCCCGTGCATCAACTTGTATTTCCGGCTCATCGGTTTGACCATCCGATGAGACTATAAATAAAAGGTCCGATAATTTTAAGTAGTTAGGACGAAAAAGAAAAGCTTAATTTAATTAAAGGACGCATAAGGTTAAGGAGGAAATAAATAAATTCCTTAATCAATAGGAAAGAATTGGGAAACTAAATATTAATAAAATTAATTATTTAAGGAAATCATTGTAAAAGGCAAACATTCAGAATTATTAAGGAAATAATGGAACAAGGCGAGCAATCTCCTCTTAATAAAGAGGACACGTGAAGAAGAGAAGGAAACCGGAATAATAAAGAGGAAACGATTTTTAAATCGTTTTCCTCTGTTGACCGGCGAAAGACTACTGCTCTCAGCAAATCGGCCCTCGATCGACTTCCCCGACTGAAGGTGAGTATTGTTCCTGCGGCTATTCCCCTCGATCTTCCTCCCCGACGACGCCAGTGAGGGTCCTCCATCACTCAGGCCGACGATCAGCGCGCCGACTTCTGCGAAGGAGACAAATCGCGTCAACCGCTTCGATCGACGTGCTCCCTTACCCGACGCCGCTCAGCTCCGGCAGCGCATCTCCTCTCTCGGGTCGCCGTCGACATCAGAGCTCCCTTCCAGCGATCTGGTCCTTCACGCGCCTAGCTAGGGCTGTCGTCGACTGCGATTTCCTCTCCGACAGCCCGCGCGAACGACAGCCTGTGAGAACAACCCCTCCATCCCCGTGCAACTGCGCTTGAAAAATCCTCTTCCTAGCCGTCTCTTTGGATATCTTTGGGTAAACTCCACCTCTTGATACTCGCTCCAACCCATTAGAATAACTTTATGCGATCTCATTAAATATATATAAGCTTGCCTCAGACGTTCGCACTACTTGTTATTGTCGTTTATTCATAAATTGTTGCTTGTGATTTTTATTTGTGGATGTACAGATTTCGCCACGGTTCAACTCGTAAAACGCTTAATTGTTCATTCTCAAATAAAAATTAACGAATTTAACGAAGTTGAAACGTTGAAGGTGATTTGTGCGCGAAAATTGGATTTGACTCTCTCGGCCTACATCAAGTTAAAATTGATCGCATAAAAAAATCTTATTTTTAAAACCATAACTTTGGTTTACACCAGGAATGACACATGATTTGATATCATGAGATAATTATTGTAAATTGTGATGTTAGGTTTTTTCCAAAATCAGATTTTTATTGTGTAGGAAAAATTATAATAAAAATTACAAGTGATTATAATGCACAAGAAAAAATAACATACCATGCTACTTATGATCAATAAATACATAATCCAACAAGCTTGA
Source organism: Dactylorhiza incarnata (assembly GCA_033032865.1). Taxonomy (NCBI): domain Eukaryota; kingdom Viridiplantae; phylum Streptophyta; class Magnoliopsida; order Asparagales; family Orchidaceae; genus Dactylorhiza; species Dactylorhiza incarnata. The sequence continues at coordinate 14,659,347 of JAWHQI010000017.1, forward strand.
ACCCAATGTCATATCTCCAGCTAGCCATTACTCTTCATTATTCCATAGGCCTTGTAGTTGTTAGCTCCATCGCTTTACAACACTATATCTTAGTCAGAATCCTGATTCAATCCATTCTATCCATTGGAATCATCTTCATCATTGATATAATAGTGATTGGAGCCAATGTTCTCAACTTAGCTGTTAGGTTTGGTTCCTTGATATCCTAAAATATCTTTTTGGATTTAACCATTCATCAAATAAAGTTTGTGTTATTCTTAGCACCTAGGACCTCCTTTTCTCATTCCTTTAGATCATTCACGATTTCCCTTTGTGAAATAGTGTTATCTTCACACGAGCGTGATGATTCTCCTAAATATGCTCATTGTGGGCTGGTGCAAGCTAATTTTGGAATATCTTTATCAAGGGCATCATTTATTGTTGAAGAAGAGTGACTTGGGTGACCAATCATTTGATAACTCTCCTCCATGTATTGACAAAGTAGTCTCCCTTTGTCTTGTCATTTTGTTGTAATTTAGTGGGGATGAAAGTGGCTCTCCTTGCCGCTTGTATCAACTTTTCGTCAACGTTATACATCAAAGATTATGTAAACCTAGCTCTGACCGACTTAAAAATGTTACTATTTATAGTTCGTGGAATAGATATCTACCAACAGAACTACAAGTAGAATTAAGTCCTTGATAAAGGGTTTGGTTTTCTCAATCTCTCCCGCTCTTATTGTGTTACCATTAAGGCATTAACTAATTCCATCTAAACCCCTTGGAACTACAAGAACATTGGTATGGACCGCATTCTCTAGGCAATAAGCAAATATAATTCAAATACGTGTGGAAAAAAAGAGTTATGAGGATCAAATAATACAAATCAGCATTGGCTAACTAACATCCATTTCAAATATGATACATGTCAAGGCTTGCTCTTTGATAAACAAAGACCCATCTGTACATAGAACATAAAAGTACCTCCTAATCCGGGAATTATTCCAAGTTGAAGTTCTGGAAGTCCTAACTGAGCAGTAGAAGTTGATATGCGACTATGACATGCCTGGTAAGAAAGAAATAAACCAAATCATTTGACATCTAAAGACACAATACATGTGGAAGCAACCATTAAAACATTCTCAAGCCCACCATTGCAACCTCCAGCCCACCACCAAGAGCAAGGCCATCAATCGCAGCTACCGAGGGTTTTCTTCCACCTGACAGTATGAAAAGATATGAAACAATTTTTGAGAGCACTTAAAAAAATTTACATTAGACAACACTAGTAAATTCATATTGTTCACTATAATTAGACATTCCACCTTCAAGAATATCTGTGAGGAACTCTATTGACATAGAACTGTTTCTTGGTGAGTCTCCTGTCAGTAAATGAGAGATGACTTCAGAAAGTATGAAGGAAAAAAATTGAATTGGAAAATGCCTTCAGCCTACCCTCTCCTTCCTTGAATGAAGATATATCAGCACCTCCCGAAAATTTCCCTTGAGCACCTATTCAAGTACGATAAGCCTCAGAAAATAGTATAGAAGCATGAAACAATTTTGTAGTTAGTTCATACCTGTAAGGACAATAGCTTTCACATCATCTCTTCTCATGACTTGCTCGTAATTTTCCTTCAGGCTAAACAGTACTGAGGAAAAAAAATCATGTGTCATAAAATTATGAACTTTTGTATGTCGAATTTGTAAGCAGCGAGATAAAGTTTGAAGCCTCGAAGACCCAAAACCATTTTATCAAGAATCTTTTCAAAAATGTATTATTATTGAGGGAAAAAGCTAGATATGAAGCATTCAATGTATAAACTGCACTTCAATACGTCATTATATAATTCAATGCTGACATGCCGTGTGTAGCCAAATTAAGACATCACATTGCACAAATTTTACTAGGAAGGGTTTTGGCTTTAGACAACATGGGAGAGATAGATAAAAAAAAAGTCGGTTTATAATTAGAATAAGTCACCACAGCTCAAACAAATGAGCAGTGCGCACAGCCACTGTCACAAATGACCTTTAAACATTCAGTTAATGAATTATTCGTGAAATATGTGAAGTATGACAGCAATACTCTAACCACTGGGTTAAGTAGGTCATTTATCACCACAAAAAGGTGCTCCAGCACTTCAATGGATTATAGGTCAAATTTTGCTTTCCAAGTAATATCAATCTTTTACTAGTAAGCGTAAATGGATCTGAGAGTTATCACATACGAATTATAAGATACTCTGCTTGACAAGAAATTTTCTCTATGTTAAAAGAATCATGATAAGGGCTATCACCTTTCAAGGGAGCAAAGTATGCAATGACCGTAAGTTATTTTTTTAGAAGTAGTGTCTAAGGGATTGAACTTAGTTCCTTGTGTCCAGCTAACACAAGGGCCTGCGAATAAGGTCTATCACTAGGGAACTAAAAGCACATTAGAGAACAAGTCCAAGAAAATACATTCACTAGAGTCATAATTTGTTGCTATTGAAATTTTATAAAGCGCAGTCCCTACTTTGCTCGTCAGAACGAAAGGGCATGAACCAAGGAAACGTCTTCGACTCACTCTCGTAAGGCTCACCCTCGAGCTCTAGGCGTCGCGAACGGGTCTTTCCTTATTGTTTTGCTCCCGCCATGAGAAAGACGCACGAAATGTAAGAGGTACAATATGACCAACGCGTGGAAGCTCCGTTGAGAGTGTGTTGTCCCGGTAGTGAACAATCCCCTCTTAGTGTTGTGGTCTCTTATTTTTTGATTGAATATTGACCGTGGATGAGTCAAAAGAAATTCGTCGTCGGGAGAAACTATTCCAATTAGCAAATAGTAGCATTTCCATTTGTAGAGAAAATGAAATACGAAGCTCAAAATTTTATTGTTTCATATATATCAACTTACAACACAAGTATTTTTACTCATATTTATAGGTGGAGGAGTGAAATCTCAGCTTCAAACCAAGATGTGGGACTAATCTAAACATGAGAAATGAGAGCCTTTACGTGGCTTCTACATGTGCTTATTTAGTTCTTCTACATTCCCCCACAAGTTGGAGCATACAAATTGTAGGCACAAAGCTTGAAAATGATAGAGAAGGGAGTAGCAAAGTTCAGGATGATTGAAGAGAAAATGAAATAGCGAAGGGAGGTGTAGAGTGGAAAAGGATAGAGAAGGGAGTAGCAAAGTTCAGGATGATTGAAGGCATGCGACTAATCAAATAGCATGCGTGGTAATAGCAAAATGCCAATAGTTCTTATGTACCTGCATTTGAAACATAAGCGAGTGTGCCACCTCAAGGAGGTGGCGGTTCTTCCACTCAGTCACACTGTTTTTGTTTTACGTACATGGCGTTTGATGGATAATACCCAAGATATTGCAAGTTTCCTGAAATTTGTGACTGGTATATTCGTGAGCATATTCGGTTTGAAGAATTTTAATATAACTCAAAAATTGAGTGTGAATTTCAGCGATGAATGAGCAAAAATAATGTAGTAATTCGGAGCGATCACGCAGTAAATACACATGTGTCATTCGAGGATTATCATCAATAAAAATAAAAAAGTAACGATATCCAGACAAACTAGCAGTTTTATACGGACCTCAAATGCCTAAATGAACTAAAGCAAATGGAGCAGATCTCCTACTACAATTAGGGATAAAGTAGAATGGTGTTGTTTTTTATAAATATAAGATTCACGGGTAAATTCAAAAAACTTAAAATCAGGAAGAGCCTTCCGGAGTACAGGAAGAGGAGCATGACCAAGACGTCGATGTCAATCAACAAAAGTAACAGAGGGCAAGGATGGGGTGGGAAGGTCCAGAGTGCAGAGCCCATTTGACAGTCGGCCTTTACCAATGATACTTCGCGTTCGTCGATCCTGCACCGCAAAGGAAGAAGAGGTAAAAGTGATTGAACAGTCATGATCATGAGTAAGTCGACTGAGAGAGAAGAATAAATTATAAGCCATGGACATGAAGTATAGAACGTAGAGAAATGGACGGGGCCAGAGGAACATCGCTTGATCCACAAATAGTGGTGATAGCGCTATTGACAACATTGATAAATTTTCGAGTAGCAGTATTCGTGTACTGAGAAGGTTGTTGCGGAGTACTGTGATTTGTGGCCCCCGAGTCCACTTTCTAGGATGAGTTATGAGAAAAAACAAGATATACTTTCATTGGAGGAAGAGACAACAGAGCCATGGGTACGAGTAACCATCTCCCGTAGTTTTCATAGTTCCTCCTGCATGGTGTCAATATCAGTGCGGGACGTGCTGGGAGCATCCATTGCTGGAGAGGCATGGGGAGGGAGTGACTATGAAAAATCATGTTTCCGATAACAGGTAGCTTCAGTATGATTTGCCCAACAACAATAGGTACACATGCAAGTGCTCTGTTCCCTGGAACGGGTGCGACCATTACGCCCACCACCAAGAAACCCAGTTCAACCTCCACAAGACATAATAGATGGAGGTTGAACTTCAATATAGTGGTAAAGCAAAGTAGGAGAGGGATCCAAGGAAACCCCAGTGGGCGGAGGACACCTTCAGAATCATGGAGCAAATATCGGAGAGAGTAGGAATAGTAGGAAAGGATAAGACTTTATCCCGAACACTGTATAGGTGTGGTGGTAACCTTGCCATAATTAACATGATGCCCACGACTTCCTTCTGAGCTCGTTGGGTAGAAAAGTACAAAGTTAGAGGTTGGTGTTGAATCCAAGCTTCAACGGTAAACTTGTATTATACCACGAACAAGATCAGGTCACCATGCAGACCTGGTTCAAAGGTTTGAAAGTCTCGAAAGAGATCGAACAAGTGTTGTAGGTTATCTTGGTCAGAGTAGAGGGAATTCAGTTCATCCCACGTGGCCTTGGCAATCTCGTGGAGCATAATCATTCGATAGGGTTCACTCTCCATGGAGTTTAAAATCCATGACAAAATGTGGCCATCATCCCGGATCCTATTGCTCGGTGGGCTCAACAAGTGTGTCGCGAGTTATATGATGAAGAAGACATTTGGTCTGGAGGACTCGGTGCACCGAGTGGACCCACTCAACAATTGTTTTCTTCCCAGTGAGGGAGATAGTGGTGATGCACAATTCATCACGAACGTCGGAGATTGGAGCTAGAGCGAATGCTCAAAGAGTAAAGGAGGCAGATGGAGCATTCGTCCTCATGTAATCAGAGAGAGTCTGGAGGAAGGAGTCAGCAAGCTCTGTAGGTGAGGAGTGATGAGTGCTGAAAACAGTGGCTGGCAAGCTTGGGCAATGGGCTCAGCGAGGACAGGAAGCAAAGGAGCGGCGAGTTCCTGGAAGTGAGAGACAATGAGTTCCGAGCCGTGGAAGCAGAAGCACGAGCGTCTGCGAGTCTAGAGTGATGTCGGCGAGGTATGCGAGAGCTGGAGACAGGGTCGCAGCAAAAGGTTGTTAGCAAGGTGAGGAGGACCAAGGTCGCTGAATGCAACAAATGGAGTGATCGGTGAACTCCGAGGGAGGAGGTACCAATGAGTCCGTCCACGTGAGGAGCTAGAGCGCCGGAATCTGGAAGGCAGCGTGTGTTGGGTGCAGAAAGATGTGAGTATCTAGAAGCGTCGGTGTCTGCGAATACGGGAGATGGAAGTCATCGAGGGCAACGGGCGTGGAAGGAGGAAGGGGCGACGAGTCTAGTGACGACCGAGTATGGCGAGCTTGGAACATGGAGAAGTCAGGCACGGATACAGCGGGTTCTGCAGCAGGACGTAGCTGCGAGTACGCACTGAGAGGCAATGAGACCAGTAGCAGACGGTTGGCCTATAAAAGGCAGGGTAGGGGTGTAGTCCGACAGCAGCCAGAGAGGAGAATCGTGGCGAGTTCGGCGCACGGTCTGCGAGTAACTGAAAAACAAAAAGGGTTCCAGCGAAAATTAAAGACTCAACCGGCGAGAGCAGGAGCTCAATCGGCGAGAGTAGGAACTCAATCGGCGAGTGTTTGATGTGAGGAGTTGAGTCGCTCTAATACCATGTAGAAAAAATGAAATACGAAGCTCGAAATTTTATTACTTTATATATATCAAGTTACAATACAAGTATTTATACTTATATTTATAGGATAGATGAGTGAAATCTCAACTCCAAACTAAGATGTGAGACTAATCTATACATGAGAAATTAGGGCCTTTACATGTGATTATTTAGTTCTTCTACACCATTAAAAAGATAGCTTGCATTTCAGTCAAATCATGTCATGAAATGAAAGAGCTACAAAAAGATCTCAGTGATTAGTTCAGGATCGACAAACCAAATATTATGACCAGAGGCACAAAACGGTAGAGTTCAATGTTGAAGATTTTGTTTACCTTAAAGTCAGGACAGTTAAGGGTGACTCTAGACTTAAGCGGATGAAAAAATTGAGTTTCAGGTTCGTTGGTCCATTCAAAGTACTTAAACGCATTGGTGAGGTTGCATTAAAGCTGTCACTTAAAACCGAAAACCGTAAATTGAACCGGGATCAAACTAGAACTGCAAAGAACCGGACCGAACCGTTCGCGAATTATTTGGGTTCCGATTTGAATTTTGGAACCGTGAACAACATTGGTCCGGGTGTGGTTCTTTCATTTTATTATCCGGACCGGAACCGGATCCGGAACCGCAAAATACAAGTCTCAAGCAGTTTCAAGATTTTTAGAACCGTTCCGAACCGGACCAAAGCAGAACTGAACCGCAACCCGTTTATTATTATTATTAATATTATTATAATATTGTTATATTTTTTATTATATATATAATATCTATAGTTACTATTATGGGTGAAACTAGTGCGGTTTGAACTCAAACCGTAATCGTAACAAAGAGGGTCGGTTTTGGACTGAACAAATTGCAACACACCAAAACTGTGTGGTGTGGTTTGACATTGGTGCGATTTGGAGTCGGTTTTTGCGGTATACTTTCGGTTTTTATACATACATATAAAGTATTTTCAATTTTACTCACATATTTTTCTGAAATATTTTGTTTTAAAAATATAGAGGATATACAACTACTATTTAATAGTAATCATGAAAGACAAATCTAATTGTAGCCGATAAATTAGTCAAATTGAATTAACTAATATATTCTTCAAACAAAATTTTAATTGTAAAATAAGATTTCAAGAGCAACAATTCAAAGTTCTTTACCTTATGTTGAGTCGTGATCTTCAGCAATATGAACATTACATAAACATTACACGATCGTGATCTTTGAGTTTTTAAAATCGGCGCAGTCTGGTGCAATTTTGTGGTTTTGCGAAATTCCTGCAAAAAAAAACCTTGGTGTAACGCGAAATTCCTGCACCCGGGCCTCAGAATTCGAAGTCCCTCTTGCAAAAAAAATCGAACGGGTATACTTTTCCCCTCCAGTTTTTTATTTTTGACCTTCCCCATTCATTCCGCCAAGTTTGATTTTTGTTCTAGTTGGAACCGATTGGAACCGGACCGAACCACATAAAATCGGACCGAACCGTTAGTGGCCGGTTTGGTTTTGGTTCTTGTTGAATCGTAACCGGAACCGTTCACACGGCGGTTCCAAAAATTATGCTGGAACTGGAACTAGAACCAGAACCGGTCAAGCCAAATAAGGTTTTGGTTCTAATTTGAAGAACCGTTACCTTAGCGGTTCGGTTCACGATTTTAGTAGAACCGGAACCGAACCGGAACCGTGACAGCTCTAGGTTGCATACATGTTAGCCTTGCTTGTAGAGATGAGTGGACTGCATGATGTTATCCACACCTCCTATTTGAGGAAAGTAGTCAGAGACCCCAGTCAAGTGATCGGTATTGAGGTTGCACCAGTCGAATCAAATCTTAGTATCAGTGTAAAGCCAGTCAGGATTATGGACTCAAGGATTCAGAAGCTCAGGAACAGAAAGATCCATTTTGTGAAAGTTCTTTGGATGAATTGTGGTCGACCAGAGTATACATGAGAAAGAGAATATTAACTTCAGGGCAAGGAAGAATGTGCATTCCTTTTTGACCCAGGTATAATTGTAATTTTCGAGGACAATTTTTATTAGCAGGGCAGAATTGTAACATCCGAAAATTTAATACTTAATTTAAATCTTTAATTCAGGGTCGGACCGGATGTAGCACCAACGTTGCAACTATCGTTTGAGTTAAGCCTTTGGTAGTTAGTTAACGAAAAAAATACCCTAAGAATTTTAATTTTGGCACGATTTGAAAATAAATGAGCGCGAAACACATTTAATTGGAAATGCATAGAGCAATGTCATAATTGTAATAAGAAGGGATTCTGTTACGCCCCCGTTACGCTTTGCAGGGCGTCATTATACTCGGCGCAAAGGAGCAACGAACAACGGGGCTGAACCTTCCGGTTCAGCCCCCACTCACTGAACCGGCCGGCTGGGGCTGAACCAAGCGGGTTCAGCCCCATTTGGAGGGGCCGGCCGGCCCCTCTCTTGCCCGGGTATTTATACCCGGGTGGCTCCATTGGAATGGTATGCAAGTATTATTCTACAAGGTATTTCTCTCTCCTTCTTCCTCTCTAACCCTAGTTTTCCCTTAATCCCTCATAGTTCTCTCTTCTTCCTTCTTCTTCCATAACATTTGGTATCAGAGGTGTTCTCTTCTCCGCCATGGTGACCACTCGCACTCAAGAGGAGTCCTCACGGCTTGAAACTTTGGAAGAGAATGTGGTTGGCTTGACGGATTCGATGGCGGCTATGGAAGGGCAGATGGTGACCCAGATGGAGGAGTTAAAGTCCCTGTTGAAGGGAAAAGGATCGACGAGTACAGATCCCGCCGAATCGGGCCCCAACAGCGCGGACAACCACAACCCCCTCCTTGGGGAAACGGTCAACACCAAGGATATGGAGGATTCGAGCCAGTGGATCCAGGAAGACGGGAAGGAGGTCATGGCGCACCACATTTGGCTCCAGGGTTGACTCGCATGTACTTTCCGGAGTTCAGTGGTGGTGATGCCTTGGAATGGATTCAGAAGGCCGAATTATTTTTCCAGTATCAAGACGTGTCAGAAGGACAATGGGTGCAGTTGGCGTCCTTCCATTTGAAGGATGACGCCTTCCAATGGACGCAGTGGTTCCTGAGGGGACGTGAGCACATGCCGTGGGGGGAGTTTGTGGAAGGGTTTGCGGCCCGATTCGGACCATTGGAGTATGAGAACTTTGAAGCCCTTCTGCAGAAGCTTCGACAGAAAGGCTCGGTGATGGAGTACAGCACTAAGTTCGAAAAGTTGGCGAATCGGGTGCAGTGGCCGGAAAGGACACTTTTTAGTTGCTTCATATCAGGCCTCAAGGAGCATCTCCGTGATGAGGTGCAGGCGCTTATGCCTCGTTCGTTAAATCATGCTATCACTTTGGCGCGTATCCAGGAGGAGAGGTTCAACAGGCAGCGGACACGTACTACGAGCAGGCCACCTGCGGCCCCAGTTACAGTAGCACGGCGGGAGCCGCCAACGGGCAGCAAGCCGACAGTGACTCGTCTGTCGTGGAGTGAGCTCGCGGCCCGGAAGGAGAAGGGGCTATGTTTCAACTGCGACGAGAAGTTCATGCCTGGCCATAAATGCCAAAAAATACAAGTCTTCATGTTGCACGAGGATACGGATGACGAGCCGGCTCCAGGGGAGTTGGAGGTGGACTTGGATGAGACCGAGTTCGGGGTTTCCATACATGCTCTCGAAGGGTGCGCTCCTCCGCTTACCATGCGTCTGGCGGGCCGGATCGCCCAGGAGAAGCTTACAATCTTGGTGGACAGTAGGAGCACCCACAACTTTATTCATCCAGCAGTAGCTAACGCGTTGGGCATGTGATCGACAAGGGAGCTGCCTTTCATGTTATGGTGGCGGATGGTAGCAAACTGCAATGCGAAGGGGTGATGAAGGGAGTGGAGCTGCGGATACACGGTTATGTGGAACGCACCGACGTCTATTTGTTACCCATTCGAGGCTCAGACATGGTGTTAGGGGTGCAGTGGTTGCGCCAATTGCAGCGGGTAACATTCGACTGGGAGCATATGACGATGGAGTTCATTCATGGGGAGAAGCAGTTCTGTCTACGGGCTATCATATCTTCTCCTATCAAGGAGATCTCTCTTCGTAGCATGCAGCGATTGGGCGGCGAAGGACGATGATGGCCGTCCTCCGGGAAGTTCAAGCAGACGACACCGCATCATCTAAGGTACCAGTTCAGTTACAGTCACTTCTGACAGACTATTCTGATATTTTTCAGGAGCCACGCACCTTGCCACCGCCCCGATTTCGGGATCATCACATTCCGCTCAAGGCGGGAGCCGAACCCACAAATATTCGTCCATATCGCTACCCTCATATTCAAAAGACGGAAATTGAGTGTAGTGTCCGCGAGATGCTGGAGGCAGGCATTATTCGGCCGAGTACAAGTTCCTTCTCGGCCCCCATTATTTTGGTCAAGAAGAAAGACGGTTCTTGGAGATTCTGTGTGGATTACCGGGCTTTGAATAGTGCTACGGTAAAGGATAACTTTCCGATCCCTCACATCGAAGAGTTACTGGATGAGCTGCATGGCGCACACAGGTTTACCAAGCTCGATCTACGATCAGGTTACTATCAGATTCTGATGGCAGAGGAGGACGTTCATAAAACAGCATTTCGGACACATGACGGCCACTATGAGTTCTTAGTCATGCCCAATGGGGTGACGTGAGGACCCTCCACCTTTCAGGCCAACATGAACGAGATGTTTCGGGACTTCCTGCGGATCTTTGTATTGATCTTTTTTGATGACATCCTCATCTACAGCGCCAATTGGGAGGACCATGTGGGCCATGTCGAGCAGGTGTTGGGCCAACTTCGTCATCATCGACTCTACGTCAAACGTTCCAAGTGCTCCTTCGGCCAGGAGGAGGTGGAGTACTTGGGCCATTTGGTCTCCGGCCAGGGGGTGCGGGCCGACCCGCGGAAGATTCAGGGCATGCAGTCTTGGCCGCGCCCTGTTACAGTTCGTGCGTTGCGGGGTTTTCTTGGGCTTACAGGATATTACCGGCGGTTTGTCCGGGATTACGGGAAGATCGCTCGTCCTTTAACTCAGCTGCTGCAGAAGGATTCTTTCTCTTGGAGTGAGGAAGCTGAGGGGGCATTCCAGGCCCTCAAACAGGCCATGACTACCACTCCGGTTCTTGCTTTACCGGATTTCACCAAGGAGTTTATTCTGGAGACGGATGCGTCCGGCGTGGGCATTGGGGCGGTGTTGATGCAGGCGGGGCGGCCGTTGGCCTTCTACAACAAGGCTCTGGCTCCACGCACCTTGGGTTTGTCCACCTATGAGAAGGAAATGCTGGCTATCATTCATGCGGTGGCTCTATGGCGGCCATATTTGTTGGGTCGACACTTTACTATCCGTACTAACCACCAGAGCTTGAAGCACTTTCTGGAGCAACGGGTTTCCTCTCCTCTGCAGCAAAAGTGGGTTACTAAACTTCATGGCTACGATTATGAGATTGTTTATCGCCGGGGTAAAGAGAACGTGGTAGCGGATGCTCTTTCCCGCATACCGGAGAGCACTCTCGCTCACATCTCGGGACCGTTGGTGGACTCCTTGGAGGATATTCAGGAGGAGGTCTTGAGGTCGGATTCCTTACGTCCCTTGGTGGAGGCTTTGCAGCGGGGCGAGACAGTGGTTGCTGGTTATCACTTGTGTAATGGCTGGCTATATTATCGGGGCCGGGTGGTTGTGCCCGCCGATTCAGCATGGAAGACGGTTATGATGCATGAGTTTCACTCTTCGCCGACTGGAGGGCACGCAGGGGTGCTCCGGACCCTGCAGAGGGCGCGAGCAAATGTTTTTTGGGCTGGTATGCGGCGGGACATACAGCAGTTTGTATGACAGTGTGACGTCTGCCAGCGTCAGAAGTATGAGACTTCCTCTCCGGCTGGCTTACTGGTCCCCTTGGAGATTCCACAGCATATTTGGGACACGGTCTCCCTTGACTTCATTGATGGGCTGCCCAAGTCCAAGGGGAAGTCGTTGATATTGGTGGTGGTTGACAAACTTTCTAAGTACGGACACTTCCTAGCTCTCAGTCATCCGTATACCGGCGAGTCCGTTGCCGCGCTCTTTGCTCGGGAGATTGTTCGCTTACACGGCCTTCCTCGTGCCATCATTTCTGATCGGGACCCTACCTTCGTCAGTGGGTTCTGGAGGGAGCTTTTCAGGTTGCAGGGTACTCGCCTACATTTCAGCACGGCGCACCATCCCCGGTCGGATGGCCAGACTGAAGTTCTCAACAGGGGGGTCGAGACATATCTTCGCTGCTTTGTCATGGATGAGCCGCGGAGTTGGCCTGACTGATTACATTGGGCCGAATATTGCTACAACACGTCCTATCACACCGCCAGGAGGATGACGCCGTTTGAGGTCGTTTACGGGCGGCCACCCCCGACGTTGGGTAGCTACGAGCCGGGCAGTACGGCTATCCCGGCAGTTGAGCGGGCTCTTCGTGATCGGTATCACATGTTGGTCACTCTTCGGGAGATTCTTCGCCTCGCGCAGGATCGCATGAAGACGCAGGCGGACAAGCACCGCACGGAACGGGAGTTCGCGGTGGGTGACGAAGTGTTTTTGAAGCTCCAGCCCTATCGGCAGTTGTCGGTTGCTCATCGTGGCAATCAGAAGTTGTCCCCTCGCTACTATGGTCCCTTTCGTGTGCTCAGAAGGGTGGGGCCGGTGGCTTATACTTTGGCCTTGCCAGAAGGCTCCCGTATTCATCCGACTTTCCATGTGTCCTTGCTCAAGCGGAAGGTGGGCCCTCATGTTCAGCCCAGCACTCTTCTACCCGATGCTACTTCTTCGGGTGAGTTACGCCCACTTCCGGAAGATGTCGTGACGCTTAGGTGGAAGCACCGGGGCACGGAATACCGCCCTGGACTCTTGATCAAATGGAAGAATCTCTCGTCAGCACATGACTCTTGGGTGGATTTCTTGGATTTCAAGGCGCTCTACCCTGACTACCACCTTGGGGACAAGTTGGTTCTTGATAGGGAGGGGAATGTTATACCCTCGTTATGCTTTGCAGGGCGTCATTATACTCGGCGCAAAGGAGCAACGAACAACGGGGCTGAACCTTCCGGTTCAGCCCCCACTCACTGAACCGGACGGCTGGGGCTGAACCAAGCGGGTTCAGCCCCATTTGGAGGGGCCGGTCGGCCCCTCTCTTGCCCGGGTATTTATACCCGGGTGGCTCCATTGGGATGGTATGCAAGTATTATTCTACAAGGTATTTCTCCCTCCTTCTTCCTCTCTAACCCTAGTTTTCCCTTAATCCATCATAGTTCTCTCTTCTTCCTTCTTCTTCCATAACAGATTCCAGCCTAATAATTCACTCCCTCTCTTAATAAATCTGAGTCACGGTCCCCCCCCCCACACACTTTACGATTCATTTGGGAACTTCATGGCGATTTCTTTTCGCTGTTTGGAACGAGAGCACGGAATAAGGCTTTCGTTTTAGATCAGAGACGTGCGCCGACCTATTCCTTCTCACGAGAAACCATCGTCGGTGCCTCCTCCCTACAGTCGTGAAGCTTCAGCGTCCCAGGATGCAGTTTGCCGTCCATTCGCAGTAGCCAATCGTTCGACCATTCTTCCTCTTCCGCCATTTTTGCCAAGTAAGCTCAGATTCGTCTTTCCAGCGAGTTTTCTGTGAAATTCGCGGTTCTTCATTCCTCCTATGATCGATTTCAAGAAATAAGGATTTCAATTTTCGTTTTTCAAAAACCTAACGGTCGGTTTTCTTGCATCTTTTAATTTCCTTTCGAGGAAGAGAGTATATGTATTTTGTTCTTCCTTCCTTCCTCTCATAATTCTAGTTTGATGTTAGAACATCTCTCGTCACTTTCCTTTCCTTTAACATCGCTACCTTGTTTTCTTTCCCTGGGATAAGGAAATTTATAGATTTCTCTAATTTCAGTGGGTGCTCCCTTATAGGTTTGGAGAACCCCTAGCAGTGGAGTGGAAAAGAGGGTGTGGAAAATAAATCAGAGGATTACTTAGTTCCAATTCAACATTGTAGTAGGTTAACCGTGCAGTGCTTGATAAGGGTATGTGGTAGTCCTTTATAAATTTTGTTTCATTGTGTATATCTTTCCTTTCACTTAAATAAGATCATTGGGATTTCAGTGTAACCTTATAAACAAGGAAAAAAAATCTTGGGCAGATCTAGAGAAATCATGATGCATCGCCACGTCTATGAACGCCGCAAGTCGCAACACCAATGTAAGAAATTTGATTCTTTTTAACTAGACATGTCATGTAAATTATGTATGTATTTATTCCAATGCAATTATGGCATAATGCGAAAAATAGAATGAACACACGTAATTATGAAAAATTCCTCTTATGAATAGAAGCAAAAGTAATTCATAGTTTAATCATTGTGCTATAATCATACGCATAATGTGGTTTAAGAAGTAAGAAACTTCTTATGCAATTTCTATACAATCACATGTAAAATATATGGATTTTATGAATGCAAGAAATTAAATATCTCGTATAAGAAAATCATGGAAAGTGAAAAATCATAACATAGTTAATTGTTGAGATTCAAAATATTAGGATTATTAAGAAAAGGAGGCTCTCCCCTATATATATAGGAGAGATATACAAGGGTAAGAAAATGTGACATAACAACGCATATTCCAACACTCCCCCTCAAGTTGGGCGTGTGATATCTTGCATGCCCAGCTTGCACATAATTTTTCCAAACACGTTCTGACTCAATCCCTTGGTGAGAACATCCGCTAACTGTTGATCTGAAGGAACAAAAGGTGTGCTCACAGCTCCTCTTTCTATATTCTCTTTGATGAAGTGACGGTCAACCTCCACATGTTTAGTGCGGTCATGTTGGACAGGATTGTGAGCAATGCTAATGGCGGCTTTGCTATCACAGTAAAGCCTCACGGGATCCTTGTTTTCCATGCCAAGATCTTTTAGGAGAGACTTAATCCACAGTCCCTCGCAAATCCCATGAGCCATGGCCCTGAATTCTGCCTCAGCACTAGACCTGGCAACAACATGTTGTTTTTTACTCCTCCACGTTACCAAATTACCACCAACTAAAGAACAGTACCCAGAGGTGGACCTCCTGTCGTCAACTGAGCCGGCCCAATCAGCATCTGTATAGACTTCCACGGTCAACTCTTTTCCCGGGGAGAATAGGATACCTTTTCCAGGAGAGGACTTGAGATACCGGAGGATTCGATGAGCAGCTTCTAGGTGACGGGTTCGAGGTGAATGCATGAACTGACTAATAACACCAACTGCATATGAAATATCCGGGCGAGTATGAGATAGATAGATAAGACGCCCTGCCAATCGTTGAAACTCAGTGATATCATCTACCAATTCCCCATCATCTTTACCCAATCTGTGATTGACTTCAATTGGGGTATCAGCGGGTCTACACCCACTCATCCCACATGATTGGAGCAGGTCAAGAATGTACTTTCTCTGAGATATGAATATGCCATGATTTGATCGAGCAACCTCAATTCCCAGGAAGTATTTGAGATTTCCCAGGTCTTTTACTTCAAATTCCTTTGCCAACCTCTGTTTCAGGTTTTGAATTTCTTCAGTGTCATCACCCGTGATAATGATATCATCCACATACACAATAAGGGCAGTGAGTCTTCCATGTTTGTGCCTTACAAATAAAGTATGATCGGCATTGCTCTGGGAATATCCAAACGCAATCATAGCTCTGTGAAATCTCCCAAACCATGCCCGAGGAGACTGTTTTAAGCCATATAAGGCTTTCTTCAACCTGCATACCTTTCCACCAGATCCGGCTATGGTAAGACCAGGCGGTAACGACATGTAGACCTCTTCTTCCAAGTCTCCATGGAGGAAGGCATTTTTCACATCTAACTGAGTCAAAGGCCACCCTTTGCAGGCAGCACACGAGAGCAACACTCGTATAGAATTCATCTTCGCCACAGGAGCAAAGGTTTCTTGATAGTCAATCCCCATAGTCTGAGTGTAGCCCCTAGCCACCAGGCGAGCCTTGTATCGCTCAACAACCCCTTGAGAATTCTGTTTGATGGAGAACACCCACTTACACCCCACCACAGTCTTGCCAGGTGGCAACGAGACCAAGTCCCATGTGCAGTTCTTCTCCAGAGCCCCCATCTCCTCAAGCATAGCCTCTTGCCACTTTTGGTTAGTGATAGCATCCTGCCAAGTAGAGGGAATAGAAATAGAGGAGAGGGAGGCAATAAAGAGTTTATGTGAGGGGGATAATGAGTTATAGGACACAAAGTGGGACATCGGATGTTGGGTGGAGATACAGTTACCTTGAGTCCCCAAAGAAGGATCAGATGTTGGAGCGGGTAGCCTGAGAGATGTCGATGTACCTTGACCCCTCTTTCGCCGAGTATACACCTGTAAAGGAGGAGCTGCCACAGGAGTAGGCAAGGATGTAGACATAGCAGGCATAGGCACAGGAGTAGGAAGATATGAGGGAGGAATAGGTAGGGGAAGAGAGCTCACTTCCATTGGGCAAGTCTCCCCCTGAAGTGAGGGCTCGTAGAAGGACTCAGACTCCCGAAACGTGACATCCATAGTAACGAATATTTTCCGGGAAGCAGGATGGAAACATTTATATCCTTTCTGGGTAAGCGAATACCCAATAAAAATACACTTGATGGCACGAGGGTCAAGTTTTGACGTGGGGCGAACATGGACAAAACACACACACCCAAAAATACGAGGAAGGAGTTGTGTGGGAGAGACGGAAAGAGCCGCAAGAGGGGATTTGTAACCGAGGACACGAGTCGGCAGGCGATTAATAAGATACGCCGCCGTAAGAACAGCATCCCCCCAAAAATGTTTCGGGAGGTGCATCTTCAGGAGGAGGCATCGCGCAACCTCCAAAAGATGACGATTCTTACGCTCGGCGACCCCATTCTGAGCCGGAGAGTAGACACATGATGTCTGATGTATAATGCCCTGATCACTAAGATAACGTTCAAATGAAGAGTCAACATACTCTCGACCATTATCACTGCGCAAAATTTTAATGGCAGCATTAAATTGAGTGGTCACCATCTTATGAAAACGTTGAAATAAGGGAAAGGCATCATTCTTGTTTTTCATTAAGTAAACCCACGTACAACGAGAAAAACAATCGATAAATGTAACAAACCAGCGAAAGCCCGAAAGAGAGGCAACAGGGCAAGGACCCCAAACATCAGTATGAACCACAGCAAAAGGAGAAGAACTAGGAGTGGACACATGATTAAAAGAAGCACGATGATGTTTACCAAGAGCACACACATCACATGTAAAAGTTTTTAAAGATACAGTGGACATATTTGGAAATAAAAGATGCATAGTAGAGGTAGAAGGATGGCCCAGGCGGCAGTGCCAAGAGTCCACAGAAATCTGAGCAGCAGAAAGGGCCTCCGGAGGTGGAGCAGGGCTGGAGGGGTAGAAGAGGTAGAGGCCATCCCGCAGTCTACCAGAGCCAATCACCGTCCCCGTCTTCAGGTCCTGAAAGACACAGGAGGAGGGAAAGAATGTTACAGAGCAATTCATGGAATTAGTAATATGACTAATAGAAAGCAGGTTGCGGGTAAACTTAGGAACATGAAGCACTGAAGAGAGGGTGAGGGAGGAGCAAGGGATGGACCCTTTCCCGGCAATGGGAGACAAGGAGCCATCAGCAATGCTCACTTTGTCCCTACCAGACAAAGGTATATAAGATACAAAACCTGTAGCAGAGCCAGTCATATGGTCTGTGGCGCCAGAATCAATGATCCACTGGGTGGGAGAGCAAGCGGAGGCAGAGTGAGCACCTGGAGTCCCCTGGTGGGCATAGGAAGAGCTAGCAGACTCAGTCGAGTGGCCAAGCATAAAGCGACGGAAGGCTTGAATCTCCTCAGCAGAAAGAGCGGAAGGAACTACAGGGGCATCAGATTCCTCATAAGAGGCAGGACCATCAGTAGCATCAGTGAGATGAGCCGAGCGAGAAGGACCAGACCGACCCATAGTGCGCCCAAATCCACGGCCACCACGAGAGGAAGGTCCACCGCGAGGAGAAGGAAAGCCATGAAGCTTGAAGCAAGTGTCCCGAGTATGACGTGCCTTCCCGCAATAATCACACATCAAATGGTCCTTGTCCATAGGTTTAGATCTAGTGTCCCGGGTAGAGCGACCACCGGGATTGAATCGAGCAGCAAGAGCCGAGCCATCAGCAATAGTATCTGGTAGACGAATCTGCCGGCGATCATATTCTTGTTGAACCAAGCTATATACCTCGGGTAAGGAAGGCAGAGGAGAACGGCCAAGAATCTGAACACTAATGGGATCAAGGTCACGGTGGAGACCATGAAGAAATTCGAAGATCCGATTGCGTTCCTCCCGGGCACGAACCAGCACTTCATCCTCAGGGCAGACAAGAGTAAGGGCGTCAAAATGATCATATTCCTGGTACAGCTGGGTAAACTCCAGGTAGTAAGCAGCAGGGGGCCGATCCCCTTGACGCAGGAGGAAAATCCGACGCCGCAATTGGAAGATCTGAGCGGCATTCCCGCGACAGGAGTAGGTAATCTCGGCACGTTTCCAAATGTCTGCTGCCGTATCCAGGAATAGGTAGTTGCGGGCAATAGACTCTTGCATAGAGTTGGTCAGGCAGGACATTACCAAGGAGTTCTCAGATTCCCACTGGGGCCAATCCGGAGAGGAAGCAGTAGGAGCCCTGGTAGTGCCGTTGATGTAGCCAAACAGACGGCGGCTCTTGAGGGCCAGAGTAACGGAGCGAGCCCATGGAAGATAATTAGTGTCATCCAACTTAATAGTAGTAATCTGAGGAGTCCCGTGATCATGGTTGGCACGAAGAGATCCAGTGGAAGAGTTGACCGTAGGAAGAGGAGGATCATGAGGAGCACTCCCACCGGAGGAGACATCCGGAGTCTCACTACTTCCTGGCATAGCAAGGGAGGAAAAACAACACAAATCCGGGAGCCTAGAAATGGAAACTCTCACTCATAGAAAGAGGAGATGCGTCGATGGAACACAATACCCAAGAAGGGAGAGATACATTCCCACAAAAAGGGAGAGCGGACGCCGGAAGAGCAATCACGGACTCAAGCCTGCATAGATCCGGCGCCGAGAACGGCTCAAACAGCCATGCGGATGGGGCTTCGCCGACGGACGAGAGAGGACGGCGACGGGGCTGGAGAAAAGGCTGTCCGACTACCTGACTAGGGCTAGCGGGCTGGAGAAGACGGGAGAGCGACCGGCGAAGCGACTGGAGAGCGACTGGCGACTGGCGGAAGCGGGCGAGCGGGATTTGCCGAGCGGAAGCGAGCGAGATCTGCCGACTGGAGAGCGGGAGAACCGAGCGAGCGGAAGCGAGAGTGGCCGACGACCTCGCGAGCGCTGAGAAACGAGTGCTGAGAAACGAGCGGGATTGGCCGACGACGACGAACACGGGAGACGCGTTAGGTCACGCCAAGCTCTGATACCATGTTGAGATTCAAAATATTAGGATTATTAAGAAAAGGAGGCTCTCCCCTATATATATAGGAGAGATATACAAGGGTAAGAAAATGTGACATAACAACGCATATTCCAACACTCCCCCTCAAGTTGGGCGTGTGATATCTTGCATGCCCAGCTTGCACATAATTTTTCCAAACACGTTCTGACTTTAATATATCATGTTAATATTGTTAACGCTAAGACAAGACATGAGATGTAAACATGATGGAATTAGTACTTTAAGATTGTACTCTTATTCGGGTGTTCCCTTAAGATTAATCATGTCATCACTAACATAAAGGTAAATGATTAATGGAACACTTAACTTACAATTAGTGGTTTTAAGCGAGTGTTCCATTTGTGTTCATGTCAGACACTAATAGAACATAATTAGGATGCACGATCAAGGTTTTCTCTCTTGATTGATAAAGACACAATATCTTACTCATATGGCGTGGCAGACCGTATGAGCCTCAAGTTGAGGAGTCGACACCCCAAATAAAAGATTAATAGATATGAGTTTGTGTCGTGACCGAGAGATACTGGGGCACCTATTTTGGCCATTAGAGTATCGAATCTCTAAAATGCGCAAACGAATTTATTTAACTGAGAATAAAAAGAAAAGAAAATATAAGACATAAATTCCAAATACAAGCCGGAACTTAGAATCCCTATAGTTTAATGATTCCAAAATTGGAGAGAAAATTGAGTTTAAGATCACATAATAGAAAAAATATTTATATTTAAATTGCTTTCATAGAAAGATATGCATAGAATTACAGTATACATTTCTTTGGTATAAAATGTTATTTTAAAATTTTATTCAAGTTATTATAGTGTTACTAAGAGGGATGATTTTTCTTACTCGTCAGTTGGGCTGTCACCGTCTTCGGACATTTCATTTCAAGGGTCACAGGTCTGGAGATACGTCTAGGATAAGCTTCTGAGGACTTCTACCTTTAGTTTATCTTTCCTTTAAATTATTTTATCATTCATTTATGAACTTAGATTTATCAGACTCTTTTAAATTTCTGTATTTCAGACTATTTGTCCATTTCATTTTTAGTTGCCTCTGTGAATTAGATTTTGAGGTGTTTTTTACATAAACTTCAGTTTTAAATTTTTTCGTAGTGTACTTTATATATTACCTGCTTTTTTACTGATTTATGTATTCTTGCTTAGTTTGCTTCATATCACAAGTGTCGGACGGGCTTATGAATTGATGTTAAACTAAGTAGGGGTGTTACAAGTCATTAATGAGGTAAAATTTCACTGAGTATGTATGCCTCACGGGTTTTAACCCTTATCATCTTAGTACAAGGAAGGAGAGGTGTCTAGCAGGTTATCGGAAGAGGGAAAGAAGATGATATGAGAGAAGAAGTGTTAACTGTGGCTTAAAATAGTTGTTTGTCATAACCAAGTTTATAGATGGGCATAGGAAGACCTTTCGGGATGAGAACTGGCCGCATTATAGTATTAGTTTGGTTTGGTTCTGAGTTAGATGGTATAGTGGTGAGGAGAGAGTCTTTTGGGGACAGGATTTGTAATGTTCATGGGTAGGACTAGGATTTTGGGCATCTCTAATCTTGTGTGATATTTTGTCTCAATATGTATATGTTGGATATGTAGTTGTATGAATGTTGTCAACCATTATAGAAAGTTCGTCATGTGCATTATATAGTCATATATATATATACCTTTTGTTGCAGGTTGTTCTACATATTGAATGTCTTTTTGTATTCTGCATAATTTGCTTTGCAGGTTTTCGTGGCGATGACAAAAAATCTAACACAGTGTCTCTGATAATGTTAAGTAAAATATTTAAATTGTGACGGTCTAGAGTGTCGTTACACTTGGTACCTATAAATGGAACAAAAAATAGTGGATGGTCTCGAGTATTCTCCAGGCAACCGAAGCTAAAAGAATGTGCCTCATTGGGAATTATGTGCCTTAGTGGGATGAATTATGTTCCTCGTTAAATTAATGTGTCGTTATCGAATAAATGTGCCTTTAGTGGATGAATATTGTGCCTTATTGGAAACAGTCTGCCTTATTTGGAATATTGTATCTTTATGGAATAAATATAATGCATTTTCGAAAAATATTGGATGACCTACAAGTTCTATTCTATGGCAACCCACATGATGGATGGTTTGAAAAGGCAATGCATGCAACATGTTAGAACTACGTGGATTTTAATCCGTATAAAGCTAGGATACGAAGTACGTAAGCGGCGGTTGAAGGAAAACTGCCTCAACCTGATGAGAGCTAATCCAAGCATTTTCTCTAATTAAAAATGGAAATGAGACAAGAAGAATATTACTACATTTGAAGCTCATTTTTATAATATTTAAGTGGAGCTAACTTTATTGGATTTTGTAGGTAAAAGCGTCAAGTGTAAGAAAAGTGACGACAAAATATTGAGGTGCGCAATATTAAATTAACTTAAATTATCTTTTACACGAATTGATGAAATTTATATAAAATCTTGCTTGCTTAAATTTATGTGAGCAAAAGACTCTTAACTTGCTCTTTCGTTCCCGTCTCACGATGTGACACAATCAATAAGAGTATGAATCATATTGATAGATAAATTTTGACTTCTCAAAGCTTGCAACACGTTGGTGGAAGATGGGTGTTTGTGTGCTTATGTGATCTCTGAAAAACTTGAACCAATGTGAATTTATAAACTTGGGCCAGTTCTTCTGACCCAATTAGTATTAGATCTTCATAGCTCATGAGTTGTTGATGGGAGAGGTTAAGCCAAAGCCCAAATAACCAATCCCGAAAACAACCACAAGTCCATGAGAGTCCTCCACCCCAGACCAATTGCAGGCCCTTGTCGCAAGCATATTGGAGAGAGGAATTTCTCTGAGTCGTAATGACTATTGCTTATGGAGAAGACCCGCAGAGAGGTGCTTCCTCTCATTCATGTGTCATGGAGGAAATAGGCTTTCATCATTCGTTTGCCTTCTTCTTTTTAACAGGAGGAAGGTGGAAGGGGACATTGGTGCTTCTTCTTTTTTTACAGGAGGAAGGTGGAAGGGGACATTGGTACTCATCGCGGTCAAAGATCCAAGGAAGTACTACATCTCACACTAGGTGGTGGTTCATGATGGTGGATCATCATATGTTAGAGATGATCACTTCTATCAAGGATCGATATTTTGGTGGTGTTAGATCACAATTTGTATCATTGTTTCATGCTCGTAGTATATTCATATTAACTTTACCTTTTTATCATTGATTCAATTGTATTATTTCCATTATTTCAATCAAATCAGTGTATTTGCATTCCCTTTTTTGACGATTTTAGGAGAAGTAGATCTGCTTCTGCGTGTATTTCCCAGCAATAGGAGCATATAGATAAGAGTTCCCAATATGAGAATTACTAATTTGGTCTACTATATCGAGCACCCTAGGGATCACACACAATGTGTTACGGATTCGCCATCAGTTATCTTGCATTATTATTATTTTCTATGTGTTGAGGCATGTTGTGTCGAGTCGTGTTGTATTGAGTCGTGTCGTAGCGTTCAAGTGTTTTAATATTGTTGCATGTTTATGTTATTTACAATTGTGTCATCGGTGCCTATATATAGGGTCTTTGGGGTCTTGTAATTGGCATGGAAGAAAGAATCTAATGTTCTCTTTATCTGTCTAATTTTCTCTCTCTCTCTCTCTCGTTCTCCCCCTCCTCCCTTCTAGGGTTTCGTCTCCCCCTTACTCCTCGGGCCCTTCCCCTTGCCGGATTCCTCATGGAATTTATCCGAGATCTTAACACAATGTGCATCCCAATTAAACTTAAAAAAACATAAAAACCTTCTATCCATCCAATAGAGCTCAATAAATTTACAAGTTTAACCGAAATATTTGATCAACATCCGGCCAAATCATAAACCCCGCCACAAGAAGAAGAGAAATCAACACTCATGAAAGGGATTGCGTAGTGCAGCAGAAATAGCTTGAAGACGAAGAGTCAAAATCAAATTACAAAAAATACAACTACTCGATGAAGGTTTTAGTACAATCATGATCCAGACTGCAGCCAACCTAAAGAAGGGCGCAGTTGAGAAGTGAGTAAGTACCGTGAGGTGAGAGGGCGTTGACGGGAGGATTTTCGATTGTTATCAGAGCGATTCCATCCGCCCCAACCTCCATCACTGTTCTCCCTTTTCCCATCTCTCGATCGCAGGAGGACCTTGATTCGTCTTCGTTCTTCGCTCGAGACGACGACGACGAAGTGCTCCAAAGTATAGAGCTATGATTAGCCGAGAAAGTTGCCTATTCGTACAGGGAGCGGCGATGACGATGACGCGGTGAGAGTTTGTAGAAAAACAGAGCATGGCGGGTATCTCCATGACGGCTGCTAATAAAGCGACGATTTCTCGGAGTCAGTTGAAATAATAATATATATTATGTCAAAATTATGATATGAGTCCATAAACTTTGCTCTTGTTTTTTGGAAGAAATCAGTCCCCATATTTTATAAAATACGTAAAATCAGTCCATTTTTCTACTTTCCCTTAAATGCATTAACTGAAACCGTTAAATCTCTGAATTTATTTTAAAAGTAACACATTATTTTGCCATCAATATTAAAATAATCAACTAAATTTATAAAAAAAACATATTTTAACAGGAGATTTCAATTCTGTAATTAATTTGACGGCGAGGTTTCTAAGACCCCAGGAGGACGATGACGCCGAAAGACAAAGATCTAGACGTCAAAAGCTCCTCCTCCTTATCGGCTGCCGAAACATCCAATAATTTTTGTATGGAGAAATTAGTGAAAATATATTGATGGCGAGATGAGATCTAGATCAGAATTCACTTGATAATAAATTAATTTGATTAAATACATTAACTTAATTTGGAAAAAAAATATAGTCATAACAATAATAATAATATCTACACCGATGTCATGTCAAACAGTTTTCTGTTCGGAACAGCTCTGCAAATACAAATTATCCAAACAGATCTCCATTTGCAGCAACCAATTTACAACAGCTTTATTTACAATCATTCCTTTCAAACCGCATGTGTCATCCCATACAAAGTCTAAGGAGAAGGTTGAGTACGGTCCATGTCTTGATCTCAAGGACGAAGGAAGTCTTGTTTCTTTGCCGCCAACTTCAAAGAAGAAAATGAGGCTCTTGATGAAGATCACCGACCAGCTTCACCTCTTATGGCTGGATTGAAGATGCATAGGCCAGGTTCTCTTCTGTGACTGGGCAGAAGACGAGCAAGAAAAGGAATGGCATTCGCTGGCTAGAGCAGGGGCAGAAATCGGCCTCTTTTGGCCTGGAGCGGTAACAGAAGGATTCCTCTCGATGAAATTCCAGGTTGTCTCAATCTTGGGATGAATCGTGAGGGAGAAGATCGACTTGAGAGGTGATGAGATGCTGTATCCTAGATTTTTTTTCTTTGAGGGCAGCAAAATAAGTGGAAGATGAACTTTTTTGTGGGCTCTCAATTTGCAGGAAGAATGAAGAAGAAGCACAATAATCGCTTCTTTCGTCTCCCTTGTTCACGTTCGGATTTTTCACTTTCTAAATTAGAAAATGACTAGTCCACTAACTTCTTAATAGGATAAAAATTATTTATTTAGAAGAAGCATGAATACTAATATACCCCTCATCAATCAAATAATTTCAAATTTGTCCCTAACGCTTAATTGGGTGCACAAAAATTAACTTGGTCGTTCTAATCGTGTCAAGAGTGAGACCAGGCTTGCGCAATAAAGTTTGAATTCATCTAGCACACCTATTATGGGATTCGACTATCAACACCACTAAATTGGCACACATTCGTCGGAGATCCAAACAAACTCGTATCGATGCGAATGCTTGATCAAGACATTCTGATTGATGTAATCCACTAAATGAAAGGAAAAAATATTGCACTATTGATGATTAACCATATACTTGCATGTGTGCATACTCTTACTTACATGCGTGCATACTACTAGATAATTGACCTTTCGTGATAACATTTCGTCACTAGATGTTGAATTGTGGTTGTTGAAACCCGGATATCGGGACAACTGAGTTCGAGACTAGGGGAGTAGCTTGAGTTACTTATATCTTCATTAGATCACAGGAGCTAAGTATTTCGATCCTGGAACTAGCTCTCACTATTAGGTGGATGAATGCTTATGAACAGACCCACGGGCTGTAGTGAGTTGTTCCCGCCACTAACCCAGAAGCTTTGTATTACTTCCCCTCCTAAAGCCAGGAGTTGATCCTGCACCTCAGATAGCACGGAAAAGAACGGAGGAAAGCTCTGTCTCTATATGGGGATGGATCCGTACTGATCTGAGGAATAATGGATTCTATTTATAGGTAAATCCTTCTAAGGGCAAAATAGTCTTATTGGTCTGCGGATAGCTACATCCGCCTTAACTAAATTACTAACCTAAATGGTCTGCGAACAACCCCTCGCGCTTGTTTGGAAGTACTAATTGCAACCATGTTGATCTGCGGATAGAAAGGGAGGGCTCGCGAGTCGGATCAATCCGAGCTCGCCTCGCCTTACCCTGGGGCGAGTTCGCCTGAGGCATTTTGATTCTCCCCGCCTTACCATGGGGCGAGTTTGCCTGACGCGTACCGACTTGCCCCGCCTTACCCTAGTGCGAGTTACATCGAGGGGGAGCTAGAAGTAAAGATAAGTAGACATTACATCGAGGGGGAGCCACTAGCTCAAGGAGGCTTAGAGGCCAAGGTGAAGGTAACCATGTTAATGTTTAACACATAAACTCATCTTCATCTAATATTATAAAAGTAATTTTCAAAAATCATATCGTCGAAATGATGATTGGCATCGTCGAAAGATCTGCATCATGACGATATCCAATCGTCAGCGGACTCTTAATTAGGTTTAAGCTCAATCATTACAGCTAAATTTGAGTTAGTCAGACATTTAACAAATGTCACTTCAACTTCCAACTCGGACACTATAAATAAGGTCAAATGTCTTAAGGTTAAAACACTCTCTACTTTAGCCCTAAAAAGTCGTCGTGTTCTCCAAGCCTTCTAAGAGTGAACGAGTCGACTGTGCTGAAATCATTTGGGGTCAAGCAAAAGATGGCGCCAAAGAAGGAAGATTTTCTATTCGAAGGAAATGAAGTTGTGAGGAACGAATTCTCAGAAGGTTCAGAAGAAATCCAGGGCACCATTAAGCTGCTCGAGACCATCGGCCTGGAATTCGCCCTCTCTGAGCCAACAGTAATATTAAAAAGAGAAGTGCTGGAGTTCTACTCAAAATCCAAGGGTGGCTCGAAGGGAACGTCTGTGAAAAGCGAAATTAACGGGATAAAGGTTAAGGTGAATCCTATTAGATTCAACAGGGCTCTTCAGTTGCCAGCCTTTGCCAAGGGGGAAGAAGACGAAAAGATTACTCAGGAAGACCTTGTCAAGGCTCTGGCTTGGTGCGGTCATTCGAGCAAAACCTATGGATCTCTCGAAAGGAAAAGCTTAAATCAACAAGGAAAGTTGTTGGCAGACATTGTGGAAAAGCTCTCCTCTGCAAGGTATGGTCTCATGATAGGATATCCAAACTCATGTTCGAGATGATGGCAAGGATAATCCTGAGTAAAAGGACCAACTGGGGTCAACAAATCTTCAAGAGGATACAAGAAAGCTTCCAAGCCCCAAATCTGGGAAGGATTTTATCACTATACTTTCTGCTTTCCTACCCTGAAAATTTTAACAAAAAGTATGGAGTAAAAATTCATCACATGAAAAGGATGGATATCAGAATACTGGAAAGATGGGAAAAAGTTCTGACTATGGCTCCCAAGAAGTTGAAGACTGCAGATGATGTGAAAAGGAAGGTAGGAAGCTCCTCTGAAGAAAGTGAGTCAGGCAACAGCTCACCTCCATCTGACTCTGAGGCAGCTGTGGAGACAAGGAACATCGTCCTCCAGAGCTCTGCTCCAAGTCAGGGATCCAGGACAACAGCAAAATCAAATCAAGGTAGTGCTGAAACTGAGGGGGAGAAGGACAATGGGCTCCCTGCTCAAGTTGTAGAAGTAATCAATAAGATCATAGGAGCTGAGGACACTGGTCATTTTGAATCAGCAATGCAAGGGTACAACCAAGAGAACCCTGCAGATGGAACTAGCAAACACCAGCAAGGTCCTGAAGTGGAGAATGAGCCAAAACACTCACCAATAAGAAAATCTCTATCTCCAATAATTGAAGGGGATGAAGAAGAGGAACAAGATGGTTCACCTCCAGAGGTTAGTCCAGTGGAGCTCCCACTATTATCTCAGATAAAGATGCTCCTGGAAGAGCAAAGATTAAAACTTGAAAGTTATGTCACCTCTGTTATCAATGATCTAAGAAGAGAACTATCTGCTGAAACGGCATCCCTAAGTAATGATGTGAAAAATCTGCACGAATTCACTACCCATACTCACAAAGGTATATCTAACCTACGGACTAATCAGACAATGATTGTCGGCAGCATAGAAAAGGCCTACATTGCATCCACCAAGAGGATGGCTGAACATAAAATTGATCTCAAAGAAAGTCTAGATCAAAACAATAAAGATCTAGACAGTCATCTGCTTGAAACCAAGAATCACTTGGAAGCAGGTATCCACATGCTTAAGAACAAAATACTGGCATCCGAGGAGAATCTCCACAGAGGGATATCTGAAGAAGTAATAAAGGGGGAGAGATCAATGATAAAGGCCAGTAGTGATCATGCCATCTAGACCACCAACACCATCAGGGAAGCAATGAATCTCCCTCCACTGTATTATGACGAGCCTGCTGAAGAGCAACATACAGATACTCATGTTACTGGTAAAGGTAAAGAAAAGGAAGCACTGGAGGATGAAGAAACAAAAGTGAGGAAGAGAAAGTATAGGGAAGAAATGGAGAAAAAGGATGACTATGAAAGATGGAGTCCGATATCCAGGACCATCATTCTAAAAGCTTGGGAGCAAGTGAAAGTTAACAAAGGTGAAAGGTACAATGTATACAATCCTCAAGAATGGGCTAAACATGAAGATCAAGAAGAAGTAAGGAGAGAACACAGAAGAAATAAGCAAGCAGGAAGTATTCCAGCTGACACTCCTGAACCTTTAAAATATCATCCTAAACCGTTTGAGTACTTCATCAGGCAAGCTGATAAGGTGCAGGAAGCCAGTGCCAAGAAAGCAAAGGATGTTGCTGATATGAGAGCACCAGAGAAATAGATGGCTAAAACTTTAAGGGGGCTAAATGTAGAAATGTCAAAACTTTTGAAAACATTTGGCACTATTTATAAATGAAGTGACATTCGCCAAATTTCTGTGCTCACTCATGTTTAGCTGAAATATCATCACTATATGCTTATCTGCTTGAAATGTTAAACCTTTTTATGTGAATGACATTTATCATTGAGTGAGTTATGACTTCTTCAAATAGGGGGAGATTGTTGGGAACAGTGCCCATCAATGTTCCTGATTTGAAGAAGTGATCAGCTCAATGATAAGTGCAAGCTGTATTTAATGTTTCATCTAGCTCATGCTTGCAGAGATCGACAAATGTCAAGTACTTTAACTATTTCTGTAAGTACGATATATATCTAAGAAGGACAAGGTTCGTCGACCGCAGAATTTGGTGAGCTCGTCGAACGCAGAATGGAGATCGTCGAACTCAGAAGGAAGATCGACGACCACTGAGAGTTGGCGTGTTCGTCGAACGCAGAATGAAGATCGTCGAGCTCAGAAGGAAGATCGACGACCGCTGAGAATTGGCGTGTTCGTCGAACGCAGAAGCAAGATCGTCGAACTCAGAAGGAAGATCGTCGACCGCTGAGACTCGGCAAGATCGTCGAACGCAGAGAAGACGCGGTATCGTCGACTTCACCAAAGTGGCCTTATCGTCGAGAAAGAACAAACATCGTCGTGAAGAAGCCTTGTCGCTGAAAAGGCTGAGTATGACTGATGGCATCAAACATCGTCGTAAAGAAGGCATGTCGTCTGAAGAAAGACAAGCTGAAGACTAGCAGTTGCTGAAGCGTCGACATAACATCACTCATGTCGTCGAGAGAACAAGATGATTATGACGACATAGTCAGAGACAGCATATCGTTGTATATGCAGAAGCGGCAGAATGTCTCGAATCGTCGAGATATCTGCTTCAGAGGCAGAAGCAAGAAGAACTGAAGGTCTACCCAAGTTCAAGGCATCGACAAAGTCCTGTTGTCGAGATATTGTCCATGACGTCGTAACAATGGAATTATCGTCGAGACAGATTCAAAAGTTGCAGACGCGCTGTCAGCATTTAATGCCGCCGCCTGATTGTTTAATCAGCGCGTGCTCTTAAGGAAAGGAGCGTCTGATACTTAAGGCACTTTTTCAGAAGACCGTTGGGGACCTCGCAGTCTTATAAAAGAGATAAGAGGTTGCCCTAACACGGCATCAATCGATAGATCAACAAGAGAAAGGAAAAGAAAAGGAAAGAATCTCGCCGCTACACTTCAATAGAACGGTATTCTCGACGGAGAAGAAGAAGATCAAGTGGAGAGCAAGCATCAAGTGCTCTCTGAAGAATCAGTCATCATCATCGACTGAAAAGTAGCCGATCAACACCAGGCAAAAAGAAGTGAAGGCTGAAGAAGATCCAATGTTGAATCTCCAGATCAAAAAGCATCTTCTTCAACCTTAAGAAGCCAATCCTCATCAGGCTAAAGTTGTCAATCTTCATCCGGCAGAAGTAACAGTCTTATTACTGTAATCTCTTGTAAAGGCTTGCGGGCCTATTTTTCTAGCTTGAGGGCTGGAGAGCTGTGAGGCTTGAGGGCCAGGGCAGTGGACTTGCGGGTCCGACACCGTCTAGCTTGCGGGCTGGAGAGCTGTGAGGCTTGAGGGCCAGGGCAGTGCACTTGCGGGCCTAGGCTGTTGGGACTTGCGGGTCCGTGTTGTAAGGCTTGAGGGCCTGAAGCTTTTTGGCGGAGTTTGCCGATCCTAGCACACTGCTGGGTAGGCGCAGAGGGACAGAGGACTACTCAAGACACCCGGTCTTGAGGAACCTCTATAGATCTTCTGTGTGCTTTCTGTGGTTTGCTCTTTACTTTACAGATCTACTAACCAGAAATCAAGAACACCTAAAAGGGGAAAACATAATTTGAAAAACCTATTCACCCCCCCTCTAGGTGATAAAGTAGACACCCTATAAACAACACCTCTCTATCCCAAAAAGGCCTCGAGCACCCCCTAGATCTTAAGCCCTAGACCTAGTCGCTAACACACACGGCGAATTCACCCTAAGCCAAACATGGACCTAGTCTCCAACAACCATGGAGAATTCACAAAATGATCACAAAGATAAAAGGTGTTACAAAATATGAAAGACAAATTGAAAACTCCCTGTGAAGAAATCTGAAGGTGTCGACGAAGAACTGCTGAAGATCGTTGAAGTCAAGCGTGCGTTCTGCGTGTTGAGTTAGCGTTGATCCAATCCTCCTTTGATTCCTCCTCATGAATTTGAATGGGAGAACTTTTGTGGTCTGGAAATACAGCCCTCGTAGATATTTCAGAGAGGTGGATTAGGGCTCCTTGAGTTGTAAAGTTGACGAGAACGAATGCCACCCTTTAAAAGGAGAGGAAGCTAACGCTTGCGTTAGAGCTAACACCAGGCGTTGACTAAGTTTAGAAATGTTTTGATGGCACATATCCTCATTCCAGGAAGGAGATATTGCATGTTTTGAAACTTCTCATTTTAGGCAACCATAACGCTGGCGTTAGACCAAATCATTCCCAAAATGCTCCTGCAATCACGACAGCTTCCCTGCATAACATTTTCATACTTGTGAGATCGAGGGTCAACTCCGGCATTGGCTCTAACGCTTGGCGTTAGACCACGTCCTTTTCTTTTAGCACATCGAGCTATTCCAGACAAGAATATAACATCCTAATGTCACTCTTGTTCAATCATGCATACTAAAACACAATGACAAACATGATCAAATACAAGTATGAATTATTATTCTCAAACCAAAGGGATGCATAAACTGTGTTCCAATAATCTCTCCATTTTGATAATAACAAATCCAATTAAGATAAATCAGATTTCAATGGTAAATGATGTGTTTTTATAAAGAGATATGACACAATGCTATTTAGAGATTTTTATGCATATTTAGAGATATGTGCTCCCCCTATTTAAGTGCTCCCCTTAGTGTATGCTCCCATAAACTAGATTTATGATCCCCCTTAATTTAGTGAATCCAACTCCATAATTACTAAGATTTATCATTTTAATCTCCCCCTTTTGTTATTAGCAAAAGTGGGTGGAGTGAAAAAAACTAGACTAGAATAAGGTAAAGAAGTGAAAGGTAGTACTACAAAGAGAGGGTTAAAAGTTTTGTTGTAAAATTGAGGAAGTCGTGATCGAGCTTAGAGAGATTAGTGCAGTGAAAAACATATGATAAGCGTGTAAGAAACAAAATTTCTTATAATTTACCAAGCAAATCTACCACTTATTGAAAAAAGTGAAAACGAGTTTTGAAACACAAGTGATGAAGAAATTTCAAAATTAATACTTGAGATAAGCATGATAAAGCATGGTAAAAATATATGATCATATCAATAGTGTAGAAAATAAAGTAACCAAGATAATTGTTTTTATTTTTTGAGAACGTTTCTTGATTTTTAGGTTTGATTTTAAAAAAATGCAAATAATATTTCAAGGATTTTCAGATATAAGGAACATTTTAAAAAAAAAATCAACAACTAAAGGTAAGCATGATTTGACTTATTCAAAGAGATAATAGATACAATGTAACTATTTCGTATGTCAAGTAAAGAAAACATTGTAGAGAACATGCATTGCAATCCGGTGCTTTTACTTAAGTTTTTTAGAGAATTATGTAGATATGCATTAGGATTCAATTCCCATGAGTAGAAGCTTTATGTAAGATAATAATGTGTGCAAATAGAATTTTGATAAGAGTATACAAGTGATATATTCAAAACACAGGACATATGTAATGAAGTAGTAAAACAATATTAAGAGTGTAGTCTTAGAATAACTTCCACACACCAATTCTAGATTTATATCAAAGCACATAAAAGAGTACAAATACAAAGATGCTTCACCCACACAATGCTCATTAAGACTTGTTAGGGAGCGATGTATTGCTTGGGGGATCACATAAGTATTTGTATATTTTTTATTTTGAGTGATCCGATGTACAAATCGATGTGAAAAGAAGATGTGTTTGCACAAGACACTTTACAATTCTTTCAAAGGTGCTCAACCTCACAATACTCATTAAGACTTATCAGGAGGCTAAGTAGTGCTTGGTGAAGTTATATTTTTCATTTTATTCATATATTTTTTATTTAGGACAAAGGTCTCCGAATTCACTTATTTTTTGCAAACAACAAAAGTTTGAAATCACACTTCTATATGTGCAAGAAATTTATTTTTGAAAGGAAGGTGTAGGTAATTTAGACATACAACTTAACATGTTAAACTATTACACTACGCAATCATGCAAGACAAAGATTATAATCACATATAGATTACCAAAAGAGTGAGTGCATGAATCATTATTTAACATAAAAACATTACTCATACTTAGAGCATGCTAGACAATCCTACACAATTTTTTGTAGTCTATTTCATTGCACATAATAAGATTAAGGTCAATGCATGAAAAAATAAAATAATGTTTAGGAAACTTGAAATTAAAATTAAACATTGAAGAGAATCTTTAAGAGTTTGCTTAATCAAGTTTGACCATAGAAGATAATGACAAGACTTTTGCTCATGTGAAAACCTATAGTTAAGTAGTAAAACAAATAATTTTTGAAAATTTAAAACAAAAGCATGAAAAAAAAATGAATACAAAAAACATAGGAAAAGATTTTTGAAAATTTTTTATTATTAATTTTTTTTTGTGGATTTTTGAATTACAAAAAATGAATACAAAAAACAAAGGAAAAGATTTTTGGATAAAGAAAAACAAATGCTTTAAATTTTGAAACTTTAAAACAAAAGTATGACAAAAACATATTTTTGAATTTTTTTTTTTGGATTAAGAAAAACAAAGATTAATAGAGAAATAAATTCTTTAACAGAGAAACACACAGGAAAATATGCATGAGAGAATATCATAGATTTTTCAACAATAAAAAATGGAAATTTGAGCTTAGAGGGCTAACACCAGGCGTTGAGTTCTAACGCCGGCGTTGACGCCTAACACTGGCGTTGACTCTTAACGCCAAAACAGTACACTATTTTGTGTATTTTTGAAATAAATTATTTGATTTAGAGTTATTATATAGAGACCTTCTTAGTGTAGAAATTTCAGACATTTTAGAGATGATTAGAAGGCTCAAAATCTTTGAATACTTTTACATGAATAAGATGAAAATTACTTTGAACAATTTTAATTCAAATAATGGAATTGAGAGTAAATGATTGTATAATGAGGATTATAACATGTGATACAAAGATCAGAGATTGAAAAACCAATAGATAGGGCTAACGCGCAACGTTATACTCAACACTGGCATTGACTCCAATTTTATAAAAGCCCAAATCTCGAGTTCTAAACTCATTTGCTCCATCCCAAGCAGTATTTCTCCAAGGTTTTGCGTCTCGCCCTTCTCAAATCTTGGTAAAGCACTTGATTTTATTCTTGGATTTGTTGTGTAAATGATTTCTCTTCCCATATAAGGGGGTTCATCTAAAGGTTCATCTTGGGGTTTATTAAGGGGTTCATCTTGGCGTTCATATAAAGTTTCATCTAGGGTTTATCTAGGGGGTTCATCTAGGTCTTTATCTTGGGGGTGTATTTTGTGGTTTATCTAAAGGTTCATCTATAATTTCATTTAGGGTTAATATACGATTTAATCTATGGGTTCATTTGTAATTTCATCTAGGGGTTCCTCTACGGTTTTATGTAGGGGTTCATCTGCAGTTTCATCTAGGGGTTCATATATGGTTTCATCTAAGTTTTCATCTAGTGTTTTCAAGGGTTTATCTAGGGGTATATGTAGGGGTTCATCTAAGGGTTTATTTAGGGGTTCAACTAGGTGTTTATCTAGAGGTTCATCTAGTGGTTCATATAATGATTTATGAACGGATTCATCAAGGGGTTTATATAGAGATTCATCTAGGCGTTTATTTAGGGGTTCATCTAAGGCATAATTTTGGGTTCATTTAGGGGTTTACTTTGGGGCTCATTTAGGGGTTTATCTAATGGTGCATCAAGGGGTTTAAATAAGGGATCTTCTAGGTTTTTATCTTAGGGTTCCTTTATGGGTTTATTTTAAGGTTTTCTATAGGGATTCCTCTAAGGATTTATCTAGAGGTTCATTTATGATTTTATCAAGAGGTTTATGTAAGGGTTCTCCTAGGGATTTATCTAGTCGTTCATCAAGGGGTTGATCTATGGGTCTATCTTGAGGTTCATTTATTGATTTATCTTTGGGTTCATAAAGGGGTTCATCTAGGGATTTATCTTTGAGTTGATCAAAGTGTTTATCTAGGGATTCATCTCTGGGGTTCATCTAGGGGTTTATATAAGAGTTCATTTTGGGGTTTATTTAGAGGTTCAACTTGGTGTTCATTTTGGTGTTAATTGATGGGTTCATTTTAGGGTTCAATAAGGGGTTTATCAATAGGTTTATCTAGGGGTATATTGGCAATTATTTAGGTTTTCATCTATGGTTTTATCTACGGGTTTGTCTATATGTTTTTCTCAGAGTCTATCTACGATTTCATCTAGTGATTCATGTATGATTTCATCAGGGAGTTTATCTACGGTTTCATTTAGGGGTTTATCTATTGTTTCATCATGGAGTTTCTCTATGGTTTTCATCTAGTTGTTTATCTATGGGTTCATCTCAAGGTTTATCTAAGGGTTCATCCAGGGGTTTCATCTAGGGGTTATTCAAGTGGTTTATCGGGGTTTCATGTATGTATTTAACTTGGTTTCAATTAGGGGGTTTATGTAGGGTTTCATCTTGGGGTTTCATCTTGGGTTTTATCTATGGGTTCGTCTACTAGTTCAATCTAGGGTTTCATCTATGATTTGATCTAGGGTTCATCTACATTTTCATCTAGGGTTCATGTACAATTTAATCTATGGGTATCTAGTGGTTAATCTAAGGGTTTATCTACATGCTCGTTTAAGATTTTATCCATTGATTCGTTTAAGGGGTCATCTAGAGGTTTATCTATGGTTTCTTATAGGTCTTCATACAAGGGTTTATCTAATGGTTCATCTATTGCTTTATCTAGAGGTTCATCTATGATTTCATCTGTGGGTTAATATATGGTTTAATCTCAAGGTTCATTTATTATTTCAACTAAGCGTACATCTACGGTTTCATCTCGGGGTTAATCTACTAAATAACTTGGGTTTCATCTAAGTTTTTATTTAGAGGCTTATCTAGGGGTTTTCTAGGGATACATCTGTGTGTTTTCTAGGCGTTCATCTAGGCCTTTATCTAGGGGTTAATCAAGGGGTTTATCTAGGTGTTCATCTAGTGTTTATTTAGGGGGTCATCTAGGGATTCATCTAGGCATTCATCTAGTGGTTTATCTAGGAGTTCATCTAGGGATTTATCTACGGTTTCATCTAGGGGTTATTCACAATTTCATCTAGTGGTTTATCTTCGATTTCATATAGGGGTTAATCTTTGGTTACGACTTATGGTTTATAGATGGTTTCATCATTGTGTTTATCTAGGATTTTATTTAGGTGTTTATCTAGGGCTTCATCAATGGGTTCATCTAAGGGTTTATATATGGTTTTCTTCTAGGGATTTATCTATATGTTCCTTTAGGGGTTTGTCTAAAGGTCCATGAAAGTGCACAGTTAACCTCACTAGAATTCTCTAGAGGGGGGGGGGGTGAATAGAGATTTAAAAATATTTTGTGCAAAGTTAACAAATATATATATAATATTCACAGTTTTAAGCTTCCCACACACCAGCAAGAATTAAGCAAATAAAGAAAGAAATAGCAAAAAGAAAATCACAGCACAACACAAAGAAATATAGTGGTTCCCCAAACTTTGGGTAGTCCACTCTTCTACCCCCTTGGTAGGAATTCACTATCTTGCACTGAGTCTTTTGATAAGGAGACTCTTAGAACCAGTTTGAGTCTTTTGATAAGGAGACTCTTATAACCACTACAACTGAATTTTTTGAAGAGAGATTCTTAAAACTCTTTTACACTATTGAAATTGAAATAAGAATAAGAAGAAGAAGAAGAATAAGAAATAATTTGTGCAAGAAGGAATCTTCTTCCTAGCAAGAAGATTAGAAGCACAAGTATAGTGAATGTAATCTCTCTTATATAGTGAGAAGGAGATTGTAGGCCTTTCTCTCTTTCAGTGAGAGCTTTCAGAAATTTGCAGCAGTATGACTTCAGAAGGAAGAAGAAGAAGAATAAAAAGGCTTTTTCTTGCTGCAGCACTCTTTCACTTTTCTCAATTTTCTCTTTCTTTTCTCTTGGGAGCTTTTCCTCTTTTTCAAAAATGGAGTGGATCACTTGTTCTTTTTCTTTGCCGACCTCCTTGTGTATTTATAGCTCTATTTATTCAAAAATATTGCTATAGGAGAATAATCAATTAGCTCACAGAGAAATGGTAAGAGAGAAATCTTCCATAATTAATATTTCTGTAGAAAGAACGAAGTCATTCAATTTTCAAATAACATCCATAATAATCTTAATCAAATTAGCCAAGAATCAATTAGAAGGAAAGATTTAATTCTGAATGGCTATAAGAGAATAATATAATTCCATAAATTCAGATCTACAGAAAGAAAGGAAAGAGATCTGGCGCGATTTTGAATGTCAAAGAAATCGACGTGCGTCGATTAGAAATCAGAGTTACGTCAATTACGATTACGTCGAATTCTGTTTAGAGTTACTTCG
Organism: Dactylorhiza incarnata; assembly: GCA_033032865.1. Classification (NCBI taxonomy): domain Eukaryota; kingdom Viridiplantae; phylum Streptophyta; class Magnoliopsida; order Asparagales; family Orchidaceae; genus Dactylorhiza; species Dactylorhiza incarnata. The sequence continues at coordinate 14,696,719 of JAWHQI010000017.1, forward strand.
ACTCATTCTGAGAGGTACGTCGACTACATTTTGACGTTGCGTTGATTACTATTCGACGCATATTTACTTAAACTAATTTTTCACTGTGAGAACTCATTTTCTACTCATTTCTAGGGGTTAAGATAAATCATTTCCCCAACAATCTCCCCCTATTTGTCTTAACCCTGATCAGAGAGAAATTTTACCATCTTTAATCAACATATCAAAGCATATTTATATTAGAAAATCAGAAGAAAAGAAAGATATGTATATTCACATACAAAATCATTTTCAGAGAATAAGAATCAGAATTGTAAACTACTTATGCTGTTTGCAAAAAGTTACTTAGGAGGAGTAGGATGAGTTTTTCTCTTCCTAGAGAATACTAAAGGAAGATCAGGTTTTCTTATAGGGGTGAGTTGCCCTTCCTCTTCATGCTCTTCAGTGGCAAGATGTTCATTCAGCTCCCCCTGATTCAAAGCAGTCTGCTCCCCCTGAGTTGAGGGTTCCTTCAGTTCTTTTTCTTTTTCAACTTCTACATTTAGCTGCCCCTGACCCTGAGCTTCCTTCTCAATTTCTTTTTCATTTTCAACTTCTACATGTAGTCTCTAATTGGCCAGATTCTTGAGTCCCAAGAGCTAGGAAAGCAAGTCAGCAATTTGTCATTTATCTCAGTGAGAGATATGTCCTTCTCAAGTGTTCTTAACTCATTTATTATGAGGCTGAATCTGGTATACATGTCAGCAACACTTTCACTATCTTTCTTCTGGAAGTTTTCATATTGAGAGATGAGTAATGCCTTTTTATCCTTTCTCTCATCAACACTCTCTTCTACCATTTTAGTGAGAGCTTCCCATATTTCCTTAGCTGATCCACATTCAGCAATCTTTTGGAAGATTTCATCTGAGAGGGTTGAGACTAATATATTCATAGCCTTGGCATCACATGCTTGGGCTTTCTTTTCTTCATCTGTCCATTCAGCACTTGGAGCAAGTGTTTGTGTGACCTCTCCACTTGAGTCCTTCTTGAATGGCTTGGGAGGACCTGTCATAATAACATCAAATAGTTCTCCATCAATAGAGTTTAAATAAATTTTAATTCTTGTTTTCCAAAGTGCAAACTTTTCAAGGTTGCAAATTGGTGGTCTGGTGGAAGCATAATCTTTGATTTGTGCCATAAAAAAGTTTTTAGAAATATATATATATGAGGTAGGATCTTTTTGATCAAGAAGTTACCCCTTTTTGATCAACCTCCCTCTAATACCAATTGAAAGTGCATAGTTAACCTCACTAGAATTCTCTAGAGGGGGGGGGGGGGGGGGGAGGGTGAATAGAGATTTAAAAATATTTTGTGCAAAGTTAACAAATATATATATATATATAATATTCACAGTTTTAAGCTTCCCACACACCAACAAGAATTAAGCAAATAAAGAAAGAAATAGCAAAAAAAAATCACAGCACAACACAAAGAAATATAGTGGTTCCCCAAACTTTGGGTAGTCCACTCTTCTACCCCCCTTGGTAGGAATTCACTATCTTGCACTGAGTCTTTTGATAAGGAGACTCTTAGAACCAGTCTGAGTCTTTTGATAAGGAGACTCTTAGAACCACTACAACTGAATTTTTTGAAGAGAGATTCTTAAAACTCTTTTACACTATTGAAATTGAAATAAGAATAAGAAGAAGAACAAGAATAAGAAACAATTTGTGCAAGAAGGAATCTTCTTCATAGCAAGAAGATTAGAAGCACAAGTATAGTGAATGTAATCTCTCTTCTATAGTGAGAAGGAGATTGTAGGCCTTTCTCTCTTTCAGTGAGAGCTTTCAGAAATTTGCAACAGTATGACTTCAGAAGGAAGAAGAAGAAGAAGAAGAAGAAGAAGAATAAGAAGGCTTTTTCTTGCTGCAACACTCTTTCACTTTTCTCAATTTTCTCTTTCTTTTCTCTTGGGAGCTTTTCCTCTTTTTCAAAAATGGAGTGGATCACTTGTTCTTTTTCTTTGCCGACCTCCTTGTGTATTTATAGCTCTGTTTATTCAAAAATATTGCTATAGGAGAATAATCAATTAGCTCAAAGAGAAATGGTAAGAGAGAAATCTTCCATAATTAATATTTCTGTAGAAGGAAAGAAGTCATTCAATTTTCAAATAACAACCATAATAATCTTAATCAAATTAGCCAAGAATCAATTAGAAGGAAAGATTTAATTCTGAACGGTTATAAGAGAATAATATAATTCCATAAATTCAGATTTACAGAAAGAAAGGAAAGAGATCTGGCGCGATTTTGAATGTCATAGAAATCGACGTGCGTCGATTAGAAATCATAGTTATGTCGATTACGATTATGTCGAATTCTGTTTAGAGTTACTTCGACTCACTCTGAGAGGTACGTCGACTACATTTCGACGTTGCGTCGATTACTATTCGACGCATATTTACTTAAACTAATTTTTCACTCTGAGAACTCATTTTATACTCATTTCTAGGGGTTAAGATAAATTATTTCCCCAACAGTCCATCTAGTTGTTCATCTATTTTTCTTAGGATTTCATCTTGGTTTTTTTGTATGTGTTTATTAAGGTTTTATGTAAGGCTTTATTAGTTTTTCATTTAGGTGTTTATCTAGGTGTAAGTCAATAGGTTTATCTAGGGGTTTATAAGGGTTTCGTGTAGGGGTTTATCAGGGTTTCATTTAGGGGTTTTTCTGGGCGTTCATCTCGGGGTTTATCTAGAGGTTCGTCTATATGTTTAACTAGGCGTTTATCAAGGGATTTATTTAGGAGCTCAACTGGATTTATCTTGTAGTTCATCTGGGGTTTATAAATGGGTTCATCTATTGGTTTATATATGGGTTTATTTGAGATTTCATCAAGAGGATTATCTAGTGGTTTATCTAGAGATTCGTCTAAGGGTTTATCTAAGTATTCATCTAGGAGTTAATCAAGTGGTTCATGTAGGGATTCCTTTCGGGGGCTATTTATGGTTTCATCCAGGGATTCATCTCGGGATTCATCTAGGGGATCATATTGGATTTCATCTAGGGATCATATTAGATTTCATCTAGGGGTTTATCTAGTGGTTTACCTAGGGTAATATCTAGGGGTTTATAAAGGGGTTTATATATGGATTCATCTATGGTTTCATTTAGGGGCTAATTTATGGTTTTATCTAGTGGCTACTCTAAAATTTCATCTAACAGGTCATCTATGGTTTCATCTAGGGGTTCATCTATGGTTTCATCTAGGGTTCATCTACAGTTTCATTTAGGGGTTCATCTATGATTTCATATAGTGGTTTATCTAAGAGTTTATCTAGGAATTAAACTTGTTGTTCATCTTGGGGTTTATCTAGATGATTTTCAAGGGTTTCATCTAAGGGTTATTCTTGGGGTTCATCTAGGGGTTTATCTAGGGATAATTCTAGGGGTTAATCTTGGGGTTCACTTAGTGGTTTATCTAAGGGTTCATCAACAATTTCATTTATTTGTTAATCTACAATTTAATCTAGGAATTCATTTATAATTTCATCCATGGCTTCATCTAAAGCTTCATCTAGTAGTTCATCTAGGTTTAATCTAAGGGATCATATATGGCTTCATCTAGGGGTTCATCTAGATTTTCATGTAGGGAATTTTTAGGGGTTCATCTAGGGTTTTTTGTAGGGGTTCATCTAAGAGTTTATCTAATGGTTCAACTATGGGTTTATCTATTTGTTCATCTAGGTGTTTATCTAGGGGTTTCTCTAGGGGTTTATCTATGGGTTAATCTAGGGTTTTATCTAGGAATTAATCTAGGAGTTTATTTACGGGTTCATCAAGGGGTTTATCAGGTTTTATTTGTTGGTTCATCTAGGTGTTTATCTAAATATTAATCTAGGAGTTTATCTAAATTTTCATTTAGGTGTTTGTCAATAGGATCATCTAGGGTTTTATCTAAGGGTTCCTTTATGTTTTTATCTATGGGTTCCAATAAGGGTTATGATGAGTGATTTTCGTATAGTGATTTATGCCCTATTCTAGCATGCTTTTCAAATGATATCACTCATCTAGTTGTTGATTTCATCATAAAATAATTGAAAATCCAAATGAATGTAATGTGAGCGGGTTTGACTAGATAAAGCATTATTTAAGCAATTTCATGCATAAGAGAGACCTTTTCTCCCTTTCATTTCATTTAGATATATAGATTTGATTTGTGTGGCTATGCGAATGTGATTTCTGGAGTTGTTGAATGTGTTGTGTTTCCGGTGTTGCCCTCTAGTGGTTTTCCCAGGGCATCTCAATCCTTTTCTATTATTGAGGCCACTACTCGTGTGTTTTTCTTCATGCACGAGCAGTGTCCCCCTCTGCGTACGCTAGTGGTCGTGCACGGCCATTTGAGAATATCGACTTGACCACCCCACTACACATGCATTTTCTTCACACATGAGCAGTGGCCCCTTATGCGCATGACTAGTGGTCATGCACGACCATTTTGCATTGTCGACCCGAGAGACCCCTTGATAATGCACGAGGACGATCACACAACCACTGGTTATGCGCGTTCAACATTTTCCACTCAAAATGCCAAATATTTCCAGCTAGTCTAGTTCCTTCGCGCACAAGCAGTTTCCATTCCTTAGCGCGTGACCACTGGTCGTGTGTCTGCTCGTGCGTAGGTCAAAATCTGCTTTACCTATAAATACGCAGGTTAATGATTTCAACGAAGAGTCCGAAAAGATCAGCCATTTTCTGTCTTTCTTCACCCAAGTTCCGCCATTTCTATTCTCCAAGGGATTGAGATCATCCCCCAGGCTCTCCCCATGATCCAAAAGCTCAAGGTTGAAGAAGAAGCATCCCTCTCGCCACAAGCTAGGGATCTAAAAGAAAAGACGTGGGTGGCACAAAACCATTGAGATGATGGGTCAATTGGGAGTTTGTGACATAAGTTTCTCTACCCCGGACGACAGCCGAGGAGCAAAGCGTTCAAGGAGTCGAAGTGGCTTGTCTCCACAGAAGAGTCTCAAGTGTTATTTGTATCTCTTTCCTCCTCTCCCATAATCTAGGTCGAAGTGGCTTGTCTTTCTTTTCTTATTTTGATGATGGTGGATTGGACTTGTGTGTATGAATGATATTAATATTTTTGTTGAAGTATTCCTTGTGTTTGTCCATTTCCGTGGAATATCCTAAGAGGCATAGCTCCTTGCTTTGTCTTTCCCTAAGAGGTTGTGCTTGTTGTGTGGAATAAGTAAGAGTGATGGTTGTATTGTCTTTGATTAGACACAAGCCGTGCTCCGAAGCAGAGGTCGGCGACCCGCAGAAGAGCGAAGCATGGGTCGGCGACCCGCGGAGAAGAAAAGCGGTGCCGGCAACCCACACTAGTATTTAATTATTTATTTCTTCCATTAGTGTAAAAGAAACTCAAAACCACCCATGAATTCGAGAACCAAGAGACTTCATTCTCAAGTATCCCTTGGACGTTAAATCGACCTTTCTGTTCTCCGCGAGAGATCGATACTCAGGAGTCACTCCCCATTTTTTTTGCTTGACGACAGTGGGTGCACTTTCCCCTGAATGACATTAAGTTTTTGGCACCATTGCCGGGGAGCATGGCACGTGTTATTTTTCTACCAAGTGAGTAAAGATAAAGAAAGTCTCTCCTTTGTGTATCACATCTTTTGTTTTTCTACATTTTTTTATTTCAGATTTCCCGTTTGTTTGTTCTCATGTGAGTGTTTTTTTTTTCTTTCTGCTTTGAAAAGGAGAAAGGGTGAGTTGGCCCCTCTTGACCCTGAAATTGAGCGCACACTGAGAGCTCGGAGAGGAAAGCAGGCTAAGGTCATGGAAAACCTCAATCCCAACTAGCAAATTCTGGAGGATGTGAACCCAGACCCGAACGTACATGTAGAGGATGAATTAATGCAGCCGAGAGCTCACATAATGTATGTGTGCATTGCTCCCACCATGGGGAGTTTGTACCCCACATTGAGCCCGACCATCACTAACCTGCATTTCAAAATCCATCCTTCTATCCCCAGTATGCTGAAGAATTTTGTTAAGTTTGGCGGTCTTCTCCGTGAAGAACCGCACCAACACATTTTCAATTTTCTTGAAATATGTGATACTTTCCAAATTAATGGGGTGTCAGATGACACGACGAGGATGAGCTCATTTATTTTACATCAAGTGATGAAGCAAAGTCCTGGATCTTCTTTATCCCCATGGGAAGTATCACATCCTGGACTGATTTAGGAAACACATTTCTCACCAAGTGTTTCCCCGCCGCTACAAAATTAGCGACGCATAATGAAATACAGATTTTCAAGCAGCGAGATCAGAATTCCATTGCAGAGGCATGTGAAAGGTTTAATGAGCTCTTAAGGAGATGCCCTCAACACTAGGTCTCTCTTTGGACGCTCGTTAACACATTCTATGGGGCCCTTGATTTCAACATTCGTGCGAATGTTGACTATGCTGCTGGAGGGTTCCATGCTGTGGAAAACTCTGGAAGAAATGTGGAATATAATGAAGAACCTTGCGCAGCAAAATGCCCAATAAGGAAATGGGAGAGGAACCCCGAGAAAGGTGGTAGTGGTATTGCATCAAACAAATCCGTATACTGCTATCTCCTTCCAACTGGGGGCAATGTCTAAGAAAATAGAGGAGTTAAGTCTGTTAGGAGGCTCACATGCTGTCTGCCCCGTGCTTGTTGTAGCTTGTCAAAGATGTGGTGCCCATGGACACAGCTCATTTGTGTGCCAATTGGGAAGCACCCCTGCTGAGTCTCATGTTGCCAATTCTTTTGAAGACGTAAATTATCTAAGCAATCAGTAGAGTGGACCTCCGTTCTCCTATACTTATAATCCGCGGTGGTGGTATCATTCCAATTTCAGTTAGAGAGATTGCCCGCAGCCAAGTACAGGGTGGAGAAGCAAGTGGTAGACGACCACCCCAGCCTATTGCACCTTCCCCCATCAGCATGGCAGACATGTAGAGAGGGCAACATGGTAAGATAAATTAGATCAACATATTGATTTTACCAAGTATTTTATTGCAAATAAAAAACCACAGTGAAAAGCTTGGAAACCCCAATCTATCATATTGCCAAATTGATAACGAAATGTTTGTCGGGTACCCTCCCAAGTCAATCTGAAACTAATCCGTGTGAGCACGTCCAAGGTTCCTCCGACCTTGCTCCCAATTTTTGTGGGGGCATCGTGGTGGAGAGAAAGCTGAGTAGTGTTCCGACACAAGTGCTGGTGGACACGAGCTCCTCCCGTAACATAATTGCATTAAGTGATGTTGACAAGTTCAACATCCACACAGATGAGGAGGTGGTCGTGCCACTTATGTTGGCTATTACTATCAGAGAAAGCATTGTTTCTGTTGGGGTGGATAAGGATGTCGAGATTAAATTGGATGGAAATACAATAACCGATGAGTTCCAAGTGATGGGATCACCGAAAAACAATTCACCACCAATTTTCGACCTCCCCTTGCTTACGACTTTGTGCGCAATTTTCCACTTTGCAGAGGGGCACATTTCTATCCCGTCTAGTGGCACTTACCCCGACCCCACTTCTGATTTTGATGTTGGCACTACACCCCAGTGTCATGATGATTCTAATGAGATTTCTAGTTTATGTGCAGGTGGAATTAGATAAGTGGAGAAGAAGATGGCCGAGGTTGTTGTGATAGATGAAGAGATGAAGCAGGTTGCGGAGATTAAGGTGAAGGTTGTCATAGTTGAAGATGATGTAGAAGAAAAGATCTTTTATGTTGGCGAGGTGGCTAGAGCAAGTAGAAAAGCTGAGGCAAAGTCCCTGAAGAAAGTCCGTTGGCGCTGCGCCTATTTTTGTTTGTAGATCGTTCTATTGATACAGAGGATGTTCCCTGGTGGAGATCACTGCGCGTGGAGTTGAAGAAGAAGATATGAGATGAGCGTGCAACATGTAAGGCTAGAATGCTGATTTCTTTCGGTGCAAAGCCTAGTGGGATTTTCTCACCTACACTAACACACTGGCACTCCAACGTCTCCATCTCTCTAAGACAAATCATATCATAAGTCAGCATACAATATTAGGACAAAGGTCTCCGAATTCACTTATTTTTGGCAAACAACAAAAGTTTGAAATCACACTTCTATATGTGCAAGAAATTTATTTTTGAAAGGAAGGTGTAGGTAATTTAGACATACAACTTAACATGTTAAACTATTACACTACGCAATCATGCAAGACAAAGATTATAATCACATATAGATTATCAAAAGAGTGAGTGCATGAATCATTATTTAACATAAAAACAGTACTCATACTTAGAGCATGCTAGACAATCTTACACAATTTTCTGTAGACTATTTCATTGCACATAATAAGATTAAGGTCAATGCATGAAAAAATAAAATAATGTTTAGGAAACTTGAAATTAAAATTAAACATTGAAGAGAATCTTTAAGAGTTTGCTTAATCAAGTTTGACCATAGAAGATAATGACAAGACTTTTGCTCATGTGAAATCCTATAGTTAAGTAGTAAAACAAATAATTTTTGAAAATTAAAACAAAAGCATGAAAAAAAATGAATACAAAAAACATAGGAAAAGATTTTTGAATTTTTTTTATTATTTAAATTTTTTTTGTGGATTTTTGAATTACAAAAAATGAATACAAAAAACAAAGGAAAAGATTTTTGGATAAAGAAAAACAAATGCTTTAAATTTTGAAACTTTAAAACAAAATTATGACAAAAACATATTTTTGAATTTTTTTTTTGGATTAAGAAAAACAAAGATTAATAGAGAAATAAATTCTTTCAAAACAGAGAAACACACAGGAAAATATGCATGAGAGAATATCATAGATTTTTCAACAATAAAAAATGGAAATTTGAGCTTAGAGGGCTAACACCAGGCGTTGAGTTCTAACGCCGGCGTTGACGCCTAACACTGGCGTTGACTCTTAACGCCGAAACAGTACACTATTTTGTGTATTTTTGAAATAAATTATTTGATTTAGAGTTATTATATAGAGACCTTCTTAGTGTAGAAATTTCAGACATTTTAGAGATGATTAGAAGGCTCAAAATCTTTGAATACTTTTACATGAATAAGATGAAAATTACTTTGAACAATTTTAATTCAAATAATGGAATTGAGAGTATATGATTGTATAATGAGGATTATAACAGGTGATACAAAGATCAGAGATTGAAAAACCAATAGATAGGGCTAACGCGCAACGTTATACTCAACGCTGGCATTGACTCCAATTTTATAAAAGCCCAAATCTCGAGTTCTAAACTCATTTGCTCCATCCCAAGCAGTATTTCTCCAAGGTTTTGCGTCTCGCTCTTCTCAAATCTTGGTAAAGCCCTTGATTTTATTCTTGGATTTGTTGTGTAAATGATTTCTCTTCCCATATAAGGGGGTTCATCTAAAGGTTCATCTTGGGGTTTATTAAGGGGTTCATCTTGGCGTTCATATAAAGTTTCATCTAGGGTTTATCTAGGGGGGTCATCTAGGTCTTTATCTTGGGGGTGTATTTTGTGGTTTATCTAAAGGTTCATCTATAATTTCATTTAGGGTTAATATACGATTTAATCTATGGGTTCATTTGCAATTTCATCTAGGGGTTCCTCTACGGTTTTATGTAGGGGTTCATATATGGTTTCATCTAAGTTTTCATCTAGTGTTTTCAAGGGTTTATCTAGGGGTATATGCAGGGGTTCATCTAAGGGTTTATTTAGGGGTTCAACTAGGTGTTTATCTAGAGGTTCATCTAGTGGTTCATATAATGATTTATGAACGGATTCATCAAGGGGTTTATGTAGGGATTCATCTAGGCGTTTATTTAGGGGTTCATCTAAGGCATAATTTTGGGTTCATTTAGGGGTTTACTTTGGGGCTCATTTAGGGGTTTATCTAATGGTGCATCAAGGGGTTTAAATAAGGGATCTTCTAGGTTTTTATCTTAGGGTTCCTTTATGGGTTTATTTTAAGGTTTTCTATAGGGATTCCTCTAAGGATTTATCTAGGGGTTCATTTATGATTTTATCAAGAATAAGAAGAAGAAGAAGAATAAGAAACAATTTGGGCAAGAAGGAATCTTCTTCCTAGCAAGAAGATTAGAAGCACAAGTATAGTGAATGTAATCTCTCTTCTATAGTGAGAAGGAGATTGTAGGCCTTTCTCTCTTTCAGTGAGAGCTTTCAGAAATTTGCAGCAGTATGACTTCAGAAGGAAGAAGAAGAAGAAGAAGAAGAAGAATAAGAAGGCTTTTTCTTGCTGCATCACTCTTTCACTTTTCTCAATTTTCTCTTTCTTTTCTCTTGGGAGCTTTTCCTCTTTTTCAAAAATGGAGTGGATCACTTGTTCTTTTTCTTTGCCGACCTCCTTGTGTATTTATAGCTCTGTTTATTTAAAAATATTGCTATAGGAGAATAATCAATTAGCTCACAGAGAAATGGTAAGAGAGAAATCTTCCATAATTAATATTTCTGTAGAAGGAACGAAGTCATTAAATTTTCAAATAACATCCATAATAGCCAAGAATCAATTAGAAGGAAAGATTTAATTCTGAACGGCTATAAGCGAATAATATAATTCCATAAATTCAGATCTACAGAAAGAAAGGAAAGAGATCTGGCGCGATTTTGAATGTCATAGAAATCGACGTGCGTCGATTAGAAATCAGAGTTACGTCGATTACGATTACGTCGAATTCTGTTTAGAGTTACTTCGACTCATTCTGAGAGGTACGTCGACTACATTTTGACGTTGCATCGATTACTATTCGACGCATATTTACTTAAACTAATTTTTCACTCTGAGAACTCATTTTCTACTCATTTCTAGGGGTTAAGATAAATCATTTCCCCAACAATCTCACCCTATTTGTCTTAACCCTGATCAGAGAGAAATTTTACCAGCTTTAATCAACATATCAAAGCATATTTATATTAGGAAATCAGAAGAAAAGAAAGACATGTATATTCACATACAAAATCATTTTTAGAGAATAAGAATCAGAATTGTAAACTACTTATGCTGTTTGCAAAAAGTTACTTAGGAGGAGTAGGATGAGTTTTTCTCTTCCTAGAGAATACTAAAGAGAGATCAGGTTTTCTTATAGGGGTGAGTTGCCCTTCCTCTTCATGCTCTTCAGTAGCAAGATGTTCATTCAGCTCCCCCCTGATTCAAAGCAGTCTGCTCCCCCTGAGTTGAGGGTTCCTTCAGTTCTTTTTCTTTTTCAACTTCTACATTTAGCTGCCCCTGACCCTGAGCTTCCTTCTCAATTTCTTTTTCAGTTTCAGTATTAGCTTCAGCCATATCAGCATCTGGCTCCCCCTGAGTTGAAGGTTCCTTCAGGTCTCTTGCTGTTTCAACAGCTTCCTTTTCAACATCTTTTTCTACTCTACTTGCCTCCCTTTGAAATACAACTACTTGTTGTTCAGCTTCTCTTGCTATAAAAAGTACATCTGTTATCTGTTCATTAGTATGTAGCTCAGGTACTTTTTCATTCTCAATGGTCTTAAGCAGAGCAGGACTACCAGATTTTGATGTTGGAGGGGATTTGTGTGAGTGAGATTTGTGACTGGAGAGCTGCTCTTCATCTAACTTCTCCCCCTTCTTGACCTTCTTAGCTTAGGAGGTTAAGAAAGACTTAGTGACCCTAGATGAAGAGATAGAGGACTTCAAGCTTTGCACAGAGGCATTGACCCCATTGATTTGGGTTTGCATGTGCATGATGGAGGAGTGAAGTGGGGAGCAGTGCCCATCAAGCATGGCCTGAAATTTATGGGTTGCTTGTTGAATGCACTGGAGAAGGAGTGCTTGTGTGGATGAGGATGGTTCAGGTTGGTTTTTCTTGAGAGATTATTACTTCCTAATCCTATGGTTTTCTAAGACAGCTTTGGACTAATTTTATACATAATTAGATTGATTGTGCCAACATTGTTTGACAATGTGGCCAGTTTTATTACAGATATAACACCTGTTTGTTTTTAGATTGTGGTAATTTGAGTGTTGATTAGGATAAAATTGTTGATTAGGATGGAAGTTTAGATTAGGATGAATGAGTCCTAAATGGGGGTTAAGATAGAAAATTTTTGAAGGATATATATGTCCCGATTTTAAGTTACTCTGAGGTTTTATGCGTTGATAGGTATTCGACGTATGTTGAGAGTTGCGTCGAGTAGAAGTTGATGCTTCCTTCATTCTGCGTTTACTTCTAGTCGAAGCATAGGAGAATATGCGTTGATTAGAAATCGATGCATCATTTAAGTTGCGTCGAGTAGAACTCGACGCACGTTGATAATAACTCGACGCAAATTTATTTCTTTTCTGAGGATATTTACCTAGGATTCCTTCACATATAATGAAATTATTTTTATTAAAAACAGTAGTTGTTTTTGGATTTTCTTGTGAATTTTCTCCTATCAGATGATTCTTTCTAGTGAAGTGGAAAGGATGTCTCCAGACAGATTTGCTGGATGATTGAGGTCTGGGTTCTAAATCAGTATTAAACTCTAGTTGTCTAAATCTATCAGTGAGATTTTCAGAGATATTCTTGAGCTTTTGACTTCTGCCATTTAGAGAATCTTCAAAGGCTTTTGCGTTTGCTAGCTCATTTCTCAGTGTTTGATTTTCAGTATTGATTTTATCTAGTTGCTCCTCTGATCTAGAGAGTCCTTAACTGAGCTCATAGTTTTTATATTGTGTATCCATTTGTTTGAGATTGTTCAATTCATTTTTTAGTTCTTTTATTTCTTTCTCAGATTTGATTTGATCTAAACAAAAATCTTTGAAATTATTTTTGAAATCAGTAGAAGAAAAATCTATATCATCAAATATATTTACCAGAGATTTATCTTCAGGCTTCTCAGTAGCCATCAAACAGGTTTCCCCTTGCTTAGCCTCTTCTTGATCATTTTCAAATGAGGTACTTCCTTCAGATTCTGAATCACTCCATGATTGAGCAATAAATCCTTTCTCTTTCTTCTTCTTCTTTAGATCTGTTCTTTTCAGATCTTTCTTATTACTGATCTCTTTAGGACATTCAGGTGCAATGTGTCCAGGTTTCCTGCAAGAGTAACATATAATCTCTTTAGTAGGGGTTTTGTCATACCTAGTTTTTGAGTCTCTCCTTCTAGATCCTTCTGTTTTGATCCACTTCTTGAATCTTCTGGCCAGTAGACTGATCAGCTCCTCATCACTTGTAGAGGGTTCACCTGCAGTAGCCTTTAAGGCAATACTCTTTTCCTTTGAGAGTGAAGAAGTCTTTTCTTTCTATCTTTCTCAAATCTTGTTTTCAACAACTGTTCATAAGATCTTAATTTACCCAACAGGACATCTGTTGAGATTTCTTTTTGGCTTTTGTAGTCTCTAATTAGCCAGATTCTTGAGTCCCAAGAGCTAGGGAAGCAAGTCAACAATTTGTCATTTATCTCAGTGAGAGATATGTCCTTCTCAAGTATTCTTAACTCATTTATTATGAGGCTGAATCTGGCCTACATGTCAGCAACACTTTTACTATCTTTCTTCTGGAAGTTTTCATATTGAGAGATTAGTAATGCCTTTTTATCCTTTCTCTCATCAGCACTCTCTTCTACCATTTTAGTGAGAGCTTCCCATATTTCCTTAGCTGACCCACATTCAGCAATCTTTTGGAAGATTTCATCTGAGAGGGTTGAGACTAATATATTCATAGCCTTGGCATCACATGCTTGGGCTTTCTTTTCTTCATCTGTCCATTCAGCCCTTTGAGCAAGTGTTTGTGTGACCTCTCCACTTGAGTCCTTCTTGAATGGCTTGGGAGGACCTGTCATAATAACATCAAATAGTTCTCCATCAATAGAGTTTAAATAAATTAAAATTCTTGTTTTCCAAAGTGCAAACTTTTCAAGGTTGCAAATTGGTGGTCTGGTGGAAGCATAATCTTTGATTTGTGCCATAAAAAAGTTTTTAGAAATATATATATATGAGGTAGGATCTTTTTGATCAAGAAGTTACCCCTTTTTGATCAACCTCCCTCTGATACGAATTGAAAGTGCATAGTTAACCTCACTAGAATTCTCTAGAGGGGGGTGAATAGAGATTTAAAAATATTTTGTGCAAAGTTAACAAATATATATATATAATATTCACAGTTTTAAGCTTCCCACACACCAGCAAGAATTAAGCAAATAAAGAAAGAAATAGCAAAAAGAAAATCACAGCACAACACAAAGAAATATAGTGGTTCCCCAAACTTTGGGTAGTCCACTCTTCTACCCCCCTTGGTAGGAATTCACTATCTTGCACTGAGTCTTTTTGATAAGGAGACTCTTAGAACCAGTCTGAGTCTTTTGATAAGGAGACTCTTAGAACCACTACAACTGAATTTTTTAAAGAGAGATTCTTAAAACTCTTTTACACTATTGAAATTGAAATAAGAATAAGAAGAAGAAGAAGAAGAATAAGAAACAATTTGTGCAAGAAGGAATCTTCTTCATAGCAAGAAGATTAGAAGCACAAGTATAGTGAATGTAATATCTCTTCTATAGTGAGAAGGAGATTGTAGGCCTTTCTCTCTTTCAGTGAGAGCTTTCAGAAATTTGCAACAGTATGACTTCAGAAGGAAGAAGAAGAAGAAGGCTTTTTCTTGCTGCAACACTCTTTCACTTTTCTCAATTTTCTCTTTCTTTTCTCTTGGGAGCTTTTCCTCTTTTTCAAAAATGGAGTGGATCACTTGTTCTTTTTCTTTGCCGACCTCCTTGTGTATTTATAGCTCTGTTTATTCAAAAATATTGCTATAGGAGAATAATCAATTAGCTCAAAGAGAAATGGTAAGAGAGAAATCTTCCATAATTAATATTTCTGTAGAAGGAAAGAAGTCATTCAATTTTCAAATAACATCCATAATAATCTTAATCAAATTAGCCAAGAATCAATTAGAAGGAAAGATTTAATTCTGAACGGCTATAAGAGAATAATATAATTCCATAAATTCAGATCTACAGAAAGAAAGGAAAGAGATCTGGCGCGATTTTGAATGTCATAGAAATCGACGTGCGTCGATTAGAAATCAGAGTTACGTCGATTACAATTACGTCGAATTCTGTTTAGAGTTACTTCGACTCATTCTGAGAGGTACGTCGACTACATTTCGACGTTGTGTCGATTACTATTCGACGCATATTTACTTAAACTAATTTTTCACTCTGAGAACTCATTTTATACTCATTTCTAGGGGTTAAGATAAATTATTTCCCCAACAGTCCATCTAGTTGTTCATCTATTTTTCTTAGGATTTCATCTTGGTTTTTTTGTATGTGTTTATTAAGGTTTTATGTAAGGCTTTATTAGTTTTTCATTTAGGTGTTTATCTAGGTGTAAGTCAATAGGTTTATCTAGGGGTTTATAAGGGTTTCGTGTAGGGGTTTATCAGGGTTTCATTTAGGGGTTTTTCTGGGCGTTCATCTCGGGGTTTATCTAGAGGTTCGTCTATATGTTTAACTAGGCGTTTATCAAGGGATTTATTTAGGAGCTCAACTGGATTTATCTTGTAGTTCATCTGGGGGTTTATAAATGGGTTCATCTATTGGTTTATATATGGGTTTATTTGAGATTTCATCAAGAGGATTATCTAGTGGTTTATCTAGAGATTCGTCTAAGGGTTTATCTAAGTATTCATCTAGGGGTTAATCAAGTGGTTCGTGTAGGGATTCCTTTCGGGGGCTATTTATGGTTTCATCCAGGGATTCATCTCGGGATTCATCTAGGGGATCATATTGGATTTCATCTAGGGATCATATTAGATTTCATCTAGGGGTTTATCTAGTGGTTTACCTAGGGTTATATCTAGGGGTTTATAAAGGGGTTTATATATGGATTCATCTATGGTTTCATTTAGGGGCTAATTTATGGTTTTATCTAGTGGTTACTCTAAAATTTCATCTAACAGGTCATCTATGGTTTCATCTATGGTTTCATCTAGGGTTCATCTACAGTTTCATTTAGGGGTTCATCTATGAATTCATATAGTGGTTTATCTAAGAGTTTATCTAGGAATTAAACTTGTTGTTCATCTTGGGGTTTATCTAAATGATTTTCAAGGGTTTCATCTAGGGGTTATTCTAGGGGTTCATCTAGGGGTTTATCTAGGGATAATTCTAGGGGTTAATCTTGGGGTTCACTTAGTGGTTTATCTAAGGGTTCATCAACAATTTCATTTATTTGTTAATCTACAATTTAATCTAGGAATTCATTTATAATTTCATCCATGGCTTCATCTAAAGCTTCATCTAGTAGTTCATCTAGGTTTAATCTAAGGGATCATATATGGCTTCATCTAGGGGTTCATCTAGATTTTCATGTAGGGAATTTTTAGGGGTTCATCTAGGTTTTTTTGTAGGGGTTCATCTAAGAGTTTATCTAATGGTTCAACTATGGGTTTATCTATTTGTTCATCTAGGGGTTTCTCTAGGGGTTTATCTATGGGTTAATCTTGGGTTTTATCTAGGAATTAATCTAGGAGTTTATTTACGGGTTCATCAAGGGGTTTATCAGGTTTTATTTGTTGGTTCATCTAGGGGTTTATCTAAATATTAATCTAGGAGTTTATCTAAATTTTCATTTAGGTGTTTGTCAATAGGATCATCTAGGGTTTTATCTAAGGGTTCCTTTATGTTTTTATCTATGGGTTCCAATAAGGGTTATGATGAGTGATTTTCGTATAGTGATTTATGCCCTATTCTAGCATGCTTTTCAAATGATATCACTCATCTAGTTGTTGATTTCATCATAAAATAATTGAAAATCCAAATGAATGTAATGTGAGCGGGTTTGACTAGATAAAGCATTATTTAAGCAATTTCATGCATAAGAGAGACCTTTTCTCCCTTTCATTTCATTTAGATATATAGATTTGATTTGTGTGGCTATGCGAATGTGATTTCTGGAGTTGTTGAATGTGTTGTGTTTCCGGTGTTGCCCTCTAGTGGTTTTCCCAGGGCATCTCAATCCTTTTCTATTATTGAGGCCACTACTCGTGTGTTTTTCTTCACGCACGAGCAGTGGCACCCTCTGCGTACGCTAGTGGTCGTGCACGGCCATTTGAGAATATCGACTTGACCACCCCACTACACATGCATTTTCTTCACACATGAGCAGTGGCCCCTTATGAGCATGACTAGTGGTCATGCACGACCATTTTGCATTGTCGACCCGAGAGACCCCTTGATAATGCACGAGGGCGATCACACAACCACTGGTTATGCGCGTTCAACATTTTTCCACTCAAAATGCCAAAAATTTCCAGCTCGTCTAGTTCCTTCGCGCACAAGCAGTTTCCATTCCTTAGCGCGCGACCACTGGTCGTGTGTCTGCTCGTGCGTAGGTCAAAATCTGCTTTATCTATAAATACGCAGGTTAATGATTTCAACGGAGAGGCCGAAAAGATCAGCCATTTTCTGTCTTTCTTCACCCAAGTTCCGCCATTTCTATTCTCCAAGGGATTGAGATCATCCCCCAGGCTCTCCCCATGATCCAAAAGCTCAAGGTTGAAGAAGAAGCATCCCTCTCGCCACAAGCTAGGGATCTAAAAGAAAAGACGTGGGTGGCACAAAACCATTGAGATGATGGGTCAATTGGGAGTTTGTGACATAAGTTTCTCTACCCCGGACGACAGCCGAGGAGCAAAGCGTTCAAGGAGTCAAAGTGGCTTGTCTCCACAGAAGAGTCTCAAGTGTTATTTGTATCTCTTTCCTCCTCTCCCATAATCTAGGTCGAAGTGGCTTGTCTTTCTTTTCTTATTTTGATGATGGTGGATTGGACTTGTGTGTATGAATGATATTAATATTTTTGTTGAAGTATTCCTTGTGTTTGTCCATTTTCGTGGAATATCCTAAGAGGCATAGCTCCTTGCTTTGTCTTTCCCTAAGAGGTTGTGCTTGTTGTGTGGAATAAGTAAGAGTGGTGGTTGTATTGTCTTTGATTAGACACAAGTCGTGCTCCGAAGCAGAGGTCGGCGACCCGCAGAAGAGCGAAGCATGGGTCGGCGACCCGCGGAGAAGAAAAGCGGTGTCGGCGACCCACAATAGTATTTTATTTTTTATTTCTTCCATTAGTGTAAACGAAACTCAAAACCACCCATGAATTCGACAATCAAGAGACTTCATTCTCAAGTATCCCTTGGACGTTAAATCGACCTTTCTGTTCTCCGCGAGAGATCGATACTCAGGAGTCACTCCCCATTTTTTTTGCTTGACGACAGTGGGTGCACTTTCCCCTGAATGACATTAAGTTTTTGGCACCATGGTAGGGGAGCATGGCACGTGTTATTTTTCTACCAAGTGAGTAAAGATAAAGAAAGTCTCTCCTTTGTGTATCACATCTTTTGTTTTTCTACATTTTTTTATTTCAGATTTCCCGTTTGTTTGTTCTCATGTGAGTGTTTTTTTTCTTTCTGCTTTGAAAAGGAGAAAGGGTGAGTTGGCCCCTCTTGACCCTGAAATTGAGCGCACACTGAGAGCTCGGAGAGGAAAGCAGGCTAAGGTCATGGAAAACCTCAATCCCAACTAGCAAATTCTGGAGGATGTGAACCCATACCCGAACGTACATGTAGAGGATGAATTAATGCAGCCGAGAGCTCACATAATGTATGTGTGCATTGCTCCCACCATGGGAAGTGTGTACCCCACATTGAGTCCGACCATCACTAACCTGCATTTTAAAATCCAGCCTTCTATCCCCAGTATGCTGAAGAATTTTGTTAAGTTTGGCGGTCTTCTCCGTGAAGAACCGCACCAACACATTTTCAATTTTCTTGAAATATGTGATACTTTCCAAATTAATGGGGTGTCAGATGACACGACGAGGATGAGCTCATTTATTTTACATCGAGTGATGAAGCAAAGTCCTGGATCTTCTTTATCCCCATGAGAAGTATCACATCCTGGACTGATTTAGGAAACACATTTCTCACCAAGTTTTTCCCCGCCGCTACAAAATTAGCGGCTCATAATGAAATACACATTTTCAAGCAGCGAGATCAGAATTCCATTGCAGAGGCATGTGAAAGATTTAATGAGCTCTTAAGGAGATGCCCTCAACACTAGGTCTCTCTTTGGACGCTCGTTAACACATTCTATGGGGCCCTTGATTTCAACATTCGTGCGAAAGTTGACTATGCTGCTGGAGGGTTCCATGCTGTGGAAAACTCTGGAAGAAATGTGGAATATAATGAAGAACCTTGCGCAGCAAAATGCCCAATAAGGAAATGGGAGAGGAACCCCCAGAAAGGTGGTAGTGGTATTGCATCAAACAAATCCGTATACTGCTATCTCCTTCCAACTGGGGGCAATGTCTAAGAAAATAGAGGAGTTAAGTCTGTTAGGAGGCACACATGCTGTCTGCCCCGTGCTTGTTGTAGCTTGTCAAAGATGTGGTGCCCATGGACACAGCTCATTTGTGTGCCAATTGGGAAGCACCCCTGCTGAGTCTCATGTTGCCAATTCTTTTGAAGACGTAAATTATCTAAGCAATCAGTAGAGTGGACCTCCGTTCTCCTATACTTATAATCCGCGGTGGTGGTATCATTCCAATTTCAGTTAGAGAGATTGCCCGCAGCCAAGTACAGGGTGGAGAAGCAAGTGGTAGACGGCCACCCCAGCCTATTGCACCTTCCCCCATCAGCATGGCAGACATGTAGAGAGGGCAACATGGTAAGATAAATTAGATCAACATATTGATTTTACCAAGTATTTTATTGCAAATAAAAAACCACAGTGAAAAGCTTGGAAACCCCAATCTATCATATTGCCAAATTGATAACGAAATGTTTGCCGGGTACCCTCCCAAGTCAATCTGAAACTAATCCGTGTGAGCACGGCCGAGGTTCCTCCGACCTTGCTCCCAATTTTTGTGGGGGCATCGTGGTGGAGAGAAAGCTGAGTAGTGTTCCGACACAAGTGCTGGTGGACACGAGCTCCTCCCGTAACATAATTGCATTAAGTGATGTTGACAAGTTCAACATCCACACAGATGAGGAGGTGGTCGTGCCACTTATGTTGGCTATTACTATCAGAGAAAGCATTGTTTCTGTTGGGGTGGATAAGGATGTCGAGATTAAATTGGATGGAAATACAATAACCGATGAGTTCCAAGTGATGGGATCACCGAAAAACAATTCACCACCAATTTTCGACCTCCCCTTGCTTACGACTTTGTGCGCAATTTTCCACTTTGCAGAGGGGCACATTTCTATCCCGTCTAGTGGCACTTACCCCGACCCCACTTCTGATTTTGATGTTGGCACTACACCCCAGTGTCATGATGATTCTAATGAGACTTCTAGTTTATGTGCAGGTGGAATTAGATAAGTGGAGAAGAAGATGGCCGAGGTTGTTGTGATAGATGAAGAGATGAAGCAGGTTGCGGAGATTAAGGTGAAGGTTGTCATAGTTGAAGATGATGTAGAAGAAAAGATCTTTTATGTTGGCGAGGTGGCTAGAGCAAGTAGAAAAGCTGAGGCAAAGTCCCTGAAGAAAGTCCGTTGGCGCTGCGCCTATTTTTGTTTGTAGATCATTCGATTGATACAGAGGATGTTCTTCCCTGGTGGAGATCACTGCGCGTGGAGTTGAAGAAGAAGATATGAGATGAGCGTGCAACATGTAAGGCTAGAATGCTGATTTCTTTCGGTGCAAAGCCTGGTGGGATTTTCTCACCTGCACTAGCACACTGGCACTCCAACGTCTCCATCCCTCTAAGACAAATCATATCATAAGTCAACATATAGCTGATCCCCTCCAAGTTATGGACCTTCTGAGCTTGTTTATGTGTAAAATTTTTATGAACTTTATTTATTTTTTTCTTAAAAAATCTCAAAAAACTATTAATAAAAGTATTTGATCCAGCTCAAGGACCAAAGCACTTTTGGGAGGCCCCCCATATTATGCACAATTCAATTTTATTTTTCCTTTATTTGCATGTTTGCTTGAATGTTTGTGTGATCCCCGTGGATGTTCGCATGTGTTGTTTACTCAGTTTGTTTTTACTAAATGTTTTAGATATATTCGTATTTTGTTTTAGTGTTGTTCTTGCTTGACTCCCACAGGAATCCGTTGGCGTAATATTTTTACTTGACCGAGTCGGAACCGGGAGCTGATTTTCAAGTTCAAAGTCTAAATTCAGCTGCTTCCGGAATGCCCCTTTCTCGGGCATGGGTAACGAATTTTTATCCCAAAATTATTTTTATGCACTCCTCAAATATTTTTAGCATGCTAGATTTGCATTGAGAACAATGCTTAGTTTCAATCTTGGGGGTAGTTTTCGGTTATCCATGCTCGCATTATAAAAATCTGCTCCAAATTTAATAATTTTAATCGCTCTAGCGCATTTCATTGTCCGCACCCACCTCATTTTTTTTACTTGAATTGTTGTTATTAATAAAAAATTAAATTTGGTAGTGAACGGTAGAGTCATGGAGTTATCCTAGTCTGAGTGCCCATGTTCTAGGATAGGAATATATTTAGAGTTAATTTTTCAGCATATGTTAATTACACTGTATTTTGACTTAATATCGTTGGTTGTATATCCACTCCTCGTTAGAATGCGATCGAGTCCAAAGCTAATATAGAGTTGTGTGTAGTGCCATTAGTGTTGTATTATAGGCTCATGACGAAGGGATTTCCTTTCTCGGTGTCTATAACTCGACCCTAGCGATCTTTGAAGCATGTGCATGAATTAGTAATTAACTCTTTGCATATGATTTAGGCCTTAGATTGGATAGTTTGAGCCTTCTTATCCAAAGCCATTCTCACTACCATTGCAAGCCCAAGTTGAGCTTACACCCTTCCTATGTGCACCTCCACCTCACTAAGACCAAAATCAAATTGCCAAAATCCTGACCACATTTAGCTTGAGTTTTTTTTTAAATATCATTTTCGTTAATTGCGGTGGCAGATAAAATTCCGTTAGTTTGGTGATTTTCTATTGTATATTTGGGTGTGCTTTTAGCAAATTCTGGAAAAACTTTAAGCAGAAATTTTATATGCTAAAAGTAAAAGAAAAAGAAAAATTTAGAGTTATTTCGTTGCGGTGTTTGGCAAGTGGTGAGTGACTCCAATTGTCAAAAGTTAAGTCTGGGGGTGTCACTCGGACATTTCTAGCCAATGTTAGTCTTTTTGATGCAAGGTCAAAATTTCTGCATGAGTGTCAGCCAATCCTTACCTAATTTGAAATCCTCACCTTAATCATAAGTCAAAATTCACCCTACCTAAGTCCTAAGGATTCATAGAGTTAGTTAGTATCGAGTGCAGTGGAGAAAGTGTAACAGGGAGAGCCTATGGATACCGTCATTGATGGATTTGTTGGGAGGCCACCATAGTAGTTCTGGGTCCTTAATACCACACTCAGCGTCACTACTTTTGCCTACACTATGCCTAGGATGGATCACTTAGTTCTTCTGAATAGAAGTGGATATAATCGTAGGATATTTTGTTTAAATGTAGCGTAATTAAATTTTATGCTTAGAAATTTCCTCTAACCTACTTTTATTCCCCTTTGACACGAGACTTCTCGATCCACTTTCATATTTAATTTTTTATATGTAATTATCCTCTCGTACTCCTCGTAGGTAGATTGATTAGTCGGGATGAGCAATAATTCAATTCTGAGGGTATTTGATGAGTGATTTTTGTATAGTGATTTAGGTCATATTCAAGCATGCTTTTCTATTTATATTGCTCATCTAGTTGTAGATTTCATCATAAAACATTTAAGAATCCAAATAAATGTAATGAGCGGGTTTGGCTAGATAGAACATTATTTGAGCCATTTCGTGCATAAGGGAGATCATTTCTCCCTTTCTTTTCATTTAGATATATAAATTTGATTTATGTGTCTGTGCGGATGTGATTTCTGGAGTTATTGAATGTGTTTTACTGCAGGTGCTGCCATCATTTGGTTTTCACGAGGCATCTTAGACCTTTTCCATTGAGGATGTTGGAACAACCCTATTTTTGATTTGGGCTAGGATCACTATCTGATTGACTAGGATCAAGTTGACCTCAATGTATAGTTTATGGGTCAAGAGTTTAGGCTGTTAGAACTAGAGATTTTATTCAGATTCTGCGTTCGACGAACGGCAAGCTCTCTGCGTTCGACGAACGACAAGCTCTCTGCGTTCGACGAACGGCAAGCTCTCTGCGTTCGACGAATGGCATGTTCTCTGCGTTCGACGAACGGCTATCTGCGTTCGACGAACGGCGCTATGCGATCGACAAAAGATGTTCATTCTGCGCTCGACCAACAGCTCAAGTCTCAGCGGTCGAAGAATTTGTCTAAGTGCATCGCTCGACTAAATTATATTCAGCGGTCGACGAACAGATTGGTTCAGCGGTCGACGAACAGATCCCAGCTCAGCGCTCGGCGCTTTTTCTCCAGCTCAGCGGTCGACGCTTTTGCTCCAGCTCAGCGGTCGACGCTTTTGCTCCAGCTCAGCGGTCGACGCTTTTGCTCCAGCTCAGCGGTCGACGCTTTTGCTCAAGCTCAGCGGTCGACGAATTTATCCAGGCTCAGCAGACGACGAATACTTCCGTTCGACGAACTCAAGTCTGCGTCCGACGAATACCTTCAGATCGACGAAAGTTCTCACAGATCAACAAAATTAATTATTCCAGCAAGATTCATTTGAGGTCGACGAAGTAAATGTTGTGTTCGACGAAAATCTTGAGGTCGACGAATCTGCGTTCGACGAATTTTATTCAGATCGAAGAATTGATATTTCAGTTCAGAGAATTCAGCGGGATTAATTCAAATTCATTCTCTGAACCCAGCTCGACTACAACAACGAATCTATTATCAGATAAGTAAAGATAATATATTTCTTTTATTATTCCAAGATTATAGTCGTTGACCTTGCGTGGAAAAGGGAAAAAGGAAAAAGGATTACGACATCAGATTTACAGTTCCCAGAAGGATTGTTTACAGATTTATTATATTCCTTAAAATAAGGGATTTGAATTTCAAATCTGTCAGAAATTTCAAAAGGGAAAAAGGAAAGAAGTTTTGCAGGATTAATATAGAATAATATATACAAATCATTTACAGCACAGCAAAATAATATAGCAGTACAGCCGACAGAAAAAGAACATACGATTTTCTTCAGCAAGTTACAGAAAGAGAAAAAGGAAGAAGAAGAACACATCAAATAGATCATCTTCATCTTCTTCCTCCAGCAGCACCTATTACATACTGAGAACATCTTCATCAACAATACTCTCTCAGTCATCAGCTGCAAGTACAGATCTCCAAAGAGCAACAAAAAATCTGAGAAACATTCTTGTCTTTCAGATTTACCAGCTACAGGAAGATTATTTCTTCAAGAAAAGCTCCAGCCAATCTACTGTCAAACAACTTCATATCAGACAGAGGAAGCTTTTCAACATACATCCACTAGAGTCTTCTCTCAGCATCTTGACAGAGAAGAACATCTAAACCCCTCTCTATCCCATCTTGTACAGGGTTAAAACTCCCTTCAAAAGTTTACCCCATTGGTGGCAAGACACCTGATCAAAAAATCATGCTGGTTTTGAGCACCTGATCAAAAGCTCTGTGGTGTGTGGACACCTGAACAAAATCACCTTGGTTTGAGGGCATCTGATCAAAAATCCTAGTGGATTCCTACCAAGGGTGGTAGAAGAGTAGATGTACCCAGATTTATTGGGGAACTACTATAGCTCCTTGTGTCTTCTGTGCTGTGAATTTCTGAGTTGCTTGTGTTGTGTGTTGTTTTCTTTATTCATTTTATTTTAGTCTTTATAAATCACTTACTCTATACACATATATATATATCACTATTTTAATTCCGCTATAAAATTAAGGGAAAAGTTTTTAAACTCTATTCACCCCCCCCCCCCCCCCCCCCCCCCTCTAGAGTTAATTTAAGATCTAACCTTCACTTTCAGAGGAGGCCACTACTCATGCCTATTTATTCACACATAAGCATTGGCCTCCTCTGCGCACGACCAATGGTTGTGCGCGACTATTTTCCATATCATCTTGACCGCCCCACTACATGTGCATTTTTTCACGCACGAGCAGTGGCCCCTCTGGGCACGACCAGTGGTCATGCGTGGACATTTCACATTGTCGACCTGAGCTACCCCTTTAAAATGCACGGGGATATGCACGAGGACAAACACATGACCACTAGTCATGCGCGTTCAACAATTTCCCCCCCAGAATGCCAAATACTTCCTGTCAGTCTGTCACGACCCGCATTTTCCCCGAAATATTTAACAATATCAGAGTAAGGGGAAAATACGCGTCGTGATGCCGCGTCATGCAGGGGACAACTACAGACGCTCAGACAAGCACTCTTAACAAACATTTTGCGAGAAAATAGATATTTTAGTTGAAAAAGTAACTTTTATCATTTCTCTTTTTTTTAGACTGTGTCCCTCGGCCATGTGGCCTACTTAGCCACCAATAGAAAAATATGCGTACGCAGTGGAAAAAAAGGGTTCATTTTACCCTAAGAGCGTTGAAGACCAAAAAATGTCTCCAAGGCTTACATAATTCTAGATTTAGTATACCATAAGAAAATACTTTCCACGTTCTTTCAAATAGGTGATAAATGATAATGAGTAAAGCAAAAACATGTTATGAAATTAAAACACTATAAGTGTCTCACATATTGAAAATTGCACTCATTTACCAGAGGGTAAGGGCATATCTACCCAAAAAGAAGAAAAAAAACACAAGTAGCAGCATAAGCAAGTAAACTGAGCATAAAAGTCATACGGGCGCCAACAACTGGCACGAACCCGCGGGAAGAATAAGAACGAAGACATCCAAAAGAAAGGGGCAACAACTAAAGTATTGCTCCTTACTTAGAAGAGAGGAAGGGCCTCTACAGGGAAACTGGACGACCCTGCTCTAACTCCTGCGGCCTCTACAGACCTGAACCTGAGGCATTCATAAGAAAAGAATGTCTCAGCCCAAAGGGTGCAAGAAAACAGCAAGTATAAGAATGCAAGCTATAAAATAACAGGTATGCTGATCAGCCAAGAGTAAGGCACGAATTTAGCAAATCTGCCTTGAACAAGTGCACAAGTCACTTAAGAGCATCCCCAAACCAGGGCATCTAGTAAAGAAAAGAAAGTCATACCAAGCTGCTGTATAACAAGCTAAAAGAACTGTGGTGGGGGCCTCAATATCCATCCATACTTCAGTTCTAAACCACCGTGGTGCGGGCCCATACGTTCACCCACATTCCAGTATGAAACCACTGTGGTGAGGGCCCATACGTTCACCCACTCGCCAGTCTAAAACCACTGTGGTGAGGGCCCATACGTCCACCCACTCTCCAGTCTGAAACCACTGTGGTGAGGGCCCATACGTCCACCCACACTCCAGTCTGAAACCAGTTTTCAACATGAACTTATCAGCAACATGCTTGATTTGACACTCAAGGAGGGTCTTATATTTGATATAGGGGACTGAAATTCCAGAATGCAAGATACACAGGCGGTCCACATTGGTATCATAGCAAAAAGAAGGGGTGCCATAAGTGATTGCAATTTAGGCACAGATCAAGTGAATCGAACTTTAACATTTGTACTATTGTATAAAGCTGCCGATAATTGGAACGGATAAAGGACTCAAAAACCGAAATTTATCCACATATCTTTCAAGTTTAACAATTAATAGTTTCGCTTCCACAGCGGTGCATCCGACTTCACCACTTTGCCGTATAATAACTAGGAAATCAGTATATAATACCTAAGCCATCGAAAACTAGCAAGAGAGATTCCCAGGAAATTTAGCATCTAATTCCCCAAACCATCAGGAATTAGGAGACAAAATTTCCAGGGAAATTAGAATCTAGTCCCCGAACCGTCAAAAAAATTTAGCAAACAAAATTTCCATCCAAACTTAGCCAACAAAACCATCCAGATTTAGCCAATTATATATGCCCAGGATTTAGCAAACCATTCAGATTTTTTTTCTGCCGAATATATATATGCCCAGGAGTTAGCAAACCATCCATCCTTCTAGCCAATTATATGTATACCCATCCAGATTTTAGCCATTTTAACTAATGAAATGTTCCAATTATATGTATTTTAGTCATTTTAACTAACGAAATGTTCCATCAGACCTAGCCAATTATATGTATTTTAAAATGAAATGTGAAAAACCATCCAGGTTTTTAGCCGCAAAGATACATACAACCATCCAGAATTTTTTTTAACTAATGACAGGTGCAGAATTAGCAAAACCAACCAGGTTTGTAGCCGCAAAGATACATACAACATCCAGATTTTTTTAACTAATGACAGGTGCAGAATTAGCAACACCAACCAGTTTTTTTCTGCTAATGAAATATGCAAGATTAGCCAAGTGAATATGATCAGAAACTAGCCAAAATGAACCAAGCATATAACCAAGAATTCTTGCTAGCATAAACCAGAAAATCCTGTGCGTAACTCCATAATCAGGGCCAAGATCGATTAAGCAAAAGGGAAGAGATGAAGGGGAAGAGGAGGAAGAGTTTTCTTGCCTCGATTCAACCGGCGACCCGCCGGATCGCGACACGCTTGACGAGATCCGGCCGATACCCTAGCCCCGGCGACGAAGACAAGTCCCGGCAACCTCCAAACTCCTCCGACGGCCAACGCCTCCGATGCCCGGCGACTCCGACGAAACCCTCCCTCCCTCTCCCAAAATGCTCGAGGCATGCACGGGAAGAAAAGGTGAGGCTTTTTTTTAGGGATTTTAATCTTCTAAGGTATTATACATAAGGTATTATAGATAAGTTAATTTCGTTGAGTTAGTAATCATGAGTCAACATACGCTTAGATATATGAAAGAAACTTAGGTGAGTTACCTAATTTGAATCCCTATGTCCGCATCTATACATATACTAATATAGTTTTGTGGTTTATCTGCAAATATGTTTATATAAGAAAGTAGTTATTTACATTCAAAATCTAAATACATACACATATATATATATATATATATATATATACACACGAGCATCTTCGCACGGCCTACGGTCGTGCTCGATGCTCTTCGCATCGACAGTACAGTTGCAGCGACGGTACATATGGTGAAAGTCACCCCTTCTCGGACGATTTGTCAACCGACAGTGCGAATAGAATGATGCGCGTGGCGGTGGTGAGCGGCGAGGGCAATTTTGTTCATTTTTTGTGAGGTCGAGAGAAGGAAACTGCATGCGGAGTGACGACTGCAGTAAGAGTACTATTTTGGTCGTGGTACTGTTGTGCACGGGGGTTGGCGAGCTGCAGGATTGTCGTCGCGTTGCGAGGCTGCTAAGGCGTGGGTACTATCGCGCTGGGTGCGGGGGCTCCCGACGCACTGTGGATTGAGCAAGCGTCCGAGAAGGAGTGACTTTGGGCAGAAGCATCATCGCTGCAAGTGTACTGCCGCTGCAAAGACCATCGAGCACGGCCGCAGGCCGTGCGAAGATGGTTGTCCCTATATATATACATAAATTCTCGCGGCAGTGCACTTATATGACCGCGCAAGATTTGAAGAGCAATGTGCAGCAGTGATAGTATTTGGTCATTGCTTTTAATGATGATCGCATGAGGGGGATCCCTTGCATGACTTCGACAAAATATATTTGTGTCTGCTGTGTAATTGCCAATATCATATCTATACTAATATATAAAGATATTAAGTTATGGTGTAACACGGTCCACCAACGAATATAAGCCGTCGGATGAAGATTCAAATGATCCTATCCATTCGCAGGTGGTCTGCGAATAACCTTTCAGTTTTGCGCTGGTTGGCTATTCGCAGACCACCTGCGTAGAGTTTTTTTTTTTAAATTATAATAAAATTCCGTATAAATAATTTAAAAATTGGAAGAAAAAATTAAAAAAAAGGCAAAAAAACGATATAATTAAAAAAATAATAATATTTAAAAAATAAATTAAACCAAAAATTTAAAATAAGCCCGCCGATTGGGGGCACCCGAAACACGCCGCCGCGGGACAGGTACTGTCACGCGAGGCATGTGGGGCCCCCGTGCACTGTCACTCGTTTAAATATATATATATATATATGTATTTAACTTAAAATTCAGTAATGAATCAGAGTTCGTGAAATTGTGTATATATCTATATGAAACCTGAAAGTAAAGAGGATTATGAGATACCTTAAGGGCACACCACATCTTAGCATATGGTACCCGAGGAATAATGATTTTGAACTAACAGAGTATTCAGATGCAGATTTTGCAGACTGTAAAGAGGATAGGAAAAGTACCTCATGGACATGTCAATTCCTTGAGATAAGACTAATTTCCTGGAGTAACAAGAAGCAAACCAGTGTTGTTATTTCAACAACAAAGTCAGAATACATATCAGCTGGGAGTCGCTGTGCACAATTGTTGTGGATCCAACATCAACTGCAGGACTACAATCTACAGCAAAGTAAAACTCCAATGTTTTATGACTCATCAAGTACACTTTCAATTGCTAAGAATCATGTATAACACAGCAGGATTAAGCACATTGAAATTATGTATCGCTTCATTAGAGAACTTGTTGAGAAGGAAGACATCTGCCTTGAGTTTGTCCTCACTGACAAACAAGTGGCAGATATCTTCACTAAACCTCTAGATGAAGCAAAGTTTAGTTTTTTTTTTCAAAACAGAGCTGGGCAAGCTCAATTTAGAATAACTTCTGCAGAGATGCACTTATTTATTTATTATTGTTACAATTTTCTTCTAGCAGGTGCTAGGTCACTAACAAAGCATGCAGTTTGTCACTAGGATAGTTGTGAGAAACTTACAAAAGAGGTGTACATACTGTTTTATGGATAAGAGTAATCAAAGACCATATCGTTTTGTCCATAAAATGGCATCGTCGTGATAACACAACGATACCCTTTTATTTATCTGTCAAATTAGAAATTCTAAATGAATTAATCTCAGCCATTGGATCTGAAATTGATCAAATCCTAGGTACGCGAGTTTTCACTTTCCACAATAAAATCTATAAATAGGTGCCAAATATCTTGAAATTAAAACATAAGCTGCATTTGCCCTAAAAAAGACGTCGCGTGCTCTCCGTCTCGCGAAGGTAGACAAGTCGATACAGCTCAGCTCACCTTTAAGCGACTTGCAGTTTGTGCTGACAAAACCTACTGTGATCATGAGAAGGGAGGTACTTGAGTTCTATTCTAATGCCAAAGTTGGCTCATCTGGGATGACAATAAAGAGTAAAATTAATGGAATAAAAGTGAAAGTAACTTCCAAGAAGCTGACCAAAGTACTCCATCTGCCCCTATTTGGTAGTGAGGAAGAAGAGGAAGAGGTCACAAAGCAGGACCTCGATGATGCCCTAGAGTCGTGTGGGCATTCTAAGAAGACTTATGGGTCCTTATAAAGAAAGCACTTCAATCAGCGAGGAAAGCTGCTAGCTGATATTGTTGGGAAAGCCCATCTCTGTAAGGTGAGGTCCCATGATAGGATCTCCAAGCCAATGTTTGACCTGATGGCAAGGATAATCCTAATCAAGAAAACCAATTGGGCTCAGGTTGTAACACCCTGCCCATTCCAAATAATAAAATAGTAGGTCCGGCCGTGACCCCACTCTATATTAAGTGAACAAGCTAAAGAGTTACGCATTAGAATAACCAACTAAAGATATCTAAGAGTTACACAGAAGCAGAAGCATAATTTATTAATCTTAAGCCAGAATGTATGTCCACAACATTAAATAGGAATGACTGATTTATATACATAAAAGAGTTTGGCACTGCGACCATACATAACAAAAGTGTATATCTTATTACATGGTTTACAATCATCGGCACGCATGCCGGCAATACATGAAATAAACTACTAAACAACTTGGCATTCGAGGGCCAACAAAGCAAAGGGCTGCAACCAGCTACTTGCCGCTCGGCTCGCCAGGACCTGTAAAACATTATCCACCAAACAGTGGGAAAATAGGTAACCGGTCAGCTTTAGCTGACCAAGATTTATAATGACCCCACCCCATGCCCGGGGCGCTGGTACTCCTTCCCTACAAGTAAGCAATAACAGCATATATTTCACAAGTGCATCAAAGCACCGCATATACAAAATCACCACAAACGTCGACACTCATTGTCACACGTTTCGTGCTCTCATGTCACATTTACAGTGTACTCCCCGAGTTCACTTCCATCATCAGTACTTTTTCAACTTAGATGGCAATTGAGCTAAACCGTACAAGCCTATGCTTTCCGGCAATCCTTTCCATAGGCTGGTGCACCGAGGGGCGACCTCTTCACCGACCACAATGGACGGGTTCAGATCCACCTTGCCCGACTCAATCATCGCGAACAACCAGCACAATGTGGGTACAGTTTCACCTCAGCCCGATAATGAGACAACCACTACTGGGTTATTAGCACAGCCTCACATGCACTTTCCAATCAAACCAGGTAGCACTGGCGCTAACGCCTGCGTTAGCTAACAGAACACAAATCTGTCATCTTTTTCGGGTAATTTCTGAAGATTTCCTCCAGAACTCCCTATAGCACATCACAGCACCCAAAACCCGAAAACAAGCATACATACTCAGAGTCTTCTCCAGAATGCAGCAAGCGATATAATCATCACCAATCCAGACCAACCTGTCCAGATGGGCTTCACACAGTATGCCTATGTCAGTACAACGATCCGGGCTCTATATGCAATTTCTACGGGGATATTCCATTTTGACCCGTCAGAAGAAACCTATCCACTAATTACTGGAAATCTTCCTGCTACTATGCAAATCAAAGGACGAGTATGTCCAAAGTTTCAGGAGGAGAATCGTTACCCTTGACGATCTCTTGGGCGCCATGAATCTGAAAGTAAACCGGATGGAGAGGTTCGCAGCACACTCTCCCACACGGATTTGAACTCGGCGCATCGAACGGCTAACCAAAAGGATATCCTTTCTCTTCCTGACCTTTTCTTCCTTACGTTTGAAGAGAAAGTCAAAGTGAGAAATAATAAGAGAATTCCACGTTTTGCTGCCTTTCTATATATAAGAGCTAACGCCGGCGTTAGCTCTTAACGCCAGGTAGCCTAAAGGCGGTATAGTCGATCTTATCCAAAACCGCTTACTCCTATTGGCTGGAGACCTAACGACACACGTTAACTTCTTAACTCCAGGTGCTAGCCATCTCGACGATCGACGAGACCTCTCGTCGATCAAGGAGCATCACGTCGATAAGGACAAAATATCACGATGAACAGCTACCGCCAGCGTTAACTTCTTAACGCTTGGCATTAGCTTGTCAACCTTCGAGACCACTCATCGACAAAAGGAGCTTCATGATGACATGTAATAGTTGTTTTGTCGATATCACTAGCGTCGGCGTTAACCCTAATGCCTGGCGTTAGCCCTCTCTTCGAATCGTTGAGACTTCTCGATGACAACAAGAACTTCAAGACGATAAGGTAAAGTCGTCAAGTTGATATCGACCTAACGCCAGTGTTAGCTCTGACGCCTGGCGTTAGCTCCTGCTAAAAAAAACCTTTCTTTCTTGCACTGGGAAAACTGGGATGTTACACAGGTTATCTTACAAAAAATTCAAGAAAGCATTCAAGTACCCAACCTTGGTAGAATACTATCCCTCTTCTTGCTGCAGTCATATCCTGACCATTTTACCAAGAAATTGGGAGTCAAAATTCATCACATGAGAAGAATGGACATTAAGGTACTAGAAAGGTGGGAGAAGGTTTTGACAAAGTCCCATAAGGGGAAGAAAGTAGTGAAAGATGTAGAAAGTGAAGAAGAAAGCTCCTCCTCAGGAAGTGAGCTTGTGCATGATCTCAATCTTTCAAGTTCTGAGGAGGAGGTGGAGCAAAGGGACTTTACAATCCAAGTTTCAGTACAAATCACTGAGCCAAGTGCCACTAAAGGTGATGCTCATGGTAAAGAAATGGAGCTTGATGAAAATCTTGATGACTCCTTGGAGAACATGTATGACAGAAGAAGTACAGAGTGTGTTGCATGTGAGGGGGAGCATGACATTTAGCTCCTTGCTCAAGTAGTAGAAGTGATCAATAAAATCACTGAGGTTGAGGATGTTATCCACACTGGGTTAGCAGTCCAAAAGGACCAATCTGAAGCTCCTGAGGAGATAAGCCAAGAAAAGTCTGGTGACAACTCATGCAGGGAGTTGATAAATATTGAAGCCACCATTATTCCTGAGGATGAAGTGAGACTAACTTCTATAAGAAGATCTCCTTCTCCAATGTATGAAGAAGCAGAAGGAGTGGAAGAACATCTCCAGGAGATAATGAAGAAGAAAGTAGAGCCTTAACCTGAAAGGCCAAGCTCCTCCATAGGCCAAATGCCAGAAGATTCCTCAATGATGAATCAGATTAGGATGCTCCTGGATGAGCAAAGATCTAAGATTGAAGCTTATGTTGATACTGCTTTCAATGATCTAAGAAGAGATCTGTCCAGTGAAATTGTAGGTGTGAGGATAGATATGAAACTTTTCAAAGAACACACCTTCAATTTATTTATGAGAGCAGCTCTAGCAGTAGATCATACTGCTAAACAACTAGAACTCACCCACAAGGGTCTGGCTGATATTATTGAAAATCAATGTGCAACATCTGAGAATCTGGAGGATGCTTTCAAAGTTACAACTAGGGAAATGGTTGAGCACGGGAGGATCACCTTAGAAAGATTAGACTTCTGCAAGCAGGAGATGGACAACCATCTTCTAGAGACAAAGAATCATTTGGCTGGTGGAATCAATATGTTGAAGGACAAGAATCTAAATCTTCAAGTCAATCTGCAGAAGGACCTATCTGAAGAATTCCTAAAGGGTGAGAGATCAATGATAAAGGCCAGTGGTGACGTAACACCCTTGCCCACACTAAGAAAATATAACAGTAGGTCCGGCCGAGACCCCACGCCATATTAAATGTGCAAACTAAAGAGTTATGAAATAGTAAAATCAACCTACAACATCTTAGAGATACAAACTAACGGAAGCCTAAATTAATCTTGAACCAGACTATGTCCACAAACACTAAATATGAATGATTAATATATATACATAAAATTGTTTGGCCTTAATGCCATACATGCTGTTCAAACAAAGTGTTTATTTGATTACATGGTTTACATGCATCGGCATGCAGGCCAGCAATACATGAAATGTAAACACTCAAAAGGGTTGTCCTTTAAGGGCCAGCTCAGCAATGGGCTTCACCCAGCTATTTCCTGCCTGGCTCGCTAGCAGCTGCATAAGTACAGTCCATACAGATGTCGGAAAACAAAACACCGGTCAGCTTTAGCTGACCAAATGGTATAATGACCCCACCCCATTCCCGGGGAGGTAGTACTCCTTCCCTGCAAGTCAGGAGTATAACATCATATATCTTAACAAAAAAGTGCAACTAACACAATCGATATATGCACAATCACCAAAAATGTTGGCACGCATGGCCACACATTTCGTGCTCTCATGGCACACTATCGGTGTACTCCCTGAGTCACACCTCCATCGTCAGTTATACAAACTTAAATGGTAGTTGAGCTACTGCTAGTCAAGACATTACGCATCCTGGACTTCCTTCCAAGATCAGACGGTGCACTGAGGGGCGACCTCTTCACCGACCAGCATGGAACAAGTTCAGATCCACCTTGCCTGGCTCAATCATCGCGAACAACCGGCATGATGTACAGCTTCACTTCGGCCCATAAAATAAGACAACAACCACTAGGTCATCAACACAGCCACATGGGCAATTTCCAATCACACTAAGTGATATCTAGTATCACTGGCAATGCGTTAAAGTTAACATTGGACGTTAACAAACAGAACACCATTTCTTCCTGAAATGCATGTGTTTCCTGTTGTTGCACTCCAGAACAGTATACTACCCAATATACTTCATTCAGGCTATACAAAATAGCATAATAAGCACGGAGTCTTCCCCGGCATGCAATTCAATCATCACCAATCCAGACCAACCTGTCGCAGATGGGCTTCACACAACATGCCTATATCCGTACATGAATTAGATTTTATATGCAGTTCATACCGGGGGTGAACAACATCTACCTGGTGAAAGTATAACCTTTCACTAATTAGTGAAGAAGGCACTTCCATGCAATATGCTAACAACAAAACATAGGACTAGCATGTCCTAGTATCAAGAAGAAGGATCGTTACCCTTGACGATCGCTTTGGCGCCATGAATCTGAAATCAATCCGGATGGAAAGGTTTGCAACACGCTCTCCTACACAAAGCTGAACTCGGCGCATTGAACTGAGCTTGGAAGCTCTTCTAATGGCTATGGAGTCTTCTTCTTCCTTGACCTTCTTCTTTTGTTCCTTTGGATAGAAAGTGAAAGTAAGATAATAATGGAAGAAGACTACACCAGCTGCTGCCTTAGCTGAGTCGGGAAAAATCTCAGCCATCAGATCCAAAATCCAATTAGGAAAGGACGACCACAATTCAATTTAATGAATATAATTCAAGAGTTAACGACAGTGTTAGCACTAATGCGTGCGTTAACCCCAAAGAGTGGTGGACTTGATCTTATCCAGAATCGCTTAACCAAACGACTAGAAGACTCAACGCCAACGTTAACCCTAATGCCAGACGTTATCCATTTGGCCAAATCGACGGGACCTATCGACGACACAAGGAGCTTCTCGTCGATAAAGCTGTCATCAAGTCGATCGATAACACTAGCATTAGCCCTAATGCGTTAGCCCAGTCGATCATCGAGACCTCTCGACGACAATAGGAGCTTCACGACGATAAGGTAAAGTCATCAAGTCGATATCGACCTAACGCCGGCGTTAGCTCCTGCTACCAGAAACCTTGCTTTCTTCAGTTGGGAAAACCTGGGGGGGGTTACAATCCCCCTCCCCTTAAAGAAAGTTAGTTCCGAACTTCCAGAATTCAAAAAGCATACAAAAGTACAAAATACATAAATTGTACCTTAACAAAACAACTCGGGGAACTCCTCAAGCCTGCTCTCGCTCCCATGAAAGCTCCTTACGACCGCAATTGTCCCCGCGGACTTTGACCATTCTGATCATTTTGTTCTGCAATTGCTTGACGTATGTGCCTTCAATGTGAATGGGCTTGACTTTTGTCTTTATCCCACCATCGATCGGTGCTTGAACATCAGCAACAACATGAGTAGGCTCTTACAACGCCTTCCTCAACAAGAATATGTGAAACACATCGTGCAAACCGCTTAACTCTGTCGAAAGAGCAAGCCGATATGCAGCTTCACCAACACGCTCCAAAACTTCAAACAGTCCAAGGTATCTCGGACTTAGCTTTTTCAAGCGTCGAATCCTCGAAACACCCTTTAATGGTTTGATATTCAAGTAAACTCAGTCGCCAACCACGAAATCAATATTTCGCTTCTTGGTGTTAAAGTATTTTGCATGTCTATCCTGAGCATTCAACAACCACTCCTGGATTGTTCTAATCGCTGAATTTGCATCATCGATGTCGTTTTGCTTAAGCAACTTTGTTTCGCCTGCTTCTGCCCAATCCAAGAGAGAAATTTTCTACCATACAGGGTCTCAAAGGGCGCCATTTGTATACTCGCTTGGTAGCTATTGATGTAGGCAAACTCGATCATATAGAGATGGTCCTCCCACCTCTTGCCAAAATCCAAGGAGCACATTCAGAGCATATCCTCCATTGTCCTATTGGTTTGTTCAGTCTGCCCATCTATTTGAGGGTGAAAGGTGTTGGAACATGGTCTTCCGCATCTCCTAGGTTTGAGAATAGCAAATCCTATGTGTATTTGATCATGTGTCGTTAAGTGTGCAGGAAAAAATATCATATGACTTAAGGATAACATAAGAAGGTTCTCATGCGCAAAATATTTCCTTGGATGACAGTCAACTTGCCTTGGAATGACAGTAAACTTGCCTTGGAAAGAAAGATTCTCACGCGCAGAATATTTCCTAAACTGAGATAGCGGCGGCAGTAGGGATAGCGCATGCGGTAAATTCAAGGCTATATAATGGACCCCTTGTCTCCGTCTTCATGTTCCTCTCACTACCCTAAATTCCAGAGCTTCGTACCACAACATATATAGAAAGTTACAGAGGGATACTCCCACAAATTCATGAAGGCTTAAGGAGATCATTGGAGAAGATTTCAACACGCTTCATCATCGTGACAAAAGACCGCATCGACTACAATCATACTCTGCGGGTCTTCGTCTACTTCTTCAAGAGATCCATATAGGGAGTTTTGACATTGTTGTTGTTTTATTTCTTTACTCTTTTGTACCCGTGTAGTGAATTCGCCTCGTGTTGGCGACTAGGTCTGGGTAGGAATTTCGGCAGAAATTTGCCTCGTGTTGGCGACTAGGTCTAGGGTGTAGATCTAGGGAGTGCTCGAGGCCATATCTGGGGGAGGATTGGCTAGAGCGGGTTGAGGTCGGATCCGGGGGAGGATAGGCTAAAGCCACCGGTTCGTCGGGATATGAGTCAGGATAGAAAACAAAAGCAGATTTCTTTTTCGCCTATGATTTCTAGCATCATAAGAAATCAAGTTTTGTAATCTACTATTTCAAGTTATTAAAATCATGTCTTTATTTTATTTCACTTGATTTGTTTATTTTTCACTATTTTGATTTCTTAGATTATATTATCAAGTCATTTAAAATATATGAACCGTTTTTGAAACCCTTATTCACCCCCCCCCCCCCCTCTAAGGGCGCCTACAGATCCAACAAGTGGTATCAAAGGTAGGTTATTCCAAATCGGTTTAACAACCGGGAATAAATGGCGTCGCATGATCTCGCTTCTATTAGTGGGGGAAATTTTTATGAAAAAGGAAAATCACTAGCACCACCTTTATTTGAAGGCAAAAATTATAAAGGGTGGAAAATTTTAAGAGAAATTTTCTTAAGTCATTAGATATTAAGATATAGAATATTACCATTAGGAAGCCTCCTAATGATTTGAGTAGGGAAGAGTTCTTTCTAAATGCAAAGCCATGCACGATTTATTTTGTGGTCTATCAAATGAAGTTTTCAAATTTGTTTATTGCCTTTCTACTGCATATAAAGTTTGGAAATTTCTTGATAAGATATATAATCTTTCGTGTGCAGGTATGGATGGAACACAAGAGGAGAAGGACATACAAGCATCCACCACATTTCAAGGAGATCTCTCTTATAGCAAAAACATGAAAATCATGGAAATTGACTTAGACGAAGAGAGCAATACATCAAGAGAAAATGAGGATGAAAATTCATCTATGAAGGAGGAAGGCCTAGAAGACGACGAAGGAACTTCATGTTCACATCTTGCCTCTTCCGATAGCGCTGTAAGCAAGTCTAATTCTTCTTCTTGTGTGATAACTTCTATCTCTACTTTCCATATACTAGAAATGGTTAAACGTAAAATCAAGAAATTGAAAATTGCTAATAAAAATTACGTTTAGAAAATAAAAGGTTAAAAGTTAATATTAATTTAGAATCTAATTGTGATGTGGCTTCTCCATCTTGCTCTTTAATTAAAATCTCAAAGACTTGTTTTGATTGTAATGATATTAAAGAAAAATTCAAGGATTTTGAAAATGAACCTTTAATTTCAAAAGAGCATAATGAAAAATTGGCAAATGAAAATAATATTTTATCTAATAAACTAGAATCATTAAAACTATTTGTGCAAAAAATTTCAAATAATAAAAAATCTTTTATTTCTAGTTTATCATCAAACATGTGTAAAACTTCTACTTGTATTTTAAAATGTCAAACATGCACCTAATTGAATGTTTTTCATAAAAGTATAATGAATTCTAACCCTCTTTATTTATCTCCCAAATTAAATTCAAATGTGCAAAAATTTCCTATGAAAAATGGTTTCAAAAGTCATTATTATTTTAAGCCTAAGTTTAATGAATATGGAAATTTGATGCATAATTATAATATTAAATCAAAGTATGAATGGAGACCCAAAATTAAAGATGAAATGTTAACTCCACTTGAAAGGATCCATTCATTTTTGTCTCCCCAAACATTATCATGATATATTTGGGTACCCAAAGGAACCATCAAACATGGTTCACTTTGGATACCTAAATCTCTTGTTCATTAGGTATCATCAAATGCATGAAGTGGAATCTTTTCAAAATAAAATAAACAAATTTCTACTTCATGATATGTTATAATGTCTTTTTTGTTTTTGTTTTTGTTTTCTTATTTTTAAGCTATCTTGTCATGGTCATCTTATATATTATTGGAAATATGATTTTATCTCTTAAAGTTTAATAAGTTTATAAATCAAATTGATCAAAATTCAAAGTCATATTTTATTTTGATGACCTATCTATCTTCCTTAAATTCATTGCCTATAAATATCTTATATTATCCATATAAACCAAATTCAAAAATTGTTATGATATATTTATCTAGATTAATGAAATCATGAACTTCAATTTTTTCTCTTTCGAAAAATTTTGAGACTATAAATTTTAAATATTAAGTATGGGTAGCAACCAATAACACTTAAATATCATGAGAAAGTGATATTTGAGATGTCACTCCATATCATCTCCTAGTATCGGTGCGAACCCTTCACAGGGTAGACTTCGGGAAGTCCAAGATCCACTCTAAATTGCTAAGTCCAACTAAAGTCTAGCAACGGTCAAATTAATTATAGACTCATGCATACTCTTGCAATGACCAAAAAAGAAAACTATCATTATCTGGTACTTTCAGAAAATTATAATTAAAAACAAAATCACAAAATACATATTGAAAGAATTTATTATCATAACTCAAAAGAATGAATATTGAATTTGTTTACCCAGAAATCAGTGATCCCCTTGAGCTAGCTTTTTGCAGGTAACCGAAGCAATCCACACCCTCTTCCGGCAGTCCAGGTATTTTTCACTAAAGATCCAAGCCATGGCGGTCCCTCATCGCCCGGGTGGTCTCACCTTTCGTCTCGTAGAGGTCATGCTTCGCTCGACCTTGCCTAGAGGTCACGCCTCGCGTGATCCCTCCCTCGAGAGGTCTCCCCTTTGTTGGGACCTCGACCTGAGGCAGGTCGCCCCAGCTGGAGCGATCTCGGCCTGAGGTCGCCCTCTGGGCGACCTCGCCAGGTCGCCCCTTCGGGGTGACCTCGGCCTGAGGCAGGTCGCCCCAGCTGGGGCGATCTCGGCCTGAGGTCGCCCTCTGGGCGACCTCGCTAGGTCGCACCTTCGGGGTGACCTCGGCCTGAGGCAGGTCGCCCCAGCTGGGGCGATCTCGGCCTGAGGTCGCCCTCTGGGCGACCTCGCCAGGTCGCCCCTTCGGGGTTACCTCGGCCTGAGACAGGTCGCCCCAGCTGGGGCGATCTCGGTCTGAGGTCGCCCTCTGGGCGACCTCACCAGGTCGTTCCCCCCTAGGGGCGATCTCGGCCTGGGAGATCTCGTCTCCGGGCAGCCAGTTCTTTCCTGACCTGCCCGTTTGGGCAGGCCCTCCCGCCTATAAATAGGGGGTAGGGGCTTTGGTTTGAGGAGGGGGGAGTGTTTCCAGCCCTTGTCTTTGACATGAGCGGTCTCACTTTTGAGACCATCGAACCTCTTTTCAGCAGCTGGAGCGGTCTTATTTCTGAGATCGTCATTACCTCTTTTCGGCAGCTAGAGCTATCTCATTTCTGAGACCTCGTTATCTCTTTTTTCAGCAGATTCTGCTATCTCCTCCCAGGTGACCCTCGACATCTTTTTTTCTCCTCCCTCTTGTCTTCCATCATAGCTCAAAGTAACCAACCATCTAACAGTTTTATTCCTCCACCTCTTTTCAGCTTGAGCGAGTGTGGACCTGGAGCATTTTTTGCTCGAACAGAATTCACACACACCACCATAATCTAGTGATATCCTATGCTAAAATTCTCTATAATCATATATCATAATTCATGATCTATCAAGAATTATCTTAAATCAACTACTTCTATCATACTTAGGAATTATGATTTATATATTGGCTATTGATATTATAACTTCATACCATGGTAGGAGTATTATGTGTGAAATGTGGTTCACTATTTTTTGCATGTATCTTACTATATCTAGACCTTAGAATCACTTTGATATCTTTAACATCAAATCAAATCATCACTTAATTCTAGGTCTACAAATTGAATCTCTATCAATTTAAGAAACATGCATTATTCTTATCGTTTATAAATCATTCTTAAACCTAATCGCTTTGTATGATTGTGATCATATACCAATATTGTATGTCTCACAATAGCGGGGGCAGAGGGTTGCATGCATGAGAAGACCTAACCTCTAAGTCATGTCTTGTCCTTAACCGGGGAGGGTTCCAGTGGGGCCTTACGAGGCCCTGGGGGAAAGAGTGTTAGGTTGAGCATTCTCTAGTGTATGCATATGGGAGTAACACCCCCAACCTATGACATGTGTGCAGCTCCTCATGCTCATCCGTCACTTAGTATGGAGCTAGAGTGTAGACATATAATCTGGGTATTTTTATCTAGGGCGTACCTATTTTATTCATTGCATGAACATCATTTCACACTAAAATCATTTAAATCATGCTTATTTGGCTTATTCGAACATGATATCTTGTGTTTACATTTCCTATCGTTTTTTTTAGTTTACATTATTTTGATAAACAAAAGCCTTAGAAAAATCAAAATGAAGATATAAGAAAATATATCTCATGCGATGTTTATTTAGTCAAGTCATATAAGAAATCCCTAATGTTTCATGCAATTTGCACTATCTAGACATCTCCAAAAATTCTGAAATTTCTGCATGAAACAAATCTTTGGACACTTAATCAGGATAAAAAAACAAAATTTTCAAAATCTCAATATTCTGCTCACTGTCTCCCGCGCTAGCGCTAGCGCCGGCGCTAGCTCGACTGTCCAATTTTCAGAGTTTTTAAAATTTTGAAATATCGCTAAAAATATATTCTTTTATATGTACTACCTATTTTTATCTTTATGTTATTGTGTGATTTTTGAAAAATCAAATAAAATTTTTCAAAATGCAAAAAATATGTCTTTGCTTATTTTTATTTGTTTCTGCAAGGCTTTATTAAAATAACAAGATTTCTATGTTTCATTCCTTTGAAAAAAATGACCAAGCATGTTCTTTTAGATTTGGCTAAAAATGTTTAATTTAAAATCTCAAGTTTTCCTAACATTGTTTTGGCTTGTCATGCTTAGATTTTAATCTTGTTATGTGCAATGAAAAATTCTATGGTGAATTGTGTAGGATTGCTTTAGTATG
The DNA here is from genome assembly GCA_033032865.1 of Dactylorhiza incarnata. NCBI lineage: Eukaryota > Viridiplantae > Streptophyta > Magnoliopsida > Asparagales > Orchidaceae > Dactylorhiza > Dactylorhiza incarnata. The sequence goes on from JAWHQI010000017.1 coordinate 14,738,937, forward strand.
CCTCTAAGTATGAGTAATATGTTATGTTAGATAATGATCTCTTTACACTCACACTTTTTGGTAGACTACGTGTGCCTATAATTCTTAACCCTACATGATTGTGTAGTGTAGTAGCTTACAATATTAAGATGTCAATCTCTATTACCTACATATTATTCAAAATTTTGTTGCACATATAGAAGTGAAATTTCAAAATTATAAGTGTTTGCAAAAACAAGTGAATTCGGAGAACTTTGTCTTGCTCAAAAAATCAATAATAAAATGACAAAGATAACTCCACCAAGCACTATTTGAACCTCCTAATAAGTCTTCATAAGAATTGTGAGGTTGAGCACCTTGGAAAGAATTATAAAGTGTTTTGTGCAAACTACTTTTATACACTTCTATTTTGTACACCGGATCACAAAAAGCTCTTATTGAAAATAAAATATGAGATCCCCCAAGCACTACCTCGCTCCCTGATAAGTCTTAATGAGCATTATGCGGGCGAAACACCTTGGTAGTTGTACTTTCTATATGCTTTGTATCAACTCTAGAATTGATGTGTAGAAGTAGTTAAAAAGATTACATGCTTAATAATGTTTCTACTTCACTATATAAGTCATGTGTTTTTGATTATATCACTTGTATACTTTTATCAAAACACTTTTTATGCACATCATTATCTCTCATAAAGCTTCTACTCATGAGAATTGGACTCTAATGCACTCTACATAAATTCTTTAGAAAGCTTTAGTAAAAGCACTAGATTGCAATGCATGATCTCTACAATGTTTTCATAATTTGAAATGCAAATTAATAACATTGTAGTTACTATCTTCTAGAATATGTGCAATCATGCTTGCCTTAGTAGTTTTTGAAAAATAAAACTCCATGCCTATTGTCATGCAAACTTTATTGAAAACCTTACTTGCTTACGAAAAATATTTCGTAAAAATATTATCTTAAACTTGAATGTTTATATAAGATTGGTTTTATCCAAATAACATCACTTTTATTGCATAACATCTCTTATTTTTATTATGACTTTGAACATCCAAGAAGATGTTTTCTTTGGATAAACAATTTTATAGCATTTCGGCTTGTGATAAAACTCCAATTTATCTCATTTAAAATCTTTCAAAAATTATGTTATAACTCTTAAAATTTTGAACTCCAAAAAATCTTCTTATGTTTGGACTTAAACTCATATTTACTCTTATGATTTTCATGCTCACAAAAAGATATTTTTCTATAGTCTTCCGCACTATTGCCATATATTTTTACCTTGCGCTTTCATGCTTATTACAAGTCTTATTTTTTGGTGTGTATCATCACTTGAATGTCAAAACTCTTTTTCTTCAACAAGTGGTAGACTTGCTTGGTAAATTTATTGGCTGTTCCAACAAGCATATTATTTTTATGCTAAAACTCTGATATATTTCTTTTGAAAATTTTATGCTAAAAACTCCTTATCATTACATTTCTTATAAAAAGCTCGATCATGCCTTAACTTTTTATCAAAATGCATCTTTCTATGTCTCTTGCTTCCTTAACCTACTTTTGTTGATAACAAAAGGGGGAGAACTAACATGATAAATAATAACCATTATCAAATGGGGGAGAACTAACATGATTAATTCTTAAGAAGATAGTCTACCTATAAGGGGAGCATTCACATAAGGGGCATGCATTTAGGGGGGGGGGAGCACTTCTAAATACCAAAATCGTAAATTATCCTAAGTCATCACTCACAAACACACAAGTAGGATTCATCATGATTTATGTATTAATGCTCTGATTTATCATTAATGGAATTGTTATTATCAAAAGGGGGAGTTTGTTGGAACATGGTCTTCCGCATCTCCTAGGTTTGAGAATAACAAATCCTATGTGTATTTGATCATGTGTGGTTAAGTGTGCAGGAAATAATGTCATATGACTTAAGGATAACATAAGAAGGTTGTGCCCAAGTTTTAAGCCAAAACTCCAACATGGCCACTGGCGCCGGCGGTAGTCTCTAGCGCAGGCACTAGGCTTGATTAGAGTAATTCCAGGAAGTAGTTAAAGAAGGAGCTAGCGCCAGGCAGTATGGATAGCGCAGGAGGTAGCTCGATGTACAAGAGGAATGACAGTCAACTTGCCTTGGAATGAAAGATTCTCACACGCAGAATATTTCCTAAAGCGAGATAGCGCCAGCGGCAGGGATAGCGCAGGAGGTAGCTTCAAGGCTATATAATGGACCCCTTGTCTCCGTCTTCATGATCCTCTCACTACCCTAAATTCCAGAGCTTCGTGCCACAACATATAGAGGAAGTTTCAGAGGGATACTCCCACAAATTCATGAAGGCTTAAGGAGATCATTGGAGAAGATTTCAACACGCTTTATCATCGTGATGAAAGACCGCATATAATACAATCATACTTTGCGGGTCTTCGTCTACTTCTTCAAGAGATCCACATAGGGAGTTTTGAAATTGTTGTTATTTTATTTCTTTACTCTTTTGTACTCGTGCAATGAATTTGCCTCGTGTTGGTGACTATGTCTGGGTAGGACTTAGGGTAGAAATTTATCTCGTGTTGGCGACTAGGTCTAGGGTGTAGATCTAGGGAGTGCTCGAGGTCGTATCCGGGGGAGTATTGGCTAGAGCGGCTTGAGGCCGGATCCGGGGGAGGATAGGCTAAAGCCATCGATTCGTGGGGATATGAGTCGGGATAGAAAACAAAAGGAGATTTCATTTTCGCCTACGATTTCTAGTGTCATAAGAAATCAAGTTTTGTAATCTACTATTTCAAGTTAATAAAATCATGTCTTTATTTAATTTCACTTGATTTGTTTCCACTATTTTGATCTCTTAGATTTTCAAGTCATTTAAATATATGAAAAGTTTTTGAAACCATTATTCACCCAAAGTTGGTGGATTAGTCTCCAATCATTTGATGTAAAGCGCCCATCCCGGCAACTTTGACCTGGTCGGGAATTTGAGGTGTTGAAGACATCTCAGCTACCTGGGGAGAAGAAGATATGATCACGTTGACCGTCTTGACATAACATTATGTGGCCTTCTTCGGATCACTCCTGATCCGGTGTTGCTTGCCATTTAAGGAGAATTTCACGGCTTGATGGTAGGTTGACACTACTGCTTGATATCCATTCAGAACGGGCCTTCCGAAAATTGCGTTGTAGCTGCTCGGAGCTTCAATGACTATGAACTTTACAAGCTTCACGATGCCTCCCAAAATCACCTAGAGGGTGACGACTCCTTCCACTTCCTTCTTTTCTCCCGAGAAGCCATAGAGAGGTCCCTCCGTGGAGAGAAGAGTCTTCCCTTTCTTCAAAGCTTCGAAAGCAGGCTTGAAGAGCACGTTCACTGAGCTCCCAGTATCGATTAAGATCTTCTCTACGGTATAATTCTCGATGACTGCTTTAATAACGACTGCATCGTCGAAGGTATTGGAGGTCGGAGGAAGGTCCTCTTGCCCGAAAGTAACCGTTCCCCGGACTGGAGCTGAGGAATTGACAGCAACTTCCGATTGATAGACCCTTTTGAGACTAGCCTTCCTAGAGGATTCTGGTCCTGCCCCTCCGTGGATGCAGAAAAGATGGCCCAAAGCACCTTCATCATCCGCATCCACGCACTCATTGGGAAAACCGATGTTGCCGAGGTGGCCAACATCATCAACTTCTTCACATTCCCAATAGGCTTCCGACACCTCCTTGCTCTTTGAGGTCGAAGCCTTTAAAGGTTCACTTTTCTGGAAGAGATCTCAGAGCTTTCCTTCTTTCAGATCCACTAGCAAGCGAAGAGCTCTACAATCCTCGGTCAAATGGCCTCTCTCCCTGTGATGTTCACAGTAAAGAGCAGAATTCCTGGATTTTGGGTCTGAATTGAGCGGGGCGGGCTTCTTGTAGAAGGGCTGCTTCTGGAGAATCTGAACCACCTCACTCATAGAAACACTGAGATCTGTAAAGGACTCTTGGGAGTCGTTATAGAACGGTTGAGAAGTCAGAAGGGGTGGCTGAATATACTGAATTTGATGAACTGGAGTGATTTGCGGAGCTGGGGCAGCAGAGGTTGGCAGTAGAGGTCCCTTAGGCTGGAAATGCTGATTTCCCTGATTGGAGCTGTGATTGCAGAAGTTTCTTCCTCTTGGAGCGGGAGGTGGGAACTCTTGGTGCGGCTTTGATGATGACGGAGCTGGATAAAATCCCGCGGAACCTTTTTGAACGGCCTTACTAGTCAGGTTAGAGACATATGCGGGGTTGTTGATTTCCCCTTCTATGTGATGATTGGCGATGCTGATCAACTCTTGATAAGAGTTGGGCTCTCTTGTGGTGACCTCAAATTGAGGGGACCCTCCTATAAGCCATTAATCATAGACACCATATAGAGAGCCAGATCTACATCCTTGATTCCTAGAATTTCTTTTTGAAAGCGGTCGACGAAACGAGCCAAAGTCTCATTTTCTCCTTGCTTAATCTTGAAGAGGTCCGCAGGACCACTCTTCCTCTTCTTGGAGGTTGCAAACCTCAGAAGGAGTTCGCGCCTTAGGACGGCAAAGCTCGGGATGGATTGGGAAGGCAGCTTGTAGAACCATTCCCTAGCAGATCCATCAAAAGAGGTGATCAATAATTTACACATCACAGCATCTGAGTTAGTCCTGAGAGCAACGGAGGACTCAATGGACTGAAGATGAGAAATTGGGTCTCTCTCCCCAGAGAACATAGGAAGTCGAGGCTCTCTGAAGCCATTGGGAATGGGCTCTCAATGAACTTTGTCAGAAAAAGGAGAGGGCTCCTCCGTCTCAACAATGCCAGAAGGAGCAAGAAAAGGAGCAGGAGGGGTCGGAGGATAGACATAATCCTCTTAGAAATTTAGGGTATGGGCTGGAGGCCCCTGAGCTGCTACTCTAAAAGAGTCACGATGGGCTGCGAACTCCCCTTGCTGAGATCGCAGAGGAGTTGCGGGCTAAGGGCTCGCGCGGTCACAAGGGTGATCGCTAGCCAAGCGGTCGGGTGTGGCAATCTGACTTGGATGGGGAAGGATTCTCTGGGAGATCGCTGCCAGAACCTGGCTCATGGCTTCGATCTGCTTAGCGGACTCTTGCTGAGCCTGGACGACCTCCTGGTGATCTCGTGCGGTCTCCTGATGAGATCGCGCGATTTCCTGCTGAGATCGTGTGATCTCCTGCTGAGCTTGGGCAGCTTCTTGCCAAGCTCGAGCGGCCTCCCGGAGGGCTTGCTCGATGTGAAGCTCGAAACGACGCTCAAGGGCTTCTAAGGGATTCGAGTCGAGGGGAGGACGACTGATGGAAGACCGGCGAGCACGCATCCTACGATCTGCCATCTCGGTGTCTATTGGATTCACCTAAATACTCCTGATCTGAAGGTCGCGTGTTCGTTCTGTTGGTACCAAAAAGTGTACCTCCAAAACTCACACTAAGAGAAGGATGAGGGGGAACTACGAAGTGTAGGTTACTTAAGACGAGAGATGCTGAAAAGGAAATCGGGAAGAGAAAAGCTACTCGGATTGACCTCAAAAAGGGAGTACAGAGGAACCTAGAAGTAGGGCCGGATTAAAGGTAGAAAAGCGATAGAATTCAAGACCGCTTACACGGGTTGTAAGCTGGAGGCTCGAAGCAAAAGTATTTTTTTCAGGTACCCCTACCCCTCTATTTACAGACGCGGAGGCTGCCCAAACGGGCAGATCGAAAAATTACGGGCTGCCTGGGATACAGGAGAGTCGGGGCAGAGAAAGGAGGTGTTAATAACAAAAAGGGAGAAAAAGACCAGACCGCACGGTCTGACGATCTGACTGGAGCTTTGTTGGGAAAACCCCTTTGATTTAACTTAACAAATTACCTAAAAGTTATTTTATCCCCTAGGATTGAATTACCTATTATATAGTGAGGGTAATCTGGTCATTAGATGTCTTAGGATGTCACACTCAACTTAGGGTGTCAAGACCAGATCATGAGAAGCAAAATTTGGACAAAGTTAACATTTGCGTCGAATAGAAGTCGACGCAACATCGAGTTCATATCAGCACTACTCTGACTAGAAGTCCAAGTGGTTCAACCCTTCTGTCGAAGTAATTCAAGTCAACGTTACGTCGAATAGATATCGACTTAGAGACTATGGACCTGTCGAAGTATCTTGAGAAGTCGACGCAGCTTCTACTTCAATTCAACGCAGAAGGAAGTATCTGTCGAAGCCATTTAAAGTCGACGCAACCTCGACTTCATCTCGACGCAAATAATGAAGTTCAGATCCATGCATTCAATTCGACGGTTACGTCGATAAGATATCGACGCAACGTCGACTAGCAGAGTTCAATCAGAGCAAGGATGAAATCGAAGCTGCTCCTACAAGAACTCGAAGTTGCGTCGATAAGAGAGGAAGAGAACTCGACGCTACGTCGAATACAGTCTGAAAAGGAAACCTTTTCAGTTGTCATTTTGGACCCTCTCTCATGGCCCACATCACTTAAGACCGTTCTACAACGGCTTATTAATTGCCTCAAATGGAAAGAAGAATTAAGTAAGGACACAAAAGATTTCTTGGAAATAAGCTTATTGTTGGTAAATGGGTCGAGAATCAAAGAAGGAAAGAAAGAGAAATTGTCCACAGAAAACCTTTTCAGCACCAACCAGAAAAGGAAATGAATTCAAAATTGAAGAGGAATAATAAAAGAGATCTGGGAATCTCTCTCCAGACTAGTTGAAGGAAGCTTTGATGAGAGAAAAGACAAAAAGGCTCTTCTCATATCTCAATATAAGAATTTCAAGAAAAATGCTGATGAAAGCATTACAGAAATGTATGACAGATTTAGCCTCATCATAAATGAGCTGAGAGGGCTTGACAAGGAAATCTCTCTGACAGAAATTAATGACAAGCTCCTTATGTGTTTCTCAAGCACACGAGACTCTAGAATCTGGGCTATTAGAGATTCTAGATGCCTCAGAGAGATATAAACTGATGCTCTCCTTGGAAAGCTCAAGTCCTATGAGCTTCTACTAAAAAGCAGGGCTGAGTCAGAAGCCCAAGAAAGGACACCAACTCCTAAAGAGAGGACTCTTGTATTAAAGACTGCAGAAGCAAAATCCTCCACCACTGAAGAAGAAATGTTTAATCTCTTAGCTAAGAGATTCAAAAAGTTGGTCAGGATAGAAGACTCCAGAAGGAGAGAGAGGAGCTCAAGCAAGCCAAGGTATGATAAAACTCCTAAATAAGAGGTTATTTATTTTTCCTGCAGAAAACATGACATATTTCTACTGAATGCCCTGAGGATGAAAAGAACAAGAAAAACAAGCAGAGGAAGCAGCACAAGATAAAATCCTTCTTGAAAAAGGATAAGAAAGGAGGGAAAGGTTTCATAGCTGAGACCTGGAGTGATTCAGACTCTAAATCAAGCTCCTCCTCATCTGATGATAATGAAGATGGTGGACCAGAAGAAGCCTGCTTGATGGCTCTGGAAAGTTCCACTGATGATGCTGAGGTAAGCATCTTTGAAGACTTTGACTTCTCTTCAAGAGATTTTAAAGAATGTTTCAAGGAATTTTGCCAAGACTTTATTAACAATCAAAAGGAACTTGAAACAATCAAATCAGAACTAGAAGAACTAAGGAGAGATAATCAGTACTATGTTAACTACAATATGAGAGGTGAGTTGTTTAGAAAAGAAAAAGAAAATTTCTTATTAGATATTAATAATTCAACCTTAGAGAAAGAAATCACAAAGGCAAAAGTCTTTGTGGACTCCTTAAATGGAAGGAGTCAAAAGCTTAGAGATATCTGACAAAATCTCTCCAAGAGATTTGATCATCTTGATCAAGAATCATAACCATCCACTAGCACTAAAATCCCTAGCAAACATGCTTGGGAAAATCATGTATCATCATTTAGGTATAAACCATGTGAAGACCATAGTAATAATAATCCTGATAAACTCACCATATTTAATAGGGCAAACATTGATAATCAACCAGGGATATTAGGCAAACACCCCTCAGACAAATCAAATAAAAATATCTTAATAAAAGGAAGGATACGTCGAATAGAACTCGACGCAACTTTATAGATGCGTCGACTGCAACTTGACGGAGCTCAGCATATGCGTTGACATCTATTCGAAGCAGAAATGAGGATGCGTCAAATTGTATTCGACGCAACCAATATTCTGCATTGAATTATTATCGACGGAACTATGCAGGCACGTCGAATTACATTCGACGCAACTCTAAGACTGCGTCGAATTCTTCTCGACGCATGTTTCCTGCACAAAATTTCCAAACATCTAAACCTTCTTTCTCATCTATCCCTAGATGCTTTTGTTGTTCTAAACTAGGACATATTGAAAAATATTGTTGGCATAATAATGCAGCACTTCTTCACCTAAGGGGGTATAATGGAAGACCATCTCATTCTTTCATAACTCCATATGATGATAGAAGAAAGAGACCCCAGCATGAGAGGGTCTGTACTAATGTTTAATTTAATGTGTAGAGGGAAGGTTGTTCAACCACAAACCAACATTGGTATTTGGACAGTGGCTGCTCCATGCATATGACTGGAGCAAAAGAGTTGCTGGAGAATTTCAAGGCCAAGGAAGGGCCTACGGTAATCTTTGGGAATTCTCATTATGTTCAAACCAAAGGATATGGTTTACTCAGGATTGGGGAAATCTCCTTTTCTAGAGTAGCTTATGTTGAAGGACTTCAACATAATCTGATTAGCATTAGTCGGTTGTGTGATGGTGAATACAAAGTTGTATTCACCAAGTGCCAGTGTCATATAGTTAGTTCTAAGACTGATCAAATAGTATTGGCTGGCCTTAGAAAGGGTAAGGTCTATGTTGTAGACTTTGAGTACACGAAGTCTGGGGTCTGCTTATTCAACTCCCAATTAGAAAATAGTGAGTTGTGGCATAGGAGACTTTGTCACCTTAACTTTAAGATTATTGCCAAACTCTCCAAACTTAACCTAGTTAGGGGTTTACCAACTGGAAAATTCAATAAGGACCATCCTTGTAGAGCCTGCCAGCTAGGAAAGCAAATCAAAGCATCATTCAAACCAATTGGTAAGAATGATTCCCCTAGAATTCTTTTCCTATTGCACTTGGATCTATTTGGTCCAATCTCCACTCAGAGCTTAGCAGGTAAGTCATACACACTAATCATTGTGGATGACTTCTCTAGATTTAGGTGGGTGTTCTTTCTAAAAGCTAAGTCAGATACTTTCAAGTTCCTCTCAAGATTCATTAGACAGATTCAATTTGAATTCAACACCCAGGTTGCTGTGATCAGAAGTGATCATGGCATTGAGTTTGAAAATCAGTTAATGTGTAGATTCTGTGAGGATGAAGGGATCAGACAAAGCTTTTCAGCTCCTAGAACCCCCCAACAAAATGGGGTGGCTGAAAGGAAAAATTGAACTCTAATTGAATCAGGCAGGACATTATTAGTTGAATCCAACTTGCCAAAATCCTTTTGGGCAGAGGCAGTAAATACAACAAACTATGTCCTAAACAGAAGTTTCATTCACAAGACTAAGTTAAAGACTCCATATGAGTTATTGAAGGGAAAGGCACCCATAGTCACTTACTTTAGAATCTTTGGGCGCACTTGATTTATCCTCAACAATGGAAAAAAGTCATCTTGCCAAATTTGACAAGAAGACTGATGATGGAATATTCTTAGGATATTCCTCATCAAGCAAGGCCTATAGGTGATATAATAAAAGCTCTCTCAAAATTGAGGAATCTGTGCATGTGGTCTTTGATGAAACTAACATGTTTAATAAGGGGAAGGAAACTTCCACCAGCACTATTTTGCAGGAAGAAGACCAGCTAGCAGAACAAGTTGAAAGAATGTGCATAATGGACCATCCATCTGTGTGTCAAGAACAAGGACAACATGAGATTGACACTGATTCAGGTGAAGATTTTGCAGCAGATGAAGAGGAAATTGGAGCACCTGGGTTACCAGCTATAGAGATAACTCTAGCACATGAGTATGAAGCTCCTACTGTCATTAAGCAAGTGACAGCTCAGGAAGAAGAACATATCCTAGATCACTCAACCAGATCCAGGATGATTCAAAAAGATCATCCTTCAACTCAAGTAATAGGAAGCTCGACAGCAGGAGTCAAGACAAGGAACCAACTCACAAGTGAGACAATGCTGCAGTGTTTCCTATCACAATATGAGCCCAAGAAGTTTGAAGAAGCAGACAGTGACCCTCACTGGATATCTGCTATGCAAGAGGAACTGACCCAGTTTGAAAGGAACAAGGTTTGGACATTGGTTGAAAGACCAAAGAATTACCCAGTTATTGGCACCAAGTGGGTGTTCAAAAATAAAATGGACTCAACATGGGTCATAATTAGAAACAAGGCTAGACTTGTGGCCCAAGGATACAGGAAAGAGGAAGGCATTGACTTTAACCAGACATTTGCCCCAGTAGCAAGGATGGAGGCAATCAAAATGTTCCTGTCATATGCTGCCCACATGAAGATCAAGGTATACCAGATGGATGTCAAGAGTGCATTTCACAATGGAAAACTACAAGAAGAGGTGTATGTGGAGCAGCCACCAAGTTTTGTCAATCCAACTTTTCCCTCTTGTGTATATAGACTAGATAAAGTACTATATGGTCTCAAGTAAGCTCCAAGAGCTTGGTATGAGACCTTATCCACTTTTCTCCTGGAACACAACTTTGAAAGAGAAAAGGTGGATAAAACCCTCTTCACAATAGCACATAAGAATCAGCTACTACTTGTGCAAATATATGTAGATGATATTATATTTGGATCCACAGATCAATCTTTATGCAAAAGGTTTGCTTACCTAATGCAGTCAAGATTTGAGATGAGTAGCATGGGGGAATTATCCTATTTCCTTGATCTCCAAGTCAGACAAAATCCAGATGGCATTTTCATATCCCAATCCAAATATACTAGAGAACTCATTAAGAGGTTTGGGATGGATAATGCCTCTGTTATGAAAACCCCCATGGCTACTAATGTTGTTTTAGATAGAGATGAACAAGGTAAGTCGTTTGATCAGAAGACTTATAGAGCAGCCATTGGCTCTCTTCTCTACCTAACAGCTAGCAGACCTGATATACTGTTTGCTACATGTATTTGTGCAAGATTTTAGGTTGACCCAAAGGAATCCCACATGAGTTCTGTTAAAAAATTTCTCAGATATCTAAAAGGTACTCCTGAGCTTGGCTTATGGTATCCAACTGAATCTGGATTTGAATTGATTGGATATTTAGATGTAGACTATGCTGGATGCATGTTGGATAGAAAAAAGCACCTCAGGAACATGTCAGTTTCTGAGTGCTAGATTGATCTCATGGTTTAGCAAGAAGCAAACCACAGTCTCCACTTCTACAGCTGAAGCTGAGTATATAACTGCAGGAAGCTGCTGTTCACAAATTTTGTGGATGCAAAATCAGTTGTTGGACTATAATTTTCACTTGTCAATTCCACAATCTATTGTGACAGCTCTAGTGCTATTTCAATTGCTTCCAATCATGTTCTCCATAGTAGAACTAAGCACATAGAGGTGAGGCACCACTTTCTTAGAGACAATGTAGAGAAGGGTAAGATCAACCTTCAATACATATCTACTGACACTCAAAGGGCTGACATTTTCACTGAGCCTCTTGATGAAAGTAAGCACAAGTTTTTCATCAATGCACTGGGGATGCTTGACAGAGCTTTGTAGGTCCCCTTTATTATGTATACAGAACAATTTTCTATAGAAAATTATTGCTGGGAAAAACAACAAGAATCTTAAAGAAAATCATAATTGTTTAATCAGAGCTGCTTCGAATTCAAATCGACGTACGACTTCTACTCGACGTCAGCTTCGAGAGCTCTCTGGACGGATACTTCAAATACCACTCGACGTAATGTTGAATACTTATCGACGCTTACGTCGACATCATCATCGATGACTATATTTCGAAGCCACGTCGACATCAACTCGACGCTCCGTTGATTTGACAGATCGTGCGCATTGACATATTTTGGCGCGCTGAATTTCTCCCTTCTCGACGTTGCTTTGAATAAAACCCTAAGTTGCGACGATTCATCTACTCAAAGCAACTTTTGCGTTTAATTCTATTGTGCTATTCGAATTCTCTCCCTCCTGCTCTCTTCCTTCTTCCCTCTCTTCGTCTCTTTTCTCTGTTTCAATGCAGGTTCTCGCAGCATTCCAATGGCATCTCTGTCGAATCAGCAAGATATTATTGAGGCAGTCAATCTAGCCCTCGAGACAGTATTATCTAAGTTCTGCTCACTCTATCTTGACCTCTCCACGGATTGTTATTGCAAATTACGCCGCCAACACAGAAGGTTGCAAGACCTTACTTCTGAAATCAAGGCTTTTGATGGTGAAGTGAGATCGGCAGCTGTGCCTGCTACTGGCTTTATATCCTTCTTCAATGATATAAAGCAGGGGGAGAATTGTACCAGCAGGCAGAAATTTCCTCAAGACTCGGTCTACACAACAACAATCCCTTTCTTCTTCATCTCTGAAGGAGAACCAGCTGTTTCATCTAAGTTACAGCTTACAGATACAACCATTCAGGTGGAGTCATCACCTCCAAGAATCCTACCTTCAATGCAGGGGGAGTCTTCAACACAGGGGGAGAGCCCTTTATTTTCAGATGATCACAACTATCTCCTGTCTCTAAAAGAATATCATGATAACATTGAGACATCCATTCCTGATGCTCTTACATTCAGGGTGTCCTCTGAGTATTCTACTACAACACCTTCTCCTGTTAAGGTGGCTAATTAAGATATTGAGTCATTTGATCTTGCCCCAGATCATTCTACTACAGCACCACCAGCCCAGCCTTCTTCTTCAACACCTGCTCCAAGACAAACATCTGAACCCATCCTTCCAACACCTGCCTTCAGAGGAAGACCATCTTATCAAGGTAAAGGAAGAGGAAGAAGGGGGAGGGGAGGAGTACCTATTTGGGAGAGGTACACCAAAGAACAGAGGAAGGAATACCGAAAGGATAAATCTTATTACAAGAAATTTGAAAAGGTTGAATTCCCAGAAAACACAATTAAAACCTACACTAATCCAGAGCTTGACAAAGTTTTAGAGGATATTGGTGAGAGAGAAAGATATGAATATGAGGCAGCTCAAAAGGAGCTTCAAGAAAAGAAAAACATGTTCATTGTTATTCTAAAAAGAGGAAAAGAGGTTGTTGAAAAGGAAGAATTGGCCAAAGCAATTCCTATTAAGTCTACTTTGTTTGATCATACAAAGTATGCTACAAAGAATCCTCAAGCCAGAATGTTAGAAGGAGTAGGGCAACTCCACGGAGGAGGTATTGGGTGAAATCCAGAGGATGCAGTACAACTTACTCATAAAAGAAAGAAAGGGGAAAAGTCTCCTGAAGAGGAGAAGAAGAAAAAGAAGATCATGTTTACAAAAGCCTTAATTTCTGGGAAGGAACAAGCAACTGTGGGAGAATCACAAGCAATGGCTGTTGAATCAAAATCAGATAAAGGTCCTAAATTAGATGATCTAAATCTAGAAGTCATAAATCTAATGACAACCAAAGTCGTTGGTCTTGGTTTCACACTCAAGGATGTTCATCCTAATACTGAAGTGGACCTGGAAAAGATTTTAAAGGTCATGGAAGGATACAGAAGAATCCAGAAAAAGCCACCCCTGCAAATTTCAGATATGTGGAAAGGAAATACAGGAGGGTATATGAGGACTTGTCCATCTTTCTCAAAGAAAGGAAGTGATACTCTTTTTGGGTAATCTATGATAAACCTTTGTTAATCATTAATCTGATACTTTTTCTAGTTATCAGCTCATCTAGCTTATTCATTTAATGTCTATGATGTCTTGTATGAATTTTTGTTTATGCAAAGGAATATATAAAATCACTTTATTCAAACTGTAAAATTTGTTTGTACAACCCTCATTCTCCGAGGGTGGATCCCCCCAAAGCCACGTAGGCAGAGGTCAAAGTCAAAGAGTCAATACAACAGTCAAGCCTAGGAGCAGAAGACACCCTAGGCGAGTATGGGTGCACTCGTGCGAGTAGCCCGGATACTCGCCAAAAGGCGGGCGACCATAGGTGATACTCGCCCATCTGCCCGGGGAGATCGCCTCAATGTCGCTAGTCGTCGGGCAAGGGCTGGGCTATAAAACCCCCCTACCCCTTGGTTTTCCTATAAATAGGACCCCAGGGGTACTTGGATTGGCACCTGGACTTGAGCTCTCGAAACCCTGCTCTTGCATTCTGGAACCTGTCGCATTTGGCCGCTACTCCCGGTACTAGCCAAGTCGGTGCCTTCCTCGTACCCTGCTCGGCCATTCTTTAGTCTTGGAGGGGAAGTCTCTTCGGAGCTTCTGGGTACGTGGTGGGACCTCCCTGCCGCAGCACCTGGGGTCCTGTGTGTTGCTCTTCTATCTCTTCAGTAGTCGCCAGCTTAGTCGTCTCGTTGGACTGCTGGGCGAGTAGCCTCCGGCTGCATCGGTCCGAATCTTGAGGTCAGGATTTTCCTGGCGTCAACACTTTGGTGCGGTGAGCGTGGATCGTAGTCGGAGAAGGAAAGTTCAGCAGGAAGTCGAGATGGTCGTAGGTGGTGACCATGAGGAGGTAGTCGGCAACTCGACCGCGAGTGGCGAGTTCGTGACACTAGCGGTTCTCGAAGCCTTCGCGCAGCGCATGGAGGGAGCCTTCGCGCAGCGCATGACGGGGATCTTGCAAACAGCGCTTCAGCCGCGCACCGAGGTCACGGCGACCTCGCCGCATCGCCCAACTCCGTCCGAGGGAGGGAGTCCCCCTCGGCGAGCAGGAAAGGAGCACGTGGAGGATGAAACCGAGCGACCAAGGAGGTCGCAATACTACCAGCCAACCTTGCAAGGCATTCGCTTCCGCGAGCCGTGCAAGCAGGGGAGATACCAGGATACTCGCCCATATGGCGAGTATGGAGGTGATACTCGCCAAGTTGAGGATCGTCGCCGGGCAGGAGGGAGGAGCCCCTTCTGCGAGGAGATGCTTGTCGCGCCAGTGCCAGAGGGGTTCAGGGACCCCGCCTTGAATTACTATTCGGGGAAGGAGGACCCCGTCAGGCACATCCAATGGTTCGAGGATATTGTCTCTATCCGAACCATGTCGGACGCCTTCAAATGCAGGTTGTTTGCCATCACCTTCCGTGCAAAGGCCTGGGACTGGTTCCATCAGTTGCCCGCCGGCTCGATCTACTGCTTTGAAGACTTGTGCCGTGGGCTGACAACCCGTTTCGACATGCCCCGGAAGCTGAAGAAGGAGGCAACGGCCTTGTTTTATCTGGTGCAAAAGCCAGATGAGGCGTTGGGACCTTACATCGAGCGCTTTCAGGAGGAGGTTCTGCAAATCCAGGAGGTGGATAGCAACATCCTGTTGCTAGCCTTGACGTTCGGCATAAGTCAAGGCCTCTTCAAGTTGGAGCTCAGTGAGAATCCCCCCTACTCCTACGACAACCTTATTCAGAGGGCCAATAAGTTTGTCCGGGGAGAGGCCTCCAACCCTGACTTCTTGGCAAGGTTGGCACGGGTGACCAGAGGTGACTGTGGAGAGAGGGATGGAATCCCTGAGAAGAGGAAGAGAGAAGAGCCCCGGAGGGAGGAAAGGAAGAGGCCGGAGCGGCAAGAAGAAAGGGGAAGAGCAGAGAAGAAGAGGGAGGAGCTTTGGAGGAAGGAAACCAGGAGGAGCGTCAGGAAGAGGG
The DNA here is from genome assembly GCA_033032865.1 of Dactylorhiza incarnata. Lineage (NCBI taxonomy): Eukaryota > Viridiplantae > Streptophyta > Magnoliopsida > Asparagales > Orchidaceae > Dactylorhiza > Dactylorhiza incarnata. Next base: position 14,754,676 of record JAWHQI010000017.1, read on the forward strand.
AAGGCGCTACCAGGTCCCCGTCAACCGGCCACCTTGGAGGCCGGCTGGACGGCCCCAGCGTCGGGATCAAAGGGGGAGATCCCCGAAGAAAAGGCCCTTTCGCCAGCCAGAAAGGCGTCAGGAGAGAAGAAGAGACGAAGCGATGGCGGTAGCCGGGCGTGGCCGCCGTCAAGGAAGGAAGAAGCAGAAGCCAAGGAGACAGCAAGCAGAAGAGGTTCCCCTCTACTGTGACTTCCACCAGGTGGGGGGACATGCCATGGCTGCCTGCCCAGACTTTTGGGAAGCCCGGAGGAGGCTAGCAGCAGGAGAAGGTGGAGGGGAGCAGCGGAGGGTAGAGGCCCCTGCCGAGCCTCAGGCAGGGCAGGCTGCCGTCATTCGAAGGAGGAACGAGGACCGGGTCGACCTGGGAGGTCGGGGAGACCTGGGCCAGGGAGGCAGAGTTGGAGTAATCCATGGGGGAGCAGGGCTGGAAGCTTCCCGCAAGGGAAGCCTCCATCAGATCTACCGCAGGAGTGTCGCCTCGACCTCACAAGCACCGCCCCCGATGGAGGAGATCACCTTCTCCGAAGAGGACATGCTAGGGAATGAGAATCCCTTCCATGATGCCCTCGTCATCCAGGCAGCAGTGGAAGACTTCACCGTTGATCGAATTCTGGTCGACAACGGTAGCTCCGTGAACGTCATCTTCAAGGGGACGTTCGATGGACTGGGAGTCAGACCCGACAGAGTTCGAGCATCAGATGGTCCCCTCTTCGGCTTCTCCGGAGAGAAGAAGGAGGTGGAAGGAGGAGCAGATCTCCTGGTAACACTCGGTGGCACCTCCATCAACTGTCGATTTGTTATCGTCGACGCCCCGAGCTGCTACAGGGCTATCTTTGGGAGGCCGCTTCTCAACGCCTTCAAAGCCGTCCCATCCTCCTACCATCAGTGCTTGAAGTACTGTAAAGGAGACGTCCAGGTGAGGATCAGGAGCGATCCAAGAGCCGCTAGGGAATGCTATCTTAGCGCCGTCAGTACCATCAGCTGGATGGCTGACGCGGAGGAGTTCGGAAGAGTGCTGGAGAGCCCGGCCAGGCTGGAGGTGGCCGAAGAAGTGGAAGAAATCGAGGTACTCTCCGCAGCGGGAGTGTCTGGGTTGCTCAAGATTGGCGGGTCGCTGAAGACCGAAGAGAAGATCGAGATGGCGGCGTGTCTGCAGAAGAACGTCGACATCTTTGCTTGGAGCGCAGCCGAGATGCCAGGAGTCGACCCTGAGGTTGCATGTCATCGCCTCAACCTGGATCCCGCTGTCCAGCCCGTCCGCCAAAAGAAGAGAAGGACCGCCACCATCCTTGCCAAGCCAATTCGGGAGGAAGTTAAGAAACTGCTAGATGCGGGGTTTGTATCAGAGATCCAGTATCCAGGCTGGGTCTCCAATGTTGTAATGGTGACAAAGGCGGGGGGGGGGGGGGGGGGGGGGGGGGGTAGCTGGAGAATGTGTGTGGATTTTTCCTTGATGAATAAAAGCTGCCTGAAGGATTGTTATCCCTTGCCTCGAATCGACGCGCTGGTTGATTCAGCCGTCGGTTTTTCTGTGATGAGTTTCCTTGATGCGTTTTCAGGATATCACCAGATCTGGATGCATCCCCCTGATTGCCGCGATGTCTCATTCATCACCGACGATGGCTGCTACAGCTACAAGATGATGCCCTTCGGTTTGAAGAATGCGGGAGCCACCTACCAGCGGATGATGGACCACATTTTCAAGGAGCAAAAGGGGAGGAACCTGGAAGTGTACGTGGACGACCTCTTGATCAAAAGCAAGAGCGTCCATGAACACATAGCCGATCTGGTGGAGACCTTCGCGACGCTGAGGAGATTCAAGATGAGGCTCAATCCGACGAAGTGCGTCTTCGGAGCGGGCAGGGGAAAGTTCCTGGGACATCTCCTTACTCCGAGGGGAGTAGAGCCTAACCCCGACAAGGTTAAGGCGATCCTGGAGATGCCATCCCCAAAAACGATGAAGGAAGTCCAAAGGTTGACAGGCAGGCTGGCGGGTCTTAGCCGCTTCCTCTCAAAGGCCGGAGAGAAGTGCTCTCCATTCTTCAAAACACTCCGCAAAACAGAAAGCTTCGAGTGGACCGAAGGATGCGAGATAGCATTCGGAAGGCTGAAGGAGCAGTTGACTCAGACACCTCTCCTTCAGAGCCCGAAGGAAGGCGAAGACCTGCTCATCTACCTAGGAGTAGGAGCGGAGGCAGTTAGCTCCATCTTGGTCCGGGAAGAAGGGAGGAGGCAGCTACCCATCTACTATGTCAGCCGGGTGCTGAAGAAGGCGAGCTAAAGTATCCGATCCTGGAGAAGCTTGCCTTCGCCTTGGTGGTGTCGGCGCGGAAGCTCCGGCCTTATTTTCAGGCTCACTCCATCCGAGTGGTAACTGATCATCCCCTCCGCAATATCCTGGAGGGAGTGGAGCACTCAGGGAGGTCGGCGAAATTGTCGGTAGAACTCAGCGAGTTCGACATTTCCTTCTCCCCCCGAGTGGCGATCAAGGCCCAGGCAGTAGCAGACTTCCTGGCTGACTTCTCGGTGGAAGCGGAGCCAGGAGAAGAGGTGCTCAACCCGATTCCTTGGAAGATGTTTGTTGATGGAGCTTCGGGCAAAAGTTCAGTGGGGGTGGGCATCGTACTCGTCAGTCCGCAGGGAACAAGGATCGAGCAAGCAGTCGAGATCCTCTTCCCCGTCACAAACAACCAGGCAGAGTACGAGGCCATAGTGGCAGGCTTGCGCCTTGCCAAGGAGCTGGGGATCCGTGATGTCCGGGCTTTCACAGATTCAATGGTGGTCGCGTCGCAGATTCGAGGCGAGTTCGAGGTGCGCGACACCATCTTGCAGAAGTACTTGGTAAAAGTGAAAGGACTAATTGGAGGCTTCCAGTCCTTCTTCGTCGAGCATGTGCCAAGGGAGGAGAACTCGGCAGTAGATCGCCTCGCCAAGTATGGGCCGAGGGCTGGAGGAACTATCACCGAGCTATTCCACCCGTCCATTGAAGAAGGAGAGATGATGGAGATCGAGCAACGCCCCTCGTGGATGGATCCCTTTGTGGCATTCCTGGCCAGCGGCCAGCTCCCAGCGGACGGAGGGGATCAGAGAAGATTTCGGTACAAGGCGGCATACTACCTCCTGCAAGATGGGGAGCTGTATCGCAAGACCATCTCGGGCCCCCTGGCCAGATGTGTTTCTGAAGACAAAGTACCTCGAGTATTGGAAGAGATCCACTCGGGAGAGTGTGGAAGTCATTTTGGGACTCGCACTTTGGAGCAGAGGGTCTTGAGGCATGGTTACTTCTGGCCTACTATCCGGAAGGATGCTGAGATCTTCTCGAAGAAGTGCCAGAAGTGCCAGCTCTTCGCCCCCCTTCAGTTGCAGCCGGCCCAGCAGCTCCGATCGATCATCTCCCCATGGCCGTTTGCCATCTGGGGAATGGACTTGATCGGCCCCTTCCCTCAGGCAAGTGGCCAGAGGAAGTTCGTTCTCGTCATGATCGACTACTTCTCCAAGTGGATCGAGGCCAAAGCTCTAGCCAAGACCACCTCTCAAGTCGTGAAGAACTTCATCTGGGGAGAGATCGTCTGCAGATTCGGGATCCCTCTCGCCATCATCACCGACAATGGTCCCCAATTTGCCAGCCTAGAGCTAGAGGATTTTTGCAGGCAACTAGGAACCGACCTTCGATTCGCTTCCGTGCATCACCCAAGGAGCAATGGCCAGGTAGAGGTCGCCAACAAGCTGATCATCAACCTACTGAAGAAGAAGGTGGAGAACCTAAGAGGTAATTAGGCGGACCAGCTCCCCTCGGTCCTGTGGGCTCTGAGAACCACTCCTAGCTCAGCCACAGGGGAAACGCCGTTCAAGCTCTCTCACGGGTCGGAAGCTCTCATTCCAGTAGAGTTTGAAGTCAGAAGCCCCAGGGTGATAGCCGCGGAAGACGGAAGCGAAGAATGGCGACTAGAGAACGAAGAGGTTCAGAAGCTATCTCTCGACTACATCGAGGAACTCCGAGATTTAGCTTCAGTCAGGCAAGAGGAGATCAAGCGCCGGATGGCAAAACATTTTGACAAAAATGTCCGCCTCAAACACTTCCAAACAGGTGACCTAGTCCTGAAGAAAGTGGATGCGGCAGGAAGATCAGCAGCCGTCGGAAAGCTCAACCCGAACTGGGAAGGACCTTTCATCATCCAGGAAGCACTCCTGACAGGAGGATACCGCTTGCAGAACCAGGAAGGCGAGCTGCTAGGGAGCACCTGGAACGGCGATGACCTGAAAAGGTTTTATCCCTAAGGGGGAATGTGTATATCCCATCCTTGTAAATTCATTTCTTTGAATAAAATTTACATCTCCCTGAAACATGGGACGAGGCAGCTTCCTTTACATCAACAAAGTTTTCAAAATAAAGAAGCCAGGTGAAGTCAATCTCCACGCTAGGTTGGGAAATGAGCCTCCGACTTAACCCTTGTAAAAACTCAGAACGGATGATGGGACAGTGCCTCGGGTGTGCGTTCCCTTAAGACCAAGCATCTGCACTGACGGTCGAGATCAGCTCCCCCCTTGCATGTTGGCCGCGGTTCCCACCGACTGCATTTCTCGTCCGACTGTAGAGATTACCAGCAAAAAGTCTGGACGCCGACCTTCCGATTCGGCGAAGAGATGATCGATTTCACTAGCTCAGGGGACCCTTGAAAAAAAGGCGTCATGTACCCTCGAGAGCTGAAAAGCTCGCAGCAAAGCATTTCATTTTCTAAATTATTGTGTCAGATCACATGAGTTAGTGTGCCTGAAGTGTGCTTAACTCCCTACTAAATTCGTTGAGCAACAGGAAGCAGGTCCGATCCACATCCAGCATCCAAGTGGGATAGAGGCCTCGGGATGGTATGTCCCTTTGGACCTCCCCGACTGCCACTCCCTGCTTGACGTCGTCCTGCATCAACATTCACCGTAGCAGGTTGGAACACGAGCCTCCGACCACACCCTCGTAAAAACTCAGAACGGATGATGGGACAGTGCCTCGGTAGTGCGTTCTCCTAATACCAAGCCTCTGCACTGACGGCCGAGATCAGCTCCCCCCTTGCATATTGGTTGGTCGAGTTACCCTCCGACCGCATTTCTCATCCGACTGCAGAGATTACCAGGGGAAAGTCCGGAAGCCGACATTCCAACTTGGGAAGGGGCAAGACCGATTCGACCGACCGAAGAGTGGAGACACTCCGACACCCAAGTAGGATGGAGACCTCGGGACGGTGTGTCCCCTTGGGCCTCCCCGACTGTCGTTCCCTACTTAGCGTCATTCTTCGTCGACATCTGGTATCCAAGTAGGATGAAGGCCTTGGGATGATGTGTCCCTCCGGACCTCCCCGACTGTCATTCCCTACCCCCTCTCTCATAAACAAATCCCTTACGAAATTTTAATGGGCTCTTCACCAGGTACAGAGCGAAGCCTTGAGAGCATGTGTCCCTCGGGACCCTCCAAGTAGCCTTCACAGCTCGACTTCACCAAGGGAAAGATTGAAGAAAGCGAGCATGAATGTGCGAGTATCTAGGCGAGTATACATGTGCGACTACAGGTGCGAGCATAGTAAATGCGAGCATGACGGAGTATTCGGTCTCGCCGCAATCCTAAAAACCTAGCGAGCACTCAACCTAGCCCCGAGCCTAGGAGCCTAAGCGGCATTCAAGAAAGAAAGCGAGCATTGAAGAAAAGGGCGAGCAAAAAGATTATACTCATTCTCTATCATAAATACATATACAAAAAATGCTTTGCAGATTTACAAAAGGAAGAAAGGCGACTATGAATCCTCGCCACCATCATCGCCGTCAGGATCGAGATCTTCCACATCATCACCCTCGTCCTCAGAATCGTCGTCGTTAGAATCGGTGGATGAGGATGAGAGATCTTGCATGGGGGAAGTGGACTCTTCGGCGAGTAATGCCGGGATGATGTCCATGACCGTCAGATGCATTGCCTCCGGCTTCAAGAAGCCATCGGCCTTCAAGCTGCTCAGGACCACCTTCCCGGTTGCTCGAGCGATCTCCCGGCGGATATGCGCCATATCATCGCCGACTATCCGGATCTGCTTGCCCACCCTGGAGGGGCCTGCCGACGAAGGTTGTTGCTCGGCAGGCCGAGTTTCCAACTCAGCGATTCGCACTTGGGCGGCCTCCAAGGTTTGCCGAGTATCCTCCAACTCCTTCTCGGCCTGGGACAGCCTCTTTGCCGACTCCAACTCGGCAGCCTGCAGCGAGCGAAAAGAAGAAGGTTAGTTTAAATAAGTTTGCAAGGTAGCGAGTATCCCAAAACGCGAGTAAAGTTGCATTGGTGAGTACCTCGAACTCCTTAATCCTGTTCGCCATGGCGATCATCTTCGGGCCCTGCACCTTGATCATCTGCTCATATTCGAGCAGTTTCCTCACCGTCGCATGCCCAAGCTCGACAGCCCGCAGGTTGGCTCGCGAGCTATGATGGGCGAGATATTCGGCCGAGACCTCTTGCAAGGATTCAGCGTCCGCGCGACCATAGAGGGCGAACGAAACATCGAACGCCTCGCCCGCGTCCTCCCAATCCTCCGACCAGGCGGGGAGGTTGGTGCTCAAGGTCACTTCATGGGCTCGCTCAGCCCAGGACACCAGAGGGCGACCATAAGCATCCTCGCTACCCCCACCTTCGCCAAAGAGAGGATGGCCGCTAGGCTCGCCCGCCTCCGATGGATCGGCCCTCGCTTTCAGGTCCCTCCTGGCGACCTCCTTCTTTCTCCCAGGCTCAGCGGACTTTGCCTTGACTTTCCTCTTCTTCGAGGGCCCAGCATCATCGTCGGCGACCTCCTGATCATCGCCGCCGGGCGACAAATCAACCAAGGCAGGAGTCCCCGCCTTCGGCGCCAAGGGAAGGAGCTCGCTCGGCAAAGAGCGAGTAGCTACAAAAGAGAAAAACGTTAGACACCGGCTGAAAACGAATTGGCGAGTATGACCCAATGCTCGTTTAGGCGACTACCTTCACCAGGGAACACCTCCGCGAGCTCATCTATTCGCCTCCTCCAGAAGACGACATCCAGCCGGCGACCTCGGAAGCTGTCGAGTAGCTTCTCCCGGCTTTCCTCCAGGTAAGGAGTGGCGAACGCACTCTCGGACGGCTGGAAAGAGGAAGTCGGCACGACGCCAAAGTCGCCCTTAATGACGACTATGCGCTCCGTCCAGCAATGATTCTTGTTCGCCGTGCCGACTAGGGTGCAGACATGGCTGCACAAAAAGACGACGCCTTCGCCGGTAGCGCCAAAATGGAATACTAGCCGGAAGACGGAGAGATCAAAGGCGATCCCCTGATCGCGCAGGTAGCAGAGGAACCCCACGATCATCGCCACTCCGTTTGGATTGATCTGTGCCGGGACTATCCCGTGGTAACGGAGGATCTGGCAAACCTCCAGCCACAAGGGTAGTCGCAGGCCGACTTCAAAGTGGCGGATGGGGAAGACCAGCTTGGTCGCCGAGAAGGAATTCAGGCGTTCATCCTCACGAGGAAGCCTGGCGGCATATCCCGGCGACAAGTACTTGGCGGAGAACTCCTTCAAGTCGCTCGGCCGAGTAATCGGCTTCTTGAAGGAATTTGCCTCAAAGTTCTTCGCGTGACTTGCACGGCGAATCGCTGCCTCGTCAGCCATCCAAGAGTGGAAAGATTGAAGAAGCGAGTAGCGAAGTGGCGAGGAGAGAAGCAATCGAGAGATAGTCGCTAGAAGAAAGGGAAGCTCGTCAAGAGAGTAATAAATACGTATCCACCCCCCCCCCCCTATTTATAGTGCTCGACAAAGCTTGGCTTCCCGCGTACGCCACCGCGAGCGCGAGTAGGAGGTGGCGCGTATCGAGGAAAAGTCGCCAAAACCTAGGGTGCACGTCAAATCGCTGATGTCGAACGAGCGAGCACCTGCATCGAATATTTAGGCTACTCGCAACATCAATGCGACATTTAACAAATACTCGCGAAAACAAAAGACAAAAGAGAAAATCAAGACATCACAGCAAGCAGGAAAGACAAACAAAGGCGCTAATCATACTCGCCAAATATCAATTTACTAAGAAGAAGTCAAATAGTTCAGAAATACAAACATTCGCCAAAAGGCTACAAGCGACTATAAAGAAAAAAGGGGGCAGGATCCTAGGGGTTCGGCTGAGCATCGGGAAGTTGTGGTTGTCGCCCAACCCAGCCCAAACCACGAGCTCTCTTGAAATGCTCGAAGGCCACGGACATCGCATCCTCGCCTTGTCGCAGCTGCTCCTCCATCCTCGCCAGGCGACCTACGGAGCCCATGCTCGCACGCATCCCCACCAGCTCGTCATGATGCAGCTGCTGGCGATGATCCATCCTGCCCACCCGGCGCTCCAGCTCGCCGACAGACTGAAGGCGAGATTCTACACTAGCCAGCGAGCATCTAACTCTTCCAGCCATAATGCTCGCACCTCCAGCTCGGTCAGACGACGCTGGGAGTCAGCAGCCGCCAAGAGCTCTACTCGCGCTTCCACCGCGGTCAGGCGTCGATGAGATTCGCTGATCGCGAGTCGCTCCAACTTCGCCTCCAAATCCAGGATGGCGCGAATAGCCTTCTCCTGATACTCACGAGAAGGAAGCCCGACGGCGTCGACCAGAGCCCCGATGGGGGTATGAGCGCGAGCTGCAGAAAAAGACATGAAAGCAAAATCTTAGTGACGAGTAGCGAGAAGACTCTTCTTGGAAGATACTCGGAAAAGCAGCGACTCCATTTACCAGGACGATAGGCGTCACTCCGCGAGTCGCGGCGAGGACTCCGAGATGGTCAGCGAGGAGAGCTCCTTCCCCGATGCGGGGACGGACTGCGACGAGTGCCATCTCGCCGGTTCGAATGCGACCCGCCGATGTGCTCCCTGCTGGAAGGCGCATCGCCCCGACCGCGACCATCCACTGGTCACCCTCCCCCTCTGGGAGCGAAGAAACCAGAAGATCCCGCCATCCCACCTCGACGCGAGGACCCAGCCAGATGAGCGGTGGGAGCCGAAGAAGACAGGAGGCGGCGATCATCCTGCATGTCGGCCGGAGGAGGAAACGGAGGAGGTGGAGGAAGTTGGTCCGCAGGAAGTTGCGAGCTACTCGCCACCTCAGGTCGCTGCAAAGGCGGTGGCGGCGGAGGAGGATTGCTCGCTGAAGGAGCCCTCTGCTCGCTCATCGGCCTCTTGTCTACCGCGGAGCTATGAAGGATCCGCACCGATCCGCCCCGGCGAGTTCCTCCGCCAGTCGTGTGCGGGATCATAGGCGAGGATCGCAAAGGAATGGCGCTCAGAGACTCCTCCCGAGCATCGACGAGAAGCGGATCTGCGAAATAATACAGAAACCGTCAGAGACCAGTCAACACTTGGGCGACTAATAAAAGTGGCGAGTAGGTAGCTCTCACTTTGCGCAGGAGTAACATCAGCTGGATCTTGAGCCGAGATCCTCGCAGTACTCGCCTCTGGAGCAGTATTCGGCAAAGGAAGATCGGGAGCAGGCGAGCTACCTGACTGGTCGAGACCCAAGTCGGCGAGCACCTGCTGGGTAGTGCCGACCTGAGAATCAGCGACATTCTCAGGGGCGATGGCATTCTTCTGCTTCTTCTTGCTCTTCTTCTCCTTCTTCTTCTCCAGACGCTTCCTCTTCCTGGAAGCGAGAAAGTCCTCAAGCTCGGCGTCGCGAGCAGGCTTCCGCAACGGCGGCAGCAGACTGGCAAGCTCGGCCAAATCTGCAGCAGCTTCCTCGGCAATACTAAGCGACATCTTGAAGCGAGAACAAATGAAACCTTGGCGTCAGAGACCCCTCCCCCTCTATATATAGGGCCGGGGCGTCAAAATAGCGGGATGCCGACTACACACTAATACTCGCCCAGAAGACAGCTCGTCGAAAAAGGGTTGGATGGTTCTTTCCGAGCAACTGCGTTACTCGCAAAGAGCGGGGATTGTGTACAACCCTCATTCTCCGAGGGTGGATCCCCCCAAAGCCACGTAGGCAGAGGTCAAAGTCAAAGAGTCAATACAACAGTCAAGCCTAGGAGCAGAAGACACCCTAGGCGAGTATGGGTGCACTCGTGCGAGTAGCCCGGATACTCGCCAAAAGGTGGGCGACCATAAGTGATACTCGCCCATCTGCCCGGGGAGATCGCCTCAATGTCGCTAGTCGTCGGGCAAGGGCTGGGCTATAAAACCCCCCTACCTCTTGGTTTTCCTATAAATAGGACCCCAGGGGTACTTGGATTGGCACCTGGACTTGAGCTCTCGAAACCCTGCTCTTGCATTCTGGAACCTGTCGCATTTGGCCGCTATTCCCGGTACTAGCCAAGTCGGTGCCTTCCTCGTACCCTGCTCGGCCATTCTTTGGTCTTGGAGGGGAAGTCTCTTCGGAGCTTCTGGGTACGTGGTGGGACCTCCCTGCCGCAGCACCTGGGGTCCTGTGTGTTGCTCTTCTAGCTCTTCAGTAGTCGCCAGCTTAGTCGTCTCGTTGGACTGCTGGGCGAGTAGCCTCCGGCTGCATCGGTCTGAATCTTGAGGTCAGGATTTTCCTGGCGTCAACATTGTTAAGATAAATAGGGGAGATTGTTGGGAAAAACCCTTTGATTTAACTTAACAAATTACCTAAAAGTGATTTTATCCCCTAGGATTGAATTACCCATTGTATAGTGAGGGTAATCTGTTCATTAGATGTCTTAGGATGTCACACTCAACTTAGGGTGGCAAGACCAGATCATGAGAAGCAAAATTTGGACAAAGTTAACATTTGCGTCGAATAGAAGTCGACGCAACATCGAGTTCATATCGACGCTACTTTGACTAGAAGTCCAAGTAGTTCAACCCTTCCGTCGAAGTAATTCAAGTCGACGTTACGTCGAATAGATATCGACATAGAGGCTATGGACCTGTCGAAGTATCTTGAGAAGTCGACGCAGCTTCTACTTCAATTCAACGTAGAAGGAAGTATCTATCGAAGCCATCTAAAGTCGACGCAACATCGACTTCATCTCGACACAGATAATGAAGTTCAGAGCCATGCATTCAACTCGACGGTTACGTCGATAAGATATCGACGCAACGTCGACTAGCAGAGTTCAATCAGAGCAAGGATGAAATCGAAGCTGCTCCTACAAGAACTCGAAGTTGCGTCGATAAGAGAGGAAGAGAACTCGACGCTACGTCGAATACAGACTGAAAAGGAAACCTTTTCAGTTGTCATTTTGGACCCTCTCTTATGGCCCACATCACTTAAGACCGTTCTCCAACGGCTTATTAATTTCCTTAAATGGAAAGAAGAATTAAGTGAGGACACAAAAGCTTTCTTGGAAACAAGCTTATTTTTGGTAGATGGGTCGAGAATTAAAGAAGGAAAGAAAGAGAAATTGTCCACAGAAAACCTTTTCAGAACCTACCAGAAAAGGAAATGAATTCAAAATTGAAGAGGAACAATAAAAGGGCAGAGAAGAAAGAAAATAGCAAGGCATTCATTACAATCGACCATAAGTTTTTCTATTAGGGTTTTCTTTTCTTCTTCCTCCCTGAGGAACTCTAACAGAGAACATACAAAGAAGAAAGAACTGCTGCTCTCCATCTCATAGAACAGAGGATCTGAAAGCTGCTCTTCATCACAATCATATTGCAGCCAGATCTCAATCAGTAGACACCAAAATGATCTGACATCCATAGCTCCTGCAATACATCAATATCATAAGCAAGAGTTAATCAAGAGCAGATCCAGTGAAAGATTCAAGAAGTTGTTCTTCATACAACCTTCATAAGAATTCTGAAAAGAAAATTCTTACACTTCTCTCCTTCTTCTTTCTCCTTCTCATTCTCTCCTGTAAAAGAGTTTTAAGAATCCCTCTTCCAAAGGATTCAGTGGTTCAAGATCTTCTTATCAAAATATCTGGTTGGTTCAAGATCTTCTTATCAAAAGATCTGGTGGTTCATGATCTCCTTATCTAAAGATCAGTGGTTCTGAGAGTCTCCTTGTCAAAAGACTCAGACAATGTTGGTGCATTCCTACCAGGTGGTAGAAGGGAGAAGTACCCATATTTTGGGGAACCTTTATAAATCTTTTGTGTTTGTATTGTGCTTTTCTGTGCTGTCCCAGTTTCTCTCTTCAACATTTTATTTCTTGCATTATATTATTATGCATGTGATTTTGTTGAGAATAAGTCCTTAGTTTATTTTATTGTATTTGCACAATAGAATAGAAATAATTTTAAATCTCTATTCACCCCCCCCCCCTCTAGAGGATTCTCTAAGGCACACTGTGCACTTTCAAGCTTGACCGTCAATCACTTGGAAATCCCTGGACCGAAGAGAGGCAGTCTGGGCGGTCTCACAAATCTGAGATCGCTGAAAAGGATCACTTTGACTGAGAAGAGAGGTCGCGGATTTCCGGGCAAACACCAGCCACCAGATCCAAAATCCAATAAGGAATGGACGACCAAGATTCAATTTAATGAATCTGATTGAAGAGTTAACGCCGACGTTAGCACTAATGCGCACGTTAATCCCGAAGAGCGGTGGACTTGATCTTATCCAGAACTGCTTAACCAAACAGCTAGAAGACTCAACGCTAATGTTAACCCTAACGCCGGGCGTTAGCCATTTAGCCAAATCGACGGGACCTTTCGACGACATAAGGATCTTCTCGTCGACAAAGCTATCTTCAAGTCGATCGTTAACACCAGCGTTAGACCTAATGCCCGACGTTAGCCCAGACGATCGTCGAGACCTATCGACGACAACAGGAGCTTCACGACGACAAGGTAAAGTCATCAAGTCGATATCGACCTAATGTCGGCGTTAGCATTAATGCCCAACGTTAGCTCCTGCTACCAGAAACCTTGCTTTCTTCAGTTGGGAAACCTGGTGTGTTACAGGTGAGCATGCCATCTGGACCTCTAATTCTATAAGGGAAGCAATGGACCTTCCCCCTATCTATTATGATGAACCTGCTGAAGTACCTACTGCTGCCCCTGCCATACCTGAAGTACCTGTTGTTGCTGAACAAGGCAAAGGGAAGGGGATTGCATCTGAGGAGGATGAAATCAAGCTAAGAAAGAAAATGTACAGGAAGGAAATGGAAAAGAAATGTGATTATGAGTAGTGGAGCCCCAAATCAAGGGAAATTATCTTAGCTGCATGGGAACATATCAGGACAAAGAAAACTGATAGAGTCAAACTGTACAGCACCCATGAAGGGGTCAAACATAAAAATTAAGAAAAAATAAGAAGAATCTACAAAAAAAGATAAGCTAGCAGGAAAGTTTTCAAGAGATGCAGAAGAACCCTTGAGATATCATCCAAAGTCTTATGACTATTTCACCAGATAGTCTGAAAAGAAAAAGGAGGCTACTGTCAAGAAAGCAAGAGGTAGAATTATCATAAGAGAACCTGAAGAATAGTTGGCATCGTCATGATAGGCGGTGGCGATCCAGGATGTGAATCTGTGGATGCCGAGTGGCCGGATGAAGTCGATGCGCGGCAACCTGATGAAGCAAAATCTGAGATGAGGAGAGTAAAATGGAAAATAAAGTTGGAAATAAGGAAGGAGAACAATGAATACGGGGGAAAGGAGCGAGATCCCCACTTGGAAGCCGAGGCGTGTGTTGGAACATGGTCTTCCGCATCTCCTAGGTTTGAGAATAACAAATCCCATGTGTATTTGATCTTGTGTGTTTAAGTGTGCAGGATAACAAAGTCCACATGACTCAAGGATTACATAAGAAGGTTGCCCCCAAAGTTGAGCCATCAAATCCAAAACACCTACTAGCGCTGGCGGTAGTACTAGCGCAGACGCTAGTGTCGTTCGACGAACTCTTAGCGGCGCTCGACGAAATGCTCATAACTGCGTTCGACGAAAATTCGATCGACGAACTCTTAGCTGCGTTCGACGAAATTTTGTTCGACAAAATGTTTGCTTAAAGCGCAAATGTCGGGAGTCCTTATAGAAGGAAATAGCGCCAGGTGGTATCCGATAGCGCAGGCGATAGCGAGAGGCACAGTAGGCAAGAGAGAAAAGTTTCCTCCGATTAAAGATTCTGCCGCGCAGAAAATGTTCTAATATGGGATAGCGCCGGCGGTAGCTCTAGCGCAGGCGCTAGCGCTATGGCTATAAAAAGGACTCATTGGCTCCATCTTCATCATCCTCTTAAGATCCAAAATTCCAGAGCTTCGTGCCACAGTATAGAGAGGAAGGTTCAGAGAGATACTCCCACAAATCCATGAAGGCTTAAGGAGATCCGTGGAGAAGATTTCAACACGCGTCATCATCGTGACGAAAGACCGTATCGACTACGAGCATACTCTGCGGGTCTTCGTCTACTTCTCCAAGAGATCCATATAGGGAGTTCTTATATTGTTGTTTATTTATTTCACAATTTTCTTATAATCGTGTGTAAATTCGCCTCGTGTTGGCGACTAGGTATGGGTAGGACTTAGGGCTGAAATTTGCCTCGTGTTGGCGACTAGGTCTCGGGTGTAGGTCTAGGGGGTGCTCGAGGCCGTATATGGGGAAGGGTTGGCTAGAGCGGCTTGAGGTCGTATTCGGGGAAGGATCGGCTAAAGCCAACCGGTTCGTGGGGATACGAGTCTGTATAGAAAACAAAAAGAGTCTTTCATATTTCGCTTTGATTTCTAGCGTCATTGAAATCAAATTTTGTGATCAATTTTATTAATAATAATCATGTCTCTCTTTGTGTAATAAAATTGATTTGATCACCATTTCTCTAAATTGTTTACTATCATCTCCTTCATTATAAAACAATTTAGATCTTTATTCAAAATCACTATTTTGATCTCTTATCATAAGCAAATATTTCAAAATATAATATAAGTTTTTAAAACCCTTATTCACCCCCCCCCCTCTAAGGCCGCCTACCGATACAACAAGTGGTATCAGAGCTAGGTTATTCCAAACGGCTTAACAACCAGGAATAATGGCGTCTCATGACCTCGCTTCTATTAGTGGGGAAAATTTTTATGAAGAAGAAAAATCTCTTGCACCACCTTTATTCGAAGGAAGAAATTATAAAGGGTGGAAATTATTAATGGAAAGGTTTATTAAAACATTATATATCAACGCTTGGGATATAGCAATAACAAGACCAGCGGACGAATCAAATAAACAAGAGCGTCACCTAAATGCAAAAACTATGCATTATATTTTTTGTGCTTTATCTCAAGATATTTTCAAATTAATATATTATTTTTCTAGTGCATACAAAGTATGGAAATTTCTTGAAAAAATGTATGATTCTCCTTCTACAGGTATGGAACAATCGCAAGAACCGGAGAATATGCAAGCTTGCACAAGTCTTCAAGAATGCTCCTCTCATGACGGATCCATGAAGTGCACATCAAGTGAAAGAGAAGAAGAAATACTATCTTCGGAAGAGGAGTGCCAAAAAGATGTCAATGAAACGATATGCTCAAATCATGCCTCTCCCGAAAGCAATGTAAGGAAATTAAATCTCATTTTCTGTACTTCTATTTCTACATTACAAATGCTTCAAACTACAAAGCGCAAAATTAAGAAATTAAAAAATGCTAATAAACATTTACGCTTAGAAAATAAAATTTTAAAGGCAAAAATTAATGAAGAATCAAATTTTAATTTATCTAGTTATACACATGGCTCCTTAGTTGAAAACACCACAACTTGTGTAGAATATAATGAATTAAAAGAAAAGCACAAGAAACTTGAAAAGGATTTTATTTTAGTAAAAGAACAAAATGAAAAATTATGTTTAGAAAATTCATCTTTGATAAATGATTGTGCTAAGTGCAAAGACTATGAAATTGAAATTAAAGAGATGGATGAAACATTTGATGAATATAGAAATAACTATCAAGATCATATAGATTCAATTGTTTCCACTCTTAAAAATAGTAAAATCGCTTATAATAAAGCTAAACATAATTTAAAGATCAAGAATGATGAATTAAAATAAGAAATCAACTTGCTTATGAAAATTGTAAATACAAATTCACAATATCAAACTATATCTAAAAACAAGTTGAATGAATATGAACATCTTAACTAAGTTTAATAATGGGAGTAAGGAACATAAAGGATTTGTAAATCAAAATCAAAATCACCATCATTTACAAACTTATGTATCTCCTAAAGTAAATTCAAATATGCAAAAATTTCCTATGAAAAATGATTTCAAATGTCATCATTATTTTAAGCCTAAATTTAATAAATATGGAAATTTAATGCAAAATGATAATATTAAACCTAAGTATGAGTGGAGACCCAAAATTAAAGATGAACCATTAACTCCACTTGAAAGGGTCCATTCGTACTTGTTTCCCCAAAAGCCATCTCGCTATATTTGGGTACCCAAAGGAACCATCCCACATGGTCCCCTTTGGATACCTAAAACATTTATTCATTAGGTATCATCAAATGCATGAAGTAGAAACTTTTCAAAATAAGATATACAAATTTCTACTTCATGATGAGCTTTAATGTCTTTTTTTATTTTTCTTGTTGTTTTCCTTTTGAACTATCATGTCATGGTCATCCTATATAGTATTGAAAATATGATCCTATCTCTTAAAAGCTTAATATATTTATAAAATCAAATTGATCAAATTCAAAAGTCATATCTAATTTTGATGACCTATCTATCTCTCTCATAGTCATTATCCTTAAATATCTTTTATTATATAAATCAAATTCTAAATTTGCTATAAGATATTTCAAATTAAATCCAGTTATTAGGCTATTAAGATTTGTATCCTTCACCAACAAGTGGTTTAGTGAAATAACATGATCTAAAAGAAAGTTCAAGATCTAAATAAAAGCTCAACTTTTAATATGGTTGTCTTTGTTCACAACAAAAATTATTTTGTGTTCACTCCTTGATGTCAAACATGATCTAAACCATCACTAGTATTCACCTATCAAAAATCACATATATATTCAAAATTCTTAATTAAAAGAAAAATCACTAAAATGTATTGAAAAAATTTACCATCATAATGAATATTGAATTCACAAGCACCACCATGATCTATTGATGTTCTTTGCTAAAATTCTCTAACATCACATATCATAAGTCATATCAAAAGTCTTCTAAAAATAATTATTTCTATCATAATTATGTGAATTATAATTGATATATTAATTGATGACAATTGATATTATAATTACATACCATGGTTGGTGTATTATGTGTGTATTGTGATTTATTTCAAGTTTAGACCTTTGAATCATCTTGATATCAAATTAAATAAATCATCACTTCATTTTAGGTCTCTAAGTTGAAACACAATCAAACCTTGGTATAACATTAATCTCAAACTTATCATTCTAACATTGCCACCTAAAGAATATTTGTGTCTATGTTAGGCTTTATGTGTTTACCAAGATATACAGGCTGGGTATTCTCATCTAGGGCTTATCCAAGATATTCTTATGCATGAACATTATTTTTAATCACTAAAATCATGCATATTTGATTTGTTCATTCGTGTCTTCTTGTGCTTACATTTCCTATCATTTTCAAACCACATTAGATTGATAAATACAAGCCTTAGAAAAATTAAAATGGAGATATAATAATTTATATCTCATGCAAATTTATTTGGTAAAGTCATATACAAAATCGCTAATGTTTCATGCAATTTGCACCATATGGACATCTCCTAAAATTCTGAAATTTCTGCATGAAACTACTATTTGGACACTTAATCAAGATCAACAAACAAAAATTTCAAAATCATCAAAAATCATGTACTGTTTCCCGCGCTAGCGATAACGCCGGCGCTAGCGCACCTATGTGTTTTTCTGTATTTTTAAAATTTTGAAAAATCCCTGAAAATATATTAATCTATGAGTACTATTCATTTCTGCACTTCTGCTTATATTCCATTTTTGAAAAATCAAATACAAAAATACAAAAACCAAATTACAAAAAATATGTTTTGCCTTTTTGGTTTTTGTCATTTGTTTAAATTCTATTTCTAAAAGCAAAAATCAAATACAAAAATATAAGACAAAAAAAGTATCAAAAATTATTATTTTGAACTTAACTTTTCTATTTACATGTATCTTGCGAAAGGGTGATTTGGGCTATCATCCCATCACATCACCTAGTACCGGGCGAACCTCTCACAGGGTAGACCTCGGGAAGTCCAAGATCAATCTTATGAGTTCAAACTTTAAATCAAAATTATTCTTGAAAATATCAAAAATACTATATGGACTTCATTGAAAATCAAGCATGATTTAATCTATTATTTAGTACTTCTATGATGTTGCAATTTATCTTTTCAAACTACTTTGAACATTGTTTTCATCATGCTTTGATATATCTATTAATATGTGCATCAATTATATTGTAAAAGTTGTGTAGAACTACGCTTAGCATGCCTCTAAGTATGAGTAAATGTTTTATGTTTGATAATGATCTCTATTCACTCACTTATTTTAGGCATTGTCTACATATGTGTTTAATCTAAGAATGCTTGTGTATGTTTTGTATTAGTACAATGAATTAAGATTGCACAAGTATCTTACCTACACTACTTTTATTTGCACTTTTAAAAGTTAAGAAAAGTGGTTATGTTTTCATAAATTCTATTGGTTTGCAAAATAAGTGTATTCGGAGAACTTTGTACAAAACAAAAATCATAAAATAAAGTGACAAAGATAACTCCACCAAGCACTACTTGAACCTCCTGATAAGTCTTAATAAGCGTTGTAAGGTTGAGCACCTTAGAAAGAATAGTAAAGTATCTTGTGCAAACCATATCTTTCTTTCAAAATAAAAACACTTACTCTTAAGTACACCAGATCACTAGTTTCAACATTAAAATAAAATAAAATATGTGATCCCCCAAGCACTACTTTGCACCCTGATAAATCTTAATGAGCATTGTGTGTGCAAAGCACCTTGATAGTTGTACATTTTTTTGTGCATTGAAGTTTGTGGAAGTAAAATTATTTGTGTTTTATTGTGCTCTCACTTTACATATTTCTTGTATTTTTGATTAAAACATGTGTTTACTCTACTCAAAAATACACTTATGTGCACATCATTATCTTCCATAACACTTCTTCTCATGAGTATTGGATCCTAATGCAAATTCTATATTACTCTTTAGTTATTAAATGCACGAGATAACCTAGCATGCTTTCTACAATGTTTGGTATGTTTTGAAATTGTGAATAACATTGTAGAATTCTCATTTTGATAACATTATTTCATGCTTTGTTACTTTATTGTTAAACTTAAAGATTTTACTTGAACAATGATTTACAAAAACAACTTCTTTATGGAATTTAACTCATATATTTTTTATGGATCATCATTGATTACAATAAGATGTTTCTTGTATTTCTCTAAGTCTTCTGCATCATCACCATATATTTCTACCTTGCGCTTTCATGCTTATATCAAAGTCTTAAATACCAAAATTCCTTTTTCAACAAATGGTAGACTTACTTGGTAGAATTTATATTGGTTATTCTAAATACTGTAATGCTAAAACTCTGATTCATTACTGGATTTCTAAATAGCTACGTAAGTTGTTTGTTTAAAAAATTCAATAAAAATATAAATCTAAAGGCTATATCACTAGATTTAAAACGCTTAAATGTTTCCAATAATTATTATCCATGACTTCATTTCTCACCATAGCGGGGGCGTAGGGTTGTAGACATTAGATAACCTTTATCTCTAGTCATGTCTTGTCCTTAACCGGGGAGGGTTCCAGTGGGGCCTTGCGAGGCACTGGGGGAAAGAGTGCTAGGTTGAGTTGTGTCTAGTGTTTGCATATGGGACTAACACCCCAACCTACGGCATGTATGCAGCTCCTCATGCCCATCCGTCACTTAGTACGGGGCTAGGGTGTAGACATATTGTCTGGGTAGTTTAGTTACTTGGAAATCATTACATTTTTTATGCTTAAAACTCTTATATAAAAAAAGGGGGATGAACCAACATAATAATACTCAAACTCTGATCTATTTCATTGAAAAGTATTCTAAAACTCTTTATCATTTCCTTCTCTCTACAAGCTCGATCATGCTTTTATCTTATTATCAACTTTTAAGTGGTGTCTCCTTACCCGCTTTTGCTATTAACAAAAGGGGGAGAACTAACATGATAAATATATTCTGCTATAATACTAACATGCTTAATTAAGATGATAGCTTACATATTAGGGGAGCATTCACTCAGGGGGAACATGTATATTGGGTATATTGCCCTCAATATTACCTTGATTTGAAGAGGCATCACTCTCAATGCTAAGGACATATTGTATTTAACAAAGCTATACTTGTGTAGGATATACAGGCACAGGTAACTCAAAAGGAAGGGCCAAACATGGCCTTAGATAAGAAGAAATCATCTACAAGAAGATGAAGATCTGTCTCAGCAGAACCGCTGAGACGAAGGGTCAGAACCACTGAGAGGAGGAGCCGTCTCAGCGGATCCACTGAGAAGGAGACTGGAGCAACCGCTGAGAAGGGGACTGAAGCTGCCGCTGAGACTGGAAGTTGTCTCAGCCCAACCGCTGAGACTGGAATCTGTCTCAGCCCAACCACTGAGACAGATCCAAATGTGCTGACGGGATCTGCTTTTGGCGCAAACGACAATAGAAAGGGAAAAGCAACTCCAATCTGCCTCATACTGTGTTAGGAGGATCGATATAGCCGTTGAAGCCTTCTGAAGGTATAAAAGAAGAAGCTAGGGCACAACAGCAAGTACTGTTCCATTGAAAAGCTTTTGCTGCACGCCGCAATCGAGCATTCACGTTTCAGCCAGTTGAAGTTGTTCTATGAAGCTGAAGTTAATCTTCTAAGGGAGATTAGTTAGCTCTTCATGTACAAACTCAAGAAGGGCAAGTTGATCTTCTGCTTTGCTGAAGGAGAAGATCAAGGTGATACAAATCTGAAGCTGATGTTTTTCAGATCTGAAGAAAAGATTCAGAAGACCTAAGAGTAAATCTTTTGTCTTCTGTATTTAGTTCAAACTCTATTATATCTTTGTAAGGCATTGTTGCCTGAGTGAAAGGCTGTTGAGCATGTGTGTAAAGCTGTGTTGACTGCTTGAGTGGTAGGACTTCTTGATAGGTCTGAGGTAGGAAATCTGTGGGATTTCTGAGTGGTAGGAGTTGCATAACTCTGAGCTGTAGGGCTGCTGTGCCTGAGGAGTAGGGTTGTTGAGCCTGAGTGTAGGGCTGCTGTGCCTGAGGTAGGATCACTCTTGATCTGAGAAGTTCTGAGGAACTTGTGGTGTAAGCTCAAGGAGCTGAGATTGAAGTTTGGGGCCTTGTCTAACTCACTGTTAGAAAGGTGAAGGGGGGAAAGAGGACTACTCAAGACACCCTGTCTTGAGGAACCTCTATACATCCTTGTGTGCTTTCTGTGATTATGTTTTCTGCAGCTAGATACATTAGGATTATATAAAGAAAATAAGTAAAACCTATTCACCCCCTCTAGGTAATTTTGACTACACCTATATAAACTATCAAGTGGTATCAAAGCGAGGTTGATCAAAAGGACTTAACAGTCTGATCAGATCCTATACAGGAGTAGTCAAATCTGAAATCAAATGGCCAACAGTGGAATGAAGAAGGAGTTGGGGTCAATGAAGTTACCCATATGCTCCAAAGAAAACTTTGGTATATGGAAGCAAAGGGTAAGGCTATTCATGGAAGCATCAGACCCAAGGATCTTTTTGACTGTCAAAAATGTTCCTTATACCTTTGAGAAAGTCTCCACTATTGACCCCACTAGAAAAGTACTTAAGGTATTTTCTGAGCTGACTAATGATGAGATAGCACTGTACACTATGGACAAGAGAGCCCAAAACATAATAGTAAATGCCATTGATGACACTACATTTCAGAACTTGGTACACTGCCAAACTGCCAAGGAAATGTGGGACACATTGGTTGTTTATATAGAGGGAACAGATGAAGTAAGGGATGATAGAAAGTCACTCCTCAATCAGGAGTATGAAGCCTTCAGACAGCTGAGCCAGGAGAATATCTCCATGTGCTATGAAAGGTTCTTTAGGATTGTAAATGAACTAAGAACCTATGGAAGGGTGTTCACAGATTATGAACTTAATGATAAGTTCCTAAGATCTCTAACTAGAGATTGGGACACTAAAATATGTGCAATCAGAGAAGGGGCAAGGCTTGGAGAAACCCCTACCCATACACTATTTGGGAAACTGCTCTCATATGAGATGCAGCTCTCTGCAAGAAAGGAGGAGGACACTTCCTTCAGGGCTCACACAAGGGAGAGATCTGTTGCTCTCAAAGCTGAAAGCTCTAAGAAGAACAAGGTTAGAGTGCAGTCACCTCCAAGAAAGGCTACTGAATTTGAGAAATCTGAGAGCTGCAAATCAGACAGCTCCTCTTCTGATGAGGAATTTGCTGCCTTCACAAGGCTGTTCAAGAAGATGATCAAGAGGAAACAATGGAAGAACAAACCTTCCTCCTCTTCTCATCCCAAGAAGGATCATTACAGATCTGAGAGGCAACATTCCAAAGGGGACAGGTATGACTCTAAATCTAGTAAACATGTTTCAACTAACATAATTTGATATTGCTGTAGTAAGTCTGGACATGTCATTGCTGACTGTCCAGTCAAAAGAAAGAAAAGAGATGACAAGAAGCCTCATCATCAGAAGGAGAGGAAGGGAGAAAAATCCTTCCTAGCTAAGAAAGGCAAGAGTTGGAGTGAATCTGAATCTTCATCTTCAGATTCAGATGGTGAGGAGGAAGCCTACTTGGGGCTGTTTGCTGATCAGGAGGAAGAAGACTATCCTACTACCAGGATGGGAATCATGGCCCCTCTATCACATTCAGATAGTGATGTAGAGGAGGATGAGGTCACTCTTGATGACCATGGGCTGATGGCTATAACTGAAGATGAGGACAGCCACAGCAATTCAGAACATAAGCAGGTATTGATACACTGCATTTCTTCTTCTTCTGATTATGAAACAGGTCCAGAATCTGAATCTCCTCCATCTAAAGTTGGAGGTGAATCAGATTCTGAGGAGGATGTCAATCAATTGATTGATAAGTATGGTGCACTCCTAGAAGCTCTAAAAAAGAGCAAAATGCTAGCCAAGAGTCAAGCCCAAGAAATTACTTCCATGAAGCAATCAAAATCTGAGTGCATTGAGCATGCTGCCCAGCTAGCTCTAATGAGCAAGGAGATTGGCAAGCTAAGGGGAATGTCAATCATCCATGTGAGCACCATAAGCCACAAGAACAAGATCATTAAGGATCTTGAAGAAAAGCTCCTCATGGAGAGGATGCTAGTGGCTAAGTTCTCCAAGCCCAAGACAGTGTTGCCTATTATTGACACCTTCAAACCTCATGACAAGAGAGTTATTGGTTTCAACAAGGAGGCATCTACTAGCAACACTAAGGGAAAGGTCAAGGACTCAAAAGAATCTAAGACCTCCTTTGTGAAAGTCTTGATGCCCTCAAACAAGTATGACCAAGAAAGTGTTCATGGTCACTTATTAAATGGAAAATCCAATAACTTGAGCAAGAATGCTCACAGCTATGGAAATAGAAAGGAGTTAGGTTTGAGTGCCTTCAAGGCTCTGCATGAGGAAATTCAAATGGTCCATCATGGACCTTTTGTTTTTGTAACCTCAACCCCTTCACTCAAGATAAATAAGGCTGTCAATTCTAAACATTGTTCAGCAAAGTCCATGGCTGTTGACTGTCCTGTAACCAAGCCAAAAAGCCCAATTTCTGCTGCCATCCACACATGTTTAGCTGCCAAGCTAGAGGGTGTTGATGTCAAACAAAAACTGGCTGCCTTGACTGATTATAGGAAGGTAAAAAGCCATGCCTTTACTGATAAGACAAAGAAAACAGCAGCTGTATCCTCTGCTGAACAGAAACAGGAAGCTTCATCTTCTAGGACTGTTCAGAAGAGGAGATATAATATATATGAGTGTTGGTGCTTTGGCAAAGTAGGACACTTTGGAATTGATTGTTGGCACAACCCCAATGTGCCAAAGGCAAGGATAGAACCTCAAGCCAAACCAGCCCTTTCTAGGAATATTCCCTATGGTGTTAACATGAACCTAGGACCCAAAATCAGTTGGGATCCTAAGGTACATTAAACTCTATGTTGCAGGTTAGTTCAAGTACCAGTCTCAACCAAATATGGTACTTGGACAGTGGGTGCTCAAGGCACATGACAGGAACTAAGGATCTTCTAAAGGATTACGATCCAGTGAAGAATGGACCCAAAGTTATCTTTGGTGGATCTGAAAAGGGAGTCATCAAAGGATATGGTATGATTTCAAATGACATAGTCTCAATCACAAGGGTAGCTTATGTTGAAGGTTGCAACACAACCTTGTAAGCATAAGCCAACTATGTGACTTAGGCTATGT
This sequence comes from Dactylorhiza incarnata, assembly GCA_033032865.1. Classification (NCBI taxonomy): domain Eukaryota; kingdom Viridiplantae; phylum Streptophyta; class Magnoliopsida; order Asparagales; family Orchidaceae; genus Dactylorhiza; species Dactylorhiza incarnata. The sequence continues at coordinate 14,779,119 of JAWHQI010000017.1, forward strand.
CATTGAATTCCACAATGTCAAGTGCTTGATCAAAAAGTCTAATAACTTGGAGACCATTCTCTCAGGCACTAGGAGTGGAAATGTTTATTGCTTAGACTTCATTTGCAATTATTCTATCTCTTCTGTGTGTCTTGTAGCTAATGAAAGTGAGTCTCTTTGTGTCCAATGACACAAGAGACTTGCCCACATTAACTATAAGACAATGTATAGATTATTTTCTAAAAACCTTGTTAGAAATAGTCCTAAACTAAAATGTGTTAAAAGTGGTATCTGTCATGCTTGCCAAATGGGTAAGCAAACTAGGACCACCTTTAAAAGTATTGGATCCAAGGATACTGAAAGGTGTTTATACCTATTGCACATGGACTTGTTTGGTCCTTTGCCAATTCAAAGCCTAGGTGGGAAGTTGTATACCTTGGTAATTGTAGATGATCTTTCAAAGTATACATGGGTATTCTTCCTTAAGAAGAAGTCAGATACCTTACATGTCTTTATAAATTATGTCAAGGCTATTCAGAATGATCTACTATGTACTGTGGTCAGGACTAGAACTGACCATGGTACAGAATTTCAATCTGAAGCCATGACAAAATTTTGTCAAGAATTTGGTATCACCCAAGAGTTCTCCTCCCCAAGGACTCCACAGCAAAATGGTGTGGCTAAGAGGAGGAATAGGACCTTGATAGAAGCTGGGAGAACATTGCTTAGTGACTCCTCACTCCCAGAATACTTCTGGGCTGAGGCAGTCAATACAACCTGTCATGTTCTTAATAGAGCCTCCATCAATAAGGTTCTTGGGAAAACCCCTTATGAGATTCTGAAAGGCAAACAACCTACAATTTCCTACTTTAGAATCTTTGGTTGCAAATGCTACATTCTAAATAATGGAAAATCTCAATTAACAAAGTTTGCAGAAAAATGCAATGTAGGGGTTCTTGTTGGATATAGCTCACATAGTAGAGCTTATAGAGTTTATAACAAGAAAACCCATGTTGTAGAAGAATCTATGCATGTTGTGTTTGATGAGACCAGCCTTCTCTACAAAGAATGGTCTAGCTCTTCTATTTTGACAGGAAATGAAGAAGGGATGCATGAGTTGATTGTCCAAGACAAGCCCAGCAGCAGCAAAACACAAACAGCTGCTGCAATTCCTGAAGAAGAAGAGGTACAAGATGGTGAAGTCACAGCTGAACCAGTGGAACAAACACAGCCACCAGAGGACCCTCTTCCTGCTGTTGCAAGGCACCTGAGAGATCATCCAAGAGATCTAATAATTGAAGATCATACCCAAGGCATATTGACAAGAAGCAGAGCTCATAATGAAGCACTATTCTTGAGCTTCCTTTCTCAAATGGAGCCCAAGAAGTTTGAAGAGGCCAATCAAGACACCTTCTGGATTGAAGCCATGCAAGAAGAGATCCTACAATTCAAGAGATGCAATATATGGAAGCTGGTGCCAAGACCTCAGGGACATAATATGATTGGCACCAAATGGGTATACAGGAACAAGCTTGATGAGAATGGTACAATCATCAAGAACAAGGCCAGATTAGTAGCCAAAGGATACAGACAAGAGGAAGGTATAGACTTTGATCAAACCTTTGCACCAGTTGCAAGGTTGGAAGCAATTAGGCTATTCCTTGCCTATGCTGCCCACAAGGGATTCAAAGTCTACCAGATGGATGTCAAATCAGCCTTCCTCAATGGAGACTTGAAGGAAGAGATTTTACAGGTTGTAAAGAAGACAGGAAGAGTACAAGTGGTACTTGTCAATTCCTAGGGAGAAGATTGATATCTTGGAGCAGCAAGAAACAAACCAGTGTGGCAATATCCACAGCCGAGTCTGAATACATTGCTGCAGGTAGCTGTTGTGCACAACTCCTTTGGACACGGCATCAATTGGAGGATTACAACCTCAAGGTAAGGGAATCTCCATTGTATTGTGATTCATCCAGTGCAATATCTATTGCTAAAAATCCTATCTCTCATAGCAGGACTAAACACATAGAGATTAGATATCATTTTATTAGAGAACATGTAGAGTGTAAAGACATCTGTCTTGAATTTGTCCCCACTGACAAACAAGTAGCTGATATCTTTACAAAGCCACTGGATGAATCTAAATTCAATGCTTTCAAAATTGATCTTGGCATGCTTAGTATAGAATAGTCCTAAATGTATGAGTAGTAGTTGTCACTGTTGTTGATTATGAATGGTGAATTATCAAACTTTACATTATTGTACACTACAACTTAGTGACATGACTAGGACACATCTTCAGCCAAAATATCTACATTAGGTCTAAACCCTATGATCAGCTAAACTGCAGGAGTATGTTCAGCTGAATCAGCTGAGAAAAATCCCAGCTGAACCGCTGAGACGAGCAAACTGTCCCAGCGGTTGACAGTTCACTGTCCCAACTGAACCGCTGAGACAAGCAAAATGTCCCAGCGGTTGACAGTTCACTATCCCAGCGGCCTAGGTCTCCGTCTCAGCTGAACCGCTGAGACGGGGTATGTTCAATATGAAATCTGATAATTAACCCAAAACTCCTTAACACAATAAGGTAATTAAGTCTAAAAGCCTAGGGTTAATAAAAACAAAACTGAAATTCTATAAATAGATACACTGTAACTTAAAACACACCACAAAGCCAAACCCTTAGCCGCCGAGACGATTCATCTTCTCTCCTGTCTCAGCGCCTCAATTTTCTGCTTCCATGGCGCCAAAAAGCTCAAAAGATCTCCTGGAGGGCTATGAAATCGTCAGAGATGGATTCTCTCATGCCTCAGAAGAAATAAGACACGTGATTCATCTAATGGAAGCTCAAGGTCTGGAGCATATGCTGTCTGAACCCTGCTGCATTCTCAGAACTGAAGTTCTGGAATGGTTCAACCATGTCAAATTATCTCCCTCCAAAACCATCCTGAAGTCCAAGATAGGAAATGAGAAGATAAAGATTACAGCTAAAAGGTTGGAGAAGGGACTGAAATTAACTCCCTGTAGTAAAACTAAAGAGGAGGAGATATCTGAAAAGGATAAGCAGACTGCCCTAAAGTGGACAGGATACAGTGATATTAAGACCAGTTGTCTAAGGAGGAAGTTCTTCATGAATCAACAGGGGAAGCTGTTGTCTGATATAGTGGGCAAAGCTATCTTATGCAAGCCAGGTTCACATGATACTGTCTCACAGTTCATGTTTGAACTAATGTCTAAGATAATTCTGTCCAAGAAAACCTCATGGGGAGAAGTTATTTTTCAAAGGATAAAGGAATCTCTACAAGCCCCCAATATGGGAAGAATACTATCTCTGTACCTACAGAATAGTCATTCAGAGACCTTTGCAAACTCCAAGGGGTCAAATCTCCATTATCTCAAAAGAATGGACATTAAGACTCTAGATAGATTCTCCAGAGTGCTCCCTATGAGCTAGCCATCTGTGGCAAAGGAAAAGAAGAAAGAGTCATCCCAGTAGAAATCATATTCATCCTCAAAGTCAGATGGGTCTGACAATGAGGACATTCATGGGTCTGACCTTAGATCTGGCAGCAACCCAATGAACCTAGATAATGAAGATGTCCCCAGGACAAGAAGGGATGAGGAGCCCCAAGGAAGAGTTGAGCCCAATCCTGAGCCAACTCAGATGAATGCTGATCCAGCTGTTCCTCAAGCTGAAGATGAATTTCCCAACTCACCTATCCATGGTAAATTAGGATTTCAGTTAGGCCTCTCTTCTCTATCAATAGTATAGTCTAGGTGTCTAATTCATCAATCATTTTTCAGGTGACCTTAGACAAAATTCTCCTCCTATGGATGCCCCAAGTGAGGGGGAGTATAGCACGGCCTATGAAGGAGGAGGTGGGTATGCTAGTGGGGAGAACATCAACAGGAATCAACCCCTCCAAATCTACAAGGTACACCTAATGCCCCATCTGAGGGGGAGCAGATCCCTGATGATGGAAGGGCTAATGCTCAAAGTGGAGCTGAAAAGCTGGTTGAAAAGGATTTGACCCAGGCAAAACCAACTGTTGTTCTGGACACATCTGACCTGTTAAACTCAATACAAACCATGATTGAGGGTCAGATGTTGTCTGTGAAAGAGATTGTTACTGAAAAGGTCCATGATGTCTCTGCTCAGATAAGGGATAAATTATATGCAACAAGAGCTGCATTGACTCAGGAGATCCAGGCTAGTGAGCAAAGAATGGAGTCAAGAGTGGATGCAGTAAGAACTGAGTTGAATGACCAGGTTAATGATGTCAAAACTACATCAGATCATATCCTTCTGCAAATGACAAGATGGTTTGAAATGGCCAAAAATACTGTTGCTTCCCAGCACACAGTTCTGAAGAATATTGCAGACCATCAAGGGGATTCCACAAAGGACATCACATATGTAAAGAATCAGCTCTACAAAAATGAAAATGTCTGGGAAAAAGCTGTTGCCAGAATGGCACAAGTGGTCAACACATCAAGCAGCCAAGTCAAGTCCCACATTGACAAGGCAAAGGAATACATTTTAGATGATGTGGACAGCACCTTTCAAACTCTCTCTCAATCCATATTGAATCAACATTCTGAAATAGAGAAGAAGATAGTGGAAAATAGCAAAGAAGGGTAGGAGAAGATTCTCAATCTACATGCTAAGCTGAAAGGAGCTCACAAACAACTGTATAATAACATGGAGTCCTCCCATAAACTGATACTCTCCAATCAAGAAGAAGCCAGCAAGCAAGTGGTGGAAGTGGTCAACAATGCTTCCAGTGCTATTCAAGAAAATATCCTTACCACGGTCAGAAAGGTCATTGATAATCAATGGGACTCAAGCTTAAAAGTGCTGCAAGGAACAAGAATTGCTTTGAATCTTCCAGTCTTGAACCCTAACAGAGATGAAGACTTTGACTTCCAAAGTCAATCAAATCTGATTGCTTATGAGAGAGCAGCAAAGTGGCGAAGGGTAGAGGGTATTCAAACTGCTGAAGAATACATGACACAGAAAAGAATGGAAAGATTAGAGGATCCACTCCATGAAGATGACAATCTGGAGCTGGACACAATTGTTGTCAATACCTGGGTGAGCCATGGCAATCCAATGAAGGACATTGACCATGTCTATTCAGCTGCTGAGTGGATCAAACACCTTGAAAGGGAATCTTTAAGGGAAATGATTCTCAAAGAAAACATGGTAAGAAGGGAAACTCCTTTAAGGATTCCCGCAAGATATCTTCCCAAGCCACTTCTGTACTTCAAAGTAAAGGAGAAGATCAAGGCTGCTGCTGAAGCTAGGAAAAGAAAGTCTACAGATGGAGAAAGCTCTTCCCAGGGTCCATCTTAGAAGAACCAGCCTTGAAATGTTTTTTTTTTGATTGAATGTACAACTATTAGTTGATTTTTTTTAATGTCTGTACTGAACATTTAAAGTGAAATGATATTTCATATTCTGATCATAATATTGTGTTTGTTACTATTGATATATGTACTATGTATTTATTATCTTTAGTATTCAGCAGCTTAAATGGGATGTTCAAATTGAAATGGATCAGCTATTACAGAAAATAGCTCTCCAATTGAGGGGGAGTAAATTCCCTGCTCAAGTTGAGGGGAAGTTGGCAAATGCTAAGAGTGTATAGGTTAGCCTATAGGTTGATCCAAAGTGATCTATAGATGTTGTCCCTCTATCCATAGCAGATTAAGGTTGAAGAAACCAGAAAGGGGGAGATAGGGCCAGTACCAATGCTGGAGAAAGGGGAGAAGGGGCCAGTGCAAATGCCTAGGGTGTTAGGGCCTTTGCTACAGATCAAGATATGTTTTTGCTGTTTATGTATCTTAGCATTGGGGATGTTCTGCCTTCTTCAAATAAGGGGAAATTATTGGGTATATTGCCCTCAATATTACCTTGATTTGAAGAGGCATCACTCTCAATGCTAAGGACATATTGTGTTTAACAAAGCTATACTTGTGTAGGATATACAGGCACAAGTGACTCAAAAGGAAGGGCCAAACATGGCCTTAGATAAGAAGAAATCATCTACAAGAAGATGAAGATATGTCTCAGCAGAACCGCTGAGACGAAGGGTCAGAACCGCTGAGATGAGGAGCCGTCTCAGCGGATCCACTGAGAAGGAGACTGGAGCAACCGCTGAGAAGGGGACTGAAGCTGCCGCTAAGACTGGAAGCTGTCTCAGCCCAACCGCTGAGACTGGAAGCTGTCTCAGCCCAACCGCTGAGACAGATCCAAATGTGCTGACGGGATCTGCTTTTGGCGCAAACGATAATATAAAGGGAAAAGCAACTCCAATCTGCCCCATACTGTGTCAGGAGGATCGATATAGCCGTTGAAGCCTTCTGAAGGTATAAAAGAAGAAGCTAGGGCACAACAACAAGTACTGTTCCATTGAAAAGCTTTTGCTGCACGCCGCAATCGAGCATTCATGTTTCAGCCAGTTGAAGTTGTTCTCTGAAGCTGAAGTTAATCTTCTAAGGGAGATTAGTTAGCTCTTCATGTACAAACTCAAGAAGGGCAAGTTGATCTTCTGCTTTGCTGAAGGAGAAGATCAAGGTGATACAAATCTGAAGCTGCTGTTTTTCAGATCTGAAGAAAGGATTCAGAAGACCTAAGAGTAAATCTTTTGTCTTCTGTATTTAGTTCAAACTCTATTATATCTTTGTAAGGCATTGTTGCCTGAGTGAAAGGTTGTTGAGCCTGTGTGTAAAACTGTGTTGACAGCTTGAGTGGTAGGACTTCTTGATAGGTCTGAGGTAGGAAATCTGTGGGATTTCTGAGTGGTAGGAATTGCATAACTCTGAGCTGTAGGGCTGCTGTGCCTGAGGAGTAGGGCTGTTGAGCCTGAGTGTAGGGCTGCTGTGCCTGAGTAGGATCACTCTTGATATGAGAAGTTCTGAGGAACTTGTGGTGTAAGCTCAAGGAGCTGAGATTGAAGTTTGGGGCCTTGTCTAACTCACTGTTAGAAAGGTGAAGGGGGGAAAGAGGACTACTCAAGACACCCTGTCTTGAGGAACCTCTATATATCCTTGTGTGCTTTCTGTGATTGTGTTTTCTGCAGCTAGATACATTAGGATTATATAAAGAAAATAAGTAAAACCTATTCACCCCCTCTAGGTAATTTTGATTACACCTATATAAACTATCAATGTATTTAGGGGGAGCAATTCTAAATGCTAAAATCGTTAATTATCCTAAGTCATCACTCTCTCACACACACAAGTATGTTTCTTCATGCTTATATATTAATGTTCTGATTTATCATTAATGGATTTGTTATTATCAAAAAGGGGAGTTTGTTGGAACATGGTCCTCCGCATCTCCTAGGTTTGAGAATAACAAATCCTATGTGTATTTGATCTTGTGTGTTTAAGTGTGCAGGATAACAAAGTCCACATGACTCAAGGATTACATAAGAAGGTTGCCCCCAAAGTTAAGCCATCAAATCCAAAACACCTACTAGCGCTGGCGGTAGTACTAGCGCAGGCGCTAGCTGTCGTTCGACGAACTCTTAGCGGTGCTCGAGGCCATATCCAGGGAAGGGTTGGCTAGAGCGGCTTGAGGCCGTATCCGGGGAAGGATCGACTAAAGCCAACCGGTTCGTGGGGATATGAGTCGGTATAGAAAACAAAAAGAGTCTTTCATATTTCGCTTTGATTTCTAGCGTCATTGAAATCAAATTTTGTGATCAATTTTATTAATAATAATCATGTCTCTCTTTGTGTAATAAAATTGATTTGATCACCATTTCTCTAAATTGTTTACTATCCTCTCCTTCATTATAAAACAATTTAGATCTTTATTCAAAATCACTATTTTGATCTCTTATCATAAGCAAATATTTCAAAATATAATATAAGTTTTTAAAACCCTTATTCACCCCCCTCTAAGGGCGCCTACCGATCCAACAGCGTGTTCCCCCGAAAACCACCAGCGGAATGGGCTCTGTGAAGAACCAAGCAAATCCCCCCAGGCAGGGGACCCCCTACAAGTGACTTCTCGACGAAAGTGGGCGAGTTGACTTGTCGACCCCCAGAGGATGTTGAGGCGATATACGCGGGGAGGCCTGCGTTGATCCTACTCGCCCCTGAGCTGAGGAAGATGCAAAGGTTATACCCTTGACGGCGCCTCGACGAGTTGTTGGTCAGGAGGGAGTTCGCGACAAGGGGGAACTACCAAGGGGAAATTTGAATCAACACGAGTTCGATATCAACAGGAAAAGAAGTAGGGTTCTTACCCGGCAAGGTAGCGTGACGAGCAGGAGAGGGTGGCGACACATTCGCGTCACCTGGAGCCTGCCCCACATCTATGGTCCCACCATTTATTGTCTCGATCACACCCCCACCCTCCCGGTGGGGCAGACCGGCGATAGGTTCCTCGACGATAGGCGAGGCTGCCACCCTCTTAAAAGTCGGCCCGCACCTCGCGGTGGATTAGGGGTCAGTATAGGATTTCTCTCCAAGAGGAGGATTAGTTACCCTCTTTCTTTTTAGCTTCCTCTTCTTTGTGGGATCATGGAGCGGGGAGTAAGGAACTCTTCAATCAGGACAAGAACAATGGTCGTCTTGGACTCGTCGTCAGTGGGCATCTGGTTGGCGGGCACGGAAGAATGACCCCCCCTCGACGCCATCTCTCAGCATTAGTGGCGCCACCCCCCTATTTATGGAGGGAGCCAATGGGATAGTAAGCGCTCCCTCTCTCCTAGGGTTGAGCTCGCCGAATAAGGGTTGGACATTTCATTCTGACCTCTGGCGAGCTCGCAATGAGCGGGGATTGTGTACAACCCGTATTAGGCGAGTAGGCCCAGGACCGACCTAACTCGCACTAGCGTAAGGCGGGGCAAGTCGGTATGCATCAGGCAAACTCGCCCCAGGGTAAGGCGGGGAGAATCAAAATGCCTCAGGCGAACTCGCCCCAGGGTAAGGCGAGGCGAGCTCGGATTGATCCGACTCGCGAGCCCTCCCTTTCTATCCGCAGATCAACATGGTTGCGATTAGTACTTCCAAACAAACGCGAGGGGTTGTTCGCAGACCATTTAGGTTAGTAATTTAGTTAAGGCGGAGGTAGCTATCCGCAGACCAATAGGACTATTTTGCCCTTAGAAGGATTTACCTATAAATAGAACCCATTATTCCTCAGATCAGTACAGATCCATCCCCATATAGAGACAGAGCTTTCCTTCGTTCTTTTCCGTGCTATCTGAAGTGCAGGATCAACTCCTGGCTTTAGGAGGGGAAGTAATACAAAGCTTCTGGGTTAGTGGCGGGAACAACTCACTACAGCCCGTGGGTCTGTTCATAAGCATTCATCCACCTAATAGTGAGGGCTAGTTCCAGGCTCGAAATACTTAGCTCCTGTGATCTAATGAAGAGATAAGTAACTCAAGCTACTCCTCTAGTCTCGAACTCAGTTGTCCCGGTATCCGGGTTTCAACAACCACAATTCAACATCTAGTGACGAAATGTTATCACGAAAGGTCAATTATCTAGTAGTATGCACGCATGTAAGTAAGAGTATGCACACATGCAAGTATATGGTTAATCATCAATAGTGCAATATTTTTTCCTTTCATTTAGTGGATTACATCAATCAGAATGTCTTGATCAAGCATTCGCATCGATACGAGTTTGTTTGGATCTCCGACGAATGTGTGCCAATTTAGTGGTGTTGATAGTCGAATCCCATAATAGGTGTGCTAGATGAATTCAAACTTTATTGCGCAAGCCTGGTCTCACTCTTGACACGATTAGAACGACCACGTTAATTTTTGTGCACCCAATTAAGCGTTAGGGACGAATTTGAAATTATTTGATTGATGAGGGGTATATTAGTATTCATGCTTCTTCTAAATAAATAATTTTTATCCTATTAAGAAGTTAGTGGACTAGTCATTTTCTAATTTAGAAAGTGAAAAATCCGAACGTGAACAAGGGAGACGAAAGAAGCGATTATTGTGCTTCTTCTTCATTCTTCCTGCAAATTGAGAGCCCACAAAAAAGTTCATCTTCCACTTATTTTGCTGCCCTCAAAGAAAAAAAAATCTTGGATACAGCATCTCATCGCCTCTCAAGTCGATCTTCTCCCTCACGATTCATCCCAAGATTGAGACAACCTGGAATTTCATCGAGAGGAATCCTTCTGTTACCGCTCCAGGCCAAAAGAGGCCGATTTCTGCCCATGCTCTAGCCAACGAATGCCATTCCTTTTCTTGCTCGTCTTCTACCCAGTCACAGAAGAGAACCTGGCCTGAGCATCTTCAATCCAGGCATAAGAGGTGAAGCTGGTCGGTGATCTTCATCAAGAGCCTCATTTTCTTCTTTGAAGTTGGCGGCAAAGAAACAAGACTTCCTTCGTCCTTGAGATCAAGACATGGACCGTACTCAACCTTCTCCTTAGACTCTGTATGGGATGACACATGCGGTTTGAAAGGAATGATTGTAAATAAAGCTGTTGTACATTGGTTGCTACAAATGGAGATCTGTTTGGATAATTTGTGTTTGCAGAGCTGTTCCGAACAGAAAACTGTTTGACATGACATCGGTGTAGATATTATTATTATTGTTATGACTATATTTTTTTTCCAAATTAAGTTAATGTATTTAATCAAATTAAGGCTGGACTTATTTAAACCGGTAAAGCGGTTACGACCGCATGAACCGGACCTTTAAGATCCGATTCATGCGGTTAAAAGTCCAGTTCATGAGGTCGTAACCGCTTGACCGGTGTAAAAAAGTCCCCCAAAAGGAGCCTAAGTTTTGTTCCGAAGAAGGCGAAAAAACAAATAAAAAATAATAATCGCGTTGTGTTCGGCCCAAATGCGCACCATCGCTCTTTTTTATTTCTGCCGCTCTTCGCCGATCGTAAGAGCTCTTCCCGATCTAGCAATTCCCGTGCCCTCGCCTCCCTCAACGGAAGAAGTGTTTCCGGCTCCGATCCTCTTCCTCTTTCGCTTGCAGGTCGGTTTCCGGCTCCAGACCTTCTCGCCGATCGGTCTCCGTTCTCCTCTTTCGCTAGATCGCGCGACCTGAGACGGAAAGAAAGATTTTTACTTCCTCTTCTCCACTGCACTGTAAGCACCTTCTTCTCCTCCTCCTTTCTTCTTATGATGTCTTGGTTTTTCTTTCTCTCTTATGATGGAATGAATGGTTGGAAGGTTACTTCACTTGAGGCATTTCCTTCTTCCCCTTCTAGTTTTTTTTATTTGACGTTTAAAAAGAATTATGATTTCTTCTTCCACTTCACTGTGACATTTGAGCTGATTTTAGGGATTCAAAATCTTCTTTCATGCTCTTATTCCTGTGATGGTTTTGGACTGATTTTGGTACATCCTATATATACTATAAATATCGGTTGAAATTTGGGGCCATTCTTACCATTGGTTGACATTCTTTCGGGCTCCGATTCAAGCATAGATTAGTGCAGATCATGATTTCAGTGAATTCGATGATGATGATAACTATGTTGACCCTGAGCAAAATGACACACAAAGACATCTGGATACATGCACTGATACAACTGGAGGTATAGATGAGATGATTGCACTGCATGAGTCTATCGCACAACAATTGCATGATGCTAGAAGGTAATTTTTAGTAAAATAATTTATAATTTTAGACAATAATTGATGAATCTAAACTATTTACGTATTCACTCTTTTAGGTGATACATAGGCGCGCGATTCGCTAGCAGTGGATGAGCCACCGATGAATAACTTAGTTATTTTTTTTATGTCGTGTAACTTAAAAAAATTTGTTCTTTTGTTTTATTTCGTAAACAGTTCATATTTTTGCATTTTAAAAAAGTTGAGCATTGATCGATTCTTGGCTGATTTCTCAACGAATTTGTGATATATTAAGGAGATTGCATAGATCTCCATCGGAGTTTCTGCTGAGCTAGTCGCGAGATGGGAAGGGTGAAGCTTAAAATAAAGAGATTGGAGAACCTGAGTGGTCGGCAAGTTACCTACTCAAAGCGGAGGGCTGGGATCTTGAAGAAGACGAAGGAGCTCTCCATTTTATGTGACATTGACATTCTCCTTCTCATGTTCTCCCCCACAGGGAAGCCTACTTTATGCCTCGGAGAGCAAAGGTTCGTCTTTTTATACATCTTTTTGCACATGCATTAAGACTTGGAAACCTATTTTTAACCATCCGCATCATCTATAAATATATGTATTGCTTATTTGAGAGATGGGCTATGGCGAGAAGAGGGGAAGAATCTTGGCTTCTTGGAAAAAGAAGAGCAGTACCAGAACCGTTTAAAATGAAGAAGAACATGTCTATAGTGAAACTGTGTTGCATACAAATTTTTGAAACATTTTCTATATACAACATTGCGACAAGGAATCTCTCCTTCGAGAACAGTGGAGGGAAGACAATTAATCATATAACAAGCAGTCCATACAACCTCACCGATGAGTATCTCCAATATATGATTTTTTTTTGCTTTCTGCTACACCATTCAATTGAGATACGCGCAAAAAGAATAGATGACGGTTTGGACATAAACGTAGTGAAAAATTGGAGCAATATTATTTGGTATTATCAATAAAAGTGTTGGAAGGGAACAATGGGCACACAATAATCGCGGAAAAATAATTTCTTTTATAAAAACAAATTTACAACGAGCACACATACATACATGTTTTCTCCATACATACTACAATGTGTTTCAACACCCGTGTTAAAACTCGCAAATCACTGCTTTTCTTGGCAAGAGCTTCTCACGAGCATTCCAACCACTTTGGCATGATTTTAACTAGCTTCAGCTTGTTCCATTCCTTCCTCTTCGGTTTCTTTCTTAAGCTCGCCACCTCCTTCTCAAACTGCCGAGCTCCAAGAGGTTTTGACTTACTTCGTGTGGATTGCTCTTCTTTAAGCTTGCTGACCTCCTAACTCGCTGGTGCTCCTTCAACCTGCGTAGCCACCGAAGATCTTCAGCTTCACGGGGCCTCATCTACTTGCTTCAGAACTCACGAGTGCCTATTTATAGATGTTTAGGATCAATCAAACTCTTGGAGCTTGGCGATTCATCTACTTGCTTCAGAACGAAGATTAAGGTGATAATTTCAAATCTATTAATATGAAAGTTTTCATTAAATTTCCTATTTGTCTTCGACCTTTACCATCAAGAATATTAATTTTTTTGGGAAGTTGTGAGGATTTAAAATTTTTTTTGATCATTGTTAGAGGCAAACCTTAGACCACTACTAGCAAATCAATACTAACAGTAAACCACTATTTATTCAAACTGTTATTCACAAACACTTTCATGATTAGCCAACGAGTCAGTTAATTTAGAAAAAAATTAAAAGGAATCTTCGCAACATAGAAAGAGTCATGTTCACTCTTACAAAAGGAGAGTTATTCTTATATAATTTTGGTGGCTATATAATTTCTCTTGGAGGTTCGGCTGACTAGAGCAACTGAAACTCACACAATTTCAAGACTTGTTGGCATTATTCACTTTCAGAAACATTGAAGTTGGCAAGTATGACTTGATGGGCATTATCATCTTCATTTATAGAGGTCCTGATGCTCAGCCAAGCAATCGTCTAAGACTTTGATGAGAGAGGGACTGAGAGATTGATTCAACCATTATGGTCTGATAGAAGAAATCATACAAAGAAAAAAAATTCAGCAAGAAATTGATATGTTTGAGAGAAGTTTTCATACCTTTATTCCTTGAAACGTTAACAGTGACGAATCAACCTTCTAAGCATAACGAGTTAGAAGCCATTCCACCGACGGAATCAATTTCGAGTGCGGATCGGGAGAGGGACTGAGAGATTGATTCAACCATTTCTCGCCTTCTCGGGAGATATAGCTGGTGGAGGGAGAGTAGTCTTATAAGTCACCTATTCCGGTGAGGTACAGTCCTGACATGGAGGGAACAGCTGGAGGTTGCAGGATTCTGCACTGGAAATTGAGAACCACGGGGGTAGTTGCCTAGGAGGTGAGCGTAGGTATCGAGCGGAACGGTTTTCAATGGCTTGTGTTTAGGATGTTTGGAGCGGAATAGTTTTTAGTAGTTATTTAGGTTTTGTTAATAACCAAATGCAGTTTGCCTCCGACAATACTCATATTTTTATGTCAATCTAAGTCAACTACTGTGCATTATTCATCTCTCCTTAAGGTTTATTTGAAATTTGTTAAATTCATTATTATATTCGATGTAGCTAGAGATGATATTGAATTCAAACTTGACAAATCTCCTCAAAACATGCTCAGAAGAGTTGATTTTAATTTCACACTCAAAATGAGTGAAACCAAAATCACCATTTTGCTAAACATGTTTTGTATCTACAAGCAACCAAATGAGCCCTTACATTTTATAGTAATTAGAAAAGTTCTTGTAGTGTTTCTTACACAATTATGTTATTTCTAATTTGACACTTTACTTTTTACACAATATAAGATGACATGTTCTGTTGTTTATTTGTCGAGGTACAATAGTGGGCATCAACTATAGACCAGATAGGCCACTTAAAACCTCTTGGAAGTTGCCATAAGAAGCTTTAATAATGTTAGAACCAAATTAAAATAAGAAGTTTTAGTAATAGTAGAAATCTGTCCGTTGTTACTAAGGCCATGTTTGTGATGTATACTAAAATTAGAGATTTAATTAAAAATATAAAATTTGAGATCTAATTAAGTTCCGCGACACTTTTTCAAATTTTCGCGAGCCTTATATAGCGATAACCGATCTTGGGTTCGCATAAACTCATAAGGCTAAACATTCGCGCGCATTCCGCAATATGAGATACGACATCCACAAGTTTGCAATTCGGGAATTGAAAGTGCTAGAACAGACAATTTCAAATTGACGACAAACAGGTAGAAGTAATAATTAGGCAAGCTCTGAAAATTTAGTGATCAAAATAAACATTAAGCATGTAATTAAACTATCAAGATGCGAGCAAAGAGAGGAATATAAGATTTAACCTTGAGAGTAGGCGGGGAAAAGATTCACCGGGACTGAAGAGGGCCACCGAGGGCGATGGGAGGCGCGGCAGAGTCGCTCTGGAGGGGAACCGAACAAGACAAAACAAGTCTCATTCAGTTCTCTTTTCCAGGCCAGTTCTAACGTGGGTGGGGGCTGTTTTATAAGAAAGGTTTTAGGTTAGCATTTAATAAGCTAATTAATAAAAAAAAGGTTTCAAATGTGTTCTTTACGATGGGGTGCTGGCAGTTCAAGTGGGGGGGGGGTTCATTGTTGGCTGTTTTTAATAACAGTAGATGAGAGGGTTTTAAAATTGATATATATAAAATATTAATTAATGTAAGGGTTTTGGCTGGCTGGTTGGCTTAATTTCTTATAAATGGAAGTTTTAAGTGGGGCTTTAATTAAGGTTGTAAATTAGGAGAAATCAAAGGGTTAAAACATTGAAGTTGGAACTTTGACATTCTCAAAATAAGTTCTGAAATTAAGAAAATTACTTAATATTGATTTCAGAAAAATTATCAAATTTAATTATTTAATTTTTTCAAAGCTTGCCCTAACTACCACTTAACCTAATTTGACGGACCAATTTATTCAAGGTCTTAGTGGTCGGTCACACCAATAAGCCGAAACAAACAAGCATGAGTACAAACGAACACGGGCATCAAGCACGATAAAGATGCATGAACATACATAAAACAATAAAACAACATGCGCGAAGATGTGCGCGACTCTAATAAGAATGCGGGAAATAAAAGTAAATTAAGATGCGACTTGTGTTGCATCAATTCTCCCGGGGTTGAAAGAGCTCCACCCCGACGAGACTGTGATGAAACCTGCAAGTAGAAAGTCCAAATGTCAATCTTAGAAATGATGTGCTACCACCCTGCTGCTGCTGAATAGCCAAGATCTGTAGGTAAAATCTCGTTCCTGAAATTGACAGACAACCCCTCTCCTTTGGAAAAATATGATCCCAGGTGAGAAAACTAACCATGGAATTTTAAATTTTCGAAGATGCTCGCAAATTGTTAGTTATAATTTTATGCAAAAAACTTAAGTGATCAATAAAAATCAGAGCATCAAATAGGAGAGGATCACAAAGTGGAAGTGGAGAAGGCCGAGGAAGCAAGGTATGGAGAATTCATGATCGACCTGTGGAATCAATAAATCACATCGTATCATACGTTTGTCTGCTAGATACTTACAAGCATCAACTAAACCAAGATTAATTATCCCAAAAATATTACACGTTGGAATTTGACTAGCGCAACAAAATTTAAATTTGATCCCAAATTTATTATTTAAAGCCATCCAGAGAAATCCCTTAAAGCGCGCGTCTCTATGATGCGTGAAAACTTTAGGGATCGTGATTATCCTACTAACACGACTAGACGTGAAAAAATTGATAAATTGACAACGAAACTTAACACACTCTCCAATAATCATAGGATAGTGAAAATAACTAAAAGTGCGGTCACCGAAGACAAAGTCTATATAGGGTGGTGACTCGAATGCCACCGGTGAGTGGCCACCAAGCACAACGTTTGCAGCCTCAAGGGTTTGCGGCTGCAGTGGGCTAGGTGAGTCGGGACATAGGGAGATCAAGTCTATGCCCTCTAAGACGAGTGACTCTTCGCTAGCCAATTCCTTCTTCGGGAGAAGAGATATTGAGTTTTTATCATTCAAGGAAAGTGACATTACTAGTAAGTTCTTCCTGAAGCAGGGGCTCAGAAATAACCTCAGTGACTAAAGCTTGTGATACAATGTGATCAAGTGGAATCACCATTTCAGTCGGGATGACGGGATGAGGAGGAAGAAGCTCTTCTCCCTGAAGCTGGGGCTCTGGAAGAACCTCCACGACTGAAGGTAAATACATGGTAGGGGTAGGTGAGACCAAGGTGTGAGGAAGATGACTATATCGAGAGACCTAATCTGAGGTTCCACTATATGATACGATGTTGGGAGGTGGTTAAGTAAAATGTAAGGCTTGGGTATTTTCGCATTAAGTTTTTTAACCGTAGCCCACATCTCATTCACTTCATATTGAATATTAGGGGAGAGAATCTCAATGTTTTTCCTAATTTAAAATACTCTAAGTTTTTTTTAAAGATTTTTTTAATATGTTTTTTTTTCAAAACAGGTAATGAAAACTTTTTGTTAAAGCAAAATTTTTTAAACAACGTTACTAAATAAATAAAAATCAGGATCGTCCGATTCACGATAAAAGTGAATCGAACCCTCCTCTGATACCAAACTGATGTAAGCTAAATACCACAAATTAATTTTAAATGATAAAATTTGAAAAACAAATTAAATTAAGCGGCGCTTACAAATTCTTACGGGCATGCTCCATCGACAATAATCTTGGGCTCGCCTACATGCTTAAGAGCCAGCGTTTGATCATATAATTAATATGAACTAGCGTTCCACATGTATTGCACTTAGAGCAAGCAAGAAAATATCAAGAACAAATGAACAATAAGTTTCAGATTTTCGGCAAACAGGAAGTGAAAAATCTAGGCAAGCTCTGGATTAGCGAACAACTTAATATTAAGCATATATTTATGTTATCAGTTGTAGAGCAACAAGAGATGGCGTGGCATACCTTCCCTCAAGTATAGGAAATTGCTCTGTTTCGGCAGTAACTGGCGGAGGGGAAAACAGCAGGCAGATGCCTCAAAGAAGGCTCTCCCGGTTAATGGGAACTTGGCCGCAACAGAGTGGGAGGAAAACGCAGGCCTGGGACGCTTGAATGTCGGAAACAAGACACGTGGGAGGTGACGTTTCTGGAGGCGACCGTGGACGTTGGAGATCGAATGCGCCGGGCTAGGGCTCCTCGTCTCCTCCGTCAACTGGCGGGCAAAGGTCGTCGGCCTCTGGAATGGCCTCCAGAGGCGGCAACAGGGCTGGGAAAGGCTGCGCCGGTGGGCTGGAGTGAACAGGCTGAACTTGAGAAAACTGAACGAGTTATACTCTTCTCGTTCGGTTTCCTCTCCAGCGAAGCCCCTTCAAGCTTCTTTCCGACTTCCGCGTGTTCACTCCAGACCGGCGCAACCTTTCCCAGCCCTGTTGCCGCCTCTGGAGGCCATTCCAGAGGCCGGCGACCTTTGCCCGTCAGTCGACGGAGGAGACGAGGAGCCCTAGCCCGGCTCTTTCGATCTCCGACATCCACGGTCGCCTCCAGAAACGTCACCCCCCACGTGTCTTGTTTCCGACATTCAAGCGTCCCAGGCCTGCGTTTTTCCTCCCACTCTGTTGCGGCCAAGTTCCCATTAATCGGGAGAGCCTTCTTTGAGGCCTCTGCCTGCTGTTTTCCCCTCCGCCAGTTACTCCCTCAGGTAAGGTATGCCACGCCATCTCTTGTTGCTCTACAACTGATAACATAAATATATGCTTAATATTAAGTTGTTCGCTAATCCAGAGCTTGCCTTGATTTTTCACTTCCTGTTTGCCGAAAATCTGAAACTTATTGTTCTTGATATTTTCTTGCTTACTCTAATTGCAATACATGTGGAACACTAATTCATATTAATTATATGTTCAAACACTGGCTCTTAAGCATGTAGGCGAGCCCAAGATTATTGCCGACGGAGCATGCCCGTAAGAATTTGTAAGCGCCGCTTAATTTTTGTTTTTCAAATTTTATCATTTAAAATTAATCCGTGGAATTTAGCTTACATCTGTTTGGCGGGGATTTATCGGAGCGGCATGCCGCAGGATAGGCAGTGGCTACTATGGCCCGCTGTTTGGGCAGAGCTGCAGGAAAGGCGATGGTTGTTGTGGCCCGCTGTTCGCAGTACGTCGTGGAATCTACCTGTGATCTGCACTGTCATCGCGACAACGGGAAAGGCGGTGGCGTGGAATTCCTTGAATCCGCGCCAAACACAACCTAAGTTGACTAACCAAATTCCAGGATATTCAGCCAGGCGCTATTTGACATTCCTTAGCTTGCATGTCCAATCCCCCCGCAAAGGGTGTTAAAAAATGTTCGAGAATCCTGTTCAATTATGTTCAAGTCAATAATTAGCTCGAGTTGGAGTTATTTTTACAAGCTCACTTAACTAGCTAATCATGAACATGAACTTGCTCGATCATATTTTGTTTGCTAGTTAACATGATAATGTTTTTATATAGGATAAAATATTCACATGTATGCCTGCGTGCATGTATGCTTGTATGTGTACATATATATATATATATCTATATATATATATAGTGTACAATAAAAGTAAATATTTATATTCATGGAGATATATATGTTCTTTAATTTATATAAAATTTCAAGGCTTTGTGATTCCTACTGGTTTATATGAAGATGAGATTACAAATATGAACAAGATAATTTTCCCTAACTAATAGGGATTCTAATTGCATGCATACAAATGAGGCCATTATTAGAACATATGTATCCAACCTAAACCAATTAGTTGTAAGCGGAGGGCCCCAAAATTTGTATTAAATGTATGAGGTTACATGAATTTTTTGGGCTATATTCTCAACATGTGCTTTCACGGTTAGTATTTATCCTCTAGCACATAGATTTATTTTATTTATTTATTTTAATGACATGAAAATGAATCGGTGGTCTGCTTTGATATCATGTTAGAACTTATAACCGATATATCCAACCTAAAATCAATTAGTTATAGTAGTTGCATGAAGATCTACATGTTTAAATAAAATGATAAAGAAGTCGTTAGATATAAAAAATGTAATTAAGGTTAATGATCATGTCTGACCTTGTGATGTAATTTTATACCTTTCAAGGCATCAGGTACTGTGGTGTAGTTACAAGTCTTGCAGAAGCAAGTATTTCTGTATTTTAAGCCAGATGAGAGAGTGGGCTTTAATCAGAGAGCCTAAATGTGAAACCTGTATTATAAAAATAGTTTACAGTTTAATTCCTTGCAGAAAGCAATTTCTCGACATACAACAACAACACTCAAGCCTTTGTCCCACCATAGTGTGGTTGGCTATATGAATCCTTTGTCACCATTGCCCATTATTCCTTATAGTTTCATTCCAAGTCTTTTTTGGTCTACCCCTCCCCCGTTTAACATGTTTAGTGACTAAACTCTTACAACGCCTAACAGGTGCCTCTAATGGTCTCCTATGTACATGTCCGAACCATCTTAAATGAGCTTCTCGCATCTTATCTACAATTGGCGCCACTCCTGTCTTATCCCTGATACATTCATTCCCAATTTTATCCAGTCTCGTGTGACCACACATCCACCTAAGCATTCTCATCTCCGCAACTCCCATTTTTTGCTCATGTACACCATTCACTGCCCAACACTCAGAACCGTAGAGCATTGCTGGCCTAATTGCAGTATGGTAAAACTGGCCTTTAAGTTTTAATGGTACTTTACGATCATATAAGATCCCAGACGCGCCTCTCCACTTCAACCAACCTGCTTGGATTCTATGTATCACATCTTTATCTACACCTCCATCCTTTTGAATTATCGATCCCAGATATTTAAAGCACTCACTGCGGGAAATATCTTGGTCACCCAATTTAATGACGGAGTCATCCGACCTTTTTGCACTACTAAATTTAAGCTCTATATACTCCGTCTTTGTCCTGCTCAACCTAAAACCCTTCTTTTCTAAAGTGTCTCGCCAAGATTCAAGTTTCGCGTTTACACCCTCGCGCGTCTCATCAACCAAAACAATATCATCTGCAAATAATAAACACCAATGTATTGCTTGTTGGATATGTCCGGTGAGCTCATCTAAGATAAGGGTAAAGAGATAAGGGCTTAAAGCTGACCCTTGATGGAAGCC
Source organism: Dactylorhiza incarnata (assembly GCA_033032865.1). NCBI lineage: Eukaryota > Viridiplantae > Streptophyta > Magnoliopsida > Asparagales > Orchidaceae > Dactylorhiza > Dactylorhiza incarnata. The sequence goes on from JAWHQI010000017.1 coordinate 14,799,853, forward strand.
AACAACGATAGGGAATTTCTGTGTTAATCCTCCAGATGTCCTCACCCTGGTCACTGAATTTGTATACATATCTTTGATTACGTCAATGTATGATACACTTACACCTTTCTTTTCTAAGACTCTCCATAAGATCTCTCTTGGAACCCTATCATAAGCCTTCTCAAGATCGATAAACAACATATGTAAATCTTTTTGTCTGTCCCGATAGTTGTCAATGAGTCTCCTCAAGAGATGTATAGTTTCCATGGTTGACCTCCCTGACATGAATCCAAATTGATTCTCTGAGATGCATTTTCTTGACATGACACCCAAAAACCTGTATTAGAAATAATTTTATTCTCTGTATTTGCACAATGAGAGTTAATTTTTATTTTCCGAATTTTGTGATATCATGACTGGTATAATTTATACTAATTATTTATCTTGTCAGCTATGAAGCACCAATACTTCTTTGATGGCCACGTATCGGTACCAGATACGTACTCGGTAACAGTATGTACCTGATACTTGACGGATACACCCGTTAGTCTAGTCTGTGATACACTTGGACTTGACAGATCGTTCTGCATATTGTGATAAGAGTATTCTTTTCTAACGTAAACAAAAGATTTCTGTGTGTATTTTAAATTTTTTTTGACTCAAATACAACTAGCGGTGTTTGTTTATTATACTAACAAAATGTGCTTCAGATTTAAGTATTTTTTTGCTACTATAAAGAATTTGATTTAAATTTGATTTAAATTTTATTATTTTATTATTTACTATATATTTAAGGATTAGATGTTGCAAATTAGTAGTGTTTCATTATTCAACACGAATTTATCTACGTTTTATATTCTCTGTAAGAAAAAAGTCGTGTGCGTGTGTATATATATACACATATATATAGACACATGAACGTGCATATACATGCACATATATATAGCGTGTGTATTTACACAAGTCAATTTAATTACGTCGTACCCCAACCGTATATGCATCATTTTTTTAAATTTTCGCGTACCGCTGTACCGGATATGCATAGTACCCGACACTCGTACCTATACTGGTGCTTCATAGTTTGTCAACAATTGTATATAATACTTCTGCTACAGGTGTTGGATAGACCCTAGGAGGGTCAATAACTTAGAGCAAATCAAGCAAATGGAAGATTCTCTGAGAACATTATCGATGTTGTTTTCCCTTGAAACACGCTTCACATAACTTTTCCAACAATCAAGCTTCTATGCTGATTCCTTATGACAAGGGAGTCATCTTTTGGATGTATATCGTAACCTTTCTCCAACAATTGATCGATATTTAGAATGTTGCTCTTTAATGCAGGAATATGATAGACGTCATTGATATATGTGTTTTCACCATTTACTGATGTATTCCAAAATTTTCGATATTAATTTAAAAGTAAAATTTGTGGTCTCTTTTAAAATAGTGTGGCGCAAGATAGACGTTATGGGTAATAATATACGATATTTAACCCAAAGCTCGCAAACGTCCAAATATCTAGCATTCAAACATTGATTGATTCAATTTAATATATTCCAAAAGCGATAAACAAGATAGACAAAAAAAACGAACAAACAAGATTTTAAAATTATCGACGAACAAAAGTAATATTAACTTAGACAAGCAAACTCTGATTATAAAGATCAAACAAAGTTAGGCATGCCATTATACTAACAAATACGAGCGAGATAGGGAGAGAGATATCCCATAAGACGACCAATACCTCAAAACAGAGAAGGCAGAGTCATTGGTGGCTGTGGGCGTCAGGACTGGTTGGGGGGTCACTGGAATGTGATGAACGACAATGAAACAACGTTCTGGGAAGAATCAACCGTCTGGAAGTGAGTATTGGGCGCAGGAGTTGTTGGACTGGGTGGAGGCCGCCGACAAGGAGTAGGTCGCCGGAGGGCGACGCAGCAAAGGGGGACTCGCTGGATACAAGAGCAACTGTCGGCGGCGGCGAGGTCTGGAGAAGAGGGGTCGGTGTTCAGAGGTGAGAGAAACTGCCGACAACTTCGTTGACCTCGACAGGAATAGCTTGAGGAAGGGCCGCCAGAGTTTTGAGGAGGCTCCGACGAGGCGACGACGGCAACTCGGCTGGGAGAGGCAGTTCCAGGTGGTGGAGTATCAACGGGCATTCCCTGGTTGGCTTCAGACTGAGAGAAAAGTCTATATTCAATGCTATTCCAGGTTACCTCCTATCGATGGATAAGAGCTAGGCTATAAAGAGGGGGGCTTTTAATGTTGATAAATGATAGGATAAATGAGGTGGGGGTTTTAAAGGGATGGCCGACTATAACTTACGCTTTGTTTGGCGGAATGGTTGGGCGGTGCGGATATCATTCGCGCCGCGGTACCGCGACCGTGGTTCCTGCTGCGCGGATGATATCCGCGTTTTTTTTCCTGCCAAATCAGCGGCAGGGCGGATCCCCACCTCCCGGCTGCGGTTTCGCCAAACGAGCGGAACCCACGGCCAGGCGGCTATGGAGCACCGACACTGACACGCGACACGCGACACGACACGACGCGACACGCGATTCGTCAATTCTCAAAAATACCATTTTCCGACACGCTGGGACACGTATATTAAATATGTGCTTCACCAATGCTCTGGATGTTGAATGAAGGAAGCATGGTTATGTGCACATAAATCAAAATGGATTCTTGGGTCTGCCCTCTCTGATGTCTTTGACTTTGATTTGAGGGCATGATTCCGCAGCAAACGCGACGGTATAGGGGGCCACTATTTCAGTGGTACTCTGTGAGCAGCCACTTTGTGCATTTATTGTCAAAGGTTAGGTCTTTCTCCTCTGAGAGAAGCCACTTTGTGCATAGTGCCAAAGGTTAGGTCTGTTTCCAATCTTCCCCGCCCATACCCCCAATGATTGGGGACTATATGGGTTCTGTTGTTGTTGTTGTTGATTCCTAAAACATTTAACAAAAAATTAAAAAAATGAACAATTAACAAATATTCAAATAAATTACGTCATCAAATATTCAAATGTAAAACTTAACAAAAGATCAAAAAGTGAGAAAACATTAACACATTACCATTATATATCATCAGTAAAAATAATGGCTTCCATCTCGGGCTCATCCAGTGAAAGATTTGCAATTTCAAGCATGCCAACATCTTCAAACGTGTCAAATGAATCTCTGGCAATATCCCACATCTTGGTCTCTCCTTGTGCGTATTGTGGATTTTTTCTGGATATAAGACGTAGATTGCTGTGTATAAAAACTAGATCTTCTGCACGTTTTGGAGTCATTCTATTTCTTCTCATTGAGTGTATAAAGGAGTATGTACTCCAATTCCTCTCGGCACATGATGAAGAAGATGGTTGTGCAAGAAGCTTTAAGGCTAAACTTTGTAGCATAAGTGCACTTGCACCATGAATAACCCACCAAGCCTTAGGATCCATTGATAATCGACTGTGAACTGAATCAAATTCTCTAAATTCTCTATTTATGTAAGCGAAATTTGCGTACTCTAAATTCACCTTGGTGCGATCCTCAATGTTAGGAAAGTACTTCCTAAAGCATTTTTTGGTTTCTTGAATGATTTCACTATCCTTGTACGGAGAAATTCTAGAAGAATCTTCATTGAGCCATTGTTCACTATAGTACCTAAATCAAAAAATAAAACAAGTATTATTGTTAATGTTATAACAAATAAAAAATAAAAAATAATGTAATTAACTCATGTAATTTTAGAACTTACTTAGGATTCACGGCATGTGCTAAGCAATGAAGTGGAGTGTTGTTCTTTGACCAACGATCCATAAGTATTGTTTGAACAACTTCATAAAATGTAAATTCCTCATCTAGCCTTTTCACCTCATGTTCATATACAACACTTTTTACTTTTTCAATCATTGAATCCCGCATGTCATAGACTAAGTGAAGACAAGGCTTATCTGTATCACAAAGTCTGAGCATATCATAAATAGGAGCCGTGAAGGAAAGTATGTAATCAATTTTATCCCACCAATAATCATTCAGTACTTGATCCTTAACAAACTTCGCCCTCCCTTGATTATCATCTCGATAAATATTCCATTTTTCAGAAATAACCATGCTTTGAAGACCACTTTTAATTAGCTTAAACCTCTTAAGCATCACAATCATCGAAGCAAACCGTGTATCAGCTATGGAAAGCAATTTCAAGTTAACAAACTCATTGTATATAACTAGCCTCATGGAATGGTTCATAATAAAATTTTTGATCTCCATAACTTCAGAAACAATTTCAGAAATTCAATTGCATTCTAAATAAACCTCTTGATTGGCTTCTGTATTCTTTGGGTCACATATGTTCTTTAATGCAAGATTAAGGGTGTGCACCACACAAGGAGTCCAAATAATGGATGGAAATTCTTGTTCAATGAGTTGTCCTGCAGACTTGCAATTAGCAGCATTATCTGTGATGACTTGTACCACTTTCTCATGACCAATTTCATTTATAACTTCTTTGAATAAGTTATAAATGAAATACATATCCTTTGTTTATCCAGAACAATCAACCGCCTTTAAAAACATTGCTTCTCCATCAGACACAGCCATAAAATTAATAAGTGATCTCCTTTGTGAGTCACTCCATCCATCACTTACAAGGCTTACACCCTTCTCCTTCCACATGTTTCTAATTGGTGCACCCAATCTTTCAATATTTAACTTCTCTTTTTGTAACAAAGTAGTCCTCAATAAATTGTATTTTGGTGGTACATATCCCGCAATATTATGATTTGCAGCATAAGTAAAAGCAGAAATAAAGTAGGGATTTCTTGCTAGGTTAAAGGCAAACCTCCCGAATAAAACATTCTAGCAATCTCATAATCTAACTGTTCTCGTTGACCCATGTTAAATGCATTCTCAAGCAAATGCAAACCTGGGGTGCTGGCTGCTGCCTGGAAGCTGGGGTGCTGGCTGCTGCCTGGAAGCTGGGGTGCTGCCTGCGAGTGAGGAGTGAGGAGTGAGGACTAAGGAGTGAGAAGTGAGGAGTGAGAAAAATATACCTGCTGCCGGCTGCCTGGGGTGACTGGAAGATGCGAGTGAGGAGTGAGGAGCGGCGGCCTGGAGAAGGAGAACTGTGGACGAGCGGCGGCCTGGAGAAGGAGAACTGTGGAGGAGGCGAGGAGCGGCGGCCTGGAGAAGGAGAACTGTGGACGAGCGGCGTCCTGGAGAAGGAGAACTGTGGAGGAGGCGAGGAGCGGTGGCCTGGAGAAGGAGAACTGTGGACGAGCGACGGAAGTGCTTGCGGGTGCTGGGTCGGGAGGCTAGGGCTCACGCGAGTATCGGGTGAGGAGGGGGTTCACGGGGGTTTATTACAGAAGAAGACGGGCCACGGGGGTTTATTAACGGGACACGCGTGTCATTTTTAGCGGGACACGCGTGTCCCGCAATAGCTGACGTGTCGGCTTTCCGACACGCGTGTCCGAGCGTGTCGCCGTGTCGGACGCGTGTCGGAGAGTCCGACACCGACACTCTGGGCATTTTGAAGTGTCGGTGCTTCGTAGCCAGGCGGTGTCTTCCGCGTGACCGACACGGATTCGCCCCGCCAAACGGGGCCTTAGACTTCGGTTTAATACATAATAGAATAAATGATTTGAAAAATCAAGAGCCAAATCACTTAGGCTTCTCCCATATATTAAATATTAAATAATATTTAAAAGTAAATTTAATTTCAGAATATACATTTTTTAAAGAAAAAAATAATATAAAGTACTTAATTTGATTGTAAATTCATTTGCTTGCCCAATTTAATACTACTTCTAATTTGACGAACCTTTAAATTCAGGGTCTTATTGGTCGGTCACGTCAATAAGCCGTACAAGAGTGCATATGCGCGATACACAAGTCACATAAGCTAAAAAAGATACAAAAGCCACATAAGCGATACAAAATAAAAAAAAAACATGTGCGAAGACGTGTGCGACACTAATACAAATGCGGGTAATAAAAGTAAAATAAGATGCGACGACTCAGGTTGCATTATTTACTAAGGTATTGAGGATTCCCCCTTTACTTATCATAGGAATCTCCGAGAAGTTAACTTCGCCATGAATGACATCGAGTTTAGTGAACAACTTCTTGCCACACATATGATTACTGGCTACTGTATCTAGATATCAAACATCATGCTTTCTTCGCCGGTTCCTTTATACATAAGGAACATAGTCGAACCACCTTCAGGATTTTCTTGCCACAACTAGATGGCTTGCTTCCTCTGTCTTCTTCGACAATCTACATTCATCGCTCATGTGCCCAAATTTATTACAATTATAACATTGGATTTTAGCTTTACTTCTTAGATGAAATCTTCTCCGTTCTCTTCCTCCTGGTCCTCGTCCGTGTCCTCGGGCATATAGAGATTCTTCTCCTTCTCTAGTATTTTGTCTTCTGTCATAAGTCATTGTTTCTCGACCTCTTCTACCTCTGCCACCTCGGTAATTATCTTTGTAGTTGTCTCGTCCTCGCATGCTACCACCTCTTCCTTGACTTTCTCGGAGGGATAATTAGCTTTGAAAGTGTACTCCAAATTACTCGGACCTTCATTTTGACTCATTGGATACTGATGAGCTTACAATGAACCCACAAGCTCGTCCAACGAAATTTGTGATAGATCTTTGAACTTTTCTATGACAGCTACAAGCCTACAACATAATCAAATTTTCTCGTAGAGAACGAAGAAGTTTCTCCATAACTCAAACGCCGTCAAGAGTTTTTCCATTGCGCTTCATCTCATTTACCACCATTTTTAATCGAGTTACATATTCATTAATCTTCTTGGAGGTCTGCATCTTCGAAGTTTCAAACTCTGCTCGTAAAGATTGTAGCTGCACCTTCTTCTCTTTATCCACGCATTGCAGAGGTTTCTGCAGAATCTCCCATGCTTCCTTCGATGCTATGTTATTAAGGCTCGCGCCTAGGCGCGCCTGAGGCGTCGGGCGTACCAGGCGCACCGGGCCTCGCCTCTTGAAGGCAGAGGCAGACGAGGTGCCCCAGGCGCGCCTTTGGCGTGCGCCTCGGGTGCGCCTAGGTGCGCCTTGCTTCATCAACAACATTTATTGGCTCAAAATTATCTTCATTGCCCGAGGCACTTGGATAATGGCTTCATATCGGAGGTCCAATGCTACAAAAATGTAACAAAGGGATTGATGTCACTACGAGACTAACAACAACAAAACTCAAGCCTTTATACCACTATAGTAGGGCCGACTATATGGATTTTTTGTCGCCATTGTGCCCCATCTTAAATCATAATCTCACTAATGCCTAAATACATCATGTCTTTCCTTATAGTTTCACTGAATTTGTCTTTTTTAAGTCGTATAGTTCACTGAATTGGGGGCCCAGTTATTTTAAAAATCTAAATTTTTAATGCTAGTTATTTTTGGGGGTGTAATATATACAATCCAAACTGAATAATGAAGATAAACTTAGATAAATTTTCTGCATTGCGAAAAGAGATGTATGAGATGGATGTCCAATTCCACCGTGGATTCTCAATGCGGACTTCTCTCTACAGCAGGCATAGGTGTATCATCCAAAGCAACATTTCATCTATCATGCTATCCCTTCCAATCATCCACTTTATCTTAGGCTCCGTTTGGCCCAGTGGTGGCGGTCGTGAACGCGGTGGTTATGAACTGTCGTTCGTGAACTCCCGACCTCATCTATGGAATTTCATCCACTTTTATGTTCAAAACTAGTTTTCTTTCCGTTTGCATGCCAAACATACATTCTACGACGGTAATGTTTTTGTCCAAACTCACCGGAGCAAAATCACGGCGCCAAACAGAGTCTTATAGTCCTGTAAAACACAATGATTCCAAACGGAGTGTTTGGCGCTAAATGCCGCGCCAAACGGTGATGTTGTTGAAATGGTATTTCTGCTGCTTTGTTGTGGGGTGGGAAAATATACTACTTATTAACTTCTTCACGTTCTTCATTTCTTAGGCTCTATCGATAATGTTTGAACGAATTACTGTTCATCGCAGAGTCATTATTCATGTAACTGAAAATTCTCACACACTAGTAATTTCTCCTTATGGGGTATCAGGTATTGTACTTAACATGGAAATTTAAAACCAGTCTCATTTTGATGTAGAGATTAGTCGGGAAACTAATAGCTTTATTTACTTTTAGATAATACTATTTTTAATGCATAGGCGATCTTTTTTTTGTCCAAATGTTTCATTTATTTAAGCTTTTGCAGTATCTTTTGAATCCATCTTAACTTGCTAAATATGAATAAACATTTCTTGTTACAATGTTTGGTATCCTTGTTGACTTATATTACTCTATCTGTCAAATGTTTCTTACCAGCACTATTGAGAAGGTAATTGCAAAGTTTGCTCAGTTGACCCCCCAAGAGAGAGAAAAAAGGAAGTTAGAGGGCCTTGAGGTACGTCCATTCAACACATCTCACTCTAGTCCTATCATGTTAAAAGTGTTTAACTTGTGTCAGCTAAATCTTTTTATTTGACTCCGATGTTTTTAACTGCTCTTAAAATTGTCAACTATATTAAATATCTACCTTGAGACCACAGTATTACTTAGTTGGATTCACTTTGGAAGTGGAAAAATAGTTTCTGTTTCTTCTTCATTCCATAATCATAATAGCTTTAAGGCATTGTAGAAGACATTGTGCTGCGGAGGAAGCATATGGCCCACTCGAATGCAGAGACAAACATGCTTACTTGGCGGGTTTACTACAGGCGAGCCACAAAGGGGAGCATGAAATTGGAGCAGACCACTCATTGTATCTATTTTATTAGTAATGCTTTTATTTATGTTTTGCTAATGTGCTTATGGGGTTTTAAATAACTAAGTTGTATTTTGAACTGTTATCTTGGATGTTCACTTTTAAAGAGCATAGTGCTAACCTTGGAGTTGCCCCTTGTATTACTCCCAATCTTCTTCATCTCCTCTCTCTCTCTTGGATTTAGCTCCTCAAAAACCCAAGGGGTAACCTTTGTCATACCCGCTCTCCTATGCCTACTGCCATGCAACAACTTGGCACTCACTCTCGTCTATTCAATATCACTGAGTGCCCCATCCATGTCGATCAGCCACCCACGTCTATCCGATCTGCTAATCCGTGACATATCTTACTGCCTGCCATTCAATCACCTTCATCCCAGGTAGTTTCCATAGTCTCAAAACAGAAGGTTCCGGACCATCGAGCAATCCCTCCTTTGTCATTCTCAAATTTTGTCTCACTGTCAACTATTGTAATCATGATTGGCTCTATTAGGCTGCTAATAACTTCTCACATATCTCAATATGTCTTTGTAGTGGGCTCGCCGTATGACGTTAGTCGCCGGAGGATGGCCGGAGGTGAGGATTATGGCGGAAGAGGATACTGTGGTGCTAGAACTGTGGGTGTCTAAGTGGGGTGTGCTCGGAGAGAGAGAGAGAGACAGAGATCTACCACAATCTCATACAAGACGGAAAATAGAACTAGATACTTAGATTCCTTCATACAGACAACACATGGCTTACAAGAAACATAATAACACTAATAACTTCTAACCATGACATTCCCAACGCCTAACTCTCAAGAACTCATAAATGCAAGACAACAATAAATAATAAAACACAAGACAACTTAATCAAAATCCCACTTGATAATTGGGCACGAAACCCCACTTGATAACTGGGTGCGAAGCCTATAACATCATTCCCGCTATTCAAAATGAGCTTGACTTCAAGATCAAGGTAGATCAGAATATGTGGCGACGTGACGCAATTCCCTCATCATCAGAATCCTCCATGTCCAGATAAAAGAGCTTCTTGCAGTGATGTCCGATGTTATAGTGCTCATCACAATTAAAGCATTACCCATTTGCTCGCCGTTCAGACATTTCCACACGAGACAGTCGACGAATAAGGGGGGTTTGGGTACACTCAGGTCGTCCGTCCTGAGTCCCTACGTTCGGAAGAGTATTAGTACCCTGATCCAACTGAAGTCGCTGCTCGCACAATCTGGCTATACTCATAGCAGTCACAAAGTCCCAAGTAGCCTCAAATTCGACGTCCAGACGCAGTTGTTCGCGAAACACGACTGTGAAGATTGTGATTTGCATCTTTGGGGCTATCGTAACGTGCGCCAGAAGAAGCTGAAACTGTTCCAAATAAGTGTCCATAGACTATGTTTGTCGTAATGTCATGAGTGCATCGAGGGGGTTGCTGCAGATGGGAGGACCGAATCGCAAGTTGCAGAGCCGCTTGAAGTCCTCCCACGTCATCCATGGATGGTCGACGAGGAGACGAGTGAACCAAAGGTGAGCCGAGTCGAGAAGGTGGAAGGATGTCAATCAAATATATTCTGCTGTCGTTGTTTGTTGGTGGTCGAAGAATTGCTCGCACCTGGTTAGCCAACCCTAAGGGATCAATCTTCCCATCATTGATTGAGAATTCCAACTTGGAGTTGCCCCTTGTATTACTCCTAGTTAGCCAACCTAAGGGACGCCGCAAGGGCTCTTGAGAAGCCACCCTCGCCGTAGTAGGCGAAACGAGAAGGTTTCAGCGACTAAAACTCATGAAACTCTCGTTTTTTACCATTTTCCGGGCGGCGGTAGGCCGCCGGACCACCGCCGACGGGTGCGCCTGCCGCCGTCGAACTGAGCTGTGCCGACGGCTGGCAGTTTCGGGCCGGCGACCGACAGTTTAGGACCGGCGACTGGCAGTTTCTGGCCGACGCCGACGGCTGATCCTATGTAGGATCCAATTGGAGCCGCCCGATCCTAAGCAAACTAGAACTCAGTCACTGGGATCCTCAGCCAAATAATTGGAGAGAGAACAATTTCCTCCCGCCTTTTGTAGATGGATTTATCGTATAATAGGATCTGAGCCATCCGATCATCTCATGATCTATGCTGATTCATTTCAAAGGAAGAGGAAGAACTGGAATATTTTATAAACCAGCCAACTTCCAAGATAATTTTAAATTACTTAGAGATAAAATCAGAAAAAGTTCCAACAACAAAGTTGTGGAGAAAATTTAGTTTGGAAATCCTAAAGCCCTCAAAATATGTCCAAATTGGGTCGGTCAATAAAATTTTGATTTTAACGGTTTTCTAGAAAATTCACACCATATTTTGGGCCTCTTAGAGATCTCTGATAGTAAAACACAATACTAGGCTACAATTTTGGTATTCATAGATGTTTCATCAGAAGCCTCTATGATCCTCAACAACCTAGCCAAAGTTGATTTGACCGTGTAAATGTTTTTTTTGAAAGTTTAAGCTCAATTTGAGGACTTTAGAAGCTGAACTAGAAAATTTTCATCAATGACAAAGTTGTAGAAAAATGTGTGATCTACTCTACTTTGTAGAAGGGACCAACTCATTTTGAAATCTCTAAAGTAGTCAAATCAGGCCCCTAACAAGACAACAAATTATCCTAAATCATAAGCCAATTTTTGATAAGTAATTTCATAATTTTGGGTTTATTTTTGAAACACATGCATGCCTCAAACATAAATACCACGAATACAAAAGTTATAGGTGATGGGGGGCCATCTGGCGCGACGCGGCGCAGGGCGGACCCCACGTTCGTGTATTCTCGCAGGCGGGCTTGACCGGATCGCCGATCCGCCACCGCGGTTGCGTCCGGCTCGTCGTTCTGATGAATTTTCATATATAGCTTATTGTATTTCAGATATTATTTAGTATTGTTTTGGCGCCGAGATTGACGGCCAATCATAGCCGTCCATCTTGGTTGCCCTAATATTATTTCATTATAAATAAGGGGGTTAGGGCTGCAGGAAAACTATTGCTGAAGTTGGAGAGATCTTCTTCCTTGCTTTCGGTGATCCTTCCGCGGTGCCGACGCCGTGGAGCCCGTGGTGCCGACTCCATTGGGTAAGTATCTTCCTTTTTCCTCCACCCCTCCTCGCTGCCATCCGCCGTCCCCCCCTGTTTCTCCCTTGCCGTCAGCCTCCTCCACCAACAGTGCCGCCGCCAGCCTCCCAAACAGCAGCCTGCTGTTCGCCACCTCCAGCCAAGGCTACAGCCGCCACCCCTCCCCTATCGGTACACCCGCCGCCTCCCCTCCTTGCTCGCAGCCACCCCGCCGCCTCCCCTCCTTGCTCGCAGCCACCCCACGCCACCTCCCCTCCTTGCTCGCAGCCCCCAAACCGAACGGATCTGTCCAGTCCCGGACAGATCTGTCCAGTCCAAGTCCCAACCCCCGATCTAACCCTAACTCACCCGTACCCGCAACCCTACCTTCTCCACTCGTGGATCCACCTTCCCCCTTACCCGATCTAGTCTACCACCACCCGGAAACCTCCGTTTTCCCTCCATAACTTCAGTTTCGCTTAGTTTATTGCAGCCCTAATTTTATTCTAGATTTTGTTGTGCTTGTTGTGTGTAGAATTAGTTGTGGAAGGTTATGAAACATTGCTCACCTTGTGGACTTGTTGCTTAATGGAAGTTTAGCTTGTTATTATTTGCCTGTGAATACCTTAACCTGCAGGAGGACGTGATTCGCCGCGCGGTTTACTTCTGGCCCTCCATGCGGAGGAAAGCCACCGTCTAACGCCTAAAGAAATTGTGTAGCTTTCTTATGAATGAATGTGTGGTTTAATATGATGTTCTTTGTTTTTATTAATTTGAACGCCTGCTAAAAGTCATCATCGCATATAGTCATTTAGTTTGAGTGAGTCTGCCCCTACACACCACTAATTTGCATCTTAAAATCCACTACACAGCCTACCCTACATCAGTTGGTATCAGAGCCCAGGTCGGGCTGTTTTGCATGCTCCGTAGTGGTAGGTCATTTAGAAGCATGGTAGATCCACAGGTCACCAACGAACGAGCGGCAGGCTCGAATTCGAGCGCTGCCACCACGGATTTTGAGCGTCTGATGTTAAACCGTTTCGATGCTTTAGGCACCCAGTTTGAGACCGTACAACATGATATTGCTGCGGTGAACCGTCGCCTAGATAGGATAGAGAACGCTAGGGATACTCCTTCCCTACATGACGATGAGGTAGCGGATGACCCGACCTACTCTCCCCGCCGCGGTCAGCGGGTCAGAGGTGATCCACCGCCGGCTGACCGCTACCGTCGTGAGATTCCTGTGAGAGCCCCCACTCCGCCAGCAAGGCGGAATCCTGAGCCAGCGCGTGGCCGAACCCCGCCCCCGCGGGAAGATTACCGCATGCCACGTCAGCCTGGCCCCAGGGACCGTGTCCCTCCACACGGTCGTCATGACCAGCGTCGAGACGAGTATTACCCACCGGGACGACGTGAGCGCGGACCCCCACCCGCTCGGCACGATTATGACCGTGACTACGATCCTGATGATTATCCTGACCCGCGGAGAGGTGATCGCGCCCTTGACATCACCCGTAGGATTCGCCTCGATGCCCCGACGTTCGATGGTCGCCTGGATCCGAAGGCCTTTAGTGACTGGCTCCTGGACATGGATCACTATTTTGATTGGTACGACATGAGTGATGATCGTTGTGTCCGGTTTGCCAAGATGAAGTTAGTCGGGCAGGCTAAGGTGTATTGGATTAGTGTTGAGCGAGCCTTAGATCGTGACGGTTACTACCCCATCACCCGATGGGATGACATGAAGGAGAGGCTTAAGGATAAATATCTCCCTGCTTCCTACCGTGACCAGCTACTTGATCAGCTGCAGAGCTTACGTCAGGGGACGCTTTCCGTAGCTGAGTATATGGCTCGATTCGACGAGCTAGTTGTTAGGAGCGATATTTCGGAGGAGCCTATTGCCACTGCCTCTCGATTCAAGGCTGGCCTCCGTTCGGATCTCCGGAGAGAGCTGATTCCCCACCGCTTGGAGACTGTAGATCAGATATTCCAGCTCGCTCTAGAGTATGAGCAGTACCTTCGTACCCCTAGCACGAAGCAGTTTCCTTCCCGGACGGATTCGTCGACGGTTAGGAAGCCCGCTCCAGCCCAGACTGCTGCAGCCACTCCTCCCCCCCGAGTCACTCCTGACTTGAAGGGGAAGGCAGCCGCTACCGAGGGCCAGAGGCCTGGGGGTATTCAGTGTTTTAGGTGCGGGGGTAGAGGACACGTTGCGGCCCACTGCCCCACACGTAGTCTGTTGATTGAGGAGGAGGAGACCGCTTTAGAGGGAGATGTGGAGATTACTGAGGAGGTCACTGCCACCGTTGAGGAGGGCTGGGAGAGCGACGCTGAGCGTTCGTTAGAGGTAGGCGTAGTCAGGCGCTTCCTGCATACCCCACGTGCCGATGAGGATTGGCGCCGCACTACCATTTTCTACACATATTTCCCGAGTGCAGGCGGACCCTGCAAATTAGCTATCGATAGTGGGAGCTGCGTGAATATCGTGGCCCAGAAGGGTTTAGATCGCATGCAGGTGAAGGCGGAGCCTCATCCCCACCCTTATCATGTCATCTGGGTCGACAAGACAGCTATCCAGGTTACCCAACGCTGTCTTGTTCCGATCACCATCGCATCCTTTGAGGACCGAGTTTGGTGCGACGTCATCCCTATGGATGTTGCCCACGTCTTGCTGGGCCGCCCTTGACTATTTGATCGCGATGTCACGTGTTTCGGTCGGTCAAACACGTGTGTCTTTTATGATAAGGGGCGGAAGATCACTTTATCTCCCACCCAGCCCAGAGAGAGGTCCAAGGGCCGGGTCGAGCCGTCCACTAGCACGATTGCTTCGAGACCCGTGCACATTCTGAGGCGTAGTGAGTTTCTGAGAGATAGCACCGATGCTGGAATCATGTATGTAGTGGAAGCCACTATGGCATCTGATTGCCCTACAACCGAGGTTCATCCCGCCGTGCGACCCTTACTAGGTGAGTTTGCGGATATTATGCCAGAGGAGCTTCCTGATGAGCTACCCCCTCTGCGGGACATTCAGCATGTTATCGATTTAGTCCTGGGGGCCTCGCTCCCCAACCTGCCACACTATCGCATGAATCCTGTTGAGCACGCTGAGCTCAAGAGGCAGGTTGATGAGCTTCTTCGGAAGCAGTTTATCCGTGAGAGCTTGAGTCCGTGCGTCGTCCCCGCTCTTCTTACCCCTAAGAAGGACGACAGTTGGCGTATGTGTATTGATAGTCGAGCTATCAATAAAATTACGGTGAAGTATCGTTTCCCGATCCCTCGTCTGGACGACCTACTAGACACGATGTCCGGGGCTCAGATCTTCTCGAAGATCGATCTCCGAAGCGGATATCACCAGATTAGAGTGCGAGAGGGCGACGAGTGGAAAACGACATTTAAGACGAAAGACGGTCTGTACGAGTGGCTGGTCATGCCATTCGGGCTCTCGAACGCCCCAAGCACATTCATGCGAGTCATGACCCAGGTCCTGCGGCCCTATATGGGCAAATTCCTAGTCGTCTACTTTGACGACATTCTGATTTATAGTCATACCGAGGCCGACCACCTCGAGCACTTGAGACTCCTCTTTGACATCCTCCGAAAGGAGAAATTATTTATCAATACGAAGAAGTGCTCCTTCTTAACCGAGTCAGTCCACTTTCTGGGATTCATTATCTCCTCCTCAGGCGTGTCCGTTGACCCTGAGAAGGTCTAGTCTATTCGCGAGTGGCCCACGCCATCGAACATCCATGAGGCCCATAGTTTTCACGGACTTGCGACCTTTTATCGGAGATTTGTTAGGGGGTTTAGCTCGATCATGGCCCCGTTTACTAGTTGTTTGCGTAAGGGAGACTTTCAGTGGACCGCCGCGGCCACTCGTGCATTTGAGGAGATTAAGGACAAGCTGACGTCCGCTCCCGTCCTCCGACTCCCCGATTTTGGCAGAGCCTTCGAGGTCGCGTGTGACGCGTCGGGTGTGGGTATTGGGGGAGTATTGAGTCAAGAGGGACACCCAGTTTCGTACTTTAGTGAGAAACTGAATGAAGCCAAGCAAAAATACTCGAATTATGATCGGGAATTTTATGCTATCGTCCAGTCACTACGATATTGGAGACACTACCTCCTGCCCCGGGAGTTTGTGCTCTACTCTGACCACCAGGCCCTACGCTACCTCGACTCTCAGAGGAAGCTGAGTCACCGACATGCGAAGTGGGTAGAGTATCTTCAAGATTTCCACTACGTTCTCAAACATCGCGCTGGTGTTGAGAACAAACCCGCCGACGCACTCAGTCGTCGAGTCTCTCTACTACACACATTACGGGCCCAGGTGGATGGTTTCGAGAGGTTGATTATGGACTACCCCACTTGTCCTGATTTTGCTGAGGTATACGCTGCGCTATCTAGGGACCCTCCCGCTCCTATTGAGGGGTTCCAGATCATTGATAGGTACCTATTCCGGGGCTCCCGCTTGTGTGTGCCCAACACTTCATATCGTGATTATTTAGTATGGGAACTACACGCCGGGGGTGCTGCCGGTCATTTTGGGCGAGATAAGTCGATTGCTATGGTAGAGGATCGTTTCTATTGGCCGAGCTTGAAGAAAGATGTAGCTCGTATCGTCCGACATTGTCGTGTTTGCCAAACGGCCAAGGGAACGAAGCAGAACACGGGCTTATACACCCCTTTACCCGTCCCACATCGTCCCTGGGAGGACATTAGCATGGACTTTGTGCTTGGGCTTCCGCGCACCCAGCGGAAGCATGATTCTATCTTTGTCGTGGTCGATCGGTTTTCTAAGATGACGCACTTTATCGCGTGTAGTAAGACCGCTGATGCTCCCCGTGTCGCGGACTTATTTGTGAGTGAGGTTTTTAGATTACACGGTCTCCCGAAGTCCATCGTGTCCGATCGGGATGTGCGGTTCGTTAGCTATTTTTGGAAGACGTTATGGCGTAAAACCGGGACTACTCTCAAATTCTCATCTGCATACCACCCTCAGACAGACGGTCAGACTGAGGTGGTGAATAGAAGTCTAGGTAACCTACTGAGGTGTCTAGTTGGTGAGCATGCGTCTAGTTGGGACTCAGTGCTCCCTATAGCTGAGTTTGCATACAACAGTTCCATCAATAGGTCGACTGGTCTGAGTCCGTTTCAGGTAGTATCAGGATATGACCCTAGGAAGCCTATTGACCTTATACCCGTCCCGACTGAATCACGTCCTAGCGAGTTTGCTGAGTCCTTCACACGTCACTTGCATGAGTTGCATGAGTCCATCAGGCGTAAAATTAATTTGAGCAATGAGCATTATAAAGAACAGGCAGACAAACATAGACGGGAAAAACATTTTCTGGTTGGCGAACAGGTGATGGTACGAGTCCGTCCGGAGCGGCTCCCTCAGGGGCCTGCTAAGAAGTTAAGCGCAAGACGAATTGGGCCCTACTCAGTCTTGAGACGGATCGGGTCGAATGCCTACGAGCTGGACATTCCTGCGAGCATGGGTATCCACCCTGTGTTCAATGTCGAGGACCTGACACCCTACTTTCCACCTCACGAGTACCCCGATCCCTACCTTGGCGGCCTGCCCGAGCCTACACCACCACCCCTTCCTTCAGTCACCCAGCCCCCACTTCGTTTCCCCTTCCCCGGGAGTTCGTCATCGTTGGCTTCACCTGGAGTACCACCACCATCACCGGATCACTCTCCCCGTGTGCTGAGGGCCGAGCAGATTACAGAGATCATTGCGCATGAGTTCGTCCCTTCTACGGATGGGCTCGTGTGTCGCTTCTTAGTTCGCTGGCTTGGACGACCCGTCACCGACGACACCTGGATTGCTGCTGCAGAGTTGGACCAACTCGCCCCGGGACTTCGACTTCAGTACGAGCGTCTCCATTCATCGGAGATGAAGGCTTTTCAGTCCGGGGGAGTTGATGAGGGGCCATCTGGCGCGACGCGGCGCAGGGCGGACCCCACGTTCGTGTATTCTCGCAGGCGGGCTTGACCGGATCGCCGATCCGCCACCGCGGTTGCGTCCGGCTCGTCGTTCTGATGAATTTTCATATATAGCTTATTGTATTTCGGATATTATTTAGTATTGTTTTGGCGCCGAGATTGACGGCCAATCATAGCCGTCCATCTTGGTTGCCCTAATATTATTTCATTATAAATAAGGGGGTTAGGGCTGCAGGAAAACTATTGCTGAAGTTGGAGAGATCTTCTTCCTTGCTTCCGGTGATCCTTCCGCGGTGCCGACGCCGTGGAGCCCGTGGTGCCGACTCCATTGGGTAAGTATCTTCCTTTTTCCTCCACCCCTCCTCGCTGCCATCCGCCGCCCCCCCCCCCCCCCCCCCCCCCCCCCCCCCCCCTGTTTCTCCCTTGCCGTCAGCCTCCTCCACCAACAGTGCCGCCGCCAGCCTCCCAAACAGCAGCCTGCTGTTCGCCACCTCCAGCCAAGGCTACAGCCGCCACCCCTCCCCTATCGGTACACCCGCCGCCTCCCCTCCTTGCTCGCAGCCACCCCGCCGCCTCCCCTCCTTGCTCGCAGCCACCCCACGCCACCTCCCCTCCTTGCTCGCAGCCCCCAAACCGAACGGATCTGTCCAGTCCCGGACAGATCTGTCCAGTCCAAGTCCCAACCCCCGATCTAACCCTAACTCACCCGTACCCGCAACCCTACCTTCTCCACTCGTGGATCCACCTTCCCCCTTACCCGATCTAGTCTACCACCACCCGGAAACCTCCGTTTTCCCTCCATAACTTCAGTTTCGCTTAGTTTATTGCAGCCCTAATTTTATTCTAGATTTTGTTGTGCTTGTTGTGTGTAGAATTAGTTGTGGAAGGTTATGAAACATTGCTCACCTTGTGGACTTGTTGCTTAATGGAAGTTTAGCTTGTTATTATTTGCCTGTGAATACCTTAACCTGCAGGAGGACGTGATTCGCCGCGCGCTTTATTTCTGGCCCTCCATGCGGAGGAAAGCCACCGCCTAACGCCTAAAGAAATTGTGTAGCTTTCTTATGAATGAATGTGTGGTTTAATATGATGTTCTTTGTTTTTATTAATTTGAACGCCTGCTAAAAGTCATCATCGCATATAGTCATTTAGTTTGAGTGAGTCTGCCCCTACACACCACTAATTTGCATCTTAAAATCCACTACACAGCCTACCCTACATCAATAGGCCTATGTATCTACCACAACTTTGGTATTCAACGCTTCTATATTCGAGGTTTTTGGTCACTCCAAATGGGGTCTCAATTTGGGCAACATTTTTGGAAACCACGAGATGGAATGATGGCCATAGTGATAAAACCGGGAGATTCCCGTCGAGGTCAAACTTGTAAAGAATGTGTGAATATATACTATCATTATGTGACTTCCTTACTTTGAAGTCACTAAACACAACAAAATTGACTTGATCGAATGCTCAAGTGTGAAACATGAACAATGATCGTAGTTACGGATAATGAAATAATTGATGCACTCATTCTTTATTTTATCTAATCATACACCTACATCATTATGGGTGGGATGTGTGCATAAATGGGGCGGGTTTGTCAGCTCCTCGGCTAGATCACTCTGTCAGGTGAGTAGGGCGACAAACTCCGGTTGTTTCAGAGTAGGGGAGACCGTAGGCTAGCTACCTACCTACCATCTAGGTTGGAACCTCTCTCCTTGTTTGATATGATTCCGCCAGGATGACGATATAGACGATTATGTGTCCTCGTTGATAGTATTGCGGAGTAACACGATACGGGTAAGGCATATGCACGTGTTGTGACCACATCATAGAAGCTGGGTTTGACCTACCCACTATCACCGTTGGGCGATAGTGATGAGGCATGTGTGAATAACGTCTCCCAGAAATTGGTTACTATGCGACATTGGGGAAAACACTTTGGATTGCATATTGAGCATCATAACATCACTATTGCATATCTTATTACTTATGCTTATAATGTCGTCTTACTTATTACTAACTTTGTTTATGTATTGTACGTTTCATCAATTGTGCTAACATTGATGTAGCTCTTTTTCTACGCCCAAGCATTAAGTTGTGGTGGGCGAGTATGAAGGAGCTCATTTAGTCGATTTTGACTAACCCATTCATTGTCACACCCAGGAGCTGACGAAATCGGGCAGGGTGATAGGAATAATGATGCACGGTGATGTACACGAGCATGAGCAGAACATGAAAACTTACGAATTACGCATATTGATAACATTTGACTTAGGAAACTGACTATTATGTGTACTACTGTTACATGTAATCACGATATACTGAAACTATGGCGGCTCCGTGCACCCTTATCTATGTATTTATCCTGCGAATTTGATTTATCAAACTCTCTACTCTTCCGCTGAATGATGTGATTGGAAATGATGTGTTAGCCTTACAAGGCGAGGGTTTCGGAATGTGTGTCACGGATGGGTGCGAGGCAGGTTCCTCTTCCTTGAAATGATTCATTTCTTGGGACGTTCTCTTTGGGCATAAAGCCCTTCTGACTTTACGGGAGGGGGGCCTTACAACTACCCATAACAATCTTCTTTCTCTTAATCATCTGAATAGGGCTGCTGATAGCTTTATATCGGGTCACTGATATCCTCACATTGGGCCTCTGATAACCTAGATTGTGCTCTCTATTGAACCTATTTTAGGAATTTAGAATATTTGTTTTAATCATGTCGTCGATACCAACACACTGGGCCCTTGAAACCCGTAGACGTCTCCGCTGCCCTTGTAGTATGCCCCGCAGCCCAGTAATGGTTATATCTTGCGCCAACACCGTTGAGTTATTTCTTGCCACTCTTACCTTCCGAATAGACGTCGAGACAAGCTCTTGGCATCTAGCCAAGTTACCATGCTGTAGCTTGAGCATAATGCCGCAATGCCGCCTCATTTCCCGATGCCCACCTCTTCATTATTCCTAGAAGAACCCTTCTCCCTCCCCGACAATCCTACCAAGCCTTTGTTAATCGACTTGACAATGAATGTGACCGTCGAGCATTACCGAAGGCGTTTGGACATTCCTGCCTTCAATGGGACTAATCCTATTGTTTACCCAGAAATCAACGATCACCTTGAGCTAGCTTTTTGCAGGTAACCGAAGCAATCCACACCCTCTCCTGGCAGTCCAGGTATTTTTCGCCGAAGATCCAAGCCCTGGCGGTCCCTCATCGCCCGGGTGGTCTCGCCTTTCGTCTCGTAGAGGTCGCGCTTCGCTCGACCTCGCCTAGAGGTCACGCCCCGCGTGATCCCTCCATCGAGAGGTCACCCCTTTGGGGCGACCTCGGCTTGAGGCAGATCGCCCCAGCTGGGGCGATCTCGGCCTGAGGTCGCCCTCTGGGCGACCTCGCCAGGTCGCCCCCCCTGGGGCGACCCCGGCCTGAGGCAGATCGCCCCAGCTGGGGCGATCTCGGCCTGAGGTCGCCCTCTGGGCGACCTCGCCAGGTCGTCCCCTTGGGGCGACCTCGGCCTGAGGCAGATCGCCCCAGCTGGGGCGATCTCGGCCTGAGGTCGCCCTCTGGGCGACCTCGCCAGGTCGTCCCCCCTGAGGCGACCTCGGCCTAAGGCAGATCGCCCCAGTTGGGGCGATCTCGTCCTGAGGTCACCCTCTGGGCGACCTCGCCAAGTCGTCCCCCCTGGGGCGACCTCGGCCTGAGGCAGATCGCCCCAGCTGGGGCGATCTCGGCCTGAGGTCGCCCTCTGGGCGACCTCGCCAGGTCATCCCCCCCTGGGGCGACCTCGGCCTGAGGCAGATCGCCCCAGCTGGGGCGTTCTCGGCCTGAGGTCGCCCTCTGGGCGACCTCGCCAAGTCGCCCCCTTGGGGCGACCTCGGCCTGAGGCAGATCGCCCCAGCTGGGGCGATCTCGGCCTGAGGTCGCCCTCTGGGCGACCTCGCCAGGTCGTCCCCCCTCGGGCGACCTCGGCCTGGGAGGTCTCGGCTCCGGGCAGCTCGTTCCTTCCTGACCCGCCCGTTTGGGCAGGCCCCCTCGCCTATAAATAGGGGGGTAGGGGCATTGGTTTTGGGATGGGGGGAGAGTTTCCAGCCCTTGCCTTTGACATGAGCGGTCTCATTTCTGAGACCATCGTATCTCTTCCCATCAGCTGGGGCGGTCTCATTTTTGAGATCGTCAATACCTCATTTCGGCAGCTGGAGCTATCTCATTTTTGAGACCTCGTTACCTCTTTTTCAGCAGATTCTGCTATCTTCTCTCAAGAGACTCTCGACATCTCTTTTTCTCCTCCCTCTTGTCTTCCATCATAGCTCAGTAACCAACCATCTAATAGTTTCCTTCCTCCACCTCTTTGCAGCTTGAGCGAGTGTGGACCTGGAGCATTTTTGGCTCGAACATAACACACGACCTTCAGATCAGAATGGTTGATGAAAAGCAGCTGTGATGAAGATATGTATGAGACTTTGCCGAGAATAACACCAAATCTTAAAACAGCCATAACTTTTGATCCGGGTGTCGGAATTCAGAAATTCAAAGCTTGCCGCGACCGGCTCGACCTGAACTATCCAAAAATTGAACCGGGTTCCCCGTTCAGGCAATTTTTAGCCCTCATATTTCAAAAATTCGGCTCTGTTTGAAAGTTATTTCAGTTTTTCTCTTTTTCGGCAATTTCTATTTTTTGAGTAGCAATGGAGATGACAAAGGCTCAATATCATTCAAGTGGTGAACTTACTCTGGAAGCTCTTGAACTTCGCATTGAGATTCGTTTGGAGCAATTTTGCAAAGAGCTTGCTCAACAGCAGGAGCAGACTCGTCAGCAACTTAATGAGATTAATCAAGCTATAACAACTATCATTCAGCAGCTTCCTCCTCAAGTCGCAACTCCTTCGGCCCCTCCAGTTATAGCTGAAGTGGAAGAGCCTTCTCCTTTTACAGATAGAATTCGTTTGGAAACTGCTCCTAATGGGTTTAAGGAACCCCGTCTACCAACCTTCTCAGGGGGAGAAGATCCAATCTCCCACCTTCAAGCCTTTGAGTCAGCTGTTGCGTTGAGAACTATATCAGATAGCATCAGGTGCAAGCTTCTCGTCATGACCTTTGGCGGTCAAGCTCTGGAATGGTTCTACAAGCTACCACCTCAATCAGTTACTTGCTTTATGGATCTTAGAAGAGAACTTCTCTTGAAATTTGCTACCTCAAGGAAGCGAAAGAGACGCCCAGCAGCTCTTTTTCAAATCAAGCAAGGATTTAATGAAACTATCGCTCACTTCATCGATAGATTCCAGAGAGAGATTCTTGAGGTTGTTAATGTCGATCAAGAGATGTATAAATGTGCCTTCATTCATGGACTTCAAGAAGGCCCTCTCAAATATAAAGTCAGCATAAAAGAGCCAAAGTCTTATGAGCATCTCATCGAAATAGCAAATCAGTTTATTGAAGGTGAAGCGATGAATCCTAACTATGTGTGTTCTCAGAACCATAAGATTCAACAACATCAGAGAAATTTCTATCACAGTCACTCATCTTCAACACAGAGCCCTCCGCAAGTTGAGCAGTTTGAGTCTTATTCTCTTCCTCAGAATATATCATCTCCATACTTGGAAGTCTCTCCCATTCAGTCTTATGATCCTACAACACTTGAATATGAAAATCACCCAGAAGGATCTACTAAGCTGAATCTCTCCTTGGAAGAGGTCCTAACAAATATTCAAAATATGCCAGAGTATAGAAGACCTCGTCCTATAAAGTCTAAGGTTGAAAATCGCAATCAAGAGCTCTTCTGCGCATATCATTCAGATATTGGTCATGATACAGAAGACTGTCGTGCTCTCCGAAAGTTGATAGACCAAATGTTGAAGGCAGGAAAATTACAAGACTATGTTACTTGGTAATATGAAGATTGTTTTTCTTCTAGCAGAGACAACTTTACGAAGCAGAGAGTTTTTTCCCTCAAATAAAAGAAGTGCATAGAATAGAAAGAGATATGATATCACTTTATTCCCTATTTTGTAT
The DNA here is from genome assembly GCA_033032865.1 of Dactylorhiza incarnata. NCBI lineage: Eukaryota > Viridiplantae > Streptophyta > Magnoliopsida > Asparagales > Orchidaceae > Dactylorhiza > Dactylorhiza incarnata. The sequence goes on from JAWHQI010000017.1 coordinate 14,823,668, forward strand.
GACTCCCATTTGTTTGGAGCTTTTTTCGTATCTTTTCTTTTTTAGTTTTACTTGTAATAAGTATGACAGTGATTGGGGTTCTATCAGCAGCTATCATCGCGAAGATCTTCTCAGCAGTCAGATACATCAAACGCCATATCCATATTCACTCTCGTATCCTTCATTGCAAGCATTTATCCTTTTTATGTCTTAAGCTTATTTCATTACTCAACTTCCTGCTATTTACATCGATACCTATAAACATTGCGTGGTTGCAAATGGTAGAAATACTACCTCTGATTTGAGTGAGGGTCGTAAAACCCACTGCAACCACATCTCGCTTGAAGCACTCGCAGATGTGTAGTGGTAGCCCAGCCCCTTTTCCTCTCTATCTCTCTCTCTATAATGATTGTCATTGATTGTCATGACATCTCGTCGAGTTAATCAACTTGCTTTGCTTGAAACAGATGATTACATCTGATAACAGATTGGTTATGATAAAATGCTAACAAATAATGTTATGATTGACATACGTTGGCAAGAAAAACATACTGACTTTGGTATGTACTACAACGACCATCAAATAATTATGCAATTGTTTGTTGACTACTAATTTTTCAGGTACCATGGACTTCACATATATATATATATATCATGTCGGATTTTCTAGATTTCTGGACTTTGGGATTCCATGGTTAATCTATCTATCATTTCTGGATTTCGCAAAATCATACGCTAGTTTGGGCATCAGCTAACATAACCTCAATAAAAATATTATATCATCAAGTCAGAATCAGCCAGCTATATGAACTTCACACTCACTGATCTGGAATATGTAAATGTGATGATATCAGAATGTTAGTTTATCTCTCCACAGATATTATTTCATCAACATCAAAGCAAAGTGATTGTGAATAAACACTCGTATACTCTATATAAATGGGATAATCTCTCTCATACACTTCAAGTATGAATAAAAAGAAATGGTGCGGTAACATACTTTAGATCTTCATTACCTGATCTTATATCTTTTTCAGAGATATACAAGTGCTTGCGAGTTCTCTTCAGGTATTTACATTTTTATATACGCATATTCTGTCTTCACAAGAGAGGTGGATCTTGATTTGCATGGGTAAGTTCTATTTTTTCAAGCTTCTCAAAACTTAAAAAATGCGGGGATTATGTTTACCCAGAAATCAACGATCACCTTGAGCTAGCTTTTTGCAGGTAACCGAAGCAATCCACACCCTCTCCTGGCAGTCCAGGTATTTTTCGCCGACGATCCAAGTCCTGGCGGTCCCTCATCGCCCGGGTGGTCTCGCCTTTCGTCTCGTAGAGGTCGCGTTTCGCTCGACCTCGCCTAGAGGTCACACCCCGCGTGATCCCTCCATCGAGAGGTCACCCCTTTGGGGCGACCTCAGCCTGAGGCAGATCGCCCCAGCTGGGGCAATCTCGGCCTGAGGTCGCCCTCTGGGCGACCTCGCCAGGTCGTCCCCCTTGGGGCGACCTCGGCCTGAGGCAGATCGCCCCAGCTAGGGCGATCTCGGCCTGAGGTCGCCCTCTGGGCGACCTCGCCAGGTCGTCCCCTTGGGGCGACCTCGGCCTGAGGCAGATCGCCCCAGCTGGGGCGATCTCGGCCTGAGGTCGCCCTCTGGGCGACCTCGCCAGGTCGTCCCCCCGAGGCGACCTCGACCTAAGGCAGATCGCCCCAGCTGGGGCGATCTCGGCCTGAGGTCGCCCTCTGGGCGACCTCGCCAGGTCGTCCCCCCTGGGGCGACCTCGGCCTGAGGCAGATCGCCCCAGCTGGGGCGATCTCGGCCTGAGGTCGCCCTCTGGGCGACCTCCCCAGGTCGTCCCCCCTGGGGCGACCTCGACCTGAGGCAGATCGCCCCAGCTGGGGCGATCTCGGCCTGATGCCGCCCTCTGGGCGACCTCGCCAGGTCGTCCCCTTGGGGCGACCTCGGCCTGAGGCAGATCGCCCCAGCTGGGGCGATCTCGGCCTGAGGTCGCCCTCTGGGCGACCTCGCCAGGTCGTCCCCCCTGGGGCGACCTCGGCCTGGGAGATTTCGGCTCCGGGCAGCTCGTTCCTTCCTGACCTGCCCGTTTGGGCAGCCCCCCTCGCTTATAAATAGGGGGGTAGGGGCATTGGTTTTGGGATGGGGGGAGAGTTTCCAGCCCTTGTCTTTGACATGAGCGGTCTCATTTCTGAGACCATCGTATCTCTTCCCATCAGCTGGTGCGGTCTCATTTTTGAGATCGTCAATACCTCATTTCGGCAGCTGGAGCTATCTCATTTTTGAGACCTCGTTATCTCTTTTTCAGCAGATTCTGCTATCTTCTCTCAAGAGACTCGACATCTCTTTTTCTCCTCTCTCTTGTCTTCCATCATAGCTCAAAGTAACCAACCATCTAATAGTTTCCTTCCTCCACCTCTTTGCAGCTTGAGCGAGTGTGGACCTGGAGCATTTTTGGCTCGAACACCTATAGAACTTTTTACTCATGCAGAACAATTCTTTGACCCATCACCTTATTTATGCGCAAAAAGGTTCACACATGAGCATGGAGAATTTTTTCCTCCATTGGGTCTTATGGCTCTATCAGAGCATACATTTGCTCCATTGGTTCTTACTTCCGAAGGATGGTTGGTTGTTAGCACTTATGCGTTGAGTACTACAAACTGAATTAGATGACGATGCCAAATAAATACCCAATCCAAGTCATTTAAGAACTACCCGACTCCGTGGCACCGTACTTCTAAAAGCATGACCTCCGATCCTTGAAACATAAAATCCAGGTCCGAGCACATTAGGCGTCGAATGTGCTTCAAGCGTGAAAAGTGATCAAGTGAGATACACGTTTTTTTCATAAATAATGAAGCTATGACAATAAGAAATACGCCTAGATGAGTCTAAAATATGCTATATGAAATCTACTCATCAAATACCCCCAAAATTACTCGTTTGCTAGTCCCGAGCAAGCAACTCTCCATAGGGATAGGAAAATCTAATGCTTGCAAGGACAATGAATACAACAAGAGTAAAAAGAAAAGTCTCACGCCCGTGTGCGTAAACATTTCAGCAGAAGAACTTTCTCATCATACATACTAGTTTATAACTTTCTAAAGTGCGTTTTAATTTATTATTTCTACTCCTAATTAGAACTACGGTAAGTCCTAGAGTCACGTATAAGGAGAAAGTAGTGTGATCACTCAAATCTACAATACTAGACGTCGAAGATTGGGGCAGCCTCCAAAGAAATCCATTAATGACGATGACCATAAGCTTGCCCTTTCACACTCTCCACAACACTTGTCGAATTCATCCGCGTGAATCAATAGGACTTAAGTAGGATTAAGCGTAGGATTAGGTTTTCGGTGTGAAGGCTATACACCTAAACCAAAAATGAGCTCGCAATCAAATGATATCCAAGAAATAAAATACATACACAAAACCCCCAGATTCGTATGAAACAATATGAGCTGTTACCTTGCCTACTCCCAAACTCAATATTTTAAGATTTTTATTTTGCTTTTTGTTTTTTTTTTGTTTTCGACATTTTACAAAAGCAAAATCTATAGTCATTTGATTTTTTTTTCAATGTAAAAACAGTCACCACATTCATGAAAGCACCTTATCACTCCCAAATTTTATTTGAAAATAACATTTTTGAGCTCATATTTAGGTGTGTGATTAGGATGCTATTTATAGGCTTTGGTGAATTATTTGGTGGAGCTGAATGCCTGAATCAAAAGTAGGGCTAAGGCTCAAGGGGTGTGCACAAGGATATAACATGTAGATAGGGTGCAAAAGCTCAAATGGACCAAGAAATGGCCTATATCACACTCACACTAGTGAACTAACCTATGCAAATGTCTTGAGGGTCGCTAGGGGAAAGTTCTAGCCATCGAGAAAGAATACCCTTCCGACCTACTCGAGTAATATAACTCTAACAATCTTTTACACACTCACCTATACTATTTTCGGACTCTACTGGATTCACAAATTAAAAGTAGAATAAACAATCTTAACGCAATTAGAAAATCATAAACCTAGTAGTATGTTGAGAAGTTAATTCTACACGAAATTCTATGCAAGACGCATGCGATTGACTAGGAGCACTACACGAGTCTACTATTTACTCCATAACTCAAATCCTATGCAAGCACAAAAGTTTCATAATCACCATGAAAAGTTAAATTCACCTAGAACGCACAAACTAGCAAGTGCGCATTTGAGTGGGTGCGGTGTGGTGTGCATGGCAATGATAGAACTTTAGCATTTTAAATAAAACAAATCTGCAATCATAAAACATTAAAAAGCTGGAATAAAAATAACTTTCCGGTATACAATTGTGAAGTGAGAAATGTGGGTGTGCGTTCGGTTCACTCTCCCCCAAACTTAGATGAAACTATATGATGAATCTAACTATAAAACTTTGAGATAAATACAGGGGAGAGGTTTAGAATGTACCCCATGCTCAGATATTGAGCATACTGGAAGACGATTGAAATATGAAATTCCGCAACAACAATAAAATTGACTAAACAACCATGCAGGGTAAGCTCCAGCAAAATGGAAAGAAAAGAAAGGGGGAACTATGTTTAAATAAAGAGAAACAGAAATAAAATTACTAAACTAAAAACCCTAGCACACACAGATAAATCTGGGGTGTCTCCCATAAGCACATTTGTTTAACGTCCTTAAGTTGGACGCAAATACCTGTATTAAGCATATAGTCACAGGCAAAAATAAGTAAAACAGAAAAATTCTGAAGATAAACAGAGACATAGATAACTCATAAAACGAGTGTCTCTATCAGAGGTAAAAGTGTGGGGAGTCCCATGTAAACGTACAACCTCACTAAAAAAAAGATCAGTGACGCGAGTAGCGTCCGAAGTTTTTCACATGGTATAAAATGTGTCATTTTGGAAAACCTATCTACTACAACAAAAATTGAATTTACTTTTCTTTTCGTACGAGGTAAACCGACAACGAAATCCATGGATACTTCATCCCATGGTTTCTCAGGAATGGATAAAGGAGTGTATAATCCGGTGTTTTAAGCGTGACCTTTAAATAATTGACACGTGGAACATGTTCTAACTAAGTTGGCAACATCCTCTTTCATTTTGGGCCAAAAAATGGGTGCTTGCAAGGTCTAAAAGTTTGGACTGTCCAACTTGTCCCCCTAGTCCTGAGGAATGAAGCTCACTAAGTAAGGTATCTCGAAGAGGACCTTCACAAATACAAAGGCGAGCTCCCCTAAATAAAAAACCTTCGCTAAGGATATATTTGGTGGTGGAATCAGTACCACTAACTTGACATTCAACCCAAATCTCACCAAAATAAGGGTCAAATGAGTACAAATCCTTTTGTGAATTTAAGTCTAAAATGTGGGGCTGCAAAGTGACTAAGATGTGCGCACGACGACTTAGTGCATTTGCAACCCTATTCGAAACTCCCGGTTTATGTATCAAGTGAAAGGTGAACTCTTGAAGGTCAGGCTTTCCATTTTGCGTGTCTACGGACCCCCTTTTGTGTGTTAAGATGTTTAAGACTGTCATGATCAGTATTTAGAATGAATTCACGCTGGATCAAATAATGTCGCCAGTGACGGAGAGCTTGTACGATAGCGTAAAACTCAAGATCATAAGTGGAATAACTAGTTTTCGATTTTTCGCTGAAGAAGGCAGTGGGGCGTCCTTCCTGGCTAAGCACAACTCCTATACCAATGATGGAAGCATCACAGTCGACCTCAAAAATCTTATCAAAATCAGGGAGCGCTAGTACTGGGGTACTAGTAAGTTTGTCTTTCATGAGAGTGAAAGCATGCTTCGCTTCGTCGGTCCAAACGAAATGACCCTTTTTAAGACAGTCAGTCACGGGGGAAATGAGGGTACTAAAGTTCCTAATGAAGAGATGATAAAAGGAAGCCAACTTGTGAAAACCACGTGCCTCCGTGATGGTCTTGGGACTAGTACATGATCTGATAGCATGAACCTTATCAGGATCAACTTTGATACCCTCGGAGGAAACAATATACCCTAAGAAGGTCAGGCTACTAGTCAGGAATATGCACTTTTTAAGGTTCACATAAAGTTGATTCTCGAAGAGGATTTGGAGAAACTTCCGAAGGTGCTCTAAGTGTTGATCATGGTCGATGCTATAAATCAAGATGTCGAAATAAACAACCACACAAACTCCAATCAACGGTCTCAGGACCTGGTGCATCAGTCGCATAAAGGTACTAGGGGCACTAGAAAGCCCAAAAGGCATGACGAGCCACTCATATAATCCTTCGCGGGTCTTGAATGCGGTTTTCCATTCATCCCCGGGTCGAATACGGATCTGATGGTAATCTCTCTTGAGGTCTATCTTAGAGAAGACCTTAGACCTACTGAGCATATCGAGCATATCATCCAATCGGGGGATTGAGAAACGATATTTAATTGTAGTTTTATTTATGGCTCGACTGTCAACACACATGCGCCATGTCCCGTCTTTCTTTGGAACTAAAAGTACCGGAACAACGCAGGGACTCATGCTCTCTCTAATGTGTCCTTTTTGAATCAGCTCAGTGACTTGCCGGTGGAGCTCTTCGCGCTCTTTGGGACTCGTGCGGTAGTGGGGAAGGTGTGGTAGACTAACACCTGGTACGAGATCAATACAATGTCGAATGTCTTGCTTGGGGGGTAGCAGATCGGGTAGCTCATCAGGCATAATCTCTGAAAACTCTTCGATCAGAGGTTGGATTCTACTAGGTATTTCTAAAGGGCTCGGTTGAGTTTCCAAACCCGCTAGTACGTAAACAACTTCACTATCCTTCAATTCCTCGTGGAACTGGGATCCAGAGAGAAGCATGGAGGCGGAAATGAAAGATGCGGCGGAAATAGGAAGGGGAACGCCACTCTACGAGGAATTCGACGATCTCTCAGGTGGTTTGGGCACCATACTATTCTTCTGAGGGAGAAGAACAACTTTACGCTCATTCTTTTCGAAGGTGTGAGAGTTCCTCGTACCATCGCGAATCGCACGTCTATCATACTGCCATGGTCGGCCTAATAGAATATGACAAACTTCTATGGCGGCAACATGACACAAAACTGAATCTTGATAATTTTCTCCTATCGAGAATTCAGCAAGGCACTATTGGGTGATAGACATCGTCATGGTGCTAGTGACCCAAGATAGGCTATATGACTTCCCTAAGGGTTGTGTTTTCAAGTTAAGCTTGTCCACCATCCGTTGGGACACAAAGTTTTCCATACTACCACTATCAATAATGATGGAGCAAAATTGCCCCTGAATTCGCGCGGTAGTGCGAAAGATATTGTGTCTTAACCATTCTTCCTTAGCAGGAATCTTAGGGGTGAACAAACTATGTTGGAGAACGCATACCAATTGATCGACTTGTTCTCCCTCAACCTCTACTTCGCTCTCGTTTACGTTGTTAGTCTGGGATTCATGAAGGAATATCCCATATTCAGGCTCCTGGCCATCCTCAGACTCGACGACTGCTACAAACTGCCTACGGGGACACTCAGAGGATTCATGCCCTGGTTCCATACATTTAAAACAACGAAAAACCCCATAGTTGGATCGAGGACCAACAATTTCATTTCCTTTGGATGGGGCAGGTGGAATCGTAGAAGCACTAGTGGAGTCTAATGGACGACTCATAGTTTTGGGTGTAGTAATACGAGGGGTTGTGTTAGATGGTCTATCCATAAGCCTAGGTCCGGAAGCTTTTTTCCTGAAGGGAAGACTCCACACGACGGGCCCTACTAGATATCTCTCCTAAATCACGAAAGTCATGGAGCTCTACCTGCTTTCGGATGGCATAACCATAAATTTGTGCTTTCTGGGAGTTTTTGTCGGCGGTAGCACTACCGCCCTACGGTACTTCCCATGGAAACATACAAATCCCTGTTTAGCAAACCATAAATTCCTATGCGTATAAATTATACAATACAAATTTCTCACGATTCATCATAGTGCCTGGAAATACTTCACAAGGGTTTTCTGGAAGCTATCGCTTGCGGTAGCACTACTGCCCGACGGTATCTCTCAGGAAACATAAATTCTGGAGTCATGTATCTTTATATGTGTCTTCCCAAAGTCATACATGCGTCCCACGATCCCTATAGTGAAACCCACTGTATGGAAGTACTCAGATGTACAACCCCGTGTTTGTCGAGTGGGTGAACTAGGCAATCAGATGATCTGGAGCAGATCTGGGTCTAGGCGAGTCGGCCAGGCGAGTGGCGAGAGTCATCTCGCACTCGCTTCTAGCTGGTACTCGCCCCCCAGCTTGGGTCGAGTAGCGAGCCCCAGCTCCATCGGGTGCTCGCCGCTCCGGCGAGCTGGCTTGGAACAGCCTGGACTCGCCTGATAGGTTGATGATGTGTACTCCAGGGTTTTCCTTTTAGGCCTGCAGTTAGCCATTCCAAACAACGGGATTCCGCTGTTGGCAGACCAATTTGGGCTGCGTCTAGTAGAACCAAAAGGCGGGAATCAGCTATCCGCAGACCATTTCCAGAAAACTATAAATAGACCCCAAGGGCACCTTTGGAGAGGACTGGAACCTGTTTCTCACTCCTCTGACTTGCTTTGACTGCTTAGGAATCTCTGTCCGATTGCTCACCGTGGTTTCTGGGTGGGTGGACGAGGCCTCACTAGCACTCTCCAAGATGCCCAGTTCAGCAATTGGTTTGGGAGGGGAAGTTCTCAAGGATCTGCCGGGTTAGTGGCGGGACCTCCTCGCTGCAGCTCGCGGGTCTGTTTCTAGTTTTCCACCTATTCGAGTGAGGTTCTTTGCTCTGAGTGCCCGACCTAGAGATTAAACTCAGGAAAAGTAAGAGTAAGCTACACCGGCCTGAACTCCTCTCGAGCCGTGGTTTCCTGGCTCCGAGGTTGAACCGTGGTTTCCGGGTTCAACATTTTTGGTGCGGTGAGCGTGGACCGTAGCTTGTTCGAAAAATCTTGAGTGACATCCAATGACCGGAAGCGATGAGCGAGGAGGCGACCTTGGGAACTCGCCCCCTTCAGGCGAGTTCGTTAGAAAGAGCGACTTCGATGAGTTCAAAAAGTCGATTTTGGAAATCCCGCGCGTCACCTACTCGCCGTCGGGCGAGTGCTCAACCCCGGCCGTTCAGGCAGTCGCTCCGCAAGATCTGGGCGAGGACCCATCCAACAGGCGACCCGGGAAGGAGGTACAAGGAGGGGAGGGCGAGCAAGCCCTTCAGGCGTGAGTGCTATTCCCTCGCCCGCCGAGTGCTCGCCACCCGGGCGAGGAGGCCGGGCGAGTAGCCCTGGCTCGCCAGGTGGGGCCAGGGAGCCCGTTCTGCGAGTTGATTCTCTCAGCTCCCGTTCCAAAGGGATTCAACGAACCCGTCATGTCCCACTACACGGGCAAGGATGATCCCCTTCAGCATCTCCAATGGTTCGAGGACGTCGTCTCCATCCAGCAGATGAACGACGCCTTCAAGTGCAAGTTGTTTTCTATTTCCTTCAAAGGTAAGGCAAGGGATTGGTTTCATCAACTCCCTTCCAGGACCATCTACAGTTCCGAGGATCTCCGTCGGAGTTTTCTGCTGCGATTCGCCACGTCAAAGAAGAGGAAGAAGGGAGCCGAGGCTCTTTTCCTGGTCCAGCAGAAGGCTGAGGAGTCGCTGGGAAGCTATATGGACCGATTCCAGGATGAAGTCCTCTTGGTCCATACCTTTCAACTCGCCTTCACCTTCGGGTTGCAGCAACGGCTGTTCAAGATGGGACTCGCCCGGGATCCTCCTCTGTCATATGAGGAACTGATCGAGCGGGTAGGGCGAGAGATCGAAGGGGAAACCACCAACAGCGAGTTCGTGACAAAGATGGCCAAGTGGGTCGGAGGAGAAGAGAAAGGGAGAGGAGGATCACCGCAGCAGGAAGTGAGTAGAAGGGAGAAGCCGAGGAGGCAAGGGTTCCAAGGACCCCCGAGGGGGGGGGGGGGCAGGAACCGACAGGAATGTTTCAACCACCCGTCAATCGACCAACGTGGAGGCCGCCAGTGGGATATTCCCAAGGTCAGGGAAGAGGGTTCGCCCAGGGCGGGGGGCCATTCCAAGGAGGAGGGGGCACTTTCAGGGGGGGGGGGCAGGGACGGTTCAGCCCTCCGGGATGGAGACCGGGACCGAGACCCTTCCATCCCCCACCCCAGAAGGCCATGGTGATAGGCGGGAGAGGAAGGAGAGGAAGGGGGAATCGCCCAGGGGGGGCAGGAGGTGGAAGGGCGGCGTTGCCATATTGTGACTTCCACCAGGAGGAAGGGTACACAACGACCACCTGCCCCGAGTTCTTGGAGGTGAGGGAGAGAAGGACCCCAGCAGAGGGACAACAACTGCTGCTGGAAGGGACAGGAGCAAGAGAGGAGGAGGTAGAAGATCGGTGTGAGGACCAGGTTGATGACCGGGTTGATGTGGGACAACAACTGCTACTGGAAGGGACAGGAGCAAGAGAGGAGGAGGTAGAAGACCGGTGTGAGGACCGGGTTGATGTGGGAACCCGAGGAGGGATCGGGGCGATCCATGGGGGAGTAGGAATAGAGGCCACCCGAAAGGGGAGCCTCCATGCCATCTATCGTCGGAGTGTCGCCTCGACCTCCAAGGCCCATCCCCCCAAAGAGAAGGTCACCTTCACCAGCAAGGACCTGCCGAGCATGAAGACCCGTTCTGCGATGCGTTGGTAATCCAAACAGCGATCGAGAACTTCACGGTTTCCAGAATTCTCGTGGACAATGGAAGCTCCGTCAACGTAATCTTCAAGAAGGCTTTCGGTGAGATGAAGATAGAAGCGAAAAGGGTACTCGCCTCGGACGGAGCTCTCTTCGGATTCTCCGGGGAGAGGAAGGAAGTGGAGGGAGGAGTTGAGCTCCTCGTGACGCTAGGGGGAACGTCCAAAAACTGTCGGTTCGTCATTGTGGATGCTCCGAGCAGCTATAATGCCATCTTTGGACGACCCCTTATTAGCGCATTTAGGTGCGTACCCTCCTCCTACCACCAGTGCCTGAAGTACAACATTGGAGGAGTTTAAATCCGAGTCCGAGGAGATCCTAAGGTGGCTAGACAGTGCTATGTCACCGCTGTCAACACCATCACCTGGAAAGAGGAAGTAGAGGAGGTGGACAAAGCAATGAAAGGGCAAGCCAGGCTGGAGGCCGCAGAGGAAATCGGGATGAAGGAGGTCATCACCACGGATGGTAGGCTGGAGAAAGTGTAGGTCAGCGGGAAGCTGAGCGAAGAGGAGCAGGAGAAGGTCCGCGAGTGCATCCAGCAGAACATCGACGTCTTTGCATGGAGTGCCGTGGACATGCCGGGGATCAAAGCGAACGTGGCGTGTCATCGCCTCAACCTTGACCCCAGCGTCCGCCCCATCCGCCAAAAGAAGAGAGCCGCGACAACTACTCTGGCCGGAACCATCCGAGAAGAAGTGGAGATGCTGCTGAAGGCAGGTTTTGTATCGGAGATCCAGTATCCAGGTTGGGTCTCCAATGTTGTAAATTGTAATGGTAAAGAAGGGAGATGGGAGGTGGAGAATGTGTATCGATTTTTCTTTATTTTATAAAGCGTACCCCAAGGATTGTTATCCCTTGCCTCGAATCGACGCGCTGATAAACTCAGCCTTCGGTTTCCCTGTAATGAGTTTTTTAGATGCGTTCTCCGGCTACCATCAAATCCAAATGCACCCGCCGAATGTCAAGGATGTTTTCTTCATCACGGACGACGGATGCTATAGTTTTAAAATGATGTCTTTCGGGTTGAGAAATGCAGGTGCTACCTACCAAAGAATGATGAACCGAGTGTTCAGGGAGCAGAAGTGGAGAAACCTAGAAGTTTATGTAGTCGACTTAATGGTGAAGAGCAGGGACATCGGGTCTCACCTCCAGGACTTAGCCGAGACCTTCGCCACCCTGCGCAAGTTCAAGATGAGACTCAATCCTCTGAAGTGCGTTTTCGGGGCTGGAAGAAGGAAGTTTCTAGGTCACCTCCTCGCCCCGGAGGGGGTAGAACCCAACCCCGATAAGGTGAGGGCGATCTTAGACTTGGAGTCCCCTAGGAACGCAAAAGAGGTCCAACGGCTGACAAGGAAGTTGGCAGGGTTGAGCAGGTTCCTCTCCCGGGCTGGGGAGAAGTGCTCACCCTTCTTCAAGGTGTTGAGGGGAAGTCAGAAGTTTGAATGGACTTTGGAGTGCGAGGAAGCCTTCCAGCAGTTAAAGAGGCAGCTCACGCAGGCACCTCTGCTCCAAGGACCTAGAGTGGGGGAGGACCTGACTCTTTATCTGGGAGTGGGAGCTGAAGCGGTGAGCTCGATCCTGGTCAGGGAAGAAGGTAGGAAGTAGCTCCTCGTCTACTATGTAAGCAGGGTCTTGAAGAAGGCAGAGCTCAAATACCCCATCCTCGAGTCCTCGAAAAATTAGCGTTCGCCTTGATCACCTCGGCCAAAAAACTTCGACCGTATTTCCAGGCGCATTCAATCAAAGTAGTAACCGACCACCTCCTCCGCAACATCATGGAAGGGGTAGATCATTCAAGAAGGAGCCTTGTATCGGAAGACCATGTCCGGACTCCTCGCAAGGTGTGTCTCCGAGGAAGAGGTCCCAAAGGTTCTGGAGGAGATCCACTCCGGAGAATGTGGAAGTCACTCTGGGAGTCGGACCTTGGAGAAGAGAGTGTTGAGGCAAGGTTACTTTTGGCCCACGATCAGCAAGGATGCAACATAGTATGCAAGGAAGTGTCAGAAATGTCAGCTCTTCGCGCCACCGTAACTCCTGCCAGCTCAAAGGCTTAGGACCATCACGGCACCATGGCCCTTCGCCATCTGGGGAATGGATCTGGTAGGGCCTTTCCCCTAGGCCAGTGGGCAGAGGAGGTTCCTCCTGGTCATGCTCGACTACTTTTCCAAGTGGATGGAAGTTAAAGCACTTGCAAAGACAACCTCGCAGGTAGTACGGAACTTCATTTGGGGGGAGATAGTTTGCCGGCATGGGTTGCCCTTAGCCATCGTTACAGACAACGGGCCACAATTCGCAATCGATGAGCTCGTCAGCTTCTGCAGTCAGCTAGGAATTGATCTTCGCTTCGCGTTCGTTCATCACTCCCGAAGTAACAGGCAAGTGGAGGCGGCAAATAAAATCATCGTGAACTTGTTGAAGAAGGTAGAGAACTTGAAGCGTAACTGGGTAGAGCAGCTGCCCTCGGTCCTCTGGGCATTGAGAACCACTCCCAACACGGTCACGGGGGAGACCCCTTTCAAGCTCTCCCACGACTCTGAGGCCGTATTGCCAGTAGAGTTCGAGGTGAGGTCACCTTGGGTCGTGGCTGCAGGGGAAGGAGATGATGAGTGGAGGATAGGGAACGAGGAAGAGCAGCGGCTCACTCGACCTCGTCGAAGAACTTCGAGACCTGACAATCATTCGCCAGGAGGAGATCAAGCGCAGGATGGCGAGGTACTTTGACAAGCACATCCGAATTAAGCACCTCGCAAAAGGGGACCTCGTCCTTAAAAAGGTCGACGCGGCAGGAAGGTCGGCGTCGGTTGGAAAGCTTAACCCCAACTGGGAGGGCCCCTATGTAATTTTTGAAGTGCTGAAGTATGGAGGGTTCCGCCTTCAGGATGTTGAGCGGACCCCCCTTAGCAATACCTGGAGCGGCGATGACTTGAAGCATTTTTATTCTTAATTGATAATAAAAGCACGTAAAGAAAAATTCTCCTGAATACGCGCAAACCTCTACCCCGTTAGAAGGGGAGGATACAATGAGTTGAAAAGTTCTAGGCTAAGCAGCAAAGGAAAAAAGGGTAAGACTTATCATATGAGACCCCCGAGTAGGTTCCGCCGCCCGGGCTCTCACAGGCCGGCTGGGCAGGTCGACCGCTCAGGAGGCAGGTAGGACTTATAATATGAGACCCCTGAGTAGGTTCCGCCGACCGGGCTCTCACAAGCCGGCGGGGCAGGTCGGCCACTCAGGAGGCAGGTAAGACTTATAATATGAGACCCCTGAGTAGGTTCCGCCGACCGGGCTCTCACAAGCCGGCGGGGCAGGCTGACCACTCAGGAGGCAGGTAAGACTTATAATATGAGACCCCTGAGTAGGTTCCGCCGACCGGGCTCTCACAAGCCGGTGGGGCAGGTCGACCACTCAGGAGGCAGATAGGACTTATAATATGAGACCCCTGAGTAGGTTCCGCCGACCGGGCTCTCACAAGCCGGCGGGGCAGGTCGACCACTCAGGAGGCAGGTAGGACTTATAATATGAGACCCCTGAGTAGGTTCCGCCGACCGGGCTCTCGCAAGCCGGCGGGGCAGGTCGACCACTAAGGAGGCAGGTAAGACTTATAATATGAAACCCCTGAGTAGGTTCTGCCGACCGGGCTCTCACAAGCCGGCGGGGCAGGTCGACCACTCTGGAGGCAGGTAGGACTTATAATATGAGACCCCTTAGTAGGTTCCGTCGACCGGGCTCTCACAAGCCGACGGGGTAGGTCGATCACTCAGGAGGCAGGTATGACTTGTAATATGAGACCCCTGAGTAGGTTCCACCGATCGGGCTCTCACAAGCCGGCGGGGCAGGTCGACCACTCAGGTGCCAGGCCATGAAGTTATACTAAGAAATCCCGAAACAAAAAAGAGGGGGTCCCGCTGACCAGGCTCTTGAAAGCCGGAGTGGTGAGAAGGCCACCTAGAGGTCGGAAGGGACAGGATGGAAGAATATCTCGATCCAACGAAAAAAAAAGAAGAGGGGGGGGGGGGGGGGGGGGGGAGTAGCGAGCCGAGTTGGCCTCGCCCTAGCCATGCCCCTCCCACTCGCATTCGCACGAGTATTAGCCCACGAGTCGCTGTGTTACAAATCTGAACCCAAGTCCCCGAGCCCCTAGCTATCGCAAGATTGGAAGGGGCCGATACAGATCCTTAAGAGGGTGGGGTGGGGGCACTCGCATAATCCTAAGTTGAAAGCGAGAATTCATGCAGATGAGTAAAGACAAAATGTACACAAGAGAATAGAATTTCATTCATTTATCTCAAAAGTGGGGGGTCTCGCCCCTTACATGTACTAACAAAAAATGATGAGGGAATTCGCCCCATTTACATAGCCAAAAAGAAAATAAGATAAGGCGGCCACTCACAGATCATCACTCGTCGCCACTTTCGCCGGCCGACGAGTAAGCGTGAGAACCAGAGGACGAGCCCGCCGGGGGGTTGGGAAGGAAGAGCGCGGGAATCATCTCTTCCGCGGTGATGCTCTCCCAACCCACCCTGAACGCGTTGACATCCCGCAGCATGGTGATGGTGGCCTTGGTGGCGCTGATCACCAAGCTTCTGAGTCTCCATCTCTGTCGGGGTGACAAGCCGCGCTCCCTCGCGCTCTGCCGGTGATAACCTCGCGACGGTCTGTGCGAGCTACTCCTTGAGGGCCTTCACTTCGGCTTCCAGCTCGCCGTTCCGATTCGCCATTCGGGCTGCGGCCTCGACATCCTGTATTCAGAAGATTGAAGATAGGAAAAAGAAAAGAAAGGGATAAGGGGGGCGAGTAGGGTGACGAGATCTACCTGCTCCTTCGGAGCCTGGGCCGCGAGCTTCTTGGCGGCCTCCAGTCGCGTTTCAAGGTCCCCGACCTCCTCCGCGAGCTCCCGTGCGGCTTCGGACTTGTAAAACCTCTTCATAAAGGAGAGGCCGCTGCGAGAAGCCATGTGGGAGAGCTCGATGGCGCGCAATTGTGCCTGCGAGCTCTCGTAGGCGAGCTCCCGCATGGAGGTTTTCTCGAAGGCGGCAGCCTCCTCCCTCCCGTATAGCCCATATGCAACGGAGAAGGCTTGATCGCCCGCCTTGCCACGCTCAACCCAGGAGGGAAGGCGAGTAGAGAGGGAGACTTTCTCCCCAACCACCTCCCAAGCGAGCAACAAGCCGCCCGCGCTGTCCAGGGGCTTCTCTCCGAGACCAAAATGCGGGTGGAGATCTGATATGTCCACCCCACTCGTCCTAGCTTCATCGTGGACCGTGGGATCCTCGCGGCTCGCCGGGGTCTCCTTAGACGCCAGCGTCTTCTTGAGCTTCTTCCGCGAGTCGGAAGGGGACGGGGAGTCCAGTTGGACGACAGACCTCTTCCCTTTGCCACTGGCGGACTTGGACTTAACCGAGCCACCGGGTAAGGCCTCCGCAGCTGCTTTCGCCAAGCTGAGCGGAGAGGTCATCTTCGCGCCACCCGCATGAGGAGGGTTCACTGGGATAAGTCGTTCCCCTGAGGCAAAAAAGTATCGGCGTAATGGAAGCGAGTGGAAGAAACGCGAGAGGACATAGGAGAAGAAGCATACCTTCCCCCTGCAAAACAGGAGGGAGCGAGTCGAGTCGACGCCGCAGGTAGGCGACCTCGAAGTCCTTCTCGAAAAAGAACTTGCAGAAGTCCGCCATGCCCCCCTCCACGCGAGGAGCGCGATAGGTGGCTTCGCTCCGCTGGACCGACGCGTAGGGAATATTGCCGAAATCCCCTTTGACGAAGAGGAAGCGGTCATTCCAGTGGTGCACCTTATTGGAGGTCTCACAGACCTTGACTCGCGAGGCAGTCAGGAAGGCGACCCCATCTGCGGTCGCCCGGTAGGTGAACAACTTCCGGAAAGCAGCGAGGTTGAACTCGATCCGCTCCTCGCGCATGTAGCTGATACGCCCGAAAACAGTTGCGTATTTTGAACGCAAGTGTACGCGTCGGATCAAGTAATATAATGTAAGTTAAAAATCGTTCCCACGGAGAGGTGGTTAATTCAGTGCTCGCAAATACCAGTTAAATCTTTTCTTTAAATTCAAGTCAACCGAATACCAAGATTTCAATTATAAGAGAAGATTATAAGTGAAATATCCTAATTAAAATAACTATAAATCTTTGGGAAAAATATTGTTTTAACAATTATGAGAAATAATCTTGTATTATGATTTCCTAAATCTAGTGCAATGATTTTTTAAATGAAACTTTATGAAAACTGCGTAGTGAAATGCTCTTGCAACGATTTTAATTTAGAAAATCGTATCTCTCGATATCAGATTTCCCTAATCTCTTATCTCCTCTGTCATCTCTAACTCGAGTGAAATAAAGAACCGCATAAGAAATAAAAACCAATGTTGCTAACGTCAAGGGGAAATCTCTCCCCCTTCAAGCGCTATATCGAACTTATGATACCCTTACGCAACTCATCTCTCGAATTATGAAGCGCAGTAGAAAAGCGAAACCTTGCCCAAAAGTTCGAAAATAAAGATCATAAGAACAATAAAAATCATTCACCAAACATCCACAAAAGAAAATTAAAGCATAGTTATCATTACACAAGAAATAGTACTTTCACAACACAAGATCGCAAGAATTAGTTCATGCTTGAGGAAGAAGAACAAAATAAATGATAGATCTTACTAAACATGATGTATATCAAGTAAATTTTCCATTCTTCAATGATTTGACAGCGTTTCCCGCCTCCGAAATGAAGTTCCTGGACAGATTTTCTCCTTGGCCGAATTTTCCTCCTCCCAGATTTTTCTCGCCAAAAACTTTTCAAAACTCTCCAAATTAGTTCCCCTTTCAATGGCCGAATCTCTCCATTTAAGTCTTCCTTTATTTTCTCCGGGGCGGGGCCCACTTTTGGTAATTTTTAAATGCTGAAAAGATGTCTGCGTTTTCATCCGTAACCGCCAAAATCTAAATAATTTCGGATTTGAATATTCTGTAACTGCCGACAGGTTATAACTTTTCGGTGAAAATGTTGCAACATTTTAAAATCTGGAATTCTGCCTCTTAAACCTGCCAGCTTTGTTATAACATTTTTCAGATTATGTTACAACATATTCCGGTGTTTCAACAACACTTAACATTCGATCCTTGGCTCTATTTCTTCACAGATCCTATCATAAAAACATACAAAACTAAACGTAATAATTATTTTAACTCCAAATAATAATTCATTTGAATATAAATACTTTTCATTCATGTTTATCACATAATTTAACAAAAAAAGTTAGAATAATGATCAAGATAACTTCTTTTTGAGAAGTTATCACACCCCCATACTTGAATCTTTGCTAGTCCCTAGTAAAGGTAAATCATTGTAAAGCATGTAATGGCAAATGTTTATGAAAGTATAAATTCGATTCATGCTACTCTTCATTATAAATCAAACAAAATCTATTCAAGAATTCGCATTAACTGTTGATAAACTTGTTATTCCTCAAAAGTTCAAACCTTCACAAATCCATTAGTTCGATATAAGATAAAACTCAATTAAGAATTCAAGTGTTAAGTGTGATGTTCTTAAAAATTATCCACTTTTCTTACAACTTATTTTTGTTAAACTTCGTCACCAATAGGATAGATCAAGAGTAGACTAAAATTTTGATATGACCTCTACATGAGTTTGGTAGTAACGGGGACCAAATAAAATGACTTGATGAATTTGGTATGCTGTGTGGCTATTTTCCGAACTAATCATCTTAGTAGCTCTCCAAATTATGTGGTTTAATTTTCAATAACATTTTTTTTCTTTTGATATTTTCATAGTTGTTTGTGCTTCACCAATGCTCTGGATGCTGAATGAAGGAAGCATGGTTATGTGCACATAAATCAAAATGGATTCTTGGGTCTGCCCCCTCTGATGTCTTTGGCTTTGATTTGAGGGCATGATTCCGCAGCAAACGCGACGGTATAGGGGGCCACTATTTCAGTGGTACTCTGTGAGCAGCCACTTTGTGTATTTATTGTCAAAGGTTAGGTCTTTCTCCTCTGAGAGAAGCCACTTTGTGCATAGTGCCAAAGGTTAGGTCTGTTTCCAATCTTCCCCTGCCCATACCCCCAATGATTGGGGACTATATGGGTTCTGTTGTTGTTGTTGATATTTTCATAGTTGAGATCATTCCAAGTAAGCGGGAGCAAACTTGGGCCACATATCACTTATGATATACATATTTTTTTTTTGAATTTTTCATCATAGTTGGGATCATTCTAAGTAAGCGGGGGCAAACTTAGGCCGCATATCACTATGATATACAATTTTTTTTATAACACCCATAACTGGTGAGCCTACTAGATACAAAGTTAAGGAAGAATAGGGAAATAAAGAACCAAGACGTTAAGCTCAAAGGTAATAGGTGATGACAACAAAGGTCATGATTTATGTAGAAGCTAAGTTAACTACGTACGGTCAAAGTGTTGGTTATTATCATTGAATTAGATCGTACTCGATCTCTTCCCATTAAGATCCGAAGTCAATTACATAAATTTAAAGGGTGTAAACTCATTTTAAGAACTTTAGTGCATAGCAAAAAGACCTCTTAAGAGAGCTTTAACAAATCTTTCTAATTTCAATTTCATAGTCTGAACTCGTTGGATTGACTCGTCTATCCCTCCAGTTAAATTGAAAAACTTGAATAGTTTTATTATTAAAGAAAATAAGAGTAGAATTTCACGAATTACACTTCATATAAGATTTGCCATATAAGCCATAGAGGAACGTGCCCCCATACTTTAACCTTTACTAGTCCCTAGTAAAAGATTTCTTGAAAAGTGCATGCATACAATAAATCACATTTTTATAAAGGAGTATTTAAGGAATGAAAATAAAAACTGAATGTGAATACTCCCCTGGAATTGACAATCTTAAGCTTCTTCACATCTCTTCTCTTTACATACTCAGGAGGTGAAATGAGATCAAAGATCCTGCTACTAAGTCCAAAGGAAGTGTACCTGCAGTTTCGAGCTCCAACAAACAAGTAAAAATAGACAAATAAAAAAAGAACTAATTAAACTAGACTTGGAAAAATTAAAATGCAGGAAAAATAAGATAACTACCGGATTTATTGTCTCCCAGCATGACTTATTCAGGCCTTAAAAATATGTTAGATTATTGGCATGTGAAAGATAAAGTGAACAGGTAACTTCCTTAATATCCGTTGCGGTAACGGGTACTGATACGGAGATAACACAATCATTTTCTCTCCTAAATAATAATACATGAACTTCACAGGTAAGGGAAATATAAAGTAAGAACATGAGGAGTGTTCCTCACTATTCTCACCATATATGTATCCTTGCCCAGCAAGGTAACATCATCAACAGGAAGGCTGTATGGGGAGAAGAAAATGAATGGAGCTTCCACTATAGAGGAGGGATAAACCTTCTCAATTAAGTGGATACCCATCTCATCAACTTGAGGATAATGCTCAATATCCTCCTGAGGTATCTGTGACACATCAACTTGCTTTGACTCAGACAATGAAAGGAGATTAGAAAATAAAATAGAAGAACATAAATAATTTGTAATCATGGGAGTGATCTCGGTTTCACTCCTAGCAGGTTCCAAAGGTTGATCGTTGTCGGTATCGTAAGCATCATAGCAAGGGGGACCCGAGAACTCAAGGGCCTCAGTGGTGAGTTGGACCTCCTCATCCACTGAAGAAGTGCAAACCTTCTCATCAAAAAAGATATCTTCTTCATCCCACATTGGCGCGTCATCGTGCTCCAAAGAATTATCCCCCCATCGGAGAGAAAAATATCTTCGTCCCACTTTGGCGCAGCCTCAGGTTCTGGGTCATCACCCTGCGCAATATCTTCGACAGGATCGATACAAATAGGTGTAGAAACGCTTTGCAAAGAAAATGTAGGAACACTATTAATATCTAATTCAGAAAATACATGTTCAGGTTCCTTCGTGGGTGAATCGAATCTAGGTGATGAATGAGTATGGGTAGATGACGCATCAATATCAATATACGGGTCTACAATTATGAGAGGCTTATCTGCAATAGTCCCACGCAAAAATGGTGGTACTGGGATAGTAGACATGATCTGGATGCCCGATTCATATTTTTTCTCCATTTGTCTTTTGTAAGAGACACAATCCTTCAAGACGTGGTCCGTATTATGACAAAATAAACACTTCCTAACATTACAGCTCGACAACCAATGAGTCGAGTCATAGGGTCGAGGAATTATTTGACGTGGGGACGCAAGGTTATAATGATTTGCCGCACAATATTGGAGACCTAAATATTCTCTATGTTTTGCGAGCCATGAATGATACCCAACTGTCCCCATGTAACACGCATCAGTAGTATGACTAAACGATCCACACCCCCTCATATCACATGTGTATACATTTTTTTTTTCGAACGGATGCGGTTAAAATACAATTAAAATTTCTTTGCAAAAATAAACTACCCTCAAAAATTATATCAGACACGGATAACCTGCTTAATAAACTTTTAAAATAGATTAGGATAAAATAAAAATAAAAAATATGCTAAAAAAAGAAATGCACTAGACAAAATTACAAAAAAAATAAGAATAAAATAGAAACTTGAGCTCTAAATACTCAGGTTTTACTAATATTGCAAGAAAGAAACACTGAATTATTTGCACATCCCCGGCAACGGCGCCAAAAACTTGATACGCCCGAAAACGGTTGCGTATTTTGAACGCAAGTGTACGCGTCGGATTAAGTAATATAATGTGAGTTAAAAATCGTTCCCACGGAGAGGTGGTTAATTCAGTGCTCGCAAATACCAGTTAAATCTTTTCTTTAAATCCAAGCCAACCGAATACCAAGATTTCAATTATAAGAGAAGATTATAAGTGAAATATCCTAATTAAAATAACTATAAATCTTTGGGAAAAATATTGTTTTAACAATTATGAGAAATAATCTTGTATTGTGATTTCCTAAATCTAGTGCAATGATTTTTTAAATGAAACTTTATGAAAACTGCGTAGTGAAATTCTCTTGCAATGATTTTAATTTAGAAAACCGTATCTCTCGATATCGGATTTCCCTAATCTCTTATCTCCTCTGTCATCTCTAACTCGAGTGAAATAAAGAACCGCATAAGAAATAAAAACCAATGTTGCTAACGTCAAGGGGAAATCTCTCTCCCTTCAAGCGCTATATCGAACTTATGATACCCTTACGCAACTCATCTCTCGAATTATGAAGCGCAGTAGAAAGCGAAACCTTGCCCAAAAGTTCGAAAATAAAGATCATAAGAACAATAAAAATCATTCACCAAACATCCACAAAAGAAAATTGAAGCATAGTTATCATTACACAAGAAATAATACTTTCACAACACAAGATCGCAGGAATTAGTTCATGCTTGAGGAAGAAGAACAAAATAAAGGATAGATCTTACTAAACATGATGTATATCAAGTAAATCTTCAATTCTTCAATGATTTGACAGCGTTTCCCGCCTCCGAAATGAAGTTCCTGGACAGATTTTCTCCTTGGCCGAATTTTCGTCCTCCCAGATTTTTCTCGCCAAAAACTTTTCAAAACTCTCCAAATTAATTCCCCTTTCAATGGCCGAATCTCTCCATTTAAGTCTTCCTTTATTTTCTCCTGGGCGGGGCCCACTTTTGGTAATTTTTAAATGCTGAAAAGATGTCTGCGTTTTCATCCGTAACCGCCGAAATCTAAATAATTTCGGATTTGAATATTCTGTAACTGCCGACAAGTTATAACTTTTCGGCGGAAATGTTGCAACATTTTAAAATCTGGAATTCTGCCTCTTAAACCTGCCAGCTTTGTTATAACATTTTTCAGATTATGTTACAACATATTCCAGTTTTTCAACAACACTTAGCATTCGATCCTTGACTCTATTTCTTCACAGATCCTATCATAAAAACATACAAAACTAAACGTAATAATTATTTTAACTCAAAATAATAATTCATTTGAATATAAATACGTTTCATTCATGTTTATCACATAATTTAACAAAAAAAAGTTAGAATAATGATCAAGATAACTTCTTTTTGAGAAGTTATCAGTAGCACGCGAACGCCAGGATAATCCACACCGCATTGGTGTTAAGCTGGGCGGGCATGGTCCCGAAGTATTTCAGGAACTGTTTCACCTCAGGCCACAGGGGGATGCGAAGACCCACCTCAAAGTGCGAGAGGGGGAAGACGAGCTCGTCCTCGCGGAAGGAGTTTACCGCCTCCCGATCCCTGGTGCAGCGAGCGGTGTACCCTTCAGGAAGGTACGCCGTCGCAAAGGCTAGCCGGTCTTCCTCCGACACTCTCCCATCAAGGAAGCAGTGGTCAGCGAAGTTCGCCACCCACTTCCCTCACCCTTCCGAGGGGTCAGACTTGGTCATTTTCGAGAGGTGGCAAGTGCAACACGCGAGTAAGCTCAAAAGCGAGGACGCAAACGCAATTAAAGCGGTCGGTAAGTACCCAAATGAAGGGAGTGGGGGGGGGGGGGGGTATTTATAGGAAAAGGTGGTGTGGGGGTTTTCGCGGCTTGCAGCGCGACTCACTCGCCCGATCCCCACTCGCCCCTACCCTCGTGCGAGTACCCTCGGGTCTCGTTTGAAAAGGGGAATCATCAACACTGAATCAAAAGAGGAGAGCGAGAGAAACTCCTTACCTAGCTAGTCCTCAACGTCCTTCCCCTCGCGATGCGAGGCGGGGTCGTGGCCCTTATTAGAAGGAAGTTTGGGTTTCCCGCCAAAGGGACAGGAAAGGGGAAGCGTCAGAGACTTCCCAGATCCCGGCTTCAGAGGAGTCCTACCGGGAACTCGCGTCACGGAGGGCTCGCTAGTGCCAGCAGCAGTAACACTCGCAGGAACCAAAGTAGTCCTGCCGAATTCCTTCGACAGATCCCGAGTCGGCGATTTCAGTCGCAAAGGAGAGGGTGCGATATCGATGTATTCGGGCACTGGAAAGATTTAACGAGGATAAAACATATCCGGTGCGGGCTAGACATAGCGAAGGGTAACATTCGCCTACCTATGATGGAGGTATCAGGTTTGTCCCGACGGCTCGCCTCCTCCTGCTCGCCGGTTCGCTGACCTCTCGCGTCACCTTCCACGGTTGCGTCGACCTACGAAAGATCACTCAATACCACGGCCGCACAAAAGCTTTAGCGAGAAACGGTACTCAAGAAGGAACTTACCTGCTCCGAGACCCCGAGACCTAAGCTGAACCCGGGTTGTAAAGGGAACTTGGCCGAAGAGGTCCCCTCTCCTTTAGAGACCCGTCTCGCCCTCTTAATTCCTCGCTTTTCCACTCGCTTTGGAATGGTTCGCGAGGAATCCACGGCGATGAGGCCCAGAAGACCGACTGTAATCGACACGCTTTTGTCCTTGGAAGCGGCGAGACAAGCCTGAAATTCTTGAGAGAGCGGCATGGCGATTAACCGACGGATCGCGAGAAAGAAAGGGAAAATGTCCGAGGATAAGGGGGAGGGGGGGGGGGGGGGTCACCCCTCCTGGTATATATAACCCTCGGTGGGGACCACCAAAAGATTCTCCTCAAAATCAAGGTACTCTCCAAACATTCGGGGTTGAACTGTCTTTCCGAGCTTGAGGCAAACTCGCAAAGAGCGGGGATTGTGTACAACCCCGTGTTTGTCGAGTGGGTGAACTAAGCAATCAGATGATCTGGAGCAGACCTGGGTCTAAGCGAGTCGGCCAGGCGAGTGGCGAGAGTCATCTCGCACTCGCTTCTAGCTGGTACTCGCCCCCCCCAGCTTGGGTCGAGTAGCGAGCCCCAGCTCCATCGGGTGCTTGCCGCTTCGGCGAGCTGGCTTGGAACAGCCTGGACTCGCCTGATAGGTTGATGATGTGTATTCCAAGGTTTTCCTTTTAGGCCTGCAGTTAGCCATTCCAAACATCGGGATTTCGCTGTTGGCTGACCAATTTGGGATGCGTCTAGTAGAACCAATAGGCGGGAATCGGCTATCCGCAAACCATTTCCTGAAAACTATAAATAGACCCCCAAGGGCATCTTTGGAGAGGACTGAAACCTGCTTCTCCCTCCTCTGACTTGCTTTGACTGCTTAAGGATCTCTGTCCGATTGCTCACCGTGGTTTCCAGGTGGGTCGAGGCCTCACTAGCACTCTCCAAGGTGCCCAGCTCAGCAATTGGCTTGGGAGGGGAAGTTCTTAAGGATCTTCCGGGTTAGTGGCGGGACTTCCTCACTGCAGCTCGCGAGTCTGTTTCTAGTTTTCCACCTATACGAGTGAGGTTCTTTGCTCTGAGTGCCCGGCCTAGAGATTAAACTCAGGAGAAGTAAGAGTAAGCTACACCGGTCCGAACTCCTCTCGAGCCGTGATTTCCTGGCTCCGAGGTTGAACCGTGGTTTCCGGGTTCAACATCAGACATGTTAACTGGGGGATATCGCAGGCGGTAACACACTACCGCGCTGTGGTATCTCCCAAAAACCGTGAAACATCACATTTCAGCCACACCACGGACCTTCCTACCCTATGTCCGTACATCACCAAAACAGGTCACACGCCACAGTTTTGGCTTCACACACAAAAAACATACAAGGGAAAAACGAGTAGGAAGAATCAATAAAAGTAAATACGAATCCTATTGAACGGAAGGAAATAGTTGTTACCTTTAGGGCACACTTCGGAGCCATAGATCTCGGAGAAAATTGGGTGGAGAACGACCGCAATGGCACTAGCAATCATTCTCCGACGATGGCTCGTCGATCCGAGCAATGGAGCTTCGACAACCTTCCTTCCTTCCTCTCAAGGACTTCCTACCCTCTCCCCCCCTCCTCTCATGATCGACCTAGGCGAGAGAGATAATGAACCTGTGATTTGTAAAAGGGTTTTCAGACCTCTTTAGAGCCCTTGGGCGAACCTTTCATGTCCATCAAATCAACCCTAAAGAAGATCTAACGACATAGATCGCAGATTTAAAACAACTTGATCCGTATGAGAGTAATCGCGCCGTGGTAGCACTACCGCGGGGAAGTTTCGCCCAGGCCACCCGGATCACTCAAAACGAATGCTAACGCCTGCGGTAGCATTACCGTGCAACGGTACCCCCAAGCTGCCCGCGGTAGGAAACAGAGAAACCCTTCCAAATGAGTTAGTTTTGAATTAATTTAGCATCAGCGGTAACTACTATCACGGGGCGATAGCTCCCAGGTATCCACCTTTCACTTGTGGAAATCGGGGTGTTAGACCACGCCTATTCACTTCAATCCCAACATTATTTTTATGATAATGCTCCACTTCTAGCGTTTGTCCTCATGTCACTTGTCTGCGGCTTCCCTCTTCTCGAGTGCGGCCACTGCCTTGCCAGTGCCCGTTGGGCTTGGAAGCGTTGCAACCATAATGTCGGCCACGATAGTGAAAATTGGGTCATTGCTACAATCGAAGAATTCGAGCTCGTCCCCTGAATATATCGTTATATCCTAGCGATCTACAAGGATGATCCTAGATCACCCTCAATGGGAGCCGCAGAAAGGCTATGGCATGAGTCATCAGTGAGTTGTTTGCGACAAGACGTACGCTGACACCCACGACCATATGATACCTTGTTGTATGTCGATCATGACCATGCAAATATCGTACTAGCAATAAGAGGCTTAAATTTAGTGAAAGACATCGATTATGCGATGTTGTTGGATAACATTGTGAAGTTCTTTTAAAATGATTAATGTATGCAGTTGTATCAGGAGGTTGTGTGGTTTGAATATCTGAACGAAGAAATGGTCATGGATATTGTTTGGACTATTATATTTAAAAAAATTGGTTTTGAGCTACGAATATCCAATGGGTTGCGGATATTTATTTGATGAATTGTGAATATCGATTGTGGAGTTGCTAACATAAATCCCCTAAGATAATAGAAGAAACGGCGAGAAACATCATCTATGTCATAAATGATTACTCAATCAAGCTATTCATTCTTGAAAATCGTAAACGGTATTGTCTAAGGCTCTGTTTGGGACGCCTGTGGTGGAAGGAAAAACAGTGGTGGGATTAGGGCTCTATTTGGGACAATGGTGGTGGAAAAAGTTCTATTCCCACAACCACTACTGTTTTCCAGAAGTTTTCTTTCCCAGTGGCTCTGTTTGGTTTCCCAGTGGCGGGGAAGTTCTCTCTCTCTTTATATATATATAATATATATATACACGAGTGACAGGCACGAGCCTCCAACCCTCAATCAAAAGGGACATTTTTCGTGGGCGGCGACATTTGTCATTTGCGGCGACATTGATCGTGGGCGGCGACATTTGTCTTTTGCGGCGACATTGATCGTGGGCGGCGACATTGGTCCTGGGCGGCGACATTGGTCATGGGCGGCGACATTCGTCGTGGGCGGGGGCATTCGTCGTGGGCGGGGGCATTCGTCGTGGGCAGGGGAATTCGTCGTTGTAGGGGGCATTCGTCGTGGGTGGCGGCATTCGTTAGGTGCAGCGCAATTCGGTGTGGGCGGCGTTGGGGTATCTGTAAAATATTTTAGGTTGGAGCAAATCCTAAAAAGAAAACAAAGTGGAACATTTTAGGTTGCAGTAAACCTTTAGAAAACAGAAAAATCCATGAGTTTGCGTGTTCAATGCTTACACCACCCACATTCCTCCAGCAATACGCAACAATCGAAGCTCCCAAAGCTTCTGTATTCATTCGAAACTATGCTTGTTATTAATGTTTTAAAGAACTCTTGAACTAAATAGCAGTTAAAAAATATTTTAGGTTGGAGCAATTCCAAAAGAAAACCGATTTGAACATTTAGGTTTGGGCAAACCTTAAAAAATCAGAAATAAGAAAGTTTTTTTTCAGTTGTTAAGGAGGTAAATGGAAGATGGAAATGTGTAGAAATACCTGAAGATTAACGAATGGTTGTTATGGGGTGTTCTGCTGATACCTGGAGACTAAGGAATATTTGCGAAGTAGTGTTCTGCTGCAGTGAAGTTTTTTTTTTGCAGATCTGCGAGGTAGGGAATCGAGATCAGATGGAGAGGATGTAGACGTAAAGGTGGAGATGTAGGTGGCTTACCTTGGACCCCCAGAATGAAGAAGGCGCAGCGTCGGAGATGGATGCTGGCGGGATCTTGGGTTTAGGAGCAATGTTTCAGTGCACGGGAGCTTTCATTGGTTCGCTGACCTTTGATTTTCCCCTGGAAGGAGGAACGCTGGTTGGTTGAGGGTGAGAATGGCCGCCCACTGGGAACTTATATGGAGATCCAGGGCAGAGTGAAGAGGGCGAGGCTAGGGATTTTTTGAGTGGTCGCGATGGAGATCCGGACTGTGAAATTTGCATTTTAGTGAGTTTGGCGGGAGGCTGCGAAATGACGAATATGATCTTGTTTTAAAAAAAAATTGAATTGTCAGTACAATGATTACATTAATAATTGTGGTTAAGGGGGTATATTTGATATAATCAATGTTGCACTAAAGGAGATTTTTTCCTTATAGAATAGTATATATATATAGTTTATTTCTTACATCTCCATCCTATTTTGTATTTTAAAAAGGTTTATTTTTTTACTGAGCTTGTTTCATGTTGTGTGGATTTCCTTATAAGTTTACCAAATGGTACACGATTATCTATCTTGATATTTGAATACTTTTAAGGATATCATGTAATTTTGTCATACCATTGAATTCATTTGTGGATTTCTTTATAAGTTTACTGAGCTTGTTTCATGTTTTGTGTCGGTTTATAGGCTCTAAAGAGAACGTGCAAGAAATGCGGCCATGATGTAAATATTCCAGATTTTTTGGGATCAAGGTACGCAGTACTTGGCATGAATCTATTTTCTTTCGTTGGTTAGACCACAAAAATCAATAATCTTATGGTGTCTCCTTATCTATTGCAGCAGCCAGACAGTTGAGGTATGGTTTCAAAGATGACAGCATAGTGCTGTGCAGAAATTACTTTCCTGATTTTTACTTTGGTTTAAGATGAATATTTTATCTTTGATCAGGAGTTGTCTAATCACTTACGAAACATGCAATCTCGGATGTCTGACTTGGAACGAAGATTAAGGTGATAATTTCAAATCTATTAAGATGAAAGTTTTCATTAAATTTCTTATTAGGTTTCGACCATTACCATCAAGAATATTAATTTTTTTGGTAAGTTATGAGAATTATAAAAAATTTTGAGCCTACGTGCATGTGTGCTTGTAAGTTATGAGAATTTCTTATTTCATATTTTGTTTGCTAGTTAACTTGATAATGTTTTTATATAGGATAAAATATTCACATGTATGCCTACGTGTATGTATGCTTGTATGTGTGCATATATCTATCTCTCTCTCTATATATAGTGAACAATAAGAGTAAATATTTGTATTCATGGAGATATTTATGTTCTTTAATTTATATAAGAATTTCAAGGCTTTCTGATTCTTACTTGTTTATATGAAGATGAGATTACAAATATGAACAAGTCAATTTTCCCTAAATATGCCCCACAGGTACTGTGGTGTAGTTACAAGTCTTATAGAAGCAAGTATTATGTTTTTTAAGCCAGCTGAGGGAGTGGCTTTAATGAGAGCCTAAATATGAAACCTGTATTATAAAAGCAGTTTACAGTTTAATTCCTTGCATAAAGCAATTTCTCAACATGACACCCACAAACCTGTATTAGAAATAATTTTATTCTCTGAATTTGCACAATGAGAGTTCAATTTTAATTTTTCGAATTTTGTGATATATCATCCTGACTGGTATAATTTCTACTTATCATTTTACTTGTCACTTGTCAACAATTGTATATAATACTTTCTGCTACAGGTGTTGGACAGACCCTAGGAGGGTTAGTAACTTAGAGCAAATCAAGCAAATTGAAGATTCTCTGAGACAATCTATAAGTCAAGTGCAACTGCTCAAGGTATGCATTATTTGAAGTTGACAATTATTTGTATGTTATTGTATGCAAGCATGTAAAGCTGCCACAATCATTTTCAGTGGCTTCTAGAATACATTCCATCCTTTTGAATTTTCGATAAACTTTTTATTGTTTAAAATAATGAGATTGCAAGTAAAACTTAAGTGTCGGCGCTTCTCTAATACAACTTCGTAATCTTGAGGTGTCTCATGGTATGCCTCAATTTTATGCTCTAATACCAATTTATCTCACCAGCAAGCGGAAGAGGCATTTGAGAGCAAAATGTGATTAGCATGGAGTAAACAAATGAGATCAAGCATCACATAGAAGATCAATATATATGTGGCTCTACCACCAAATAGGTCAACATCCATAGAAGAAGAGAGGTGATTTGATCCACTAAATATAGAGATCACATTTACACTAAAGGACACTAACCAAAGCTTTTCATATCCCAATTCTACCCAATTCTTATATAAACAAAGAAACCCAAAATCCGCAAGTTGTTCATACCTCACTTTTATGCATTCAAACAATAGGTTCAGCTTCCTGATGTGTTCTCCACATTTCTGCATAATGTTTCTTGTAGAATGTTTGTTTTTGGCCTCATTAAGATAATTACACAAGTGATTTTGAAGAACCTGGGGAAGTGAGAAGAGCTCAATACTTGTTCTAGGAGCTTTCATAAGCTAAGTGGAGACCTTCGAAAGTTGACCGAGCCCCCTTTGAAACTTTGTTCCATTTTCGGAAGGCATCAATAACTATATCATTATGTTGATTTTCGTTCCACATAAGTCGATGGTGAATTAAATTACCGGATTGCTGCTGTAGAATGTCTCTTTAGGGGGTAGTATCCCATGCTTGCTAGCTTAGGAGAGCCTTGGAAATATAACAATGGTTGTGTGCTGTGCTCTTGATCTCATTCCATATATTATTGTTTGATTTAATACTATAATGTTAGATTGTTTGGAGTATGAA
Source organism: Dactylorhiza incarnata (assembly GCA_033032865.1). NCBI lineage: Eukaryota > Viridiplantae > Streptophyta > Magnoliopsida > Asparagales > Orchidaceae > Dactylorhiza > Dactylorhiza incarnata. Next base: position 14,854,271 of record JAWHQI010000017.1, read on the forward strand.
GGTTACATTCTCGTTACTAAGGTTTTTTTTCTTTCACATAGTTGGAATATTTAGCTTGTAGTATGATAGACACATGCTATCATGAACTGAAACTGCATGCTTAAACATGAAAGATACAATCAAGTGGCAAGCTCTCGCCAAGCACCCGGAGGTTGGGTCCTCCGAAGCACTCCTCTCTCCCAAGAGAGTTCAAGACACTAAGGCTGCGTTTGAGAATCCATTTCCTCTCGTTTCGTTTAGGCCGAACCGGAGCTGGTGCGTTTGAGAAACCAGCGTAAGCTTCGATTTAGAACTGCCGGTGTGAAAGGGAGAAAACTCACCGTTTTACCGCTGGACATTCGAGCACCAACGAGCCTCCGTTCCCACCGTTTCCTCCAGGCGAAAGCAGGGAAGAGCCTCTCCTTTCCTCTAGGTGAACGCATGAAAACATCCTCTCCTTTCCTCCAGGAGAAAGCTTGAAGAAGATGAATAGTACGGATTGGAGTAGCAAACCCTAAAAAGAATGCTATAAAGTAATAGCTTACATATAAAGTAATAATTTATAATGTATAAAGTAATATATAACATGATAATTTAACGTATAAAGTAATATATAACATGATAATTTAACATATAAAGTGATATATAACGTGATAACTTACATATAAAGTAATAATTTAAATATAATGTGATAATTTAAAGTCATAATTAAACATTTAAAGTGATAATTAATAATATAAAGTGATGATTTAAATAAGAAAAAAATCCTAATTTTGGATATAATATTTTAAACCGCCACCAGACCGGAGGTTACCCAATCAGAACCTTAGTTTTGAAAATACAGTTTTGAATCTCCCTTTTGAACGACTCCCTTTTAAAACGGCACCGGTATCCCAAACAGAGCCTAAGACTCCAAGATAACCCTACTCCTAAGATAAGGTATCCTTATATAGATGGAGTCCTTGTTACAAGACAAAGACACTAAAATATGAAACATAATTAACACAATCTTAATATAAAAGTAAACACGCCATGAAAGACTCTCGCGAGGTGAGGTCGATCATCTGAGCGCAACATGTGATACGTCTGCAATGCGTATACGTATCAATACACACATCTTGAAAAGCGACCTTGTCCCCAAGGTCGAATCTGGAAGGGTCCTAATGACGTGTCGGAGAGACTCGGGCGGCTCCTCTAGTGAGTGGATCAGGTGAAATATCAGAAGCTTCGAGGCATCGTGGTGGGTTGGTTGCTGCAGATCTGTGGGGCAGACGATCGAAACGGGCGTAGAACTCGGCATGAGACAACTTGAGAGGTGAAACACTGTCATGCCCGCAAAATATCTCATCCTCAAGGACGAGCGAGGAACATACCATTTGGGCCAGGGCCGCGGTCGGAGGCCAGACGCCATGAAGACTGATGAGAAAAACCCATCCAGGTCCTGAATGAGGGTCGTAGGGCCGGTCATTAGATCGATGAGTAGGTTGTAATGATTTGGAAGGAGACCCGATGGGAAGGATGATCGAAGTAGGAGAGTGATAAGATGTGAGGATATAGGGTAACAGTGGGCTCAAGAGATGTGGGAAAAGATGAGTCAGGAGATATGAGAGCTGATAGGCGAGCGAGGGTCTCCAAGAAATGACGGGGAGCAGAAAAGAATGAGGCGGCCTGTGAAAGGCTGGCAAGGTGCCAGGTTGAGCCTCTGTCACAGATATGTTGAAAGGAGAGCGGATGGGAGGGCAACTGGGGGAATTATGGGTGTGTGTGCTGCGGTCGGTAGCGGGAGAACGAATGGGGTGTCAGAAAAGGATGAAGTTGCGCAGTTCTATTGGTTGAAGACCCACTGCGGGGTGGCGGTGGGATGGATGGTGGTGGAGGCTTGTCGGGAAGCCAAATGGCGCGCCGGGGCGGTAGGGGGCATGTGGAAGAAGCCGATGACGAATCTCAAGCGCCATGGCGAGGAGAGTATATAGGGCAGCTTCAACTCGATCGCAGCGAGCATGCACTGAGTCCGGAAGGAGAGCCATGGTGGAAAAAGGGGGAGGGGCGACAGAAAGCGGCATGAGGCTCAGGAGGGCTTCCGGAATGCTGCAGGCGCTGCCGGAGGGCTGTTGGATTGCTGCAGGAGCCACTGGAGGGCTACCACGCTGCGGTCAGAGCCGCAGGAGGACTATTAGGGTGACGAGCGGCCGCTGGAGGGCTCCAGAGTGCTGGAGGCCCGCTAGGGTGCTACTGGGCATGGCTGAAGAGGAAGAAGAGACGGCTGGAGGAGCAGGAAGTTGAAGGCGCACTGGAATCGTCGTTAGGCGACGCTATAAAAGTCACTGGAAGGCTGCATAAGCCATAGGAGGGAGGCAAAGGTGAGGAGCGACAACATGATGGATCTGGAGAAGGTGGCTGGACCCGCCAGAGGGGGCGCGAGCCGCTCGAAGGTGCGACAAAAAGCGTCGTCGAGCGTGTTAGTGGCAGAAGGTGTCGTCGAGGGAGGAAGCCGCTGAAGGCGTCGTCGAGCGTGGAAGCTTCCAAAGATGTTGTCGAGCGCGATAACAGCAGAAGGCGTCGTTGAGTGTGTGAGGCGAAGTTGGCAGAGAGACCGTCGAGCACGAAGTTGGCGAAATCCCGAGCAGAAGGCGTGTTCGAGTGCGTGAGGAGAAATCCCAAGTAGGGAGGGCTCACATGCAGCGGTCCGGAACGACGAAGTTGGAGGCACACTGTCGGGTCGCATGTGTAATACAGAAGAAAGATCCAATTAGGGTTTCGACCAAAACCCTAAATGAGGGCAGGTCAGAACAATTGATATGCACACATCAAGAATTGAAATTGCATGCTTAAACACGAAAGATACAATCGAGAGGCAAGCTCTCGCCAAGCACCCGGAGGCTGGGTCCTCCGAAGCACTCTGCTCTCCCAAGTGAGTTCAAGACACTAAGGTGGCGTTTGGTTAGGCTTTTAGGGTGCGGTGCGGTGCGGTGCGGTGCGGTTGAAACACACCGTAATTTTGAGAAGAAACTGCGTTTGGTGCCGCTTATTTCCAAAACCCCAGTTATTAACTTCCGCTGTTTAATTCTTCCCCTGAACCGCGTATAATTTCCGCGTTCAGCCGCAAAAGCCACGCTGCTTCCTTCTTCCCCCAAACCAAGCGCGAGCAGCAGCGATTCCCGATTCTTCGCTAGCGGCGACTTTCCGATCCCCCGTTCCTTGTTTGCGACAGCGATAAACCACCGCTCGATCCCCTCTTTCGTCGGTCCCACATTCCCTCCTGAGCGAAACCAGGCGACCGTCTCGCTCCATTCCGACAGCCACGACGACGGTGAAATTCCTCCATCAACAGAGGTTTTTGTTCTCCCCGACGTCAAGCTCCCTGATCCAGTGTCTTTTGTTTCGCTTCAACATTGATGTGAGGTATCTTCCTTCCTCTTCTAGTTCTTCCCCCTTTTTTTTATAGATTTTGTAAATGTGTTTGTGTTTGTGTATTTTTTCACCGATTTCCTTTTCTTGTTATTGTATGTGTTTGTGCTGTTAGGTATCTCCCTGATCTGGTGCCCTTTTCTTGTTATGTGTGTGTTTGTGTATGTGTATGTGTGTGTGTATATGTGTAGTTGTGTGTGTATTGTGTATTTTGTTTTGTGTGTATTGTGTATTTTTATTGTGTATGTGTATTGTGTGTGTGTATTGTGTATGTATGTGTGTGTATGTCTGTGTATTTATTTTTTTCTTATTGTGTGTGTGTGTGTATGTCTTTGTATATTTTTTTATTGTGTGTATGTGTGTGTATGTATGTATGTGAGTGTGTGTATATGTGTTTGTGTATTTTGTGTGCGTGTTTGTTATTGTGTTTGTTTAGTGTGTGTGTGTATTGTGTATTTTTATTGTGTGTATGTGTATGTGTGTTTATTTTTTTTATTGTGTGTGTGTATGTTGGTGTGTGTGTGTATGTGTGTTATTTTGTATGTTTATGTGTGTGTGTATATGTGTAGTTCTGTGTGTGTGTATTGTGTGTACGTGTGTGTGTAGTTGTGTGTTATTTTGTATGTTTATGTGTGTGTATATGTGGTTTTGTGTGTGTGTATGTGTAGTTGTGTGTATATGTGTGTATTGTGTATTTTTATGTATGTGTATGTGTATGTGTGTGTTTATTTTTTTATTGCGTGTATGTGTGTGTGTTTATTTTTTTATTGTGTGTATGTGTGTGTTTATGTATGTGTGTATGTTTATTTTTTTATTGTATGTGTGTTATTGTGTGTGTGTGTGTGTATGTAGGTGTATGTGTGTATGTGTGTATGTGTGTATGTGTGTGTGTGTGTGTTTATTTTTTTATTGTATGTGTGTGTGTGCATGTTATTGTGTGTATATGTGTGTGTATGTAGGTGTATGTGTATGTGTGTGTATGTATGTGTGTGTGTGTGTGTATTTTTTTTATTCTGTGTATGTGTGTGTTTATTTATTTTTATTGTGTATTTGTGTGTAGGTGTGTGTGCGTATTTGTGTGTAGGTGTGTGTGTATTGTTTATGTGTATGTGTTAATGTATGTGTGTATATGTGTGTGCGTGTGGTTGTATTTGTATGTGTTTGTGTATGTGTGTGTGTAGTAGGTGTTTTTATGAGTATATGTATGTGTATTACTTGGTTGATTCTGGCTATCCTCTACAAAGTGGATATTTGAAACCGTATCAAGATACGAGGTATCATCTGTCAGACTTTGCTCGTGGTGGTCGTCGAGCAGAAGGACGTCGAGAGATGTTCAATCATGCACATTCATCGCTTAGAAGTGTGATAGAATGATCGTTCGGCGTTTGGAAGAAGTGGGCCATACTGCGGGACATGCCAAACTATCGCTTTGACAAACAGGTAGATATTGTGATGACCACGATGACTTTACATAATTTCATTCGCCAGCACCCTTCGCGGGTGGATATTGACTTCAGTGAGTGCGAGCATGAGGGGGGGATGGTGGGGTAGACTCACAGGGGCGGCCAGAAACATGCTCTGATACTGCAGGTGGTGTGGACGAGATGATCACGTTACTTGATATTATATCGGATCAGTTGTACGAAACTAGAACATAAAACAAGATTGCGAGGGGAGCTAGTTGGAAAAATATGTCTTTTTCATGTCAATATTTTTTTTGGTATTGGGTTGTATTATTAAAAAAAATATTTTTTTTCATATATTATGTGGCTGGTAATTTTATTATGGAAACAAAAATTCACTCAAAACTCCGTTTTGTTTCCAAACCATTTGTTCAAAACTTCGTTTTACAAACTCCATTTCACCGAAACAGTTTTACAAACGCCATGAGAGACTCTCACGAGGTGAGGCCGATCGTCTGAGCGCAATGTGTGATACGTCTGCAGTGCGTATACATATCATAATAGAAATCTTGTGTCAACATGTTCCTGAGCAGAAATGTTTGCGAGTAGCTCGAGCTCAATATATAGGTCTCGAGCTCGATGTCACGGACTTAGTATTTCAACACTAAGTGCGTGCGGCACTTGGCCAGTATTTCCACCAACTTAAGCTAACCAAGTAAGCCTAGCTTCAATAATGCAGCGGAGTAAAGAGAAAACTTTCGATAATACTTCTGAATAAAATTACAAGACAGTTCAAAAGACAGTTGAACATGACCTACAAAAGGATCAAGACATACAACAACACTCAAAGCTCACAATCACTCAACCCTCACAAGAGGAGTCGCACTATCACAACAAGCTCCAAAACCTTGGATGATCGAAATGGGGAGAGGTCCTCCCCTTATATAAACCTCCTCCCATTTTTCCCTCCAAACCCAAGAAGAATCTAGATTTCTCCACACATGGAAGCGACTAGATTATTCAACACTCTTCCGTACTCTTCCATATTTCCCAAGCATGATCTTTCTCCAGCATTCTAGAATATTCTCAACATATGTAGAATAATCTTGAGCAATGGGGCGAGTGAGTTAACCTTAGCACCATGCCATTCTCCCCCACCGAATCCATGCGTCGTCCTCGACGCATCCTTCCTTCACAATCTTTGGGCAGACCTTATCGCCGAGAGGGTCTTCACTTCTTGTCCATGTACTCTCCTTTTCGGCACCGGGTAGGTAATCGGATCATCAATGAGGTGTATCTCAGATGTTGGGAAAATGAGAAGACCTTCAAACTGATCAAGAAAATTCATCCCGATGACAATGTCATAATCGTCAAAGGGAATAATTTCGATGGGCACCTTACACTTCCAACCTCCAAGACGGACACTCACTTCTGGAGCAAGACCAATAGTTCGCACTTCCCGAGAGCTGGCAAATTTGAGCCGAGTTGGTCCAAACTTGATTGGCAGTCCAATTCTCTCTGCAGCAGTCTTGGACATAAAGAAGTCAGTTGCACCTGTGTCCACTAAGGCTCTCCTCTTCGTGCCCTCGATCTCTACATCCACCATCATTTGTTCTTTACTTATCATCCTTCTCCTAGTATGGGTTTGGCTTGCACTTCCTGACTTGTAGTAGAAACTTGTCCCCACTTGATCAACATCGATTCGTATAGTCTCCAAAGTCGGGCAAGCATTCACTTTGTGTGGTTCTTTGCAGAAGAAACACTGCAAAGGTGAGTGTCTTATGTAGGATCTTCGGGTGGACATGGCATTAAGGCGTTGCATGATACTTAGCCTTGCCATTTCTTGTGGCTCCTCCACGTCCCCACTTGTCGACCCTTCTTTCTTCATCATTGTCGTCAAGGTGCCAAGCTTCGGGCATTCCTTCATGTGATGGGGTCCCTTGCATACAAAGCAGGTGGGTGACCTTCTTTCCTCGAATCTTCTTTGGCGGGGCGTATAGTTCTTGAGTTCAACTTCAGCATCCTCAACATTCTCAAGATGGCCCGTCTCTTCCTCTTGGTGGAACTCGCTGAGTGATTCGGCTACCGCAATTTCTTCATCGACGTATGAGGGACACGCCTCTGCACCTCTTGTTTTACCCATAATTGTAGCCCATCCACGAAATAGAATTGTCGATCATCCTCCGACATGTCAGGGATTTGCAACATAAGTGTTGTAAACTCACTCACATATTCTGCTATTGTTCGCTTTTGTCTCAACTCCCTTAGCCTCTTTCATGCAAGATATACAACATTCTCCGGGTAGAAGTGGCGTTTAAGCTCCCTCTTGAACTCCTCCCATGTGTCCAATCGACACAATCCTTTCGCGACATCCGCCTGCCTCCTTCGCCACCATAGTGCAACATTGTCATCAAGAAATTGGAAGCAGTACGTACCTTGGTTGCATCATCGCGTAGATGACAACCCTCGAAATAGTTCTCCATCTTCCATACAAAGTTCTCAACTTCTTTGGCATCCCAATTGCCCAAGAATGAATCTGGTCTTGGGATGTCCACTCTAGGAATGGCAGTGGTGGTGCTGACACTTCCATTGGTGATAGCCTTCTTGCATATGGCTAGTTCCTCCTCCAACTCGTCGACGAGTGCATGTAATGTGGCATTGTCATCAAATGCATATTGGAGTCTCTTCTCTAGCTCCACACGAATGGCTTCCCACTCTTTACGTATCGTACGGTTATTGATTTCCATGATCTCCATGTGTTTCTCCCAGTCCTCCATTGCTAGCACCAAGTGGCTCTCTTCTCGAACCCGGCTTTGGTCCCGCTTCTTCTTGCTAGTTTGTTGGGTAGTATCCCTACCTCGTTCCTCCTCAATATGGGAGTCTTATTCTCCTGCCATATTTGTCTTTGTAGCAGCACGATATGTAGAACCTGGCTCTGATACCAACTGTCACGGACTGAGTATTTCAACACTAGTGCGTGCGACACTTTCTAGTATTTCCACCAACTTAAGCTAACCAAGTAAGCCTAGCTTCAATAATGCAGCGGAGTAAAGAGAAAACCTTTCATTATACTTCTGAATAAAATTACAAGACAGTTCAAAAGACAGTTGAACAGGACATACAAAAGGATCAAGACATACAACAACACTCAACACTGAAAGCTCACAAGCACTCAACCCTCACAAGAGGAGTCTCACTATCACAACAAGCTCCAAAACCTTGGATGATCGAAATGGGGAGAGGTCTTCCTCTTATATAGGCCTCCTCCCCTTTTCCCTCCAAACCCAAGAAGAATCTAGATTTTTTCACACATGAAAGCGACTAGATTATTCCACACTCTTCCATATTTCCCAAGCATGATCTTTCTCCAGCATTCTAGAATATTCTCAACATATGTAGAATAATCTTGAACAATTGGGCGAGTGAGTTAACCTTAGCACCGTGACATCGAGCTCGGCCATGCAAATGAGCTCTTCAAGCTCGAGCTTGTGAATTTTGTCAAAGTCTTTACCCGAGCTCGATTCGTTTGGCACCCGGAGCATTCTCTTACCATATTTTCTTTCTTTCTCATGTCAAATGAATATGAATAGGCTTATAAATTAAGATAACCACCTAAATATCATATATGAGGATAATAATAAATCAAAATATTTTCGTGTTTTTACAAAGCATCATGAGTTTTTGGTTTCATCAAAATGGGATTTGTTGGTGTTGATTTCTTTGTTCGGTGGAGCCTTTTTTTCTGTTTGCTCCTTTCCTTGAATTCTCCCACAGCAAAAACATTCTACTGTATTTGTTTTTTCAAATCACTGTTGTCTGATATTAACCACAACAATTTTTTGCTGTTGCCTCAAGTCCTCTCCTAAATATACCCGATCATCAAAATTTCATTCATCTCAACTCTATCTTCTCTCATGGTCTCCATTATATTTGAATGCATATGAGTGTCTTTACTAATCAATGATGGATGAAAACACCTTGCATCTTGCTTTTCAAAGCTCAAAAAATCCGAGCCTCGTCTAATTTCTTGGTTTTAATCTTCTTGCAATGATATCAGTTTCGTATGATTGTACTCACTAAATGCATGTGTGCTTACCAAGTTCAAATTAGGATAGTCATGAAGTGCAAATAAAAGGACACTTAGAAGACCCTACCAAAAACACGAGTTTCCCCAACTCTTGCACAAAGAAAGGTCCCAAATCTCCTTGGATGAACCAAAAAGAGAATAAATAAACAATGATTATAAAGAAGGAGACAACAACAACAACACTCAAGTCTTTATTCCACTATAGTGGGGTCGACTCCATATACTCCATTATAAAGAAGGAGAATTAAACAAAAATAAAAATTGCCGAATTCAAAAAAGAAAAATTGTGTATTTGTCTTGTTCATAATCACCGCTCTTCTAATTTGAAGAGCTGTACAGGATCTCGCTACTTACAGTTTCCTACTGCCGTCTTCGTCCTATGGCGAGGTCCTGCCAGCAGACTAGCTCGAAAAGGTGACACAAGGTAGGGTGGTGTATTTGTGACTATAACTGATGAAAATCCTAAGGTGCTGTGTTGGAGAAAACTAACCCAATGACCTAAAATGATGCAAACATGCAAGGATTTATCTAACAAATATTCTCGAGCAATAATGATATTGTAAACTAATGCTTGCAGCGCAATTATTCACAGAACGATTTTAGAGAGCGAGCAACTTAGAATCGCACTAGCAATTGGAGCTGAATACACAATTAAAATGAGCCTTGATTATTGTTGGAAAAGCCCATGTAGAGGGCCCGTATTTGGGCCTATTTAGGCTTCTCTTCTTTAGTCCCACATCTTGTATAGGAATCCTTCTCTCTTTCTCCCTCCTATATATTTGTACTCACTCTTTGTATTTATACATACAAGCTTTGGCTCTCCTCTATTTGGTATCAGAGCCAAACGGTCTCTCCTTTATCTGACCGCAGACCTCCCCGCCCTTCCCTGCGGTCTTTCCTTCGGAGACCGCACTCTCCCTCTGCCGAACTCGCAGACCGCCCACGCTCTCTCTCTGCCAAACTCGCAGACCGCCGCGCCCTCTGCCGATCTCAGAGACCGCCCGCACTCTGTCGATCTCCCAGCGAGCTCTCAACAAGCCCATCGAGCCCTTAAGTCCGCTGCGACCTCCTTCTCTGTCCGCTACTCGCTCTCTCTCGCTGCGAGCTCTCTCAACAGACCGTGCAGTCTCCCTCCAGCGAGCTCTCCCTCCAGCCGAACTCCCAGCCGAGCGGTCTCCCTCCAGCGAACTCTCACAGACCGCCCGCACTCTGCCGATCTCCCATCGAGCTCTCAACAAGCCCATCGAGCTCTTAAGTCCGCTGCGACCTCCTTCTCTGTCCGCTACTCGCTCTCTCTCGCTGCGAGCTCTCTTAACAGACCGTGCGGTCTCCCTCCATCCGAAATCCCAGTCGAGCGGTCTCCCTCCAGCAAGCTCTCCAACGGCCTGGTCTCTCTTCAGCGGTCTGCACCTTCAGCGTTCCTGCTCGCCGCTCCCTGCTCGCGGGTCTCCCTCCCAGCAGATTGTTCCTTCTGCCGTCTCAATCCGCTACTGCCCGCTCTTCCCGCTCATGGACGCGGCCTCCCTTGGTCACTGGTGTCATCATCAAGACCGTGCGGTCTTCCTTGGTCAGCCCGCCCTTCCCGTTTTTTTTCTTCAATGGGATCATCTGTGGACTCCACCACAATGCATGCCTCTCCTCCGCCAGACCGCCCGGGTCAGCCTCCAGAACTTCGTGATGAGTTGCGGATCACCATAATCTCTCTCTCAGGCAAAGTGAACTTCATCCAATGGGTCCGGCGAGTTCTTCAGTCTAAGGTACTTCTGGGTCATCTCACCCAAGCACCTCCATCCGCTCCTACGAAGGACTGGCTCAGGAATGACGGCCGAGTTCAGACTTGGCTTCTCAACTCTATGGACGGAGAGTCGTACCAAATGGTGATGTATCATGAGACTGCTAAAACTATGTGGGATGAGCTTCATTCTCTATACTCGGGCAAGGACAGCCTTCAACATCTCTACGACATCATCACAGATCTCCAGGCGTTAGATACGGCCGGGCTGCTAACATGATCTCCTTCGTTGCTCGCACCAAGACTCTGGCCGAAGCATGGATCCAGCATTAACCTTCCACCAATGATCATGCTGCTCAACGAGCTCAGAAGGAAGCTGTCATCATTGCTATGATCATGGCTCGTATTCCACCACACCTGCAAAGCATCCGAAATCAGGTTCTGGCCTCGGCCATTACTCCTTCCCTCTCAGATGTGTGTTCCATGCTCCTCAAAACCTCAGCACCTCTGGCGGCTCCTGCTCCTTCCTCACCAGCCCTTCTTCAGAACACTCCTGCTCTCGTACTTCCTTTGCCTCCACCGGCTCGTGGTGGACGCTCGACATCTCGGGCAAGGGGGCGTGGTGGTCGTTCTCGACCAAAATGTTCTTTCTGTGGGCGAGATGGCCACTTTGAGGCGACCTGCTATCGAAAGCCTGGTAATCCTCCTCGTCCGTCTGCCGCTGTTGCTGATGACAGCCCCTCCGTCTCCCACGCCGATCTTGACGCACTCCGCCTACAGTTCCAACAGCTTCAAGGGATGATATCCCCACCTGCCTCTGTCGCTTTCGTCTCCAATCCAGTATAACCTGTCTCTCAACGAGTCCACGCTGGATAGTAGACTCTGGGGCTACTCATCATATCACCTCGCTACAGCCACCAAAGTATTTGAATGCTCCTCATCCGAAGTGTATCACTGTGGCCAATGGGGAGACTGTTCCGGTCTCCGGTTCGGCTGACCTCTCTCTTAGCCCCTCCATCTCTCTCCGCTCGACTCTTCATGTTCCGGGATCCCAGTTCAACTTACTTTCTGTTAGCCGTTTTACTACTGACCTGGATTGCTCCCTAACATTTACATCCTCTTCTTTTCTGATACAGAATCGGCGGACGCGGACTACCATTGGTAAGGGACAAATGCGTAACTGGCTCTACCTTCCCGACGACTCTCCCACTATCCTCTCATCGGTCTCCTCTGCTGAGTGTCATCAGCGTCTTGGACATGCTCCCCTCTCAGTCCTCCAGAAGGCACTTCCCGATGTATCTTTTCCAGCTTTCAAGTGTGATTCTTGTATTTTGGGCAAACAACCGCGTTCTTCCTTTCCCGCACATTGTACTCGGAGCTATGCTCCTTTTGATCTATTACATTCTGATATATGTGGACCTTATAAAATTACTAGTGTTTCTGGATTTCGATATTTTATCACGTTTATTGATGACTATTCTCGGGTCACGTGGTTATACTTATTTCGCGATCACTCTGAGCTCCCTCGTATCTTTCGGGCGTTTGTCCTTAAACCCACACACAATTCTCCGCTACCATCAAAACACTACGTATCGATAATGCTCGCGAATACACAAGCAACGAGTTTTCCAATTTATGTTTTGAGTTCGGGATTATTCACCAGACTTCATGTCCCTACACCCCACAACAAAATAGTGTTGCTGAACGGGAGAACCGACACTTGCTTGATATCGCCCGCTCTCTCATGCTTCACATGAACGTCCCCAAAGTTTATTGGAACTTTGCGGTCTCCACAGTCTGCTTTCTTATTAACCTTCTTCCATCCTCCGTCCTCAATAATGTCACTCCTTTCAGCCCCCTCTTTCCTTCTACTCCGGACTTTCCCCTCACACCTCGAATCTTCGAGTGTACGTGCTACGCTCATATCCTGGGCCCGTCTACGGACAAGCTGGATCCCAGGGCAGCCAAGCAAATTTTCGTTGGCTATTCACGTACACAGAAGGGCTACGTTTGCTATTCCCCTACCACCCGAAAAGTCTCAGTGTCGCCTGATGTTACCTTCCGGGAGGATCAGCCATTCTTCTCTGCTCCAGTACCCACACTTACACCAATACCTCTCCCACAGCCTGTCCTGCGACCTATCATTCCCATTCACACACCGGTTCTTCCTTCCCCAAATTCTGCTCCTGCCCCCTACAAGCCACCTCTTATCCATGTCTACTCTCGCCGCACTCCCACTCCCGTTGCCCCTACGCAGTCGGCCTCGACCTCGGGTACTCAGCGTCTGGCTGATCCGGTAACAGAATCAACCACTCATCCTATGGCGAACTATGTTTCCCTACATCGCCTCTCTCCCCAACTTCAGACACTTGCTACCTCTTTGTCCACAATTGCTATTCCTAACTCTGTGCAGGAGGCTCTGCAACATCCTGGCTGGCGCGCCGCCATGGAGGAAGAAATGGCTGCTCTTTGGGCTAACAAGACATGGACTCTGGTACCCCGTCCTCCAGGACAGAAACCCGTTGGGTGTAAATGGGTTTTTGTTATCAAGCATGCTCCTGATGGAACAATTGACCGTCTGAAAGCTCGCTTGGTTGCTCGTGTGCTTATCTCTGCAGCTGTACATCGTCGATGGCCCTTATTTCAGCTAGAATGAGTCTACGGTTGATGGAAGAGCATCGGCTACGTAGGTGAAGGTTTAGGTTAATGGAAGAGTGCTGGGAGGGGGATTTTTTGTGGCGCCAAGACCTAGAGTGCTCTAGATGGTGTCAGCTAGGCTATAATAGGGTAGAGGCGAAAACACTAGAAAACAAAGGGGAAAACAAGGAGGAAGATAATATTACAACTCACGTCGTTGACACGTACGATTCGCAAAGTCGGTGCCATGACCGGCGGATTAAGGAAGATGTCTCCAAAATCTGCGATGAAGAGAAAACCAACCCATACATGCTTATTGAAATAGACTAGATGCTCTACGGCAACTATCGCGAATAGTTCCGATCGCACAATACAGATAGTTGTTGAACTCACTGATAAAAATGTTAAAAATAAATACAAAATGCATTGAAATATAGAAACGTCGCTCTGAATGTGACTACATATTCAAATCAACCATCCGGTGATGTCAAATATGATAGGTGACAAATCAGCTTCAAGCGGGCCCATACAACCGTGCTCCAAAAAATCTGGTTGATCCCCATCACAAGGGTTGTCAACGATATGATCTTGAGTTAGTCTAACCCCGACTCAGAATCAGCTTTAATAATTCGATCTGATTCTCAACCTGAGCCAATTGGTGTATAGAGTACCTCAATTCCAGCCAAACATGGCTCATTAACTTAAAATTTCGATCTTGATTCCAGCAAAATCAATCTGAGTTTGATTAATTACCGATCTCATAATTTTAGCATTTAGCAATGTTTGTGAGTAGCTGATTAAGTTTCAGAACATAACAACTCTTCTGTACTAACAGTTTTCTGATAAATCTGAACAATATGCCACACTTTGTTTAGCAGAGGCATAATGGGGGACAACTTGTGCCACTGGATTGTGCCGGCAAGGTACATATTAATTAATATATTCATGTCAGGTTCTAAACCATAAAAACATTAAAAAAGTTTATTTACAGTTTTTTTATTGATTCCATTCGTGTTTGATTTTCCTAGCTTAGCAGAAGCATGAATTTACACATGGCCATGGCCTGCGGGCAGCACCAACCACAAATGCATTCGCTCGCAGGAGTTCCTGCCTTGCTGCCCCCTCAAAGGTCGGTGAATGCTTCTAAAAAGCTTCTCAACCGATCAAAGTTCTTAAATTTATCTATGGATATTTTTATGAGATTTCATGATTACCCGTAGATCAATAATCTTTCAATAGTTAACAACTATTGAAAGAATACACAATTTGCGTTTGTAGCTTCTGTGATATCTTTTTTTATGTATTTTATGCATATTTTTCAGGAATCTTGGAGCTTCCTCAGCTGCCATGCTTCAAGGATACATCGGGTACTTCAACCCGGGAAATCAAGCATCGTGTAGCAGGCATGCACCAGAGCGACCAGTGAATGATCCTGGTCAGAGCTCAAGCTCACCGCCGCAGCTTAGACTGCAGTACCCTTATCCTCATTCCTATGGCCTCAATTTACTTGGCGGGAGGAAGTTCAAACCCGGCGGAGAAGTCAACTTACAGGAGGGTCGTGTTGGACTCCAGGCTCACGGTCTCGGGCCACCCAGGCCTGGATTTGATTCTGGATCGCAAACATGGGCTTCCACCTCAGCTTCATGCGGCGTTACCATGTTTGATGCCCAACCTTACACTCAGGTGAGTCGCTATGATCGCATTTTAAAATTGGTTGATGCCTAAGGCCTCGTCTGGGTGGAGGTTTCGGCGTGGGCGCTGATGGGGCGGAATGCCCATGCAGCACGGCGCTAGTTTGACGGAGCAGCCGCAGATCCGTCCTCAACTGGAAAACCGTGAAAAGGAGTGGATTTTCCACGCTTTTTTATCACGGCCACATGGCTGCGGTCGGGTGGATCCGCGACCGCTGGACATCCGCCCCAAACGGGGCCTAATTCCCCAAACGGGGCCTAATTGAACGATGAAAACAAAAAAAGCTGATCAATAGGAATGAATGAGATATCCGTATCCTAAAACTGATCCCAAATAGTTAGATAACCTCAGTTATGATGATAATGATGATGTTGATGCCATTGATTAGTTGTTCATGAGCCTTTTCTCTACATCTCCTTTTTGCCCGCAGTCAAAACAGTCATAAAATACGACCAGCGCGACTACATGCTACCTCCCGAATGCATCTCGGCGTTCTGATTCCAATGAGATGTTTCACTCTCTCTTTCCCTTCGCACGACGAAATAGTGTGAGCCGGCGCACAATCTAATTGCTGCACGTGTACATGGTCAATATAGGATCATAGCTGATTACAGCATGCTTGTTGGTTCAATTTTGTTTTAATTTTCACGCGGTCAAGAAAGCTCCTGTAGATTAACTGTGCTATTCTTTTTGCTCATGTAACCAGAGAACTGAAGAACTCTTCCTGTATATTGAGCTCTTCGCCTCTGCTTTCTGGATATTGTAGGCGCATAGTTAATAGTCAATCCCTTCTGATTTGATTTTTTTTTTTAAATTTGATTTTTTTCTCATCGCCCGTTTTTTGATTAATGGCTAAATACTTATTTCAGTCTTTAATATTTACCTACTTTATGATTTCAGTCCTTAATATTTACCTACTTTATGTTTTAAGTCTCTAAACTTTTTGCTTTAAAATTTCAGTCTCTAAATATTATTATTTTAAGATTTAGTCCCCAAATATTTTGCATTACGATTTTAGTCCCTAAATTTTATTACCTTTATGATCTTAGTCCTTGAGTTTATATAATTCAACACCGATAGTAGAAACGCCAAATTTAGTAGATTAGGATTGATATTTTTGTTTGAAAAAATTGAAAATAATCAATTCTAATATTTAGAACAAATGGGCAATATTGTAAACTTATTGTGTAAAAATTGAATAATGCAATAAAAATTTGAATTAAGGTTTTTGTTTATCAACTAATTTAATTGAGAGAAATCAATTGGAATGATGACTTCTTTTCTTTTTCTTCTAAGGAATAATTAATTGAAATTGGTAAATAATTTATTAATGGAGAAATGGAGAAATGCATATTGGTGACAACTTACAAAATGCATATCAATTATTAGTAATTGATATATAGAAGATATAATGTAAAAATTAACAAATTTGCAAACAATCCACCAATAATAAGTTTAGATTGTTCATACCAAAAAAGGAGAGTTAAAAACAAGATACTATATTATACCTATAATAATTGTTTGTCAGTGTTGGAATCGAGAAAATTTGGTTGACAGAATTCGGATCAAGGGGTGATTAAAGGTTACTGATTCGGCGGTCGTCTCGATAAAACCACAAGAAGAAGACGAAAGGTGACGAACGTTCCTTGGATCTCTTGATCGCCAGTTAGGTAGAGAAGGGAACCAATGATGCATTTGTGCATGGTTTTATCAAACGTTTTTTCCTTTTTCATCCTTGTCCAGTGATACATTGGATCCCATGAGAGTTCTCATTGTGGTGGCACTTTTCATTCCAAATTTCTTGATCCACTCTTTAGTGAACATGACCTGAGAGATGAAGATTTCATCTTTAGACTATTTCCCTTGGAGGTCTAAGAAATAATTTAGCTCTCCAATGCTGTCTTTTCAAACTTCCCTTGCATTAAGTTTGCAAACTTCTTGTAAATGTTGTCATCAGTTGATCCAAATATTATGTCATCAACATTTATTGTACTACCAAGATTTTGCCCTTTACTTCCCTCAGAAATAATGTCTTATCTATCTTTCCCCTTGAAAATTGTTTTCAATGAGGATGCTAAACATGATTTCATACCAAGCCGTAGGTGCTTGTTTCAACCCATGCAATACTTTTCTTAAGAAATAAACATGATCGGTTAGGTTAGGAACAACAAAATCTGGAGGCTGCTCTACATATACTTCATCTTTGAGATCTCCATTTAGGAAGACAGACTTCACATCCATTTGATGAATTTTAAATTCTTTGTGAGCTGCATATGCTAGAACAATCTAATTGCCTCAAGTCTGTCTACTGATGCAAAGGTTTGATCAAAATCAACCCCTTCTTCCTATCTGTATCCCTTTGCAATCAACCTTGCTTTGTTCCTGATGATGACACATTCTCATCCAACTTGTTCTTATAGACCTACTTTGTTCTAATAACATTCTGATGTTAGGGCCTAAGAACTAGCTTTCATACTTTGCATCTTTTGAACTGACTTAGTTCTTCTTTGAAAGATAAGGGTTATCTAATCACCTAGAGGGGGTGGGGGGGGGGGGGGGGGGGGGGGGGGGTGAATGGGTGTTTTAATAGTTTTATGGTTTCTTTAAATTTTCTTCTTTTAAGCACAACAAAGCAATAACCAAACACAAATCACAACACAGTACACCAAGATGTATAGTGGTTCCCCAATTATGGGTACTCCACTTTTCCCCTTCACCTATCTAGAAGAATGCTAGCTTAGGCCAACTTCTCCAAATTTCTCAGATCAAAAGATCTTACACTCAGAGTCCTTGACTCCTACAACTCAGGAACAACAGTCCCCTACCTCAGACCATCAACACAAGGTCCTAAACTCAGATCTTCAATCACAAGATTCTACACCTAGGCCAAAAGCATCCCTACCATAATCTCTCCAACAAGAGATCTACA
The DNA here is from genome assembly GCA_033032865.1 of Dactylorhiza incarnata. Classification (NCBI taxonomy): domain Eukaryota; kingdom Viridiplantae; phylum Streptophyta; class Magnoliopsida; order Asparagales; family Orchidaceae; genus Dactylorhiza; species Dactylorhiza incarnata. The sequence goes on from JAWHQI010000017.1 coordinate 14,872,138, forward strand.
CTCAGATCTTTTCAACGATCCTGCCTTAGATTTTAAGGATCCTACAACTCAAATTTCCACTGAAATCCTACAATAAACTCAGATCCAAAAAAGATCCTACAATTACAAAGAAGTTTGTAAAGATTTTGACTCAAACAATAACACTTGAGTCTTCAATAGAAGCACTGCGAAAGCTTCTTCTTCCTTGTTCAACACTTGAATATATCTGCTTGAAATGAATTTGGTTGAATCAGGAAGACTTACTCAAGAGAGAAATATTCTTCAGAAAGAAAATAATTCTGTTGAGCCTTGGAAGAAATCTTTCTCAGGATTGCAGTGGCCGAAGACTTGGCAAAATTCTAAAGCTTGAGCACTGCAAAATTCTTGCACAGAAATTTTTTCTAAGTGTATGCACGTGTGCCTTCTTGTAACTGTATGTATATTATTTTTTGTTCAATTTTCATCTCTTTTTTATAGAAGGCTGGATCGGCAGAGGCCTTGCTTCTTGAAAAGGAATGCTTCAACGGCTAGAGATTTTTTCTAAGGAAAGTTTTTTAAATGGAAACAATCTGAAATCAATGAATGTAATTTATTTCCTTTTAAATCACCCTGATTATTGCAACAGAAAGCGGAATTCAAATCAATTTGAAAGGCTGCGCAATTTGCGGCTTGATCTCAGCATTGGTCCATTAGAACACGCTTCAGGTCGACAAAATAATTTATGTTGTCGATAAAATCCTTCAGCACTTATAGATATGATGTAGTCGATAAAATCCTTCAACACTTATAGATATGATGTAGTCGGTAACCTGCACCTTAAGAACACAACCTGATGCAGTCCATACTTAAGCAATCAATCCTGGAAAGATCATTCTATCACAGTCTGGACGATGCAGTCGATAAATCAAGTAGTCTGGCCAGAGCAGAGGACTTGCGGGTCTAACCTTGTCGAGCTTGAGGGCTTGAGATCTGTGAGGCTTGAGGGCCAGGGCAGAGGACTTGCGGGTCCAATCGTGTCGAGCTTGCGGGCTTGGGTGCAGTAGGGGCTTGTGGTCATAGGCTGCAGGACTTGCAGGTCCAAGGGGCAAGACTTGCGGGTCTGTGCTGGGTAGGGCTTGAGGGCTTGAGTGACGAGCTTGCGGGCTTGAGTGCAGTCAGGGCTTGCGGGCCTATGCTGTAGGACTTGCGGGTCCGAGTTGTAAGGCTTGCGGGCCAGAGACATTGGCGGAGTTTGCCGAGCCTAGCACACTGCTAGGTAGGCGCAGAGGGACAGAGGACTACTCAAGACACCCGGTCTTGAGGAACCTCTATAAATTCCAGTGTGCTTTCTGTGTTGTGTTTTCAAACTCTAAATCAATAAACCAGAAATCAAGAACACAAAAAAGGGGGAACAAAATAATTTGAAATACCTATTCACCCACCCTCTAGGTGATAAGTCGACACCCAATAACTAACAAGTGGTATCGGAGGGAGGTTGTTCAAAGAAAAGCTTAACAACTTGAACAGATCTGCCAGTGGGTGTCCATTCATCATAGCTATGGAATCAAGAATAGCTATTTGTTCCAGGGAGAACTTTGCACTATGGAAAGTAAGAGCTAAAATATACATGGAGGCTATGGATCCCAGAATATTTGAAATTGTTCAAGAAGGGTCATATGTCCCCAAGAAAGTGCCCAAGAAAATGACTGAAGATGAGATCATCCTAGTCAACCTGGACAAGGAAGCCAGAGATATTGTAGCTGGTGCAGTTGAGATCTCAATGTTCCAGAAACTGGCCCACTGCACAACAGCAAAGGAGATCTCAATGTTCCTCATGGAAGGGTCAGAAGAAGGAGAAGCTGTTTCCCTCAAAAATCAGAGTGAGGAGGTCTATGGGTTGATGACTCTATCAGATGAAGGAAATCATGATTATTCACATCATGCTCAGGTATATACTTCTCACACATCTTCTTCACCTGCCTCCTTTGAGAAGACCAAGAGTGCATCAGATGTTTGCTCATCTTCTGAAAATGATGCAGAAGATTGCTCATCATGCAACAACAAAGACCATACTGATCTAATAGAACAATTTGGTGATCTCTTGACTGCTCTGAAAATGAGCAAGAAGCTTGTTAGAAAGCTAGCTAAAGAGCTCGAAACACTCAAACCTATTAAGGTTGAGTTAGAAGAGAAAATGAGTATGTTCCACAATGAGGGGGCCAATCCCATTGAGCTCAAAAAGCTCATCAACAAGCTTTATGATGAAAGAAACCAAAGGGAAGAACTCATTAAGAAACTTGAGAATGATCTTCTTAGGGAAAGAAGCTTAGTGGCTCAATTCTCTAAGCCCAAAACCATACTGCCCATCATTGACACCTTCTCCTCCTATGGAAATAGGAGGGGATTGTGTTTCAATGAAGGGGCAGTAGATGCTGGGAATAGAGAAAGGGGCAAAACTAAAGTTGAGCCTCATACCACCTTTCAAAAGGTAGTGCTTCCTTCTAACAAGTATGACCAGGGCAGTGTCCATGGTCACTGGATGAATGGAAGCTCCAATAGCTTGGGAAATGCTCCTGACTATGGGAGGAGAAAGGGCATGGGGATGAGTGCATTGAAGGCTCCTGATAACGCACTATTAATCCTAAATTATAACATAAAAATATTAGATATTTTAATAAAAATATATCATCTCGTCTATTAAAAAATTGGTTTTAAAGATAATTTATTTTTCTCGCAAAAAAATTATGCTAATATTATTTTATTGGTATTTATGACAGGCCTGGAGAATTTTGGCACGTCTCGAAGTAAAAGCCCGCTGTCAACCTTGTTTCTGGAATTTTGTCAAAAATTATATATAATATCGCAGCCGCGGTCTTGGTGTTGGATGATGAAGTCTTGCGAATGTTGTCGTGTTGTCCGAGCTCGAGAACTTATGCCGCAACGTCCGCTTCGCCGCGCCATCTTCCAAGCTACACCAGTCCAAGAAATTAACTCCGCTTCGCCGCGCCATGTAACATCCCGATTTGCGCCGCTCTGTTCCCGTCTGCCGCTCGTTTGTCTTTGTTAATTCCTGTTCTTAACAATCTGCAGCAGGTAGGAATTTGGCGAGAAAACTCTTCTTTTCTCCCTCCTTCTCCTTAATCCCCCTTCCGCCTTGTGGTGTAGCCGTGGCTTAGAGTTATCGCTCCAGGAAATTAAATCAGGAAATTTTGTAGTAGCAAAGTTCCTGGATGGTTTTAGCAAACTCCTGGATGAATTTATAGGTATTGTTTGGTTAATAACCTGGGGAGTTTTTGCAAAAGAATCTGGATTCATAGATTTAGTTGGTTAGTTTAGAATCCTGACTATTTGTTAAATTCTGCATTTCCTTATCAATACTGGTTAACTATACCTTGCTCTAAATCCTTAGTAATTCATTTATAGATATTTTGCTTCTAGTAATTTTATCAACTTGTTTAACAATTACTGCACAAAATAATCTGCATTAGAATAAAGACAGAATAACAAAATAATCTGCTATAGTTAGTATTCCGTTAGACGAATTTGATGTTCGTCGCTCGACGAATCTGTAGCTGTTCGTCGTTCGACGAATTTGCTTAAATTCGTCGAACGACGTTCTGTATTTATTAATTCTATGAGCTCCTTCCGTCGCCCTTCGTCGTTCGACGAATTTGCTTAAATTCGTCGAACGACGGTCTGCTTTTATAGTTCTGCGCGTTTCTTCTGTCTCCCTTCGTCGTTCGACGAATTTGCTTAAATTCGTCGAACGACGGTCTGCTTTTATAGTTCTGCGTGTTTCTTCCGTCGCCCTTCGTCGTTCGACGAATTTGCTTAAATTCGTCGAACGACGGTCTGTTTTTATTTAAATCTGCGTGTTTTCTTTCCGTCGCCGAGAAGTTTGAATGCTTATTTTATGCTTTTTTTAGACTAGAAGTGGACACCTTGTCCAATACGGGGCTGACACCGGACCTTGGGGTTCCAAGGCATAGCATTAAAAGTAGGGCTGAACATTTCTCCTGAGGGGGCATCTTGATCTTCATCTTCTTCTTCCTCTTCCTCCTCTCTTCTTCGTTTTGCAAGATCTGGCGATTATCTGAATCTACTCTCACTGACCCTTTAATCAGTTTTGGCCAACGGCCGCCATGCCGCAGAAGAGGCGACCGCGAACGTCGGCCGAAAATCAGGTGATTTCCTCCCCTCTCCCTTGGTGCTAGATCTTTAGATCTGAAATAGGAGAGACGTCAGCTCAAAAGAGCTCGACCTAGAGAGTTTAATGGAGTTTCCTAGGGAGAGACCACACTAGAACTACTGTTCTAGGGCGTCGTTCGCCGAGAAAATATCTTCAATTAATTCCTCTCTTCCATACGAAGTTGTAGGACTTGATTTCGTGAAGAATGGTAGTCTATTGAGGGTGTATTGGAGGAGAGAGGGTGAAATATTATTTGTATGTGCTGGAGGAAGAGGATGAACAGATGTTGTTCATCTGTCTTGAGATTTGTGCAAATATTATAAATTGGGGAAAACCTGTTTTCTGCATGTACCGGCCTTCGAGCTTATTTTTAGGCATGATCCGGCTATATTCAGGTCTTGTGTTCAACACGAAGGTTGTATCCCTCGGAAAGACCTTTCCAACGAGTGGTTGTGGGTTTTCAGGGGAGCTCTGTAGCTCTGGCAAAGTAAAATCGAAAATGGCTGTGTAGAAAATAATCCGGTTTTGTACAGGACAGCTTGCTGTCCAGATTTACTCTGCTGGGTTCAAACCAGATTTTAGAAAGGTTAGGCTTGGATCTAGGCCTCGGGCTAAACACGAAAGTTGTAGCCCTTAGAAATACCTTTCTAGAATGGGGTGACACGTCTAGATTGGAGGAGCGTAGCTCCCGGAAATTCAGTTTTAGTGGACAGCGTCGGGAAGGTTTATAATCTTATAAGTGCTGAATGTTATACATGGTGGTGTATGGATCTTGGTTGGAGGATTACTCGTGGCGGGTCTACGGGCTTGCTTGTCGTGACACCGACAGAAGCCGACAATTAGACTCTAGACCGGTTGGGTTGGACAACTTGGTGCTCACCTACCCAAGTCCCCTTCTGTGTCCTTGTAGGCTCCGCTGTGTGTTCTTATCGTAGAGCAGTACGCAGGGTCTCCGTTGTGTGTTCTTAGCGTCGAGGCGTACAGAGGCCTAGGACTGGTAGTGTTCATACCCTCCTAGTAGTGTAGGAGCTCGTTCTACTGTCTCCGTCTGGCCACGACGGGAGATGCCTGAGAGGTTAGCTACCCCTCAAAAAGCGAGAACTAAAGGTCTATGTCGACATAGAAACTTGCATGAGTGAGCATCATTTCATAATCATTGCATTGCATTCATCATAACATAATCATGTCATTGCACCGCATCGGAACTCATCATATAAACTTATATGAGCACCTTTATATGATGAGTTACATTATGCTCGGATCCTTAACTTATAAGCTTGTATGAGCACCCTTATAAGTTAAGTTCAAATTTGGTTACTATATGCTCAACTGCTTATACGCTGTCGTTGAACTGCTCTCTTTTTGTTACTATATGCTCGACTGCTTATACACTGTCGTTGAACTGCTCTCTTTTTGTTACTATATGCTCGACTGCTTATACACTGTTGTTATAACTGCTCTCTTTTGGTGTACTTTCTTATACATTCGTTATAATTGCCATGATTACATCTACCCTTGTCACCTGTTTTTGCTAGTACTGATTATATTGCAGCTTCCCTTTCTTCCCTTCCGCCCGTTGCCTTGGAGTCGCTGGGGGAGAGGAAGTGAAGCCACTTAGTCTTTATGACTAACGGTTGTTGCACCCCTCTTTTTAGGAGCGCACCCTGAGGCAGCAGAGCGCGGTGCTGGAGGAGGATTGTCAGGTCAGGACGACAGGGCCGGAGACCACGATACCCTCACTACCGTCGGTGACCGATGTGAGCGCAGTTTGAGATGTAGCCCTTGGGGCTTTTAGCTTGATACTCTGATACTTTTGCAGGAGCTCTCGGAGCTTCTTGTCTTTTGTACTTTTTGGACACTTACTTATGTGAATATGTTTATATGGCTTCTTGTTTTGTATTGTTCATGGGTTGGCGCTTTTCAATTGATTTGGCCGGCAGGATAGGCGTCTTGTGGGGGAGGCTAGCTCGTGTGTCGGCGCTTCCGCAAGGCGGCTGCCCTGGGCATAAGACTTCCCTCGGCCGTGTCGTGTGTTCCGGGGGGGGGGGGGGGGGGGGGGGGAGTCTTACAAATGGTATCAGCTTGCAACGATCCTGAGCTAAAGAAGTCCATTCCCGCATGGTGCACCCCTCTCCCCTCTTCAGTTTGAGGACAACCTGAACGTGCGGAAGCAGTGGTGTGCCCATAAGGGATTCACATTAAGCATGTCCATTGCCTTCCCTTAAGTAGCCAACCTAACCCGAAAATCTACCTTGCATGTAGATTCCGGTACGTTCAGAACCGGCGACGGCCACTCCCGTGCCTCCAGTACCTACTCCTTTTCAACAATCAGAGTTCGGCCAGACCCTGTCGGCAATCCTGGATGCCTTCAGGTCTCAGCAGATGCTGGTGCAGCCGCAGGCTCCGAACTCAAATTGGTTAAGCACCTTCCGTGCTCTCTCCCCTCCCACCTATCATGGGACGGAGTCCGCAGTTCAGAAGGAGGAATGGGTGGACACAGTGCAGGAGTTACTGGCAGGGATTCTATGCCCGGGCAATATGGCAGTCACGTTGGCGGTCACATCCTTGGATCTACATGCGAAGAGGTGGTGGAAGTACTTGATGGGCTCCACCTTTGAAGGGCGTAACCATCTTGACATAAGCTGGGACAAGTTTGCAGACGCATTCCTGGAGCATTTTGTCTCTTCCACGGCCCGAGATGAGCTCGAGGAGAGGTTCCTGCAGTTGAAGCAGGGATCTAGGACAGTCGTGGAATATCAACGGGAATTTCAGCACTTGGCTAGATTTGCAGACTCTTATGATTTGGATGATCGTGGGCACGTGAAGCGGTTCTACAAGGGCTTGCGTGATTCCCTGAGGCAGGATCTTCTCTTTGTCGCCGATTCGAGCCTTGCTCAGATTATAGAGACGGCGCAAAAGTTGGAAGCGGACCATATGGGGGTCCAGGCTAGGAATAAGAGGCCCGCGGAGGGCGTGATGGAAGTAAGGTCCAGCTTTAGGAGGAGGCGGAACACCAGGGGCAGAGGAGGAAACCAGAGGAGAGATGGAGGGCGTTCTCGCCCAAATTCCAGGATAGAGCAGCCAGCACGGCCGCTACCATTGGCCCCACCGCATCAGGGCCAGGCGCCTCTGCCGCAAAGGGGTGCCGGAGCTTGCTACTATTGCCACCATCCCGGTCACATTCGGGCCTACTGCCCGCAGCTGCAAGGAAATGCTCCGAATCGCCACATGCCTCCCCCGGAGGCGCAGCGAGGTAGAGGTCGAGGTCGAGGCCAAGGTCAGCAGGGTAGGAACCCCAGGCCTGCTCAGGAGCAGGTATACGCTTTGGATTTAACTCATGAACGAGACCCGCAGGAGGTCATCACATGTAATCATGCATTTAGTTTCGTCTTTTTATAACAAATATGCTTAAGTTCGCGTGATTTAAAACCCCAGGTACCGTGCTCGTTTGCGGTAGGCCCGCCCTTACTCTTTTCGACACGGGTGCCACTCATTCGTTCGTATCGGAAGAATTTGTGAGTGAACTGGATGTAGTGCAGTATTTCAAGGGAGTCCCTAGGAGGGTGCGCCTTCCAGATGGCTCGGAGATACTATCTACCTCCAAGTGCAACATGGTAATATCCATCGGTGGGAAGCAATTTGAGACACCGACAACAGTGTTGCGGATGCCAGACTTTGATCTAATCTTGGGCATGACGTGGCTGCACTGGAATCACGCGAAGATCGACTGTGTGGCGAAGCGGATCACGCTGAGGCATGGTGACTCGGAGGTGGTAATTCAAGGTATAAGACTCGTATTTTGGAACTTGTTGTCTTCCGTACAGGTTGTAAAGTCTCACGAGCAAGGTGATGAGGTGTTCATAATCTGTTTTGAGATGAAGGAGATGGGGCTTGATATGAAGGATGTGCCGGTAGTTCGAGACTTTCCTGATGTTTTCCCCGAAAAACTACCCGGATTACCCCCTCCTAGGGAGGTAGACTTCCAGATTAACCTAGCACCGGGTGCTAGGCCTGTTTCTCGGGCCCCGTACAGAAAGGCACCTAAGGAGCTAGCAGAGTTCCGAGTACAATTGCAAGAGTTGGTGGACTCAGGGTTCGTTCGCCCTAGTTCGTCGCCATGGGGAGCCCCAGTTCTGTTTGTAAAGAAGAAGGACGGTTCGCTCCGCTTGTGTGTAGATTATCGGGAGCTCAACCGACTGACGGTCCGGAACACTTATCCCCTGCCGCGGATTGACGAGCTCTTCGATCAGTTGGAGGGAGCACAGTGGTTCTCCAAGCTCGTCTTGCGCTCTGGTTATTATCAGTTGAGGATTCATGAGGAGGACATTCAGAAGACTGCTTTCAGCTCGAGGTACGGGTTATATGAGTTTACGGTTATGAGTTGGGCTCACTAATGCCCCCTCTGCGTTCATGAGCCTGATGAATAGGGTGTTTGAGCCTTATCTGGACGACTTCGTGATTGTATTCATCAACGACATCCTGGTTTATTCAAATTCGATGTTGGAACATTGGACGCATCTGGAGTTGGTGTTAGCAAAGCTGAGGGAGCATCAGTTGTTCGCCAAGTTCGGCAAGTGCGAGTTCTGGCTCCGGAAGGTTGCTTTCTTGGGTCATGTCATCAGTGGGGCAGGATTGGCCGTGGACCCTGCTAAGGTTCGCGCGGTGAAGAAGTGGCTGCCATTGAAGTCAGCAGCAGATGTGCACAGCTTTTTGGGACTTGCTGGGTACTACCGCAAGTTTGTCGAGGGGTTCTCGAAGATCGCTCTTCCACTCACTGCGCTGACCAAGAAGGAGGTGCCATTCGTGTGTTCCCCTAAGTGTGAGGCCACATTCCAGGAGCTGAAGGATCGCCTCACCTCAGCCCCGATCCTTGCTCTTCCGTCTGGGAAGGAAGGATTTCAGGTTTACACAGATGCATCTTTTCAGGGGATGGGTGCTGTACTGATGCAGCACGGGCACGTGATTGCTTATGCTTCAAGGCAGCTTAAGAAGCATGAAGTGAACTATCCGGTGCATGATCTGGAGCTGGGTGCAGTGATTTTTGCCTTGAAGATTTGGAGGCATTATTTATATGGTGTTCACTGCGAGATATTCACCGATCGCAAAAACTTGAAGTATATACACACTCAGAAGGATCTAAATTTAAGGCAGCAGCGGTGGATTCAGTTTTTGTGCGACTATGATTACACGCTAAACTACCACCCAGGGAAGGGAAATTCGGTGGCCGATGCGCTGAGCAGGAGGAAATCCAGCCCAGAGTCACGATTGATGGCCATAGAGTTGGTAAGGATGCTCGAGGAGATGCAGATCACGCTCGTGTCTAGAGCTGATCCAGAGGTTTTCGCCGAGTACCTGACCGCGATGAGCATAGTTTGTGATATTTGAGATCGCATCCTAGTAGAGCAAAGGAAGGATGCTGCCCTAGAATCTATACTTCGAGCAGCGGAGGCTGGATCCGCGGGAAAGTACACCATGCATGAGGATCTTGTTCATTTTCGTGGCAGGTTATACATACCCGCGGAAGGGGGGATTCGAGAAGACATAATGAAGGAGGCTCATTGCACTAAATATTTGGTGCATCCCGGGATTGTCAAGATGTATACCGATTTGCGGAGGACGTGTTTTGGCCAGGGATGAAGCGGGATATCACCTATTTTGTCACTCATTGCGAGGCGTGCCAGAGGGTAAAGGCAGAGTGTAGAAGCCCGGCTGGGTTGTTGCAGCCGTTGTCCATTCCCGAGTGGAAGTTTGAAGATATATCCCTGAATTTCGTTCACGGTCTGCCTCGCTCTCGCTCCGGGAATGACTCTGTATGGGTAGTTGTGGATCATCTAACGAAAGGTTTATACCGATGAGGAAGGATACGTATGTTGACGAGTTGGTGAGACTTTTTGTCGAGCAGTTTGTTCGCTATCATGGAGTGCCCAAAACCATCGTCTCGGACCGTGATGGTCGTTTCTCCTCCAAGGAGTGGAAAGCAGTGCAAGCTTATTTGGGCTCGCGTTTGACTTTTAGCACAGCCTTCCACCCTCAGACGGACGGCCAGTCAGAGCGGACGATCAGAACCCTAGAAGATTTGTTGCGCCTTTGTGTTTTGGATCGAGGTGAGCCGTGGGAAAGACTTCTGCCCTTGGTAGAGTTCTCTTATAATAACAGTCATCAGGCGAGCATCGGCATGGCCCCTTATGCGGCATTATATGGGAGGAGGTGCAGGACACCTTTGCCATGGGTCCAAGATGAGGACCCAAAGGCGTTAGGGGTGAAATTCATCGATGATACCAATGAGTTGGTCAGACTGATTCGAGACAGCATGCTTGAAGCGCAGAGCCGACAGACAAAATAGTATGACAAAAAGCACAGGGCAGTGGAATTTCATGTTGGAGACAAGGTGTTCTTGAAGATCAGGCCGATGCACGGTGTGTCTCCGTGATGAGTCTCCAGTATATACATATTTTAGGACTCATTTAGGCTTAGTATCATGCATAGGTGTTGCATATTAGGTTGATTATCGCTTATATTGAATTAGTTGGTTATTTGCGTAAATAGTACCTTCCTTAGCCTACTTCTGTGTGTTATCTCAGATGTTCCCTTTTATTCTCTTTGGTGCATATGTTATGTCGCTGGGTGCTTTATTTCTAGGCCCTAACGGGTATGTTTGAGTTTGCTGCAGGTACCAGGAGCTGAAATGCATTCCAGGGGGGGGGGGGGGGGGGGGGGGAGGGCAATCCATGTGATTCCATGAAAATCTGGACCTGATCGTGCGATTTGTTCTCGCACGATCAGGCGCACGATCACTACAAATCGCACGATCAAATGCAAATGTTCGTCCAGGCTGCTGGTTGCTCGCGCACGACCAATGTCTATAGTGCGCACGACCACTGGTCGTGCGCCACTGACCGTGCGTTAATTCCATATCTTCCCCTCTACTGCAGGTTGACTGCGCACGATGAAAAGCATTCCTTCGCGCACGATCACTGGTCGTGCGTCACTGATCGTGCACAGTGTTTATTCTGCTCCGTATTTAAAGATCGGCTCCGTGATTTTAGGGCATTCAGCACTGTTTTGGGCGCGAATTCTTCCGCAAGCTCCGCCGTTTTCCCTCTCCAAGCTCCATCCACCCATCCCCTTCCTTGGGAAAGCTTCTTCCATCGATCCTAAGCTCCATCAAGTGTTCCGGGAGCATTCCCCGCCATCTACAGCAAGTATTTCAAGGTGTTGCATCTCAATTAGGCGAAGTGGAAGAGACCCAGCTCTGAGAAGAAGACGGATGACGGTTGGAGGTAGTGACAGCCTCTGAACCCCGGAAGTAACCAAGGACTGAGCTCGGAGGAGGCTTGACAACCCCCCATTCCGGCCAAGATCTACGACGAGGCTTCTCATCTCGTGGTTTCCTTTATCCTCTCTCTCTTTTGGAAATGTACTCTTAAACTGTTGTATTGAACTAGAGTAATCTCTATTTGTCTATGAATGGAAGCATACTCTTGTTTTATTTCTAGCTTGATGCTTTGCTGTGATGCCCTCCGCCCCCACTCCACTTCCACACACGCGTTCTAGTTAGCCATCTAGCAATTGCTAGTGGTGATGTTGGCGAAGAGGTGAATACGACCCTCACAAAACCTCGCACTGCGGCCATTCCACCCGCTTACCGAAGCGCGGCATCGCGGCCGCTGCATTCACCCCCACTTTGCGAAGAGGTGTGTGCGACCCTCAATCGTCACAGTTACTTTCCATCCACGCACCTTCCGAAGCACGTCATCGCGGCCGTTGCATCCATCCCGCCTTGCGAAGCGGAGTTTTGACCCGCATCTCATTTCTGTGTAGTAACTTAGGATACCAATCACAACGCCCTTGTTTTTACTTTCTTTTACTCGTCGTAACAATCGACTCACCACACGTCTCGTTCACTAGAACCTGCATTCCTTGAGAGAACGATATTCGGGGAAGCTATTCCCAAATTTATTACTTGACAGCGACCGGTGCACTTGCCGAGCACGCATCAAGTTTTTGGCGCCATTGCCGGGGAATGCAGGCGTGATGAGATTTTGGTTGTGAATCGATTATTTTCGATTGAGTCTCCCATTCTTTTTAATTTAGTCTCTTTCTTGCTATTTTCTTCTTCTGTATCATGTGGGCGCATTTGAATATTCGATGTCGTTGGTGTGGGGACACATCCCACGCTAGTGATAGGTGTCCCAAAGAGTATGGTGTTGTTCAGAAACTGTACGGGTCCCATAAATCTTTTGGCTCCTCTACTGCGCTTCCGTTGTCGCACTTTTACGCGGCTGCCACACCTTTGGTGCCGGCGAAGTCGGTACATCAGTGTTTATTTTGCAAAAGTAGAGAGCATGCCTTGAAGGACTGTGCTGATTTTCTTCGCCAATTGGCGGATGACGATGAGCCGGATATCCGGATCGTCCCATCTTCGAATTCTGCGAGCACAACTCCTTCCTCTGATTACGTGTCACTTCCACCTTCACTTTTTGAAGGCTCTGGAATCGACACGTGCATCAGTGTCCCTCATGACCCTGTTTCTGATGCGACCCCCATACCTCTTCGGTTCATGTACCACTTTGCGTGGATTTGTGCCCTTGTGTGGAGAGTGAGCCCGAACTCTTAAGAAGCGCGTCTTTTCCCACTACACACGAAACTACATCTATTTCTGATGTTATCGTTGAGGTCAATTTGTAGGATGTTGCAGACCTGCGCAGTGTCATGCCCACTCTCATGGAGGCGGACAGTCTCGATTGTGCTGAAGCAACCATTTCGGTCCAGTGCGAGAAAATCCAAGTTATAGAGGAGGCCATTGCGTGCGCTGTTGAGTCTAGTGAAATCTTCGATGATATCATCAGTTTGTCATTACTGCACCCTATGGGGGATGAAGCCGGGATTATCCCCTCAGATGAGATTTCTTTTAGTTTTTCTTCCAATTTATTTCCTGACCCCCTTTCTTTATGTACAAGGATGCAGGATACCCCTCCTCCGGTTGATCAGACCTTATGCAAGAATGAGCCGAAAGCTTGGCGGGATGAGGAAGGTACAATGAAGGAACATCTTGTTTCCTCATCATCATTGGTGCTTCCCCTTGAGGATTGGTTACAAGGGGACAAGCGGTTTTTCTTTGAAGACATCATACTGGAGGAGAAGAAGAGAGCGAAAAAGGAGGAGATATGGGGTTGGAGGTTGAGCATCCTACTTAATTTCCACCCCTACTACCAGGTCCCCGGACCCTTTTCTTTCATCAGTTGTTACTATTTCAAATCAGCTTATAGCTAATTTGTTTTGAGCATGTAATAGTAATTAGGATTTTTTAACTTTTGCTTATTCCTAGACTTTATAAACTGCTTTAATACAGGTATTTGATCCACCTTTAAGGACGTTAAACAAAAGGGCTCTTAGGAGACAACCCATTGGGACCGCTTGGTTCCGCTTTTTCGTTCTTCTTTGTTTTCTTTATTATATTTTTGTTGTGCCTGGGGAATTCTTTAATCGCAGGTCCGTATTTCTTGGAGCAAGGCGAAACAACCGCATTCAGGACAAAACGCCAATTCTTCCGGTATGCTCACTTCTGAGCATGGGGTACACTCTCCCTTTTCTCTTTAGTTTAATGTTAAAAAAAATCATATCTTAGATTATGCTTTCATGTAAGTCTGGGGAGAGTGAGAACCATGCACGTGCACGCACGCACGCATTCCGGTAGTGTTATTATTTTAGCTTTCAGTTTATTTCAGTTTATCAAATTTTATGTGGCACGCACGCACTGCACCCACTATGCACGCACTTTCTTGCGAGTGCTACCGTGCCAAATTTCCTTTTGGAATGGAGCCGGGAAGTCAATGGTGTTAGCTAGGAATTGTGGTTTGGAGTACAATGTTGACTCCAGTAGTGTTCTAATCGAATACTCATGTTTTGCATAGAATTCTGTGCAGAAGTTATTCCTATTTTCATGCGTTGTATCTTTATTCTTATTTAATCTAGTAATTAGAGTTTTTATTTTACTCAAAGCAAACCTGTGTCGATCTACCGGTAGCGTAGGTGAGTTGGTATCGAACGCTAGATTCGTATTTCTCGAGTCGGGAGAAAGAGTTATCTTTCTCGGTGGCTAAGAACTCGCCCCTAGCGATTCTCGAAACATAGGCACCGGGTAGTTCTAACGCATTAGCATGATGTAGGCCATTCTTTGGACCGTTTGAGCTTTGAGCCAAAACCAGAAATTCACCCTTGCTAACCAATTTTGTGCCTATCCCATCTTTTCTATTTAGCTCCACCGCTCTCGCTTAAGCCAAGATTACCAAACCTGTATGCGCACGTGTTTCGAGCTTTATAGTATAACTGATTATTGTGCTGTGCTGTTATGTATGGATACATATTTGGATAGCTTAAGTTGAAAAAAAGGGAGAAGAAAAAAAAATGAAAAAGTATTCGTGAGCTAAAAATTGAAAAGATTAGCGCTCCAAAAGAAAAAAATTGAGCTTTATATTCTAATTCAGAAATTCTGAATTGTTTGATAAGAATTACTTTATATTGGGTGTTGGCGATGAACACATCAGCTTTATTGGTTGCCGGGGTTTACAATTTGTTTTGCTCAAATGCGTTAGGTGCGTTAGCCTCCGAGTTTATCATTGTATATCCTACCGCAACTTAAGCCACATATTTACCCGAAAGCCCTATTGACTTGTGTGTAGTTTTACCTAATGCTGTGGAGAGAGTGCGAAAGTGCAAGCTTATGGCTCCCGACACCGGTGGATTTTGGTGGAGTTAGTTTCGTATCTCGTATTTTTTGAAATACTCGTCTGAGCGCATCCCTACATTCTCCCTACACGTGAGTGGCAGATCACACTTGGTTCAGCTTTTGAGTAAACTAATCTCTTATTTACTATTTTAGATATTTGCAAATTACTTTGCATAATAGAAATTTCTTCTACGAGAGTTTTATGAACATGATTATTTGATTTCGCATATTACTCCTAGCCACAATCACCTTTCTAACCTTTTTTTCCCGTCCGCCGAGAGTAGTTTGCTCGGGACGCGCAAACAGGTAAGTCTGGGGGTGTGATGAGTCTCCATTATATACATATTTTAGGACTCATTTAGGCTTAGTATCATGCATAGGTATTGCATATTAGGTTGATTATCGCTTATATTGAATTAGTTGGTTATTTGCGTAAATAGTACCTTCCTTAGCCTACTTCTGTGTGTTATCTCGGATGTTCCCTTTTATTCTATTTGGTGCATATGTTATGCCGCTGGGTGCTTTATTTCTAGGCCCCAATGGGTATGTTTGAGTTTGCTGCAGGTACCAGGAGCTAAAATGCATTCCAGGGGGCAATCCATGTGATTCCATGAAAATCTGGACCTGATCGTGCGATTTGTTCTCGCACGATCAGGCGCACGATCACTACAAATCGCACGATCAAATGCAGATGTTCATCCAGGCTGCTGGTTGCTCGCGCACGACCAATGACTATAGTGCGCACGACCACTGGTCGTGCGCCACTGACCGTGCGTTAATTCCATATCTTCCCTCTACTGCAGGTTGACTGCGCACGATCAAAAGCATTCCTTCGCGCACGATCACTGGTCGTGCGCAGTGTTTATTCTGCTCCGTATTTAAAGACCGGCTCCGCAATTTTAGGGAATTCAACACTGTTTTGGGCTCGAATTCTTCCGCAAGCTCCGCTGTTTTCCCTCTCCAAGCTCCATCCATCCATCCCCTTTCTTGGGAAAGCTTCTTCCATCGATCCTAAGCTCCATCAAGGGTTCCGGGAGCATTCCCCGCCATATACAACAAGTAGTTCAAGGTGTTGCATCTCCATTAAGCGAAGTGGAAGAGACCCAGCTCTGAGAAGAAGACGGATGACGGTTGGAGGTAGTGACAGCCTATGAACCCCGGAAGCAACCAAGGACTGAGCTCGGAGGAGGCTTGACAACCCCCCATTCCGGCCAAGATCTACGGCGAGGCTTCTCATCTCGTGGTTTCCTCTATCCTCTCTCTCTTTTGGAAATGTACTCTTAAACTGTTGTATTGAACTAGAGTAATCTCTATTTGTCTATGAATGGAAGCATACTCTTGTTTTATTTCTAGCTTGATGCTTTGCTGTGATGCGCTCCGCCTCCACTCCACTTCCACACACGCATTCTAGTTAGCCATCTAGCAATTGCTAGTGGTGATGTTGGCGAAGAGGTGAATACGACCCTCACAAAACCTCGCACTGTGGCCATTCCACCCGCTTACCGAAGCGCGGCATCGCGACCGCTGCATTCACCCCCACTTTGCGAAGAGGTGTGTGCGACCCTCAATTGTCACAGTTACTTTCCGTCCACGCGCCTTCCAAAGCACGACATCGCGGCCGTTGCATTCATCCCGCCTTGCGAAGCGGAGTTTTGACCCGCATCTCATTTCTGTGTAGTAACTTAGGACACCAATCACAACGCCCTTGTTTTTACTTTCTTTTACTCGTCGTAACAATCGACTCACCACACGTCTCGTTCACTAGAACCTGCATTCCTTGAGAGAACGATATTCGGGGAAGCTATTCCCAAATTTATTACTTGACAGCGACCGGTGCACTTGCCGAGCACGCATCACTCGGGTTCGGGGAAGGAAGAAGCTCAGCCCTCGTTATATGGGGCCTTATACCGTCCTGGAGCGGATTGGCCCCTTAGCTTATCGGTTGTTGTTACCGTTAGAGTTGGAGAATTTACATGACGTTTTCCATGTGTCCTCCCTTCGAAGGGCCTTGCTTCGCCCTGATCAACATGTTGTAACTGCATCTGGTCCCGTGGAGACCGACAGGTCTGTCCGGCTGGAGCCTATGCGAATAGTAGACACCGAGACCAGAGTGCTGCGAAGAAAGAGTGTTCCATTGGTGAAGGTTATGTGGTCCAACCATGGACGGGAGGAATACACTTGGGAGCCGATGGACCTTATTCAGCAGCGTTACCCGGGATTGTTTTCCCCAGGTGACCTAAACTAGTCTGTCATACTTTGTTTTAATACCGTAGCCCAAACTCAGTATTAAACAAATATACACTAAACCCATGTAGAAGCCTTGTTGGCTTATCCATCTCGTCCAACGCGTTGTATGGGAGACAAATGTGATTACCCTCACCTTGACCTCTGAATTTCAGGAATTCAGAGTAGTTGTGTCGATGCGCCGGACGGCGTATGAAATGTATGGTGGCTGTAGGGGCAACTTCAGATAATTTTCTTCTTTTCCTTTGTGATCGACAATCTCGTTATTTGGTACTAGCTTCAAATCATGGGATTCTTTATTGTTAGCAGCTGCTATAGTGGCCTGTTTTTTTTAGTTATGGTTTTATTCTTTTGTTATGCTGGGCTGGATGGCTTGGTTTGGAGTATATATATGTGAAATCTATTATTTGGGGCTGCTATACTAGGTTCCAGTCTGGACGTACAGAATTTATTTGATTTTGGGGAAGGGTTTTACCTTGCCTTTTGACCAGCTATGCAATTGTATTCCTTTCTCTACCTCTTTTCTGTTAAGTGTGTTGTTGGTTTGGATGATTATGTGGATCAAGACCCTCGTGACCCCAACCTAAATTTCGGGGACGAAATTAATTTTTTTGTTTATTGGATTTGTAACATCCCGATTTGTGCCGCTCTGTTCCCGCCTGCCGCTCGTTTGTCTTTGTTAATTCCTGTTCTTAACAATTTGCAGCAGGTAGGAATTTGGCGAGAAAACTCTTCTTTTCTCCCTCCTTCTCCTTAATCCCCCTTCCGCCTTGTGGTGTAGCCGTGGCTTAGAGTTATCGCTCCAGGAAATTAAATCAGGAAATTTTGTAGTAGCAAAGTTCCTGGATGATTTTAGCAAACTCCTGGATGAATTTATAGGTATTGTTTGGTTAATAACCTGGGGAGTTTTTGCAAAAGAATCTGGATTTATAGATTTAGTTGGTTAGTTTAGAATCCTGGCTATTTGTTAAATTCTGCATTTCCTTATCAATACTGGTTAACTATACCCCAGGTATCGTGCTCGTTTGCGGTAGGCCCGCCCTTACTCTTTTCGACACGGGTGCCACTCATTCGTTCGTATCGGAAGAATTTGTGAGTGAACTGGATGTAGTGTAGTATTTCAAGGGAGTACCTAGGAGGGTGCGCCTTCCAGATGGCTCGAAGATACTATCTACCTCCAAGTGCAGCATGGTAATATCCATCGGTGGGAAGCAATTTGAGACACCGGCAACAGTGTTGCGGATGCCAGACTTTGATCTAATCTTGGGCATGACGTGGCTGCACTGGAATCACGCGAAGATCGACTGTTGAAAGTATCTAGTTGCGGCCTAAATCACCTAGAGGGGGGTGAATAGGTGGATTTTATGTCTTTACGCGGAATTAAAAATAGCACAGAAAAGCACACAATAAAGCACAGCACAGACACAAGGATTTTATAGAGGTTCCCCGATGTGGGTACTCCTCTTTCCCGCCTCGCCTATCTAGCTCTTCGAGGCTAGATTCGGCTACTTCACCAAACTCAGATTAAAATAATCTTACACCTCGGAGTAAGAACTCCTACAACTCGGAGTGCACCACTCCTACAACTCGGAGTAAAAACAACTCCTACAACTCAATCCTTAACCAAGGATCTACACAACACTCGGAAGCAAGCTTCCTACAAAGTTTATAAAATTGTTTATTACAACACAACGTAGATTGGAAATAATCTTCTTAAACTTCAGATGAAGTTCTTCTTCAGATCTTGAGAAATAAATTTCTTCTTCTTAGCAGTGAACTTCAGTCCTTTGTGAATGAAGAATGAAGAAATCTTGAAAACGATTTGAAGCTAGATCTGAGAACTTGAATCGACTTGATCAACAGAAGATGAGAGCTGATCGGATCTTGATCTTGTCGATTGAATCTTTAGAAGACGAAACAAGAATCGCTGGCTTTGTCGGAGACGAAACACTTGCGTGAGAACAGTCGGCCGTCAGAAGTAATGTGCGATTTCTTTTTCAATTCTCGATTCCGGGTTATCTGGAAATAATCCTTAGGTATTTAAAGAGTCTTCTTCCAACGGTCATAAGCGCGAATTATGGATCTAACTCCACGTGTACTGTACATAGGAGAAGCCCTAGGAAGCGCGCATTTAAAAACGAACCGGAAGAATTACTGCAGACCGATTCGGTTAAATGGTATAACCGAATGGCAATAACCGAATCGAATTCGGTTAAATGATATAACCGAATTGCAATAACCGAATTGCAATAACCGAATTCGGTTATTCTAATTCTTCAAGGAAATTTCGAACTATGATTCACCGAATTCGATTATATCCATCCCAACTATATAGTCGAATTCGACTATATGTTTCTGAATGATATAACCGAATTTTACTTGGGAAAAATCCCTTTTTATGAAAAGTCCACCATCAGCTCCAGTCCTCCTTCTCTTGCACTTAGGAAATGAGGTACATCCCAATAGAGAGATCTCACATGAGCCAACACTTTGGTCTATACAATGAGGGATTACATTGCACAAGCCTGTGTTTGACGACTCATTGAAACCTGACATTGGTTTGTACCTAGAGTGGAATGACCTGTCACAACACAGCTAAAGTGCATAATCAAATACAATTACAATTCATCCTAGTTTGAAGGGGACTTCTTCAAATCAGGGCTATTGTGGATACAATACCCAACAATCTCCCCCTATTTGAAGAAGTCAGAACCCTATCTATTGAGGTGAATTGCTAGGAGAAAAATAAATTTAAGCAAGTAAAGAACTGAGCTATGAAGCTATATATAGTCATCATAAACAAAAACTTAAGTCCACCAAAAATTAATTAGACAACAATATATAAATGTTCTTAAAAGAGAAATAGAGTCTAGCGATCAAGCATCCATCATTTCTCTTTTGTCTTTTCCTTTTGACTTTTCTTCAATTGTCTGGTAAAATATGCCCTTGGTTTTGGATAGTATCTTGGAGGAGGAGAAGGAGGCTTTTCATCATCTTGATGGTTCCTGTAGTGAATTCTTCTCTTGAGCCTAGCCATCTCCCATTTGTGGATCTCATCTCTATCGTAGTGATTGTCGACAGACTCATTTGAGTTCATAACAAGATTATAAGTGTCCAAAATAATATTCCTGGATTCCGGACTCCACAGTTCTCCAACAATCTTCCTGGGATGAGGTGCTCTTGGTTCTAGAAGTCTGGGACCTGCAGCCCTTCTAGCATCATGCATAAAACCACCTGAGCTTGATCCTCCTTGATCAAATCTAGCTCTCTTCCTGGAGAAATCTTCTTCATCGTCTGACCAATGATAAACTTCAGGAGGAATAAGAGGTTCAGACGGAGCAGCAACCTGAATGTCCGGATGGAATACTTCAGAAGGAAATGCTGGCTGCGCAGAAGATTGACCTGTCCCTTGGAAACCATAGGCAAAGCCTCTTGATAGCTCATTATGCAACCAAACCTGATTTTGGTGCAGATAACCATATAGGTCTTGAAATTTGCTATCAATACTTCTTGAAACTTCAGCAATCTGAGATTGAACATTTAACTGAGATTCTTGAATCCTTCCTTCTAACTCTCTATTTAAGTCCCAGATTTGAGTTTGAATTCGTTCATGCAGTCTTTCCTCCCCCTTTCTGACTTCTTCAGTTAGGGTTTGGATGATCTCTGTCTTGATAGCCTGTAGAGAGTTCTGAACTGAAGATCTTCCCTGTTGATCATGCTGAAACATGTACTCTTGATTTTCAGAGAGCTTTGTAGTATTCTCACAAACGACATGTAATCCTTCCCCAACATACTTAAGGGAGGATGCACCCAGAGAGAAGTACTCATCCTGTTTTTCTGTTACCTTGTCCATGCTATGAGCTAGAGATTGCAAGTGATTGCCCATTCCTTTGTTTATATCTCTGGTCTTGTCAAAGATTTGATGAATAGCAAATTCAAAATACTTTTTCTGTTTGATAAGCATTTCTTCCATACTAAGTAGCATTGAGTCGACGGCAGAGGGAGGTTGATTTTGCAAGCGAGAAGAGATTCCAAAATCATCTTCTGCTACGAGGAAATCTGCTGAATCCACATCCTTCATATAGTGATAAAACTGTTGAGTATCAAGAGTTTCTTCATTTTGAGCTGGAGGAGGAGAGGGTTCTTCATTTCTCCTGTCTTCGACTGTTATTTGGATTTTGTGCACCTTGGGAGCTTGCACAGATTTTCCCTTAACTTTTGAAGTTGAGGCAGAGGGCCCTGCAGCACTGTTATCTTCTATGAGGATAGCAACATGTTCAGGGGTTGTAGGAAGGTCTGCCTGCTCTTGCTTATCTTCTTCAGGAGCAGAGAGATCAGAATGAACATTCTCCCCCTCAATTTGAGCGGGGATAGCAGCCTCAGGAGGAACAGCTTGACTTTTCTTTGACTGACCTGTCTTCACAGCATCAGTATCAGGATCATCTCCCCCTTCATCATCTCCATTACTGTCGATGTGGCTATCAGCATTTTCTTCTTTATTAGATTCAGGCAGCTTGGAACACTCCCCCTTGGAGGGTTCACCTTCTCTCTCATTCAGGTCTACACCCTGCTTCTCATTTTCTTTCTCACTATCTTGGTTCTCATGGTGTTCCTCAGCTTCCTGTTCACTGTCCTTCTGACTGGATGGATCACTTTCTGTTTCACTGTCATATTCAGTGCGGGGAATTTTCTTAACTTTTGGAGCCCTGGGAGATATCACTCTTGACTCACCAACTTTCCTGGACCACCTCTCAATCATAGAGGAGTCAATTCTTTTGAAATGATGGAGGGGAGTTCCATTCTTCATGCTGAATCTTGTTTTATCCAGACGGTAGAGATATAGAGAGAGAATTCTCCCAAAATTTGGGGTATTTAAACTAGCGGAGATTCTGTCAAATAACACTCTTCCCCAGTCAACCCTTTTTCTGCAAATAACTGAACCCAGCAACTTGAACATATCATTGGAGAGATAGTCGTGAGAGCCGACTTTACAGAGGAGAACCTTTCCCATAATATCAGATAGCAATTTTCCTTCCTCATTCATCTGCTTTCGATAAATGGATTTTGTTCCTTTGGGCAAACCACAAAACCGGAGAGCTTGTTTGAAATCCTTTGGAGATAGAGTATCTGTTTCTGAAACTTCTGGTAGCTTGAGAAGCTTGGTCAGACTTGAAGAAGTAATCTTGATTTGGACATCACCAATCCTGCTTTTTATCACAGACCCTCTCTTTCTCAGTTCTGCATGCTTGAAGAATTTTAGAACTTCTGATTCAAGCACCTTGCAGGGATGTTCTAGAACATAGCCCAGACCGGCCACCTCAAGAACGAGAACAATGTTTCTGAATTCATCAACTGAGGTGTCGAAACCAGTTCTGACTAGCTCACTCCCGAAGAGCAGCTTCTCTGAGGCTTTCTTAGGCATTGCGTAGCTTCTCTTGAATCGGTTGAAGGAGGTGAGGAAGCGAGGATTCGAGCGAACCAGTTGAGTGTCGGTTGAAGAAGACGATGAATCGATGGAAACTATCAATCGTCGGTCGGAGAAGAGGAGCACGAACTGACGCACGAATCGGAAGTTGAAGAGCCGCGCGATTCGAAGTCAAGGGTTTCAAATTTCTCTTTTAAGAAACATTTATATAGTGTTATGAAGATTTAGAGAGAGCGCGTACCTGAGATTTGAACCGTGACCCTTCGAATACCATTTAGGAAAGAATTGAATTCCAGAAAATTCGTCATCCGGCTAAAGGAAATTAGTCGAATTCGGTTAATCGATATCGCCGGATTCGGTTAAGTAGAATCGCCGGATTCGGTTAAATAGAATCGCCGGATTCGGTTAAATAGAGTTGCCGAATTCGGTTAAATGAAGGTTCGACAAAACATCTTTTTGTCTTCTGAGATTCTGAGAGTCTCTACGAGTCTTTGTTTAACATACCAAGCTCCATTTTGAAATAATTGAACTTTGATTCGTCGAGCGGCTTAGTGAAAATATCTGCAATTTGCCGATCCGTCGGGACATAGCTAAGATCAATGTCCTTGTGCTCCACATGCTCTCGGATGAAGTGATAACGAATCTCTATGTGCTTTGTCCTGCTGTGAGACACGGGATTGTTGGCAATTGCTATGGCGCTTGATGAATCACAGTACATAGGAATTTCTTTGAGCTTTAGGTTGTAATCCTCAAGTTGGTTCCTTATCCAGAGCAATTGTGCACAACAACTGCCTGCAGAGATATACTCCGATTCAGCAGTTGAGATAGCAACACAATTTTGCTTCTTACTACTCCAGGAGATGAGCCGTTTTCCTAAGAATTGGCACGTTCCTGAAGTACTTTTCCTGTCATCTTTGCTTCCTGCAAAATCAGCATCTGAAAAACCAGTGAGTTCGAAATCATTACTTCTTGGGTACCATAAGCCAAGATTTGGTGTGCCTTTAAGATATCTCAAAATCCGCTTTGCAGCTGAGTAGTGAGATTCCTTAGTGTTCACCTGAAATCTAGCACAAACACATGTTGAAAACATTATATCCGGTCTGCTTGCAGTAAGGTAGAGCAAGGATCCAATTATGCTTCTAAACTTGGTTTCATCAAAAGGTTTCCCTTTCTCATCCTTGTCTAGAGACATAGCTGACCCCATTGGAGTCCTCATAGAGGTTGCGTTCTCCATTCCGAATTTCTTAATTAACTCTTTGGTAAACTTTGTCTGAGAGATGAAAATTCCATCTTCAGATTGCTTTACCTGAAGTCCTAAGAAATACTTCAGCTCTCCCATACTACTCATTTCAAATTTCCCTTGCATTAAGTTGGAAAACTTTTTGCAGAGGTTGTCATCGGTAGATCCGAAAATAATGTCATCGACATAGATTTGCACTAGCAAAATCTTGCCTTTTACTTCCCTAAGAAATAATGTCTTGTCTATCTTGCCTCTTGTGAATTTGTTTTCAAGGAGGAAGATAGACAACGTCTCATACCAAGCACGGGGAGCTTGCTTGAGACCATATAAAGCTTTTCGAAGAAAATAAACATAATCAGGGAATGAGGAGTCTACGAAACCTGGGGGTTGTTCTACGTATACTTCTTCCTTTATATCACCATTAAGGAAGGCTGACTTCACGTCCATTTGATAGACTTTAAATCCTTTGTGAGCAGCATACGCTAGAAACAACCTGATGGCTTCAAGCCTTGCTACGGGAGCAAAAGTTTGATCGAAGTCGATCCCTTCTTCTTGTCTATACCCCTGAGCAACAAGTCGGGCCTTGTTTTTGATGATCACACCATCCTCGTCCAACTTGTTTCTGAATATCCATTTTGATCCAATGACATTCTGTCCTTTGGGTCTGGGTACAAGCGTCCACACTTTGCATCTCTTAAATTGATTGAGTTCTTCTTGCATTGCTATGATCCATGAAGCATCGTTCTTTGCTTCATCGAATTTCTTTGGCTCAACCTGTGAAAGAAAACTTAAGTGTAAAACTTCATTAGCTGTACCTCTTCTTGTTCTTACACCAACATGGGTATCTCCAATAATTTGCTCTGCAGGATGGTCCCTTAAGTGTCGGATCATTCCAGCATTTGGATTTCCACGGAGTTCCTGCACTTCCGGTACATCTTCATCTTCTTGAGGTTCATCTTCCTCATGTGCGGATGGAATGTTGACTTCAACAGACTTTGGAGCATCTTCCTTTACAGCTTCTTCCAAGTTTATGTCCTTGAACCTTGCATCTGCATCTTCAACAAAAACACTAGAAGAACTGCTTTGAAGCATACTAGTTTCATCAAATATAACATTAAAAGTTTCTTCTACAACCAGGGTTTTCTTGTTGAAAATCCTATATGCCTTACTATGGCTACTATATCCTACGAAGATACCTTCAAAGCATTTTTCACTAAACTTAGTTTTGTAATATTTCCCGTTATTAAGCACGAAGCATTTACTGCCAAAGATTCTAAAATAAGACAAGGTTGGCTTCTTGCCCTTCAGGAGTTCATAAGGGGTCTTATGATGGTTCTTGTTGATTAGTGCTCTGTTTTGCACGTGGCAGGCAGTGTTGATTCCTTCAGCCCAGAAGTATTCTGGGAGAGAAGAGTCACTCAACATTGTTCTGCAAGCCTCTACGAGTGTTCTATTCTTTCTCTCAGCTACTCCATTTTGTTGTGGAGTACGAGGAGAGGAAAACTCATGAAAGATACCTAGGCTTTCACAAAATTCGGTCATAGCCCCAGACTTGAATTCTGTACCATGGTCACTTCTGATTTTGACCACAGAACATTCCAGTTCATTCTGAATTTGCTTGACGAATGTGGTGAACGAGTCAAAGGTGTCTGACTTGTGTTTCAGAAAGAATACCCAAGCAAAGCGTGAGTAATCATCAACAATAACCAGCGTATAAGACTTGCCTCCTAAACTTCGGATTGGCATGGGACCAAACAAGTCCATATGGAGCAGATATAAGCATCTGGTGGAATCTTTGCCAATAATGCTCTTAAAGGTAGCCCGAGTCTGCTTACCCATTTGGCAGGCATGACAAGGTCTCTCTTTAATGCACTTAACATCTGGAGCATCACGAACTAAGTTGCGAGAGAATAACATACTTATTGTTTTGAAATTAATATGTGCTAGTCTCTTGTGCCACTGGTCACAGAGAGATGCACTATCTTTTGCTAAAAGACACACTGGTGTAGAAGAGTCTAAACAAAGAAAATTTAAACAAAAGATATTTCTACTCCGAGTGCCTGTTAAAATAGTTTCTGACGTATCAGACGACTTTATCAAGCACTTTTCCTGGTAGAATTCTACCATATAGCCTTTGTCACAAAGTTGACTTATGCTAATGAGATTATGTTGTAATCCTTTAACATAAGCCACGTCTGTGAAAGAGACTGTACCATTAGTGATCATACCGTAGCCTTTTGTGATTCCCCGATCAGATCCGCCAAAAATAACTTTTGGACCATCTTTCACGGGTGTATACTCTTGTAACAAACTTCTTGTTCCGGTCATGTGCCGAGAACATCCACTGTCCAAGTACCATATTGGATTTGAATTGGCCTTTGGACATACCTGCAATCAATAGTCAATTGCCCTTAGGAACCCAAACAGATTTGGGTCCTTGGCTTCTTGTCAGATGACCACCAACTTGAGTGTTAACAGTGCGAGGAGTCACTCTTGCATTGTTACCTCGTGGGGTCTTAACATAACTGTAATTAAACCAGCAATCTATGGCGAAGTGACCAACTTTGCCACAGCACCAACAATCAAATCGGTTGTACCTTCTCTTGTTCTCCTGCTTTACCTTTTGAACGGGAGGTCTAGTAGGAGCAACCTTCTTAGAGGTGGATGCCTCGTGTTTGCAGCAAACACAGGGTTCCACCTTCTCATTAGGCTTAGCACTAACAGATTTAACTTTTGGTGCTTTCTTTGCAACTGATCCATGAACAAATGGACCATGGTCTTTGAGAATTACTTCTTCATAAGGCGCCTTGAAAGGAGTTGAGTCAAAGTTTCGAGGTCGGCTCCATCCCTGATATCTATTGCTAGATTCAACAGGTATTGGTCTAGTGAGATGACCATAGGATGTTTCAAAGTCAAGCGGGTTTGTCGGAAAAACGACCTTCTTGAATGAAGGTTGACTTTGATCAGCCTTCCCTTTACCTCTTTTGGCTTTTATCTCGGCAGCCTTACTACTTTCAGCCTCATGACCAATGCCACTAGCCTTCCCAGGAGTGGAGAACTTATAAATAAGAGGAAGAACATTTTTTGGCTTGTTGAAGCTTTCTGATATTTTCTTCTCTGCCACCAGCTTTTCTTCCAGTTCAGTTATAAGTTTCTCTTTCAGAATTGATGATTCAGTAGAGCTTCTTAATTCCTCCTTCAAGGATTGGACTTCATTTCCGAGGGGAGTTAATCTTTCGATTTCCTCTCTCAGAGCCGATTCCACGTTCTTGAGAGAGACAATTTCCTTTGCTTGAGATCTGACAACCTTGCGGCATTTGTCAAAACTTTGCAAAAGAGCTTTGTACTGAGTCATTAATTCTGACTCATCCTGTGAATAATAGTCTTCATTTGCTCTGGATGCAGTTTCACACTCAGAGGCAGAAAGAGGAGTATGAAGATTTACCTTTGCCTTATATGAGGTGTCGCTTGCTTCATCATCCGTTTGTGCCATAAGCCCAAAGTAGGCTTCTTCATCAGTGCTTGACACCTCTGAGTCGCTGTCACTCAAAGTCTTTGGCTTCTTTGCAATGAGGCTCTTTTCTTTCCTTTTACCTTTGTAGGATTTCTTATCCTCTTTCTTTGAGCCTTCCTTTTTCTTGTATGGACACTCCGCAATCATGTGTCCTGGCTTATTACAGCAATAGCAAACGATATTGTTAGAAGAATGTTTACTAGGTTTAGATTTATACCTGTCATCTTCATGCTTCTTTTTGTGATGATCCTCATTACGGTTTGATCTTCTATGACGAGAAGACGAGGTTTGACCTCTCGAGTTCCTTTGTTTGTTAAAGAACTTTTTGAACTGCTTGGAGAGTAAGGAGAACTCTTCATCTGACATTTCTGAGCCTGAGGGGCTAGCATCAGATTTATCTTCATCAGAGGAGGATCTCCTGACAGATGAGAGAGCCTTGCCTTTTCTTGAACTTACAGCTTTAAGTGCATTGGACTTCTCCCTTCCAGAGGCTCTGGTTCCTTCTTCTTCAGCTTTACGGGTGTTCAACTTCAATTCATGGGACAAGAGCTTCCCAAACAACATTTGTGGCTCCGTTGATCCGAGTTTTCCGAATTCTCTAATGGCTATAACTTTAGTGTCCCATTCTTTGGTCAGGGATCTTAGGAATTTATCATTGAGTTCGCCAGTAGTGAATTCACGATCATAGTTCCTAAGACCATTTACGATCTTAAAGAACTTCTCATAAGTATCAGAAATGGATTCACCAGAGCGTTGCTTGAAGGCTTCGTATTCTTGGTTCAGCAATGATCTGCGATCATCCCTTACTTCATCTGTTCCTTCCATCAGAACAACCAGAGAGTCCCACATTTCCTTGGCGGACTTGCAGTGAAGAAGATTCTGCAACATGGAATCATCGACTGCACCTGCAATGATATTCTTTGCCTTCTTGTCCAGAGAGACCAGTGCAATCTCATCCTTTGTGAGTTCCAGCATCTTCTTGGCGACCATAATTGTAGAGTTTATGGAAGATGGTTTCATAGGAACATGAGGACCTTCTTCCACAATCTGAAATATTCTTGGATCAGCAGCCTCCATGAAGAATCTGACTCTCTCCTTCCACATAGGAAAATTCTCTTTTGTGCAGACTGGAAGCTTGACGGAATCCTTGGTCTTATCCATGCCAGACATACTTGCTCAGGCAACTAGATAAGGAGGTCTTGTTCAAGGTGTTAACCTTATAGCGAACAACCTCCCTCTGATACCAATTGAAAGTATCTAGTTGCGGCCTAAATCACCTAGAGGGGGGTGAATAGGTGGATTTTATGTCTTTACGCGGAATTAAAAATAGCACAGAAAAGCACACAATAAAGCACAGCACAGACACAAGGATTTTATAGAGGTTCCCCGATGTGGGTACTCCTCTTTCCCGCCTCGCCTATCTAGCTCTTCGAGGCTAGATTCGGCTACTTCACCAAACTCAGATTAAAATAATCTTACACCTCGGAGTAAGAACTCCTACAACTCGGAGTGCACCACTCCTACAACTCGGAGTAAAAACAACTCCTACAACTCAATCCTTAACCAAGGATCTACACAACACTCGGAAGCAAGCTTCCTACAAAGTTTATAAAATTGTTTATTACAACACAACGTAGATTGGAAATAATCTTCTTAAACTTCAGATGAAGTTCTTCTTCAGATCTTGAGAAATAAATTTCTTCTTCTTAGCAGTGAACTTCAGTCCTTTGTGAATGAAGAATGAAGAAATCTTGAAAACGATTTGAAGCTAGATCTGAGAACTTGAATCGACTTGATCAACAGAAGATGAGAGCTGATCGGATCTTGATCTTGTCGATTGAATCTTTAGAAGACGAAACAAGAATCGCTGGCTTTGTCGGAGACGAAACACTTGCGTGAGAACAGTCGGCCGTCAGAAGTAATGTGCGATTTCTTTTTCAATTCTCGATTCCGGGTTATCTGGAAATAATCCTTAGGTATTTAAAGAGTCTTCTTCCAACGGTCATAAGCGCGAATTATGGATCTAACTCCACGTGTACTGTACATAGGAGAAGCCCTAGGAAGCGCGCATTCAAAAACGAACCGGAAGAATTACTGCAGACCGATTCGGTTAAATGGTATAACCGAATGGCAATAACCGAATCGAATTCGGTTAAATGATATAACCGAATTGCAATAACCGAATTGCAATAACCGAATTCGGTTATTCTAATTCTTCAAGGAAATTTCGAACTATGATTCACCGAATTCGATTATATCCATCCCAACTATATAGTCGAATTCGACTATATGTTTCTGAATGATATAACCGAATTTTACTTGGGAAAAATCCTTTTTTATGAAAAGTCCACCATCAGCTCCAGTCCTCCTTCTCTTGCACTTAGGAAATGAGGTACATCCCAATAGAGAGATCTCACATGAGCCAACACTTTGGTCTATACAATGAGGGATTACATTGCACAAGCCTGTGTTTGACGACTCATTGAAACCTGACATTGGTTTGTACCTAGAGTGGAATGACCTGTCACAACACAGCTAAAGTGCATAATCAAATACAATTACAATTCATCCTAGTTTGAAGGGGACTTCTTCAAATCAGGGCTATTGTGGATACAATACCCAACAACTGTGTGGCGAAGCGGATCACGCTGAGGCATGGAGACTCGGAGGTGGTAATTCAAGGTATAAGACTCGTATTTCGGAACTTGTTGTCTTCCGTACAGGTTGTAAAATCTCACGAGCAAGGTGATGAGGTGTTCATAATCTGTTTTGAGATGAAGGAGATGGGGCTTGATATGAAGGATGTACCGGTAGTTCGAGACTTTCCTGATGTTTCCCCGAAAATCTACCCGGATTACCCCCGCCTAGGGAGGTAGACTTCCAGATTAACCTAGCACCGGGTGCTAGGCCTATTTCTCGGGCCCCGTACAGAATGACACCTAAGGAGCTAGCGGAGTTCTGAGTACAATTGCAAGAGTTGGTGGACTCAGGGTGTAAGATCTCTTTTCTCAAGGCCCGTTCGGGTACATGAAAACTCGAACCTCTCCCGCATCGCATGGTTGAGGTGGATCTTCGCCCAGAATCGCTGCCTTGTGGTGTCACCAACACTCGGGTTGGCTAACACCGCTCAGCACCAACTCTGCCGGCTATACGATCATAAGTAAAATATGCCGAAATGAAGTACAGAAATAAAGGCATGTCCACAACCACATCATCATATAATGAAACAGAAAGTCCAAAAAGAGAAGTACAAGCAAAGAGGGCATAAGCCCGATACAAATCCATAATAAGTACTCTCTCTCTCTCTCTCTCTCTACAACATGCGGAAACTACAACAAAACACTCAAATGCGGAAGTCTAACTATCCAGTCATCAACCTGTGGCATCGTGGTAGTACGGTGCACCCGCTGCTCAGGTCCTGCCATCTCGTCTAGCTGCGCGCGGGACAACTCCGTCTCCTCGGACTCCTGCGGTCACACTGACCGTTACTCATAAAGACTAAGTCTTTTTGTCCTCGCCTCCCCCCACGACTCCTAGGCACCGAGTGAGAGGAAGAAGCGGAGGACAAACAAGGGGTAAACAAGAAGAGTGACGTGACACTAACTAGCAGTACATAAATATAATCAGTAGAGCTAACAGTAACAAGGTAAAGGTAAAGAGCATGTAAGTAAGTGCGGTAAATAGTAAACAAGTAGAGGCAATATAGTGAACAATAAGTAAGTAAAGGCGGTGCAGTAAGTAAAACTAAACTACCGTCACAGATTCGTACCTTAACTTATATGAACGCCCATACGACATATAAGTTAAGATGTCCAGGTAACCCATCATATAAAAGAGCCCATACTAATTTATATGATGGGGCATGCAGATGTGCGTTATGTTATGCTATGTTTATGATGTGTATTATGCAGCCATGCAATGCAACTCACCCACACGACTCCATGCGCACAGACCTTTATAGTTCCCAATTTGTTTGAAAGGAAGCCAACCTTTCGGGTACCGACCGTCGTGGCTCACGGTGGCAGTGGATCGGGCACTCCACATCCTAGGCGGGTATGGTCACTACCAAGCCTATACCTCATGTACGCCTTAACGCTAAGAACACAACAGCGGAGCTCCTGCGTACTCTTGATGGAATCCACCAGACTTTAAGGTCGGGGTGGGTTATTAGGGATTGTCCTCCAGACCGCGGTACTCAAACTTACCGGCCCTCTAAACCTCACCCTCACCTGAGTCAACGTACTACCATCGGTGACACGACTGGCCAAGTACCGAAGACTCGCCACTATTTGCATAAGAAACAGGTGTTAACAAGTCCACCCTAGCTTTCAGCTCAGGGATTTACACACAAGTTGATCCAATTCATCTCCTTCTCGAAGGAGATCCATACTAGATTGCAGACCTACTTAGGCTAATCTTGCCTACAACTTAGTTAGAGTTATAATTAGGGTGAATCTTGGACTTCCCGCGGTGTACTCCGTAAGGGGCCCCTAACGGTACTACAGATCAATGAGCTCAACCCCACTATCCTCCTCAAGACGATTATTTTAGTTGGTGATTAACATTTGGTTCACCCCTCATCGTTTCCCGCGGTGTACTATAACTCGTTTACTGATTGGATATAACTCGTAAACACTACTTAGGGGTCTGAATTGTCTAAAACTCAAAATTCTGTTTTTACTAAACGCAGACCACTAAGTTGAACTATCCATCAATCCCATAAGGGAATCCTTCTAAAAACTCATCAACAAGGTCTCTAATAATTATCCTAGGCTCCCACTGACCTTAATAAGGAATGTTCCAATTTTCATAATTTTCCATATTAAATTGGTATTTAATATAATTTAAAGTAGTTAAGGCCTTAAGTCAAATTACACATGAACTACCCTCAAAATGATTCATCATGCTACATGAAAATTATCAGTAAGGTAATATCCAATATCAAGGTGGTTCACAGAGTCCCATGACCCTAGGGTGTGATTTGGCCTACTAAATCATCATTGTTGTATAATTACCAAAATGCCACTATAATTAGGAAAAATAGTATTTCACATCTGAAAATTCTACAAAAATTACCAAGTGTCCAAATGGGGACCTAGAGTCCTCTGCCAAAATATTGTGTCATTACCATGTGATTTGACATTTTAAAAAAATTTAATATCCAAGTGACGTAAATTCCAATTTCTACATGAAGTGCATGAAAATCAAATCTACAAGCTTCCAAACAATTGTCATGGGCATATATTAACACAAAATCACAGATAACCAAGTATCACAACATTGCCCCATGATTTGATATTTTAAAATGATTTAATATCCAAGGGTTGAGAAATCCAATTTCTACATGAGGTATATGAAATATAGTTCTACAAGCTTCCAAATAATTAACATGGGCATATATTAACACAAAATCACAGATAACCAAGTATCACAACATTGCCCCATGATTTGATATTTTTAAAATGATTTAATTCCCAAGGGTTGAGAAATCCAATTTCTACATGAGGTATATGAAATATAATTCTACAAGCTTCCAAATAATTATCATGGGTATATATTAACACAAAATCACAGATAACCAAGTATCACAACATTGCCCCATGATTTGATATTTTTAAAATGATTTAATACCCAAGGGTTGAGAAATCCAATTTCTACATGAGGTATATGAAATATAATTCTACAAGCTTCCAAATAATTATCATGGGCATATATTAACACAAAATCACAGATAACCAAGTATCACAACATTGCCCCATGATTTGATATTTTTCAAAATTAAATTCCCTTAAGCTAGCAAACACTTAAAATTTCCTACACAAGGGATAATACTTCAATAAATCATAACAAAATTACTACAGTCCATTTTCATCCCTATTCAGCCACTGATAGAGCTTCAACACCATATAAGGTCCTATGATCATGCATTTCATTTTATAAGGAAAGGGTGGCCATTTCATTTATTCGGAAGAAAAATACTTAAATACCTCAAAAAAATTCTCATTAAATTAACTAAGTCATTTTATGCTCCTACAAACATATCCACAAAGCTCTGAGCCAAGGCAAGAACATTTGGTCCTATGCCCTTCACAAATCTCATCTTGCACCCTTAAGGGTTTACCCTTAGGGTTTTAGGTCACACCACCCTAATGGCTCCAAATGGACCAACAGGGTGTGTCACATGCATTTGCATATCCATACCCACATAGCCATCAAGATGGGAGGAGGCTAACACACTCAACTCCTCAAAATGACCTAAACCCTAATTTGACCCTTAAAGGCCCTCATTAGGGTTTCCCATTTTCCATATCAAATCAACTCCAAATGGAGTGAAATTTTAGGTAGGCACTACTCATGTACAAAAGAGCATGCCACCAAAGTTTGGTGTCATTTGGACATCATATGCTCCAAAAATCAACTTAATTTAAATATTATAACTACCACAAAAACCCTAGGTAAAAGTGCCCACCAAGGGCTGTCCCTTTGGAAGGGGGTGCCCCCAGGGTATACCAACCCATGGTTAAAAGAACAGCTCCAAAGCTTGAAGGGTTTGACCTAGGTAATTAATTTAGTGGACTGACCTAGTGTAGGACCAGTCTTAGTAAAACAGCTCCCTAGGGAGTTGTAGGTCACCAAATGACCTGAACTTAAGCCCTCCTGAAAGTCAAGATCAAGGCCTACAACTTTCATGTTGGGAACTTTTTCTAATTCGGCCATTAAGAGGCCTTAATTAATTATTGAAGTGGACTGGATATTAGAGGCAGAAAATCTAACTATTGAATTAAATAAAAAAAATGAGATATGCACGAATCTTTGCGCAGATCTAACGGCAGCGCCGTCGTCTTCTTCCTTGAGCCGACGACCAGGATTGGCCCCGACCTGGGCCATCTTACTCCTCCTTTTCCCGGCCACCTGGTGGCCACCACGGCCGGCCACCACCGCCACCACCTTCGTGGTGGTCGGGGCTACAACTTCCCGGCGACATGGCGGCCGGAGGAGGCGTATTCCGGCGAATCCGATAGTTCCAAAACCATGGAAATCGGGGTGATTTCGTGAACTGATCCTGGCTCAATTGAGCCTGGACCTTGAAATAAATGACATGAGGATCTAGCATGAGGGGAGGGGAGGAGAAACGAACCACTATTGGTGCGTGGCGGCGGCTCCGGCGACGATTGGCCATGGATTTTCCTTGCTCCGGCGACCCCGCTCCCGATCTCGATTCTCCAGCTAAAGCTCTGCTCCAGGTGTTGTTCCCGTCTGCTCTCGACCTCCTGAAGCTAATGGCGTGGCTGGAATCAAGTGAGGAGGCCTCTTTGGTTGGTTTTGAATTGGAGCCTCCTCGGTCGAGCCTCTTGCTGCCACCCTCCTGCACCAGCTGGCCCCTTTCTTCCATCTGGGTCAAGCCCAGACCCACAGTAATCAGGGGAGGCCCCTAGGCTGATTGGAGGAGTGTAGAGGAGGGATTGCTTTATGCTTTCTCTTTATGCTTTATGCCTTTTTGATTAACCTTTTGGTCCCCCCCCCCCCCTCCATTGATTAATCACACCATGGTTTAGGTTCAGTCTAGGGCAGATATGGGCATGCCTTAGGTCCATGTATAATGGTTAATTAAGGGGGTGTTGGGTCCCATTCAATTTAGGCCTAGAATTCACCTTAAAGGGCTATGTTGACCATGGTTGGCTTAGAGTTTACTTGGTCAACTTGGTGAGTGGGTTGACCCCACTTGGGGGTCATGGGTCCCTTAACATCACCCAACGTTGGTTGGTCCATGGTGGGGCCTCAATTGGTTCAATTTAATCAAAGGGTGTAGATTTGACCAAAATTGGGTAAAGTTTGACTTTGGTCAATTGGGGTCAACTGGTCCCACCATGATGGGGCTTTTTGGTCCAATGGGTTCCTTAAAGTGTTTAGAGTGTGGTGGTAAGGTCAATTTGAATATTTGGAGTCAATTGAACCCTAATTGACTTAGTTTGGTTAATGTTGACCTACTGTTGACTTTGGTCAATTTCATGCAATTGGGTCCCACCCAAGTGCAATTCTCAAGGTAAAGGTCTTCCTTAGTGATTAGGGTGGTATGGGGGAGGTCAATTTGGTGAATTGAGGGTCAATTGGCCTAAGGGAGTGGTATTGGGCTATGCTGATTTTGTGCCCTTAGTGTGCACCTAGCACACTTCACTTGGTCCAAGGGCCTTAGTGGCCACCCTGCACACCACCCATGCCCTAATACCAACTAGGGGTCTAGAAGGATTGGGGATGTTACACAGGGTTCGTTCCCCTAGTTCCTCGCCCTGGGGAGCCCCGGTTCTGTTTATAAAGAAGAAGGACGGTTCGCTCCGCTTGTGTGTAGATTATCGGGAGCTCAACCGGATGACGGTTCGGAACACTTATCCCCTGCCGCGGATTGACGAGCTCTTCGATCAGTTGGAGGGAGCATAGTGGTTCTCCAAGCTTGACTTGCGCTCTGGTTATTATCAGTTGAGGATTCAGGAGGAGGACATTCAGAAGACTGCTTTCAGCTCGAGGTACGGGTTATATGAGTTTACGGTTATGCCTTTTGGGCTCACTAATGCCCCCTCTGCGTTCATGAGCCTGATGAATAGGGTGTTTGAGCCTTATCTGGACGACTTCGTGATTGTATTCATCGACGACATCCTGGTTTATTCAAAGTTGATGTTGGAACATTGGACGCATCTGGAGTTGGTGTTAGCAAAGCTGAGGGAGCATCAGTTGTTCGCCAAGTTCGGCAAGTGTGAGTTCTGGCTCCGGAAGGTTGCTTTCTTGGGTCATGTCATCAGTGGGGCAGGATTGGCCGTGGACCCTACTAAGGTTCGCGCGGTGAAGGAGTGGCAGCCATTGAAGTCAGCAGCAGATGTGCGCAGCTTTTTGGGACTTGCCGGGTACTACCGCAAGTTTGTCGAGGGGTTCTTGAAGATCGCTCTTCCACTCACTGCGCTGACCAAGAAGGAGGTGCCATTCGTGTGGTCCCCTAAGTGTGAGGCCGCATTCCAGGAGCTGAAGGATCGCCTCACCTCAGCCCCGATCCTTGCTCTTCCGTCTGGGAAGGAAGGATTTCAGGTTTACACAGATGCATCTTTTCAGGGGATGGGTGCTGTACTGATTCATCACGGGCACGTGATTGCTTATGCTTCAAGGCAGCTTAAGAAGCATGAAGTGAACTATCCGGTGCATGATCTGGAGCTGGGTGCAGTGACTTTTGCCTTGAAGATTTGGAGGCATTATTTATATGGTGTTCACTGCGAGATATTCACCGATCACAAAAACTTGAAGTATATACACACTCAGAAGGATCTAAATTTAAGGCAGCGGCGGTGGATTGAGTTTTTGTGCGACTATGATTACACACTAAACTACCACCTAGGGAAGGGAAATTCGGTGGCCGATGCGCTGAGCAGGAGGAAATCTAGCCCAGAGTCACGATTGATGGCCATAGAGTTGGTAAGGATGCTCGAGGAGATGCAGATCATGCTCGTGTCTAGAGCCGATCCAGAGGTTTTCGCCGAGTACCTGACCGCGATGAGCATAGTTTGTGATATTCAAGATCGCATCCAAGTAGAGCAAAGGAAGGATGCTGCCCTAGAATCTATACTTCGAGCAGCGGAGGCTGGATCCGCGGGAAAGTACACCATGCAGGAGGATCATGTTCATTTCCGTGGCAGGTTATACATACCCGCGGGAGGGGGGATTCGAGAAGACATAATGAAGGAGGCTCATTGCACTAAATATTCGGTGCATCCCGGGATTGTCAAGATGTATACCGATTTGCGGAGGACGATGTTTTCGCCAAGGATGAAACGGGATATCACCTATTTTGTCACTCACTGCGAGGCGTGCCAGAGGGTAAAGGCAGAGTGTAGAAGCCCGGCTGGGTTGTTGCAGCCGTTGTCCATTCCCGAGTGGAAGTTTGAAGATATATCCATGGATTTCGTTCACGGTCTGCCTCGCTCTCACTCCGGGAATGACTCCGTATGGGTAGTTGTGGATCGTCTAACGAAGGTCGCAAGGTTTATACCGATGAGGAAGGATACGCATGTTGACGTGTTGGTGAGACTTTTTGTCGAGCAGTTTGTTCGCTATCATGGAGTGCCCAAAACCATCGTCTCGGACCGTGATGGTCGTTTCACCTCCAAGGAGTGGAAAGCAGTGCAAGCTTATTTGGGCTCGCGTTTGACTTTTAGCACAGCCTTCCACCCTCAGACGGACACGGCCAGTCAGAGCGGACGATCAGAACCCTAGAAGATTTGTTGCGCCTTTGTGTTTTGGATCGAGGTGAGCCGTGGGAAAGACTTCTGCCCTTGGTAGAGTTCTCTTATAATAACAGTCATCAGGCGAGCATCGACATGGCCCCTTATGCGGCATTATATGGGAGGAGGTGCAGGACACCTTTGTCATGGGTCCAAGATGAGGACCCAAAGGCGTTAGGGGTGAAATTCATCGATGATACCGATGAGTTGGTCAAAATGATTCGAGACCGCATGCTTGAAGCGCGGAGCCGACAGACAAAATATTATGACAAAAAGCACAGGGCAGTGGAATTTCATGTTGGAGACAAGGTGTTCTTGAAGATCAGGCCGATGCACGGTGTGTCTCGGGTTCGGGGAAGAAAGAAGCTCAGCCCTCGTTATATGGGGCCTTATACCGTCCTGGAGCGGATTGGCCCCTTAGCTTATCAGTTGTTGTTACCGTTAGAGTTGGAGAATTTACATGACGTTTTCCATGTGTCCTCCCTTCGGAGGGCCTTGCTTCGCCCTGATCAACATGTTGTAACTGCATCTGGTCCCGTTGAGACCGACAGGTCTGTCCGGCTGGAGCCTATGCGGATAGTAGACACCGAGACCAGAGTGCTGCGAAGAAAGAGTGTTCCATTAGTGAAGGTTATGTGGTCCAACCATGGACGGGAGGAATACACTTGGGAGCCGATGGACCTTATGCAGCAGCGTTACCTGGGATTGTTTTCCCCAGGTATGACCTAAACTAGTCTGTCATACTTTGTTTTAATACCGTAGCCCAAACTCAGTATTAAACAAATATACACTAAACCCATGTAGAAGCCTTGTTGGCTTATCCATCTCGTCCAACGCGTTGTCTGGGAGACAAATGTGATTACCCTCACCTTGACCTCTGAATTTCAGGAATTCAGAGTAGTTGTGTCGATGCGCCGGACGGCGTATGAAATGTATGGTGGCTGTAGAGGTAACTTCAGATAATTTTCTTCTTTTCCTTTGTGATCGACAACCTCGTTATTTGGTACTAGCTTCAAATCATGGGATTCTTTATTGTTAGTAGCTGCTATAGTGGCCTGTTTTTTTTAGTTATGGTTTTATTCTTTTGTTATGCTGGGCTGGATGGCTTGGTTTGGAGTATATATATATGTAAAATCTATTATTTGGGGTTGCTATACTAGGTTCCAGTCGACGTACATAATTTATTTGATTTTGGGGAAGGGTTTTACCTTGCCATTTGACCAGCTATGCAATTGTATTCCTTTCTCTACCTCTTTCCTGTTAAGTGTGTTGTTGGTTTGGATGATTATGTGGATCAAGACCCTCGTGACCCAAACCTAAATTTCGGGGACGAAATTAATTTTTTTACTTATTGGATTTGTAACATCCCGATTTGCGCCGCTCTGTTCCCGCCTACCACTCATTTGTCTTTGTTAATTCCTGTTCTTAACAATCTGCAGCAGGTAGGAATTTGGCGAGAAAACTCTTCTTTTCTCCCTCCTTCTCCTTAATCCCCCTTCCGCCTTGTGGTGTAGCTGTGGCTTAGAGTTATCGCTCCAGGAAATTAAATCAGGAAATTTTGTAGTAGCAAAGTTCCTGGATGGTTTTAGCAAACTCCTGGATGAATTTATAGGTATTGTTTGGTTAATAACCTGGGGAGTTTTTGCAAAAGAATCTGGATTCATAGATTTAGTTGGTTAGTTTAGAATCCTGGATATTTGTTAAATTCTGCATTTTCTTATCAATACTGGTTAACTATATCTTGCTCTAAATCCTTTGTAAATCATTTATAGATATTTTGCTTCTAGTAATTTTATCAACTTTTTTAACAATTACTGCACAAAATAATCTGCATTAGAATAAAGACAGAATATCAAAATAATCTGCTATAGTTAGTATTCCGTTAGACGAATTTGATGTTCGTCGTTCGACGAATCTGTAGCTGTTCGTCGTTCGACGAATTTGCTTAAATTCGTCGAACGACGTTCTGTATTTATTAATTCTGCGAGCTTCTTCCGTCGCCCTTCGTCGTTCGACGAATTTGCTTAAATTCGTCGAATGAAGGTCTGCTTTTATAGTTCTGCGCGTTTCTTCCGTCGCCCTTCGTCGTTCGACGAATTTGCTTAAATTCGTCGAACGACGGTCTGCTTTTATAGTTCTGCGCATTTCTTACGCCGCCCTTCGTCGTTCGACGAATTTGCTTAAATTCGTCGAACGACGGTCTATTTTTATTTAAATCTGCCTGTTTTCTTTCCGTCGCCGAGAAGATTGAATGCTTATTTTTTGCATTTTTTTAGACTAGTAGTGGACACCTTGTCCAATACGGGGGTGACACCGGACCTTGGGGTTCCAACGCATGACATTAAAAGTAGGGCTGAACATTTCTCCCGAGGGGGCATCTTGATTGTACAACCCTGAATTCTCCGAGTAGGTTCTCGAGACAAGAGGCATTTTGGAACAATCAATTTCCAGTATGATCCAGGGTAAGAAAAGAGGAGGGTGAGCGGTGGACGTAGAGACCTCCCGCTCGCCCAGCTCATGTAGGGGGGGGGGGGGGGGATCCCCTCGCCCCCGGCGCCCCCAGCGGGAGGGGGCGAGATCCAGCAGAGGGGGCGGAGAGGGGGAGGGGCGGCCTGCCCCCCTCTCGCCCTCGCCCACCAAGAGGGGGCGGAGAGGGGAGGGGGCGGCCTGCCCCCCTCTCGCCCTCGCCCACCAAGAGGGGGAGGAGAGGGGGAGGGGCGACCTGCCCCCCCCCCCCCCCCCCCCCCTCTCGCCCTCGCCCACCAAGAGGGGGCGGAGAGGGGGAGGGGCGGCCTGCCCCCCTCTCGCCCTCGCCCAGCAAGAGGTGGCGGAGAGGGGAGGGGGCGACCTGCCCCCCCCCCCCCCCCCCCCCCCCCCCCCCCCGCTCTCGCCCTCGCCCAGCAAGAGGGGGCGGAGAGGGGGAGGGGCGGCCTGCCCCCCTCTCGCCCTCGCCCTCCAAGAGGGGGCGGAGAAGGGAGGGGGCGGCCTGCCCCCCCCCCCCCCCCCCCCCCCCCCCTCTCGCCCTCGCCCAGCAAGAGGGGGCGCAGAGGGGAGGGGGCGGCTTGCCCCCCCCCCTCTCGCCCTCGCCCAGCAAGAGGGGGCGGAGATGGGGAGGGGCGTCCTGCCCCCCCTCTCGCCCTCGCCCACCAAGAGGGGGCAGAGAGGGGGAGGGGCGACCTGCCCCCCCTCTCTCCCTCGCCCAGCAAGAGGGGTCGGAGAGGGGAGGGGGCGGCCTGCCCCACCCCTCGCCCTCGCCCAGTGATACGTTAAAATTTAACTTTTTAGAAAAGCTCTTTCTTTCTTTAGACTTTAACCTTAGGCGGACGTTTTCGAAGAGTCACGCGAGTAATTCTACTTCGAGGAATTACCCGTTATCCTATCGAAAGATAGAAGTAACGACCTTTTCCTCTTTCGAAATATCGACGATTACTCTTTGGCCGCGTCGCCAAAAGCTAAGTAGAAAGGGTTTGAAAGGCTTGTTGGGAAAATAATTTCTCTTAACCCCTGAGAATGAGTTAAATATGAATTCCAAGAAAGGAAAATCAAGGTAAGTAAATATGCGTCGAATAGTATTCGACGCAACGTCAAAGTTGTATCGACGTTCCTTTCAGAATGAGTCGAAGTAGCTCCAAGCAGAATT
The DNA here is from genome assembly GCA_033032865.1 of Dactylorhiza incarnata. Taxonomy (NCBI): domain Eukaryota; kingdom Viridiplantae; phylum Streptophyta; class Magnoliopsida; order Asparagales; family Orchidaceae; genus Dactylorhiza; species Dactylorhiza incarnata. Next base: position 14,913,339 of record JAWHQI010000017.1, read on the forward strand.
CGACGTATTCTATGTCGACGTAGCTCTGACTTCTAGTCGACGTATCTTGAGAATTCGACGCACCTTCCTTATTCTCCTCTCGACGCTCTGCCAGGACGAATTCGACGCCTACGTCGAATAGTAATCGACACACGTCGATTTCTATGATTAATTCAAAAATCGCCAGATCTCTTTCCTTCTTTCATAGATCTGATTTATATGGAATCAATTTATTCTTTATAGCCGTTCTGAATCATTCTTTCCTCTAATAGATTCTTGGCTAAATTGATTAAATCCTTTATGGACATTATTTGAAATCAGATTGAATACTTTCCTTCTATGGATATAACTGTTATGGAAATTTCTCTTTCTTTCTAATACTCTGCCTGCTAATTGATTACTCTCCTATAGTGTTATTTTAATAAACAGAGCTATAAATAACAAGATGGTCGGCAGAGAGCAACAAGCATTGATCCTTCATTTTTACATTTAAAAAGAGGAAAAGCTCCCAAGTAAAAAGAAAGAGAGTTGAGAAAGATTCCTGCAGCAAGCATCAAGCATTCCTCTTCTCCTGCTTCTGAAGCCATTCTGCTGCAAGCCCTGATAGCTCTCACTAAAAGAGAGAAAAGCTACAAATCTCCTTCTCACTATAAGAGAGAGATTTCATTCACTACTTCTTGTGCTTCCAATCTTCTTGCTAGGAAGAAGATTCCTTCTTGTCTTAATATATTATTTCTCTTTCTTCTTTACATTCATTATTCTGTAAAAGAGTTTTTAGAATCTCTCTTCAAAAAATTTAGTTGTACTGGTTCTAAGAGTCTCCTTTTCAAAAGACTCAGTTGGTTCTAAGAGTCTCCTTGTCAAAAGACTCAGGGTGATTCTAAGAGTCTCCTTATCAAAAGACTCAGTGCAAGATAGTGAATTCCTACCAAAGGGGGTAGAAGAGTGGACTACCCAAAGTTTGGGGAACCACTATATTTCTTTGTGTTGTGCTGTGCTTTCTTGTCTTGCATTTACTTTCTTTATTTGCTTAATTCTTGTTGGTGTGTGGGAAAACTTAATCTGTGAACACTACACACATATATATATAATTATTCACTTTGCACAAATTATTTTAAATCTCTATTCACCCCCCCTCTAGAGAATTCTAGTGAGGTTAACTGTGCACTTTCAATTGGTATCAGAGCTAGGTTGATCTAAAAAGGTTAACTCCTTGATCAAAAAGATCCTACCTCTTATTTATATATATATATATTTTTCTAACAATTATTTTTCACATGGCACAAATCAAAGATTATGCTTCCACCAGACCACCAATGTGCAATCTTGAAAAGTTTGCAGTTTGGAAAACAAGAATTAGGATTTATATGAATTCTATTGATGAAGATTTATTTAATGTTATCTTGACAGGTCCTCCCAAGCCTTATAGAAAAGACTCAAGTGGTGAGGTGACTCAAACACTTGTTCCAAAGGCTGAGTGGACAGTTGAAGAGAAAAAGGCAGGAACATGTGATGCAAAGGTTGTAAATATTCTGGTCTCAACCCTTTCTGATGAAATCTTTCAAAGGGTGGTTGATTGTGAATCAGCCAAAGAAATTTGGGAGGCTCTCATAAAGATGGTAGAAGGAAGTGATGATGAAAGAAAAGATAGGAAGGCTCTATTGATCTCTCAATATGAGAACTTCCAAAAGAAGAATGAAGAAAGCATCTCTGAGATGTATGACAGATTTAGTCTGATCATCAATCAACTAAGGGACTTGGATAGAGAAATCTCTCTTACAGAGATCAATGACAAATTGCTGATGAGTCTCCCAAGCTCATGGGACTCAAGGATATGGGCAATAAGAGACACAAGAGGTCAAAGGGAAATTTCAACAGATGCTCTCTTAGGAAAACTCAAATCCTATGAGCAACTGCTGAAAACCAGAGAAGAGAAGAAGAGAAGAGAAAACATCCCAACCTCTTCAAAAGACAGGAACATTGCATTAAAAGCAACAGAGGAAGGAGGCTCTATCACTGAAGAAGAACTATTCAGTTTTCTGGCCAGAAAATTCAAGAAATGGTCCAGGACAGATGGATCAAGAAGTAGAGAGTCAAAACCAAGGTATGACAAAACTCCTATTAAAGAAATTATTTGTTATTCTTGCAGGAAACCTGGACATATTGCCCCAGAATGTCCAAAAAATGCTGAGACAAAGAAAGATCTGAAAAAGAAAGATCTCAAGAAAAAGGGGAAGAAGAAAGAAAGAGGCTTTATAGCAGAAGCCTGGAGTGATACAGACTCTGAGGACAGCTCCTCTTCTAAGAGTGACAATGAAGAACCTAAGCAAGAAGACCTATGCTTAATGGCATTTGAAGGCTCAAAGAAAGATGATGGTACCAACTCATGGAGTGAGACAGGATCAGAAGAAAGCATATCTTCTGAAGATGAAAGAGAAAATAGCCTCATTCTCAGAGAGGAATCTGAGGATGAGGATGAGGTAAACATTTTTGATGAAATAGATTTTCAAAGTGATAATTTCAGAAATGATTTTATGGGAATGTGTCTAGATCAACTAAAAGCTACACAAGAAATTAATGATCTAAAAGATCAAATTAATATGGCTAAAAATCAGAGAAATAGAGAGGCTAAATGCTCTAAAAATTATGAAGTAAGGGCTAACATCATAGAAAAGGAAGTTGAAAGGGCTAGAATAGAAAACCAGCTCCTTAAGGATAAGGTATCCCATGCAAAAGCCTTTGAAGAATCAATAAACATGAGAAGCCAAACTCTCAAGGAAATCACTGAACAACAAACAAGGAGACATAAAAATCTTGGTCTAGGGGCTGATCCCTCAACCAGCCAAATTCCATCCAACAAACCTGCTTGGATGATCCCTGTAAAATTCACCAAACCCATCAAATCAAACCAAGAGAAAGATTCACTGAATAAGGAAGAAGACTTCCTCAAGGAAATAAAATAATTTGATGAAACATTATATTATTCAGCTGATGACTCTCAAACTTCATCTGAAGAAGAAACTAAGCCAAAAGAAACAATACATAAAAGAGCAAAATCAGAAAAAGGGAAAAAGAAAATTTATGAAGAAACAGTTGTGTCGACTTCATATCGACGTATGAATGATAGTGCGTCGACTTTTACTCAACGCAACCTCTCAGATGCCTCGACCTCTACTCAACGCTTGAATAAAAGTACGTCGACTTCCAATCGACGCAACTTTGTCCATGCGTCGATATCAGATCAACGCTATCGGGAGAAAGCGCCGAATATAAATCGAAGCAACTATCAACATGCGTCGAATAGATATCGACGCACACAAATTCAGAGCAACTTAAATGCCTATCCTCCAAAAACCTTCTATAATTCCCATTCAGGATCCATTCATCCTAACCATGATTTCCATTCTAATCAACACCTCTATCCTAACCAAAATTTCTACCATAAACCTGGTAACCAAAATTCCCATCCTAATCAAACTTTCTATCCTAATCAACCCTTCTATCCTAATCTAAACTCAAATCATCATAAGAATAAAATAATCAAGTGCCATATATGTAACAAAACTGGCCACCTTGCTAAACAATGTTGGCACAACCAATCAAACTATCTGTAAAAATTAGTCCTAGACTGACTTAGAACTAGGAAGAGATAAAAAGAAATAAACACCTAAAATTCTTCAGGAAAATCAAAAGTCACGTCGACTTCTAATCGACGCACCGTCGAGGACTCAACTCATTAAGTAAAATCGACGCATACGTCGATTACAATCGACGCATACGTCGATACGAAACCCTAACATCTTAAAACGGGCTGTATCGACGCTTACGTCGAATTTCACTCGACGTAACATCGACTTCATAAAAACGAGCGGCAATGCTAAAATATTTTCGGTCACATCCACTGAAGTACCGAATAAGCCTCGAATTGAGTCCCGTTTCGACGCTTCACCTGACTTAAAAGGACTCTTCAGTTAGAAACCTTCACTACTCTGCATCCTTTATCCTTCTTGTTCCTTAGTCCAACCATTTCCTCCTCTCTTTCACTGACCTAAAATGGCTCCCAAGATAAACTCTGGTTTCGACATTGATCTCGACTCCTTCCAAGCCGCTACAGAAAATTATAAGAACATCATAACTCTCTTCACTGAAGCTGGATTGGACAAACTCATCTCCACAAGATGCAAGCTCCTGAAAACAGAGCTCACAGAGCTGATGACTCATGTTCAGATATCTGAACAAGGAGAAATCCAGGGAACAATCTATGAGACACCAGTCTCAATCTCTGCAGAACATATTAGGACCACCTTTGATCTTCCTTCAGGTATATCCTAATATTATCTTTGTTCAAATAAAATAGGGAAAGGAAATCAAATTTCTAAAGAGTAACCTTATAAGTCTTTATCATTCCCCTATTAGGTGATGAATCTATAGACCTCACACCTGATGAAATCAAGCATCTGCTAACCACCATGAAGTTTTCAAGGGATAAACCAATCCATCTAAAGAAAATAGACTTTTCTGAGGAGTACAGACTGCTAGCAGATATAGTAAGAAAGATACTACTATGCAAAATTTCAGCCCATGATGCAGTACCCAAGCAGCAACTGAACTGTTGGGTTTTTCTAGAACCATACATCACATGTAGGCGCATCGAAAATAAAGAGAAACAACCCAAAAAGATTCGGATCGGACCATGAACATTGAATCAAGAAGTTAATAAAATGCTAGGTATGAAATTACCTTAGTGGAGTTGGATCGAATCCAACCTAGGTGCTCCAAGAAGATGAATCCTGTCAGCGGCTATGCGAGAGTCCTCACGTAGAATGATGTCTACGTCTCTACAGTGATCCACATGAGCCGGGAGAAGAACGACTGCACCTTGCACTTCCACGAACTGCTAGGTTCGCTCCAGGAAGAACAATCACGGCGACGATCGCCGGAGAGGAGGTCGGCGGAGGCGAACGGGGCGGCAGAACTCTTTCCGTCTAGGGTTCGGACGAGAGGCGGAACTCCTTCCGTCGGCTGAACTTATCGTATGTCCTAAGAACCCTAAAAGAAGATCTATTTATACCCAAAGCATAAACAAGCTTCTAGCAGAATCCCTATTCGCAGACCACACAGCAGAATTGGGGTTTCTGTTACAATTCGTCGGGATTCCACGGAACAACATTCGTCGAGTGTTCACGGGACAATCCGACGAATCCGACGAATCATATCAGACGGCAACATTTGCCGAGTTAATGATCTCTGTAACAATTCGTCGAGTTTCCACGGAACAATCCGACGAATCCCGACGAATCATATCAGACGGCAACATTTGCCGAGTTAATGATCTCTGTGATAATTCGTCGAGTTTCCACGGAACGATCCGACGAATTCCGACGAATCCGACGAATCATATCCGACGAATTCCGACAGCAACATTTGCTTTACCTCCTCGATTCTATATGGTGATTGGTAACCTTTACCAACACAGTCAATCTTCCAACTTCTCCACATGCTCTTATGTGCGACCCTGCAGGCTCATATCGCGTTGGCAGTGAGATTACATGTTTGACCACTTCTAGATCACAATGGTAACTCCAACATGAACATCATGGGGGCCCTTGTATTGAAGAAGAAAATAGACTGGGCCAGCTGTCTGCTCAAGATGATAGGCTCTAGATATTCTCACAAAGAGAATGCCTACATGAGGATTATGAGTCAAGTACTCTTCCACTCCTTCCCTGACCTCTGTAGGTCAAAAGGAATTCCTATCCCTCCTGGAAAGAGGATGTCCATTGCCCTCTTCTCCAAATGGACCAGGCAAATCCCCAAGCCTGGTTCCATTCCTGACAGAACTCCATCTCCTCCTAATTCTCCTGGTCATCCATCTTCTCCTCCTCCTCCTCCAAGAAACACTCCTTCTCTACCACCATCATTTACTCCACTAGTCTCTTCCACTCTCATAACTCCTACTCCACCTACCTCTTCTCAAACCCCTGCTCAAACAGCAGTTTCTCCATCTCTTCCTCCTCCTACATTCTCATCCTCTCCACCTCCTTTATCACTCATACCTCATGTATCAACTAACTTCTCTCCAGCTTCATCACTACCTCCACCACTCTCTACTCATCACCAACCACAACATGAACCATCTGCATCCACTGAAGCTCTCCTCACTCAGTGCATTGCATCAGCAGCTCAAACATTCAAAGCAATGCTGGATGAGCACTGCTCCCAGATTCATTCTTCCATCCTACACATGCACACCCAAATAGATGGGGTCAGTGCCTCTGTGCAAAGTCTGAAAAACTCTCTCTCTTCCTCAAGAGTTACCAAGTCTTTCTTAACCTTCTTGGCCAAGAAGGTCAAGAAGGGGGAGAAGCTAGAAGAAGAGCAGCCCTCCAATCTTAAATCTCCCTCACACAAATCTCATCCTTCTTCAAAATCTGACAGTCTTGCACTGCTCAAGACAATTGGAAATGAGAAAGTACCTGAGCTACATATTGAAGAACAAACAATAGAGGTACTGAATATAGCAAGAGAGACTGCAAATCAAGTGGTACTATTACAAGGGGAGGCAAGTAGGGCAGAAAATGAAGCTGAAAAAGAAGATGTGACAGATGGTGAGAAAGACAAAGAAACTGAAAATCAGGGGGGGGCTGGATACTGCTATGAATGAAGCTGAAAATGAAAAAGGACAGCCAGATGCTGTGTTGGCTGAAGCTGAAGCTCAGGTGGAGCCAGATGCTGTTTTAACTAATGCTGAAATAGAAATAGAAGGCTCTGAAGTTCCATTCCAGGGGGAGCACACCACTGTGACTCAGGGGGAGCTGAGGGTACAATCTGCTACTGAGAAAGAGCAACCCACCAAAGTATTCAAAAGAAAAAGAAAGACTCCTCCTACCCCTCCTGAATCATGATTGAAAATAATGCTGATATACTTTACCTTATAGTTGAATACTAAACATGAAGTCTGTTTATATAAATCTGGGAAATTTGTTTATATAATCTCTCTTTCTAATTGCTCTTTTGATTGTTTGAAATATTTCTGTTCTATATAATTGCCCTGCTGAGTTGATTAAATAGTTCAATTTCCCTCTAAATAGGGTTAAGACAAATAGGGGGAGATTGTTGGGAAAATAATTTCTCTTAACCCCTGAGAATGAGTTAAATATGAATTCCAAGAAAGGAAAATCAAGGTAAGTAAATATGCGTCGAATATTATTCGACGCAACGTCGAAGTTGTATCGACGTTCCTTTCAGAATGAGTCGAAGTAGCTCCAAGCAGAATTCGACGTATTCTATGTCGACGTAGCTCTGACTTCTAGTCGACGTATCTTGAGAAGTCGACGCACCCTAGTCGACGCACCTTCCTTATTCTCCTCTCGACGCTCTGCCAGGACGAATTCGACGCCTACGTCGAATAGTAATCGACGCACGTCGATTTCTATGATTAATTCAAAAATCGCCAGATCTCTTTCCTTCTTTCATAGATCTGATTTATATGGAATCAATTTATTCTTTATAGCCGTTCTGAATCATTCTTTCCTCTAATAGATTTTTGGCTAAATTGATTAAATCCTTTATGGACATTATTTGAAATCAGATTGAATACTTTCCTTCTATGGATATAACTGTTATGGAAATTTCTCTTTCTTTCTAATACTCTGCCTGCTAATTGATTACTCTCCTATAGTGTTATTTTAATAAACAGAGCTATAAACAACAAGATGGTCGGCAGAGAGCAACAAGCAGTGATCCATTATTTTTACATTTGAAAAGAGGAAAAGCTCCCAAGTAAAAAGAAAGAGAGTTGAGAAAGATTCCTGCAGCAAGCATCAAGCATTCCTCTTCTCCTGCTTCTGAAGCCATTCTGCTGCAAGCCCTGATAGCTCTCACTAAAAGAGAGAAAAGCTATAAATCTCCTTCTCACTATAAGAGAGAGATTTCATTCACTACTTCTTGTGCTTCCAATCTTCTTGCTAGGAAGAAGATTCCTTCTTGTCTTTATATATTATTTCTCTTTCTTCTTTACATTCATTATTCTGTAAAAGAGTTTTTAGAATCTCTCTTCAAAAAATTTAGTTGTACTGGTTCTAAGAGTCTTCTTTTCAAAAGACTCAGTTGGTTCTAAGAGTCTCCTTGTCAAAAGACTCAGGGTGGTTCTAAGAGTCTCCTTATCAAAAGACTCAGTGCAAGATAGTGAATTCCTACCAAAGGGGGTAGAAGAGTGGACTACCCAAAGTTTGGGGAACCACTATATTTCTTTGTGTTGTGCTGTGCTTTCTTGTCTTGCATTTACTTTCTTTATTTGCTTAATTCTTGTTGGTGTGTGGGAAAACTTAATCTGTGAACACTATATATATATATAATTATTCACTTTGCACAAATTATTTTAAATCTCTATTCACCCCCCCCCCCCCCCCTCTAGAGAATTCTTGTGAGGTTAACTATGCACTTTCAAGGCTTATGTTGAAATGAAAGTTGAAAGCTTTTTGAATATGTTATGTTGTTGCAACAATTTTGTAAATGATAGTTTCCTTTTTTAAAACCTCTTTTACCTTGAGCTAGTTGCAACAACCAAAGGTTTGTTGCAACAATTTCCTAAGTGTTTTTAAAAGAGTTTTAATTTGCTTTTGAGAGAAAGCTTTTGGGTTTATATAATTATCCGGACTAAAATCAATAAAGGCAAGTGGACCTTATCGATAGTAGTATAGGACATTTCTTTTGAAATATCAAGGTCGTATTTTTCCAAGGTCGTATCGATTATTTCCACTTCTACGGAACGCGCTATTATTTTATCGAAAAGAGATTTGAATTGATTTTTATAGCTTTGTAGAAAAACTAATGACGAAAATTAAGGTTGGCGTGCGTTTAACGATAATTGCGATAAAAAGCGAGAAAGCACGAAAATGTTAATTTAGAAAGTAGTTTTGCTTAGAATTTTTTAGGGTTTTATAAAGCGATAATGATAACTACGGCGATTTTAAGCGATTGAGCGGTTAGCGGAATTAGCAAAAAGCAATTATATTAAAAACAAAAGACGCACTAATTGAAAACTCACGCACTCTACGGAATTAAAATGAAAGCGGTAAATTAAAGAAATTAAAGAAATGCGATCCCTACCCAAATAGGTAGAGGGGAAATAAATGCGTGAGCGAGTCCTATTCAAATGGATAGGCGGGAAATAAATGCGTGACGAGTCCTATCCAAATGAATAGGCGGGAAATAAATGCGTGACGAGTCCTATCCAAATGGATAGGCGGGAAATAAATGCGTGACGAAAATGAAAGCTAAGCTATTGAATTACAAAAAAGGCGCAAAATTTATCCACCTACACACACACACCCTTGCTTGAAATGAAATCTAAGTTAAAGAAAACAAAATCTATTCTCATACACACACACACACACACACTTACTTTAATTGAAATCTAAGTTACAGAAAACAAAATCTATACTCATACACACACACACACTTTAATATGAAACCATCTAAAATTAAAAGAAAGCTAAAAACATTAAAATTACCCTCATACACACACACACACCCAAATTAAAATGGACAACTTAATTAAGAGAACAAAATAAAAAAAAAAGAGAAAAATATAAAAGAGAGAACACACACACACTTTCACCAAAACAAAGAGAGAGACAAATTACAAAACAAGCAAATCTTTTTCATTTCCATAATAAAAAGGTTACAAAACAAGAGAGAGAAAGAGTGCAAAAATTACTTAAACACAAAAACTAGGAAAACAGCAAAAGATTGGATCAAAATCTCAAGAGTGTCTTAAAATTCTGAACCCCCACCCTCAGCCGAATCTGGCTATTTATAGGCAAAATTTTGGAATTACACGCCCTCGGACACGGGCGTGTCTGAGGGCATGACACGGCTTGGGGTGCGAATAGTCAGAACAGCTGGATCCAGGCAGGCATCTAGAAGGCTTGAGTGGAATCCTCGGACAAACACGGGCGTGACCATGTACACGGCCTAGGTCACGGGCGTGACCTAGGTCGGTTGGCTGGAGCTTGAACTGGGCGTGACACCTGGCGTGTCCTTTGTTCTTCTGGAAGGAATTGATGGGTCACGGGCGTGACCAAGTACACGGCATCGGTCACGGGCGTCACTTGATTCTTCTGGAAGGAATGAACCTTTAGTGACTTGAATCTGGGATGCACATCCAACACGGGCGTGACCATGTACACGGCCTCGGTCACGGGCGTGACCGAAGGCGTGACTTGATGTTTGAGCTGGAAAAAGAACAGAGAGATGAAAATGTTAGGGATTAGTGAACACGCCCTTGGACACGGGCGTGTCCGAGGGCGTGTCTTAACAAAAAGACAGAAAGTTTATCAAATTAAAATAAAACTTAGTTAAAAGTCAAAATAACAAAAACAAACAATTTATTTATTTAATTACATAGATTATTTATAATTCTAAGCAAAAATACACTAAAAACTATATAGAAAAACACGTATAATTACTATTCATCAAACACCCCCATACTTGAGCTTTTGCTATTCCAGGGCAAAAGTAAGCGATACCTATAAGACGTTTAATAAAATTTCTAATTACTAAAGTTTTTATTAAATCAAAAGTAAGATCGAAATAAATTTAGGGTATTTAAAGAGGTAAGTCCAAAACTATGAAAGTAATTTAAAAAGAGCGAAATTTTTTTAGCGAGACTTCTAAAGTTAGCTAAATAACGTCGATTATTGCAGTCTTTGGTACCTTTTAATTAGAATAGAATTATATAAAACTTTAACTTTTTTAAGAAAGTTTTTAAGAATAAATAAAGCCTACTAATTATGCTCTCCCAAACCTTTTTTAAATTAAAATTTAGGTACAATTTTATTGGCTAAGGGGTAGGGGAAAAAAGGTAGCCTTGGCAAAAAGAAGAGTGCTTGGATTTAGGGGTGATGGATTTTATCCTCTCACCCCACCTTTTTGGTGGTTTTGCTTTGATTCCCACCGTTGGTTTACGCGGGATAATTGAAATCTTTTCTAAACTTAACCCAATGCCCGTGTTTACGGAATTTTATTTTTTTATTCCCATTGACACGAGATTTCTTTTAACAATATTGGGTGCCTGTGTTTACGGAATCTTTTTATTCCCATTGACACAGGATTTGTTTTAAAACTCCTTTTATTATTTTTATGCCAAGCTAAGGGGTGTTTATAAGGGGGGTTTCAAGAGAAATTCTAGATTAATAAAAAAAGATTTTTGAGAGCAAGTTTAGTAGATTAAAAACATTCCTAAAGTTTCACAAGTTTAGAGTTAGAATAATTGAATCTAAAGATGGTTTTCCAATATAATACAAAAAGGAATCTATTTAGGGTAAACCCGAGGTAGTGCTAAAAATTCTGTTCTCAAATTAAATTAAAATCGCAAGATTTTCTTTACTACTGAAAATTCCTCGAATTAAAATTTTCAAACTATGAAATAAATAAATTGTTTTAGCAAATCAAAAACAGTAAAAACGCTTAAAGATAAACCTAACCTAGCCGTGGAAATAACAAAAAGCTAAGTAGGGTTTTTATTTTATATTTTTTTGATTTTTTTTGATAAGTTTTTCATCAAATTTTTTTTGAGTTTTTAAGATTTTGATTATACAAAATACATAAATACTTAATGAAAAGAAAAGAAAGAAAAGTAAAAATACAAATATGAATTTTTTTTTGGGGATTTTAATGAAATTTTTCATCACATATTTTTGATTTTTATATAAGGATTTTTTTTATATACAAAAGAAACAATAAAAATAAAACATTTATATGAAATTTTTTTTTTTCCTAAGTTAATTAATAATAAATTTTTTTGGGGGTTTTAATTTTAGTTATATATATTTACATAACAAATTTACAAAAAGAAAAGAGGAATAAAGGGAGAGGGATAAAGTTGTTGTAACAACTTTAGGTATGTTATAACAACTTTTGGTATGTTGTAAATTTTTTTTTTTTTTTTAAAGAAAGGGATAAAAATATTTACAAGAAATAAAAAGAGGGAAAATACGCCCCCATACTTAAAGCCAACATTGTCCTCAATGTTGAAGTTAAGTGTGAGGAACGAAAATATTTACAAAAATGTGAAGATTTAATTACAAAATAGATAAAATATATACAAGAATAGTTACAAAATAAAAAGGAACTCCACGAATATATACAAAATTATTTTTTGGTTTGTTTTAGTTTTCCGAAATGTACAAAACACGAATAAAATATGTATAAAAGAAGTTAAAAGTATATATGTGATCATATATTTTTTTTTTGGGGTATGATAAAAATAAATTTTTATCATCATTTTTATTTTATTATTTATATTATATTTTCTTTTTGTTTTAATTTTGAAATATGCATGTTTTAAAATATATCAAAATTTTAAGAAAGATAAAATAAAGTAAATAAAGAAAAAGCTTTAAGATAAAAAGCAAGGAAGAAATAAGAGAAATAAAAAGGTAAAAGCAACGGGGTTTTCTCGTTTCAAAATATCGACAAAAATCCCCTCTCGGGTCTGTCGAGTAATCCTACTTTGAGAAACTTCCTATTGTCTTATCTTAAAATTCCCAAAATTCTTTTTGATTTTTGTTTTAAAGTTTTTGCATTATTTTATTTTGTTTTATGTTTCTTTTTGGAAAAAGAATGATAATTTAAAATATGCATAGTTATTAATATTATTTTTCATTTTGTTTTATTATTATTATTATTTATTATTATTATTAATTATATTTTTGTTTAAGTTTTTTGTTTTGAAATTAAAATTTATTTCATCATTTTTTGTATGTAAATAAGAACAATAAAAAGAAGAGCGTAATGAGATAAATATGGGGGGTGCCTCCCACGAGCGCTTTGTTTACCGTCTCGTAGCTTGACACGTTGGCGGGATACGATCTTTTTAGAGGTGGGGGAGGGGTATGGAATTTAGCTTCCCTCCCAGTTGATCCCCCGCGTGGTAGAGTTTTAGTCGGTGACCGTTAACTTTTAAGTCGCCTTTTTCCGGGTGGGTTATAAGGACGGTCCCGTATGGCCAAACCTCTTTCACTTGAAAGGGGCCGGACCAACGGGATTTTAGTTTCCCCGGAAAAAGACGAAGACGTGAATTATATAGGAGGACGAGATCGCCCGGCGCAAATGATTTTGGAAATTTAATTTTTCGGCCGTGGTAAAATTTAGAGCGTTCCTTATAAAATTTATTACTCTCGTAGGCGTTCGCACGCCATTCATCGAGTTCGTTTAATTGGAATTTCCGGTTTTCGGCGGTTAAATTATGATCGAGATTTAAAAGTTTTAACGCCCAAAAACGCGGTGCTCTAATTCTACGGGCAAATGGCACGCCTTGCCGTAGACTAATCGATAAGCCGTACAACCGATTGCGGTCTTGTACGTCGTACGATATGCCCACAACGCATCATCTAATTTAATTGCCCAATCCTTCCTATTAGTGGAAACGATTTTTTTCTAATATTCGCTTAATTTCTCGATTTACTACCTCCACTTGCCCGCTCGTTTGGGGGTGATAGGAGGTGGCGAGCTTATGCGTAACGCCATATTTGGTTAATGTTTTTGCAAACTGGGCGTTGCAAAAGTGCGTACCCCTATCACTAACTATCGCACGGGGCGTACCGAAGCGAGAAAATAATTTTTTTAGGAATTTGACGACGACTCTCGCATCGTTGGTGGGGAGAGCTTGCGCTTCCGCCCACCTAGATACGTAGTCGACCGCCACTAAAATGTAGCGATTTGTATATGAAGGAGGTAGGGGGACTATGAAATCTATGCCCCATAAATCGAAAATCTCGCATTCTAAATAAAAATTTTGGGGCATCTCGTCGCGACGAGAGATGTTACCCGACCGTTGATAGCTATCGCATGCGCTCACAAAAGTGTGAGCATCTTTGAAGAGAGCGGGCCAATAAAAGCCCGCCTCCAGCGCCTTCTGCGCGGTCCGGTTGGCTTGATAATGCCCCCGGCCGGCCCCTCGTGGCAGTGCCGCAATATTTGCGCACCCTCCTCTCTCGAAACGCATCTCCGCACGACTTGGTCCGCGCAGACGCGAAATAGGAAAGGGTCCTCGCAAAAGTAGTTTTTCAAATCAGAAAAGAATTTCTTCTTTTGCTGTTTTGAAAAGTCGTTCGGAAGCACCCGCGCAACTAAATAGTTGGCGTAGCCCGCGAACCAAGGTGTGGAAGAAGTTTTCAAATTATTTAAAGTTAAAATACGCTCCTCGGGAAATCGATCATCAATTTTCGGTTCGAAGAGCACTTCCGCGATCGGGCGCTCTAAACGAGAGAGGTGGTCGGCCGCTAAATTTTTGGCCCCCTTCTTATCCCGGATCTCTAAATCAAATTCTTGTAATAGGAGGATCCATCGAAGAAGGCGGGGATTAGCATCTATTTTATCTAATAAATATCTTAGGGCGGAGTGGTCGGTAAATACTATAATTTTTGAAAGCGTGACGTAGGGCCTAAACTTATCGATGGCGAAGACGACGGCAAGGAGTTCCTTTTCCGTGGTCGTGTAATTAGCCTGTGCGGCCGTGAGCGTGCGGGATGCGTAATAGATAGGATGAAAATATTTATTTACGCGTTGGCCTAATACGGCCCCTACCGCTATATCGCTCGCGTCGCACATAATCTCAAACGGAAGGGTCCAATCGGGCGCCACCAGAATGGAAGAATGGATAAGTTTTTCTTTTATAATTTTAAATGCCTCTACGCACGCGTCATCAAAAAATAAATGGAGATTCCTTCTCCAGGAGGTGGGTTAGCGGTTTTGTTATTTTAGAAAATTTTTGAATGAACCACATATAAAAACCCGCGTGGCCAAGAAAACTACGAATAGATTTTATATTTGAGGGCGCGGGAAGTTTTTCGATTATTTCGACCTTGGCCTTGTCGACCTCCATCCCTCTTGCGGAAATTTTGTGTCCGAGAACTAAGCCTTCTCGAACTATAAAATTACACTTCTCCCAGTTTAAAACTAGGTTCGTGTCTTCGCATCGTTGGAGGACTCGATCTAAATTTTTTAAACAGTTTTGGAAGGAGCTTCCAAAGACCGAGAAGTCATCCATAAAGACTTCCATAATATCCTCTACGAGCTCTCCAAAGATCGCCATCATACATCGTTGGAATGTAGCGGGCGCATTGTAGAGGCTGAACGACATCCTTCGGTATGCGAAGGTGCCGAAGGGGCACGTAAAGGTTGTTTTCTCCTGGACTTCGGGGGAGATAGAAATTTGTAAAAACCCCGAAAGACCATCGAGAAAACAATAATATGGATGACCCGAAAGTCGCTCCAGAATTTGATCGATAAACGACAACGGAAAGTGGTCTTTTTGGGTGGCATCATTTAATTTTCGTTAATCAATGCACACCCGCCAACCCGTAACAGTACGGGTTGGAATTAATTCGTTGTTTTGATTCGCCACTACCGTTAGACCGCCCTTTTTTGGCACGACATGAATGGGACTAACCCACGTGCTGTCGGATATAGGGTAGATAATCCCCGCATCTAGGAGTTTTATTACTTCAGCCTTAACGACATCCCGCATATTCGGGTTAAGTCGTCGCTGAGGCTAGATGGTTTTGCGGGAATTATCTTCTAAAAAAATTTTATGCATGCAAAAAGAGGGATTTATCCCCCTAATATCTGAAATTTGCCATGCAATTGCATAGCGATGCGTGGACAAAACTTTAACTAATTCGGAGGTTTCTGAATCGGTTAAAGAAGACGAAATAATAACCGGGAGTTTTAAGTCCGCGGCGAGAAAAGCGTATTTTAAATGGTCGGGGAGTGGCTTAAGCTCCAAGACCGGGGTTCTTCGTAAGAAGTTGTAATTTTTAAACTTTTAGAATTAAAAGACTCGAAAGGCGAATTTGGCGGTAATTCGTCCAAAGGGGCGAGGTTCGCCAGATCCGGATCGTCTAATGTTAAAGCGAGTAATTCTGCAAGCGAAGAACACTCATCCTCGAACGCGGATTCTAAGTGAAAGCAGGAATCGTCGTTCGATAAAGAGTTTCGCATCGAAGGATTAATATGAAGGGTAACTTCGTCGTCCCCTACCCGAAGGAGGAGGCGACCGTTACTCACATCAATTAATGCTCGGGAGGTCGCGAGGAAAGGGCGACCGAGGATAATTGGTACCTCGGCGTCCTCCTCGATTTCGAGGATGACGAAGTCTACCGGGAAGATAAACTTATCAACCTTGACCAGAACGTCCTCCACTACCCCGATAGGATATTTTATCGAGCGATCCGCGAGTTGGATGCTCATTTTCGTTGGGGTGGGAACACCCAAATCTAGTTTTTTAAAGAGGGAGAAGGGCATTAAATTAATGCTCGCTCCCAGGTCCGCTATGGCGTATTTTATTAATAGATTGCCAAAAAGGCACGGGATGGAAAACCTTCCCGGGTCATTTAGTTTTGGCGGCAATTTATTAAGTAGGACCACCGAGCATTCCACATTTAATGAAATACGCGAAATACCCTCGAGCTTCTTTTTATTAGAAAGGAGCTCCTTAAGGTATTTTGCATATTTCAGCATCTGAGAGAGTGCCTCGCAGAAGGGGACGTTAATTTGAATTTGTTTTAATATTCGTAAATTTTTTTGATAATGTTCGTCCTCCTTCTCTTTATTAATTTTTGCGGGGTAAGGAATTTGCGGGCTCAAAACGCCCGGCGCTAATGTTTTTTCCTTATCTACTAAAATTGAAGACGAGGGTGGAGGGGTCGGAGGCGAAACAATTACCTGACGCTCAACCCGCAATGGGGAGTCGACCTCCCTGCCGCTGCGAAGGGTAATGGCGTGGGCATTTTCACGTGGGTTCTGCTCCGAGTTTCCTGGCAATGCTCCAAGTGGCCGCTCGGAGATCATTTTAGCGAGCTGTCCAACCTGTATTTCTAAATTTTTTAGCGATCCAGTTATATTCCGGATATTTGCCTCGTTGGACGCTATGTATTTTGTAAAAATCTCCTCGAGCGGAGTAGGTTTTGGAGGGGGAGGCGGAAAGCCCTGCTGAAATCCTTGGGGATATCCTTGCGGGATCGCAGGTGGGGGCGTTGCGCGTTGTTAGGATTACTCCAGGAGAAGTTCGGGTGGCTCCTCCAACCCAGATTATAGTTATTACTATAAGGGTTGTTATTAGGATTGAAGGGCGTCCGCACTTGATTGCCAACGTACTCCACCGATTCCTCGATAATACTATTATTATTTAGATTATTATTATTATGAGTATTAAAATTATTATTAGGATTATTAAAATTATTATTATTATTAGGATTATTAGCCCAAGCGGGAGTGGAGGAGGAAGCAGTCATCTCCGCCACTTACTTACTTAGCCGCTCTACCTGCGAGGTTAAGTAAGTAGTGGCATCCACTTCAAAAAGACCAGCCGATTTATTAGGACGCGACCTTGGCGCGTTCCACTGGTATGCGTTCATGGCCATTTCTTTGATCAGAGTTTGAGCGGCCTCCGGGGTTTTGTTGTTTAACGTTCCCCCGGCAGCTGCGTCGATCATCTGTCTCGTTGAGAAATTCAAGCCGTTATAGAACGTTTGTACCTGTAGCCAAGTTGGTAGCGCGTGATGAGGACACCTACGCAAATATTCTTTAAAACGCTTCCAAGTCTCGTAGAGAGACTCGGAATCGAATTGAATGAAGGATGCGATATCGGTGCGTAATTTAGCGGTTTTTGACGGAGGAAAATAAGTTAGAAAATTCTCCGTCAATTCGGCCCACGTGGTTATGGACCCTCTCGGAAGAGAAGTCAACCACGATTTAGCCTTTGTCCGCAGGGAAAAGGGAAATAAGCGCAAGCGAATGGCGTCATCGCTGACGCCATTAATCTTGAAGGTGTTGCAAATTTCTAAGAAAATTGAAAGGTGTTGGTTTGGGTCCTCATCTGGCAAACCGTCGAACTGAATCGACTGTTGTACCATTTGAATTATGCTGGATTTGATTTCGAAATTATTATTAGCTACCGCGGGGCGGGTGACGCTCGATCCTGCATCCTCTAAATTTGGCCTAGCATAATAGGCCATGGCCCGCTGTGGGGCCGCATTTAGATTAGGATCGCCCATCACACCTATATGTATATCACCGACGGATTCTTCGGGATCTATTTGTAGATTTTGATTACGAAATCGGCGGCGCTCGAGAAGCGTGCGCTCGATTTTGGGATCAAAAGGTAAAATTGGATTATCCGAAGATTCTCCTCGGGTCATACACTATTCTTTAATTAATTTTTTTTTTGGAAGAAAGAGTTTTTTTTTCTTTTTATAGATTTTTTGATGTTTTTGTTTTGGAAATATTTTTACAAGGAAGAAAAAGAAGGAAAGAAAGAAAGAGAGGGAAAATATATTTTTTTGATTTTCTTTTCGTAAGTAGAAAATATCGCTATATATTTTTTTTTTGGGTAATTTTTAAGATTTTGTTTTGTTTTATATGAACATATATATGTATGTTTGTAAATATATAAGCAAAAGGTTTATAATTGCAAAAGGTTTTAAACTTTGCAAATGTGTGTTTATAAGAGGGAAAGTAAAAAAAGAAAAGAGATATCGATATTTTTTTGAAGATTTAGGATTTTTCTTTTTCTTAAAGAGAGATTTTTTTTTCTTTAAATTTTTTGTTTTGTAGGATAAGAGAAATATATATTAGAAAAAGAGTTGAAATATAAGATAAAATTAATAGCGTTTCCTATTTCAAAATAACGACACAAGTCCCCGGCAACGGCGCCAAAAACTTGATACGTTAAAATTTAACTTTTTATAAAAGCTCTTTCTTTCTTTAGACTTTAACCTTAGGCGGACGTTTTCGAAGAGTCCCGCGAGTAATTCTACTTCGAGGAATTACCCGTTATCCTATCGAAAGATAGAAGTAACGATCTTTTCCTCTTTCGAAATATCGACGATTACTCTTTGGCCGCGTCGCCAAAAGCTAAGTAGAAAGGGTTTGAAAGGCTTATGTTGAAATGAAAGTTGAAAGCTTTTTGAATATGTTATGTTGTTGCAACAATTTTGTAAATGATAGTTTCCTTTTTTAAAACCTCTTTTACCTTGAGCTAGTTGCAACAACCAAAGGTTTGTTGCAACAATTTCCTAAGTGTTTTTAAAAGAGTTTTAATTTGCTTTTGAGAGAAAGCTTTTGGGTTTATATAATTATCCGGACTAAAATCAATAAAGGCAAGTGGACCTTATCGATAGTAGTATAGGATATTTCTTTTGAAATATCAAGGTCGTATTTTTCCAAGGTCGTATCGATTATTTCTACTTCTACGGAACGAGCTATTATTTTATCGAAAAGAGATTTGAATTGATTTTTATAGCTTTGTAGAAAAACTAATGACGAAAATTAAGGTTGGCGTGCGTTTAACAATAATTGCGATAAAAAGCGAGAAAGCACGAAAACGTTAATTTAGAAAGTAGTTTTGCTTAGAATGTTTTA
The DNA here is from genome assembly GCA_033032865.1 of Dactylorhiza incarnata. Taxonomy (NCBI): domain Eukaryota; kingdom Viridiplantae; phylum Streptophyta; class Magnoliopsida; order Asparagales; family Orchidaceae; genus Dactylorhiza; species Dactylorhiza incarnata. The sequence continues at coordinate 14,932,746 of JAWHQI010000017.1, forward strand.
GGGTTTTATAAAGCGATAATGATAACTACGGCGATTTTAAGCGATTGAGCGGTTATCGGAATTAGCAAAAAGCAATTATATTAAAAACAAAAGACGCACTAATTGAAAACTCACGCACTCTACAGAATTAAAATGAAAGCGGTAAATTACAGAAATTAAAGAAATGTGATCCCTACCCAAATAGGTAGAGGGGAAATAAATGCGTGAGCGAGTCCTATCCAAATGGATAGGCGGGAAATAAATGTGTGACGAGTCCTATCCAAATGGATAGGCGGGAAATAAATGTGTGACGAGTCCTATCCAAATGGATAGGCGGGAAATAAATGCGTGACGAAAATGAAAGCTAAGCTATTGAATTACAAAAAAGGCGTAAAATTTATCCACCTACACACACACCCTTGCTTGAAATGAAATCTTAGTTAAAGAAAACAAAATCTATTCTCATACACACACACACACACTTACTTTAATTGAAATCTAAGTTAAAGAAAACAAAATCTATACTCATACACACACACACACACTTTAATATGAAACCATCTAAAATTAAAAGAAAGCTAAAAACATTAAAATTACCCTCATACACACACACACCCAAATTAAAATGGACAACTTAATTAAGAGAACAAAATAAAAAAAAAAAAGAAAAATATAAAAGAGAGAACACACACACACTTTCACCAAAACAAAGAGAGAGACAAATTACAAAACAAGCAAATCTTTTTCATTTCCATAATAAAAAGGTTACAAAACAAGAGAGAGAAAGAGTGCAAAAATTACTTAAACACAAAAACTAGGAAAATAGCAAAAGATTGGATCAAAATCTCAAGAGAGTCTTAAAATTCTGAACCCCCACCCTCAGCCGAATCTGGCTATTTATAGGCAAAATTTTGGAATTACACGCCCTCGGACACGGGCGTGTCTGAGGGCGTGACACGGCTTGGGGTGCGAATAGTCAGAACAGCTGGATCCAGGAAGGCATCTAGAAGGCTTGAGTGGAATCCTCGGACGAACACGTGCGTGACCATGTACACGGCCTAGGTCACGGGCGTGACCTAGGTCGGTTGGCTGGAGCTTGAACTGGGCGTGACACCTGGCGTGTCCTTTGTTCTTCTGGAAGGAATTGATGGGTCACGGGCGTGACAAAGTACACGGCATCGGTCACGGGCGTGACTTGATTCTTCTGGAAGGAATGAACCTTTAGTGACTTGAATCTGGGATGCACATCCAACACGGGCGTGACCATGTACACGGCCTCGGTCACGGGCGTGACCGAGGGCGTGACTTGATGTTTGAGCTGGAAAAAGAACAGAGAGATGAAAATGTTAGGGATTAGTGAACACGCCCTTGGATACGGGCGTGTCCGAGGGCGTGTCTTAACAAAAAGACAGAAAGTTTATCAAATTAAAATAAAACTTAGTTAAAAGTCAAAATAACAAAAACAAACAATTTATTTATTTAATTACATAGATTATTTATAATTCTAAGCAAAAATACACTAAAAACTATACAGAAAAACACGTATAATTACTATTCATCACCCAGCAAGAGGGGGCGGAGAGGGGGAGGGGCGGCCTGCCCCCCCTCTCGCCCCCGCCCACCAAGAGGGGGCGGAGAAGGGAGGGGGCGGCCTGCCCCCCTCTCGCCCTCGCTCAGCAAGAGGAAGGCGGAGAGGGGAGGAGGTCGGCCCCCTCTGGCCCAGTCCCGGGAGGGTATTCAGGTCTGTGTTTAGCGCCTCGGAACAACGAGATTTGGTTGTTCGCAGACCCAACCTGAGGGTATTTTGGTAATCTCGCATGCCAGATTTTGGCTATTGGGAGACCAACTCCAAAATCTTATAAATAGGACCAAGGGGGCACCATTTGGAAGGGGGATTATTCTAGGCTAGCTCTCTCTCTCTCCCTCCCTCCCCAAGTCTCTCTAGGGGGTGAGGAGAGCCTCCAGTGGTGCCCGAGCTTAGTAGTGGCTTGGGAGGGGAAGTTCCTAAGGGGCTTCCGGGTATGTGGCGGGACCTCCCCACTAAGCCCTTGGTCCAGTCCATAGTTCCTCAACCTTCAACCTAGAGCTCTCCCTTGGGAGGAGGAAGGGTTGGTCGCCCCTCATCTCGGTGAGGGCCCCGAACTCCACAGAAACCGAGAAATCGGTTTCAACATTATGGTGCGGTGAGCGTGGAGTGTGACCGATTCAAGAAACTCTCAAGATGAGTTCCATGGACGGAGGTGGAGGAAGTTCCGACCCAGGTCACTCGCAACCCCCAGTGGCTGGGGTGACGTTGGAGATGTTCAAAAATCTCAAGCGGGAGGTCATGCAGACCTTGCAGGTAGCTTTCGCCACGATAAGCGAAGGCAGGAGAGAAAGTGGTCCGGAGGCCTCACCTCAGCAGGTGGGCGAGAGCATCCTTGGCCAGGCATCCGGGAACGAGGTGCCGGAAGGGGGCGAGTGGGGAGGTCCTCGACCCCCACTCGCCGAGACCCAAGTGGGCGAGTGGGGAGGTCCTCGACCCCCACACGCCGAGACCCAAGTGGGCAAGTGGGGAGGTCCTCGACCCCCACTCGCTGAGACCCAAGTGGACGAGTGGGGAGGTCCTCGACCCCCACACGCTGAGACCCAAGTGGGCGAGTGGGGAGGTCCTCGACCCCCACTCGCCCAGGCGCAAGGGGGCGAGTGGGGAGGCGCCATGCCCCCACTCGCCCAGCCCCAAAGAGGGGCAAGCGTAGGAAGTCCTTTGAGTGAGCTGATTCTCTCAGCCCCGGTTCTAGAGGGGTTCGGAAGGTTGGAGATGTCTCACTACTCCGGCAAGGATGAACCCATCCTGCACCTACAGCGGTTTGAGGATTTGGTCTCCATCAGACCCATGACGGACGCTTTCAAGTGTCGACTCTTCGCGACAACTCTGAAGGAGAAGGCTAGAGATTGGTTCCACCAGCTCCCTGCGGGATCCATCTATGCCTTCGAAGACTTGCGCCGAGTTTTTCTGCTACGCTTCTCGACGTTAAGGAAGAGGAAGAAAGATGCCGAAACACTTTTCCAGATCAAGTAAGAGCCAGAGGAGTCGCTGGCTCACTATCTGGAGCAGTTCAGGGAGGAGGTTCTCCTCGTCCAAGAAGTGCCCGGGTACACCCTCAAGCTTGCCTTCACGTTGGGGCTGCGGGAGGGCTTCTTCAAGATGGACCTCAAGAGGAGAGCTCCTTTGTCCTTTGAGGAGTTGATGGAAAGGGTGGCAGAAGAAGTGGAGAGTGAGGAGGCCAACCCGGAGTTCGCAAGAAGGTTGGTCAAGCTGAGTGAGCCAGAGGCAAGGCAGCAGGGGGGAGGGTAGGGGCCCCCAAGAGGAAGTTCGACCAGGAGGAGGCCGACTTCCAGGGAGAGGTGGCCGACCTCCCAGGGTGGAGGCAGGGACCGAAGGCACCCTCTCCACCACCTCAGCAGGCTATGGTGATCAGCCACAGAAAAAGAAGAAATCGTACGGGGGGAAGAAGGGGCGTCCGGGTGGAGTTACCAAACTGTGACTTCCACGATGAGGAGGGTCACGCGACATCCGCCTGTCCCGAGTTCTTGGAAATGAAGGAGGCGAGGGGTCCGAAGCCACACCGTCAGCAACCAGAGGAGGTCGAGGAGGATCATGCCTGGGAGTAGAAGTCCGAGTCCTGGCCTTCATGCTTGGTTTTTTTTCTTTGAGTCCATGTCGTATGACGGTGTGTTTCCATACTTAGTTTTTCTTGCGTGTAACTGAATGACCAATGTGATAAATGTTCCTTTTAAAGTATTTTCCCCTCGGATGGTTCCGCTGACCGGGCTTTCACTAGCCGGCAGGTGCAGGTTGACCTCCCAGGGAGGACAAGTATTATCCCCTCGGATGGTTCCGCTGACCGGGCTCTCACTAGCCGGCAGGTGCAGGTTGACCTCCCAGGGAGGACAAGTATTTTCCCCTCGGATGGTTCCGCTGACCGGGCTCTCACTAGCCGGCAGGTGCAGGTTGACCTCCCAGGGAGGACAAGTATTATCCCCTCGGATAGTTCCGCTGACCGGGCTCTCACTAGCCGACAGGTGCAGGTTGACCTCCCAGGGAGGACAAGTATTTTCCCCTCGGATGGTTTCGCTGACCGGGCTCTCACTAGCCGGTAGGTGCAGGTTGACCTCCTAGGGAGGACAAGTATTTTCCCCTCGGATAGTTCCGTTGATCGGGCTCTTACTAGCCGGCAGGTGCAGGTTGACCTCCCAGGGAAGACAAGTATTATCCCCTCGGATGGTTCCGCTGACTGAGCTCTCACTAGCCGGCAGGTGCAGGTTTACCTCCCAGAGAGGACAAGTATTTTCCCCTCGGATGGTTCCGCTGACCGGGCTCTCACTAGCCGACAAGTGCAGGTTGACCTCCCGGAGAGGACAAGTATTTTCCCCTCGAATCGTTCCGTTGACCGGGCTCTCACTAGCCGGCAGGTGCAGGTTGACCTCCCAGGGAGGACAAGTATTTTCCCCTTGGATGGTTTCACTGACCGGGCTCTCACTAGCCGGCAGGTGCAGGTTGACCTCCCAGGGAGGACAAGTATTATCCCCTCGGATGGTTCCGCTGACCGGGCTCTCACTAGCCGGCAGGTGCAGGTTGACCTCCCAGGGAGGAAAAGTATTATCCCCTCGGATGGTTCCGCTGACCGGGCTCTCACTAGCCGGCAGGTGCAGGTTGACCTCCCAGGGAGGACAAGTATTTTCCCCTCGGATGGTTCCGCTGACCGGGCTCTCACTAGCCAGCAGGTGCAGGTTGACCTCCCAGGGAGGACAAGTATTTTCCCCTCGGATGGTTCCGCTGACCGGGCTCTCACTAGCCGGCAGGTGCAGGTTGACCTCCTAGGGAGGACAAGTATTTTCCCCTCGGATGGTTCCGCTGACCGGGCTCTCACTAGCCGGCAGGTGCAGGTTGACCTCCCAGGGAGGACAAGTATTTTTCCCCTCGGATGGTTCCGCTGACCAGGCTCTCACTAGCCGGCAGGTGCAGGTTGACATCCCAGGGAGGACAAGTATTTTCCCCTCGGATGGTTCCGCTGAACGGGCTCTCACTAGCCGGCAGGTGCAGGTTGACCTCCCAGGGAGGACAAGTATTTTCCCCTCGGATGGTTCCGCTGACCGGGCTCTCACTAGCCGGCAGGTGCAGGTTGACCTCCCAGGGAGGACAAATATTTTCCCCTCGGATGGTTCCGCTGACCGGGCTCTCACTAGCCGGCAGGTGCAGGTTGACCTCCCTGGGAGGACAAGTATTATCCCCTCGGATGGTTCCGCTGACCGGGCTCTCACTAGCCGGTAGGTGCAGGTTGACCTCCCAGAGAGGACAAGTCTTTTTCCCCCCGAGATGATCTTGCTATCCGGCAGGGTTGGGGAACTCTCGGGGAGGCTATATGTTTTTTCCGATGTAACACCGTTAGCCGGATTCCCAGCGACACTCGTCGAATATGCAGGGTTGGACATTTCTTTTCGAGCGTGTACCTCGCTCGAAAAGAGCGGGGATTGTGTACAACCCTGAATTCTCCGAGTAGGTTCTCGAGACAAGATGCATTTTGGAACAATCAATTTCCAGTATGATCCAGGGTAAGAAAAGAGGAGGGTGAGCGGTGGACGTAGAGACCTCCCGCTCGCCCAGCTTATGTAGGGGGGGGGCTCCCCTCTCCCCCGGCGCCCCCAGCGGGAGGGGGCGAGATCCAGCAGAGGGGGCAGAGAGGGGGAGGGGCGGCCTGCCCCCCTCTCGCCCTCGCCCACCAAGAGGGGGCGAAGAGGGGAGGGGGCGGCCTGCCCCCCTCTCGCCCTCGCCCACCAAGAGGGGGCGGAGAGGGGGAGGGGCGGCCTGCCCCCCTCTCGCCCTCGCCCACTAAGAGGGGGCAGAGAGGGGGAGGGGCGGCCTGCCCCCCTCTCTCCCTCGCCCAGCAAGAGTGGGCGGAGAGGGGAGGGGGCGGCCTACCACCCCCCCCCCCCCCCCCCCTCTCGCCCTCTCCCAGCAAGAGGGGGAGGAGAGGGGGAGGGGCGGCCTACCCCCCTCTCGCCCTCGCCCACCAAGAGGGGGGCGGAGAAGGGAGGGGGCGGCCTGCCCCCCTCTCGCCCTCGCCCAGCAAGAGGGGGCGGAGAGGGGAGGGGGCGGCCTGCCCCCCTCTCTCCCTCGCCCAGCAAGAGGGGGCAGAGAGGGGGAGGGGCGGCCTGCCCCCTCTCTCGCCCTCGCCCAGCAAGAGGGGGTGGAGAGGGGTGGGGGAGGCCTGCCCCCCCCCCCCCACCCCCCCCCCCCCCCCCCCCCCCCCCACCCCCTCTCGCCCTCGCCCAGCAAGAGGGGGCGGAGATGGGGAGGGGCGGCCTGCTCCCCTCTCGCCCTCTCACACCAAGAGGGGGCGGAGAAGGGAGGGGGCGGCCTGCCCCCCTCTCGCACTCGCCCAGCAAGAGGAAGGCGGAGAGGGGAGGAGGTCGGCCCCCTCTCGCCCAGTCCCGGGAGGGTATTCCGGTCTGCGTTTAGCGCCTCGGAACAACGAGATTTGGTTGTTCGCAGACCCAACCTGAGGGTATTTTGGTAATCTCGCATGCCAGATTTCGGCTATTGGGAGACCATCTCCAAAATCCTATAAATAGGACCAAGGGGGCACCATTTGGAAGGGCGATTATTCTAGGCTAGCTCTCTCTCTCTCTCTCTCTCTCTCTCTCTCTCTCTCTCTCTCTCTCTCTCCCTCCCCAAGTCTCTCTAGGGGGTGAGGAGAGCCTCTAGTGGTGCCTGAGCTTAGTAGTGGCTTGGGAGGGGAAGTTCCTAAGCGGCTTCCGGGTATGTGGCGGGACCTCCCCATTAAGCCCTTGGTCCAGTCCATAGTTCCTCAACCTTCAACCTAGAGCTCTCCCTTGGGAGGTGTAAGGGTTGGTCGCCCCTCATCTCGGTGAGGGCCCCGAACTCCACAGAGACCGAGAAATCGGTTTCAACATTGATCTTTATCTTCTTCTTCCTCTTCCTTCTCTCTTGTTCGTTTTGCAAGATCTGGCGATTATCTGAATCTACTCTCACTGTCCCTTTAATCAGTTTTGGCCAACGACCGCCATGCCGCAGAAGAGGCGACCGCGAACGTCGGCCGGAAATCAGGTGACTTCCTCCCCTCTCCCTTGGTGCTAGGTCTTTAGATCTGAAATAGGAGAGACGTCAGCTCAAAAGAGCTCGACCTAGAGAGTTTAATGGAGTTTCCTAGGGAGAGACCACACTAGAACTGCTGTTCTAGGGCGTCGTTCGCTGAGAAAATATTTTCAATTAATTCCTCTGTTCCATACGAAGTTGTAGGACTTGATTTCGTGAAGAATGGTGGTCTATTGAGGGTGTATTGGAGGAGAGAGGGTGAAAAATTATTTGTATGTGCTGGAGGAAGAGGATGAACAGATGTTGTTCATCTGTCTTGAGATTTGTGCAAATATTATAAATTGGGGAAAACCTGTTTTCTGCATGTACCGGCCTTCGAGCCTATTTTTAGGCATGATCCGGCTACATTCAGGTCTTGTGTTCAATATGAAGGTTGTAGCCCTCGGAAAGACCTTTCCAACGAGTGGTTGTGAGTTTTCAGGGGACCTCTGCAGCTCTAGTTAAGTAAAATCGAAAATGGCTGTGTAAAAAATAATCCGGTTTTGTACAGGACAGCTTGCTGTCCAGATTTACTCTGCTGGGTTAAAACCAGATTTTAGAAAGGTTAGGCTTGGATCTAGGCCTCGGGCTAAACACGAAAGTTGTAGCCCTTAGAAATACCTTTCCAGAATAGGGTGACACTTCTAGATTGGAGGAGCGTAGCTCCCGGAAATTCAGTTTTAGTGGACAGCGTCGGGAAGGTTTATAATCTTATAAGTGCTGAATGTTATACATGGTGGTGTATGGATCTTGGTTGGAGGATTACTCGTGGAGGGTCTATGGGATTGCTTGTCGTGACACCGACAGAAGCCGGCAGTTAGACTCTAGACCGGTTGTGTTGGACAACTTGGTGCTCACCTACCTAAGTCCCCTTCTGTGTCCTTGTAGGCTCCGTTGTGTGTTCTTAGCGTAGAGCAGTACGCAGGGTCTCCGCTGTGTGTTCTTAGTGTCGAGGCGTACAGAGGCCTAGGACTGGTAGTATTCATACCCTCCTAGTAGTGGAGGAGCTAGTTCCACTGTCTCCGTCTGGCCACGACGGGAGATGCCTGAGAGGTTAGCTACCCCTCAAAAAGCGAGAACTAAAGGTCTATGTCGACATAGCAACTTGCATGAGTGAGCATCATTTCATAATCATTGCATTGCATTCATCATAACATAATCATGTCATTGCACCGCATCGGAACTAATCATATAAACTTGTATGAGCACTTTTATATGATGGGTTACATTATGCTTGGATCCTTAACTTATAAGCTTGTATGAGCACCCTTATAAGTTAAGTTCAAATTTGGTTACTATATGCTCGACTGCATATACACTGTCGTTGAACTGCTCTCTTTTTGTTACTATATGCTCGGCTGCTTATACACTGTCGTTGAACTGCTCTCTTTTTGTTACTATATGCTCGACTGCTTATACACTGTTGTTATAACTGCTCTCTTTTGGTGTACTTTCTTATACATTCGTTATAATTGCCATGATTACATCTACCCTTGTCACCTGTTTTTGCTAGTACTGATTATATTGCAGCTTCCCTTTCTTCCCTTCCGCCCGATGCCTTGGAGTCGCTGGGGGAGAGGAAGTGAAGCCACTTAGTATTTATGACTAACGGTTGTTGCACCCCTCTTTTTAGGAGCGCACCCTGAGGCAGCAGAGCGCAGTGCTGGAGGAGGATAGTCAGGGCAGGACGACAGGGCCGGAGACCACGATACCCTCACTACCGTCGGTGACCGATGTGAGCGCAGTTTGAGATGTAGCCCTTGGGGATTTTAGCTTGATACTCTGATACTTTTGCAGGAGCTCTCGGAGCTTCTTGTCTTTTGTACTTTTTGGACACTTACTTATGTGAATATGTTTATATGGCTTCTTGTTTTGTATTGTTCATGTGTTGGCGCTGTTCAGTTGATTTGGCCGGCAGGATATGCGTCTTGTGGGGGAGGCTAGCTCGTGTGCCGGCGCTTCCGCAAGGCGGCTGTCCTGGGCATAAGACTTCCCTCGGCCGTGTCGTGTGTTCCGGGGGGGGGGGGGGGGGAGTCTTACAAATGGTATCAACTTGCAACGATCCTGAGCTAAAGAAGTCCATTCCCGCATGGTGCACCCCTCTCCCCTCTTCAGTTTGAGGACAACCTGAACGTGCGGAAGCAGTGGTGTGCCCATGAGGGATTCACATTAAGCATGTCCATTGCCTTCCTTTAAGTAGCCAACCTAACCCGAAAATCTACCTTGCATGTAGATTCTGGTAAGTTCAGAACCGACGACGACCACCCCCGTGCCTCCAGTACCTACTCCTTTTCAACAATCAGAGTTCGGCCAGACCCTGTTGGAAATCCTGGATGCCTTCAGGTCTCAGCAGATGCTGGTGCAGCCGCAGGCTCCAAACTCAAATTGGTTAAGCACCTTTCGTGCTCTCTCCCCTCCCACCTATAATGGGACGGAGTCCGCAGTTCAGACGAAGGAATGGGTGGACACAGTGCAGGAGTTACTGGCAGGGATTCGATGCCCGACAATATGGCAGTCATGTTGGCGGTCACAACCTTGGATCTACATGTGAAGAGGTGGTGGAAGTCCTTGATGGGCTCCACCTTGGAAGGGCGTAACCATCTTGACATAAGCTGGGACGAATTTGCAGACGCATTCCTGGAGCATTTCGTCTCTTCCACGGCCCGAGATGAGCTCGAGGAGAGGTTCCTGCAGTTGAAGCAGGGATCTAGGACAGTCGTGGAATATCAACGGGAATTTCAGCACTTTGCTAGATTTGCAGACTCTTATGATTTGGATGATCGTGGGTACGCGAAGCGGATCTACAAGGGCTTGCGTGATTCCCTGAGGCAGGCTCTTCTCTTTGTCGCCGATTCGAGCCTTGCTCAGATTATAGAGACAGCGCAAAAGTTGGAAGCGGACCACATGGGGGTCCAGGCTAGGAATAAGAGGCCCGCGGAGGGCGTGATGGAAGTAAGGTCCAACTTTAGGAGGAGGCGGAACACCAGGGGCAGAGGCGGAAACCAGAGGAGAGATGGAGGGCGTTCTCGCCCAAATTCCAGGATAGAGCAGCCAGCACGACCTCTACCATTGGCCCCACCGCATCAGGGCCAGGCGCCTCTGCCGCAAAGGGGTGCCGGAGCATGCTACTATTGCCACCAGCCCGGTCACATTCGGGCCTACTGCCCGCAGCTGCAAGGAAATGCTCCGAATCGCCATATGCCTCCCCTGGAGGCGCAGCGAGGTAGAGGTCGAGGTCGAGGCCAAGTTCAGCAGGGTAGGAACCCCAGGCCTGCTCAGGAGCAGGTATACGCTTTGGATTTAACTCAGGAACGAGACCCACAGGAGGTCATCACAGGTAATCATGCATTTAGTTTCGTCTTTTTATAACAAATATGCTTAAGTTCGCGTGATTTAAAACCCTAGGTACCGTGCTCGTTTGCGGTAGGCCCGCCCTTACTCTTTTCGACACGGGTGCCACTCATTCGTTCGTATCAGAAGAATTTGGGAGTGAACTAGATGTAGTGCAGTATTTCAAGGGAGTCCCTAGGAGGGTGCGCCTTCCAGATGGCTCAGAGATACTATCTACCTCCAAGTGCAGCATGGTAATATCCATCAGTGGGAAGCAATTTGAGACACCGGCAACAGTGTTGCGGATGCCAGACTTTGATCTAATCTTGGGCATGACGTGGCTGCACTGGAATCATGCGAAGATCGACTGTGTGGCGAAGCGGATCACGCTGAGGCATGGTGACTCGGAGGTGGTAATTCAAGGTATAAGACTCGTATTTCGGAACTTGTTGTCTTCCGTACAGGTTGTAAAGTCTCACGAGCAAGGTGATGAGGTGTTCATAATCTGTTTTGAGATGAAGGAGATGGGGCTTGATATGAAGGATGTACCGGTAGTTCGAGACTTTCCTGATGTTTTCCCCAAAAAACTACCCGGATTACCCCCGCCTAGGGAGGTAGACTTCCAGATTAACCTAGCACCGGGTGCTAGGCCTGTTTCTCGGGCATCGTACAGAATGACACCTAAGGAGCTAGCGGAGTTCTGAGTACAATTGCAAGAGTTGGTGGACTCAGGGTTCGTTCTCCCTAGTTCGTCGCCCTGGGGAGCCCCGGTTCTGTTTGTAAAGAAGAAGGACGGTTCGTTCCGCTTGTGTGTAGATTATCGGGAGCTCAACCGATGACGGTCCGGAACACTTATCCCCTGCCGCGGATTGACGAGCTCTTCGATTAGTTGGAGGGAGCACAGTGGTTCTCCAAGCTCGACTTGCGCTCTGGTTATTATCAGTTGAGGATTCAGGAGGAGGACATTCAGAAGACTGCTTTCAGCTCGAGGTACGGGTTATATGAGTTTACGGTTATGCCTTTTGGGCTCACTAATGCCCCCTCTGCGTTCATGAGCCTGATGAATAGGGTGTTTGAGCCTTATCAGGGGATGGGTGATGTACTGATTCATCATGGGCACGTGATTGCTTATGCTTCAAGGCAGCTTAAGAAGCATGAAGTGAACTATCCGGTGCATGATCTGGAGCTGGGTGCAGTGATTTTTGCCTTGAAGATTTGGAGGCATTATTTATATGGTGTTCACTGCGAGATATTCACCGATCACAAAAACTTGAAGTATATACTCACTCAGAAGGATCTAAATTTAAGGCATCGGCGGTGGATTGAGTTTTTGTGCGACTATGATTACACGCTAAACTACCACCCAGGGAAGGGAAATTCGGTGGCCGATGCGCTGAGCAGGAGGAAATCCAGCCCAGAGTCACGATTGATGGCCATAGAGTTGGTAAGGATGCTCGAGGAGATGCAGATCATGCTCGTGTCTAGAGCCGATCCAGAGGTTTTCGCAGAGTACCTGACCGCGATGAGCATAGTTTGTGATATTCGAGATCGCATCCAAGTAGAGCAAATGAAGGATGCTGCCCTAGAATCTATACTTCGAGCAACGGAGGCTGGATCCGCGGGAAAGTACACCATGCAGGAGGATCTTGTTCATTTCCGTGGCAGGTTATACATACCCGCGGGAGGGGGGATTCGAGAAGACATAATGAAGGAGGCTCATTGCACTAAATATTCGGTGCATCCCGGGATTGTCAAGATGTATACCGATTTGCGGAGGATGATGTTTTGGCCAGGGATGAAGCGGGATATCACCTATTTTGTCACTCACTGCGAGGCGTGCCAGAGGGTAAAGGCAGAGTGTAGAAGCCCGGCTGGGTTGTTGCAGCCGTTGTCCATTCTCGAGTGGAAGTTTGAAGATATATCCATGGATTTCGTTCACGGTCTGCCTCGCTCTCGCTCCGGGAATGACTCCGTATGGGTAGTTGTGGATCGTCTAACGAAGGTCGCAAGGTTTATACCGATGAGGAAGGATACGCATGTTGACGTGTTGGTGAGACTTTTTGTCGAGCAGTTTGTTCGCTATCATGGAGTGCCCAAAACCATTGTCTCGGACCGTGATGGTCGTTTCACCTCCAAGGAGTGGAAAGCAGTGCAAGCTTATTTGGGCTCGCGTTTGACTTTTAGCACAGCCTTCCACCCTCAGACGGACGGCCAGTCAGAGCGGACGATCAGAACCCTAGAAGATTTGTTGCGCCTTTGTGTTTTGGATCGAGGTGAGCCGTGGGAAAGACTTCTGCCCTTGGTAGAGTTCTATTATAATAACAGTCATCAGGCAAGCATCGACATGGCCCCTTAAGCGGCATTATATGGGAGGAGGTGCAAGACACTTTTGTCATGGGTCCAAGATGAGGACCCAAAGGCGTTAGGGTGAAATTCATCGATGATACCGATGAGTTGGTCAGACTGATTCGAGACCGCATGCTTGAAGCGCAGAGCCGACAGACAAAATATTATGACAAAAAGCACAGGGCAATGGAATTTCATGTTGGAGACAAGGTGTTCTTGAAGATCAGGCCGATGCACGGTGTGTCTCGGGTTTGGGGAAGGAAGAAGCTCAGCCCTCGTTATATGGGGCCTTATACCGTCCTGGAGCGGATTGGCCCCTTAGCTTATCAGTTGTTGTTACCGTTAGAGTTGGAGAATTTACATGACGTTTTCCATGTGTCCTCCCTTCGGAGGGTCTTGCTTCGCCCTGATCAACATGTTGTAACTGCATCTGGTCCCATGGAGACCGATAGGTCTGTCCGGCTGGAGCCTATGCGGATAGTAGACACCGAGACCAGAGTGCTGTGAAGAAAGAGTGTTCCATTGGTGAAGGTTATGTGGTCCAACCATGGACGAGAGGAATACACTTGGGAGCCGATGGACCTTATGCAGCAGCGTTACCCGGGATTGTTTTCCCCAGGTATGACCTAAACTAGTCTGTCATACTTTGTTTTAATACCGTAGCCCAAACTCAGTATTAAACAAATATACACTAAACCCATGTAGAAGCCTTGTTGGCTTATCCATCTCGTTCAACGCGTTGTCTGGGAGACAAATGTGATTACCCTCACCTTGACCTCTGAATTTCAGGAATTCAGAGTAGTCGTGTCGATGCGCCGGACGGCGTATGAAATGTATGGTGGTTGTAGGGGTAACTTCAGATAATTTTCTTCTTTTCCTTTGTGATCGACAACCTCGTTATTTGGTACTAGCTTCAAATCATGAGATTCTTTATTGTTAGCAGCTGCTATAGTGGCATGTTTTTTTTAGTTATGGTTTTATTCTTTTGTTATGCTGGGCTGGATGGCATGGTTTGGAGTATATATATATATGTAAAATCTATTATTTGGGGCTGCTATACTAGGTTCCAGTCTGGACGTACAAAATTTATTTGATTTTGGGGAAGGGTTTTACCCTGCCTTTTGACCAGCTATGCAATTGTATTCCTTTCTCTACCTCTTTCCTGTTAAGTGTGCTGTTGGTTTGGATGATTATGTGGATCAAGACCCTCGTGACCCCAACCTAAATTTCGGGGACGAAATTAATTTTTTTGTTTATTGGATTTGTAACATGCCGATTTGTGCCGCTCTGTTCCCGCCTGCCGCTCGTTTGTCTTTGTTAATTCCTGTTCTTAACAATCTGCAGAAGGTAGGAATTTGGCGAGAAAACTCTTCTTTTCTCCCTCCTTCTCCTTAATCCCCCTTCTGCCTTGTGGTGTAGCTGTGGCTTAGAGTTATCGCTCCAGGAAATTAAATCAGGAAATTTTGTAGTAGCAAAGTTCCTGGATGATTTTAGCAAACTCCTGGATGAATTTATAGGTATTGTTTGGTTAATAACCTGGGGAGTTTTTGCAATAGAATCTGGATTCATAGATTTAGTTGATTAGTTTAGAATCCTGGCTATTTGTTAAATTCTGCATTTCCTTATCAATACTGGTTAACTATATCTTGCTCTAAATCCTTAGTAAATCATTTATAGATATTTTGCTTCTAGTAATTTTATCAACTTGTTTAACAATTACTGCGCAAAATAATCTGCATTAGAATAAAGACAGAATAACAAAATAATCTGCTATAGTTAGTATTCCGTTAGACGAATTTGATGTTCGTAGTTCGATGAATCTGTAGCTGTTCGTCGTTCGACGAATTTGCTTAAATTCGTCGAACGACGTTCTGTATTTATTAATTCTGCGAGCTCCTTCCGTCTCCCTTCGTCGTTCGACGAATTTGCTTAAATTCGTCGAACGACGGCCTGCTTTTATTGTTCTGCGCGTTTCTTCCGTCGCCCTTCGTTGTTCGATGAATTTGCTTAAATTCGTTGAACGACGGTCTGCTTTTATAGTTCTGCGCGTTTCTCTTCCGTCGCCCTTCGTCGTTCGACGAATTTGCTTAAATTCGTCGAACGACGGTCTGTTTTTATTTAAATCTGCGTGTTTTCTTTCCGTCGCCGAGAAGCTTGAATGCTTATTTTATGCTTTTTTTAGACTAGAAGTGGACACCTTGTCCAATACGGGGCTGACACCGGACCTTGGGGTTCCAACGCATGGCATTAAAAGTAGGGCTGAACATTTCTCCCGAGGGGGCATCTTGATCTTCATCTTCTTCTTCCTCTTCCTTCTCTCTTCTTCGTTTTGCAAGATCTAGCGATTATCTGAATCTACTCTCACTGACCCTTTAATCAGTTTTGGCCAACGGCCGCCATGCCGCAGAAGAGGCGACCGCGAACGTCGGCCGGAAATCAGGTGACTTCCTCCCCTCTCCCTTGGTGCTAGATCTTTAGATCTGAAATAGGAGAGATGTCAGCTCAAAAGAGCTCGACCTAGAGAGTTTAATGGAGTTTCCTAGGGAGAGACCACACTAGAACTGCTGTTCTAGGACGTCGTTCGCCGAGAAAATATCTTCAATTAATTCCTCTCTTCCATACGAAGTAGTAGGACTTGATTTCGTGAAGAATGGTGGTCTATTGAGGGTGTATTGGAGGAGAGAGGGTGAAAAATTATTTGTATGTGCTGGAGGAAGAGGATGAACAGATGTTGTTCATCTGTCTTGAGATTTGTGCAAATATTATAAATTGGGGAAAACCTAATTTCTGCATGTACCGGCCTTCGAGCCTATGTTTAGGCATGATACGGCAATATTCAGGTCTTGTGTTCAACACGAAGGTTGTAGCCCTCGGAAAGACCTTTCCAACGAGTGGTTGTGGGTTTTCAGGGGAGCTCTGTAGCTCTGGCAAAGTAAAATCGAAAATGGCTGTGTAGAAAATAATCCGGTTTTGTACAGGACAGCTTGCTGTCCAGATTTACTCTGCTGGGTTCAAACCAGATTTTAGAAAGGTTAGGCTTGGATCTAGGCCTCGGGCTAAACACGAAAGTTGTAGCCCTTAGAAATACCTTTCCAGAATGGGGTGACACGTCTAGATTGGAGGAGCGTAGCTCCCGGAAATTCAGTTTTAGTGGACAGCGTCGGGAAGGTTTATAATCTTATAAGTGCTGAATGTTATACATGGTGGTGTATGGATCTTGGTTGGAGGATTACTCGTGGTGGGTCTACGGGCTTGCTTGTCGTGACACCGACAGAAGCCGACAATTAGACTCTAGACCGGTTGGGTTGGACAACATGGTGCTCACCTACCCAAGTCCCCTTCTGTGTCCTTGTAGGCTCCGCTGTGTGTTCTTAGCGTAGAGCAGTACGCATGGTCTCCGCTGTGTGTTCTTAGCGTCGAGGCGTACAGAGGCCTAGGACTGGTAGTGTTCATACCCTCCTAGTAGTGGAGGAGCTCGTTCTACTGTCTTTGTCTGGCCACGACGGGAGATGCCTGAGAGGTTAGCTACCCCTCAAAAAGCGAGAACTAAAGGTCTATGTCGACATAGCAACTTGCATGAGTGAGCATCATTTCATAATCATTGCATTGCATTCATCATAACATAATCATGTCATTGCACCGCATCGGAACTCATCATATAAACTTATATGGGCACCTTTATATGATGAGTTACATTATGCTCAGATCCTTAACTTATAAGCTTGTATGAGCACCCTTATAAGTTAAGTTCAAATTTGGTTACTATATGCTCAACTGCTTATACATTGTCGTTGAACTGCTCTCTTTTTGTTACTATATGCTCGACTGCTTATACACTGTCGTTGAACTGCTCTCTTTTTGTCACTATATGCTCGACTGCTTATACACTGTTGTTATAACTGCTCTCTTTTGGTGTACTTTCTTATACATTCGTTATAATTGCCATGATTACATCTACCCTTGTCACCTATTTTTGCTAGTACTGATTATATTGCAGCTTCCCTTTCTTCCCTTTCGCCCGGTGCCTTGGAGTCGATGGGGGAGAGGAAGTGAAGCCACTTAGTATTTATGACTAACGGTTGTTGCACCCCTCTTTTTAGGAGCGCACCCTGAGGCAGCAGAGCACGGTGCTGGAGGAGGATAGTCAGGTCAGGACGACAGGGTCGGAGACCACGATACCCTCACTACCGTCGGTGACCGATGTGAGCACAGTTTGAGATGTAGCCCTTGGGGCTTTTAGCTTGATACTCTGATACTTTTGCAGGATCTCTCGGAGCTTCTTGTCTTTTGTACTTTTTGGACACTTACTTATGTGAATATGTTTATATGGCTTCTTGTTTTGTATTGTTCCTGGGTTGCCGCTGTTTAGTTGATTTGGCCGGCAGGATAGACGTCTTGTGGGGGAGGCTAGCTCGTGTGCCGGCGCTTCCGCAAGGCGGCTGTCCTGGGCATAAGACTTCCCTCGGCCGTGTCGTGTGTTCCGGGGGGGGGGAGTCTTGCAAATCCGAGGAAGTCCTGTTTTTTTTCTTATCTTTTTATTTTACTGCATCCCCTCTCCCTCTTCTTCTTGCCTTCTCTTTCTCGTTATTTTCTTCTTTTTCATTGAGGGCAATGAAAACTGTAAGCATGGGGGAGGGTCTCGCTCTTTTCTTTTCATGTTTCTGAATTTCTATCTCTTTTTCTTTCTAGCACTTATCAAAATCTAAAATCAAAAATCCAAAAAACATAATGAAAAATTTAAAATCTATTTGAAAATCAAAATAAAAAATTATTTCCTATCTTTATTTCTATGCGTCTTTTAGTGGTGTGCATGCCCGAGCGGTACTTTAGTTCTAAGTAGAATTTCTTTGAAACCGTTTTCTAAATCTATTATTTTTACATATTTTAGTTTTACTATTTTCTAATTCATAAATATAGGCATCCGTTTTTACGTTCTAAGTTAGCAATTTGTGGTTTTTCTTTTTATTCGGCTTAGTTGCGTACGAATGGTTGCTAGATAATATTATCTATTTTCATTAAGGGGTAATTCTTTCTTGGTGTCTAGAACTTGCCTCAAGCGACTCTCGAAGCATTTGCGCGGTTCTTCACGAACTTTAGAAATGATTTAGGCCACCTTTTGACCCGTTTTGAGCTTATTTGCCCACCCAAAAATTTTACCGTTGCTTAAACAATTTTGGGCCTTTTTTCCGTTCCTTTTGTTCACCTTCACCAAATTTCACCAAGGCTAAAATTCCCTTCCCAATCGCACTAAATTTTTGAGCTAAAATTTCATTTGTGATAGGATTTTCTTGTGTTTGGGTGACTTGTTTTTCTTGCATATTTTGGTGAAAAGGAAGAAAAAAATATTGAAAAATTTGGAGAAAAATTGAGAACATGTTACAAAAAAAAAAAATTCTTGTTAGCCAAGTTCAAATATATATATATTTATATATTGTTGAAAACAATTATTGTGATGGCCTATTCGAAAAAGATGAAATCATCTCATTTGACCTTTTTCTTTTGTTTGGAAGCATCATGCAAAAATCCTATGTTTATCATTTTTTTAAGCTCATCATTGGTTTAGTGATTTTGACCGCCACATTTATCTTTTGCTATTCCATATCCTAATCCTTTACCTAAGCCAAGTTTAATTACCTATAAAAGTCCTTTTGATCTTTAGAACGTGTCGCCAACTTGTGTAGTGGAGAGAGTGTGAACGGGCAAGCCTATGGACACCATCATTGATGGATTTCTTTGGAGGTTATCTTGACTTGATTATGGTATAATTGTTATTTTAGCAACCTAATAGTTTGTTCAATGCGCCGTTTATTTAGAATATATACTATTGTCTTTCTTACCTTCTTAATTTTTGGATGCTTTGTTTTAAGAATTTTGAAATGCGTAAACCTTCTTTATGTTCTATTAATATTTGTAGATTTCCATTTTCAAGTTTTTTATTTTTGGACTTCTCACCCTACTATTTACTAGCATAGAAGTTATGATTGTTTAATTTTTCATGTTTTGATTTTCTTAATATTTGAAACTCCAAGTTGTTTGTCATTTCTCCTTCCAATTATCATTCTATTTGCTTGAGGGCAAGCAAATACTTAAGCATGGGGAATTTGATAACGCACTATTAATCCTAAATTATAACATAAAAATATTAAATATTTTAATAAAAATATATCATCTCGCCTATTAAAAAATTGGTTTTAAAGATAATTTATTTTTCTCGCAAAAAAATTATGCTAATATTATTTTATTGTTATTTATGATAGGCCTGGAGAATTTTGGCACGTCTCGAAGTAAAAGCCCGCTGTCAACCTTGTTTCTGGAATTTTGTCAAAAGTTATGTATATAATATCGCAGCCGCGGTCTTGGTGATGGATGATGAAGTCTTGCGAATGTTGTCGCGTTGGCCGAGCTCGAGAACTCATGCCGCAACGTCCGCTTCGCCGCGCCGTCTTCCAAGCTACACCAGTCCAAGAAATTAACTCCGCTTCACCGCGCCATCTTCGCCAATCCATGCAACATGGTCGCGCGCCTAGTCAAAGCTACACTCGCCGCCACCTTTGCATTTCGCCGCCACCTTTGCATTTCGCCGCCAACCCCTCCATCAATAGTTTTGGCCACCTCATCCCCATTGCATTAATTCACGCCTCCTTTTCCTTACACACCATACCCAACGTGAACTTCCATTTAATATTAATTCTCCTAATCCCATGCAATTACCGTTACCCACTTCTATATTCATTAAATCTCATCCATCTCTCCTATTTTAATGCCGCCACTTACTCTTCCATATTATTACAGCCAAATATTCCCCCCATTCACGTGAACCCTTCACATTCACACCTATTCATATATTACTCCTTAAAATGCAGCCATCCCATGCACTAAATTTCATTAATATTCGTCTCTTCATTCACTCCACCCCTTGGTCTCCCATAATTTTATTTCTTGTAATTTTATTATTATTGTGTCTCTTCATCTCCTCTCCCCTCTTTACTCATCTTTTGGCTATAAAAGGAGAAGGGATTCAAGGCAAAAAGAGGGTAGTGAAAGGAAGGCATCGAGTCCACATTTTTAAGAGAGTTAAAGAGAATTTCAATTTTGTATGAGTACTACATGTTTGAGAGTTAATTTTAGAAGTTTCTTTTTATATGTATGTTTTCTTTTTCTCTAATATCGTAGTTGCTTTTAGTTTGTTCCCTTCTCTTTTTCCATATTAATGAAAATGCGATCTTCTTATCTATTGTTGTTTCTTTAATTAATATGCGTAGCTAATTTTCTTTAGCGTTCGATCGTGAGGATCCATGATTTGAGATGAGATTGTGCTTCGTTTTTAAGTTTTATTTTTGCTAAATTTTTCTCTCGATCCCTCTTCGATTTATCTTGCATCGACTCCGTGTTTCCGGTATACGGTAGGAGATATTTGATCTCATTTTTTAGTAGTCGAGAGACTCGTTAATTTGAAAGATAACTTGAAGAAGGAAGGAGTTGCACGCAATCCTAGAGATAGGACGACGTAAATCCTCCGGATTGGAGTCAAATCCAATAGTGCGGCTCACTTCGATAATGCAACTTTAGCCCTTTTGATTCGTAAAGAGATTTCGGTCAAATTGTCTAGAAGTTAGGAGATTTAATGCTCTAGCGAGATTATTTCTTATTTTCGATCCGCCACGGTCAAGATTAATTATTCAATCTTAAAACTTTATTTTTTTTATTCGTCTTCTCTCTTTTCATGGTGAATCATTGATCGAATGCAATCTTTTTAAATCTAAATTTATCATTTTCAATTTTCATTAGTTCGTCTTTAAATTTTCAAACCACAACAATCGTACGGTAGGATAATAGTTGGAAGCGTGAGTAGTAATACTTGACAGCCCCGTGTTTTAAATACGACCTTGGTACTACGGTTCGATAGGTACACTTGTCTTTTTGGATTGATCGTAAATTAATCACCAGCTCCCCATGAGGATATCTAAATGGCCCATCATGGATCATTTGTGTTTGGAGCTTTAGCCCCCACTTTCAAGGGTAAAGAAGACACACCTTCCCAATCTCTTCCAGATAAGAAGCAGGTTGGTAGCACCAGTATAATCAACTCTCGCTTGATCATATCTGATGCCATCAACACCATGTTAGCTACCAAGCTGACATCTGTTGCTGACAAACAGATAAAGTCAAGAAGAAATTGTTGGGTTATTCTACAGCCATACATCGTATGTAGGCGCAGCGGAAATAAAGAGAACAACCCAGAAGAGTTTGGGATCGGGCCATGAACATTGAATCAAGAAGTTAATGAAAATGCTAGGTATGAAATTACCTTTGCCGGATTGGATCAAATCCAACCTAGATGCTCCAAGAAGAAGATTCCTGTCGGCGGCAAAGAGAGTTCTCACGTAGAATAATGTCTACGTTTCTACAGTGATCCACACGAGCCGGGAGAAGAACGACTGCACCTTGCACTTCCACGAACTGCTAGGTTCGCTCCAGGAAGAACAATCACGACGATGATCGCCGGAGAGGAGGTCGGCGGAGGCGAAGGAGACGGCGGAACACTTCCGTCGGCTAGGGTTCGTGAGGCGGAACTCTTCCGTCGGCTGAACTCATCGTGTATATAGAGAACCCTAAAAGAAGATCTATTTATACCCAAAGCATAAACAGGCTTCTAGAAGAATCGCTATCCGCAGACCACACAGCAGAATTGGAGTTTCTGTTACAATTCGTCGGGATTCCACGGAACAGCATTCGTCGAGTTTTCACGGGACAATCCGACGAATCAGATCAGACGACAACATTTGCCGAGTTAAGGATCTCTGTAATAATTCGTCGAGTTTCCACGGAACGATCCGACGACTTCCGACGAATCCGACGAATCATATCCGACGAATTCCGACAGCAACATTTGCTGGACTTCCCCGATTCTTTATGGTGATTGGTAACCTTTACCAACACAGTCAATCTTCCAACTTCTCCACATGCTCTTATGTGCGACCCTGCAGGCTCATATCGCGTTGGCAGTGAGGTTACATATTTGACCACTTCTAGATCACAATGGTAACTCCAATAGTCTCCCACTTGATCTTGAAAGTATCAAACAAAAACCTCACAAACAATGAGCGGCATCTAGCAATGCATCATTGCTCCCCAAGCAATAAGAGTTCATAACTCATAAGCCTTTATGACCAATGTTCCAGCGTTGTCTTTGTCCCTTTGTCCCTTACATCCGGAAAGAACTAGAGGCATGGACCGTGTCACCCTCATAATAGCTCAATCCAAGTTTCTTGATCTAGAACGGACTTCCAGAGAATGGTGAGCTCAATATCACATATTGACTCAACCAAGCATGGCCATGCATTTCTCAGTCCAATTCCATCAAGGGGCCCATGGATGCAACTCCTGTTATATAGGAGGACAAATCCCATATCTGCTCACACCCAAACACACAAATGATTCGTAACGTACCCAATGACCACCCTTATCATCAACCTTCTTCAAGGAAGACTTTAGATGACATCAAAGCACGCTCTTCCTCACTCGATGAATGCTGTGACTTCAGGTCAAAGGACCACAACACCATTGTCAAATGAGACCTACTTGTGACACTTTTAAGTAACAATCCACAAAGTAGTCTCAGGTTGGGTCTGTCCAGTACAACTTGTTCACTAACAAGTACCCACGTGATGACTTGATATCACAATATCATGACCTGTGAGAACCGATCATCAGTCAACACACATGCTAGTCTTAACGTATCATCATCACCCTTAGCTTCTACGATGATACCTCGACCAGGGACCTTTTAAGAATGAAGCTTCGAAATCATAGGCTCTCACATTCAAGTCACGTACTTGATGTCCTATGGAAGCGAACATTCTAAGGGTATTTATCATGAATTTTATTCTATCATATAGAAATAGTATATCGTAATAAAAGAACTTGCCATTAATTGTAAAAGGAAATGATTGGTGCACAATTCATCATATGAATAAATAATGAACAGCCAACAGAATATATATTTTACATGCAACCCACAAGACTCCCACTAGAGTTGATCACTCAGGTATCGTATACCCATTGATCTAGTATGACCATCATGTTTTCTCTGCGCGAGAGGCTTTGTCAGTGGATCTGCAATATTCTCCTCAGTCGGCACTCTGCAAATGTTCACATCTCCTCGTTCGCAATCTCACGAATAAGATGGAACCGCCGAAGTATGTGCTTGGAGCGCTGATGGGTTCTAGGTTCCTTAGATTGTGCAATTGCACCATTGTTATCACAGTAGAGAACTACGGGACCAACAATGCTAGGAACTACATCTAGCTCGCCGATGAATTTCCTAATCCATACAGCCTCCTTCGCTGCACTTGCCGCAGCGATATACTCGGCCTCAGTTGTAGAATCAGCAACTGTCTCTTACTTGGAACTCTTCCAGCTCACAGCTCCTCCATTCAGGCAAAACACAAACCCTGACTGAGACTTTGAATCATCCCTATCAGTTTGGAAGCTGGCATCCGTGTAACCACTTACAACGAGCTCTTCCTTTCCACCATACACCAAGAATACATCCTTAGTCCTTCTCAAGTATTTCAGGATATTCTTTACAGCTATCCAGTGACATTCACCGGGATCAGACTGATACCTGCTAGTCATGCTCAAAGAAAAAGAGACATCGGGTCGAGTACATAACATTGCATACATGATTGACCCAATTGCCGAAGCATATGGAATCAACTTCATGCGGTCCTTATCTTCACAAGATTTTGAACACTGGTCCTTAGAGAGATTTACACCATGAGACATGGGCAAAAATCCTTTCTTGGACTCAAGCATGTTGAACCGCTTCAACACCTTCTCAATGTACGTACTCTGGGTCAGACCCAACAACTTCTTCGATCTATCTCTATTGATCTTAATACCGAGTATGTAAGTCGCTTCACCCAAGTCCTTCATAAAAAAGCAGTTCCCTAGGTTGTTCTTAACAACTTTCAGGATAGGTATGTCATTCCCGATCAGCAGTATGTCATCTACATACAATATCAGGAAGACAACAATGATCCCACTGATTCGCTTGTAAATACACGGTTCATCTTCATTCTTGACAAAACCAAACTCTTTGATTTTCTCATCAAAACGAAGATTCCAACTTCTAGAGGCCTGTTTCAATCCATAGATGGACCTGTTCAGCTTGCATATTTTAGTGGCTTCATTTGGGGATACAAAACCCTCGGGTTGTGTCATGTACACTTCCTCAAGGAGGTTTCCATTTAGGAAAGCAGTTTTGACATCCATCTGCCAGATCTCGTAGTCATAATATGCAGCAATAGCAAGCAATATCCTAATGGACTTTACCATGGCAACAGGGGAAAAGGTCTCATCATAGTCAACACCATGAATTTGCTTGAAACCCTTAGCCACCAGTCGCCCTTTGAATGTCTGTACATTCCCATCCATGTCGGTCTTCTTCTTGAAGACCCACTTGCACCCTATGGGTCGTACCCCTTCAGGTGGTTCCACCAAGTTCCAAACTTGATTTGTATACATGGAGTCCATTTCGGATTTCATAGTCTCAAGTCATTTGTCGGAGTCCGGTCCATTCATAGCCTCTTGGTAGGTCGCTGGTTCATCATCACGATCCATAAGCAACACATTACCTATTTGAGACACGAGAAATCCATATATCTCAGGCTCAAATCTTGGTCTACCAGATCTACGTAGGACTTGTGTCTCGTGAGCAGGTTCTCTAGCTACAACATCTTGTAGTCCTGGCTCAGAATCCAATTCTGGTTCATTCATTACTTGTGGTTCTTGAACTTCTTCAAGTTCTACCTTTTGCGTCTTTCTTGACAAGAACTCTTTCTCCAAGAAGACACCCGTCCTTGCGATAAACACTTTGCCCTCAGACGGTAGGTAAAAGTAATATCCTTTTATTTCCTTAGGATATCCCACCAGATAACACTTATCTGATTTGGGTTCCAGCTTGTCAGGCATTTGACGTCGTACGTATGCATCACAGCCCCAAATTTTAATGAATGACATACTAGGACGCTTCCCAGTCCATATCTCATATGGTGTCTTTAGAACCGTTTTTGTCGGAGCGCGATTCAGTGTCATTGCAGCAGTCTCTAAAGCAAAACCCCAAAAAGAAACAGGCAAGTCTGCATGACTCATCATCGACCGTACCATGTCTAACAGAGTACGATTTCTCCTCTCAGACACACCATTATGCTGCGGTGTCCTAGGTGGAGTGAGCTGTGATACAATACCACACTCTTTCAGATGATCACAGAACTCATGACTCAGGTATTCGCCACCTCGATCAGATCGGAGTGCTTTTCTTAAACTCTTTGAACTTTTCAAAAGTTTCGGATTTGCACTTCATAAGATACACGTATCCGTATCTACTGAAATCATCAGTAAATGTAACGAAGTAGAAATACCCACCTCTAGCCATAGAACTCATGGGCCCGCATACATCACTATGTACAACACCCAAGAGATCCTCAGCCCTCTCAGTATAACCAGTGAAAGGGGCTTTAGTCATCTTGCCTAACAAACAAGACTCGCATCGCTCAAATGATTCATAATCAAATGAGTCCAATAGTCCATCTTTATGGAGCTTGGATATGCGCTTCTCGTTTATATGGCCCAAACGACAATGCCAGAGATATGTAGTATTTGAGTCATTTGTTCTTAGTCTTTTATTATTATCTACATTATAGATCGGATGGTCTAGGTTCAAAACATAAAGACCATTAAACAATTGAGCTACAGCATAACAAACATCATTCTTAAATATAGAACAACAATTGTTCTTAATTATAAAAGAAAATCCAATCATGTCTAAGCATGAAATGGATATAATGTTTCTAGTTATGGCCGAAACAAAATAACAATTATTAAGTTCTATTACAAGCCCACTGGGTAAAGAACGACGGTAAACCCCTACGGCTACAGCAGCAACTCTTGCTCCATTGCCGACGCGCAGGTCCACCTCTCCTTTACTCAGCAATCTCCTCCTTCCTAGTTCCTGCACATTTGTACAAATGTGAGAACCACATCCGGTATCCAATACCCAAGATGAAGGAGCATAAAGGTTTATCTCTATAACGTAAATATTCGAAGCGGAAGTCATACCTCCATTCATTTTCTGCACACCCTCAATGTACGAAGGACAATTCCTCCTCCAATGACCAGCCTTGCCACAGTGGTGGCATTTCCCTTCCTTTACGGTGCTCTTCTTTTTCAGCGCAGAAGATTTGGGCTCAAGATGTGACTTAGGTCCCACCTTCGTCTTCTTGAATCCCTTGGCCTTACCTTTGCCTTTATGTACCATCAATATGGGACTAGCAGGCTTGGCCTTCTTCATGTTTATCTCGGCAGTTCGCAACATGCCTAGGAGCTCGGGCAGTGTCTTGTCTATTTCATTCATGTTGTAGTTCAAGACGAACTGCTCATAACTATCCGGCAACGATTGCAGGATAAGATCTGTGGCCAACTCTTGACCCAGAGGAAAACCCAGTCTCTCCAGGTTCTCAATATACCGAATCATCTTGAGTACGTGAGTACCAACTGAGTCTCGAGCTCCCATTTTGCACTGAAATAAGGCCTTCGTGACATCGAACCTCTCTTGACGAGCTTGCCCTTGAAACATTTTCTTTAGGTGCTCGTCAATCTCCTTGCACCCCATGTTCTCGTGTTGCTTCTGAAGCTCAGAGTTCATGGTGGCAAGCATAAGGCACTCGACGTCTAAGGCGTCATCGGTATACTTCTTATAAGCATCCTTATCAACACGGGACGAGTTCCCGGTCGGCACCTCGGGGGCTTCTTCTTCCAAGACGTAGAGCTTTCGCTCTTGCCTGAGAACAATTCTCAGGTTCCTATACCAGTCCATGTAATTCGTCCCACTTAGCTTGTCCTTCTCAAGGATAGCTCTCAGGGACAAGGTGGAATGTGAACCACTTGCCATGGAATTCTACAAGAATTCATGCAGAATTTAATTAGTACCAAAATTTCAAAATACAACTTATTTTAATTTGGACTTCAATTAAATACTCCCACTATTTTATTCAAACTGATAGCCCTCACTATCAATTCGGAGAGTCCATGCGAGCTACTCTCTTAGTGGACAAGATCCGTATTTTACCAACACCACGAGTCCGCTTTGGCGTTCCTCTCATAATGCGGTTATTTAGGTAGGCAATGCTTGCCAATTGCATCTTCATGTAATTCTTGTATGGCTGGTGAATAACTCCTTATTCGCATCCATCATATGGTGCATGCCAACCCTATGCCTCTAGGCACTCAAACTTTGAGGTCACCTAGTTAAGTTAGACCCGATGTCGACAGTGGGATATCACAATTATTCGCTCGCACCCTTACCAAGATAGATTAATGCACCTTGCTTTGGCAAGCCCACACTTCATCGATCGAGGCAGGAAGAGTGTCATCCATCGGAAGGCATCCGAACACTTAATATTTGATGAAGGGATTTTAATTTTAATAATAGGTTAACACTTAACCATGATCAACATTTGATCAAATTGCACAGTCTAGGAGCCCTTAAATGAAATGATGTAAATCTCAAGATAAAAGTAACACCTGACTAAGAGGTAGTGTGTTGTATAAAGAATTGCCTGCCTGTTTTAGTATTTGGAATTTGGCACTCCTTGATGAATGTGTTCATCTTAGGCGAGGGGGATTGATTGAACACCAAGTTTCGGTTTGGGGTAAGTTCACTCCCAGAGTGTTGGAGGTGAGTACCTTAAGGATGAGCAGGTCTTCACTGTAACCGAAGGCTATGCAGAGAAGTAAACTGTAATGTAGCGTTACAGTGTCTCTCAAGGATCAAAGGTCGATCTGACGACCGCATGACAAATTTTGGGGGACGCCTTAAAGTTTGTCAAGTGGGAACTGTATCGATTTTTGATCGGAGAGGTGTGTTTGCAAGCGTCCGTTATGAGATAAAGAATACGGAATTGTAGCACCCATGGTGCTAAGGCATTGTTGCGTGATTTGTTAAGTTGACAAATTCATACAATTGCGTTTTAAAGGCGTGTAGTAATTTTCGGACCATGTGAAATCACGAGACGTACACTAAACCCTTGTAGAAGCCTTGTTGGCTTATCGACCTCGCCCGACGTGTTGCCTGTGAGAAAAAATATGATTACCCTCCACTTGACCTCTGATTCTCAGGAATTCAGAGGAGTTGTGTCGATGCACTGGACGACATATATGATTTATGGATATAGTAAGCAAAGTTAGAGTACCGAGGAAGTGTGCTGAAGACTCATGGTAGGCGGGAAAGTCGATTGTTAGTAGTTGCTTTGTGTTTTCTTGGTTTCATGAATAGCAGCTGTTTGATGATGATGGGAGTTTTGGTGAATTCCCTTGGTCGTGCTAGAAATTCCTTCTAGATTATATGATTTGCATTGCTTGCAGGTTTCTTCCAGGTTTTCCTGGTTTTATCTTTATGCTAGAGTTGATTCGAGCTAGACCCCTTGTGCGCATTTTTGAGTCGAGCGAGGTGACTCGAGCTCGGGGTGTATTGAGGGCCCGGCTTGCTAAGGAACTTCATTCTCTTTATGTTCAAAACTAGTCTTCTTTTATATGTGTGTACAAACTCGTCAGAGCAAAAACGCCGCTCCAGACTGAGTTATATTCTGACTGAAATTTGGGTCTGTTTGAGACAGCTCTGAGGATGAAAAATCTCTATTCCACCTGTCAGAGCTATTTTTAATTGACCGGAGAGAGCGGGAAAATGTTTTTGTCTAGGTCGCCTAAATCTAAAAAATAGGCTGAGCCGGGAGAGTGGGGTTTATTATTTTTCTTGACTCGAGTTTTGTTGTTTTTAATATTAGTTCTATTAATCGAAATTGATTTTGACCGCGCACGAGCTTGAGCATGATTCCTAGTAGTTTAATGATTTATGCTCATATGTATGCTAGGGTTGTTCATAAATCAAATAGTTTGTGAATTATTCAAATTAAGATTCGTTTTTCGAATTCGACAGATTTGAATCCAATTTCGGGTTTGAGTGGTATTCAAATTCGATCCAAATAATATTATTTCTATTGACAAGATTCGTGAATAGTTCACGAATAATATCAATATATATTTAAATAAATTTTATATAATGAAATTTGTAAGCCCGAATCTAAATTCGAATCCAAGATTTCGGAACGAATCTAAATTCAAATATTCGAATAAATCTAAATCTTTCTATTTTATAATAAATTTGAATTCAAATAAAGAGCTATTTGGTTCGATTCAGTTGATGAACACTTCTAGTATGACCATCAAACTTAGCCTAATTCTGTGATCAAAAGCTGATTTCAAAGAGAAATTTTTGTATATGAACCCCAACTCGAGATTTGGAGACGCCGTCGTGATCTTGACATGTGCCTCCTATTTTATATAAATTTTGCTTCTTCGTGCGAAATATTTTTTTCCCGCTTTAGGAAAAGTGTCATAACAGAGGTATTCGCTGAAATATCACTTCAGTCATGCGAACAAAAGTGTTCATTGGGATATCACTTCTGCTATCCCGGCGAACAAAAGTGTCCGTGCGGCAAACACTTCTGATATCCAAGCGAACACTTTTGTTCGCCGGGATATCAGAAGTGCTCTAATATCCCGGCGAACAAAAGCGTTCGTTTGGATCGAACATCATTGATCTTCAACAATATAAATCACAGGAAATCGAAATGTAATTGTCTTTTTACACATGTTATAAAAACTACAAAGTTTTACAAATGTTTTTGCGCAAAAAAATTCATCATTAATGATACAACGAAGTTTCGGCAGTCCAACAATGTCGAGAAAATGCGGGACAAGTTACGATCTACCAGCAACTAATACGATACTTCTCAAAAACATATTTCGCGAAGAAATGATAAAATTTGAGCAATGTTAAACGCAGGCCAGTTTTGGCTATATGCAGGCCACAGTTTTTTAAAAAGAGCGCTGTTAAACGCAGACCGATTTTAGCTATATGCAGGCCACAGTTTTTTAAGAAAAGATATCATTTTTCCTTTTAAAACTTCAAGAAAAATGATTCGAGTAGTTTAATACTTCATGTATTATGTGTTTTTTCCTTCCATGCAACCGTGTCCCCAAGGAGTTTACTCGTTTGTCCGAGTCCGATGTGTTTTTAAATTACAACTGGCCTAAAGCTATTCATAGGTATTTGCTACGGCGATGGCGATGGCGACGATCGCGACGTCGTCGGCGATGGCGGCGATGGTGGCGACGGCGGCGATGGTGGCGACGGCGGCGATGGTGGCGACGACGGCGATGTCGACGTCGTCGGCGATGGCGGCGATGACGGCGATAGCGGCCCTGGCGGCCATAGCGGCCATGGTATTTACTTCGGGTAGTTACGTCGCTAGTGGGGGTTCTTTGAATAGCCGCACCCCCCATGGATGTGGTGCGGTTAGCGCCTTTAGGGATACTTCATCAATAGCTCTCTCAGATTTACTGACGAAACAGTGACATTCAACGTAACCTCGCATGATCCTCGCATGATGAATGCTATTTTGCTTGATGATTTATTTAGAAAAATATTAATTTGATGAATGCTATTTTTCTAAATATTTAGAAAAATATTTATATAAAATTGGAGGCCAAGTGTCAACATCACGACGGCCGGTCTCCAAACCCGTATACAAAAAAATTCTCGATGGCCTTGCCTTTTTAACCCAGTCCACCCAGATTTGCCGTCTCCACTCTCCAGTCTTCTTCGCTAGTCACACCAGCAAAAATCCTCAAGCTAACGATCGGCAAGCGAGAGATGGACGGAGGAGGGTTTAAGCACACCATAGTGCCGGTGAATGGGATTAACATGCACGTAGCGGAGAAAGGGGAGGGTTCCGTGGTGCTCTTCCTTCACGGTTTCCCGGAGCTCTGGTACTCCTGGCGCCACCAGATTAACTTCATCGCCGCCCGTGGATACCGCGCCGTCGCCCCCGACCTCCGAGGATACGGAGACACGGACGCCCCACACGACATCGACGCATACACCATCTTCCACATCGTCGGCGACCTCGTCGCCCTCATCAACTTCCTTGGCCAAGACAAGGTGAAGTGACAAAACTCCGCTCTCATGGGGATAACTCTGATTTCGCGGCATCTATTTTCTTGAATTTGGCGATCTGATGTTGGGCCAATTCTGAAGGTTTTTGTAGTTGGGCACGACTGGGGGGCGGTTGTGGCGTGGAACCTCTGCCTTCTTAGGCCTGACAAAGTGAGAGCGCTGGTGAATATCAGTGTAGCGTACAATCCCAGGAATCCGGCTCGAAGACCGGTGGATTCCTTAAGGGCGCTTTACGGCGACGATCACTACATTTGCAAATTCCAGGTTCTCCCTCTTCAAATTCTGCCTTCGTCTCTATTATAATAGTTGATAACTCCATGATTATAGATGTGTTCTTGTGGTTGGATTATAGATGCTATGGGTGTGAATTTATTCTGTCTCGATATTCAAATCGCTGATGCTTTGTTATTTGATGCGTTCGTCTCTTAATTTCTTAGCTTCAGAGGTTATTTGATCTGACGACTCCAGGTTATTTGAATACAGTAGCTTCTTATATGCACTGTTGAAAGTAACTCTGATCCTTGGATTGTGTTCTGGAAATCAAGTGGCGAGAGAGCGGATTACAGCTGCCTATCTTATTCTCAATCAAAACAATTATAGGGACTTCATTACATTAGATGTTTTGCTGACAATCAAAAGAGGGGACACCTGGGGTACCATGAAAGTCCTTATGCATCAAAAGTAGTTGTTCTGTGAGCCTCAAATGCGATATAGGCCTTCAGGGTTGCAACATTGATCTTAGATGTGTCATTCTTCCTTTTGTGGGAGATGGTTGCGATACATGTTCTATTTTGTCGTGAATTTAGTTGTGGAAGTTTGTACATATGTCTGGCTACACACAACTCTTGCAATGGCATGGTTCTTGGGAAAGAAGACAATGCCATATAAGTTGTAGGAGTTGTTTGTGGCTACGGTCTCGCAGGAGTCGACTACAACGCAGTTTCCTGATGAGGCAACGGTGCAGTCTCGTGGGAGATTATTGCGGAGTTGGTCTTGTTGTGATGCATGTCTAACATGATGCGACTCTCTTGTAGATCTTGTAGAAGATGACCGCGACGTAGATTTTGTGGAAGATGACTGCGGTGTAAGTCTTATGGAAGATTACTTCCGTGCGATTCCAGTTGGAGGTGGTTGTGGCATAGTCTTGCGTGAGATGACTATGGCGCATGTCTTGTGAAGGACATCCATGGTTTGGGTTTTGTTAGAGATGACTATGTTGTAATATATATTTTATATAGTACGAATGTGATGCCATTTTTGTTAGAAATAGCTACATATATGTATTGTTGGAGATAACTACATTATAAGGCTTATTAACGTAGCGCGAGAAAATGCTAGATCGCTAGGAGCACCAACCTACATAGAGTTTAGACGAGATGTCTTAGCCGCCACTCACAAGGAGCACACAAACGCCAACTTATAGTTTCAAGATTTTAAAAGGGTTCTTTTCTTATTACAAGGTCCTAATTATAATAAATCTGGAATCTTCCTTTGCAAGACTCGTATTACTTACAATATAAATACGCTATGCATCTGCCGTTATCTACTAAAGTAATGAAGCTTGCTGGCTTATGGTCATAGTATATTTACACATGACTTTGTGCCATTTGAAAATATTCATGTTGTTAATTGTTATAGATATCACAAAAGGAGTATTCTTTCTAATATCTCGGAAAAGGTGTTTGCTATCAGAGTCCTGTCAAGAAATTTAGGCTGAGTTATTTGACAAAACTACTCAATAGAGTTGTTTGTCGAGGGTTCCTTTTGAATATCACATTGACACAAGCTTCTCGGGTGTAAGTCCCCGACAAGGAGTCTTCCTTTAAGTTTTTTTGATGACATCGTCCATGTGGTTATCACTTCTTTTGTTTCCCTCGTCGGCGCCTCTCTTTTGAGGAGAACTCAACCTCTAATTATGTTAGACAAATTTCAAGTGCTTGCTTGCATTAGCCCCTCCCTCATGTCGAGAACTCAAACATGAGTTTGGATGGAGGTCTTCATCCTTGTTGAGCATTGTGACTCGCGAAGACATAGTCCATGATCTTTTACTACCAAGGGTCTCTTTGCGTACTCTTGGAAC
The DNA here is from genome assembly GCA_033032865.1 of Dactylorhiza incarnata. Classification (NCBI taxonomy): domain Eukaryota; kingdom Viridiplantae; phylum Streptophyta; class Magnoliopsida; order Asparagales; family Orchidaceae; genus Dactylorhiza; species Dactylorhiza incarnata. The sequence goes on from JAWHQI010000017.1 coordinate 14,965,698, forward strand.
GTCCTCTTGGACTCATTGTGGGCATGCTTCCTCTCTTTTTTCTAGGAAACTTCGAGGAGAGTTTTAATTACTTATCTTGTGACAAGTATATTGCACCGACATGATTGGGTATAGTTGTAGTTATGGCAATCATATTTTTTAAGTTTTATTTGGACTCCTTTTTAGCAGACTGAGAACCTTTAGCTAGCATGAGGCTCTTGCGCGTCTTCAAGTAGCTTGCAAGGGATGTCATTGGCAGAATGACCTATGGGATGGACAAAGTTGAGGGAGAAGAACAAGGGTGAGATGACGACGTTTAATAAGCTAATTATTCATTCCATAATGATAAACTATTACATCGTGCCTTAAATATCCCATACGGTCCACGAGACAGTTATTGCGACCGAGATAATAAAATAATATCCCATACGGTCCATGAGACAGTTATTGCGACCGAGATAATAAAATTAAAACTTTGTAAAAATACAAGGTGGCCAGTAGTCGACATAATAAAATAATTGTTTTCTTATTTATAACAGATGCCTTGAGTGAATAACCTATGTGTTGCTGCACTTCTAGCCGTGGAATATGATCATAACCATTGATCGTAACATTGCCTCACACTATAAAAAGTGATGTGCTCATTGTTGGGATAAACCCAAGTAGTGACCCTAAAGCAATGCTGGTGCAACGCTAGTGTTGAGTTCATAGTGGGGACCACTGCATGTGTCGAATTAGTCAAATAAATTGCAGCTCCTTGCAAATTCGGGGTACTAGAAGTGGAGTAACCAGAGCTGGTTATCATAAGTCCTTCTCGTTGAGCTAAAGTTGGTTATTGTTTCCAGAGATTGTTGTTTCAATTTTTTTGAGCCATTTTAAATGTTGTTTTATTTCGAGGCTTTTTTTAATCCAGGTCTGATTTTGTTGCTGGTCTTTTCGATTAAAAATTTACAGTGATTAATAGAAAATTCACCAAATAGATTAGTAGATAGAGTAATTCAGATGATTAGATGGGAGAAGAGGTACACCTAAGATAATATGGTTGAAAGTTGAGATAAGATAGCATGAATGAAAGTTGTTCAAGATGACTTGTGCAGTACACCTATAACAACACTTAACATGAATGAATGAAATATGAATATCCATAAATCCAACACCCAAATAGTTGGGTTATGGCTATTAATGATCATGACAATGATGATGATGATAAAATTGCAAGTGAATTAACTGAGTATTTTGATAGTGACCCACGTTTTGGATCGGGTTCGTGGCCGGGCGACTAGAAGTCCTGGAGGAGGTTGGAGTTCCCCTGCTTGGATCCCCGGGAACCTATCTCGGTGATGGAAGGTGATCGGCGCGGATGGAGGGAGAGGTTTCGGTGGAGAACAACGTCGATGCAGCGTTCTGCTAAGGCAAGAGCGGGCGAGAGAATCCGATAGATAGAAAGAGGAAGAGAGAGAGAGAAGAGAGAGTGAAAGGAATTGATTAAACTGTGCATATCCCTTACTCCAAGCAGCCCCTCCCTATAACCGGTTGGGCCCAAGTGCAACCATCAAGTTCTGAAATTGCCCCCTCACTAGGCTTAACATCATGTGAGGTAAAATAGAAAGTGCGACAAATATAAAAGCACAAAACAAAAGGGCGCCAATAGAAGTGCGAGCGACGGTAATTTTAACCCTTGTGCGTTTTGGCGCGGCACTGGTATGTGATCCCCTAAAGTGGATCTGTAACATCTCTGGCCTTATCAGCTTGTCCTTAAGCTTGTAGTGCAGGTGTGGTGGAAGTTGAACTAAGGGTTCTGGCGGTGGCACTCCATGAGCAGCTTCAATTGAGAGACGAGGAAGACGTTGCGAATCCGGGCATCGGGCGGGAGCTGGAGACGGTATGCCACATTTTTGATGCGTTGCAAAATTTCCAATGGGTCGTACAACTTTGAGCCCAGCTTGTGGTATGGGTCCCTGGCGATGGATTTTTGGCGGTATGGTCAGCGTTGCAACCACACCCAATCCCTCGGTGTGAAGAACAGCTCGTGGTGACCCCGGTTGTAGGCGGCCTCTCTGCGTGCCTGTGTCGGAAGAAGGCGCTCGCGGCCGAGGCTGAGAATCTGGTCGCGGGTCTATAAGTCTTTATCAACGGGTGCCGAGCATTTTTCCGTTGGCATTGAAAGAGGGTGAAGGAGGCCTGCTGGAAGTAAGTGATACGCCTTGCTGCGCTAACCTACTGAATATGTGACAATGAAATCCTGCACACGACGTCGGAGCCCTTGCCAATGCGCAGAAGGGTCTTTCGAACTTCTTCGTAGGTTGCTCCATGGGTTGCTCATGGGTTGCTTCATGGGTTGCTCCTGTCAGGAGGTAGGCCCGTAGGGGAGACCATAGTGACGCTGAACTCTTGGGAGAGGACATGGAGATCATGTGCTCTATATGGTCGGTCTGCACCAAAAAGGCCCTCCGTGAAGCAGCCGCTGAGCAACCCTGCCATACTGTCGGGCGGTCCCCATGTCATCGCGAGTGAATCAAAATCCCACTGCGGGGGTCCCAAGGTGCATAGCCACCGGACCCAGTCTCAAATCCTTGAAGACCAATCACGAAAATGTCCACATGGGAATGATAACCCTCGACGACAATAGGAATGAGTCAACAAACTTCTGTACAGGCTATCACACTAACAATGGGCACTGCAACGCTGAGGCTCCACCGCGGGGTCACGTAGAGCTGAAGGCGGCGTGTCGTGAGCTCACTGTTGAAACTGCGCGTACTACCAGAATTCATGAGGGAGACCAATAATTGGTCCGCCACTTTAATCTGCATCTGAATCCTCTCCCACGAATGGGGGCTGGCCATAGCATGTAGAGAAATCTCATGATCCCCCGGATCATCATCCGCCACGTCCTCGTCGGAGGGGTCCTCGACCTCCAGCCAGAAGAGGCACTTGCACTGGTGTCCACAACTGTAACTTTCGTCATTGTTGTAACAGAGGTCCTTAGCTCAACGTTCATCCATTTCTTGGGTCGACAGGCGGTGGATCACGTTCGGTTAATCGCAGTCCTTTCTCTTACCGGGCCCAATGCCGGACTGGGAGGGGGAAGCACTGAAACCCCTGGAATGTCCTTCGCCGTTACAACACCTCAGGTGTGGCTGATCCATCAAAATACGCTTCTCGCAGACGCGCGCGAGGCTCATGTCGGTAGTGAGGTCCGGTGGATTCTGGAACTCCACATCCAGGCAGAGACGCTCGTGGAGGCCCGTCGAAGATGGGCACATGATGCGTCGGTGGGATGGAGGGGCGCGGGCAACCAACACCTGAAATTGCTCTAAGTAGTCGTCAATGGACCATGTCTGTCTGAGAGTGATGAGGTTGCTGAGAGGGTTGCTGCGAAGGGGCGGCCCGAATCGGAGGTTGCAGTTAACCTTGAAATCCTCTTATGTCAAATGAGGTTTTTCCCGCTGCAGCTGGGAAAGTCGTAATTGGGCCGAGCCCACGAGGTGAAAGGAGGCGACACTGATCTATTCCTCCGAGTGCGCTCCGAGTGCGCTGGTTGGCAAATAAGTGTTCGCAGCGCGTAAGCCAAGCCAGGGGGGTCCTCGCGTCCGTCAAAGATGGGAAAGGCCATCTTCACACAGCGGGGACAACCTGTTGTGGGAGGAGCTGGACGTGGCGCGCAGTGGCAGTGTGACGACGTCGTTGCGAGCATGTGACCTCAAGGATGGCGGTGTTGTTTGACGTCGTCATTTTTTGAAACAATTCCAAGATCTGAGACAAGGTAAGGCCGCCGTCAGCCGATGTCGGAGGAGGAAGGGCATGAACGGGAGTGGGTAGGATTCTGGTGCTTCCTTGTGTAAGTCGACGCAGGCGGCGAGGGAACCCAGAATAAGCGGCTGTACTGGAGCAGTAGTGTGTGCAAGAGGCGCAAGAGACAGGTCGGACTACTACGCGCACCGAGCGGGCGGAACAGAGTCGCACGCAGGTTTCCTGTGCGCGAGAAGAACGTCGGCAGTCCGCAGTTGCGGAGGCCCCTTTGCGGAGGACGGCGACTCTGATACCAAGTTGATAGGGACCCCCGTTTGGGATCGGGTTCCTTGTCGAGCGACGTAGAAGTCCTGGAGGAGGTTGGAGTTCCCCTTCTTGGATCCCTGGGAACTTCTCGGCGATGGAAGGTGGCCGGAGCGGAAGGAGGGAGAGGCTCAGGTGGAGAGCGGCGTCGATGCGGCGTCGATGCGGCGTCGATGCGGCTAGGGCAAGCGGGGGAGAGAATCCGATAGATAGAAAGAGGAAAAGAGAGAGAAGAGAGAGTGAGCGGAATTGATTAAACTGCATATCCCTTACTCCAAGCAGCCCCTCCCTATAACTGGTTGGGTCCAAGTGCAACCATCAAGTTCCGAAATTGCCCCCTCATTAGACTTAACATCATGTGAGGTAAAATAGAGAGTACGACAAATATAAAAGCAGAAAATAAAAGGGCGCGAATAGAAGTGTGAGCGACGCTAATTTTAATCTTTGCGCGTTTCGGCGCGGCGATGGTATGTGATCATGTAACGTGGATCCGGAACATATTTCCTTTTTGTTTTCTGTTCATTTTCTTTTGGTTTGCAGTGAGTATTCACTTGTAAGTTGAGACAAGAAAGTTAGCTGTACTTCAATTTGTTTTTTGCTAGCTTTGCAATTCTTATATAGAAGCATTTATTTATTTGTTAGGGCGTATTTTCCTCCCTTGCAAATTTTCTATGATAGGATACTTATCCTTCGTTGTTTTCCACTTAAATTTACACTAGAGTTTTGGAAGTTGTGTAGGGTTATTACTTTGTTGAGTCTTGTAATGATCACTTGGAATCTTATGTTTTCTTGCCTGAGAACTTATTATGATGGCTTCTCCAAAAGGCGCGGAGCCTTTTCCTGCCGCCACCTCACACTGCATGTGGGCATTCATGACATGAAATGACCCAAAAACAGCGGTGACCCGCTGCCTGCTAACCCTAGGGCAAATAGAGGCCGGTGGAGATATGGGAGAAGAAGAATGGGGAGAAAAAAATTTAAGGAAGCACTCTTGGCAATCCCTAGGCTTACTTTCCAATTTATCCAAAGATAAGGAAGTTCATACAAGAGTTCACATATATATAGTCTCCAATGGAAAACTAGTAACTTATGCGAAAATAAGGAACATGTTATTAAATGAGAGTCATACTAGAGCGGCTCTCGATGATTCTGTCCTAATATGTGGCGTCCCCCACCTCAAATGGGCACCTCACGCGCCTGTGTTTTGTTCTCTCTGGTGATGGTTGATGCCGGCATCGTCCTCTTTAACACTATCTCTCACGCCGAGCAGGGGCACCACAAAAAAAAATAAAACTCCGACAAATGGAATCTTAGCATTGTCATTTTTGTTATTCATTGCATAGTTTTCCTATTCTTCTGTTTTTCTACGTACATGTATTGTGTAACTTTACGGCTAATGGGCTAAATGCTCACCACTCGAAACATTGTATGTTATCATTTGTCGATGATTACTATTGTTTGTTTAGCCAAAATCTTTTCGAGATCTCTGACTTGAGTATTGTTCACAGGAACCTGGAGAACCAGAAGCTGTCTTTGCTGGTTTAGGTACAAGATTTATTATGAAAAAGTTCTTGACGTATCATGAACCAGCGCCTATTTTTCTGCGAGAAATAAATGGATTTATAGTATCCCCTAATGAAGAAATAATCTTACCTTCTTGGCTATCTGAAGATGATATCAGTTATTTTGCAAGTAAATTTGACAAGTCAGGGTTTACTGGAGGAATCAACTACTATCGGAACATAAATAGGTATGTTTTTTAGCTGCCTGTTCTACCCTTTGCATATGCCTTGACTGACTTGTTCATATCCAGTTTCTCTAATCTTTAAATTCATTATTTCTCTTAGAATTATCTATCCTGTGACTATATTAATTTCTTTCACTTATAAAGCTTATTATAACTTAGATTTGTTATGAATAATGATTTTATTTTAGTTAAACTATTTATTTTAGTATTTAATGTAAATATGAAGCTAATGATTGATGCAGGACTTTGTAGAGTCCAAGATTTTGTGATGTGAAATTACAATGACAAATCATTTGCTTATGAAATTATTGTTGGAGTTATCGATGACAGATCCTTTGCCTCAAAACAAAGGGCACTCCTTTCGCCTTCCCTCCAGAATCTGCTCGGTATCATACAACAGTTGCTACAAAAAACCCAGGCAGTGATATTTGAAAACAGGGGTGTTACACTGTCTTTGTCCATGGAATCTCATCCCGTCGGTCTCGCCGACTGCTTCAGATCCACAAAATCTTATCCCATCGGTCTCGCCAGCTGCTCCAGATCCACAAAGTCTCATCCAATAGGTCTCGCCGACTGCTCCAGATCCATGACATCCTGGTCGATCGTTGGGCTTCTTCAGAACAATGTCGATCTCGTTGACTTGTTGCAATTAATGTAGCTCCCGTCGACTTTCTCCCTCCTGTGATATGCCGCTTCCGATGAATTCGGACGATGAAGCTAACAATGTCCCGTCTCCATCTTTGACTGAATGTCGGATTCAGATCGACTCTTCGGAGGCCTATTCCAATCTAGATCCTGCCGGTCCATCAAGTTCTAGTCGTTGCTTCCCCTTCTAGGTTGTTGTCCTCTCGCAGATGATGTAGCTTCTTAATGGTTTATTCGTCTTTATGTTGTCTTCCTTAATTTGTTATATTGTTCTTGTCTGTGTCATCCAGATGTTAATTTTGTGTGTTTCCTTATGACTAGATGCACGAGTATCCCACATGAGGGGGAGTGTTAAAGACGAAGGCGACTTGGACCTCGACTACGGATAACCCGACATTGTGAAATTCGTCTGAGTGGCCCCACACATGTTGGATATTCGTCACTGTGGTGGTATTTCCCTACTGTCTCCTTAATCCCACACGGCTTACCGAGCTTCTCTCTGTGTTTTTTAGATGTAGCTTGTTATATATCCCTTATTTCCTCATTTTGATATGTACATGTTGATGGGGATCATGCCACACGGCTCGTGAGGGTCTACTCGCAACCTCCACTCGACCACCCTCCTGAATCTTGTTTTCAGTATAGGACTAGAGTCTGGACTGAGAATCCAGCCCTCCACCTCATCTGTGTGGCCTCCTTGCCCACATATTTTGCTGCCAGCACTTCCGGGGCCCCATTCCACCCACCCAAGCCTTCCCCACTTCATTCCAGCCAGTTGGCAACCTCCTCCAGTCCTCCACAAGCTCCAGCCAGCCTCTGGCCAACCAACAACCCATTCGACCCTTCCCAGCAGATGTTCCTATTCATCCAGTCCTGCAGCAACCCAACTCAGCAATCTGAGTCCCCTCACCCCCGGAGGCTCTAATCTAGTCTATTGCATTATCCCCGACCGCCTGAGACTTGTGGGATACCCGCCAAGCCCTCTACCCCATAGTTGTGTAAGTTTTCAAGTTGGGTGTCATTTATTTTGTGTTGAATTAGTTTATATTCACTGTTATAGTTATATGTGCTTTGTAAGCATTGTTCCCGAACTTTTGTAACTTTGTATGTTCCTATTTGCTTGAATAATTTGATTGTGTGCTCTCTTGCACTTATATAACAACACTTGTTTTCCTATTTGTTAATCTTCATCAACTGTGATCTATCTAGTATAAATTGATTTAAAATCTTATTTTTGCAAGTTAGTTGTCGGATTTGTCTCGGGTAAAGCCCCTACCCGTCGGATTATTCCTCTTTTATTCTACGGTCTTGATTGAGTCCATCTTAACTCTCGGGACCCGTCAGATCTCTGCTATCTCGGTCAACGATCGTTGATCGGTTCCATTGGTCGACGATCGTTGATCGGTACCCACCCGGTCGCTGATCGTTGATTGGCGCCCGGTCGTCGATCGACCCCTCGGTTGCTGATCGCAGGTCATCGATTTGGTTTAGAGCACGCTTGGTTGACGATCATCGGTCGACAATCGGCCCCAACGGTCAACGATCAGACCCCCAAACGGTTAACGATCACAAATCCTTTGCCTCAAAACAGAAAGCACTCCTTTCGCCTTCCCTCCAGAATCTGCTCGGCATTATACAGTTGCTGCTACAAAAAGCCCAAGCAGTGATATCTTAAAAATGTGGTGTTACACTGCCTCTGTCCAAGGGATCTAATCCCGTCGGTCTCGCCGACTGCTCCAGATCCACAAAATCTTATCCCATCGGTCTCGCCGGCTGCTCCAGATCCACGAATTCTCATCCCATCAGTCTCACCAACTGCTCCAGATCTATGACATCCTTGTCGATGGTTGGGCTTCTTCAGAACAATGTCGATCTCGTCGACTTGCTACAATTAATGTAGCTCCCGTCGACTTCCTCCCTCCTGTGATATGCCGCTTCCAATGAATCCGGACGATGAAGCTAACAATGTCCCGTCTCCATCTTTGACTGAATGTCGGATCCAGATCAACTCTCCGAAGGCCTATTCCAATCCAGATCCTGCCGTCCAGATCAAGTTTGAGTCGTTGCTTCCCCTTCTAGATTGTTGTCCTCTCGCAGATGATGGATCTTCTTAATGGTTTATTCGCCTTTATGCTGTCTTCTGCAGTTTGTTATATTGTTCTTGTCTGTGTTATCCAGATGTTAATTTTGTGTGTTTCATTATGCCTAGATGCACGAGTATCCCACGTGAGGGGGAGTGTTAGAGACAAAGGCGACTTGGTCCTCGACTACGGATGACCCAACATTGTGGAATTCGTCTGAGTGGCCCCTCACATGTTGGATATTCGTCACTGCGGTGGTATTTCCCTACTGTCTCCTTAATCCCACACAGCTCACCGGGCTTCTCTCTGTGTTTTTTAGATGTAGCTCGTTTTATCTCCACTATTTCCTTATTATGATATGTACATGTTGATGGGGATCATGCCACACGGCTCGTGCGGGTCTACTCTCAACCTCCACTCAACCACCCCCCTGAATCTTATTTTCAGTCCAGGACTAGAGTCTGGACTGAAAATCCAGCCCTCCACCTCATCTGCATGGCCTCCTTGCCCACAATGTTTGCTGTCAGCACTTCCAGGGCCCCATTCCACCCCACCCAAGCCTTCCCCAGTTCATTCCATCCGGTTGGCAACCTCCTCCAGTCCTCCACAACCTCCAGCCACCCTCTGGCCAACCAACAACCCATTCGACCCTTCCCAGTAGATGTTCCTATTTATCCAACCCTGCAGCAGCCCAACTCAGCAATCTGAGCCCCCCCCCCCCCCCACCCACCCCCGGAGGCTCTAATCTAGTCTATTGCATCATCCCTGACTGCCTAAGACTTGTCGGATATCTGCCAAGCCCTCTACCCCATAGTTGGGTGTCATTTATTTTGTGTTGAATTAGTATCTATTCAGTGCCATAGTTATATTTGTTTTGTAATCATTGTTGCCGAACTTTTGTAAATTTGTATGTTCCTATTTGCTTGAGTAATTTGATTGTGTGCTCTCTCGCGCTTATACAACAACACTTGTTTTCCTTTTTGTTAATCTTCACCAACTGTGATGTATCTAGTATAATTCGATGTAAAATCTTATTATTGCAAGTTAGTTGTCGGATTTGTGTCTAATTTATATATCATCCATTATCCCCCGATAGGACCTTATGCATGCATTAGTTTGGTATCATAACCCCAGGTTAGGGCCAGTTTAGACATACCATGACTTGGTCTCTTCCCTTATGTTACTGAAATTCGAGTATAATGAAAAACAAAATAAACAATAAACAATCACAAACGACACAGATTTAGGTGGTTCAGCCTAAGATGGGCTACGTCCACGAGCAGCGGCAGTCGGATTTTCACTATCAAGAATAGAGGCGGTTACAAACAGATGGGCGGATTTCCGAATTCAGAATAAATCACAAAAACCACAGAATTGCTTCCAAAATTTCCACACATAAGACAACAACCAAGAGTTTTATACAACACTCTGTACAAGAAAAAATAGTGACAAGCCCTTGGCACACGCCAGTGTGCCTAGGGAGTGTGCCCCAATCAACACGTCTTTTCATCGACAACCGTCTAGCAACCGCCATGGAACCGTCAGAATGGCACACGGCCTTGTGGTTCGGCCGTGTGAATCGAAACATCACGTCTCCTCCTTCTGGAGGCGTTCACTGACTTCTGGAATGGTCCCAATTCGTGGAACATGATGAAAAATAAGTTGGTTGAAATCGGAGAGAAAGGCATATAGCTCGACCACCTGCCCATGATCGGCCAAATGGGCTCCCGTCAGCGCCTTCTAACAAAGGTCAATAATGTTCTTGCAATCCCCTTCAATGATTGCCCCGTGCATCACCAACATGGAAGGTTGCATTATCTTTTTGATGGCAAGTAAAGCTTCTATCTCCCCTCCACCGGGGTCCTAGTGGAAAATAGATGTTCCAGCATCGCACAATACATGCCCCAACTCATCACGAACAACCACTCCCAATCCATCTATGTGATTGGAGTCAACGAGACCATCAGTATTGATCTTAATCCATCCTGGAGGGGGGGCACCAACGGAAAGAAGAGAACAGCCTGCTTGGCTGATTGGTGTCCTAGTGTTCCCAGACGGGTAGATTGGTTATGTTTTCAATCACCATAGTCGCCAGCACGGATGGAGTTATGTTTTCAATCACCGTAGTCGCCAGCACGGATGGAGTGGCGAAGTCGCGGTTGTGCACCTTAGCGTTACAGGCTCTCCACAATTGATATACCACATAACAAAGCACCTTCATTGGTCCCAAATTTTGCATCCGCAACGTAACCGCTAAGAGCGGCACCACTCTCCAGGAGCGGACAATCGGCATAGACATGCCCCACCGCTAAAGAGCACGCCGAATGGCCAGGATTTGGGAGCAGTCCACCACAAGATGATCACGGTCTTCGCTAGAAGAGCAACCCCACAGGCAACGGTCATCCGCGAAAAGTCCACGGCGGCCAACCTACACCGAGTGGGGATCACATCCCTTGCAAATCGCCACCAAAAAGCCTTTCACGAGGGTGGAGGCGCAGTTTTTTTAGCTAGCGGAAGTCCGATTGCGCCTCGGGCAAAGAAGCATCATACGCCAAGGAAGTTATGGTTTTACCCGAGAAGCGGCATATGAGCTCTGACATGTCATGTTCAAATTCACGATAAATAGGGATCATAAGAGCAGCCAGCTCCGCACAGAAGTGTTATTGAACTGCCTCCTTGTTCCATTCACCATTTTCATTAATAAAATTTGCCACCTTGGCCGAATCAGGTAAAGTGCAGTCAACAAATGTTGGCCATTCCGTAAGAACTTTGTCCAGTATCCAACGACCAGAAAGTGCAGAAATGCCGACGCCATTGATTACACGCCAACAAAGAATTTTGTTCAGGCTAGCGGTACCATGCTGCAGAATTTTCAGAGTTAGAGAGTCACCACGCGGTCCACGCCGTGCAACATTCTCCCATAGTCGAGTTGAATACTTGTCATGCATCAGTTTATAGAACAACGAGGTTCCTGGGCGGCATAATTCCCATGCAAATCGCACCGCAGAGAGGCCGCAAGTTATTCATCGTGAGGCACATCGTGACATTGAGGGCCATCCCGATCATATGTTCATAAACCTACTTGCCTGAGCTCCTCTTTCACCCTTCTACGAGGGCTCAGAACTAGCTTATGAGCGTCGTAGATATCCCACAGTTTTGGTCGACACTACCTTCGACAAGAAGAACGACCTCAACCCCAATGTCCCTTTCATAGAGATCGTCCCGTCCCCCACACACGGTTTGACCAAGTTAGAGATGATGATTATATGGATTATCGTGAGCCCCAGAGAGTTCATATTGGTGATGATGATATCACGCGCCGCATTCGTATCAATGCCCCATCCTATGATGTACAGTTAGATCTGAAAGCCTTTAGTGATTGACTTTTAAATATGAACAATTATTTTTATTGGTACGAGATGATTGATGAAAGACGAGTTCGGTTTGTCAAGTTGAAATTGCATGGGCAAGCTAAAATTTATTGGACGAGTCTTGAGCACCATTTAGACAGAGAAGGTTATTATCCCATTACCCGATGGGATCACATGAAGCAAAAGCTCAAAGAAAAATACCTCCCCGCTTCATATTGGAGTCTGCTTCTAGATCAACTCCAACCGTTACAGCAAGAGACCCTTTTTGTAGCAGAGTATATGTCTCGCTTTGACGAGCTTGTCGTTAGGAGTGATATCGCCGAGGAGCCTATAGTGACATCATTCCGTTTTCGGGCTGGATTAAAGCGTTGATATTCGTAGGCAACTTATTCCCTACCACTTGGAATCGGTCGAGCAAATCTTCCAGCTCGCCTTCGAATATGAGCAATACTTACTTTTGGTCCAAGGCGACCTAAACCACAGTCTGACAGTTCTATGCCAAAGGACCCCCCCTAGCCTATGTTCTCCCGTTGACACGAAAGGCACATCCATTGCCACTGGGCCCCCAAAGTTCTCAGGAATTCAGTGTTATCGATGTCAGGGTAGAGGCCATGTGGCGGCACAGTGTCCCACACAGAATCTACTTATTGAGGAGGACCCCGACCCTAGTACTGAGTCAGTGGAGCCGCCTGAAGAAGATATTATTGTGACTATAGAAGCGGGTTGGGAGGATGAGGTAGATCATGCACTTGAGATGGGTGTTATCCACCGTCTACTACATACTCCCCGCACTGATGAGGATTGAAGGCAAACCTCCATATATATACTTATTTTCTGAGTGCGGCGCTGCAAACTCGCCATCGATAGTGGCAGCTGTGTAAATATTGTTACCCCAAAAGGGCTTGAGCATATGAAGATAGAAGAAGAATCTCACTCACATCCATATCGAGTCGTATGGATAGATAAAACGATAATCCAGGTCACTCAGAGGTGTCTGGTACCCATCCGACTTGATTACTTTGAGGACAAAGTCTGGTGTGACGTCATTCCTATAGACGTAGCACATGTACTATTAGGCAGTCCCTGACTATATGATATGGACGAGACTTGTTACAGACAGTCCAAACACATGCGTATTCTTTGACAATGACCTCATGATCACATTGTCGTCGACCCAACCCAAGGATTCCCCTAAGGGGAGGGTCGAGCCTTCAGTTAGCACAGGTGCCCCGAGACCTGTCCACATCTTACGACGTAGTCAGTTCACCCTGGAGAGCCATGAGACGACCATCATTTATGCAGTTGCTGCCTCGCAGATTACGAATAACATTATAGACGTAGAGACCGTTCACCCTGATAGTCGACACCTTCTAGACAAATTTAGTGATATTAGGTCGGACGAGCTCCCAGATGAACAACGCCACTACGAGACATCCAGCACGCGATCGATCTTATGTTGGGGTTATCTCTGCCAAACCCACCACACAATCAGATGAATCTCGATGAACATGAAGAACTAAGAACTCAAATCGCCGATCTTCTACCTGATCCCTTGGGACGTACCTGCCATCCTTACCCCCAAGAAGAATGGTAGTTGGTGTATGTGCGTAGATAGCAAAGCTATCAACAAAATTAAAATCAAGTACCCATTCCCCGACTCGATGTCCTCCTAGATACTATCTCAGGTGCGTAAATCTTTTCAAAGTTAGACCTTCGGAGCGGGTTCCACTAGATCTGGGTCAGAGAAGGTGATGAATGGAAGACCGCATTTAAAACAAAAGATGGTCTATACAAATGGTTGGTCATGCACTTTGGGTTGCCCAACGCCCACAATACGTTTATGCGCGCGATGACTCAGATTGTATGCTTGTGTATAGGCTAGTTCCTCGTAGTCTATTTCGATGATATCCTAGTTCCATCCTTGTCGTAGTCGATCGATTCTCCAAAATAGCCCATTTCATCACATGCAGCTAGACTGTAGTTGCGTCACATGTCGCATCTCTATTCGTTCAGGACATCTTTCGACTTTACGAATTACCCAAGACTATTGTATCCGATCATGATGTCATACGCTACAATTCTCATCCGCTTACCACCCACAGGCGGATGGTCAAACAAAAGTAGTAAACAAAAGCCTGGGGAATCTATTATGATTAGGTGACCGCACCACTTTTTGGGATTCAATGTTACCCATAGTGGAGTTCATATTTAATAGCTTGATAAATAGGACGACAGGGTTGAGTCCATTCAAGGTAGTTTTGGGTTATGAACCTAAGAAGCTCATAGATCTTATTCCTCTACCCATAGAGTCCCGTCCTACCGAGTCTGTCGAGTCCTTTGCTAGACACCTTCATAACATGCATGAGTTTATCCGACGTAAGATTACTTGCAATAATGATATTTATAAATCTTATGTTGATAGCCACAAGAGATTGCAAAGTTTCAAAGAAGGAGAACATGTGATGGTTCGTATGCGTGTTGAGAGGAACCTCTAGGGAACTGCTTGAAAATTAAATATCAAACGAATGAGTTCTTACACGGTTATCAAAAGGATTGAGATAAATGCCTACGAACTAGATGAAGAGTATGACAGTTTTATCTGTATTCAACATTGAAGATTTGACCTTATTCTTCTAGCCACACGACTATATATACCCTTCGGCACCCTCCATCTCAACTCCGCACCCCCAGCCTTCACTTACTACTTCACTACAGCCCCAGCCTTCGCCAACTACTTCACTACAAGCCCCAACCTTCGACTACTACTTCATTATAGCCCTAGCCTTCGACATCGATTGATCATCCAACTATAGTACTGACTTCTTCCACAACAATACTACATTCTCTAACACAGACATCATCATCCACAGACACCGGACTTTTCGACATCATCACTGAAATCGTGGCCCATGAGTTCGTATCAACACCAGACAGAGTCCTATACTTGATTCATTGGCAGGGCCGCGCTTTTATCGACGATACATGAATCTCTGCAACAGAGCTCGGGAGACTCGCCCCGGCCCTACGATGACAATATTATCTTCTCCATTCCCCTGAGATGAATGTTTTTTAGACGAGAGGAGTTGATGGAGATCATGCCACACGACCCGTGAGGGTCTACTCGCGTCGACCATGAATTCAATTACAACCGGGACCGCTCATGACGTGCGGATCGCCGATCGTAGTCTTTTATGGTTTTGTATTTTTTTTATTTTCATTTTATTTGTGTATTTTGGGGGTTACAACATACGAAGAATCTTGATTGTTCGTTATCCCTCCCTAATCTATAAATAAGAATAGAGGCCTCATGTAAGAGCTATTGAAAGTTTGAGCGAAGAAGCCTCCTTTTGATCTCCTGGTGCCGAAGCCGGAACCCAAGTGTGAAGCTTGGAAGCTACCCTCCCCCATCTCTCCTCTCCATTCAATCGGCCATCCCTTCCCCCCTCCACATTGACTAGCCGACCACCCAACATTACCCCCCTCCCATATCTCCCGCTGGCCACCCCTCTCCCCCTCCACCTTCACTAGCCGACCACACCTCATTACCCCCCCCCCCCCCCCCCCCCCCCCCCTTTCCATTTCTCCAGCCGGACACACCTTTTCCCCCACCATTCCTACTGCCGACCTCACCCATTTCCTCTTCCCTACTACCCAGCCGCACACCCCATTCCCTGCCACTTTCCTCCTCCATATTCCCCGTGGACCACCTCCATTGTCCCTTCTCCCCAAAGAAATCCCTCCACCACCGCCACCTCAATTCCTTCTGTTTTCAGTTTTCCGGCGATCACCACAACCACCTCTAGCCATCACCACAACCTACGGCGATCCCTTACGGACACCATCCTCCTACCACCATCCCCACTCCCTAACCAACTCTCCACTACCCCACTACAACTACCTCCTAAAAATTAGGCCCACTCCTAAAATCCCTCACAGCCCATTATTCTCCACTTCCCCTCATTTTCCTCTCCACCCCTCAGGCCAAGACACCCCCTCCTCATCCAAACCGAGCCCCCCACTCATTCCCACATGCGGTTATTTCCTTCCACTCCCACAGATCCCTTACCTCTGCCCAGACCCTATCCAAGAAGGGCAAAAGTTGCCGCTAACCTCTAGAATCACCTCCCATCCGCCTGACTCTGCCTTCCCTCAGCCCCCATCCCTCCAAAGCACCCTGCTAGCCACTGGAAGAGTCTTTCAGCAACCTTCCTGGTGCCGAAGCCGGAACCCAAGTGTGAAGCTTGGAAGCTACCCTCCCCCATCTCTCCTCTCCATTCAGTCAGCCATCCCTTCCCCCCCCCCCCCTCCACATTGACTAGCCGACCACCCAACATTACCCCCCTCCCATATCTCCCGCTGGCCACCCCTCTCCCCCTCCACCTTCACTAGCCGACCACACATCATTACCCCACCCCCCTTTTCCATTTCTCCAGCCGGACACACCTTTTCCCCCACCATTCCTACTGTCGGCCTCACCCATTTCCCCTTCCCTACTACCCAGCTGCACACCCCATTCCCTGCCACTTTCCTCCTCCATATTCCCTGTGGACCACCTCCATAGGCCCTTCTCCCCAAAAAAATCCCTCCACCACCGCCACCTCAATTCCTTCTGTTTTCAGTTTTCCGGCGATCACCAAGACCACAACCTACGGCGATCCCTTACGGACACCATCCTCCTACCACCATCCCCACTCCCTAACCAACTCTCCACTACCCCACTACAACTACCTCCTAAAAATTAGGCCCACTCCTAAAATCCCTCACAGCCCATTATTCTCCACTTCCCCTCATTTTCCTCTCCACCCGACAGGCCAAGACACCCCCTCCTCATCCAAACCGAGCCCCCCACTCATTCCCACAGGCGGTTATTTCCTTCCACTCCCACAGATCCCTTACCTCTGCCCAGACCCTATCCAAGAAGGGCAAAAGTTGCCGCTAACCTCTAGAATCACCTCCCATCCGCCTGACTCTGCCTTCCCTCAGCCCCCATCCCTCCGAAGCACCCTGCTAGCCACTGGAAGAGTCTTTCAGCAACCTCCACTGGACCACTTCCCCTGAAGCCTGTTTAAAGTCCAGGACTAGAATCTGGACTAAAAAACCAGCTTCCCACCTCATCTGTCTGGCCTCCTTGCCCACATTGTTTGCTGCCAGCAATTTCAGGGCCCCATTCCACCCTATCCAATCCTTCCCCACTTCATTCCAACCGGCCGGTAGCCTCATCCGGTCCTACAACCTCCAGCCACCCCAAACAGCCCCTCCAATCCTTCCCAGCAGCTGTTCTTATTCAGCCAGCCCTGCAGCATCCCAATTCGGCAATTTGAGTTCCTCTCGGAGGCCCTAATCCAGTCTATTGCATCATCCCCGACCACTTGAGACTTGTCAGATACTCGTCAATCCCTCTACCCCATAGTTGTGTAAGTTTTCAAGTTTGGTGTCATTTATTTTGTGTTGAATTGGTGTCTATTCACTGCTCTAGTTATATTTGCTTTGTATTTATTGTTGCCGAACTTTTGTAACTTTGTATGTTCCTATTTGCTTGAGTAATTTGATTGCGTGCTCTCTCGCACTTATACAACAACACTTGTTTTCCTATTTTTTAAGATTTATCAATCTTATTATTGCAAATTAGTTGTCAGATTTATGTCTGCATTTAGAAATAATCCATTAGGCCCCGATAGGACCTTACCCCTGCGTCGCATGTGCTTCAGTACAGACTTTCTATGTGGATGTCTCGATGCGTGCTTAAATGTACACACTCGACCCCACATCTTCTGTTACCGTATTTCTTCCGCATGTTTTTCGAGTGTAGATGATGCTGTCATACTACCGTGTGTTTGTGGTATTGACTGATGGAATCGTGCGTGTATTGCTATGTGTTTTGTGCACTCATTTTGTCACACCCCGAGCCACCACTGATGTCCATCATTTCTCATCTCTACTTCCATTACCTCTATCAACAAACAACATTTTCAAATTGAGGTTTATACCCTTCAATTTGAGGAGTGTTGGAGTTATCGCATTAAGTTAATATTTTATTTGTCTATGTATTAAAGTCTTTAGATGTGTGTATGAGTTTAGTCTCACATAGGCTATTCGTGTTTTGTGAGTTTTTGTAATCCTTTAAATACCCTTTAATGGAAGAATAATATTGCACTTTGTATTCCTCTCAAAATTCAACAATTTTTTTTACTTGGAACTTTCAAATGACATGATTTGAGGATTTCTAAGAGGTGCCTAAAAATTGTGCCTACATATTAGAATGGATTAAAGTGGCTAAATTATGATATCTCGTGCACAATTTTAAGCGAGTAGAATGTGGATCAAAAAAATTCTGCTACATTTTTTAGATTTAGCCATATAAATCAATCATGCTTTCTCAGGAAAAATCTCACTTATAGTGATCTCAAAATCCTCTCTCTTGCACTCTAGCCGCGGACAATTGATGTATTCGGAACGGAACTTGTACAAACTTACTATTGTGCTTGTACAGGAACTGGGAGCTCTCTGCACCCTGGACTGGGGTTCAAATAACTGTGCCAGTAAAGTTTATAGTAGGGGATTTGGATCTCACCTACCATATTCACGGGGTCCAGGACTACATTCACAAGGGTAGATTCAAGCAAGATGTTCCATTCCTTCAGGAGGTCGTGGTAATGGAAGGAGCTGGTCACTTTATCAATCAAGAAAGACCGATCGAAATCTCTCAACACATATACGAGTTCATCGACAAGTTCTGATGCATCCGATGCTTGGTCTAAATAAAATTACAGGTTGGCCTCATGACACTGGTTAATGCCCAGTTATTTGTTTTTGACTGTACAAGTTTTATTCTGCTTCATAATCCATACTTCAAAGTAGACTGAATGCATCCTGTGGACTTGGGGATCAAAACTGAAGCAGCTTTGCCAAGACAAGAATAAAGTGCTGATCATGTAAACTTTTTATTCTTTGATGATGAGTGCATGTCAAGTAAAAGAGGTCGCACGTGTGCTTTCCTTTCCGTTGAATTGCAAATTTAATTTTATTCAAAGAAGACCTTATTAGGTAGAAATCAGAAGAAAATGGAGAGAGAATCCAAATTAATCACAATAGATCTCCTTGATTGATTGCAGAAATCAAAATACATTAGAGTTAATTGATCGTGTTGATTGAAATGGGTAAATTAGGAGGAAGAGATAACTAGCACAAGTAGAATATCAAATATCTTGGGAAGAGTGAGATTTAGCAGAGTGCATGTAGTTTTCATATTTTATGCTGGTTATATTACTTTTATTGTTCAATTTGAGGATGTGAAATTATATTATAAATACGTCATGTTGGAGATTGTATTTGAAATTAAATGTGTTTTATTTTGCGTATTTTTCTTTTCTGTATTTCTTACTCCTATATATTAAGGAGTAATTGTATTGAACCATTATTGAATTCTAATTGACGACATGGTATCAGAGCCGACCTAATCCCTAGTCGCTCGTTCCGCTTGCGACCTTGCCTCATCCGCTTGCGACCTCGCCCGACGCTGCAGCTCCCACCGCTCGCTTCTCCCGCCTCAACCGCTCCAGAGCGACTCCAGTCGCTCGTGTCCCGCCTCCAGCCTCCGTCTACGCTCGCGAAGAGCTCCCGCCCGCCTTCTCTTGCGGTTTGTGCTTATCGACGACAATGGACGTCAGACACATGGGGGTTTATTCCCTTCGTTTCGGCATTCGGTTCTCCTTATTCCCGAGGGGATAGTTCTTCCTCCTCCTTCCTATACCTGATTTGGCCTTCTTGGAGGGTTCCATTGTCGGGATCGACTTCGTTTTTCATCTCTTTCTCTGAGTGAAACTCTGATTCCGTGATTCTACCCTTTATTTCAGCAAGCCTTCGATTTCTATTCTCGGTTTGCTATGCTAGGAGTGTTGATTCTTCGCATACGCCATTCGGTGGAGACGTCTCTTCTACTTCAATGACCTATGTGGGATTTGACCGTGTAAATCTTGATCATGACACCCCTCAAATTACCACCATGAAACTGGATGGAAACAACTATCTCCAGTGGGCTTGCTCCATCGCTCCTGCCCTAAAGATTCGCCGTCTGTTTGGATGTCAGTGGCACCACTAGAGAACCTGCATCGACATCGACAAAATAGTTGCAATAGGAGTCTGAAAACTCCTTAGTGATGTCATCATGGCTTCTCAACTCTATGTTGGAACCTATTGCCCAAAATTACTTGTTCCTGGATACTGTTGGTGATCTCTATTAACGAGCTGAGGTCACCTATTCATATCGGAAGAATGCCGCTCAGATTTTTCAATTGCGGCGACGAATATTTCTTCTGCGATAGGGCGATCGTCCTCCCTCGGCCTACTACTTAGAATTTACCCAACTTTATCAAGAATATGATCACCTCGATTCGCTTACTCTTATGTCTCCGGAAGATGAGGTGCTAGTTCGGACTAGGCAAGAACGCAACCGGATCTTTAAATTCCTTCATGACTTGCATCGTGATTTTGATCCTATTAGTGTTCAAATTCTTGGGCGTTCCCCCCTCCCCTCTCTACCAGAGGTTGACAGTCTTGTGCAACAAGAATTTGATCGCTGACATACTCTACTTCCCGACTCTGGCTCGGAGGGCTCAGCTCTTGCTGTACAGTTCAGCCATGATGGTCCTCTTGCTCGCGACTCTGGGCCGAAGTCCACGGAGAAGGACAATCTGGTATGTGATTATTGTGGGAAGACCTGTCATACTCGGGACACATGCTCCAAACTTCACTTCTTTCCTCCACGAGGCGGTCCTACTCCTCGAGGAGGCTGTAACTATGCCTCCGAGTGTACTACCTTCAGCTTTGTTTCCCCACCAAAGGCTCTTCATGCGGATCAGTCTTCGGATTTGGCTTCATGGCACTGTCGACTAGGTCATCCTTCTATTTCTACTATGAATTTTTTGTTTCCTACTATGCCAACTTTTTTGCTTAATGTTTTCCATTGTGATTTGTGTGAACTCGGTAAACATCATCGTGCTTCTCTTCCTAATGTTTCACCGCATAGTACTCTTCATTTTGTCATTATTCATACTGATATTTGGGGCCCTTGCCCAATTGCGTTAATTTTGGATGTCGCTGGTTTGTTACTTTCATAGACTGTTTTTTCCGTTGCACGTGGGTTTACTTGATGAAAAACAAAAATGACATGTTTCCTCTTTCAACACTTCCATAAAATGATTGCCCAGTTCAATGATATTATTAAAGTCTTGCGCTGTGACAACGGACGTGAGTCATTGGACTCTAGGTTTAAGAGCTACCTCAGTGACTTGGGAATCATTCATCAAACCTCTTGTGTTTAGACCACTGCTCAGAATGGCGTCGTTGAGCGCAAGAATCGTCACCTTCTTGAGGTTGTTCGGTGTCTCTTACTTAAAATGCATCTTCCTAAATATTATTGGGGGGATGTGGTTCTTACCGCTGCTTACCTCATTAATCGTATACCTACCGGTGTCCTTGGACATTAAACTCCCCTGGACACCCTTCCTGTTGCTCCCACTAAATCCCCCCCCCCCCCCTCCCGTATCTTTGTATGTGTGTGCTTCGTTCATGTGCATCACAAACTCAAACTTGATCCTCGTGCTATGCAATGTATCTTCATTGGCTATTCTCCAACCCAAAAAAACTATAAATGTTTTCATCCTGTGACCAAGAGGACCTTTATTACTATGTATGACACATTTCGGGAATCCGAAGCTTACTATGGGGACTCACTTTAGGGGGAGTCCGTTACCATGGAAGTGAGCTCCTCTTCTCTTCCTCTACCAATTTCTCCTTCCTTTCAGCCTCATAGTCCTAATTCTCCTCCTACTCCCATTGGTCAGGTGATATCACCCCCTCCTTTGCAGGTTTATACTCGGAGACGTAGGGGTACAAATGCACAGGCTTCACCCATGATACCTGGTCCAGGCTTCACCCATGATACCTGGTCCAACACCAGATCCATCTTCTGGTACTCAAGAAGGTAATCATACTTTTACCCAACATCCTCTATCTCACTTTGTGACTTATAAATCTCTGTCTTCTTCGCATAAAGCATTTGTCACCTCTCTGTTTTCCATATGTGTCCCCTCTTCTTGGCAGGAAGTCTTTGGGCACCATGAGTGGAAGGAAGCGATGCTTGAGGAAATTATGACTCTTGAAAAAAACTATACGTGGGATCTGGTACACCTTCCTCCAAGAAAGACTGTGATTGGGTGCAAGTGGGTTTTTCTGTGAAGCAAAACTCACAAGGACTTGTTGAACGTTACAAGGCAAGATTGGTGGCTAGAGGCTATATTCAGATAGCTGGGATCGACTATCAGGAAACCTTTGCTCCTGTAGCAAAGATGAACTCCATTAGAATTCTGCTCTCTTGTGGAACGTGTAAAGGGTGGAACCTCAGTCAATTAGACGTGAAGAATGTCTTCCTCCATGGGGATTTGGAGGAGAAAGTCTATATGTCCCTACCTCCTGGTCTTGCTCGAGAAAGATCGGGAGGAAAGGTTTGCAGGTTGAAGAAGGCTCTATTCGGCTTGAAACAGTCTCCTCGAGCCTGGTTTGGGAGGTTCCATAGAGCCATGATGACGTTTGGTTACACAGAGCAATGTCGACCACACCTTATTTATAAAGCACCGACAAAGAATATTGACCGCTCTTATTGTCTATGTGGACGATATTGTTATAACAGAGGATGACACAGAGGGGATCACAAATCTGTAGGAGAGACTAGCCAACGAATTCGAGGTAAAAGACCTTAGGAATCTTAAGTATTTCCTAGGTATTGAAGTCGCAAGATCTAGGCATGGGATCTTCTTCTCAGAGAAAGTACATCCTCGACTTGCTATAGACATCGGGGATGAGTGGGTGTAGACCCGCAAACACCCCTATTGAGGCCAACCATAATCTAGGAAGAGACGACAGGGAAATTGTTGATGAAATCACAAGATTCCAACGATTGGTGGGGAGGCTTATATGTTTATCCCATGCCCGCCCAGACATCTCATGCGCGGTCGGAGTTATCAGGCAACACATACATTCGCCGAGGTCTCGGCACTTGGATGTTGCTCATAGGTTCCTATGTTATCTCAAGTCCTCTCCGGGAAGGGGTATCTTATTCTCACCCAGTAAAGAGTTGACAATAGAAGTTTACACAAATGTTGATTGGGCGGGATCCTTTGATGATCGGAGGTCCACGTCTGGGTACTGCTCTCTAGTTGGTGGCAATCTTGTGACCTGGAGAAGCAAAAAATAACATGTGGTTGTCAGGTCAAGTGCTGATGTAGAGTTTATAGCTATGGCACAGAGAATCTGTGAAGGACTGTGGATCCAGTCCATTATGAGGGATCTTGGCATCGAACACAGTGGGCCAATCCGGCTTTACTGTGACAGCAAGGCAACCATCAACATTGCGCACAATCCAGTTCAACATGACCGCACTAAACATTTGGAAGTTGACAGACATTTCATCAAAGAAAACATAGTGAGGGGAATTGTGAGTACACTATTCGTTCCTTTTGATCAACAATTGGCCGATGTGCTCACTAAGAGATTGAGTCTGAGCTCTTTTGGGAAAATTATGGGCAAGTTAGGCATGACAGATATCACACGCCCAACTTGAGGGGGAGTGTTGGAGATTGTGTCTGATGTTAAATGTGTTTTATTTTGCGTATTTCCCTTTCCTGTATTTCTTACTCCGATATATCAAGGAGTAATTGTATTGAACCATTATTGAATTCTAATTGACGACACATCAGTTGATATACTAGGTTTCTCATTTGTTCTCATTTCTTTGATTGTTGTTTGGAGGGGAAGAATGTTTATGCATCATCTCTTACTTCTATAGTTATTCAATCTTCTTTCTTTTTATTTGAGGTAGGTGAATTCTAGTCTCAAAGCTTTACCACGAGTTCTGCATACTTGTATGCAACAATTTGGTTTCAGAGCTTGTATGTCATTTTGCTTCTTTCGCATCCACTAGAGTTTCATTGTTATCATGATGCTCTAACGATCTTGATATTGGAAAATGTTAGACTAAATGAGTCAATGTTATAACAAATGAGTAAATTTATTATAGTCCTACATTGATGGCATCCTTTTGTAGTATGTTCCTTATCTATAAATAGAGAGGGCATCCCCTTTTTTACATAAGAAACGAGTCATTTTAATCCTAACATGGTATCAGAGCCCAAATAAACTTTTCACGACTCGTGATACCCGATCTGCTTGCTTTCGTTCGGTCCCCCAGTTCCCCGATCTGCCGCTTCTGTTGACGCCTGATCCCTCGATCTACATCCTGCCCCTTCCCGAAGAGCTTCATAAGCATCACCTCCAAGTACTTGCTCGATCTCTTCGCGCCCGAAGACGAAGGACCTGTTGAGGCGGTAACAATAGTGGAGGCTCTCACGTCTCGTGTTTGACTCCAACAAACCCTGATTTCTCTATTCTCTAGACCCCGACTACTTGCTTCGTGCTAAGATATTCCCTGATGTGCGTCTTGCTTCTGCCGGTTTGCCTCGATTTGCTTCTATTTCTTGCTTCGTGGACTACCTACCCAGATCTGTTGTTTTGTGGACTGAGCAGATCTACTTCTACTTTGTGGATTGCTTGATCAAATCTGATGCTTCACTTCTTGATTAGATCTAGGGCAAGTCCATTCCCTGCCAACAGATGGTACTAATTGATTGTTAGCCTCAACCCTTCTTGCCATGACAAATCAAGTTCCAGTTGTTGATCACCACACAATTTCTCTTTGGATGTAAGTTATTGTTTACTACCTTCTTATTTTATTGAATTTCATTATGTGTGGATGTGCTTTGGAACACCAGAGATCATATTTGTGAGGATTTGTGATTTGAGTTGGCTTTATTTCGCACACGACCTCCCCCCACCCCACTAGGCTCCCCACTTCCCAGTCAACTTCCACCGCCCCATCTACAAAACCGATCAGGCTTCTGTCCAAGAACCGGCTCAGGTTGTCTCCTGGATCTTCATTCCACGGGCCGGAACTACCTAATCCATTCTCTAACCTTCACTAATTTCACCTACAACCACTAAACACCTCCCCCCCCCCCCACCCTATTTCCTTCAGTCTTCCTCACCCCCCTCACAACATCCAGCCCGCTAAAGATTCATTCCAGTACCGCATCTCACATTCCTGCCTGTCTCACTCTTTTTGCCTCACCAACTGCCCTCCTACAGCCTTCAGATTTCCCCCATTGTCGACCTCAGTCGCCGCCTGCATGCATAAGCCATTAGTTTGAATTTTTGTTTTCTATTATTGTGTATGTGGACCATATTTTATTGGATGTGTGATCATATGTTGTTATTATTGTGAATTCGTTAGATTTGCAAGACTTATTTTGTGCACACTTAAAAGTATTTGCACCTCAATCATTTTGTAAATTAAAATTTGTTTTCCAAAATCATTTTTTGTGAACAAGTGTGTCTCTGAATAAGTTTTATTTTGATTAATTATTTAGTGCTAATTGAATCGGACTGCTCCTTGCATTTGCATAGTGTCGCATCCTATTTAGGAGTGCACTGTAGGATACCTGTGTCGTTGTCGATAAGGGTGTGCAAAATACCCGAAGAATCGAAAATCGGACCGAAACCGAACTAGTTCGGTTTAGGGTTTAGGGTGTAGAGTTTAGGGTCTAGGTAACTAGTTCGGTCGTTTCTGGTTGGTTCCTAGTTCGGTCGGTTCGGGCATGGTTCCTAAAAAAATAGATCCGGTAGTTCGGTTCGGTTCTCGGTTCCGACAGTCGGGTACCCGAGAACCGACCTGAACCGAATATATAGGTTTATTTATTAATTATAAATATAATTTTATAACTTAGCGTGGTCCATTACTTATTACCCGTATATGATTTTATAGCCTTGAAATTATAATTTTATACTTATAATTTTATAGCCTTAATTTTTTAATTTATTGCTATATTTATAACTTATAATTTTATAAGTTAATAACTTATATTACTATATTAGAGAGTTCAGCTTTCTCATTTTGTGCAGTAAACTAAGTATTTTATCTTCGACTGAATTATTGTATCCGTGTCATACTTGTTTGGATATTAAACTATCTATATCCAACTTATTTAACGGTGACATACTTATTGCTTCAAACCGAGAACCAAACCGGAACTGAACCGACGGTTCGGTTCCGGTTCCATACTATAGGACCGTGGGTCGATTCCGGTTCCAAAAATTTGGAACCGAACATATATGGGCCGGTTCTTGGTTTTGGATAGAACCGATCCGAGTTGCACCCCTAGTTGTCGACCTACCCCTGCATCACAATGTAGCTCTTGGTGATGACATGCATTCCATGGGTTTAAATGACGAACAAGTGACACTCAACAAGGAAGAATATGAGCGGTTGATTCACTTTCAGACTAATTCTCTGCCAGGTATCCATCTACAGCTACTACTGTCTCCTGGAAATGTAGGCTTCTCTTCATGGCCACACACAAAGAGTGGCCTCCTTTTCCATTTAGATATTTCCAATGCTTTTTAACATGGCGACCTAACTGAAGTTTATATAGAGCAACCTCTGGGGCTTGTTGCTTATGTCGAGTTTATATGTAAATTGAAGAAGTCTTGGTATGTCAAGAACAATCATCTTGTCGGCAGAATCTCTTGCACTCTCTCACAGTTTGGTATGTCACGGTTCCGATCTACCATTTAGCATTCTATAAGCACACATCAACAAGCAACATTTTATTGACCATCTTTGTTGATGATATTGTAATCACATTGAACGATAACAATGGAACTAGAGAAGCTCTTCTTGGACACTTAGTTATAGACAAAAGACTTGGAAAAGTTGAAGTACTTTCTAGGAATACAAGTTGTAAATAGTTCCACGGGGTTGTCTCATGCAAAAAAAATATACATTGGATTTATTAAGTGAAGAATACATGTTGAGGTGCAAGCCAATAGAAGCTTTTAGAAGGCGATATTTGTACTGAGTTTGTTGTGACAAAGAAACAATTGGCTGATTTCTTCACTAAAGCTATATCAGGAAACCAAATTTGCAGCATCAAAGACAAGTTAGGTAGTTTAGATGTATATCAGTTAACATGTTCCAACTTGAGGGTGAGTATGAATAAATGAGTCAATGTATTATAGTCTCACATTGGTGGTATTCTTTTGTAGTTTATACCTCTATAAATACAGAGAGCGTCTCCTTTCTTACATAAGAAATGGATCATTTTAATCCTAACAGAAAAGATCTTTGGATTCAAGTGTTGTTTACTTAAGTCAAACATTAAAAGGTTTTCGAGAAGATATCTCTTTTATGTATGCACTCATGTCAAACAAGTTATAATGTTTCAGATATGCTACCCTCGTAGAAGGTTACACGCAAGAAAAAGATTCAAAATTTTATATTTTATGCAAGTCATTTGGTAAAAGGTGTTGATAAATAATGGTTTCCCTTTTACATGGAGTTTGAAATGTCGTAGGTCGGATTTAGTATTTAAATAAATAAATAAATATATATTATATATTATATATATACAATCGTACACAAAATGTATGTTTATAAATTACACAATAAACATGTAATAATATGATTATAATGAAGTAATGAAACACGCAACAAAATATTACCGCTTGGTCGCTTAAAAGAAATGAAAATAAATATTTTTAATACTCATGTCGATATATCGGTCGTATTGTATTGCCCTATATATCGGGTAAAATCGATATATCGGGGGATATTTTCAAAAAAATGACATTTTTGTTTAAAATGCTGATGTCGTGTGTTTTCTAAAAACCTTAATGTCGACCGACATGTTGGACATGTAGAGCGACATCTACAATAATGTTGAAGATGATTGCAAAAGAGGAAATTGTTGATCTTCTAGATGACTTGAAGTTAGTGTTTTTCGTCTTTTAGGAATTAACTCAATCGTCGAGAAAATTGAAAGATATGGCTATATACCTGACGATCGCGGTCAAAATAGTAGTATTGCCTTGTGTAGAGAAATGGTATAAAACCTTGTAGTATATTCACTTAAAAGGTAAATACAAGTATGGATACATATATATAGGAAGAGAGAGGAGAAAGAAATCCTATACAAGAGATGTGGGACTAAAAGAGAGGAGAATAAATGGGCCTAATTAATGGGCCTTTACACATGTTTTCCTATATTCTCTAACACTCCCCCGCAAGCTGGAGCGTACAAGTCGTAGGCACCCAGCTTGGATAAGAACTGCTGGTATAATGGCCGAGGAAGAGCTTTAGTCATGATGTCAGCAACTTGTTTTGCAGCTGGGACATGTTCCAATTCTATCTTCTTTGACTGAACCTTTTCCCGGATGAAATGACAATCAACTTCAATATGCTTTGTCCGCTCATGAAACACAGGATTCTTGGCAATATGAATAGCAGCCTGACTGTCACAAAGAAGAGTTGCCGGAGAGGAGAGTTTGACACCTAAATCTCCCAAAAGTCCTTCAAGCCAGGTTAATTCAGATGCGACAGCAGCCATAGCTCTATATTCAGCCTCAGCCGAGGAGCGAGCAACCACAACCTGTTTCTTGCTACGCCATGTTATAAGATGTCCACCAAAGTACGTACAAAAACCAGTCGTGGAACGCCTGTCATCTGGAGAGCCAGCATAGTCAGCATCCGAGTAAGCAAGAAGAGATGGCGAGGTGGATGGTTTGTAGACAAGGCCTTGTCCAGGAGCAGTTTTCAAGTATCGGAGAATGCGCTCAACAGCTTGGAGATGAGAAGTCCTCGGAGTGTGCATGAAGCGACTTACAACGCTGACGGCAAACGAAATATCTGGTCGAGTAACTGTAAGATAAATCAGCTTCCCAACCAAACGACGGTAGTACTCTGGATTCTCAAGGAGTTGATCAATCTTAGAACCAACTGCACATAATTTTTGGTTTGAATCCATAGGGGTATTTGCAGGTTTACAGCTAGAGAAACCTGCCTCTTGAAGTAAGTCAATGCAGTATTTTCGTTGGGACAGGACTAACCCATCGGGTCGACGAGCGACTTCAATTCCGAGGAAGTATCTAAGATTGCCAAGATCCTTTGTTTGAAACGCCGAGTTCAGATGCTCCTTGAGTTGTTGTATCCCAGAGATGTCGTCCCCAGTGATCAAGATCTCATCAACATACACCAGGAGGATCACAGTTCCCGTGGGTCCTTCTTTGATGAATAGCGAGAAATCAGCAGAGCTTCGTCGAAAACCAAGTGCCAGTAGGACTTTGCAGAATTTATCAAACCAAGCTCTCGGAGATTGTTTGAGGCCATAGAGAGATTTCAGAAGGCGGCAAACATAAGCAGCACGAGACTCCCCCGTGGTCTCAAACCCGGGAGGTTGGTACATATACACTGGCTCCTGTAGATCACCGTTCAAGAAGGCGTTCTTGATATCTAACTGAAGAAGAGGCCAACGGCGGTGGACAGCAACGGAGATCACCACACGAACGGTGTTTAACTTGGCTACAGGGGAGAAGGTTTCATCGTAGTCCAAGCCCTGTTGTTGAGTGAAACCGCGGGCAACGAGACGAGCCTTTAAGCGGTCAAGAGTCCCATCGGCATTTTGTTTGACCGCGAAAACCCATTTGCAGCTGACACAGTGTTGTCCAGGAGGAAGAGGTACCAGCTCCCAAGTGTGATTAGCGCGGAGAGCGACCATCTCTTCCTCCATCGCAGCACGCCACCCCGGATGCTGTAGCGCTTCCTGCACAGAGTTAGGGAGGGAAATGGAAGAAAAGAGGTAGCAAACCGGTGAAGAGGTGGAGATAGCCGGTGGAGAGACACGTGGTTTGCCATCGGATGAGCTGTAGAGGCGGAGGCCGGATCAACCGCTGATGGAGAGGCACCGGTAGCCGAGGGCGTCTGACGGGGACCATCCTTAGATTTACGACGAGAGTATACTTGAATAATGGGAGGAGGTTGTGCAGGAGATGGAGATGGTGAAGGTACCGTAGGGGGCAGAGATGGTGAGGGTGTAGCGTCCGTCGGAACAAAAGGACGAACAGTAGTGGAAGGTAATGTGCTTGGAACGGAGGGAGAGTGGAATGATTGATCTTCACAGAACGTAACATCAGGTGAGACAATGGTTTTGCCGGTTGTTGGAGAGTAGCACACGTATCCTTTTTGGGTCCGAGAATAGCCAACAAACATATACTTGGCAGCTCGTGGGGCAAGTTTATCGATAGACGGACCGAGAAGGTGGACGTAGCAGACGCAACCGAAAATGCGAGGTGGAATAGGAAAAAGAGGAGTGGAGGGGAAGAGTAGTGTCATGGGAGTGGCAAAGTTAAGAACAGAGGAGGGCATGCGGTTAATGAGATGGCAAGCAGTGGAGACGACAAAGTTCCAGTATTCTGTAGGAACCCGCATTTGAACCATGAGTGCCCGAGCAACATCCAGAAGGTGACGATTTTTCCGTTCGGCAACGCCATTTTGTTGGGGGGTATAGGCATAAGAGGTTTGGTGAATTATGCCAAACTCTGTGCAGAGAGTGGAAAAGGAGCGGCCAGTGTACTCGCGAGCGTTGTCAGTTCGAATTATTTTAAGTGTAGTGGAGAATTGTGTCCGTGATTCAGTTACAAAGGCACGAAACACAGATGGTAGCTCAGAGCGATCATGAAGTAAATATAACCAGGTAACACGGGAATAATCATCAATAAAAGTTACAAAATAACGATAGCCATTAATACTTGGGACCTTATAAGGGCCCCATACATCAGAATGTACTAAAGATAACGGAGTCGTGCTCCGGGTACATGAAGGGGAAAAGGAAGAGCGATGTTGCTTGCCGTAGATGCAGGCTTCGCAGGTAAACTCGTGAAGAGGTACATCAGGGAGAGCTTTGCGGAGAACTGGAAGAGGAGCATGCCCAAGTCGGCGATGCCAGTCAACTGTGGAGACAGACAGGAGAGCGGGAGGTGGGAGATCCAAGAGATAGAGCCCATTCAGCAGCCGACCGCTACCAATGATACTCCGTGTGCGGCGATCCTGAAAAACAAAAGAAGAGGGAGAGAAGGTTACACAACAATCAAGATCCTGTATCAAACGACTCACAGAGAGTAAGTTGAAAGGAGAGCCCGGAACATGAAGAACCGAGGAGAGCTTTATAGTGGGAGTGAGGTGCAGATCAGCAGCACCAACAACCGGGGTAGTAGCACCATTTGCAACAACAATAGACGGAGGGTGAGACGTCTGTATATACTGAGGTGGTTTCTGGGAGGTGATGTGATGCGTTGCTCCAGAATCTACGATCCAATGAGAACAGTGAGATAGGCAGGTTATACCTTCAGTAGAGAAAGAAGCAACGGAGCCAGGAGAACGGCCAAGACTGCCTTGAAGCTGTTGGAACTGAGAGCGTAGGTCATCATATTCCTGTCGGGTAGGACCAAGCTGATCGGCTGGTGAAGAAGCAGTAGGAGGTGCCGAAGTAGCAGCAAGGTGAGGAGGTAGACCATGCTTTCGGTAGCAGGTTGTTTCACGATGACCGTCACGACCACAATAAGTACACTTTAAAGGAGGTCGGCCACCACGTCCTCGTCCCCGAGACGGGGGACGGCCACCTCGAGCAGAGGAACCACGTCCTCGTCCCCGAGACGGGGGACGGCCACCTCGAGCAGAGGAACCAAGGGTAGGTGTTGGAAGGAGCGGCTGCTGGAGAAGAGCCGGAGAAGAACTGTGCGGGGCCTCAGATGGAGGTGTAACCTTGATAAGCATGGAGTAGACAGCAGACAGAGACGGTGTTGTAGTAGAGGAGAGTATCTGAGCGCGAACGCTATGTAGATGAGGAGGTACGCTAGAGAGTAGCATAGCAACGGTCACTGCCTCTTTTTGTGATCGCTGAATAGCGAGATCTGGAGTGGGAGGCTGATGCTGAAGCCAAGCCTCATGAAGAGTCTTTGCCTTGGCGACATGAGAGAGCATGTCATCGGGCGCACCAGGCTTAAGGTTCTGAAGATCAGATATGATGTCATACAGATGTTGGAGACTGTTCTGCCCAGAGTAAAAGGCATGAAGTTCATCCCACATGGCTTTAGCGGTGTCATGATACATAGCCATCCTATACGGCTCCGAGTCCATGGAGTTGAGAAGCCATGTTTGGACACGACCATCATTCTTAAGCCAATCAGCAGAAGGCTCAGTAGTAACCTGGGTTAAGTGAGAAAGGAGCCCTTTGGTCTGTAAGACTCGACGCACCGAGTGCACCCATTCCACAAAGTTACGCTTTCCGGTAAGAGAGATAGTGGTAATTCGAAGTTCATCACGAACATCTGAGGTCGGGGCAGCCGGCGGAGCAGGCGACGGAATGGCAGTGGAGGAGGAATCGTCGAGGGCCATTGGAAGGAAGACGAATTGAAGAGAAGACGGCTAGAGACAAGGAGTAGCGGCAAGGGCAGCCTGGAGGAGCTGCGGTCTGGAGAAGCCGCCTTGGAGCAGCAGCGGTCTGGAGCGGTCTGGCAAAGACCGGGCGAGCAGATCGCCGCACGCGAACAGGAGCAGAGCTTGAGGAGATCGCAGAGATCGCTGAGTTGGAGGTCGCAGAGCCTGAGGAAGAAGATCGCAGAGATCTGGAGCAGCGGTCTGGAGGGGCCGGAGGCAGATCGTTCCTGACGAGGCAGAGACCGCTGAAGAGATCGAAAGAACCTTTGCGAACAGAGATCGCTGTTTGCAAGACAAGGATCGCTGCTCAAGAGATCACTGCGAACAGGGTTGTTTGCACGGCAGAGACCGCACGGCAGTAGAAGAGACCGCACGGCAGTAGAAGAGACCGCACGGCTAGATGAGACCGCGCAAGGTCGTCCGAGCAGCGAGCAGAGGAGATCGCAGGTCTTGAGTTCTAGAGAACCTTTGCGAAGCACGGGAGACCGCAGGAAGAGCTCGGGAGACCGCAGGAAGAGCTCGCGGCGAAGAGATTGCAGCGAGGAGACCGCTTGGGAGAAAGAGAGTTTGAGAGAGGTGGGTCCCACGTGTGAGGAAGGAGAGGTCTATATAAGAGAGCCAAAGAGGAGAGGAAGCCGGGAGAAGCAGAGCTGGCAGCAGGGTGGAGCGGTCTCAAAAAATGAGACCGCGAGAGCTCGAAAAAAAGGGGGGGGGGCGGTCAAAAAATGGGAGACCGCAAATTCTGGACCGAGTGCTCTGATACCATGTAGAGAAATGGTATAAAATCTTGTAGTATATTCACTTAAAAGGTAAATACAAGTATGGATACATATATATAGGAAGAGAGAGGAGAAAGAAATCCTATACAAGAGATGTGGGACTAAAAGAGAGGAGAATAAATGGGCCTAATTAATGGGCCTTTACACATGTTTTCCTATATTCTCTAACACCTTGAAATCTATGTTGGTTTCGAAATGAGCCACGAAGATGAGATTTCTCATAAACAATATTATGAGATTTCTTATGATGATTTTCTTTTGGCTTCTGTCAATGGACAATATGGCTGATATTTAAAGGTTTTAGTTATACCTTTGGAGGGTCATTATGATAGTGATGGCTGATAAGGCTATGGACTTAAGTAGACATTGGATGAATAATTTATATTATTGTAATATTGGAGCATCATTGGGGGTATTTATGGGAGTTTGGACTTTAATAGGGTATATGCAAAGAATATATATTAAATTAAAGATATATGTTTGGACTTCCATTGGGCATGTCAACATATATTGGGCATGGAATATGATGAGATCAAGGAAAATGATTCACTTTTTGTATGGAAAATATAGAAACATGACAAGTTCCTCCTCTAGATAGAGATTTTGCTTGTTATTTGCGCATCTCTTTTATTCATATTATTCTATTTTTTACTTAATCTATTTCGCTTACAGCATCTTGTACATTTTTTTTAGCTTACATGGTGATGCAGGACGGCGCGTAGGGTTTGCGCGCCTGTCGGCTATTTCTAGGAAACCCTAAATGCATGCAATTAAAATTTGAAATTTGAGCGGGCGTTGCACGAACTTTAAGAAATTAAGCAACTAGATTTTGTAAAGCACAAATTACTATCTTGTTCATAATGAATTTTCTTGAAAAAATGATTCAACTTTAAATCCGGGGAAGGAAGTTCGCAACTTTCGTTCCGTTCCCCTTGTCGTAGCAAAACGGAAATCGTGAACTCTAAATACTTTTCCGTTTGGAGCTTTCAACGTAGCGTTTACTGACAAAACCCAGACGAAAACCCAACAATGAATCTAATAACCTAAGGAGAAAATATTGACACACACAAAGGAAGAGAAAGAAACAAGTTACCCACGGAAAGAGGCGTCTTTCCGCAATCGAAGTCGACGGCGATCCCGCGAGAAATTCCTCGTCACCTTCGATTTCCCGCTCCGAGGCCGGCCACTATCGCACATGGGCACCCTGGAGAAATTTCACTCTCTCACACGAAAGTGGTTCCACGGATTCTCAAGCACTCACTAGTATAAGGAGGCCACAAACTAAACAACCTAATTTCTCACTCGCTCTCACACCCAAGTGGATCCTCGAAATCTCAATCACTCAAGGTGGACCCACGAAATCTCTAGGCGAATGAAAGGGGAGATATAATCTCACCCATGAAACTCATGGCAGCAACCTTCCTCAAACAACACTCAAACAAATTGAAGATTTAAAATAACTCAAACAGTATTTTGATGATACTATTCATCAATCAACAGGCAAAATTAACATAAGGCACTGTTCATCATCTCCTCTACTCGTCTACAGAACTTCTCCACGGGAAAAACCGACAGCTTCTAAACAGGATTCAAACACATCAACTTCACACAGGATCCAACTTCATCATCTCCTCTCCATCGGAAATGACAGATTCAAAAAAAAAACACACACACACACATTCAGTTCGTACGGACTGTTCATCATCTCTTTCACCTCCCTGGACGGGAATCACAGCAGATCCCATTTTATAAGGTTTCGAAAGAACCCTGAAACTGCACACGACGCCGGCGGTTGCGGGAAGACTGGTCATGGCGGCTCGATCGTTGTCGATGTGGGGAGACGCGGAAACTGTCGGCAGTTGCTCGTGAAGTCCGCACCACACGTCGGCGGTTGCGGGAAGACAGGTGGCAGCAGGAGATGGCGTTGGCAGCAGCTTTGGTCGTTTGGGGCGGAGAAGGCGTTGGCCTGCGGGAGAAGACGTGCAGGATTGTGTGCAGCGGCAAAGTCGGCAGCAACGGCTGAGTCCTAAGTCGTGTTGGCTGAACCACCTGCAGCTCTGGATCGGGAGGGGGGAACCGGGCCACTGTTTTTTTTTTAATGTAACTTTAGACTTTGATATACATATATATATGTATATATATGTGTATATATATATATATATGTGTGTATATATTTATGTGTATATATATGTATTATATATATAGCCCCAAACATTAAAATACAAAACACTGTTAAAATATGACTCGTGGTCGGTAGAATTTCGGTCGGGTGCGGCGTCGGGTATTTTTTTTTGTCGACCTGATCGGGGCTGGTCTCCACCACATAGTGCATGGTGACACCTTGAGATAGAAAGTAATACTTTATTGCTTTAAACTCTAGCTTTAAATTTCTCTTAGGCATCAATTACAATTATATTTGGAGGCATCAATTACATTTCCATGTTTCCATGACAAAATAAAAGAAGAAACCATTGAATTCAATTTATTGTAATTTCAATTCTTCTCTAACAATGTCGGAATTGTCCAGGAATTAAAATTGATCCGAATCACAATATCCAATTTCAATTTCATACAAACGACCAGTCTTAGTAGTATAGTGACTGTGGAATGCTGCATGACTATTTTATTTGTTTCTTTAATGATATAATCATTCATTAATCCCTATGACATTGTACTAGTCGCTTTGTTGTTAGTCAATTGTGCGGAAGAAAGCCATTAAGGCCACATCTAGCCTCTGAATATTTATGTCCTTTAAGTCGTTTAAGTATTCGATTTCACTTTCACTTTTATGATCACCAAACAGCCAAAGACTGGTTTAGGCTATGTAACGGCTGAGCGGTTGAAAGAGTTGGTCTTGAAAACCGAAGTGTTTTTTTTTTAATACCGGGGGTCATCCGAGATTTGCCTTCTCTATAGAGAAGAGCGAAGCAAATTTACTCGACTGCTTTGATGAAATGGTTCACTCGAGCCCAGGCGGCGCTCTTGCGTAAGCGTTGGGTCGGTCGGCCTTTGTATGGTATAGCAAGCAGCCACTTGTATCTATTTGTGTGGAGAAGTTTTTCGGTTTTTGCTTTAAGGGCAACATATTCTTATGCTTTTACAGAACTAGTGAAACCATCCCACTTGACTGGCGCAATTTCCCATGTCATCTTCAAGAACCAGTGCCTTGTTTGATAAGGTGTGAGAGTCATTGACTTCTTATTCAGTGGTAAAGAGGAAAAGGAGGAGTCGTTGAGACGGAATTAGAGTTTTCCACCTGAGTGGAATCCCTTCTTGTCGAGGTCACAACCATCTACCATTTTAGGTCTAACCCTAGTGTTTAGCGAATACAATCAACACCTCTGCCTTCAAGATGGGAGTAGTCGTTGAAGCGGGATGGATGTAGTGAGCGCAATTGTGTCCTTAGGAACTGATGTAGAACAGGTGTCACGCCTGTCTGCCATCCTGGAGTCCCACCAGGGGGCCCACCCTGGAATCCACCAGGGTGGCTTTATTAGAGCTGCAACCCGTACACCCCAACCCATCCCCCGTCCGGCCAGGGCTGTAGTAGGTTGTTGAGGCCGGGATTCGAACACCCGACCTCCTACATAAATAGTTCTTAATTGAACTCCCACGA
Organism: Dactylorhiza incarnata; assembly: GCA_033032865.1. NCBI lineage: Eukaryota > Viridiplantae > Streptophyta > Magnoliopsida > Asparagales > Orchidaceae > Dactylorhiza > Dactylorhiza incarnata. The sequence continues at coordinate 15,002,346 of JAWHQI010000017.1, forward strand.
CGCTACGGGATAGGTATATGGCAGAAGTGTCCTAGGAATCTACGAATGATGCAATTGTCCAACATTTAATTACAATAAAATTTGAAATGATTACTAGAGTTCACAAACATTCACAATAGAAATTAAGTGTTAGAAACACGAGAAAGATGCAATTAAACTAAAGTGGTGTTTCGATTAAATATGAGGTGAATAAGGGCATGTTTGGGAGAGCTTTTTAGCTCCTTTTCGTTTTCTGAAAAATGCCACCGCACCTAACAACCCGTTTGGATTGTCTACTGGTGGGAAAAGCTACCGCGGAAAACTCCTTTTTCTCCTCTTTTTGAAAAGTCACTTGTCCCCTGCTTTTCATCCTTTTCGAAAAGCACTTCATCATCCCGATACAAGGTTGGCGCATTTTCCGCCCGAGCGCAAAATTCTCCCGTGCGAACATTTTTCTGCTCGGGTGAGCATTTCTTCGCCCATAGGCGCATTTTAGGCCCAGACGCGAAATTTTCGCTCGGTCGCATATTTTTTTCCCGGTCGCACATTCTTCGCCCGGGCTAGCATTTTTCGCCCCGGCGCGCATTTTTCGTGCGAGAGCACATTTTTTGTGCGGGTCCGCATTTTTCGCCCGGGCGCACCTTTTTCACCCCAGCGCGCATTTTTCGCCCGGACTCGCATTTTTTTGCCGAGGCGCACATTTTTCGCCGGGGCGCGAATATTTCGCGCGGGCGCGCATTTTTCACCCGACACGCATTTTTCCCCACGGGCGCGCATTTTTCGCCCGTGCTCTCATTTTCGCCGGTACGCGCATTTTTCGTCCGGGCGCGCATTTTTCGTATGGGGCCGCATTTTTCGTCCGAGCGCGCATTTTTCGCCTGGACGCGCATTTTCGCCCGACGGCCCATTTTTTCGCTCGGGCGCTCATTTTTCACCCTGACGAGTATTTTTCGCCCGGGCAAGCATTTTTCTCCCGAACGCCCATTTTTCGCTCGGGCGCGCAGTTTTGGCCCGAATGCCCATTTTTTGCCCGGCCTCGCATTTTTTCGCCCGGGCGCGCATTTTTCACCCGGACTTACATTTTTCGCCCGGGCTTGCATTTTTTGCCCGGGAGAGCATTTTTTGCTCCGGAGCGCATTTTTTGCCGGGACGCGCATTTTTCGCACAGACGCGCATTTTTCATCCGGGCGAGAAGTTTTCCCCCGGGCGCGCATTTTTCTCCAGGCGTCCGGGCGAAAAATGCAAGCACGGACGAAAAATGCGCGCACCGGCGATAAATGAGAGCACGGGTGAAAAATGTGCACACGGGCGAAAAATGCTCGCCCGGTCGAAATATGCGCGTCCGGGCGCAATATGCCCGCCTGGGCGAAAATTGCACGTCCGGGTAATAAATTCGCGCTCGGGTGCTCATTTTCCCCCGGGCGCGCATTTTTCTACCCGGGCGTGCATTTTTAATAAAAAATGTCACCACAACGGAGATTTGTTAAGCAGTTTATAAAGTGCTTCTCATTTTTTAAAATCTCTGCAAAAGGAGTTCACCCAAACAGAACTCATTTTGCAATGGACATTTTCGAAAATCACATTTTCCTACCATCCTTTTGCCACCACTCCTCCTTTCTGAAAAGCCCTTCCAAACAGGCCCTAAGTCTTGTAAATAGTACAATTGATGGGCAAATTAACATAAATTAGTATCTGAAAAAATATGATTGTCCACCGAATATTCAACAACAATTAATATTGACTTCAAATTGGAACCTCCACAAGCAATACGAGTCCGGGGATTGATATGCATCGGTTTTTAGAGGTTGTCCAGCACATCTGCGGGGGTTTGGTGTTGTTTTCAGGGGATAGAAGTGTATTGGATCATTGGGCGTAATACGAAGACGGCCTCCTGGGCACACGTCCTCCTCTGCATATGTAGCTTAAGGGCACTATTGTATGTCCCACTCCCCTATACATGGGAGTGGTTGTGAGTCTTATTGCATTGTCTTTTGGTCTGGTTTAGGTTTAGGCTCTCTTTGGAGGGCGGGCTCTTAGAGGGAAGCAGACCTCAAGAGATTAGTGCTCCGTTTAACGCGGTGTTTTAGCTCCGGTGAGTTTGCACAAAAATTCCATCGTCATAAAATATGTTTGGCATGACAAAATATGTTCGGCATGACAACGGTTGATGACCGCCACCAAAAAAAAAGACTAATTTTGAACATAGAAGTGGATGGAGTTCCTTAGGTGAGGTCGGCGTTCACGAACGACGGTTCATAACCACCGTGTTCATGACCGCCACCGCCGCGCCAAACTGATCCTAGGTCGAGCTTGTCTCGATAATCTTCTTTCCCTTCTTAATGTCATATTGCTAGTTTTGTGTTTGCGACTCTTGATACGGCGCAGCAACTTCGTATCAGGGTGGGGGTCGGCAAGGCAACCTGGAGGGAGGGGAAGGCCACTGGAGGCAGTTCTGGAGGGGAAATGGTTTGTTGGGCACTTACTTGCAAGACATTTAAGACAGGCCGCAAAATGAATCACGACTTGAGAATATCCCTCCATTTTCTATAGAATGATCCTACAAATGAATCAGTCTCTGTGGTATTTATAGGAATGCAAGACATTTAAGACAGGCCGCAATATTCGCGTTGAACGTATATTTTTCCAAAGTCCTTGTGCAATTAGAGAAATGCGGGGATTCTATTTACCTGGAATACAACGACAATGAAAACAATCTACAATGTTCTTATACTCAATTCGGGCAGTCACCCCTCGACAAAACTGCATAACATCTACTTCCATGTTTAGCATGCACAAACACTAATTTGATATTCGTCATGTACATTTCTCCGACTACCCGCTTCTTATGTACTCGGACAGCCTTTTTTCGTTGGAACTGCATGGAAATTCCACAGTAGTATAAATAGGGATGAATAGTACCTAAAAATGGGACGGATAACAATTGAGCTAGTCAAAAGTCTTGGCGAGCTCGATCAATAATATCTTCGTTGGAACTGCATGGAAATTCCACAGTAGTATAAATAGGGATGAATAGTACCTAAAATGGGACGGATAACATCTTCAAGTGTTAGCGAACTCCAATAGTGAAGAACTCAAATCGCGCATTCAATCAATAATATCTTGCATAACTAAAGGATGTGTGAAACTTAGGCTTCGTTTGGCACGACTTAAGTTGCTCCGGTGAGTTTCATCAAAAATGTCATTATCATAGAATGTATGTTTGGCAAGACAAAGGTTATGACTGCTACTAAGAAAATAAACTAATTTTGAGCATAAAATGCATGAATTTTTTTAGGTGAGGCCGGGCGTTCACGAACGACGGTTCATGACCACCACGTTCACGACCGCCACCACCGCGTCAAACGAAGCCTTAGTCTTGCAACATGGAGCACTCATTCAACTCTAACAACCTAAAGTAATTGGCCACCTAAAGTAGTCTACTTACCTTAGTTTCCTAAGAGAAGAGTTACTAGAGCTTCATATTGTAAGAAATTTTGAGGTCCTAAGAACGCTCAACCAGCCAAGAAATAAATCATTAGCAATGGAGAAAGAGAAACGACAACAACTTGTATTAAAATAACTTCAGATACAGTGGCGAGGTATATAATCGCGATACATGATTTCGCGTTGTATCTGACAAAGACAGAAAATACAAAAACAAAGCAGAACAGCAGTGACCGCCCGGACTCCTCCTGACAGCAGAGGTCGCACCTCTGATCACCTGTTGAACTGATAAGGATGACAAGAGACTAGATCCCAGACCCTGGTCGCTTAACTGTTGTTACCGCCAGCGGTAAGACTTACCGCCGCACGTTAACCGCCTGTTCGCCAACTGCTTCCCGCAGGCTTCACTGGAGTGACCTGTTGCGCTAGCCGCTGAGCTCGCAAATGTTTACCGTGAATGGCTGACCGCAACCTTGCCTCCTGATCTGTTGTTCTATACAACCGACAGGAGTGTGAACCCCTATTTATAGTGGAAGGGGGAACTTTCCGGAACCGAGCTACCGCGCGGCGGTAGCTCACTTCAAAATTCAACACATATATGTGCCCAAATAGCAGAAGAGTATTATATTCATGTTATTGTGCAAAGTATTGTGAGCAGGGGAAAAACTCTACATTAGCTTCATATAAGTGCCCGGAAAATAGAGCTTTTACATTCAGGAAATGATGTGCCCGGAAAATAGAGCTTTTGCATTCAGGAAATGATGTGCTGTGAATTTGGAAGGAGGAATGTGTCTGGCCCTTGGAATAAGGTGTTAGAAGTTGTTATTGACAGTTTTAGGTAGTTATGGGGTGATTTGATAGTGGTGGGTGGTAGTTATCGGTAGTTATGGGGTAGTTATCTTAACTTCGACACCATGGATCCACCGAGTTGGCACCATGGGATGACCTCGAAAGCCCGAAATTTCTGTTACAAAATTTGTGGTGCCTGGATAACTAGATCCTAGATCTCTATTTAATAGACTTAGAACCGACTATGGGCGGCCAAGATCGCCCGGAATATAAATCCGCTAATTTTACATGAAATGTAGAAAATACATAAAAAGTATGGCGGTGTCGCTTTGAACACGGCTATGGTCTCGGATCGTCCATCCGACAATCCGAAGACTGACTCCCATGTAAGTAGACTCGGGCGGGTTCCGATAAGGGCCGGCCCCGCCCATGAAATGCGATCCCATCACTCGTCCTCTCCGGTAGTGATTATGTGAATTTCGCGCACTTTGACAACTCCAACTTTTATTAAACCTCTATCCTTCAACCGGCAAAGATGCTGCTGCTGCTGCTGCTTTTTCAGCGCCTACATCTTCAATAAAGAAAGTGAGAACAGCAAGTTTTACAGGCGAGGTATTTTAAGTCATATTATTCAAAGCAGCTTCTCTTAGTTTTTTAAATATTTGATGCATCGTTTCACTTCACTCCAATGCGGACACGTGTCCTGGTTTTACATAAGCAGCACACGTGTCAGCATTAAAATGTCAAAGCTCTTGGGAAGCATGAGATTTGACCAAATTTTCTTGCTGTGGTAACAAAAAGTTGACCGGAAGTTTGTCCTTCCCGTCCGAAGTGTGGTATCCTTTATATGTCAGGCCCGTGCGGCCACTATAGCATCCCGCCATAGCATCACATCGGTGCTCCCGCCGCCCGCAGCCCCCCAGTGTGCATCAAAAAACCGAGCAATAACATTTGAGCAACAGCCATAATAAAAATATATAATCGGGTCCGAGCTCGTTTTTCGGCCCATATCACTGTATCAAGTGAGCTTTATGCCGTAAACTGCTTCCCGTTTTATCAACACTACGTTTCCTTTTTCCCCGGCTATCGAACCGAACCGGTAAATGACAAATAATGTTACCAGCGTAACTATTTTATTATATTAGTGTAATGTGAGACATACAAATTTCTGCTAACCTCTTGGTTAGTTGGTTAAATGTGATAAGCCTACTTACTATTCCACCCTCTTCTGCCGTAGCAGCCTTACCGTCCGATTATATACAGAAAAATATAAATGAAAAGTATAAATGATTTGATTTCACGATTAAAACAAAATTTGATTTATGATGCAATTTATGTAAAGATAAAAAAAGAAAATATTAACAACTTCGTCCACTCTATATGATGGTTGAATTTGCCAAAGAAACTTAGTTTTAAAATTCAAAATTACTAGAATACAAAAATTATTTTATATGCATTTACTGTATTTCAGGCAAAATAAATATGAAACTGGGATGTCATGAATCTTCTTCTGATTGTCACAAATTATTAGAGGTTACGGATTATTACATTATCGATCCATATGAACTAATTCATCGCGCTATGAACTACAATGTGCTATATTTAAAATTCTTTTTTTTTCACATCAAAATCTCTTTTGTAAATTTTAACCATGAAAACAAATAAAATATTTATTTCACTTTCACAACAGCCAAACAAAAAAAGGGAGAAACAAAAGTTACTCCCCATTTCTATTTCTTCCTCATCCCATCTCTACTTCAATTTCCTTCAAGACAACAGGGAAGGAAAAAAAAAACATAAATTGTGATGAGAAGAGATAATAAATAGTCTTGGCCTGCAAGAAACTGAAATATAATCTAAAATGTATCATGCGGCCAAATCTCAGATAAATATTCGCAAACAAATCCATATGAAGATGAAGAAGAGACAACAGAGTTAAATCTGCAATAACAAAAAGACGTTGAAAACACGTTGAACAGGAGAGCGAGGAGCGGAGGAGCGAAATCTCCCCTCAAACCCTGAAGCCCCTGCTGTTTCTCCTGCCCCGAGCCTTTTCGAATTTCCTGCCCTTTGAGCGGACGTAGGGCTTGGTATGGCTGTGAGGCACGCCGGGAGCAGGCCCAAAGTGCTTCACTGCTTCCCTGGCATTCTTAGGTCCCCTCAATAGAACCTGCGCTCCATCAAAAATTATGCCTTAAAAGAATATCATTATTCATTTATCATTATACATAAATAAATGAACAAGCATTTTTTTTTTAATAATGAAGTACGAAATACAAGAAAAGAACATAATACAACAACTAACGGCAGCCGTTATCCCACCATAGTGGGCCCATCTTTAATCATATTCTCAATAATATTCCCAAGTACACGTCTCCCTCCCCAGTTTAACATGCCTAGTGAATGGCTAAACTCTCAGAACAAATACCAGGTGCCTATAATGGTATCCTTTGTACGTGTCTAAACCATCTTAAACGAGCTTCTAGCATCTTCTCTACAATCAGTCAGTCACTCCTATATTATCCCGTGAGCATTCTCATCTCCGCAACTCCCATTTTTTGCTCATGTGCATAATTCACCACCCACCGCTCGAAACCATAGAGCAACAAATGCAAGAACTCACAGAGCTGGTTAAGACACGTAAATATGAAGAAGAAGAAGAAATTTGAAGTTATATAGCTCAGACACAAAGTATGCTCACTGGACAAGCAACAAATGCAAGATCTCACAGAGCTGGGGTTATGTTGTATCATCATCGCTTACAAAAAACTACAATGGGAATTCGAGAGAGACAAAATAATGACAATGTACTCAATATCGAATGCTTAAAATCATCAAACCAAATGGTAAACCCTAAACCAAAATTTCCTTAAAAAAACCATTTAAAACAACCCAACAGTTTCTCATATTACAGGACAAATAAAAAGTAAAGCTTTTAGGACAAAAGTGAAAAATATATACCTCAAATTTCAGGGAGGGTTATAGGAACATAAAAGAAGGAAAAAGAAGAAGCTTGAGAGATGAAGATCACAGCATTTATAATATTACTTCTGTCAGATTTAAATATAGACAAGGGCAACAGTACAATGGGAACTAGCTACAGAAAAACACTATTTACTAGATGTTCATGAAATCCTCTTTACACTATTAGACCACCCAAGGACAAAAAAAAAAAAAAAAAAAGACCGCCGCCCTCCCAGAATAAACAAGGTTTGATGCGACCATCATAGGCATACAGATTCCACATGTCCTTACCTCGACTTCACGCTTATACAGAGTGGAATAAATCGATGCGGGAGATGCGAAAGAACTGGTAGTATCTAATAGTCTAAAGACTAAGAATACAAAACTTGGACAATTTTGAGGAAAAATAAGAAAGTTCTAGGCCTTTACAAGACTAATGAAGTATCCACTATCCAAAACTCAAATATATACAGGGTAGATTATCTGGTACAGAAAACAAGCACAGAACACATGAATTGCTCACTGGACTAACAACAAAGGCACGGCCTCACAGAGCTGGGGTTAATATAGTATCATCATAGGCTCATAGCTAAACAATCTACGAGAAATACGATAATATAGTTGCTCACTGGACTAAAAACAATACACCAGAAATACAATAACATACTTGTTTTTAAGACTAAACCCTACATACAAAGGAATATGAACCAAAAATTTAGTTCAGGCAACAACTCATCTATGACTGCTTGGGAATAAGCAGCAATAACGCTGGCAAACACCATGCATGGCAACAGCTACTAAAAATTCGAAATTGTTTTTGATGGAATATTCTACAATGCAGAAGAAAAGAGACAAAGGAAGATTGTCCAAAGACACCATGAGCCTAAAAAGGATCTTAAAAGGGCTCAATTGGCAGTTGCATGTTGATGGAATCACTTTTTAAAAACATGATTTGTTTTTGCACCTAAAACCCTAATATTATAAGAAGGCTTGTCTTCATTCTTTTTAGGCTCGGTTGAACAAAATATCATATAAATTATATAATTGAAAACACTTGCTAGCACAAAAACACACATTCGTTGAAAGCAGAAAAATATAAACCTTGCTTGAGACTTTTGAATAAAGAAAATAAAAGTTGAAAAATGGAAAATAATTAATTAGGGATGGTTGAAATTTGCCTAAGAACCCTGCCAAATAAAGACAAAAATAAACATATCTGTGATGGAACTCTCAGAATAACACAAGGTTAAGGTTGATGGAGCCACCAGCATGCAGATTCATAAGAGGCCGTGTTCTAGATAATATACACCAAAACATAATCTTCTCCGTACATCTTTAATTAGAACACCTATTAAGGCTCCGTTTGGTACGGCGTTTTTTTCTCCGGTGAGTTTGGACAAAAACACCACCGTCGTGGAAATGGCATAGCAATGGTTATGGCCACCATCAAGAATAGAAAACTAGTTTGGAACATAAAGGGGAATGAAATTCCTTAGGTGAGGCAGACGTTCAAGAACGACAGTTCATAACCACCACCACCACGTTCATGACCGCCACCGCCGCACCAAACGGAGCCTAAATGTCCACATTAAAAAAAGCTCCATACAAAGGATAGGATATCAGAAACTTAGCTCAGATACATAGTATGATCCCTGACTTTCCAACAAATGGAAGGCCTCACAATGAGCTGGGATAATGCTATCATCACAGCCAACACAATTGCTACTAAAAATTCAAACGACAGAAAAGAAAAGAAAAAGCAGTTCGGTGAGGAATTTGATAAGGAAACTCAGCTCAGACACATAAAATGCTCCCTGGGCTTTCAACAAATGAAAGACCTCACAATGAGCTGGGATTAAACAGTATCATCATCACCAAATTTTGGAATAATTATGAGGCCAAGTCATGCAGGCAGAAGATGCAAAATATCAGATAAATAAGGAAAATGATCAGAAGGAATCTTAGGACTCATTAGGTGGTCTGTTGCAGATCGACGGCCAGGATTCCAGATCTGATCCAGCAGCATCTACTCTGGCCACGATGTTTTAGCTGAGCCCAACGGCTACTTTTCATTAAATACACAGTTAAATATTGATATGTTAGATTAATGCCAACCGTCAGGCCCTCATATTATTTTTTTGTTGTCTTTACCATGATATGATTTAATTGGCCTATAAATATGTTTAGTCTGTCATAATCAGATTTATGTCATTAATGAATAAACCCTACTTAGGTCTAATTCATTCTCCCCATTCGCCTCCCCTTCCATGGGCACTGTACTTCAGGCTCTTGTAGTCCGTAAAGATATCTATCTTCACGTCATACAAGTAATAACGCAATAACTTAAGAGCAAACACCACGGCCAACTCCAAGTCGTGGACCGGGTAGTTCCTCTCATGCATTTTCAGCTGGTGCAAGCCATATGCAATCACCTTCCCGAACTGGACAAGAACGCAACCCAAGACAGTCCTCGAGGCATCACTATAAACCTCGTAGCCTTCCATACCACATGACGAACACAAAATGGGCGCCGTGATCCAACAGCTCTTTAGCTTATCAAAAGCTCGTGTGCTCTCCGTCGACCAAACGAACTTCTGCTTTTCCTAGTCAAGGTGGTGAGAGGAACTGCGACCCTCGAGAAATTCTCCATGAAGCACTCTTTACCTTAGGATGTTCTCCATGAATAAACCTTACTTAGGTCTAATTCATTCTCTCCGCATTCGCCTCCCTTTCCATGGGCACTCCTTACCTTAGGGCATTCATTCTTCCAGCAGTAGCGTGATCCAAGGACAACTGTCTCGGCTATGACGAAAACCCCAACAAAGCCGTTAGTCTACATTTTTAACAAGCATTCTACCAAGACATTGCCTCCAACTCATAGTTTATATAGTCAACCAGTCATTAAAGGCCTTGGTGGATGGCTAGAGTTCACATAATTTCATATCAACCCATATGGTATCATTTTTACATTTACCAATTCATGTTATCATTGAACACCTAGTCTACATGGGTAATGGAACATCTATTAGATGGAAGGGTAAATGCAAGGACATTTACCCGACATTCATATGTTCTGGATCTCGAAGGAGCTGGCGTTATATTGGTAGTACAATGGTTACAGACCCTAGGGCTTCTTACCACCGACTACTCTACCCTTGCGATATCGTATTCAGGGAAACATGGGCCTATTGCTATAACCGACGTTGTATAGATTAATGTCATTGCATCCCACAACAATGTGTTTAGTATTCTCAACAGACATTCCAGTACACACAGAGACAACACCCAATTCTTTTGGACAGGTTAAAAAATTACCCCTACCCTTCCAGCACTTATTAAACATCTTCTCTTCCTTAAACAACACTTTTGCATCGATTACCACTCAATTAACAAACTCGCCATAAAAAATTGTTTTCCAGTTCCCACTATGGATGAGCCTTTTAGATGAATTATATGAAACTCGCATTTTTTCAAAATTAGATTTAAAATTGGATATCACAAAATAAGGATAGTTAGACCAGATATTCATAAAACAACTTCAAACCTATCGGGGGATATTATGAATTCATTGTAATGCCCTACTTTTAATGGCATGCAAAATGGATAATTTCACAAAGAATGAAGCAATAACGTTCAAAAAATTAACACAAAATGAAACAATAGAGATGACATTACAGAACCGTGACAAATTAATACACCAACAACGGGAAAATTTAGCAAAATAACAGCAATGGATGAAAACATATGGTAACAAAAAATGCACAGCCTAAAGATGAAAAAGGGTGATTGGGTCTTACTCAAGTTGCATCCATATCACCAACTTTCCCGCTCCAAACTGGCAGATAGAAAACTAAACTTGAAATAATATGGACCTTTCCAATTCACAGAGGTAATTGGTGCAACGACATACTGTTTGGGCCTCCCTCTGGACACAAAAATTCATCAAGTAGTTCATGTGTCACTACAAACACCTTATATCAGGGATCGACAGAAGCAAGTAGCAACCTTCCTAGTCCAAAGCTAGAACAATAACCTCCTCAACAAGCAACTTGAATCCCCTCACATGGCCACAAAATTTTACAAGGACCCTAAACAATGAAAGTGGTTACCGACGACGGACAGAACTTGGGAGGACTTCACTTCCCTTTATTATTTTCCTTGTTTGTAGGCACAATTTAACAAAACCCCAATAGATCAAAATCAAATTGCCTGTGATACGAAAAACTGGAAGAACAATGTCGAACCAACATGGCACCAGAAGAAGAAAAGAGGCAACCGTGGAAATAAATTCAGCACAAACCTTAGTTATTAAAGGCGCAAGGCGCACTAAGGCGCAAAGGGGTCTTGGAGCCTAGGCTCAAGGCTTAAGGCGCAGGCGCGCGCGCCTGACGAAGGCAAGACACAATCACATTCATTTTAAAAAATAAGCATCAAACATCAGTTAATCTTCTTGATCAAATTATTAATCTATTCCATGCATTAATCATTCATTACTATCATTTATCTCTTAAGAACAGAATTAATGTGGTCACTTGCATCATATTTAAGTCTTAAAACTCGATTATGTTTCACAAACACTAAATCATGCAAAAAACTATTGAGTTCTTGCATTATTTCTTTCTTTCTTTTGAAAAAAAAATTGCAATAGAAATCGCACTCAGACGTGCATTTATGCTCCAAAGGCGCAAAAAAGGCGCACGAAAGCGCAAGCCTCTGAGCATGTTGAGCTTGGAGCCTTAGGCGCGCCTGAGGCACGTCTTTAACAACATAGGCACAAACTAAACAAAACATCCATTTAGGCGCGCCTGAGGCGCGTCTTTAACAACATAGGCACAAACTCAACAAAACATCCAAAACGTCACCAATACATAAAAAGTTTTTGATACTTACGACCGAAACTTCCAAACACAACTAGTTCAAGCAAGGGTACCTGCTTCTTGGACTTCCCTATACAATTGTCTCCGGAGCCACCCCTATCACTTGATGCTAGGGCTCCTCGAGCTGTCAGAGGAAGCTCATACACTCTATGTCAGAGTTTCCTCACCCTCGACTGAATAAATAAAGCACCGAGGACAATGCTTATAAAGGGAGAGCCATCTTTACAATTCAACGAAAAAGATTCCAGATTAGACCCAGAGGCATCTACTTTGCCACGTGTACACCACACATATGACTGAATGGACGACCATGATGTTTTAGCTCCATTGACTATATTTCTTTAAATATAGTTAAATGTAGCTCCTTCCCATATTATTTTCTCGTTTCGTTGCGATCTTAATTGGCCTAAAATATGTTTATTATGTACAAATAAAATTTATGTCATTAATGAATAAGCCCTACTTTGTTCATGTTCTTCATTCAGTCTTGTTCGTCTCTCCTTCCCTAGCCTCTCCTTACCTCCACCATTCATTCTTCGTAGTGCTTGGGACTGAACCAAATAACACTAGTGCTCATCCAAGAAGTTTGGTAGCAACTCATCTAGCCATCCATATTGCAAGAGAACATTTGGGGCCATGAATTTCTCGCAGAGCAAATTTGGAGGAACATCACCATAATTTTGTGGTTATTTGTCTGCATAGAAGTAGGGCATTCCAATTTCCACCTAATTGAAAGCACCGACCACGGTTAGGCATTCACAGATAAGAGGAGGTGGCCTCTACCAATACAAATATTCTTTAAGATTTGGGTAAATTTAAGTGGTATTTGGTTTGGAATTATCGATCACCCCCTCAATTGTCAAAATTATTCCTCAGCCGAAATTCCAAAAAAAATTGTTTTGAAATTTTATCTCAATTATTTAAATAAAAAATGGAAGAAAAATAAAACTAAACCTAAAAAAGTAACTGCTAAAATCAACAAAACCAAACTATTTGCAATAGGAGCAAAACTATAAAAAAACTTGCTTCTAACTCGAGTACTTGTAAATAAGAGTGTAGCAAGCTTGAAAATATACAACTAAGCTGATTATCTACCAAAATATCTTAATAAAATTCAGTGGTTTTGGTCCAAAATTGTCAAATTCAGACTAAAATGCATTTGAAACCCAGCCACAACTGAGAAGAAAATATAATACTTACGATTATAACAGATAACAATTGTACCTTTAAGTTTAGAAAATAGAAATACAAAACTATACTAAAAAACCACTTTAAATGTTGAGATGAACAAAATCAAACTTCTATAATAAGAGAAAAACACAAAAAAGAGAGAAATACGGCCAAAATTAAAATACACAACAATTATATTTAAGGTGAAAAAGATTGACTAAACCTTCTATCTATATAAATATCACTTGTCAAATTCTGCCTGATCACAATAGCACCTACACTACTCCTAGAAGACTTTGTACACAGTGCATTACATCAATGCAACCCTAGAGCAAGGGCTTGTATGGTGGGCCGGATCCCAGGCGGTCGAACGGAACGCCATGAGCACGTCGCGGCCACAGCCCATTTAGCGGGGCAGCGGCAGGCGCAAGCATCCGCCCTCGCCTTCATTTTTCTGAGGGAGGCTACCACGGACAGGGTGGCCTCCACGCGGATGGGCTCCGCGGGACATCCGCGCCGCCAAAACAGCTCTATCTATCAGAAATTCAAAATTTCTGCCAAAGGGGGAAAACAACAGGCATCTAAACAGATCAAAGATACACCCTTATATTAAATTCTCAGTTATCAAATGATTATAAATTTTATAAATATTCAATTTGCAAAGTATATAACCAAAAAAATTATAAAGTGAAACTTTCTACAAACAAAATTGAAGAAAACAAAACACTGAAAATAGATATACCGTGTTCTGCCCCAGAGGTGCTCGAAGGGCAAGCTGGTCAAAAGTAAGGCATTCACCACCGGCCTTAAGAATCCTTGCCCTAGCCGTCTCCGTGAACCTCAGCGCAGTAACTTTCAGAGCTGGAATTTCGTGGACCCTCTTATCATCGGTCACAGTTCCAACAATCACGGCAATATTATTCTCCTGCGTATAAACACATACTAACAATGAATGAAATTCTGATACAAAGAGAAATGAACGAGAAAATAATAAAGCAAACTGACCTTCCCGCTCATGAAGCGGATAAGCCGCCGGAGAGATAGCGGCGGCCTATTGGTTTTGCTCATAAAGAGTCGGTGCAGAATCATAGCGTTGAATTTGCTTTCCGTCCTCCTTACCAGAAACCTATATAGCTGGTAGAATAGTGAAGCAAAAGCTAAATGAATCACCGCAGCGAATGATCCTAACCCTAAAAATGAGAAGGAAGACTGCAGGAAACGATGCGATTTCTCAGATCTGATCAGTACCTTGACCAGAAGCTTAAGGTAAACATCGTCACTCTTGGGCGCGGTGCGCTTTGTCTTCTTGCTCCGGCCGCCGGCAATGAGATCGATACCCTGAAACGAAATACATAACAATAATTAGGAGATCTGGCGATGAAGAAGGGAAGTTTGGGTTCAGGCGAAGAAGAAGAAGAACAGATACCATGGCTGCGGAAGTTGCTGATGCGATTTGGCGGCTTCTTCTTTAGGGTTTCGCTCCCTCCTGAACACATCGATCCTCAATCGACTAATATTTATAGGCACAGTATTTTACTTAAAGCCTAAAATACCCTCGTGATTTAACCAAATTCCCATCAGGTGCCTACGCTTACAATGGTGAAATCAAACGGCCATTATTTCTTACCTCCTCTATTCTATGAAAATTTTATCATGAGCACCGTGTGCAGAGAGAAATTGGCCCGTTCATTAGTTCTTTTCTTCATTTTAATACAATGTATTTTATTCAAAAATAATAATGATCATATATTTGAGGACATTCTTGAACCGTAGGATTTAACTCTGGACAGCTTAACGAGTAACACACTGTAAAATATTGTGCGTTACTCAGTCATACCTACCTATTTCTCCTCTCTTGGATGCATTCATTATAAAGAGCAAATGTGAAAAATCAAAATATAATATGAAATTAGATATTTTCTTCTATTCGGCGATTCTTTTCGTGCAATGTTTTTTTTTTAGATTTACAAATGTTTTTTTTTAGTTTTGCAACCCTTGATTTAAGAAAAAATAACAACTAATAAAATCAAATCAAATCTCTATTTACTACCCAATTGTGTTACCCGCTCGCGCAACCCGCATCAACTCTAGTTGCCCGCCTCTACAAGACCATGTGCCGCCTCCTAGCCACAGATCTCGTCGGCCGTAATCCAAAAGTACCCGGATGAGCCCTCGGACCCCAAATCTGCCTGCCGCCAACTCCCCTCAACCCGGATCCGGATCCTTTGGAGTTCTGCGGGAACTCCAGAGGGTGGAGTTCCTATTTTGAGACCAATCCGAGTGGAATCAAAAAAAGTGGTTAACATCAAAGTTGTAGATCTCGCCAAGACGAATAACTTTCATGTTGATCATTTTTTGATTTGAAGTCGTTTAGGCCCCCGATTTGGGCCCCGAAAAAACAGATCCGAAATTAATTATATTAATATTTTTCGGATCCTGTTTTTTCGGGGCTCAAATCGGGGGCCTAAACGACTTCAAATCAAAAAATGATCAACATGAAAGTTATTCGTCTCGGCGAGATCTACAACTTTGATGTTAACCACTTTTTTTGATTCCACTCGGATTGGTCTCAAAATAGGAACTCCACCCTCTGGAGTTCCCGCAGGAACTCCAAAGGATCCGGATCCCCTCAACCCACCATGACTCCCTCCTCCTCTTATATTCTTTCTATGTGAGTTTGGTTGTGCTTTGATGTTAGGGCTTTTCCTCCATTTTAACCTGAATGAATTTAAAGCATTTTCAAACATTTTATTAGCTTTTTGTAGCATTGTTGTACTACATGTTTGAAAATATTTCATAATACAGCTTCTTTTACTAAATGTATTGATCAAATTTTGCAATCCTGGACAAGTGAACTCCGTACCCCGCACGACAGCAATCAAACCTCATTCACACTGATGTCCTCTCACTCGAAAAAAGAAACGGTCCGTAATTCTTCACGCAATTGAAGAGTGTACTCAATACATGTGTTACTTTCTCGACTTTCTTGTAATCTATCCGCAAGGGAACCGGATCCTCTAGATTTCGTGCGGTCCCGCGATCTCGCCCGTTGGAAGAGGCCTCTTATTTTTATATTTTTTTTAGTTTTTTAGTTTTTTTTTTGTCTTCTAGCGAATAAATATACCAGCCGTTGGATTGATGGTCATAATGCTTTCTCGCCCGTTGGATTGAACTTCATGGCGGAGTTCTCGCACCAAATCTAGAGGATCCGGATCCATCCGCAAGACTAGTGCACGCTCACATTGTACCCTAAACCTTTCCCATGCAAGAGAAACAAAGTGCCAGGCCGACTAGGTCAATCCTCACCTACTTTAGATCAAATCACACGACACGCCATCCCGTATACGCAGAATCTGTGTAAAATTTGCACACGGACGAAGATCGTACGAGCTGACAATCACAGATAGTCTGGTTTCAATAATCAACCCATTATGCCTCCAAAGATCACAAGTACCTACAATTTGATAATACGATACGATGACAATACAACGGTTATCTCAAAACAAGAAGCAAGTCCAAAAGGAACCCGCATTTTTTGTGCGATTTATACAGTTTCATTAGCAGCAGCACGAAAAAGAGCTACAAAACTCAACAACATCAACACGAAAAAACACATGCCATTGCCCGGAGCCGCGGGCATAGGCTTCAATGGCGCGCTTCTGGGCGCGAGAATCGGTCTAATTCGCCATTTTGTGGAAGGTTAATATTATTTGATCACCAAAAAGACATATGACCCATCAGATCTTACAGCAGTGTCCAAATTCCTAGGGTTACATAATCAACTGAAAGATAGAAGAGAGTGCACCATTTTTCATATACAGAGAAAGCATCTTGAAAGCGGAGAAGAGGGGCGTGCGTGGGGGCGTCACCCGGACTTGAACAACAAGACGGCCTTCGAATCCAGATAGAAGTAGATGAAGTGGTTCGTCTCGTGGGTGACATATGAGCCTGTCATTTAAAATGGTTTATAAATGTTCAGATTGCTCGAATAAAATCAGTAATATGCATTGAGGGAGGAAAGATATCCACACACACACACAAAATCTCATAAAGTATAATTGCAGTGAACGACAGGTCTGTTTGGTACGGCGGTGGCGGCCGTGAATGCGTTGGTCACAAACCTTTATCAGTTTGGCGCGGCGTTTTTGCTCGGCGTTTTTGCTCCGGTGAGTTAGGACAAAAACATCACCGTGAAGAAATATGTGTTTGACATGACAACAGTTATGACCGCCACTATGAAAAAAAACTAATTTTGACATAAAATGGATACAGTTCCTTAGGCGAGGTCGAACGTTCACGAACCACGGTTGGTAATCACTGCGTTCACGACCGCCGCCACCGTGCCAAACGAAACCTACATGTCCAATATAAAGTTAATTGTTTGTAGGGGGCGGAGCCTAGTATTCATATTAAGTGTGCAAGGCTAATATAGAGACTATATTCTCAACACGACTGTAAAACAAGCTAGCTTTTTTAACAGGTCATGGGAGAGTGGGAGCCGACTTCTAGTCTGCTCTGATACTATGTTAGAGCTTTATGCATCGAAGATAAAATCAATTAGTTTCCCCACACGCACTTTTAGGCTGGGAATGAATAGGAATAAAATTAATTAGTCTACTCTAAATCCTGTTAGAGCTTGAGCTCGTCGCAGCTCTGGTCCTCCTCCAAGAGCACCGAAGAGTCGGAGACACATCCTCTGCTTGCCCCCCACTAGTTTAGACGACTCCCTCGTAGAATCTGAACTTCCCGAGATCTGCATCTGTTGACTCTCATTTTCAGTCGTCGTCCAGCCTCTCCTCGCCTCCGTCCAGTCACCCCGCACCTCCTTCCAACCATCGTCCCTCCCAACCCCGTGTGTCAAACGAAATCACGACTGAGATAGCCGGTGAACTTCCTCCTTCCGAGCCTTACCGGAGTTCACACCCGCCTCCCACTCACCTACCAAAACACTAGTCAGCTATTACAGAGAACCGTCTTATTTTCTTGAAACAATTCAGTGTGATCCTTGTTTAACGTGGTAGCATACATCCACTGTCAACCATCCGATCAGAGCGCAATCGACTTCTCAAGAATAATTTATCGTCTGACTTCTATGGCATTGGCAAACTTGACGAACCGACCTCGCCTTCCCTTCTGGTTGGCTTGCTCGCAGTTCAATCCAACCTTGATTTGGCACACCACTGGTTGGTAGCTTCAATCCGATTGAGATAAGGATGATCTTTGGTAAAGAGAGCTTGACATGGGCTTTTCTTGTTAGCAAGTAATCGCTCAATTCATTCTTTCGTCTCTCTTTTCCGAATCCAAGCATAAGCTACACTAGAATGGATAAAATGTTTGGGAGCTCATGGTATATTTCTCACCTTTCTCGTTGCTCATTTGTTGTTGTAATGAACTTATGCGTAATTTACTTTGATCATTTATATTCAGAACTTTCCTAGTTATCAATTACTTGTTTGTCGTTACTTTTCAAGCTATTGTGTTACTTTTCAAGCTATTGTGTATTTCCATTTTCATGTTGTTGTTTGCCCTAATAAGCATGTGGATGTTTGAATCTTAGACATCATATGCAAGTCGTATGAAACCCTAGGTTAATCAGCTCGTTTAATTAATCGTTGATTCTAATTGTTCTACCACCCTACCAAAGGCCTGCTCGTCTCATTTTAACAATAGCCCGTTCTTCGACCAATAACAAGGGTTCGTTCGTCGAATGAGACAAGCAGGCCTTTGGTAGGGTGGTAGAACCGGAACGGACATTGAATCGGATGATCGAAAGGTTCACGATTCGACCGGACGACCAGGTTCGCCCTGGATTGAACCGTGAATACCAAAGTATATATGACTTCAAAAAATATAGGGACGAAGCCCCATGCCACAGTGGCCAGGGTTAGATGCTGAGCAAACCGGAACGGACAGTGCACGGGGCTTCGTCCCTATAGCTTTATTGGTAGTGCCCCTACAATTTAGTTTCCAATCCTGTAGGCACAAAAAATATATAGCTTCATATTAGGCAGAAAAATACATAGCACAAAATAAAACCCTCATCCCAACCGGCGACCCTCCTTCGGTCTGCGATTTGCTTTCTATCTGCCTCTGCTTTCTCCACGGTCCCGATCTCATGGCATGCCTCTCATATCTTCGACCCCATCCGCCGCCTAGGGCAGCATCGCGCAAATCGCAATTCCACAATTTCTTCTTCCCTTCCCCACTCGCCGTCGAGTTTTAAGAACGGGATCCTGTTGCGCAGGTCAATCGCCCCTCAACGTCGTGATTATTGGTATACAATCAGTTTGGTGCTGAGCAACAGACACTCTTACAAACAACTCTTACTCTTCAAGAACTGGCCAACGAGTTTCAGGTGGCCCTCTTAGCTGAACAGGTTCGTTATTCACTTCTTTCTCTGTGTTAATATAGAGTACACCTTGCACTTTGAAATGGGAGCTAATATGTTAGAATGAATGTGGTGCTCCTTTTATCTCTACTGGGGTTTTGGTAATTGCATGTCTCATTTCTTTTTATCTATGTTTGGTTGTGTATGACCCAACAAAGTAATTACCAACAACCAAATTCAGTAGGTTCAACATGAAAATCTTAAGATAGATATGTCGTAAACCTATAAATGATATCGTGAAATGAAAAAACATATAGGATAGATCATATTCAAACTGCAAAAAAATTGTTGAGCGAGTCCAACTTTACAGTTTTATGTTTTCTTGCATAGCGAATCAATTGAAGATGACTAAGCAAATACCTACCACCTGCATATCGTCATCCTAATCACACAAAATCATCATAGGCGAGTGGGGGGAGTACTGTCGCGTGGGACACGGGATGACCCCTGTGCACTGTCAGCATAGGGACGAAGTCCTGTGCCACCGTGGCCAGGGTACTGTCGCGGTTGGGGATACGGCCGGCTGGACAAGGAGGAGAGTGCTCGGTTGGAGTAGGGGAAGAGGTTGTACTATGTGAGTGGCGGGGGGGGGGGGGGGGTTTGTGGGAGAGGTGGGGTGGGATGTGAGAGGTAGTGGCTGCTGTAAGGAGGAGGAGAGGGGCTCGGTTGTGGACTACAAGGTGGTTCCACGTGAGGGTAGTGGGGAGTGGGGAGAATGTAGGAGTAATTTTAGGATAGTGGGGAGTTATGGAGGTAAGTAGTTATGGGGTAGTGGGGTGGTGGTTGGCCGGAGGGGTTGCCAGTGGTGTGGTGATCGGAGGTGTCCGGCAAACAAAAACGAACGAAACTTGACGGGTGATGGTGGAGGTTCGCCGGAGGTGGTTGGGGAATGTTGTTCGGTGATCGCCGGAGAAAATTAAAAATGCAAAGAACGAAAAATGTTACGATCGGCGATCCGCTCGAGATCAATGGTCTCGATCGTCATTGGGCCCGTGGTCGGCGTGAATACACCCTAACGGGTCGTGTGCCATATGATCCGCATCAACCCAACCCCTCCCCCCGTCTCAAAAGCATTCATCTCTGAAGAACGGAGATGATCATAATGTTGTCGTAGGGTCGGGGAGAGTCCCTCAAGGTCTGCTGCGGAATCCAAGTGTCGTCGATAAAAGTGAGGCCCCGCTAATGGAACAAGTATCTGACTCTGTCTGGTGCTGGTATGAGCTCATGGGTCACGATCTTAGTGATGACGTTGAACGGTATGTAGCTAGTGGACGATGAAACCGGTGTCAGAGGAAGTGGTACTGTTGTGGAAGAAGATGGAATTGTAGCTGGATCTGTGATGACGTCGAACGGTCCAGTGCCTGTGGACGGTGAAACAAGTGTCGGCAGACGTGGTACTAATGTGGAAGAAGCCGAACGATCAATCGATGATGGGGTTGCAGTGCAGTAGTCGGTGGAAGCTGGGAGTATGACTGAGTAGTAGACGACGACTGAGGCCGAGAAGCTTAGGCGGTTGGAGGCGAAGGGTACATGTAGTCGTGTGGCTCAAAGAATGAAATCAAATCCTCAATGTTGAATATGGGTGAAATCCAAATACTCTTCGGAATATCTAATTAATAAGCATTTGTCTCAATTCTTTTGAGGGCAGTGTAAGGATTAATTCTCTTAGCATTTAATTTTCGAGCAGTTCCCTTAGGGAAACTCTCAGCACGTATATGGACTATCATTTGTTCTTCTTCTTTGAAGTTTTGTAGTCTCATGTGGCTATCATCATAAGATTTAAAAATGTCATTATTGCAAGTAATTTTTTGTCTGATAGATTCATGAAAACAATGGAGGTGTCTAGCAAAGGACACAAGTACACGAATGACACGCTATGGTGGGACTTTATGGATAGAGGAATAATATATATGGGCTTCCTAGACTCATAACCTAAGACTACCTGGAATGGACTCAACCATGTCGTCCTATTTACGGAGCTAATAAATGCAAACTCTGTTACGGGTAATATTGAATCCCAAGAGGAGGTGTGGTCACCAGCAAGGCATCATAAGAGATTTCCTAGACTCATGCTTACTACTTTAGTCTGACCATCCGTCTGTGGGTGTTAAATGGATGAAAATTGTATTGTAGTATCTGTCTTCTTCCATAGGGTTTTCCAGAAATAGCTCATAATTCGGACATCCAAAAACAGCTCATAATTCGGACATCCAGAAATAGCTCATAATTCGGACATCCAGAAATAGCTCATAATTCAAACATCCAGAAATAACTCATAATTCAAACATCTCGATCAAATACAATGGTCTTAGGTAGACTGTGAAGCCTAAAGATGTCTCGAATGAATATCGATGTGTAGTCTTGTTGCATGCGATGAAATGAGCCATTTTGGAAAATCGATCGCCAACGAGAAGGATAGAATCGTGATTGCGCAAGGTGCGAGGTATCCGAGCACAAAGTCCATACTGATGTCCACCCAAGGCTGGTGTGGTACCGGAAGCGGTGTATATAGACTCATCTTCTGTCGTGACCCTTTAACCGTCTGACAGATGTAGCAATGCCAGACGACTCGAGCAGCATCCCTCTTGAGTGTGGGCCAATAGAAATGATCTTCTACAAGTGCGGTGTTTTTATCTCTTCCAAAGTGACCGTCTGCACCGTCGACATGCATCTCCCAGACTAGATGATCTCGGATGGATGTCCTAGGGATGCATAGAAGTGTGTCGCGAAATAGATAACCATCGGTGATCGAGAAGTCAGGGATGACCTCAGGTGGGTCCTGAGACAATGTGGAGTATATAATCGCAAAGTCTGGACAGGTCGGATACTCAGTGATCAAATGCTCGAATCCCATGATCTTAGTGGTAAAAGTGTGGAGTAGGAAAAAAATTGTTCGTGTGTTATACGGTATCAGACCGTCGCTTTCTGTAAGCATGATTTTTTAAGCATGATTGATCGAAAATACGACCGTATGATGCCTGTATTTTCACAAAAAATCTCCATCGTAGGATCACGAATCGTAGAGCTGTATTTTATCTCGCACGATGAGAACCGAGCGTTACTAGTACCTAATTATCTCTTGTGGAGTAGGCCCATTCGGCGGCTAAGTGCACGACTAGTTTGCTGCATCAGCTCGGTGTTTAAGAACATAATGGAAATCTGGTAGAAATTGTATCCACTTGGCATGGCGACGGATCATTTTCTTCTGGAAATCTAGATAGTGTAAGGCATGGTGATCCGAATATAATACAAACTCATAAGGGAGGAGTTAGTGTCTCTAATATCTTAGAGACTGAGCAATCGCGTAAAACACCAGGTTATCTCTATCGCGCGTCGTTTAGTTTCGCACTAAAGTAAGAAACTTGGTGACCTTCCTAACTAAGTACTCCCCCTATGCCTACGGTGGAAGCGTCGCAAGCTACCTCGAATGCTCGGTTGAAATCGGGTAATCGGAGTACCGGGGGAGTGGTCATTTTAGCTTTAATGTCCTCAGATGCCTGGGTAACGGCAAGTGTCAACTGAAAATCTCCCTTTCGAAGGGTGTCCACTGAAAATCTCTCTTTCAAAGACAGCTTGTATAAGGAAACATGATGGTGGTGAAACCTCTGACAAAGCGTCTATAGAGTATGGGCTAACACACGAAAGCTTCGAGCTTCATGGATATTTGTGGGGATAGTCCAGCCTCGAATAGACTTGAATTTATCAAGATTTACAGGCGCGCCCGAGGCAGAGATGATGAACCCTAGAAAGTGTACAGACTCAGATAGAAAGGTGCACTTTTCAGATGGATATAAAAGTGCTCCTTTTGGAGGGTGTCGAAGAGCAGACATAGGTGTGTGAGATGCTCCTCGTGAGTCTTACTTTAAACTAGGATATCACCAAAATATACGGGCGTAAAGTCTAAGTCATCAAGCGCATGAATGTACTATGGTCGTTGGATAGCCCAAAGGGTATAATCAACAACTTATATAACCCATCATATGTCTTAAATGTGGTTTTCTACTCATCGCCCTCTCTGACCCAGATATGGTGGTACCCGCTCCGTAGATCTAACTTGGACAAGATCTGGGAACCTGACATGATGTCTAAGAGGTCGTCGAGTCGGGGAATGGGAAACCGATATTTGATTGTGATCTTGTTAATAGCCTTGTTATCTACGCACATTCGTCAACTACAATTCTTCTTAGAGGTAAGAAGGGCAGGTACCGCGCAAGGGCTCAAGCTACAATAAATTAATGTTATTTAATGGTGACCATCATGCGAGATGATAAATTAATGTTATTTAATTAATCGAGTGTCGGAAAAAATTCGCGCGCGATTGAATCGATTGCATTTGCATTAGGGTTAGAGTTTATATTGTGATATTATGTTCATTTGGTTGCGTGAATGCATTCATTCACATCTTTAGTCAGTCAACCCGTAATTTCATTTGCTTTGTCACGTGTTTGTTTACGTTCATCTAGGATTAGAGCATAGCGTGGCCGTCACATGTAGATTCCTCTTGTGCCAGTATATTTTGTTGGATAAGAAGATGCGGTTCATAAAGCTAAGTTGCAAACAAAAGGATTTTAGCAACATGAGAAAACTTAGGACATAGGAGAAAGGTTGACAATCGTAGAGAGAGATTCGATAGATTGAGAGAGAAGTTATGAAAGTTGAGAGAAGGTTTGATGGAAAAGAAGCAACCCACAGAGGACGTAATGATGCAAAACGAGAACGATGACAAGAACTATGAGATGTGTAATTATCACACATGTAAGAGATGGTGCGCGCGGGAATTTTGAGATGAGAGGCAGTGGCTCTTCGTAGATCGAACGAGAATAGAGACGACTAGCATGGCGGCAAGTAGTTGCTGACAAACACGATCGAGCTTCTTTAAGGAGAAGAAATAGTAGCCTTAGTGGACTGAAGGACGATGATGTTGGTTATCGAGGAAAGTGAGCAAAGGATGACAATGTTGGCACATTTATGTCTGGAGATAGCTCAAATGGGGTTGTTAGGGATGAGAAGTTGTCAAATGTGGGAGTTATGGAAGTAAAGAAGCTCGAGATTTTCTTTCGACCCTTTTTGAGTGTCCAAATGCAGAGAGAGGAAGTTGATGCTTATTTATCTGAAATCCAAGTGCGGCGGAGCAAAGTTCATTCAAGGGGCTGAGATAGAAGAGTGGGGTGAAAGAACATAGTTTTCTTAAAGTTCAGCCAAATTAATGGCAAAGAACCTCAACATTAGTGAGAGGAATTTTGGAGTTAAAACAAAGAGTTCTCATACCATATAGGAAGAAGAAGAGGAGATTACGAGAAGATGTATCATATCATAATAACCACCATGGCCTATATATAGGCAATAATATAAAACAAATTAAGGAAAATGTGAAGATATAATTGTCTCGTAACGAGGGAACATCCTCACTAATGAAAAAAATAAGCTAAATATGTTAATTTACCAACTTTACAAGTTTAATTTGAAAGTTCGATCAATGCTAATGTCGGCGTTGTTTGAGGTAGCTTTGCTCGTTATTCTGAAATCGTGCTTTATTTAAGAAATAATGTAATTCTGTTTAGTGGGGAATGTTATGAGATTTATTTCGATGCAATTTGTTGGTTTGTGAGTCTAATTGACTATGAGTTAAGTGAGTTTTGTGGGCAATGACATTTTAGTAAATAGATTATACACCTATTCTCACTTAAGATCTATATAAGAAATGACCCACC
Source organism: Dactylorhiza incarnata (assembly GCA_033032865.1). Taxonomy (NCBI): domain Eukaryota; kingdom Viridiplantae; phylum Streptophyta; class Magnoliopsida; order Asparagales; family Orchidaceae; genus Dactylorhiza; species Dactylorhiza incarnata. The sequence goes on from JAWHQI010000017.1 coordinate 15,027,668, forward strand.
CTCGACCAAACTGAGTCCATCCAATCGAGCGATGCGGACAACTATCCCACTCGTAACCATCTTTTTTCCAGTAGCAGAAATTGATCCAGAGAAACGTGGGGACTGTCGATCAATTACGCCTTCACGGAATCGATGCCCGGCCCAGTCGATTGGCTCTCCTTCCCTGTCGAGAGACTCCGTCCTTTCTATGTCCTTGTTCACACGTCATTGATAACTTCCTCTCACAATCTTCTGACTCCGACAAACTTTTCCCCAATTGGAATTTTTGCTGACGAACTTTTCCGGATGGTCCGTTTTGAGGTTCAATCGATCTTGCTTCTTCTTCACTGCCAGACAACGATACATCTCCTCTACTCTCGGGCTTCTACTTCCTTCAGGTTTCTTCCTAGTGCAGATTAGGGATTCTTGGTGCGGCTCTGAGGAGGAGAGTTCAATTGTTAATCGGAGAAGAATACTTTGTGATTTCAGTCTAACCTAGTGAATCATGCCCCCGCGACGCGTTAACGAACGACGTAACACTGATGTAAGAATTTATTTTCCTCTTAATTGGACATATCCCGAGTCAAAAGTATGAAAATTAGAGGTATGTGATGCTTCACATAAATATGTATAACATGTTTAATTCGTACAAGTATTTGTGATGTGTTTTAATCAAGTACGATTAACTGGTACGATAGTAACTCGCACGCAATTATAAGAAGGTTCAAGATAAAAACTTTATTAAGTGAATATGCTAGACAAGTAATGAAACATACTGATGCGATATGAACATGAAATGTAAGAATGAATTAAATGTTTCTGCCTAGGCTAGTGCAATCGTGAGGGTGTCACCTTTAGTTGAACATGTCGACCACTAAGTGTAATAGATCGTTAGGAGTGGGAGGTGTGTTTCACTCATGATTGTTACCGATATGCACGCGGAGGACCCGCCTTGGAAAGTTTATTCGAGGAGGACGAGCAACGACACGGGAGCGCACGACGCGGGAGTGCAAGACGGGACGCATGGCGGCGGACGGACCGAACCGGGCGGTTCGGGCGAGGCAGAATAGGGGACCGGCCCTTCCTCTTTGTATCTTTATTTTGAATGTTGTATTTTATTTTATTGTAATGTTGAGTGTGAGTGTGGTGGATCCCTCCCTATAAAGGGGATCGCCTTATGTCGTATAGCATCTTTGGATCACTTAAGTTAATTGGGGCTGCTCCCCTTCTTCTCTCCAACCCTAACTCTCTCTCTCTCTCTACCTTCCCCCTTCCCGTCTCTCTCTCTATCTCGATATCGCTACCCTTCCGCCGACAGCTCCGACGGAAGCCTCTTTCCCTCGTTGTCGCCCCTTTTGTCGGCTACCCGATACCCCAGCAGTATCATTGGTCCGACCTGCCGCTCCGCCTGCCCTAGTGCCGCCGGTTTCCCCGATCGTACCTTCCGCATCAATGGCGCCCACCACTCGGTCGAATGCCCACGAGGGCCTGGACGACGCGGAAGCCACCCGCCTGCGCGTCGAACGATGTGAGGATACCTTGGACGGGCTGAAATCCACCGTCGACGCCCTTCTCGCGGGACAAGCTCGCATCCTGAGCCGCCTCGACGGCCTTCTGACGCCACCACCCCCCTCCCTACCGACGGGATCTGCCTCCTCCAATGAAACCGCATCCATCTTGGGGATGCGACCGCCTCTGTCTACCTCCGCCGCCGCGGTTCCCGCGCCTCCAGCCGGCCGGCCGCACCTCGCCTTGGATGTTACTGCATTTTCGGGCGTGGATCCGATGGGCTGGATCGCTCGGGCGGAACAATTTTTTGACCTCAATAACACACCCCAGGCGGACAAAGTGGGCACGGTCGTGGTCGGCCTTGACGGCTCGGCCCTCCATTGGGCGCGTTGGCTACGTCAGGTCCAACCCTTCATCCCATGGCACGAGTTCAAACATGAGATGATCAATCGCTACTATTCTCGCTACACCGGTTCCGCCATAGAGCGGCTCTATTCGGCCCGCCAGTCAACAACTGTGGACGCTTATATCGACGAGTTTGTCGCGCTCGTCACGCAAGTGTCGGGCCTTCCGCCCGACCACTACCTGGGATTTTTTCTGCAAGGTCTCCTCCCCAACATCTGCTCCCGCATCCGAACCTACCACCTCCGCACCGTGTCGGAAGCCCTTGACATTGCCTGTGCGGTGGAAGCAGACATCGGGCCCCGCGCTGGCGGACCCCCCACCTTCCGCCATCCGCCGCCGCGCGATAGCGGCCCTTGGCCGCCCCCCCCCCTCCAGACGCCCCGCCCCGCGTCTCCAATAACGACTACAACGACCTGCGCCGCCGCGGTTTATGCTTCCGCTGACGCCAACCATACTCAACACAACATGTGTGCCCGGTTAAAGAGTTTCACGCGATTATTGGTGACGGGGACGACGACTACTCGGCCGAGGACTCGGCACTTTCCGGGATGCCGCCAGACACCCCCCCCCCCCCCCACACACACACCCGACGGAGCCGAAGGGGGCACCCCTTAATGTTTTGTAATTGTCGTTTTATTCTGTGGGCGATTTTACCAGTCCCCGCACGATGAAGCTCGCGGCCGTGATCAATAACTGACAAGTGATCATTATGATCGATAGTGGAGCGAGTCACAATTTCCTGTCAGCTCAGCTCGCCCGCGACATCGATTTACCAATTTCCGCCTCCCCGGATTTCTCCGTCTGTCTCGGCGATGGTCGCCGCCTCCCCACCTTGGGGCAATGTTTCGATGTCACCCTCTCCGTCGGACCCTGCACGGTCACGACGGATTTCTATCTGTTTGAGCTGGGTGGCCTCAACGCCATTTTGGGTGTGGCGTGGCTGCAAACCTTGGAGAACGTTCGGGTGAACTGGGCCTTCATGACCATGTCATTCCAGTATCAGGGCCAACCATGCCGCTTAGTGGGCGACTCTACCCTCCTCCGCTCGCCGATCTTGTTTCGAGCTATGTCCCGCGTCACCGACGTCGACTTCTCGGCCTGTCTATGGCCTCTCCAGACGGTCCGGACGGATACGGCCGGTCCTCTCGCGTCCGAGTTACATGACGTGCTCGAGGAGTTCTCGAACACCTTTGCCATCCCATCGTGCCTTCCGCCTACACGGCCGACCGACCATGCGATTGTGCTCCAACCTGGAGCGGTGGCGGTCTCCGTTCGGCCCTACCGTTTTGGACATGCCCAAAAGGACGAGATAGAGTGGCTCGTACGGGAGATGTTGTTGGGGGGTCTCATCCGGCCTAGCGCTAGCCCGTTCTCCAGCCCGGTCCTATTGGTCCGCAAGAAAGACGGGAGTTGGCGGTTTTGTGTGGATTACCGAGAGCTCAACAAAGCCACGGTGCCCGACAAGTATCCGATCCCAGTCATTTAGGAACTCTTGGATGAGCTTCATGACGCTGCCTTCTTCACAAAGTTAGACCTTCGGCCGGATATCACCAAATCCGGGTCCGACCGGAGGACGTGCCGAAGACGGCTTTTCGCACGCATGACGGCCATTTCAAATTCTTGGTGATGTCGTTTGGGCTTACCAACGCCCCCGCCACATTCCAAGCGACCATGAATGACATCTTCCGGTCAGTCCTCCGTAAGCATGTCCTTGTTTTTTTTGATGACATTCTCGTGTTTAGCGGCTCTTGGCAGGACCACCTCCACCACGTGCGTGAGATTTTTACCACCCTTCGGCGCCACCATCTCACAGTCAACCGGAAGAAATGCACTTTCGGTGCCACCACGGTGAGCTACTTGGGGCATACCATCTCCGCTGACGGCGTGGCGATAGACAAGGATAAAATTCAGGCGGTCCTCCGATGGCCGACCCCCTCCTCTATTCGGGACGTTAGGGCGTTCCTCGGCCTCACCGGATATTATCGGCGCTTCATCAAGGACTATGGCGGGTTGGCTCGTCCCCTCACTCAATTGCTGAAAGCCTCGGAGGAAGGCCTTTTTGGGTGGCCACCGGCCGCAATTGCGGTGTTCGCCGCCCTACAGGCAGCCTTTGTGCAAGGGCCGGTCCTGGCTATGCCAAATTTCCGGCAACCGTTCCTCGTGGAGTGTGATGCGTCGGGTTCCAGCGTAGGCGCAGCATTGATGCAAGTCGGCCGGCCTATCGCTTATTACAGTCGGGGGTTTTCTTCCGCGGTGCGCAGCCGCTCAGCTTACGAGAACGAGCTCATGGCTCTCGTGTTGGCGGTGCAGCATTGGAGGCCATACCTATTGGGTCGCCCCTTCGTGATCCGCACCGATCATCATAGTCTCTGCTACTTACTCCAACAGAAAATCGCCACGCCAGCGCAACAACTTTGGGTGGCCAAGCTTCTTGGTTATGACTTCACGATCGAGTTCCGTCCGGGAAAGACCAACCAAGCGGTCGATGCTCTCTCTCGCCACCCGCACGCCCCGGAATTGGCCGCCATTTCGCGCCCAGTTTGGGAAGACGCCACCGCCCTCTAGCAAGAAGTAGACCACGACCCCCACTTGGCGAACATTCTGGCGGCCTTACTAGCGGACCCAACGGCGCGGCCGCCATACTCTCTCATTGGGGGTCGGCTCTTCCATCAGGGCCGCCTAGTCCTATCGGCAACCTCCTCCCGGATCCCACAGCTGTTAGCCGAGTTCCACTCCACCCCTTAGGGGGGCCACGCAGGGGCTTTCCGTACGTCGGCGTTTAGCCGCGTCGCTATACTGGTCGCACATGCTCCGTCAGGTGAAGGCCTACGTGGCTGCAAAAATATGAGACGATGTTCCCCAGCGGCCTCCTGCAGACCCTGTCGATTCCCGAGCGCGTTTGGGAGGACATAGCGATGGATTTCATCACCCAACTACCCCGTTCGAATGGGTTTGATTGTATCCTGGTGGTCGTCGACCGTCTCACGAAGTACGCCCACTTCGTTCCTCTCCGTCATCCATACACGGCGACAACCGTGGCAGACAGCTTCATCATCGAGATCGTGCGACTTTATGGTTTTCCCCGCTCCATAGTGAGCGACCGCGACCCGCTCTTCCTTAGTAGTTTTTGGACGTCTCTGTTTCTTCTCCAGGGCACGCGTCTCTGGATGAGTACGGCATATCATCTGCAGTCGGATGGGCAATCTGAGGTGCTTAATCGGTGCTTGGAAACGTATTTGCGGTGCTTCATTGGCGAGCGGCCCGGATCATGGGCAAAATGATTACGTTGGGCGAAATACTCCTATAATACGGCATACCACCACGCCGCAAATACCTCTCCGTTCGAGACCATTTATGGCCGACCTCCTCCTTCCGTGCTCCGCTATCTTCCGGGGGAATGTCCCGTCGCTGGCTTGGCCGACCATTTGTACGATCGGGACATTATCTTGGACAGTTTGAAACATCACCTTCGGCGTGCACAAGCCAAGATGCTCTCCTTTGCTAACCGGAAGCGCAGGGATCTTTCCTTTCAAGTGGGCGAGCGAGTTTTTATCAAACTTCATCCATACCGCCATCTTACGGTCGCCCGCCGCCCTTGCCCCAAATTGGCACCTCGTTTCTACGGGCCTTTTGAGATCGTCAGTCGCATCGGAGACGTGGCATACCGGCTCCGCCTACCTGACAGTAGCCGCATCCACCCGATCTTTCATGTTTCTCAACTCCGGCGCGTTATCGGCGACCACCCCGTCACCGACCATATACCGAACGACCCCGACTACTCCGGTTCCGAACCCCTATACCTGGAGACCATCATCGATCGGCGCCACCATACGCCGGGGGATCCCATCCTGGAAGAGATCCAAGTAGCTTGGAGCAACCGCCCTATCTCCGTCGCGACGTGGCTACTGCGGGATGACTTTCGGCGCCAATTTCCGGATTATTGCCTTGAGAACAAGGCTGCTTTTCCAGAACACGGTATTGTTACCGATATGCACGCGGAGGACCCGCCTTGGCAAGTTTATTCGAGGAGGACGCGCGACAACACGGGAGCGCACGACGCGGGAGTGCAAGCCGGAACGCATGGCGGCGGACGGACCGAACCGTGCGGTTCGGGCGAGGCAGAATAGGGGACCGGCCCTTCCTCTTTGTATCTTTATTTTGAATGTTGTATTTTATTTTATTGTAATGTTGAGTGTGAGTGTGGTGGATCCCTCCCTATAAAGGGGATCACCTTATGTTGTATTAGCATCTTTGGATCATTTAAGTTAATTGGGGTTGCTCCCCTTCTTCTCTCCAACCCTAACTCTCTCTCTCTACCTTCCCCCTTCCCGTCTCTATCTCTATCTCGCTATCGCTAACCTTCCGCTGACAGCTCCGACGGAAGCCTCTCTCCCTCGCTGTCGCCCCTCTTGCCGGCTACCCGATACCCCAACGGTATCATTAGGAGTGGGAGGTGTGTTTCACTCATGATTGATGTTCGCACATCATCATACTCATATGCACAATAGATTAAATGAGCCTCAAATAGGAGTTGATAATTCATTCTTCCATGTATGAAATCAGTTAGATGCGAATTTTCATCCCGCGCTGGCGACATATCGGAGCACTGTCAATTGCCATCAGGGACTCAAATCACATGATGTGCTTAATAAATTATGAAATGAAAAATCAAGGAGAACATGAAAGTAAATGTTCTCAGGTAAAAATAGATACTCCGAATTTAGGTATTTTATACTTAAATGAAATGAAGACTAGAACCCGAAAACATGTTTTGAAAACATGTTTTAGGTGCAGAAAATGCAATTTATTTTATTATATTCTATTTCATATTCAAGCAGGAAGAGTTGCCATGTTTAGAAATCATATTCCCTAGTTTTTGCAATTGCATATTTAGATTCTCATGCACGTTTTACCTATGTTTTATTAGTGTCATTGGGAGAGTTTTTCTTACTAGCCAGTGGGTATGAACTTCCGAATGATTTTATGCAGTATTTAAGTTCTCTTTTTCTTTAGAGCATTATTGCCCTTTTGGGGTTTGACTCTTTGTTTTGTATGAACTTAGTGTATCAGACTTATTGCTAATAATCAAATTTATTCACATTTACTTTTCTAGTTGGCTCTGTGATTCAGATTTTGAGGTATTTTTCTAAGCTTAGCTCCAATCTATTATTTTCGGATCCGGATCCTCTGGAGTTCCTGCGGGAACTCCAGAGGGTGGAGTTCCTATTTTGAGACCAATCCGAGTGGAATCAAAAAAAGTGGTTAACATCAAAGTTGTAGATCTCGCCGAGACGAATAACTTTCATGTTGATCATTTTTTGATTTGAAGTCGTTTAGGCCCCCGATTTGGGCCCCGAAAAAACAGGATCCGAAATTAATTATATTAATATTTTTCGGATCCTGTTTTTTCGGGGCCCAAATCGGGGGTCTAAACGACTTCAAATCAAAAAATGATCAACATGAAAGTTATTCGTCTCGGCGAGATCTACAACTTTGATGTTAACCACTTTTTTTGATTCCACTCGAATTGGTCTCAAAATAGGAACTCCACCCTCTGGAGTTCCCGCAGGAACTCCAGAGGATCCGGATCCTCTATATACTTCAGTTATTTCTATCATGGTACCAATTTTATTATGTTGTTTAGTTTGTTTCATATCATGAATGCCGACTGAGTTTTTCAATTGTTGTTGAACTAGAGGTGTTGCATTTATAGTTTTCTACTTTTCTACAAATTTCCTCAACATAAAAATTGTGTTCAAGATGGGTCTCCCATTACAAAATCAAGCTGATCCTCAAATCCACATAAGTTTTATAGGACTCAAAAGGTTTGGTTACTGTATAACTAATACGAACTTTACATTTGTTCTTGGAGACTAGTTACCAAAATGCTCCCAAAAAAAGAATAGCTAAAATGTGCAAATTATATAAATATAAAATTAAGATATGCTCTAGTCCGAAGAAGAACAAGACAGTGATTCATTAAATGGTTAGAATAAAGAGTACAAAAAAATGCATAATTCTACTTATATAGATGAGAAAATTGCAATAAAAAAAAGACCGCACAAAGAGGTCAATGATAACAAAACAAAACGTGCAACTATTATATCATTCCAAAAATTTCAAAGGTCTCTTATTTAACTTGAAGAAATTAAATGAAGCAATTTCCCTGCAAATAAATGAGTCTCCTCAACGAAGGTATTCATGGGCGTACTGAAATTTTCATATTTGTCAAATCAAAAATAAATTAAGAAGAAACAAAAATAGAAACCGGAAATTTAAGTATCTAAATTATAAACAAGGTGGCGCAGGGAAGGGGTGTAAAAGTGACAGTGAACAATGCAAACCCTTGGTCGGCGTCAGGAAAAATGAATCCTATCTAACACTAGGATAATGCGTGCATACAAAGAGTGATTCAACAATATTACAAGTAATAATAAATGCATAAAATTAAAGCACATAACACAAGCATTAATTAGATATTCGATAGAATGAGCAAACCGGAATTTCTCCAATTGTGCAGTCGTTAGTTAAATGCACAAGCGAATATGTCTTGGAAATTATGACTGGTCACAAGAACAACCACACTAATATAGGTACACATTCATAAAAGTATACAAAACCCAGTCTGTGCAATAATGTTGAAAATAATAAAACCAAACAATAAAACTCACAAGGGGCCGTAGGCGACGGTAGCGAGATCCGATAATTGTAGAAAGTTGTTGTATGGTGCCTGTTAATATTAAATGTATTTAATATTTAGTTGTATATTCGGTTTAATCCCACACCGCCTGTGGTGTTTTCGGATTCCTCTCCTCTATATGTAAGATCTCAAGGGTCCTCCTTTATTGATTCAATACATTACTTGATTTCTCCAAAGTCTAATATGGTATCAAAGATAGGTTCTGCATTTTTTTTTTTTGGAGACACTCTCGGCTGTCCGCTCTGCCCGCTCTGCCCGCGCGACCTGCCAGCAAGCACGACCTGCCAGCGCCTGCCCGCGCGACCTGCTCACGTCCTGCCCGCGCGACCTCCCCGTGCGATCTGCTCAAGCGACCTGCCCGCTCGCCTCCTGTCCGCCAGTCTCCTGCCCGCCAGCCTCCGATCTGCTCAAGCAATCTGCCAGCGACCTGCCAGCGCCTGCCAGCGCGACCTGCTCGCGTCCTGCCCGCGTGACCTCCCCGTGCGATCTGCTCAAGCGACCTGTCCGTCAGCCTCCTGTCCGCGCCCGCCTCCTGCTCCAGCGACCTCCAGCGCGAACTGCCCGCGTGAGCTGCTCCCGCGACCTGCCCCCCTGCTCCCGCGATCTGCCTCCTTTCAGCGAGCTGCTCCCGCGACCTGCCAGCCTTCTGCCCGCGCGGACTGCCAGTGACCTCGCGACCGCCCTACCAGCATCCTGCATGCGCGAGCTGCCCTCCTGCGCCTCCAGAGCGCCCTACCCGCAACCTGCTTCCGGGTCCTGTCCGTCATTCCTCCTCTCTCAAGACCGCCCGGCTCCATGGCAGCCCCCTTGATCACGCCACCCTTGAAGGCCACCTCCTTCCAACTCACCACTGTCAGCGATTGGTCGGACTGGTCTCTCACTGTCGAAGCCGCTCTCTCCTCCCGTGATCTTTGGGATCACATCACTGGTACTCCTCTCATCGCTGCAACTTCTGCCACTACTGTCACCTCTGCGACCTCTGCCACTACTGTCACCTCTGCGACCTCTGCCACTACTGTTACCTCTGACAGCACCTCCGTACCCGCCACCACTCCAGATGTCGGCACCCTTTGGCGGCGGCGCGATCAAGCCATCCGGGCTTACATCCTGGAATCTGTTGCTCGTCCGCTCCTCACCTCCATCGGTCGTCTCTCATCAGCCCGTGCCATGTGGGAATATCTTCGGGACCAGTTTGTCCCCCGCGGTGGAGCTCGACGTCATCGTCTCATCTGCGACTCTCAATCTGCTCGACAGGAAGGGCGATCCATTCAGGATTTCTTCACCATGATGAGCACCCTCTGGCACGACTTGGACTCCATGGTCCCCCTCCCATGCGGTTGTCCTCGCTCCTTAGAGTTTCAGCTCCATCTCTCTGAGGGTCATCTCCATCAGTTTCTCGCTGCTCTGCGTCCTGAATTTGCTCCTCTTGCAGCCCAGCTTCTTCATCGGGTTCCTCTTCCTAGCTTGGATGAAACCTTGATTGCCCTGCTTGATGAAGAGACCCGTCTCCGTCCTCCCGTGGTTCTCCCCCCTACTCCTGGGATCGACACTGCTCTGGTCATCCGACCACGCGACGGCCCTGTTACTTGCAACTACTGTAAGAAGGCGGGGCACATGAAGTTCGAATGTCCTACTCGTCCCCCACGCCCTGATGAGCACAGACAGCGTGACAACCGCCGTGACGGCCGTGGTCGGGGACGTGGTCGTGGCTCCGGATCACCTGTCACGCCTCCTCATCCTACAGTTGTTGCTGCTGCAGATCGACTTCAGCGACTAGAGGAGTTACTCCTTCAATATCCTCTGCTTCAGCCCGCCACTCCCACCAGCTCTTCCGACGCCACTAGCTTGTCAGCCGCCTATGGTACTACTGTTGTTCGGGCTTCACCAACTGCTCCTTGGTATTTTGACTCCGGGGCCTCCTGCCATCTCACCTCTGACTCTAGCACCCTCACCAACTGTACCTCCACCCCCACTTACCTTCAGGTCACCATTGTTGATGGGAGTTTTGTCCCTATTTTGCAGTCTGGATCAATCACCCTGGCATCTGGCAGTCCCGGTCACCTTACCCTCTCAGACATTCATCATGCCCCTCGCCTACACATGAATCTTATCCCCGTCAGCTCCCTTTGTGATCTTGGCCTAACTGTTTTATTTTCTTCCTCTGCTTGTGTTGTGCAGGATTCACGGACGGCTCAGAGGATTGGATAGGGCCATAGGACTGGTGGCCTGTATTAGATGGAGTATCTTCATGTTCCACTCTCATCATCTTCGTCCGCTTCTGCTCTCTCTGTTACCTCTGATGCCGACTTGTGGCACAGACGTTTAGGTCATCTGTCTAACAACCGACTCTGAAGTGTTATCCGTTCAGGAGCTTTGGGTCGGGTCTCCTCTTCCCCCCTCTCTGTTTGTACGGGATGTCATTTGGCAAAACACCTTGCTCTATCCTTTTCTAGCAGTGTTTCCCAAACAACAGCCCCTTTTGACTTAGTTCACTCTGATGTTTGGGGTCCGGCCCCGATTGCTGGTTATTTGCATTATGTAAGTTTTATTGATGATTTCTCCCGCTGCACTTGGGTTTATCTTCTTCGACAACGATCTGAAATACCAACTATTTATCGCACATTCACCGCAATGCTTCACACTCAGTTCGGGTGTCGAATTAAGACCTTTCGCTCTGATTGTGCTCAGGAGTTTCTCTCCTCCACCATGCGCGACCTCACTCACTCTCATGGCACCATCCATCAGCAGTCTTGCCCGCACACCCACGAACAAAATGGGGTCGCTGAACAAAAACATCGTCACATCATCGAAACTGCTCGTGCTCTTCTCATCTCTGCCTCTGCTCCCCATTCCTTCTGGGCCGAAGCAGTTCTCACCACTGTTCACCTTATCAACATCACTCCCTCCTCGGCCCTCTCTGGAGCCACTCCTTATGAACGACTATACTCACGTCCACCAACGTACGCCTCTTTCCGCACGTTTGGGTGCACCTGCTTCGTCCTCCTCCCTGTTATTGAACGCACCAAACTCTCGGCTCGTTCGGCTCGATGCGTTCACTTAGGTCTCAGTGCGTACCACAAGGGATACCGCTGTTACGACCCCGTGACTCGCCGCATCCGCATCTCTCGCCATGTCTCCTTCCTCGAAAATGAGATGTTCTTCTCCTCCACGCCAACTCCAACAACATTTCCTGCCCAAACCTCCCTTACTATCCCGGTACAACTCCAAAATGAGATGCTCTCCCTTCCGCTACTTCCACCTATACCCACTCGTCCCCGGACCCAAACAGCCCTTCCTATCCCGGTACAAGATCATCCTCCGGCCGAGGATTCTCCATCCACTTCCGTTACTTCTACATCCACCAAATTTCCTTCCACTACAGCTCCATCTTCCGCTCACGCTCCTTCTAATGCAGGCCCGTCTGACGCTCCTTCATCCGCCTCTCCGCACGTGGATCCCGCACCACCTCGGCGCAACCCTGCTCGCCCTCGCCACCCTCCTGCTCGCTACGACCACAGTCCTGACAGGTATAAACCTTCTGCTCTCACCACAGCTATCTCCTATTCCCCTGCCTTTCAGGCCTTCCTCACCGCTCTACACTCCCACTGAGAGCCTCAGTCATACCGAGAGGCAGTTGCTCTTCCTGAATGGCAGGAAGCCATGACCGCTGAACTTCAGGCTTTCCACCGAACTCATACATGGGACCTCGTTCCCTGCCCTCCTGGCGTAACTCCCATCAGCTGTAAATGGATATTCAAGATCAAGAATCGCCCAGATGGGTCTATTGACAGACACAAAGCCCGTTTAGTTGCCCGTGGGTTCCTGCAGGAGCATGGGATCGACTATGATGAGACCTTTGCACCAGTTGCTCGTATGACATCTGTGCGCACCTTACTTGCAGTTGCTGCTGCCCGGAATTGGCCTCCCCACCAAATGAACGTTACAAATGCCTTTCTTCATGGTGATCTTACAGAGGTCTACATGACTCCTCCCGGGGTCTCTCTGTTCCCACCGGCCACATCTGTCATCTACGTTGGGCTCTTTATGGTCTCAAACAGGCCCCTCGTGCCTGGTTTGAGCGCTTTCATACTATTGTTCTCAAGGCCGGCTTTATTGAACGACAGACTGATCATGCATTGTTCACTCGCACTTTTGGTCAGGGATGTGCAATCCTTCTTCTCTATGTGGATGATATGATTATCACTGGCGATGACCATGCAACCATAGCATCTCTTCAACAGCACCTCCGGAGATAGTTCGAGATGAAGGATATGGGCCCTCTTCGCTACTTCCTTGGGTTGGAAATCTCTCGGTCCAAACGTGGCATCCTTGTCTCTCAACAGAAGTATATATCTGACATCCTCTCTGTTGTTGCTCTCACTGACACCCGGACAGTTGATACTCCCATCGAGCTCAATCTAAAACTTCTCCCAACTGACGGTGAACCTCTCCCGGATGTCTCCCGCTATCGGCGACTTGTCGGGATGTTGGTCTATCTCACTATGACTAGGCCTGACATTGTCTATGTCGTCAGCTTTGTCAGTCAGTTTGTCCAAGCTCCGCGCTCGGCTCACTACGCCGTTGTTCTCCAGATTCTCCGCTATCTCCGCACATTCGTCAACCGCTCATTGTTTCTCTCAGCCACTTCTCCACTCACCCTCCGAGCATTCTCTGATGCTGATTGGGCGGGGGATGCTGCAACTCGTCGCTCTACCACTAGCTTCTGAATCTTCCTGGGTGACTCTCTGATCTTCTGGCGTAGCAAGAAACAGGACTCCATTGCGCGCTCCAGTACTGAAGCCGAGTATCGTGCCATGACTTCCACCACTGCTGAGATCGTTTGGCTTCGTCGACTACTCGGAGATCTTGGTGTGGCAATATCCGGGCCCTCTCCCTTATTCTGTGACAATCGAAGTGTTATACAAATTGCCTCTAATCATGCATTTCATGAACGGACGAAACACATCAAGATTGATTGTCACTTCACTCGCCAGGAGTTTCTCGTCAACACTATCTCTCTACTGTTCATTGCTTCTGAAGAACAAGTGACTGACTTCCTCACCAAGCCTCTCACATCTGCAAGATTCCGCTATCTCATTAGCAAACTCTCAGTTCATGATCCACCGTGAGTTTGAGGGAAGGTGTTAATATTAAATGTATTTAATATTTAGTTGTACATTCGGTTTAGTCTCACACTGCCTGTGGTGTTTTCGGATTCCTCTCCTCTATATGTAAGACCCCAAGGGTCCTCCTTTATTGATTCAATACATTACTTGATTTCTCCAAAGTCTAATAGTGCCTATCGGAGAGGATGTAGAGCTCGAAACTGATGGTGGACTGGATGGAAAGAGTTGTCGAGGGAGGGAGGCTGCTGGAAACAGGGGCATGGAAGGTTGTGTTGTTGTGGGGAGGTGTTGAGTGTTTCCGGTGGCCAAGAAAAGAACACTGGAGGGGAGGCACAGGCTGAGCGTGGCTGGATAGGGTGGATGTAGGCTATGTATTATGCTTGCTGCGGTTTAGGAGCTGCAGGTGGGATCCAGTGGGCTGTTTGCTGGTTCAGGAGTGATCAGCTATGATAGGTGAGTGCTGAGAGGGATTTTTTTTTCCAACAATTTTGCACAATGAGTGGTCGTCTATGAAGAGTGACTGTTGAGAAGGGTTGACGACAGCAGTTTTGCTGTGTTTTAGGGCTAGGGAGAGGGTTTCGGAATGGAGTGATCAGCAGTTTTAGTGAATGTTGGTTTTGTATCGCGCATGTTTGTGTCGCGCGCGTTCGTACGACTTATTGGCATGACCGACCAATAAGACTCTGAATGTAAAGGTCCGTCAAATTAAAAGCATTGTTAATTTAGGCAAGCAATTGAATTGATGTAAAAATTAAGATATTACTATATTAAAAAAATTATTATTATTAACAACATAATTCTGAAATTATATTTAAAATAGTATTTAATTTCAGAATTATTTATTTGATCGAAGAGTACCTAAAATCATCTCATTAAAGGCCTATATCAATTAGCTTGAAAACCAAGAGCCACAATTAATCCCTTCTTTATTTTCATTAACCTCATTCAAAACCAATTGTTATCAATACCTAAACCTATATGTATTAACCCCCCCCCCCCCCCCCCCTCACAAGGAGCTTGGGAAAAAACTGAAGAACAGAGAACTCTCTCTGTTCTTTCGAAAACTCCTAGCCGTCAGCAGTTTCACCCTCTTCCCGCTCGTCGAACCCTCTTGCCGCCCATCTGCCGCCGCCGGAGCCTCCTCCAAAATCCGGCGACCAGTCCTCCATCTGCTGCTTAAGGTTTCGACGCATGATCCATTTTTCTTCTTCTTGTTGAAACCGACGACATCACTCCTCCTGAGCCGCTTCCTGCTTGCCTGAGCCCTACACGGCCTCCTAAGGGCCCGAAGACCTCCGGCGATCCCTCCTCAACCTACCACTGACGGCGCCAAGCCTTCAGCTTCCGTTCGGGCAAGGCCCACAAGGTGCATGCATCTCTATGACAGTCTCCCAGAGCCCAACTTCCACTTCCTTGATTGCAGCTAGAGCTGTCACGGTTCCGGTTCGTTTTCGGTTCTACCCATGAACCGAACCGCTAAGGTAACGGTTCTTAAAATTTGAACCAAAACCTTGTTTGGTTTAGCCGGTTCCGATTCTGGTTCCGATTTCAGCATATTTTTGGAACTGCCGTGTCAACGATTCCGGTTCTGGTTCAACCAAAACCAAACCGGTTCTATGCGGTTCGGTCCGGTTCCAATCGGTTTTGTGTCATAGTTTTAATCATTTTATAACACTATAATTGAGTCATTAGACGCAATCACAAAGATTATTATCTCTTTAAAAATACATATTCAAAAAGGAAAGAAGTCTGCGGTGAGGATAAGAAGCCTGAATCGACGCTTGTTGGTCTTCCACAGTGCCTGTTTCAGGGTTGAGCGGATGAGTGAGGCGAAGAGGCAGCAATGGACATAGAGGAAACTTGAAATGAGGACGTAATAAAAAAAATAGAGAGATACCCGAAGGAGTTGGAGGAAAGATCTTCTGGGATTGTGGCTAAAATTGCCCGAGCTCGATGATGGCTCTAGATTGCTTCATCGAAGGCCTACTATCGTGGCCGATTGCGTCGCTCTGTCGGTAAGGGTTCGACAATGAGGCCACTAGCGAGGAGCAGAACGACTGGTAATGAAGAGGAGAATAGGGAACGTGTAGAGCCCTAATTTTTTGAGAGAAGAGTGGGGAAATGAGAGGATCGCGCGAGTGTCATTGATCTACGGTCAGGATGGTTTGTGCAGTCCGACGACATTACACCAATGGGGAGTATTTTTTGTGTAATATAGTAAATATAGATATTATAGATAGATTATAAAAAAAAAAGTATTAATAATAAAAATATACTATAAAAAAATAAACAGGTTCCAATTTGGTTCTGCTTCGGTCCGATTTGGATTGGGTCTAAAAATCTTGAAACCGCTTGAGACTTGTATGTTGCGGTTCCATTTACGGTTTCGGTCCGAATAATAAAATGAAAGAACCGCACCCGAACCATTGTTGTTCACGGTTCCATAATTCAAACTGGAAACAGAATAATTAGCAAACGGTTCTGATTCGATTTTCGATTTTAAGTGACAGCTCAAATTGCAGCCAAGTATCCTCCAGGCTCTGCCATACAGCTTAGCTTTCAATCCGAGCTTTTTTCCCACAGAAACCAAAGACAAGAAAACCCTATGGCCACCTCTTGCTGCAACTTATGGTATATCTCTCCTCCTTGTCTCGCTTGTGATTTGCTCTTATAATAGTATGCTTAATTGTATTTGATCTTTAAAGTCAGAGCAAGCTTGCCTAAGTTAACTTTATTTCTTGTTTGTCGTCAATTTCATATTCGCGAATTTCATTCATCCAATTTCTGCCTATGGAAATTTAACTCACGTTCGAATTATGTTAGAATGGCAGAGCAACTTTTGCGCGTTTGCAACCCCGAAGTCATTTATCGCATAAACTATCCGTAAGAGTTTAATTGCGCCATATAGATCGCTCCAATTACGTTTTAAACTTGCATCGTGAGTTCGCTAGCGCCTTAAACTTAAAAGGGTCTCACATTATTTTAATTAAATCAATTTCGTGATTTTAGACCACATCAGTTTGATATTATAAGGGGTTGGATTCAGTCCTATCATGAATTCGACGATCCTTTAATCTACACAAATAAAAATAAAAAAAAAAAGACTTAATTTGAGTTTTCAAGTTTAAAAGAAAATTTTGGTATTAAAAAAATTGTTTTTTTGTTTTAAACAAAATCTCTCTAAAAACTTTTATTTGGTAAAAAAAATTTAATTATTTCAAGTATTTTTTAAAATGAAAAATAGAGTAGACCGCTTAGAGAGTAGCATAGGAGACTTGACCAAACGAATAAGTGATTTGATGAAGGCGGTAGAGACTCTCACCACCAATATGGGTGATGTGGGGCACATAATGAACGGATTACGCACGTCTGTCAACAAATAAAAATCACTATGCACTTAGGGGGAGCCCCTCACCAAATCCCTAGACATGAGGACCACATCCCTAGACCTGCAGAACCTGATCCTGGATTCTGCAACCAACCCCGTTGGGATGATGGAGTTAAGTTGGATGTAGGTGCAATTGAATATATGTAAAAAATAAAAATATTATTATATTAAAAAATAGTATTATTATTATTAAAAAAAATTCTGAAATTATAATTAAAATTGTATTTAATTTCAGAATTATTTATTTGATGGGAGAATACCTAAAATCATCTCATTAAAGGCTTATATCAATTAGCTTGAAAACCAAGAACCACAATTAATCCCTTCTTTATTTTCACTAACCCCATTCAAAACCGGTTGTTAACTTGGTATCAATACCTAAACCTATCTGTATTAACCCCCCCCCCCCCCCCCCCACCACCACCACCACCACCCACCCCCGTTTTACCCTCTTCCCGCCCTTTGAACCCTCTTGTCGCTCATCTGTCGCCGTCCGAGCCTCCTCTAAAGTCAGGCGACCAGTCCTCCTCCATCTGCTGCTTGAGGTTTCGACACACGATCTATTTTTTTTTCTTCGGGTTGAAACTGGCGTCACCACTCCTCCTCCCGAGCCGTTGCCTACTCGCATGACCTGCTTCTGTTCGGACAAGGCCTGCAAGGTGCCTGCATCTCTACGACAACCTTCCAGAGCCCAACTTCCACTTCCTTGATTGCTCTCGAGTATCCTCCAGGCTCTGCCATACAACTTAGCTTTCAATCCGAGCCTTTTTTCCACAGAAACCAAAGACGAAAAAACCCTATGTCCACCTCTTGTTGCAGCTTATGGTGTACCTCACTTCCTTATCTCGCTCGTGATTTGCTAGTATTTGATCTTTAAAGACAGAGCTTTCTTGCCTAAGTTTGCAATCCATATAACGCACAAGGAATTTTGACTCAAGTTCAGATTATGTTCGAATGGGGGCACCTAATGAGCGTTTGCAATCCCTAGGTCTTTTATTGCATTAAACTATCCGTGAGAGTTTAAATTGCGCCACAACATTTAAAATAGATCGCTCCAATTACGTTTTAAACTCACATCGAGAGTTTGCTAGCGCCTCAAAATTAAAAGGATCTCAAATTATTTTAATTAAAATCAATTTCGGGATTTTAGTCTACATCAAGCAACCATCATGAACATCTATGATCAATAAAGAAAACACATAGGAAATAACAAAACATCGCTCCAGAATTAACTTCAGACTTAGAACATCCATCCATCGATGTCAAATATGGCATGTGACAAAACGGCCCCGAACAGGCTCAGAAACACGTGCTCTAAATGTTTTGTAGGTCCACATCGGCACCGCGGATAACCAGAAGACCTTGGGAAAAAGACTCCAACATATGTAATAGCCTCGGAAACCAGCGCCTCCTTATTTATATTTAAACAAGTTAGGGCAACCATCTAGAACAGCTATGATTGACCGTTCACGATGGTTGTCCGATTTCACTAAATAAAACACTAAAAAAATTTAAAAACGTATAGGAAATATTGAAATGTCGCTCCGGACGCGACTACCGGTTCGGATCGTCTATCTGATGATGCCAAATATGGCAAGTGACAAAACGGCCCCGAAGAGGCCCAAAAACTCATGCTCCAAACGTCTTGTTGGTCTCCATCACAAATTCTTTCTTTTGCTAAAAAGAATTGAGAGGACTTATTGCAAATATGATTCGGGAGATAAAACGTAATATATAACAGTACTTAATTTCTTGTTGTGGTAATTTTAACATTTAAAGAATAGAATAAAATAAAAATTGTCATAGAATTACGTGGTGGAATTTGAAATGTGAAAATTTGTTAACCTTTAAAGATCGATAGTCAAAGGAGACAATTTATACTTCTTTATTGGAGCCAAATCTGAAATGAGATATGATAACTAGTTTCATTACGAAGATTATTGTAAAGATTCTAGAAAAATCAACAAAGAGATTAGTTATTGCTAAGGAGAGTTGTGACGAGAGTTAGAAGGTAACAGAATTTTTTAAGGAAATATTGTGATATTGAAGACAGTTGAATACCAAAGAACTTATATTGATTATAAAAACAAGTTTAAAAAAATTATGTTTAAGAGTGTGGTGGACAAAGTTATATTTTTTTATGATACATATGATAAACTTGGTACTATGGAATGAGAAAATGAATATGTAGAACATATAAGGTTAGAGTCAAGAAATCTAGAAATTTTGATCGAATTAAATGAATTAAAAATGAAGATAAAAGAATCTCCATTAAAGATAGTATGATGAACAATGGGTAGCCCGATGCACCAAGCATCCCCGTGTAGCGAGGGTCCGGAGAAGGGTCCCACCACAAGGGTGATATGTAGGCAAACCTTACCCTGCATTTTGGCAAGAGGCTGCTTTCAGGACTCGAACCCGCGACCTCGGGTTCACACGCCAAAACCTCAACCGGTGCGCCAAGGCTCCCCTTCTACTATAATGAACAAATAATTAATTTAATTATAGAGTAATCCAAAAAAAAAGTGAAATTAAATTTGAAGAATTTGCATAAAGGTAACCTTTTAGGTCAAGATGAGATATTTATTAAGATTTGGAGAATTACAATGGATTGGTTAGCAAGACTTTTCAATAAAATTTTCAAGACTAAGATGTCAAATTATTGGAGGAGAAGCAAGTTGATGTTAATATTTAATAACAAAATTGATGTTCCGTATTGTGTTATTTATTAAAGAATCAAACTCATCGGGAGACCAAAATAGAAGCCTCAATAGTCCTCTAGATTCCCTCAATAACCACGGGTGATGCGAGGAATTGCTCTGAACGACCAGGTGTTCTCTTGAAAGTTGTTTCTAGTCAAGGCATGCTTTTATGTGAAAGCTCGTAAAGTGTCTATCTCCCTCTCTATTTCCACGTTGCAGCTAAAAGTCATGTTGCTAACTATAATCATCATTTAGGAATTATCGGGAGACCAAAACAGAAGCTTCAATAGTCATTTGGATTCCCTCAATAACCATAGCTGATGCGAGGAATTGCCCTAAACGACCAGGTATTCTCCTGAAAGTTGTTTCCAGTAGAGGCATATGTTCACGTGAAAGATCGTAAAGTGTCTATCTCCCTCTCTATTTTCCACGTTGCAGCTAAAAGTCATGTTGTTGGCTATAGTCGTCATTTAGGCATTATCGAGAAATCAAAACAAAAGCCTTAATAGTCCTCTGGAATCCCTCAATAAACACGCGTGATGCAAGGAATTGTCCTCAACGACCTATTGTTCTCCTGAAAGTTGTTTCTAGTGGAAGCTTACATGAAAGCTCGTAATGTGTCTATCTCCCTCTCTATTTTCCACATGCAGCTAATAGTCATGTTGTTATCTATAGTCATTATTTAGGCATTATCGAGAGACCAAAACAGAAGCCTTAATAGTCCTCTGAAATTCCTCAATAAACACGCGTGATGCAAGGAATTGTCCTCAACGACATAGAGTTCTCCTGAAAGTTGTTTCTAGTGGAGGCATGCTTTTACATGAAAGCACATAATGTGTCTAACTCCCTCTCTATTTTCCACATGCAGCTAATAGTCATGTTGTTGTCTATAGTCGTTATTTAGGCATTATCGAGAGACCAAAACAGAGGCCTTAATAGTCCTCTGGAATCCCTCAATAACCACGCGTGATGCAAGGAATTGTCCTCTACGACCATGTGTTCTCCTGAAAGTTGCTTTCTAGTGGAGGCAAGCTTTTACATGAAAGCTCATAAAGTGCCAGGCTATGATTGTCGAGGTCTCAAAAAGTAGGACATTGGTGATCGTTTAAGGCATGTTACTCTATCCACCTCTATCAAGAGGATTCTAATTTTCTAAGTCACACTCACATGAAATCTAGGTCTACATATATGATCCTCCTTCTAATACCTCATAAAAAGAGCATATCTCTCCCAAATCAAGTATTCTTGTTTACTGAAATTCACATTCAAGAGAGTTAAGTTTGGTTGGATCATCCAACACCATCACATAACAATCATACAACTCCTATTCCATAGATAGATAAATAAAAGACATTTGGCAGCAGAATTGAAAAATAATTAGCTACAGAACCAGCTTGGGAGAACGATGAGATTAGATTACCAAAGTTTCGGCCGACGATGCAATGCCAGGTGGGGCCGTGGTTCTTGTCGAACTCCTTCTTGATGTATTCTGCTATGTCCTTCTCCACAGCATGCTTATCGAAGGCCTAAACCCTCGCAGCCAGATGAAGAACCACGCTCAGCGCTCCATTAAAATTAGACCAGAGGAACTAATCGCTACAAGTAAAATAATAACAAGCTCAAGAAATGGCAGCGGTTCGTACGGAGAGGGCGCAGTTGATGGCCTCCTTCTGCACCTCGTCCTTCATGTCGGCGCTCTTCAGCACGACTCGCTTAGCCAGAGAAACCTCTTCGTCCCCGAATACCCTAATCCCCGCGTGCGGCAGTGTTCCTCCGGCAGTGAGGCGGCCGCCGCCGCCTCTTCGGGTCTCATCCGCCATCTTCTTCCCGGTATGTTCTCCCGGCGACTGACTTGGCTTGGATTTACAAGCGGAGGTGAAGACGATCTGGATTTTGGTATTTCCGTATTTACTATCCTTTTTAATTTCGAGCGGAACTCCGAGAGGTGCGGTAACCGGCTTGGAGGATACAATATCGGTTACCGGAACATGTAAGGGGGTCGAGGCATTGAAGCGGTAATGTTACCTGTGCACACGTTCTTGTGTCTACCATTATCGCCTAGAAGAAGATAATTCAGTTCACTTTTTTATCTTGTCTGGTGTGGACAAAAATTCAAAGGCTCAATCATTATGTATGGGAGATTTGAAATTTATTATAGGCGGGGAATTTATGCTGGGATATTTTATATTATTTTAATAAATAAGGTTAATTTTGATAACCACAACCCAAAAATTTTAAATAATTTAATCACAACCGGATATTTGACTTGCCACATCAACCAGAGAAAAGTGGCATCGGCCACGAGAGGAAGGAGGAACTAAAGGGGATACGTGAGGGATTGGGCGTGACTGAAAACGGTATACGCGAGAGGTTAAGGTTTTAAATTTTGTGATGTGGTAAACACACAAAAAATGAGGTCTTTTTTAAAATTATTAGCTGCAGTTAGCCAAAGACGGTTACAGTTAACAATTGTCGTAAATAAAAATGGTAGGATGTATTGCTCACACATATCCACCAAAAAGCCGCTGAAATTTAGGCTCTGTTTGGCGCGGGTTATATGTAGCTGCACACCATTGCTTCTCAAAATTTGAATCAAACAATTTTTTTGACTAACACGTTGCAGTCACGATGGCTTTAGCCACCGTGAAAAAGAGCGGCACCCCGCTCTTTTCCTGCGGCGGGTATTGAACTGCGGCAGGAGAGCCGCACGATGGAGCCATATAAAATAGGAGCTCCTTCGAAATATTAATGCAAACAGCTTGTCACGGACTTGTCCCCTTGACAATGTCGCGTGGGGCCTTAGCTCCTTTGTGCGTCCCTTCGCAACTAGCTAAGTCAGCCTTCTCCAACGATCGTGGTGGCGAGATGAATAAGAGAGCACTTTGTAAGGGAGAGCAAAAGAGATTAAGAGAGCAAAGAACTTGTATTCCTTTTGGTTGTTTGTAACTTGCGTCTGGAAGTAAGTAGTTGCTACATTATCCGTCTTGATGGTGTAACTGTCACGGACTTGTCTCATTGATAATATCGCGTGACAAGCTTCGAAATACAATATTAATGCAAAAATATAATATTATTGCAGAAATATATAATATAAATGCAAAATCTATATAATTATTAAAAAGAGCTCAAATTGAATTGTATTATTAAAATAATATTACGTTTGTTTATATTACTATAATTACTTGATAAATAATATATTATTTTCATTATAATTACATTGTCACTTTAATCATATTTTTATTTATATTATTTAGTTTATATTTATATTATTTTTTAATAAAATTATGTATATACAATATGTTTTTCAAATAGCATTAGAACATACTTCTTCCAAACAGTTTCGCTGATTTTCTTCACTCTGCAAAAATCTAAATTTTCCACCACTGCTTCTCCAGTCACTTCAGCCGAGCCAAACAGAGCCTTAAAGAGAATAATTTCGCCACACTGTGAGCTCCCTTGGCTCCTCACCTGCGGTTAAGATGGAAATGACCAGAGTAAGTGACTAGCGGCCCAAAAGAAAACTTCTTTCATTTTTCATTGTGCTCAGGAGAATGAAGGCGACCATAAATCAAGACAATATTGACACATGACTTTTGTTATATATAGTGAAAATATGTTGTGGAGATTATAGATATACTCCGCCCATCTGAAGGAGGTGATCGCCACGTGTAAAGCACTTCAAAAATGCTGTTGACACGTGGCTAAGAATCAAAGGCCTAGTTTGGCGCGGCGGTGGCAGTCATGAATGGAGTGGTCATGAACCATGGTCTGTGAATGGAGTGGTCATGAACCGGAATTTGTTAATTGAGTTATGTTTGGAGGATTTTATTTTTTGCGATCATAAACGAGATTTTTTTCACAAATATTTTGTAGAAAAATTTGCTCTACAATGATAATTCTCATTTATTATTTTGCTTCAATTTTCTAGGGGAGAGAGAGAGAGGCTTACGGGGAGAGAGAAACTTACAGAGGGAGAGAGAGAGACTTACAGAGGGAGAGAGAGAGACTTGCGAAGAGAGCGAGACTTACGAAGACGCAAGAGAGAATAACAATCTAGGGAGTTTCGACTCGGGAGAGGAGAGAATAGCCAATGCACCGTCCAACCACGCTTACGAATCACGGACCATAAACACACAAAATCTGCGAATTTGAGTAGATGCGGTGGCAACCAATACATTCCCAAATGCATTTATGAGAAGCGGATGTGGTGCCCACACTCATTTTTTCGCTAAACTAGGGTTCTGACTTCTACGCTCACACTGGGCTTGACGAAACAGCGCCGGCTCCTTCGTGCTCGACGAAACAGCGTCGGTTCCTTTGTGCTCGACGAAACAGCGCACTCTTCGTCTCCTCCTTCGTGCTCGACGTCTCGACGAACGCCAGGCCGAGGTTGGGATAAGCTTAAGAACTTCGGTTCCGACGTCTCGATGAAACAGTGCACTCCTCCTCATTCGTGCTCGAAGTCTCGACGAACGCCGGGCTGAGTTCTCCGGGCTTAACGAACACCGGTCACGACTTACGCCCTGTCGACTCCTCACTCCTCAGTCTCCTCCAATCTCCATCCTCTGAGGCTCTGCAAACAACCCGTTTGAAACCCCTCTCGGGCTTCGGCGTCGGCGAACGACAAACTCGCCATTCCGCGCCTCCGCTTCTGGAGTTCCGGTAAGATAGCCCTAAGATGATTTGTAATCCCTAAGATTATTTCTACCTTTCTGCTCTGCATTCAGATGGATTACAAATGAAAATCATCCTGGATAATAGATTCCAAATGAAAATTACTGTTTTTGATCACTATTGTAGATGATTTCCCTAAGATGGAATACTTGTAACTCTTGATTTGGGATTTCAGATTTCCAAGGCGGGGCTGGGATAAGCATTAAGAACCTATTATAATATGGATTTTTCGAAGTCTGGTAAAAAAACCTTAACTCTGCAGTTTTCAAATTTGGAATTGATATTATATCTTGAAGAAATTATCAAAAACAGTAATTGATATTAGCTTTTTATCATGAGCAGAGCAGGTTATAAAGTAATTGACAAGGCGATCATTTAGCAAATTAGCAGAGCAGGTTTTGCATCTTGATATTGGCAGAGCAGGTTATATTGCTCTTCTATTTAGGTAATTAAATACAAGTTATTTTAGACGATCACATCCTTAATTTTAATGTAAAAATGTGTTCTTGCTTCTTTGCACACTTGATTATTTTAGGGTCAATCATTAATTTGACGAATAGCGTAATCATAGAAAAGTTTTTTAAAAGAACAAGGTGGCGGAGATGCATTTGTTAGTGGGGGGTTCACAAATTGGAAGCATAAAAATAGATTAGATGTTCATGTGGGGAATCATAGTAGTGTCCACAACCAATGCTTGAAGGCTTGTATAAACTTGATGAACCAAAAGCAACACATTGAAATTGTCTTATGTACTGAATCTGACCAGGTTCGAATGGATATCGCACACGCTTAGAAGCATCAGTGGATTGCATTAGGTTTCTTTTAAATCAAGGATTAGCTTTCCGTGGTCACGATGAATCTTATGAATCAAGCAATTGAGGAAACTTTCTTGAACTCCTCCACTTCCTCGCCGACCATAATGACAAAATAAGTAAACTGGTATTAAAGAATGCTCCTGAAAATCTTAAATTACTAGCACCAAGCATTCAAAGGGATATTGTGCAGGCTGCAGCAATAGTGACTACAAATTCTATCATGAAAGATATTATTCAAGCAAAATTATTTTCTATTTTAGTTGATGAAGCTCGTGATTCTTCAGTCAAAGAGCAAATGGCAATTGTTTTACAGTATGTTGATGAAAAGAGAAGTGTAATAGAATGCTTTCTAGGCATTGTGCATGTAGAAAATACGGCAGCTTCGTCACTAAAGGCAGATGTTGAATCTTCTTTTGCTAAGCATGGTTTGAGTATATCAAGCTTGTGGGGTCAAGGGTACGATGGGGCAAGTAACATGCAAGGTGAATTCAATGGGCTTAAAACATTGGTTATGGCTGAAAATCCATCTGCGTACAATGTTCATTGCTTTGTTCATCAACGTCAATTGACACTCGTTGCGGCCGCAAAAAACACATCAAGGTTTGCTCTTTTTTTGGCTTGATAACAATTATAACAATTGTTGTTGGCGCATCATGCAAGCGTAGAGATATTCTCCGAGAGAAGCAGTATGCAAAAGTTATTGAAGAAATTTATAGTGGCGCTGTGAAAACAGGAAGAGACTTGAATCAAGAAAGAGCACTCACAAGGGCAGGGGACACAAGGTGAAACTCTCATTACAGAACTATTTTGAATTTAATTTGCTTGTTCTCCTCGGTTATTAATGTGCTTGAAGTCATTGAAGAGAATGACAAAATTTCGGAGCATAGAGCTGAAGCAAGTCATTTGTTGGAGAGTATGCAAAGTTTTGATTTTGTGTTTTCGACTCACTTAATGAAAATCATCTTAGGGATTACAAATGAGTTGTCGCAAGCATTACAAAGAAACGATCAAGATCTTATAAATGTTATAACTCTTGCTAAAGTTTCCAAAATATGCCTACAAGCAATGCGAGACAATGGATAAGATTCTCTATTAAATGAAGTAACTATCTTTTGTCAAAAACATGATATTAATGTTCTTAATATGGAAGAAAGATTTGTAGCTCGAGAGAGATCGAGACGGAAATCTGAATACAATATCAATCTTCACATCTATCGTGTTGAATTATTTTATGCAGTTATTGATTACAACTTACCGAGCTAAATAGTCGATTTGATGAAGTGAACATAGAATTGCTTCTATGTATGGCTTGTTTAAATCCAAGTAATGACTTCTCAGCCTTTGATAAGCAGAAATTAATTCGATTCGCTGAATATTATCCGTTGAACTTTTCTCCAATTGACTTAATGGAACTTGAGAATCAACTTGAAAGTTACATATTAAACGTTCGCTCAAGCATAGAATTCTCAGATGTGAAAGAGCTTGGAGGATTAGCTCAAAAGTTAGTCCAATTGAAGAATGATGTTCTATACCCATTGTTGTATTTGCTCGTGAAGTTGGCACTACTATTACATGTTGCAACTGCAAGTGTAGAACGAGCTTTCTCTGCAATGAAGATTATCTAAACATCATTACGCAATCGGATGGAAGATGATTGGATCAATGCTTGTCTAGTAACATATATTGAAAAAGATGTCTTTTATACCAGCGACAACAATGATATAATGAAATGTTTTCAGAACATAAAGCATCGAAGAGGAGTATTATAAGCAAGTAAGCAATCTTATTTTGCTAATTAAAAATATTCTAATTTAGATTTTTTTTGAAAATTAGTAGTCATTTCTTTTCATATGTATCAATCTTTTGTGTCATTATTTTATTAGACGCATCCACTGAAAAATCCCGCTGGGCCGCCTATGCTGCCAAACGAGCCCATAATTACAATTTGTTCTGATGATGTGTTTGCAAGCGCACAATTCTTGAGACCGACAAGATTGTTGTTATTCATTTGCCTGCTCCATACACGATCTCTACTTAGGAACGTATTGTTTGGGCCTACATAGGTAGGGTAGCCATTATGCGAAGACTATTCCTATAGAAGATCATTGCGCTATACCATTAGGATGATGATGTTGGATTTGAGTATGTTTAGCGAGTATTGTGTCATGCAGGAGAGGACTATGTGCAAAGTGCGCCCAACAGGGATTACACTTTGTGAGCGAGGACCACCTCTAGAAGCGAGGATTGTCCTGAGGGAGGCGTGTGTTGCAATCTCTTCTGGAAGTGGAGGATCAGATGAGTGAAACCTAATTTGGAGTCGAGATCGAGCGATTTGGGCTAAGCTCAATCAAAAAATTTGAATCGAAATCAAAAATATTTTGAGTCGAGTCGGCTTGGCTCAAAATGGTTCGATTCCGAGCCAGCTTGAAATGTAATCGAATCAGCTTGGAATTGAGTATTTTTTCTCTTTATTCTGAATCGGCTCAAATTTAAATTGAGTTGACTCAAAATTAAGTAAATGAAGTCTTTTAAGACATTAATCCTTTAGTTTATGTTTAAACTTTAATGTTTTTCAATTTTTAAATAAAAATATATTAATAAAAACATAATATTTTAATCAATTCGAGCTGATTCAAATCATATTTCGAGTGATTTAGGGCAGACTTAAATCGACTCAAAATGTGAATCAAATTGAATCGATTCCAACTGAGTTGAATCAATTGTAACTGATTCTGATTTGACTCTATCCAAGCGATTTTCAAGTGACTTTCAAATTTCGAATAATTTGCTCGACCCTAAGATGAGCTACACATGGCGCATCAGGGTCTGCGCAGAGGGCACATCGCACAAAAAAACTCTAGTTCCTTTTTGAGGGTTCATAAGCAAAAAAAAATGAAGACGAGACACAGAACAACCAACTCTGGGCTCGACAAGCGCCCGGTCATTGTCGAAGAGTAGTTGAATCCCCTTTGGCATTCCTCAACCTATTCAAACGGTCAGTCTCCTTGCTGGAGATAAATATCTCCTCCTCAAGGACGCTGTCAATATTCGAAGAAAATACTACAAACCAAGAGATGGAGAGGAACTTCCAAGGAACAACAAAGAACAAGGGAAAACAAAGTGTTAAACAAAACATACTAAAATCATAAAGAAAAACACTCTTTGCACAATCATCTCTCCTAGAGGGATAATGCGCTCCATAGTGAGCGACTCAAGAAGAAGCTCTCACGAATTTGATATTTAAGGCGCAGATCCTCCAGGTTCTCTTCCTTCACAGTAGAAGAGGATTCGAACACGGCGCTCCGAAAAATATCAAAAACAAACGTGGGCTTCTTCTTTGCCAGTAATAACATAAGCCCTGTAGTGTGCAAAGCAAGACGAAAATTTTCAATTTGAGGGGCGTACGCAAAGTGTAGATCCTTCGCTCTTTAAGGGTCCCACATGCATAGTGTATTGCTCGAACAACTGCTTCATTGGTCCAGGACGAAAATTTCGGAACAAGACTCAGACGAAAAAATGCAACCAAAGCAAGAGAGTTTTGAGGCAAAGTAAATCAGAATATGCTAGATAAAACGGAACGAATATGAAACAACGCAATGTGATCGGTCTTCGGAGAGAAGCTCAATAAAAAAAAGTGATATGGATCGAATCTAGAGACAATTTTTTGATAAACAAGACGAATCGCATAAGAGAATATTGATTATTTCAAAATATAATTAAAATAAAAAAAGGTGGATACAACAACAAAGACAAAAAAGATAGGCAATTGTTAACCGCACCCCAATTTTGGCTATCCGCAACCCATTTTTATGAAATATTATGCATTTTTTTGGAAATACGCCTTGTACAAGCATTTTTAGGAAAAGTGTTCAACACGAAAGTTGTAGATATCATCGAGATCTACAACTTTCGTGTTGAACATTTTTCCTAAAAAAGCATGCACAATGCGTATTTCCAAAAATTCGTTATAGTTAAGTCCATGTTTCAATTCGAGCGGCAATGCGTCTTGTGCGTGCATTTTTAGCAAAAGTGTTCAACACGAAAGTTGTAGATATCGACGATATCTACAACTTTCGTGTTGAATACTTTTCCTAAAAATGCTTGTACAAGACGTATTTCCAAAAAAATGCATAATACTTCATAAAAATGGGTTGCGGATAGCCAAAACTGGGTGCGGTTAACAATTGCCAAAAGATATGATCCCTCTCCCAAAGGCACATTCAAGACTAGAATAGCAACCCAAGAGGTTAGTCGTCTCGCTCGACTAACTAGTTAATATCGTGTAACCAAGGCAGTACTCTATCCATCTCTATTCGAACCGTAGCGTGTATTTTTGGGTTCATAGAAGGGGTGTTCTTCACATATCTGGGTCATTAGTTGGTCCTCCTAATACAAATCAATCCACTTTCTCTTAGGCTCTGTTTGGCGCGGTGGTTATGAACTATCGTTTATGAACATCCAACCTCACCTAAGAAAATTCATCCACTTTTATGTTCAAAACTAATTTTTTTCTTGGTGGCAGTCATAATCGTTGTCATGTCAAACATACATTCTATGATGGTGGCATTTTTGTCCAAACTCACCAGAGCGAAAACGCCACACCAAACGGAGCCCTAATCTTCTTTGTTGTCCCCGCTCTTTTCTTTTGTCACTAGAACGGTCGTGAAGATATCCTGCGAATAAATCATGGTCCAACAAAAAAAAAACAATAAAATAAAAAATTAGTATCTATAAGAACAAACTCAACTTCATCTAGTTGTTGGGTTTCTTCACTAAATAGTCCAAAGGTGATGCTATTGCTTGAAGTTAAGGTTGCCTAGGCAGTCTTAGGGTCTGTTTGAGTAGGTGGTGGCGGTTGGAGAGATGGAGATAAAATAATGTTCTTGAATGGAGCTCCCTCCTTGTGGACAACGGTCTGGGAGATTGGTGGTTCCAAATGAAGCATACTCAAGGTTCATTTGGCAAAGGCGGCGGAGGTCGTAAACGCGGTGGTTATGAACCATCATTCGTGAATATCCGACCTCACATAAGAAACTCCATCCACTTCTATGTTCAAAATTAGTTTTTTTTTCCTTGGTGGCGGACATAACCGTTGTCATGTCAAACACATTTTATAACGGCAGAGTTTTTGTCCAAACTCACCTGAGCAAAAACGTCACCCCAAACGGACCATCAAACAGTCAAAACTAGCATGTGTTTTCTAAAAAAACGCAACCGGGAGAAAACGCCCAAAGCGAACGGAGCCTTAATCTTCATCTGCCTACGAGATCAGACCGAGCTCTCCGACAGACCAATGTAGTTAGATTCTTGACTGAGCTCAAGCGTGTTTTTACTACACTGTCAAGAAGACAAACAATTGTTACTGAATTCGAGAAGCTATTAGAAGTTTGTATCAAGGACAATTTGATGCATAGACTAAGGCTTTGTTTGGCGCGGCTTATTTGCTCCGGTGAGTTGGGTCAAAAATGCAATTATCATAGATTGTATGTTTGGCAAGACAAAGGTTATGACCGCTGCCAAGAACATAAACTAGTTTTGCGCATAAAATGCATGAATTTTTTTAGGTGAGGTCGGGCGTTCACGAACCGCGGTTCATGACCATCGCGTTCAAGACCACCACCACCGCGCCAAACGAAGCCTAACACGCCTTATTTGCTCCGGTGAGTTGAGTCAAAAACGGCATTATCATAGATTGTATGTTTGGCAAGGCAAAGGTTATGACAGCTACCAAGAAAATAAACTAGTTTTGAGCATAAAATGCATGAATTGTTTTAGGTGAGGTCGGGCGAACGACGGTTCATGACCACCGCATTCACGACCGCCACCACCGCGCCAAACGAAGTCTAAGTTAACCGACAATTCTCATATGACTAAATACCAATGAGTAGTAGGATTCAACCTCTTAGTAGTTAGTCCTACATTAATATTGACACAAATTAATATTGAAGCTGGGTACCTTTTTTATAACCATGACCAAAGAATCCCATAAGCATTGAAAACCCCACAATACTAGGCTTCATCATCTTGAGATTCCTGCACCACTTTGCTCATCTTAGCCCTCTTGTTTTTTCTTACCAAATGAACATCTTTATCAGATTCAGAGTCCTCTACTGCTCCATCTTCACAAATGGAGACCGGGGATTCCGCTCTCTGAGAGGCAATGCCATCATCGTGCTCTTCAGATTCATTGCCGGATTTATCCTCGGACGAGTTAGAACTGATCGGAGCAGGCTCGCACTCGGTTTCCTCTCCCGGTGGAGGGGCTTTCTTCATTTCTAAGATCTTAAAATCCCGAACGGTGCTTCGTTTCGCATTCCTCAGCAAATTTACTTTAGTCAGCTTGCTGAGTTGAATCAGATAGCGTTCGTAATCTTCAATATGAAATATGAGGTCAGGAATGCATCTGTTTTCCCTTTTGATCTTGTTTATGGTACCCCTGCTACTGATGTTCTCTTGCTGGTTCTGTATTTAAACGCATCGAAAGGCTTCAGCGAAGTTTTCAGATTGAGCTTAACATAAGGAGGCAAATGCCAGCAAAGCCGCTGCTTGGGATAGTTGTGGCGGTGTGAAACTGTGGTACTAACCTCAACGGTGGTGGTTTACCTGCGTTTGGAACTTCCATGACAGATTTTTCTATCCAAAGCTCCTTTTTTGGGGCCAGGAGGTTCACAGTCGCTAATGTGTGCCGTGGCTAGCCAAACGAAACCTGTGTTTTCCCCACTACATTCACAACCGTCGCCGCTCTCCCAAACAGGTGCCAAAATGGAAATAAATGTACAACGCATTACCCTTTGAACCAGAGCCACGAAGTTGTATAGCTTACTTGTAAGCTTTCTGCATGCAACTTCAGCTAGTTTCTGAAACTTAAGTCCAGGCAACAGCTGCGTGCATCCCTTAGGAACAATTCCAAGCTTAGTCATTCGAGACAGAATCTTGTAAAACTTCGCAGCCATCTTCAGAAATTGCTCGTCTTGAGAGTCTGCAAGCCATCAAACATATCAGAAGAAAGATCGAATAACATATTTGTCACTACAAAATCATACCTTTGAGATTCATATCTGCAAAGAAAGACAGCACATACACCAGTGCTTCAGACCTGGAGTGGACAGCTTCTTCAAGAATGACACCTGGTAACCTTTCAGGAATTTGATGATTCCTTGTAGACTGATCGAACTCGTGCTTGAAGACGGAGACGGATTTCAGTTTTGATACCGACCAATCCAGTTCCACGAGACAAGATTCAATCAAATGAAACAATGCAGCAGCAACAGCGCCCTTCGTTGAGCTGTTCACAAAGGGATATGTTCTAGAGATATCGACGGGATCCTTCTCCTCGGACCCGATAACCTGAAGAAGTTCAGAAGCTATGTCTTGGGCTGCAGTGAGATCGCCTGGAGATGGCATTAAATGAAGTGCTAGTGATATCATATTTTGGGCCAACTTCGGATTTACTATCTTTCTGTTTTTGCAGACATTCATCATCCACATTCCATGTATTTTTCTCAGTTCAAGTGGCATGGCCCTCCAGATAATTAAGAACATTTCGGACACAACCTGAGAATAACAAAGGCCATAAATGTTAGAACGTAAGTTGGAACATAACCTCTCACATGTGTAGTATTTCGCCTCTTAACACATATACTACTTTTAGCAATTGGCTACATGATAGTGGTCCATTAGGGCTAGTTTACTCTTGGCATCATGTTTCCTCCTCTCAGTTGGTTGTCGCCGGTCTTGGAGGAAAAAGCCACCGGTGTTGGCGGAGGTTGTTGTCGCCGGCCTTTGGAGGAGGTGCAGAGGTGAGGGAGACCTGCTCGGTTTCGCAGCGGCGACCTAGGCTCGGCTAGGTGTTCGAGGAGGGGAGGTGCATTCTAGAGGCGGGCTGCCTTGGTTGCGGAAAGGCCTCAATCCGGCTTGGGATTTCTCTCCGGTGGTGGTTGGATTGGTCGTCGGAGGTTCGTCTATGAACCTTGAGCATTCGTAGTGCAATGGACTGCAATAAGTATTTATATTTCTCGGTGTGTGGAGGTGTCCAATTTCACGCGTGGTGCATTTCATTGGATCCTCTGTTGTTTTCTCCTGTTGTATGTACTGCATTTATTTGTGATATAAATTGTGTGGTTGCGCCTCGGTGGGTTTGCGGAGTGCTTATTATTTATATTGCATTGCATGTGTTCTTGTTAGTCTTGTTTGTTTGCAGCGTGTCTGTGGGTGTCGTACCGCGTGTCTGTGGGTGTCGTACCCCCCCCCCCTAATAAGTGATATCAATGGTAGGTTCGTAGGTGACTAATTGGACGTTCCAGTTTAGGTTTGGGTCAACAGCAGGTGACGACTTTGGCCCGCTCCCTACCTTCCTAAATCTGATCTGTGAATTAATCAAATCGCCTAGAGGCATTGAGGGCGGCTATGGAAGGGAAGAATACAATGTTGGTCGGATATTCTGTGGAGAAATCTGACGGTAGCGGGCATTTCCACCTATGGCAGATTCAGGTCAAGGACATGTTGGTTGAGCAGGGTTTGATGTGAGTGTTGCGGGGGCGCGATTCTTTGCCCGCTCCGGTGAAAGATTTTGAGTGGCTTGATTTGGATGAGCGCGCCACCAGTGCCATCAGAATGTGCGTCAACGATAAGGTGCTTTTCAACATTGGCGTTGAAGAGTCTGATGTCAAGCTGTGGGAGAAGCTTAAAGGACTGTACATGAGCAAGTCGTTGACCAGGAGGCTGATGTTGAAGCAATGATTGTATGGATTGAAGATGAAGGAGAGTGATAACCTGCATAAACACTTCAATGTGTTCAATGGACTTCTCAACCAACTGCATGTGGTTGGTGTGACAGTGGAGGAAGAAGACAAAGCTTTGATGCTTCTTACCTCGCTCCCGACGTTCTACAAGCATATGCAGGCCATGCTACTGACTACTGTATGGAAAGGACACAGTAGATCTGGAACAAGTCACATCAGCGTTGTTGTCCAGTCAGATGTTGTCGGACCCCACTCCTGGGGGTGAGAATGCGTTGACTGTAGGAGGACAAGGGTAGCTGCTCGGGAAGGGATCTGGTAGTGCAGAGGTCAGATCTGCATCTAGGAAGAATGCAGTGACATGCTACCAAAGCAAGCGGAGTGGTCAAATCAAGAGGAACTATCTGCAGCATGCACAGAGTTCTGGGGACGCCTAGAGTACGGGCAAGGCGGCGCTAGACCTGGCAGAGGAGAGTGATAACGCTTTTACCATCACTGAGAGTCAGAGCGACTCTGATAGCTGGATATTGGATTACGGTGCTTCGCAAGACATATGCTCAGATGCAGCGATGTTCAGTTCACTGGAGGTGACGACTGGGTCAATCTTTCTGGGTGATGGTTTAGAATGTGAGGTCACGGAAACAACGACGGTGGACATCCGGACGCATGACAGAGTAGTGCGTAGGCTTGAATGGGTGCATCTGATACCCAAGTTGCGCAGGAATTTGATATCGCTGGGTAGATTAGACTCCATAGGTTGCAACTTTGCGACAAGAGATGAAGTTCTGCATGTGATGTGATGGCACACCATGCTTATGCGAGCTGAGCAGCGCGGTAGTTTATACCAGCTGATATGGATACTATGCGAGGTGGTGTACACATGATTTTTGCGACTAACAGATTGGATGGTTATGCTGGTAGAGCGGATCACATTTCTGGTACTTTGGTTAGGTGAGTCAGGTTCAGTGATTCGATTGCGATGACGTTCATGGGTTGAGCCCGAGCAAGGATGAGTTGACTGGAGCAGGTCGACTGATGTCTCAGGTCTTTGAAACGATGTTCCGTGCAATTGATGTTATGTGCAAATTGTGCCTAGTGCAGTTGGTGCTTTGTGCAGAGAGTGCTTCGCGTAGGTGGTGGCTCCGGATCACGAACCAAAGTAATGGTTTGTTGGGAATTTGGTTTGGTTTGGATATGGCTCTGATTTCTTTGGGTCTCGCTGATACCTAACAGCGTCGGTCTGCCCCTATTCCTGATAGAGAGGGAAGTATAGCCCCCTTTTTTGCTAAGTGTGAAGAACGCATGCAGGGGTTTCGCCCGATTCCTTCTCACAACGGGAACAAGTTTCGACGTCGAGAAGGACTTGTGCGTCTCCCTCTTTTTTTCTTCCTCCTCTCAATTGGTTGTCGTCGGTCTTGGAGGAAAAAGTTAGCAATGTTGGCGGAGGTTGCTACCACCGGCCTTTGGAGGAGGTGTAGAGTTGAGGGAGGCCTGCTCAATTTCGCAACGACAACCTAGGCTCGATTAAGTGTTCGAGGAGGGAAGGTGCGGTCTAGAGGCGTGGTTGCGGCAAGGCCTCAATTCGGCTTGGGATTTCTCTTCGACGGTGGCTGGATTGGTCATCGTCCGACGACGAAAATTCGTCTTTGAACCTTGGTCGTCCGTTGTTAAACGAATTGCAGTAATTATTTATATTTCTCAGCATGTGGAGGTGTCTGATTCCACACGTGGTGATTTCATCGAATCTTCTGTCGTTTTCTATTTTCGGTATGTACTTGATGGCGCGCAACGCCCTACACACGTCTATTCCCACAGGAGGCGGTGAACCATCGCCCGTCCGGGCGATCCGAGTCCTTGGTTGCGTCCGGATCGTCGTTGCGAGTCGATTTACTATATTACTTAATTTATTTTGAGTGTTATTTGGCTCCTGATCGGACCGGACGATATGAGACAGTCGTTTTGGGATGTCCTAAGTCTATTTAGTATAAATATTGGGGTGCAGGGCTGATCTAGGCATCAAAGGTTTATTTGTTGTTTGGGCAACTGTCGGTCTCCACGACTCCATATGGTGCGAGCCAGAAGGATCGCGTGCTTCTCCTCCTTGGTGCGACTCCAAGACACCTTCGCCTTCGTTCAGCCACCGCAAGCCCTACGTGTCTCCTCCTCCTTCCCGTCCAGTCATCGTGAGCCCCACGCTTCCTCTGCCGATTTTTCCCCTCCCGCCCACCGCCAACCACCCTAGCCTAGCCCGACTAGCCACCATCGACGCCATTCCCACAACCAGCCTCGCCCTGCCTTCACCACCCGTCTCCAGCCCAACCACCCCCCCCCCCCACCACCACCATTATTCCTCCATTTTCTTGCTGCCACCAGCCACATACTCCCCCCTTATTCCCACTACCAGCCAACAAACATTGAGTCCCATCATTGCCAGCCGAAATCCATCCCCACCTGCCTCTTTCAACGACATCCCTGACCCCTTTCACACCAGTTCAGACTCCTCCCGTCATCCCCCGGCGTGCAGTAGCCTTGGATGACCTTGATCAGCCCTACTCGTCACCACCGACACGTGTAAGTCGTTAGTTTGGAG
This sequence comes from Dactylorhiza incarnata, assembly GCA_033032865.1. Lineage (NCBI taxonomy): Eukaryota > Viridiplantae > Streptophyta > Magnoliopsida > Asparagales > Orchidaceae > Dactylorhiza > Dactylorhiza incarnata. The sequence continues at coordinate 15,064,294 of JAWHQI010000017.1, forward strand.
TTTTAGTTTTCTATTGTTGTAACTTGGCACTATACCTGCAGTGGATGTTTATTTTGTTAGCTAGCAGTATCTGTGGTCGTTTAATTTGCAAGGCTTATTTTGCGAACGCTTGAAATATTTGTGTCTCATTCGCTTGTGAAACAGTGCTTGCTTTCGTTAATCAAAATTTGTGAAAGCTCGTGCCTTCTGTTGCTTTACTTATAATAATTAAATATTGCTGCTAATTATATTGCGGATCGTCTCTTGCATTTACATCAAACATTGCATTTAGATTGGCATTTTACTTGTCCACCTGGAGTCAACCTACCACTGCATCAAATTGGTATCAGAGCCAGTTTGGGCCACATTTATAAACGTAGTGGTAGGCCTTATAAAGTCTTTAGGTTCATTTATGGCTAGTTATTCTCGTCATTCGTCTCCCCTATTTGGGGACCCCTAGTCAACCTATACCCGGTCTCATATAGCCCTTTTAAAGAAACCCTCATGTTATTATGATGTTTATTATCACTCGTCGCACACCACTCCTAGAGATCGCGTCGACCCCTCGACGTGATTCCATGATGCTAGAAACGATCACCACGATGAGAGGTCCTCACGTTATCATCATTACATCTTTCCAAGACTTTATGATGGTAGAGTTGAATATCGCTCGGGTCATCGTCGTCATGCATCCCCTCTGTTTGAAGAACCTGAGTCTGAATATACGCGACCACCACCGCTCGTTCGTAGGAATCACGTCCACCCACGAGCACGGTCTGATTATGTTAGGAACGATCATCTAGATGACCCTCAGGCGCCCTATAGAGGTCACCATCGCCAGGATCACATCACAAGTCAAGACCCGCCCAGTGTGCCGCAAATAGAGATACTTGAGGCCAAATTTCAGCGGTTAGTTCTTAACCAGTTTGATCGCATAAGATCTATCTTAGGAGGAATCAATAGGAGAAAGTCTAGGGATTTAGGTCAAGTCATCGATGCGTCTAGTAGTGCTCTCACTAACATGAGAGGCCAGACACCTGATTTTGATTCATCTTGTCCGGATGAAACTCAGTTCCCACTTGATTTTGGAGTCGAATCTGATCATGAACTTATGATACATGTGGAGAGTGATACTAGTATGACTAGTGAGCGTGGTCATGAGAGTAAGGCTGAGCGGCCCAGTGACACTGTGATGGTATATCCATCCCATGCACCTCACTTAGACCTAGTGTCTCCTTTCGCTAGGGATCCAGTTCTCGACACTATACTGATTGACCCACACTTGAGTAGAGGATCTTACTACTCTGCCCCTGTCATTATCCCGAGTCACATCACTACTGAGAGCCGAGAGCATAGTGTTGACTCCATAGTGACTGCTGTAACACCCCAGTTTTGTTGATCTGAGAATTAACGTCGCGCTTTAGGTCTTCGTCGCTGAAAACTGCCGTAATGGCAAATTTTTCTTAAACGCACGATCGTGCGTTTCCTTGACGCACGATCGATCCGCCCGTGCGTGCTCTTCGGCTGGAAGATTTGGAGTTCTGAATTTACTCGTGCGTTTTTACGCACGGTCGTGCGTTCGATCGTGCGTTCGCAAACTGACGGAAATAGATCCGTAATCAACGAATTTCTGGGCGCCCGTTTGGTTTGATTCGATCGGACGGCTGTGAGGGGCTCGTGGGAGAACCCTAAGTAGGGCTGAGAAGCTCTCCCTCCTCATTTTCTCTTAAGTTGGGTCTTGAGGGTTTGAGAGAGAGGAAGGGTTGGAGGAGGAAGAGAACTAGATCCCGCCATTGTTGGAGCTTCGGAGCTCCGTTCGGCGATCCGAGACCGGCAGCGCGTAGGGAACGTCGAGACGCTTCTTCTTCTCCGTTTCTTTTCAAGTTTCCATGGCTAGGAGGAGATCTCAAAAGGTAACGACATTTCTCCTCCCGGTCTTTAGGATGCGTGCTTGGCATCCCTTTATTTTCTGCATTTTGGCACCGGATCCGTCGAGTGAGAGGGATCCGGGTCGCCTTGGTTCAAGAGGAACCATCGGGTTGATTGTGTCCGTCCCCGACATGATTTGCACTAGAAATCCGCTCCGTTAGTGGATTAGGCATTGTGGGTGAAGCCAGTTTCGCGACCGTCGGTCCGATTCGGTGATGTTGATTGACGCGCATTTTAGGGGTTTTGTTAGAAATCCGAATACGGCGAATTCGTCGTCGTGATGCCCTTGTAGCTTCGTGTGGTAACGAATGTTGGGTTTTAGGCGGGGAAATAATGTGCGGATTATGGGGCTTGTGATGCCTAGTGTTGTGCGAAGGTGTGATTGGTCTTTGTGGTCGGCTGGCTATCCCGTGAAGACTGATATTCACGTGTGGAGAGTGTCCCGGCAAGATTAGTCCCTTCGGGGTTAACTGACGAGAACGGCTGTGCTAACGGACGAGCCCGGAACGGTCGCCAGGCGAGGCAGTCGGTGGACGTTGTCCCGACGGTAAGACCAGGGCCTTGGGACGTTTGCTCGGAGTCTAAACCAGGGTTCTTAGCATCGGTTGTGTGGTTTGAGGCAAGAACGTGTGAGTTGTTTGACAAGCCCGATGGCATGGAGAGCCAGGCGAGGTGGGTCTCGGCGTGAGTTCTTGGCCTTGGGCTACGATGCCCTTTGGGGGAAGTGTTGAGTACCCCGTGATTGTGCTGATGATGTATGATGTTGTGTTAGACTCATACGCTTTAGGGCGCCTTGGGTGAAACCCGGGTTTGCATTCATATCGCATTTGTAGGCCCCTTTATTACTTGCTCAACATAGAAACGTGGATGTTGTTTGTGACACTCATGTCTGTTGTTTTATGTTGCTTCTTTCCGTATTTTCATGTGCATACGAAGTGCTGACTTGCAGGGTGATGTAGTTCCCCAGGGTCCGCTAGGACGGTCGGGAGGAGGGGTGTTGTTACAACGTTTGTGGTCAGCCATAGCTGACCCTCGTTTACCGCTCTTTGTGATTTGGATGCAGGTCAGGGATCGCAGGCTGGAACGAGCTCGCAAGCCAAAAAGGTCTAAAGCCTCATGAAGTGTTTACCTTGTTTTTCCTGTTTTCCCGTACTCATCTTTTGATGTTCCGACTTGCATGTCGAGGTAGCCTAGGGAAGCTAGTTTCCCCCTCTTTTGGGATTTTATATTTGTGATGAATGTTTGATGACTTGGACTTTGGTTTTGTAAGGCCTTAAGGACAGTTTCGCTCCTATGTTAATTGTGGACAATCTCTGTGGTTTTTAGTTTTGTTTCCGCTGTGTTGTCTGAGTTTTGAGTTGGGTAGTTTATATCATCTTTTAATGCTGAAACTGTGGCGGTTATATGCTGTGGGGTCCCGGCCGGACCCATGTTATATGGTCATTACAGGGGAGGTGTTACAATTTGGTATCAGAGCGAGGTTTAGTATTCTTGCGAGGTCTAGTGTAGACGGATCGCGTGAAGAGGTTGTCCACATAGGAATATTGTGCGGGATCATGAGTATCCCTGTGTTCGAGTCTTGCGAGTAGAACTTGATGAGTTTATTTCCTTGCTTATGCTAGGATGTTGGCGACGATGCGGGGACATCGCGAAGGCAAGAGGAGACTTCGGGAAGCAGTGTTACTGCTCCGGGCCTCATGAGTATGGGCATGCCCCCGGCTGATTTCTGTCGCATACTAGCGGAAGCAATGGTAGCGGCTCAAGCTGCAGCGATGCCACGGGCTCCGACGCCCGTTGTGCAAGTTACGACTCATGTTACTCCGGCGGCTACACCAGCCACACCGGAGGTTGAAGTGAGGCAGGCAGAGCCATTAGCGGAGAGAGCTTTTGTGATGGGCGATCGATTTATGAAGTACTTCTTGAGTTTCCATCCTCCGACATTCAAGGGAGTTGGCACTCCAACGGATGCCGAAGATTGGCTTTCAAGAATCCAGGAACTTTTGAAGGCAGCAGAGAACCCAGCGGAGAGGCAGTCCCAATTCGCGAGTTTTATGTTAGAGGGCGATGCGAAGCTGTGGTGGGTGAACCATAGCGGTCGTTATTTTCTTGGGCGTGTTCCGTCCATGGAGGAGTTTGGGAACGCCTTCCTCAAGCGTTATATTCCGTCTTCGACAAGGTTAGCATTGCAGCGACAGTTCTTGCATTTGGTGCAGCGTGAGAAGACAGTAGACGAATACCTGCAAGAGTTCACTCGGTTGGGTCGTTATGCGGGAACGACTATGGCAGACGATGAAGAGAGGGACAATCTCTTCTATCAAGGCCTGAGGGAGAATTTGAGGCAGCCATTGATAGCCTTGAAGAGCGCAGGATTTAACGAGTTGGTCGAAGCCGCTCGCACTTTGGAAGCGACATGGAGCGAACCCAGCGGCGAAAGGGTTTGGCGGCAAAGCAGGGAGAAGGAAAGCCTTCTCAGTCTCAGTCTCAGTCTCAGTGGAGGTCCGAGGGCAACCGATGGAAGAAGAAGCCCCGTCCTAGCAGGCCTGGGGAGAGAAGTGGCGCACCTTCGGGAGACTTCCGCTCCAGAGGTCCGCTTACGTGTTTCAAATGTGGCAAGGTGGGCCACATAAGTCGGTTTTGTACCGAGGGCGGAGCTGAGCCAGAGCCGAGGCAGGAACAATCGGTGTGTTCCGGCCCTAGTGCCGTGGAGAAAGGAAAGGCGGCGGAGTCTAGTGCTTCGCGGTTCCCTCCGGTGCAGCCTAGAGCGTATAATCTTGGGCAGCAAGAAGCGATTCGTCAAACCGACATGGTGACAGGTACGAAAAGTTTAAGTTTTTGTTCGTTACTATAATGTAGTTTGCGGCCTTTTATGTTTGTTGTGCACGTGGTTAGGTTTCGTGCTAGTTTCGGGTTACCCCTCTCGAGTGTTGTTCGACACGGGAGCATCACACTCTTTTCTCGCGGAAAGCTTTATCCGGAGGATTGGCGCTGAGTCCGTCGAGGCAGAGGTGGAGCTGAGCGTGCGCATGCTGAATGGGTCTTTCATGACCACCGTGAGGAAAGGACGCATTGTGTTGCAAATCTGCGATTGTGATTTCGAGTTGGTAGCAGCGATTCTGCCACTAGCCGAATTTGACGTTATCTTGGGGATGGACTGGCTTGTAGAGCAGCGAGCTAGTATCGACTGCCAGTTGAAGATGGTAACCCTGAGAGGAAAAGGTAGGGCAGAGGTCAAGTTCGAAGGCCTAAGCGGAGTGGCTTGCTCCCTGATTTCCGCTATGCAAATGAGGGGTGCGGTAAACCAAGGAGGTGAGGCGTTTATAGCTTTGTTGGAGACTCACTCCACAAGGTTGGCTATTGGAGATGTTCCGGTGGTGGAAGGGTTTGAGAATGTATTCCCCGAGGAGCTTCCGGGAGCACCTCCTCAGCGCGAAATCGATTTCTCGATAGAGTTGGTACCGGGTGCGAGGCCGGTGTCGCGTCCTCCGTTTAGGATGGCACCGAAGGAACTGGCCGAGCTTAAGGTTCAGTTGCAAGAGTTGTTAGAGCAAGGGTACATTAGGCCCAGCTCTTCGTCGTGGAGCGCGTCGGTATTGTTCGTAAAGAAGAAGGACGGAAGTATGCGGTTGTGCATTGACTACCGCGAGCTAAATAAGTTGACCGTCAAGAATAAATATCCGATTCCCCGAATCGATGATTTGTTCGACCAGTTAGTGGGGTCGGTGGTGTACTCCAAGTTGGACTTGAAATCGGGGTACTACCAGTTGAAGATTCGAGAAGAGGACATTGCCAAGACAGCGTTTGGGACTTGGTATGGCCACTATGAGTTTTCGGTGATGCCGTTCGGATTGACGAACGCGCCATCTGTGTTCATGGATTTGATGAACAGGGTTTTTCGACCATTTTTAGATTCGTTCGTGGTGGTGTTCATAGATGATATTCTGGTTTATTCGAAATCGGAAGCGGAGCATGAGTCTCACTTGAGGGTAGTATTGCAGACTCTAAGGGAGAACCAGCTTTATGCTAAGTTCTCGAAGTGCGAGTTTTGGATCGAGAAGGTGGCCTTTTTGGGTCACGTAATCAGTGGAGATGGGGTGGCGGTAGATCCGGCGAAGATTGAAGCCATTAGAGATTGGCCTGTATTGAGAACCGTGGCGGAAGTCCGGAGCTTCCTTGGACTAGCCGGTTAATACAGAAGGTTCGTGGAGAACTTTTCGCGGATGGCTTTGCCCCTCACTACTCTTACTCGCAAGGACCAGAAGTTCGTGTGGACGCCGGAGTGCGCCCGTGCGTTTGAGAATTTGAAGGAAAGGTTGATGTCTGCTCCGATCCTTAGTCTTCCTAGTGGGACGGAAGGATTTCAGATTTTCAGTGACGCGTCAGGTTGTGGTTTGGGTTGCGTGCTGGTGAAGCACCGCAAGGTAATAGCGTATGGGTCAAGGCAGTTAAAGACTCATGAGAGAAATTACCCCGTCCATGATCTGGAGTTGGCGGCGGTAATCTTTGCGTTAAAATTATGGCGGCACTACGTTTATGGTGCAAAAGTGGAGATCTTCACGGATCACAAAAGCCTGAGGTATCTCCTAGACCAAAAGGATCTGAATATGCGGCAGCGTAGGTGGGTCGAGTTCCTTGGGGACTACGACGTGGAGATTCAGTATACGCCAGGTAAAGCCAACGTGGTGGCGGATGCCTTGAGTAGGAAGTACTCCGGGCAAGGTAATTGGATTGAGGCGCATGACGAGCGTTTGGTGCGAGACTTGGAGTCTCTTGACATTGCTTGTGTGGCTAGAGGTGAGTCTAGTGTGGCTCGGTTGAACTGGATTGAAGTGCAGTGTGATCTAACGGATCGAATCCGAGAGGCGACTAGTGCAGACGAAGAGTGCCAACGGTTGGTGTTGGAAGCTCAGCAAAGCGAAGACAGTGCTTGGGAGATGGTCGGTGGGATTTTGAAGAGAGACGGAAGGGTGTGTGTTCCGCATTTTGGCAAGCTCTGTGAGGAGTTGATGTTTGAGGCTCACTTTACGAAATACTCCATTCATCCAGGTAGTACAAAGATGTACTCGGATATGAAGAAATCCTTTTGGTGGCCTGGGATGAAGCGGGACGTAGCTGAGTATGTAAGCCGATGTCAGACTTGTGCTTTAGTGAAGGCTGAGTGTCAAAGGCCCGGTGGGTTCTTGAAGCCTCTTCCTATCCCCGAGTGGAAATTCGACGATATCTCCATGGACTTTGTACATGGCTTGCCTCGATCGCAGCAGGGTAACGATGCGATTTGGGTGATAGTGGATCGCCTGACCAAGGTGGCTCACTTCATTCTGAATCAGAAGGGTGATGGCGTAGAGAAGCTCGTGGAGCTTTATGTTCGAAATGTTGTGCGGTTGCACGGGATTCCTAAGAGCATTGTTAGTGATCGCGATGGGCGGTTCACGTCGAAGGACTGGAGGTTAGTGCAGAAAAGTTTAGGCACCAAACTCAAGTTTAGTACCGCGTTCCATCCGCAGACCGATGGTCAGACGGAGCAAACGAACCGTACATTGGAGGATATGTTGAGGATGTGTGCTCTTGACTTTGGTACGAGTTGGGAAGACCACCTTTTCATGGTGGAGTTCGCTTATAATAATAGCTTCCAGGCAAGTATTAAGATGGCGCCATACGAAGCATTGTATGGAAAGAGGTGTCGAACGCCGATGTCTTGGGCAGAGGCGGGAGACACTAAGCTTTTGGGAAAGCAAGTGGTGGCAGATGCTTGCGAGATCGTGCGGACGATTCAGGAGCGCATGAAGGTTGCTCAAGATCGGCAAGCGAAGTATTTTAACGCGCGCCACAGAAATGTGGAGTTTGCAGTGGGCGACATGGTTTACTTGAAGATCAAGCCGTTCAAGGGTGTTTCACGTGTGCGGCGACTTAAGAAGTTGAGTCCGAGATATTTGGGCCCGTTCGAGGTTACGGAGCGTATAGGCGAAGCAGCCTATTGTTTGGCATTGTCCGCTGAGCTGAGTGGATTACATGATGTTTTCCATGTCTCTGTGCTGAGGAAAGCTTTGGTAGAGCCAAGCGTCGTGGTTGAAGCGGCGGCGGTGCCGGTGACAGAGGATTTGAGGACGAGAGTTCGTCCGGTTTGCGTGGAGGACTCGGAAGTCTGGCAGTTGCATAACTAGGAAGTCAGGCTTGTAAAGGTGCGATGGGACAATTGCGGGCGAGACGAATTCTCTTGGGAGCGTGAGCAAGGGATGTGGGAGGACTTCCCGGAACTTTTTGCATCAGGTATGCATCGCAATTTTCTGTTTCAGTTTTGAAATTTCGAGGACGAAATTCTTTTAAGGGGGGTGGAGTTGTAACACCCCAATTTTGCTGATCTGAAAATTAACGCCGCGCTTTAGGTCTTCGTCGCTGAAAACTGCCGTAATGGCAGATTTTTCTTAAACGCACGATCGTGCGTTTCCTTGACGCACGATCGATCCGCCCGTGCGTGCTCTTCGGCTGGAAGATTTGGAGTTCTGAATTTACTCGTGCAATTTTACGCACGATCGTGCGTTCGACCGTGCGTTCGCAAACTGACGGAAATAGATCCGTAATCAGCGAATTTCTGGGCGCCCGTTTGGTTTGATTTCGATCGGACGGCTGTGAGGGGCTCGTGGGAGAACCCTAAGTGGGGCTGAGAAGCTCTCCCTACTCATTTTCTCTTAAGTTGGGTCTTGAGGGTTTGAGAGAGAGGAAGGGTTGGAGGAGGAAGAGAACTAGATCCCGCCATTGTTGGAGCTTCGGAGCTCCGTTCACCGGTCCGAGACCGGCAGCGCGTAGGGAACGTCGAGACGCTTCTTCTTCTCCGTTTCTTTTCAAGTTTCCATGGTTAGGAGGAGATCTCAAAAGGTAACGGCATTTCTCCTCCCGGTCTTTAGGATGCGTGCTTGGCATCCCTTTATTTTCTGCATTTTGGCACCAGATCCGTCGAGTGAGAGGGATCCGGGTCGCCTTGGTTCAAGAGGAACCATCGGGTTGATTGTGTCCGTCCCCGACATGATTTGCACTAGAAATCCGCTCCGTTAGTGGATTAGGCATTGTGGGTGAAGCCGGTTTCGCGACCGTCGGTCCGATTCGGTGATGTTGATTGACGCGCATTTTAAGGGTTTTGTTAGAAATCCGAATACGGCGAATTCGTCGTCGTGATGCCCTTGTAGCTTCGTGTGGTAACGAATGTTGGGTTTTGGGCGGGGAAATAATGTGCGGATTATGGGGCTTGTGATGTCTAGTGTTGTGCGAAGGTGCGATTGGTCTTTGTGGTCGGCTGGCTATCCCGTGAAGACTGATATTCACGTGTGGAGAGTGTCCCGACAAGATTAGTCCCTTCGGGGTTAACTGACGAGAACGGCTGTGCTAACGAACGAGCCCGGAACGGTCGCCAGGCGAGGCAGTCGGTGGACGTTGTCCCGACGGTAAGACCAGGGCCTTGGGACGTTTGCTCGGAGTCTAAGCCAGGGTTCTTAGCATCGGTTGTGTGGTTTGAGGCAAGAACGTGTGAGCTGTTTGACAAGCCCGATGGCATGGAGAGCCAGGCGAGGTGGGTCTCGGCGTGAGTTCTTGGCCTTGGGCTACGATGCCCTTTGGGGGAAGTGTTGAGTACCCCGTGATTGTGCTGATGATGTATGATGTTGTGTTAGACTCATACGCTTTAGGGCGCCTTGGGTGAAACCCGGGTTTGCATTCATATCGCATTTGTAGGCCCCTTTATTACTTGCTCAACATAGAAACGTGGATGTTGTTTGTGACACTCATGCCTGTTGTTTTATGTTGCTTCTTTCCGTATTTTCATGTGCATACGAAGTGCTGACTTGCAGGGTGATGTAGTTCCCCGGGGTCCGCTAGGACGGCCAGGAGGAGGGGTGTTGTTACACCGTTTGTGGTCAGCCATAGCTGACCCTCGTTTACCGCTCTTTGTGATTTGGATGCAGGCGAGGGATCGTAGGCTGGAACGAGCTCGCAGGCCAAAAAGGTCTAAAGCCTCATGAAGTGTTTACCTTGTTTTTCCTGTTTTCTCGTACTCATCTTTTGATGTTCTGGCTTGCATGCCGAGGTAGCCTAGGGAAGCTAGTTTCCCCCTCTTTTGGGATTTTATATTTGTGATGAATGTTTGATGACTTGGACTTTGGTTTTGTAAGGCCTTAAGGCCAGTTTCGCTCCTATGTTAATTGTGGACAATCTCTGTGGTTTTTAGTTTTGTTTCCGCTGTGTTGTCTGAGTTTTGAGCTGGGTAGTTTATATCATCTTTTAATGTTGAAACTGTGGCGGTTATATGCTGTGGGGTCCCGGCCGGACCCATGTTATATGGTCATTACAGGGGAGGTGTTACAACTGCCTCACCCACTTCCGATGACACTACCTCTATCAGCGATACTCATCTGGAGGATCATCCCATTATTATTGACTTCATTGTTGAACCTCTGGATAAGCCTCCTGATGAGCCACTACTCCCTTGGGAGGTTCATGAGGCTAGCATTGACTTTATTGTGGGTGTCATACTTGTTCCCATGGGCACTACTATTATTGGTGTTTTCCTCTTGGAAGGCCATCCTGACATTGTTGACCCCCTCGGAATACATCCCTGGGAAGCTCATTTGACGAGCTTCCCCTCCCAAAAGGCATTCACTCTAGTATGGTTGGTTTGTGGCATCACGCGCGCGATGAATTTTCGTATACACCTCCTGGTGAGCCACCTGACGGGCTTTATCATTTGAGAGGTACTCATCACACCCGTGCGTCGTGCTCCTTTGTCACCATCTACGACGTTCCTACGGGTGATAGCGTCGTTCACGCCGAACCTTTCTATCGACCACCCAGGGAGCCTCTTGATTGGCCGCCCCATGTTAGAGATATCCAAGTCATTATCAGGCTTTCCCTTAGGAAGTATGTCGAGTATGTCGTGCTTCATTTGCATCATTCGCATCATTTGCATAAGTCCGTTGAGTCGTTTGATTATCATTTGCATGCACTTCATGAGTCGGTCCGTAAGAAAATTGCAGCTAGTAAAGATTATTATAAAGATCGAGCAGACCAACACCGGCGTGAACAATTTTCGGCGTAGGATAGCAAGTGTTGATTCGCATCCGACCAGAGAGGCTCCCGCAAGGGCCCGCAAATAAACTAAGCGCTCGCCGAATGGGCCCCAACATTGTCGTGCAGCGGATCGGTACGAACGCATATGAAATTGACATCCCTCATGGTATGGGCATCAGCCGAGTATTCAACGTAGAAGATTTGACTCCTTACTAGGAGGAGCGCGTGTATGTGGACCCTTTCTCCACACTCAGACTTGAACTTTTGCTACCTTTGGTCCCTACTAGTCCTACCCCATCCCCACCTGAGGAGTCACTCCAGGAGGTTCACCCGGCACCAGCGACAGTTCCACAGATCCAGCAGTCAGACGGAGATACATTACAGTCAGAGCCACCCACTCTTATCGGCGACATATTTCAGATCATGGGTCATGACTTCTTTATCGTGGACGGACGAGCTATTATACGTTATCTTGTTCGTTGGAGTGGTAGCCCACTATACGACGCTACATGGATTTCTTCAGAGGAGATCGAGAGACTCGCCCCGCAGCTACGTCGAGAGTACGATCATCTTCACTCACCAGAGATGAGTGCTTTCAAGTTGGGGAGAGTTGATGGCCGCAGCGCCCTATGCACGTCTATTCCCGCAGGAGGCGGGGAACCATCGCCTGTCCGGGCGAACCGAGTCCACGGTTCAGTCTGGGTAGTCGTTGTGAGTTGATTTACTATATTACTCTATTTATTTTGAGTTTTATTTGGCTCCCGACCAGACCGGACGATATGAGCCGTTCGTTTGGGGATGCCCTAAGTCTATTTAGTATAAATATTGGGGTGTAGGGCTGATTTAGGCATCAAAGGTTTATTTGTTTTTTGGGCAACCGTCGGTCTCCACGACTCCATCTGGTGCGCCGCTGGAAGGATCGTGTGCTTCTCCTCCTTGGTGCGACTCCAAGACACCTCCTTCGCCTTCCCGTTCAGCCACCGCAAGCCCTACGCGTCTCCTCCTCCTCCTTCCCGTCCAGTCATTGTGAGCCCCATGCTACCTCCGCCGATTCTTCCCCTCCCACCCACTGTCAACCACCCTAACCTAGCCCGACCAGCCACCGTCGACGCCATTCCCAGAACCATCCTCGCCCTGCCTTCACCACCCGCCTCTAGCCCAACCCCCCCCCCCCCCCCCCCCCCACACACACACACACTATTCCTCCATTTTCCTTCTGCCACCAGCCACATACTCCCCCTTATTCGCATTACCAGCCAACAAACGTTGAGTCCCATCATTGCCAGCCCAAATCCATCCCCGCACGCCTATTTCAACGACATCCTTGACCCCTTTCCCACCAATTCAGACTCCTCCCAACGTCCCCCGGCGTGCAGTAGCCTTGGATGTCCTTGATCAGCCCTACTCGTCACCACCGACACGTGTAAGTCGTTATTTTGGAGTTTTAGTTTTCTATTGTTGTAACTTGACACTATACCTGCAGTGGATGTTTATTTTGTTAGCTAGGAGTATCTGTGGTCGTTTGACTTGCAGGGCTTATTTTGCGAACGCTTGAAATATGTGTGTCCCATCCGCTTGTGATACAGTGCTTGCTTTCGTTAATCAAAATTTTTGAAAGTTCGTGTCTTCGGTTGCTTTACTTATAATAATTAAATATTGTTGTTAATTATATTGTGGATCGTATCTTGCATTTACAACAAGCATTGCATTTAGATTTGCATTTTACTTGTCCAGCTGGAGTCGACCTACCACTGCATCAGTACTACATTTATTTGTGATATAAATTGCGTGGTTGCGCCTTGATAGATTTGTCGAGTGATTATTTATATTGTATTGCATGTGCTCATGTTATCCCTGTTTGTTTGCATCTGTGTCTGTGGGTGTCGTACCCCAGTCCCCCTTACTGTGTGTGTGTGGGTGGGTGGGTGGGTGTGTGGGTGGGTGGGGGTGTGTGGGTGGGTGGGTGGGTGTGTGGGTGGGTGTGTGGGGGGGGGGGGGGGGGGGGGGGGGGGGGGGGGGCACGACCGCTCAAGGTTGACTGTACTTGCATGATTGTGACGGTGTGTTTGGCCTAAAACATTGTTTTGGAAAAATAGCATTTGTGACCACACCTACCCAAATGCTAACTGCGTTCACAATGTAGACCACTCTCCCAAACAAAACCTTAATACTTTGATGTTTATGAATATTAAGCAACAAAGAAGGTCCTAAGTCTTGTGTATATCAACATCAACAATAAAAGATTATACCACTGCTTCCTGGAAAAGTGAAAGATCAGTAAGCGCAGAATAAAGTGGCTTTACTCTTCTATTCAAGAATGCATGGAACCTCAAACCACAAGGATCGCCAACCATGACAGGTTGTTCGTCAATCATGCCATCAGCATTCTCAGCATTTCCAAGATTGAATTTGGATGCCTCCAAAGTGTCTAACACCTCAATTAACTCAGACAAGTAAGCTTTCGAAGGGCTTATTTTAAACAATTCATTCAAACATAACAATGCTAGATGAAGCTCATCCGCTTTACTTTCAGATTTGTTTTTCCCTTTAGCATCTGTCTTCTTGGCAAGACTCTCTTCTTTGACACCTGATTTGAGCAACCATACCAACTGCATTATAGGCAGTGCAAGCTGTTTCGGATCTCCGTAGATTATAGCTTTGTAAGGATCATCATTCGATCCCCCAGAAGTAGAGATCATGGATTTCAAGTGATGACAGGAAACCTTTAATGAAAAAGACGTCATTTTTGAACATTGAACAGTTTTCTTCGGCAAAGATGATTGAGTGTGATTCAGAGTACTTTGGCTCATAACACAGGAGGCATTATATGAGTTTACTGCAAGATTTAAGAGCTTGTGAATGCTTGACGTTGCCAAAAGTGAACCTCTAACCGGATTCATCTTTGATTGTGAAATACGAGGAGAGTCTTTCAAATCGCGATCAACTTTATGTTGGGTAATGGTATTTGATGATCCTTTTCCAATGCTAGATCCCGCTTTATTCAAGCCTGTTTCCTTTTCAACATGGTCATATGAATCAACCAGCCACATGATTTCTTTTTGGAGAGACACCTCATCTTCATGTGCTGCTTTTTCCAACTCTGTGACAGCCATATTGATAAAAACCTCCAAAATTCCAAGCAGAAGACAACCATAGATGCCAGACTTCTCTCCTTGGAAAGAATGAGAAGTCGAATCTTCACTATGTTTAAAGCAAACTGCTCGGAAGGGAAGGCAATCAACAGGAAGCATGTAGCTGAGATGTGATATGCGAACCATAGAAAGTCATTATAGATAAGCATAGAGAGATAACTGACCTTCAAATATCCATTTGCTCAAACTTTTGCGAATATCTGAAAGAGCATTTAGAAACAGTTCACCGGATGATAGTCTACCAGTCTGCTTCAGTTCATAAAACAGAAAGAAAATTCATTATGAAAACTACACATGTGGCCCTGTTTGGTACATCGTTTTTGCTCAGATGGTGTTTTTGATGCGTGCCATTGGAGAAATTGAAGTGTTTGGTAACCTCCATTTTAGATCAGGCGCGGTGGGAAAGGTCAAATGCTTCATTTCCCACTGAATGATGGGAACTTAATTTCTCACATGTGCTCCATTTTCCACCGAAATCACCGGCACTGCTCACCCAAACGGAGCCACAATCGGTAAAAACCCTAGAGCTCAAGTATTAAAAGCTGAAACAAAGAATACCTCGTTATCTTGAGAAATATTGAAGCCAAAACATGGCAAGGAATAATCTGATTGATGATCAGATCTTCCATGTTGCTGGAGGAGACGAAGCCAAGACACAGATGATAGAAGCTGATCTAAAGGTTCAAATTGAGAAACTTTTCCATTCTCCATCACGAGACAAACATCTATCCGAAGGGGATATTCGGCATCCTTCCAACAAAAAGTTGAATTCATATTGGAAACTAAAATGATTGTGAATTGTGATATGCATCAAAATTCAATCTAGACCTTAAAGGTCCGTTCAAATAAAATTGGCGCCCTGTAATTATAATTGGAGGTCTATTGGCATTGGAACTGGACCTCTAATTCCAATCCAAAAGCTCCAATTCCACCCAACATAATGGACAAACAATTGTATAAAATCAGAAAAATGAACTTAACACCTGGTTGTAGAACTGAAGGAAGTGAGGCCATAGAAAATCAAATACAGGCTGAGAAATAGCTGGGTCAGACATGACAAGCCTTGTGAGGCCCTTGTATACAATCTCTTTCACGGTAACCTGTCTCAGGCAAGGGATTGACACCGGGAAAAATCATGAAGATACAGAAGAAAATAATAAAAAATCATAAAACTGCACCTGCTGTGCGAGGCACCTCTTCAGCAATCCATTCAGCTCTTGAAAGAGACATCCTTCAGTTCTGAAGAAAATCCCAGCTTGCTGGCTACAACTAGCCTGGCTGGATGAGTCTTGCAAAGAGTTCAAGTCATTTCTCTTTGATCTATTTTCCGCTATGATTAAATCCATGATAGTACTAGCAGCAGCAGTGCGCACATTGTCTTCTCGCCTGAACAAGGCCTTTCTTACGACCAAAATTATATAATCCTACATGGTGATAAAAGTTTGTGCTTATGTCTAGGTTCATTTTAATGCAAAAAAGTAGGAAAAGTATGATTACCTGGAGTTCTTTACTGAACTTAATTAGTGGTAAGATTGCATTAATTAGAGAAACGGCGGTATTATCATGCATGAATGTGAAATAATCCAGTAATTCCTTCAGGCGTGCAACATATTCGAGCATCGGGTAAGGGTAGTTTTGTACTAGATCACCAAGTAGCCTTCATAAAAATTATGAATGGAAGCAATTAATAAATACAAAAAAATTCTAGGGAATATAGACTAGCAAACAAATACAGATGATTTCAATTACTTGATAACTGGAGAACTTTGATGATGCTTCAAGGAAAGAATCCGAAATTTGCATTGTTCAAACACCTGTAGTTTGAAATATGACGGTGGCGAAATCCGTATGTAAGTAATGCTTTTTAACTTTAAACATAACAACAATCAGGAATAGTGTAGCAGGATGAAACATATTCTTCAATATCCTCTAATTTTACCCACTCTCCAGCTTATTTTCAGAGGGGAAATCTCAGTAGAAACGACAAAATGGACTTCAATTCCAGGCCCACTTTGTTGAAACCGACATGGTTTTGATTAACACAAAATGTAACTTAGGCCCTCTCACGGAAAGCTGAAGTAAATAAATCATGAAGAAAGTGTTACGTAATAGTAATAATGAAATCCAGGAAAGACAAAGAAAACAGCAGAGTTTAGGAGCGATCAATTCACCAGACAAATATGCATAGTTTTCATATAATAAATCACAGGCTCCAATTGGGCTTCAGTCATGTATAAGACCATTGAATTACTTGTCATCAAGGTGCTAAAGAAGCGGTGCCAATAACTATAAAAGTCGGACAAGGATTTTGGTAGGTAAAATAGAGTCCATAAAACCCTGCATGGATGCTCACAAATTTTTTCGCATAAAATAATCTTATTTTTATTTATTAAAAGATAAATACATGTAATTGTGGTATTGGACAGCCATATATGCAATAACCTGATTATGCCGAAGAAACTTAAGACAACTTCAATAGTTCAACTTCTCTCTGGATGTTATTCCGCTTAGTCTCTGTGTTGTCTGTACAATGAAAGATAAAAAAATTTCATCAAGAATAACCAATTTTTGAATTAACTTCATCACTGATTACTCCACATTTCCTTCCGACCATTACTCCAGTTATAAGCAATAAGTATTTATAGATAAAATCGATATTCGAGCATCAGGATAAGACGGCTTACTTCATCAGGAGAGTGCCAAGTGCAGGCATTGGCCACCGATCTCCAAGATCGTGACGAGGCCCTCCGCCAGCTGAAGTATCATCTTCTCCACGCTCAGCAACGCATGGTCCAGCGAGCCAACCTCCGCTGCCGCGATGTGGTCTTCTCGCCGAGAGGGAAGGTGTTTGTCAAGTTGCGTACCCACCATCAGAGTTCCATAGCCGGACGTCTACATCCCAAGATATTCGCTCGCTACTTTATCCCCTTCCTGATCCTGGAGAAGATAGGAGAGGTGGTCTATCGTCTATAACTGCCTCCAGCAGCCGCATTCATCCGGTCTTCCATGTTTCCCAACTCAAGAGGGCGTTGGGGGATCACCCACTCCAAGCCACCCCACCTGAGGGGCTAATGGTCAAGTCCATCCCTCGTTACGAGCCGGTTGTCATGTTAGGATCTCGCGTCGAGGATATTGAGGGTCAGCCGGGACTACAGGTCGTCATCCAGTGGAGGGGGTCGCATGTAAAGGAAGCCACATGGATCCTAGCGGAGGAGATCAAGACACAGTTTCAAGACTTCGACCTTGAGGAAAGGTCATGTGGAACCCGAGGGTATTGGTGCGAGCACGAGCAATCCCATCCCAGGCCAGCGATATGCCGATATGCGCGGGTTTACACACGTCGTGCACACGCTTCAGTCACGAAGGGCGAATGACCTTGGGCTAATGTTATCCTTTTATGCTCATTTTTGTATTCGCTTTAGTAGATGACCCTCCTATATGTAAGGAGACGTCCAGACATTGATGGTATGAAAATTATAATCATGTTTTGGAATGAACTCGGAAGAGAGAACGACCCAGCGTTCCTCTTTGCCCTAGATCCCCGCTTATTGCGTAACATTATCATGCTTCGATTAGTCTTTATTCATACGCCTGTTGAGTTGTTTTGAATAGTCAAACCCACATGTTTCTTCTTTTCCACCTACCGACCGTCAATGCAGACTTTTCTTCAAACCGCCCATGTGCTTTGAATGAGGAAGCTTCTTGAAAAGTGGCTAAGGCATGTGAATTGGCCCTATAAAAGGAGAGGGAGGCAAGCTTGAAGGAGACACCAAAAGCCAAACCAAAAAGAGGTAAAACCTTGAAGAGGAGAATGGTAGTGCACAGCCGAAGGCGACGGTGGGCGTCGAGATCAGATTGCGGGTTGCAACGGCAACGAAGAGCGAAAACATGTGGGTAGCGGCAAAGCGTCAGAATCGCGGGTTGCGGCAATGTGCGCAGGGCTCGATGGTTGCATGATCGTAGGCGATGGTGGTTGTGCACAAGTGATGACGTTGGCGGGTTGAGCGTTCGCGGCAAGGTCAAGTCCTGACTTGGATCTCTTCTCGGTGGTGGTGGCGGTGGTTGGTCGTCTGACGACGACGAAGGTTTGTTCTGGTACGAATCTTGTGCGGCCGTTTTACGAATTGCAGTCAAGTTCATATTACTCCTGCGGAGTTTCGTAGTCCATTTTACTGCAGTATACTTTTGTACTTATATCTCTTAATTTGAGTACTTATTTATTTTATTGTGGTAATAAAATTGTGTTAAGTACGTATTTTCTTGTGACTCTGTATTTAAGTATTCCTGGGGATTGCGCTTTTGCGACTGAAAATCCCAAAAAGTGGTATCAGAGGTAGGTTCTGTAGGCGACTGATTGAACATTTGAGGAAAGATTTGACTGCAGTGGTGAACGACTAGGTCCTCTTCCCATCCTTTCAACCTCGACCTTGAATTAACCAGGTCTCCTAGTCATACCGGAGGGAAACTATAGCAAGGAAGAATGTGACTTTGGCTCGGTACTCGGTGGAGAAGTTCGATGGCAGCGAAAATTATAGTCTGTGGCAGATTCGCGTCAAAGATATGCTAGTTTGGCAGAGGCTGATGCGGGTTTTGCGGGGACGAGAAAAATTGGTTGTTGAAGTGAAGGATGAGGAGTGGATTGACTTGGATAAGCGTGTCACTAGCACCATTAGGATGTGCGTGGACGACAAGGTGCTATTTAACATTGGCGTCGAGGAGTCTGCAATCAAGCTTTGGGATAAGCCTGAAAGATTGTATCTGGCCAAGTCGTTGACCACAAGGTTGTTGTTGAAACAACGATTTTATGGGCTGAAGATGCAGGAGGGTGGCAACCTGCAGGAGCACTTTAATGTGTTCAACGGTCTTCTAAATCAATTGCATGTGATTGGTGCGAAGGTGGAGGAAGAAGATAAGACCATATTACTTCTTACCTCGCTCCCGTCGTCCTTTAAACACATGGTGACCACGCTCCTGTATGGGAAGGATACAATGGGGCTAGAGGAGATCACATCGGCATTACTGTCCAGTCAGATGCTGAAGGATCCCACTCCTGGGGGTGAGCATATTTTGGCGGTAGATAGACGGGGGAGAGCATTCGACAGCGAATCGAGGGCACGGGCTAGTTCGGTGTCGAAGAAGGGAGTTATTTGTTACCACTGTAGACAGAGTGGTCACATCAGGGGAATTGCCCGCAGCATGCGCAGAGTTCTGGAGACGTCCAGGATGCAGGTATGGTGACGCTAGATCTGGGAGTGGAGAGTGATGGTCTTTATACCATCATTGAGAGTCATAACGACTCTGACAGCGAATGGATATTAGATTCTGGTGCATCGCAACACATATGCTCGGATGCATCGATGTTCAGTTCTCTGGAGGTGACAACTGAGTCGGTCTATTTGGGTGACGACTTAGGTTGTGAGGTTACATGCACAGGGACGGTGGACATACGGATGCATGATGGGGTGGTGCGCAGGCTTGAGAGGGTACATCTGGTGCCCAAGCTGCGTAAGAATCTGATATCGTTGTGCAGTTTGGACCCGGGTGGCTGCAACATTGCGGCAAGAAAAGGAGTTCTGACGGTGTCACGTGGGTGTGTCGTGCTCATGAAGGCTGTGCAGTTTGGTAGTCTGTACCGACTGATGGAGACCACAGTGTGAGGTGGTACGCCCATGATTTATGCGGTTGATATAGTTGATGGTCGAGGTGGTGCAATGGATCACCCTTCTGTGACTCGGGTTCGGCGAGTCAGCTTTTGCGATCTAGGTGCGTCGACATCCCACAGGTGAACAAGAGCAGAGATGAAGTTCGACTTACGACAAGTCGGTTGACGCCTTAGACATGAGATGGTGCTTCGTGCAGAATGGTGCTTTGTGCAGATATTGCTTCGTGCAGATAAAGCTTCGTGCAGAATGTGGTGTTTGAAATTCAAACTAAGGTGGTGATTGTTGAATTGGTTTTGAATAGTCAAACTCACATTTCATCTTTCCCACCTACTGGACGTTAATGCGGACTTTTCTTCAACCCGCTCATGTACTTTGAATGAGAAAGCTTCTTGGAAAGTGGCTAAGGCATGTGAATTGGCCCTATAAAAGGAGAGGGAGGCAAGCTTGAAGGAGACGCCAAAAGTCAAACCAAAGAGAGGTAAAACCTTGAAGAGGAGAATGGTAGTGCACAGCCGAAGACGACGGTGGGCGTCGACATCAGATTGCGGGCTGCATCGGCAACGAAGAGCGAAAGCGTGCGGGTAGCAAGGTGCGCAGTGCTCGATGGTTGCATGTTCGTAGGCGGTGGTGGTGGTTGTGCACAAGTGGCGACGTTGGTGGGCTGAGCGTTCGCAGCAAGGTCAAGTCCTGACTTGGATCTCTTCTCGGTGGTGGTGGCGGCGGTTGGTCGTCTGACGACGATGAAGGTCCGAAAATCCGCAGGAGTAATATGAACTTGACTGCAATGCGTAAAACAAACGCACAAGAACGTAGTCCGTTTTTCTGCAGTATATTTTCGGACTTGTATCTCTTAATTTGAATACTTATTTATTTTATTGTGCTAATAAAATTGTGCGAAGTACGTATTTTCTTGTGACTTTGTATTTAGTTGTTCATGGGGATTGCGGTTCCGCAACTGAAAATCCCAACAACGCCTTGTATATATGTGTAGCACTTTGAGTTGATCTTTCAATCTTTAATTTCACGAAGTTATATCACCCAACTCAACCCCACCCCTCCATCACATTCCAACTGTACACGTGGGCCAACATATTAGGCTAATAAGCCAAGATGCATGGATACTTACAGCAGCCTCACGTATCGTATCTGAAATATTTTGAAGTCGAGAAACTCTCGAAAACCCATCGCCAAACTCTCAAAAACTTTTCTTCTAGTTTTAAATATAAAAAATCATAGGGACTCCCGGATACACCTGAGTATGTTCGAAAATGCTTAGAAATTATGTATATTGTGATGATGATATGGACAAATGCGTGTGAAAGAGAAAGTGTTGGATGATAAATGGTATGAGTCAATTTATTGTATACTTTCGTTCATGTCTCCTGCCTATAATATGATACGATTTTGTGACAAACTCTGTCATCATTTAATATATGATTATGTGAAATACAATAATTGAAAAAAACGAAGAAGGCATGAATGTTCCACATATCTTCATAATAATGCAAGCTTATATTTAAAATAATTAAAAATTGAAAAACGCAAAATGTATCCTAAGTTTTTGAAAAATCGCAAATCGTGTATTCGTATTATATCGCATATCTCGTTCCCGTCCCAATGTAACATAGCTAATAAGTATCTAAAGTGGTAAAACAAGTAAAAAAGGAAACAAACCTGATTTCGTGCCATTTCATGAACCTCAAACAGAGTCCTAAGTGTCTGAATCCCAAGTTCTTCACAGCCCATCAGTCCATCAGAAGTATTACTGGCTTCACAATTCTTCCCGTCCACCGACTCCAACAAAATAAATCCAAACTGCAAAATACTAGGAACCACATGCTCTCGCCCACAGCTGCTCTCATTTATCTACAGCAGAAATAGATACATCAAATTTTCATGTTCAACAGGCTCAAATGCTTAAACACAAGAAGACAAACTTTATGAGTAAAGGTAGCTTACAGATCTAACTAAAGCCTTCTCAATGCGTTTAGCAGTTCGCAGTAATTCCTCCTTTGTAATATCCGGCAACCACTTGCAGTCCCTGCATGTTCAAAGGTTTCAAATTTCTTGAAAAAATGGTGTAAGATATCCTCTTCCAAACTAGACAAATATATAGATATTGTTCACCTCGTGTAGAAATCCAAGTATTATAATAAGCAAAAGAAAACCACATGCTAGTGTGTGAATGTGGGCCTGTGGTGAGATATAAGCTTGTCCTTATGGACCTTATTTCAAAGTTAATGTTCTTTCCAAACAAGGACACTCACAATCAGTTAGCTAATGCTGCTCAACATATCATTAGCCAGTTTATGCAAAACAGCAGACCCTAGACCAAAGATTTAGCCTAGTAATAAGGTAGTTGGTGTTGAGAAGTGCAAATGGTTACCTCATTTAAATCAAAGTGGAGGGGTCCCGGGAAGAAATGAAAAACCCTAATCACATCTCAGATGATGGGACATATGCGCTAAAGAAATTCCTAGTTCGCATTCAATAGCACTTAAAAATGTTACTGGTCTAGGAGAAGGGATGTGGAACTATGAAGAATATTTAGTGTTCCCATCCATTAGCTTATAATGATGAGAAAACTAGTGATGTACTGATCATAAATAGGAAGGAGCAACCACCTCTTGCTGTATTGAGGGATTTCAGGAGTGCTTGGCATGCTGAACGGGAAATTTATTCTTGTTCAAAGGCTTTGAAATTGCAGGAATGTACTGCTGAATAATTATATGCACCTTTACGATGGGATTGTCTAAGTCGTGTAGATATACATGCAATAAGAGCGATTAAACGATGAGGATGCTGTTCTCCAACGAGTGTACAACGTAACGGCCTTAGAACAAAATTAGGCTATATTAGAAAGAAATTAAGATATAGTAACATTTTGCATAAGCATGTAAGGTTGTAAATTGTTGAGAATAGTCTTACATGGAGAAACTATCATAGTCTTGTGCACTTAATATAGATCTCAGACACCTCCACTCCAACAAATTGGTTTTAAGTTTGATACTAAGTTTGATATTTTGATTATAACATGTGAATCAATGCAGGCAAGGCCCGGCAACCCATTCCACATCACCCAATTAAAAATAATAATCGACGTGTTAGAGGCTAAAAACCCTACATGTGAGGCCGTTAGGGGCATGCTGAGAATAACCTCACATCGGGAAACTTGGGCATGCGCACTTAATATGCATCTCAAGTCTCTCCAGCTATAGTCAATTGGTTTTAGGTTCGACGCCTGGATTGTAACATGATATTAAAGCGGGATAGGCCTAACAAACCATTCCAAATCACCCACTTAAAAAAGATAATCCATGTGTTAGAGCGCAAAGATCCTACACAAGAGGGGCATGCTGAGAATAGCCACACATCGGGAAACTAACATAGTCTCATTCACCTAATATAGATCTCAGCCGTCTCCACCTTCAACCAATTGGTTTTAGGTTGGATGCTTTTATTATAACATGAACATTACCATTATTAGGGGTGTGGTAGGAGGTATGAATGGAATGAAATCTTCTCTCACTCCTCCGACCAATGAACTGAGGATAGTTGATCGAGGAAATAATAAGAGCCCTTTCTCCTTTTTTGTGGCCTGATCAAGCAAAGCTGCAAGGCTATTTAACCAGCCAAAATGTCTGTCGATCATTTTATGCATCTTTTGCATAGTATATTATAAAAAAAGGGCAGCTCGGTGCACAGAGCATCCCCGCACAGCGAGGGTCCGGGGATGCACTTTTTTTGTGACGTCCCAGGGCCGACCCACTCTGGATCACACAAGGATCATTGTGGCCTCACCTGGCATCGTCCGGGCTGCAGCCCAAGCACCCAACCCATCTCCCTCCACTGGCGGGTTGTTGGTGGTCACAACCTCCCTTTGATAAGGCAAACTCGATAGTTAAGCATGCAGCACGGGAACTTCCCAAGAGGTCACCCATCCCAGTACTACTCCAGCCCGAGCACGCTTAACTATGAAGTTTTTCCACTTCTCATCACCAATTGAGGAGGTTGTGGCCACCAACAACCCGCCTGTGGATGGAGATGGGTTGGGTGCTTGGCTGCAACCCGGACGATGTCAGATGAGGCCACAGTGATCCTTGTGTGATCCATAGTGGGTCGGCCCTGGGTCGTCACAAAGGTCCAACCACAAGGGTGAAATGTAGGCAAACCTTACCCTGCATTTTTGCAAGAGGCTGCTTCCAGGACTCGAAATCGTGATCTCAAGATCACACGGAAACACCTCAACCGGTGCGCCAAGGCTCCCGGTTGACACACTTAGATTATAATCTTTTTTTAAATAATAGAAGCATTGGTAATATGATGATAAATTTTTGTGATCGAAAAGTTTACAAAACAAGCTTCAGAATCAATACAACAATGTTGGCTGTAACATTTTCACCTGGCAAGTTTGAGATCCTGGTGAGAACCAACAACAACAGATTTGAGAGCACCAATCGAGCTATCGTTGAAACGACGAATCCTGGCCACCGATAACAAAATCGCAGCAGCAAAATGGTTAAATGTGCCGAGATCAGAGCGCACAACGGAGATAACTACCGAACCCAGCGATGGATCCTGCTTGACGGCGAAGTTCACATGCATCAGAACCGTACCCTCCACCTGCCGCACCACGGAAGCCGACCCCTTCATCGGCTCCCCAAAAAATGTTAGCAAATCAGTAATCAATTGCTTCCGGGCGATGGAACTTATTCCCTTAGATGCCAGCAGCAGTAGCTGGAAAACCAGTGACGGGAGGTCCTGGATGTCTACGTCCCTCATTCCGGCGAATATTTTCTGAAGAAACTCAGAAACCCTAAACCTAGCTATCGGCGGGCAGTCACGGATGAGTGAGCACATCTTGACCAGGAGTGCTTTGGACCACTCGAGTGAGAGGAGTTTCTCTAGGAAGGTATTGATGAGATCGCCATCGGCGGCGGCCAGGCCGAGGAGGTGTGGGAGGAGGTCGAGGGCCTGGGCGTCGTCGGCGTCGGCTATGTCGGCGAGATGAGAAGAGATGAGATCGAGTAAGGAGAGAATATTGGAGCTGTCCAGGTGAGGGAGGAGAGGAAATAGGAGGTGGAAGACGCGGGAGATGTCGGGGTCGCGGGGGTGGCGGTGTGAGAAGAAGAGACGTAGGAATGAGAGGAGGAGTGGGGAGACGATGGTCGGAGATGGAGGGGAGCGGGAGAGGAGGGAGACAAGGGAGTAGAGGAGTGCTGGTGAGGGGGAGTGGAGTAGATGGAGGAGAGCGGATGAGGAGAAGGATTCGGGGAGAGTTGCAGAGGGGTTTCGAGCGAGTAGGATGATGTCGTCCGACGTGAAAGGCAACGCCTCCGCCTCCGCCGCCGCCGTTTCCAAAGGATGCCGACGGTTATGATTTCGACCGGCGTTTGCTGCCATAGCTTGGCCTGACGTCGGAGCCAGTGTTGGTGAGGTGCTTATAGCTTGGCCTGACGTCCGATTGCGCGCGCGGGAAAAGTAATTGCACCTCTTACTTCTATTTATTTTAAAATTAACTGTTATAACTCCTGTATTTGTAAAAGTAGCACAAAGTATTTTAATGTCCAAAAAAATGAAAAAAAAAAATATATGAAATTTTATTTTAACCTGAGCTTATGTTATTAATCATACGAGTTAAAATAGTAATTGGCTTCGCACAATCGAAATTGTTATTATTGTCACTTTGTAACTCAAATTTTTAAATTTGACATTTTACGCACTTTATTTGCATTATAGGTGACAATTTACACATCATGTTTAAATTTTACGAGTTTTTTTGTTAGGATTATAAAATGATTTTATTGAGACTGAGGTTCTGTTTGGGGGGGCTTATTTTCATCCGTCAAACGGTTATGACCGCATGAACCGGACTTTAATTAAGGTCCGGTTCATGCGATCGTAACCACTTGACTGGTAAAAATAAATCCCCC